>OY971436.1:7512500-10012500 GCA_963853865.1 Helleia helle
CCTTCCGTGCATTCAAGCGATTTTGCCACAACTTTTACTGTAAACATAACATATCCCCAAGTTATACATAAATAGCTCATAGTTAATATACACTAGTATATTACTTCACTATGTAGATATTAGTTGACTTAAAAATACAAACCAACTTTCAAACAACAATTATTATTTCAAGTTTCAACCATGATAATCACTAAATTATACATAATAACTCATAGGTGATATACAATATGTATATTAATCATACTATGCAGATATTTGTAGACATAAAAGTTTATCCGTGGTGCATTGCAGCTGGGCTTCCCCTGGCTGCTGTCTTTTCTTGACCTTTGTTAGTCATTGCATTCTTGTACTGTCTCCCGCTTTAACCGGGGAGGGAAACTGGAAATTTTTCCTACTCCTCCTGAATACTTCTGATTAAATTCGTTGCGGGTCCCAAGGCAGTTTTAACGTATCCCTCGGGCTCCCTGAGACCGTATCAAAGGGTCATTTAGTGGTTACCGCTGTCGATCCTGGCTATACAGGAGTAGCAGTGGTGGGAACGAGTGGTGGGCCTAGCCCGTTTTAAAAAAAATTACCTTATGATAATTTTAGCAGCTATTTTTTTATGTTGAAGACTGTTGATTGATTTCCTCAAATTAAATGAGTTAAAAACTCGCTGCGAACTTAATTACATCATATACCCTATTTTTTGGAATCCTACTTATATTATTATAAACGCGGAAAGTTTTGTAAGAATGTATGGAAGTATGGATGTATGTTAGTTACAATTTCACGCTGAAACTACTGAATGGATTAAAATGAAACTTTACAATAACATAGCTTAATCAGAATAACATATAGGCAAAATATTCGGAAGCGTACAAAGAAAAGGCAATAAGAAACTAAAATGCAAAGTTGTGTGTTATTTAAAAGGATTTCATTTAGAAATGCATCTTTTTATTTTAATACAAAATTATTTCAGAATCATCAAAAACTTTCACATTTTTGCTGGAATCGCCAATAAAACTACTCTTCACCAATATTACAAGGAGTTTCGCATGAATATAATAAATTAACTAACTAAAGGAAATAATACTTCAAGCATTGAGGCTTTTTGGTCCATATATCATCTATTCGTACAATTAATTTTAAGTTCATCAAATTTTAATCTAATACAACACATTTGAATAATGGCTGGTATTAGGCGAGTCAGGCGCGGACAAATACGACTGTTGGAGTGATGGAACGGCTACCTCTAATCCCAAGTGACGTCTGAGTCCAATTAGATGTCAAGCATTCGTCTTCCCGCCAGAGGGTGGGAAATAAATATGAGCGGGAACGTGCGCCTTTGAATTTGGAACGCGAATGTGCCAACGTTACGAGAATAGCATTGTTTTTTTTTTGTAATCCAGAGTCATCGCATTTGCCAGAGTGAAATAATTACAATACTTTTTATAAGTTTTTGTTATTTAATTAATAAGCTTTTTATGCTATAGCTTTTTATAATACTATTTTTTTAATAAATATGTAGAGCGTAAACGTATTTGCAAGCACAGATAAATAATTATTACAATAATCGTTGTTTTAAAAAGTATGTACCATCTAATTAATTACTGTTTTCTTTTATAGTCTTACATGTTGAAATAAATTTTTAATTAGCTTAATAAATCGTTTCTTATCTTCAAACAAATTTTATCATAATGTTAAAGTACCTATGTTGTGAATATGCTAATTTATGCAAGTAGAATTAGTATAACTAGAAATATTTTACAAGAATTGAATATTTTTGTATACATTTTTATAAATGTCACTTTTCCATCCATTACTGTCTATATATATTATTTAAATTGTTATATTTTAATGACATATATATTATGCTGCAATAATGATGGCTTAATTAGTTATTGCTAGTCACTTTCTCCCAAAAAAAACGACTTTACCTATTAAAAAAACTGCAAATATATTTTAAACTCTTGCTAGCTTGTATCCTTTACAAGACTAGCTTTGTCCGCATCTTTGCTAGCGTTAACTTAGACTTTACAGCCCAATGCAAAATGATGATTATTTTATAACCGTAAGTCAGTAATGACACTTTATACTATTGAAAGATTTTTTTTCGGATGAGTAGTTACGAAGCCTTTTTTTTCGTTAACGCCGGGAAATGCTCTAAGGCATCCCGCGGGGGAGTGGGTCTCCCTGCGCAGAACCTATGTATGTATGTCGGACTCTTCTTATAAGAGGGGTTCAAAGAGCCTACTCGGCTCAATTAGCTTCGCTCAAGGTGCTGGGCTCATCCTAGGTACTGAGCCCCAGGGCCTGAACCATGGTGGGGTAGTTACGAAGCCTCGCACAACCGAACTTACAAACGTTCTCTTTATAATATCAGTAAAGAGTTGCCGGTGGGATACATTGTGGCGTGCTTCAAACTGCATGAGTACCAGGTTTTCTTACCTATATCTTCCGTTCCAGCTAGGCTGTTTCGAGAAGACGGCAGGAGAGGCAGAATTACTGAAACTTATTATCTTACGTCTCAGAAAATTGACTTGTCTCGGCTTGTCCCAGAATAAATTGTCTATTTTAACGGTCAATCATATCAGCTGGTCCGTTTATCTGTCCAAGTATTAAAAAAAATATTTGCCAGATCATCTCCAACCCTTCTTCCAACCATGAAAACGCAATAAAAATGAGTGTATATTAAATTTAAGAGTCGGTTATGACGACCAAAATCCCAACCGTGAAAGGGTTCGCCCAATGGGATATCATAAGGGTTCACCCTCCGGTTAAACCCTTCACAGTTAATTTGTTTGTTAATTTTTCTTCGCGTCCCAAATTGTTTTATACTTACGCGTAATTGTTTTAGCATTTTCCATGATTAATGCATTGTTTTTCATAATTTTTTTATTATAATTACAAGTATTTTTTTGTCTTTTTTTATATTTATTTTGGTATTTTCTACTAATTCTTACTCAAGTTTCGTGATTCACATAAAAGAAAAACAGTAAAACAATTCCGTTTGATATATAATAAAAAAATGAGAATTCTTAATTAATAAAAACCTATAACGAAAGATGGAATAAAACAAAGAAATGACAGTCATGCAGTATACCGTCACGGCATTCAAGTCTATTTTACTGTATGCCGCGCCAACAGATATTTCACATCGAAAAAGAATTTCTTATAATATGATGCTTATATAACGACTAGCTTTGTCGCAGCTGGGACCATCAAGTTTGCACAATTTTTCAAGTGAATTTTCATCCCTTATTTTACTTTCACCCGACATAAATCTTTAAACATTTATATATTTATATATACTTATATTTAATGTTTTTAATGCTGGCAATTATTGTTGTAAAATATTTGAAACATCAAGTAGGTATGTAATAAATTAAATGAACTGCCTCAGATGCCTCAAATAATATAATAATAATATAATAACTATGGACGCTTTCACACCACGTCAATCTGGTCCCGTGGTAAGTTCTCGAAGAACTTGTGTTACGGGTACCAGGCAACGGAAATATATTTAATACTTTTATACTATACATATATTTAAGATTTTTATTATATAATACACATATTTAATACACATCCATGACCCAGGAACACAGAAAATATTTTTTGTTCCTGGCGGGATTCGAACCCGCAACCTCCGGGCTTCAGCGCCAACGCGCTTACCACTGAGCCACAGAGGTCGTCAAATGAACTGGCTCAATGGTTAGCGCGTTGTCTCTCAAGCCGGAGGTAGCGGGTTCGAATCCCGCCGGGAAACAAAAAGTTTTCTGTGTTCTTGAGTCATTGGTGTGTATTAAATAAATGCATTATATAATAAAAATCTCAAATATATGCTAATGGCATAAAGGCATTAAATATTTTTGCGTTGTCTGGTATCCGTAACACAAGTTCTACGAGAACTTACGATATGATATGATATGAAAATAATACATAGTAAAACAAAATTCTTGCGTTTATTATATCGTCTTGTAGATGTCTTGCAGTAGACAGAAAATAGTGATAATGATGATGTAGTCAACATAATAATATATTTTCTATATGATTTAGGCGCGAAAAAATAATCTGTAATAGTAACTACTTATATTACGATGTCATAAAACACATGTTATGTTTATTCTATTACGTTTTATACACGGGCCATTTCGTCTCCCGCATGAATCATAAGGCTGTAACCGGATTACGCCCTAAATCTTATTAGGCACCCTTTTCGCCCTGAAGCCGGGCGTCGTATGCACCCATTTCGCCCTAATGTTAGGCGACGTAGGCATTTGTTCGCCCGTACCGACAGCAATAAACCAACTGTGTAACCGTTGACTAAAAATGGCTACCGAATGTAGAATTCTAGATTGATTTTGGTACCTGTACACTTGCATTGTGTGATAATAATAAATCAAATAGTAATAGTAGTAAACGATGAAGTTGTAAGTTTTTTTAGTATCCGAGATAAACAAACTAGAAAACAATTTAAATTGTATCGAAATAGAGTAGGGTGTAGACGTAAACTTGGAACTAGCCTTGCGTTTGTTCAAGGTTTAGTATAGATGTTTTATTTCATGAAAACCGGTGAGCCATCCTTGTGTTTGTAAATATACATGCACTTGTCTTTGTGTGCGTAAGCTCGGGAGCGCTCATTCATTCAGTAATCAGTACGCTGATAGGTTACCTGTAGTTACGCGCACAAGAACGCACGTTTGTACGAATCACAACTACAAGTATGGTCCACCCGCTTTCGTGAAATGAAACAATTGTACTTTACTTGACAAATGACTAAGGAGATTGGAAAAAAAGGGAGGCCTCAGCAATGGGCAATAACGGGGTGATAATTATGATGATGGTTAATATAAGTAAGTTTTTAGCTGTATCCTGCCATTTCTTTTTTTGATGGAATGGAATGAATAGATGGAAGCTATGTTGCTGAGCGCCCGCACAGAAGATCCGATGAACGTCTTCTTTTTTTTTAATGCAAACATGATTTTTGTTACATACTGCCCATGTCAAGAATTAGATAAGTTTTAATTTCTTATTTCTATTTATTTAATAACATCTATTGAAATTGAGAGAGAGGAGATTAGAAGTTTAATAACGGAAAAAAATGTTTTAGTAGTGCTATTTTTTGCATAGACGAAAACAGCAGTTGGTTCATCAGCTAAGCAATCACCATTACATAAACACTTACTAAATCTGTTTTCAGGTGCGTTGCCTTCCAAATATGGTCTCTTACCATATAAAGTATCGTACTAATCAAGACACAACCGACGCCAGGAGGCCGTGTGGTCGCAGACTACACGGTAGGCGGGGGGCAACTCCCCACTTTATAAATCAAAAGTGAGCCGAATGGGCTCACACTAATCCGATGAAGCATAAGGGCCTTCGGGCCATTAGCATACCGAAAAAAAAAAACACTAATCAAGAACTATATAGCACACGGTTGATCATAATGAGTGTACTCGAAGGTCCCTAAGTATCGTGTCCAGTCAAGGATATAGGACACAGTTGATGATAATGCCTATAAAACAACATATATTTAATGCCCACGAACCCTCGTACATAACATGCGGTCACGTGAACGCGCCATTAGACGTAGGCCAATGAGCGCCCCCCGTTTAATACGATTCCATTTTCAAAACAATGGAACAATTTGAACGCAGATTAAGTTTTTTAATCTGGCAACATTGCTCGAAATTCAAATAAACGTTTTTCTCACAATTTGATTGTTGTTTGGCAGTTGCAACTAGTTTATTTTGAAGCTTAATTGAAAAGTCCGAATGAAGTACCTAGGTCAGATAGTACCTAAATATATTAACTATTTGCTTACGGTGGTTACGTCTCTTTTATAAAACTCTACCAAAATATTTTGCAATGATCCGGTGTGCCTACTTGAAAAAATTTGATATATAAAAGTTCAGAAAAAGAATAATTTTATTGAAATTGTAATTTTAAATTTCAATTTAATAATATAGAATAGAATAGAAAGCTTTCTATTTTATTCTATTCTATTCTATTCAATTTAATAATATCCTGTTATAATAAAAGTAGAAGATATATTATGCGAGTGACTCGCGTGCAGGGTCCCGTAGAAAAGTATTTTGATAACAACAAATTAACGTTTTTTGGGTTTATTATACTTGTAAGTATTGATTTGACATACACTGGACAACATGAATCTTAAAAGGATTTTCGATTTTGTAATTACGAGAAATGGAACACTCAAATGCTACCAAATTATAACTATAACGATTAATATGAATCATAAATAACGGCCATGACCATTTATCTTTATATATAAAAATCAATGCCACTTTTCGTTGTAATTTTATTACTCAAGAACGGGCTCACCAATCCCAACCAAATGTTTAGGCTTTGTTCGGACTATTTAGTAGATGGTTTATGTGAAGTTTGCACAAAATCGGTCGAGCGGTTCTTCATTTATAACATTTTTTTTTATTCAATAAATCGCGGATCATTTTGATAATGGAGATTTTGCTGTCAAATTGATTTTTTTTCAGTTGGGGTCATATTGAAACTTTTTTTCAGTGTTGACAGTACAACATTAAGTTTTAAAATAGCTAGCAATTAATAATATTTTTTTGTTTGAATAAATTAATTTGATATTCAATTTTTTTTTCACTTTATACGTAGCGAAGCACGTACCGGGCCGCTAGTTTCATATAAATGAATACACCAATCTGTGACAAAAGTTGTTCTGGTACATATAATAACCCCCAATTGGCATGAATGCAATCCTAGTTAATACCGATCTCATCTCACGGGCCATTTAATGCAAATCGATCTATTACGGAAAACACCGGCCATTACTGATCCGACCAATCAGCGACGGACGAATGTAATTTTAAATTTATTGAGATTCGAATTTTAAAACGGTAATCGCTCCGCCATCTTGAAAAGTAATTTCGAAAATCGTAATGGGCAGTTAACAATGGCTTCTTTTTTTAAAGTTCAATCAATTTATATTTTTATGTTAATCGGAAATAAGTTTGTGTTTTTATCTTCAAAGGACACAGTCAAAATATTAATAATGATTTTAAGTGCAATCAAATGTGAATGACAGTTAGCAGAGTTGGTGGTCTTACAATAAGAATTATAGGGGGCACGTAGTTCCTACAGCCGCAAATTTTTTGGGCGTGTCCTACCGGTTCCTCCTACTAGAACCTCGAAATAGCGTGTGTTTCGGCACTAGAGTAGGATCGTGTCAAAACATATTTCCATATTCTATACCAAGATTCATATCACTTTTTCTTTTCTTATGTGTTGTTATTTCGCTAATAGATTGTCAGAATATTGTTATTAACAAAAGTTTGGCTATGTAGCCTGAAAAATAAAGTATTTATTATTATATAGGTAGGCGACGCCCACTCAGCTCAGTACTTCATTTCGTGATACGCTTACTCGTCTGTCTAATAATATTGCATACTACTATAATATAATAAAAGTGACGTTTGTTAGAGGTATGAGGTACTTCGGAACTTACCCATTCGATTGATTAAATTCTGTCACTGGTGATAAATAACGGGTGTATTTGGAACGCTTGTAATAACGAAGAGGTATGATAGAGTTGGCATAGCCTGACATGATACAAGTGAAAAAAAACGCGGTTTTTTTTTTTGGTTGCCTTTTTTTGTATAATCCGGTTTAGTAAACATAATATTACAGAAATTTGATGATAATGCTTTAAAATAATCGTTTTTAAATAAAACGATAATATCACGGTTCATTGTTCACGCTGACCAGCGGACTGAATCAGCTGACAGTTCGCATGTATACATACATTGTGGGTTTGCAAAATACATAAGTCCTAAAATTTTCTTAAAAAACGTTTCTGAGATAAATGGTTATATGAACTATATAGTATATAAATAGTATATTATTAGGGTTGAATCTTTGCAAGCGTTCAAAATACACCCGATATAAAGGTATGTTATGACTGAGTAACAGGATGCTAAATATAATCATCATGTAAATTTAATAAGCTAATGTCATATAAAATGTATATACTGGATCATTCTACTATGAATAACCAAGTTTAGTACCAAAAATCGAGCACGGGCTTAAATCATTTTTTGACGGGAAATGCTATTAGGCATCTCGCTAGGGAGGGGGGATTTCCCTGGCGGGTATGTGGGACTCGCTGCTTCCGAAAGACGGTAAGGTGGACGCAGCTCTACTCTATAAAACCCGGCGGTATTTTCCTCGTCGTGCTGGCCCGGTGCGGACGACCATAGTCCCCCCGGCGACGATGTGCCCGGTGGCACTCTCCTCTGGAGACAGGGGGGAAAACCGTACATCTAAATTGAGTGGACAATAATTGCTAGTGTCTTATAAAATATACATACAGGATCAATCTACTAAGTATATATATAACTAAGTTTTCCAAGAACATGACGAACATACACATGAATCACAAGTACCAGGCAATCATAGGCCATTAAACATCGCATGAAACAATGAAAATTGAATAACCTTATTGAATTATAATTGTTTTTTTTTCTATTCACGGAATGTTCTCGAGCTTATGATTTGGTCGTGATTTCAATTACTGAGATAAGATTTAAATGTAAGTTAAGACGGCAATTTGCTAGATGTTATTTCTGATACGATTTTATGTATATTTATTAATTATTTCACAAATTGTAGATTACGGTTTCGTGAAAATTAATGTTTTGTTATTAGGGCTCCGTTGCTCATGGTGATACGGAACCTTTGATCACTTTGTCCGGCTGTTTGACTGTATTTTTATTTTTTCCTATTGACAAAAAAAATCATTAAATTTGGCAAAATACTCTCACATAGTATAAGTGAAGGAAAAAAAGAAAATAAATTATTAAAAAAAAGAAAAAGGAAAACAGAAAAAAGTTAATTTAATACATAAAATACAAAAACCTTTTTACAGATATTAGTAGTATTGATTCTTGTAATTATAAAGGTGCTAATAGTTTTGGTACGGAAGACAAAGATGTTTGCAATACTTGAAATATTATTGTAATTTATATATGTATTAGGTTAATATCAGAGATGGCCCAGTATGGCCTCGACGTCGCGGGAACTGCTTGGTAGCGGCCGGACAGTCCTAGCCTTACGAAAAGTAATCTAGACTTTGCCGGGGCCAGCCTGTCGCTGAGGTGATCCTGTTGAATGCCTATCCGGGACCCTCAAATTAAAGCGGCTGAAGGCGCTCGCAGTGGTTTTAGTTTAGAGTAGGGCACTCCTAGGTGCGAGTCCCACATAGGGTCAGGATCTACCCGAAGACCCTGGCTACATCCATAATGGATTTCCCTGCGTCAACCAAAAAAAAAGTCAATATAAGTGATGGTTGTGTTGATCATGCAGAAGAATAATTAGTATCCTGTTCCTAAGATATAATCCCATATCCTCACATGGATGGTCAATCTGTGTATACCATTTAATGAACAATTTTAAGAGACTGAGTAACTAGCACATTCATAATATTAGCAGGGTTGAAGATACTTCTCTGACTTTATATAGCCTACATCTTAAAATTCTGTTTCCAGCATCATTCCCCATTACGAGACGGATCGGTCATCCGTACCAGAACAGGACGCCGCCTAAGCGGAAGAAACCCAGGACATCGTTCACCAGGATGCAGATAGCGGAGCTGGAGAAGAGGTTCCACAAGCAGAAGTACCTGGCATCAGCAGAGAGAGCCTCCCTGGCTAAAACCCTGAAGATGACAGACGCACAGGTGAAAACCTGGTTCCAAAACCGGAGAACGAAATGGAGGTAGGAATCATTTATGCTGGTAATGTTTTGGGCGTATTAGAAGAAGGGGAAGGGAAATTTCAGTATCATCATCATCATCAGCCTCTATCCATCCAATGCTGAATATAGGCCTAACCCTTGAGGGCAGTGGCGGACTTACAGATTTGCCGCCTCTAGGCTATTCAATTTATGCCGCCTGTTAATTTTGATAGGTAAAGTTTTGCTCACCATTTTTTTGCCGCCTTTGAATGTTAATACGTACAGTTTTGCTTACTCTAGAATTTGGCAGTGGTTTAGCGGATTTGGTACATTTTCAAACTGTAAATATTTTGCTGATCCCAAAATTTCCCAAAATCTTAGTATTCAGAATCAAATGTTTCTAAATTAATAATAGTTATAAAATAATTTAAAAAAAGTTTAAAATTTCCCTAGCCTAGTGACAAGAAAGATAGACAATAAGATCTTTGCTTTTATCAAATGAAACATTAAAAAAAAAATTAGGTACATCTGTGACATTATTTATGAATTACGGTATGATACGGTATGGACACGATTTTCCTCGACATTAAGCGAGGAGAGTTATACAAAAATATTTAACCTGGAGATCTCTTTATATCTATGATTTCCATCACCATAGCGTAAGCTAGATTGATACTATGTGTACGTGAAGAGATTGAAATTAATTATTATTATTTACTTGTAAGAGGTAGTGCCATGCGGCTTTGCAGCCGAATTTGGCTGGCACTACGTGACAGCTAGGCTGTCGCCTTTCGTGCCGCTTGTGAGTTTCCGGTGGCCCATTGGGGGAGATAGGGAAAAGGAGGGCAACGCATTTGCATAATCTCTGGTTGTGCGAATGTGTATGGGCGTCGATAGTCGCCAAAAGGCTTCGACTGCTCGTTTGCTCACCTATGTTTAAAAAAAAAGTCAGTTGCACAAACCAGTATTGAACTCCTATCTGAGACTCGAGTCCTTAACCACTCGGCTAGTACAACAAAATTAAAGAATAACCGTTTAAATAAATTACTTCTCGACATTATATCTTTAAAAAAATATCACTCACTTATTTGTGCACTGATTAAATGCTAAAACTTAAAAGCTTTTAATAGGTATCCGTTAATGTTACATGAACATAAATATTATCTTGTTCTTAGCGATTTATGTTCGTTTAAATAATATAATATATTAACTTATTTATATTCATAGATATGTATGAGGTGGTCATCCACAACATCCATTTATTTGTTGATGTAAATATTTTCATCTAAGTAGGTTAGGTTGGAAATGCTACCGTTATCCCACCAGACCCTTACCGTATTTATTACTGAGTTTTATGTAACTCAGTTTTTGATACTGAGTTTTGTGTTACTGAGTTTTTTATATTACTGAGTTGTTTGATACTGAGTTTTATGTTAATGTGTTGCGAGTAGCGTAGGATTGCAGTGGTGGACGAAAAGGGCTTGATGATGATGACTTTTTAAATTACAAACTAACTTTTTCGCAAATCAAGTTAGCAATTTTCGACGAATTGAGCCTATCTTCATTTTAACTTATATTTTAGTAGATATATATTTTTTTCTTTAACGCCGGGAAAGGGACTGACGCTACCTCCACAGAGGGGTTGTCCTGCACCACAGAACAACTCCTCCCAACGCCGGGACAGTACAATGGCGTGAGGTTCCCGTCCTCGCCCCTTGTCCCCCGCTCTTTTGTTCCCTCTTGTTATAAGAGAGGTACAAAGAGCCCCCTAGGCTCAATTAGCTTCGCCCAAGGTGCAGGGCTCACCCTAGGCTACTGAGCCCCACCGCCACGTCAAGGCCTGAACCATGGTGGGGTTCTATTAACAATTGTATCACATAAGAAGAGGCTGAGTGCTTAGAATAATTACACTATAGAAACCTAGTCCGCGCGGCCATTTTGAAGCAACTCACATGGTGCCGTTTTTGCCCCAAGCGCCGGGAAGTTCCTTAGTAGTCTATGTCAAACCGCGCCAAACGTGTCTCCGTAAAATAAATAATTATGATGATTTGTGCAGTTAAATTGTATGACAATACATCTGAATAACAAAATAAATTTAATAACATCACTTTTCACAGGAAATCTTTCAATATTTCGTACCTAGTATATCTTGTAATTAATTAGGTTTAAATAAATACAATTTTTTTCAATGCTCAGTATTGCCCAATTGTGAAAATATTTTTAATGATTATTTTGCCCTACTGATTAAAATTAAAACAGTTGCTACTGATATTTACGTAGGTACGTGACACGTTCTCGAATTAATGTGTTTGTGTGATTTAACGATATCAAATACAAACAGTAAATAAGTAACAAACTTTCGCGTTTTTTATTACAAGTTACAAGTTTAAATAGTAATATGTATAACAACTTTACATTACAACTGTGTTTCATGCCAATAAAAAATAAATATAAAAATGCATATTTTACTAATTACTGTTATAATTTCTTCGTTTCATATAAATAAACATTCTTGTCATATAACAATTATACATAATAAATAATAATATAGCTTGTGTATACATGGTTAAGTAAAGTTGCTATAAATTAATACATAAATAGATATGCCCACCTAGCTATTTATGTATTAAATATTATTGCTATAACAAATTGTTATCAGCAGCCGAATCATTTCCCGTTTTCGGGAAAACTTCACCACTACTGGCAACATTGAATCGATTTAGTGCTTCATTTTTGACAGCGCGCTTGTATGAAGACTGACCTTCTATAGTGTAATTATTCTAAGGTTGAGTGTCAAAATAATGACGTGTTTAAATCTTTATTATATTATCAACTCAGATCAAGTAAAAAAAGGTAGATAGCGCACTTGGAACAAGAAAGTGAAGCCACTTTTTTAAGTATGTGTGAGTGAATGAAGGGTTACCATTTTTTTTAAATATCCCTTAAAATTGCTTAACTAAAATAGGTGATAAGTGAATGCGACAGTGAATATTTTTATAAAATAAAATAATATTACGAATATGTAGGAGGCGTGTAGGATCACTTTATAAACTCTCTCAATAGATATCTTATTGACACAATTGTTTTATTTATTTTTTATTCCCATGAATGTAGTAAATACATAGGTGATATTAAACAAAAATAAACAAGTTCTATAAATTCTACCATAACATGGTGTGTGAAAATAAAACTTTACATAAATAAACGATTAATATAAATTAACAGGAAAAAATAGTTACAATTAAATAAACTTGATAAATACAACATGTCATTAAAATCATTGTCAGAGAATAACAGTTTCAAAATAATTGATTATGATGGTAATTAGAAAGTCACATTTCATCAATACACAATTTAAATTAAATATATAATAATATGTCGTTTTCCATTTAAAAAAAACATTTAAATTATAAAAACATTTCTCTGTAAGCCACGCTGTTACATTTTTTTAAATTTATTAAATGGTAAACCTTAAAATGTATAAATAATTACATAGATAGTCCCGTTGTGGGTGCGTGAGTCCCAAAAAAATACAACATAGGTTGTTTCGATCATTTCGATTCAGTCATATAGCGATCAAATAATAAAATAATAATTATTTCACCTCTGTACTTAATTATTTTGCTATGGCTTTGGCTGCAATTGACTTACCCACTATTAGGCTATTAGAAATACTAACTTCTGGCAACACTCTCCCGGTACGTCATTTCGGGGCAGTAATATTATTTATGTTGATTAACCTCAAAATGGTGTTAAAATATCTTAAAAGAATATAGTCTTGTGTTTATTTATGTGTGAAACGATATTTCTTCAGACTATTTGGCCACTTTTGTATTGTTTTTACACCATAAAATTACACAAAACTGTATTTTTTTGGCAAATTTACTGCACGACGACTCATAAGATACTACTACTCACACATACAAAAATGAGCTTAGTTTTGATGCATGTGTGTGCGTGAGCGCGTGTATTTACATGAAAGGAGCTGAGTTTTGTGGCTTCAGTATTAGCAAAGGCCGTGCGTCATCTACCTTTTTTTACTTCATCTGAGATTATCAATATTATATTTAGAGATTATAAAACCAGAACTAACTAGCGTAGTAAAACATTCGTACCGTCCAATCTCCGTATATCTTTCATTAACAATATGTCACGTGACATTCCAGAAACATCCAAAGCCAAAAGGAATTTCAAATCAAACAAGGAATTGCAGACAATGCATCGAGGTGGCACCACCGATTATACCTAATGGACAAGCCCTGTTTGTGTTGGTCACAGATAACAGAGCGATACGCGCGGCGCCATGCCACTGATTAAAAAAAAACGACAAAGATATTCGTGATACACTGCCAGATAGGATTAGAAATGTTTTTGCACGATTTTGCTGTGCGCTATTGTTTTGTGTTTGTAATTATTTTGTATAAGTACGTAGTATTCTTTGTAATACTTTTGAGGATATATTGATTGAAAAAAAAGCAATTTTTTTTTAATGTTACTTGGATAGGCAAACTGGCAAACGTGCCACCTGATTGTAAGTGGTCGACATCGCCCATGAACATAAACTAGTTTACCTGGAACGAGCCCAGGCAACTCATATATGTGTTGCCTATCCTGAGACATACTAGTAAGATGTTAAGACTCGGTGCCAGTAATTACACTGTCTGTCTGTGTTGCTTTTTCTCATTTGTGAAAATGTGTGCAATATGTATTAAATTCTTCTCCTTAATTTTTGGCAAACGGCACTTTTATCAAAATACTATAAATAAAAAATAAACTATAATTATTGATGTATTAGTGTAACTAAATATGAAATTCGTAGACATCTTGCCTATAACAGCAAATTAGCAAAATGTTACAACAAAAGGAGAATCAATAAACTATAAAAAAATAGAGTCCAATTTCAACAAATTAATTTCAAAACGTGATCTAACATTGTCTTACTTCACTGAACTTTAACATCTATACTATCTATACTAATATTATAAAGCTGAAGAGTTTTTTTGTTTGTTTGAACGCGCTAATCTCAGGAACTACTGGTCCGATTTGAAAAATTCTTTCAGTGTTAGATAGCCTATTTATCGAGGAAGGCTATAAGCTATATAACATCACGCTGTGACTAACAGTAATTAATTCGAGTAAGTTAACGCGGGCGAAGCTGCGGGCAACAGCTTGTTTTTAATACAAGTTCGAGAATAATAAAAAAATGGCTTCTATTATAATGTTCGGTCAATTTATCAGGCGTCTTTCCATATTAACCAGCCGTGTTAATGGCTGCCTTATCTTTGACTCCTTGTTTTGTTGTATATTATTAAAAGGTTGGCTTATCGTTGGCGGGGGAAAATAGCTTTGACAGAATGTTTTCTTTTGTGAGTTGATTAATTTATAGGCTAATGCTTTTGACGCATACAGCCAAGATTGAATAAATTTAGATTATTTTACAACTGACGTTAAAAGTTAATTAGAAATGTCATGCTTTTAAACTTGTGGTTATAGTAACGATGCAGACTAGACGTAAAACTAGACTGTCGCTGTATTAACGTAAATTGTATTTCAAGTCGAGTCAATCTGATGTTAAATATGTCATTTACAAGATTAGCTAGGCTTGATGAAGTTGTTATAAGAACATGCTTCTATTAGATTACTCGTAATATCTTCGAGATGATTTTATTTTTACCGTTTAATTGCTTTTTCAGCCAAATATATTTGCCTTTTTTGTCTCCCTGCTCTATGAATTTACGTATGAAATTTATTTTCGTTCCTACTGCCCAAAATAAAAGTTCTTATTTGCCGCTAAACTAGGTTACAATGATATATGTACTTGTCATAAATATGTAAAAAAAATGAAATCAACATCAGCCCGTATCTCTCTAGTCCCCACCACGGGATTAGCCACTTTCAATGAACGCCAAGATGCGAACGATTCGACAGATTCTAAGCATTATTGTAAGCCTCCTAACACCCACCTCGCCCGACTTTGAGGAGACCCAGTAGTATGACGTATAAGGATCATCGAGGTATAAGGATATTAATAGACAATAGCGTGATGATAATGATGATAATCATTGTGTGTTTGGCTACCTGTGTTAATCTCATAACCAACCTCTCAATCTTGATGGCTCATTAAAGGTTTATAATTTAGAATGTAGATAATGATATCAAATAAAGGTCCCATGACAAATGACTTTACTTTATCATCGAATAGCTTTATTATAGGAGTCATTGATCATCATAAGACTGGTTGACGTATTTAATGGACGCCACGCTGATTCTGCCACAGTATCTGAAAACCACTGCACGGAGACAAACGTCATCGCATCTATTATTTTGTAGTAAAGCAAAAGTATTGTAAAAATATACATTATTGGTCATAATAGTCTTTTCGAAAGTCAAATTAAGACTACAGTTTCCAAAGCTAGGTTACTGAGAACTTTCCGCAGACTACCAACGGTGATGCGTAGGCTAGGCGCTACCTAATGCGCCTAGCCTACGCATCACGGCACGACGTCGCGAGGAATGCTTAGTAGCGGCCGGGCAGTCCTTACAAAGAGTAGTCTGGCCTTCGCTGGGGCCAGCCTGTCGCTGAGGTGCTCCTGTTGTCTGCAGATCCGGAACCCTCAAAAAATGGGACAAGGCGCGCGCAGGTGTTTTAGTTCGGGTAGTGCAATCCCAATTACGAGTCAGGAATCTATCCCGGTAACCTGGCACTCGCTGCGCCCTAAAGATAAGGTGGACGCAGCTCTACCCACTAAAACCCGGCGAGTGCCACGACTGCCGCCTTTGGTGAGGTGCCCCGGATCTAATGAGCAAACAGGGCACCTCCTGCTAGTCAGTCCCGCAAGGGACCGACGCCACCTCCACAGAGGGCTTGTCCCGCACCACAGAACAACCCCTCCCAACGTCGGGACAGTACAATAGGGTGACCTCACCCTATTGTACTGTCCCATCCTTGCCCCTTGCTCCCTGCTCTTTTGTCTCCTCTTCTTATAAGAGGGGTACAAAGAGCCCCCTCGGCTCAATTAGCTTCGCCGAAGATGCTGGGCACACTCTAGGCTACTGAGCCCCACCGCTACGTTAAGGCCTGAACCATGGTGGGGAAACTGTGGAGCCCTAAAATAAGGGTCATCAAAATTTTCCCTTGCACATGAGTTTGGCAATATCGCTGGCTCACTGCTTAAGGGATATCGTGAAGAAACATTTATCTCAATAAGACTAAGTCAGAGGGCTTGTCACTTACTCGTGTTTTCGGATAATCATTAAGACGCAGCTCCATCGCAACGCACGCAGGGGCTATGCAAATGTTCATTGCAAGAAAATGTCATGCGTAGGTAGCGTAGTCGTGGGTTGCAGTGGAAACAATCCCATACATTTTCAAAGCAAAGCTTGACAAACGTGCGTATCCTCTCCATGGCCTGCGGTGGAGCCGCGCCCTTATACGTATGTACCGATGGGAAGGATGTCCTGCGCTGCACGCCAGTCAGCATGGGTACTACCACCCTGCATATTTCTCCCATGAAACAGATTTGCTGTGTTCCGTGAAGTAGAGCAGGACAGGCAGTGTAATTACTGGCACCGAGACTTACCATCTTACTTTTCAGGACAAGGCAACACATAAATGAGTTACCCATTTGACGTTAATGTTATTATTATTTAAGGGTGGTGACACCAGCAAGGTCAGACGGGTGGTCAGTCCTCATTAACGGGACCATTTCACGTAGATGTTAATCACATAGCATCCTGATGCTCTGTTTGTCTAACCAACTAACATAAAACCACATTACAATACAGAAATTGGCGTAAATATAAGAATGACTATTTACGAGTCATCGTTCGACTGGCAGCTGAGCGCTGATTATTACATCGACTAATGAGTCCGCTATCTTAGACATAAATTATTTAAATGTGTGTCTGTCCGTAAAAGGTCGAATCAATTATGTGTATTTATATTCGAATATTGCCGTTTAATGATCATTATGTCTGTGCCATCATCATCACCATCATCATCATCATCATCATCATCATTATCATCATCATAGTCGTTATTACCTTTGCCGTCTTTAACTTATAGTCTTCGAGAAAAAAAAACTTGTACAGGAAACTAGTTTTTGGCTATATTATCTGTGGTATTATAGTAATAAGAAGACGTAGGACAACTCAATTTCCAACTCGATACAATCACGGTCGGCCTTAGTTGCACGATCTGCCGTCTTGGCGTTCGTTGAAAGAGGCCTTTGTCCAGCAGTGGTCGGAAAAGTTAATTATGATTCTGATGATGATGATGATTGTAATAATACCTAATATAGGCTATAGAAGCTGAGTCTAACAGACCTACAGCGATTATATCTTAATAGGTATATTTCATCATCATCATCATCATCAGCCTCTGTCCGTATATAGGTATATTTAGCAGCCTTTAAATAATGAAACATATTCTTAGCCTTAAATGACTTTGTAGCTTAAAAACCTTTATATTTATAAAAACACCCCTTATATAAACCCCGAAAATTAATTAGCCCGTATCACGTACATAGGGGGGTAAAAACAATAAAGAGTATATGTAAAAAGGCGAGGGGGTAAATAAATGATGAGCTAAACTGCAGAGTTGTGTTCCTCATGTAATATGCAGTCCCCTCCCCCCTGACGAGATCGCTTTTGTCATCGGTGTTTAGATTTAGAGTATTATTTAGGCTTTTTTTATGTTGGTTTCAAAATCGGGTAGAGAAGCAACGAGCAACGATCACGTGTTGCCTATCCTGAGACATAAGATGTTATGTCTCGGTGGTAATTACACTGCCTTCAGCTCTCAGAAACGCAAAGCTGTTTCACGGGAGATACCAGCGAAATTGTGCAGACAGAAGCGCTGCAGAAGCGCATTCCTTTCAATGGTAAAGACTGGGAGATGGCCAACGTTGCTTATTTTAAATGGGATGGATATCGATGCTATTCCTCAGTATATTCCCACCATGGTTCAGGCCTTGTCGTGGCGGTGGGGCTCAGTAACCTAGGGTGAGCGGTGCACCATGGGCGAAGCTAATTGGGCCGAGGGGGCTCTTTGTACCCCTCTTATAAGAAGAGGGAACAGAAGAGCAGGGGCCAAGGGGTGAGGATGGGAACCTCACCCCATTGTACTGTCCCGACGTTGGTAGGGGTTGTTCTGTGGTGCGGGACAACCCCTCTGAGGAGGTGGCGTCGGTCCCTTGCGGGACTGACAAGTCGTCGAGGTGCTCTGTTTGTTTTCTAGATCCGGGGCACCTCACCAAAGGCGGCATTGGTGGCACTCGCCGGGGTTTAGTAGGTAGAGCTGCGTCCATTTACCAGCTGTCGGGCGCAGTGAGTCCCACATACCCGCGTGGGTAGACCCACTCCCCCGCGGGATGCCTCAGAGCATTTCCCGGCGTTAAAGAAAAAAAAAAGTATATTTGAGGATATTATGCTAAAAGGTTTTCCTTGCTAGATTTAATCGAGAAGTTTCTAGTGATTTAAGCGTGAAAATGCACCAGACACATTTATTATACTACTATTTTAGTATTAATTTATCCACGAATTTAAATTGAATAAGACACCTAATTAATATCACAAGGAAGCACACAAATTAGTGAAATAATCGTCATTAATGTACTATCCGTATGTTAATATATCAAAGTCCGCGCAGGAAGTTACTTTTCTAGCCAGATTCGTTTTTGACGTGAAAACGTCTTATAAATTATGAACACCGCCACCTGAGCCTGTCAAACGATAGAAGCCCGTCGGCTTGGAAAACATTATTTATAACAAATTTAATTATTTCTACAATTTAATTAGTAGTAGGTAATTAGTTAGTAAGTCTTATTTTATTTTGTTCACTTTTCAATCAACTGTTTTTTTCAAAACAGCGGCAAAAAGGTAATTTATTTTTCATCAATGTTTCTTTATGACGTTATCACGTAAAACTATCGTCCGTAACCGACTTTACAGACAACCATTTATTTTTAATTCTACTACAATATCATTAGACTTAAATAAGCTAGTAGGTATTGATCTTAAATAAATCTTATTATATGTACTTTCGACTCAGAAGACTTCGTTTTACACGTTGTAACATGGTAACGTAGTTCTATACCCCGAGTTCACGTTTATTGCGGAGGTACTTCGGCGCAATACGTTACCTAATCACGCTAGCCGTGGGGATGGACCCACAAGGGTCAAGTTCTATGGTCCAATTGAAAAAAATACAGACACAATTGGTAGGGTAAGAGCCTTGTACCCACAAGCTTTTAGGGATGTTTAAGATAAATTATAGTTAAAATAAACGTTTTAATAGCAAACCGAACTGAACATTTGAAAATATTTTTAAATCAAGAATTAAATTGATTAGCAAAAAAAAAATACTTATTGTAAAAATTCACCTGCATGTATGTCGGTTGCATGCAAAGATACTAGCGTTAAAAGTTATTGTTGTCTGGGGTTGAAATTCATTAGGTATTAATACCAAG
The DNA here is from genome assembly GCA_963853865.1 of Helleia helle. Classification (NCBI taxonomy): domain Eukaryota; kingdom Metazoa; phylum Arthropoda; class Insecta; order Lepidoptera; family Lycaenidae; genus Helleia; species Helleia helle. Next base: position 7,532,678 of record OY971436.1, read on the forward strand.
CGTATATAGTTTTAAAAATTGTATTTGGGTCCATACCTACTTTGTGTAAAGCAATCACAGCGATTCGGTTCTCTTTATCACCTCACTCCATTTTAATATCACAAAATATTTTACAATGTATTGGCGCGAAAATAAGAAACAATGAACAATCATAATATTATAATAATGACAGATTCCAAATTCAAATGTCATGTTTTGTTTATTTTTAATTGTAATATTATGACCAGACTCTGTATTCTAGGGCCAAAACCAGACCTTTTCCTAACCTGGATATCGTAGTAATTTTCACCCCGTTTTCCTTCCATCATACCTTACGACTAAAACTCAAGATATAATCACTTTCTTTCAAAACCTATAAAAAACGTCTAATTAAAACTAGGTACATTTCGTCTGTTATTTCATTTTCATAAAAATGTTCACAAAATCCTTATAAGTTTTCTATTTCATAAACTTTAAGATATATTACTGACTTCGTGTGTGACAAACATTCAGTCATTCAATCAATCATTCGCTCAATCATTTATACATTCGTTCAATCATTCATTCACTGTTTTAACATAAGATCCCCAACAACTTGTACCACCTAACACGTAATGTACCTTCTTTATTTATTTATCCCCTCATTTCTTCCAGTAATTTCTCCTTTGTAACTGAATATTAAACCACATTTTGCCAACCTAACAAAACACACCATATCCCCATCAAAGAAAGTCTATTTTCCCAAATAATCTATACGTATTAAGAGTTTTACCCCATTTTTACAATTCTACGACTTGTTTCTGGGGAATAAGGTAAGAATTGAGTGTTACACTTACCGGTAATTGAGGAACATCAGATGTCTTCCCGGTAATTGTTTGTTGGTTGTCTCCTTCGGAATTAGAGAACAAATCCTTTCCCTGATTGACATTGGGGATTGGGGAACATTGGTAAGGCGTTAATTTTTATATCACGTCTTTTGGAGAGGTCGAATTTTGTGATAATGTTGTCAGAAGTATATATGTAAGTATTTTTGAAAGATGTTACAACTATATAATATACCGATGCGATCCGTTTTGCATTGAGTGTATCTGCATGGATAACTCCTTATATCTGATTCAAATTTCTTTGATTTGATCTTTCACTAAAGAGGTATGTGTTCTTCTTCTTTTTAACCGACTTCATAAAAGAAGCTTCTACATTGTTCGCTGTATATTTTTTGTCATTACACTCTTGGTAGAGCGGTCATGGTTGCTTCTTTAGCAGCATCAGTGTGGGTGACCCGTGTCACAATACAACGCCATTCCTCTCTCGTAGATGCCTTTTTTGAGCACACATTTATAATATGTATAATAATATCAACCCTTATATGTACCACTGCTGGGACCGGGTCCCCTCCTCGTTAAGTTACGCCAAAGACTTTTAATCTCATCAGGCATGCAGGTTTCCTCACCATGTTTCTTTCATCGCGCAAGTGATGGTCTCATGTTCAGGTAAAATTTAGAAAGACCCATTTCAAGGCATCACAGGGTCAGGATCGAACCTGGACCTCTCACTCAAGAGGCCGAGCCCACTCACTAGACCATCGTCGCTCATGTTGAGCACCCATGTAGAGGTTCTTTCGTGTTCGATTTAAATTAAATTAAATTTTATGTGTCAAATAGAGTCATAGAGGGAAAGCTTTCATATTAGGACAGCGACACTTGGATGGTAGCCTGAACAAAGGCCAGGTCTTTCAGGTAAATCTACGGTCTTTACACAGACCGTACCCACGGACGAGAAAGAAGAGATGGGTACAATTGTAATGTTTTCTAATGTTTGCGCGAATTTCACACATTATAATGAAACATTTTTTACGGATTTTATCGCGGTTTATTAAGATTTTTACAAGCCCGATAGTTTTAGTTTTAGTTAGTAGTAGAGTTTCGGATACTTTACAGCAACCATGGTCACGGGAGGACTGAGGTGACAGATGTCCTGACGTTACAAAGTTATTCGAACTACCCTATGATACATCATTATTTTGATAAGTCCTCTCTACGCAGAAAGTGCTAACTGTATCTTTAATCTGTGGCATATTATGCTTGGTTTTTGATTTAATTATTTTAATAATAAAGTATCCGAAACGTCGGGCTTGTAAAAATCTTAATAAACCGCGATAAAATCCGTAAAAATTGTTTCATTATAATACTATTGTAATGTTTCGTTTCTGCCGTTAGATATCCTTTCTGGACACAGGCCTCGCAAAGATCTCCAATCTTTTTGCGCCGGGAAATGCTCTTAGGCATCCCGCGGGGAAGGAGTACTCCGCTGGCGGGTATGTGGGACACGCTGCACCCGAAAGGTGGTAAGGTGGACGCAGCTGTACCCATTAATACCCGGCGAGTGCCACCAATGCCGTCTTGGGTGAGGTGCCCCGGATCTGTTAAACAACAGAGCATCTCGACGACTACTCAGATCCCCATGAGACCGATGCCACCTCCACAGAGGGATCGTCCCGCACCACAGAACAACCCCTGCCAACGTCGGGACAGTGCAGTGGGGTGAGGTTACAATCCTCACCCCTTGTCCTGCTCTAGCTCTTTTGTCCCATCTTCTTATAAGAGGGATACAAAGAGCAGCTCTCTCGGTTCAATTGGCTTCGCCCAAGGTGCTGGGTTCACCTTATGCTACTGAGCCCCACACCACGTCAACGCTTGAACCATGGCGGGAAAAATCTCCAACCAGTCCTTTCCTATTATAACATAGTTTAGAAGTCTGAGGCTAAATTCACTACCATATCACTTGCATACACCAACTACAGTTACAAATGCGTATCAAGCTAAAAAGTTATTGACGCATAAAGTCGGGTCACTAATTAATGAAATAAATTGAAAACAGTTGCAGTAAAGGCAAGTTAATATAAGCGATAATTTTACAGCGCTCTGTAACCGCACTCAATGCTACTGGTTCACTGGATGTGACTTGTATTTTTTTAATTTTTTTTTTATGTTAGTTGGATAGGCAAACTGGCAAACGTACCACCTGATGGTAAGTGGTCGACGTCGCCCATGAACATAAACTAGTATACCTGGAACGAGCCCAGGCAACTCATTTATGTGTTGCCTATCCTGAGATATAAGATGTCTCGGTGCCAGTAATTACACTGACTGTCTTGCCCTTCTCTCCGAAACACAGCAAAGCTGTTTGACGGGAGAAACAAGCAAGATGGTGGTACCCATGCAGCCGGGAGCGCGGCACAGTGCTTCCCTCCCACCGGTATATTATGAACCTCTGTATTATTATCATTACCAATTTATTTATTTTTTTTTCTTTTACGCCGGGAAATGCTCTGAGACATCCCGCGTGGAAGTGGGTCCCACATACCCATGCGGGTATGTGGGACGCGCTGCGCCTGAAAGGTAAGTTGGACGCAGTTCTACCCACTAAAACCCGGCGAGTGTCGCCTTTGGTGAGGTGCCCCGGATCTAATGAGCAAACAGGGCACCTCGATGGCTAGTCAGTCCCTTAAGGGACTGACGCTAGTACCCAACGTCGGGACAGTACAATTAGGTGAGGTTCCCATCCTCGCCCCTTGTCCCTCTGATCTTTTGTCTTCTCTTCTTATAAGAGGGGTACAAAGAGCAACTCCCTCGCCTCAATTTGCTTCGCCCAAGGGTCTGGGTCCACCTTAGGCTACTGAGTGGTGGGGTGCTCAACATAGGCCTCTATTAATGAGAGCCAAGACGGCATCCTTCACCACTTTATATATCTCAATATATAATCAAATATCTATATTGTAGGAGGTGAGTGGGCTGATAATTTAAAACAAACCAATCATGATCCAGCTAGGACCGGCTCTGTGCCAGGACGGCGATGGTCTCCTTCTGCGAGGCAGTAATGTCCCAGAAGGAGGCCGATGAGCGGGTGAGAGAGGAGGCCGCCGACGAGGCCTCCCACCGCGGGCGACGAACGGGGGTGCGTAGGAGGCGCTACCTAATGCGCCTCCAGTAACGCCCCTGTGCTCGTGTCGGGCCCAGGCTGGGGTTTTAACTGGGTCCAGCTAGACACGACGTCGTCGGGGATTGCTAAAAGTATCGAATCAAACGAACAGCCGAGCAGTCCCCCTTTAGAGGAGGAGACTGGCCTTTTCGCCGGGGCCAGCCTGTCGCCGAGGGTCCTGCGTTGCCTGCATGATCCGGGACTCTCATAAAAGGCGGCTGAGGGCACTTGCAGCGGTTTTAGTGGGTAACGCATCTCCAAGTGCGAACCTCACACACTGCTAGGTTTAAAACTCACCCCGGTCCTAGTTATGGTTTGGTCTGCAAATTTCCGCTGCAGAACAAAAAAAAAAAAAAAGACCGGCTCTGTGCGGTGGTGCTGAGGTCGTCCAAACTATTTTTAACCATATTACATAAATATTCTGCTAGTAAGAGGTAGTGCCATGCTGCTTTGCATCCGAATTGTGCCGGCACGACCGGGGTGGTACTTCTCGCTCACATAAAACCGGAGTCAAGTGATAGCTTAGCTGTCATGTTTAGTGCGGTTGTGTAAAAAAAAGCATTTTCCTAAGGGCCTTAGGCCCTTAAACAAAAACTAAGATTTGTTCGCCAACTTAACATAACTCTAAAAAGGATAGGCTTCATATAAAATCAATTACATAGATAATACTCACCTTAATTGATTTTTAGCTATTCTGTGCATACATCTCGTATTTGTCTATCAGTACTGATAATGGTTATCAGCTAAATAAACCAGTGCTTTGCGAATTGCGTATGTCCAGTGCTTAGAGTGGTACATTAAACTTACCTTCTAGGGAAGAATTAGTTTTCTTTGTATAAAATGCTATAGCGCCAGGTTGGGATTATTGATTTTGCGTAAAAGTATTGTTTCCTAATGTAACTCACTATAATAAAAAATAAAATTGGTTGTCTGTAAAGTCGGCTTACTGACAACCAATTTTAATAGGTTTACTTGAAAACGTCATAAAGAAACATTGATGAATAATTGCTTACCTTTATTGCCGCTGTTTTAAGAAAAACAGTTATGTTGAAGTGAACAAAATCTAATGGTTATTTTCATTACTAAAATGGTTATGTTTTCGTGAACAAGACATTCGTAGATAATGTCGAAATATCGAGCTCCGCGAAATAAAAGTGAAAAACATTGTTAATGTCACGTTTTAAATAGTTTTTAAAATGAAATTAGACTGAAAATCATGGAGGAAAATAATTACATGTTATTAAATGGTAGAAATAAACACAAAAACACAAAACACGTTGTCGCGTAACATTTGTTATAAATAATGGTTTCCAAGCCAACGCTTGGGCCTGTCTATCGTTTGACAGGCCAGGCGGAACGGGACACTTTTTCGTGCGCGCTGCCGGTGTTCATCAATTTATAAGACGTTATCACGTCAATAAAAAGGAACATGCATTGTTTTTTTCTATTCTATTCTATAAACGTAAAAGCCACAAGAGGAGCACACACTGTATGTAGGTACACGTGATACCAACATTTGTCATACTAAAGCCACATCCAGTACCATGAAGTAGCTGATACAATTATGTACCAGCTGCTAATTTCCTCCCCGCAGTTGGCTTATTTAAGCTGAGTTTAATCGGGGCTCTTTATTTAATTATAGGGGTGCGAAAATGGCAATTTTATTGTCGATGCTTTGAAATTATGCTCTTGAAACGTCGATATATTTCTCTTGATTATGTTTCGTTTTGGTATTTTTGTTTAATGCTAGCTTATGTCCCGCATCTTTTTAATTTTAGCTTAGGTTTACTTAATTAAAAACGATTTTTTGATAGGATACATACTCTAGTTCATAGATTACGCTAAATATTAGGCTGCTAACTTGAATGTACTATGACTTACACTCAGGCTTACACTTTTAAGTTTCAAACTTACAATGAACATAAGTTTAATATGCTCAAGCAGTGTACAATTTAATAGTTACACTCATAATCACTTCCTAATAGAATCGGTTATAGAGCGATCATCATCATCATCATCATCATCAGCCTCTATCCATCCACTGCTGAATATAGGCCTTCCTCAATGAACGCCAAGACTGCCGATCCCTTGCCTCTCGCATTACAAGCACAAGAAAAGACCGATCTTTAGGTCTGTATTTTTATTTTATTTTTGTACATAATGTTATCGATATCAATACAAATACATCACTATTACAAGTGAAACATTAAGCTCGCTAATAAAGTTCCCTGCGAAGTAAACTTAACGCTTTGTTCAATCATTCAGCGCTACAAGCCGCCCATTTTAATTACACACATCCTACACTAAACTTTAACTTTATTCTTCACTAACTGTAGAGTTTATAAGAAAATAATACTCATCGGAGGCAAAGTATAAAGAGTCTGTATGAATACCCCATCGTGCTCAATTCTTCTGCTAGAAATAAGAAGATTATAATATAATCTTACACCATTACTTGGCAATGCATGCAAAACTCATTTGGAATTTAGATCCTATAACGGTTGCCAATAATAAATCGTTTCCCTCGCCCAGCTAGGGTATCCCGCCTTAATACACAGTACACACACAACAGCACCTACACTCATTAGCACTTAACACCTCCTCTGCCGTAGGTGACGTTGACCTTCCTTCTGATCGCCGGTCCCGTGATCGACAGGGAGGAAATTAGAAGCACCGCGCTCACAAAGATACCCTTTTCCCATCGATGTCTTTTAGATGACGGAACATAAGGGCCTCCAAATTCACTATTTTGTTATGTTAGTTGGATAGAAAAAACTGGCAGACGTATCACCGAATGGTTGCTAAGTGGTCGACGTCGCCCATGAACATAAACTAGTTTACCTGGATCTAGCCCAGTCAACTCAGTTATGTGTTGCTTGACCTGAGACATAGACACTGCCTATCTTGCTATTCTTACCGAAACACAGCAAAGCTATTACAGAAGATACAAGATGATGGTACCCAAGCAGACGGAAGCGCGGCACAGTGCATCCCTCCCACCAGTAAAACCAGTAACTTAGAAACTCGTGGCCTCATATAGATGAAGATAGAGCAGACCTCGGTCTACTAGCTTAGATCAGCTAGCTAGCTTAGATTAGACAAAAAAATCACCTGAACTTTGTATAGGATTGGTCCTGTGTAAGCTTGGTTTGTTCTGCTGCAGGACTATGGTAGAGGTCTTGAGGAGAAAGAGCACATTCAATGTAAGATGCCTTTGTTGATGCCGTGACCAGAAGTAATTGGATAAGAGCCAAAGACCGATCTCATTGTAGCACTTTAGGCCTATCATTGGATTCTTAAGATAAAATCAGGTCTCGTATGAAATCCCTAAGCTTAAGGAGATTAAGAAGTGGGAGGAAAGCGATATACCGTGCTCCCGGCTGCATGGGTACCACCATCTTGCTTGTTTCTCCCGTGAAACAGCTTTGCTGTGTTTCAGAGAGAAGGGCAAGACAGGCAGTGTAATTACTGGCACCGAGACTTAACATCTTAATTATGTCTCAGGATAGGCAACACAGATGAGTAGCCTGGGCCAACTAACATTAAAAAAAAAGATTTGAAGACCGGCTTTATTACTTAAGGAATATCTAGGAATTCTGAAGATGGAATCAGGTCTGGTATGGAATAATTAAATATACGTCAGTGTGAGCCGAGTGAAAAATTAATTATAAAGTGGGGGAACAGTTAATTCGCGAGGGTGGTCATACATCAGGAACTTTGAGCTTAGCGAGCGAATTCAAATTCAACTGTCAGTTATAATTAAACGCGAGATATTGCTTTTAACTTTCTTACCGGTTTCACTTTAAAAGTTTAGTAATTATCATTGGTATTAGGGTATAATGGATTTGTGTTTTTTTATGTGCTGTATTTATGATGGAAAATTTTACATAAGGCCTTCTGTCTGCTGCTCTGATGCTTTACCTGAATGTTGACTTGCTTATGCAACGGATAAAACTACATGGGACGCTGTAAGTGTATGTTACGAGCAACCAAGCCCGTTGAAAGTGTGTTGTGTGTATAATGGAGTGAAGGTAAGTGAAGGAAGGTTTTGAGGGAAATGGGAGAAGGTTACTACCCGCCGCAATAAGGTGTGCAATGACGAACCAAGGAATATGGCCTTCTAAGTTCTATAATCGAAGGAGCATGGAATCTCAAAAATAGGTAAACATTTAAAAACCAGGCTCACATATAATTTATCAGAAGATTAATAGATAGTTGTTTCACCTGATGGTAAGTGAGACAACCATAGTTACCCTCTACACCAGAGGATTAGCAACTGCGTTGCCTTTTAAACATGAGTATGCTCTTTTCTTGGAGGTCCCTAAGTGTAATGGGTTCGGAAATACCGTAGGTGTACACACAGGCAGAATAACGATCACATTTTACACCATGTATAACGTAAAACAGAAAAATCCTCTGACATTCGTAATGAATTTCCAACATTTAATGAATTTCGCGTAATCTCAGATAAAATAAAACGCGCCAATCCCTCCTTTTATTGTGATTACGATAAAAGCCTTAATTGAGACTCTAGGTCAACAACGTGCGATATCAAGCTAAAGCCTTATTTATAAACATAAGAAATCCATACAAAATTGAACCAAAATCCCTTATAATAAGGCCCTTTGATAAAAGAATGTATGAGAGATTGTATGCAATTTTCATCTGTATGCTAAGAATGAAGTGGTTGGGTTTGTATTTCAAATGAATGGTAGGGACCACTCAGTGAGACGGTATCTTAATTAGTAAGATACAAGAGTTTATGTGTACGATGATAGGATATAACTAATGCAAGCGCTTGGTGTCGATAAAATATAATGGCATCGATAAGGTCGCAAGTCGCAACACTATTCAATGGATTTATTTGCAAAATGGTGGAATGCTGTTAGATATTATGTTTATAATAATTGTAGAAATTCTAAGGTAACATCTTTTCTAGGAAAAATAATTCTATCGTATATCCTAAAATAAAATAATATAAAATATAATATATCTTAAAACAATCCTTATTTCCCAAAAGAAAATTATTACCACCAACTTCAGACCATCCTCAGAATATTCCTACGGTTGGGCACGGCTTAATCGAAATTTGGCAAGAAGACTTTTTTATGGCATAGGAGGCCAAACGAGTAGTCGAAGCCTTTTGAAGACTATCGACGTCCATACAGAACCAGAGATTATGCTGATGCGTTACCCTCCTTTTACCTATTCCCCCAATGGGCCACTGGAAACTCACAAACCGCACGAAATGCGACAGCATGTCACTTTACGCCGGTGTTATGTGAGCGAAAGGTACCACCTCAGTCATGCCGGCCCAATTCCGCAGCAAAGCAGCATGGCACTACCTATGTCCGTGAATGGGGATGTGTTCTACACATGAAAGACTGTATTTGAAAACCTAAAATAACATTTTAAGAGTCTATTTATTTGTCTTAAATTAAAGAAAATTAATTGAAAATGCGTTAAAAAATTAGCAATATCCCTTTTTTTCTTTAACGCCGGGAAATGCTCTGAGGCATTCCGCAGGGGAGTGGGGAGACCCACGCGGGTATGTGGGACTCGCTGCGCCCGAAAGCTGAAAAATGGACGCAGCTCTATCCACTAAAACCCGGCGAGTGCGACCAATGCCGCCTTTGGTGAGGTGCCCGGATCTAATGAGCAAACACCTCATCGGCTAGTCAGTCCCTCAAGGGACCAACGCCACCTCCTAAATGGGGTGAGCTGTCCATCCTCGCCCCTTGTCCCCCTACTTTTTGTCCCCTCTTCTTATAAGAGGGATACAAAGAGCCGCTCCCTTGGCTCAAAAAGCTTCGCCTTAGGGTTCACTTTAGGCTACTGAACACCTCTGCCACGACAAGGCTTGAACCACGGTGGGGATCATCTCATCTAGTCGGATAGCCTTCAATCCCAAAAAGGTATTATACCAAATTCTAGTTAATTACATGTAAAACCCAGAGATTAGTTGCCCAACCTCTTTGGTCGTAATTATGGTTTGTGGTGGTGGCACAAGGCCTCCGTCTTCATTATAAAAGGTCACAGTTGATTGGTTTGGGGCCTTGTGAATATGCAATACAGAGTTTTTGAATTAAAAAATTTGGCATGTTTTTGAAGTGAATACTTTTTAGGCGCGTTGAGCATTTATTGTGTGAACAAAAATCATGAAACTCGCGTCATCGTCACCAAACGCTTTCGAACGCTAATATGATGAAACGAACGAATTCAACCTATCTCTCTGAAAGATCTCAATGCGTCAAAGTCGGTGACTCACAAAGCGGTGAACTACACGTGAACTATGGTGTACCACAAGGTAGCATATTAGGTCCTTTTATTATTCTCTTCTTAATATATTTAAATGACCTTCATCAAATATCTTCCTTTCCTGGAAAGTTCATATCGTATGCAGATGATACCGCCCTTTTATTTACAGCGAATACTTGGGAAGAATGTTACAATCGCTCTCAACACGGACTGAATCTTGTCTCTCTTTGGCTCCGGATAAATTTCTTAACGTTAAATACGGATAAAACCTCATTTACGGTAAGGTAGTAATAGTAAAAGTAATAAAAATTTTCAATATCTAATAAAACACAACCTCCAACCTAATCGTCCATCAATGTAACTTCTCTGATCTCTTAAAATGTAATTGTCTTCCAATATCCAAAGTTACAAAAACGAAATATCTGGGAGTTATGATTGACAATAATTTTACATTTAAGGAACATGTAACAGTCATTTCTAATAGACTAACAAAACTTATTAGCATTTTTGTTCACCTAAGAAATATTGCAGACCCCAAACTCTTAAAAAATGTTTATTTAGCATTATGTCAATCTGTTATTTCATATAGTATAACTACATGGGGCGGTACCAAAAAAAGTTTAATTTTACCCCTTGAAAGAGCCCAAAGAGCGATTCTTAAAGTTTGCGCCTTTCGCGCCAAACTATATCCCACTCATCAGATATATAAGGACTGGAATGTCCAAACGATATTAAAACAACATTCTCTCACCCCTCTACAACAAAACATACTCCCATCTCGACGTCAGTACAAAGTTTCTGAAACAATACCGCTTAAAAATAAATTTGCTGACAGATTCTTTTGTTTTCTGGTACCCGTTTTACTCAATCAAGCTAATAAATTACATAATATACATCCCATGAATAAAAAACGATGTAAATGCGTATTATTCGATTGGCTTCGCACATTAACGTATAAGGTAACTGAAAGTCTGATAGATGTGATCTCTTAACATTAAGATAACATGAAGGTAATTATATATTTTAGTAAGTAGTTAATTATTTTATATTATATCTATATCTATATATATATTATTGTTATATTAGATTCATATTAATTTATTTTCAGTATTTTATTAATCATATTATATATATACATTAAAAAAACTATATGTACTGCATATTTTACATAATATCCATATATTATTATATCGCACGCCCTTTCTACTTCACTGTGACTGAAGTATTTTGTTATTATTTTGTTTCTTTTTTCATATCTAATCTCAAATCGTGTCTTAGCACAATTTGTATACTTTGATACACTTTCGAACGAGGAGCGCTGATGCCTAATGTACAGACTGCTTCCCAGTCTTTTTAGGTATTCAGATGAAAAATGTATTTGTCTTTGTAACAAGTTGTCTTATAGTAAATAAATCAATAAAAAAAAAACAACCAGTTATCTATACGTACATTCCATCGGCTAATCATCCACCAGCAGCGTTGCAGCAAAAATTAGGTGTAATTTGTTTTCATACAAAACAAATAACGTTACCGCTCTATTCCGTATATATTCTCGATGGTTGTTGCAATCTCACATGTAGTGTCTTCCGCTTTAATTGAGGAGGGAAACTGGAAATATTTCCCACTCCTCCTGAATTCTTCTGATTAAATTCGTTTGGAGTCCCAATGCAGTTTAAACATATCCCTCGGGTGTGTGATCATATCAAAGGGTAGTTGGTGGTTAATATCGATTCTTGCTATACTAGGCAGCAGTGAGAACAAGTGATGGGCCTGGCACAGCAAAAATAGCAGGATGGGATCCTCATTCTACTTTTTTGCTGACGAATGTAGGCGAGCATCTTGTTGTTACTTGTTAGTTAGTTGTCCACTTACCATCACTACTGATTTGCCTATCTCTACATACTAGTGTAATAATATTAAAAAATCTGTTACTACATTTAATATCACTATTTTATTCGTTTTTTATTGTCTGTACTAAAATATTTTAAGTACGTACATTAATGTTAAAACAACATTATTTATGTTTTCTTCTTAAAAGCTATTTAATATATCTTATCGAAGTAATTAGCGTGATTTATTTATTTTAAATTATCCCCATTAGCTTCACCACCCACAAATATATTAGTATTTAAGGTGGCGACGGACAATCGTCTTGGCGCTTGTTACAAGTCCTTCATTGCTCACACCCCACCAAACCGTCACTGAAGTCGGATAATGCCCACGTTGTATTCTGTTGACTAATTGGAAAGCTTCATTAGAGCTTTAACATAAATACGGTTATTTTGTTTTGTAAAATATTGCTTAAATGTAAAAATTTCCGTAAACCTTTCTGTCCTTTACCTACCACTTAAGTAGTTCTTTTGACTTTGCTGCCCTATTCTTTTTTTAAGAAATGACCAGTGCGTCTCTTATAGGCTGCAAGTCCTAAGTCATCTTTTAAAATACGCCACATGATTCTAGGTGCTATCTTCATCTTCCGAAATAAAATCTTTTGCTTTCGGAGAAGATTTCTTCGTATTCTTTCTCTTACTGCTTTGATCCGACGAACACTAGGTGGACGTCCACATCACTTCGTCACAATCAGAGGAGGTTTTATTGTACCTATCAATAGCCCGGTACGCAAACATTTGACTGATACCAAGCGAATGGAGAGTTTTAAAAATTGTATTTGGCTCCATACCTACTTTGTGTAATGCAATCCCAGTGATTCGGTTCTCTTTACCACCCCACTCCATTTTAGTATCACAAAATATTTTACAATGTATTGGCGCGAAAATAAGAAACATCATATAAGAATGACAGATTCCAAATTCAAATGTAATATTTTCTTTATTTTAATTGTAACATAGTATTTATGGCCAGACAAGAAATATGACATCCATCCATGCCCTCATGATGCATGAATTTGAACAATTTGAACTTGGTTACCTCGGGCGCTGATGTCTCATAAATGATTCAGCCGCTAAAAGCCACTCGGGTTAGTGCGCACTTGACTCCGGTTCAACTCCAGTTAAAACTTCCACCTGGTAACGATCAATAACGTGTTAAACATTTTAACCCGTAGCTTTGAAGTTTGCGTATTAATTTTCTAACCGGGCAAGTGTGAGTAACGAAACTACTATTCGTAAGAAAAAGATGCTGTTTATTAAGTTATTCTAACTCGGGTTCTGTGTGACATTATCAACCTTTTCAATTGCTCGACATGGTTCTCTATAAATGAACGCCAAAACGGCTGATACTCTGGCGGAGTATTTAACCTACATTTAACCAGAATCGACCAATGGACGAAGATAGTCGTCATATCTAGTTAGAAATCTTCCTACCCTCTGTTTTTCCCCCATAGTCTCAAACCACTTTTCTAATCTTCAAAGTATCGATATATTTATCTATAGCTTTGATTAGTCTGATCCAAGCAGAATGTGCTCAGTGCCTCAAAGCTGTGAAGTATTTATTGTTCTTATTTTAGTATCATCATCATCAGCCTCTATCCATCCACTGCTGAAGATAGGCCTCCTTCAATGAACGCCAAGACGACTGATCCCTTGCCACTCGCATCGAACTCGTTAAGAGTTAGTGGCAGCTGACTTGGGCCGGCACGACCGAGGTGGTACCTCTCGCTTACATAACACCGGCTTCAAGCGACAGTTTATGAGTTTCTGGTGGCCCATTGGAGGGATAGGGAAAAGGAGGGCAACACATCTGCAATCTCTGGTTGTGCAGATGTGTATCATGGGTGTTGGTAGTCTAAAGCTTCGACTGCTCGTTTGCCCTCCTATGATAAATATTTAAAAAAAAAACGAACCGGCCACTGCGCAGAGATCGTCTTCCCACCTGGTCAATGGCCTACCAACACTTCGTCTACTTAAACGCGGTCTCCCTTCTTGAAACTTATGGGCCCATCGGCCATCCGTTCTCCTGAGTGTGTGACCAATGCACATCATTTCTACCTTTTTCTCTCTCTCTCTCTCTATTTAAGAGCCTTGCTCTTGTCGGTGGAACAGTCTTCTATACTCCAATTTTTTATTTTTTATTTGGGCACTTAAAACGGTGGTTTCCGTTCCGCAGTACAATGACCAATTTTTTTCTCGTTGATTTTTTGGTCCAGAGCCCTACCGGAATCTATTTCCGTATCCGCTAGCCAGTACTGATATCGCTGCTGCCCGGTATAAGGGGGTTATTTATACACTAAAATAAATATTTTAATAAATTGTTATTAGATCACAAGCATTTACTCTTTTATAGAGTACTCGCAAGAGAACCCCGTTAAAATTAGGGCAATTTGCGTGTAAAGAAAAACTACGTTTATAGCTTCCTTGATTTTACCTGTCCAAAGGAAACATTGTTTTAAACGCAATTCCAAATACGAGTAAAACCATGAGGCACTATTATGCCAGATCGCTTGTCACTCGCCTAATTGACATAAACCTAATTCTCCCCTCTAAATGCTAAAACTACTAATTTATTAACGTTTACGAAGTGGTATCGGCGAAACCGTTCAAATTTAATTGTCCCATTCATATAAGTGCAGGCGTTGATTGTTAATGATTTGTTAATTGGTAGGATTATAATGTATTATTCATACAATTATAGTTTTTAATATTTAGAGTAGATGGGTGAAAATCATGTTGTCACCAGAAAGAGATGTTTGGAGTTGGCTAGCTTGTTTTATATTACGGACTAGGAATGGCTCGTAGCTTTATAGAGTTAGATTTATAGTGCCTCGGTGAAGGAAACCTGCATGCCTTTTTTATAGAAGAGGGGGCAAACGGACAGTCGGTTCACCTGATGATAAGTGAAAGCGACATCCACGGACACCCGCTACACCAGAGGGTTAGCAGGTACGTTGCCAGCCTTTCAAATGAGAGTAAGCTCTTTTCTTCAAAATCCCTAAGTCGTATGGGTTCGGAAACACCGTAGGTGGCAGCTGATTCCATATATTCGTCGTGTGAGGCAGGAAATGCCGTAAAATCGAGTTGTTGTGACTTTACGAACATGATGATGAGGGTGAAATTTGGAGCTTTTACGCGATGCCTGATAAGATTAAGTCGTTGGAGGTGTGTGAAGTTCACCAACCCGCATTAGACCAGCGCATCGTTGAACTATAGCACAATATCCTCCTCTTCAATTTCGAGGAGGAAACCCGTGCCCAACAGTGGGACATATAAGGGTTGATATTTATCATTTATTTAAGGTTAAGACGTATTTTGGACGAATATTTTTATTATTTTTTTATATTTAAATTTCCTGGTGGAAATTTAAATTTCCCGTCTGCTTGCATACCACCATCTTGCTTGTTTCTCCCGTGAAACAGCTTTGCTGTGTTTCGGAGAGAAGGGCAAGACGGGCGGTGTAATTACTGGCACCGAGACTTAACATCTTATGTCTCAGGATAGGCAACACATAAATGAGTTTCCTGGGTTAGTGCGAGGTAAACTAGTTTATGTTCATGGGCGACGTCGACCACTTACCAACATGTGGCACTTCTGCCAGTTTATCTGTCATGTCCGCTAGTATAATTATTTTAACAAAAAACCAATCAGGTCTATATCATGTTGTTCGTCGACGGGCTGGTCAAATATTCATGGACGCGTGGAGGTTGGTCATATAAATTAAAACACTAATACCCATCAATTCATTTAGCGAAGCAAATAATATCCGGGTAAACTCGTGGACGTTTGGTCTACGTTGATCACTTACAATCAGACTTTTCGACCAGTTTGTCCATCCAACTTATATAAAAGACTTGCCTTCATACATCGAACATATGAGGGCATCACTGAAAATTTCGGGAATCAAGGAAGTGACACAACATTACCATTTAAAAATGTATTTATTGCTTTTCGAAGTATTCTCCGCGAAATTCGACACATTTTTCCACGGTGGAACCAATCATTGAAGCAACCATTCCATTCGGAAGTTGGGGTCTCCAAAATGGCCGTTTTGTAGGCGTCCACAGCTTCTTCAGGCGATGAAAATATCTGACCACGCAATTTATTCTTTATTTTAGGGAAAGTATAGAAATCATTAGGGCTTAGGTCGGAGCTGTACGGCGGATGGTCTAATAATTCTGTGTTTTCTTGCTCTAAAAACTCTTTTGTTCTGTGCGCGGTGTGAGAACACGCATTGTCGTGATGGAGGATGATGCGGCGGTTGCAGTTCTCTTTACGGAGTTCAGAAACGACCTGTGGCAAACAAATGCTAGCATACCATTCTGCACTAACCGTTCTTTGTTCCTCAAGAGGAATAGTCGCAACATGGCCGGGTTTTGGAGACAAAGGTAGCCACTATTTCTTTTGCAACACTCCGTGAACGAACAATTTTTGTTGGTTTTAACTCATTTTCGAACACCCAAACTCGTGACTGGTTTTTTGTTTCGGGTTTGTACGCATATATCCAGGATTCGTCACCTGATACGATGTTGTATACAGCATTTGAGGACCCTGCGTGGAATCTTTCGAGAGTTCTGACGCACCAAGTAACGCGAGCCGCTTCTTGCTCTTCACAGAGCAAATACGATATCCATCGTGAAAAGCACTTTTTTACACCTAAT
The DNA here is from genome assembly GCA_963853865.1 of Helleia helle. Taxonomy (NCBI): domain Eukaryota; kingdom Metazoa; phylum Arthropoda; class Insecta; order Lepidoptera; family Lycaenidae; genus Helleia; species Helleia helle. The sequence goes on from OY971436.1 coordinate 7,549,443, forward strand.
GGTTCATGCAAGATTATTTGTATTTGACTCATGCCAATGTCTAAGGTTGCTTGAATTTCGCGGTATGTCACATGTCGATCTTCCTCAATCAGCTTACGCACAGCATAAACGTTTTCTTGAGTGACGGCAGTTTTTGGACGTCCACGTTGAAATTCAGCAAACCAGCGATAAATTGAGGTTTTAGATGGGGCTTCATAACAAAATGCAGAAATCACCCGGTCAACACACTGTTTTTGTGTTAAACCATTTCGAAAGTCATAATAAATCATCGCTCTAGAATTTTCTCGAGTCAATTCCATTTTCTCAACGACTAAACAAGTTTGACAAGACCGTGTGACAAGACCGAGAATCTTTTTTTAAATAAATAAATGGTATTCGATTTTTAAAACCAAGGAGTTTTCTATTAAAAAGATTTTAATATGACAGGAGCAGTGGAAATATTCCATTCCCGATACTTTTAGTGCAGCATATGTATATCCGGAATAGAGCGGTAATGTTATTATTGTATGAAAATAAATTCCGCCTTTGTGCTGCACTGCGTTCTAATTGGCCGATGGGACGTACATATAGATCGCTGGTTGGTTGAATTGCTATTACATCAGTGACAAATTACTGACCAGTTTCGGAATTTAATGGCTCACATTACCACTCTATCCGGTTACATGCTCGATGCATTTATATATGTAATTATTCAGTGTATATGTAACTGAACTCCTCCTAAATGGCTGCTCCGATTTCGATGTTTTTCGTGTTTGTGAAAATGGATTCGAGAACGGTTCACACATTTCGTTCCACTACAAAATGGTTTTGTTTTAGCACTTCTTATGCCGCTAGTTTATTATAAAGCTATACAAATAATCGAAATCAAACTTTACAAAAGTTGCAGAACCAAGCCAGGATTTTTTTTATGTCATCAGAGGGGAAAACAAGCTGTCGGAGCCTCACGGTGCCGACGCCCATACACATCCGCTCAACCAAGGCCATGCAGATGCGTTGCCCTCCTTTTCCCTGTCCTCTCAATAGGCCACCGAAAACACACAAACCGCACGAAACGCGATAGTATAGCTGTCACTTGACGCCGGTGTTATGTGAGTGTGAGGTACCACCCCGGTGGTGCTGGCCCAATTCGGCTGCAGAGCAGCATGGTACTACCTCTTACTATTGCATATTTAGTAAGCCAGCATAGCACTACTTCTTTCGATCATAACTTTGCATATTTAGTTATACACTTATCTTATCCAATAAATTAAACCATTTCTATTTGTTACAGACGCCAAACAGCAGAAGAACGAGAAGCGGAGCGCCAAGCGGCGAATCGGCTGATGCTGTCGCTACAAGCAGAAGCGCTGAGCAAGGGCTACATGCCGGAATCATCGGGCGCGATGTCAGCACTTTACCAAACCCCTAACACCACCCAACCTCCAGGGAACACCGCTTTAAGCGCTTTACAGAACCTGCAGCCGTGGGCTGGGAACCAGGCGTCATTTATGAACGCTCCCAACACGGCGCCGCCCACTCATCCGCCACCGGTAGCTTCTCCCATATGTTAGATGGTAGTTTTTGTAAAAATATTCAATTGATAGTAATTATAAAATATCACGAGCAGAATATTCCGTTTAACTGATGATGAATAATAATGAACATTTCAATAAATACTATAATTTAATAAAGAATAATAATTTTGAACTGTTTGCAATAGTATGAAAATCTAGCTTATCTAAAGAAATGAGAATCATAAACAATTTTAGAAAACTATACACATTTGAATGTCATGGTCCGATTCTGTCTTTAGCTAAACATGGACAAGTGACTTGAAGACATCGAGTATATAACCGGATAGAGTAGTAATGTGACTCATAAAATTCCGAAACTGGTCAGTGGTTTGTCACTGACGTAATGGCAATTCAACCAACCAGTGATCTGTACGTACGTCTCATCGGTCAATAATCCATCAATGGCCGTCAGTCGCCCAATAGCGTAGAACGGCGCAGCGTCACAGCACAAATTTGGTGAAATTTGTTTTCATACACAACATAACATTCCGCTCTATTCCGGCTATATGCTCGATTTGTGAAGATGATGAACCTATTGTATAACCTTATTTACAATGTCTAGATGATGAAAGTTCAAAAATCAAATTACTTACAATGGTTAATCTTAAATGATCCCTGACTTTTGATAATTTCTAATTTATATTTAGTGACATAAAACGGAACAAGTCTAAGCTCTTTTCTTCTTTTTTAGGATCTCAATAAATAATTCTTTCTTCTTTTCTTTAATTAAGAAGACTTATTTTCTTCCCAAGGAATAGAAACTTCCTAATGTACATATAAATAAATCTATATTCTATCAAATAGTATTTGTAGACTTGTAAATAATTGGAACAGTATTATATTTAATCATTCGGATACAATCTTATTTGTAAGTTTAAGGAACATGATTTTGACATATTTCTCTTATGTAAATTATTTTTAAATTTTTTACTCTCTTATTTATTTTTGTGATAATGACGTTTTTCGTCGTACGAAATACGCAGTCGAATTGTAAAAATATCGACGTATTTCGTCGAATTGTAAAAAAAATTGTGACAGATTGTGTCAAGTTCTAAATGTGAGAAAACGGTACTTAATAGCATAAGAATATGTCAATTTGTTTTACAGAAAATAACCCTTAACTTGCCTTAAGCGATTCATTTTAAAATAATTATTTCAACCTCGATCCATATTTGCAATATCGACAATAGTAAAAAATTTAAATGTACTTTTTCTCTTTACAAAAACAAAGTCATGTAAATACATTTACAGTTTTAATACCGCAATATCTGAATTCTATAACCATAAGGATTTAAGGCTGGCTTACACAGTGCTAGTTACTTGCTTGTTGCAATCAAACTGGTACGAGTTTACTTGTATTACATGCATGAAGGTAATTCCTTGTACTTTATCTATGGAGATAATCATATCAAAACTTGTTAGAATGAGGAGTATGGTAGCTGACCAGAGAGTAGCAACCACGTACGTGCTAAAAGCAGTTTTCACCGTGTCAGCCAGACTTAATAGTACCATTTGTAGTAAAAATAGGTGTAAATGAAAAAGGCGATATCAAAATTTAAATACACTATGAATATATTTAATTAATATTAGTGTAGTAGCATTAGGATTCACTGAATTCTGTTTTTGTTGCGTGATTTTACTGTTTAATTTTTCCTCCAAAATTGTATCAAACTTAATGCGGACTAAAGACCAAAGAAAGCTTTTTATGGTTGTCAAAAATGTGTATTGTACTAAGCTTTTAGCTATGTAGAAAAATGTGTTACAACTACATTATTAACTGATTGTATTTGGCTATTTTTAAAACTATTAACATTGTTTAATTAAGATATTTATTTACCATATTACACTCTTAAATCGCAGAGCTCGATATTTCAGCATTGTTTAAGAATGCTCTATTCACGAGACAAGGTTTTTAAACAGTTCTAATAGTAAAAATAGCCATGTTAATTTGATATTCTATTATTAAAACAGCCGCCTTATAAACTATATTGTTCTAAATTTAATATAAGACAAAACAAGTATTCCTTTATGAATTTATAAAGAAAAATGTGCTTGTTAGGTGAAAAAATATATAACAAATGATGACGTCACAAAGTATTGTTGATTCCAACAATGTTCTTATCAAATGTACCTAATGTAAATATAGCATAACCGTGAATGAAGCATGATCATAATTGTAAATTATAACATTCCGCGACCCACGCCTCACGCTGGACATTTTAATAAAATAAATTACAATATACATATTATGTTTTATTTCTTTCAAGCTATCATTTGTTAGCGGCTACATGGGTCACCATCTTGCTTGTTTCACCCGTAAAACAGCTTTGCTGTGTTTCGGAGATAAGGGCAAGACAGGCAGTGTAATTACTGGCACCGAGACTTAACATCTTATGTCTCAGGATAGACAACACATAAATGAGTTGCATGGGTTAGTTTCACGTAAACTAGGTTATGTTCATGGGCGACGTCGACCACTTAGGTACCATCAGGTGGCACGTCTGCCAGTTTGACTATATAACATAAAAAAATCTGGCAGAAAGTTATATTGTCATATATCCTTCCTACTAATATTATAAACGCAAAAGTTTGTAAGAATGTATGGATGTATGTTTGTTACTCTTTCACGCAAAAACTACAGAATGGATTCTAATGAAACTTTACAATAATATAGCTCATACACCAAAATAACATATAGGCTATAATTGATCCATGTACTCCCACGGGAATGGGAAGTACCGCGATAAGGGTGAAACCGCGTGGCACTGCTTATTAAAAAAAAATTGTTTACCCATGAGAACCCAGGATGGACCGCTAGTTGGTAGTAAATTCACTAGCCACGCCAAAGAATTGACAGATATTATAGATAGATTGATAGTATATATAGAACAGGTTGGTTCATGGAGTTCTGGAGTGGATGGATGCCAACTTCAGGAAGCTAGAGGATCGACCTCCAACTATCCCCGAGAAGTGGCCGGTGCTTTTGTAGATAGGGACACCAAAATCACCTGAATCCTGTGATTATAGTAAATCAAAAAATAAATTCATAGTGCCAGCTTTTCAGAACATTGATATAACTAATATGTAAGTATGGATACCCTGTTCAGACACACTGGCCCCTTCCCATCTACATGGAACCAACAACAGAGCTGGTGCGGCTTGTGAAGCGGCTGAAAAAGCCAAAGTATGCAAATACAAGGGTCTAGGCTCTTATAGGGGTATAGGTCTTTCCATGGTACCACTCCCCCCCTGTGTAGAAGCTTTAATACATACATATATCATATTATGGATTTCCGCAAAGTATCGCCTGATTATATTAACTATGATTCAGACTGCCCTCTGCTTGACACTTGCCTGATTTAATAAACGTAGAAACAGCTAATCCAACGTGGTTATCAACATTAATGTCAACCACAACCGGCCACAGCGCGAAGATCATCTTCGATGTCCTTGGAGCATGACCAAACCTATTCCGTACGTGGCCACCACTACAAAACTCTGTCAGGCCACCGGCTATCGACTGTCCGACGTAATCTTCTTGATAAGTTGAAATACACAAAGATAGATCCCTAATATATGTCATTCTGTGTCAAGAGAGAGTTATATATTCAGGAAGACATTCCACTAATTCCTAAAAATTAAGATTGTTCTTAAGGGTTTACACCCTGCTATGAATATACGTTATAAAATATAACCATATTACCACAATTTAATAATGACGAAATTAATAAGTAAGAGCTTAGTAGTTAGTCAGTATTTTTAAAATTTAGTGTACCCCAAGGTTTTTTTTTTTTTTCTTTAACGCCGGGAAATGCTCTGAGGTATCCCGCGGGGGAGTGGGTCTCCCGACGCGGGTATGTGGGACTCGCTGCGCCCGAAAGCTGGTAAATGGACGCAGCTCTACCCACCCGCCGGTGGGTAGAGCCACCAATGCCACCTTTGGTGAGGTGCTCCGGATCTAGAAAACAAACAGGGCACCTCGACGGCTAGTTAGTCCCGCTAGGGACCGACGCCACCTCCACAGAGGGGTTGTCCCGCACCACAGAACAACCCCTCCCAACGTCGGGACAGTACAAAGGGGTGAGGTTCCCATCCTCACCCCTTGCCCCCCTGCTCCTCTGTCCCCTCTTCTTAAAAGAGGGGTACAAAGAGCCCCCTCGACCCAATTAGCTTCGCCCAAGGTGCACCGCTCACCCTAGGTTACTGAGCCCCACCGCCACGACAAGGCCTGAACCATGGTGGAGTACCCCAAGGTGCCATGTTATAGCCAGTTACTCTTTCTAGTTGTATGTAGGTCTATAATAATTCTAGTTAGATCATTTCAGTGCTAACAGCATTCTATGTGGCTGCTTCATCACTTTATCACGCTTGAAAGCAACAAGAAAAGGTATCCTTTATGAGATATTAAAATGTTGTACTTCCAAAACACCTACATCGCAATAACAACCCGGAAAGGTTGAACTTTGATAAAGTATGTCTAAGAGCCACCTCTAAAAAACCTATTTTCTTCTAATGTTTACGCGAATTTCAATCATTATAATTGAATTACTATTATGGTTGCCGTAAAGTATCCGAAACTTCAGACATTTTTTTTTATAGAAGAGAAGGCAAACGGATAGTCGGTTCACCTGATGGTAAGTGAAGAGCGACATCCGCAGACACCCGCTACACCAGTGGATTAGCAGGTGCGTTGCCGGCCTTTCAGATATGAGTATGCTCTTTTCTTGAAGGTCCCTAAGTCGTATCGGTTCGGAAATACCGTAGGAGGCAGCTGATTCCATATATTAGTCGAGCGAGGCAGGAAATGCCGTAAAAATCTAGTTGTAGTGGATATCCGGACATCGAGATGGTGTGGGTGAAATTTGGAGTTTTTCCGCGATGACCGGTGGTGGAATTCTGTTGCAGGTATTAGTCCGAATAATTCATCAGAGCACTCCCCGTGGTAGATGCGGTAGAAGATGCAGAGCGATCCGACATCTCTACGCAGCGTCAAAGAATCAAGCCGATTGGAGATAACATTGTTGTCGACGATTCGACCCGCCCGGCGTTGAATGCGGTCAAATGGAAGGAGCTGATATTGGGGCGCTCCAGCCCAGAGGTGAAAGCAGTATTCCATATGAGGTCGGATATTCGTCTTGTATAATTGAAGGCGGTGTGAAGGCATGAAATACTTATTGAGCACGCCGAGTTTCTTCGAGGCTAGTTTAGCCTTTCCTTCCAAATGACCACGAAACTACACATCTCTCGATATATCGCCGCCAAGTATCCCAATGCTGGCTGAGGCGGTTAGGGAAGTGCCTTCAAATTGTAGAGGAACGACGGAACGGACGGAAGGATTTTTTTGCGGTAAACACGCAAACTTGTGTCTTGTTGGGGTTAAATTGGACTAGGTTAAGTCGCCCCCATTCCGAGACTCTGGCCAGCAGAGACTTGATTTCAGACATATAATATATTCTTAATTAACTGCGATCAAGTCCGTAAAAGTTGTTTCATGATTCTAGAAAACCTTTCAAATAAGAAACCTCATCCAAATCATTTCACCCTTTTGGCAACCACGGTGCCACAAACACCCGTCTATTTGCGTCGGGGGTTAAAAAAGAAACATACTGTCAAAATTTACTTTCCTAACTGAAAACGGATAAACACAAAAACGAATGTCATTTCCGAACCTGAAATTATGTCTCAAAAAATGTCCCGAAACTACTTTAAACGAAATCGATTTGGAGCAAAAAACGCTATTTCCGTTCGAAAACGCTCGGTTTAGTAACGATTTGCTGTCAATTATATTGTAATATAGTTTTAATATCTTTGCGGTGCAAGGAGGTTTTATTTAATGACACGAATTACAGAAAGACGTGCCTTCTGTCCTGTCATTATAATCCTTTGAGGTATTACAGAGATACAGATTAAGAACGGTTTTGATAATGTTTAAGGTCATTTGTTAAATTGTGTTCTACAATTTTATTACTTTTTAAATCGTGCTCGTTCTTTGTTGCAATGAATTGAAAAGCCAGATCACGATGTGTTTTGTTTTTTATGTTATATCACTTATCCACTGGGCGGCTGGCCCAGGTGAAGAGATCAATTGTTGGAGATCAACCTAAATAATTGTCCATTTTAGCGCCATCGTAACTATGGCTACCCGGCCATCTTGCGCCGTTTAAACGAATTGTATCAATTAAAATTTTCAAAAAGTTTAATTTATTCGATATTAGATGGTCTGTAATAAATGCCGCGTCTATGGACGTTCTGGCAAATTTGATCTATGCCCAGTCATTTACAACTTAGACGCGATTTTTTACGAGGAGCGCGCGCGGACGTGTGCGTTATATTTTGTTTTGACGCGCGGGCGGCTGAGTGGTTATGGTGAGCAATAAATGTAATGATGATGAAATCTAGTTGAGCCGTAAGATGTCTGAGTGGTAAGTATATCGGTGGAAGGGTTGCGTTGTGCCGCGCTCCCGGCTGTGTGTGTGTCAAATGTACCTTATGTAAATATAGCGTAACCGTGCATGCGGCAATCGGCATAATCACGACTGTAAATTATAACATTCCGCGATCCAGGCCTCACGCTGGCTCATTTTAATAAAATAAATTACAATATACATAATATGTTTTATTTCTTTCAAGCTGTTATTTGTGCTACCGGCTACATCTTGCTTGTTTCTCCCGCCAAACAGCTTTTTGTTTTGAAGAGAAGGACAAGACAGACCGTGTTTGATTACTGGCATTAATATGTAATAACATCTTAGATAGGCAACACATAAATGAATTGTCTGGGCTAGTTTCAAGTAAATTAGTTTATGTTCATGGGCGACGCTGAACCACTTACCGACATGTGGCTCGTGACTGGTCTGTCCGTTTGCCCATCCAACTTACATATATAACCTCACTAATGAGGCCCTGAAGATGAACTTGTCCCTGTCAACATGACATGCTCATCATGGTTGCAAAACTTAACGAGAAAACAGGTGGGAAGACGATCTCCGTGCGGTGGCTGTACCGTGTTGGATGCGAGTGGCAAGGGATCGGCCGTCTTGGCGTTCATTGTGAAAGGCCTATGTTCAGCAGTGGACGGATAGAGGCTGATTATGCTGATCATCCCTTATTAAACTATATGCTATATTGCTGATGGTCTTCCCTCAGCATCCTTAATAAGGCTTAATGTCGGAACTACAAGGTACTTGTACTCAAAATTGTAAAATACAAAAATGTATTTTTGCTGACTGTACATTTTTTGCTGACTGTACCCTTTTTGCTGACTGTATACTTTTTGATGGCTGTACACGTGCTAACTGTACGGCTGATTGTGACTGTTAGGTATTACCGTGTGTGCCAACATTTTGTGGAGTATGTGGTCCTTTAATGAGCTGGGTGGAAAGCGCTCCTCGGTTTGTGACGTGGAGTACAGAAATATGGACGAGCTTGTTTTAATAACACGGATAGTTGTTATAAATGGTAATGATAAATAATGATAACAGAGGAAGGTTTGTAACTAAGATTTAAAGAAAAAGTCATTTCGTATTCGTTGATGTACACCTCTCTACCTACCTTGGCTGACACCGACTCCAAAAGTAACAATAATGACGTGGTAAATGCAAAGATTGTATATTAGTAGAAGAACAAGTTGATTATAAATTGTAGGCACAAAGATTAAGGAAATTATTTTATTACTTTTTTTTTTTTTTTTAATTTTGAAGTCGGTTTTAATTTTTGTTTAAAATTTTTTTATTTTTAATTTTTAGTGATTTAAAAATTCGATAACTGATTTTATTTGTCTGATGTTGAAATATGGGTAGAACTATTAAACGCGTTGCTCAGATTAGATAGCGCTGTATAAATGAGATGAACGTAGAAAGGGTTTAAATCATTACATAACCAATGAAAAAACCGAAATGGAATTGCGTAAAACTTTATATACATGTAATCGAAAGCAATCACGGCAGATTTGCTGCTATTCGTTAAATAATTTCATTATATATAGGTATAGAACATCACCAATATATAGATATAGAATGGATATTATGATGACCTTGAAAAACTATGATGACGCTTCCAAGCCACAGTTGTTTTTTGTTCATTTAACAACGACAAGTAATAAAATTACATGATTTTGGCATAATATTATTTACCGTATGAAGTAAGCCCAATTAAAGCTGTAAATCGTCGAGGATTCCCCTCGACTGTGTATGGTCTCCATCACCACACCTGTAATGGCGCTTATAACCCATATGGGTACAAAGTTCTCATCAATTTAAATTAATTAAGTCCAAACACAAGGTAGCTACTGTAAACTGTTGAGGAGTTCCCTTAACTGTCCTTTGTCTTCATCATCAGACCCCTAATGACAGTCACAACCCATCTAGATGTAAAGTTCTCATCATTACAAATTAATCAAGCCCAAACACAAGGTTACTGATGTAAATAGTTAAGGAGTTCCCTCGATTGTCTTTCGGCTCCAGCATCAGATCGACTCCAGACCTTCATTAAATGGAAGTCCTTCAAAACACTTTATAAAAAAAATATCAAACACACTAGTCGCCCCTACGATTTTCGAAAGTTCCCCTCGATTTCTCTGGGATGCCATCATCAGATCCTGGTTTCCTTATCATGGGACCATTTGGGAAGTATACCCTTTAGAACAAAAAAAGAATTTTTCAAATCGGTCCAGCCATCTTCGAGTAATCAGGTAACATACATAAAAAAAAAAAAAAAAAAAATGAAGATATAAAATATTGAAAAGGGCACAATAGGATCTGATCCTATTTAACTTCAATGCTTATTACGAACGAGATGATGTTCTAGATATTTTAAAGTAAGTAACTCTTTTCCAAATTGCATCATTTTGTGACGAATACTATATTTTTTATAAATCTAAAAGACCGAGTAGAAATATGATTGCTGATAAGACATGACCCGTTCGTAGGAAATATCATAGAAGGAAGGATTGAGGGTAAGAGAGGAAGAGGTAGACCTAGAAGAACTTATACAGGACAGATCACTGAGAAGGTGCAGGTCGCATCGTATCAGGATGGGGAGGAATTGGCAGAAAGGAAGGATTGGAGATTACTCCTCAGACAAGATCAAGGTTTTTAAATAAAGAGAGAGAATATATAATGTTACATAAAAAACTCAGTGTAGTTAGATCCATTGTAGACAAATCTAAAAGACACCTCCAGTTATTACACCTCGGTGGCCCACAAATTGGTCGCCGGGCCTGGATTACATTTGAAGCCGTGCTAATTCGTCTCACTAACACAGTAATTGCTTTCAGCGACCGCCTCTACTAAATAATACCCAGGTGTTTATGACGCTAATCTTCGAGTGTTCAGTTAAGGAGCGTGAATGACAATGAGATAGGGTGTATGAAAAGGTCGAAGTGAGTTATATTTTGATTTGACATCGCTCCCTTGAGAGAAAATAAATGAATACATACATTTCTATGTAACAGTAAGATCGTGAGTTTTTGTCCTACTAATCTACTAATGGATATAAATTTAAGAAATGTTATTTACCTCCAAATACTCAAACGTATGTCAAATTTAAGACGTACTTAAACTCGTGTTGTCCCTCTTTTTTTCTTTTAATCTGACACGTCGTAGCATGAGTTTAAGTACGTCTTAAATTTGAGATTGGTTTGAGTATTTCGGAGTTAGAAATTCATATATCCATGACCTGATATAGACAGATCATACAAATTATCAGTTTTTTTCGGTTGCTGGTTGCTGCGTGAAGTATCCAATAACCTAATTACATTATTTGTTGCGAAAATTTTGGAGAACTAAATTTAGCTCACTTATATGTTTTTATTTTTATTTTGCGGAGTTTGACAAAAATTCTTTCACAAAAATAACGTTATCAAGTGATACAGGTATATGATATTATCCAGGTTAAACCTACAAAGATCAAGAGAAAAACCAGAACAAACTCCTACTCAAGTACGCGAACCTTTCAACTGACACCGGTACTGACAACTTCTGCCCTTTCTCAAGTAGACCCTTTAGAAAGTGCTGAAATTTTGTGGTCGAAAGTAGCAAAACAAAGGAAAACACTGACAGGTAACCTAACAAAAAACCAATCAGAATTTTCGTGTTATTCAAGCAAGTTTTTACGGACGAGATTGACAGGGACAGAGAAATGGTGAATACACCAACCAGCTGTTTGTTTTATCATAATATGTATGTTTTTGTGGTAACCCGACCCCCGTAGGGTTTAGCGCCTGGAGGAAAGTTCCTCCATTCATTATAGGCGGCTGAAGACTCCTGAGGGTTTTTAGTTCGGATAGGGTTCTCTGAGCCGAGTCCTACATAAACGCCAAATTCCTGATTGTATGCGTAAATAGCTTTTTCCCCGAGCACAATTAATAAAATAAGTCAATAATTATGTTTATATTCAAAATAATATTAAGATGTCTTTGTGTATAACCACTGTGTTTTTTATAATTGGTACTACTTACAAAGTCACAAACCCATCTTGTGACACAAAAACCATTTAAATTAGATCGCGTGAGATAAAATTAAGGCTTTGCCAATACGGTAGGGAGACACGTAATGTAGCTTCATGTTGAGTGCGTTACACAGATTTTCTTGCATAACTTTTATTTAATGTGTTACTTATTTAACAGGTAAAAGGAATATATAGAAGTAAATATAGTTATTTCACTTTGGGAATGTAATTTATGCATTAAACTAACAGTAACATTCTTACTTCATGGAGTAAATAAAATATTTCTTCTTACTTTGTGTATTAAACTTACAACTTCTATTTATGACTTAGTTACAAAACAAATGTTTATTTAAATTCGAGGAGGTTAAATTCGGATCCGATTATTGTTACTACTAATAAAGTATTATTACTCTCACTACTAATACACTTAAACTAAGTGTCTCTGGCTCTTATTCTTTTATTTACACGAATTTCACACAATTGTAATGAAACTCGAGTATTTGACACTTTACACCTAACGCGCGTTCAAGGGAATCTGTATGAAAGTCACCCACCGGTAGGTAATTTGGCCGTATTAGTTTGTCTCCGACGTGGCGTGACGAATGAATCGTTGACAAAACGCTTCAGTCGCTTTCCGTGTGGCGCTGTCTTTGTTTTATACTGAAGGCTTATAATATTGGTTGTTTAATATAAAATAGGAAGACAATCTCCGTGCAGTGGTCTGTTCTTGTTGGATGTGAGTGGCCAGGGATCGGCCGTCGTTGAGGGAGGCCTATGTTCAGCAGCGGATGGATAGGGACTGATGATGATGATGATTATGTAGCTAGAAGAGTTCTTATAGAGTTCTTGTAGAGAGAGTTCTTACGAAATAAGCACGGGGCTAGGTGAACGTGGTGTGATTGTCGGTTGAAATCTATACAAATAAATTGAATTGAAGTTTGTTTATAATTTTAAATTAACAGTTTTTCTCTAAATGTCTGTCTTTCTGCCTTGTGTCTTATTCCGGCTAATCTCTGAAACGGCTGGACCGATGTTGACGGAACTTTCACTGGCAGATATCTGATATTATAAGGCATAATTTAGGCTACAAAAATAATCATTGTCACTCTGGATATGGCTGTAAATCGAAGTTAACGTGGGCGAAGCTGCGGGCAACAGCTAGTTACATTATATTACTACACTATTAAAACTACTTCTAAAATCATACCAATGCTACACAGTCGGAGATATCTCCAAGTCAAGCCAGCATTCGCACGCCACCACAATTATCGGTCGTCAGTTCGATTCCCGTGCCGTGTCCCATCGGACATAATATGTCACGCGATCACACGAAATTATAAAAATTATATTTTTTGTGATTCTTCAAATTATAACAAGAATATGGATGAAATTAACTAGAATCTTCTTACAAGCGATATATATGTACCTACACTAAAATTATATCTTTATATATAACTAGCTATAGCCCGCAGCTTCGCCCGCGTTAACTTAGATTTACAGTCGTATACGGATTGATGATGATTATTTTTGTAGCCTTTTTTTTCGGAGGGATCTATGCTAATGGCCCAAAGGCCCTAATGCTTCGTTGGATTAGTGTGAGCCCATTTGGCTCAATATTGGTTTGTTAAAGTAGGGGGTTGCCCCCCGCCAGCCGTGCAGTCTGCGACCACACGGCCTCCTGATCCTGATATTTACTCATCAGCTATCTGTCAGTGAAAGTACCGGCAAAACCGGCCCAGCAGTTTCAGAGATTAGCCGGAACAAACGGACAGATACACAAAAATTTAAAAAATTGCTATTTTCGTATATGTACCGTGTATAATATGTTGCAGTCAAAACTCTTAACCAGTCAAAAGTACTATTGACTAGCAAAATCAGTCAAAAGTACTTTTGACCGTATGCTTTAGTCAATAATACTTTTGACTAAAAATAACAATTAAAATTACTTTTGCCCAATGGACCTGGTTAAAAGTACTTTTGACTAAATGATTCCGTCAAAAGTAGTTTCGATTGGTTGTATCAGTCAAAACGCTTAAAAAGTTAAGGTGGTAGATAAAAATAACGACAAACGCACATATAAACAATTATATTACCTACTCATTATTAGTGGAGAACGTGCTGATATTAAAACAAAAATGAGTGACTACGAAAAGAAAAAACTATTTTTACAAAGAATTTTAGCGATGGAAGATATGAAAGATCATTTCAATTCAATGACAAAAGAAAAATTTTAAAAGTTTGCTATGTATGTGGAAGACGCGAAATTTGATGAAAAGAAAACACCATTACAGCACAGTAGACTAAAACGCTTTAACATCGTTGAGATTTGTGGTATAAAAAAAATAGTTACAGACACAGATTAACCTGTCAAAGATTTTTTTCCGGCTGAGGAAATCTACGACATTATTGATGCTGCTCATTCGTAATAAACGATTTCACATTTAATAAATATCTTCACATCTAACGAGTTAATATTGCTTTTGACTGATGCTTTATTGCAGTTAAAACTACTTTTGACGAAGAGCGTCAGTCAAAAGTACTTTTAACCGCAAATTTTGCAGACAAAAGTACTAATAACCAATCATTTTCAGTCAAAACCACCTGTTCAGTTAAAAGTACTTTTGACTGATTTTGCTAGTCAATAGTACTTTTGACTGGTAATAAGAGTTTTGACTGCAACATATACATTAATAGGAATTTAATAAAAAGCGATTATTTTAATATTACAAACAGACACCCCAATTTTATTTATCTGTATAGATAATTCCGTGCGTGTCATTGAACTTCTCCTAAACAGCTAGATGTATTTTGATGACTTTTTTACGTTTAAGTTTATTGGCTTAGATTTACAATTTGGTCGTTTTGGACAAGGGATCGTCCGTCTTGGCGTTCATTGAGGGAGGCCTATGTTCAGCATTGGGTGAATATAAGCTGATGATAATGAATGGGACTAGGCTGTACTATCATTTTGTTACGTATTTTTTTTTAAATTATTGTTAGCGTTCACTGAGGAAGGCCTTTGTTCAGCAGGATGCGCCGTAAGCGCAAACCCCTCACCTTCCGTCTGACACAGGTGCTCACCGGGCATGGTTGCTTTGGTGAGTAGGTGCTTGTGCCGGACGGCCCGCAGGGAGCCGTTGACAGTGTGCCCGAGATAGGCGGCGCTACGTCCTGACATCGGTCTGACTCTGCCGAGCGTCATCAACACGATGCTCGGTGCCGACGAGTCCTGGACGGCGATGGTTTCCTTAAAGTAAAGCAAGGCAAGTAATGTCCCAGAAGGAGGCCGACGAGCGGGTGAGAGAGGAAGTCGCCGACGAGGCCTCCTCCCGCGGACGACGAACGGGGGTGCGTAGTAGGCGCTACTTAATGCCCCTGTGCTCGTGTCGGGTTCAGAATGGGAACTTGGGCCCAGTATAACACGACGTCACAGGGAATGCTTAGTAGCGGCTGGGCAGTCCCCCCCTACGAAGAGTATTCTGGCCTTCACCGGGGCCAGCCTGTCGCTGAGGTAATCCCGTAGAACACAGATCCGGGACCCACAAAATGGGTCTGATGGCACTCGCAGTGCTTTTAGTTTACGGGTAGGGCACTCCCAGGTGCGACTCGCACATAGGGTCAGGATCTACCCGAGATCCTGGCTACATGCGTAAAAAGCATTTCCCTGCGATACCAAAAGAAGAAAAAGGCCGGATAGAGGCTGATGATGATGATGATGAGTAAAATTGTTTGAATATAAAAAGGTTAATTAAAAAGCAAAATTAAAAAATTTGAAAAAGTCCTCGACGGTTAAAAGTCAATTGAAAAATGAAAAACCGTATCAAAACAAATGTTTACTGCAGCCCCCCACTGGTAAGTTGTAATCGTAACACCTATCTAAGAACATGCACCAATCATACCCAAACCCATAATTGAAAATTGCATCAAAATTAGAATAGTAGTTTTGGAGAAAAATGGCAACATTGGATTGTACAAAAAACGTTTGCTACAGTGCCCTCTAGTGAGTTATCAACGTAATACCTATCTAATAACATGCATCAATCAAATCCGAACCCATCTCTGAAAACCGTATTAAAATCGGACTAGTAGTCTTGGAGATAAATGGCAAAATAGGTTTGCACACACAAACTGCCTCTAACCCCAAACGCATATAGAGTCTCCGTTTCGTCGCGGGTAAAAGTGATGATGATGATTAACTTTAAACAATATTTTACCACGGTTATAATTTACAATAAAATTAAATATCGATTAAAAAATTTGGTTGAACTAAACTAGTTAACTAACGAAGCTTTTATAATTAAGAAAACTGACGGGTGGTAGGGATGTGCCGCACGCTCTTCTGCAAGATACCACCATCATATTATGGGCACCACCATCTTGCTTATTTCATCCATTAAACAGTTTTCCTTTGATACGTATATCCAGCCAAATTTCATGATTATACTGCTTATCATAATATGTACATGGGAGTACGAGAAGTTCCCTATGGTTTTGGTTGGACAGACAGACGGCTCCGTCCGTCTGTCTGTCCAACCTGTAATAGTAATCCTATAAAACCTTTATAGGATTTGTTTTCTGAAAATTCTTCTTCTTCGTCATTCCCTCACTGATGAGGATCGTGACCACATTATCTTCCACTGGACACGGTCATGGGTCAAGTGGACTGCCCGGTGCAAATTGCCCCCCACTTTTTTCAGGTATTCTGAGGAACGGAACCCCAAAACCGGACTTAGCACTACACCTAGCACTTAACGAATCCGGTACTGTCAAATCGAAAAGGGTACATTTTTAATAAGTCAACTTTTCAATGTTAAAAACTTCCCCCTTCCCTACTCGATAATGCTTTTATGTTCCCCACTGGAAAAAATGAAAATAGAGAGTAAATTTTAAGTTTAAATTGACTGACACTGACCCCCATTGTCTTGTGTTCAAATATTTAGAACATCACCTCATGCCGAAAGTTACGTTGAATAAGTTATAAAAGTCTGAACCAGAATCTAAATTTAAATCTTAAAAACGAAAGGTATAAATTACTTGACCCTTTTTATCACCCATAATTGCAGATTTTGTATCTAGAATGTTTTGTTGAACCCAAGATCCTGACAAAAAATCTAATTTTATACATTTTTGTGGAATTAAAAATGAAAAATACAATTATAAATGTTTATGTTTAACATTTTTTTTTACTTTTATTTTGCGTTTGAATATACTGGCGTTGTCTACAAAAGCTTTGTTTTTGATTTTTTTATATCATAAGGAGGCAACCAAGCATTCGGAGCCTTATAGTGACTACCGACGCCCATAAATATCCCCATAACCAGGTGCGTAATTGTCCTCCTTATCCCTATCTCCCAATGGGCCACCAGAAACTCACAAACGCGACGACTTGACGCCGGTGTTATGTGAGCGGGAGGTACCACCACGGCCGTGCCGGCCTAATTCGGCTGCAAAGTAGCATGGCACTACCTGTTATAAAAAATATACTTTTAGTTTTATATAATTACTGATATTTTCATATTGTTTAGCATAAGAGTTATCTATCGTAAGAGTTATATAAACGCTAAGACTATAGATTGCCCACCACTTGCATCCAAGTAGAACCTGCCACTGCAGGAAGACCTTCGTCTCATCTAGTAGGAATTTTATACCACTGAGAAAGTTTTTCTCGAAAACATTTTGGATACAGGTGAAGCCGCTGAACAGAGTCATAGCGTGGGAGTGTCCCATCCATGTTCATGGGAATATTTCTAAATACTCATAATTTGTCTCCAGAGTATACTCAATGGGGTAACTGGTGGTGGTGACCTCCCGCCCTCGATCATCCCTTTGTAATCCGGTTGATGTGACATGATGGAGGGTTCATGATATACTGGCTGTGACATTCGCACGAGTATTTGATGATATTCGAGATACGTCAGATGAAATTGAGATAACGCGTCTTTGGTGATTGAAAATGTGGGAATAGGCAAGATATTTGTTATTGTAATTATAAATATTACAAAATAATCTATATTTTGTAATATTTATAATTACAAGTAATATATATAAATAAGCTAATTATTATTTTTAATTAGGTAATCTATAATTAAATAGTGTTCACTGTATATTTAACTTACGTCACAAAATTGAAAGAAAGGAGACGGTCCAAAATTGTATGGGACGTTGGTCTACTTTAGTACATGTAATGAGATGAAGGAAAGAAATTATTGAAACAGTTTTGATGTTCATATCCATGAATTCATCTCAATTTCAGCGGTAAAATAATTTAATGTTTCCAAGATTTGCAATAAAACAATGGCGTATGGCGTATATTCTTTGGCGTTATCTGTCAAATGTAAGGAATTATGTCATTGTTCGATAGGCATCTGTCATCATTTGGTTTGTCATTTGTCAGAAATGACATTTAGTAAGTAGAAATCATCCGTCTGAAGGGCGCCATCTCAAATTAGTTTCTTATACTAATTTATTTAATTTTTAATGAAATCTATGTATTTTTTCTCTATCTATGGTATACTGTACAAGACCAGACCAGAAATGGACCGTCTCCTTTCATCTAAAGTCAGACTGACAAGAAATTCGACTAGTAGTTGCAAAGATTAGCGCGTTCAAATAAACAAAATCTTGGTTTATTACTATACTAGCCTTTACGCGGGCGTTCCAAAAAGTAGCTTATTTATTTATTTTATAAAAAGATATTTTTTTTTATAAAAGAGGGAGCAAAAGGACAGTCGGTTCACCTGATGGTAAGTGATAGCGACATCCACTGACACCCGCTACACCAGAGGGTTAGCAGTTTAGAGATAAGTAGGGTTTACCTTACTAATATTATAAAATACAAAAACGTGTGTGAACGCATCTCTACTTACTATATTTAAAGACTGGTCGTTCTGCCCTAAGATCAAGTATCAATAGATTTGACAAGCTAATAATAATACCGTATTGGAACGAAATATACGAAAACTCCAAGAGTGACAGAGACATAGACACTTTCTTTTGTCTTTGTCAGAATATCGCTCTTTGTTTGTTGGGCACAACAAGGATGTGCCCAACAAAAAATTATCGACTAAATTTGAATGCCGTACAAACATTCTCACTCGCGAACAGTTTGTCAAATATGCCGCCATTTTGTACTACTTTTTAATTTGGTCGGTTTATGTAGGTGTGGTGATACCAGTTTTGTTATAAGCAGATTACCCAAGAATGTGGTATTATATAAAAAGGGTGACTGGAATTTTCGAAATAAACACAATAAAAACAAATATGTTTATTGCTATCCTTAAAGGCTATATACTATAGATCATACATATTAAGACGTATATAGCCTTCTTTTTTATTATTTATGTTTTTAGCGGTTTGTTATTAGTCATTACATAATATTTTCGATAATCTGGAAAAATTCAGCTGTCTAAAATTACAATAAATGTTTGGTTAGGGCTAATGCTTATAGTTATCTATCAACCTTTACCAGTTTTTTATTATTTTTAATTCACTTGTTTCATGAAAATAAGTAGACTTGTTATTATGAATGTGGTATCCCTGTAAAATATGCCTGTCCCTTTCGGGTATACGCGAATGTCAATTCCATATTATACTTGTTCCTAGGTTCGGCCAGTACATAATATAAAGTTTGTGCGTTTGACAATAATGACGTTTTTGACATTTCAATTGACGTAATTATGAATTACTACTAATAATAAGGCGAGTGTAATTCCCGTAGGAACTTGTAATGTTTCGGTATAAAATGTAGTCCCAATCCAAGGTATAATCATTAATCACCATTTCACCTTTCAGGCAAATCCCTTCAGCCCATTTGCCATGAAAGAGCAACAAACATCCAAACATCCGAACCTACAAACTTTCACCTTTATTATATACTAGAGTAAGATTGGCCGTGTTGTCAAAAAAAAAAGGATTTTTCAAATCAGCCTAACCATCTTCGAGTAATAAGGAAACATATTACTATATATAAATTAAAAAAAAAAAGATTCAGACAAATTGAGAACCTCTTCCTTTTAGAAGTCGGTTAAAAACATCAAAAGCAACTTAATTCAATAAAAACAATTCATCACAGCTTATTACTTTATTATATTTATACAATGCCAATTTTGTTATTGTTAACTCGTAAAAAACCCCCATATGATACAACTGTCCTAACAAGTGCGCCTTCATAAACAACCCACTGGGGTTGGATTAACCCCTAGAGACCACTATCCCTAAATTGGCCTATACATTATAATTTAAACCCTAAGCACAAACGCATGAAATTTAAAATCGAATGTTTCCAATAAAGTAGTTAAGACTTTTTCGTATTCTAAACATAATTGCTTGTATTTCTGTTTCAGAGGGTAGATTTTGAATCCTATTCCGAATGAGATAGGATAATTTTTTGATGATTATGCCGAAGGATGTAAGCTATTTGGGCATGTTTTTTAGGCGTGATTCCCATAATCTCAAATTGCAAGTGAATTTTGCACTTGACTGTACTGTAACTCGGGGGATCCCCTTTCTCACGGTTGGCTAAGTACTGGTGGGCCGTGAAATTGGTTAATCGTTTTCGCACTTGCCATTTTTGTGCATATGCAGGTTTAATTGAATGAAAATTTATCTTAATAAAAAATCGGTTGTCTGTAAAGTCGGTACTGACGATAGTTGAACGTGACAACGTCATAAGAAAATTGAACGCCTCAGAGCGAGGTAACGCCGCATGAGTCATGTTTTTTCGTGCGTGCAGCCGGCTCCATCGAATTATAAGACGTTGTCACGTCAAAAATGTAATAATATAATTTTCTAACAATTACGTTATAGGGTGTTCCGCCACCCGTCACGGAGGCTGAAATGGAGGCGGTTCTGTTCCGTCTCCAGAGTAAGAAGAGGGCGCCGGGTCCAGACGGGGTGCACGGGAGGGTCCTCGCGATCTCTCTCGGGTACCTCGGTGATAGCCTTCGAGAACTGTTCAACCGCTGCATGCGGTCAGGATGCGGTTCCCGAGGGCCTGGAAGGAGGGTCGGCTCTGCCTACTACTAAAAGCAGGGCGGACCCCGGACTCGGCTTCGGCGGTGCGACCGGTGGTGCTGCTGAGCGAAGCTGGGAAGGCCTTGGAGAGAATAGTGGCCTCCCGGCTCGCTCAGCACCTGGAGGAAGGCCCGGGACCGGGACTCTCAGAGTCCCAATTTGGGTTCCGGGCACGCCGGTCGACCATCGACGCCCTCAAACGCCTTCGGGCGGTGACGGATGAGGCGGAACGCAGAGGGGAGGTGGTGGTCGCGGTGTCGTTGGACATCGCGAACGCCTTCAACAGCCTCCCCCACAGTGTGTTACGGGAGGCACTTTATTTCTTCGGTGTGCCCCCGTATCTGAGGAGGCTGCTGGAGGCGTACCTCTCCGAGAGGAGGGTAGCCTACGAGAATCGGTCGGGGTCCATTGAGTGGCGGCGAGTCGGCTCCGGTGTCCCACAGGGATCGGTTTAGGGTCCGATCCTGTGGGACATCGGGACTGGGTCCTGCGAGGCCGCCTCCTCTCCGGGATGGGTGTCATATGCTACGCGGATGACACCCTCGTGTATGCCCGGGGACGAAGTTATAAGGAGACGGCGCGGCTGCCCGAGGTCGGGCTCGACCTCGTGATCAGCCGCATAGAGAGGTTAGGGCTTCGGGTCAGACCTGAGAAGACCGAAGCCCTTCTCTTCCGCGGGACCGGGCGGAAAGGACCCCCACCGGGGGCTGCCCTCCAGGTCGGAGGGGTGAGGGTCAGGATGAGCCCCCATATCAAATATCTGGGGCTCATCCTTGACGGTGGGTGGACCTTCGGCCCACATTTCTTAATGTTGGGACCGAAGGTCGTGAAGGCGGCAAATGCGCTGGGCAGACTCCTCCCGAACCTCGGAGGACCCAGCGCCGCCTGCAGGCAGCTATACTCTGGAGTCTGCCGGAGTATGGCAACCTACGGTGCGCCCATCTGGGCGGGTCACCTTACCACGAGAAATAAGGCCCAGCTGCGCTCGGCACAGCGGGTCATCGCGGTAAGAGTGATCCGGGGGTACCGTACAGTATCGTGGGCGGCAGCCACTGCCCTGGCCGGTGACCCCCCGTGGGAACTCGTGGCTGAGGTTCTTGCCGAGACGCACTCCTATGTCTCGGATACGCTAGACGGGATCCTTCGGATTCGCCGACTAGGGCAAGAGGCGTTAATGCGAAGGTGGGGGGAGGACCTGGCGCAACAGCCGTACGCCAAAAGCCTAACGGTTGCTCTGCGTCCGGTCCTTGAGCGGTGGATGCGCCGTAAGCGCAAACCCCTCACCTTCCGTCTGACACAGGTGCTCACCGGGCATGGTTGCTTTGGTGTGTACCTGTGCCGGACGGCCCGCAGGGAGCCGTTGACAGTGTGTCACGATTGTGGCGCGGCGGTGGACTCGGTCGAGCACACCCTCAAGGTGTGCCCGAGATGGGCGGCGCTGCGTCATGATCTGACATCAGTCTCAGTCAGGGGACTTGTCTCTGCCGGGTGTCATCATCGCGATGCTCGGTGACGACGAGTCCTGGACGGCGATGGTTTCCTTCTGCGAGGCAGTAATGTCCCAGAAGGAGGACGACGAGCGGGTGAGAGAGGAGGCCGCCGATGAGGCCTCCCCCCGTGGGCGACGAACGGGGGTGCGCAGGAAGCTTAATGCTTAATGCTTAATGCGCCTCCAGTAGCACCCCTGTGCTCGTGTCGGGTTCAGGATGGGAACCTGGGCCCAGTATAAAACGACGTCGCGGGGACTGCCCAAGCAGTCGGGCAGCCCCCCTTAAGAGGAGTAGTCTGGCCTTCGCCGGGGCCAGCCTGTCGCTGAGGTGATCCTGTCGAATGCCTATCCGGGACCCTCAAATTAAAGCGGCTGAAGGCGCTCGCAGTGGTTTTATTTTACGGGTAGGGCACTCCCAGGTGCGAGTCCCACATAGGGTCAGGATCTACCCGAGATCCTGGCTACATGCGTAAAAAGCATTTCCCTGCGAAAACAAAAAAAAAATATATAAAAAAAAAAAAAATGTTGCCTATCCTGAGACATAGACTTTAAGTCTCGGTGCCAGTAATTACACTGCCTGTCTTGCCCTTATTTCCAAAACACAGTTAAGCTGTTTCACGGGAGAAATAAGAAGATGGTGGCACATCAACCGGGAGCGAAGCACAGCGCATCCCTGCCACCGGTAAAATAAGAAGATGACTAAGTAGAGAAGACTAGAAAGGCGGCTGATAAAATTATTTTACTAGTTCAAGTCAGGGTTGTATGTAACTAAACTATTTATTTATATAATTCGTTGGCGTGGTCTATGTTTGGGTAATATGTCTCCATCGAGCATATAACCGGAATAGAGCGGTAATTTAATGTGTTTTGTATGAAAATCAATTGTGCCAAATTTGTGCTGCGACGCTGTGCCGGTTCTGCGCTCTGATTGGTCGAATGATGGCCATTGATGGATGATTGGCCGATGGGACGTACATACATATCACTGGTTGGTTGAATTGATATTACATCAGTGACAAATCACTGACCAGTTTAGAAATTTTATGGTTCACATTCTATAATATATTCTGTCCGGTTGTATGCTCGATGTACGTATGTTACGACAACGACTCCAGCTGTGCTCCTCCATCTCCTATAAAAAATGTATATGTCAAGTGAGTAAACAACAATTTGATGGCAAGTTTCAGTTAAGAAAGTACCTACAGTAGAAAATTAAAACGAACTTATCCAATGTGAATAAAAGTCCGTATTTGTACCGGAAAAAAGAATTCATTAAAGAAAATCACTTTCCCAGTCTAGACTAAATATGGTGAACATCTAAAATAATAGCTATATTTTAAAAATCGTCTTTTGATATAAACTAAACCATTTCCAACAATAAACAATCTTCTTTTATCTTTATTGTACAGCAACTCGCACTTTACCGATATTTACAAGCCCAATTTTCGTGGGGCGAACACAAAGAGATGCATAAAAGTAACCGGCATGAATAATTGATCACGGAGCGACCCCACTGTATCAATACACCATCAAACGATTACCGTCTGTACCCGGTTGTAGCCGCTTATCCGGGTATCCGGTTGTAGCCGAGGTGCTATCCGGTTATAAGTGTCTAGTTATACACGATGTATCCGTTTAGGGCCGTTCTATAGTCACATTTTAGCATTTTTTACGCACCCTCCCCCCTGATAATTTATAAGGTGTATGACTACCCACCTCCTCTATCCAAAATCGAATGTATTTTTTGTACAACAGATTACAGGAATTTTCAAAATAGCAAGAAAATACATGAAAAGTTTCAAAATGTGTATGATATAAATTGTTTCAACAGATTTTAACTTTCAGTAAATTAACGTATTTAGTTGTGTTCAAAATTAATTCTAGTTTAACGTTCAACAAGAAAATAATCATGGGATATCTCGCTGCCCTCCCTCTTATTATAATATATTCAGTTGTATCCAGTTACAACCAGTTGTAGTACCCGGTTATTATCGATTATAGCCGATTCTGTCCGGTTGTATGATGATGATGTATCCGGTTGTAGCCGGTTCTTGACGATAATCCGATTATGATCTGCTATTCCGGATTATCTAGGTACATCCGGTTGTATCCGGTTATCTGTGTATCCGGGTGTGCCCGGGTGCGGTGCACGCCTATTATATTACAAGATAATTGGATCACCCCACAGTTTTTATTGCGGGGGTATGGTAAGCGTATTGTGTTGTGGGTAGGGTTGTCGATTTGTTTTATTGATATTCCAAAATATCAATATCAAATCAAATTAAAAAAATATCAAATTTATTCAAAAGTAAAATATTTGATAATATATTGTAAACTTGTGTTCGTGCTAAGATAGCAAATTTTAACTATTAAGTATATTTTATTTAAATCGAAACAATCAAACAAAATATAATGTTATTATTTTACAGGTAAAAAATTAAAAAATCTTGATACAGTTTTAAGAAATAAATACTGCCAAACCTTAGTTTACATTTTAAGGAATGACACAAAATAAACTCTTTATTTAAATTTTATTAATTTTTAAAATTCGTCATTTATGTATAATTTAAATTATATTATAAAATAAAACACGGTAAATATACCGTTTCCAATAGCTTTAAAATGTCATACATATTTAAAAACTGTCATGTACCAACCCTATCATGTTATTTTTTTACTTGTCCCCACCCGATTGACAGTTGAAGTGTTGTTTGGACACCAGATTGTTTTACTGTCGTGTCAAATGTTTAACGATGGACATGCATTGAAAATGGGTTAGGTAGTCGGAAAACATATGGCAAATATATTAACTGGATATTAGCAGATGTATTGTATGCACTTGTGCCGTGCTCCCGTATGCATGGGTCAAATAACTTTCCTGTATTTCGGTAAGAATAGAATAAAATATAGTTAAAAAAACACAAAAAACGAGCTTTAATAGCTAATCTAACTAGAAATTTGAAAGTGCTATCCTGATTATCCTGATCAGAATATTGGAGCAAACTTATAAAATTATTGTATTGTCATCGGTCCTTAAAAAGTGTACGACGTTTCAATTTAATCTGACCTCTTAAAGTGGGTCAAAATCATGTTCAAAGTTTCCGTTACGTTGTAGGCGTCTGAAGCTAATCAAAGCGTGTTAAAAGGGAAATAAAGATATGCAGGCTGCTTTAGTAGCTCAAAGACGTCTGACGTCTCAGAATAAAAACCCATGAATGGGGTGGGGTGCCTTTTTTCTCTTATACACAGTACAAAGAACAGTGCCCTCGGTTCACTTGGCTTCGATCAAGGTGCTGGGTTTCCGCAAGGAGGATGCCTGTCTCCGCTCCTATGGTGCATTCTCATAGACGAATTAGTATCAAAGATTAACGCCATGCACATTTACATACAGGCGTACTCAGACGATGGTCTAATTCTGGTCACAGGTAAAGTACTGAGCGTGACCAGAGACATCATGAAGCGAGGAATCGACACAGCGCTACGATGGTGCAGGGATAAAGGGCTGAACCTGAACCCAGCAAAAACCAAGCTAGTGCTATTCACAAACAAGAGAAAGATTGACAGCATAATTCCATTGAGAATCGATAACGAAAATCTAGAGGTAGTCAATGAAATAAAATATCTGGGGGTAATCCTAGATAGGAATCTGAACTACAAAGCCCACGTTAAAGAGATCTGCACAAAATCAAAATGTGCCGTTGTGCAATGCAGGAGAGCGGTAGGAAGAACCTGGGGCATGAAACCAAATGTGGTTCATTGGATCTACAAGGCCATAGTACTACCAAGAATTCTACATGGAGCCTTAGTGTGGTGGCACAAGGCACAATTAGGAACGAACAGGAAAGAACTTACAAAAGTACAGAGATTAGCCAGCATCATGATATCGAGTGCCATGAAAACAACACCAACGGCGGCTCTAGAGATGATACTCGGCCTCAACCCAGTTGATCTCACGATCAAGAAGAAAGCAACTGAACAATGGTTCAAGCTCAAGAGCAACAAACTATGGAAGGGAGGGCACTATGACAAAGGTCATGCCGAGATAGCAAAACAGTACGAAGAAAATCTATCCATGATTATATCAAACAATGATTTGATAAAGAAGGAGAGAATCTTCGAGAAGAAATACAGGATAAGCATAGGCTCGAGAGATAACTGGAACATTGACATCGACCACCCAAAAACAACGATGGTCGGCTACACAGATGGATCCAGGAAGGAATCGACAAAGCTGTCAGGGGCTGGCGTATATATCAGCCATCCAACTGAAATGAAAGCATCGTTCAATCTAGGCAGATTCTCCAGCGTATTCCAAGCGGAGATATTCGCAATACGAGAATGTGCCAACATGATTAAACAAAACATCATTAGCGCACATAGGATTGAGAAGGCAGTCATATACAGTGACAGTCAAGCGGCACTGAAGTCCCTCAGTAAGAGGGAGACTACCTCAGCACTGGTCAAAGAATGCAAAAACACCCTGCAAGATCTAGCAGACCAGACTGAGTTAGAAATTGCCTGGGTACCCGGACATGAGGGAAATGCGGGCAATGAAGAAGCAGATGAGACGAGAGAAGGTGCCGATGAGACGTTCATAGGCCCTGAGCCGAGACTGCCAATAGCACACAGGATAACAAAAAATGTTATAACCTTGAGAATAAACAACGAAACGAACCAAAGATGGAATGACATGAAGAGCTGCAGACAGTCGAAATTCTTCATCTCGACGCTTGACAGCAAGAAGACTAAAGAGTTGCTTAAACTAAATAGGAACAACATCAGAACAGTTGTAGGAATATTGACGGGACACTGCCCACTCAACAGACACCTGTCAATAATGAAGCTAACAGAGGACCCTCTATGCCCTAAGTGCAAAGAGAAAGAAGAAACCAGTCTGCACTTCATAACGGAATGCCCTGCATTTGCATACGCAAGATGGGAGCTGTTTGGAGCGGACGAGCTGAAGAAGGAAGATTTAGCATATCTAACTATAAGTCAGCTAAGTAGTTTTTGTAGAGCAACACGTAGGTTTGAGGGGGTGACACCAGAGGGGCAATTGGTAACCCGTCCCCGCATCTAATCCCAGAGGCGAGCCTGGGGAATTGGGTGAAATGGTCCCGCTGATGAGGACTGATCGCCCGTCTGGCCTCGCTGGTGTCCCCATCCTTAAATAATAATAATAATAAGGTGCTGGGTTCATCTTAGGCTACTGAGCCCCTTTATATTCTCGTTGATACCACTTACTATGAAGTGGCACGTGGTTAACCGTGGACGCCCGCTAAACGGAAAAATCTATGTTCATTCAATAAAAATCTATAAAGAGAGATACAATAAAATGTCGTGTATGTATAATAAAATACACACAAAAGGCAGCGACATGACGTGCCGTCATGCCATTCGAGTCGATTTTACTACAAAGGCGCGGATATAGGTGTTTCACATCAAAAAATTAAAGAGTATATACTTGCCTGAGCAGGATTTGAATCTGCAATCCAATGATAGAGTTATTACACAAAAATAATAGAGAAAAAGTAATTCCCCCCACACAACAATTGTATCATATTCCCGACACGGAGGCAGATCGATTATAATTCAATAACAAACAAATAAACATCCCCCAACACACAAAGACCCCCGTCCCCTTTGAGCCCACAAGGGGGTCCACTCTGGGACGGGTCTGTCTAAACTGGACCCATTCCTTAACCCACAAAAGCGCGTTAAAACTCAATAGGGCGATCCAATTGCTTTTATAATGTTTGATTAATATAGAAACGCCATTATTTGCAAAGAACAATGACTGTGACAACGATCTAGAATATTATACCTATTAGCGTCGTTCTTTTATCTAACTTATTAAAACTTTTATTTAAATTATTAACCTTCTTTTATTAACCCTGTCATGCCATGTTTCCATCTTTCGTGATAAAATTTGAAGTGAAAACTTATTTAGCATCGTTGTAATTTGAAATTCGATGAAACGAAAAAGCGACAGTAAAAAGAGACAGACAGATAAATTTATAGGATTTAACGTGGGAGAAAATGAGATAGGAAGCATTATACAGTGTTTCTTGTGTTCGTGATTTTTGAAGGTTTCACTTCTACAACGTGTGAATTGCACACATGTTTTTTTTTCTTTTTTATTTAATAATTATGTAAGTATTCAAAATGTTTTCTCGAGACATGACGGCCAGCTTTTTTATTTGAGATCTTTAAGTATGTACTCGGTCGATATAAGTAATTATCAACCTTTTCCCACTGCTAATAAAGTCTCTTTCAATATACGCTAAGACGGCCGATTGCTATTCGTATTCAACTAAGACCGACGGACACAGAAATCGTCGTCCTTCTACTTTAAGGTCGATTGACCCACTGTTTTTTCGTATATGCATACTTAATACTAGAAATGCGAAAGTAATCATCATCATCAACTCCTATCCGTCCACTGCTGAACATAGGCCTCCCTCAAAACCCCAAGACGACCGATCCCTCGCCCGCATCCAACACGGACCGGCCACTGTACGGAGATCGTCCTCCCACCTCGTAATTGCCGACTAACACTTCGTCGACCTACACGTGGCCTCGCCTATAGTCTCTACTAATAGTAATGGCCTCTTCCATAATACCTACTTATTTAATATTTCCTGTTTATAACTTGAGGCATCAAACGGTTCATAGTTTGTCTCCTCTATATCCTAATCACTGAGAGCCCCTTGCAATAAGTTAATTGTTGCCAGTCTATGGGCGTTATGGCGCTGTTATCAGGGTGTCGTTATCATTAAAAGTTTTGTTTTAGGGCCCTTTACGAGTGTTCTGGCTAATGTTTGGCCAAATTGATCCTTGATACCGGCTATGATACTATCATAATTCACAATAACTTATTTTGGGAAAGAAAATGATTCCCATGAATCTGACGGTTGCGAAATCAGCTTGTAATGCACAGCAGAAGAACCCGGTATCGGAGCGTCATCACCGCGATGCTGGGTGATTACAAGTCCTGGATGGCGATGGTCTCCTTCTGCGAGTAATGTCCCAGAGGGGTACAAAGAGCCCCCTCGGCTACTGAGCCCCAACGCCACGACAAGGCCTGAACCATGGTGGGGGATGAATGAGTTGCCTGGGCCAGTCCCGGGATTACACTATATGTACGGGAACTTTATGTTCTTGGGCGACATTGACCACTTACCATCGTATGGTTCGTCTGTTTGCCTATCCAAATAACACAAAAAATACAAAAGCTATATATATTATATACTTAAACCTTCTTCATGGATCACTCTATTCATTAATGAAGACTGCATGAAAATCCGTTCAGTAGTTTTTGAGTTTATAGCGAACAGAACGCGAAGAACTTTGTTCTACAATATGACGTACCACATATAATGGTATATCATCAATCTAACATTAAAAAGTATTTAACTCTCCTTTCTCCTTCTTCTTCTATTAGTTCTTCTTTTAAAGACAAGAAAAGACAGCAGCCAGGAGAATCCCAGATGCAATGCACTACAGAATTTTTTTTAAAATGTCAACAAATATTTACCGGTGGGAGGGAAGCGCTGGGCCGCGCTCCCGGCTGCATAGGTACCACCATCTTGCTTGTTTCTCCCGTTTTTTTCGAAACAGCTTTGCTGTGTGTCGGAGAGAAGGGCAAGACAGGCGGTGTAATTACTGGCACCGAGACTTAACATCTTATGTCTCAGGATAGGCAACACATAAATAAGTTGCCTGGGCTCGTTCCAGCTATACTAGTTTATGTTCATGGGTGACGTTGACCACTTACCATCAGGTGGTACGTTTGCCAGTTTGCCTATCCAACTAACATTAAAAAAAAAAAAAATCTGCAGATCCTTCCTATGAGAAGAGACTATCTCTTAGTCCATCTTACTTTCTGAGTTACTCTCTTCATATTATTTGATATTCAATATCCACTTATAACATCGATTCGCAAATTACGAGGAGATGGATAAGTGGTATAATTAAGTTATCTTTTGGAATAGGGGAGCTTATCGCTTTGACGAATTAAATAGGGGATTGTACAGATATGATAATAAATCAACTCATATAATTGGAGAGTATATTTAGTTGTATGACTTTTTCATTACTATTAGATTTAATTAAACAAAAATTAAAACCGACTTCAAAATTAAAAAAAAAAAAAAACTAAAAACTAATGAAATA
The DNA here is from genome assembly GCA_963853865.1 of Helleia helle. Lineage (NCBI taxonomy): Eukaryota > Metazoa > Arthropoda > Insecta > Lepidoptera > Lycaenidae > Helleia > Helleia helle. The sequence continues at coordinate 7,580,118 of OY971436.1, forward strand.
ATTTCCTTAATCTTTGTGCCTACAATTTATAATCAACTTGTTCTTCTACTAATATACAATCTTTGCATTTACCACGTCAGATAGGTAGTACCTTGGCTCACACCGACTCCAAAAGTAACAATAATGACATTACTTTTTAGTTTTTTTTTTAAATTTAGAAATCGGTTTTAATTTTTGTTTAAAAAAATTTATGCCCTAATTTTTTGTGATTGCAAAATTCGAAAACTGATTTTATTTGTCTGAAATATGGGTAGAACTATTAAACGCGTTGCTCAGATTAGATAGCGCTGTATCAATGAGATGAACGTAGAAAGGGTTTAAATCAAATCATAACAAATGAAAAAACCGAAATGGAATTGTGTAAAACTTTGCTGCTTTGATTACCAATATATAGGTATAGAATGGATATTATGATGACCTTAAAATACTATGATGCGCTTCCAAGGCACAGTTGTTTTTTGTTCATTTAACAACGACAAGTAAAATTAAATTAAATTAATTACACAAAATTACATGATTTTGGCATATTATTTAGCCGTATGAACTAAGCCCAATCAAAGCTGTAAATCGTCGAGGATTCCCCTCGACTGTGTAAGGTCTCCATCATCACACCTGTAATGGCGCTTATAACCCATATGGGTGCAAAGTTCTCATCAATTTAAATTAATTAAGTCCAAACACAAGGTAGCTACTGTAAACTGTTGAGGAGTTCCTTTAACTGTCATTTGTCTTCATCATCAGACCCTTAATTACAGTCACAACCTATCTAGGTGTAAAGTTCTCATCATTACAAATTAATCAAGCCCAAACACAAGGTTACTTATGTAAATCGTTGAGGAGTTCCCTCGACCGTCTTTCGCCTCCAGCATCAGATCGACTCTAGACCTTCATTTAATTGTAGTCCTTTAAAACACTTTATAAAAAAAATATCAAACGCACTAGTCGCCCCTATGATTTTCGAAAGTTCTCCTCGATTTCTCTGGGATGCCATCATCAGATTCTGGTTTCCTTATCATGGGACCATTTGGGAAGTATACCCTTTAGAACCAAACGAATAATTTTTCAAATCGGTGTAGCCATCATCGAGTAATCAGGTAACATACGTAAAAAAAAAAAAAGATTCCGACGAATTGATTGAACCTCCTCCTTCTTGAAGTCTGTTAAAAAATATCAAACTCACTAGTCGCCCCTATGATTTTTGAAAGTTCCCCTCGATTTCTCTGGGATGCCATCATCAGATCCTGGTTTCCTTATCATGGGACCATTTGGGAACTATATCCTTTAGAACAAAAAAATAATTTTTCAAATCGGTCTAGCCATCTTCGAGTAATCAGGTAACATACATAAAAAAAAAAAGATTCCGACGAATTGATAACCTCCTCCTTTTTTAAGTCGGTTAAAAAAGGAAAGGAAACTTCTTTCGAATGAAAATCTATCCGGAAATTTAACTTATCATGTTTTAACAACCTATGATTAAAAATAACATACTTATATTTCATTCACGTAGTTAACTTACTTTGCTTAGAATATCAAAAGGTACACTGCCAAAAAATCGAATGCCTCGTCACGTGTTGTGATTGTTAATACATCTTATCTTTTTTTTTTTTTTTTAATGTTACTAGGATAGGCAAACTGGCAAACGTGCCACCTGATGGCAAGTGGTCGACGTCGCCCATGAACATAAATTGGTTTACCTGGAACGAGCCCAGGCAACTTATCTATGTGTTGCCTATCCTGAGACATAAGATGTTAAGTCTCGGTGCCAGTAATTACACTGCCTGTCTTACCCTTCTCTCCGAAACACAGCAAAGCTGTTTCACGGGAGAAACAAGCAAGATGGTGGTACCCATGCAGCCGGGAGCGCGGCACAGCGCTTCCCTCCCACCGGTAAATGTTAATATATCATAAGTAATTATTAGTATCAACAAGTGGGTGTACTTGTTGATACTATCCTTTTTATCAATATTATATATATGTTCTATCTCTTATAGTCTATTCTTGTGTAGTTGCTTCTTTCTTTCTTACTTTCAAGATGGTTGTCCTTAGATAGATTTAAGATTGGTGTTGTCTTTTAATACAGGAACCTATGCTTCTCTTCATACAAAAAGACAAAGAAATCCACGCTTCTTAGATATTATTCTCAAACGTTCTTTTTTTTAATATACTGGCTAGTTTTAACACAAACTTCTTTTCATATTAATAAATTATTTCATTATAGAAAATGGAATAAAAAATTATTTAACTAACAACCAAATACTAAGCAGTAACTAATCTCTGCAATTTCTCAAAACAATCTACAATTAAAATTGCGATAAAACGTTAATCGAATACAAAATATCATTAATAAAAATAATGATTACAGATTAATGATAATGAGAACATGACAATATTTTGTGGAGCGGTAACGGCATCATTATTCCGAGTTAATTATGACTTGATAACAGATAATTAAAATAAACAGGTGTAATGAATCATTAATAATGTGTCTGGATACAATATGGTTTTAATAAAGAGTAGATTATTGTAAAGGATATCAAATATGGGTGGTTTTTGTTAAATCTTCATCATCGTAGCCATTGACATAACTGTTATCATCATCATCTTCGTCAAAGTCATCAATATTATCATTATATTTCTTTTCTTCTTCTTTGTCATAAACATCGTCTTCTAAATTCAAATTAATTCTTCTAAATCTTCATCACAAAGATGGCCGTCACTCGAGACTTGCATTCAAAAATTTTCCTTTTGTTCAAATTTTTTGAGATTTATATCTTAAGATTTAAGAGCCCTATGATTAGTAGTGGCTGGATATGAGCTGAGATGATAATGATGATGATGATTGTTTTACCTTTCTTTGTCTAGGTGTGACGTACGATGTCTTTAAATAATTATAGTCTAAGAGCCAGAGAGTCGAATGATATAGTGTAAGAGACAGACGTTTATTTTTTTCTTTTAGTTAAAATTTAGAACTGATTATTTTTTATGTGAATTAGACAAACAAACGGACAGACGAATAACCGGATAAGGAGTCAGCGTTGCCCACGAACCTCGTATTCACCTTGGACTATTTATCGCCGGGTTCTTGTATAAATTTACATTCAAAATCTACGAATGTAATAAAAGTGAAAAACATGTTACATGTAAATATCTCGTTTTAAATAAATGTAATAATTAAAATAACCATGTTAACTTGAATCTTGTAATTTTGAAGCCTATCCATTAAGTCTGTCTGGTGATCAACTGGAGCCAGTTCATATCCCTCACCATCAATTACTGGCCGCGTGCCACCCCTCGCTAATTTCATTATCATCTGAAGAATTGTTATATCTTTCGGCGATTAGATTGAAACGGGTTCGAATTCTGGTGTACTATTCTCTGTGGATTTGAGATTATCATCATCATCATCATTATCATCATCATCATCATCACCATCATCATCATCATCATCAACAACACGCCAAGCTCGCTAACCCTATCTTCTTCTTTTTGTCTGACTTTTACTCTAATCCATTCATAATATTTTCAAAGGCCTCCAACCAAAGCCCACCCACTCATAATTCATATCATATTGGTAACATAAAACCCAATAACATGGCCAATAAACCTGCCTGCCCCTGTCACGTCCTGCCCAAATCACGGCAGGATCAAACATTCAGGAGACCGGCTGAATACCAATGTACCATCAATGTGGATCGGCAAAATATACACTAAAACTAGTTTCCAGTTGAATTGGAATTATTTTATTAATGAAACAACTTTTACCTTAGAGTATACATTAATATATAGAGCACGCGTCACTGAGTATGAACTGTAAGCACAGGTATGAACATAGACAAAACTATTGTCTAGAAACGTTCAATCAGTGTCAAAACAACACGCGCTTTTCATCATATTTGTTTTTATGTTAAAATGGTGAAATATGAAGTGCTAATTTGTAAGAATGATTCCTGAAAGCGAAATAAAAGAAAGCAATAACATTTCTGTGATGATGATGATGATGAATGTCCTAATTTAAAATATACCGAGTGTATTTGGAACGCTTGCGAAAACGAAGAAGTATGATAGTGTTGGCATGTTACAAGTGAAAAAAATGCGTTTTCTTTTTTTTTTGGTTGCCTTTTTTATTTATTTTTTTGTATAATCCGGTTTAGTAAACATAATGTTACAGGAATTTAATGATAATGCTTTAAAATAATGGTTTTTTGAAAAAAAACAGCAATGTAATTGGTCGGACTGAATTATCTGATAGCGTTCGCCGGATGCACGAGGTGAACGAACTCCCGCACCGCGCGCGTCTTTAGTGCGCCCGCTAGTCGCGCGTCTCGCGGTTAGCATGAGTGCATACTGCATAGTGTGTGCATGTATACATACATTGCGGGTTTGCAAAATACACAAGTCCTAAAATTTTCTTTAAAAAACGGTTCTGAGATAAATGGTTATATGCATTACATAGTATATAAATAATATATTATTAGGGTTTAATCTTCGCAAGCGTTCCAAATACACCCGGTATAACAGCACAAATGAAGAAGAGATTTCATATATCGCTATACTACCCTTGTACGGAACGCCACTGAATGCGAGAGTAGCTCGGGTTTACTTCTTTAAAATTATGAAGATATTTTTATCTCATGTTTGTCTAAACGTCTAATTATAATAAAACTACTTTAACGATTAACGACTACTTAACGATTTTGCCGCGGTTTTTTTATTATTTTTCCATTCCCAATGTTTTGGATACTTTTCAGCATGACCGTCCCGTGACCACAGTTGCTGTAAAGTTTTTTGTGTTTCATTATCATAATAAAATTACAGTAAATATTATAAAACAATAGATTTATTATTTCCCAATATCTTGATTTATTTTAAACTAGCTGTTGCCTGCAGCTTCGCCCGCGTTACTCAATTCCTATATGTCACAGCGTAATGTTATATAGCCTATAGCCTTCCTCGATAAATGGGCTATCTAACACTGAAAGAATTTTTCAAATCGGACTAGTAGTTCCTGAGATTTGCGCGTTCAAACAAACAAACTCTTGAGCTTTATAATATTAGTATAGATTAACAAAATTGTTATATATTTAAAAATTTCTTTATCATATAATGTAGGTATTACTTGACCAATGTTTATTAAATAAGAGTTAATGTATTATAATGTATATACTTGTATGTTTGTCTGGGAGGGTCGTAAACGTCGTATGCGAACAGGATAACAATATGGCCTCTTTGGTACACAACGCACGTTTTTACATCTCGCCTAAAATATCTTTACTGCTATCTATTGATACTTGAAATAATAAGGATGCTATTTTACGCCCAGGCTAAAATCGAACCCGCGTCCGCCACGCGGATTTTTATTTAGATAATGAATATATTGTGCTTATGTATTTTGAAAAGAAAATCATCAATGTTTAAAAAAATGACCATGGTACTTAACGTTAAAAAGTAGCTTTCATTCATTTCTATTTCATTAATATTCGTCATTTTCCAAAAATAAATCGAAGTGAATCATATTTATTTATTTATGTTTACAGACTACTTGTTGGCCGCAGCTTTGCCCGCGTTAACTTAGATTTACAGCCTTATCCGGAATGATGATAATTATTTTTATAGCGAGTCCCAGCAATGAAAAACCCATCAAAATCGGCCCAGCCGAAAAAATATTCGAAGATTTCCGAAAAAATCAGAAAAAAAGGTTTATATACAAGTATCAATTCGTACGAATCCCCTAACAAAACAGTGTAATCTCATAAAAATGATATCCAAGTACATTTGTATTTGAGCGGGTAGTAACCGAATTATCATTGATCCTGTTATGTGTTTTATTGTGTTCTTATATAATTACTGCTGACTTTTACTGTCGTACAATCGTACAAAGGTACAAGCTGGGATACCTTTTGTAATTCACCATCCAGTGTATGCCCCCTTGCACCTTGGGCACTAAGGTAGTTTGGCCCCGACGAAAACAACAATTTTGAGATCTGTGAGCCTATTTTTTGGACTAGAGATGAGTAAACGTAGTAATTAGGGCACTACTTATTCTAATCAGAAATCATTGTTAGATTTTCTCGAAATTATTACTCAATCGTATTATACTGATAGAAATAATGGAGCCACATGTATCGCGGGGCACTGGGCACCTCCTGGGTCTATAGTGCAGGACAGACAGGAAAGTTGTATCCATATATTTTAATAACATATCCCTATCAAGCTACCATAGTATTGTAATGTTTACGCGAATTTCACTCATAATGATGAAATATATGAGCCATAAAATTCCAAAACTGGTCAGTGATTTGTCACTTATATACCTGATAGCAATTCGGCTAATCAGTGATCTATGTGTACGCCCCATCATCCAATTAGTGCGCAGAACCGGCGAGCGTCGCAGCATAAATTTGGCGGAATTTGTTTCGGCCACTGAAGTGCGGCTCTACACTCTCCTCGAGACAATCGGAGGCAAGGCGCGCGCGAGAGTGTAGATGGTAGCACTCGCCTGCTTCGGCTTGTCATTTATATACCGAGAGGCCTCGGGCGAAACGAGAGTGTAGAGCAGCAATTACAACCGTGGTCACGGAAGGATGGAGGTGTCAGTTTTTTTACCATTTATCACAGTTAGACGCTACGAATAAATAAGGTTATACGCACTGAAACAATGGGATAAGCACCTTTAGGTTAAAGTGATAAGTTCCCCACCATGGTTCAGGCCTTGACGTGGCGGTGGGGCTCAGTAGCCTAGGGTGAGCCCAGCACCTTGGGCGAAGCTAATTGAGCCGAGGGGGCTCTTTCTACCCCACCTATAAGAAGAGGAGACCAAAGAGAAGGGGGCAAGGGACGAGGATGGGAACCTCACCGCATTACACTATCGTTGTCAACCTTAGGAGGGGTTCGTTAGGAGGAGCATTAAAATTGAATACAATTTTGAGTTTATCTTGGCTCAATACTCGATTCCACTTGTCTTTTTGCAAAAATATGATACATAAATTAAAATGCGAAATAAAACATTTGTTTATAGTTTCAATTAATTACGTTTACATCGTTATCGCCCACTCCGGACTAAAAAGGTTTTAAGGCTTTCAATATGTCTGAATGCTCACAAATCACTCGCGAGTGTGGTTGGGTAGAATCGGTTTATTGTGAGTGGTTCCGTATATGGTTTGCTAGAAACCCATGACTATAAATAGGCTTATTTTTATAGTTATCGTTACGGTTGTGATATTGTTAGTTGGATTGGAAAACTGGCAGGGAAGAGGTAGTGCCATGCTTTGCAGCCGAATTGGGCCGGCACGACCGGGTTGGTATCTCTCGCATGTGTTCCCGGGTCATAGGGAAGGAGCGCAGCGCATCTGTATAACCTCTGGTTCCACTACTCGTTTGCCCTACGACGCTATAAAAAAGGCGAACCATATCAGTGGTCACCGTCGCCCATGAATGTAAATGAGTTCCGAACTAGTCCAGACAACTCATTCATGCGTTGCCTATCCAAAGAAAAGATGACAGAAATTACACTGTTTGTACTCATTTCAAAACACAGCAAAGCTGTTCGGTGTGTGGTAAATGATAATATTGGTGGATCACATCGGGGTCACCAATGTGGGATATCAGGTATGAACCCCAAAGGGAGATCTCCGACCGGGCGAGATGGTATGCTCGGTCGAAGAAGCCCACTTGTTATCACATCCGCTGTTGTATAGCGCCGAACTGTGAAATTTTGATAGCGCGATTCAGGATTGTGGCGTTAATTGTTCCACCACAGATGCAACAAATAAAGAGGATTATAGTACCCAAACGGATGTGTGACATTAGCGAATACCTGCCACGGGGTTTTTTAAATAATTCTACTTTATCTTATCAACAGGCCAGTTCCATATACTGCTGGGTTTTCAAAAACGTCAAGACGGTCTTTTATCACTAGTATTTAATTTCGTATTTAATTTTATAAAAGTGTATGTATGTATGTTTCATCCCCCCACCGATTTTTCTTCTTCAGTACCTTCTTCGTTCAACATTTTTGGTTTTGAGGTGGTCTACATAAACCACATGGTATGTCCCTTTAAGAAGATTCCCATGGTTTTGTTTATCTGGTATAAAAATCTCTAATGTATGTACCTATGTTAAAAATAAAATGGTTTTTTCGACATCTTAATGGTTTATAGGTTTAGTAGCTAAGAAGGGATTTAAATTATATAGGTATAGATGGACTACTGCTAGTTAATATAAATATTATATAACTATTTTTGTCCAAATTTTTTTTAAAGAGAACTTTTTTTTAAACAAAAAAAAAGATTCTCTTTAAGTATTTTTTTTATTTGGTTTTTAAAAGCTGAACCCCAAAACCAAAGGTAAAACCAGATAAAGTCAAAAAGGTGGATCGCACACGAGAACAAACGTCTGGCGATAGGGCAAGAATGTTAAGAGCTATTTAATATTGTGTCCCTACAGACTTTATTACGGCCTCCGGCAGGGTGAAGGTAAGTTAGGTGCGCTGCTTGACATGCAACCTTGTTGAATGACAAACTTAAATGAGTTCTTCGATGTCTGGAAATCCACAAAATTTCGATTTTTCCGACACTACTTCCCACGATCAACAATTTCCACAACAAGCTGCCTCGTACTCATATTTGAAAGGCAACGCACCTGGTAATCCTCTGGTGTAGAGGGTGTCTATGGATGTCGCTGTTCACTTACCGCCAGATGAACCGACTGTCCGTTTTCCTCCTTCTTCTATAAAAAATCATTTTGTGTAGGTATATACTAAAATAGATGAGACTTTGCCCATTACTTTAAATTTTAGCCTCAAAACATTTATTTCTAATCCTTTATTTTCATATTTTATACCACATAATATGCAGTAATTTTATGTTATCAATTTTTATTCGTATACAATAACTATAAAACTACCGGTGGGAGGGAAGCGCTGTGCCGCGCTCCCGGCTGCATGGGTACCACCATCTTGCTTGTTTCTCCTGTGAAACAGCCTTGCTGTGTTTCGGAGAGAAGGGCAAGACAGGCAGTGTAATAACTAGCACCGAGACTTAACATCTTATGTCTCAGTATAGGCAACACATAAATGAGTTGCCTGGGCTCGTTCCAGGTATACTAGTTTATGTTCATGGGCGACGTCAACCACTTACCATCAGGTGGTACGTTTGCCAGTTTGCCTATCCAACTAACATTTAAAAAAAAACGAGTTGAATTATTCTGAAGTATAATATGAATCACACATACCTTACTACAGTCTACAAATCTTTAGCCTTCATGTTATATTGAGATAATAATGGTTGAGTCATAGATATACATAAAAAATTGTTAATGGTAACGCATGAACGTAGATTTTATAACATTTACAAATTTAATAATTGTATAAATGTAATAATTTTAGGTAAATATCTGGTATATTTATGTTTTTCTTTTCAATTCACATTTTTTCATATTATGCTCATACGCCATATTGTTTTTAATGTTTTTATGATATTATACACCTAGACTTATTGCAAACTTTTTATACTTATGTGTGATGACAACGTATGTATATCAATAAACCAAATGTCTGACTATAATTATTGTAAAAAAACCAAATATTTGTACATAACTTTCAGTCCCCTATACCGGTGGGCCTTTTACAAGACGATGGTATTTAAAACGAATGCGTGATAACTGGCCCGGTAATGAACGTCGCCCACACGCCACCGCCGCTAATGTAACCACACACCAGCCACTACCAGAACGAGATACCATCATCAGCTACCACTAGAGACCATCACACGTTACCATCGACAGTCAACAGTCACCAATACCACTACGAGCTCCTAATATCCGTCACAACCACCACTGCTAACTGAAGCACCAGCACCACCAGTGAGAACTAGTATACCATCACCAACCCAATTTTTACTACCTTCACGACAACCATTAATTGTCGCCACACCACCATTCATTACCATGAATAACTTATGTACCAATACAACCACTAAAGTTAGCACAACTATTACAACCCCCCCCCCCCCCCCCATGGTACAAGCCTTGTCGTGGCGGTGGGGCTCAGTAGCCTAAGGTGAACCTAGCACCTTGGGCGAAACCAATTGAGCCGAGGGGGCTGCTCTTTGTACCCCTCTTATAAGAAAAGGGGACAAAAGAGCAGGGGGAGAAGGGGTGCGGATGGGAACTTCACCCCATTGCACTGTCCCGGCGCTGGTAGAGGTTGTTTAGTGGTGCAAGACAACTCCTTTGTGGAGGTGGCGTCGGTCTCTTTGGGGTCTTACTAGCAGTCGAAGTGCCCTGTTGCTCAGCAGATCCAGGGCACCTCACCAAAGGCGGCATTGGTGGCACTCGCCGGATTTCAGTGGGTAGAGCTACGTCCACCTTACCATCTTTCGGGCGCAGCGAGTCCCACATACCTGCCTGGGAGTCCTCCCTCCCCCGCGGGATGTCTAAGAGCATTTCCCGGCGGAAAATATAAAAAAGGACGGGTGCGGCAGACGAGAGCACGTCCTAAGCACATCACCGTTAATATGACAAGGCGAAACAGATGTTGACTTTTTAAAACCTTATTTAAGAGTCGAGATTGTAAATAGACTGATAATACAACGCCGAGGCATCGGTTACTCACATTTTATTTGAACGAGATAACTCGCCTTGAACTCGATTCTAAATCACGCGAATAACTTGATTCGAGCGAGAATAATACTGTAAGGCGTAGTGCATATTGTCATCATCATAATCAGCGGTATCTTATGCTCCAACCTGTAGTCTTGGGAATAAGTTATGTGAGATGTTTTTTTTTTCATAATTTGAACTCACCTCAGTGAAAATTTCGACAAGGATGCGTAGATCCTCTAGTAAGATATACCTTTAGTAAGATTCTTCTAGACGTCCTAGTCTTCTACCTTTCTATACAGTTAGTGATACATAAGAAAGAAGAAGAAAGAAATCTTTGTCCAGCAAAGCAGATATTTTCGATAGACTTTTCCACATAGAATTCTTTTCTCTACAGAGACTCCGGCCAATACTCGCATGAACGTTGTCTGATTATCCCATCGAGCATATAACCGGAATAGAGCAGTAATGTTGGGTATTTTGTATGAAAACAAATAACGACAAATTTGTGCTGTGACGCTGCGCCGGTTCTGCGCTCTGATTGGCCGACTGATTAATGGATGATTGGCCCATGGAACACACAGATAACTGGTTGGTTGAATTGCTTTTATGTCAGTTACAAATCACTGACCAGTTTCGAAATATTTTGGCTCACATTTACAATATCCGTTTATATGCTCGATGGCTTGTCCTTCTCTTATAGGCTATAATTTGATAGATTAACCACAGAAGGGCGCTTGTTCTGCGTGTGTACATTCTGATGATTTCTTCCGTGAGACAGCTTCTGTGTTTCAGAAGGATAATTACTCGTACCTAGTACTTATTTTTGTATGAGATATCGCCCGCCGACGAGGCCTCCCCCGCGGGCGACGCGTGAGGGTGGTGCGTAGGAGGCGCTACTTAATGCGCCTCCAGTAACGCCCCTGTGCTCGTGTACGGGGACGGGAACCTGGGACCAGTATGACACGACGTCATGGGGACTGCTTAGTAGCGGCTAGGCAGTCCTCTCTTATGAGGAGTAGTCTGGCCTTCGCCAGGGCCAGCCTGTCACTGAGGTAATCCCGTTGAATGCAGATCCGGGACCCTCAAAAGTGGCGCTCGCAGTGGTTTTAGTTTACGGCTACGGTACTGCCAGGTGCGAGTCCCACATAGGGTCAGGATCTACCCGAGATCCTGGCTACATGCGTGGAAAGCATTTCCCTGCGATTAAAAAAAAAACTCTCCCACTCAATCTCAATTAACTCAAATATCATCTTACCAAAAAGTCCGCCCAAACTCCCTTCCCTCTCATGTACCCCGAGCCTTAGCCCAGCGCGTCGTATACAACGACGACGGGCCGTGGGCAGACCGATACGATATCGTGACGACTTTATTCCGACCCCGCGATTTATGTTACAGCGCCGATAACACGGTTGGTGGTTTATAAGCTTCACTCTCTTAGGGGTACGTGAAATAGAGGGGAAGAATCATTTGCATCATTTTAATCCTTTTTTGCCTCAATAATCATACTTAATTGTGAATATATGTCTATACTATCAATAGTTTTAATAAGACACATAATAAATATATTTATTGTGTATTCCAAATTTTTCAACGTATCATGTCTAAAGCCTTTTTATTTTTACTAGTATTAGAGCTTGTAAAATCCTACTTATATCATACTAATATTATAAACGCGAAAGTTTGTAGGAATGTATGGATGTATGTTTGTTACTCTTTCACGCAAAAACTACTGAATGGATTTTGATAAAACTTTACAATAACATAGCTTAGACATCAGAATAACACATAGGCTATAATTTATCCCCCACTCCCACATCAATGGGAAGTACGCGAGCCAAACCGCGGGGTGTTGGTAGTATTGTAATAAAAGATTTCCTATATCCTTTTGAGTTACATGTTTATTATTCTTTCTAGTCACTTAGAGAGTTTATTTCCATACATTTACTGTCTCCCCATTCCCATGTTGCTAACACAGAGACTAGTGATCCCCATTACAAATAGTTACTGCCTTTTTTTTTCTTTAACGCCGGGAAATGCTCTGAGGCATCCCGCGGGGAAGTGGGTCTCCCCACGCAGGTATGTGGGACTCGCTGCGCCCGACAGCTGGTAAATGGACGCAGCTCTACCCACTAAAACCCGGCGAGTGCCACCAATGCCGCCTTTGGTGAGATGCCCCGGATCTAGAAAACAAACAGGGCACCTCACTCAGGACCGACGCCACCTCTACAGAGGGGTTGTCCCGCACCACAGAACAACCCCTCCCAACGTCGGGACATTACAATGCCTTCCCCCTTCTCTTCTATCCCCTCTTCTTATAAGAGGGGTACAAAGAGCCCCCTCGGCCCAATTAGCTTCGCCCAGGGTGCACCGCCACGACAAGGCCTGAACCATGGTGGGGAAATAGTTACTGCCTACCCTATCTAGTTCTATCTAGAAAACAGTTAACAAAAATGTTTTCATAATAATTACGGAACCCTACACTTAAAGAGCTCACACTTGGCCCTGTTAATAATGTCATTGTATTGGACGTAAGCAAACCTGAATCCCTATCTCTATTCTGTTCTCCTGTATGTTCTGTCTTCTGTCTTCCATGTAGAGATAGTGCATCAAGCCATGCATGTAGTATGTATAATGTACCTAAACAACTTATTCATCGGTATCTCATATCTATGCAGGAACAAAAGGTCCTTCCGAAAAAAGATCTATAAAAAATAGGTTCCTAATCTCTAATATATAAAATTCTCGTGTCACAGTGTTTGTAATTAAACTCCTCCGAAAAAGCTCCAGCGATTCTCATGAAATTTAAAGATTAAGTGGAGAGGTAGTGCAGAAAACTATTTTTGTCTAATACACATTATTACGCATTAAATGGAATAAATAAAAAAAAATTGTAAAAAAATCATAGGGCGCTTTGTACTTTAAATCATCTTCAATTCAGAAATAGCTACGGATGAAAAATGTATATAAAACTGTAAATGAATCATGTAGATATCTATGCTTGTCTTACTGTGTGTTTTGTTGATGACTCATTATAAATAAATAAATAAATAAAATATAACAATGAATATCGAGCACCTCACACGACAAGACCTTCTTCAATATAGGTACCTACTAGATAACACCGATCCCCGCCACTAGAATCCAACTCGGCCACTGCACTAAAAGTGAAATTTTCTTTCACTCAAAACTTCTTTCTTTTGTGTAACTGTGTTGTGGTCTGATTTTGAGGAAGGAAAAATCCATTCAACGAAGTGTATGAATTGATAAATATAAAAAACCAAGTGCAAATCTTACTCGCGCGTTGAGTGTTCCCTAAAAAAGTATTTGGTTTTCTTAATTTTTTATTTTTGTGTTCACTTATGCTGTGAGACTTTTCTATTCAAATTTCATGAAGTACCCAAGGTATTGGTATGTAGGATACCTATGGTAGGTATATTCTTATCACTTACCACCAGGTGCAACGACTGTCCGTTTGACCCATAGACATAATAATATAGAAGGACTGGATATACCTACGAAAAAAAGGTGTATACCTACAACTCAAATCGGCACCTAACATGGCTACCATTGCTAGGGTTTTGACAGCAAAACCATAAACTTTTTTTTTCGGGTGGATCTATGCTAACGGAACCTAATGCTACATCGGATTAGTGTGAGCCCATTTGGCTCACTTTTGGTTTGTAAAAGTGGGGGGTTGCCCCCCGCCAACCATACACTATAAACTATATAGAGAAATCTACTATGAAAAGGGCACTCACTAGGGCGGATCAGGCACTCAATTACAGCTGTAAGTTTAAAGAAAGGGGCATCTCCTCTTATTTCCTAACTTCATGGTTTGACCCCTCTTCTATAAAAAAAATTGTCCTTCTTCTTCTTCTTCTTGTGAAATGGTTCCCGCGAGGATTTGCCAATGTCAGAGTGTAAAAGTGTGTTTCTGTGTTCCGGAAAGAATAATAGAATAGGTAATTTAAATGTGTTCCTAGACTTACCATCTTACGTAGACAACGCAAGACTTGCCTGGGCTAGTCTCAGGGAAATTGTTTATGTTAATGGGTGACGCTAATCCCTTAATATCAGGTGGCACGTTTGCCAGGTTGCTTATCCAACAAACATTTAAAAAATTACCCGCACAACGTTGTTGCGGTGGCCGGTCCGATGCGAGTGACAAGGGACCGGCCGACTTGGCGTTCACTGAGGGAGGGATGTTCAGCAGTGGATGGATAGGGGCTGATGATGATGATGATGAAAATGAGGTCATTAACCCCCTCTATCTTATTGGCCCACCACCACCATACATTGCATAAATATCAAGATGAAAATTGATTGCTATTTACGCTATCAGTACAGACAGACCGTCCAACTAAAATATAACAATGATAATTCACAGTCATATCGGGTTATCAAAATAATCACATTTAAAAGCAAATTCAAAACGAACGGTGCAAAATCAAAAGTTATTAATGTCCAATAAGTTAAAAAAGTAAGCGACGCAAAATAATAAATCATTTTTTATTTTATCTCATCGCGAATTATTTTTTCTCGGTCTTTTTTCATCAATTTAACAATGAAAAAAGGCACTCAATTGATGTGTTTTTTTGTACGTCGTTTAATAATTTCGACCAATGGTAGGACGAGTTCGGCGACCGCTGACGCCCTCCTGTCCTCTTATTGGTCGGTTGCGAGGAACAGATTGTGCGATGGCGGGAAACGGATTTAAGTTTAGGGCATCTCATTCTTGTGTTGTAGTGCTGTTCAAGGTGTATATCGATTAAGTTAATGTTGTTAAGAATATTTTCGTAGTTCAACGGTTATATTTAAAAACAAAATACTGTATTGATACTGGATGATGTATGCATTATTACTGCTACAAAAAAAAAAAAATACTAAAAGTTTTTAAGTACCCATGCTAAATGCAAAATATTTTAAGTTAGTTTCTATGAGTTTTTCTTCCACCCAATATATGATAATTGCCTTCGAATGATTGTCTTCGAACGAAAACTTTGAGGGCGTGTGTACACAGTACACACACATTGAGACGACACATAGGCGAACTGTGTTGTAATTCGACTCAATTCTAATAATTTAATTCAGATTTTTTACATCCCTTTATATAATATGTTAATAACAATGTTCTTATATCTAGTCTTAGTAAAATAATTTATAAATATAACAAGTTTAAGCGAGTATCTGCTGAGCTGTAGCATGGAGCTGCATCCAATACTTCAACAGTTGGGAGTCCCATTGTCTACCCAGCACCCAAAATGTATGTATACCCTAATATGTATACAAAGTAAGTATAAGAACGTATTTCAAATGTAATTGCTCAACGGCTATGAGTAAATAAGCTCGTTTTGAATAAGTAAATATTAATTCAAAAAATATTAAATAAACTTACCATCGATATCGATATAATTATATCAAACATCACTATCATTTAATTGAGACAGTCCGCGTGAATTTCCCTGAGCGCCATTGAGTGTTGCCAGTAGTTTAAGCGAAGGAGTAATACGGCTGATATTGGCGCTAATGTTTGTAAAGTTTATTTCATTGTTTATTCTAATTTTATAGCCTTTTTTATTGTTAAAAAATTGTTTTTATAAAAAATATCTAATTCTATCAACTAATTAGTTCTTCAACAATATTTCTTGTATTTTTTTACCATGAATTTATTAAAGTATGAAAAGTCCCTGTTTGTTTTCTAGATCCGGGGTACCTCACCAAAGGCGGCATTGGTGGCACTCGCCGGGTTTTAGTGGGTAGAGCTGCGTCCATTTACCAGCTGTCGGGCGCAGCGAGTCCTACATATCCGCGTGTGGAGAGCCACTCCCCCGCGGGATGCCTCCGAGCATTTCCCGACGTTAAAGAAAAAATAAAAGGTTCCTAGGTCGTAGTTTGTAGATTTACTAACATACTACAAACTAAACATTGCCTTTTTTACATTTTGTTATAATTCTAAATTCAAACTTCGAAAGTGAATATAAGTAGGTACCTACTCATTTAAACCAAAATAGTTTTAAATAGATATTATAATGAAAGAAAAAACTCAAATCGCGATATAATATAAAATATAAATAGATTCAATCGCGATAGACAAAACCACGAGACAGATACTAGTATACCTACCTATATAATTATATTAATCAAAGATTTGCTCTCGGTGATATTCAAAACTATGACAGCATTACATGAGATACAATTTGTACTTAAAAGTGATTACATAGTGAAGGACCACTACTTTTTGCTTTATATTTAATACTTAACAAAGAAAAAAAAAGGAAATTCGGACCAACCAACAAAAACATGACTTCTTTTTTACAATTAATAGATAAAATCATAAACTTCTACTCTCACAAATAGTAATTACCTAAATATTATTAAAAATATAAAATTAATTCAATGCAGAAAAAATGTAATAAGCAATATCATGGCTGAATAAGCTTCGTGTCTTTTCCATTACAAAAATAATTAAATTCAAACTTCGAAAGTGAATATAAGTAGGTACCTACTCATTTAAACCAAAATAGTTTTAAATAGATATTATAATGAAAGAAAAAACTCAAATCGCGATATAATATAAAATATAAATAGATTCAATCGCGATAGACAAAACCACGAGACAGATACTAGTATACCTACCTATATAATTATATTAATCAAAGATTTGCTCTCGGTGATATTCAAAACTATGACAGCATTACATGAGATACAATTTGTACTTAAAAGTGATTACATAGTGAAGGACCACTACTTTTTGCTTTATATTTAATACTTAACAAAGAAAAAAAAAAGGAAATTCGGACCAACCAACAAAAACATGACCTCTTTTTTACAATTAATAGATAAAATCATAAACTTCTACTCTCACAAATAGTAATTACCTAAATATTATTAAAAATATAAAATTAATTCAATGCAGAAAAAATGTAATAAGCAATATCATGGCTGAATAAGCTTCGTGTCTTTTCCATTACAAAAATAATAAAAAAGGCATATGGCTGTTCGAAATTTGAAATTGTATTTTAACTAGTGCCTAATCGCCCCTAGGCCGTTGCATACGTGAGTTAATATGAATACCTCTGTCTGGGTTAATATACATAATCACACTTGTTACAAATGATAGATGATACTAAATTACCACAATACTTAACTGGGTAATGAAAATGGGAGGTCTATTTTAAAAATATACCTTAATACACGTTGCTAAAGAGGAAAATACAAAATTTGAGTAAATGGGTTTTATGTTGTAGACGTACATAGCAATAATGAGCGGTATGTTTTATTTTCAAGAATCTATATTTTCTAACATACATTTTAGGGTTACACCCAAAGGGTAAAACGGGAGCCCTATTACTATGTCACAGCCCTGTGACAGACGGACTCATGAACTGTATATCTCATGAACTGTATATATCTCACCGGACATCGCGGAAAAACTCCAAATTTCACCCACACCATCTCGATGTCCGGAAATCCACAACAACTAGATTTTTATGGCATTTCCTGCCTCGTACGACTAATATATGGAATCAGCTGCCTCCTACGGTGTTTCCGAACCGATACGACTTCGGGACCTTCAAGAAAAGAGCATACTCATATCTGAAAGTCCGGCAACGCACCTGCTAATCCACTGGTGTAGCGGGTGTCTGTGGATGTCGATCTTCACTTACCATCAGGTGAACCGACTCTCCGTTTGCCCCCTCTTCTATAAAAAAGAAACTGTGATGGCCAGTTGAAATTTTCACAGATGATGTATTTCTGTTGCCGCTATATCAACAAATACAGCACTGAATGAAACTGAAATAAAAGCAGAATGAAATCAATATTCAAGGGGGGCTCGCATACAATAAATGTGTTTTTAGTTCAAGTGCCTAATGTTGTATTTATAATGGCACGGAAACCTATGGCAGGTGTCCGACTCGCACTTGACCGTTTTTTTTAAGTTAACTTTGCTAATCTGTACTGCAGTGCCATGTATGGATTCCTGAATAAAGTTTATTCTATTCTATTCTATTTTATTCATTCTATTATATTTTATTCTATTATGTTCTATTCTATTCTATTTTATTCTATTCTATTCTATTTTATTCTAATCGGGATGAAAGAACCTTCTAAATGACTGTCGGTTGATAGTATTGTTTTTGACGATCTTTAACCATCACAAACATTAAACTATCACAGGTCCAACATAAAATATTAATAACATGTCTTTTTATAACCAAAACGTCTTATAAACACACAGATCTGCTTTACGGATATGTTTTTGCGTGTATATTTTGCGAGTCTAGTTCCATCTGTTGGAAAACAAAGCATTATAGTTTAACAACGATATTATATTAGTGATTCATATCACTATCATCATCATGTACAGCTTTTATCCGTCCACTGCCAACCATAGGCCTCCCTCAATGAACGCCAAGACGACCGATTCCTCGCCACTCGCATCCAACACGGACCGGCCACTGTACAGAGATCGTCTTCCTACTAAAATATCACTATGATATTATATCTATAATATGTTATACCAGATACTTTTAAACAATATTATAATTATTTCTAATTATCTATTACTCCTTAATAATTATGATTTTTTGTCAGGTATGTACAGTACCTTTATATCATGTCATGTTCAACATATTTTATTTTTGAAATGATGGGTGGTTTTATTTTTTTCTGCTTATTTAATTACCACTAAACTTCTAAAGTATTTAGCGTATGTTTTTTTTTGTGTAGGCTTTTAGTTGAATAATATAGACAATCGTAAGATACAGATTAATATACTGTATTGTATAAACCACCACAAAACGGTTTTTTAATACAAATTAACATTAAAGAGTATTTTCGTTGTCTTTATTTATTCATTGGTATGAAATAATGGGCTATATATTTATATAAAAAATTTCTTAGAAAAAGTAGAGCCTACATTTTAAGCTCTACATTTTCTAAGAAATTCTCATTGTCATAATGACATCTAGCGGGACAATAAATTATACAGATTTTGCTATTCGTCAATAGATGGCAGCGTTATCTTACTGGCTTATAATAGTAATATATAGAGGGCGTTCAAATTAATATTTACGTCACCTGGATTATTTAATGGATTTTTATTTATTGTAAGAGGCCAATGACCAGGAAATGTTGGAAAATATTGATAATCATGATTTTTTTTTATATTATCTTTCTTTAAAGTGTAAAAATATACTACATTATAATAAAGATCATTAATCAACTTTATCACTACATATTTAAATTAATAAATTATTTATAAGGATATTTTCCATTAAATTTTATTAGGGAAAGTAAAGAGTAGATATTATATTATTTTGTAATGAAATACACGCGATTCTGTAATAATCAATAATGATTTAATCTCATTAATTTATTCATATTTATATATCTACAACATTTTATGAGTACTTATAATATGTATGTAATTTTCATTTGCCACTTTTTGAATATATTTCAACTAATTAAAAACAGTCATACAATTTTTAAGCTCTTATCTATCTCTATTTTTGTATTTAATAAACTAATGTTTTATGAGATCTTTAAAAGTCCCTATTTCCTTTTATTATTGTAAAGTTATGCATAATTCCAGCCGTATATGCATTCATTACAATAATAAGTATAATAATATATTCTATTTGTTTAAAATCATAATATAAAAAATACCATATATGCTTATAATTTCTTTTATACGCAGATGAATTAAGTTTTCTCCTGATTTTAAGAAATTATAGGTTTTATACTTACATTATAATATTACAATCACAAATAAACTTTAGAATGTCCATAATTTGTATCATTAGATATTCAAATTTATTCATTGTTGTTTTAAAATATACTAGGTATATTATGTTTAAGCAACAATAAAAAAATCTTAACTTTGAAAATAGAATTTCATAACACTCTTGTTGACGGCTCATTAAACTAGATGGCGTTATATTGCAATGCCCTTAAAGTATGAGATAAATGAATATTATTTAGAGTATCAAATACAATACAATGTCAAAACAAATGTTACTATAATTGGCGGCTTTGGCTGTATAAGACTAATTATATTTGGCTATGACATAATATCGCTTCTGAATCTTATTACTAGAGCGCAACAGTTTTTTTATTGGAAGGCATCATATAGGGAATCTTGAACTAGCTTCAGCTTGTTTCGTCTGGGCTCTTCGCCTTCTTCTTCCAGGTATTCGCACGGTGTCAGTAGCTGAAACGTGAAAGTAAACATTAACGTTATTTTAAATTAGATAATTCATTGTTAGTACTTGGTAGTTCATATTAGTTACACTAGATGTCACTATTTATTATTTACCTCGTACTCCCTTGGTAGTACAAGTTAAAAGAGATTTTTAAAGGGGTACATATAAGTGCTCGCCTCGTTTACACTAAGAACTAATAATGGATGATAGTTCTTTTTTTAATATGAGTCCCTCATCGCCAAAGTAATTTTATTTTGGAAAATATATTAAAGTAGTTTTTATGACATACATAAGCCCATCTAGTGGTTGAAAGGTGAACTTCATTTTAGTCTAAAATCTAAATTATTGTCAAAACATCAGCTGTCAAATAGGCTTTAAAACGTCACTGATTATGGAGGGTAAAGACAAGAAAGACAATCTATGTGTATGAAAAGTGTCCGTAAACACAACTCTAGGTCATTACAACAACTATGATCATATCGTTGTTTTTCCGTTATTCGAAGCGAGACACTTTTCAACTTTCGTCCTATGTGAGATGGTTCTCCTTGTTTCTAACCTGTATAATAATGATACATAATAGCATGGAGTATAGAAAAAGGGCCATCTCTATTCTGTGTATGAAAAGTGTCCGACGAAAAGCGACAAGTCAGGGTAGCGCTACAGTAGCAAGAGGAAGCAAGAAATGTGTGTGTAATGTGTTTGTATAGATGTTACAGCTAAAGGTAAAGGTTAGGTTAATCATCGAAATGTTAATGTTATTTTCTTCTATTATTAGCCGGGTAATCTCAAGTATAACTGCAGCCCCTTGGCTAAAAATGTTGGCAGTGTAAACGGTATGATAATGTTTACTTTTCGGTACGAAAACTTTTAATTGAAAATAATCACTCTCATTACACATAGATAATAAATATGATGATATTCAAAATTACTAAATAAAACTTCTGCAGTGCTAATTACAGCTTGGCAAAAAAGAGTATGACGTGGTGACAAGTAGAACTAAATATTTTACTAAATGGAAATCTATGATATTGACAATACTTGGCCGACAAATACTAGATTTTGAGTAAAGTTTAGTGTTTCACATTTATTTTTAACGATTTGATTAAATTATCTTACTGATTTTCCATATTATGATGAGACCTAAGTGAAAGTGGCGCCCTCATTTTTTCCAGACTCTTTTTTGCCAAGCTATACTTAAAAAATATCTAGGCATTAAAATAAAATAATAAGGAGTTATTTGTTGGAACATGATAAACTAGAATTTGGCATTTTATACCCACTTTTATTTCACTTCGAAACATCGCTTTATACGGTGTTCTCTTGATACCGTTGTGAAAGGCTGATTTTTCTTTACTTGTACAAATCCGACCAATTTGAGGATATTTTTTCCGACATGCTCGCCCCGGCGCGGCGCGTCCGTACTCCATCGAATACATTTTTAGCCGTTTCGTTTCGGTTAATGTGCACATTACCCGCTATAGATGGAAATTCACGATGCAAACGTAACATCGAACTTTAGCTGCTTCTCGAAGATAAACCTAAGTTTAGCCGGCAAATCTGAAGTTTATTTTCACACCTTCTTTTAGCCGTAACATATATGTATGTGTGTGTGCGTAATTTCTTGGCGCACACACGCCTAAAAATCTTTCCTCTTGCTAATTATGTAACCCTCAGATGTATGTCGCTTTTCGACGGACAGTACACAGGGATGGCTGTCCTTATTTCTAATTCTCCATGTTTGAGATTAAAGTTAAAAAACAGCTTACTACGTACAGCTTTCAAGGTCCAATATGCATTATTCTTAGTTTTTTTTTCTTTAACGCCGGGAAATGCTCTGAGGCATCCCGCGGGGGAGTGGGTCTCCCCAGGCAATGCGCCCGAAAGCTGGGTCAACGCAGCTCTACCCACTAAAACCCGGTGAGTGCCACCAATGCCGCCTTTGGTGAGGTGCCCCGGATCTAATGAGCAAACAGCTAGGGCACCTCGACGGCCAGTCAGTCCCTCAAGGGACCGACGCCACCAAGGTGGTGGGCTCACCCTAGGCTACTGGTGGGAGCCCCACCGCCACGCCAAGGCCTGAACCATGGTGGGGTATATAATATGTATACTCTAAGGCTAATTGTCATTATTGATTGGCGGGTACTGTACCGTCTTGGCGTTCATTGAAAGAGGCCCATATCCACCAGTGGTCGGAAAACGCTGATAATGATGACAACGATCGTCTGTCGGGAAAAAACCTACGCATCTCTTCAGCCAAAGGTCTGTTTGAGTTCTACTAGAGATAACAAGTCAAATGACCTTTTCAGTAACAGCCTTGCCGTCCAACAGATACTTCAGCTTGTGCATCTGGCACGGGCTGAGGATTCTCTCCAGCCGGGGCTCCTCCTTGCCGTTCCTCTTGCCGTTCGTCCAGCCCCTGGAGTACTGGAAGGTCTGCGCCGCGACCGACGTCAGCGTGATCATTATCAACAGCATCGTGACGTTCGTGAACATCTTGTCCTGTGAAAAATATAGACGTAATCATAATCACAAACTTTATTTGCTAGAATATGGTAATAAAATAGACGTAAATAATATTAGACGTAATAGACGTAGATGAAGGAAACCGCGGTAAAATGCGAAAAAGTGTTTTTTTTAATACTGATACTGATACTAAAAATACTACAGAATTTCTTTGGACACAACATTCACAGCTTTTTTGTCAAAAGACAATAAAAACATGTTGTTCTTTAGATGTTACTCTTGAAAGAGCGACATATAATTTGAAATGTGAAAACACTCAACGCTCAAATCTAAGCCTGCAACTTTAAAAAAAAAAGGTTTGACCCTGGAAATCGGATATACCGGCCGGTATGTCCCTGCATTTTTATATGAGTTCAATAAAAAGAGGAGGTTCTCAATTCGTCTGTATGTTTTTTTTTTGTGTGTATGTGACACGATTACTCCGCCGTTTGTGAATGGATTTCGATGGTTATTTTTTGTTTGAAAGCTGGTGTTTCCAATTAAGTATTAGTTATCAATATAGTCCACGATTCCCACACGAATTTTATTGGTGGCAAACGTGCCACCTGATGGTAAGTGGTCGACGTCGCCCATGAACATAAACTAGTATACCTGGAACGAGCCCAGGCAACTTATTTATGTGTTGCCTATCCTTTTTTTGTTTCTTTAACGCCGCGAAATGCTCTGAGGCATCCCGCGGGGGAGTGGGTCTCCCCGCGCGGGTATGTGGGACTCGCTGCGCCCGACAGCTGGTAAATGGACGCAGCTCTACCTACTAAAACCCGGCGAGTGCCACCAATGCCGCCTTTGGTGAGGTGCCCCGGATCTAGAAAACAAACAGGGCATCTCGACGGCTAGTCAGCCCCGCAAGGGACCGACGCCACCTCCACACGGGGGTTGTCCCGCACCACAGAACAACCCCTCCCAACGTCGGGACAGTACAAGGGAGTGAGGTTCCCATCCTCACCCCTTGCCCTCTGCTCTTCTGTCCCCTCTTCTTATAAGAGGGGTACAAAGAGCCTCCTCGGCCCAATTAGCTTCGCCCAAGGTGCACCGCTCACCCTAGGTTACTGAGCCCCACCGCCTCGACAAGGCCTGAACCATGGTGGGGATGTGTTGCCTATCCTGAGACATAAGATGTTAAGTCTCGGTGCCAGTAATTAAACTGCCTGTCTTGCCCTTCTCTCCGAAACACAGCAAAGCTGTTTCATGGTAGAAACAAGCAAGATGGTGGTACCCATGCAGCCGGGAGCGCGGCACAGCGCTTCCCTCCCACCGGTATATAAACACTGATATTTTTCGAGGTTTGTAATGTGATGTCGTATGTTCATGGGCGACGTCGACCACTTACCATCGGGTGGCACGTTTGCCAGTTTACCTATCCAACTAACATAAAAAAAAACTATATTATGCATGTATTATACAAATAAACCTTCCTCTTGAATCGCACTATCAATTAAAAAAAGCCGCATCAGAATCCGTGGCATAATTTTAAAGATCAAAGCGTATGGTAGGGACGGACAGACGGGAAGCGACTTTGTTTTTTAGTATGTAGTGATAATAGAACATTAGATAGAGATCAGAAGGTTTTAGGGGAAGCTGATTCAGTGTTGCAAAAGTTCCCGATTTCTCGGGAGATCTACCGATTTTGGTCACTGTCTCCTGATATCTCGATTTACCAGTCCTATCTCCCGAATTTTCGAATTTTCAACTAATTTATAATATTTTTTTATAAAAAATAGAAAATAAAATTCTTAATAAGGTAACAAGACAATAAACCTGTTACAAAATCAATGCACAGGGACTTCGTCTCAAAAAAATTCGTTGAAAGATTTAGGGGCTCTCTATGCGGAAAATGTCAAAAAAGATCAATAGTATGTACCAATATGTAGAAAATTCCCCAATTTATCAGAGATAAATGATCATCAAAAAATTGACACACGTTTGCTTCGTAATACGAAAGTCATAGTCACTCAGTGTAAAAAGCAGAAGAATTTTGGACAAGCGTGAGTAGCGTGAGATGTGTTGCTGACTCACGCATGTTTAAAAACGTTTGTTCTTTTGTTTTTAAAGTTTTGAGTTTTCCAAATTCATCTGCAAATGTAAAAACGATATTTTCATCCATACATTAAATGAAAACTAAACGACGGAACGCATTATTAACATAAAATACTTTTCTTTAATTCCGAATAAAAAAAAATCCAATTTCTTCCGATTTGCAGGTGCCTTTAACGATTTTTAATTTTACACTTTTGCAACACTGAGCTGATTATGTTCAATTTATTTGTGGACCCAATTTTGTAAAATATAATTGTAATGTAAAAATATAAGTGTAATTTAACTGTTTGTGTTCCTTAAAAATAAAATCCAACAAAAAACAGTTTCACTGTAAATCATCGCGCAAAGTACACATTCATCATTTATTAAAAATAAAAATGATTTGATTCTTTACAAAAAAAATGAAATTCTGAAAAAATAACCAAGTAGGTACTTGAAATAAATAGAAATTTAAAAAAATACGTTTAAAAAATATAAAAAGAAATTGGTGTACTTGGTGTGCACGTAACGTAATACAGAAGAATAACTAATACGCGAATGAATGAAGACAAAATTTTATTCTCTTTCTCTCTTGAAGTCGTAATTAAAGTAGTACTACTACAACTTATAGCGGCAATTTAAAATCGAATAGCCAGTTGAAATGTTCTTTATATTATAGTCTTCAACTGAAACTAGCCGATCAATTATTATTATTAAGTATTGCACGCAATGCAAGCGGGTGTCCGTGGTCCCTAAGTCGAATATAGAAACAGTCGGATCACCCTGACAAGTGACGTTTTACACACACATTACACACCCGTGTTTGAACGTGTACTTGAAGCATACTTGAAGTAATACGATAGTGTCAAACTGTCAAATGTGTCAAATGTCAACGAAAATTCAACTTTTACTGGAAATTAGTCTAAACATCTAAAATGTGAGCAAGCCAAATTTTTTAAGCTGTATTTCATAATTAAATGGAAATCATATAAAATTGATAAAAGTAGACGGTATAAACAAAGAATTGTTCTTTAATTATGGTTTTAAGAACACAACCGTTGATATTTTTAAGTTAAAAAATAAGTGAGGTTAAATCGACATATGAACGGAGAATATATTATTACACGTCGGCTCACGCTAACAAGTGACGTTTAACACACTGAGTTTGATAGAGTACTTGACGCGAGACACTACCGTGTCTCCGGATAAATAAATAAAACTGCGGTCCATGGTTGTTGTATGTGTTTCGGAGAGAAGAGCAAGACAGACAGTGTAATTACAAAAAAATATATACACACGAACATAACACAAAAGTGGAAAAGTGAAAAAAAGATTTTTAGAATTATCATGAAAATGAATTTCCATCAAGAACCATCAGTACAATCAAACAGTTACACGAACATAGAACCTTCTCCTTTTTTAAGGCGTTTAATAAAGATAGGCAACATGAGCCACTTCATGTTCATAGGCGACGCTGACCACTTACCGTCATGTGGCTTGTCTGCTCGTTTGCATATCCAAAAATCATTAAAAAAGCCAAACTCTCGCTGACCTTATGACGTCAGTCTATAATCTTTTCCCCGATTAGAAAGAGATCAAATGGCAGGTTTACAGTTTCTAAAAAAATCTGTAATAAAAGCGTTCGAAACCCGCTCGTCTATAATTAGTGCTTAATTAGTTTCTCACGGTGATTGAGTAACTAGACGTAAATAGGTGCGTTTAATTACTAACTAGAAATAGGTACGATTTATGAATGGTATTGTAATCTAGTTTCCGAAGCTACGATGTAAGTGTACAATATAAACAAACGCGGTTCTAAAATCTCATTAATGTGAAACATATATTAGCAGTAAAATCTACTCGCATGCCGAGACGGCGAACGGTGTGACGCTGTTATGTCGTGATGCCGACGCTCTCGAATTATTTTGTGTAAGTTACGTAGTAACTATTATCTTTTATTTATTTAATTCCATAATTGGATATAGATTTTTATTTATTACAAATTGTAATATTAACATTGATGTTACATATCAGCCAAATGTTCCATGACACTCTCTTTTGAACATTTAAAAAATCAAACAACGATAAGTGAGTATCCATAGTCACGTGACACGTAATGGACATGCGGGGAAAGGGGCAGAGGAAGACCGAAGAGGCGATGACTGGATGGGATTAAGAGAAACATGGAAGAGTGACGTGAGAATTAACGGGCATGAGGCCAGAATAGAGACACAGGACATTCACAAGCCAAATAAATGGGAGTAATATTGGCTAGGAAGATGATGATGATGATGATGATGTGAGTCTCCAATCTCCATAGGTTTGTTAGAACTTGCATTGTGGGTAGAAAAAAAAAAAAAAATAATCTTATAAATAGGGTATACCTATTTATAACCAGCAAAAAATATGTATCTGAAAAACCTCGTACACTTTCAGGCAACCCAAACATCCTTAACCGCCAATCAATTTATAAATTAAAAATCTAATTAAGGATTGCCAATGTATCTGAATCAACAGAAACACCGTATTCGGGTTCTATTCAAACAATAAATTAAAACGCTCTTTAAAACGGAGCTCAAAAATATTAACGTAAATTCTCTTTCCTAAATCTTGATTATCAACATTAGAAGTCATAGCTCCAGTATAGACATTGTCCCCACCATGGTTCAGGCCTTGTCGTGGAGGTGGGGCTCTGTAGCCTAAAGTGAACCCAGCACCTTGGGCGAAGCAAATTGAGACGAGGGAGCTGCTCTTTGTAACAAGCAGCAAATTCTGTTGAGAAGCAGGAGGACAAGGGGTGAGGATGGGATCCTCACCCCATTGTGTGTCCTGTCGTTGGCAGGGATTTTTTTATGGTGCGGGACAACCCCTCTGTGGAAATGGCGTCGGACCCTCGCGGGACTTACTACCTGACCTACCTGGACCTGTCCTGTTCTCTCCGAAACACATCAAAGCTGTTTCACGGCAGAAACAAGCAAGATGGTGGTACCCATGCAGCCGGGAGCGCGGCACAGCGCTTCCCTCCCACCGGCATATATGTATAGCAAGCGAATCCAAAGATTTTGAGTAAAACTATATTTAAAGTATCAAAAAATCTAAAAAACTATGTGTAGCATCAAGCATATGCGGTCCTTTTTATAATTCACCAAGTGAGGCGCAGAACCACCAGTCTGGTGAAGACAGTGGTGGCCAGATTGAACGTGGACAATGTTCTAACGCAGCACTGGACTCGTGTATATTTGGTCAAAGACACCAGACCTTCCCATAATTTTAATTAGGTAACTATTATAAATGATTTTATTTAAGTCCCAATGATGAAGGGTCTCGAAATTATCCCCACCATGGTTCAGGCCTTCACGTGGCGGTAGGGCTCAGTAGCCTAGAGTGAGCCGCTGCACCTTAGGCGAAGCTGATTGAGCCGAGGGGGCTCTTTGTGCCCCTCTTATAAGAAAAAGGGACAAAAGAGCAGGGGACAAGGGGCGAGAATGGAATCTCACCACATTGTTTGTCTCAACATTGGGAGGGGCTGTTCTTTGGTGCGAGACAACCCCTCTGTGGAGGTGGCGTCGGTCCCTTGCGGGACTGACTAGCCGTCGAGGTGCGCTGTTAGCTTAACAGATCCAGGGCACCTCACCAAAGGCGGCATTGGTGGCACTTGCCGGGTTTTAGTGGGTAGAGCTGCGTCCACTTACCAGATTCGGGCGCAGCGAGTCCCACATACCCGCGTGGGGAGACCCACTCCCCCGCGGGATGCCTCAGAGCATTTCCCGGTGTTAAAGAAAAAAAAGGTCTCGGACTCAGACGAGGAGAACCGTACTACTATTCCAAACTATTCCAAACCCATTCTCGTAAACCCCTATATCGTATACAGAATCAAAAGCATTGACATTGTTAAAATACTGTAATAGGAATCTGATACGCCGATACCACAAATAGGTTCTCGGTTCATATAACATCGTTACGTGTATTGAAAAATCTCTACACTTACAATACATCTCCAGTGACGTTTGTGCCCTTTATACATTAGATTAGATAGGTTCCAATCCTATTAAGTCTAAATAGCTGTTTCCCCCTAGTTTCACTCGCCTTTTGAATGATCGCGCGTTCAAATAAACCCGCATTGGGCCATCAAATCGGTGAACTATGGCCCAACACCCTCCTCGCCCGATTTCTAGGAGGAAACCCGTGCCCAGCAGTGGGACATATAAGGGTTGATATTATTATTATAAATAAATCAATAAACTCAGCAGCTCTATTTGGCTCTATTTTATTAGTTTAGATGTTTTTTTTCCGGAAGGGTTTCGGCCTGATGGCATTTAAGCTGAATCGGTACAGTAAGTGAACAGATGGCTCACTTAAGAAATATTCGAAACATTTAAATGTTTTATCAGAATTAGTTAGTTACGCCCGTATGGAGTAAGATACCCTGCAGAGGCCGCTATAGTCAGCCGGTGGAGCCTCCCGCCGCTGTTGGAGCTAGAGGTGGGTGAGGCGGGTGACAGGCTCTGCGACGCGTTCGGGGCACATGGGACGGGGCAAGACGGCTCTATACCCGGAGCTGGCGGCGATGACCCCGGGACGTCGATAGGGACGACAAGCTGCGTAGAATCTACGTGCTCAAGCGGAAGATCCTGCAGGGCATTTGCCGAGCCAAGCCTGGCTAGAGCTAGTTGAGGGTCCACTACCTGCGGTCCGGACAGTTTCCGAGGGCAAGGAAGGAGGATCGGCTCTGCCTGCTACCAAAGGCAGGGCGGACCCTAGACTCAGCTTTCACGGTGCGGTAGTGGTGCTGAGCGAAGCTTCGGGCTTGGAGAGAATAGTGGCCTCCCGGCTCGTACAGCACCTGGAAGAGGGTCCGGGACCGGGATTCTCAGAGTCCCGATTTAAGTTCCGAACACTTCGGTCAACCGTTGATGCCCACAAACGCCTTTGGGCGGTGACGGGTGAGGCGGAACACGGAGGGAAGGTGGTTGTCGCGGTGTCGCTGGACATCACGAACACCTTCAACAGCCTCCTTCCCTTACCGAGTGATACAGGAGGCGTTGAACTTTTTCAGAGTGCCCGCGTGTCTGAAGAGGCTGTTGGAGGAGTGAGACCTCTGTGGCTCAGTGGTTAGTGCACAGATATTTTCTATGGGTTAGTGCGTTGGCGCTCAAGCCGGAGGTTGCGGGTTCAAATCCCGCCAGGGAACAAAAAAGTTTTCTGTGTTTCTGGGTCATGGATGTGTATTAAATATGTGTATTATATAATAAAATCTTAAATAAATATATAGTATAAAATTATTAAATATATTTCCGTTGTCTGGTACCCGTAACACAAGTTCTTCGAGAACTTACCACGGGACCAGATTGACGTGGTGTAAAAAAGGGTCCATAGATATTATTATTATACTGCAAATCAGTACCTCTACCATGAGTTTTGTGACAAGCGTAAATGCCATAACTATAGTAGTTACGTAAATCGCAACACGAATAGAAAACTATATCATACCTTAGTTTTCTATTCGTGTTGCGTTTTTACGTTATCTACGTATATACGTAACGTAACGTTAATGTAAAAACGCAACACGAATTGATAACTATACCATATCTTAGTTTTCTATTCGTGTTGCGTTTTACGTAACTACTATAGTTATTTCATTTGCGCTTGTAACAAAAACTCATGGTAGAGGTACTGCTTAAAAGGCACAGGTTTAGGTTACCGTCCTACCAAGTGAAAGGATAACAAGATGGACGCAGTCTTCGGTCAAGGCAAAAGGTCAATTTAGACAGAAAAAAGATAGTTGTTAATGCAAGTTTTGTCGATGCAGTCATTCTCTTTTTTCTAATTAATTTTAAATTAATGTAACAATAAACAGACAATTTTCCATTAGACGTCGTTTGAGCGTACGCTGAGGAATGTTTATGTCAAGTATTTAAATCAGTAATATTATGAATGTCAGTCCGTCTGTTTTAACAGTAAACTGATGTTGTCTACTGTGTTTTTGTTAAAATAGTGAAAATTTGTGTATTGAAATTATGTATACTCTAAGATTGAAACGTTTCGTGTGGTTACTTTACGTGTGTAATAGCTGAGATATGGTCCAAGACTTGTCTTGGTGGTGTGGTTCAGTAACCTAAGGTAAACCCAGCACCTTGGGCGAAGCAAATTGAGCCTAGGGATTTGCTCTTTGTACCTCTATTAGAAGTAGTGGGGATAAAAGAGCAGGGGGACAAGGGGCGAGGATGGGAACCTCTCCCCATTGCACTGTCCCGACGTTAGGAGGGGTTGTTTTGTGGTGAGGGACGACCCCTCTGTAGAGGTGTTGTCGGTCCCTTGAGGACTGACTAGTCGCGTCGAGGTGCCCTGTTTGCTTATTAGATTCGGGGACTTCACCAAAGGCGGCATTGGTGGCACTCGCCACGTTTTAGTGGGTAGAACTGCGTCCACCTAACCATCTTTCGGGCGCAGCGAGTCCCACATCCCCGCCGTATGCGGCGGGCTACCTCAGAGCATTTTCCAGCGTAAACGAAAAAAAAAGATATTTAAATATTCGAATTTTGTAGAGAACATGTATCATTTAATTTTGTACCAGGTGAAACCACGAAGAAAAGTTAGTATTTTATACATTACGTAGGTTAATACAGGAGCAAGAATGAATGGCCGATGGGCCAAGGTTCAAAAGTAAAGGCCGCGTTTAGGTAGACGAAGTGTTGGTCGGCCATTAACCAGGTGGGAAGGCGTTATTTGAAAGAGGCCTGTGTTTTGCAGTGGAA
The DNA here is from genome assembly GCA_963853865.1 of Helleia helle. NCBI lineage: Eukaryota > Metazoa > Arthropoda > Insecta > Lepidoptera > Lycaenidae > Helleia > Helleia helle. Next base: position 7,612,216 of record OY971436.1, read on the forward strand.
GGATAAAGGCTGATGATGATGATACAAGAGACAGCATCTGTCGTCTTGACGTTCATTGAAAGCGATATATCAAAGATGTGGACGTGAAAAGATGATGATGATGATGTCCTGAACATGTCTTACAGCGTTAAACTTGTCAGGTACGATCCCTAAAAATGTTGAAAGTTTTAAATGTTGTTTAGTTTACTTTTAAACTGAATTTGGCAAATTGTTATCTGGAAGTCATGATCTGTTTGCAGGCCCCTCTTTCCCATTCCGCACTCAGGGCAGGTGCCCTGGGATCCATGGGGCCCCATTTTTTTAGAATATGATTGAGTGATAGTTTTAAGAAAATCAACCAAATTGTTAAATTGAGTGCCCTAATTACTAGGTTTACTCATGTCTAGTCCTAAAGTCAGGCTCACAGATATCAAAATTGTTGTTTTCATCGGGGCCCTATTTTTAAAGTCCCCAGGGCCCCCGACAGGTTAAAGGGGGCATAGTCTATTATAGTATATATATCTTCTCTATATCGTATATAAATAATTCTTCCGTGCGTGTTTTACTGAACTTCTCCTAAACGGCTAGACCGATTTTGATTAATTTATTTGTGTGTGATCAAGTGGATTTGAGAATGACTGTGTCTGTCTGTCTGTGAATGAATTCACAACGTCTGTCAGGTCCGCTAGTAGTCTAAAAATAATTATCACAAGTCCGGATGCGGTTGTAAATCTAAGTTAAGGCAGGTGAGGCCACGGGCAGTAGCTAGTAAAACATATAATGATAACCGGTTTCTGGACGGTAAGGTAACTGGACACTTCACGCAGTCGCGGGTTCGAATCCCCCGAAGTGCAGAAAATTAATTTGTATAATGAATATATATATATATATGTCTGCACTGGGTCATAAATGTGTATTTATAAATTGTAAAATATTTCCTTATTAACGTTTCTAGTAACCTTAAAACAATATTTTACGAACTGGGACCGAGTTTAACGTGCTGATTGTTGAAATAAAAAAAGGTTCTGGCGTTTATTGAGCGATACATATTATTTATTTAACTTTAAGAACAATATTTGTCACTTAATGAAAACACCATAAATAAAAACGGTAATGAATTAAGTTTTTCACCACAACACAGACCCCTATATAAAAAAAATAAAAAAAACGATAATACAACCCATAGGATTACGTATTCCAAAAAAAGAAAAGGTAAAACCAAAAATATTTCAACACTACTTCAAGATATTTTGAAAATAATATAATAGCTTTTAAAATACTTCAAAAAACTATATCTATGATTTAATCACAGACTAAGCCTCTCCTCGAGTTATTTCGAGGAAACGTAAGTTCTATCTATTTCTATTTTTCAAAAATCATAATCAATTTTTTTTATTCAAAATAGTACCAACGGAGTATCTTTTTGAACGTCCATTGAATCTACCACCGGTTCCAAGGCAAGCCCACTGAGAAGAACCGGCGAAACAAACTCAGTGGAACTAATCTTTTTAAATATTTTATAACAAATTTTACATGTTATTATTCTGAAATGCCTGGGAGGAACACCCTATTCCCAAGGTGTGGTATCTTCTATAAAATCTTACTTACTCTTAAATTCTTACTTTATAATATCCTTTACCACACAAACGCTCTTTAAAAACGTTTTCGATTTTTTCAATTGGGAGGTTTTGAACGTTTTTTGGGATCCTATTGTAAAAGCGTATACAGTTGCCTTTAAAATAATTGCTTACTTTTGTATTATTTAGATAACTATCATTATCTAAATCAACTTTCGTCAATCTACTGTTGGATATAAGACTTAAGCACCTGACCATCTTACGCAACCAGTCCTTTTTTTTCGCCGGGAAATGCTCTGAGGCATCCCGCGGGGCTGGATTCCCCTGGAGGGTATGTGGGCTCGCTGCGCCCGAAAGATGGTAAGACGGAAGGCAACCAATCCTAAGCAACGGGGCTCGTTATTTACTCATTTCATCTAATTGTTAGTTTTTCTACGTAGCCTGAATGCTATAACTAATTGCCTTACTTCTACTGCCTAGGTCTAACTTCTACCCCCACCATGGTTCTAGCCTTGTCATGGCGGTGGGGCTCAGCACCTTGGGCGAAGCAAATTGAGCCAAGGGAGCTGCTCTTTATACCCCTATTATAAGAAGGGGCGACAAAACAGTAGAGGCGACAAGGGGCGAGGATGGAAACCTCACCCCATTACACTGTCCCGACGTTGGGAGTGGTTGTTCTGTGATGCAGGACAACCCTTCTGTGGAGGTGGCGTTGGTCCCGTGAGAGACTGACTTGTCATCGAGGTGCCCTGTTGCGCTACAGCTCCGGGGCACCTCACCAAAGGCGGCATTGAGGCATTATTTTATGGTTTAATATTATGTTAATAACTATTTTTAGGGATTTATAAAGAATGTTATACTTAGAAATAAAATTTGTAATAATTGTCGGTACAAATTAATTTAAAAACGGACCCCTAAATTCTTTTCTCCTTTTATTTAATGGCCTGCGCCAATCTTTTTTTTGATAACATTTTGACTTAATGTTCCAATTGTTCAAAAAATTTTAATAGTTTTATGACGTCACAAATATATTTTGAATTTTAATTAATTTTCAAATAAATTAACATAAACGATATAAAAAAAATATTATTCTGATTAATTTAAAATAATTTTTAAAAATGTTTCATTTTTATAAAATTCATTATCATCAACTCCTCATCACCTTGCACTACAATGTTTATTTAAATTAAATTTGAATTATAGATAAAACTAGTGGCACCGACGTTGTCCTGAATTTTTTTTTGTGAATCTAAACCATTCTTGAATCCACTTGAACACACACAAAAAAAATCATCAAGATCGGTCCAGCCGCTTAGGAGGAGTTCAGTGATATACACACGTACAGAAGAATTATATATATATATATATAAAGATTATTAATTATATAATATATAAAGAAAAACAAACCATAATAATAAAAAATCCACTCACCAGTGTATAATATCAAACAAACTTTACATCTAAGCTCTCTGCTGGTTAACAGTTAACTGTGCTTCCCAAACCTACCCCCTTACCTTATATAGGCGGCTCGTGGCATGGAAATTAACATCTTTCAATGGATCTAATTATCACAATTACAACTTCCAATCCATTCATAACGTTTAATTAATATCGTATAGATCTATGGCAAAAAATTAAGTTTATAGATAGATTGCATAATAATATAGTAGCTATATACTATAATAATATAATATATACAAATACAAATAAAATTGAAGTGTCTGTTTGTAATTTGAAATTAACATCTTTTCACTAAATGCGAAATTATATAGGTACGCTACTTACATAAAAAAGCAATTTTTAAAATTTTTGTCCGTCTGTCTGTTTGTTCCGAATTGGCTGGAACGATTTTGACGGGACTTTCACTGACACACAGCAGATATTATAGGGGGTAACTTAGGCTATAAAAATAATAATCCTCAATCAGCGTACGGATGTAAATCTAAGTTAACGCGGGCGAGGCTGCGGGCAACAGCTAGTAATAAATAAAACTGAATATCAACCAACAATCACACCACGTTAACTTAGTTCTGTGGTAAGTTCGTAATAACTTGTATTACAGGTACGAGGAATGGAAATACATTTAAGAAATTTATATAAATACATACATAAATTTGAGTGAGAGGTCCGGGTTCGAACCTGACCCCCTGTGATGCCATGAAATACATTTTCTTAATTTCTTTGTGCATGAGATGATATGAACATGAGACCACCGCTTGGTGAGTAAGCAAGTGGTCACATGTTGATGGAAACATTGTGAGGAAACCTGCATGCCTGATGAATGAAAGTCTTTGAGAGTGTGTGAAGTTCACCAACCCGCATTGGGCCAGCACATCGGTAAACTATGGCCAAATACCCTCCTCGCCTGATTTCGAGGAGGAAACCCGTCCCCAGCACTAGGACTTATTATAAGGATTGATATTCATCCTTACTAATATTATAAATACGAAAGTAACTCTGTCTGTCTGTCTGTCTGTCTGTCTGTCTGTCTCTTCTTCACGCCTAAACCACTGAACAGATTTGAATGAAATTTGGCACAAAGATAGTTTGAAACCCGAGAAAGGACATAGGATAGTTTTTATCCCGGATATCCCACGGGAACGGGATTTATGCGGGTAATACCCCGGTACAGACTATCTTCTAAACCACGGAACAGATTTAGGTTTGAAAAATAAGATTTAAAGAAATACTTATTAGTTCTTACATGCGGACGAAGTCGCGGGTAAAAGCTTTGAAATAATATACGGTCTTACATAAAAAAAATCAATTTTGATCTGTCTGTTTGTTCCGGTTAATCTGTGCAACAGCTAAGCCAATTTTGACGAGGCTCTCACTGGCAGATAGCTGATGTTGCAAGGCGTAACTTTGGCCATAAAAATAATCATCATCAATCCAAACGGCTGTAAATCTTAGTAAACGCGAACGAAGCTGCGGGCAATAGCTAGTATTGTATAAATAATCTTACTATTTTCTCCCGCCGAACAGCTTTCTTGCGTTTCGAAAGGGAAGGGGAAGACAGGCAGTGTAATTACTGGCACCAAGACTTATCTTGTGTCTCACTGTGGGCTAGTTCCAGGTAAACTAGGTTGGACGACGTAGACCACTTCACATCATCTAACATAAAAATACTCGTGATCATTTACTGAATGACAAACTATCGAGCTCAGGACAAACAGGACAAAAAAGTGGAGAACTTTTTGATTTAAAACCAGTTATAGGGGAATTTCCACGACCCCAAATTCAGTATATTATCATACCCTTAAATCGATACCACAGCAATACGTAAACAGGTCATTATGGGTATAATTATCAGCGTCTTCTGATGTTCAAATAATATATAATTACGGATATGTCAAAGGATACCCCTGGATTAGTTTATTAACTAGCTGTACCCTTGGTTCCACCCGTCTCAAATGGTAAAACCTTTTTTCTTCCGCAGCCTTTTTTTCTTTTACGCCGGGAAATGCTCTGAGGCATCCCGCGGGGGAGTGGAGACTTCCCAGTCGGGTATGTGGGACTCGCTGCACCCGAAAGATGATAAGGTGGACGCAGTTCTAACCACTAAAACCCGGCGAGTGTTGCCAATGCCACCTTTGATGCCCAGTCAGTCCCTCAAGGGACCGACGCCATCTCCACAGAGAGGTACAAAGGGGGGTACAAAGAACAGCTCCATAGACTCAACTTGCTTCGCCCAAGATATAGCCTTAGGCTACTGAGCCCCCCCCCCCCCCGCGCCACGACAAGGCTTGAACCATGGTGGAGCTTCTTCCACAGCCTTCCCCATAAGTAGGTAAGCAATATTTTTTTTTCAAATCCGACTAATTCTTTCTCTAGATTAGCGCGTTCAAACAAACTTTAGCTTTATCATGTTAGTATAGTTAAATCCAAAATCGAAACGTATACCTAGATATACGTATACGTATAAATAGGTATACCTAGATGAGTATACCAGCCATGGTTTTTTTACAGCACAGGAGGGCAAACGAGCAGTCGAAGCCTTTTGGTGACTATTGACGCCCATACACATCCGCACAACCATTTTCAGTCTCATTCTTGGAATTACTAAGGATATAATACATCCCCACCAAGGTTCAAGCCTTGTCGTGGCGTTGGGGCTCAGTAGTTAAAGGTGAACCCAGAACCTTGGGCGAAGCAAATAGGACCGAGGACTAGACTCTTTGTACCCCTCTTATAAGAAGAGGGGTCAAAAGAGCAGGGAGGACAAGGGGAGAGGATGGGAACCTCATTGCAATGTCCCGACTTTGGAAGGGGTTGTTCTGTGGTACGGGACAACGCCTATGTGGAGGTGGAGGGACTGACTAGCCGTCGATGTGCCCTGTTTGCTCAATAGATCCAGGGCACCTCACCAAAGGCGGCATTGGTGGCACTCGTCGGGTTTTAGTGGGTAGAGCTGCGTCCACCTTACTATATTTCGGATGCAGCGAGTCTCACATACCCGCCTGGGGAGTCCCCCTCTCCCTAGCGGGATGTCTCAGAGCCTTTCTCGGCGTTTAAGAAAAAAAAGGTATATAATACATCATCATGTCAGGTACAGGACTCAGTTCTCCTCCGCGAAATCAGACGAAGAATAAGCCCATAGCCTAATGTATTCACACTATAGAACTCCACAACCGACGCCAGGAGGCCGTGTGGTCGCAGACTGCACGGTAGGCGGGGGGCAACCCCCCAATCAAAAGTGAGCCGAATGGGCTCACACCAATCCGTTGACGCATTAGGGCCTTCGGGCCATTAGCATATATCCATCCGAAAAAAAAAAAAAAAAAAACTATAGAACTCACGCACCCTCAACCATTTATACATACAAACAAATTCAATGTTTTAAAGTTTTTTTTTTTCGGATGGATCTATGCTAACGGTCCGAAGGCCCTAATGCTACATCGGATTAGTGTGAGCCCATTTGGCTCACTTTTGTTTTGTAAAAGTGGGGGGTTGCCCCCCGCCAACCGTGCAGTCTTCGACCACACGGCCTCCTGGCATCTGGTTGTTTTATAGTGAGATGCAGAAAATACATCAGATTTATAGAAACTAATGTTATGTTTAGACTCGAGTTGGCACGTGCCAGCGGTAGGCATCGCTAGGCTGTTCTACGTGGTTTTGTACACATTACACGATTAATAATCAAAATGTTTTTGTTTCGTGACATGAAAACCATCATTTTGTAATAAGAAACAACTCTGTTTGTTATATTTTGCGCCTAATCCGATGATCAGATTGATAGTAGGGAGATAAATAATATCATGTCATACTAATAATAATAATATCTATGGACGCTTTTACACCACGTCAATCTGGTCCTGTGGTAAGTTAAGTAAGAAGGTATAGTTATCAATTCGTGTTGCGTTTTTACGTTAACGTTACGTTACGTATATACGTAGATAACGTAAAAACGCAACACGAATAGAAAACTAAGGTATGATATAGTTTTCTATTCGTGTTGCGATTTACGTAACTACTATAGTTATGGCATTTACGCTTACGCTACAAAACTCATGGTAGAGGTACTGATTTGCAGTATAATAATAATATCTATGGACCCTTTTTTACACCACGTCAATCTGGTCCCGTGGTAAGTTCTCCAAGAACTTGTGTTACGGGTACCAGACAACGGAAATATATTTAATACTTTTATACTATACATATTTTTAAGGTTTTTATTATATAATACACATATTTAATACACGTCCATGACCCAGGAACACAGAAAGAGTTTTGTTCCCTGGAGGGATTCGAACCCGCACCCTACGGCTTGAGCGACGACGCACTAACCATTGAGCCAGAGAGATCGTCAATAAATAAAAATTAATAATAAAATAAAATAAATAAAACAACTTATATGTATAATATGAAATGTGAATACTTGCCGGTGGGAGGGAAGCGCTGTGCAGCGCTCCCGGCTGCATGGGTACCACCATCTTGCTTGTTTCTCCCGTGGAACAGCTTTGCTGTGTTTCGGAGAGACGGGCAAGGCAGGCAGTGTAATTACTGGCACCGAGACTTAACATCTTATGTCTCAGGATAGGCAACACATAGATGAGTTGCCTGGGCTCGTTCCAGGTAAACTGGTTTATGTTCATGGGCGACATCGACCACTTACCATCAGGTGGCACGTTTGCCAGTTTGCTTATCCAACTAACATAAAAAAAACTAATTATTACTTAGGACACCTTTCACCGATCTTAAGAGATAGTCACATACTAAACAGTTTCCCGTAGTTCCACCGTTTTTATATCAGTATAATAAAAAATCTTCAAAATCATTTTATCAAATTCAACAGATCTACTACGTATTTGAAGTTTTGTATCCGTGTAATACTATGATTATTACCAATATATATCATTTGTAGACACTTTTGATTATTTTAGTTATCTAAATAATAACAGGATAGCATGTTTTGAGACAAATAAGGAATATCATCATCATCATCGTCATCATCAGCCTCTATCCGTCCACTGCTGAACATAGGCCTCCCTCAATGAACGCCAAGACGGCCGATCCCTCGCCACCCGCATCCAACACGGACCGGCCACCGCACGAAAATCGTCTTCCTACTTGGTTAATGGCCGACCAACACTTCGTCTACCTAAACGTGGCCTCCACTCTAGAACCTTATTGCCCAATCGGCCATTAGTTCTCCTGAGTGTGTGACCAGCCCACTGCCACTTCAACGAGCTTATTCTTTGCGTGATATCGGCAACCTTAGTTATCTGGCGGATGTGTTCCATAGCACGTTGAGCTAAGGCAAACTTACGGACCAGTCGTAAATTTAGAAGCCACGTTTCAGCCCCATAGGTCATCACGGGGAGAACGCATTGGTCAAAGACTTTCGTCTACAAACTCTGCGGTATAGACGACTCCTGAATGCTGCCCATTCCAATTGAATGCTCCTATCGGCTTCTCTTTCGAAGTTATGTCGACCTTGCTGCAACGGATGGCCAAGATATATTATGTATATACTCTTGCACGACTTCGATAGTTATGCCATCAACGTTAACCGGCCTAGGAAGAACGTGTTTGTTGAACATGACTTTCGTCTTGTCCAAGTTCATCCGATTCATTGAGAGCGGGCAGCATCTCCTGCGAGCCCTCCAGCGATTCGACCAATATAACAATATCGTCGGCGAGACGAAGGTGTGAAAGATACTCGCCGTTAATGTTTATGCCACATTCTGTCCAGTTTAAAGTCTTAAAGACGTCCTCCAAAGCATTAGTGAACAGTTTCGGGGAAACAACATCCCCCTGTCGCACTCCTCTATGCAATTGGATTGGTCTTGTTTGACCCGAACGTTCGTCTCGTTTGAACGGACATAAAGGCGGCGTCGTATAGTCCTCTAAACACTCGACGTATCTTCAATCGACGAGTCAAAAGCTTTTTCATACTCCACAAAGGCAAGGCACAGTGGCTGATTGTACTCATGAGTCTTCTGTACAACTTGCCTTATAGTGTGAATGTCTGTGATCTATGGTGCTAAATCCTCTTCGAAACCCAGCCTGCTCCGGTGGCTGGAATCCATCGAACTTTTTAGTGAGGTGGTTCGTCATGACCCTCGAGAACAGCTTGTATATATGGCTTAGAAGTGATATCGGTCTGTAATTTTTAAGAAGGGAGTTAAATTGTCACCCTTCTTAAAAACAGAACGATCTCACTTTCATGCCACTAACATTCACATAACATTCATAGAATATCACAAATGTTTATCATTTTACACTCGTTGTCCTGATAGATTATACGCCTAGCAAAGCAGTAGCTTTTTTTTATGAATATCAAATCAGGCAGAGATAAAGATCCTTCCCCACTATGGTTCAAGCCTTGTCGTGGCGGTGGGGCTCAGTAGCCTAAGGTGTGCCCAGCACCTTGGGCGAAGCAAATTGAACCGGTGGAGCTGCTCTTTGTACCCCTCTTATAAGAAGAGGGGACAAAAGAGCAGAGGGACAAGGGGCAAGGGTGGGAACCTCACCCCATTATACTGTCCCGATGTTGGGATGGGTAATTCTGTGGTGCGGAACAGCCCCTCTGTGAAGGTGGCGTCGGTCCCTTGGGGGACTGACTAGCCGTTGAGGTGCCCTGTTTGTTTATTAGATCCGGGGCACCTCACCAAAGGCGGCATTGGTGGTACTCGCCGGGTTTTAGTGGGTAGAGCTGCGTCCACTTACCAGCTCTCGGGCGTAGCGAGTCCCACATACCCGCGTGGGGAGACCCGCGGGATGCCTCAGAGCATTTCCCGACGTTAAAGAAAAAAAGGTCTGAGGGCTTTAGCGAGGTTTTCACTCTGGGCAAAGGTTCTCTGAGTCAAACCTAATCGCAACATAATCGCCAGTAGTCGACCTAAATCACCCAATACTACAAGCCTACCCACAAATCTGTGAGCCTACCCATGGCTTGTGGCATGCATAAATGCGTTTTACCGCGCAAAATAAACGCAACGGTAAAGATTAATTTGTGAGACACATGTAACGCACAGAACCTTCAGAATGAGATATCAAAAGTTATTAATATAATAAAAACAGTTCAGTCACAAGAACCGTTTGCTTCTAGTTAATAATGATAGTCAAATGCTTATTCAAGATAAAACCGTTAAATTAAAAGTCCTTTTAGGTTATGTAAATTTTAAATAAAGAACGCCGGATTAAACGAGTTGTTATTGTTTTTCTTGAGTCACTTCTTTGGTGCAAAGGCTTTAATCTTATTCAGTAGCTGAAAATTGTCAGAAAATGTTTAAAAATAATTAATGAATAATGATCATTACTTGAATTATTGATATTTTTGTGGGTTTTTTACCTACTTAAATTTGTATAATTAGGCGAGCAAAAATATGAAATTGGCGTTAAAAGGCAATGAACGAAAGGTTAAAAGGCCACATTTTTTTGACAATTGAATAAAAACGTTAAAAGGGTTTATTATTTCTAAATTCTATACGACTCTTGGCGAGAATTTGAAAAAGCACGTTTGACAATTTTTCAAAATTGTATTTTTATTTAATAGAATAATATATTTTGGTAGTGAATAAAAGTTAAATAAACAAATTATATTATAAAGATAGTATATAAATAATAAAAATAGACGGAAACGAGAAGGACAGGGATAACCCGCCCTCCTCCAAAAAGAGACCCTGGCGCGGCGGCCCGAAAAAACTCTGGGATATTTCTAGAGATGTCCCTGGTGCTGGCGGCCCAGGTTGTGAGAATGACTCTTATTTACTATATCGCAAGCGTAATTACAAAAGACTATACCCAGAAAATTCAACTAATACAGAAAGGTTTTCATTGAAAGCAGAAACAAATGAAAGATTGGAAAATAAAAGTCTAATTTTTCAAACCATATATTTTCGAACGTATTTTATAAACAATATTAACTTTCTTCCCCACCATAGTGCAAGTCTTGTCGTGGCGGTGGGGCTCAGTAGCCTAAGGTGGGCCCAGCACCCTGGGCGCAGCAAATTGCAAAGAGCAGCCGAGGGTGCTGCTCTTTGTGAGGTACGAATTCTTCTTTTCTTTCTTTCTTTTTTTCTTCTTCTCTGCCTTATAAGAAGAGGGGACAAGGGGCGAGGATGGGAACCTCACCCCAGTGTCTTTCCTCACTGTCCCGACGTTGGGAGAGGTTGTTCTGTGGTGCGGGACAACCCCTCTGTGGAGGTGGCGTCGGTCGGACTGACTAGCCGTCGAGGTGCCCTGTTTGCTCAACAGATTCCGGGCACCTCACCAAAGGCAGCATTGGTGGTACTCGCCGGGTTTTAGTGTGTAGAGCAGCTGTGTCCAACTTACCACCTTTCGGATGCAGCGGGTCTTCCGTCCCGCATACCCGCCTGAGGAGACCCACTCCCCGGCGGGATGCCTCTGAGCATTTCCCGGCGTTAAAGAAAAAAAAATTAAGTATATATTCCAACAGCTTAAATTGAAAAAACTTCCATCAAAGGATTATTACGGTCTGCAAATATATCAAATAAAGAATTATTTATAAAATTGACATCTATACATTGTTAACTACAAAAAAAGGCCTTCATTTTTTTAGATCCAATTTAATGAATGGTCATATTAGTCACCACAGGTTTCTTTTTTTGTAGTAAAAATAAAGAAATCAATCATTTTCCATGTCACAATGTTAGTTACCGTACTCCTCCGAAACGGCTTTACCGATTTTTACCAAATTTTATATGCGTATTCAGTAGGTCTGAGAATCGGCTACTATCTATTTTTCATACCCCTAAGTGATAAGGGTCAACCCCTCAAATTTTAAAAGTTAACGCGGGCGAAGCTGCGGGCAACAGCTAGTTAGATATAAATACGAATGCCAAGCCAAGTGCTATGCCAATTTTGACTGAGATGATACTCTGACATGGAAAATCCTCGCGGGACCCATTATACACGGTGGTATATTCTTTATCATTTATGAAGACTATTTTTTGACATAAACATAGTGATAAAGTCTTATAAATAGAAGAACACCGGCTTCATGCACGAAAAAGGGTCACGTTCCACCTGAGCTGATCTTGCAAGCGAGAGCGCGGAACAAGCGATACGAGAGGCACGATCGACCTAAGCATTCGGTTTGTGACGCATTATGACGGTATTACGTAAATTTATCGTCCGTTTAAACCAATTATAGGTATATTGTATGTATAAAAGGACGTAGATAACGTAACTAAAATTGAGGCGCTCAAATTAAGACAGTGCAGAAGAATGATAATAGGTATACAAAATCCCTTAAAACTACAAAATATATAAAAAAATATACAAAAACAAATACACTCGTTTTTGTTTCATTGAAAAATACTAAGTATTATAAATTTACAGACATTTAAATTTCTCGTAAATTTCGCGGCTCCGTAGCAGGCGCGCGTGGAGTGCCGTGGAGAGTGTGACGTCACGACACAACGCGCCGCTCTTTGGAAATCCGCGCTTGCCGAGTTACTTGCTAGATATCTTGTTTGCGCTATTGTAGCTGTGTTTTATATTGTTTCGTCCGTACTCTGAGTATATTAAGTCATTTTAAGTTTATTTAATGTATATTAGTAGTGTAATATTAGTGTATATGTCGCAGTGAAATGAGGATATCAGAGATTTCAAGAAATCCCTAAGGATAGCATAAAATCCCGGTAGATGTTGAATATTCTTATTTACGACGTCTTCTTACTAAACAAATCTAGTGATCAATCAGCTACAATACCTTGGCGTTACTATCGACGAAAGCTATCGAACGGTGAAATCAAAAAATGTTAAAAGAAATCACAGTCAACATGAGGCTCAAAAAAGTATTGTTTTAAAAAAGATCATTGTTTATGGACCCTGATCTTTTTATTGACATATTTTGTGTGACAGATGACAGTAGTCTGATCTGTCATGGCCTGCCTGTCTTTCTTTGCTGCATCGTTGTTTGTCTAGGAACAAGTATCAGAATTGACATTCGCGTATACCAGAAAGGGATAGGCATATTTTACAGGGATACCACATTCATATTAACAAGTCTACTTATTTTCTTGAAACAAGTGTATTTAAAATAATAAAAAATCTGGAAAAGGTTGATAGATAACTTTACTAGCATTAGCCCTACACAAACATTTATTGTAATTTTAGACAGCTGCATTTTTCCGGATTATCGAAAATATGTAATGACTAATAACAAACCGCTAAAAACATAGATAATAAAAAAGAAGGCTATAAACGTCCTCTTAATATGTATGATCTAAAGAACTTAGCCTTTTAGGATAGCAATAAACATATTATTTGTTTTTATTGTGTTTATTTCGATGATTCCAGTCACCCTTTTTATATAATACCACATTCTTGGGTAATCTGCCTATAAAAAAATTGGTATCACCATATTTTTATAAACCGACCAAATTAAAAAGTAGTACAAAGTGGTGGACACATTTGACAAACTGTTCGCGAGATAATGTTTGTATGGCATTCAAATTTAGTAGATATTTTTTTGATAAAACGAAGAGTGATATTCTGACAAAGACAAGAGAAAGTATCTATGTCTCTGTCACTCTTGGAGTTTTTCGTATGTTATTATCTCGTTCCAATACGGTATTATTATTAGCTTGTCAAATCTATTGATATACTTGATCTTAGTCGTTTGTTACCGCCAAAAATTAAATGTTAACAAGTTAAATTAAATGATTTAGCTGATTGATCACGATGTCAGGTATTTAGTGAAAAATTCATTAAAAATAACCATGTAAAAATGATCATAGGCAAGTGACTTTTATCTTTGATAAGTAATGTCATTAAAGATATATACTTTTTAATTTGATTCAATGATATTATAATAAGTACAGATATGTTATGAGCGCGTAATCGTGAAGACTCGAAAATGTCCTAATTGGGACATTTTGCCTTTAGTCTGCGTCACGCATCGCGACGAGTGATACGTTGCGCGCTGTTACGATATTGCCGTCAAAATGCCATCGTGTGTATTCAGAAAGTGTACCAATTATGATACGAAAGTAAATAAAACACAAGGGATCTCATACCACATGTAAGTATGCAATATACTTCGATTTATTAATATATTTCAATAATTTTCCTAATAATATGATATTTGGTGGTTAGAAAAGAAAGAAAGAGATGGGAAATACATTTTTGTCGTAAGGACGACAAGGACGCATGCACTCCGGACATAGAATAAAAGTACAGATGCGAATTATTAGGCAATAAATTCGTCTCTGGGGTAACGATACCCAAGAGCTGTTTCCTTTTTCTAAGTTTTCTTTATTTAATAATTTTGTTTGATATAGGTACTTAATTATACATTAAACATGTCAGGAGTGGGAAAAGGAAATATAAATAGCTTAGCATTATCATAATATATCACAGATAGTGTAATAATAAATCTATTTATAATTTTAATTACCATATTTAACAAGTTTCAAGTCAGAATCGCATATTATATTAGTTTACGATGTAACAACAGCGATTTCATTATTTACCGTCTTTTCTTCGTAAAGGTTTCCAACCAATGAGACCCGGCTTCAAGAATGGATCGCAATTGTTCGGAAACAAAGAAATGAATCGGATTGGACTCCTTCAAAAAAAAGCAGTAGAATCTGTAGCAATCACTTCTTTTTAAATCGTGTTTTAATTCTTATCTACTTACCTTTAGTAGTGTTTATTAGTTTTTATAGGCACAAACCCCAGCTACTGTACACGCGGTTTGTACCTTCTGTCTCCTTAAATCATCTATGATGCCAACGTGCGGTGATTAATGTTTGTTTACATTCACGCGCAATTGACAACATCTAGCTGTCACTTTTTTTCTTATTGTTTCTATCAAGCTATCCCTTTCAAATGTAAGATGAATGAATAGTGTGTATGTGAGCTGCCGCTCTGCGCGGAACACATTTTTCTGTTGTTTTGTAAGTGTATAACATATCTGTACTTATTATAATATCATTGATTTGATTTAAATAAAACATTTAATATTACCTATATTTTATAATGTGAATCATTGGCCTACATGTGCTATCAGAAAGTTTGTACTTTAGTTGTAGTTTAATACATTGATTTTAAGAGTAAATATGTTTTTTGCTACTTACTGAAAACTATTTTTTTTCACAGTGATACCTTCTTTTCCTCTACCCTTCATATTTATCTTTGTTTGTGTCAAAGAGTAAAATATTGTGTTTATTGCAAGTGTGAAAAAACAGCTAATATTCAAGTTTCTGAATACATATCACATACCGTAAGGAATACCTCCTTACGATATGTCATAAATATGTATAATTAAATTTGTATTATTCAAGTAATAAAATAAAAGATTAAAGTTGATTATTTAATAATAAAAATAATGTGCTATTCAATAGCGTTTCTTTTCATAGCAACCTAAAGTTTAAACAGTTCGAAAGTCGGGCAAAAGACTTGTATCCAGCTCTTAATAAATAAATAAAAAAAACAGTTTCAAGGTAAATTCATGTATCAAGAACGGCGGGAAATATCAGGATTTGGAGCGTGCGGTTGTGCTTTTTTATTTTCTTATTAATTATTTTTTTGTTCATTCGGAGCGGTTTTCTATAGTTTGTTTTAAAAACTTAGTCACAATGTGATTGGCTGGAAAATATTGCAGTGGACTGTTCTGAATGGGTGGAGTGGGAAGTGATAACTGATAGTTGATTGATGTGGACTAGAGGGGCGAAGCCGCGCTTCTTGGGGTTTTCCGCCGTTTCTCCATATTACAAACTAAAATAATATATTATATTTTGTATGGCTAATAGCTTAGTAAATAATACCTCTGAATGAAAAAAATAAATTTCGTTCGGCTGTCACTCACACGCTCACGTCCTGTCTCACGTCACATTATCTGTTGTCAATCTTTTATTGAAGAGTGAGTTTGTGAGTCAATACTCCGTAGTTCTCCATTCTCAAAGTCATAGTGAGTGTTAGCGATTAATACAACATGTCTGCTTCTCGTGTTGTTTGACGTAAATATTTGTGAATTAGTTGTTGTGATTACAATTTTAGTGGTGATTTTTGGTGCTAAACCGATTGTATAATGTGTGTGTTGGTGTTGTGATTTGTTCATATGAGGCTCTTATACAAAAGTGGTCCAATGGAGTCTCTCAGAAAATGGTTCTACAAACCAAAGGTATGTCAAAACAAAACTTCTGGTGTAATATCCTCTGACCTGTATATTTGCGACCTTCACATATTAGATTCTATGCAGATTTTATATTGTGAAATACGCATATTTATAGTATACCCAAATAATTAGGTAGTAGTAGGTTCTTTGTTGTTTATAAAATGATTCATTGCTTGCTCCTATTTTTTCATTCTACCATCTGCTGTTTGGAAATTTGAACGTAGTTTACGATTAACTATAGAAAAAAACAAAGCACATGTGCTATTAGTAGGTATATTAGTTAAAATACGATAAAATTACAAAATTGAGATGTTTACTTGGTTGATTAATGCGATAAAAACATTGCGATTTAATATATCCTCGTCATGGCTTTTCCGTTCGAAATTTGATCTTTGTTTTCGGGTTTATAATATCGAACTGCCATCCTTACGTATTCGGCAAAAAAAGAAAAAACTTAAAGAACAAGTTTAATGTTTAAAATTGTAGGTTTTTGTAATAAACATGATTTTTTATGAGTTGTTTTAAAATGATAATTTTGAATAAATTACACACGAAAATAATATAAATATTATTCGTTTTTTCTTTTATTTTACACTATATAATATAATCTCTCAATGTCCTAAAACACAATATACAAGAAAAAAATAACATAGTTTCCTTTTTATTTAGTTAAATAGTAGAACTTCCACCACTCCAGATTATGTGTGTCTGACTCATATATTTTCATAGAAATAACAAATTGTTCGTTTCATAGAAAAAACCAAGTACACATACACCTAAGAGGATACTTGAGAGACTTTTATAGTATACTAGCTGCTGCCCGCAGCTTCACCTGCGTTAACTTATATTTACAGCCGCATACGGATGATGATGATTGTTTTTGTAGCCTAAGTTACTCCTTATAAAATTAGCTATCTGCCAGTTAAAGTCCCATCAAATTGGCCCAGTCGTTTCAGAGAGCCAGAACAAACAGACAGACAAAAATAGTAAAAAACGATATTTTGGTATATATATGTACTGTGTGTACATCCATATGCACTTAGTAAAAAGTGGTTATTTTAAGTTTAAATAACTCCAATTTTATTTATCTGTATAGAGTATAAAGTATATAATTATTTATGCTGTAGGTTTTTAGCATATTGCTTTTCGTTACCTATTTTGGTTGCTCCCGAGTGAATAATCTACTCATGGTCAAGGAATTATTGATTTAAAATTTAGGTAAGGCAATGACATGAAATTAGCTTATGAGACAACCTTGTATTCATCTGTATAATGAGGTAAGAACTTAGTTTACTCGCACTTTCTAAAAGATAAATTAATTTGCTACCGCCTTTGGTGAGGTGCCCCGTATCTTTTGAGCAAACAGGGCACCTCGGTGGCTAGTCAGTCCCTCATGGGACCGATGCCACCTCCACAGAGGGGTTGTCCTGCACCACAGAACAACCGCTCCCAACCTCGGGACAGTGCAACGGGGTGAGGTTTCTGCCCCACACCCCTTGCCATCTTCTCTTTTGTCCCCTCTTCTTATAAAAAATAAAATAAAATAAATAATAAATAAAAATATTTTTATTCAATGTTGTACGTCAAAGTAGCTTATTGAACGTCAAATGACTCTACTACCGGTTCCAAAACTAGTCCACTGAGAAGAACCGGCGAAACAAACTCAGTGAAACGAATCTTTTCAATATTATACAATATAGGTACATAATATGATATAATTATACATAGAAGCCATGTAGGAAACGCCTTATTCCCAAGGTGTGGTATCTTCAATAAATTCTTTTATTTTGTAGTATCCTTTACCACACAAACATTCTTTAACAGTTTTTTTAAATTTATTTATCGATAGGTTTTGAATGTTTTCTGGGATCCTATTGTAGAAGCGTATACATTGACCCATAAAAGAATTACTGACCTTATGTAGCCTAAAATATGGCACAACAAGTTTATGTTTGTTCCTTGTATTTTTATTGTGATTATCGCATTTTTTTACAAATTCATTTATATTTTTGCGAACATACATCACGTTTACAAAAATGTATTGAGATGCTACAGTCAAAATGTCTATTTCTTTAAATTTCTCTCTTAATGATATTCTGGTGGGACCCAGACAGTAGATAGCCCGTATAGCCCGCTTCTGCAGTATGAAAATTGTATTGACATCAGCGGCATGTCCCCAAAGCAAAATGCCGTAGGACATAAGACTGTGGAAATACGCATAATATACTAGTCTAGCCGTATTAACATCCGTAATTGACCTGATTTTTCTAATCGCAAAAACTGCAGAACTGAGTCTACTCGATAAGGTAGCTATATGGGGCGCCCATTGGAGATTGGCATCTAAGGTAATGCCAAGAAAGGTAGTTGAATTCACCAAGTCCATTATCTCCCCACTTAATGTTACATTGGTTTGTACTTGCTTAACATTAGGTAGTGTAAATCTAATCAATTTAGTTTTATTGCAGTTAAGTAACAAATTATTGACACTAAACCAATGTACCATCTTTGAAAGAGCATCGTTTACTTCGTCAGAAATCATTTGTTGTCGCTTAATTTTAAATATTAAAGAAGTATCATCGGCAAACAATACTATTTCATGCTTATCCTTCATGAGAAAAGGTAGGTCATTTATGTAAACGAGGAAGAGAAATGGACCCAGAATGGAACCTTGAGGCACCCCCATTTTTATGTTGGTACCAGAGGAACTTTTATTATTTACAATTACCTTTTGTGTTCTGTTATTTAAAAAAAGGGGTACACAAAGAGCCCCCTCGGTTAAATTAGCTTCGCCTAAGGTGCAGCGGCTCACCCTAGGCTACTGCCACAACAAGCCTTGAACCATGGTGGGGAAATATCACAATCTAATCTATGTCATTCAAGAAACAATCAGTTATGGACAATTATTATACTATGTTCATCTACTATATGACATTTTAAATCAATGCGATTATTGCCACTATTACTGTTTAATACGGGATATTTATCCTGTATGTAACTTTTAAATGTATGCTTGTTTAGGTATTGTAGGTAATCAATTCCTAGGAACTTACGGTCATAGTATGTATGATGCGGTCATGGTTTTCCTTATGAGACATGTAAATAGATATAATATATTATGTGAAAAATCCTCTTTAATTTAAATATGTATGTTCATATTAGAAAATGAGTAAATAGGGATTTATTTATTTGAAATAAGCTGTTGTCTCAGCTTTATCTGCATGATCTTGATTTACAGCTTTTGATAGCTTTTATTCATTGTGCAGATTATAGTTTTTTAAATTTCAGTAGAAGCCAAAAAAAATCACAGACAGAGTTATATTCGCATTTATGCTAGTAACTATTTTTTGCATGAAAGAGTAATAAACACACTTCATCCAGCGTTATTACAATTTCCATTCTTACAAACTTCTGCGTTTGTAATATTTGTAGGATATCAATTTTATAACTTGTTGCAGCCTTGGTTGATCATTTGCCTATGTTAATTTACATTTTGGCTGTATTAGGACAGATGATCATTATAGCCAAATATCATTCCAACATACCAATATCTTGGTAAAAGATTTTTTTAAATCAGATGCTACAAACATTACCCCTTTATCCTGTTAATGTAAATAAGTTGGATTTATTATAATATAGAATTTTAGGATATAATATTTTGTATGATTTAATGACAAAGTTGAGTGTTTAAATTATTAACATTGTGTCTATCCATATAATATATTAAGTATCTTATCTTATCCTTGTTGGTGGATCTAATAATAAATAAATAAATAAATCAATAATTTATTGATTAATTATCTTACCGTTTACTTCGTTTAGAATACCTACTATGATATTTTTTATCTGATGATCAGGCTATATTTATAAGCATAAAGTTGTTATGCAAATTAGAAGACCAGATATTTTTTGTATAACAATATGAATTTTGTATTATAGTTACCTATATGTACCTATATTTTGAGTTTTTTAATATTAAATAGGCAAACTGGCTGATGTGCTACCTAATGGCAGGTTAGTGGTCAATGTCACCCATGAACATAACCTAGTTTACCTGGAACTAGCCCAGGCCTAGACAACTCATGTGTTGCCTATTCTGAGATTGAGACATAAGATGTTAAGTCTCGATGCCAGTAATTACATCTATCACACCTATCTTGCCCTTCTCTCGAAAAACACAGCAAAACTGTTTCACGGGAGAAACAAGCAAGATAGTACACATACAGCTATTTGCATGGGTACTATCTTGCTCCCATGAGCACATCACATCGCATGCCTCCCACTGGTAAATGAGGTAAAATAGGATTAATTAAGTAATCCTCTGTATGAAAGAGTCTGGCATTGTTTTCCTTGCCTTTTGCCGCATTGCCTTGATTTATCAGAAGAATTAGGTATCTAGTTGTCAGCCCCACTTATGTCTTATTTATAATAGAAAGGTATAGGAGGCTATGTATGATAGATCTAAGGTCAGGGTTATTTTAGAAAATCTTCTCATCAGTTTGGAACCCTTATGTGTGGTTATAATGATTTATTTTCCAAAAATAATTTTTAATTACTGTTTTAGACATATTGTTTTGTTTTTAGAACATCTACATCCAAAGATAAGTAATATTTATTAGGCTCTTTCATTTAAACATAATTTGCAAGTAAGCAGGATGCAAGTAAAAGACCTTGTTGTACCAATCGTTATGAATGATTGACCGGACAAGTGTGATTTGTTCTCAATTAAATATGTTTGTGAAGAATTTTTTTAAATGATGTTACAATATATAACAAAAAATATTCAATTACTAAGTTGTTATACATTTATTCATATATGTCGGTTTTATATTGTTATAGTAATATTTGGGTAGATATTTAAAGTAATGGAATTTGTACTATTCTAATTGAACTTGTAGCTTTTTACAAGTGTGTATTCATTCTAAAATTCTTAAGTTGATGTACTTTGACTTGTAAGAAATTTATCTTTAAGGTGGCGAAAAAATATACAAAATAGGTTATATCTTCTTTAATATTAAGCAGTCATTTAATGTTTGCCATCTGGCAAACATACTCACAAAAATACTAGGTATATGAATAACAAAGGAACATGCTTGTTTTCGAATGAAGGCTTATAATAACAATTAAAAAAATGTTAAACAGTGATTTAAGCCTCTGAGACCTTTCCAATATTCATAAGGACAAATGTTTGGTACTTTGATGAATGATATCTTTACTTTATGATCATCAATATAGACTTTGTTCAATGTTTGATACAAGCATTTTAAGAATATTAATTTGTATTTGCTGATGATTTAATTAGGCTAGTTTGGCATCAAATCATCTAATGTGTAGGTAATTTGAACTTAACACTGTTAACATTTAAACTTTTCAAAGATGTGCAGTAGTTGAATGAATGAATTTATGAATCTTGATTGTGATAATTGAGAAATCCCTACTAATATTTTAATACGAATGTAGCTCTGTCTGTCTATCTCTTCTTTACGAAAAATGTCATTTAAATCTAATATACATTATATTTATTCCTCTTGCACTTTTTTACATATGTTTTCATCTGTAATAATTTGCTATTCTAGGGTACTGGACTCGAAAAATGTACCTATTTGTTTTTTGTGATTATTATTCAGCTTGAACAAAGCGTATTCTTGAGACTATTATATTGCATGATATACTTACTTAATTTATGTTCATTGTGTTTAATGCATTATAAATATTAATAGTCTAGAATGCAATCATACATTTTAAATTCACCTGGACCAAGCAGATCAATCTACATAACTGGTCTGATAGTGTTGTTAGTGATAGTAAGATTGATATTAATATTCATTATTACTTAGGTATCTATACGGATAAATAAAATTGGAGTGTCTGTTTGTAACATTAAAATAACCGCTTTTTATTAAATACATATGGATGTTTACACGGTACATATACGAAAATAGCATTTTTTACAATTTTTGTCTGTCTTTCTGTCTGTCTGTTTGTTACGGCTAATCTTGGAAACGGCTGGGCCGATTTGGACGGGACTTTCACTGGAAGATAGCTGATATTATAAGGAGTAACTCACCCCCAAATACTCAAACGAATCTCAAATTTAAGACGTACTTAAACTCGTGTTGTCCCTCTTTTTTTCTTTGAATCTGACACGTCGTAGCATGAGTTTAAGTACATCTTAAATTTGAGATTCTTTTGAGTATTTGGGGGTTAGGCTATAAAAATAATCATCATTAATCCGTCTACGGCTGTAAATCTAAGTTAACGCGGGCGAAGCTGCGGGCAACAGCTAGTATATAATATAAGTAATAATGTTTATTAATATACACATATATTATGTACATTGTACATATTAATTAGCCTTGTTTCATTATTGGGTTATTGACAGTTGTATTATTTATCAATTAATCACTATACTTAAGTAATATCAAAACCCACAAATTCCGCAGAAACAGATTACGTTCAATACTGGATGGACAATTCTAAAACACCAAATTCTTTGTTAAGTTTTGTTTTTTTTTAAATTATGAACAAATATTAGTATTGTCTATGGTTTTATTTGCGTGATTATTTTGTTTCCATTTGTTTTTACCTACATATTATGATACTTATCCTGCTAAAATTTTATCCAAATCTGTCTGGCAGTTTATGGCTATAAAGATTAAAGATTAGACATACATAAGTAGTTAGTATATTTTATAAAATTTAGTATGGTATGTTTTAATTTTTAGGGTTCCATAATTCATCCTCTAAAATTACAAAACCTGATATGATCACCCCATTGTCCTTCTGTCTGTAAATTCCCCATTGACATAGCAACATATTTTTTTTTTTTACGGAATCCTCTGACTGCACTCAAACTTGTCTGGTTTTTCTACAATTATTAAGGAGATTATTTTATCAATTTAGCGAACTTATTTGTTACAGCATGCGTTTGTTGTAATAAATATTCACGCAATCATCATCGATACTGTATCGCGTGACGTAACACCGCCGCGATCCTACGCTTTCACCCGCCTTTCCCAAATCGAGTGAAACTGACCTGTGTCCTGCTAATCCTAACGGGCTTTATGTAATCTGTTATACAGAGGTAGTGAATGTATGTGTGTGTATGAATTCACGTATGTGTATGTATGCAATATGCATGCATGCAATAGGATGCGTATATGTATGGATATGTTTGTGTGTGTGTATGAATGTATGTATGTATGATGCAACTATTAAGCTATTATATTAATATGCAAGTTGTTTTTTTATATTTAGGTACTTACGTGATTCTTTATTATTTAGGTAAATTACAAATTATTATATGACTATATACGTGTATATATAATACACTTACATAAACAAACATATAATTACAATATGTACTATGTAGTATGTACATTGAATCATGTACTAGGTAGTAATTTATAAAATTAAGGTGAGAAAAAATGTGTACAAATATTAATAATGGCGGTTTTATTACCTGTTCCTGATCACCGTATTATTGTTTGACACAGTATTGTTTCTACGTAAACATACATATATTTCACTTTCTACTAAAACATTTCAACCTTTTTGTCGATGAAATCACTGGATAATACCAGTATTAAGCAGGATGCACAGTAATGATGATGATTGATGGTTGTAATAACATCTGGTTAACGTTAAGTTGCCACTTAATAGGTAGATAACATCTATTAAGGTTAGAGATAAAAGTATATACCTAATAGATAGGTAATAAAATAACTTGATTGATTTCTAAGGCTTTATCGATAATATGATGGCACATTTTAAATCTCCTTGTCAACTACGTGGTTGAAGTGATTATATTCAACTAGTTTCCATCTGTTGGAACTAGGAGAGGTCACAACCGAGCGGTCATCTGTTAAGTGGTTCTTTTTATGCCTGCTATTGGAATTCCTCATGCTGGTCCTTCGTCGCACAAGCTCAATGGTTAGCACGTTGGTCTGGCTCACAGCGCAGGTAGATGTTTCGAATCCCGCCAGGGAACGAAAAGTTTTCTGTGTTCTTGGGTAATGGATGTGTATTAAATATGTGTATTATATAATAAAAATCTTAAATATATGTATAGTACTTACCTAGGTACTAAAGTATAATAATAATAATAACTTTATTTGTGAGACATGATGCACTAGACATAAATATTTCTATTATAGGTGATTTAAACAAAGATAAACAAGTCAAACAATACAGTAAAAAAAACAAACACAGGATACAAAAATACCTACTTACCTTACTAATAATAATAAAAAAAAATCCACCTAGAAAAAAAAAACAGTAACATGACTTCGACTTCAGACATAAACATTTAAAGAGAATATGATTTATTATTCGTATTAAGTATATTTCCGTTGTCTGGTACCCGTAACACAAGATCTTCGAGAACTTACCACGGGACCAGCTTGACGTGGTGTAAAAGCGTCCGTAGATGCTATTAGTGGTGCTCTGGGTTGAATCAAAGCTCTAGAGGAGATCGAAAATAGCTCTTAAGGTTTTTGAATGTAGGTATGTAGGTATAAACTATAAAATTATATATAATTATATTGTATAGTAAACAATATATTATGGTACGACAATCTTACGGTGGTCGGTCCTTTTTTTTCTTTTTTTTTTTCTTTAACGCCGGGAAATGCTCTGAGGCATCCCGCCTGGGGATTGGGTCTCCCTAGGCGGATATATGGGACTCGCTGCGCCCGAAAGATGGTAAGTGGACGCAGCTCTACCCACTAAAACCCGGCGAGTGCCACCTGTGCCGCCTTTGGTGAGGTGCCCCGGATCTGTTAAGCTAATAGGGCCAGTCCCGCGAGGGACCGACGCCACCTCCACAGAGGGGTTGTCCCGCACCACAGAACAACCCCTCCCAACGTCGGGACAGTACAATGGGGTGAGGGTCCCATTCTCGCCCCTTGTACCTCTGCTCTTTTTAAACGACTTCGAAAAGGAGGAGGTTATATGTTTTTTTATGTATGTTCACCGATTTCTCCGTCAATTGTGGACCGATTTTCAAAATTCTTTTTTTATTCAAAAGAATGCACTTCCGAGGTGGTCCCATGATAAGAAACCAGGATCTGATGATGGCATCCCAGAGAAATCGAGGGGAACTTTCGAAAATCGTAGGAGTAACTAGTGCGTTTAATATTTTTTTAATTAAGTATTTTAAAGCACTACAATTTCATGAAGGTCTAGAGTTGATCTGATGATGGAGCTGAAAGACAGTCGAGGGAACTCCTCAACGATTTACAACAGTAACCCTGTGTTTGGGCTCGATTAATTTGTATTGACGAGAAATTTACACCTAGATAAATTGTTACTATCATTAGGGGTCTGATGATGAAGACGAAGGACAGTTAAAGGAACTCAGCGATTTACAGTAGCTACCTTGTGTTTGGACTTAATACATTTATATTGACGAGAACTTTGCACCCATATGGGTTATAAGTGTCATTACAGGTCTGATGATGAAGACCATAGACAGTCGAGGAACTCCTCAACAGTTTACAGTAGCTACCTTGTGTGTAGACACAATTCATTTATGTTGACCAGACCTTTGCACACATATGGGTTATAAGTGTCATTACAGGTCTGATGATGAAGACCATAGACAGTCGAGGGAACTCCTCAACAGTTTACAGTAGCTACCTTGTGTGTAGACACAATTCATTTATGTTGACCAGACCTTTGCACCCATATGGGTTATAAGTATCATTACAGGTCTGATGATGGAGACCATAGACAGTTGAGGGAACTCCTCTACGGTTTACAGTAGCTACCTTGTGTTTGGACTTAATTCATTTATATTGAAGAGTACCTTGCACACATATGGGTTATAAGTCTCATTAAAGGTCTGATGATGGAGTATAGAAAGTGGAAATACGTTTAACAGTTATAATAATAATTATAATAATATCTATGGACGCTTTCACACCACGTCAATCTGATCCCGTGGTAAGTTCTCGAAGAACTTGTGTTACGGGTACCAGACAACGGAAATATATTTAATACTTTTATACTATACATATATTTAAGATTTTTATTATATAATACACATATTTAATACACATCCATGACCCAGGAACACAGAAAATATTTTTGTTCCGTGGCGGGATTCGAACCCGCAACCTCCGGCTTGAGCGCCAACACGCTTACCACTGAGCCACATAGGCCGTCAAATAGCTATATCCATATTTCAGACAAATAAAATCGGTTATCGAATTTCGGAATCACTAAAAATTAAGAAATAAAAAAAATTTAAACAAAAATTGAAACGACTTCAAAAAGTAAAAAATAAACTAAAAAGTAATAAAATGATTGCGTTTCCTTAATTTTTGTGCCTAGTACTTATAGTCAACTTGTTATAATAATAATGAAGGAGGCCTGTGTAGCAGTATGTGGTAAAAGGTTGATAGTAATGATTATGATGATGATGATAATAAGTGACTAAACACTTAGTCTCACGCGAATAATAAAACTGAATAGAAGCGGTTCTATCTGGTTCACATGTTTGGGTGAACGGCACCTACTAATTTCTATTTGTGTTTGACTCATGCTAAGGTGGAGATGTCACTGACGCTAACGGATTTGTTTTCAGATTAATGACATTTATCTATTTATGAACTAGCTGTTGCCCGCAGCTTCGCCCGCGTTAAGGGCCCCTTATCCCAAATTGTTGTTTCTAGATCGAGGTGTTTTCATAGAAGTAGTCATTTTAAAATAATAATAAAAAAATAGGGTATAGATAAATCTTTGATCTAGGGATTTTTTTGGATAAAAATAAGTACAATATTTAACATTTTACATGATCAAAAAAAATTCTAAAGTAACGTCGATTTTAAAAGCAAATTGAGTAGTATGAGACTTCGGGTAACTCAATTTTAATGAAACTTTTACGTTTAAATTGCTAAACGGGGATGACGTGGAAATGATTGGATAGATCTTTATTATGTCATTTCAAAAATTTTTGAAAAATAAAAAACGTTAAAAATGGCTCTCGCGCATCGCTCCACGTCCCGCCAGTACCCAGCCGGGCGTCATCGAAGTAGGACCTGTGCCGCTTTTGCTCGTGACTACGTTGTTACCGCGCATTTTATATTATTACGTCTAAATAAATAAGACGACACAGTGTAAATAATATAGCTACTTAATACTTACTAACAATTGTTGTTCTTAGTTGTAATTAGTTTGCAATACAAAAGCTTTAATTAGTGTAAATAAATAGATACTTGAGTTTGTGTAGTACCTAGTTATTTAATTGAAATGGCGAATAAAAAAAGTAAAATAAGGAAAAAGAATCTTAATACAGTTTTATCACGAACAAGCTGTTGCCCGCAGCTTCGCCCGCGTTAACTTAGATGTACAACCATATACGCATTGATGATAATTATTTATCTATGGACGGGCGTAGGACTTTATTTTATAATATGTAGTGATTAATACCGTATTTTTGTGAATAGCTTTTACATTACCGCTTTATAATTGGCAATTTTTTAAAGTATTAAAATGGATATAGGTAGTATGTTATATTTAACTAATTTAGACATATTATGCCATCGCGGACTTTTCAGTATGCATATTTAGGATACACAATTCTACCATACATTGATACAATAACAATTAATTCGGAACCGGGCCCGGCTAAGGTGTATAATAATGTAGTACATTATTTTGATCTATCTGTTAGGGTTCATCCAGCGTTTGCAATGGAAGTGCAAAAAATGTGCTTATTTATGACATCACATCAGAAACTTCTAAAATTATGAGTGTTTATCTACTATATTATGCATGTACCTATTACCTTCCTCTTGAATCATTCTATCTATTAAAATAACCGCATAAAAAATCCGTTGTGTAGTTTTAAAGATGTAAGCATACATACAGTCAGACGCGGGAAGCGACTTTGCTTTATAGTTTATACTATGTAGTGATGTCTTCTTCCAGAAATTGTTAACACTTGAAGAATTCAAATTGTCCGACAATAAAGAAAATGAGGAACCTTCATCACAAAATATTTCTGATTTGCAATCATTTCCTAGCCCCCTACCCACAGGGCAGTGTCGTGAGGACTATGGCCTTGACCCTCTTCCAGAGGAGATCCGTGTCTAACATTAATCGATGATGTATGGGTCGATGAAAATGAACCTGGACCTAGCATACGACAACTAAATTTTGTTGAATTTTAAAACAAAACAATTAATATAGTATAAAATAATACGTTTGTCTACAATTTTTTAATCTCCTACAAGCATTCTTAGAATTATTGATTTTTTTATAGCTTAGGCCTTAGGGGGACAAACGACCATTCGGAGCCTTAGATGACTACCGACTCCCATAATAATAATAATATCTAAGGACGCTTTTTGCACCACGTCAATCTGGGCCCGTGGTAAGTTCTCGAAGAACTTGTGTTACCAGTTGTGTGTTACCAGTACCTTGAGTGTTAGTACCAGACAATGGAAATATATTAAATATTTTATACTATACATGTGTATAGTATAGTAGGTGTCACTTGACGCCATTATCATGTGAACGAGAGGTACCCCTACGGTCGTGCCGGCCCAATTCGGCTGCAAGCAGCATGGCACTACCTTTTAGACCTATGTAGCTAATTCATCCTTCCTAATCCTTACTAATATTATAAATATGTATTTAAGGTTTTTTATTTATAATACACATATTTAATACACATCCATGAACCAGGAACACAGAAAACTTTTTGTTCCCTGGCGGGATTCGAACCCGCAACCTCCGACTTGAACGCTAACGCGCTAACCATTGAGCCACAGAGGTCGTCCTCGTAAACATCCACACAAGAGATAATGCATATGCATTACCCTCCTTTGCAATGGGACACCGGAAACTCATACACCGCAAGAAACGCGACAGCATAGGTGTCACTTGACGCCATTATCATGTGAACGAGAGGTACCCCTACGGTCGTGCCGGCCCAATTCGGCTGCAAGCAGCATGGCACTACCTTTTAGACCTATGTAGCTAATTCATCCTTCCTAATCCTTACTAATATTATAAATGTGAAAGCATGGATGTTTGTTACGTTTTCACGCGAAAACTACTTAACCGATCATCATGAAACTTTGTACACATATTCATGGAGGTATTAGAAGTAACATAGGATACTTTTTATATAAAAAAAACTAAAGAGAGGTGTCAAGGGACACCCGGATGGATCGAAGTTCCTTTCGATTAATTAGTGAAGAAATAAAACTAGCTTATCCTGCGCAGACGAAGTCGCTGGCACCAGCTAGTATTTCTATAAATCCAAAACTAGATAACTATAACAACAACAAGATTTTGTTATGCATAATTATTAATTATCACATCTAAGAATATTTCGAGCATAGTCAATTTACTTCGTATACTGTGGCGTGCTTGCCGGCCGTGGTAGGTCACCGGAGTTCATATAAAGACATCTCCCGCGCAACGCAAGTACAAACCGATTCGGTGCGTTAAATACCTATAGTTTTGGGAGAAGGGGCCCTTAACTTAGATTTACAGCCGTATACGGATTGATGATGATTATTCTTATAGCCTAAGTTACTCCCTATAACATTAGCTATCTGTCAGTGAAAGTTCTGTCAAAATCGGCCCAGCCGCTTCAGAGATTAGCCGGAACAAACAGACAGACATACAGATAGACAGACAGACAAAAAATGTAAAAATACTATTTTGGTATATGTACGTACCGTGTATACATCCATATAAATTCAATAAAAAGCGGTTATTTTAATATTACAAACAGACACTCCAATTTTATTTATCTGTATAGAGATGTTATTTTGGTATATGTACCGTGTATACATCCATATGAATTCAATAAAAAGCGGTTATATTAATATTACAAACAGACACTCCAATTTTATTTATCTGTATAGAGATGTTATTTTAGTATATGTACCGTGTATACATCCATATGAATTCAATAAAAAGCGGTTATATTAATATTACAAACAGACACTCCAATTTTATTTATATGTATAGGTGTTATTTTGGTATATGTACGTACCGTGTATACATCCATATGAATTCAATAAAAAGCGGTTATTTTAATATTACAAACAGACACTCCAATTTTATTTATCTGTATAGATAGGATATAGATATTATGAAACAATGATAATGTGATAAAAAAAGGTTTTTTAATTCAGGCTGCTGTCGAGATCTTATACTCTCTTTATATACTCTCTCGTAAAAGATGCGTGCGAAAGGATTCCGTTACAGTTTCCTAAATCAAAATAACTGTTGCGATTTCGGTAAACTTCCGACCCGTGAGAATTCAGTTTCAAATTGGTTCTTTGTAATTTTTTATAAAATAACTAGCATGACTGTCGAAAATAAACATTTGGGATACATCTGAACTAATGAAACATTCCAAAACGCTTTATTAAAAAGGTTTACCTAATAAAATAAAAAGGACTCCAATGTTATACGAAAGATCTTGTCTTATTTATGTTATAGGATTTATCAGATAGTCCCACAAAATGCACGCCTTGGACTGTAAACATATATTATACACATATACACGTACGTACATATTTAATGTACATACCTACCTTTTTTTTTGTTAACAAGGGGAAACGCTTTTACGCGCCGTCAACGGCTCTGTGTGGAGTCCGATGGCGTTTGGGACTCGCGGCTCATATCTGTGCCTAATACCCACTGTAACCCCGCGAGTGCCACCAATGCCGCTTTTGATGAGGTGGGGTGAGGTTCCCATCCACGCCCCTTGTCCCCCCTACTCTTTTGTCCCCTCTTATAAGAGGGATACAAAGAGTAGCCCCTCGATTCAATTGGCTTCGCAACTGGGTTCACCTTAGGCTACCGAGACCCACCGCCACAACTAGGCTTGAACCATGATGGGGAAGTATAAACCAAAATATTATATCATAGTAGCAAACTCTACCGGTAGAACCGTGATACATTCTTTTTATAATGCAAAAACCTCGTTAAACGTTGTAGTTTATTGTATCTACATACGTTAACGTATGTGGCCAGTATTTTTAATACGAATTATGAAACAAAAAGTAAAATAACATGCTTTAACATACCGTTGGCAAAAAGAGACCTTATAATGACCCTGCAAACCTCTTTGGCTAATGAGGTCGTTCACCAGGTTTTGGGAACTGGTCCAGGCTCGATAATACGCCAGCCTTGTTTTCGGAAAGTATTTTAACGGATTTTTTTTTAAACCTCAATATTATATTATATTATATTGGTGCTTGGTTGGAAAGGAGATCAAGTCTAGGGAAATTATGACCTTATATGTATTACCAAAATCAGATCAGTGGCCGGTCCGTGTTGGATGAGAGTGGCAAGGGATCGGTCTTGGCGTTCATCGAAGGATTGTCCAGCAGTGGATGGATAAGGGCTGATGATGATGATGATGATGATTACCAAATAGGAGGGATTTCCTTGGGGTCGTTCAGGCTTCAGACATAGAGCGTTTCAGCGTTTTGTGTTCAAACGGTCAAGTAGTACTCAAAACGCCTTCTGTGTGAACATGTGTCATGTATTATATATGTTGTAAATTGTAATATAATACAAAGACCGCTGAACGCGGGAATGTTGATCTTGTGAACGGCGAATGCGTGCACGCTTTGTATTAGCACTGTACTCGGGTCCCTTTAAGTGCCAATGAGGCAGTGGTCAATCGGAAACAGTTGTTCGCACCCCAGCGGAACTCGTGGAAGCAGGGCGATTGGTCCAATGACCGGCTACAGATAATGACGCGAAATGTTTTTTTTCATCAATCATACTTGAACATACCAAGTGTCCTTGACTTTTCTTCTGTCTCACACTCATTCGTATATGAACAAAGACAAAACAGTTTAAGTATTTAGTAATTACATTTTTGGGCACTCGAACCCGTACCTCTCACTCAAGAGGCCGAGTCCATAACCACTAGGCCATCGTCGTTTACCACAAGCATAGGAAAAATCGGAAAACCCTTATTTTGTTGTTATAGGACTTATAGGTACTCATTACATACAACATACGTTTTACGGAACCCTCATCGTGCGTGTCGAACTCGCGCTTGTCCAGTTTTCTTGTATTGCTGCATGTTTAACCGGTTTCATATTAATTTAAACATATTTTGCGTAAATGCACCACTGATATATTATGTTAAAAAAATAAAAATTACAAAACACATGTCTACATAAATTAAGACAAAATATAGCGGTTTGCTATTTGTACATAATGAAAAACAAATGCTTGGAAATTTCCGTTTAGTCATTAATGTCTTTTTGTCGCCAAACAACCTTCTGTCTTTATAGTTTATTGTATATGAAGACTAGCTGTTGCCCGCAGCTTCGCCCGCGTTAACTTTTAAAATTTGAGGGGTTGACCACCCTTATCACTCAGGGGTATGAAAAATAGATAGTAGCCGATTCTCAGACCTACTGAATACGCATATAAAATTTGGTAAAAATCGGTAAAGCCGTTTCGGAGGAGTACGGTAACTAACATTGTGACATGGAAATTTTATATATTAGATATACACCCACTTATATTAAATACTAGCTGTTGCCCGCAGCTTCGCCCGCGTTAACTGAGATTTACAGCCGTCCCGGATTTGATGATGATTATTTTTGTAGCCTAAGTTATTCCCTTTAACACCAGCGATCTACCAGTGAAAGTCACATCAAAATCGGCCCAGCCGTTTCAGAGATTAGCCGGAACAAACAGGCAGACCGACAGACAGACAGACAATAATTGTAAAAAATGTGTATACATTCATATGTATTCAATAAAAAGCAGTTATTCTAATATAACATACAGACACTCCAATTTTATTTATCTGTATCTTAGATATTTTCGTAAAAAAATACTCTTGATTCAACTGGCTAAAAACTGACCCAACTTTGGAAAATATAGTCGTCTCGAAGTCGCTTCAAATATAGTATGGTTTGTAGTTATTTTTGATGGGCTAGTTATTGTTTCCCAGCCTAGGGTGAGCCCAGCACCTTGGGCGAAGCAAATTAAGCCGAAGGAGCTGCTCTTTAGGGGCGAGGATGGGAACCTCACTATAATGAGTTGGAACGGGTTGTTCTGTGGTGCAGGACAACCCTTCTGTGCAGGTGGCGTCGTTCCCTTGAGGGACTGACTAGCCGTCGAAGTTGCTGACCAGATCCGGGGCACCACCGGCATTGATAGTACTAGTCGGATTTTAGTGGGTTATGTTGCGTCCAACTTAAATTCGGGCGCAGTGAGTGAGAGATGCCTCCTTTCCCGGCGTAAGAGAAAAAATACTAGTTATTACTTCAGTTTTGTCCGCCTCAACTTCGATTTACAACTGTATCCCTAATACATCGAGCATATAACCGGATAGAGTAGTAATGTGAGCCATTAACCTGTCTGTTTGTTCCGGCTAATCTCTGAAACGGCTGGGCCAATTTTGACGGGACTCTCACTGGCAGACAGCTGATGTTATAAGGAGTAACTTAGGCTATATTAAGCTGAGGCGAATTTAAATTAACGCGGGTGAAGCTGCGGGCAAGAATTAGTATTATACAGGCTGTCCAAGGACTAGTACGACAAACTTACGGGGGTGATAGCTTGGGTCATTACCTGTCAGAATATCCAAATTTGACCTTAGTAAAAACCTCACCATTTTCGTGATATTTAGACTTTTTTAAAAATCCGTTAATTTACTACCTTGTGTCGGATTATAACTACTAGTTTTTCAAAATAATACTTGAAAATGTATATAAAATACATTAAATTATTTTTGATACGTAGCATTACCCGATGTGCATGATATTTTTCACCTTTTGAAAAAGAAAGTTAGAAAAAAATATATTTTAATTTGGATTTTTAATTACAGAAAATTATCTAGCTGAATTTTGATCTTCTTTGGTGGAAAAAAAAGTTCTGAACACTATCACTCCTGTAAGTTTGTCCTACTAGTCCTTGGACACGCTGTATATAAATAGTATAGATTAAATCATAAACCATTCGCATTGTCTTTTTCCTGTAAAAATATGATTAGGCCCATCTATTGCGTGTTGTTATCATTATAAACATGTGTCTTAACTAAAACAAAGCCATTAACCGGCTAACCTTGGTCGTTTAAATGTTACTCATTTAGAAATATTTAGTAGTGTCTAATGATGTTATTAGTTCTAATTGATATTATAATATATTCTATATATATATAGAATATTTCTAATTGTCGCAAAATCATAATCAAAACATATCCCTAGCTTAAATATACAACCAACACAGAAATAGCAGTTACATATATAAGAGTACACGCAGCAGTAGCACCCGAATCAACTCATTTGGAAAAAAAAAAAAAAAAAAAAAGAAATGTTACTCAATATCGTTTGAGTGAAACTTAAGATATGATTGTGTCTCGCTTTAAATGTCTAAGTGCAGGGTTAGAGAACCTTTATGCATCAACGTGGCACATGTCTTAAAAAACGTTTAACGAAGTGTGCCATTAAATAATATGAAATGCATGATTATTGGGACATTATAAATACTTACTATCAAATGAAAACTCTTTATTTTCCACAAAAAAAAAGATTATTATTTAGGTATAAATAGTTTCTCTTCCCATCGATGAGAAATTTTCCAGCGCCCTGTGTGTAGTAAGAGCGCATCTATTAAGGTCTACCTAATAAAAAGTGGTAAGTATGCCTTAAATATTGGGTCGCGTGCAAATGCAATCAAGGGTACTCATGTCATTGGTTCGCCATCCCTGGTTTAGTGTAATATGCGAAACGTGGACACGCGATTGTCACGGTATTCAAAACGCTTTCAACTAACGCATATATTACACTAGGATTGTAGACGCGCTAGCTGTAGCCTGCAGCTTCATTTAACATAGATTTACAGACAAAATCGGTCTGATGATGATTACTCTGATAGCATAATATACTCGGTGGCATTCTGTCCGATTAAGACTTGAGTGAGTACAGATGTGCTTTATTTCGGAAAGAAAGAGAGGACTGGCAGTGTAATGGCATCGAAATAGGCACCGAGACTTACCGATTTACGTCTCAGAAAATGCAACGTATTACGTGTTAGATGTCTATTGTAGTCCCAGATGAACATGTGTATGTTTCTGGGCGACGCTGATCGGGCGCCATCAGGCACGTCATATACTAAACTAACATAAAGTACGAACAAAAAAAAACCGGCCGTCACGGGATTCTCGGGAGTCTTATTATGTCTATGTTGATATAAAATTCACTATCTTGTTACAATAGGACCGAGGGCGCTCGGATGGCCACTAGGATGCCACTCGGATTGTGAACGAGTGCACTAAGGTCTAAGATGTACATGTATCCATCCGAGTTGACTCGGACGGCGCGGCGCTCTACTTGTACCTACGAGCTGACTCGGATGGTTTTATGAAAACAAAATGGCGACAACTGAAACAAATAATAAAATGGTCGGAACACGAAACGTTAAGGTTTATCGTGTTATATGAAGAAGACATAGGTATAGAAAGTCAAAGTTCAAACTAACTAAATTAATTTAATTAATTATTTAAAATTAATTTAAATAATTAAGAATCAAGTCGAGTCCATATTTTTTGGTTTTACAAACCAAACAACTCACCATCACGTGGCTCGTCTGCCCGTTAGCAACAAAAATATCTATGATCCATTAAGTTTCTTTCCTATTTCTTAATGAATTGGGCTATGAAGTTTCCTAAATTTCTAGTATACTCAATGATTATTGGGTCGATCTTCCTGTCATTGTGATCGATGTTTTATCTGCTTGCTTTCACCAAATTAAATGGACTAAACAAAATGCCGATTCTTCGGTCGGTTGCTTCAGTGTAGGTAATTGGATCATTGCTTGCGTGTCGGTGACCTGCAAAATTTGGCCTATCGCGATATATGTATGTATAGACTATAGATCTAGAGTTTTATGAACTCTATTGGTCATTTTCGAAGCCTTGAAGGTTCATAATATCATGCAGTATTACGATGCTGAAGATATTTTTCTTTAAATAGGCTGGACTTTGCTTCTAATCACCGGTCGGTCATGTTTCCAACTTTTTTCAAGGTTGCCTTATTCACTGAAAAATATGCCCCTTGCTTAGAATAATTACACTATAGAAGGTGAGTCTTCATACAAGCGCGCTGTCAAAAATGAAGCACTAAATTGATTCAATGTTGCCAGTAGTGGTGAAGTTTTCCCGAAAACGGGAAATGATTCGGCCGCTGATAAGAATTTGTTATAGCAATAATATTTAATACATAAATAGCTAGGTGGGCATATCTATTTATGTATTAATTTATAACAACTTTATTTAACCATGTATACACAAGCTATATTATTATTTATTATGTATAATTGTTATATTACAAGAATGTTTATTTATATGAAACGAAGAAAATATAATAGTAATTAGTAAAATATACATTTTTATAATTATTTTTTATTGGCATAAAACACAGTTGTAATGTCAAGTTGTTATACATATTACTGTTTAAACTTGTAACTTGTAATATAAACGCGAAAGTTTGTATGTATGGAAGTATGAATATTTGTTACTGTTTTACTGTTTGTATTTGATATCGTTAAATCACACAAACACATTAATTCGAGAACGTGTCACGTACCTACGTAAATATCAGTAGCAACTGTTTTAAATTTAATCAATCGGGGAAAATAATCAGTGAAAATATTTTCACAATCGGGCAATACTGAGCATTGAAAAAAATTGTGCAGAGCGAAGGACTCGAATCCAGCTCTCAATAAAAAAAAAAAAAAATTTGGATTTATTTAAACCTAATTAATTACAAGATACAACGAAATATTGAAAGATTTCCAGTGAAAAGTGATGTTATTACTGGCTCCATGTGAGTTGCTTCAAAATGGCCGCGCGGCCTAGGTTTCTATAGTGTAATTATTCTAAGGCCCCTTGGCTTAAAGCAATCGACTGTTTTTGTCAAGAATTGTGGACTTTAACATGGGAATTGGGAGGAATTCGTTCATATTTGTAGTACTGAGCAGCAGTATTAGATGCGAGTGGCGAGGGATCGGTCGTCTTGGCGGTCTTTGAGGGAGGCCTATGTGCAGCAGTGGACGGATAGAGGCTGATGATGAATGAGCCGCAGTGTTTTTCATCATATAATCGCAGTATCTTGATTACATTATTATGAGACAGGTACCTACTTAGCACATTCCTAGATTACACTAGATTACAGGCTTTTTATAATCATAAGACTTGTTTTCAAGAAGTTGATTAGTTAGTCACTTTATATGGTATAAATGGGTAATCCTGTGATTAATAGGCACTATAAAGTATAAACATAGCTGTCTTAATGCACTATTGACTATTGTTTTAACTCGGGGACGTTTTAGTGAGCTTCGTTTGTTTTACTATTGTACATAACATCAACTGCAGTGCAAATAAACAGACAAGGCCGCTAAGGACCCTGAGAGTGCCGTACCTACTCGTCTAATATAAATTAATAATTAATTATATACTAAAACTCAACCTACAACATGTTAAACTATGGTTAAGATAATCTTACTTTAGTGTGCGTTCGCTGCATATTTAATATCTTATATAAAACTAGCTGTTGCCCGCAGCTTCGCCCGCGTTAACTTACTTAACTACTGCTAGTCAAAGCGTGATGTTATATAGCCTTCCTCGATAAATGGGCTATTTAAAACTGAAAGAACTTTTCAAATCGGACCAGTAGTTCCTTAGATTAGCGCGTTCAAACAAACAAACTCTTCAGCTTTATAATATTAATATATAGATAATATATTACATATATAATGTGTTGGAGGTAAGTGGCGAAGGATCGGTCGTCTTGACCTTTTTTGCGGGAGGCCTATGTTCAGCAGTGGACAGATGGGAGCTGATGATGATGATGCAATAATATAATAATTTCATCGTCATTTAGGCATCAAAACAAAACGATCGTTTGTCAGTATTGATGAATACGATGTAAATACATGGACTGGTTTTTGCCGATGTTAGCAACAATTTTAACAGATAAGGAAAAAAACCGCAGCACGATAAAAAACGTTCTCATTAAATGTTTTATCGTGAACTAGCTGTTGTCAGTATCTTTGTCTACAAGAGGTCTGAATAGTGAGTGATGTTTGCAATATAAATATTAGGTTAAGATGTATCTTAAAATATGACTGTTAAAACGGATCTTATGCGACATATAGCGATCTATATTATTTACTTAATACTGTAAAAGTAAGTTTTCTGGGGAATTAGACTCTTAGTCTTATTTGCTTTCTAATCTTGATCACTTTTATTCGTAAAGTCTAAGGAACTGTTTCGTGAAAATTTTGTCGACAATTTTGTGTTTGTCAACTTAGTTCAGACAGGTATTTGTTACAAATTCTAACATTCCATTTTCATTTATTCGTGTCGATGATTTCATTTAATATTATCAACTCTAAATAGGTACGAGATATAAA
Organism: Helleia helle; assembly: GCA_963853865.1. NCBI lineage: Eukaryota > Metazoa > Arthropoda > Insecta > Lepidoptera > Lycaenidae > Helleia > Helleia helle. Next base: position 7,650,784 of record OY971436.1, read on the forward strand.
TGTCTAGCTTTTGTTTTTAAATAATTTTGTAATGAAATTTTTATGAAACATAATCTATATTTATAGCTCGTGTCACGGTGTTTGTGGTCACTCCTCCGAAACGGCTTGACCGATTTTTATGATTTTTTTTATGTTTATCTTTATATATAAAAATCAATGCCACTTTTCGTTGTAATTGTATAACTCAAGAACGGGCTCACCAATCCCAACCAAATGTTTAGGCTTTGTTCGGACTATTTAGTAGATGGTTTATGTGAAGTTTGCACAAAATCGGTCGAGCGGTTCTTCATTTATCACATTTTTTTAATTCAATAAATGGCGGATCATTTTGTTAATGGAGATTTTGCTGTCAAATTGAAATTTATTCAGTTGGGGTCATATTGAAACTTTTTTTCAGTGTTGACAGTACAACATTACGTTTTAAAATAGCCAGCAATTAATAATAATATTTTTTTTGTTTGAATAAATTAATTTGATGTTCCAATTTTTTTTTATTTCACTTTATACCTACGTAGCGTATCACGTACCGGGCCGCTAATTTCATATATTTTTTTATTTGAAAACAAAATATTCACTAGAAATAATTTATACGGCATAAAGTTGACAGGTCAGCTTATAGATAGATATAAGTAGATTTTATCTTGATTTATCTGTTGTAGGGATAAGAATCTTTTATGAATTTTGTGTTGTGGTCGTCTTGTTGGTGACCATCATTATGATCATTAGCCTTACGGAACATAGAGTTCAATTTCCCTTCTTGTTTTCTAAAGCCGGTCTTCCAAAGTCGGCCTTCAAAATTATGCTATACTACCGAACTCGACAGACGTTGTCCTGTTGCCCTGTTGCTCAACAGATCCGGGGCATCTCACCAAAGGCGGCATTGGTGGTATTCGTCGGGTTTTAGCGGGTAGAGCTGCGTCCACTTTACGACATACCCGCCCGGGGAGAATCACTCTCCCGCGGAATGCCTCGGAGCATTTCCCGGCGTAAAAAAATAAATAAAGACGTACTGTACAAAACATACTGTAACCATTCTCGAATACACTTGAACACACACAAAAAACTCCACGATGTCCATGCGGTCACTGGTGGCAGGGATCGGCAGTCTTGGGGTTTATTGAAGGTTTTGTTTCAAGCAGTCGGAGGAATGAGCTTAAAATGATGATGGAATTATTTAATACTAGCAGCGCCCAGGTTCACCGCGTACTTTCCATTTCCCGTGGGAGTACAGGGATAACTTATAGCCTATATGTTATTCTGACGTATACGCTATGTTATTGTAAAGTTTCATCAAAATCCATTCATAGTTTTTTCAATTAATAAAACAACCATACTTTCTTACAATTGGGCTGACATGTGTCCATTAGGTACATACGCCTCTAAATAAAAAAATCCATACATTCTTATAAACTTTCGCGTTATCTATACTAATATTATAAAGCTGAAGAGTTTGTTTGTTTGTTTGAACGCGCTAATCTCAGGAACTACTGGTCCGATTTAAAAAATTCTTTCAGTGTTAGATAGTCCATTTATCGAGGAAGGCTATAGGCTATATAACATCACGCTGTGACTTCCAGTAATTAAGTTGAGTAAGTTAAAGCGGGCGAAGCTGCGGGCAACAGCTAGTATTTTATAATTTTGGCTCTTCGAAAATACGTATCTAGTTGTTGTTTCCCCACTATAATGCTATATTATCAGTGACGGCTATAAAAGTAATCATCATCGGCCCGATCATGGTTGTAAATCCTAGTATTCGCAGGTGAAGTTGTAGTAGCTAGTAGACTTTAATAGCATAAGGCTATGTAGGATGGAAAGAGAGGAAGAGGTAGACCGATGAGCCCCACCATGGTTCAAGCCGTGTCGTGGCGGTGGGGCTCAGTAGCCTAGGGTGAACCCAGGACCGAGGGAGCTGCTCTTTGTACCCCTCTAAGTGGAGGGGACAAAAGAGTAGAGACAAGGGGCGAGGATGGGAACCTCACCCCATTGCACTGCCCCGACGTTGGGAGGGTTTGTTCTGTGGTGCGGGACAACCCCTCTATGGAGGTGGCGTCGGTAACTTGGGGGATTAACTAGCCGTCGAGCTGTTGCCCTACAGATCCGGGGCACCTTACCAAAGTCGGCACTGGTGGCACTCGCTGAGTTCTAGTGGGTAGAGCTGTGTGAGGGAAGCGCTGTGCCGCGCTCCCGGCTGCATGGGTACCACCATCTTGCTTGTTTCTCCCGTGAAGCAGCTTTGCTGTGTTTCGGAGAGAAGGGCAAGACAGGCAGTGTAATTACTGGCACCGAGACTTAACATCTTATGTCTCAGGACAGGCAACACATAAATGAGTTGCCTGGGGTCGTTCCAGGTATACTAGTTTATGTTCATGGGCGACGTCGACCACTTACCATCAGGTGGTACGTTTGCCAATTTGCCTATCCAACTAACATAAAATAAAATAAATAAAAATTCGGGCGCAGCAAGTCCCACAAACCCGCTTGGGAAGTTCTCCCTGCCTCGCGGGATGCCTAAGAGCATATTTCCCGGCGCATAAGAAAAAAATAGAACGATGTGAACTTAATATATAGAGCAAATCAAGAAGGTACAAATCGTATTATATCAGAAGGTGAAGGAATGTGGCAGAAAGAAGGAAAGGCCGAGAAGAGTAATGCTCTTATTTTTTTTTTCTTTTTTTTTATGACATAGTAGGGCAATAAGCAGTCGAAGCCGTTTGGCGACTACCGACGCCCAAACACATCCGCACAACCAAAGATTATGTAGATGCGTTGCCCTCCTTTTCCCTAACCCAGCCCCCCCCCCCCCCCAATGGGCCACCGGAAACTCACAAACCGCACGAAACGCGACAGCATAGTTGTCACTTGAAGCCGGTGTTATGTGAGCGAGAGGTACCACCCCGGTGGTGCCGGCCCCATTCGGCTGCTAAGCAGCATGGCACTACCTCTTAACAAAACACTACCTCTTAAATGAAGAGGCTATGTATGCTTAACAAGGCGTACAAAACCGTGGGGCGCAGCTAGTTCGTTGCACTTCGTTGCTTAGGTGTTGTTAATAGAGCGCGTCGCGACCTCAACTTGTAATGATGGTTTAATTGCCTATGGAAGACCATTTACCTCACCGAAAGGATGTACCTCGTTTGTCCTTCGCGGGCTGCTACTTGCTACTATTTGGTAGTCCGAGGTTTCGTAACGTAGAAGTAAGTGGGAGGTTTTTGAGAGTGTACCTCCATACCTGCCATTTTATTCTGTTTGATTACCGGCATCTTTTGCGTTGCTGGGTAGGCATTGCATAGAGTAGGTATAGGCGATTTACGTCCCCACCATGGTTCAGGCCTTGACGTAGCGGTGGGGCTCAGTAGCCTAGGGTGAGCCCAACGCCTTGGGAGAAGCTAATTGAGCCGAGGGGGCTCTTTGTACTCTTCTTATAAGAAGAGGGGACAAAAGTGCAGGGGACAAGGGGTGAGGATGGGAACCTCACCCCATTGTACTGTCCCGACGTTGGGAGGGGTTGTTCTGTGGTGCGGGACAACCCCTCTGTGGAGGTTGCGTCGGTCCCTTGCGGGACTGACTAGCCGTCGAGGTGCCCTGTTAGCTTAACAGATCCGGGGCACCTCACCAAGGCGGCACTGGTGGCACTCGCCGGGTTTTAGTGGGTAGAGCTGCGTTCATTTACCATCTTTCGGGCGCAGCGAGTCCCACATACCCACCTGGGGTGACCCACTCCCCCGGCGGGATGCCTCAGAGCATTTCCCGGCGTAAAAGAAAAAAAAGGTATAGGTGATTTATCGTCATCATTATCAGTTATTATTATATATTATTTCTTAATTTTATTTCCGTTCCTAATAACTACCCGTAACACAAGTTCTTCCGAACTTACCACGGGGCTAGGTGTGATTGGTGACCAGTTCGCCTAATTCTACTAGCAAGCATAGATGTGGTTATTTAAAATAGTCTGTTAAGATCTGAATAGATGTGCATTGGCATCGCGAATGGGAAACTCTGGTGAAGTTCCTCTTGAGATCCCAGAGCATCTCAAATTACGCGGAGGTAGACCACCGGGGGGTTTTTAGTGGGTAAAAATCTCCACATACCCTAGGCTCTTCCCCTAAGAGAGTCTGGATGATCTTCTCAAAGATTTTCCCCCCGACAAAAAAAAGGTGTGATTGGTGAATAAAATACCATAGGTACCTACTGATATGTATCATATGAATTGGGTACCGGTCAGTTGAAATATGTCTGTAACGATGATGATGATAGTAAAATCCAGAAACGTATAATTCCACTTGCGGCGCATTTATTCATAGATTAACAGAAAATCCGACAAGTTTTTCCTCAAAGCAGTTTAGAATGAGTTGGCACAATATTTTATTGAAATATACAATGTATGATTTATCTGCGTTGTTTTTTTATATTGTAAAAATAATTGGGCCGGTACGACCGCGGTGGTACCTCGCTCATATAACACCGGCGTGAAGTAATAGCTATGCTGTCGCGTTTCGTGCGGTTTGTGAGTTTCCGGTGGCCCATGGGGGGTAGGGAAAAGGAGGGCAACACATCTGCATAGCTTTTGGTTGTGCGGATGTTATGGGTGTCGGTAGTCACCATGAGGCTCCGACTGCTCGATTGCCTCCCTATTATATAAAAAAAAATTGGTACTATTTTGTTTATATATTAGTATCTATACAAAGACAGCAGACGGTTTGATAGCGTTGTCGGCCTTGAAACATATTTGGTATTGTTTTCTAATGTTAAGCAAATTACATTTGTCATAATAGAACTACTTACTAACGGAATTTATTATAATAATGTAATAATAATAATATCAACCCTTATATGTCCCAGTGCTGGGAACGGGTCTCCTCGAAATCAGGCGAGGAGGGTTTGTAAACTTCACATACCTTCAAATACGTTTAATCTCGTCGGGCATGCAGGTTTCCTCACGATGTTTCTTTCACCGAAGAGCAAGAGATGGTCTCATATTCAGGTGCACGTAGAAATATAAAAAAAACATTTTTCGGCATCACAGGGGGTTGAGGATTGTCAGTCCCCCCTTACGAGGAGTAGTCTGGCCTTCGATGGGGCCACCCTGCCGCTGAGGTGATCCTGTTGCCTACAGATCCGGGACTGTCAAAAAGCGACTGAAGGCGCTCGCAGTGATTTTAGTTTACGGCTAGGGTACTGCCAGGTGTGAGTCCCAGATAGGGTCAGGATCTACCCGAGATCCTGGCTATGTGTAAAAAGTATTTCCCTGCAATAACAAAAAAAGTTCGTCTGTGGCAAGACGGCGACTATCCGTTCCCATAGTATGTTATAATTTATTTTATATTTCTCCGGCCATTGTAAAGTCCTGGTTGGCGCAGCGTTAGTTGAGCGTGGCGGGAGATCGGCCGTGTTGGCGTTCATTGAAGGAGGCCTATTTTCAGGGCTGGGTGGAAAAGGGTGATAATGATGACGATAGTATATTATAAAGTAATATGAACATACCAGAGACATGATCAAAGGACATGAAATATTTGAAACTTTCTCTCTATACGAGATGTAATATCGTTTATCGATCGTAAGCTTTCGATTTCATTTTGCGTTTCTCTTTTTTCGTCACAACCGGTTTTCGGCCATAATCCTGGTCGGATGGATAGGGGTTTTGTGTAAGTGCATTATAAAAATTATAAATATTTAGTGAGAATCGGTAAAGTTATCGCGCTTGCCGATTTTTACGAAATCAGAATTTCGTATTTTTCAATCGACTTTAACTGACATAGATCGTGCTGACATGTCTTTTTTTTTTGGAAAATAGCTTACTTTTTATCGAAAAAAAAAATTGGGGGAACCGGTTACATTGAATGTATTTAGCCATAAATCGGCAACATGATATATAGGTATTATAAAATTAGAAAAAGGAAAACCGTTTGTACACAGGTTATAAAATTAATAATATTATATATATTAAGTATGTAATGTGTAATTTTTGTGTTTTTATTCCTCGATGGGTTTTTATACGATATCATAACTGCGCATTATTTAATTTTACGGATCTAATTTTCCGAAAAGAATATTTGTATAAATAAGTTGTATTTCTTAATTTTTAAATGCAATAATAGTCCATCTTGCTCTAACATACCACATACTATATTCCTTCTGACTTGGATTGCTAATCTATGCTTACATACTAAATCTATATGTACTATTATAATATTATATAAAGAGTTTGTTTGGTTGTGAACGTTAATCTTCGGAAATGCCTTTCACAATTCTCGAGGAAGGTCTAATCTTTGTGTTTATAGGTTTTAATTCAGAAGAGACTTTCAAATTTGAGGCGGGTGAAATTGCGGGGCACATCTATCCTTATAATGTCGAAAGTAATCCTTGTTGATTCCTTAACTGTTTACTAATAAGTATCAGGCAACGCTTGACCCTGGGAGCCTTAGCACTGAGAGTAAAGAACGCTAAAACAGTGTCGTCATAATCCCACAACAAACCTCTTGAATTGGTCGACCTTCGGTTTGTGAGATGACGAACAGCCACTTGAGGTTTTTTTGGTATTTCATTATCGGTATCAACTTGTAACCATCGAGTGCTGGATATAAGCCACTCTCAATGAATGCCCAGATGGCTGTTTTTTACCAGTCACTTGCGTGTAACGTTGTAGTATATAAATAAAATGAAAGAGATATAGGTAGATAGGTATAAAGATGTGACTGGCCCTAGTTAACCGTTATGTTGACATTATTTGTTTTATAGTTGACTAGCAGCGCCCCGCGGTTTCGGGAGTAAAGGGATTATGTTATTCTGATGTACAAGCTATGTTATTGTAAAGTTTCATTAAAATCCATTCAGTAGTTTTTGCGTGAAAGAGTAACAAACTACATCCATACATTCTTACAAACTTTTGTTTTAAAATATTAGTAGGATAGTATTTTGAGAGTGTGTGTATAACAGACCTATAATATAATTCAGATTGCACAACGTATGCATAAGAGCATACTTTATGACGTCATAATGTTTATTAAATATGATGTTATTTATTAAGATATTAAATATCATGCAGATGCGTTGCACTCCTTTTCCCTGCCCCTCCTAATAGGCCTCTGGAAACTCAAAAACCGCGCGAAACGATACGATAAAAACACGCCCATTTTAAAATTTTCAGATTACAGTCTTGGCGGTTAGTCTTCAGTGACGTGTTTTTCTCTTTACGTCCACTTCACGACAGGCGCGCGTGAGTCGGTGACGCCAAAGCCGATTTCCTTGTGCCAATCATAATAATTTATCCCTATCCTTGCGCTGTTTTCTTCCTTGGTCTCTAAATAATACGCGCTTTAGACGCTCGTGTTTCAAGAGCGGTCATTGCTTGTTTTTGTTTTCTTTTTCTTTTTCACCGGGAAATGCTCTTTGGCATCCCGCGGGGGAGGTGGGACTCGCTGCGCCCGAAAGATGGTAAGTTGGATGCAGCTCTACCCACTAAAACCCGGCGAGTGCCTCCAATGCCGCCTTTAGTGAGGTGCCCTGGATCAGTTGAATAACAGAGCACCTCGACGGCTAGTCAGTCCCCCAAGGGACCGACACCACCTCTACAGAAGGGTTGTCCCGCACCACAGAACAACTCCAAAAAAAATATACAGTCGAACATAGAACCTCCTCCTTTTTTGCAGTCGGTTAACAATACGATATAGCTTACGTATTCATTAGTTTTATATCTTACGTTAATAAGTTGCCTGGGGTTGTCCCAGGTGAACATGTTTGTGATTATGGGTGACGCTGACCACTTACCATCAGGTAGCTGAAGAAAAGAACAAGGCATTCTTAGACAATGCCGAAATAACGAGATCCGCGAGATAAAAATGAAAAAACGTGGCGAATATTTCAAATAGGTAGTTTTAATAAAATGAGCACCTGATTCTTTTAAACTGTTGCGTGACGAATATATTTTTTCGTATTGTAACATATACAACGCCTCTATCAGTTATTTGCATGCTAATTACGTGAAAATCACGCACACTGCCTACAAAGGCTTTTTATTTCTATAATCATCATCGTCACCATACCACGCAGTAGACGTCTGTACCTCGATCACGATTCAATGCATTTTGCGAAATAACAACGGCAGGATTAGGCAGTGGCGGTGGGGCTCAGTAACCTAAGGTTGGGCGAAGCGAATTGAGCCGAGGGGGCTCTTTGTACTTCCTCCTTGTGCCCTCTTATAAGAAGAGGGGATAAGCAAGATAAGAGCAAGGGGCAAGGGGCGAGGCCGAGAACCTCAACCCATTGTACTGTCCCGACGTTGGGAGGGGTTGTTCCACAAAACAAAAAAAAAACAAAAAACACGGGAGTTGTGGAGGTGGCGTCGGTCCCCTGAGGGGATGACTAGACGTCGAGGTTTGTTTGCTCATTAGATCCGGAGCACCTCACCAAAGGCGGCATTCGCCAGGTTTTAGTGGGTAGAGCTACGTCCACTTACCAGCTTTCGAGCACAGCGAGTCCCACATACCCGCCTGGTGAGACCCATTCCCAGGCATCTCGCCTTTAATGCCTTAAATGCCGAAGGCCGGCGTTAAAAAAAAGGCAGTTTAGGTACGTACGTCACAGAAAAGGCAAATACACGTATGAGCACATACCCGGTATCTCTTTGAAAAGTAGTTTTTTTCACGTATTAAATTATAATGAAATAATTTTACTAATAGATGTACATATAAAACGAGATATCTTTTAGTATTAATTTCTCAGCTGAATTTGATATTTGGGAATTGTCTACGAAAGTCCTCGTTCATGGCCATATAAAAAGAAACGTTGACTAACTTTAAAAATATGTTTTTTTAGTGTTATCACTAACAGTCTGTATTTTTTTTTTGGCCAAATGTGAATTTAATTTATTTATCGCTGTCTATTACAATTCTAACCCCCAAATACTCAAACGAATCTCAAATTTAAGACGTACTTAAACTCGTGTTGTCCCTCTTTTTTCTTTGAATCTGACACGTCGTAGCATGAGTTTTTAAAAGATTCTTTTGAGTATTTGGGGGTTAAACTGATAGCCCAAATAAATAAGTAACCAATACTCTAAAAAGACCGCGTGTTTTATCATCAGATATTAGAAACTAAGAGTTAGCTTGGCTCTCCGCCAGGTTTTGAGTGCAAATATTATGATATATTACGGTATAAATTTGATAACGACTGCAATAAGGAAATCGCGGTATCCGCCCAGTATATTATATAATACATAATATGTATAGTTACTAGTTATAATAAGATACAAGTATACAAGTCCTATATAAGTACAATATATGATATAGATTTTCTTGAATTTAGTTTTAGTATAAAATTTACGTAAATAGGCATTTCAAAATAAAATCATCATCATCTTCAAATATTATGTGTCCCACTGCTGGGCACGTCTCTTTCTCAAAATCAGGCGAGGAGGGAGTTGGGTCATAGTTCACCGATGCGCTGGCCCAATGCGGGTTGGTGAATTTCACATACCTTCAAACTTCAAACCAACCAAATGTTAACCAAAAGATAATATGTAATTTGTGACATGAATATATATATTTGTTTATACCGAGGTCATATTATTATATATTATTATGTATCTTATAATAATATATCTTTATATATAATTCTTCTGTACGTGTGTATGTCACTTAACTTGTCCTAAGCGGCTGAACCGATCTTAATGAATTTTTTTGTGTGTTCAAGTGCACAAAAAAAAAAATTTGTACAGGACAACGTCAGCTGTCGGTGCCACTAGTTACCTATATATTGTAAGTCAGTAATTTGTTTTACGTATTTAATTCCTATTTTAGAGCACTAGAAATATGTTCAACAATGGTTAGAAATATATTTTAATAAAAAGGATTAATTACTTAATGAAAAATTGTAAGTATATTGAATATCATGAGAATTTCAGGCCATTGTTTTATTAAAATATTCAATCACATTATTATGCGAAAACTTTAATTTTAACACCTTTATTCTGATATTTATATACTTATAATATTATGTTCCTTTAGAATTTAGATCTTCTTAAGAGTAGGATTATTTCTCTATTTTATTAAAGCTATACTAGGAACATCGAGCATATAACCGGATAGTGTAGTTATATGAGCCATAAAATTCTGAAACTGGTCAGTGATTTGTCACTGACATAATAGTAATTCAACAACCAGTGATCTGTATGTACGTCGGCTAATCATCCATCAATGGCCATCAGTCAGCCAATCAGAGCGCAGAACCAGCGCAACGACGAACATACCAGACCCGTGCCTATGGGCTTACAAGGGTCACATATTCTGAGTTTTCGTTAATTTTCCCATAGTATATAGTTCTCGTATCTAAAAATAAACATACAATGTTACTGAATGCGGAACTTCCTCGTGTCATAAAGAAAATCATTTTCCTTTTCACATCCAAGGTTTGTTTCACAAAGATGATCAGTCGAATGGCCTCTGCTTTGTACATGTTACCAGTATCAGTATTTATGATCGCTAGCGATTGTGCTATAATTGTGTTTTAGTAGTAATTAATAATTATAGTTAGTTGCTATCGGTAAAGTTAGCAAACGTTTTTTTCTTTTTTTTTTCTTTAACGCCGGGAAATGCTCTGAGGCATCCCGCGTTGCAGTGGGTCTCCGCACGCGGGTATGTGGGATTCGCTGTGCCTGAAAGCTGGCAAGTGGACGCAGCTCTACCCACTAAAACCCGCTGAGTGCTACCAATGCCGCCTTTGGTGAGGTGCCCCGGATCTAATAAACAAACAGGGCAACTCGACGGCTAGTCAGTCCCGCAGGGACCGACGCCACCTCCACAGAGGAGATGTCCCGCAACACAGAACAACCCCTCCCAACGTCGGGACAGTACAATGGGGTGAGGTTCCCATCCTCGCCCCTTGCCCCCTGCTGTTTTGTCCCCTCTTCTTATAAGAGGAGTACAAATAGCCCCCTCGGCTCAATTAGCTTCGCCCAAGGTGCTGGGCTCATCCTAGGCTACTGATCCCCACCGCCACATAAAGGCCTGAACCATGGAGGGGATATGTTTTTTACCTTTTTTTTTCTGTTGGGGAAATCTAATAGATACCACCAGGCCCGGGGTGACCTGGTGGTTATGTGGGACTTTCACCGCACTAAAACCCCAACGTGTTCGCCTCGTCATTTAGTCGGCCTGGTGCGGGAACTGTAGTCTACCGCACCGGACCTCGACGTGCCCATCGGCACTCTTCAAGACAAGGCACCCTGAACACCCAAGGGCGCCTTGCAGCTCAGACCAGATCAGCCGCGCACAGGTCTCTTGCGGCGGTGCGACAACATGTCACCGCCACGTCTCTTCGCCTGCCGGAGGTTTCCATGGCAACTACTCTTCCAACGCCATTGGAACCTCCTCCACCGCTAGGACCGCGAAGCTATTATTCACGGTCGGATAGGCAGGCTGGGTGGGGGCTGGAGGGCCATCGCCAACCTTTTCCGCATCGGGAACGCCGCTTTTCCGCGCACGGCGTTTAGAGACGCACGCCGCGCCACCCATTTTGTGGGCGGCAGGTTTCCCTGTGGCGGTGCACACCGCGCACTTGGGATTCGTCGCCGTACACGCCCTAGCGACGTGCCCTGCCTCCCCTCAGCGGAAGCAGAGGCCGCTTTGGTCTACCGCGGAGGTGCAGACCGCCGCCATATGCCCCAGCTCCTCACACCGATAGCATCTGAGTGGGAGGTCGTCTAGCAGTCGAAACTGCGCTGACACCCAGCCCACCAGCAGTCTTCCCTTCGCTACGATGGTTTTTGCCGCCTCCACTGGGCAGTGGACGATTGCCGCACCCAGCCCAGTAGCGCTGCGGCCGATCTCGCCAGATCGCACCTGCTCTGGAGAGCAACCGCCCTTCTCCGCCACTGCTGCCACGACATCATCCTTCGTGACAGAGTCGTCCAGACCCGAGATACGCACGCTAACGGACCTCGTGGGTCTGGAGACCCTGACGACGTCGCCGCCGACTACCTCGCGAAGTTTAGCGGCCAGGGAGTCCGTTTTCTCTCCCGTGTCCGCCCCTGGCACCACCAACAGGCGAGCACCGGTGGCCGCCTTTCTAAACCTGACGCCGGGCTCCATGCCAAGGTCCGTTAGGCATATATTGGACTTCGCCTTTGATAGAACGTCGGCATAGGTCACCCCTTTCGCGACCGCGCCTGGCTGCAGCTGGAGCACCACAACCGAACTGTTAGGCACTCGGAGCTTGGGCGGGCCTTTCTTAGGCAGCGCCGTCTTCTTGGTCTGCTTCCTGCGGGCGACGGTTGTCCAATTACCGTCGCCCTTAGCACCCTCTGCACACTTCTTGGCTTGCTGGACAGTCTTTAGCGCCTTTTTCCCCTTGACCGGTTTTTTAAGGGCAGGCCCAGGGTTTGCTGGAGGCATCAGCGTTGTCGATTGGGGTGGCGCCTTCTCCTTCGGTGCCTTCTTCGGGACTGCCTTTGGCCCCACATTTTTTGCCGGTGTTGGCGCTGCCTTCGCTCTTCGTTCCGCCGCGAGAGGCGGGCGCAGTCGCGGCTCGGGCAGGAGTCTACTCTCCAAGCCCTCGAGCCTGGCATTTAGGCGCGCGCCCGACAACGCAATCGCCTCCCGCATCGCCTTCACGACAATATCCTCGAGATTGGGCAATACGGGCGCGGCCAACGCTACGGGCGCGGGCGATGTCACCTCTATGGCCGACTGCCGGAAAGAGTCGAGCTCGCTTCGAAAAGCGGCCAACTCTTGGCGTAACTCCGTCACCTCCACCGACAGCCGCTTATTCTCTTTCTCAAGCGCTCTCGTCACGTCCGAGGATGTACGGTCCAGGAGCGCGACGGTAGCGTCCCTGATTACGCTGATCGCAGTCTTTAAGTTTTTCACCATCGGGACCTTGAGGTTTCTAGACTTACTGCGGACCTCATCTATGACCTGCAGGGCCGCGGTGATGTCGGCGCCCAGAGTCGCCGTCGCGATCTCGCTCAAGTCTGGGATCTCCGATAGGCGGGGCGGGACCAGGCGGCGGGAGACCTCGTAGACATCTTGCTCAGCCTCCGCCTCCATGGCCGCACGCTTCGCCTTGGCCATGCCGACATACTTGCCGGTGGTAGGCGGTCGGCCTCTACCTCTTTTCACTGGTGGCGCCTTTTTCACTTTCGCCTCCTCGTCCGACGACGAGTGATGCGCCCTCTTTCCTCCAAGGCAGGAGCCAGACGACTCACTCCAGTCGCTCTGGCTCATCTCTTCCACCTCCGAGAATATTCTCGGGGAATCTCTTCCTTTCCTTGTCGCTTTCTCCCTCACCAAACCGCGGGCAATCGTGTCCATTTTATCGCTAAAGTCATCGGTACTGGGACGAGCAGAGCCCGCCCCTGAAGCAAATTGTGCCCCCCCCCCCCGTATACGTGGGGCAGACCTCCACCGATTTCGGTGTGGTGCGGGATTCCCCCTTTTGGGGACCCGCCCGGGGACTCTTTTTCATTTTGCTGTTTTCCATTTTTTAATTTCAACTCATTTGGGTTGAGCAAACCCGTAGTCACCTCAAAACATGGTGCGCCAATAACCACTGGACACCCTCCAGCCATTCATCCCCTCGCCGCGCACCGAAGCTTATGTTGGGATTGGGGTAATTTTTTAAAGAGGTTTTCTTCCTCGTAGTCCCCATCCCGACGTGGGATGGCGACCACTACCCCCGGCCCTATGGACCAGGGAGCGGCTTGGCCGACAGTGGCCAGAACCAACTGCCGCCCGATTCGGAGCCGATTGGTCGCCCAAGGTGCTGGATTGCACCCCAGGCTTAAGCCCCACCGCCACGACAAGGCTCAGATCCAATGGTGGGGATATGTTTTTTACCTATGAGTTGACAGAAGAAAAATATATTTTAAGAGTTTTTTTAACATAATTATTGGTTGTTAGTTGTTACACATCTTTCCATGAAAGTCGAAAAGAATATTCGATGCTGTGTTAGTACCGATAATCCTCGGCTTGACCCAGCGGTTGATGATAGAGTTTGGATCAACAGAACTGGTTTTCAAATCAAGAGAGACGCAATTTTATCTATACGAGTTTTTATGCGTGACTGCATTCTTAATTATTATTATTAATTTATAATTAATGTAACACTACATATTCAAGTCGCGTGCAACTTATATCGTAATATTTACTTTAAATAATGTTTTCGGTCCTCAGATTTAAATATTGAGATCTCAATATGCCTTAATGCCATCTGAGCTGTGAAGCATTTTGGGGTCACGTGTGCCACAACGTCACAAGGTCAAACATTCACGATAACTTTCATTCTTACGTCTATTTTGTCCGCTAAAGGTTTGTCTTCATGTGTCGATTCTCTTATTTTAATTTTTTTTTGTATGGAATCAGAGTGATGAGGATTAACTATTGTACCGTAGGCTTTGAGGCTTTCAGGGTCGTAGACTTCACGACTTCACGGTTGGCGGGGGACAACCCCCCACTAATAATCAATCTTAAGTGATGGCTCACCTCACACTAATCCGACGAAGCATTAGGGCCTTTGGGCCATTGCCCATTAGCATAGAACATTCTGAAACAGTATTATAACGTAGGTATTATTTTGTGAGAAATCCAAGGTAATCCAATAAATTTCTTTTGAAACCATATTATCCCACTTTTCGAGATTTGCTGGCACAAACAAATGGAACTTAAATTTTCATATACAAGTAGGTTAGGATTATTTAACTTTATTTGCCCCAAAAACAAAATTTGTTGTTATAATTAATATTTAAGCGGTAGTCATCACTGGCTGAAAGGAAAAATATTATATTTTCTTGCGAAACTCCACATAGTTGTGGTTCCAACTGGTGCGTGGGCCATTTTTTGCACTCAACAATCGCGTCTTTCAGGGTCAGTGAATGTGGCGGTTTAGTCAACTATACGTGTATACAATGTTTACGTTATTGTTAGCTATTTTCTGCTTCGTAAGACATATCGGTATTTGAGTTGAGTTTAACTGTATTTGCAAAAAATTAAACCTTTATTTACTGGTTGATAAATCGGAACCTCAAAAGATCTTTCTGGTTCTTGTGATACACATAAGTAGTTACACCTGGGACTAACGATTTCTTCGAAATTTGTGCTGTTGGTTTTGTGTGATCTAGTACCTAAACGAGTTAACTCAGTGATGAAATAACTTTTACCGATTTTGTCGCGGATTTTTAAGATTTTTACAAGCCCCTCGTTTCGGATACTTTACAGCAACCTTTAGGAGTTAACTCAGCACAACATTATGGGCTACTGGTTTTGTACTGGTTACGTAAGATAGTAGGTATCGGATGGATGGATGGAAACCCAATGGATGGAAAATAACGGTGGAAACCATACAGACGGGCTTGCAGAGTTTATAGATATATATTTCTCTTGCTTTTTTTCGAAAGGGCTAGACTTTTTGGCCTTTAAGCTAAATCGGAACAGTAGTTGAGCAGATAGCTCACCTAAGAAAAAATAACCTGTTAGATTAATTACAAAACTTAAAGGATTTTATCGCGGCTTATTAAAATTTTATAAGTATTTCCAACGTTTCAGATACTTTAGAGCAATCATGGCCGGGGAGACTAGGGAAGAAAAAAATGTCCACAAATAGTAATCACGGATTTTAACTCATCATATTTATAATATATTGTTTCTTTCCAGAGGGACGACCGCTCACTGTTGGCGCAATTCTTCTTCGCGGACGACGCGCTCAACATGATAGCGGCCGAGCTGGACTCCTTCGACGGACGGAAGGACCCCGAGAGGTGCTCGACCCTGGTCAATCAGCTGAGACACGCGCAGGTATGTCATGTAACAGAGGTCGCCAGTGGCCGTCCACGGACGCCCAGAATATGTGAATTATCTATATTCTATGTTAATATTAAAATTGGTACCTACTTAATTAAAATCAATAATGAAAGATGAAGTAATGGCAGCAACGTGCCGTGTGCCGTCACGGCATTTAAGAAGATTTTACTGCCAAGACGAGTCACGAGTTTCGCATCAGTCACATTACATTAAATTGTAAAAAAATGTCACATAACAGTACTACGCACGTTAACTTACCCGGACTAACTTGAAGTTAGTTTATTATGCTGGCGTAATATCGTAGGTTAAGTAAGCTGTAAGAGGAATTTGACTTGCCGGGACTGAATGGGCCGAGTGACGTCATAATGGTGAATCTGATACAAAAGGACAGGTTATGTGTACTGAGAACTCGATGAAATTAACCTCAATCCGATGAAGTAAAATAGTTCATCCGATACCAAGACGTTGAAGGAATCTGCATCCTGCCTCCTATTTTTCACTCCGGAAGTACGTGGTACGTACGTAAGTTCTTTAGTATTTGTTTGAGTTTGAACACAAGCGTCGATGTTAGGTGCTAGTATGATCGATAACATACAAAACGTAGATTGAATTTCGATACGATGTAGTGTAGGCTCGAAATGCTTCCTCGAGAAAAATCTGTATCGATAGTTATTCTTATCAGGTAAACCTGATGAAATGTGAAAATTATGAAAAACTACATCAGCTAATGATTATAATAATAATATAACTTTATTGCACACCATTTACACATATAAAGAAAAATTAAAATAATAATAATATCTATGGACGCTTTCACACCACGTCAATCTGGTCCCTTGGTAAGTTCTGGAAGAATTTGTGTTACGGGTACCAGACAACGGAAATATATTTAATACTTTTATACTATACATATATTTAAGATTTTTATTATATAATACACATACTTAATACACAGCCTCAGGAACACAGAAAATATTTTTGTTCCCTGGCGGGATTCGAACCCGCAACCTGTGGCTTGAGCGCCAACGCGCTTACCACTGAGCTACGGAGGTCGTCAAAATTAAAAAAAAGAAAGGAGTTGTACAATTAGGCGACCTTTTCGCTTTAAAGCGATTTCTTCCAGGTAACCATCCACTGAAAGAATATTTTTTAAGGATTTAAGGGTGTGTGCCAAAATTGGGCAAATACAATTTTAATACTAAGAAAAACACATATAATTAGACATCGATAGTGATTGCATATCGTACGATAGATTTACAACGAAGAACATTACCGAAAAAAGAGGAAGTAGATTTTTTTTATGTTAGTTGGATAGGCAAACTGGAAAACGTGCCACCTGATGGTAAGTGGTCGACGTCGCCCATGAACATAAACTAATATACCTGGAACGAGCCCAGGCAACTCATTTATGTGTTGCCTATCCTGAGACATAAGATGGTAAGTATCGGTGCCAGTAATTACACTGCCTGTCTTGCCCTTCTTTCCGAAACACAGCAAAGCTGTTTCACGGGAGAAACAAGCAAGATGGTGGTACTAATGCAGCTGGGAGCGCGGCACAGCGCTTCCCTCCCACCGGTAAGTAAATAGGAGAAATTAAAAAAATATATTATAATCAACCTTTTCCTGCCCATTGCTGAGCACAGGACTATAAAATTTTGAACAGTACAGTTTGTACTTTAAACATAAAGGGGGAAAAAATTCGCTGGCAATATGAGCTCGAATATTTTGGTAGAAAGTTGGCAAAGGGATTGCAAAGTTATTTATAAATAACATTAACAAGGGTGACATCATTAAATTGTAACGATAAAAACATGTTAATAAATTTATACTTATCAGTCAAGTGTTTATTTGCATTAAATGCTCGACTTTCTGAATTTCGTTTTAGTAAGTTGTTGTTTTGTGAAATAATAATTGGGAGGACTATCTATGTTTATATCTATTTTGAATGACATTTCTCAAGCAGATGAGAGAGAGGGAAGAGAGAAAGGAAGAAAGAGAGCGAAAAAGAGAGAGAGGAAGAAGAGGGAAAGGGAAAGAGATAGAAAAGCTGGAAGAAAGAGAGAAAAAGAGAGAGAATGTAATTAATGGGTATAAAGTCCACGAAAGGAGTTGCTTGGAGCTGCATTGGATAAATTAGCAGTTGTATAACAAGTGTTTTTAGTGGTAAATACATACCTGAGACTAGCACTTTTAATCCTAGGCCGTTACCACCAGTTGACTTTATTAAAACGCAAGATCTTGTTTCAATGTCAATAATAAACACTGCATGTCCTGCTTTCTTTTTTAAACGAAATAAAAGTTGATTTGCTAAAAAATAATAAGCTAAATCTATGGTGGATTGCAGCTGGGCTTCTCCTGGCTGCTATTTCTTCTTGACTTATGTAAGTCATTGCAATATTGTACTGTCATCCGCTTTCATTGAGGGAAACTGGAAAATATTTCCTTCTTCTCCTGAATTCTTCTGATCAAATTCATTGCGTGTCCCAAGGCAGAGAAGTAATCTTCGGGTACCCTGAGATCGAATCGAAGGATCATTTGGTGGTTACTGTCAATCCTGCCTACACAGGAGTAGCAGTGGTGGGAATGAGGAGTGTTAGCCCGTTGAAAAAAGCAATATGGCAACACATCAAGATAGATGCATAGGATTGATGATTTTAAGGTAAAAGTTATTAGAATAAGCGAACCTTTAAGAATGATGATAAAATATATGGTCTTGGCATTTCGAAATAGACGCATGCAATGCACATGTAACGTAATGTTTATCTCCGCAGTAGATAAGGCGCGGAGAGATGATAATAGTGGCAAATAAAACGTGACGGTGTTATCTCTTTGTTGTACGGTTGAATCTAGTGGCGATTAGGTGTAGAGGCAATATTTGCAACTATAATAATATCATCATCATCATCGCTGTTGGCATGTTCACCATTTCCCTACACATTACATATGATGTGATGCATGGATATCACCACCCTATTTTGTTTTGTTAAATTTTGTTATGATTTGGAAAGAATTGGAGGGCTGGTAATTACTGGAATCGAGATACTATTTTACGTATCAAACGCCTGAAGATTTGCCTGGGCTGAAGTGAACTTGACACTTGTTTATGTTTACCGGACGACGATGACGATATACCAGGAATTGCTCATCCGCCAGATTGCCTATCCAAGTAACGTTAAACGAATATTTTTAGCGTATGTTCTTCCTAAGGGTAAACTATCGTTAAAACTTTTTTACGACGACTTCTAGTAGGTATACAATGAGTGTACTGGTGAAGTTCCTCCGAAGATTCCAGAGCTTCTAGCATTTAGGGAGGTAGACCACCGCGGGGTTTTTAGTGGCCTAGTGGGTAAAAATCTTCATATACCCTAGGTTACCCATTAGGAGAGTCTGGATGATCTTCTAGAAGATTTTCTTCTCGATAAATAATAAAAAGGTATACAACGAGTGGTGACTAATAGATTTACTTAAATCTTATAGCCTGACCAGAAATATATAAACCCTCGCTATATTGTGGAAATTTTCGAAACTATTTTTTGTACGGGCTATACTATGTGTTACCGTATAAAAGATACAGTGGCGAAACCAATGCAGGGTTTATATATTTCTGGTCAGGCTTTGCCTATTTTATTTAATAAAAGCGTTTATAATATCAATATGGGTATAAAAAAATTAACTGACAGTGTTATTTTCACTGTTAAAAATTAAAAAGTGATGTTTTTTTACACTATACTCGTGAGCAAGGCATTCGTAGAAAAAGCCGAAAATCACGCGAAATCATAGTGAATTGTGAAAACCTCGTAAATATCCCGTTTTTAACAGTTTTAATACTGGATATAGATTGCTTAACAGTTTCCCGCGTTCTGTAATCTGTTTCCACTGTCGCTACGCCACCGTCTAATTCATTTCACGGACACGTTTTATTGTCTGTACCCATTGTTGCACTATTTTCTTTTACGCCGAAGGTCATTCTCGTCGTTTCGTCTCGACATTTGAAAAGCCTTATTATGTAATGTCGCCATTCTGTTTGTAGATAGGTGAATTTTTATAGTTATTTTGTCTTATTTTAGCATATCGTTTATAAAGGTTGTCAATTCCTGAGCAACCCCCCAGTGAGCTGATATTCGAGTTCATCCGCCTGCTGTGGACTCCTCTGAATCCTTAAATAGAACAGTCTAACTTGCTGCTTATTGTATTAAGATGCCTTCTTTATGGCATAGTAGGGCAATGAGCAGTCGAAGCCGTTTGGCGACTGCCGACGCCCAAACACATCCGCACAACCAAACATTATGCAGATGCGTTGCCCTCCTTTTGTATATGCAAAAGCGTTAACACCCTTGGCGCAAACGTCTTATTCCCAACCAGGTAGATCTCTTCCTTAATCTCCTGCATCCCGTCGATATTTTCATTTATTTTACCGTCCACAGCTGGAGGTAACTTCTTTTAATGACCCCCAATGCGGGTGATCCCTGCCTTTCACATACGTACCCCTATGGTTTATTGTTATGAATGCTGTTCTCCGTGAAAATACATAACCCAAAAATACGATATTAAAAAAGAAAACCTTTACTTTAAAATATTATAGTCCTAAATATAATCTTTCTAGATTTTTTTTCTTTTACGCCGGGAAATGCTCTGAGGTGGTATGGTGGACGCAGCTCTACCCACTAAAACCCGGCGAGTGCCACCAATGCCGCCTTTGGTGAGGTCCCGGATCTGTTGAGCTAAGCTCTTCGGCTTTAGTCATTATCATCATAATCATTTTCATCATCATCAGCCTTTATCTGTCTAATGCTGAACATAGGCCTCCCTTGTGCGATCAAAAATGTTTTTCTATGTATCTCTTTATGTGTTGTGTGTCTCCTGTTTGTGTCGAATTAATGTTTCTTTCTTTCCTTCAATGAACGCCAAGACGACCATTATATTAGTATTGATACACAATAGTATCTATACTTCCGTTCCTTCTATCGTTGTAACGAAAAAACTTTAACAGATTTTATCGCGGCTTACTAAGGTTTTTACGTTTCGGAAACATTACAGCAACCATGGTCACGAAGGATACCAGATCATGGTTGCTGTAATATAAAAAAGTCAATATCGCAAAAAAATTCCAAAATATCTTTCTGCTAACGTCAATATTCGAGCCTTTTGTTCGTCTATTGATATTGCGTTTGATACGTTATCAGTTTTACGGAAATGTACGCGTGAGTCATGTTAAGGTCGCGATGATATGCGTCATCGGTCTGCCGGAAGAGCTCGTAGGTAAATGTTATTGGGGGCTGGTATTTTAATGTTAATTATGTATTTCGATTTGTTATGGTCTTTGTGCTATGGATGCGGGCTGTTGATGATTATTTCTTGGATCGCTTGGAGATGGGTAGGAGGTGGTGGGAGGTGGTGCAGAAAATCGTGCTTGAAAATAAATAAATGCCCTTGTTTGATGTAGATGGGTGGGTAGGACTTGGGGGTAGGAGTTACCCCAAGTCCTACTTGGGTAAGTTACTTGAAAATACTTTTATACTCTTATCGGTCATAAGGTTCAATAACCTAAAAATTTGATCGATTATAAAAACAGCAATGTAATGTGCTTAGAGACGCCCTGTTTCGTGTAGTGCTTTAGTGATTTGATGGGAGTGGTAACGGTAGCATCATCATCATCATCATCATTATCGTTATCAATCCTTTATACGTCCCCTGACGTATAAAGGTGTCTACTACTTTACTACATACTTACTACTTTGTCGCTGAGGTGATTCTGTTGCCTGCAGATCCGGGACTCTCAAAAAGTGGCTAAAGGCGCCCGCTGCGGTTTTAGTATGGATAGGGCAATTCTAGGTGCAATTCCTGTCATATTAGATATGACGTGATTTTGTAGTGCCATGATGCTTCACAGTTGAATTGGGCCGGCACGACCGGGGTGGTACCTCTCGCACACATAACACCGGCGTCAAGTGACAGCTGCGCTGTCGCGTTTTGTGCGGTTTGTGAGTTTCCGGTAGCCTATTGGGGGGATAGGGAAAAGGAGGGAAACGCATTTGCATAACTTTTAGTTGTGAAGATGTCTATGGGCGTCGGTAGTCACCATATGACTCCGACTCGGTTGTCTCCTCATGACATAAAACAAGAAGAAGAAAAATAACCTAATTAATAAGAGTCTATAACGAAATATGAAATAAAGACGCGACAGTGTCAAGCCGTTCGCCGTCACGGCACTCGAGTCTATTTTAGTAAATACTAGCTGTTGCCCGCAGCTTCGCCCGCTTTAACTTAGATGTACAGCCGTACACGAATTGATGATGATTATTTATCTATGGACGGGCGTAGGACCTTATAATATGAAGTGGTTAATACCGTATTTTTGTAAATAGCTTTTACATTACCGCTTTAAGATTGCCAAATTTTAAAGTATTAAAATGGATATAGGTAGTATGTTATATTTAACATAATATACATAGACATATTTAATTATGCCGTCGCGGACTTTTCAGTAGGCATATTTAGGATACACAATTCTACCATATTACATTGATATAATAATAATTATTATCCTAACTTTCGGAACCGGGGCTTGGCCCGGCTCGGGCGCGAGGCGCGGCATCACGGAGCGCCCGGCTCGCGCGGCTCGGTCGAAATCACGGTGTCGCAATATTTTGATTTTGCTATATCTTCTAAGATATGCATTTCATTTGCATGGTGTAAACGGGAAAAACATACTTCATGAAATGCTCAAGCTAACTAACATATTTAAAATGATAAGGATTAATACCACATTTGTGCAAATAGCTTTCCAACTACCGTTTTATAATTGCCCATTTTTTAAGTATTAAAATGGATATAGTATGTTATCCTTAAGAGATACACATATGCCATCGCGGACTTTTTTGTAGATCTTACTAAGGTGTACAATAATGTAGTACATAATTTTGATCTATCTGTTAGTGTTCATCCAGCGTTTGCAATGCAAGTGCAAAAATGTGTTTATTTACGACATCACATTAGTAACCTCAAAAATAACAGTATTTCTCCACTATTTAATAGATGTTATTATACATATAAACCTTCCTCTCGAATCACTCTATCTAATAAAAAAACCGCATCAAAATCCGTTGCGTAGTTTTAAAGATTTAAGCATACAAAGGGACATAGGGACAGAGAAAGCGACTTTGTTTTATACTATGTAGTGATAGTGAAGGCGCGCCAATAAATGTTTCACTTTCATCATCATCATCATCAGCCCCTATCCGCCCACTGTTGAACATAGGCCTCCCTCAATGAACGCCAAGACGATATTAATGTTTCACATTAATCTTTGTATTTTTTTTGGGTGCAAACCTTTCAGAACAGAAGTCGTCAAAGGCAATATAAATGATGGTAATAAAACAATAAAATGAGCATAGCAATGAGCTATTACCTAAATTTATCGGCTTTACCAACGCTACAGAGGCATTAACTAAAATCGATAACGCTTAACTTTTTCTTTTTGTACATTAACGAGCTTATAATGGTCATTTTAACCTTCATAATTGACTTGTTTGTAAGTTAATTATTCCTAAATGCGATTATGGATCAATAATGTGTATCAAAGGATATATTTTGTTAATTCAACCGCCTAACTGGAGAACACATTTTGAGGACATTGTTCACTTAAGAACTCGATTATAGTATGCTATAACAGAGTTATATGAAAATGATGTCAAAGCCTAAGAGATATAATTGGATCCAGGCATATTATGATAGGTTACTAAAAGATCAAATCAAATCAATTTTTTTTTATTCATAATAGTACCAAGAGTATCTTTTTGAACGTAAATTGAGTCTACCACCGGTCCCAAGAAGAACCGGCGAAATAAATTCAGTGGAACTTAGTCTTTTCAAATATTTTATAACAAATTTTACATGTTATCCTGAAATGCCTGGGAGGAACGCCCTGTTCCCAAGGTGTGGTATCTTCTATAAAATCGTATACAGTTGCCTTTAAAAGAATTTCTTGCTTTTGTGAGTCTAATCACTGGTACATCTAGCCTGTGCCTATTCCGTATATCCCTACTTTGGATGTCACTTTTTACAGAATCATCATACATCAGATCAGGACCAAGGATAAAGTATGTTAGTTGATGGATTTAAATCTGGAGTCCACCCAAATAATCCGTAGGAAACAGCTAGTGACATAACCTTTATGAATTTATCCGTTCTCGAAGGTTCTCACTCTCTACTAGGAAAACGCGGTGATTGGGCATCTAGTTAACGACCTACCACTATAAAACTTTATACTCATGGTATTTTTTAAGAAATCTTAGCATCCATCCCTCCATCTTTCGGGATCTGCGTATGATGCATGGATACCATCATCCTGCTTACTTACTAGATGACAGCTTCGCTTTGTTTCGGAGAGAAGGGCAAGACAGGCAGAATAATTACTGGCACCGAGACTTAACATCTTATGTCTCAGGATAGACACATAAATGAGTTGCCTCGAGCCTGGGCTAGTTCCAGGTAAACTAGTTCATGTCACTTACCATCAAGTGGCAGGTGGCATGTCAGCCAGTTTGCCTATTAACATTAAAAAGGTCGTGATCAAACCGCAATTTAGTATGTCTTGTATACAAATAGGTATCTACAAAACCGGCGACTAGCTTTCGCTAATTCAGTATTGAGTATCACGGTAGCGAGAAATATAGTAGCATCGTGGTTTGCGGTTGACGCTTCTTAGCAATTCAATAAGATACACTCATCGACGTTTTCACCGTTCACACTTCTAGGATACTTGTAAAATCTAACCATAATAACTAAAACTAACCATAATAAATTGATACACAATTTATATTGGTTTTGTTTGGTTAGTTTTTCTGTTACGACCCTAAGGCTGTAAAACGGAATATTTTTATTATTTTCACATTATATCACGTAGCTCTGAATTGTCTGCGCATGCCTTGTTAATGAGACTGATGAAATAAATAATAATAAATATTAACCAACTCGGTGTTCATTTAGGCCTATGTTCAGCATTGGACGGATAAAGGCAGATGATGAATGAAAAAAAAAAAGAAATTAACCAACAATCACACCACGTGAACCTAGCCCCGTAAGCTCGTCAGAACTTGTGTTGTGCGTGCTAGGAACGAAAGTAAAAAGAGATTTGTATAAATACATGTATACACGTCCATGACCCGGTGCAAACATGATCTACATTCATCATACAAATTATATGCACTTGGGATTCGAACCCGCGACCAGGGCTGTCCAGTAGCCTGACCACTCGACCAGCCGGCCGTCCTAACTGACTGACTGAGACGAGTCTTCAGTAGTCATTTAAATTGATATTATAATTGTGGACAAATTTATTACATATGCAACCTAATGCTTCATAAGGTTCAGGCGAACAGAGATCTTAACGAAAATAACCATGTTACTTAGTGTTTTAAAGTAATATGTTATTGTATGTGATATATGACGACCTCTGTGGCGCAGTGGTAAGTTGGCATTGGCGCTCAAGTCGGAGGTTGCGGGTTCGAATCCCGCCAGGGAACAAAAATATTTTCTGTGTACCTGGGTCATGGATGTGTATTAAATATGTGTATTATATAATGAAAATCTTAAATATATGTATAGTATAAAAGTATTAAATATACCTATTTCCGTTGTCTGGTACCCGTAACACAAGTTCTTTGTGAACTTACCACGGGACCAGATTGACGTGGTGTAAAAGCGTCCATAGATATTATTATTAAAACTGTTTAAATATTTCGCCATTGTCTACAAACGTCTGGGTTTCGTTAGTTTTAAATAGTATCAACGTGTTTGCATTTCATAAAGATACAGTACAGTCAGATGGAGACTATAATATTATGCATCTTGTAATGGTTCTGAAACCATACCCGAGAGTGGTGTGGACTGTGGCCACACTTTCCAGTATTTAGGACAAACTCGAAAGGCTTGTCCGACGGTGTCGAATATCTCGGCTGTCACGCGTTTCGCTACATCCTAATTTTGTTTAGTGAGAAACAAAAAATAATACATTAGTTAATACATGCGGTAATCATCATTTTCTCTGTCAAATGTCATTGAAAGAAGCCAATGTTCAGCAACACAGGCCTCCTTCAATAAACGCTAAGACTGATACCCGTCATTCCTCATATTATATTACTTATCAAATAACATGTTTAAGCAGGTTTCAAATATAATTGAATACGCATAATACTCTACACATAAACAGATGCATCGACAGACGCGTCCGCTCACGTGTAGATAGATGGGGTGATTTGCTCGTCTGTCGTAGGTATTCAACGTCGGTAGATGTATCCGCCACAAATCCGTTTGTTGTTGGTTTTGTGACACGGATAAAAGAGTTTCAGCGCGTACGTTGGCTTTGGACAGACGTGTGGACGCACGCCGTCGGATGCATCGGCAGACGTCGTCGGATGCATCTGCTGATGTCTTCGGATGTATCTGTCGACGTGTAGAGGGGCCATACGAAATTATCGAATGTAAGACTTAGGTTTATATCAGTGTGCTAATTCTCATTAATGCGTTGCTTATCCTGAGATGTAGGTTTCGGTGCCAGTAATTAGTAATTACACCGCCTGTCTTGCCGTTCTCTCCGAAACACAGCAAAGCTGTTTAACGGGTATAACATGCAAAATGCTGGTACCCATGCAGCCGGGAGCGCGGCACAGCGCACCCTTCTCCCCGGTACGTATGTAAATAGTAAAGTATTTACTATTTATATAATGTCATGTAATATAACGTATCTTTATATATAAAGCAAATAAACACAATATGCTCAGTCGTCATCTCGCTAGAATAGTCTGGATACAAAAATAAATAAAAAGGTATATAATGTTGTCTGTTGCTCATTGCTTTAGTTTCCGCTGGAAAATACAGAATGAGTGTTGAAATTTTCGGAGAATCTGTGATGCATTCTGTTAAATTATACACGAATAGATATCGGCTCTAAATATACATATTATGTTTAAAAGGATCGGACATTTTAGTAGTTTAGTAAGAGTGTCTTGGGGCTTTGCAGCCAAATTGGCAGACCACGGTGGTACCTCTCGCTCACATAACACCGGCGTCAAGTGACAGCTATGCTGTCGCGTTTCGTGGGGTTTCCGGTAGCCCATTGGGGGGATAGGGAAAGGGAGGGCAACGCATCTGCATAATCTCTGTGCAGATGGCGTCGATAGTCGCAAAAAGGCTTCGACGGGTTTGCCCTCCTATGCTATATTAAAAAAAACAAGAATATGCCAAAAATATGCGATGTTCGACGTCGTGTTTTTTCCTGTCTGCAGTCTTATTAACGTCGTCCTTGCCTCACCCCTTGCCCCCTGCTCTTTTGTCCCCTATTCTTATAAGAGGGGTACAAAGAGCCCCCTCGGCTCAATTGGCTTCGCCCAAGGTGCTGGGCTCACCTTAGGCTACTGAGCCCCACCACGTCAAGGCCTGAACCATGGTGGGGGATGCATTGGTCTTGTTTGATCTGCCTTTACTCATTTTTTGCCACCTTTTCCTTTGTGGAACAGTTTACAGACATACACAACTCTTGACTCTCTACACCTTGATTACCATAGAAAGCGAGGGACTCGTTTTCGTATGTGCTTCGCGCGTTTAAATAATACAATTGTCAATTGAGATGAAAAGTCCCAGGCGTAGAATAAAAGAAATGCCTCGTATTCTAAATGGGTTTGAGCAGACTCTAGATTTGTCCAAATTAGTTTAAAGTTCGTTAAGAAAATCTTGGCATTTAATTTTGTATCGATATAAGGCTTTCTTAAGGGTCTATGATAAATAGTCATCACGGTTTTCATACAACAGATGAATAATCAACATTTTTTTAAATACATACCACACTACGCTAACCTTATCCTGTAGGAGGTAAACTTGTATGAACTGGTACGTGTACTAAATGACGGAGTTTTTTTTTTTAATTTACATCTCTGTACCGGGGTTACCTTGTTTTCCCATTGTATTGGCTTTATGAACTCTTTGTAATGTGAATTGGAACCCACAGTTTCCGAGTAGTTCGCAGACACCCGACCACTACAGCAGCGGGCCTATACACTAGAGATTTGAAGGCATACAATAATACACTTGCATATCAATGAAAGCATTTCAAATGCACGTAACATGGGTGCAACACGTGCGTGATGAGTCATGCCACACGTGATACGTCAGGGCTGTCCCTCCATTAGATCGCGGTTGGCAGTCCGGATAATCACGAGTAACTGAGAGCCCGATTTACTTGAAACATTTTAAAATTAAAAGGTTTTAGGTAAATAATAATGATAATAACTATATGCGAAACACGCTGCACTACGTCACAACTACACATAAAGATTTCTATGTATGTAATAAATCGAACAATACAATAAAAAAACACAGTATACAAAACTGTTCGGAAAATCCAAAATTGCGCGCCTCATAATCAAACTTTCCACAATAAAAATGATTATTCGTTGCTAAGCAATTGGCCTGTCAGTTGCTTAGCAACGAATAAACATTTTTCTATTTTTAAAATACACAGTCGTGTCTTAGTTTTTTTTCTTAATTTTATACATAATAATTATACGACGAGTGTATTGAACGCTCATATTAATTGTGAATACTTCTTTTATTTGTCAGTACCATGGAAATGATGTCAATAGTACCGTGGCATTGAAATTTTCAATTTATGTCCTAGTTTTTTTTGTCTGTATAGGCTTAGATCCGGGATATAAAACGACCTTCACCGAGATGTTTATTTGATGAAACGTATTTTATATTTAATTTAATATGTCAATAAATATTTATTTCATATGGGTTGCCTAACAAATTTTAGTCCAGGGTATGTTTAATTAATAATTAAAAAAAAAAAAAAACATTTCACCGGTTTGATTATTAGATAAATTCTATACCAATCGAAAGTATGAAGCCCATAGAATATGCAAACGTTAGGTTGCCTATTCTTTTCCAGTCACAAGTATCGGGTAGCCAAGTATAAACAGGTAAATCTATACCGGACCTTGATTTTGAGTTTTTAAAACTTATGTATAATTTTTCCAGTTGTTCCATAGCAAAGTATCTACTTATATACCTATATCTAGGGACTAGGATCCTCGTCGGACTAGGGTTGCAAGTTTTTGTTAGGACTTAAGACTAATTAACTTGATATTGCTTATTATTTTAACGACAACCAGCTAACTATGAACGATAAATGTGCAAAATGTAGCTTGGTTATTGTAACAATTTTATTATAATTAGGGTATTTACAGCGATTCAACGAATACCAAATTTCGGAATTCTCGAAATAATAACGATAGTTTGTTACATACATTCGAATAAATACGGTGGCGTGAGAGAATATAGGAATCTCAGCTTGCTTGTTTCGGTTTCGGAGACAAGGGCAAGACAGGTAGTGTAATTACTGGCACGGAGACATAACATCTTATGTCTCAGGATAGGGGAAACATCCCCCCCATGGTTCAGGCCTTGACGTGGCGGTGAGGCTCAGTAGGCTAGGGTGTATAGTAGCAGTAGCTTCCGTACAGCGGCCGGTCTGTGTTGGATGCGAGTGACGAGGAATCGGTCGTCTCGGCGTTCTTTCAGGGAGGACTATGTTCAGCAGTGGACGGATAGAGGCTGATGATGATGGTGATGATAAAAAATTCGGTATCTCCGAACCGTTACGACTTGGGGACCTGCAATAAAAGTGCATTCAACGCCAGGTGCGTTATACAAGGTTGATAAAAGCGAGAGGCATTAAATTAAACCACGTATACTATGTACCATTTTCAGGCTACACACCAAAAACTGGACCAATAGAATCAATAGTTTAGTTACAGGGTATTTATAAAGTTTTAAAGCCGCTCCGGTTTGTTCGACCCGGTGAGACGCAACGTGCTGTGCGACGTTGCCTTTTAGATTCGAAGGACATTTTAAAAAGGCTTACAAAGAGTTTTTACGTTTTACTTTGGCTATTCACGTATTTAAGTTCTATGAAAAACTTTATTTTTATTGCTCTCAAACTATCTTTTATAGTTTCGAATTAACCGTAAGCATGTGTAGTATATACAGTAGTTTAATTTAATGCCTCTCGCTTTTATCAACCTTGTATGCTCTGATGTACCGGGTGTTTGGATGACGCTTATCACTTACCATCAGGTGAACCGACTGTCCGTTTACCTCCTCTTGTATAAAAATATGACCTTACTCAGACCAATTACATAATCTTGTTGTCGAGTAGACATAAAGGAAAAGTTATTCTCGTAGCCGAGATATTGTATAATATACACGTGCTTGATAATTTACAATGTTGCTATCGTCTACCAGTCTGGATGTTATACATATAGTCTATAGATAACGTACTCTCAGCTTGCATCATGTTTGTTTACGATGTTTATGTAATTTTCCTTAGCTGGGCGTAAAGTGGCATTATGTGCGAGTTATAGATAGGTGTATGTTGGTACAGGTGGAGGTGAGTGACGGGAGAGAGCTGTCTTAGCGTTTATTGATAGTGGCCTTTGTCTACCAGTGGACGGTTCCTCCGTACTCGCTAATGATGATTTTGATTATGATAGACTAAAGCTAAATGCATAAGGTTACAGTGTACAGGAATTATTCACCGCGTCCAAGAGAGCACGCCGAATTCGGGCGTGGAGGGGGCCCCGCCCCTGTCAACAACAGCAATAATCAAAACCTCACGGGGTGGCTGCAACTGTTCCCGCTGGCGGAGTGGGCCCCAGTATCGCTGGCGCCATCTGCCGTGTCCTCACCTCAATGAGTCCACCCAGTAGGGGTAGTCTGACCACCAAACCGATGTACCATTAGGGCCAATAAGCCATTAGCTTAGACATTTAGAAAAAAAACCGGGATTTTTCACACAGCACCCTATAAGCAGCGATAGCGTTGACCGATGACCTATGACTGTATCAAAGCAACCTTTGGGATGTTTATCAGCTTAGGCCTGGCATTTCCATTACAAAGTGACGAGTGGCAGGTGCAGTGGTCGGTCGGATCTGTTGCGGGTTCAAATACCGTTATTATTGACGTATTTGATCGTGACTTTCACTAACTTGAGAACACTAAATTTAATGCAATATAAAATCAAAATCCACAAATTTGATAAAAAAAACAGGTGAGAAGACGATCTCCGTGGCCGGTCAAGGGATCGGCCGTCTTGGCGTTCATTGAGGGAGACCTATGTTCAGCAGTGGACGGATAGAGGCTGAAGATGATGATGACGATGAAATCTTTTTACTTTTAAGTTCACATATAATTTTATAGCAAAAAGCTCGTTACTTAGTTATTACAATAGTATTATTTCATTGTATCCGAAAAATAATACATACTTTTTAGTAGCTTACCAAGCATTACCATCGTATGAATATAGCTAATTAATATAATAATATTTATGGACGCTTTAACACCACGTCAATCTGGTGTCGTGGTAAGTTCTCGAAGAACTTGTGTTACGGGTACCAGACAACGGAAATATATTTAATACTTTTATACGATAGGTGTATATTTAAGATTTTTATTATATATTACACATATTTAATACACATCCATGACCCAGAACACAGAAAATATTTTTGTTCCCTGGCGGGATTCCAACACGCAACCTTCGGCTTGAGCGTCAAAGAAAGAAAGAAAGAAAAATATTTTATTGTTCACACCAAAGATCAAAACTCACATACATTAATATTATTCACATCCAAACTCTTTTTTTATAAAAGAGAGGGCAAACGGACAGTCGTTTCACCTGGTGGTAAGTGATATACGACATCCATAGACACCCGCTACTTGATTAACAGGTGTTAAGTAAGCATTACCATAACCAGCCATACCCTAAGTCGTATCGTTCTTTGTGAGTTTATATGTAAATTTGGATTACCTCTGTATCATATTAGAATAGATAATATTCCTGAGAGAGGCTGATGTTAAGCTGGATGGTTGTAGACTGATCATAATGATGATGACTACTTTTCCTTTGTCTGACCTCCATAATTCATTCGCTGTCCTTATAACTAATTAATGGTATCATTATGGTTTTCCGTACTCTCCGTAGCTAACCTCTACATGTGACTAAGCATAACATATTAAAGTTGAGAGAGTCATTTGTCCACCGGTGGACGGTTAGAGGATGATGATGATGATGGCGACCGTCGCTTCGTTTCACATCCATTCCTTCATGAATAATACAGATAATTATACTGGTGATATATAATCTCCCGTAGCGTAACTTCACTGAGCATCATATTTTTCTTCCAGGACCGTGTGCTGAACATCACCAGCCAGATCATGGACCAGGTGTTAGGGGACGAGCGGGTCGCGAGGGGGTTCCGAGTGAAGTTCCCCGAGGACGTGCTTCAGGATAACCTCGCTGGACAGCTCTGGTTCGGCGCTGAGGTAGGATTTATTGAGACGCAGTTTATGAAAGTGACGTCATTAGGATGGTGTTTTTATGTTAGATAGGCTAACTGGCAAGAGCGATACAGGGGGTAACATTAGCGGCTAACGTCGCCTATAACACAACCCTCTCCATCAGGAACTAGTCCAGACAATTCATGGTTACCTATCCTGAGACCTGTGTTTCGGAGAGAAGAGCAAGACAGGCAGTGTAATTACTGGCACCGAGACTTAACATCTTATGTCTCAGGATAGGCAACACATAAATGAGTTGCCTGGGCTCGTTCCAGGTAAACTAGTGTTCATGGGTGACGTCGACCACTTACCATCAGGTGGCACGTTTGCCACCAATAAAATTCGTGTGGGAATCGTGGACTATATTGTATATGTTCGGTGCTAGAGAGAGTGGCCGGGGGCTTGATGGCTGAATTTAAACTAATTATCTCCACTTTTAGACGTTTACTGAAACCACAAAAGTAAGGCACGTTTCGACTACAGACATACCCTTTTTTGTCCTTTTACGCCGGGAAATGCTCTGAGGCATCCCGGCTGGGGAGTGGGCCTCCCCAGGCGGGTATGTGGGACTCGCTGCGCCTGAAAGATGGTAAGTGGACGCAGCTCTACCCACTAAATACCGGCGAGTGCCACCAGTGCCGCCTTTGGTGTGGTGCCCCGGATCTGTTAAGCGGACAGGGCACCTCGACGGCTAGTCAGTCCTGCAAGGCCAACGCCACCTCCACAGAGGGGTTGTCCCGCACCACAGAACAACCCCTCCCAACGTCGGGACAATACAATGGGGTGAGGTTCCCATCCTCGCCCCTTGCCCTTTTGTCCCCTCTTCTTATAAGAGGGGTACAAAGAACCCCCTCGGCTCAATTAGCTTCGCCCAAGGTGCTGGGCTCGCCCAAGGCTACTGAGCCCCACCGCCACGTCAAGGCCTGAACCATGGTGGGGCTACAGACATCCCCTGAGTGAACAGAACGAATGAATTTCTTCTAACAGCTAATAAAGCAAAAATGTTACCAAATTTAAAAATTAAATACCCACTACATAATGGCGTATTGTGCTTTGTTGGTGTTGCCAACAATCCGTATTCGCATTTGGTTTCTTTTTTTTGCCTTCATATGTAGGTACTTTATCAGTCACAGTAAATAAAACGTAGTGAATTATGCATGATGCGATTAGCATGTGTAAATAAAATGTCCATTTGACTACAAACGTCGCACGTGTGTAATTATGATAACGTCGAGAATGCTCTGACGTGCGAAAATTAGCGGTCAATCAACAGTTATTGCGTGTAAATAGTAAACAACACAAATCCGTGTTACAGGGATAGTTAGTGTAAAGGATGGATGTAGTTCATCATCATCAGTCTCTCTATCCGTCCCCTGCTGAACATAGGCCTATTACAG
Source organism: Helleia helle (assembly GCA_963853865.1). Lineage (NCBI taxonomy): Eukaryota > Metazoa > Arthropoda > Insecta > Lepidoptera > Lycaenidae > Helleia > Helleia helle. The sequence goes on from OY971436.1 coordinate 7,684,364, forward strand.
ATACTGTCCATCTGTCTGTCTCAGAGATGTATCTTTTAATCCGTAATAGGTGTATACATAAAATTTCCACATACTGCTTTATCTTGGCAGCTAGTGAAATACGTATTACTTTTTTATAGAAGTGGGGGCAAACGGACAGTCGGTTCTCCTGATGGTAAGTGAAAGCGACATTCACGGACATATGATACACCAGAGGGTTAGCAGGTGTGTTGCCGGGCTTTCAAATATGAGTATGCTCTTTTCTTGAAGGTCCCTAAGTCGCAGTTGATTCCATATATTCGTCGTGCGAGGCAGGGAATGCCGTAAAAATCTAGTTGTTGTGAATTTCGGAACATTGAGATGGTGAGGGTGAAATTTGGAGATTTTACGCAATGTCCGGTGGTGGGATTCTACTGCAGAGTGCAGGTATTAGTTCGAAAAAATCCTCAGAACACTCCCCTGCTAAAAATAAATCAAAAAATAATATTACCCAACAATCACACCGCGTCTACCAAATTCTTACGAACTCAGAACGGTAGCAGTTCGTAAGAACCACAAGTTCTAGTTACGGGTACTAGGAAGGGAAATAAATTAAAAAAAACCCATTTAAGGGCCCTTGGTAGGTGAAAACGGCAAAATTAGCTGTTTTCTATTAGCTGCTATTTAACAACTTGAAGATTTCTGGCACTGAAATTTCTAATATGTTAATACAGAACGTATGTATGAGGTGATGACAGTTTTCAAAAAACGATTGGAAAAATTTTGCTCGATAGAAAAAAAATCTGAAGTAACCTCTAAAATTTCATATAAATGAATATTACGACCGTGTTTTACAATAATCATTCTTATAAAATCACAAACACATAGATTTTTACCCTGACGATGTGTTAACAGTTTTAGATTTCCAAAAACTAAAAAAAATATTAACTTTTTGATAAAATTCAAAGTTTCCATACTAACAACGGACCTCGGGCCGCGCATCACCTGTGAGACCCAGTACCGCTTCGGCATTCGCATGCGGGGGTTGTGTCGCTCGTCACGCGGAACCCGCGAAAGTTACGAGTCCAAAGCAAGAGTAAACAAACTAATATTACCTTGGGAAAGAAAAGAAAGTCGCTATCGATATTGACTACCTACTTGTCTGTCTTTACAAAATAATGTTTAGCTAAATATCACAATATATGGTATGGTAATGGATTTTAGTAATTTTTAAATTGTAAATACTTATATTTGCCGGACCGTATGGCAATGGATCGGCCGTCTTTGCGTTCATTGAAGGAGGCCTATATTCAGCGGTGGACGGATAAGGGCTGATGATGATGATGAAATACTTACATAATTTACTTAGATACGAACGTGAAGAGTGGTGTGTGGGAGTAAATACTATAAATTGTTATAGAATACATACTATTTGAAAAGATTAGTTCTAGTTTTTTTTTGAATTTGAAAAAAAATATTAAAACTATACAAATATATTATTTTATTATAAATAAAATTGAAGTGTCTGTATCTTATTATACGAGTAATTTCAAACTTTTCACTAAATATGACGACCTCTGTGGCTCAATAGTTAGCACGTTGGCGCTCAAGCCCGAGGTAGCGGGTTCAAATCCCGCAAGAGAACAAAAATTTTTCTGTGTTCCTGGGTCATGGATGTATTAAACATATAATAAAATACTTATATGTACATGTATAATATAAAAGTATTAAATATAATATTTCCGTTATCTGGTATCCGTAATACAAGTTCTTCGAGGATTTACCACGTGACCAGATTGACGTGGTGTACAAAGAGTCCATAGATTTTATTTGTTCGGTACTTACATCGAAAACCATTTTTATAATCTGTCTGTTTATCTTACTTAGCCGGAAGTTTGGCTAATCTCAGAAACGGCTGGACCGATTTTGACGGGATTTTCACTGGCAGATAACTGATATTACAAGGAGGAACTTAGGCTACAAAACTAATCATCATCAATTCAAATACTGCTGTACCGACTACCGATGATATATCATGATCCACCCATGGCTGGTGATAGGTCTCTCACACTGAACACCAAGACGGCCGATCTTATGCCACTACATTACATGATAATGATGATAATATATAATATATCAGTAGCAGAATTGATCCACCCATGGCTAGTGATAGGTCTCTCTCACGGAACACCAAGACGGCCGATCTCATGCCACTACATTACATGATAATGATGATATTATATATATCAGTAGCAGAATTGATCCACCCATGGCTGGTGATAGGTCTCTCTCACTGAACACCAAGACGGCCAATCTCATGCCACTACATTACATGATAATGATGATATTATATATATCAGCATCAGAATTGATCCACCCATGGCTGGTGATAGGTCTCTCTCACTGAACACCAAGACGGCCGATCTCATGCCACTACATTACATGATAATGATGATATTATATATATCAGTAGCAGAATTGATCCACTCATGGCTGGTGATAGGTCTCTCTCACTGAACACCAAGACGGCCGATCTCATGCCACTACATTACATGATAATGATGATATTATATATATCAGTAGCAGAATTGATCCACCCATGGCTGGTGATAGGCCTCTCTCACTGAACACCAATTTTTAGCCTAAGTTACTCCTTATATCAAACAACATACCTAACATCAACTATCTGCCAGTGAAAGTCCCATCAAAATCGGGCCAGCCGTTTCAGAGATTAGCCGGAACAAACACACAGACAGACAGACGGACAGATAAAGAAAAATTGTAAAAAACACTATTTGGGTATAATATGTCCCGTGTAAACATCCATATGCATTCAATAAAAAGCTGTTATTTTGATATTACAAACAGACACTCCAATTTTATTTATCTGTATAGATTACACAAACAACATAGCTATTTAAATAATAATTATATATAATAATATACATTTTGATAAATAAAAAAAATTGGTTTCGGTATACACAGCGAAAGGGCTAAACATTATGTAATGGTTATCATTCAAAATACAACGAAATAGGATCGCTTGATATTATGAAGTTCGGTGACCTACACAGTACACTGATTACCCCTCGCGCGGGGCTCGCGCGGGGCTGGCGCGGGGCTGGCGCGGGGCTCGTGCGTGTCCCCCGCGCACACGGACCGTCCCCCACACCTCACGGCACGAAATCTGAATTTTCGCTGACCGCCTAAGCCCCCTTAAATACATGTATAAACCTCCACATGCAGACTGCAGACGCGGACACGCATACGGACGTAGAGAGAAAGAGAGAGGAAGTTGAGGTCTCGGTGTCCAAGTCAAGAAAATCTAAGAACAAGCATCAAATAGATTTGACAAGCTAATAATAATACCGTATTGGAACGAGATCTCAACATACGAAAAACTCCAAGAGTGACAGAGACATAGATACTTTCTTTTGTCTTTGTCAGAATATTCCTTTTTTTTGTTGGGCACAACATCTTTATGCCCAACAAAAAATAATCGACTAAATTTGAATGCCTTACAAACATTCTCACTTGCAAAGTCAGATATTATGTCGGCCATCTTGTACTACATTTTAATTTGGTCGGTTTATAAAATATGGTGATATAAAATATACCAGTTTTGTTATAGGCAGGCAATAATATGGTATTGTATAAAAGGGTGACTGGAATCTTCGAAATAAGCCATTACAAATATGTTTATTTCTATCCTAAAAGGCTAAATACCTTAGAATTCTAAGGTTGTGATTGTTGATTTAAGATATCTATATCAACCTCTCTTCCCCGATACACTATTAAATAACGACAAATTGTTGTCGTCAGCCACACCATATAGGTCTCACTTGCGAAATGACCAGTTATGACGTCTTTCACGTAACCGGTACATCATTCCATGATCTAAAGCCCCGGGAAGGCCGTGTATGGCGATGCCGAGTGTTGCAATGGACCGGACTTCGTGCGTAACAATTATCTCCAAATGTATATGTGGAAAAACTTATGTCAATTGTTTCGTTATTCGTATAATGATACGGCAATTAGTGGATGTTGTTTTTTTGGATAAATTATCGGTATTGGGTGTGAATTTTGGACTTGTTCGCCTTAGTAAAGAAAGGCTTTAGAATGGTTCTTCAGATCAAATGGCCGAGTAAAATTCCTCCTTACAACCTTAGCTTACGAGTGGCAATGTTGAAAAAGTTCTTTACTGAATCCCAAGAAAGCAAGGTATTCTAAATTAAGAGTGACTCATTATAATGAAACAATTTTTACGGATTTTATCGCGGTTTATTAAGATTTTTACAAGCCCGACGTTTCGGATACTTTACAGCAACCATGGTCACGGGAGGACTAAGGTGTCTGTCATACGTCCGGACTATATAATAAGTGAAATTCGCGTAAACATTAGAAAACATTACGACTGAGTCTAAAATAACACATAATATGATTCTGTAGAAAATGTCGTTCCTTTATTTTTATTCTAGAAGATTCTCTACTTCTTTCCAGTGCCTAGCAGCGGGCTCATCCATCATGAATCGCGAGGAGGAGTCGGCCGCGATGCGTCCCCTCGCCAAGGCACTGACTCGTAGCCTGGAGACGGTGCGGTCTCTACTGCGGGAGCAGTGCTTGCGGCCGCGCGGGCTTGCGCTGCAGGACCATGATGACATGCTGCACGAGAGCCTCCGCATATTTGACAGGTAGGAAGTTGCTAGGGGCATGTATAGCCCGACCAAATTAGAATACACCCAGTGAAAGGCAAGTATATTTTTATTTTAGTAATTTTATTTTTATATGTAGTCCCTTATTCACATGGCGAATGAGGCGTTCGTAGACATTGCCGGAATCAGAAATATAGAGCAGCTTCGTAAAATAAAACTGACGGGTACAGAATGCAGCTGGGAGCGACGACGACTCTACGACTATACGACGAAGATACGACTATACGACGACGATACGACTATACGACGACAATACGACTATACGACCATACGACGACTACGACTATACGACGACGAAACGACTATACGACGACAATACGACTATACGACGACTACGACTATACGACGACGATACGACTATACGACGACTATACGACGACGATACGACTATACGACGACTACGACTATACGATTATACGACGACGATATGACTATACGACGACGCCCATAGTGATCGCGTTAGTTTAAAACAATATAACCTACCTATCCTTTTTTGTCGCAGTCGAAATGCTTTGCGCATTCACCCGGGGATGGGGCGTCCCAGGGGATGTGTGGAAGTCCCGGCGCCCACGAATCTACCCCTGGCGCCGGTATACCGCACTAAAAACCACTCCGAGTTGCCTTCAGCCGCTTGAAGGGGAGTGTCCCCGAACTGTCTAATACAGGACACTCCCCGCGACCGACCGGTTCCCTCAAAAGAACTAATCAGGCTTCCTTCTATTATGGGAGAACTCCGACAACTGAAGCACCCTCTCCGACATTGGAACTATTTTACCGGGGCTCTTATCACCTATCCTCGTCTGATAACTTGCAACTATTGGTTCTCCAGGCTGTTCGCCGAGTTCGAGCTGTGCTATGTGAGTGCGATGGTCAACGTCAAGACGCCCCACGAGTTTGAAGCCCAGCAGCTGATATGCGTGCTGTTCTCGGAGAGTCTCCGGCGGGCGTTGAAGCATAACCTACTGACACAGGAACAGGTGGGATACCCTTCCAGTATTGTAATAACTTGATTGTTACGTTCAAAATGGCAAAAGAAAGCGTTTAGATATAGAATCACTCCGTTGGCCTTCTGTCTGTTTGTCAAACACAAACCTATAGGATTACTTCCCATTTAAATATAATCATGAAATTTGATAAGAAGCTAGGGCTCACAACATAAGTAAAGGAAAAATCTGCAAAACCGTTAATTTGTTGTAATAAAGAAAGAAAAACTACGGAACCCTTATTCAAAGTTGGTCTTGCACGTTTTTTGTAAACAACAAAGTTTCAACCATCGAAACTGAGTGTCAGGGGCTATTTTAGGATGAGACGACTGCAAATCTAGCTAAATTGAATTAGAAGTCGGGCCAAAAGTATTGTTACTTATTACGTTGGCTGTTTTTATTGATTTCTCACAGATGTGTATACCTTGGAAATGCATAAAAAACATAGCAAATATAAAAACTTTGTTTATATTCCCAGACCAGACGGCCGGCTGGTCGAGTGGTCAGGTTACTGGACACTACGTACGCAGCGGTCGCGGGTTCGTAACCCGCCAGATGCAGATAATTTGTATGATGAATATAGATGTCTGCATCAAGTCTCTTAAATTTATTTCCGTTCCTAGTACCTGTGACACTAGTTATTACGAACTTACCACGGGACTAGGTTAACGTGGTGTGATTGCTGAATAATATTTAATTACTTATTAAATTTATTTCAGGTGGACTCATACGACCCGGCTCTGATGTTCGCCGTGCCCCGTCTAGCCATCGTGAGCGGTCTACTGATCTACTCCAGCGGACCACTCAGCATAGACAAGCCTACAGGTAGGTCTGGTGCCTGATCATAGGTCGATCTAGGGTTTCCTTGATCAAACTTAGGCTAGGTAGGTAGGGCTTAGGTCTGGCCTGCGCTGGGGCCAGCCTGTCGCTGAGGTGCTCCCCTGCCTGTAGAACCGGGACCTTAAAAAGCACTCGCAGTTTTTGTTTGGGTAGGGCACTCCCAGGTGAAAGTCCCACATAGGGCCAGAATCTATCCAGAGATCTTGGTTACATCCATAAAGGATTTCCCTGCGATAAAATAAAATAAAAACTTACTTATTTTAATGTCACAATTAAACTTATATTCAATTGTGACATTAAAATACTGACAAAAGGTGAAGTATGCAGCCATAAAAGTTTCAACAAAAATGGGTCTGATCAATTCATACCGTTTCGCCCAGTATGTAGGTAATATAATATTAATATTTCAGTCCTCCCGTGACCACGGTTGCTGCAAAGTATTCGAAACGACGGACTTGTAAACATCTTAATAAACAGCGATAAAATACTTGATTCGTTTTAGTAACATTGTGGGTTTTAATTGAAACTGCATATTTGTAATGTAAATGGCTTTGCTTACTCAAAGTAGGGACAAGAAGGGTGTAATTTCTAGCACAGAGGCATACCTTGCATACAATAGGCGACACGTGGAATAATTTATATAATACGCTTAAAACCCTCTATTTTTAGAGGAGATGTCGGACATGTTCCGTCCGTTCCGCACGCTGCTGCACAAGATCCGCTCGCTGCTGTGGACGCTGGACCGACGGGAGCTGCTCGCGCTGGAGAAACTGCTCTGCACCAACGAGGACATCTCCAACCTGGCCGTACTCGAACTGCCACCAGGTACCGACTTTACTTACTAAATATATATTATACATAATAAAAATGTGAGCGACGATAGTCCAGTGGGTATGGGCTCTGCCTCCTGAGTGAGAGATCCGGGTACGAGCCTGGCCTCTGTGGTGCCTTGAAATGGATTTTTCTAAATTTTTATGTGCATCTGAACATGAGATGATCGCTTGCTCTTTTTTATGTTAGTTGGATAGGCAAACTGGCAAACGTGCCACCTGATGGTAAGTGGTAGACGTCGGCCATAAACATAAATATAAACTATGGTCCAACACCCTCTTCGCCTGATTTCGAGGACCCGTGCTGTGTGGACATATAAGGGTCGATATTATTATTATTACATAATAAAATGTTGTTGCAGCGGCGAACTCCACACAAGACTCAAGTTATCCTGACATCGGAGAATTCGTGTCCAAGTTTTACGCGGACCACGCGCACTGCAGAGATCTGTACACGCAACAGAGGTACTAGCAGTGTCCTACGGTTTCACCTGCCCTAAAATTATCCTCCGTAATAGAGGCAGATCTAGAGATTTCATCATACAAACAAACAAATTCTTGAAATGTGCTTGTTTTATTAGTGTTTTTCTTTTCAATAATGTTTTTATTTCTTTAAAATAATATTTCAGTGTTATATTTACTCCATATCGTTATAATACTTGTAATAATCATTCTTTATATCCTACTCCATATTAAATGTGAGCCCCCTCGGCTCAATTCGCTTCGCTCAAGGTGCAGCGGCTCACCCTAGGCTACTGAGCCCCACCGCCACGTCAAGGCCTGAACCATGGTGGGGCTGAACAAAGGCCTCCCTCAATGAACGCCAAGACGGCCGACCCCTTGCCACTCGCATCCAACACGGACCGGCCACCGCACGGAGATCGTCTTCCCACCACGTAATGGCCGACCAACACTTCGTCTACCTAAACGTGGCCTCCACTCTTGAACCTTATTGGGCCAATAAGGCCAATAATACGCTCAAGTAACAACAAACAAATATATAAACTAAGATATAATATCAATAACGTACTTATCCTTAATTTTCAGTTCGAGGGAACCTACAATAACGGACGGAGATTACCTCCCAGACAACATAGAAGTTATGACGCCCATCATAGACGGCCTCAAACGTTTGACAGAAGATATCGACGAGTCCGAGAAGGAGTCCGAAGTCGATATCGACAAGAGCACAGACAAATTAACGGACACAACTAGCACTGACACATTCCAAACACACGACAGCAAAGATAGCAACAAGAGTAGGAAAACTAGCAAGACGGAGAGTAGTGACTTATCCTCGCTGAGGAATCTATCGACTAACGGCCTTATGATGTTCGATCCGCTTGTAATAAACGCGGTGTCAGCGTCCACGTCCGGAGAGAACAATCGACAGATCCCAGATCACGACTTAGTGACGTCACTCAACGAACAAGTCACAGAAATAGCTGACAGGCTGTCATCGATAGTTAGTGATGTGGACATTATGGAACACAACCCTATGCACTCGTATTCGACGAATGATGTTACACTGATCGCGACGGAAAGTACGGAAGATTTGATCGGACCAAGGAATGAGATGCTGAGCTGCCTCCCGTCTACTAGTCATGGATACTTGATACCGAACGCTATCAGCCAAGAACCCGTAGTACTGGCATCGCTTTCACATAACAATTCGGCAGTTTTCAACCAAGAAGAGGAGAACGATATAAACAGTGCAATACTAAACCCGGACCTATCTTTGATCATGCATGACAACATTGAAGCGGAGATTGTAAATACTAACATATCCATTGCTAACGCTAACCTAAGTTCACTTTTACTAACCAATGAGGAGTTTAGAGAGAGTTTTGTAGATAATAATGATGTAACAGACGACAATACTAGTTTCCATTCCGCTAAGATGACGTTGGATAAAGACGATGAGAGAGTCAAGTTCATGCTGGGATATGAAAGTGACCACGAAACACCAGCTGATTCTGGTGTTAGCACGGAGAATACCAGCTTGGACCGCTCACCGGATACAGAGAGTAAGGAACTGAAAGAGAACCATTACATGCAACAGAACAGGGTACTGAAAAGTCCGGAGACGGAAAGAGAAGATGACAAAGAGAAGAACACTCTAGAGCGTTCTTTCAACGATATGGGTGAAGTCACAGTTAACATCAACTATGTAGAACACAATACTCAGAAAAACGAAGCAGGCTCATCTCATATAGAGAATGTAAATATAGATAGACTTAGTGAGGAGAATATAAGTGAAGCGACCAATAACTCTGACGCGCAGAACTGGGAAGAGAACAACCAAGAAGAGATAAGAACGATAGAAGATGTTATATCAGGGTTAAGAAGACAAAGGGTGGCGGACAGAAAGAATATATTACTAGATGAAGACAATAGAAGTAGAGCAGAGGGTGATACGTCACAAAGTCAAACGAGACAGAGGAAAACGAGGAAGACTGGATCGAAGAGTAAAAAGAAGAAAAGTAAGATCTGGTCGCCCGGTATTGTGATTATTGATAGCAGGTCAACGCAAAGTCAGAATAGCCCTTTACGTTTGAATTTGGATCACTTTGTTGACGAAAGGTGAGGAATTTATTGCTTATATCTGCCTTTGTTAGTCTAACGCCAAAAAGATAGTTTATAAGTCCACTATGATAAGTCTAGTCACTCATGAAAATCAATTTCGAAAAATTCACTTCATGTGACAGTATCTATACACCCACCTCTGTGATAATAATTTTTACCATATTATACAGAGTGGTGTCGACATGACGACATTAAATTAAAACAGGATCACTACTAGTCAATCAAAATACTTTTTAATACATAATTAAATCAGGTGTTACACAAACTAGAACAATGACAAACGAGAAACGAAATTTTCTAACAAACTATTTCCGAAAATAATATTGACGAAACAGAAGATCCTTAAGGGCCCCTTATCCCAAATTGTTGTTTCTGGATCGAGTTGTTTTCATAGAAGTCGTCATTTTAAAATAATAATTAAAAAAATAGGGTATAGATACATCTTTGATCTAGGGATTTTTTTGGATAAAAATACAATATTTAACATTTTACATGATCAAAAAAAAGTCTAAAGTAACGTCGATTTTAAAAGCATTTTGAGTAGTATTAGATTACTAAACGGAGATGACGTGGAAATGATTGGATAGATTTTTATTATGTCACTTCAAAAATTTTTGAAAAATAAAAAACGATAAAAATGGCTCTCGCTCGCGCATCGCAACACGTCGCGCCAGTACCCAGCCGGGCGTCATCGAAGTAGGACCTGTGCCGCATTTCATATTATTACCTCTAAATAAATAAGACGACACAGTGTAAATAATATAGCTACTTAATACTTACTAACAATTGTTGTTCTTAGTTGTAATTAGTTTGTAATACAAAACCTTTAATTAGTGTAAATAAATAGATACTTGAGTTTGTGTAGTACCTAGTTATTTAATTGAAATGGCGAATAAAAAAAGTTAAATAAGGAAAAAGAATCTTAATACAGTTTTATCACAAACTAGCTGTTGCCCGCAGCTTCGCCCGCGTTAACTTAGATATACAGCCGTATACGGATTGAGGATGATTATTTATCTATGGACGGGCGTAGGACTTTATTTTATAATATGTAGTGATTAAAACCGTATTTTTGTGAATGGCTTTTACATTACCGCTTTATAATTGGCAATTTTTTAAAGTATTAAAATGGATATAGGTAGTATGTTATATTTAACTAATGTAGACATATTATGCCATCGCGGACTTTTCAGTATGCATATTTAGGATACACAATTCTACCATACATTGATACAATAATAATTAATTATCCTAACTTTCGGAACCGGGCCCGGTTAAGGTGTACAATAATGTAGTACATTATTTTGATCTATCTGTTAGGGTTCATCCAGCGTTTGCAATGTAAGTGCAAAAAATGTGTTTATATATGACATCACATTAGAAACTTCTAAAATTATCAGTGTTTATCTATTATATTATGCATGTACCTATTACCTTCCTCTTGAATCATTCTATCTATTAAAAAACCGCATCAAAATCCGTTGTGTAGTTTTAAAGGTGTAAGCATACATACAGTCAGACGCGGGAAGCGACTTTGCTTTATAGTTTATACTATGTAGTGATGTCTTCTGCCGGAAATTGTTAACACTTGAAGAATCCAAATTGTCCGACAATAAAGAAAATGAGGAACCTTCATCACAAAATAATTCTGATTTGCAATCATTTCCTAGCCCCCTACCCACAGGGCAGTGTCGTGAGGACTATGGCTTTGACTCTCTTCTCAGAGGAGACACGTGTCTAACATTAATCGATGATGTATGAGTCGATGAAAATGAACCTGGACCTAGCATACGACAACTAAATTTTGTTGAATTTTAAAACAATTAAAACAATTAATATAGTATAAAAGAATATGTTTGTCTACAATTTTTTAATCTCCTACAAGCATTCTTAGAATGATTGATTTTTTTTATAGCTTAGGCCTTAGGGGGACAAACGAGCATTCGGAGCATTAGATGACTACCGACTCCCATAATAATAATAATATCTAAGGACGCTTTTTGCACCACGTCAATCTGGTCCCGTGGTAAGTTCTCGAAGAACTTGTGTTACGAGTACCAGACAATGGAAATATATTTAATATTTTATACTAAACACATATTTAATATTTTTAATTTATAATACACATATTTAATACACATCCATGAAGCAGGAACACAGAAAACTTTTTGTTCCCTGGCGGGATTCGAATCCGCAACCTCCGCCTTGAACGCTAACGCGCTAACCATTGAGCCACAGAGGTCGTCCTCGTAAACATCCACACAAGAGATTATGCAGATGCATTACCCTCCTTTACCCCATCGCCTGCCATGGGACACCGGAAACTCACACACCGCAAGAAACGCGACAGCATAATTAGTGTCACTTGACGCCATTATGATGTGAACGAGAGGTACCCCTCCGGTCGTGCCGGCCCAATTCGGCTGAAAGCAGCATGGCACTACCTTTTAGACCTATATAGCTAATTTATCCTTCCTAATCCTTACTAATATTATAAATGTGAAAGCGTGGATGTTTGTTACGCTTTCACGCGAAAACTACGTAACCGATCATCATGAAACTTTGTACACATATTCTTGGAGGTATTAGAAGTAACATAGGATACTTTTTATAAAAAAAAAAAACTAAAGAGAGGTGTCAAGGGACACCCGGATGGATCGAAGTTCCTTTCGATTAATTAGTGAAGAAATAAAACTATCTTATCCTGCGCAGACGAAGTCGCTGGTACCAGCTAGTATTTCTATAAATCCAAAACTAGATAACTATAACAATAACAAGATTTTGTTATGCATAATTATTACTGTAGTACATAAGTATAATACGATACTGCTTATTCGTATACTGTGGAGTGCTTGCCGGCCGTGGTAGGTCACCGGAGTTCACATAAAGACATCTCCCGCGCAACGCAAGTGCAAACCGATTCGGTGCGTTAAATACCTATAGTTTTGGGAGAAGGGGCCCTTAATTGAAAGATGTCAAATTGGCAACGTCTTGGTGAATGACCTAATAAGCGAAACTTGCGAAATTGTAATGTATTTACAGGATGTGTTAAAATTATAAAAGAGAAAGTAATTACTGTGGCTATACCATTCAATGTAATTTGATGAAAGTTGGTGTACAAACTACCATAGCAATAACCAATATGTGGTTTAAATTAATGTCGTTATGTCGGTACCATTTTGTATAGCAAATAGTTATAATGTCTATTCTGTAAGCGACAATAGTCTATTTGTCTCTTTGGTCTTGGAAGTGAATAGATTTGAGCACTTGTGCACACTGAAAAATGTATTCTTTTTGAAAATTACTTTGTTAATAATATTGATTGCTCAGGGAAAGACGACATGAGGAATGAGGATACTGAAATGTCGAGTGAATTAAAATCATTGTGGTAGTTTGCCAATCTGCATGTCCTTACTACCTCGCCTGATTTTGAGGAGACGCTTTAACAACTGTGAGACGTATAGGTCACTTATTTCGTTTGTAGTAACAGTCAGATTTTTAATAACTTCAAATTACTTGATATTTTTGTATTTTGCAGCTGTGCGTCGGATTGTGCGGATGACGAGCAGATAGCTCTAGCGCTGCAAGCTCAGGAGTTAGCCGCTAGACAACAGGCGAGAGGGAAATTCAAGTATGTTCTATTAATATACTATCTACTTATTTAATTAGATGCAATTATGTCTTCCATGTTGGATATGAATGGCAAGGGAACTAGCCCAGGCAACTGACAACTCGTTCATGTGTTGTCTATTCTGAGACATAAGATGTTAAGTCTCGGTGCCAGTAATTACATTTCGTGCGGTTTGTGAGTTTCCGGTGGCCAATTGGGGGGGATAGAGAAAAGGAGGACAACACACAGTGTAGTGTACTTTTTTGGTTTATTATGAGGGTTATTTTGTCTGTCACATTCACTCACAAAACATGACATCATAGTTGCACATTTAATATTTTCAATTTTTATCGGACGAATAATAGAAAATTCACAAAATACATTATTTTTCTCTTATTTACTCGCAAAAACAGTGACATATCGGTGCTTCATTTACTGTCTCTTTTTCTCTCGTGTGGTTTGTACTTGATTAGGATATCACGCTCTCAAGCTTCAAGCAAAAAAAAAAAAAAAACTACGCGCGTACAAAGTACACATGTCAGAAGTGAAACTTATTTGGCAAATTATTTTTTTTATCTCGTTTATATTTATACTAATCTAAAGCTTTAAATTTCCGAGACTTGCGATGTGACGTTCGCTCTATCTCACTTCATCTCAATCGGTCTCAATCGCTCTCTCCCTCTTCGACAAAAACGCTGCACATTTTCGAGACGCGAATATTATTATTATTGCGTTTCATCCGTAAAAAAATACCCTCATGCGTCTAAAGAAGTTTCACTTCAAAAATATATAAAAACATCTTAATCATATACGATTATTGCAATAACTATAATATAAATATTGTATTATTATTGAAGTCAAAACTTCTTTAGGCGCGGTTCTCATATTTTTAGATTTTATATGATGTTTGAAAACAAACTGAAATGTCAATGTCATGCGGTCATTTTATGCGCCGTTTAAATTGTATAGGTTGTTATAATTTTTTCAGCCTGTATTATAGGTATTTCAATTTAATTGTTTTGTTTTCACTTCTATCGACAGTCCCTGTGACTGGTTGGGTTAGTTTTTTATTATATTATTATTGAATGTGCGCAGGTCTTCCGTAGACCTCATCCACCGGCTGTTCGTGTGCATCGCGGGGGTGGCGGACCAGCTCCAGACCAACTTCGCGGCGGACTTGCGCAACATCCTCAAGGCGGTGTTCCTCATGAACCAGACGCCCGAGCCCGAGCCCGAACCGGAGCCCGAGCCCGAGCCGGAGCCCGAGCCCGCGCGCGAGCCGCCGCTAGAGTACCAGCCCACCGAGGATCAGGTCATACAGAATGGTAGGTAGAATGTTGATGACGTTTTGAAAATTATAATTATATGGATATATTTTATACACCGCTATTTTTTTTTATTTCGCAAAAAAAAAAAACAATGGTTGAATTCGATATTAAATATTATGTATACGCATTCATATATTAATCACATTAGTTTTTGACAAAGCTACGAGCATTTAAAAATATGGATTTTTAATTGAAATTACTTGGTCCCAATATTAAAATTCTACGTAGGTACGTAAAATCGTTAAATCAAAAACTAACATAAACATTCAAATAAATAATGTGACTCGCAACCATTTATATTATAACCATTATTTTTGCTATTTAAACTTTTGTATAGTAACT
This sequence comes from Helleia helle, assembly GCA_963853865.1. Classification (NCBI taxonomy): domain Eukaryota; kingdom Metazoa; phylum Arthropoda; class Insecta; order Lepidoptera; family Lycaenidae; genus Helleia; species Helleia helle. Next base: position 7,699,553 of record OY971436.1, read on the forward strand.
AGTTCTTGTCTGATACGTTTGTGCTGCAACTAGAATAGAATAGAAGAAAATTTATTTAGGTAAATTATTATTATTACTACTGTGCTACATTTACATTTTAGATTAGTCTCTCTTCTTTAACGCCGGGAAATGCTCTGAGGCATCCCGCGGGGGAGTGGGTACTCCCGACGCGGGTATGTGGGACTCGCTGCGCCCGACAGCTGGTAAATGGACGCAGCTCTACCCACTAAAACCCGGCGAGTGCCACCAATGCCGCCTTTGGTGAGGTGCCCCGGATCTAGAAAACAAACAGGGCACCTCGACGGCTAGTCAGTCCCGCAAGGGACCGACGCCACCTCCACAGAGGGGTTGTCCCGCACCACAGAACAACCCCTCCCAACGTCGGGACAGTACAATGGGGTGAGGTTCCCATCCTCACCCCTTGCCCCCTGCTCTTCTGTCCCCTCTTCTTATAAGAGGGGTACAAAGAGCCCCCTCGGCCCAATTAGCTTCGCCCAAGGTGCACCGCTCACCCTAGGCTACTGAGCCCCACCGCCACGACAAGGCCTGAACCATGGTGGAGATTTTAGATTAGTCTGAGGATAATGGTGTTGATTATAACAACGCATATTTAAGTTACAATACTATGTTTTTTTTATCTACTGTACAATTGTTTTTTGTCCTTCATGTATAACCTTTGAACAAAATAGTTTTTTTTTGCCGAATGAAAAATGAAATTGTATTTTGAATTCATTTTTTTCACTTTGCTCTCGCAGGAAGTTCGTTCGATAGCGTGTACTCCGCGGAGGAAGTATACGCTGACAACTCATCTGATTCTTCTCGCTCGGATGCCAGCGCTGCCAGTGCTGCTAGTGCCGCCAGTGCTGCCAGTGCCACTAGCACAGTCAGTGCCAGTGCTAGCATTGCGATCCAGCGGCGCAACACCATGAACGAGTCGACTCGGACAGACAATACGCAGAACTTGCAGCCGTCCGCCTCTACAGGGGATCTCTCTTACAGGTAAAGCAAAATGCAATTCCAACTACCACCTCTCGTCCGCTAAGAAGAATACTATCATTAAAAAAAATACCATAAAAAAAACCTATAACCCCCTTCAATAAACCAGGTGGGAAGACTATCTCCGTGCCGATCCGTGTTGGATGCGAGTGGCAAGGGATCGGCCATCTTGGCGTTCGTTGAAAGATGTCATGTTAAGCAGTGGACAGATAGAGACTGATGATAATCATGATGATGAACCCCTTTCAATAATCATTGGGCGGTCAAAATGTTTAAAATCCGGCTCGAATGACCATTAAATATAGCGGTTCTTGTTACATGTTTACAGAGTTTTTCTGGTTTTTTTTGGTAATATTGTAATTTTATGTATGCACAACGAAAGAATATTTATTCTGATTTCTTAATATTTCATTAACAATAATAATAACATCTATGTACGCTTTTTACACCATGTCAATCTGGTCCCGTGGTAAGTTCTCGAATAACTTGTGTTACCGGTACCAGACAACGGAAATATATTTAATACCTTTATACTATACATATATTTAAGATTTTTATTATATAATAACACATATTTAAAACACATCTATGACCCAGGAACACAGAAAACTTTTTGTTAGCTGGCGGGATTCGAACCCGCTACCTCCGGCTTTAGCGCTATTACGCGCTAACCACTGAGCTACAGAGGTCGTCGAATTAATTAAATAATGTTCTGTCACAGGTCAGAGGAGGCGGGACGGGTCGTGGCCGTGGAGCGAGCGCCCGAGTGGGTGCCCGACATAGCGGCGGCCGCGTGCATGCGCTGCGCTGCACACTTCACCGCCTTCCGCAGGAGGCACCACTGTCGGAACTGCGGTACGTAGCCGTAAAATGTTCTAGAAGTAGTCGAAGGGTATTTTATCACTTTCTATGAAGACGGTCAGAGAAAGGTTTAACGAAAATGCACCTTCCAGAGATTGTTCTAGAACATCAAGCGAGAATGCACTGAAGTGAGGTTTTTCTAGAACGTTCCGTGAGGGTCCGTTGATCAGGTCGCATTCTAGAAGATTCTGCAATGGTCCACTGTTACAGTATTAGTAAATTGCAATAAGTACACTGGTTACTTCGTTCTAGAACCCACAGTTAATGTTCATCATCCGTATATATAAATAAATTTTATCCAACAATCACACCACGTTAACCTATCCCTGTGGTAAGTTCGTAAAAACTTGTGTTACGGATGCTAGGAATGGAAATATATTTAAAATTTATATAAATACATATACGTCCATGACTCTGTGCAGACATCTCTATTCATCATACTCATTATCTGCACTTGACGGGATTCGAATCCGCGACCGCTGCGTAGTGTCCAGTGGACTGACCACTCGACCAGCCGACAGTATATTTCTGTAATGTGCGTTGGCGAATGTGACCTCATCACTATAATGACCTCCGTTTTACAGGCAAAGTGTTCTGTGCGTCGTGTAGCTCCAACTCGATACCCCTACCTCGGTTCGGGCAGATGAAGCCGGTGCGGGTCTGCGAGGAGTGCTACCAGTCCGTCGCCTACGACGGACGGCGACAGACCTCCCACTACCGGTGAAACAGTACCACTCACATTTAGTAAAGTAGAAATACCCTATTTCACCGCCAAACATAAGAAAACAAGGGTCGTTTGTGACGGTGATCAAACGCACACATTTGTACTTTCGATTGAAAAAGTTGATCTCACTTCAAACGACGCCGTCAGGAACGAGCTTGATCGAGTTTTCTTATAAAATAGCAGGATATTTTGATTTATTTTCCGTGATTTTAAACCCATGTTTCGTAAAAAGGAACGTGGGAGTGTATTCTAACACAAATACTTTCTTGTGTTCATCGACTTTGGTATGTTCGAAGTGTACAGTCGCCATCATAAGTGTATATGAAAAACTTTTTATGCTGAAATATATTTTGCTGACCAAGATTTATTAGGCAGTGAAGATTCTTGACTATATTTCCGTGTTCTGCCCTTAATATTTTCTGAATTAAGGAAGACTATAAAAATAATGAACAAATAAAAATAAAACATGTGAATTTTGCCGCTGACTGTACACGTTAATTTCCTCCCTAGATTTTATAAGTATACAGAATTAAGAAATGTATGCACCTTGTGTTACGTCCATGTTTTCTTATACATACAATATAATTATCCTTATAATTTTTTCCAAAAAAAATAAAATTATTATGTGATATTTAATTGTTATTCCAATATAATAATCCTCCCTAGTTGACGATAAGTTGTTATGATTGTATATTAACGAGTGTGCAGTTTTTGTGACATGTTCACGTAACCGAAAAAGTTGAAAAAAAAAGTTTTTTTTTTGTTTTTTTTTTTAATGTTTAAAAAAAAAGGTAAATGATGATATTTTATTGATATCTCGTTTAAATACGGTTTTTCCTGTATCTGTCCATTGTTGAATATCCTTTTAACAACGTATTTGCTCCGTCTATTGGCTCAGTCGTTAAGATAGCAATTCTATATTTGTTTCTAGATACAGGTTGAATTTCATGACTAATAGAAATTGGGTTTTAAGAAATTAATTTAAGCATAATATTTTTCGGTTTTTGAACTTTAATCAAAAATTGCATATTTTTTCCATATTGACTGATACAAATATAAATTAAGTTTTCAGTTTTGATAGACCGTAGCTCTCTAATGTAATCTAACTGTTGCTACATTTAATATTTAAAAGTTTAAAAATTTTCGTGGATATCAACATTTTAGCAAAAAAAAAAAAAAAGCTGTACCTAATATTTTTTCGACTTGTAAAAATGCCCTAAGATGTCGATAAACACGAATAGAAAATATCAAAATTGAATTTTTTACTAACATCCTATTTAGACGCGTTCAAATAGAAATATATTTTTAAGAAATTAAAACGATTTATATTTTTAGTGTGATTAATAAAAGATTCCATAATTTTTATATCCATGGTGTTAGTTTATTAAGCCTAATTGTATGTAAATTTTGTAAAAAATATCCGCAAAAAGTTTAAACGCCTCTTGAAAGGCCCGAAAATCTTTTTCACAATGTTCAAGTTTTTTTAAACTTTTGTGCCCTAATTTTATAATAAATTTTTTACTGTTACTGGTTTATTTTAACTAGAATTATATGTGAAAAACAAGATAATTATTCCGTTATAAACAGATTTATAGCCTGAGCAGAAAAAAACTAACCCTCGCCATATTGCGGATAATTTCGGAACTAATTTGTGTATGGACGATACTATGTGTTGATGTAAAAAAGATACAGTGGCGACACCACGCAGCGCTTATATATTTCTGGTCAGGCTATACTAGTGAAAATAAACAATTCAAAATGTTATTCCTTATATTTGTTCATAAATTAGAAAAATATTTTCTTTTTTATGGTCACCTTTGATTAGATTTGAATACTGTGAAAGAGGTTTTACATTGGAGACCACAAATTGTGTTAAGTGATATAATGATACTGTTATATATAGCCTTGTAAAATAAATGTCACATTTATTATAATATTGGTGTTTTTATTTATTGATAAACTCGTCGTACAACCAACCTAAAAATAAAAAAAAAATCCTGAATAAATAAAAATCCTCAAACAAAAAAATGCAAAAAAACAACAACCAAACTGCCTTTTTATATATAAAATATATACGTATATGAGGAATGATCACTGAAGGAATATTTTTTTTAATTTCCCCTAACACCAGTCCTTTTTATGTGCAAACAGCAGAAGGAAAACATCGTAAAGAAACCTGTGCTAACGTAAAATACAGCACAGGGACACCTGTTGCCATTTGCTAAGTTGTACAAATTAAAGGAGACTTATTCTTGAATAAAGCAAAATGGTGGTATTCATGCATTCATGCCTACAAACTGCTTGAACAGTTTGGCGATTAGATGATAAGAAATAAAAGTGTATCTTAAAAGAGAATAAAGTAAAAAAAAAAAAAAAAAAAAATCGCATGACACACGCTCCCTTCCTACCGGTAAAAAACCAAGCTTATAATGAAACCTAACAAGTTCAAACTGAAAATAAATATCGTGAGTAATAAATTTGTAAATTATATCACGTGTATTGATAAAAGACACCAAATTTGCAAAAAAAAAACTCGATTGGAATGCATGCTTCCCATAAGAAAAACTATAAATAAATAAGTAGTGCCATGCTGCTTTGCGGAATTAGGCCGGCACGACCGGGGTAGTACCTCTCCCGGCGTCAAGTGATAGCTATGCTGTCGCGTTTCGTGCGGTTTGTGAAATTCTCGTGGCTCATTGGGGGGATAGGAAAAAGGAGGGCAACGCATCTGCATAATCTTTGTGCGGATGTGTATCGGCATCGATAACCGCCAAAAAGCTTCGACTGCTCGTTTGCCCTCGTATCCTATAAAAAAAAATCATATAACGGGTTTGTATCTCACCGCCGCTGTTGACGATTTTTGGATTACCTATTAATTAACCTAGAAAAACCTAGAAGATAATATTGTTGTTTTTCAGCTTTCTTTTTACAAAATATTTTCTTTCAAACATTTATATATCATGGCCTACTCTGAAAAGCGAATATTTTAAAATCATTTAGTAGGATAATTAGATATTAGGCGATAATTAGTCATGTTGGCCCATTGCGGGTTGTCAAATTTCACTCAAAGTTACTGATCGATCGTAACGCGATCCCCTACCACTCGATATAACTTGGGTCACGAAAAAAGACGATGCTACTTCTGAAAAGCGACGCTTTTATACGGACGTTCGGACTCGCATATAGGCGCTGGCCATGCGGCTACTCTACGTGCTAATGACCTTGTTACACATACCGAGTAGATTGTAGAGGGGTGAGAAATCGCAGTGGTTTTAGTTTAGGGTAGGGCTCTCCCAGGTGCAAGGTGCAAGATTTTCCTGCGATATAAAAAAAGGTGTAAGAAGGCCTTAGCGTCAAATTTTACCACTACACGAGAGCGTCAGATTTAGTATTACCTTTGATCCACAATAGCAACTTGGATGGTAGGTATTGTTGATAGAAGCTTTTTTTTCGAATGGCTATTTTCTAAGCTAATGGTCTATTGGCCCTAATGCTACATCGGTTTGATGGTGAGCCAGCTGGCTCACCTATTAATTTTTATATGAGGGGGCTTGCCCCCCGCCAACCGTGGAGTCTTCGATCACACGGCCTCCTGGCGTCGGGTTTGTTTCAGTGGCGGGTCTGTGCCGCGTCACCGTCGGGTGGAGTGGTATCCGAGGCGGGCTACCCCTACCGGGTGGACTCATTGAGGTGAGGACCCGGCAGATGGCGCCAGCGGAGTGGGCCCCAGTATCGCACTGGGGCCCACTCACATCAAAACAAGGTTCAAGGGTCGAGCATTGGAACCACACTCCATTGCACTGTCCCGACCTTGGCAGGTGTTGTTCTTTGGTGCTGGACCATCTTCTGTGTAGATGGCGTCAGGGGGACTGACTAGCCGTCGAGGTGCCCTGTTGCTTAACATATCCGGGGCACCTCACCAAAGGCTGCATTGGTGGCACTCGCCGGGTTTTAGTGGGTAGTGTATCCACCTTACCATTTTTCGGGCGTATCGAGTCCCAGAGTATTTCCCGGCCTAAAAGAAAAAAAAATTGAAATTCTTTGAGGAAGTACAGAGTTTACTAAGCATTGGGTCTGGGCGTGGGAGAACTATGGTCTTATACTCTACTAATCTACTATTATAATGTAATACAGAAATAAATATATTTTTATTTTATTTATTTTATTATACTCGTCCGATATCGACGAGATTTTAATTATGATAGCAGTTTGAAAGTCTTTCTCCACCATGGTTCAGGCCTTGAAGTGGCGGTGGGGCTCAGTAGCCTAGGGTGAGCCCAGCACCTTGGGCGAAGCTAATTGAGCCAAGGGGGCTCTTTGTGCCCCTCTTATAAGAAGAGGGGACAAAAGAGCAGGGGGAAAGGGGTGAGGATGGGAACCTTACCCCATGGTACTGTCCCAAAGTTGGGAGGGGTTGTTCTGTGGTGCGGGACAACCCCTCTGTGGAGGTGGCGTCGGTCCCTTGCGGGACTGACTAGCCGTCGAGGTGCCCTGTTAGCTTAACAGATCCGGGGCATCTCACAAAGGCGGCACTGGTGGCACTCGCCGGGTTTAAGTGGGTAGAGCTGCGTCCATTTATTATCTTTCGGGCGCAGCGAGTCCCACATACCCGCGTGGGGAGACCCACTCCACAGGCGGGATGCCTCAGAGCATTTCCCGGCGTAAAAGAAAAAAAAAAGTTTGAAAGTCTTTGAGGGAGTACAGAGTTTACTAAGCATTGGGTCTGGGCGTGGGAGAACTATGGTCTTATACTCTACTAATCTACTATTATAATGTAATACAGAAATAAATATATTTTATTTTATTTATTTTATTATACTCGTCCGATATCGACGAGATTTTAATGAAAATTTGCAATAATATATCATACATCAGAATAACACTATTAATTGATTATTATATTAGGACACGGTAAACAAGTAATAATTGATTACAATGTCCATAGAGCTTAGCTAGGACAATGGCGATTATGTACTGTGTGGCTGATGGACGGAGTTCAATTAAGATTAACTAAACTAATTGTGTCTGGTTGTTGATTTACCGAAGTGAATGTTTAGAGGTTCCAATGATCACGGCGTTAACGCAGTACTGTGGTAACTTATAGAGCGTGTGTTAGCAGAAAAAAAGAACAAAACTGCCCGAAACAAGCGAAGCTTTATGGTATAAAACGTAGGAACTAAGCGAAAAAAAACGCACGCGCTCTGCACCCTGTATAGTGTATACGTACATATTATATCGTGTAACGCTTCAATTCCGATAGGACACGCCCATCACAGGGCGTCGAGGGGGGCCTAGCCTCTCAACAACAGCAACAATCAAAACCACACGTGGCGGCTGCCACTGCTCACGTATGTATATATATAATATGTACGTATACACTATACAGGGTGCAGAGCGCGTGCGTTTTTTTTCGCTTAGTTCCTACGTTTTATACCATAAAGCTTCGCTTGTTTCGGGCAGTTTTGTTCTTTTTTTCTGCTAACACACGCTCTATAAGTTACCACAGGACTGCGTTAACGCCGTGATCATTGGAACCTCTAAACATTCACTTCGGTAAATCAACAACCAGACACAATTAGTTAAGTTAATCTTAATTGAACTCCGTCCATCAGCCACACAGTACATAATCGCCATTGTCCTAGCTAAGCTCTATGGACATTGTAATCAATTATTACTTGTTTACCGTGTCCTAATATAATAATCAATTAATAGTGTTATTCTGATGTATGATATATTATTGCAAATTTTCATTAAAATCTCGTCGATATCGGACGAGTATAATAAAATAAATAAAATAAAATATATTTATTTCTGTATTACATTATAATAGTAGATTAGTAGAGTATAAGACCATAGTTCTCCCACGCCCAGACCCAATGCTTAGTAAACTCTGTACTCCCTCAAAGACTTTCAAACTTTTTTTTTTCTTTTACGCCGGGAAATGCTCTGAGGCATCCCGCCTGTGGAGTGGGTCTCCCCACGCGGGTATGTGGGACTCGCTGCGCCCGAAAGATAATAAATGGACGCAGCTCTACCCACTTAAACCCGGCGAGTGCCACCAGTGCCGCCTTTGTGAGATGCCCCGGATCTGTTAAGCTAACAGGGCACCTCGACGGCTAGTCAGTCCCGCAAGGGACCGACGCCACCTCCACAGAGGGGTTGTCCCGCACCACAGAACAACCCCTCCCAACTTTGGGACAGTACCATGGGGTAAGGTTAAGTAATGTTAAGCAACTGCAAACAAATGTACTCTTAGACAGTGAAAACTTGGAATTGGTGGACTCCACAGTTTTCCTAGGAATAACTCTAGATCTTAAGCTGCAGTGGGGTCCCCACATAGCTAAATTGGCGAATAGACTCAGTTCAGCAGCATATGCAGTGAGAAAAATAAGACAGTTTACTGATGTAGATACAGCGCGAATAGTATATTTTAGCTACTTTCATAGCATTATGTCTTATGGCATACTTTTATGGGGAAATGCAGCCGACATAAACAACATTTTTGTGCTGCAGAAGCGGGCTATTCGTGCAATTTACAAGTTGCCTCCCTATTCATCTTTGAGAGAAAAATTTAAAGAAATAGGAATTCTGACTGTCACCTCTCAATACATCTTAGAAAATTTACTGTATGTCCGTAAAAACATAAATGAATTTTGTAAGAAAAGTGATATTCATAGTAGGAATACACGTAATAGACACAGGTTACATGCACCAATGATTAGACTTTCGAAAGTAAGCAATTCTTTTAAAGGCAACTGTATACGCTTTTACAATAGGATCCCAGAAAACGTTCAAAAGCTCTCCATAAAAAAATTCAAAAAAGTTGTTAAAGAACGTTTGTGTGGTAAAGCATATTATAAAGTAAAAGATTTCATGGAAGATACCACACCCTGGGAATAAGGCGTTCCTCCCGGGCATTTCAAGATAAGATGTTAAAATTGTTATTAATATATATTATTTGAAAAGATTAGTTCCACTGAGTTTGTTTCGCCGGTTCTTCTCAGTGGGCTTACCTTGGAACCGGTGGTAGATTCAATTGACGTTCAAAAAGATACTGTATTAGTACTATTTTGAATAAAAAAAAATTGATTTTGATTTTGATTTTGTTCCCATCCTCACCCCTTTCCCCCTGCTCTTTTGTCCCCTCTTCTTATAAGAGGGGCACAAAGAGCCCCCTTGGCTCAATTAGCTTCGCCCAAGGTGCTGGGCTCACCCTAGGCTACTGAGCCCCACCGCCACTTCAAGGCCTGAACCATGGTGGAGAAAGACTTTCAAACTGCTATCATAATTAAAATCTCGTCGATATCGGACGAGTATAATAAAATAAATAAAATAAAAATATATTTATTTCTGTATCACATTATAATAGTAGATTAGTAGAGTATAAGACCATAGTTCTCCCACGCCCAGACCCAATGCTTAGTAAACTCTGTACTTCCTCAAAGAATTTCAATTTTTTTTTCTTTTAGGCCGGGAAATACTCTGGGACTCGATACGCCCGAAAAATGGTAAGGTGGATACACTACCCACTAAAACCCGGCGAGTGCCACCAATGCAGCCTTTGGTGAGGTGCCCCGGATATGTTAAGCAACAGGGCACCTCGACGGCTAGTCAGTCCCCCTGACGCCATCTACACAGAAGATGGTCCAGCACCAAAGAACAACACCTGCCAAGGTCGGGACAGTGCAATGGAGTGTGGTTCCAATGCTCGACCCTTGAACCTTGGTGTGAAGAATAAGTTGCCTGGGCCAGACCCAGGGGAGCTTATTTATGGTCATGGGCACACATCACGTCACATCTGCGAGTTATTCTATAAAGCTAAATATATTACCAATAATTATAGTCTTAAAGCCCCAGTGACTATGTTCTAGAAAAACAAGCGACATCATACAAAAAAAAATGAACCATGTTCACTTTTTAAAATCGAACCCAATGCTCCAAACTAATACCAACATGTAATATTAAATTATTTAATGTAGTAGTATTAAATGTTTATTGAACGAAAATTCTTCGATAAATGCTTTATTCAATAATTTCCAATCGAACATTTCAATCAAGATTCGGCGAGGCGTGTTTAATAACGAGCTATTTCTTACGAAAATATGCTGAAGGTTATAATAATCAATTTTATGTTAATAATAGAAAATATTGATTGTAAGTTTATATCATTAATTTTATGTTATTAAATAATGTTTGTATAAGTCAAGTGTGATCACATCCCCACCATGGTTCAGGCCTTGTCGTGGAGATGGGGCTCATTAGCCTAGGGTGAGCCTGGCATCTTGGGCGAACCTAATTGAACCGAGGGAGCTACTCTTTGTACCCCTCTTATAAGAAGAGAGGACAAAAGAGCAGGGGGGGACAAGGGGTGAGAATGGGAACCTCACCCCATTGCACTTTCCCAACGTTGGAAGGGGTCGATCTGTGGTGCAAGACGACTCCTCTGTGGAGGTGTTGTCGGTCCCCTGAGGGACTGACTAGCCGTCGAGGTGCCCTGTTTGCTTAACGTAATATATAATAATAATAATGGTAACAAAAATAAATAATAATGATGGTACTATTAGGAACCTCATCATCATCATCAGCCTCTATCCATCCACAGCTGCACATAGGCCTCCTTCAATGAATACCAAGAACCTTATATACAAATAGTAACTTTCAATCGATGATGTTTGTACCACGTTCCCGCCTGCAGTGTACCACCATCCTGCAATTTTCAATCAAAATGGACAGTCAGTGTAATTACTGGCATCGAGACTTACCATCTAACGTCTCAATACAGGCAACACATGAATGAGTTGCTCGGGCTAATTCCGGGTGAAATTAAATTGTTTATTTATAGGCGCCTTCGAACTTATAACCGGAATAGAGCGGTGATGTTACGTTTTGTATAAAAACAAATTCGACCTTTGTCCTCCGACGTTGGTTCTGCTCTGATTGGCCGACTGAAAGCCATTGATGGACGATTAGCCGATGGGACGTAGAAACAGATCACTGGTTGGTTGAATTGCTATTACATCAGTGACATATCACTGACCAGTTTCGGAATTTTATCGCTCACATTACTACTCTGTCCGGTTTTGTGCTCGATGATAGGCGCTGACCAATTGTCATCACAAGGTCATCACATCATCTGCCTGTTTGCTGTTTGTAATTCAACTAATATATTTTTTTATACTATATTATAATTTGATCGTTTAATCCAGATGCTTCCTGTGAGCGGAGGGTGGTAGATGGTAAAATTTTGAAGGAGAAAAAGACGTACATGGTAATTACTTAACGCAATTTAAAATATAGAAGTGAGCGCCGATGGTCCAGTGGGTATGGGCGCGGCCTCTAGAATGAGAGGTTCGGGTTCGATCCTGGCCCCTGTGGTGCCCCACAGTTTCTTAAAATAAGCCGTAAGACTTGACAGGTAGCCCAAAACGGATCTTGAGGGTCACATTCAGGGCGACGGTGGGTTGATCTCCAAAAAGGATAATGTCCGTGGACTCTTCTGTAAGGATGGATGCGAGTATTTTGTTGTCTAGGCGTTCATGGAGAGAGGCCTATGACTAACAGTGGTTATACATGATGATGCATGCAAAAAGCGTACTGCTACAACAATATACAGTAGAAAGTGCTCTGCACTGACAGTTCAGTGAGTGGTCAGCGTCGCCCATGAACATAAAAAGTTATCCTGCGGCTAACCTAGGCAACTCATTCACCCCACCATGGTTCAGGCCTTGTCGTGGCGGTGGGGCTCAGTAGCCTAGGGTGAGCCCAGCACCTTGGGCGAAGCTAATTGAGCCGAGGGGGCTCTTTGTACCCCTCTTATAAGAAGAGGGGACAAAAGAGCAGGGAGCAAGGGGTGAGGATGGGAACCTCAACCCATTGTTCTGTTCCGACGTTGTGGGTTGTTCTGTGGTGCGGGGCAAACCCTCTGTGGAGGTGGCGTCGGTCCCTTGCGGGACTGACTAGCCGTCGAGGTGCCCTCTTTGCTCATTAGATCCGGGGCACCTCACCACATACCCGCGTGGGGAGACCCACTCCCCTGTGAGTGATGCCTTAGAGCATTTCCCGGCGTTAAAGAAAAAAAAGTCATCTCATTCAAGTGTTGTCTATCCTGGCCTTCTTTCGGAAACCAAATGTTTCACGAAAGAAATAAGCAGGATGATGGTATCCATTCCAGTTAAAACTAATAAAAGACGGAAAGCCTTCATTTTGAAGGTTACAGATTTAGCAAGGATAAAATTTAAAGAACTAGAATCTTTATGAAAAACCGAAAAAACTGGTTCCTATCAAGCCATTTGTGCAATCATTTGAAAATAATTCCCAGGTATACATAACCCAGACGAGGCCACAGAAGCATAAGGACTGGCTCTGCGGCGGTGTGATCGTCCATCCCTCCTACATCCTTACCTCGGCCGCGTGTATTGAGGACTCAAAGAGGATATATGCTGTCGCCGGGTACGAGAAATACGCTAAGTACGTCCAGCTCGATGAATGTACGAAGGCGAGAATGAAGAAGATTGTATATACGTTTGTGTCCAAGGGTAAGTTGATGTTAGCATCTCGAACTCAAGTTCCAACCACAAGTTCTTTCCATGAACAGCAAGACGGATTTCCGCAGATTTAGGGTTTCGTTTTTGATTCGTTAAGATTTCTTTTTTGTCTGTCTGTCTGTCTACCTGTCTGTCCTGGGTAGGCTTTTTAGGGTTTGACGTCTGACAGACGTCTAACCTAACATATATGTTACATACTTCCCATTGACATATAATCATGAAGCTAGGTCTCATAACATAATTGAAAACATCTAAAAGCCGTTAATTTGTTGTTATATTTCAGGAATTTCAGGATAACATGTAAAACTTGTTATTGAATACATATTATTTGAAAAGATTAGTACCACTGAGTTTGTTTCGCCGGTTCTTCTCAGTGGGCTTGCCTTGGAATGGAATGGCTTGCATTATATGTTAGATTCAAATTACGAAAAAGATGCTTTGTTTGTACTATTCTGAATTTAAAAAAAAAGGTCCTTGCCAGTTTTAGCTATGCAGGGTTGCGATGTTAGTACCACCGATCTGCTGCCAAAATTTCTGTCACCAACCCACTGTCAAACACCGCAAACCACTTTCGTCGCTCCATCTAGTTGCAGCCATCATCAAAGCAAAGTTTAAATTTATAATTAGAATATTCATAAATTTGGCACTTTCTAGATTTTTACATGAGTACAGCTATCGAACATTGGGCTGACAAGGACATAGCGGTGGTTCAAGTGGAGACACCATACGACTTCAAAGACAAAAGCTACGCGGATGTATGCTCATACACGCCTTCAAAGGTTCCAGTCAATTTCGATGCTAAGTACGAGTTGCCAGACACAAAAGTGATGGTACTTGGATGGGGAAGCACAAGGAACGTGACCGTGGTAAGGAAGGATCTTCGCGTGAATTAAAAGTCTTAGGTCCAGTGGTCCATTGTTCAAAGAAAGAAACATTTATTCGACAGAAACAGGAGACACACAGAGAAATAAAGAGATAAACATTTTTAATCGCACAGACCCAAAAATAAGACATAAAAAATTAAAAACAATCATTGCAAAAAATAATTTTTAATATAGTACGTGTGTCACACGTGTGGGTCAAAATGGTCCAGTTCAGCATTGTATAGGGACCCCACCAAGGTTCAAGCCTTGTCGTGGCGGTGGGGCTCAGTATCCTAGGGTGAGCCGCTGCACCTTGGGTGAAGCGAATTGGGCCAAGGGGGCTCTTTGTACCCCTCTTATAAGAAGAGGGGACAAAAGAGCAGGGGGCAAGGGGCGAGGATGGGAACCTCACCCCATTGTACTGTCCCGACGTTGGGAGGGGTTGTTCTGTGGTGCGGGACAACCCCTCTGTGGAGGTGGCGTCGGTCCCTTGCGGGACTGACTAGCCGTCGGGGTGCCCTGTTAGCTTAACAGATCTGGGGCACCTCACCAAGGCGGCACTGGTGGCACTCGCCGGGTTTTAGTGGGTAGAGCTGCGTCCATTTACCATCTTTCAAAAAAAAAAAAAAAGCATTGTATAGGGAACACTGTCAGATTTCCTGACGCTGATATTCAACTGAACCAAGAATAAGTTAGAATAAGCAAATTGGTAGACGAGCCTTATGGTGGTCAACGTTACTAATAAACATAAACGAGTTTCAGATGGTTCAGGACTACTAAATTAATATAAAACAGCTCTTCAGCTTTGTTTGTTTTAGTCTCGTTCGGCCGCCAATCGGTGCGGACGTAGGTACTGCTAACAATTACTAAATAAAAGTAAACGCGTAGCGCGACGCAAGCCGTCGCTCTTTATTATATCTCGTCATGAGTCAACAACTTGTGGCGAACGAATTGCTGGCGTTCCTGCAGCAGAAGCTGGACGTGATGGATGAGCTATACGCCGTTCAGATCTGCTCAACGAACTTCAGTGAATACGACATCGCCGCTGCCAAGCTGCTGCTGTACAGGTCACTCAACAAGAGTCACCAGATGGTGTCCCGCTGGCGTGACGGTACAAAGAAGAGCGTGCAGGATATCATCACGCTGTTGAAGGAGACCGACCCCGACGACGTGCCGACGTTTGTGGCAAAGGACTTGGGAAAACTCCCTCCTGTCACCTTCGACCATGTCGACGTCACGAGCCTGCTGAAGGACATTGTCTTTTTGAAGGCTAGTCTAGTGGAAGTACAGAATATACTCGATGCATTCCAGAATACTGTCGCTGATTTGCGCAATGAACTCACAGAGTTGCGTAAATCGGTAGTAGTAACTGGGTCACCAACTAATGCATCGAGCGTCAGCTTCGCGTCAGCGGTTTTGTCTTCACCGGCAGCAAGGAATACTGAGTCTGCTGAGCATGCACTGTGCACGCCCCGCGACCCCGCACCTGTCCCTGCAGCTCCTTCTCGGACTGCTGCACGAAATTCCCGGCCAGCTGTCCCGCTGCCTGTGTACAGTACCTGCGAGGAATGAAAATCTCGCCAGGAGCACCGCTCCAGCTACGAAGCCCTTGCCTGAGAAGACATCGAAGCGGGCAGATGAAGAAGGTTTTATGACGGGGCAAAGTAGGAAGAACCGTCAGAAGGCTAACAAGAACCGCTGTGGCACGGCTACCATGGAGCCTAAATGCATACGTGCTGTAGCACCAAACACCCCGGTGTACATCTCCCGCCTATATTACTTACACCACTGAGGCGAAAGATATCGTGGAGCACGTGCGCCAAAAGACCAAGTACACAGCGAGAGTGCAGCTACTGGAGTCGCGCCGCAACGTCAACTTCAAGGCGTTCGTGGTGCGAGTGCCAACATGTTTTCTGCACCTCGTCACGAAGGAGGTCTTCTGGCCACAGGGCGTGGTGTTCCGCCGCTTCTGCGGACAAGTGCCACCGGAACGCACTAAGACCTAAGTGCAAGTGAAGTGATACTAACATAGTTTTAAGTTTTATTTACTAACAACCTTGTTTTATAAATATGTATGTTTTAGGGCCTATACAGCCTGAAAATAAAGGTTTATTATTATTATTTACACGCTAATCTATGAACGTACCAATCAATTTTTAGCGTACCATTAAAAAATGTGCTACTCATAAAAAACGTATATACCATTAATAATTTCAGCCTCCCGACAACCCAATGAATTCTCCCGTCCTCTTACACGGCATGACGCGTATCTACGACAAACAGAAATGTAAAGAGAAATTCCCTAATATGCCCCAAGTACTGCCCATCATTGACAAGTACATGATCTGCACGAGGTACGTCGAATTCGTCGATGAGAAAAATTGTGTTCCCGTGGAAAAGGAAGATTCCGATAAATCTGACTCCGAAGTTGATTCTGAAAAGGAGGAACCTGAGAAAAAGTTAGAATCCGAAACCGATTTTTATACGGAGGAATCTGAGGAGTCGCAGGAACACGACCAGGATGAGTCAGGAGAGCGTCATACGAAGGAGGACTATAAGGAGGAAAAAAAATATCATCATAATATAAATGTAAGTATGATTACATTTTTTATTTTTTATTTTATTTTATTTATTCGAGAAACAAACAGTACGTTAACACAATTAAACTTAAAATTTACTTGATTAATACATTACACCAGCAAAGTTTCCACCAATAATTATACATACACGAATGCAGACAATAAGACGCAAAAAACAAACAATTTAAACTATGTAACCATGGTCCTCCCGTGACCATGGTTGCTGTAAAGTATCCGAAACGTCGGGCTTGTAAAAATCTTAATAAACCGCGATAAAATCCGTAAAAAGTGTTTCATTATAATGAGTGAAATTCGCGTAAACATTAGAAAACAATATACCCAAAGGAAATTAAATAAGTAATCAAAATGGAATATTTAGTTGTTTTACATTATTCTTAATCTTAGTTAAAGAATCAAAGAACAAATCAAAGTCAGATTTACAATACTTGTTAAATTATTTATACATATAAAATATTAATACATACAACATTACATACAGGTAGTGTATCATATCATATATTTTTACAAGGTTGATATAAGCGAGAGGCATTATAATAATATTATACCACATATACTACACATGCTTGGTTAATCCGAAACTATTAAAAATAGTTTATGAGACAAATAAAAAGAAAGTTTTTCAAAGAACTTAAATACGTGAATAGTCAAAGTAAAACGTAAACATTCTTTGTAAAATGTCCACTGACCTTCAGATCTAAAAGGCAACGTCGCACAGCACATTGCGTTGGCGCGGCACAGGATGTGTCTCACCGGGTCCAACAAAGCGGAGCGGCTTTAAAACTTTAAAAATATCCTGTGACTAAACTATTCATTCTATTGGTCTAAGTTTTGGTGTGTAGCCTGAAAATGGTACATAGTATACGTGGTTTAATTTAATGCCTCTCGCTTTTATCAACCTTGTATATAAAATTCTGTACGTGTGTTTACCACCTAACTACGTCTAAACGGCTGGATTAATTTGGATGATTTTTTTTTTATAATGCAGGGAAAATCACTTCTTACAGGCTAATAACCTCGAGGAGAGGTACGCCTTCATCAGCCTCCTTAGATACGGAGCACTTCGAAAAATTTAGTGCCTCCCGTATCACACTATTGGGGAAGCTGTTGAAGGCGTTCGCGATGTACAGTACCGCGACCACCACCTCCCCTCTGTGTTCCGCCTCACCCGTCACCGCCTGAAGGCATTTAAGGGCGTCGACGGCCGACAGACGTTGCCGGAACCCAAATCGGGACTCTGAGAGTCGCGGTCCCGGGACCTTCTTCAAGTGATGAACGAGCCCGGAGGCCACTATTCTTTCCAAGGCCTTCCCAGCTTCGCTCAGCAGCACCACTGGTACTGCTTTTGGGAGCAGGCAGAGTTGACCCCCTTTTTAGGAACTCGGTAACTATCTAGACCATAGGAAGCGGTTGAACAGCTCCCGAAGGCCATCGCTGAGGTGCATGAGAGAGATCGCGAAGACCTTCTCGTTACCACATCTGGACCCGGTGTTCTCTTCTTATTCTGGGGCCGGACAGAACAGCTTCGATTTCGGACAATCACACCCCCACACGTACAACACACCGACTACTCAAAAACAAGTAGCTGCCGCCCAAGCACTACAACACCCGGAACGTACAGCCAAAACCGATGTTATTATACCTAGATGACGTACCTACTAAAATTTCCCTTACAAAATTAAATTCAAAGATCCAAAACTAAAACTCGAATTTCTCTGTAACCCGGAGGCGTACAGATGAAATTTGTACCGTCGTAATGAAAAACCACCACAAAATGTCTCCAATCAAAGTAACCCTAACCATATGCCAGGCATATAATCTGATCCCCACCATGGTTCAGGCCTTGTCGGGGCGGTGGGGCTCAGTAACCTAGGGTGAGCCGCTGCACCTTGGGCGAAGCTAATTGGGCCGAGGGGGCTCTTTGTACCCTTCTTATAAGAAGAGGGGACAAAAGAGCAGAGGCGAAGGGACGAGGATGGGAACCTCACCTCATTGTACTGTCCCGACGTTGGGAGGGGTTTTTCTGTGGTGCGGGACAACCCCTATGTGGAGGTGGCTCGGTCCCTTGCGGGACTGACTAGCCGTTGAGGTGCCCTGTTTGTTTACTAGATACTAAATATATTAACAAATGACAATTTAAATAATAACATGAATAAGTATGCAATTAAGAAAAACTTATGCAATAAAATTACCATCTTCTTGAACCCAATTTCAGATGTGTACATTGGGAAGATAATTGATGGATTGAATAACACAAAATCTACAGGCTATGATGGCATAAGCACACAAATAATTAAAGCATGTAAAGTAAAATTAATAAAACCCCCTTACTCACATTATAAATTTGACAATGTCTGAAGGCACATTCCCAACATTAATGAAATACTCTATAGTGAAGCCAATCTTTAAAAAAGGGGACACTAGTAATATGAGTAATTACAGACCTATCACGCTCATTCCTATATTTTCAAATTTTTGAGAAAGTCATGTTTCATAAGATTTACAACTTTTTAAATCATTACAAAATACTAAAATCAGAACAATTCGGTTTTAGGAAAAATAAATCAACAATACATGCTTGTTTTTATCTAATAAAAACTGTGACAGAATGTTTAAATTCGAAAACGCCAATTACTGGAATATTTTTAGATATGACAAAAGCATTTGGTCATTTATCTCATAAAATATTACTCGATAAATTGTATAATCAAGGCATTAGAGGAGTAGCACATGATTGGATTAGGAGTTATTTATCAAATCGTCAGCAATGCGTAGAAATAACTAGTACAAACGGCAGACTAATAAATACTCATAGATCTCAGTTTGTACTTAAAACTCTTGGAGTCCCACAAGGCTCTATTTTAGGGCCACTGTTATTTTTGTGCTACATAAAGATTTACCGAATGCTGTAACATATCCAAGTATTCTTTTTGCTGACGATACCACAATACTAATAAAAGGAAAAAGTAAATATCACGATGAAACAGAAATAAATAACACCTTAAAAAACGCAGTAGAATGGCTAGAATGCAATAATCTAAATATTAATATAAATAAAACAAAAATTATAAGTTTCAAAACACGAAAAACTGTAAACCAAAAAATAAGTATTACCTACAATGATACAAATATCAAAGAAGTAGAATCAACTTTATTCCTAGGCATAACAGTAGACCACCTTTGTAATTGGAAGGAACACATAAATAATATATGTCATAAATTAGATATATATATGTTTGTACTAAAAAATATAAAGCAAGCGGTATCAACTAAAGCGGCATTCGTAGCTTACCATGGATATGTTGCGTCCATCTTGAGATATGGCCTATTAATATGGGGAAACTCTGTAGACACTATAAGAGTATTCCGAATTAAAAAAAGTATATAAGGTGTCTGTGTAATGCTAGCTATCGGGATAGTTGCAAGCCCTTGTTTGCACAACACAAAATATTGCCTCTTCCTAGCCTTTATATATTTGAAGTTTGCAAATTTGTTCACAATAACATAGATTCCTTTTTTACAAAAAAATCAGACTTGACCACTAGGAGTTGCAGAGATAAGTATAAGCTGATAATACCTCACCAGCGAATAAATTTATATAGTAAAAATGTTTATTGAATGGCCATTTCCATATACAATAAATTACCATTAAATTTAAAGAATATTTGTGGGAAAAAGTTTCAAAATGACTTATTTAAATTACTTTTGAGCAAAATGTACTATTCAATAAATGAATATTTACTTGATAATGAAATTAATTAAAATATCTAACTGTAATATAAAATTGTATGATGATGATGATGATATTTAACTTTATGTTCCTTTCTGTTGATGTTACCAATGATGTATTGACTTTGCATATGGTTATTATATTTTAATTTATTATTATTATTAAAAAAAATATAATTGACTTATCAAATATTGTTTGCACACTGACATGTAGAATATGACAACCTGTGAAATATGAAAACCTATGTACATCATATTCTGGCAAATAAATAATTATTCTATTCTATTCTAGGGAGATCAACTCCCCCGCGGGATGGCTCAGAGCATTTTCCGGCGTTAAAGAAAAAAAAGGCATATAATCTGATTGCGCCAGGATTGCGATTATTGTTCCATAATTAATACAAGCACAAAATAATCAACGTCTTTGGTAATAAAGATCCAGTGAAATAGGGCGGAAGAGAAGAATTTTGAAAGATTTCTCCAAAAAATATCAGATAACTACAAAGAATAACGCCTTTTTTTCGACTTTATAGTAATTGCTGTAGAATTTACTCAAAAAAAAAAAATCACAAAAACCGCCAAAATTTTGTACCCATTCGATGTATCCCCAATATTTTGTCATTGATATTAAAAGGTTCCCGAGAAGTTACAGGCTTAAAAAAAAAACATCAACCACATCAACCTCACCATCCATTTTGTTTTCAGATGGACCACATAATCACGAGACGCCGCGGAATTTGTCAGGTAAAAATAACATTGAGTTTCTCTAGCGGCTTTGCCGTATATTTACATAATTTCCTACGGAAGACTGGTTAGAAAAAAAAAAACACTTTGGTACGCTTTGAAGCTATGGATCTATGAATTCTCCTGAGATTCGACTTCGACTTCGCGGAATGCAGATTTGGGAACTGTGACCGCTAGACCGCGCGCAGTGGGGGTCGGTGGCTAATGGATTAGTATTATTATTATTTTATATTTAATCGTACATAAATATGTCGAGTTAATGTTAAAAAATATATACTTTTAAAGAATTAATCTGTTAAAGAAAGAAAGCAAGAATGAATTAGATTTATTTGACACAAAATATAGACGTACGTATCTGAAATTATGTAAAAAAGGCTAAGGTCAAAAAGGCAATCAGTTCAGCATGTGCAACCGCAGTAATGGCTGACGCGCTGATTTTCAACTCCAAAAGTAAAATAATAACTCTACTCTAAAAAAATAACTTTTCACATTGATTGGGCTATCAAAAATATATTTTAAAATGCGACTCGCAGTTCAGCTGTTCACGTGTTCCACCATCCTGCTTTATTCTACCGAGAAACAGCTTTGCTGTTGTTGCTTTGCGAAAGGCAAAGCAGTGAAATTACTGCCTTAATTACCGAGACTTATTATCTTACGTCTCAGATAGTAATAAGTTGCCTGAGCTAGTCTCTAGTGAACTCGTTGTCTCGTTCCAGGTGACGTTGGCAATTTACCATCGACTGTGAATTTTCATGTAATATATTTTATTAAAAAAACCGGCCAAGTGCTAGTCGGACTTGCGCACGAAGGGTTCCATACCATCATATTATTTATATACACAATATAAGATACTTTAGCAAAAATCACGTTTGTTGTATGCGAACCCCCCTGAAATATTTATTTTATTTTGTGTTTAATATTTGTTGTTGTAGCGGCAACAGAAATACATCATTTGTGAAAATTTCAACTGTCTAACTATCACGGTACAACCTGGTGATAGACGGACGGACAGACTGACCTGAAACTAAAAAGAAATATATACTTTTAGTCCCTTATAAAAATATGGTACATAATGAGTTATTCCTTCGTTTGTCCAGAACGACCATGGCGGACCCCTCATCGCCTGGATAAACAACGTGGAGACGGTGATCGGTGTCGCATCAGTCTACCGGGTCAACTCCAAGCGGGAGTGCGTGGGACCTTTCCTCTTCACCAGCACTGCTCGCTTTCGCTGGCTCGTCCACTGTGCTCTCCATGAGAAGATGTAAGCGGGCCGTTACGGGCTGATACCATTTTTTTCTTTTGCGCCAGGAAATGCTCTTGGGCATCCCGCCGAGAATGGGGGACTCCCCAGGCGGGTCTCGCTGCGCCCGAAAGATGGTAAGATGGACGCAGCTCTACTCACTAAAACCCATCGAGTGCCACCAATGCCGCCTTTGGTGAGGTGCCCCAGATCTGTTGAGCAAGCAAGCAAGCGGAGGTGGCGTCGGTCCCAAAAGTGACCGACACCTCCACTGATCGGTTAACCCCTCCTAACGTCGGGGCATTGCTTTGGGGTGAGGTTCCCATCCTCGCCCCTTCCCCTCCCCTGGCCCCTGCTCTTTTGTCCCCTCTCTTTATAAGAGGGGTACAAAGAGCAGCTCCTTCGGTTCAATTTGCTTTGCCTAAGGTGCTGGTTTCACCTTAGGGTACTGAGCCCCACCATTACGACCAGGCAGTTTTTATAAGCGAAAAAATATATATCACCAAATACTGCATCTAAGAACGTATTGATGGCCATTGTTTCAGAAACATATGTCACCAAACCGCACGAAGACATGGGTTCAAAATCATCAAAACTGCTGTCAATTGGACGGATACAGAAGATCACGATTGAATAAATATATTTAACGAATTCTTTTTCTTTTCTCATTAAATCTACTTTGAAACGTGCGTACTTTAGTGTACAGAGCTTGGCCTTGGCCTCTAAATTTACGTCTGGTCCGTAAGTTTGCCGTAGCTCAACGTGCTATGGAGCGTGCTATGCTGGGTGTTTCTTTGGCAGATAGGATCAGAAACGAAGACATCCGCTAGAGAACTAAAGTTACCTATATTATGTGAAGAATAAGCTCGTTTAAGTGGCAGTGGGCTGGTCACACACTCAGGAGAACGGATGGCCGATGGGGCAATAAGGTTCAAGAGTGGAGGCCGCGTTTAGGTAGACGAAGTGTTGGTCGGCCATTAACCAGGTGGGAAGACGATCTCCGGGCGGTAGCCGGTCCGTGTTGGATGCGAGTGGCAAGGTCGGTCGTCTTGCCATTCATTGAAGGCTGATGATGATGATGATGGCATCTTGATGGTTATGGATAGAAACCTATGTCTCGATGAGTCGAGTAGACACAAACCCAGACCGCGCAAACAGCGCTAGCACTACGCTACCGCTAGATTGCTTGGGCACCGCGCATGACCCGCCTCCCTCTCCAGAGGGAGGGATGAGGGCCGGCCCTCATGATGATAGGTTAAATTCAACCGTAAAAGATTCGTCGACCGTATCGGATTTGACTAGTCCAAATCCTGCTCTCCCGAGCAGCGCGCGCGATGATACGCGCCCCCTGCGGGGCGCGGAGGGGCGCGTCCCCCTTTTGAATATTTCTTAAGTGAGCCATCTGCTCATTTACTGTACCGATTGAGCTTAAAGGCCATCAGGCCGAAAAGTCTAGCCCATCCGAAAAAAGAAAAAAAGCCCCTTTAGCACCACAAAGGCGTTTCACAATAGTAAAAAGCAGTAAGTACATCATATTATAAGAAATTTCACAGTAATCCAAAAAGATTTTCATTCAAGATTATAATTATAAAAGCCTTTATTGAGATTGATGAATCAATCAATTAAAATCTCGTCTACAGAGGTTAAAGCCTCCAACACTTATTCCTATCACTCTAACTTCAAGCCGCCTCTCGAGTATGATTGAAATTGAAAGATTTATCTTTAGGTAATTGTTTTCAAGGAGGGTGATTTGAAGAGCGTAATCCGGGTTATACCAGCTAGTATTTTTTTTTTAACGCCGGGAAATCCTCTGAGGCATCACGCGGGGAGTGGGTCTCCCCAGGCGGGTATGTGGGACTCGCTGCGCCTGAAAGCTGGTAGGTGGACGCAGCTCTACCCACTAAAACCCGGCGAGTGCCACCAATGCCGCCTTTGGTGAGGTGTCCCGGATCTAATGAGCCCTTCACAGAGGGGTTGTCCCACACTACAGTCAATGTCACACAACACAACGTCGGGACAGTACAATGGGGGGTTCCCGTCCTCGCCCCTTGCCCCTGCTCTTTTGTCCCATCTTTTTATAAGAGGGGTACAAAGAGCCCCCTCGGCTCAATTAGCTTCGCCCAAGATGCTGGGCACATCTTAGGCTGTTGAGCCCCACCGCCACGTCAAGGCCTGAATTATGGTGGGGATACCTACTAGTTAGTCTGTGATTTCGCGTTGTAAAATATTTAGTAGCAAAAACATTAATCTTGACGCGACTGTACATTAGGTTTTCCTAAATTTCCCCGTGCACCTGAACTACAACATTGAAGTCACCCGTGAAGGAAAACACCTTGACGAAACCATGCCTGATGAGACCTCAGACTTGGAGGGTATGTGAAGTTTATCACTCCCCATTAGGTCAGCGTATAGGTGAATTGGTTCCATAGCCGTGGATGTGTATTAAATATAATAAAAATCTTAAATATCTGTAAGTATCTATAAGCTTTCTCATGTAAGTGAATAACTTAATTTGTTCTTATGATAAATAAATTTATCTCAAACCTCAAATATATGTATGGTATAAAAGTATTAAATATATTTCCGTTGTCTGGTACCCGTAACACAAGTTCTTCGAGAACTGACCACGGGACCAGATTGACGTGGTGTGAAAAGCGTCCATAGATATTATTATTATTATCCTACTCCCCGATTTTGAGCACACCCGTACCCAGCTGGGATAATGATAATCATAATTATTTACTTCCAAACCTCCAAAAACATTATCTTTCTCTTTCACACGTTGACAGTGAAACGCGTAAAAGCTTAAAGATTAAAAACAATAGTTCCGCTAAAATCCGTTTTTTCAAAGCAGAGTTCGACGTTGACTGATCGGACCTGAAAAGCAATTCCCCGGGGGAAAAAATAGAAGCCTGAAATATTGCATTGGCAGTTGGACGGCTGACGGCGACAGTACTGCGCAGTGTACATTTAGGAAACGTTCTTTAGAGGACGATTTTTAAACGGTATCTAGTTTTATTGGATCAAACTTAATAATTGAAATGTACCCCCTCTGTAACCAGATTGATCTGACATTTGGTATAGTTCTGATGACAATACGATACTCGATTCTATTTTAAATCCAAGATGGCCGCCAAACGAGACAGGTAAGGAAGCCATTTTAGAGTAGATCTGTACCTCTACCATGAGTTTTGTTACAAGCGTAAATGACATAACTATAGTAGTTACGTAAAACGCAACACAAATAGAAAACTATATCATACCTTAGTATTCTATCATACCTAAGTTTTCTATTCGTGTTGCGCTTTTATACGTTCCTACTACTTATATACGTAACGTAACGTTAACGTAAAAACGCAACACGAATAGAAAACTATATCATACCTTAGTTTTCTAGCTAGTAGCGCTCCAGTTTCAATTAATCTTTATTGAGATTATTAAATCTCACATTCGCATAATCCATAATGGGACGAAATATTATGATGTGTGTAAGGGCAATCTTTGCAGGAATAGGCAAGAAGTTTAAAAGTCTTCTGAGTGACGCGAATTCCGAAAAATCAAAAATAAAAAAAAGACGTGTGGCACTCGGGGACTGCCGCGGTAAAGCTATTGCATAGCATTTTTTAATCAACTTATGCAATTATAATTATTTATTTATTTTTTATTTATGCACTATTTTTTTCTTTCTTTTGTTTTATATTTTATATTTAATGGATTACCAACAATTCCATGATTTAATGCGAATGGCCAATGATCAATAAAGAGATAATATTCTTATGTGTAAATGATGAATTATATTTACAAACTTCAATTTAAGAACCATTTCAAATTTTATATATCATCAACAAAATCATATCACTTTCTTTATTAATAAATGCACAAGTTGTTTATTCATATTTAAAACACTTATACACAAATTTTACTACTTTTATTTATTTATTAATGTTTGATATTATTTTCAAGCACTAGCAACACAATTTAGTTAGTTTCAAACTTAACGGGCAAAAGTCTTGTGTCCAGCTCTTAATAAATTATCTGTCAGCTTTACAAACTGATAGTATATTCTATTTGTCAAATGTCAAATTTTGTGTTTCTAATTTCAATGTTATAGATAAGATGTTTTTAATTTTCGTCATCTGCGCTTTATGAGCTGTTATTTCCAGTTATTATCCCAGAACTTTGTATCTTCTATGCCCACCGATGTACTAACTATTTGGTTTATAGTAGATAGTGTTGACGACTAAAACAACTACGAACAGCCGTTAATTTTTTCTATACTTGTATAGTTCTTTGTTCTTATGTTCAGTACTAAAATACATTTTGTCCACTTTTATGCTTTTAAATAGTTAGTAAATTCTTTGATTTGCACAAATACAGATCTTACACTCACTTTTAAACACTATCTCTTATCTTTATATCGTTTTTATTCCAAATCGATGGTTAATATTTTAGCTGAACGATATATTCTCAGGCAGTGAAATATTCTCACGGATAAAACTTTCACTTAGTTATTGTCACTTTAATGTTCAACACTTATAACACGTACACTTATTAAATTATTACTTATTTCTATTTTTAATACTTTATTTAACACGGAGCCGATGTGAAAATGTAAAGCGTCATCTAGTTAGTCACATATATATACTTTCTCACAAACAGCTGCTTACTTATTAGTCCGATTTCGGAGCAGCTCGTCTCTCGTCGGGTGTTAGGTTTTTTTCGTTACGGAATTTCTTGATTCGGTCGCCGCGCTCAAGGCCCGCGATAGAAGCTATGCAATAGCTTAAAAAATAAATTAATTTTATTTTAATCGATACCCGTTACCAGACTTCAGTAATCGATGCCCGGTTCTCATTCAGTAATCGATACCTGGCACTCGTTCAGTAATCGATACACAACCACTCGTTCAGTAATCTATAACTACGTCACTCTCTTACTAACCGATACTTACATCACTAGTCCAGTAATCGATATGCACATCAGTCGTTCGTAATCGATAATTACGTCACTCGTCCAGTAAACGATACTTGCATCACTCTTCCAGTAGGTAATCGATATTTTCGTCACTTGTACAGTACTCGATACCATTCGTAAATATAAACATACAAACTTACGCAGGTAAAATTATAATCCTTCCCTTTGGCTTTTTCGTAGTTAGACAGAACACAGAACGAAAGGTTTAAGGGATTAAACTTGGTCCACAGATGCAGCGTCACACGAAGTTTGCATTGTGATCGAGTGGAACCCAGTCGCATATCGCTTCTCAACATTTCTGATTCGTATTTATTTTATTTATTTATTTAACTAACAATTTTCTTAAGTGTGATTGTCCTGGACAATGTCAGGATCGTTAATGCAACTTCTTGACTTACTTGCCATCATAAATTTATATCATAAAAGTAGTTATTACATGGACTAATTTTGAATAAAATCATAAAAAAACGAAATAAGAATTGTAGGTAAACCAGAGCTGTCAGCTGACATCTAGTAGCAGCAATGTAGTTCGTACTACCTACTTTACCAACTACAGATGCGAACAGAGCTGCACCCAAACAAAAAAAAAATTTTGTAGGCCAGTGTTATAGATGTTTTATTTTACGAAAGCGGGTGAGCCATCCTTGTGTGTGTAAATGTACATGCACACTGTCTGTGCGTGCGTAAGCTCGAGAGCGTTTAGTTTAGTACGCGTGGTATGCTCCCTGTAGTTACGCAGCATCGAGCATAAATATATAACGAAAAAGTAGTATTGTGAGCCATAATATTCCGAAACTGTTCAGTGATTTGTCACTGAAATCATCCCATCGGCCAATCATCCATCAACGGCCATCAGTCGGCCAATCAGAGCTCAGAAACAGCGCAGCGTCGCAGAACAAAGGCGGAATTTGTTTTTATACAAAACACATAACATTACCGCTCTATTATGGTTATATGCTCGATAAGAACGCACGTCTAGTACGCATCACAACTTCAAGTATGAAAGATGAATAAAACAATTACTGTACAAATTATAATGAAAACAACTTTTGACAGATTTTTTCGCTGGAAGACAGGTCCGGCAAGTCCTCCCGTGACCATGGTTGCTGTAAAGTATCAGAAACGTCGAGCATTCATTTATTTAGTTATTTATTTAATGGACACACCAACAAGGAACAAACATTGGCATGTAAAAAACTTAATAACTGTGATAAAATCCGTAAAATCGTTTCATTATAATAAGTGAAATACGCGTAAACTTTAGAAAACAGTAGCGTGTATTCGTTTATTGTAGATAATTATCAATTTTTAGGTCACTTTTAATGAACACGAAGACGGCAGATCTCGAAAACTATTTTGTATAAAATTTTGCTACTCCAAAAACTTTGAGGACCAAAGCAATACTTTATACTTTTCTTGTTTCTGTTTACTCGCAGTGAAGGATTTTGAGGGACTTGTGTTGGTATTATTTATCCGATTTTGAAATATCTGAATGATTCGGTAATTCCGCCATGTTGAAATATGGAAGTCGGCAATCCGCATTTATACTAATACAAGAAAAGTAAAATCTACTAACGGTCTAACCAATTGGAGGTGACATTTTTCAACAATTTCCTGTCTGAAAATTCTCGATTATGGTAGCTAACGGAGGTAGCAAGGATACATACATACCTATTTTATGTCCATTTGATGATTCTCAAGAAATTAGCACTAACTGTGTTTTTTTTGTTAAATCTTGTTTTATTATTATTATTATTACCTAAATTATTCGAAAAAATATTTGTGCTACAAAATGTATGGTTTGATCAAAGAGTTGTTTGTTTCCTCTCCTTCCAAAATGTATCGAAGGTCATGAAAAATAATTACTAACCAGCTATTTTTTTTCTTTTACTTAGTTAATATTTTATATAATTTAACAGTCATATTGTCCTACAAATTGCGTGGTACGTTATCCCGGTCCTACATTCATCAAATCGACATATTTTATCCTAGTTACCTCTGTTAGCTACCACAATCGAGTATTTTCACACAGGAAATTGTTGGGTGTCTCATCAAAATGACGCTACTCGCGGAAAATTAGCTTGATAGTAATGAAGTAGAAAAAAATATATAACCTGTATCCAGGACCATTTTTTTTTGTATTTTTTTTTTCGCAGGGTAATCGTTATGGATGCAGCCAGGATCTTCGGGTAGATCCTGACCCAATGTGGGACTCGCACCTGGTAGTGCCCATCCTAACTAAAACCACAGCGAGCGCCTTCAGCCGCTTTTTGTGGGTCCCGGATATGCAGGCAATAGACAGGATCACCTCAGCGACAGGATGGCCCCGGCGAAGACTAGACTACTCCTCATAATGGGGGACTGCCCGGCCGCTACTAAGCAGTCCCGACGACGTCATGCCATACAGACCCAGGTTCCCATCCTGAGCCCGACACGAACACATAGGCGTTACTGGAGGCGCATTAAGTAGCGCCTCCTACGCACCCCCGTTCGTCGGCCTCCTTCTGGGACATTACTGCCTCGCAGAAGGAGACCATCACCATCCAGGACTCGTCACCGAGCATCTCGGTGATGATGCTCGGCTGAGACACTGTATCCCAGGACCAGTAGTACTCATAATCATCGATATTTTTATTTTAGACATTTTTTTTTACTTTCATATTATACTGATCCTGTAAAAGTGGTACTAGGGTTCATTTTATTATTTAAATAAACGGAATCCTGAAAAGACAAACATCGGATAAAGAGCAATATAAAAGCCTTAGTACCAAACAAAAACAGGTAAAGCTGCGGTAATCCACTTAGTGTTGCTCATATCACGTAGTATATATCCCTACTACAAACACATGGGCGTAAATGAAACGATATCATAAAAACCTACCGAGTACTTTTGCTTAGGCATCGAGGTACAAAACTTATATAACGGAAACTTTATTAAAATGAAACTTATGGACATGATGCTGCTCGCAGCCTGTATCACTATTATCATCACCATCTCCACCATGGTTCGTGGCGGTGGGGCTCAGTAGTAGTATAAGGTGAAGCCAGTACCTTGGGCGAAACCAAGTGAACCGAGGGGACT
The DNA here is from genome assembly GCA_963853865.1 of Helleia helle. NCBI lineage: Eukaryota > Metazoa > Arthropoda > Insecta > Lepidoptera > Lycaenidae > Helleia > Helleia helle. The sequence continues at coordinate 7,729,910 of OY971436.1, forward strand.
GCTCTTTGTACCCCTCTTATAAGAAGACAAGGGGCGAGGATGAGAACCTCACTCCATTGCACTGTCCCGACGTTGGGAGGGGTTGTTCTGTGGTATGAAACAAGCCTTCTGTGGCGTTGGTCCTTTGGGAGACAGAGTAGCCGTCGTAGTGCCCAGTTGCTCAACAGATCCGAGGCACCTCACCAAAGGATGTGGCATTGTCACTCGCCGGGTTTAGTGGGTAGAGCTGCGTCCACTTACCATCTTTCGGTTGCAGCGAGTCCCACATACCCGCCCGCGGAGTGCCGATTTGATTTTGATTACGTAAAACCATCGAGCATATAACCGGATGGTAATGTCATGTTTTTTTGTATTTATTTTTTATATATCCAGTTTAAATACGAAAGTATAATACCTAGTACCTACTTTACTAGTGCCCGCAGCTTCACCCACGTTATCTTGGATTTACAGCCGTATTCGGATTGATAATGATTATTTTATTACCTATGTCACTCAGTGCAAATTTAAAAAAATTAAAGAATTTAAAAAAATGGTTGAGATAGTTCTCGAGTTAATTTGTAAATAAGAAAAAAAACTTTTTTCTACTTTCTATGATAAAAATATTATTATATATTACACATAGAAACCTGCCCTAGTTTATAACGAAGCCGATAATGAAAACAGTATCAACATTCGTTCAGCAGATATAGAGAACAAACAGACCAAAACAAAAAGCTAGTTTAATTTATACTATGTAATGTACATTGAACGGAAGGCAAGTGGGGCGACCACCGTTCTAAGCGCCCTTATTGGAGTATGGAAGACTGTTCCACCGACAAGAGCAAGGCTCTTGAATAGAGTGAGGGATAGAGAGAGAGAGAGAGAGAGAGAGAGAGAGAGAGAGAGAGAGAGAGAGAGAGAGAGAGAGCGAGAAAATTTAAATTTAATTAATATCAGAATTCACATAAATTGGAACAAAAATATGAAAATATGCTAACTTCAACTTTGGTGACAACATTTTCTATGTAATATTATGACCATTTGAAAAGTTGTAAAGTATTGGGGGCAACTTTACGTTAATACGTTTTGTGAACACAACTTTGATAACGGAATTTTGGAGTCGAAACAAGAAAATGCTTTTTGCTTTATCATCATTTGTATTTTTATAAAACTGATGACGTCACCGAAATCAGAAATCTTATTTTAGGCGTGTTATGTTTATTTACGGCACTTCTTATATATTAGTTGCCTTAGAAATACGTTCTGTGATAAGATATTATAGCTTTTAAAACACTATAATAATTATTTTTCTTTGTTTAAACTAGTTCCGTATAGGACCGTTCGGTAGAGCGTACGCGTTAATACTGAGTTTAATGGTGTGAATTAGCTCCGTTTGAACGATTCAAGATTAGGTGCTTATGCCTCGTTTACCTCCAGTTTTTTTATATCATAGTCTTACTACCGACGCCCGTAACATCTGCACAACCAGTGATTATGCAGATGTGTTGCCTCCTTTTCCCTATCCCCCATTGAGCCACAGGAAATTCACAAACCGCACGAAACACGACTGAATAGCTGTCACTTGACGCCGGTGTTATATGAACGAGAGGTACCATCCTGGTCGTGCCGGCCCAAGTTGGCTGCATAGTAACATGGCACTACTTCCTATAAAGTCTTACAAAGTTATAATAGAAGTGTTTGCAGTGGACTAATTGAGATCTGGAGGCTGCGTTTGGAAGACGGAGGGTCGCACCGTCAATTATTTTTTATGGTAGTTGGATTGGCAGACTGGCAGACGAGCCCCATGATGGTAAGTGAACGTCACCCATGAACAAAAAAGTTAACCTGGAACAAGCCCATGCTACTCATTCACCTGTTGCCTATCCTGAGACATAAGATGCTAAGTCTCGGGGCCAGTAATTACACTGCCTGTCTTGCCCCTCTCTCCGAAACACAGCAAAGCTGTTTCACGAGAGAAAAAAGCTGGATCATGGTAACCATGTAGCCTGGTTGCTCCCGGGCCGACCGCAAACCTTCAACCGGTAAATTAGATGGGCGACGATCTCCATGCAGTGGCCGGTTTTAGATGGAATCGAGTAGCGGGTAATCGGCCATCTTGGTGTTCATTGAAATCGCTTACATCCAGCAGCAAACGTAAAAAGTTGACAAGTTTTTTATGATGATGATTTCGATAAGTCTCAACTTCCCCACCATGGTTCAGGCGTGGACGTGGCGGTGGGGCTCAAGAACAACATCGTCGAACAACTGTCGACTGACTAGCCGTCGAGGAGTCCTGTTTAGATCCGGGGCACCTCACCAAAGGCGGCATTGGTGGCACTCGCCAGGTAGGTAGAGCTGCGTTCACTTACCAGCTTTCGGGCGCAGCGAGTCCCACATACCCGCGTGGGGAGACCCACTCCTCCGCGGGATGCCTCAGAGCATCTCCCGTCATTAAAGAAACAAAAAAAGGCCGGCTGGTGTATTTACCAGATATCTATAGACTACCTCGAAGTAATAGGGTGTTCAGCAAAAAAAGTTGTTGTTGTTGACGATGATGATGACGATGATGATGACGATGATGACGACGATGATGATGATGATGATGACGATGATGATGATGATGATGATGACGATGATGATGATGACGACCTTGATGATGGATATTCCCCGTGCAAATTAGTAGTTTTTGTGCGCAAATTTTAGAATGTTATCGTGTATGCAGTTCAATATTCCTGTCAGAGTTATCCCGTTGTTTGTATTTGAATTCATTTCAAAGTGGATTTAAACCACATCGAATTTTCCTATATATGGGAATTTACTTTACTATTTGTTTATCAAAATAAACGTAGATTTTCAGCGAAATACCAAAACAATTTTGTTCTCTCTGTCTTTTTGTTGGTACGCGGTGTCATACAAAGGCAAATTCAATTTTGAAATTGCACAAATCGCAAATTCTGTAGCGATCAACAAAACACATGTATTTTGGCGTTCCGTGTCTCAAAACAAAACGAACCCTTAAGGACCACTTCGCTGTCGATCTGTCAAACCAAAACCAGTAGAGTAATTCTAATTGACATATAATCTGATGAAATTAGCTGTAAAGAAAGGAATCCAACAGCATATCCTGGAGGTGTGCTGCACTGCGTCACGGTCTGACATCGGTCATCGGAGGGGACTTGTCTTTGCCTAGCGTCATCACCGCGATGCTCGGTGACTACGAGTTCTGGATCGGGATGGTCTCCTTCTGCGAGGCAGTAATGTCCCAGAAGTATGTCAACGAGCGGGCGAGAGAAAAGGCCGTCGAAGAGGCATGAATGCGCCTTCAGTAACGCCCCTGCGTTCGTGTCGGGTTCAGGATGAGAGCTTGGGCCCAGTATGGTACTACGTCGTGGGGGCAGCTTAGTGGCCGTCGGGCAGTCCCCCTTACGAGGACTAGTCTCGCCATAGCCGGAGTCATCTGTCGCTGAGGTGCTCCTGTTGCCTGCAGATTTGGGACCCTCAAAAAGCGACTGAAGGCGCAACGGTTTTAGTTCAGGTAGTACACTGCCCAAGAGTGAGTCCCACATAGGTCTAGGAGCCTTACCCTAGGTAACCAGGATACATGCCTAAACGCATTTCCCTGTGTTAACATAAAAAGGAAGTATTCCGAAATCCGTTAACCTTATTATGACAATAAAATACTTTCCAGGGAACCCTTAGCGAAAACAGACTCGCACTTATCAATTTTTCGTATGCAGTTTTCGTTTCCCAATTAAGGGAAAGGGATCAGTTACATAAGGCTTAAAAACTTCTCGTTGCTTTTAAAACAGATTTTAAGCTCGCATTTTCCTAAGTATTAAAGGATTTTGATATACTTTTAGCGGATTTTATCAAAGTTAAATTCTAGCTATTTTTGGTTTTCCCGTGTTAAGTTTGACTTACTGCCATATCTGATGATTAAATTTATTTTATAGTCGTTCTTTTTTTTTCTTTAACGCCGGGAAATACTCTGAGGCATCCCGCGATCCCTCGTGGGTCTCTTCACGTGGGTATGTGGGTCTCACTGCGCCCGAAAGGTGGTAAGGTGGACGCAGCTCTACCCACTAAAACCCGGCGAGTGCCATCAATGCCGCGCTTTGGTGAAGTGCCCCGGATCTGTTGAGCAAACAGGGCACCTCGACGGCTAGTCAGTCCCTCAAGGGACCGACGCCACCTCCACAGAGGGGTTGTCCCGTACCACAGAACAACCCCTCCCAACTTCAGGACAGTACAATGGGGTGAGGTTTCCATTCTCACCCGTTGTCCTCCTACTCTTTTGTCCCCTCTTCTTATAAGAAAGAAATAAAGCGCAGCTCCGAGGGAGCATCAATTAAAAAAAGGTGCTGGGTTCACCTTAGGCTACTGAGCCCCACCGCCATGGGATTGAAACATGGTGGGGCTCAGTGATAACCTAGTGTTGTCCTGCTGATCGAATTTTTAAAATTGGTTGAGTCTTTTCGAGGATTACCTCATTACCTCTTCATAACATTATTATATATTGACTTAGCATTAAAAAAAGAAACGTGCAAGCCCTACTCGGGCACGCCGAGTACGTACGTCGGGTTCTGTAAAAATGTATACTTGTTTGTAATATTATAACAAAGGTTTCAGTTTCCTTCACCGTGGTGTGGAACCAAGCATTGCCTTTCATAATTCTATGTCAATGAGAAGTACCCTATAGGTTTTAGTGGGACAGTCCGACAAATGGACAACAGAGTGATCCTCTAAGGGTTCGTTGTTTCGATAATATATTATATATATATATATATATATATATATATATATATATATATATATATTTAGGGTTGCACTCTAAATTCAAAATAGGAACCCATATATTTTTTTTAAATTAACATGATTATATATATATATATATATATATAATGCCGTAACAATAATGGTTCTTTTAAATGGTATAATATATTGTCCGCCTTTTTAATTTTCTCTTTTCCACTAAGGTCAGTTGGGTTCAAAAATAATAAAAAATCTCATCAATGTTGTGTTTCGGGATCCAACAATAACATGATTTTCACGCTGGGGTCCGAGCGGGACCTTCTTTTGCCGCCGAATTGTTTATTTTACCATGGATGTACGAAAACTAGATTCATAAATTATAAAAGGTATTCCAAAATTTTGTTAACTCCATGCCTGCGATTATCTTTAGGCTTAGTTTCACCATAATAATTGTATTTATTAGATGGTCTGTCCGGCTTTGCATTTATTAGCCTAGGTCTGTCTGGCTTAGTTAATATTATTATAGTTACATTATTATCAGCTCGTATCCGTTCTCTGCTGGATATGGGTTTTTGGTCAATGAATGTAAAATGGCTGGAGTCCCGTGGCATGTGGAATGTTGTCAACAACCAAAACTCAGGAATTTGCTAGCTTATTATGAGGCTTTGTCGAAATAATCTAGTGGATTCACGGAGATGAATTATTTTTTGTATACAGAAAGGCAATTTGTACATTGTTCGGTTTGGTTGTCATTGTACTACAAAAAGCCGGTTTGACTAGGCCACTTGTTCGACTAGTTCTGTTAGAAATTATTAACCCACTTGAGTCTTACAATATTAATGCGAATTTCACCCTTTTTATGGCAAAAGAAGGCAAACAAGCAGTCGGAGCCTTATGGTGACTACTGACGCTCATAGACATCCGCACAGCTTTTTCTTAATCACCCCCAATGGGCTACCAGAAACTCACAAATCTCACAAAACGCGACAGCATAGCTGCCATTTTACGCTGGTATTATGTGAGCGAGAAGTACCACCCCGGTGTGCCGGCGTAATTCAGCTGCGATGCAGCAACACCATTCCCTCTTACTAATAAAAATACTTTTTACAGATTGTCCCTTTATAATAAAAATACTTTTAACAGTTTGTGTAGTGGTTTATTAATTTTTTTTAATTCCCAACGTTTGGGATAATATAGTCACAATGGCCATCGAAAGATAATCGTTCATTTAATACGACATAATAGGTGAGGTTCCTAACTTTTCACCAGGTATTTAACTAGTTTGTCTAAGTTTATTTTACATCAATGCTCCCCCTCTTTTATATAATACTTAACGAAACTCACCTTTTCTCAGATTAAGCTTCAAGAGCTCAATCCATATAATATTCAACGTACTGATCTTAATTTTATAAACAAACGCTAAATTTGATCAACCTTAGCAATGCTCCTTTTATTTAATTTGGGATTCTGAATTGTTATTAAAAGGGCTAGCAATTATCTTAAAAGAATATACGTATATATTTGTAATAATTTGACTGTATTTACTGAAATTATTTAAAACGGGATATTTACCATGTTTTTCAATTTTATTTCGCGGAGCTCGATATTTCGACATTATCTACGAATGTATTGTTCACGAGAACATAACCATTTTAGTAATGAAAATAACCATGTTAACTTAAAATCATAATAATCATATTGACTGTATTTGTTATATAATTGCTCCAATGCGGGTTGGTAAACTCGGTGTCAAAGACTCAATGTTGACTTTTTGTCAGGTTTTGAATTAGGGTTTTTTCTTCAGTACAGAGCCATTATTTACTTGGCCATCAATAAGGAAACCATCAGAGTCTATTAGTCAGAGAACTTTGCTACACTTTATCATCAACTCGTACACAATATAACATTACACATTTATGTACATAATAATATTATACTGCGCATAGAATTGTACTTTTACAAATGTTTATTTTGTTGGTTGAACTTCACTCATTATAATGAAACAATTTTTGCGGATTTTATCGCGGTTAATTAAGATTTTTACAAGCCCGACGTTTCGGATACTTGCAGCAACCATGGTCACGAGAGGACAGGTGTCATACAAATCCTATCATTACAAAGTTATTCGAAACTACCCTATGATACATCAATATTTTAATAAGTCCTATCTACGCAGAAAGTGCTAACTGTATCTTTAATCTGTGACATATCATGCTTGGATTTTGATTTGATAATTTTAATAATGGGATCACAAGTTTCATTAAAATGAGTGAACATCGCGTAAACATTAGAAAACAATAAGGTGTGTGAAGTTCACCAACCCGCATTGGGCCAGCGCGTCGGTGGACTCTAAACTAGCACCCTCCTCGACTGATTTCGAGAAGACCCTTGTCCAGCAGTGGGATAAGGGTTGATGATGATAATGATACACATTCACACTTGGGTTAACGGACGTCGTTTACCGTGACGGATAACGACACATTACCCATTAGTGTTGTATTTTGTAATGAATGAGGAACTTTCAAGTCACGCGTCCCCACTTTTTCTCTGTTCCCTTTATAAACTTTCCATGTACCACTTTATATGTGCTTTATACTAAGTATGAGGTTTTATAGGGAAAGAAAAAGTATTAATGTACCTTTTGCAGACCATTGGTCCGCACCATTGTTAGACTGGTTTTGATGATGATTGATTGTTACTTCTGTTGCTCCGCAAAATTGAAGTTCGTTAGGAGGTTAGCTGATGATGATTGATTGATTAGCTTAAGAGGAGCCTAACCCCACCACGGTTCTAGCCTTGTCGTGGTGGTGGGGCTCAGTAGCCTAGGGTGAGCCAGCACCTTGGGCGAAGCTAATTGAGCCGAGGGGGCTCTTAGTACGCCTCTTATAAGAAGAGGGGACAAAAGAGCAGGGGGCAAGGGGTGAGGATGGGAACCTCACCCCATTGTACTGTCCCGTACGTCGGGAGGGGTTGTTCTGTGGTGCGGGGCAATCCCTCTGTGGAGGTGGCGTCGGTCCCTTGCGGGACTGACTGGCCGTCTAGGTGCCCTGTTAGCTTAAAAGATCCGGGGCACCTCACCAAGGCGGCATTGGTGGCACTCGCTGGGTTTAAGTTGGTAGAGCTGCATCCATTTACCATCTTTCGGGCGCAGCGAGTCCCACATACCCACCTGGGGAGGCCTACTCCCCAGGCGGGATGCCTATGCATGCATTTCCCGGCGAAAAAAAAAAAAAGCTAAAGATAAGCCGCTGGGGTGGGGTGAAGAAGGAGAGAGGATGTTACCACCGGTTCGAACCCTAGCCCTTTTTTTTTTTTATCTATGGACGCATTCACACCACGTCAATCTGGTCCCGTGGTAAGTTCTCGAAGAACTTGTGTTACAGGTACCAGACAACGGAAATATATTTAATACTTTTATACTATACATATATTTAAGATTTTTATTATATAATACACAATTTTAATACACATCCATGACCCAGGAACACAGAAAATATTTTTGTTCCCTGGCGGGATTCGAACCCGCAACCTCCGGCTTGAGCGCCACCGCGCTTACCACTGAGCCACAGAGGTCGTCAAACTTTCCTGAGAAGAACCGGCAAGAAACTCAGTGGGCAGCGTCCCTATACTTGACACTTATAGATGGTAAAGTGTTTGCACGGTGTTTAGTGGTCACGCGCGCTCAAGGTGGTGGTTAAGGGCGGGGTGTGGATCCTAGTGATTCACTCCCCGCGCTCATAATTGGTCAGAGTGTTAGTTCGGTTTGGCTGCGCTAGATGGTGTGGCGCACCCCATTGTCCTCAAGTCCTGATCAGTTGTTTGCCTCGGCGGCGCTGGGTGCAGTGGCGAGTCCCTTTGTCTTCAGTTTCTAGTTAAAAATTTTCTTATGATGGCGTGGTCTCTGTTCTTAATTGCCATTTTTAAGTTGTAGATTAATGTACCTTTGAAAATAAACCTTTATTTTATTTTCCGTTGGGAAATGCTCTAGGCATCCTAGGTTTCCCCAGGTTTCATCAGCGCAGGAATTTTTTACATTGAACAATATAAACAATAAAAGCCTACGTGTAATTCAGATGTATAAGCTTTGTTATTGAAATGTATCTTTCAAATCGTTGCTGTAGTTTTTGCGTCAAAGAGTAACAAATCATACATACAAATTTTCGCGATTATAATATTTGTAGGACTTCTTTTTTCTTTAACGCTTTTCTGTTCTGAGGATGAAATGCTCTGAAGTATGTGGGACTCACTGCACCCGAAAGTTGGTAAGTGGATGCATCTCTACCCACTAAAACACGGCTAGTGCCACCAATGCCGCCTTTGGTGAGGTACCCCGGATCGAATGAGCAAACAGGGCACCTCGACGACTAGTCAGTCCCGCAAGGGACCGACGCCACCTCCACACAACACAGGGGTTGTCCCGCACCACAGAACAACCTCTCCCAACGTCGGGACAGTACAATGGGGTGAGGTTCCCGTCCTCGCCCCTTGCCCCCAGATCTTTTGTCTCCTCTTCTTATAAGAGGGGTACAAAGAGGCCTCTCGGCTCAATTAGCTTCGCCCAAGGTGCTGGGCTCACCCTAGGCTACTGAGTCCCACCGCCACGTCAAGGCCTGAACCATGGTGGGGACATATTAGTAGGACTAGTAATAACATACATTAAAATCTTTACTTTTTCACAGTAGTTAGGATTTTAATTAATTAATTCATGAATAATACGCTAAAAGGCCATTATTATTCTAGACTGTTTTTTAAATTTGTTTACAATCTGTTTATTGTGTTGGCATAATGGATTTTGTTGAAAATTAAAATTTATTCATAGATTACATTATCAGTATAGAAAAAGATGAGTGTCGAGTCTGCCTCATTTTCTATACAGATAAATAAAATTGGGGTGTCTGTTTGTAATATTAAAATAACCGCTTTTTATGAAATGCATGTGGACACGCTACATATAACAAAATATTTTCTTTTTACAATTTTGTCTGTCTGTCACAGCTGCCTTTCTGTCTGTCTGTCTGTTTGTTCCGGCTACTCTCTGGAACGGCTGGGCTGATTTTGACGCGACGTTCACTGGCAGATAGCTGATATTATAAGGAGTAACATAAGCTATAAAAATAATCATCAGCAATCCTAGCAGCAGGTACTAGCATCCTGCCCAGTTTATTGGATGCTAGGATGTGCTTGTTCCACATTCCCGTCTGCATGGGTACTAGCATCCTGCTAATTTTATTGAATGCTAGGATGTGCTTGTTCCACATTCCCGTCTGCATGGGTACTAGCATCCTGCCCAGTTTATTGGATGCTAGGATGTGCTTGTTCCACATTCCCGTATGCATGGGTACTAGCATCTTGCTAATTTTACTGGATGCTAGGATGTGCTTGTTCAACATTCCCGTATGCATGGGTATTAGCATCCTGCTCATTTTATTGGATGCTAGGATGTGCTTGTTCCACATTCCCGTCTGCATGGGTACTATAGCATCCTGCTCATTTTATTGGTTGCTAGGATGTTCTTATTCTACATTCCCGTCTGCATGGGTACTAGCATCCTGCTAATTTTATTGGATGCTAGGATGTTCTTATTTCACATTCCCGTCTCCATGGGTACTAGCATCCTGCTAATTTTACTGGATGCTAGGATGTGCTTGTTCTATACTCCGTCTGCATGGGTATCACCATACTTTTTTTATAGAAGAGGGGGCAAACGGACAGTCGGTTCACCTGATGGTAAGTGAAAAGCGACATATATAGACACGCGCTACATCAGAGGATTAGCAGGTGCGTTGCCGGCCGTTCAGATATGAGTATGCTCTTTTCTTGAAGGTCCCTAAGTCGTATTGGTTCGGAAACACCGTAGGTGGCAGCTGCTTCCATATATTTGTCTTGCGAGGCAGGAAATACCGTAAAAATCGAGATGTTGTGGATTTCCGGACATCAAGATGGTGAGGGTGAAATTTGGAATTTTACCTGATGTCCAGTGGTGGAATTCTGCTGCAGGTAGTCCGAACAATTCCTCAGAACACTCCACGTTGTAGATGCGGTAGAAGATGCAGAGCGATCCAACATCTCTACGCAGCGCCAAAGAATCAAGCCGATTGGAGATGACATTGTTATCGACTATTCAAGCCGCCCGACGTTGAACGTGGTCAAATGGAAGGAGCTGATATTGGAGCGCTCCAGTCCAGGGGTGAGAGCAGTATTCCATATGAGGTTGGATCTGCGCCTTGTATAATTGAAAGCGGTGTGAAGGCATGAAATACTGCCCTACTGATCACGCCGATATTCTTAGAGGCTAGTTTAGCCTTTCCTTCCAAATGACCACGATACTGCACATCTCTCGATATGTCGACGCCAAGTATCCCAATGCTGCTAGTTTGCCTATCGCAACTATCATACAAAAACATCTCATTAATAATAATATCAACCCTTATAATATGTCCCCCTCGAAATCGACCAAGCCGTTTCGAAGGGGTATGAACACTAAAACTGTGACACAAGAATTTTATATAATGTTAGACTAGCTGTTGCCCGCAGCTTCGCCTGCCTACCTGCCTTTGTACGCGGATTGATGATGATTATTTTTATAGCCTAAGCTACTCCTTATACTATCGGTTATCTGCCAGTGAAAGTCCCATCAAAATCGGCTTCAGAAATTAACTGGAACAAACAGACAGACAAAAATTGTAAAAAAGGCTGTTTTGGTATTTCTGTCGTGTATACATCCCTATGCATTTAATAAAAAGCGGTTATTTTGATATTACAAACATACACTCCAATTTTATTTATCTGTATAGATTAAGTAGAGTTTTTATCTATAAGTTTCAATTATATATAAACGAGTTTTTTTCATGAAAACCAATGTTTGTTTGCGTCCACTAGTAATGTTGTTAAAATGTATTCCACGAGAAAAGAACTTCTAATGAAACCTACAATAATGTTCCATATACAGTTTTAATACAAAATATATTCCTAAAACTATTTCGAATGGGAAGCAAATATTTGTAAATGTTGTTTAAACACATGCACTTTTATTAGTTTGATGTAAACAATTTTGTAGCGAGGAAATGTGTTTTGATTATTTTTTCACCAGTTATTTCTAAAAGGATCTAGAAGGATTCTGTAAAGTATAATATGAAAGGAAGATAATATTTTTAAGGACTTTTGGAAAATGGCGCCTTTTTCGCTAAGTTATTTAGCTATTAAGAGGTAGCGCTATGCTGCTTTGCAGCCGAATTGGGCCGACACGACCGGGGTGGAACCTCTCGTTCACATATCAACAACGGTGTCAAGTGACAATGCTCTTTTCTCGAAGGTCGTATCGGTTCGGAAACACCGTAGGTGGGATTTCAACCTAGAAGATACTAACGTTCCTTATTCTATTATTAATATTTTTTCTATATTATCAACAAAATTATACACAAAGCTATAAGCCACAGCTGCGCCCGCTTAACAGATATATTATACTAAGGTATAGTTGTTTTACGAGTGCGGTGATGTGGAGGACTCGGCCCAGCACTCACTAGAGGTGTGCGATAGATGGGCCGCACAGCGTCAAGATCTCGTGGCTGTGCTTGGAGGGGACCTTTCGCTCTCGAGTATGGTGCGCTGCATGCTCGAGAGTGATGAGGCCTGGCAGGAGGCGGTCACCTTCTGCGAAAGCGTTATTTCGCAGAAGGAGGCCGTGGAGCGGGACAGAGAGGACGAGGCCACGTCCGTCCCGCTTCGTCGACGTAGGACAGGAGTGCGGAGGAGGCGCTACGCGCACCTCCTGCCTTCTGTCTAACGGGACTCGGGCTAAGGTTGGGTACCTGCCCTGGTAGAAAGTTCCGGCGTCGGCGGGGGTGCTGTAGGTTGTCGGAGTGCCCCCATAATAGGAGGAAGCCCGGTTAGCCCTTTTGAGGGAACCGGCCGGTCGTGGGGGGTGTCCCGTGTTAGTCAGATCCGGGACACTCCCCTTCAAGCGGCTGAAGGCAACTCGCAGTGGTTTTAGTGCGGTATACCGGCGCTGGGGGGGGGGGGAGCGCTGGGAGTCCCACATATCCCTGGGGACGCCCCATCCCCGGGTGAATGCGCAAAGCATTTCCACTGCGTCAAAAAAAATAAAAAGGTATAGTTGTTTTTTTTAGTATTATAGTTGCCTGAGTTGAACTCGTTAATGTTTACGGCCGACGTTGGCTCACATGTGGCCAGTGTGTGGTGTTGTCTGTCTATCCTGTCAACATAAAGAAAATTACTATACTTAATATACAATATCACCATGTTATAATTGAATAGAGAATGTAAACACGCGAGAGATTTTGCTATCGTATGGACGGTATCATCCCATAACTGTGTTACAGGCATTCTGTAGTGATGTGTAATATATTTATCGTTGATTTAGATATCGATAAGCCTGAACCTGTTGAAACAACTTCATACGGGCATGTAAATTAATAAATCGCAATTAAATCCATAAAAAATAATTTTAAATCCATAAAAAATAATTTCATTGTAAAGAGTTCAGGTAAACACTAGAAAACAATATTTTTATTGATTTCCATCTTCTGTCAGTAGTTGATTTGTCTCCCCACCATCCTCTGGTGCGAGTGCCACCACTCGCCGAGTTTTAGTGGATAGAGCTGCATCTATCTTACCACCTTTCGGGGGCAGCGAGTCCTACATACCCGCCTGGGGAGTCCTGCCTCCGCCGCACCACGGGATGTCTAAGAGCATTTCCCAGCGTAAAAAAGTAGTTGATTTGTCAATTATCTGAGGTGGACAGGTTTCTAATTAGGTGAGATGACGATCGATGCAGGCCGGTCCAATTTGGATGTGAGTGGCGGGAGGTCGTCTTGGCATTTTCACATCAGATATAAACCTGAAGATAATGTATTGCAATGGTTTTTTTGAAACAAACTAATATTATAAACGCGAAAGTTTGTAAGAATGTATGGATGTATGTTTGTTACTCTTTCACGTAAATACTACTGTATGGATTTGAATAAAAATTAGAAAAATAATATAGCTTATACTTCAGAATAACATATAGGCTGTATTTTATCCCTGTACTTCCACGGGAATGGGAAATACGCGGGTGAAACCGCGGGGGATCGTACATTTAACGTTTACTTTAGTTTTGAATCAATTAATATTTACCAAAGGTTGAGAAAAACATATTTTTATAAAAATATGGTATAGTGTTTTCAAGCGTGAATTAAAATTTCTGCCTAACCCGCTTGAAATATACACAGCCAGATAGCTAGAACTATTTAAAGAGTATATGATATATTTTTTAAAATAAGCAAGGTGTTTACTCTAATGCAGAACCTGGCTTTTCTTTCTTTTTTACCTCTACTTTTTGCTGGCGGCCCGCAGAGCAATGCTTGGCGACCCCCCTGGGGGTCGCGAATCACAATTTTATTTAAAAACACTGCAATAGAACTATAAGTTGTATAGGACGTTTTAAATTATAATACGATAGTCCTATAAACATCTGCATCTGATTTCAGTTTCGTAAAAAATCGTAAAAAATATTATGTTCATTTATAATCATAGACAATTTTTATATTTATTGATACCGGTGCATGTATCACATTATTGATACTTAATACAGTCAAGAGCGACGATGGCCTAGTGGGTATCGGCTGGGCCTCTTGACTCATGAACAGGGTTCGATTCTGACCAGTGCCATGAAATGGGTTTTTCTAAATTTCTTCGTGCACCTGAACATGAGACCATCACTTGCTCGCCGGTGAAGGAAAACAGGAGAAACCTGCATGCCTGATGAGAAGTCTTTTTAACCCGGATTGAGCCAGTGCATCGGTGAACTAGGCCAAACACCCTTCTCGCCTGATTACAAAGAGACCCGTGCCCAATAGTTGATATTATAATATTATGTAATACATCAATACATATATATTATTTTATTTTATCGATATAATTGATCCTTTTTGACGGCCCAGCCCTATAGATGTGTTGGTTCAGGTATCAATTTTCCTTAGACTCGACTTCCAATATTGCTTACAAAATATTAAGCTTATTTGTCTCTGACTCCCTTGTTAACATCTATGTTTCATATTATTATTATTAATAATAATAATTGTATCCTATGTGTTATGTGTTACACGTATTAATTATTTTTTTATTTCTATTTACCCAGTACTAAAATACAGTTCAATAGAAGGAAGCCCACTGTATATAAAATTAAAATTGCACAATTTATCTTTTAGGCGAGTCACCGCAGGCAAAATGGGAAAAATGGTTTGCCAAACCAAGTTTTGGAGATAATATTTACTATTAAATAAAGGTCTCACAAAAAATATCAGATACACCTAAAGATATTGTCTTAAGGATGTGCTAATTGGTTACACGATAAGATGTACTTTACTCGATCATAAGAAAATCCTGAAAACATGAAAAAATAAAAACTAAAACGAATAATTTACTTAATATTTAAAAAAAGATTCCGACAAATTGAGAACCTCCTCCTTTTTGAAGTCGGTTAATAAAAGATAATTTGCACATCATTTTTATATGGAAATATTGAATTTTCAATACTACAGGCAAAGTTCTATTTTTTTTAAATCTCAAATCCTGTATTTTATTGAAATGTATCCCAAAACTGTGTTGCCACACTGCTTACTCATTGCCACTAATAGCTTAGTTGAGAGTTAACTAAGAGACGGTAATAGGCGAATGATAACGATACCGAGAAAATCTTTTCATGCTGTATTCCATCTATTTATGGAGATACATTGCGACCCACTCAGGTTTAACAAACAACAACAATACTGCGAATTAAGCAAGGTCCTTTACTGATTTTCTATTCCCAAAGAGATTGATACGGTACGTAAATCCATGTATCTATTACGTAAGCACGCGGCAGGCACGCGAGGCAAACGCGTTATATTTAAACCACGCTTAATAGATACGTGTTGCTGCGAGAGCCAACTCGAATCTTTATACGTTATATAATTTTTCTGTGCGTGTGCATGTAACTGAACACCTCCTAAGCGTCTGGACCTATCTTGATGAAGTTTTTCTGTGTGTTCAAATTGATTCGAGAATGGTTTAGATTCACAAATCGGCCCACGATTATTTTGCAAATTTTGTTAATTATTTAAGTTAATACAAATGTGCCTTTATATCAGACTGTTTATTCGTAGCTAAGCAACGTGTTAGTGTAAGATAAGTTACCTTTTACCTCGATGAATGAAAGGCGATAAGACATTATAATCATAATCTTTTGCTTAAATTAAATGAAACAAACATACTTTTCTGCTGCTCTGTTAATTACCATTATCGATCTTTTAGAGTTGTTTTCTTTTTTTATTCTAATGAAACATCACAAAGTCATAGCGCTTATTGCCGCAGATATTAACTGCTCCCCACCATGTTTCAGGCCTTGTCGTGGCGGTGGGGCTCAGTAACCTTGGGTGCACCTTGGGCGAAGCTAATTGGGCTGAGGGGGCTCTTTGTACCCCTCTTATAAGAAGAGGGGACAGAAGTGCAGGGGGCAAGGGGTGAGGATGGGAACCTCACCCCATTTTACTGTCCCGACGTTGGGAGGGGTTGTTCTGTGGTGCGGGACAACCCCTCTGTGGAGGTGGCGTCGGTCCCTTGCGGGACTGACTAGCCGTCGAGGTCCCTGTTTGTTTTCTAGATCCGGGGCACCTCACTAAAGGCGGCATTGGTGGCACTCGCCGGGTTTTAGTGGGTAGAGCTGCGTCCATTTACCAGCTGTCGGGCGCAGCGAGTCCCACATACCCGCGTGGGGAGACCCACTCCCCCGCGGGATGCCTCAGAGCATTTCCCGGCGTTAAAGAAGAAAAAAAAAGATATTAGCTGCTAGTATTTTTTTATTTATTTATAGCACTTTGACAATTAATCACTTGCAATGTTAACTATTATAATATTTATCATAGTTAAAATGCTAAGACGTACATACAGTCAATAATTTTCGCCTCTGCGATACAAAAAATTGTCATTTTTAGCTAGAACTTTTTACTGAATCTTAACGTTTATAAAAATACATTACGAAGTCCACACAGAGGACTGATTGTCACAAGTTTTATTATAACGGTAAATGTTAAAGTCAAGGGCCTTATTATTAAATATTTCTAGTACGTAATAAGTTGAATGCTTTTTATCTTTAGGCTCTGAACAGCCTTTGTAAGGTTACTTAAGGTGACGCCTCGGTAAACAATAATTCTAAAACCGGGCAGGCGCGCCCCGCACCCCGCACACAGCACATCCCGATAAGTAACGTAAATATTGCAATTTGCGAGCTATCGCGCGCCATGTGTAACATCGTAGACGTCTTGGAGTTGTCATTTTATATATTTTTAATTTTGTTTTTTGTCATATAAACGTCATTTTGTATTTCGATAAATATATTTCATTTTATACTTTCACTAGCTGTTGCCCGCAGCTTCGCCCGCGTAAACTTTTAAAATTTGAGGGGTTGACCACCCTTATCACTTAGATGACGAAGCTGGCCCTCCTATTTTTGACCGAGACTCAGATATCCTCTCCAGCTGATACTTCTTATCTCTCCTGTTCGGGGTACAATTGAGAACACTTTTTTGTACCACGGGCTGGAGTTTGCGCGTACGTCAGAGAGGATGTCTGCTCTCATCGCCTTGGTAGTTGAAGGGACCTCTCCATCCTCTGGTTGTGCATCGTGCATGACCATCCCCGCGTCTATACCTCCCTATATAGGTCCCACAACGGTAATGATAAAACCGATCGACTAATGTAGTACATCCAAATGGCAACAGATTCCGTGCTACAACAGATCCCATCCATAGAGATCATGATACTTGGTGATTTCAACGTTCATCACACCAAGTGGCTCGACTCGACTTGGCTCGTTGGACCATTATCTGATCCGAAGTTCAGTGCCAGTTGCAAGCCCATCACGGCTTCGTTTTCCGGGCTGCCGCTGTGTTTGGCACTATAGGTCAGCTGATTGGAATGGGATGCGATCCTTTTTTGCATCCTACCCATGGGGGCGAATTTGCTTCTCGCTGGATGACCCAGACATCGTTGCCGATTTTGTTGCCGAGATGGCGCTATAAGCCATGGAGCTTTTTATTTCAAGCTCTGCAGTGCCTATAGGCGGCAAATCCCAGCCCTGGTTTGGTCAACTGTGTAAGATTGCTACACGCCATTAGCGGGTAAGCTACCAAGCGTGGGCCAATGGATCGATGTTCCAGGATGTAAAGACCAGCGCATTAAAAAAGGAGTATAACTTTGCCTCCAGGTCCTTCAAAAGGGCTATTGCTGAGGAAAAAGCGGAGCATGTAAACAGAATTGGTGAGAGATTGGTTCGACTTCCTTCGGGAGCTCGTGCATTTTGATCGCTCGCCAAGGCTGTTCAAGGGAATTTTTGTAAGCCATCCCCACCATCACATCACATGACTCGTTGGCCCACAACGTTAAGGAGATATCCGATCTTCTAGGCTCCCTTTTTGCTTCCAACTCGACTTTGAATGACCAGGAAAAAATACCACCGACGGTCCCTCGGTGACTGGTACCACACCTCAATGTCGGAAATAATTTTCAGGCCGATCTCCGTGCGCAAAGCTCTCATTTCGGTGGAAATTCATAAGTCGAGTGGGCCTGACGGCATCCCTCGGCTAGTGCTACAAACTTGTGCTCCTGAGTTGGCACCCGTCCTTACCCGTCTTTTCCGATACTCTTATTCATTAGGCGTCATCCGATGCTCGTAGAAGACCGCTTTGATCCACCCGATCCCTAAGAAAGGGGACCGCTCTGACCCGTTCAACTACAGACCAATAGCTATAGCTTCCTTGTTCTCAAAGATTATGGAAACCATAATTAACTGCCAGCTCTGGTGATATTTGGCTGACTAGCGATCGCTAATATGGCTTTCAACGGAATTGCTTAGCTCTTCTAATATTTCTAACGCAGCGATTGGAGCAGTTGAGACCAAAGGGGAAGCGTTGGCGGTTAGTTTAGACATAGTGAAGGCTTCCCGAGAAATTATGTAAGTGGATCACCAGTTTTTGAGTATACAGGAACATCAAGGTCGTTGTCGACGGTGCATGCTCGGATCTCAAGTCTGTTAATTCTGGTGTTCTGCAAGGCTGTGTACTATTTTCAACCTTGTTTCTTCTGCATATCAATGATATGCAGCAAACTAGCGGCATTCAGTGTTATGCAGACGACAGCACTGGAGATGCCCTATACACTTGGCCGCTCTAATTTTTCTCGGTAACAAGTCGATAAGTATCGCAATAAACTTGTGTTTGAAATCGAGTCTCTTCTCTATTGGCCAAAGTTCAGTTCAATGGGGGCGACTTAACCTAGTCCAATTAACCCGAACGAGACACAAGTTTGCGCGTTTACCGCTAAAAAATCGGCTATCGTCGTTTCTCTACAATTTAAAGGCACTTCCCTAACCGCCTCAGCCAGCATTGGGATACTTGGCGTCGACATATGGAGCGATGTGCAATTTCATGGTCATATGGATGGCTAAACTAGCCTAGAGGCTAGTTTAGCCATAGCCTTTTATCGGTCACGCCGAGTTTCTTATAAAAAACTAGGCGTGCGGATAGGGCGAAGCAGTGGTTCATGCCTTCACACCGCCCACAATTATACAAGGCGCAGATCCGGCCTCACATGGAATACTGCTCTCACCTCTAGGCTGGACCGCCCCAATATCAGTTTCTTCCATTTGACTGCGTTCAACGCCGTGCGGCTCGAATCGTCGCCGATAGTAAGGTTCAATCAACTTGATTATTTAGCGCTGCGTAGAGATGTCGGATCGCTCTGCATTTTATCGAACACCGACTATCTGGTTGCCCCCTTTTCTATAAAAAAAAATCTACCGCATCTACCATGGGGAGTTTTATGAGGAATTGTTCGGACTAATACCTGGAGCTGAATTCCTCCACCGGATATTTACCAAATTTCACCCACACCATCTCGATGTCCGAAAACCCACAACAACTCGATTTTACGGCATTTCCTGAATCGCACGACGATTAAATGGAATCCGCTGCCACCTACGTATTTCTGAACCGATACGAAAGGCCGGCAACGCACCTGCTAATCATCTGGTATAGCGGGTGTCTGTGGATATCGCTTTTCACTTACCACCAGGTGAACCGACGGTCCGTTTGCCCCCTCTTCTATCTATAATCAATATTTATAAATACATAGTAACAAAAACTTATGCGGGCAAGACATTGAGTAACTCTGCGTAATTCGGTAAGGTGTCTTGATTTCTAGAAGATACAAAATAAATTAGAATTTTTCACCAACCCGACGCCAGGAGGCCGTGTAGTCGCAGACTGCACGGTTGGCGGGGGGCAACCCCCAACTTTTACAAAGCAAAAGTGAGCCAAATGGGCTCACACTAATCCGATGTAGCATTAGGGCCTTTGGGCCGTTAGCATAGATGCATCCGAAAAAAAAAAAAGAATTTTTCATACGCGCCCTTTTAAAAAGTTAGCCGACATTTCTTTATTTCTATTGCAATCAGATGAAGACTCCATTGTTTTATTCTCCTAACATTGTTCCAACCATTGTTTTCTAAAATATAATAAATATTTAAAATAATACCACTTAATACTTATCAGAATATATTTTGACACAAAAAGAAAGTGAAGTTAAAATTACCTATATTTATAAATTACAAATAAATATTATGATGTAAACTTTAAACCTCTTTTGTGTCATATTTTGACATTTTGCTAACAAACAATTTAGACATTTAATAAAACCATTAACGGCCGTTTTCTATATTCAATCTCAATCCCTAAATTGATGGTTAAGATTGATATTTCAATCCATTTCCTACTTTTAGTATTTCAATAACCGATCCATGGATCATTATACCGATCTTTTTTTACAATCCATCTTTGGGAGGGCGGATCGGATTTTTAGATTGGAATTTGTATGAAAGTGACAGTTATACGTTTTCTATAACCGATCTCTGATTTTGACAAATCGATTTTTGAACGTTATTGATCTTTATTTGCGATCCCCCAATTTCGACGGATTGAACACTGGATTGAACTGATAAAGGCGTGAAAATGGAAATATTATTATCAATTATAATTAAATGTTAAAATAAACTGTTAAAAACTATAATAAATATAATAATACATTGAAAAATATAATTATTAATATTATTTGAACAACAAATAAACTTGAGATTCTATCGGTAGTCTAAGATCCGGCTGCAGATTTGCAGAATTATATACTAATAGAGTAAAAACTAAAAAAAGTAAAGTGCTAAAAACCTAATTTTTACGAATATTTATGATAAGAAGAATATATATCTACTGAGTGGCCGCTAGTATTTTGAGATGAAATATTTTAAATTACGTATTAATTATTAAGTTGTCCCTACTACGGTTTGCATCGGTAGTAGACAACAGTAACATTCGACGCATGCGCATTGGCATTAAAGCGTCATACAGCCGGCAAATGATTTTTTTTCCGAAATATCAATTAAAAATGACGACCTCTGTGGCTCAGTGGTAAGCGCGTTGGCGCTCAAGCCGGACGTTGCGGGTTCGAATCCCGCCAGGGAACAAAAATCTTTTCTGTGTTCCTGGGTCACGGCTGTGTATTATATAATAAAAATCTTAAATATTATGTGTATAGTATAAAAGTATTAAAAATATTTCCGTTATATGGTATAACCCGTAACACAAGTTCTTCGAGGACTTACCAAGGGAACGATTGACGTGGTGTAAAAGCGTCCATAGATATTATATTATTATTATTAAAAATATTTTACTTATTAAAAAATTGGGATTTTAGCACAGACTCGACGAGTGCACTAATTTTGCAGCTGGATTTCGTACTACTAGAATTTTAGTTTTACCAATGTCAAACTGACTGACGTTTTGGATTGACAGACGTTCCATTTCTCTTCAACAAAACTTTTATGTTCTACTAATCTTGACGGTATAGTATAGTTGAAGTACTTTTGCTCTGCGACTTCGAAATCATTTTTTATTGTTATTGGTTATTCTTGTGATTATACATAAAATAGATTAGCTTAAAGAAAACTACCACAATTTTACTCATAAATAATCGGTGATATATTTTTACTGCAAAAGCGTAAAAAAAAAACGTTAAGGAGGGCGAACATTTTTGACAAATCTCTTTTTTTCAATGGATTTGGAGAAGAGATTTGTTTTTTGAAATGCAGATTCAACATCAATCGAGAGATCGGATAAAATTTGGATCAATAGAAATCTCAAGATTCAAGATCGAATATTGAAAACGGCCGTATATAAATTCGTGAAAAGAACTAGCGAGGAACTGGCACAGACCCGTCGCTGACAATAGTCACGAGGGGACTGAGCGGCTTGAGCGGGACAAGGCCTTCATACATACGCTGCTTATAACTAAAAGACGTAAACGGCAAAATGGTTTTTGTTATATTATTGCGTTAAAAACGATAATTGGAGAAATTCATATGACTATTTTAAATAACATGTATAAACTCATCTACAAAGAAAATTAAGAGGCTTAAACCGGACCCGTTTGCCCATAAGATGTGAATCTGTTTTTAATAAGAGGTATGTTTGATATTTTTTTCCCCGTTACAAAAGTTACCTAATCGTGTTTCGAAAATTAGAAAAATAAGGCTTATATCATGAACTATCCAGGTCACTAATTTATATTTTCATGTGTTTTGGAATTACTGAAATAAATTGAAATTATTGACGACAAAATTACCGAGGCGTCCTCTTAAGGAGGCACAGGGTTATTAATAAGTAAAGTTAAATGCCGAAAACATATTGAACGAAGTTATGAAGTTACCTCAAAAGAAATATCTTTTGTCGAACCTTAGACATGCCATCACGCTGTCATCCACAAGTGCGGTAAATATCGAACAGATATGAGATAAGGCAAAGAATATAAATGATATTATTGCATACTATTTTCGGACCTCAAGTCTCTTAATGCTGGTGTTCCGCAAGGATGTGTACTATCCAACCTTGTTTCTTCTGCATATCAATGATATACTGCAAACCAACGGCATTCATTGTTATGCGGATGACAGCACTGGAGATGCCTTATACACTGGCCGCTCTAATATTTCTCGGGAACAAGTCGATGAGTGTCGGAACAAACTTGTGTCTGAAATCGAGTCTCTGTTGACCAAAGTCTCGGAATGGAGACGACTTAACCTGGTCCAATTTAACCCCAACAAGACACAAGTTTGCGCGTTTATCGCTCAAAAATCACCCTTCGTCGTTCCTCTATGATTTGAAGGCAACTCATATTTAAAAGGCCGGCAACGCACCTGCTGATCCTCTGGTATAGCGGGTGTCTGTGGATATCGCTATTCATTTACCATCAGGTGAACTGACTGTCCGTTTGCCCCCTCTTCTATAAAAAAAAAACCTATATAATATAATAGCTAATAAAATATTGTACATAATATATCTTTATAGAGTATAAAAACTACGTGTCACGGTGTTTGTCCGCGATGAACTCCTCAACTACTGAACCGATCTTAACCAAATTTGCACACACTGTGTAGTTTGAACTTGTGAGGTCTCTTTCAAGGAACGCCAAGACGGCCGATCACCAGCCATACGCATCCAACCAGGAGAAGAAGATAGTTCGATACGACGAAGAGTTAACCAAAATGAGTAGATAAATGATGATGTACGTGTATGGTCCAAGTTCGTTAATTACACTCCCTGTAGGTAGGTACTACCTTTTTGGACATCGCAGAGAAATCCATAATGGATGTAGCCAAGATCTTTGGGTAGATCCTGGCTCTATGAGGGACTTACACCTGGGAGTGCCTTACTCTAAACTAAAACCACTGCGGACGCCTTCTGCTGATTTTTGAGGGTCCTGGATCTGCAGCCAACAGGCCCCGGCGAAGGCCAGACTACTCCTCGTAAGGGGGGACTGGCCAGCAGCCACTAAGCAGTCCCCGCGACATCGTGCCTAACTGGGCCAGGTTCCCACCCTTTCCAGTACGAGCACAGGGGCGTTACTGGAGCTGCATTAAATAGCGCCTCCTATGCTCGTTCTCGTGCCCGAGAAAGTTCCACCGGTAAAAACAAACCAGTTCCACCGGTAAAAACAAACCAGTAAATTTCTAGCACTTGGAATTGTCAATCTTGGCGTTCATTAAAGAGGTCCAGGAATCCAGAACATGGGCTAATAATGATGATGAAATAATTTTAATAATGTACTAAATCACAATTAGTTGAAATTGGTTAATGGACAATAATTTTAATGACATTCAATGGCACGTTGTGAAGCTCATTTTTAATTATAAAAATTTATGTCAGGTAATGTAACTAGTATGGGATATAGGTAAAAGCCCCAAAGGGAGCTCCGACCGAGCGATATGGTATGCTCGGTCAGGCCGAAGCCCGCTTGTTATCATTTCAGCCGTTGTTGTGCCGAACTGTGAAACTTTGATAGTGCGATTCAGAATTGTGGCGTTAATTGGTCCGCCGCACTAGGTATGTCCTGCGACTGATTTATCCGTGGTATTGCGTTTGGGCTTTAATTGGGGAGGAAACCTGGAAATATTTCCTACTCCTCTTGAATATTTCTGATTAAATTCGTAGCGGGTCCCAAGGCAGTGTTAACGTGTCCCTCGGGCTCCCTGAGATCGTATCAAAGAATCACTTGGTTGTTACTGTCAATCCTGCCTATAGAAGTAGCATTAGCAGTCAGTGGTGGGCCTAGGAAGGTTAAAAAAATATTCTGTTATATAAATATTTTAGTCATGTATACTGTCAATAAACGCTATGAAACATTTTTTTTTCACATTATACAATCCTATATTCCCCGATGTCTTGTTTACGCGTATTTTTTCAGATTTGTTAAAAGTTTTTTCTTCAGAGCATTTTTTAAAAAAGTTTTTTTTATGATATAATAAAATTATTTACGATTTTTTGATTTTTTCCTGTTCTTATGCTGTGAGATTAGCTTCTTTCTGTGATTTTATAATTGAATAAAAACCAATTTATTCATTTCGTTATATGAAATTGAATATCGGTAAAGACATTTTGACGTATCTGTGCTTCTGACAGGTCTAGTCGGGAAACCTTCGTATTTTTATTTGATCTTAATTACCAGATATTTGATCGCTTCCAGGTATATTTAAGTCAGGAACTGTTGGAGGAAAATTGCAAGTGCAAATTTATGGGAAAACTGGCAGTGACACCTTATTACAAACGAAACGACCGTCCGTTTGCCCCATTTTCTATAAAAAAAAATGCGTTGTGAACGTATATATAGTATATAATAGACAAATTCACCTGAGACTAGCCCATGAGTGTGATTGAAAGAATTGCATCCACGTGTTGTCTACCCTGAGTCGTCAGACGGTAAGACTCCCCACCATGGTTCAGGCCTTAACGAAGGCGGTGAGGCTCAGTAGCCTAGGGTGAGCCCAGCACCTTGGGCGAAGCTAATTGAGCCCAGGGGGCTCTTCGTACCCCTCTTATAAGAAGAGGGGGCAAAAGAGCAGGGGGCAAGGGGCGAGGACGGGAACCTCACCCCATTGTACTGTCCCAACGTTGGGAGGGGTTGTTCTGTGGTGCGGGACAACCCCTCTGTGGAGGTGGCGTCGGCCCCTTTGGGGACTGACTAGCCGTCGAGGTGCCCTGTTTGCTCATTCGATCCGGAGCACCACACCAAACCATTGGTAGCACTTATAGGGTAGAGCAGCGTCCATTTACCAGCTTTCGGGCGCAGCGAGTCCCACATACTCGCGTATGCAGTAGGTACATATTATTATGTATTTATTTATACAAGGTTGATAAAAACGAGAGGCATTAAATTAAACTACGTATACTCTGTACCATTTTCAGGCTACACACCAAAACTTAGACCAATAGAATCAATAGTTTAGTCACAGGATATTTTTAAAGTTTTAAAGCCGCTCCGCTTTGTTCGACGCGGTGAGACGCAACGTGCTGTGCGACGTTGCCTTTTAGATTCGAATGACATTTTACAAAGGTTTACAAAGAGTTTTTACGTTTTACTATTCACGTATTTAAGTTCTTGGAAAAACTTTTTTTTTATTGCTCTCAAACTATCTTTTATAGTTTCGGATTAACCGTAAGCATGTGTAGTATATGTAGTTTAATTTAATGCCTCTCGCTTTTATCAACCTTGTATACATTTCTTAAAAAAAAATCCGTTCCACAAGTTCTTAACTTACCACGGGGTTAGGTTAAAGTTTAATTTTAAAAAAATGCCAGCGTACAAAGTACACATGTCAGAAGTGAAACTTATTAAGCAAACTAATTTTTAAATCTCGTTTATATTTATACTAATCTAAAGCTTTTTACCGGTGGGAGGGAAACGCTGTGCCGCGCTCCCGGCTGCATGGGTACCACCATCTTGCTTGTTTCTGCCGTGAAACAGATTTACTGTGTTTCGGAGAGAAGGGCAAGACAGGCAGTGTAATTACTGGCACCGAGACTTAACATCTTATGTCTCAGGATAGGCAACACATAGATGAGTTGCCTGGGCTCGTTCCAGATAAACTAGTTTATGTTCATGGGCGACGTCAACCACTTACCATCAGGTGGCACGTTTGCCAGTTTGCATATCCAAATAACATTTAAAAAAACTTGCAATGCGACGTTCGCTCTATCTCACTCTCATTCTCGATATGTCTCACTCGCTTGCTCCCTACACTCACTCCATGGCTATGTGCTTCATGCTACGTTCGCCCTTTCTCACTCTCTCAATCGGTTTCAATCACTCTCTCCCTCTTCTTGGACAAAACGTTGCACGTTTTCGTGACGTTTCATCCGAAAAAAATTACCCTCATGCGCGCAAAGAAGTTTCACTTAAAAAAAACTTGCTTTGCTCATTGCTCGTGATCAAACAAACAGACTTCAGTTTTAATATATTAGTACATATACGTCCTTATTTTAGCCAAGAGTTCAATATAGCATAATATGAAATATTTCGCCGTATTGACACCGACATTGCAAATAAACAATCCGTCACGGCTACCGCCGCTATTGCCACCTCTATTTATCTAAATTGAAATCCTAGAGCTAGTATTTTAACTTGAGTTATTTTAGAAACCTATTGTGTTTCATGGATTTTGTCAAAGTCGATGAATTTGAGGAATTAACATCAAGAGCATCATCATTCTAATATTTACTCTTGAAAAAGGCAAGAAGTAAGAAGTAGGGCCTTACTGTTTGTTTGTGGCCATGCTGCTTTGCAGCCGTATTGGGCCGGCATGACCGGGGTGGTACCTCTCGCACACATAACACCGGCGTAAAGTGACAGCTGTGCTATCGGGTTTTATGCGGTTTGTTAGTTTCCGGTGGCCCATTCGGGTTAGAGAAAAGGAGGGCAATGTATCTGCATAACCTATGGTTGTGCGTGTGTACCATAAGAAAGAAGGCAAGATAAAAGGAGAATATTTCTTTCTTTCTAGTTGTATAGGGTTTTTTATGGTATTTTAGGTATTAAGTAAAGGAAAGTGAAACAACGAGAACAGTTGACAAATTTATACTAAAACCTGCGATATTTATACCGCACGGAATTGACAATTTAACATTGATCCAAACAATTGCTAATGCAAAATATCAGGCACCAATACGCTTAAACATGCCCCCGGGCGTTGAAAGCATCTCTTTCAACAATATCATCTGCTTCAAGAAGAGGGCACATCTTGCTGAAGGATCTTCTGACGACCCCGGTGGAGGTCTTGACGTCGGCAACGCGACTGATGCCATCAGAACCTGGATACAGAGCAATTATTCGGCCCAATTTCCACTTTAAAGGTGGAAGGTTATCTTCCTTTAGAATAACCAAGGAATTAATTTTCAGCGGGTCTTTACGAGCGAACCATTTCACCCTCTGTTGAAGCTCTGAAACGAATTCTTTATGCCATCTTGCCCAAAAATGTTGGCGGAGTTGTTCAATTCGTTGAAA
The DNA here is from genome assembly GCA_963853865.1 of Helleia helle. Classification (NCBI taxonomy): domain Eukaryota; kingdom Metazoa; phylum Arthropoda; class Insecta; order Lepidoptera; family Lycaenidae; genus Helleia; species Helleia helle. Next base: position 7,757,558 of record OY971436.1, read on the forward strand.
CCGACTTAAATGTGTGGAAGAATGGCTTGTTATGTCCTTTGATGGCAGTGATGTGAGAGGCCGTCCAATTAAAAAATGACCAGGAGTGAGTGGCGTCAAATCTTCTGGGCTTGTAGACAAAGGCGTCAGTGGTCTTGAGTTTAAAATGGCCTCAATTTGTGTTAACGTGGTGTACAATTCCTCAAACGTTAGATTACAACTTCCCAACACTCTCTTTAAGTGAAATTTGGTTGATTTCACACCAGCCTCCCACAATCCACCGAAATGAGGTGAATATGCCGGTATGAAGTGAAAATTTATACCATCATTGGCTGCGGTTTCCAACAAGTTTTTATTATTATCAATTAAAAACTGAGCAAGTTCATTATATGTACCAAAAAATGAGGTGCCATTGTCTGAAAACAAATTGGTAGGCTTACCTCGGCGTGAAATAAACCTGCGTAAAGCTGACTGGAAGTTACCGCTAGTCAAATCACTCACCAGCTCAAGGTGAATTGCTTTAGTGGAAAAACAAATAAATATAACTATATATACCTTTATGAGTCTACAGCCGCGCCCCTGGCGACTAGCAGACATAATGGGCCCGGCATAATCAACGCCTACATTTTGAAAAGGATAACCTGGGGTAACGCGTTCTTTTGGCAAGTTTCCCATCAAGGGGGTAGCTATTTGCCCTCTCAATCGATTGCATCGCACGCATTGGCGGTAACATGCTCTTGCTAAAGAACGACCACCTATTGGCCAGTAGGTCTCTCGGATGGAGGCTAACAACAGTTGCGGTCCCGCATGCATGAGTCTAATATGCTCAAAACGAAATATTAATTTAGTGAAATGATGTGTGGACTGTAATAGCATAGGATGTTTCTGAGCATAAGGGAAATTAGAGTGAGCTAATCGCCCTCCGACACGCATGATATTATTTTCATCTAGAAAAACATTGAATTTTATTAACTTGCTTTTTTTTGGTAATTCTTTTTTATTAAGTAGTAATTGATACTCTGGAAAGGATTGACTCTGAGATAACTTAACTAATGATTTTAGTGACATATCTAATTCTTCGCTTGTAATTAAACTGTTAACCCTTATCTTATTTTTGCATGCATGAATAAACTTTAAAACATAAGCAAATGATCGATTCAACCGTAATAAATTAGAAAAACGTTCAAAGTCAATTATGAATCTGTTTGAATCTACCGGTTTTAAGATTGAATGAAATGTGGCTTCCTGACGAGTTTCAGGTAGATCGTTGGTAACTCCAGGATTGGTTGGCCAGTCTGATTTATCGTTCTGTAAAAAATCAGGACCTGACCACCAAAGTTCTAATGATTCCAACAAATTAATGTCAACACCACGAGATATTAAATCTGCTGGGTTATGATGAGTGGGAACATGCCTCCATGTATGAGCATTAGTTCTTTCTAGTATGTCAGCCACACGATTACGTACAAATGGTTGCAATCTGATCGGTAACATCTTTAACCACCCTAACACAATAGTGGAATCAGTCCAAAATGTGACAGAATTGAACTGGCAACGAAGTGAGCTAATGATTTTATTGTACAGCCGTGACCCGGTTAATGCTGCGCAAAGTTCAAGCCTAGGAATCGTGGTAGGCTTAATGGGAGCGACACGGCTTTTTGCCATCAATAATCGAGTTAAAATATCTCCCTTATCATTTAAACTTCGCACATATGCACACGCGCCGTATGCTCGCTCGGAAGCGTCCGTAAAAATATGGAGCTCAATAATTTTATATGAATCACAAATGACATGACGTGGAATTTTAATATTATTTAAGGTAGGTAATTTTTTAACTATATCCGCCCAAATCTTAATGATGTCTGAGGTTAATTCATCATCCCAAGAAAGTTTGCGCAACCACAAAGTTTGTAGTAAAATTTTCATTGTGATAACACACGGTCCTAGCAGACCTAAGGGGTCAAAAATTTGAGAAATCACAGAAAGAATAGCTCGTTTAGTATAACGCTGGGGAGCTGATGAACTTGTAGGAAAGACAATCTGAATCAATTTCCCAACCTAAACCTAATGTTTTATTAGGTCCGGTACTGCCTCTATTTAAATCAATAGGTGATTGAGTAGTTTCACCAACTATGTAATGACTGTTTGATTTCCATTTTCGTAATGGCATACAAGCAGAGGCAAGCTCTTTCGCAACCTGCTCACGTATATATAGTAACTCATCGATGCTGTCCCCTCCGGTAAGTAAATCATCGACATAAAAATCGTGTTTAATTATGTTACTTATTTTCTCATCCTTGCATTCAAGGCCGATTTGATGAAGACATCGAGTGGCAAGAAACGGTGCACTAGCTGTGCCGTATGTGACGGTGTTTAATTTATATATTTTTAAAGTATCGGTTGATACATTACGCCAAATAATCTGTTGTAGGTACCGACAATCAGGATGAACAGACACCTGTCTATACATTTTTTCTACGTCGGCGGTAAGAACATACTTATGTTGTCTAAAACGTAAGAGAATTGACAGTAGATCGTCTTGAACTATAGGGCCCACCATCTGAATATTATTCAGTGAGACTCCGGTAGTCGTAGGACTACTAGCGTTAAATACGGCCCTCAGTTTTGTAGTCGTACTACTTTCCTTCAAAATACCGTGATGCGGAATATAATAAGCGTTATCAGGAGAATCAGACATCTGTATTTCTGTCATATGACCTAATTGTTCATATTCAGTCATAAATTCCTGATACATTTGCTTAAGTAAAGGTTGTTTATCTAACTTACGCTCTAATGATAAAAAACAGCCTTTGGCTCTTTGAAATGAGTCACCCAATAAATGGTGAGGTTCCTTTAAAGGAATTTTAACACAAAACCGTCCATTTTCAAACCTAATAGTATTTTTCTTAAAATGATCCTCACATGATTTCTCTTCTTGAGAATAATGAGATAACTGAAGGCCAACTTCTTCAAGCTGCCAAAACCGCATAAGCTGGGTTTGTGTGTCATCATCATCAGTGTGGGTACGGGAGTTAAACCGCGTGAAATTACATCTAATATCAGTAGGGGTACCGACTTGAACGTTGAATTAATTGGTCCGGATACTAACCAACCTAACTTTGTTTCATAAAGTACTGGTTGACCCTTACCTAAACTTACTCTTTGCGATCCTAAAACATCCCAAAAGATGTCAGCACCTAATATTAAATCAATGTTTGAAGGACTGTAAAAACAAGGATCTGCTAAGGAAATATTAGACGGTAAACTTAAGTTAGAAATATTTATTTCATGAGAGGGGACCTTATCTGTAATGGTTGGCAAGATTAAACATTGAATATTTGTTGAAAACTGTTCATTCAGAGATTGAGCTTTTACGTTACACACTTTATTTATCTCAGTTAACGAATTATTAATACCAAGAACCGATTTACTAATATTCTGATAAGGCAAATTTAATTTTTCGTACATTTGTTGTGACATAATACACGACGTACTTCCGCTGTCTAGTATGGCACGAGCTATGTGTTTTCGTTGTTGAGAATCATACAACGTAATGAGTGCGGTGGATAAGAGGACTTCGTTATCACTTTGTGTGCTACCACTACTAGCCGGTGCAACGCTCGCTGACAGTGACACCTCCCCGTTCAGACAGCCTGGCACTGGCGGTGCCGGCGCACGCGTCGATGACCCATGATGACAATTTCCAGTCGATGTAGTTTCAGTTATCGTGTTCCTAGACTTGAACTCGGCGATGTGAATTAAAGTGTTGTGTTTGCGTTTACAAATCTTGCAACCCGGTTTCTTACATGAATTTGCGAAATGACCGCTTCGGAAACAGTTAAAACATATCTTATACTTAGGTAATAATCCTAGCCTTTCTTCGTTACTTAATGCAAGAAACTGTGAACAGTTACTTAAATAATGTTGGCCGTTACATTTCGGACACAACTTTGTAGATATATTATGACTTGTATTGTCAACACTTTGGACTGAGACGAGTGTTTTTGATTTTGAACTATGTTTGCTAGTCTGAGGAAAACTATGGCTAGTGATACGTGACATTTCTAGGGTTTCAATTAGGTCGGCGTGACGGCGAAGAAATGTCATAAAAAACTCAAAAGTTAAAGACCGATCCTTACTTAGGCTTCCCTTACACTCTTCCCACTCACGATAAGTTTTTGAGTCTAATTTATGTGTGACAATATAGATGAGAAGAGTGTCCCAGTGTTTAGTAGGCTCGCCAAGTGTTTCTAATGCTCTTAAGTTTTTATTAATGTGATCGATTAGTCGTTTTAATGTTATGGAAGACTCCCGTGTAATCGGGTCAATGTTGAATAACGCAGACACGTGATTGTGTATTAATACACTTTTATTATCAAACCGATCACATAATAGGTTCCATGCAACTTCATAATTAATAGCAGAAAACCCAACTGACTGTATTACGACTGCCGCTGGCCCTTCTAATGATGCACGTAAATAATGAAACTTGTTAATGTTATCTATGTCACTATTGTTATGAATGAGACTCATGAAGGTATCGTGAAATTCTAGCCAATTATCGTATGATCCACTGAACTTGGGTAACTGTATAGTGGGCAGCTTTACCGGTACATTGCTGGAATGTGAACCTTTATCACTAACATTGTGTAAATTAATTAATTTTTCATAATCGCGTATCACGTCTTGAGCCCGTGCCAGCGTACGATAATAATAAGACTCAAACTTGTCGCGATCATTCAACAAGGAACTGGGATCGTCAGATTCACATTCCAACGCCAATTGTACCTCATCGTACTTGTCATATAACCGGTTTACCTTGCTCAATCGCAACTGCAACTCACTTACATCAGCTGATCGCATTATTGAAACATTTAATCCATCTAAATAGTTGGAAAACGCAGTCAATTGTCCCTTATAACTGGCTCGTTTTTTAAGTAGTTTAGATTCCTCTCTTTCTGTCATTGTGAGGGGCTGATGTAGTTAATCAACCTGAAATTTTACAATTAACAATCTGTAATACTTCTTATCAGTAACGAACAAAAATAATAATCGTGAATAATACCCAATTATAAGTACAGAATCTAGCAAACTAGTTAAATTGTTTTTTTTTTAAATATTTTTTTTATATATAAATTAATATCAACTGTAAATTAGTTAGTATATAGGTGTAGGTAGTAAGTTTATAATGTAATAATTGACTTTAATTTATAGATATTATTTAGTTTGTAAATATATTTGAATTATATTCTAGTTTGTGAGAAAAAATTAATATGTACCTACCTAACTATGAATTACATCTACCTTGTAAATATTTAATTATATCTAAACACCTTAATAATGTCCTTAAAAGGCTCAAATGTTATTATTCAACATCAATTATAAGTATTTAGTTATAAATAGCTAGGCGACAAAGCTTAATTATTAAATAATGACTTCTCACAATAATCTATTTATTTGACTAAGTTATACACTTAGAAAAGGCCAAATAATATCCAAATCATTACTATAATTTAATCTAAATAACTAATTTAATGCTACTAACCTTTTTTATTAACAATTAATTTATTAAGTACTAACCTTGATTTCCGTTATATAATCACTTAATACCTAACAATACCTGAAGAGTGATGGGTCAAAAAAAACATTTAATCCGAAAAACTATATTAAATGAGGCGATTTTGAGAAAAAAAATAGCTTCGCCCTTGAAGATCTTTGAACGTCCTCTTTGCCCTTGACGCCAGCAATTAATTTCTTCTTATTTATTAGTTATTCCGTGATATTTCCGTCTCCTCTTCTAAATCCTTGATTACTCCTTGATTATATTCAAATCCGGCTCGTTCTTGGACCATGTATAGGGTTTTTTATGGTATTTTAGGTATTAAGTAAAGGAAAGTGAAACAACGAGAACAGTTGACAAATTTATACTAAAACCTGCGATATTTATACCGCACGGAATTGACAATTTAACATTGATCCAAACAATTGCTAATGCAAAATATCAGGCACCAATACGCTTAAACACTAGTTATAATTTTTATGTTTTTTATAATTATCTAAAACAACATACATGGCAACATACTTGGCACATATGATGCCAATTTAATTATTCTGCATTGTATCTGCCAAGTAAAGACCAAGCACGTCGAATGTTATTATAGTTGGGTTAACAAAATCGGAACACGGAATCGAAACTAAGTCTAAAATACTAAAGACTAATAGATATGTGGAGATGTTCGGTGACGTAACAACGATATGAGACTTACATGCCCGAGGTTAGAGGTAGAACGTTCCAATCAAAAATACCTCAAATAGTAAACAAGTTTGAATATTTTTTACAAAAGCATGGGTTGGTCTCTTGCCTCCTTTTTTATTTCATATCTTAAGATAGAAGAAAAGAAAGATTCCATTTATAAGCCCTCAAAAGTTGAACAAGTTTGGATTATTTTTTTCTAGCTATTCGCATTAACATAGTTTGGTCTCCTGCCTCCTCTCTTTACGATATGAATCTTAAGAGAGAAGAAAAGAAATATTCTATTTAAAAGCCCTCAAAAGCTAAACAAGTTTGGATTATTTTTTTCTAGCTATTCGCATTAACATAGGTTGGTCTCCTGTCTCCTCTCTTTACGATATGAATCTTAAGAGAGAAGAAAAGAAAGATTCCATTTAAAAGCCCTCAAAAGGTAAACAAGTTTGGATTATTTTTTTCTAGCTATTCGCATTAACATAGTTTGGTCTCCTGCCTCCTCTCTTTACGATATGAATCTTAAGAGAGAAGAAAAGAAAGATTCCATTTAAAAGCCCTCAAAAGCTAAACAAGTTTGGATTATTTTTTTCTAGCTATTCGCATTAACATAGGTTGGTCTCCTGTCTCCTCTCTTTACGATATGAATCTTAAGAGAGAAGAAAAGAAAGATTCCATTTAAAAGCCCTCAAAAGCTAAACAAGTTTGGATGATTTTTCCTACCCATTTGCATTTACATGGGTTGGTCTCTTCCCCACCATGGTTCAAGCCTTGTCGTGGCGGTGGGGCTCAGTAGCCTAGGGTGAGCCCAGCACCTTGGGCGAAGCAAATTGAGCCGAGGGGGCTCTTTGTACCCCTCTTATAAGAAGAGGGCACAAAAGATCAGGGGGACAAGGGGCGAGGATGGGAACCTCACCCCATTGTACTGTCCCGACGTTGGATGGGGTTGTTCTGTCGTGCGGGACAACCCCACTGTGGAGGTGGCGTCGGTTCCTTGAGGAACTGACTAGCCATCGAGGTGCCCTGTTTGCTCAACAGATCCGGGGCACCTCACCAAGGGCATTGGTGGCACTCGTCTCTCTCTCTTACCTCCCTACTCTCTTCTCTTGAATGATCTCACCTGTCTCTCTTTTCTCTCCTTCCAAGAAAAAGCAGGTTCCAGTGAAAATGCCAGAAATGTTAAACCAATTGTTATGATTTTTCATTTTGGTGTTGGTCTTTTTAATTAACGGAATAATGTTTTCAACCACATTAAGGGGTCAGATTAAATTGAAATTTTGCGAACTTTTCAAGGAGTGATGACAATACAATAAATTAATAAGTTTATTCCAATATCTCGATCAGAATCAGGATTGACGATTTATTAACCAGAGGGGTAGTATGTGCTAGTGTTGGCACACGCTACGGTCAACCGGAGAGGGAACCTGAGAAACGGCTATCACATCAAAGTAAGGCATAAGGTGCGCAAATTACCTACATCACTCGTGTGTTTTTAGTCTTTTACTCATTCTTAAGCAAAGTTGAGTAGTTTCAGTGCAGCGCTGCGCTCATCACGCGAGTGACGAAGGATTTAAATCCATAATAAACGACGTAGTTATTCGCGTTAACGTCATAAAATAATATCTTATATATACAGTCGAATTGAGAAACCTCCTTCTTTTTTGAAGTAGGTCAAAAATAATAATTATAGTTTTAAAGACTAAAAACCACGCTTTAATAGCAAACTGAACTATATTTTTTTGTTTGATGTGCTCTATATGGGCATCCATCAGAATGAAAATAAAATAAATAAAATAACATTTTTCGTCCGTAAAACAGCTAAGGTAAGTTTCGAAGAGGCAAGGCAGGCCGTGTAATTTAAAAAAAAAAACTGGCACAGATACTTAACATCTTGTCTCAGGATATACAGCACGTGAATGAGTTGCCTGGGCTTATAGACATATTATGGACAACACTGACTACTTACCGTTAGACGAGTCTAATGGTAAGTGGTCAGCTCTTTGCCTAAAAAAAGTGTTGCTCGATTTTATTGTGGTCCTAAAAATAAGCCTATAGTCTCTTATGCCGCCAGCGCCTGGGCCCCGGCAACTAATAAACTCGGAGTGCAGAAACAGCTAAATGCAGTCCAAAGGGGTTTCGCCCAAAAGTTGTGTGGAGCCTACCGCACCGTCTCGCTGAATTCAGCACTGGCGCTGACTGGGCTACTGCCTCTCGACATTCGCATACGCGAAGCTGCATCATTGTATGAGGCGAAGAGAGGAGTACCCCAGCCAGTGCTAGGAGGCGGTGAGGTAGAAAGAAAAACGGCCTACAGCTTGGCCCCGCATCCTGCTGGACATATGGACATGAACTTCATAAGTCTGGTGGACCAACAAGAAGTGGACACCCACGTACACCAAGCGGTACAATTTTACACCGACGGCAGCAAGATTGAGGGCAAGGTGGGCGCCGCATTGTCTGTAAGAAGCAATGAGGCCGAAACTAAAGCAATCAAACTTAAACTGCCGTCGTACTGCACAGTCTACCAGGCGGAACTTCTGGCCATATGTCAAGCAACACGGTTAATTTTACGGCAGGATGAAATGAGTTTCGCCATCATAAGCGACTCACGCTCTGCCCTCGAGACAGTTGTGAATTCTTACTCCATGCACCCCTTAGCTGTCGAAAGTAGAAGCAATATTTATAGAAGTAGACTCCAGAACAAGGAAGTGTCCCTGTTCTGGATCAATGCACATGCGGGACTTATAGGGAATGAACGCGCTGACCACCTAGCGAAAGAGGCCGCCCTCAAACTAAAGAGGAAACCTGACTACGATCAGTGTCCGGTTTCATACGTCAAGAGGTGCATCCGAATGGAGTCCCTTGACGAATGGAACCGGCGCTATCAGTCAGGTGAGACAGCGGCCGTTACACGAATGTTCTTCCCGGATGCGATTAAAGCCTTTAAAATTGCTAGGAAAATCAAACCAGCTGGTATAATCACCCAGGTTCTGACGGGGCACGGTGGTTTTTCAGGTTACCTGCACCGTTTTAAGTGTAAGGATACCCCATCGTGCATCTGCGAACCTGGAGTGGAAGAAACTGTTGCCCACATCCTTTTTGAATGTCCCGTGACAGCTGGAGTGCGTTTCGACACTGAGCAGGCTCTAGATTGCGAAATTAGTCAGCAAAATGTAGGAAGACTAATAGCTGATAGTAATTTAAGACATGGTTTTGTAAAATATTGTATAAAGACTGCAAGCCAAGTGATTGCAAGGAACAGGCAGTGTTGAGTGTCTACTTTGCAAGTAAACACCCTCAACACTGCAAGTTTGATTTTAAGAGTGTGCTTGCAGTCAAAAGAATGTAATTATAGACTGTTTTTAAAGTAATATTGTTTTATATAAAGAGCCTGTTTTATGTATTAATATGTATTAATAGCCTGACATTGTATGATATTTTAGCTGGCGAATAAAAACAGCCAGCAATCAGACCTCGTAATTATGTTTAAATTACGAATTTTTTTAAATATACAATCTAAATGTTTTATTATTGTAAGAAATAAATGAATAAAAGATATTATTATATCTCTGATTACGTCAGAGGCGACACGCGGGCCGGGCCAATTAAGCGCCCGGACAATAAAAAAAAAAAATAAAAAAAAAAAAAAAAAACCCCTCGGGCGTCGGCCCCTTTGGGGACTGACTAGCCGTCGAGGTGCCCTGTTTGCTCATTCGATCCGGAGCACCACACCAAACCATTGGTAGCACTTAGTGGGTAGAGCTGCGTCCATTTACCAGCTTTCGGGCGCAGCGAGTCCCACATACTCGCGTATGCAGTAGGTACATATTATTATGTATTTATTTATACAAGGTTGATAAAAACGAGAGGCATTAAATTAAACTACGTATACTCTGTACCATTTCCAGGCTACACACCAAAACTTAGATCAATAGAATGAATAGTTTAGTCACAGGATATTTTTAAAGTTTTAAAGCCGCTTTGTTCGACGTGGTGAGACGCAACGTGCTGTGCGATGTTGCCTTTTAGATTCGAAGGACATTTTACAAAGGTTTACAAAGAGTTTTTACGTTTTACTTTGACTATTCACGTATTTAAGTTCTTGGAAAACCTTTTTTTTTATTGCTCTCAAACTATTTTTTTATAGTTTCGGATTAACCGTAAGCATGTGTAGTATATGTAGTTTAATTTAATGCCTCTCGCTTTTATCAACCTTGTATACATTTCTTAAAAAAAAATCCGTTCCACAAGTTCTTAACTTACCACGGGGTTAGGTTAAAGTTTAATTTAAAAAAAATGCCAGCGTACAAAGTACACATGTCAGAAGTGAAACTTATTAAGCAAACTAATTTTTAAATCTCGTTTATATTTATACTAATCTAAAGCTTTTTACCGGTGGGAGGGAAACGCTGTGCCGCGCTCCCGGCTGCATGGGTACCACCATCTTGCTTGTTTCTCCCGTGAAACAGATTTACTGTGTTTCGGAGAGAAGGGCAAGACAGGCAGTGTAATTACTGGCACCGAGACTTAACATCTTATGTCTCAGGATAGGCAACACATAGATGAGTTGCCTGGGCTCGTTCCAGGTAAACTAGTTTATGTTCATGGGCGACGTCAACCACTTACCATCAGGTGGCACGTTTGCCAGTTTGCATATCCAAATAACATTTAAAAAAACTTGCGATGCGACGTTCGCTCTATCTCACTCTATTTCTCGATATGTCTCACTCGCTTGCTCCCTACACTCACTCCATGGCTATGTGCTTCATGCTACGTTCGCCCTTTCTCACTCTCTCTCAATCGGTTTCAATCACTCTCTCCCTCTTCTTGGACAAAACGTTGCACATTTTCGTGACGTTTCATCCGAAAAAAATTACCCTCATGCGCGCAAAGAAGTTTCACTTAAAAAAAACTTGCTTTGCTCATTGCTCGTGATCAAACAAACAGACTTCAGTTTTAATATATTAGTACATATACGTCCTTATTTTAGCCAAGAGTTCAATATAGCATAATATGAAATATTTCGCCGTATTGACACCGACATTGCAAGTAAACAATCCGTCACGGCTACCGCCGCTATTGCCACCTCTATTTATCTAAATTGAAATCCTAGAGCTAGTATTTTAACTTGAGTTATTTTAGAAACCTATTATGTTTCATGGATTTTGTCAAAGTCGATGAATTTGAGGAATTAACATCAAGAGCATCATCATTCTAATATTTACTCTTGAAAAGGGCAAGAAGTAAGAAGTAGGGCCTTACTGTTTGTTTGTGGCCATGCTGCTTTGCAGCCGTATTGGGCCGGCATGACCGGGGTGGTGCCTCTCGCTCACATAACACCGGCGTAAAGTGACAGCTGTGCTATCGGGTTTTATGCGGTTTGTTAGTTTCCGGTGGCCCATTCGGGTTAGAGAAAAGGAGGGCAATGTATCTGCATAACCTATGGTTGTGCGTGTGTACCATAAGAAAGAAGGCAAGATAAAAGGAGAATATTTCTTTCTTTCTAGTTATAATTTTTATGTTTTTTATAATTATCTAAAACAACATACATGGCAACATACTTGGCACATACTGCCGTGTTAATTAAAAAGGGCACAACTAACATTTTTCACGAAATTGAGTTATATACATATTCGGAATCAGGAATAAAAGGCCTATCTGCCTAATTTTTTGTGTATTTTTAGCAACAAAATAAACAGAGTTACCATAAGCTTAAAGGGCACAACTGCACCATTTTTTAAGTTTTTGTAAAGAAAAAGGTCACATTGTGATGTATGTCTTCTATTTCACGATTTTTGTTTAAAAATATTTAATTGAAAAGACATAATTGGCGTAAATCAAATATAAAGGGCTTATGTGGCAATTGTGCTAAGTTTTTATACCAACACCTTAGCAAGAAACGTAGAAGAAAAGACACAACTGGCGATTGTGTCTTTACTATTTACCCTACGCCTTAAATTTTTATATAAAAATAGGCACACTGGCGGTTATGCCTTTATTACTTAACATCTATGAAGAGAGATGAAGTTCGGAGGGCTAGGTATGCGTGCGATTACTTCAGTTGTGCCCGACATTTTTGATTGTTTATATCACAATACATCTGATACATCACAACATCATAAGTAATAACATCACTTTTCACAGGAAATCTTTCAATATTTCGTAGTATCTTGTAATTAATTTGGTTTAAATAAAAACATTTTTTTTTTCAATGCTCAGTGTTGCTCGATTGTGAAAATATTTTTACTGATTATTTTCCCCCACTGATTAAATTTAAAACAGTTGCTACTGATATTTACGTAGGTACGTGACACGTTCTTGAATTAATGTGTTTGTGTGATTTAACGATATCAAATACAAACAGTGAAACAGTAACAAACATACATACGTCCATACATACAAAATTTCGCGTTTATATTACAATAAGTTATAAGTTTAAATAGTAATATGTATACATAGGCTACACTAAAAGTATTGGGAATGGAATATATCCACTGTTCCTGTCATATTAAAATCTTTTTAATTGAAAACTCCTTGGTTTTAAGAATCGGATACCATTTATTTATTTAAAAACAGATTCTCGGTCTTGTCACAAGGTCTTGTCAAACTTGTTTAGTCGTTGAGAAAATGGAATTGAGTCGAGAAAATTCTAGAGCGATGATTTATTATGACTTTCGAAGTGGTTTAACACAAAAACAGTGTGTTGACCGGATGATTTCTGCATTTGGTGATGAAGCCCCATCCAAAACCACAATTTATCGCTGATTTGCTAAATTTCAACGTGGACGTGTCAAGCTCAGTGATGATCCCCGTCAAGGTCGTCCAAAAACTGCAGTCACACAAGAAAACGTTGATGCTGTGCGTAAGTTGATTGAGGAAGATCAACATGTGACATGCCGCGAAATTTAAGCAACTTTAGACATTGGCATGAGTCAAATACAAATAATCTTGCATGAACAATTAGGTGTAAAAAAGTTGTTTTCCCGATGGATATCGCATTTGCTCTGTGAAGAGCAAAAAGCGGCTCGCGTTACTTGGTGCGTCAGAACTCTCGAAAGATTCCACGCAGGATCCTCAAATGCTGTATACAACATAGTATCAGGTGACGGATCCTGGATATACGCGTACGAACCCGAAACAAAAAACTAGTCACGAGTTTGGGTGTTCGAAAATGAGTTAAAGCCAACAAAAATTGTTCGTTCACGGAGTGTTGCAAAAAAAATGGTGGCCACGTTTGTCTCCAAAACCGGCCATGTTGCGACTATCCCTCTTGAGGGACAAATAATGGTTAATGCAAAATGGTATGCTAGCATTTGTTTGCCACAGGTCATTTCTGAACTCCGTAAAGAGAACTGCAACCGTCGCATCATCCTCCATCACGACAATGCGAGTTCTCACACCGCGCACAGAACAAAAGAGTTTTTAGAGCAAGAAAACATAGAATTATTAGACCATCCGCCGTACAGCCCCAACTTAAGCCCTAATGATTTCTATACTTTCCCTAAAATAAAAAATAAAATGCGTGGTCAGAGATTTTCATCGCCTGAAGAAGCTGTGGACGCCTACAAAACGGCCATTTTGGAGACCCCAACTTCCGAATGGAATGGTTGCTTCAATGATTGGTACCATCGTATGGAAAAATGTGTCAAATTTCGCGGAGAATACTTCAAAAAGCAATAAATACATTTTTAAATAGTAATGTTGTGTCACTTCCTTGATTCCCGAAATTTTAAGTGCCGCCCTCGTAACAAGTTTACATTACTACTGTTTCAAGCCAATAAAAAATAAATATAAAATGTATATTTTACTAATTACCGTTATATTTTCTTCGTTTCATATAAATAAACATTCTTGTAATATAACAATTATACATAATAAATAATAATATAGCTTGAGTATACATGGTTATGTAAAGTTGTTATAAAATTCGGGAAAACTTCACCATATAATCGATTTAGTGCTTCATTTTTGACAGAGCGCTTGTATGAAGACTGACCTTCTATTGGGTAATTATTATAAGTGGAAACTATATTTTCTTTATTTTGATAAATATTGTTTATATTTCTTACTAGTTTTGTTACCTTATTTTTATTTGAAGAGATTTTGTGCTAAAAGCATTTTTAGTAATAAAAATTCAATTTAAATTTGTGATTTTCATTAAAATGTTAATTATTTGGTACATTATTGTTGCTATTCATAATTGATGGTTCCTTTCTTTTTAAGATATGATTTTATTTCTGTAAACTTTTTGAAATAAACGTTTGATTTTCTCGTAATTACGTTATTTTATTCACAGAGAAGTAACTTCTAATATTTTACTGTGTAAATATATACTAATAATAATACAGTGAAAAGGCACAATTGAATAATTGTGCCTTTTCAATGCTCTTTCATTGTAACATCAAAAATTTTTCCTCAAATTTTTACATTCAAAAGGCACATTTCTTTGTATGTGCCTTTTATACGTAACATTATTGTTTTTTACTTATTTTTTATGTTAGGATGAAAAGAATTAAGCTAATTATCAATAATATAGATTAAAAATAATAAAAAAAATGCTATGGTCGTATATGTACTATATAAATGCAATTATTGCCATTCGCAGAATTTCGGAAAACATTGTTTAGGGATGTTTTTTTAAACAAAAACAAAAAAGTTTTTTTATCTCTATTTTCTCGATATTTACAAAATGTTAGTTATGCCCTTTTTAATTAGGACGGCAGCATATGATGCCAATTTAATTATTCTGCATTGTATCTGCCAAGTAAAGACCAAGCACGTCGAATGTTATTATAGTTGAGCTAACAAAATCGGAACACGGAATCGAAACTAAGTCTAAAATACTAAAGACTAATAGATATGTGGAGATGTTCGGTGACGTAACAACGATATGAGACTTACATGCCCGAGGTTAGAGGTAGACCGTTCCAATCAAAAATACCTCAAATAGTAAACAAGTTTGAATATTTTTTACAAAAGCATGGGTTGGTCTCTTGCCTCCTCTTTTATTTCATATCTTAAGATAGAAGAAAAGAAAGATTCCATTTATAAGCCCTCAAAAGTTGAACAAGTTTGGATTATTTTTTTCTAGCTATTCGCATTAACATAGTTTGGTCTCCTGCCTCCTCTCTTTACGATATGAATCTTAAGAGAGAAGAAAAGAAATATTCTATTTAAAAGCCCTCAAAAGCTAAACAAGTTTGGATTATTTTTTTCTAGCTATTCGCATTAACATAGGTTGGTCTCCTGTCTCCTCTCTTTACGATATGAATCTTAAGAGAGAAGAAAAGAAAGATTCCATTTAAAAGCCCTCAAAAGGTAAACAAGTTTGGATTATTTTTTTCTAGCTATTCGCATTAACATAGGTTGGTCTCCTGCCTCCTCTCTTTACGATATGAATCTTAAGAGAGAAGAAAAGAAAGATTCCATTTAAAAGCCCTCAAAAGCTAAACAAGTTTGGATTATTTTTTTCTAGCTATTCGCATTAACATAGGTTGGTCTCCTGTCTCCTCTCTTTACGATATGAATCTTAAGAGAGAAGAAAAGAAAGATTCCATTTCAACTTTTTTTTTTTCAACAACAAGCCCTCAAAAGCTAAACAAGTTTGGATGATTTTTCCTACCCATTTGCATTTACATGGGTTGGTCTCTTCCCCACCATGGTTCAAGCCTTGTCGTGGCGGTGGGGCTCAGTAGCCTAGGGTGAGCCCAGCACCTTGGGCGAAGCAAATTGAGCCGAGGAGGCTCTTTGTACCCCTCTTATAAGAAGAGGGCACAAAAGATCAGGGGGACAAGGGGCGAGGATGGGAACCTCACCCCATTGTACTGTCCCGACGTTGGATGGGGTTGTTCTGTCGTGCGGGACAACCCCACTGTGGAGGTGGCGTCGGTTCCTTGAGGAACTGACTAGCCATCGAGGTGCCCTGTTTGCTCAACAGATCCGGGGCACCTCACCAAGGGCATTGGTGGCACTCGTCTCTCTCTCTTACCTCCCTACTCTCTTCTCTTGAATGATCTCACCTGTCTCTCTTTTCTCTCCTTCCAAGAAAAAGCAGGTTCCAGTGAAAATGCCAGAAATGTTAAACCAATTGTTATGATTTTTCATTTTGGTGTTGGTCTTTTTAATTAACGGAATATTAAAATGTTTTCAACCACATTAAGGGGTCAGATTAAATTGAAATTTTGCGAACTTTTCAAGGAGTGATGACAATACAATAAATTAATAAGTTTATTCCAATATCTCGATCAGAATCAGGATTGACGATTTATTAACCAGAGGGGTAGTATGTGCTAGTGTTGGCACACGCTACGGTCAACCGGAGAGGGAACCTGAGAAACGGCTAGCACATCAAAGTAAGGCATAAGGTGCGCAAATTACCTACATCACTCGTGTGTTTTTAGTCTTTTACTCATTCTTAAGCAAAGTTGAGTAGTTTCAGTGCAGCGCTGCGCTCATCACGCGAGTGACGAAGGATTTAAATCCATAATAAACGACGTAGTTATTCGCGTTAACGTCATAAAATAATATCTTATATATACAGTCGAATTGAGAAACTCCTTCTTTTTTGAAGTAGGTCAAAAATAATAATTATAGTTTAAAAGACTAAAAACCACGCTTTAATAGCAAACTGAACTATATTTTTTTGTTTGATGTGCTCTATATGGGCATCCATCAGAATGAAAATAAAATAAATAAAATAACATTTTTCGTCCGTAAAACAGCTAAGGTAAGTTTCGGAGAGGCAAGGCAGGCCGTGTAATTTAAAAAAAAAAACTGGCACAGATACTTAACATCTTGTCTCAGGATATACAGCACGTGAATGAGTTGCCTGGGCTTATAGACATATTATGGACAACACTGACTACTTATCGTTAGACGAGTCTAATGTTAAGTGGTCAGCTCCTTGCCTAAAAAAAGTATTGCTCGATTTTATTGTGGTCCTAAAAATACTGGCACAGATACTTAACATCTTGTCTCAGGATATACAGCACGTGAATGAGTTGCCTGTGCTTATAGACATATTATGGACAACACTGACTACTTACCGTTAGACGAGTCTAATGGTAAGTGGTCAGCTCCTTGCCTAAAAAAAGTATTGCTCGATTTTATTGTGGTCCTAAAAATACTGGCACAGATACTTAACATCTTGTCTCAGGATATACAGCACGTGAATGAGTTGCCTGGGCTTATAGACATATTATGGACAACACTGACTACTTACCGTTAGACGAGTCTAATGGTAAGTGGTCAGCTCTTTGCCTAAAAAAAGTATTGCTCGATTTTATTGTGGTCCTAAAAATACTGGCACAGATACTTAACATCTTGTCTCAGGATATACAGCACGTGAATGAGTTGCCTGGGCTTATAGACATATTATGGACAACACTGACTACTTACCGTTAGACGAGTCTAATGGTAAGTGGTCAGCTCCTTGCCTAAAAAAAGTATTGCTCGATTTTATTGTGGTCCTAAAAATACTGGCACAGATACTTAACATCTTGTCTCAGGATATACAGCACGTGAATGAGTTGCCTGGGCTTATAGACATATTATGGACAACACTGACTACTTACCGTTAGACGAGTCTAATGGTAAGTGGTCAGCTCCTTGCCTAAAAAAAGTATTGCTCGATTTTATTGTGGTCCCAATAAACACACACGGGTACAAAAACCCGTGAATTAATGTCAAAGTATCGCAGATTCAAATCTATTCCATCTTTGTTCATACTTACAAAACCCAATTTACTAAAACGTGACTTGAATTCGGATAAAAAGTACCTAAATGAATATTTGATTATGAATTAATGTAAATATGTAAAAATGATAAAATTATGTCGAATTAGGTAGAATGAATTTGAATAATTTTACGAATTAGTCATTCGACACGACTTTACAAGTATGTTATCTCAAAACCAGAATGGAGCGGTAACGTTGTTTTTTTGTATGAAAACAAATTTCGCCAAATTTGTGCTGCGACGCTGCGCCGGTTCTGCGCTCTGATTGGCCGACTGATGGCCATTAATGGGTGATTGGCCGATGGGACGTACATACAGATCACTTATAGTTGGTTGAATTGCTATTACGTCAGTGACAAATCACTGACCAGTTTCGGAATTTTATGGCTTACGTTACTACTCTCCGGTTATATGCTCGATGTTTTAAGCGACAAAATACGGAGGAGGTTATCAAGTCAACGCATATATTTGTATGTATGACCACGCATTACTTTTTACAGAGTATTCTGATTTTGTTTTTTTTTTTTTAATTGGAAATGAGGTACTTCAAGGGTGGTTCAATGATAAGGACGCCAGAATCTGATCATAGCATCCCAGAGATATCGAGGGGAACTTTCGTGTTTCGTGTTGATTTTCCTTAAGTAGTTTGAAGAACTACAATTCAAAGACAGTCGAGGGAACTCCTCAGCGATTTACAGCAGTTACCTTGTGTTACGGCTTGATTAATTTGCATTGATGAGAAATTTGCATCTAGATTGTTTGTGACTGTCATTAGGGGTCTGATGATGAAGATGTAAGACAGTCGAGGGAACTCCTCAGCCATTTACAGCAGTTACCTTGTGTTACGGCTTGATTAATTTGCATTGATGAGAAATTTGCATCTAGATTGTTTGTGACTGTCATTAGGGGTCTGATGATGAAGATGAAAGACAGTCGAGGGAACTCCTCAGCCATTTACAGCAGTTACCTTGTGTTACGGCTTGATTAATTTGCATTGATGAGAAATTTGCATCTAGATTGTTTGTGACTGTCATTAGGGGTCTGATGATGAAGATGAAAGACAGTCGAGGGAACTCCTCAGCGATTTACAGCAGTTACCTTGTGTTACAGCTTGATTCATTTGCATTGATGAGAAATTTACATCTAGATTATTTGTGACTGTCATTAGGGGTCTAATGATGAAGAAGAAAGACAGTTAAGGGAACTCCTCGGTGGTTTACAGTAGCTACCTTGTATTTACTTAATTCATTTATACTGACGAGAACTTTGCAACCATATGGGATATATAATATAAGCCCCATTACCGGTCTGATGATGGAGATCATAGACAGACTTACTTCATATGATTTAATATACCAAAACATTAAGTTCACTAAAATTAAAACAAAAAAGAAAACTTTTAGAAATTAACACTTGTTTTTTTTGCAGTAAAAATGGTAAAATAAATTAAAAAAAACAACTTCAAACCAAAAAGAGGCACTCAAAAGCTAAAAAAAAAATCAATATAATGATAATAAGTGATCCTTTAAGGGTCCTATTTTTTTTCTTCTGACACCACCTTCACAGAGGGGTCCCACACCACAGAATAACCCCTATAAAGAAGAAAAACGTCGGGATAGTTCAATGGGGTGAGGTTCCCGTCCTCGCCCCTTGCCCCCTGCTCTTTTGCCCCCTCTTCTTATAAGAGGGGTACAAAGAGCCCCCTTGGCTCAATTAGCTTCGACCAAGATGCAGCGGCCCACCCTAGGCTACTGAGCCCTACCGTCACGTCAAGGCCTACACCATGGTAGGGATCGTCTTCACACCTGGTCTTTCTTTAATATCTTGCTGTAGTAATCGTCATATTATATATTATAATCCTTTTGTGTGTGTATGTCTCTAAAAACCTCTAGACTGATTTTGATGATTATTTTTTGTATGTGTTCAAGTGATTACGAAAATCGAATAGATTCACAATTCGGTAAACACAAAATTAAAGTTTTGTACAGGACGTCTGTCAGTAGGTTTAGTTATAAATTTAGTATTATTTCAAATGAAATAAGTTTTATCAATACTAGAAAATGTAAATTCTAAGTTAATATAATTCGAAGTCCAAGATCCGGCTACATTGTTTAAAGATACTAACTTCAGACTAACTCAGCGAATGTAAATTAGTTGTACGAACTCGAAGACCCAACAGAAATGGTAGTTTGATGTTGATAAATTCGTTAATTTGACTATCGAAGATCATTCATTGGCTGATGTAGTCAGAATATCTTTGGTAGAAATGGCTCTTTCAATGATAATATTATTATTCAATAATAATAATATTATTGTATATCTTCAATAATTGTATAAAATTATAAAAGAAAATGACACAGCCAAACTTATGTGGGAGATGCCAGTTCAAACAGATGTTACTGTGAATCACAATAGACCAGACATTATTTACATAGACAAACTACAAAATAAGACCTACCTAATAGATGTCACAATACCGACCGACTACAACATTGGCGCCAAAGAAATAGAAAAATTAACTAAAATTGGAAAAATTTGGAAAACCAAAGTTGAAATAGTACCAATAGTAATAGGAGCTACAGGAATGGTAGCCAAGAGTATTCGACGGTATTGTGACAGGCTAGACGCAAACATAGACATAACAATAATGCAAAAACAAACAGCCATTCATACAATTACAATAGTTTCTAAGGTTTTGGGGGATAATATTTTAGTAGATAGTGGGGGATCCGAGGCTCCTCTTCCCTGAAGGCTTCAGGGCGGGACCAGGGAAAGCACCAGCTGAGGGCGGCTGAGATAAACTAGGTTTAACTAAAGTATATTCAATAATAATAATATTATAATTTCAATGATAATGATAGAGGAAAGTGACCCCAATATGGAATACCGTTTTGATTTTTAGGCATAACTTTCACAAATTTTATAAATAAAATACTCTTTGTGGTAATTATTAACAATCATATATTTGCACTTAAGTTTGTAACAATTTTAGATTATTTTGTTCAGTTTGAGGTAAGAAAAATTATCAAAAACTAATTAACGATAAAGGTACCTATATATGGAATAGGTACCCCAAATATGGAATACTATAATCACTATGAAAAATTAACCTTAACTTATAAGACTCTTTGAAAACTTTTGGTATAATAAAGAAATGAACACAAATTATTTACAAAAATCGCAAATCCAGGTATCAAACTCTGGCCCAGCGCAATCATTATGTGCCCAGAGCCCACACATGAGGCACCTGATCCATGTTTCCCCATGAGTGTCATTCGAAAACAGCATACCACAGAAAATACACTCCGAATCTTCAGAGTCTGGAGCTGTATATCCTATCAAGGCATCGGGTTCGCTGTCTGTATCAAACAGCATCACCTCCTCATCATCTGAATCAGACATAGGCTTAGTATTTTCTTTTGGTTTTTTTCCTTTTGATTTCTTCTCATTCTGTTTTTTATTCTTGTTTTTTGCTAATTTATTTTCTTTTTCTTCTTTTTTCCTGTTTTTGTCTATAATGTCATTCTTATACGGTGACGACGTGATGACTGCTGCAACAGATGCTTTTCTTCCTCTATTAGAAGGTTTCCTTTTCTTGTTTGGTACGGGACTGATGTCATACGTAGACACTAATCCTAAATCACTGCGAGATAGTCCGGAAGTTGAGGGTACAGGTTCAATATTTGTATCTTGTCTGGGTGTGACAGCTTCAGTTAAAGGCATACAATTATCAGGTGTTCTTAAACTGGCCATCGATGGTACTTCAGGTTGGTGACCTGATGCCATTGATGTAACGTTGACTGTGCAACCATCTTTAACTGCATCTTGTTGCGCAGCAAGATAGTCGACCGCAGTGAAAATATTTTTATTCAATGGCCATAAGCCAGTTACATGAAAGTCATTTGCTGAAATCTCACCAGTTTGCACTTTCAAATAAACTCTGCCAAACAGCTCGACAACATCATAAGGGCTTAGTGGTCGATTATTGTCTCTAATCCACATGCGTATTTCTTCACTGTAATAGGTTTTTAGTGGTCCCATAAACGTTTTGTCCAGTGGCTGGAGCTTGTGAGTTGTGTGGGGAGGTAAGGAGACAATTTGTACGTTATTTTGCCTAGCAAGCTCTATCACATCGATGTTACGAGTGTGAGAAAAATGGCCATCTAAGATCAATAATACTTTCGATTCCGGAGTAGGGTTTGTATGTTTGATGAAATGTTTGAACCAGTCAGTGAATATGTTCATTTGTATCCATCCTGATGGATGCGCAATGCCAACAGCACCTGGGGGACTTCCTCTCATTAGCTGATCACTCATATTTTTGCGCGGGAATATAATAAAGGGAGGTACAAAATGACCAGTAGCGTTCATGGCAACAACAATCGTCATTAATGAATTCCTTTCCGCTGAGTTAAGAGAAGCTATCTGCCGTTTTCCTTTATGTCCAATCACTTAGGGTATCTTGCTCTGTACTACGGTAAGCCCTGATTCATCCACGTTGTATATGTGTCTTGGACCATAGTTTCCTTGAGCATAGACGTCTTCGAGGAGATCAAAGAATGAGTCTACTTTTTCTTTGCTAAACCCAAAGGCTGTAGCAAAAGACGTGCCAGTAGGTCTTCTCACTGATAGCTTGTCCTTATGGCGTTTCAGAAATAATTTAAGCCATTTTTTCCAGCCATGCCAGTCGCACCAAATAGATTTTTCAACTGATTACGATTTGCTAACATGTACGCCATTCTTCGAACATCATTTCTCGTTTCTCATTTTTCTCAAATCAAGAACAAATTTATCAATTTTCGAAAAATGGATTTTGTTTATTTATTGTTTTCTAATGTTTACGCGAATTTCACTCATTATAATAAAACAATTTTTTACGGATTTTATCGCGGTTTATTAAGATTTTTACAAGTACTTGTAAAAATTTTGTTTATTTGCCAATCGAAGATCATTTCATTGCTAGAATATTATTGTATGTTTCAAATGGCTCATTGAACGTGGTAATTTCATAATATGTGTATTTAGTAAGGACAGTGCCATGCTGCTGCAGCCAAACTGTGCTGGCACGACCTCTCGGTCACAAAACACCGGCGTCAAGTGACAGCTATGCTGTCGCATTTCATGCGGTTTGTGAGTTTCCGGTGGCCCAGTGGGGGATAGGGAAAAGGAGGGCAACGCATCTGTATAAACTCTGGTTGTGCGGATGTGTATGGGCGTCGGTACCATAAGGCTCCGACTGCTCGTTTGTCCCCTTATGACATAAATAAAAAACATAAAAAAAGATTTGGCAATCAAAGTTAATTTTTCATTGGCTAAAAGTATTTGCCCATCTTCATCCTCTGTCAATGCGCTTATTTTTCGTCGAATTTTGGATGGATGGATGGCAATGAAAGTTGATCATTCTCAATTCTGCTGCAAGTAGGTAACATGATATAATTTACTACGATTCGTATAGCTTACAATAAAAAATTACATACGTAAGTATGGCACATATCTTGATTTCCGCATGTTAGAAATTTTAATATTTTGACCTTTGGATCACTTCTCTAAAAGGCTTACTTAGTTAATACAGGGAGGATTACTTCATTACCTTCCTATTTTACTTCCAAACTCACAAACATTTATTTATACATATTCCTTTTTAATATCAGTACTAGCTGGTGCCCGCGACCTCGTCTGCGCAAGATAAGATTTTAGTTTTTTTTATAAAAAGTATCTTTTGTTACTTCTAATACCTCCAAGAATATGTGTATAAAGTTTTATTTCAAACAAACTTACTTTCACATTTTAAGTATAGATATATTATTTTACTCAAGAGATAAAACAATTTTCTCCTCATATTAATTTATATTAATCTTTCGGCTGGACCGATTTTGATGATTTTTTGTGTTTTCGAGTGGATTTGAGAATGGTTTAGATTCACAATTTGGTTCACTACAAAATGTTTTGTACAGGACAATGTCTATCGGGTCCCCATAATTATAATAATAATATCTATGGATGCTTTCACACCACGTCAATCTGGTCCCGTGGTAAGTTCTCGAAGAACTTGTGTTACGGGTACCAGACAACGGAAATATATGTAACACTTTTATACTATACATATATTTAAGATTTTTATTATATTTAATACAAATCCATGACCCAGGAACACAGAAAATATTTTTGTTCCCTGGCGGGATTCGAACCCGCAACCTCCGGCTTGAGCGCCAACGCGCTTACCACTGAGCCACAGAGGTCGTCAAATTAATTGAAATAGGTTTACAAATAACTTATAAAATATAATTTGTTTTATTGTATTAGTAAATTGTAAGTATTTAATCTTATGCTATTCGTTAAGTCTGTATAGAGTTTGCTATTCTAATGAACCAGTCTTACCTTTAAGCTAATTAAATGAATGTCTGCCTTAACACGCGTCTCTTAGACTAGGAGATAAACACAAAAGAAATATATGGTTGAGGAATCTTCTAAATTGAAGACATGTTTCAATCATCATTCCTCTGTCTAATTCATTTTCTTTACTACTCTGTATCAATACAATTTATAGATCCATATCTCGTTCCTGTTCTCGTTCTTAATCTCGTAACTCTTTCCCGTAACCTAGTAGTTTTCTTTAACAATCTTGTTTTACGCCTTACACTTAAATGTCACTTTGTTATTCTTTTCCGTTGGTCTCTCTCTGACTACTTATAACTGCCGACGTGTAGTGTCTATTATACAATTAGCGGAACAAACTGTGGCTCCAGTTAATGAGTTGGTCAAAGTTAGGACCTCATTTGTCAAAAGTTAAGTAACTTTGGATGTTCGTACAATATATTATGTATATATGTTTAATCCTTACATTTACGTATTTCTTCCGTAGTGCTTATATATTTTTTGGTAGACTCTTCTAACGATGCGTTTATTTTTACATATTTTAGTTATCTCTAAAAGAAAACTCAAGCATTGTAAGTGGTTACCGTCACCCATTAATGTTACTCATATTTAAATTTACTTTTTCGTATAACCTAATGAATGTTTTGATAGTCTAGAAAATAGCCCATCCTTTGGATAATATTTATGACGTCTTGTTAAATTTAAGCGAAAACCTATCAGCGGTTAAACCGAATGACAACAGACATGGGTACCACCATCTTTGCTTGTTTCTCCCGTGAAACAGCTTTGCTGTGTTTCGGAGAGAAGGGCAAGACAGGCAGTGTAATTACTGGCACCGAGACTTAACATCTTATGTCTCCAGGATAAGAACACATAGATGAGTTGCCTGGACCCGTTCCAGGTAAACTAGTTTATGTTCATGGGCGACGTCGACCACTTACCATCAGGTGGCACGTTTGCCAGTTTGCCTATCCAACTAACATAAAAAAGACATACAGAGTTGCTCATATATCCCTATTTGTATTTACTTTTTAACCGACTTCAAAAAAAGAGGAGGTTCTCAATTCGTCTGTATGTTGTCGTATTTGTTGCTGTACCCTACCTAACTACCTTGGCTCACACCGACTCCAAAAGAAACAATAATGACGTGGTAAACGCAAAGTTTGTACATTAGTAAAAGATTAAGTTGATTATAAGTTGTAAGCACAAACATTAAAGAAACACAGTTATTTTATTACTTTTTAGTTTAGTATTTTTGAAGTCAATCTTAATTTTTGTATAAAAAGATTAGTATGAATAAAAATTTTACATAGAAAAAAAAACCGTGGGCGACGAACGGGGCTGCGTAGGAGGCGCTACTTAATGCGCCTCCATCTCCAGTACCGCCAGGGGCTCGTGTCGGGCTCTAGGATCTGAACTGCTTAGTAGCGGGCGGGCAGCCCCCCTTACATGAAATAGTCGGGCCCTCATCAGGGCCTGCATGTCGCCGAGGTGATCCTGTTGCCTGTAGATCCGGGACCCTCAAAAAGCGGGTGAAGACGATCGCAGTGGTTTTAGTTTGGTTAGGGCACTCCCAGGCGCTAGTTCCACCTAGAGCCAGAAACATACCTGAGGATCCCAACTACATCCAAAAAAGTCTAGCTATAGATAGAAAATGATGATAATGATGATGAAGAAAGGGGGGTTTATGAGTAGTTACGTACTGAAGTTGTATCCACAGCTGACCCTAAGGGACTCTTACATTTTATATCTCTTTTATATTCCACATCAAATAAAAGCAATAAGGAAATCCACAACACTAGAGTTGATATTAATAATGTATATCAACATATTTTGTACAGTTTTATTAGAAATTTTCTAATTAATTAGTTTTATGAGACGCTATAAAGCTTTTATTTATTTAATAGAAGGTATATCAAAGTGTAGTAGAATTTCAGAGATTGAAAATCTCGATCTTTAGATAGCCTGTTTATTCAAGCTTTTTTATGATAATTTATTTATTTATTTTATGGATACACCGACAAGGAATAAACATTGTTAAAAGCTAAAATTGTAACAAGTTGATTATAATATCTAAAGGCTGCCTTAATTGTGGTGTAATACAGCTTGCATCTTTTATTACAATTACATATAAATTACAAATTACAATAATAACGTACAGTTTAAGAGAGATTAATTATCATGTTAATATGAAAAAATAAAATTTACAATTTAAACAAAAACTAATCAATAAGTTGACAAGCAGCGAGAAACAAATGAGAAAAAACATAAACGAAGAATAATAATAGCTGAAACTAAGCAAAGTTGGTCGACAGTTACGTCGATTTTGATTGCGTCTTTTTTTAATGTATACAGTTGGGATACAGGCAGACGAGCTACATGGTAATTGGTCAGCGTCGCCCATGTACAAGTTAACCTGGAACTAGCCCAGGCAACTCATTTATTTTGCTTATCCGTGAGACTTATTGACGTAAGATTAGGTCTCAAAGGTAAAATTATGGACCAATCGAGCTTGAATGTAACACATTACTCTAACTCATAACATCATTAGATACTAATAAATATTCAAATTTTCGCATAATTATAATCAGAACATATCCCTAGCTTAAATACACAACCAACTAACATAGAAATAACAGTTACACAAGAGTAAACTCAGCATTAGCACCCGAAAAAATTCATTTGGAAAAAAAGGTAAAATTATGGGTTGTATATATCGGCGTAAACAACAACAAGGGTAGTGTGTGGTAAGGATAGCAGACATCAGTGGGTTGTTAAATGAAACACTAGATCATGCATCATCATCTTTTATTCTCAGTGTCATCATTACATAAGACAGCTCCCAAGTTGCCAGCCCGTTGCCGCTTGCTAGTGCCAGGCCAGAGAGAACAAGCGGCAGAACAAACTCTCCAGCAGCACGCTGTCTGACCTTCGTCTAGTTTGTTTTACAATCAAGTCGGTAACAAATCTCATGCTTTGCTAACGTATTAGTAAACGCGATAAAACAATAATAATCTTAGGTTCAGAAGCGATGTGTGGGTACAATAATAATATTGTCGCAATTACGAACGAACCTAGGGTTCCAGTTCGTATAGTGGCAGAACCACCCAACAAAGCGAGTACAAAGACTCGAGCTATGTTAAATATACAGCAAGGCTGTACCGGGTAAACCGACAGTTTTGTCGGGAGCTGCTGGTGCTCTTTATCAAGTCGAATCCGAAGACCGACTGACTTTAGCACCGTACGCAGTTATTTAAATAGTCGCTGTCCCCACCTATGACATGCTCCATAACAACTCTGTCCGTTGACGATCGGATATACGTCACGTGTTTACTCGTGTACAAAATCCTTAGAGTAACTAATTCTCATTAGAATTACATTCTAAATTCATCAAATAATTAAACAATAATTAACATAAAGGAACAATAGTGCTTTAACAGCTATTAACAAAATTTTAACATCGATCATGTTATAACAGATCTTTTATCAAAATAAGTTATCAAATTCAACTACCCTACATTATTATTTACGTCTGACTACGACATATATATTATACTTTATATATACTTTTTCATAAATGAAATGAAAAAAAAGTTTACGAGACAAATTGGTCAGCTTTTTTATGCTGTTAATTTTGTATTTTGCCATCTTTAACGTATCTTTATTACATCTGTTTCTCTCATTAATTGACCTAAAAGAGTGTTCAACCTTTTAACCTTTCCAAATCCCTTACACGGTATCTTTTTATCGCTCCCGGTCAAGGGTTGTTGTTTGGCGGTACACGCTGTTATCTGCGGGATTCCTTTTACGCTTGCTAACATTGTATTTTGGACCTTCGAAAAGTCTAATCTCTTAATGCAGACTTTTAATTAAATATCCCTTAGCTACCGAATTATTGTCATTTTTTTACTTTTGTTGGTGGAGCACGACGAGTCCCGACGTTGGGAGGGGTGGTTCTGTGGTGCGAGACAACCCCTGGCGTCGGTCCCTTGAGGGACTGACTAGCCGTCGAGGTGCCCTGTTTGCTTATTAGATCCGGGCATCTCACTGAAGGCGGCATTGGTGGCACTCGCCGGGATTTAATGGGTAGAGCTGCGTCTACTTACCAGCTTTCGGGCGCAGCGAGTCCCACATACCCGCGAGGGGAGACCCACTCCCCCGCGGGATGCCTCAGAGCATTTCCCGGTGTTAAAGGAAAAAAAAACAACAAGTCCACGAATATAGTGTTCATGAGATTTTTCTGTTTTGGTTAGACTGCTTTTGATGTGATTACGTCTTCTTAATTGATGAACATCGGCTGCGCGCACGAAAAAGTGTCTCGTTCCTGCCTATCAAACGATAGGCTTGAAAACCATTATTAACCGACTTAAAAAAAAAGAGGAGGTTCTCAATTCGTCTGTATGTTTTTTTTTGTATGTATGTGACACGATTACTCCGCCGTTTGTGCATGGATTTCGATGGTTATTTTTTTGTTTGAAAGATGGTGTTTCCAATTTGGTCCCATATTAATTGTATTAAGATCTGACAAGCCGTTTTTTAGTTATTCCCAATAATGCCTATTTGGTTGGTTTTGTTTACCTTGATGATATGATCATTTTGTTACGTGTCGATGTAACAATTGTATAGGATGCTTTGGTAGCACACCATAGTATGTCGCGGTCATCGTAATCATCATTTATTTATTTATCTCTTTATTGGCAATCCAACAGCTCTTTCCACTCAGGCAAAACCAGGGTTAACTACGATATCATAATAGTCATATTACTAAACCTTAGACCGTTAGAAATATTGTTGAATTGACAAAAAGGGTGACAGACTTAGGTAACAGATGTTATGGAGAAAAATTGTACAAAAGAAAACCAGGAAACGTCCCGCATATTGTTTAAATATACATATTTGTATATTGTATTTTTTTCATCTTCTGACTTTAGGACAGTAACATAATACCAGGTTAGAAAACTGGGACCCAGCTCCCAAAAAATATTTTTTTTCAGCCGGATACAATGTATGCTATCAGATCCGTAATAAAAAATTGGTTGCTGTAAAGTTGGTTTACGGACGATAGTTTAACGTGACAACATCATAACACAACGCAAGCGTAGGTACAATGAGCGTAACGGGACAATGAGCGTTACGGGACAATGACGCGTCATTTCGTGCATGCAGCCGGCGTTCTTCGATTTATTAGACGTTGTAACGTCAAAAGTTGATTGAGACCTTAAAACTGAATAAGTATTTATAGACTGTCAAAATCAAAATAATTCCTTAGAATTAGCTGTAGTAGAGTAAAATATTAAACATTACACTAAAAAAAACCCAACGCATTTACAAAAGAGCTTAAGTCTCTGAAATGACTAAACATATTTTGATGTTTTATCAAGAACAAGTCTAAAAACCTCGGCTAGAAAACTTGTTCTGAAAAAAAAAGCCGTATCTAAGTTCGTTCACCCGTTGGAGGACTACGATACCTCAGACAGACACAGCGGCATCAAGCATATAACCGGAATAGAGCGGTAACGTTACGTTTTGTATGAAAACAAATTCCACCTTTGTGCTGCGACGCTGCTCCGGTTCTGCGCTCTGATTGGCCGACTGATGGCCATTGAGTTTTTGGTCGATTGATTGGCCGATGGGACGTGCATACAGATCACTGGTGAGTTAAATTGCTATTACGTTAGGGTCAAATCACTGTGTTGCTGAGCGAAGCTGGGAAGGCCTTGGAGAAAATTGTGGCCTCCCGGCTCGTTCAGCACCTGGAGGAGGGCCCGGGACCGGGACTCTCAGTGTCCCAATTTGGGTTCCGGGCGCGCCGGTCGACCGTCGACGCCCTCAAACGCCTTCGGGCGGTGACGATTGAGGCGGAACACAGAGGAGAGTGGTCGTGGTGTCTTTGGACATCGCAAACGCCTTCAACAGCCTCATATGCTACGCGGATGACACCCTCGTGTATGCCCGGGGACGAGGCTATAAGGAGGCGGTGCGGCTGGCCGAGGTCGGGATTGACCTCGTGATCAGTCGCATAAAGAGGTTAGGGCTTCGGGTCAGACCTGAGAAGACCGAAGCCCTTCTCTTCCGCGGGACCGGGCGGAAAGGACCCCACCGGGGGCTGCCCTTCAGGTCGGAGGGCTGAGGGTCAGGATGAGCCCCCATATCAAATATCTGGGACTCATCATTGACGGAGGGTGGACCTTCGGGCCACATTTCTCCATGTTGGGACCGAAGGTCGCGAAGGCGGTAAGGGCAAACTCCTCCCGAACTTCGGAGGACCCAGCGCCGCCTGCAGGCAGCTATACTCCGGAGTCTGCCGTAGTATGGCGACGTATGGTGCACCCATCTGGGCGGATCACCTTACCGGGAGGAATAAGGCCCGGCTGCGGTCGGCGCAGCGGGTCATCGCGGTAAGAGTGATCCGGGGGTACCGTACGGTTTCGTGGGCAGCAGCCACTGCCCTAGCCGGTGACCCCTCGTGGGAGCTCGTGGCGGAGGTTCTTGCCGAGATGCACTCCTATGTCTCGGATAGGAGGTGTCTGGGTGAGAGCCTTACGCTGGACGGGACGACGAGTCCTGGACGGCGATGGTCTCCTTCTGCGAGGCAGTTATGTCCCAGAAGGAGGTCGACGAGCGGATGAGAGAGGAGGCCGCCGACGAGGCCTCCTCCCGCAGGCAACGAACGGGGGTGCGTAGGAGGCGCTATTCAATGCGCCTCCAGTAACGCCCCTGGGTTCGTGTCGGGCCCGAATGGGAACCTGGGTCTGTATGGCACGACGTCGTGGGGACTGCTTAGTAGCGGCCGGGCAGTCCCCCCCTAAGAGGAGTAGTCTGACCTTCGCCGGGGCCAGCTTGTCGCTGAGGTGATCTTGTCTGTTGCCTGCATATCCGGGACCCTCAAAAAGCGGCTGAAAGCGCTCGCAGTGGTTTTAGTTAGGGTGGGCACTCCCAGGTGCGAGTCCCACATTGGGTCAGGATCTACCCGAAGATCCTGGCTGCATCCATTAGGATTTCCCTGCGAAAAAAAAAAAAGGGTCAAATCACTGAACAGTTTCGGAATTTTATAGCTCGCATTACTACTACTACTATTTTTTTCCTTAACGCCGGGAAATGCTCTGAGGCATCATCGCGTATGTGGGACTCGCTGCGGCCGAAATGTGGTAAGATGGGCGCAGCTCTACCCACTAAAACCCGGCGAGTGCCGTCAATGCCGCCTTTGGTAAGGTGCGTTTGACAGCCTAATTATTGAGGTTGGTATTGAGGTTATTGAGGTAGTGCCATGCTTTTCAGGTGAATTGGGCCGGCACGACCGGGATGGTCTCGCTCACATAGCACCGGCGTCAAGTGATAGCAATGCTGTGGCGTTTCGTGCGGTTTGTGAGTTTTTGGGCCATTGGAGGGATAGGGAAAAGGAGGGCAACGTATCTGCATAATCTCTGTCTACGTCGCCAAAAGGCTTGGAATGCTCGTTTGCCCTCCTATGCTAAAATGAATAGAAGTAGAAAGAACACCATGATATAAAGAATAATCATCATCGTCCTCATCTTCACCGTCATCCTCTTCTTCATCATATACATCATCATCATCATCATCATCATCAGCATTTATCTGTCCACTGTTGAACGTTCAATGAACGCCAAGACGACCGAACCAATGCCACTCGCACCCAACACAATTAGAATTCAGACTCATGTGGATGTAAAGCTTGCCCAACTCTTAACATCGTAAAACTACGGAAAGAAACTAGTGGACACAAATAAGGACTGCCCAAATAGATGACAAAGAAAATGTGGAAAGGCCATTGTGAGCAAAACTAATGATCTAGCGGAAAGTGAACTTCACCTGTAGGAAAATAATGATGCATTGTCTAAAAACCTTCGGCTATTGTGTTATCGTCTCAAGCTGCTATTTTGTCTTTAGTTCAGACAATTGTTTTTGAATTTTGCTCGATGGTGAACTGAAAAGCTTAGATTTTAATGTTCTTGAAACATTTGTTAAAAAAATAAAAAATAATAATATGTTAACTTGTTAATGTTCATGGGCGACGCTGACCACATACCATCATATGGCTCGTCTGCCCGTTGTCCTATCTAACTAACAAAAACTTTTATTCAATAAAAAGTCTCCATACTTTTACGAACCATTAAAAATAATCATAGTTTTCTTGACTATGTCATGGTCAACGGTAAAGATTTTTTTTCTGTGAGTGGGAGTGAGTCTCCCCACGCGGGTATGTAGGGCTCGCTGCACCCGAAAGCTGGTAAGTGGACGCAGCCTACCCACTAAAACCCGGTGAGTGCCACTGCCGCCTTTGGTGAGGGGTCCCGGATCTAATAAACAAACAGGGCACCTTGACGGCTAGTCAGTCCCCCAAGGGACCGACGCCATCTCCACAGAGGGGTTATCCCGCACCACAGAACACCCACTCCCAATGTCGGGACAGTACAATGGGGTGAGGTTCCCGTCCTCGCTGATTGCCTTATGCTCTTTTGTACCCCCTTATAAGAGGGGTACAAATAGCCCCCTCGGCTCAATTAGCTTCGCCCAAGGTGCGCCGCCTCACCCTAGCCTAATCTACACCACCACTTCAAGGCCTGAACCATGGTGGGGGTGAACATAGGCCTTCCTTAATGAATGCCAAGACGGACGATACCTTGCCAGTCGCTTCCAACACCGACCAACCACAGGACGGAGATCGTCTTCACACCTAGTTAATGGCCGACCAGCACTTCGTGTACCTATGCGGCCTACACTCGTGAACCATTGGCCCATCGGCCATCCGTTCTCCTGAGTGTGTGACCAGCCCACTGCCACTTCAACGAGCTTATCCTTCGCGTGCACGTTAGTTTTCTGGCGGATGGCTTCGTTTCGGATCCTATCTCACCCAGCATATAGCAGCACGATCCATAGCACATTAAGGGAAATGTTTCGGACCAGTCGAGTTTCTAAATAACGTCTTAGAATTATTTAAACCTGAATTTCTTCAAATAAATTTTTGCTATCGGTAGTTTGAAGGGCCTTTTTTATGTGGGCAGGATGTAGGTGTGACGTTGACCTTTGTTCGTGACTGGCCTTAATGAGTGTTAAGGTCATTACTAGTTCTTCGAGAACACTAAATTACTGAAATGGCCAACCTTGACTTTTCAGCAACGCCTGTAACTTACGAATTTTATTATGAACGCTATATTTGTTTGTTGGTTTGTAATTCATACAATACAGAAGTAGCTGAAACGACATAATATATTTATATTTTTTATATAAAATCTATTGAAGTTATTGTTTCAATATAACGAGTCACTGGATCGGCCGTCTTGGCGTTTATTGGAAGGCTTATGTCGAGTAGGAAACAAAAAAATGATGTTGAAAATTATCAAAACTGATTTAGAGGTTATCATTAGTAGGTCTATGAAGTTATTGCAAGACATTATAATGCGTGAATGCATGTATTAATGTGTACGCATATGCAGTGAGAGAAAGCATGCGATTATAATATTATTTTTTTAAACTACAGCGATCACTATTCATATTTATTGTTTTATATTGTTTGGCTGCTTACCGCGTTCACAGTCTCCCCGTGACCATGGAGATAATAATTTGTTTTTAATTGTTTATAATAAGTGGGATTCGGAGTTAACAAATATATATATATATATATATATATATATATATATACATATACATATATATATATATATATATATATATATATTAATCGTATATTCTTAATTTAACTACAATTTTATGTATAATACTTTACTCGTAGTGTCACGGAATAGAGAGAGAAAAAAAAAACCATCCATGACCCAGGAACACCGAAAAGTTTTTGTTCCCTGGCGGGATTCGAACCCGCTACCTCCGGCTTGAGCCCCAACGCGCTAACTAACCCAGAGGTCGTCTAAGATAGGTCACGGATGACTAGTTTCCTCCTATATCCAAACTCGAAAACATTAACACCTTGTTATATAAAAATAGAAGTAAGAGAAATTCTACGTTTAACAAATCGCTAACTCTGAAATACACATGAGTAGTTTGACCTTATAAGTGCTAACATTTATCGTTTACTTGTAGGAAATATTACATCGATAATATAAAAACTTGGAATTAATGGAATTTTGTCGCTTAAACATTGTTTTGACACATTTGATATAGCTTAAGTTTAGCTCTAAATTTAAAGCTATTATATTTAGACGGAACATTTTTGTAAAGTCCTTATTTTATAACATGTTAAGAGTTATAATACGATCTCGCTATTTATTGTGGCAAGGGATCGGCTGTCTTTTTTTTCTTTAATGCCGGAAAATGCTCTGAGGCATCCCGCGGGGGAGTGGATCTCCCCAGGTGGGTATGTGGGACTCGCTGCGCCCGACAGCTGGTAAGTCTACGCAGCTCTAGCCACTAAAACCCGGCTAGTGCCACCAATGCCGCCTTTGATGAGGTGCCCCGTATCTAATAAACAAACATGGCACCTCGACGGCTAGTCAGTCCCCCAAGGGACCGACGCCACCTCCACCGAGAGTTGTCCAGCACCACAGAACAACCCAACCCAACGTCGGGACAGTACAATGGGATGAGGTTTCCGTCCTCGCCCTTTGCCCCTGCTCTTTTGTCCCCTATTCTATAAGAGGGGTACAAAGAGCCCCCTCGGCTCAATTAGCTTCGCCCAAGGTGCAGCGGCTGACCCTACTGAGCCCCACCGCCACGTCAAGGCCTGAACCATGGTGGGGCTCTTTGCCTTTCTGTTTAATCTTAACTTATGGAGTACTTTCCATTAATGTTACATTTGTCAGGTTTTTGGGTAAGTTATTCATCCTACAGGGAATCGAATCTGCGACCACACGTCTTGTCACTTACCATCTTACATCAAGGCAATTATATATTTCGAGCACAAAGCAGCAAATAGCTGATGATGATTTAATCATTATCATAAAACATTAGGTGAGTAAAATTTCAATAAATTATTCCTTCCTTCCCTTATCGTCCAAAACAATATTATTATTCCGCGCACAAAAACATTTAAGAACGGAATTTAATTATTGATTTTTGTGTTAAAATGGCTGGAAAAATGTTAAAAGATCATTTTAATGTATTTCATACGAGCTGGTTCCCACAGATTAATTAAAATGGTATATCTGAGTTCCAGCTTTTTAATGTTAGTTGGATAGGCAAACTGATATACGTGCCACCTGATGGTAAGTGGTCAGTTATGGAGTTTATTAAAAGGGTATATCTGAGTTCCAACTTTTTAATGTTAGTTGGGTAGGCAAACTGATAGACGTGCCACCTGATGGTAAGTGGTCAGTTATGGAGTTTATTAAAAGGGTATATCTGAGTTCCAGCTTTTTAATGTTAGTTGGATAGGCAAACTGATAGACGTGCCACCTGCTGGTAAGTGGCCGACGTCACCCATTAACATAACCTAGTTTACATGGAAGTGGCCTTGTAAACTCATATTTATGTGTTGTCTATCCTGAGACATAAAGATGTTAAGTCTTGGTGTCAGTAATTACACTGCCTATCCCTACTCTTCGAAACATAGAGCTGTTTCACGGGAGATTCAAGATGGATTCAGAAGAAAGCTGGTAAGTGGACGCAGCTCTACCCACTAAAACCCGGTGAGTGCCACTGCCGCCTTTGGTGAGGGGTCCCGGATCCAATAAACAAACAGGGCACCTTGACGGCTAGTCAGTCCCCCAAGGGACCGACGCCATCTCCACAGAGGGGTTATCCCGCACCACAGAACACCCACTCCCAATGTCGGGACAGTACAATGGGGTGAGGTTCCCGTCCTCGCTGATTGCCTTATGCTCTTTTGTACCCCCTTATAAGAGGGGTACAAATAGCCCCCTCGGCTCAATTAGCTTCGCCCAAGGTGCGCCGCCTCACTCTAGCCTAATCTACACCACCACTTTAAGGCCTGAACCATGGTGGGGGTGAACATAAGCCTCCCTTAATGAATGCCAAGACGGACGATACTTTGCCAGTCGCTTCCAACACCGACCGACCACGGGACGGAGATCGTCTTCACACCTAGTTAATGGCCGACCAGCACTTTGTGTACCTATGCGGCCTACACTCGTGAACCATTGGCCCATCGGCCATCCGTTCTCCTGAGTGTGTGACCAGCCCACTGCCACTTCAACGAGCTTATCCTTCGCGTGAACGTTAGTTTTCTGGCGGATGGCTTCGTTTCGGATCCTATCTCACCCAGCATATAGCAGCACGATCCATAGCACATTAAGGGAAATGTTTCGGACCAGTCGAGTTTCTAAATAACGTCTTAGAATTATTTAAACCTGAATTTCTTCAAATAAATTTTTGCTATCGGTAGTTTGAAGGGCCTTTTTTATGTGGGCAGGATGTAGGTGTGACGTTGACCTTTGTTCGTGACTGGCCTTAATGAATGCTAAGGTCATTACTAGTTCTTCGAGAGCACTAAATTACTGAAATGGCCAACCTTGACTTTTCAGCAACGCCTGTAACTTACGAATTTTATTATGAACGCTATATTTGTTTGTTGGTTTGTAATTCATACAATACAGATGTAGCTGAAACGACATAATATATTTATATTTTTTATATAAAATCTATTGAAGTTATTGTTTCAATATAACGAGTCACTGGATCGGCCGTCTTGGCGTTTATTAGAAGGCTTATGTCGAGTAGGAAACAAAAAAATGATGTTGAAAATTATCAAAACTGATTTAGAGGTTATCATTAGTAGGTCTATGAAGTTATTGCAAGACATTATAATGCGTGAATGCATGTATTAATGTGTACGCATATGCAGTGAGAGAAAGCATGCGATTATAATATTATTTTTTTAAACTACAGCGATCACTATTCATATTTATTGTTTTATATTGTTTGGCTGCTTACCGCGTTCACAGTCTCCCCGTGACCATGGAGATAATAATTTGTTTTTAAGTGTTTATAATAAGTGGGATTCGGAGTTAACAAATATATATATATATATATATATATATATATATATATATATATATACATATACATACATATATATATATATATATATATATATATTAATCGTATATTCTTAATTTAACTACAATTTTATGTATAATACTTTACTCGTAGTGTCACGGAATAGAGAGAGAAAAAAAAAACCATCCATGACCCAGGAACACCGAAAAGTTTTTGTTCCCTGGCGGGATTCGAACCCGCTACCTCCGGCTTGAGCCCCAACGCGCTAACTAACCCAGAGGTCGTCTAAGATAGGTCACGGATGACTAGTTTCCTCCTATATCCAAACTCGAAAACATTAACTCCTTGTTATATAAAAATAGAAGTAAGAGAAATTCTACGTTTAACAAATCGCTAACTCTGAAATACACATGAGTAGTTTGAACTTATAAGTGCTAACATTTATCGTTCACTTGTAGGAAATATTACATCGATAATATAAAAACTTTAATGGAATTTTGTCGCTTAAACATTGTTTTGACACATTTGATATAGCTTAAGTTTAGTTCTAAATTTAAAGCTATTATATTTAGACGGAACATTTTTGTAAAGTCCTTATTTTATAACATGTTAAGAGTTATAATACGATCTCGCTATTTATTGTGGCAAGGGATCGGCTGTCTTTTTTTTTCTTTAATGCCGGAAAATGCTCTGAGGCATCCCGCGGGGGAGTGGATCTCCCCAGGTGGGTATGTGGGACTCGCTGCGCCCGACAGCTGGTAAGTCTACGCAGCTCTAACCACTAAAACCCGGCTAGTGCCACCAATGCCGCCTTTGATGAGGTGCCCCGTATCTAATAAACAAACATGACACCTCGACGGCTAGTCAGTCCCCCAAGGGACCGACGCCACCTCCACCGAGAGTTGTCCCGCACCACAGAACAACCCAACCCAACGTCGGGACAGTACAATGGGATGAGGTTCCCGTCCTCGCCCTTTGCCCCTGCTCTTTTGTCCCCTATTCTATAAGAGGGGTACAAAGAGCCCCCTCGGCTCAATTAGCTTCGCCCAAGGTGCAGCGGCTGACCCTACTGAGCCCCACCGCCACGTCAAGGCCTGAACCATGGTGGGGCTCTTTGCCTTTCTGTTTAATCTTAACTTATGGAGTACTTTCCATTAATATTACATTTGTCAGGTTTTTGGGTAAGTTATTCATCCTACAGGGAATCGAATCTGCGACCCCACGTCTTGTCACTTACCATCTTACATCAAGGCAATTATATATTTCGAGCACAAAGCAGCAAATAGCTGATGATGATTTAATCATTATCATAAAACATTAGGTGAGTAAAATTTCAATAAATTATTCCTTCCTTCCCTTATCGTCCAAAACAATATTATTATTCCGCGCACAAAAACATTTAAGAACGGAATTTAATTATTGATTTTTGTGTTAAAATGGCTGGAAAAATGTTAAAAGATCATTTTAATGTATTTCATACGAGCTGGTTCCCACAGATTTATTAAAATGGTATATCTGAGTTCCAGCTTTTTAATGTTAGTTGGATAGGCAAACTGATAGACGTGCCACCTGCTGGTAAGTGGCCGACGTCACCCATGAACATAACCTAGTTTACATGGAAGTGGCCTTGTAAACTCATATTTATGTTTTGTCTATCCTGAGACATAAAGATGTTAAGTCTTGGTGTCAGTAATTACACTGCCTATCCCTACTCTTCGAAACATAGAGCTGTTTCACGGGAGATTCAAGATGGTGGTACCCATGCATGTACCCACCCATAAATTTTCTCAGCGTCTTAGCTATCCGTTTAGATACCGGACCCGTATAAGTCAGGCTGGATTCATAATTATTAACTTTAATTGGCGGCACTTCATATTATAAATATGCATGCATATACGTGCACTCACACATTTTCAGTAAACACTGCGTGTTTTGCGGGATTATTGCTAATTAAATTATAATTTAATCTTATAAAAACACCATGTTTGGAGAAAGAAGGGAGAATGTGTGAGTAGCACCGTGTGAAATATTGCAAGAACTATTTGGAGCCAGTTTTGACCCGCTCATAACTCTGAATGTATTTAATATAAAAACTCTATAGGGGAGACTCTCCAGGCACCCGCGTGGTTATGCCCACGAGCATTTCCCGGCGCAAAAAAGTATGGGGAACCTCCAGCAACCTGAAGCACCAGGTCATGTATCAAACTTTACCCTAAGTCCCGATATGCATGTGTTGCCTCAGTCCCAGGTGTACTTGTGTATGTTTTTGAGCACTGACTTAACATGAGGTGACACACTTGTAATTTTTCCTTTAAATAACATAAAAAGTTAGCTATTATTAAAAAACTTTAGCATAAAACGCGCATGACCTGATTCGTACTTGAGCGTTATAAATTTGAAAACCTACAATTCCCTACAATTCTGGACGATTATACGAAATTAATAACCCAAATTTGAATCCGTCTGTAAACTTATTGTTATTGTAACGTCTCAAAGCTTATTTCATTAATATTTTCAATAAAATAAATCCTGCACATAATGAGATTTGCATTGTTCTAAGTAATAATTAGATATTTTGCAGGCGTAAGTCCTGACGATGACTTTATCGAAACCGGTCGTGTAATTTTATCTAAATTTGTAATGTAAATAAAATAAAAGTGGAAAAAGTGAAAAAATGTTTGGAGAATGAATTTCCACCAAGAACCAATCAGTACAATCAATCAGGTTTAGGCGTAATATATTTAAGAGTACAGAAGATAAACTGTAAAATTGCAGCGAAATCGACGGGTTTCCTCCTCGAAATTAAGCAAGGAAAATATTAGGCCAGTAAAATTTGTTTTCCAATGCTGGCCTAATACAGGTTGGTGAACTTCACCCACTTTAGAAACTTTTTAATCTTATCAGGCAAACGTTTCTTCCTTCTTTTACTTAAATTTTGATTCTTTGGCGCTGCGTAGAGATGACTGATCGCTCTGCATCTTCTACCGCGGTAGATGCAGGGAGTGTTTTGAGGAATTGTTCGGACTAATACCTGCAGCATAATTCCTCCACCGGACATCGCGTTAAAGCTCCAAATTTCACCCACACCATCTCAATGTTCGTAAATCCACAACAGCTCGATTTTTACGGCATTTCCTGCCTCGTACGACGTATATATGGAATCAGCTGCCTCCTATGGTGTTTCCGAACCGATACGACTTAGGGACCTTCAAGAAAAGAGCACTCCTATTAGAAAGGCCGGCAACGCACCTGCTAACCCTCTGGTGTAGCGGGTGTCAGTGGATGTCGCTATCACTTACCATCAGGTGAACCGACTGTCCGTTTGCCCCCTCTTCTATTAAAAAAAGGAACATTTCGAGTGGGCTTGCCTTGTGGTAGATTCAATTGACGATCCCCACCATGGTTCAGGCCTTGACGTGGCGGTGGGGCTCAGTAACCTAGGGTGAGCGGTACACCTTGGGCGAAGCTTACTGGGCCTAGGGGGCTCTTTCTACCCCTCTTATAAGAAGAGGGGACAGAAGAGCAGGGGGCAAGGGGTGAGGATGGGAACCTCACCCCATTGTACTGTCCCGACGTTGGGAAGGGTTGTTCTGTGGTGCGGGACAACCCCTCTGTGGAGGTGGCGTCGGTCTCTTGCGGGACTGACTAGCCGTCGAGGTGCCCTGTTTGTTTTCTAGATCCGGCGCACCTCACCAAAGGCGGCATTGGTGGCACTCGCCGGGTTTTAGTGGGTAGAGCTGCGTTTATTTACCAGCTGTCGGGCGCAGCGAGTCCCACATACCTCAGAGCATTTCCCAGCGTTAAAATAAAAAAAAAATTCAATTGACGTTCAAAAAGAATTGGTTCTATTTTGAATAAACCAAATAGATTTAGATTTGTAGTCATTTACTGGCACGTACATATTAACTTTCAAGTGCTAATTTCTGTTAAATATTCACAAAGTTCAGAAGTATTCAACTTGTGGGAATTAACCGAATTTCGCTGCCTACTGAACAATTTATTCCATATTTCACATCTTGAATTTGGTAATAAAGAATTATTTCATTACTTCGAATTTCGTTTGTTTAAACGTATTTATTTACGAGATGGCCTATTCCTTACTTGCCATGGAAAGTTCTAAGACTCATGCATATAAAACATTTTTGACGACCTCTGTGGCTCAGTGGTAAGCGCGTTGGCGCTCAAGCCGGAGGTTGCGGGTTCGAATCCCGCAAGGGAACAAAAATATTTTCGGTGTTCCTGGGTCATGGATGTGTATTAAATATATGTATTATATAATAAAAATCTTTAATATATGTATAGTATAAAAGTATTAAATATATTTCCGTTGTCTGGTACCCGTAACACAAGTTCTTCGAGAACTTACCACGGGACCAGATGGACGTGGTGTGAAAGCGTCCATAGATATTATATTATTATTATTATTTTAAATACACAAAACTCCATTTACATTTTAGCACCTAGTTTTTGACCTCTTTTTATGGCATAGGAGGGCAAACGAGCAGTCGAAGCTTTAGACTACCGACGCCCATACACATCCGCACAACCAGAGATTGTGCAGATGTCTTGCCCTCCTTTTCCCTATCCCCCCAATGGGCCACCGGAAACTCACAAACCGCACGAAACGCAACAACATAGCTGTCAATTGACGCCGGTGTTATGTGAGCGAGAGGTACCACCCCGGTCGTGCCGGCCCAATTCGGCTGAAAAGCATGGCACTACCTCTTAGATAAAATTTTATTTCAAAGAAACAAAAAAAATACGAGTGGCAGAGATGAGTTTATGTCGCGTTCTCATCTGCGTGGGTACCACCATGCTGTTTGTTATAAAGTTTGCAGTTACATAATTACTGGCACCGAGACTTAGCGTTTTACATCTTTGGTATGTCTCTGGTGAAGTCGTTATTGTTCATGGGTGACGTTGACTACGTACGATGGGACATCATATTGTGCTAGTTTTCCAGCCCAATTAAGATAAAAAGAAAATTGAATTTGAAAAAGGCCGGAAGAAAAATGTTAATAAAACAAAACGTAAGGCCCATTTTGGGAAACAAAAGTGGCCTATATAATAGACATCAATATGAGCCTTAAGAATGATCGTACGGGAAGACGAATGACCGCCATATGTGGCCTTTTTAGTCTCTGGTGAAGTCGTTATTGTTCATGGGTGACGTTGACTACGTACGATGGGACATCATATTGTGCTAGTTTTCCAGCCCAATTAAGATAAAAAGAAAATTGAATTTGAAAAAGGCCGGAAGAAAAATGTTAATAAAACAAAACGTAAGGCCCATTTTGGGAAACAAAAGTGGCCTATATAATAGACATCAATATGAGCCTTAAGAATGATCGTACGAGAAGACGAATGACCGCCATTACGAAAAATAAGGAACAGAATCAACGACGTCAATTTTAAACATTGATAGGACTCACAGAGGGTGATTTCTTTGCTATTTTGTTACATTGCCCTTTGCCTGCATAGTTTTACAAACACACCAGAAAATAAAAATCCGGCTTGAAGGACCAAAAAATTTAGCGTTAACTATAGAAAGGGGAGGAAGTGACGATATCTGGTGGCGAAGAAATATCCCTGTGTAGTTGGCTACACTATAATTTTTTAGCTTCATTCCCCCCGTAATCCTTTACGGGGGTAAAGAATGATAATATGTAAATAAAACCCCTTGAGACCGTACTGAACTCCCATGAAGCTCTGTCTTTATTACAAGATGCTTATTTTATATTATATAATATTACAATCTGCTGACTATGCAAATAGCACATTGGCTCGTGTATAACAGCTGTACGTGCTAAGGACTGGTATCGTGTATAATATCTAGGTGCGCCGTGACCCACCGACTTAACTGCTAAGCTATGCGAGGGCTGTGACACATTGGCCCGAATATCTACTCACTCACTCATCCATTTGAAGTCAGTGCCAGCCATGTTCAGGGGGCGGAAAAAATAATAACGATGGTTAAAGACTTGGTAAACCTGAATGTAGTTGTTCTACTGCATCTAGCATTTATCCGAAATAGAGCGATAATGTTATGTGTTTTGTATGAGAACAAATTCCGACGAATTTGTGCTGCGACGCTGTGCCGATTCTGCGCACTGATTGGCAGACTGATGACCATTGGTAGATTATTGGCCCATGGGACGTACATACAGATCACTGGTTTGTTGAATTGCTATTACGTCAGTGACAAATCACTGATCAGTTTCGGAATTTTATGGCTCACTACTCTATCCGACTATATGCTCGATGGCCATGCCTAATCTGATGTCCATTTTTAGTTGCTTGGGGATATATATAAGATATAAGATTGGGGAAGGTTAAGTGAAAACACAAAAACTGGCAGTGTAATTAATGGCACCGAGACTTAACATCTTATGTCTCAGGATAGGCAACACATAAACGAGTTGCCTGGGCTCGTTTTAGGTAAACTGGTTTATGTTAATGGGTGACGTCGACCACTTACCATCAGGCACGTTTGCCAGTTTGCCTATCCGACTAACATAATAACATAAAAAAACCGAGAGAACAGCTAGTTTTAAAGCACACTTGATCTCAAATGTATACATCCTATAAGAGATCAAATCAAAATCGACTCGTATATCCATTTCTAAAGGGAGGCCATATATTTGGGTAATAGAAAAAGGCACCGTAATTATTTATGTTCAATCCGCAAAGATGAACATTACTTGAATTCACTTTCCACAGTTAACGGGTCAGGTGTTGGGTTCAAATCCCACCATGGCATTTTTATGTCAGCGGGATAGGCAAACTGACTGGTGCACACAATGATTTGTCTTTTGTGAAAGAATAAGAACACGTTTTTATCTTTCTTTTACGCTTGGAAATGCTCTGATGCATACCGCTGTGGAGGGTGGGAATCCCTAGGCGGGTATGTGGGACTCGCTGAACCCGAAAGATGGTAAGGTGGACGCAGCTGAACCCACTAAAACCCGGCGAGTGCCACCAATGCGCCTTGGTGAGATGCCCCGGATCTGTTGAGCAACAGGGCATCTCGGCGGCTAGTCAGTCCCCCTAGCGACCGACACCACCTCCACAGAGGGGTTGTCCCGCACCACAAAACAACCCCTCCCAACGTCGGGACAGTGCAATGGGGTGAGGTTCATAGACTCGGCCTTTGCCCTTGTGTCCCCTCTTATTATGAGATGGGTACAA
The DNA here is from genome assembly GCA_963853865.1 of Helleia helle. Classification (NCBI taxonomy): domain Eukaryota; kingdom Metazoa; phylum Arthropoda; class Insecta; order Lepidoptera; family Lycaenidae; genus Helleia; species Helleia helle. Next base: position 7,802,008 of record OY971436.1, read on the forward strand.
AGAGCATCTCGCTCGGTTCAATTGACTTCGTCCAAAGTGCTGGGTTCACCTTAGGGTACTGAGCCTCACCGCCACGATAAGGCTTGAACCATGGTGCGGATCATGTGGCTAGTCGGCCCGTAAGCCAACTAACTAGAACTAGAACGTAGAAAAAATAGTCCACGCAGACAAAGTTAGTCAAAAAAAATCAAATGTATTTCTATGTTCTTAAACAAGGCTTGAATGAAATTGAATAATAATGGGAGTTCTATTTTAAAAAATTGTGACCTAAGAATAAATAGCTTCTTTAAATTTACTTTCTTAATTTCGATTTGTACGGTTTTTAATCAAAATCCCGAGTTATTATAATAATGGAATACTTAGGCTCGACAAGAAAAGAAAAACTAAAGAGAGGTGTCAAGGGACACCCGGATGGAACGAAGTTCCTTTCGATTAATTAGTGAAGGAATTGTAATAAAAAACAAAAAATATTATAAAAATATTAATTTCAAATTTTATTCGAGGTGTAAGGAAAATAATTATTCGGGTAGGTATAAATTTTTTATGATTTTTTTATCGATAAAAATCAGAGCATCTCCCGGCGTAAAATAATTAAAAAAAATAATTAAAAAAAAAAAAAAGTCACCGAGATCGGTGGAATTTGAACTGGGGTTTTTTACTAAGCAGCCCCAATAGTGTAACAAAAACAGCTACCAACGCAGTAATGTGTCAGTCAAAAAGCCGCACAGCTTACAACTATATAATAGCAAAAAGTGTTACAACTTTTCGTCTTAATTTTTCCGTCTAGCCCCCTTTCGCAACGAGCGATAAGGGACTACGTTCCAAAAATAGAATGTTTTAAAGTATTCTCCTAAATTGAGGGTAGTGAAATAAAACTAGCATTATGGTTGCTACCTGTCAACTTCCCTCCTTCGGTATAATATGTGTGACACTCTGCTACTCTTTCGCAAACCGGCAACTATGTAGTACAGCCGCTTTTTCGCTAACTGTTAAGCTCTATTGAATCTACTGGAACGCGATAACTTGTGTATGTTGTTCCCGCATATCTGCAGACTGCTAGAAGATTATACGAAGGGGTACGAGAGCTGCTGGCTTCCCTGGAAGAAGAATTAACAATACCAGGTCAGTCGCACATGTCCTATATCATTACTTATATAAGCTAATGAAGTTAATTTTATGTATAAGTATTAATTAGCAATTATCCCGCGAAACACGCAGTCTTTACAGCAAATGTGTGAGTGCACGCATATGCATGCATATAGCATTGCCCTCCTTTCCCACACTGCATATGCGTACACTCGCATGCATCACCACCCAAATGTACCACAAACACAGTAAAAGACTATTTCAAATAGGTAACCACAAAAACCCAGTCGTCTTTATTTTCTGTACTGTTTTAAACGCTATAATATGGTTTAAACGAACCGGATTTTCTCCTTATATTTCCGGCCTCACGAGCTATCCGAGGAAAGATATTTCTACCGCATCCCGCAGATAGAATATGTGGAGTGAGATTAGGCACCTCCAGAATACTTCTCATCTATACATATTATTTTGAAGACTGATTGGTCGAGTAATCAGGCTACTGGACACTTTACACAGCGGTCGCGGGTTCAAATCCCGTCAAGAGTAGATTATTTGTATGATGAATATAGCACTGGGTCATTGTGATATAGGTATGTTTTTATATACATTTCTTAAATTTATTTTCGTTCTTATTTTAGCACCCGTAGATAATACAAGTTCTTACGAACTTACCACGGGGCTCCTTTAACGTGGTGTGATGTTGGATAATATTTATCGAAAAAAATTTTTAAGTAATTTAAGTGTCTGATCGTTATGACTGATATCCGAAGCAGCTGGACAGATTTTGATAAGATTTTTCTAGTTAACATATTTTGGAAAATAAATATGAGTTTTAATTGTGAGGGACATCTTGTTAATATAGAGAAGTACCTACCTACCTACGAGGGCGGCACTGAAAATTTCGGGAATCAAGGAAGTGACACAACATTACTATTTAAAAATGTACTTATTGCTTTTCGAAGTATTCTCCGCGAAATTTGACACATTTTTCCATATGATGGAACCAATCATTGAAGCAACCATTCCATTCGGAAGTTGGGGTCTCCAAAATGGCCGTAATGTAGGCGTACCGTTTAATACGTTTGTACCATTCTGCATTAACCGTTCTTTGTCCCTCAAGAGGAATAGTCGCAATATGGCCGGTTTTGGAGACAAACGTGGCGTGGCGTGAACGAAAAATTTTTGTTGGCTTTCACTCATTTTCGAATACCCAAACTGCACTAAAAGTATCGGGAATGGAATATTTCCACTGTTCCTGTCATATTAAAATCGTTTTAATTGAAAACTCCTTAGTTTTAAAAATCGAATACCATTTATTTATTTAAAAAAAGATTCTCGGTCTTGTCACAAGGTCTTGTCAAACTTGTTTAGTCGTTGAGAAAATGGAATTGACTCGAGAAAATTCTAGAGCGATGATTTATTATGACTTTCGAAGTGGTTTAACACAAAAACAGTGTGTTGACCGGATTCTTTCTGCGTTTGGTGATGAAGCCCCATCCAAAACCACAATTTATCGCTGGTTTGCTGAATTTCAACGTGGACGTATCAAGCTCAGTGATGATCCCCGTCAAGGTCGTCCAAAAACTGCAGTCACCCAAGAAAACGTTGATGCTGTGCGTAAGCTGATTGAGGAAGATCGACATGTGACATACCGCAAAATTCAGGCAACTTTAGAAATTGGCATGAGTCAAATACAAATAATCTTGCATGAACAATTAGGTGTAAAAAAGTTGTTTTCCCGATGGATACGCATTTACTCTGTGAAGAGCAAAAAGCGGCTCGCGTTACTTGGTGCGTCAGAACTCTCGAAAGATTCCACGCAGGATCCTCAAATGCTGTATACAACATCGTATCACGAATCCTCGATATATGCGTACTAACCCGAAACAAAAAAACAGTCTCGAGTTTGGGTGTTCGAAAATGAGTTAAAGCCAACAAAAATTGTTCGTTCACGGAGTGTTGCAAAAAAAAAATGGTGACCACGTTTGTCTCCAAAACCGGCCATGTTGCGACTATTCCTCTTGAGGGACAAAGAAAGGTTAATGCAGAATGGTATGCTAGCATTTGTTTGCCACAGGTCGTTTCTGAACTCCGTAATGAGAACTGCAACCGCCGCATCATCCTCCATCACAACAATGCGAGTTCTCACACCGCGCACAGAACAAAAGAGTTTTTAGAGCAAGTAAACACAGAATTATTAGACCATCCGCCGTACAGCCCCGACCTAAGCCCTAATGATTTCTATACTTTGCCTAAAATAAAGAATAAATTGCGTGGTCAGAGATTTTCATCGCCTGAAGAAGCTGTGGACGCCTACAAAACGGCCATTTTGGAGACCCCAACTTCCAAATGGAATGGTTGCTACAATGATTGGTTCCATCATATAAAATGTGTCAAATTTCACGGAGAATACTTCGAAAAGCAATAAATACATTTTTAAATAGTAATGTTGTGTCACTTCCTTGATTCCAGAAATTTTCAGTGCCGCCCAAAACACAAACACACGTACATAGATAGATGCTAAAATCCTTACCATGACCTACTTACTATACCTACATCTTTTAGGCCTTTTCCTCAGTTGGGTAAAAATTATCTACTGCACAAGTTTTTACCGGCTGCATGGGTACCACCATCTTGCTTGTTTGTCCCGTGAAACAGTTTTGCTGTTTCGGAGAGAAGGGCAAGACAGGCAGTGTAATTACTGGCACCGAGACTTAACATCTTGTCTCAGATTGTTTTCTAATGTTTGCGCGAATTTCACTCATTATAATGAAACAATTTTTTACGGATTTTATCGCAGTTTATTAGGGTAGTTTCGAATAACTTTGTAACATTAGGACATCTGTCACCTCAGTCCTCCCGTGACCATGGTTGCTGTAAAGTATCCGAAACGTCGGGCTTGTAAAAATCTTAATAAACCGCGATAAAATCCGTAAAAAATTGTTTCATTATAATCTTGTCTCAGGATAGGCAACACATAAACGAGTTGCCTGGGCTCGTTCCAGGCATACTAGTTTATGTTCATGGGCGACATCGACCACTTACCATCAGGTGGCACGTTTGCCAGTTTGCCTATCCAACTAACATAAAAAAAAAGTTTGATGAAATTTCACAGTTATAATGCTTATGAATAGAAAAGAGAACAATTATTAAGAGTGTTATCATAACATACATAATTTTATACACTCTAAGTGCACTCAAAACAGGAGAATGAAATTGAACTCCGAGTCCAGGATCTTATAAGATAAGTGGCCTATTACTCTGAGCAGTAAACAACAAACCTCCAGAGAAATGCAGTTTACTTTTAATTAACTGTGAGTTACACGGTTTTTATAACACCAGTTAGTTAACTAGCTAGTTAATTTTATTTTAAACGTGTTACACGTGGCACGGTGATATGTGTATTTGAACTAAATGCACTTGTAATAAATCGAGTCATGAAACTTTTGCAGATGTTAATTTTAAATGTCTTCTGCCAGGCCTTTTCACAACTATGTGGGGTCGGCTTCCAGTCTAACGGGATACAGCTGAGTACTAGTATTTAAAATGGAGCGACTGCTTATCTGACCTCCACAACCAAGTAACTGGGTAATACGATACCAATTTTTTTTTCGCAGGGAATTGCTTTTTACGCATATAGCCAGGATCTCGGGTAGATCCTGACCAACCTGACCTGCAATGCGTAAACTAAAACCACTACGAGCGCCTTCAGCCGCATTTTGAGGGTCCCGGGTCTGTAGGCAACAGGATCACCTCAGCGACAGGCTGGCCCCGGCGAAGGCCAGACTACTCCTCTTAAGGGGGACTGCCCGGCTGCTTAGGCAGTCCCCGCGACGTCGTGTCATACTGGGCCCAGGTTACCATCCTGAACCCGACACGAGCACAGGGCGGTTACTGGAGGTGCATTAAGTAGCGCCTCCTACGCACCCCCGTTCATCGCCCACGGGGGGAGGCCTCGTCGGCGGCCTCCTCTCTCACCCGCTCATCGGCCCCCTTATGGGAAATTACTGCCTCGGAGAAGGAAACCATCGCCGTCCAGGACTCGTCGTCAGCAAGCATCGTGGTGATGACACTCGGCAGAAACAAGTCCCCTTCGATGACCGATGTCAAATCATAACGCAGCGCCGCCCATCTCGGGCCCCCCTCGAGGGTGTGCTGGGCCGAGTCCACCACCGCACCACAATGGTGACTCACTGTCAAGGGTCCCTGCGAGCCATCCGGCACAGGTACTCACCAAAGCAACCGTGCCCAGTGAGCACCTGTGTCAGATGGAAGGTGAGGGGTTTGCGCTTACGGCGCATCGACCGTTCAAGGACTGGACGCAGAGCAACCGTTAGGCTTATGCCGTACGGCTGTCGCGCCAGGTCCTCCCCCCACCGGGTAATACGATACCCTGTGGTAAGACTAGTTGTCAGACTTTCGGGCTTCTGACGATCCGTAACAGCTGACAAAGATCCATTAATGACAGCTGTAACCAACGGCTTATCGTGCTTTCCAAGTCATGGAGGAGTCTCTGTATGAAAAGATGGTCACCCATCCACGGACCAACCCCGGCAATCGTAGCTTAACCTAATGGATGGATCCGTGCGGCTGTTATTACTTAGTCACGAGCTCATCTGGAGCTGAAATCATCGAGAATATAACCGGATAGAGTAGTCACGTGAATGGCTCATCGGTGCTCTATCTTGCTTGTTTCTCCCGTGAAACAGAGATGCTGTGTTTCGGAGAGAAGGGCAAGACAGGCAGTGTAATTACTGGCACCGAGACTTAAAATCTTATGTCTCAGGATAGGCAACACATCCCCACCATGGTTGAATCTTTGTCGAGGCGGTAGGGCTCTGTAGCCTAAGGTGTACCCAGCACCTTGGGCAAAGCAAATTGAGCCGAGGGAGCTGCTTTTTGTACCCCTCTTATAAGAAGAAGAGACAAAAGAGCAGGGGAACAAGGGGCGAGGATAGGATAGGAGGATAGGAACCTCACCCAATTGTACTGTCCCAACGTTGGGAGGGATTGTTCTGTGGTGCGTGACAACCCCTCTGTGTAGGAAGCGTCGGTCCCTTGAGGGACTGACTAGGCGTCGAGGTGCCATGTATGCTCAACAGATCCGGGGCACCGCACCATAGGTGGCATTGGTGGCGCTCGCTGGGTTTTAGTGGGTAGAGCTACGTCCACCTTTCAGGTGCAGCGAATCCCACATACCCGTCTGGGGGAGACCCGCGGAATGCCTCAGCTCATATCCCGGCGTAAAAGAAAAAAGGACAGGCAACACATGAATGATTTACCTGAGCTAGTTCCAGCTGTTTACTTGTTTATGTATGTTTTATATATCTTATCACCATCGTCTGTCGTATACCTATTACGTAATTTTAATGGCCTCATTAGCGATGCTTCTAATGTTTCTATATCAATAGGCCAAAATGTTATTTAATAACTTTCCTCATGTACAAAAGTAATAATATTATATAGTTATCTATACAGGTAAATAAAATTCGAGTGTCTGTTTGTCCCCACCATAGTTCAGTCCTTGACGTGGCGGTGGGGCTCAATAGCCTAGGGTGAGCCCAGCACCTTGGGCGAAGCTAATTGAGCCGTGGGGCCTCTTTGTACCGCTCTTGTAAAAAGAGGGGACAAAAGAGCAGGAGGCAAAGGGTGAGGATGGGAACCTCACCCCTTTGTTCTGTCCCGACGTTGGAAGGGGTTGTTCTGTGGTGCGGGACAACCCCTCTTTGGAGGTGGCGTCCGTCCCTTGGGGGACTGACTAGCCGTTGAGGTGCCCTGTTCACTCACTAGATCCGGGGCACCTTACCAAAGGTGGCATTGGTGGCATCCGCCGGGTTTTAGTGGGTAGAGCTGCGACCACCTTACCAGTTTTCGGGCGCAGCGAGTCCCACATACCCGCGTGGGGAGACCCACTCCCCCGCGGGATACCTCAGATCGTTTCCCGGCGTTAAAGAAAAAAAAATGGAGTGTCTATTTGTAATATTAAGATAACCGCTTTTTATTAAAAGCATATGTATGTATATACATACATGGTACAGGTACTAAAATAGCATTTTTTACAATTTTTGTCTGTCTGTCTGTTTGTTTCGGCTAAACTATGAAACGGCTGGGCCGATTTTGATGAGTCTTTCACTGGTAGATAGCTGATTTTATAAAGAGTAACTTAGGCTATAACAATAATCATCATCAATCCGGATACGGCTGTAAATCTAAGTTAACGCAGGCCAAGCTGCGGGCAACAGCTAGTATAAAATAAATTTGCAAATCTCCTACGCGAAATCAGTAGGTTAAAAATCCTACCTCCACATTTCTCAATATATTAAAATAACAAGACAGAAGAATTCATTTTGTTTCTCTACTTGTTTCATCTTAATGAAATGCTTCATAAAATTCTTCTGTCATCGTCAAAAGAACGAACACAAAAATATTCATAGTTTTGAATGACTAAAATTAAAATCTTTAAATAATATGCTGTGTTGAATAACGCTTTGTATTCATACCAAATAAAATAAACTGGTACAGCTGTTGTTATCTCTAAAACAAAGGTCGCTAGCTCTTTCTATCTACTATTGAAATTTATATAAGGAAACTCTTGAAGGACATAATATACTTGTGATTTATTCCAATATTAATTCATATTGAAGTTAGTAAAACGAGTTTCACAATAAAACGGGTACATTAATATTCAGATTTCAAACAATGAATTCACTACAATACGTCTCATGGAAATCTTGGGATGAAAACCCGAGTCTCGAATGGCCGATTTAATTCTGTCTTCAAGATTTTATGATAATGTACGTTGTAAACATATTTAGGTATGCAATATATACGTTCCTCTACTATCTTCCTCGCCTGATTTCGAGGAGGCGTGAATTTTACTAAAATATTGATCTTTACTGATCTAGGTATTCCTGATATATTATGCGCGTTATATTATAGCTGAAGGAACCTCCCATGACCATGGTTGCTGTAAAGTATCCGAAACGTCGGGCTTGTAAGACGCGATTTATTGATAATTTTATTTATTATATATTACGGATTTTAATACATAAAAAATATTATGACTGGCCTGTTGGTCTAGTGGTTAGTGACCCTGATTGCTAAACCAGAAGGTCGTGGGTTCGATCCCCACCCAGGACAAATGTTTGTGTGATGAACATGATCATTTGCTCTGTGTCTGGGTGTAATTTATCTATAATATGTAAGTATTTAAAAATATATAAGTATTTATCAGTTGTCTGGTTACCATAAGAACAGGCTCTGCCTATTTTGGGATCAGATGGCCGTGTGTGAGTTGTCCCAACATATTATTATTCCTTTTTATTGTTTATTTATTTTATCACGCAAAGAATCAGCTTGTTGAAGTGGCAGTGGGCTGGTCACACACTCAGGAGAACGGATGGCCGATGGGGCAATAAGGTTCTAGAGTGGAGGCCACGTTTAGGTAGACGAAGTGTTGGTCGGCCATTAACCAGGTGGGAAGACGATCTCCGTGCGGTGGCCGGTCCGTGTTGGATGCGAGTGGCAAGGGATCGGCCATCTTGGCGTTCTTTGAGGGAGGCCTATGTTCAGCAGTGGACGGATAGTGGCTGATGATGATGATGATGATGATGATGATGATGATGATTGTTTATAAAAGCTATTTCTATAATATATTTAATTCAACCCGCGCGTTCTTCGTAATGTGCGACATGTCGAATATGAAAAAAATCTTTTGCAATTAAAATAAAAAAATATATTAATTATGAAAGGTAGGAAAATTTTAATACCGTGACGGTAAACGGCCTGACACTGTCATGTCATGATGCCTACGCCGCCGCTCTCGTATATTTTTGTGCGCGCATGCGCATATTATTTACTTTACACCCCGTTCTGATATAGCTTTTTATTATAGCCTGACCAGAAATACATAAACCGTCGTCATATTGCGGAAAATTTCGGAACTAATTTCTGTATGGACTATCCTATATATTATCGTATAAAAGATACAGTGGCGACACCAAGGTAAAGTTTTTATATTTCTGGTCAGGATATAATTGTGTATTCGAATAGTGTCATATTGTTATTAATAATAGCGGGTGAAAGTAGTACATGTATCAGAATGTGAGGGTCCCAAATATTGTACGTCCCTGGCATCTCGTTAGCATCTTGGACAAAGGGTCTGATTGGGACTCTGGTTTAACTAAACAAGTCAATTTACATGTACACATCCCGGTGTCCTCAATATCGTCTCTAGAAGTTTACAGGCCTCAGGAATTAAAATATCGGAAGAGTTGTAAAAACGTTATCTAATGCTTACGCGAACTTAATTCAATGATAACAACTTTCTAAAATTACAAACTTTATAATCATCATCATCATCATCAACCTTTTTCCATCCACTTTAATGAACGCCAAGACGGTACATGTTATCCCGTGACATGGTTCTTGTAAAATATCCAAAGTGTCGGGCATGTAAAAATCTTAATATAATTAGATAAAATCTTAATATAATTAGATAAAATCGCTCATTCTAATTGTAATATTATTACGCGTAACCTAAAACTCCAAACAGCTGGAGATGTTTCCTCAAAATAAAGCAAGGAGTAAGGGCAATAGCTCATTAATGCGTTGGCCGAATACGAATTGACAATATGATTTTTACCACGCTTTTTTTTATAAGTGCAGTTTTCTAAGTTCTTCTTAATGCAAAGATTTTATTGATGTTAGAAGAAGAGAGTAGAGAGAGGTCCTTATCAAAAAACCTGACATCTTTCCTATTCTTCCTTTCCAAAGTTTTGTATTCAATACTATGAAAGAGAGACATCTTTCATTTTTATTTTGATCTTGAAAAATCATTTTTTATGTTAGTTGGATAAGCAAACTGGCAAACGTGCCACCTGATGGTAAGTGGTCAACGTCGCCCATGAACATAAACTAGTTTACCTGGAACCCCCAGGCTACTCATCTACATCCCATGGTTCAGGCCTTGTCGTGGCGGTGGGGCTCAGTAGCCTAGGGTGAGCCCGGCACCTTGGGCGAAGCTAATTGAGCCGAGGGGGCTCTTTGTAATCCTCTTATAAGAAGAGGAGACAAAAGAGCAGGGGGCAAGGGGTGAGGATGGGAACCTCACCCATTGTACTGTCCCGACGTTGGGAGGGGTTTTTCTGTGGTGCGGGATAACCCCTCTGTGGAGGTGGCGTCGGTCCCCTGCGGGACTGACTAGCCGTCCCACTCCCCAGGCGGGATGCCTCAGAGCATTTCTCGGCAAAAGAAAAAAAAAAAGGAAAAAAGGCAACTCATCTATGTGTTGCCTATCCTGAGACATAAGATGTTAAGTCTCGGTGCCAGTAATTACACTGCCTGCCTTGCCCTTCTCTCCGAAACACAGCAAAGCTGTTTCACGGGAGAAACAAGCAAGATGGTGGTACCCATGCAGCCGGGAGCGCGGAACAGCGCTTCCCTCCCACCGGTATCCCAAGCATTTACAAAATGCCGTATAAGATATTCCCAGACCTCAAAGCTCGGCATATTTCTTGAAAATTTAAATGCTGGAGACGTATGCCAACTAAATAAACTAAAATAAAAGATTTTACGCCCTGGATATTTGCCAGAAACTTTCGTTCAAAGCGTTCATTGATTTTCAGTAAAAGACTAAGAATTGAAGAGATTAAATTAAAAATGTGTTATGAAGAACCTATTGCATAAATTTTACAGAGTAGGCCAATGTTACATATAAATCTAATCTAAAGCTTTCGTTATTTCAGGATAACTATATCATCATCAGCCTCTATTCGTCCACTGCTGTACAAAAGCATCTAGGTTACATCTACACTTTAATAATATTAGCTATACAATTTTTTGAACTACAACAGCTATTTTATATTTTTTTCTTATGTTTATCCATTAAAATAAAACAGCTTTTACGGAGTTTATCGCGGTTTAACTTTTATAAATTTTAGCAATCGAGGTGGAATCCAGCCGTGACTATGGTTGCAAAGTATCAGAAACGTCGGGAATATATACTGTATATTATTATTATTCATCTTGTATTCATCATGCATGTATTATAGTTTATTTTAGGTTTATAGTTAGAGTAAAACCGCAGATAGCAGCTAGTTTTGTTTAGGGTAGTCGTAATTACATTTTGTATAAAGAAAACAGATGCCCAATCTGGGTTATTTAAGTAAGATTCTGTGTAGTTAACGCGTATATATACGTGTATTCATGACGGCCTCTGTGGCTCAGTGGTGAGCGTGTTAGCGCTCAAGCCGGAGGTTGCGGGTTCGAATCCCGCCCGGAAACAAAAATATTTTCTGTATTCCTGGGTCATGGAAGTGTATTAAATATGTGTATTATAATTTATAATAAAAATCTTAAATATATGTATAGTATAAAAGTATTAAATATATTTCCGTTGTCTGGTACCCGTAACACAAGTTCTTTGAGAACTTACCACGGGACCAGACTGACGTGGTGTGAAAGCGTCCATAGATATTATTATTATATTATTATTCATAAAATAAATCAATATACGTCTATCGTAAACAACTAACAATATTAGAAATAGACTTTACATTCATGCTTTATTAAGGTTGAACTAGTCGACGGCGCGAACTCTAACAAAATGATTGCTATCTCACCTGACATAGTGCGCGAACATGCGTGCTGGAATGAAATGCACAATGTTTAATTGCAAAAATGTCCTTTTACCAAAACAGTTATTATAGAAAAACTAATAAGTGTATATTTTCAAAATAAATTTATTTTATCTTTTGAATAACTAAACTATATCTGTACGGGCTTTATTTTTGAGCTTTCGTGCTCGGTATACTATTTATTTACGCCCAAAGTTGGGCTAAAATCAGTGTTGAAATACGAAAGTTTAGAAGATTTTATTTTTTAAATGTATATTTTTTTACGATTTTGGGTACATATACACATAGATAACGACGAGATCAATTTATATTATACTTAGTTTTTCATGGTCAACGTCAAACATTGTAGTAATTACTGTTCTGCGTTTGTATGGAAAGATGAGCGACTTGTGTAACCTTAAGAGAATATATTATGTACTCATATTTTAAAGACCGGCAACGCATCTGCTAATCCTTTAGTGTAGCGGGTGTCTACGGATGTCGCTTTCACTTAACATCAGGTGAACTGACTGTCCATTTGCTACCTCTTCTATAAAAAAAAGGAAAAAATTACCATCTCATATGGAGGCGAAAAAATGAAAAATTCCAAATTTTAGCTGTAAATATCAATTAAAAACCGTCCACTATGGAGCGGGTGTAGAAAAAGGTTTTTTATATCATAGGAGAGTAAACGAGCAGTCGAAGCGTTTTGGCAACTATCGACGCCCATACACATCCGCAGAACTAGAGACTATGCAGATACGTTGCTTTCCTTTTCCCTGTCCCTCCCAATGGGCCACCGGAAACAGACCGCACGAAACGCGACAATATAGCTGTCACTTGACGCCGGTGTTATGTGAGCAAGAGGTACCAACCCCGGTATTGCCGGACCAATTCGGCTGCAAAGCAGCATGGCACTACCTCTTACCAGGATATGGTATGAAGTAGCATTCTTAGACGAATTGAATGTGTATATGTATAAATGTTTGTGTGCGCCTATATCTTAGCACGCACACATCCATAAATTTATTATCTTGCCTGTGACTTACCTGACATACAGCAACATGAATATCCAGAACGTATTTGTTAACCTGATCATAATATTATTAGCTACATCATGATCACTTTTACGGAATCTTTGAATACGGTTTTCACCGACTTAAAACATCGAGATTACTTGAAAATTTAATTAATAATTAATTAATTAAAGGCCAGTGACAATGCAATATTCTACAAGTTTCAATTTCAGGATGCTTTGTATCATATTTTCATACAAATTCTGCTTAGAGAAACCATACATATGAAATATTTTTAAGAGAATACGAGTATCCCACGCTTTTTAGTTCTTAATCTATGATTTCAATTTTTCACTGGCCCAATGCAACCCGCATTGGGCCAGAGAAAAATTGACACACCTTCAAAGACTCACTCCTCCCTCACGATGTTTCCATCACCGGTGAGCAAGCGATGGTATCATGTTCAGGTGCACATAGAAATTAAGAAAAACCCATTTCTAGGCACCACAGGGGTCAGGATCGTACCATTTAAATACTTAGGGTGAGGCTAAAACGAGCGTAATTTTTTTGTATTGCGTAAAATGGGTCGCTGCATTCGGTTTCATACTAATGCGCACAGCGTTGCAATGAGCGCAATGAGTTTGCGTCGCCGTGTGGCACAAACAGGACTTTAGTATGCAACCGAATGCAGCGTAAATTCCGGGACTCATTTTACGCGATTCACAGCAAAAAAATTACGCTCGTTTCGCGTCACCCTTAAAATAAATAAATCATAATAAGCTTTAGTCAATGTTCATATTTAGTTCATGTCATTTTGCAGCAACAATTACATTTTTACATGAAAATAAATTCGTTTTGATGTGAGAAAAAAAAACTCTCATTTGTATTAATATCTGATGATATTTTTTTTTATGTTAGTTAGATAAGCAAACTGGCAAACGTGCCACCTGATGCTAAGTGGTCGACGTCACCCATGAAAAAAAACTAGTATATCTGGAACGACCCCAGGCAACTCATTTATATGTTGCCTATCCTGAAACATAAGATGTTAAGTCTCGGTGCCAGTAATTACACTGCCTGTCTTGCGCTCTCTCCGAAACACAGCAAAGCTGTTTCACGGGAGAAACAAGCAAGATGGTGGTACCCATGCATCCGGGAGCGCGGCACAGCGCTTCCTTCCCACCGGATTTTTTACTATTATAATATATTACTTAATACTTTCTTTTTATAAACCAAACCAAATCAAATCAAAATATCTTTATTTCGTAGGTAACCACTCGTACACTTGAAATACGTCAAAAAAAGAAGTCAATAAAAAGGTGTAGTAATAAAAAAAAAACCTCAATTACCAGCGATCCATTAATTTTTATTAATTACAGTTGTTCCGAGGTAATATTAACATTAATGATGTCGGTGATAGAATTGTAAGATAAGTATTTTATAATCCTGCGACCTCATTAAAGATATTGAAAAATAAACGTACATTTGTTCGTAATGAATTTATTGGATGAAAAAATATTTTCATAATGAAATAATTCTGCCAAGAAATATTGTGGTTTGGTATAGTTTTAACCACATTTAACATACAATTTGAAATAGAGTACAAAAAACTAAATCTAGAAAATCTTAAAAAAAAAAAAAAAATTAAAAAGGAGTCCCTTTAGGCAAGGTTCCGAAAATACTGGCAGCGTTCCGCCACTATATACTACAACAACTAATTGTTTGTCCGAGGTAGCTGCCAGCTCTTCGGTCTCCTGTGATGTCGACTAACCTTTTTGTTATTTCCTTAAAAAGCCTTAAAGCGCTAGGACCCCACGGACCAAGGGTCTTGACACCGAATGGGGCAAAATCATATTCGGAGCCTAGACCTCTGTATGTAACCCTGATGATGATGTAAATACTTTTCCACTTTTGACATAAATTCCGCATTTTGGTCAATACCTATAAAAATACAAGATATTACAAAACAGTTTTTGTAACACTAGTTGGCCATTTTCAATGGACTTTTCTTCCCTTTGGTTTAAAGACTGCTCCAGCTATCTCTCAAAGAATATTGGGAAATATTATAATAAACTAAAAACTCTGTGGTTTTGCGGTTAACTTTTTAGATGACATTTTAATTTTTTCAAAAACTTTTGAAGAACTTAAACAACATAATAATATATCAAAACCACTTGAGGCAATACTGAAGGAAGGACTAAAATTAAAGTTTTCAAAATGTACATTTGCGAAAACGTATGCAAAATATTAAGGTCACATAATAGAAAACAATTCAGTAAGACCTCTGAAAGATTATTTATCTGCTGTCAAAAACTTTCCAGTTCCTGATACAAGAAAAACTATACGCCAATTTCTAGGCAAAGTAAATTTTCATCTTAAAATACCATAAAGTGCAATTATCTTAGACCCATTACACCACCTTGGGCGAAGCGAATTGGGCTGAGGGGGCTCTTTGTACGCCTCTTATAAGACGAGGGGACAAAAAGAGCAGGGGGCAAGGGGCGAGGTTCTGTGGTGTGGGACAACTCCTCTGTGGTGGCGTCAGCCCCTTGCGGGACTGACTAGCCGTTGAGGTGCCCTGTTTGTTTACTAGATCCGGGGCACCTCACCAAAGGCGGCATTGGTGGCACTCGCCGGGTTTTAGTGGGTAGAGCTGCGTCCACTTACCAGCTGTCGGGCGCAGCGAGTCCCACATACCTGCGTCCCACTCCCCCGCGGGATGCCTCAGAGCATTTCCCGGCGTTAAAAAAAAAAAGACCCATTACACAATTTATTACGGAAAGATGTGAAATTCATTTGGACAGCAGAATGTCAAGAAGCATTTGATAAAATTGTTTTGAAGTCAGTGTCGTATTTGTTCTGTACCCTACCTACCTACCTTGGCTGACACCAACTCTAAATGTAACTATAATGACGTGGTAAACGCAAAGTTTGTACATTAGTAGAAGATTATGTTGACTATAAATTGTAAGCACAAACATTAAAGAAACACAGTTATTTTATTACTTTTTAGTTTAGTATTTTTGAAGTCGGTTTTAATATTTTGTAAAATGCTTTTATTTCTTAATTTTTTGTGATTCCGAAATTCGTCGTCTTGGCGTTCATTGAAGGAGGCCTATGTTCAGCAGTGGACGGATAAAGGACGATGATGATGATTACGATGACCACAACACACTATGGTGTGCTACCAAAGTATCCTATACAATTATAATTATATATTGACAAGTAATAAAATAAGCATATCAGCATATCATCAAGGTAAAAGTGATCAAACAAATAGGCATTACTGGGAATAACTAAAAAACGGCTTGTCTGATCTTAATACAATTAATATGGGACCAAATTGGAAGCACCAGCTTTCAAACAAAAAATAACCATCGAAATGCATTCACAAAAGGCGGAGTAATCGTGTCATATACATACAAAAAAAAAGCATACAGACGAATTGAAAACCTCCTTTTTTTTAAGTCGGTTAATAAACATATGTGTTGCTGAAGGTTTTGTTGTCCCTCTTGTAAGCAAAACGACAGAAAGCGGTGATGGGAATACTGTCTCTATGTAATATTTAACGTTCAGAACATCCAAAGTCGATGATTAAGAAAGTGCTGTGACCAAATTTAATTAAAATCTTTTGAATAAACTAGTTCAATCATAATTAGCTCTAATGATGGCTATACCTTTGATCTATCTACTGCAGAGTCAAGTAACAATAATTATTATTCAGTAAAAAAAAGTTATTTTCCTCTTACTGACTTCTAAGCTTTCTCATTGGCGTTATTGAGGGAGGCCTATGTTCAGCAGTGGACATATAGAGGCTGATGATGAAAAAGTACAACCGCTTGGCGCGGGAATTGCACAGACTTTGACTATTTAGATTCGTTATATTATTATTTTAAGAAAAAAGAAGTTATGTGTGTCTACCTGCGGCAGAATTCCACCACCGGACATCGCGTAAGAATTCCAAATTTCTCCCACACCATCTCGATGTCTGGAAATCCACAACATCTAGGATCCGAAACGAAGACATCCGCCAGAGAATTAAAGTTACCGATATAACGCGAAGATTAAGCTCGCTGAAATGGCAGTGGGCTGGTCATACACTCAGGAGAACGGATGGCCGATGGGCCAAAAAGGTTCAAGAGTGGAGGCCGCGTTTAGGTAGACGAATTGTTGGTCGGCCACTAATCAGGTGGGAAGACGACTTCCGTACAGTGGCCGCTCCGTGTTGGATGCGATGATGGTGATGATGATGGTTTTATAGCCTAAGTCATAATCTAAGTTATAAGCCATCACCATTTCAACTTTCAGCCAAATAATTTCAGCCGTTTTGCCGTGAAAGATCAACAAACATACAAACTTACAAACTTTCGCCTTTATAATATTAAAGGTTTATAGAAATTTTAAATTAGTAAGATTAGTACGACAAGATTACAGATACCTACATATAATGGAAACCAATAAGAACTCTCTAGAACGTTCAAACGATGTATTTTGGGTCCATTGATGTTATAATTAAGTCCGGGGATGCGTGTTAAATATAGGTTGTGCAACCTCCAGTCGGCTGGGCATTTGGGTCACCGTCGCTCACGGGGTTGGCTGGTTCGATGACAAAACCGTACATAATATGCGATACATGGTGTTCAGATCAAAATCATTGAAGGAGCAAATGTTCGTGTATGTGTGTTTGTGTGTGTGTTTATTTGGTAAGCTGCGTATTACGGCTCAATTAGTTTAAGCTTGATGTCGTGAATACTGGGTATGTATGAAATGAAATGGCGAAATTTTGGCGCTAAGTTACAGAGAGAAGAATCGCATTTATAACACTTATGCTGTAAATACTTAGGTTGAATAAGCAATAGCTTACATGAATCATTTGAAATTGTATATTTTAATCATATTTTTCGATGATATTCAAATATTCCATATTTTCATTTATCCTAAAATACCATTTGCCCAATTTATAGTGACTATGCAATAACGAGGCGCAATCCTAAGCCCGAATAATTATTCGTGAGAGAAAGCGTTTGTGTTCAATATCGTCGAATCGCTCTTTAAGGTAATCGAGCATTACTGTATATTTTTCTTTCTTTTACGCCGGGAAATGCTCTGAGGTATCCCGCGGGGGAGTGGGGCCTCCCCAGGCGGGTATGTGGTATTCGCTGCGCCAGAAAGATATTAAGGTGGACGCAGCTCTACCAACTAAAACTCGGCGAATGCCACCAATGCAGCCTTTGGTCACCTGAGGTGAGCAAACAGGGCACCTCGACGGCTAGTCAGTCCCTCAAGGGACCAAGGCCACCTCCACAGAGCAACCCCTCCCAAAGCCGGGACAGTGCAACGGGGTAAGGTTTACATACTCGCCCTTTGTCTCCCTGCTCTTTTGTCCCCACTTATAAGAGCAACAAAGAGCAGCTCCCTGGGCTCATTTTGCTTCGTCCAAAGTGCTGGGTTTACCTTAGGCTACTGAGCCCCACCACCACGATAAGACTTTAACTATGGTGGGGACTATAACAATATAATATTATATTCGTTTGTAAAACCAAATTCTTGCTTTATAAGGTAGTTTGGCGAAATTGAAAAGTGTATAAATCTATTGGTAACAGTTTTGATTGTATAATATAATATTATGAAACTTGCTCATTTATATTCTTATAAAAAAAATGAGTTAAGATTTATTGGCTTATTAGTGCCGCTACAGAACCGTAGTACTAGCTAATTAGTACCGCTACAAAATAGTAGTACTGTACTAGCTTATTTGTACCGCTACAGAATCGATGCACGGTACTAGTTTATTAGTAGTGCTACGGTAGCGTAGCGGTGCTAGTAATACTATTCTAATAGTTATCTACCTACGTAATACAGAAGTATTATAATTAGCTTACGATTTATACCTAAACATATATTATCGTACCATTAATATCAAAACAAAGGTAAGAAAGTAAAAAAAAAAGTGTGTGCGTGTAATCTTTACGCGCGATTGAAGTAAAACTTCATAAAAATCTAAGTTACCCTCTAGTCGCGCCTAAGCAAATTTTACTTAAAAAAAATAACATTTAATACATATAACATTATCAGGGTTTTTTATTTTTTATTTCATTATTATTTATTAATGAACGAGTTAAATGTTCCTGGCACTCAGCCATTTCATTTAAGTGATTACTATTTCCTTTTATATTCCATATTTGTAAATCGAGAGGACTTTAAATAAAACAAAAATGACAATTACACTAAAATAATTAACAAAAGAATTAACAAATTATGAATAAAAGTATTCAAAGAAAAATATTAGTAAGATTGACACAAGTTAACTAGAAGAAAGCCCTCTAAAGAATAATGTGTCAACCTAGTGTCAACATGCTCGGTATGTCACCGTAGACCCGTGGTATGACTCTCCTGAATGCATCGCCTGATGATCAGGTGACATGTGATTTTTGAATAAAGATTACTGAGCGTTACTTCCGTCAGAAAGAAATTCGAGTTACTCCCTAGTCACACCTAAAGAAGTTTTACTTCGAAAAGGACTAAAATTTACGTATGCAAGTATAGCTCTACTAATAAGCTAGTTACACTGTAACAATTCTGTATTAGCACTGATTTTATTGAAGTTCTTGATTAATAAGCTAGTTACTGTTCTACGAAGCTGTAGTGACATAGTTTCTTGAGGTGTTTGAGTCATAATTAAGTTACTATAATAGTGCAACGATTCTGCAGCGACATTAATACGCATCACGGTTAAACAACTTCACTTCAGCTTCACGAATTATACATTTTGTTGTTAAAATCTTGCCAATGATTGTAACAGACAATTTTACTAAACTAGCAAGGTTGTATACTGATATAATTTAATTTATTCTGAATTATATATCATATTTATTTTTATTCCTTATTTAGTCACTTATATTCTTGCCAGTTTCATTTTTAATTCATTTTGTAAATTTTTATCAATTCATATTCACACGTTAACCTAGTTCTTTAACAGGTATTCATCGTCATCATCAGCCCCTATCCATCTGATAAAGAAAAGCCTCCCTCAATGAACGCCTTCCCACTTGGTCTTCCCGATTATGCAAGACTATGATCTGCTCTGATCAGCTCTACCCACTAAAACCCGGCGAGTTCCACCAATGCCGCCTTTAGTGAGGTGCCCCGGATCTAATATGCAAACAGGGAACCGCGACGGCTAGTCAGTCCCTCAGCCCACCTCCACAGAGGGGCTGTCCCGCACCACAGAACAAGGGGTTGTTTTGTGGAGCGGGACAGCCAACGTGCTCCCTGCTCTTTTCTCCCTTCTTCTTATAAGAGGGGTACAAAGAGCCCTCTCGGGTCAATTAGCTTCGCCCAAGGTGTAGCGGCTCACCCTAGGATACTGAGTCCCACCGTCACATCTAGGCTTGAACCATGGTGGGGCAAGACTATGATCCTCCCTTAAACGCGGTTGCTGTAAAGTATCCGAAGCGTCACGTAAAAATCTTAATAAACCGTAACACTGTTTCATTAGAATGAGTGAAATTCGAGACATTAGAAAACAATATAGGAACCCTATAATCTCTTCGTAATAAATACTAATTTATTGCCATTTCGTTACCTTTTAAACTTTCACGCCTATTTCAGTATACAAGCATTTATCGATTGCAAAATTGAATAGCGTCGAGGACAATGTTTCCATTCTTTTGAATTCTATCAAAGAGTGAACGATTTTTGTACAACGTACAGACAGAGTCATTCATATTGTGTATATTGAATACGGTGGAATTCTATATTTTCAATCGTTGTAAATAGGTATATCGCTTGGCTGAATAGGAATGTAAGATGTCATTTGAGAAATGGATTTCCTGTTCCAGTTTGATGGATTTGGTGCTTTTTTACATTTTTAAGTTAAAAATATAAATGCGTATTAATGACTAGCTGTTGCCCGCAGCTTTGCCCGCGTTAAATTACTCAACTTAATTATTGTTAGTCACAGCGTGATGTGATATAGCCTATAACCTTCCTCGATAAATGGGCTATCTAACACTGAAAGAATTTTTCAAACCGGACCAATAGTTCCTGAGATTAGCCCGTTCAAACAAACAAACAAACTCTGTAGCTTTATAATATTAGTATAGATTATATTTTTTATGTCACAATAAGGCAACCGAGCAGTCGGCCTTAGTGCCTTTTCACACGTCTTGCAAAGCAAATTACGCCGGTACGTGTGAAAGCTGCCATACACGCCCACACACTTCGCTACCGGATACCCAGCGCCGGCTACCCGGCAACCAGCTCGTGTGAAAAGGCACTTATGGTGACTACCGACGCCCATATAGACGTCTGCACAACCAAAAGTTATGCAGATGCGTTGCTCTTCTTTTCCCTATCCCCCCAATGGGGCACCGGAAACTCACAAACCGCACGAGACGCGACAGCATAGCTGTCACTTGACGCCGTTGTTACGTGAACAAACCACCTCGGTCGTGCCGGCCCAATTCGGCAGCAAAGCAGTATGGCACTGACTCTTACCACGTATTTAACATAGCGCAAGCAAACCATATAATATGTCCTATGGGTATGGGCCTCCTCGACCTCTTACAAGAAGGAGAATTAGGCCATAGTTTGTCTTTACGCTGGCCCAATGTCAGTAAGTATTTGGAGCTCCGCGAGTCAAGAGTCACTTTTTTCCTTAATTTCTGCAAAATTGAGAAGAATGACGTAAGAATGAACAATAAAAAGATCAAGGTTTAATCACTTTTAGGTTTATGCTATTTTTTATAAATAATAGTGGTTTTTCTATGGACGCTTTCACATCATTTCATTATCATCAGCCCCTATCCATCTGCTGAACAAAAGCCTCCCCCCTCAATGAACGCCTTCCCACTTGGCCTTACAATTATGCAAGACTATGATCTGCTCTGATCAGCTCTACCCACCAAAACCCAATGCCGCCTTTGGTGAGGTGCCCCGTATCTAGTAAACAAACAGGGCACCCCAAAGGCTAGTCAGTCCCGCAAGGGACCGATGCCACCTCCACAGAGGGGTTGTCCCGCACCACAGAATAACCCCTTCCAACGTCGGGACAGTACAATGAGGTGAGGTTCCCATCCTCGCCCCTTGCCCCCTGCTCTTTTGTCCCCTCTTCTTATAAGAGGGGTACAAAGAGCCCCCTCGGCCCAATTCGCTTCGCCCAAGGTGCAGCGGCCCACCCTAGGTTACTGAGCCCCTCCGCCACAAAAAGGCCTAAACCATGGTGGGGTAAGAAAAAGACCTGCTATCCTTATAGATTTAAAAATAACATAATTTTCGAGGTTCTAAAACTACAAAGCATAAGCCGCGAGAAAAACCTAGTTAAATTAATATTTGAACGTGTCTCATCTTTGGAAAGTTTAATGGAATAGTTAATTTGTTTCGTCGCATTCCACCAAAAATTAACGGAGCGGAAGATTTCATCCCAACGAAATACTTTACTTGGATTTACATTTTACATGTGATTACACTTGTAAGGTATGTCTTGGAATTTCTTTATCAGCCTATTGTAACATATAAATATAGAAATATATTCAAAATATTTCTCTTAACTAAAATATTGAGACGATGGAGGATTGGAACCAGGGAAAGCACGTCGAGATCGCAAACTCGGGATCTTAGCATTTTCAAGATCTGTGGTGATAATAAAAAATTTTTTTTTTACTTAAGTAACTAACACCCAATAAAAACAAGGTACAACACTAATTGAAAAAAAAAACAGATATACTGTTCCGCTCCCGAGACGACAGACGGAAGTAATCCATAATCTGGGACCAGGGGTCAGGATGGGAACCTGGCTCCATTTTACAAAGCGATTTAAATAACTTGTAGGGAACGGAAGCGTGAGCACCTAAAGGGCAAATAAAAAGCTACGGTGGCGCCTCTGGATCGCACATCCTCCGTTGAAACTAGGGCATTGGAGGCAGCTTACAGACAGCTGTCGACGGAGGTGGCCGTGCTGCGCCAGGAGCTGGCAGCGATTAGGAGTGAGCTCGTCTCCTCCCGCCATCAGCCAGTCGTGGACATAGCGCCGCCGGCACCTGCTTCACCTAGTAATCTGGAGGATATTGTCCAGAAGGCGATGCAGTGGCGCTATCTAGCGCGCGGCTTAATGCCCGGCTCGAGGGGCTAGAGGCACGACTTTTACCGGAGCCGCGACTACGCCCGCCTCTCGCGGCTGACAGGAGGGCAATGACGGTGCCGGTGGCTAATACGGTGACAACATCTTCCAAAAAGGTCCAAAAGAAGAAGGCACCTGGAGAAGTGGCGACACTGATACCACCAGCTAACCCGGGTCCATCAGTGGTACCCAAGAAAGCGCCCAAGAAGAAGGCGGCCTCAAAAGCTGCCCCTCAAAAAGAGGCTGCTCAAGGAGCTGATGGTGACGGGTGGACGACCGTCACGAAAAAGGCCCTAAAGAAGCCAGAAAGTGGCGTCGCCACCTAAGAAGAAAGGCCCGCCTAAACTGCGCTCACCTAACTCTTCAGTTGTGGTGCTACAACTACAGTCGGCCGCAGCGGAACGAGGCCTGACGTATGCCGATGTCTTGGGAAAGGCGCAGGCGAGTATTCGCCTCGATGAACTCGGCATAGAGCCTTTCCACTGCCGAAAGGCAATAACTGGAGCCCGCCTCCTGGTACTTCCCGGCGCGGAGAGCGGTGGCAAGGCCGACTCACTGGCCAATAAGATTAGGGATGTGGTTGGGGAGGATGTCGTCCGGGCCTCCAGGCCCACAAGATGCGTGAGCGCACGCATCTCGGGTCTGGACGACTCGGTATCCCAAGACGACGTCATGGCAGCGGTCGCAGAGGCGGGTGGCTGTCCTCCGGATCAGGTGCGGTCAGGGATCCTAACCTAACCTCAGCGCCTTTCAGTTCCGGCGGGGCAGGTCCACCCTGGATGCTCTGACCAGTGAGGGCTCTAGCTGTTGAGGCGGTTGGGGGGGGAGGGGTGCTCTTGGCGGTGTCTATTGACATCGCCAACGCGTTCAACACGCTGCCCTTCGACACCATTCGCGAGGCGCTGAGGTACCACGGCGTACCGGACTACCTAAGGAGGTTTGTAGAGTGTTACCTCTCAGGTAGGTCTGTTACCTACCCGACGGCAGATGGTTGGGTGAGGAGAGAGGTGGCCTGCAGTGTTCCACAGGGCTCGGTCCTGGGGCCGCTTCTGTGGAACATCGGGTACCACTAGGTGCTCCGCGGTGCAAACTTGACGGGCGTCGGCCTCGCTTGTTACGCCGACGACACCGTCGTCACCGCACGCGGTAGTACCTTCTCGGAGGCCCGCCTGCTGGCGGTAGCAGGAGTGGCGCAGGTGGTGGCAAGGATCCGGCGTCTCGGGCTAGAGGTGGCCCTAGAGAAGTGCGAAGCCATATGCTTCCACGGGCCCCGTCGGGCCCCTCCAGCCGGATCCCACCTGATAGTAGGAGGAACTCCCATCGCTGTCGAGTCGACCATGAGGTACTTGGGACTCGTCCTCGACAGGCGATGGGACTTCAAGAAGCACTTCCGGCGCCTCATCCCGAGGTTGCTCGGAACTGCTCGAGCATTGGGTCGTCTTCTCCCAAACGTGGGTGGGCCTAGTGCTGGCTGCCGTCGCCTGTACACAGGCGTCCTACGGTCCATGGCGTTGTACGGCGCGCCGATCTGGGCGCGTGCCCTGAAGGCGGAGAACGTGGCCCTGTTGCGACGTCCGCAACGGGTCATGGCCGTCAGGGCCATCCGTGCGTACCGTACGACCTCGTACGAGGCTGCGTGCGTACTGGCGGGTACTGCGCCATGGGACCTGCACGCTGGGGCCCTAGCGCGTGAGTGGAGAAGACGACAAGGAGAGGAAGAGGAGGTCTCTGACGAGGAAGGGACTTGGCGGAGCCGCCTGAAGAGGCGGGTGCTCAGCCAGTGGGGTGAGCGGCTCAGAGAGCCGAGCGCGGGACACCGCACGGTGTTGGTCGTCGGTCCAATCCTGGAGCAGTGGGTTGACCGGCGGCACGGCACAATATCCTTCCACCTTGCGCAGATCCTGACGGAGCATGGATGCTTCGGAAGGTATCTGTGGAAGGTGGCAGGGGCGGAGGACTCACCAGGGTGTCATCACTGTGACAGCAGTGAGGACACTGCTGACCACACCCTGGCGAAGTGCCCAGCTTGGGCAGAGGCAAGGGCGCCCCTCATCGCTGAGGTTGGCGCGGACCTGTCGCTCCCTGCGGTCATCCGAGCGATGACCGTCAGTGACAGCACATGGCAGGTGGTCCTCTCCTTCTGCGAGGACGTGATGTCGCAGAAGGAGCAGGCGGAGCGGGAGAGAGAGCGCACTGGCACCTCTTCCCGCAGGAGAGCACGGCGGCGACAGGCGGTCGCAACGCCGTGAGGGACCTGTGCGTGGCAGATCGGGGGATCCGCTGCGCGCGCGTAAGGTCCGAGCTATAAGGCACCCTTGTGTGTTCAGTGTGCCTTAAGCGGAGAAGGAGGAGGGGATGCTACCCCCGCCTCCAGAGAAGAGTGCCGTATGGAACACCGTTGTGGTCCGATACGGACGTCCACAGCTCTCGCGCCGGGTCACCCAAACAAAGAGGAGAACACCGCTGGGATTTAGTGGGTAGGTAGAGTCTGCGTCCACCTTACCATCTTCTCGGGCGCAGAGAGTCCCACATAACCACCGGGCCCCCCCGGACCCGGTGGTATGCCTAAACGCATTCCCCAGCGAAACCAAAAAGAAAAAAAAAGGCTTATGTTCAGCAGTGGACGGATAGGGGTTGATGATGATGATGATAATAAAGAGCAATTATGCCCAACCTAGCTTTAAAATGTGATTGCAATAAAAAAAATTATTCCCCAACAATCACACCGCGTTAACTTAATCCCGTCGTAAAACTTCACACGTCACACACTCGGCACAGATATTCACTTGTCGGGATTTGAACCCACGACCGCTGCAGTATTCATTGCGTCCACTCGACCGTTTATATTCACTGGGATGAAATCGTGCACAAATACATTATTAAAATAAACTCTGCAATGTATTGAAATGCAAATGCTCTGTAAGTTCCGACGCATAGATACCGATAATTTAATTATTGAAGCCTGGACGCTTCCACAGCAGCCATGCTTATGGAATAACTGTTTATCGACTTGTAATATTATTGACTTTTTTTTTCTTTAACGCTGGGAAATGCTCTGAGGCATCCCGCAGGGGAGTATGTCTCCCTAGGCGGGTATGTGGGACTCGCTGCGCCTGAAGGGTGATAAGTAGACGCAGCTCTACCCACTAAAACCCGGCGCGTGCCACCAATGCCGCCTTTAATGAGGTGCCCCGGATCTAATGAGCAAACAGGGCACCTCGACGGCCAGTCAGTCCCTCAGGGGCCGACGCCACCACCACAGAGGGGTTGTTCCGTACCACAGAACAACCCCTCCCAACTTCGGGACAGGAAAATGGGGCGAGGTCCCATCCTCGCCCTTTGCCCCCTGCTCTTTTGTCCCCTCTTCTAATAAGCGGGGTACAAAAAGCACCCTTGGCTCAATTAGCTTCGTCCAAGGTGCTGTGCTCACCCTAGGCTACTAAGCCCCACCGCCACGACAAGACCTGAACCATGGTGGGGAACGGTAATGAATATACCATTCATTACTAACTTACCATCTTACCTCATAATAGACATTACCTAGCCATTTCTTTAAACTTTGCGATTATCTTTATTTAAATATCTGTTTTATTTCCTACGATATTACCTACTGTAACAAAATTTGTAACCAGAATCGATCAGGTCAGCCCCTTTGCCCTGGTCTGGCGGAATCGAATCAGGGAGGGCGAGAATTTAATTTAAAACGCCTAACCTCCACGCCATTTTGAAATTTGATCTGCCGCAATAGAGGTTATATTCCTCTGGTAGAACCTCTGTAATTCTTGCTGATAATCTTCGAGTGAAAACTGGAGTTTGATGCAAAATGCATTAATGTTTTTTATTTTTTTATCGAGAGGAACTTTCGAGAAAATGGATAAAATCGGTGAGTGGTGATGTAATAAAAATGTGTTTTCGCTGGCGGCTTATACAGTGTGTATTTATTAGTCACTTCCGATTCAAAACATAAAACATAGGTGCATTTGGTCAATAAAATAAGCTGATATAAAACCTTTATTAGGTTAAAGACGGCTGGCGGTACGGAACCAACAATACATTTAAATATTTTTCAAACCTTTTTATTATCACTATTTTGTAGGTAACAGTAAAAAAGATAAAGATAAATATGAATTTGTCAACAAAAAAAAAAGGTTTTGTAGCTATGCCCCTTTTAATGTCGCTATGTCGCTTTTTTTGATAAAAACTTAGGGATAGTTTTCATCAATAAGGCGACAAGAATAAAGTTCGGATCATGCCACAAGCAGAAGATATGTATAATGATGATAGGATATAGTTAATAGATAAGCCGGTTCTAGGAATGCACTTCAACTTAGAATGACCTGCAATCTTTTTTTCGCTCCGGTGAAACCCCAAGAAACTAGTGAAAACCATTATCATCATCACTATCACCTTACACTGCCCGATATAGGCCTCTTTCCATGAACGCCAAGACGACTAATCTAACAAGAACAATCTACGTTTCATCTTGTTGAAGCTGGACCCTTCGTCTTCCTAAATAAATATTATAATATATTATACTAGCTGTTGCCTGCAGCTTCGCCCGCGTTACTCAAATCCTATATGTCACCGCGTGATGTTATATAGCCTAAAGCCTTCCTCGATAAATGGGCTGTCTAACACTGAAAGAATTTTTCAAATCGGACCAGAAGTTCCTGAGATTAGCGCGTTCAAACAAACAAACAAACTCTTCAGCTTGATAATATTAGTATAGTTGTATAGATAACATGTAACGCCATCTTTACCGGGCCGGCTTCGGCGACGGTGTCCATTTTATGGCACCCAAAATGTGGTGATATTTACCCAGCGGTCAGAGTGCTTTCGGCTGACGTGAGTTGCCCAGTCCCACTTCAGCTTTTTAGCTTTGTTTCGGTGGCGAAAGATCGCGATATATGGAAGAGCTTGGGGGAGGCCTTTTCCCAGCAGTGGTACAGCATAGGCTAGCAAAAAAAAACAGGCTATTATAGTAGATCAATAAAATGAACTTTTTTCTTTTTTTTACTGAACTCCGAAATTAAGACATTTTTTTTATTTGTTTTATTTAGACATTTAAGTTAGTTAGTTAAGAATAAGCTCGTTAAAGTGGCTGTGGGCTGATCACACACTCAAGAAGGCCGATGGGCCAGATAGATTTAGTTATATGAAGTGTTGGCAGGCCATAAATTAGGTGAGAAGACGACCTCCTTGCTGTGGCCGGTCTGTGTTGGATGAAAGTGGCAAGGGATCGACTGTCTTAGCGTTCATTGAAGAAAGCCTATGTTGTGTCCTGTACTATCCAGATCACTCTCTTTCAAGAGGCTGAAGGCAACTCACAGTGCTTTTAGTTCGGTATGCCGGCGCCGGAAAGCGCGGAGTGCCGGGATTCCCACATATCCCCGGGGACGATCCATCTCCGGATGAATGCGCAAAGCATTTCCACTGCGACAAAAAGGCCTAAGTTTAGCAGTGAATGAATGATGATGATGATGATGATGATGATGATGATATTTAGTTAATTAAAAAGTTGACGATACCTTCGTTCCGTACATGCTTAACATATTCCGTAGGATGTACAGGAACGGGATTAAATTGGGAACAAGGTGTAAATCCTTACAAATCCCTGGCTTAGTAATAGGGAAGGAGTCTACATTGAATGTGATAAGAGCACTGTCCATTTAATTGAGACTTTTCAACCACTATAGAATATTGGATAAATTTTCGGATTTTTTGATCAATGAACAATCAGACTCATGTTGCAGATTTTTTGTGTAAGTTGGAAACATAAACTGACACCTGATTGTGAGTGCTCAAGAAACAAGTACAAGGAACTCGTTTAAGGAATTTATATGCGTTGCCCACCCTGACACATAACCTCACCATGGTTCAGGCCTTGACGTGGAGGTGGGGCTCAGTAGCCTAGGGTGAGCACAGCACCTTCGGCGAAGCTGTACCACCATCTTGCTACCGGTGGGAGGGAGGGTTTCTCCCGTGAAACAGCTTTGCTGTGTTTCGGAGAGAAGGGCAAGACAGGCAGTGTAATTACTGGCACCGAGACTTAACATCTTATGTCTCAGGATAGGCAATACATAAATGAGTTGCCTGGGCTCGTTCCAGGTAAACTGGTTTATGTTCATGGGCGACGTAGACCACTTACCATCAAGTGGCACGTTAGCCAGTTTGCCTATCCAAGTAACATAAAAAAAAAGCTAATTGAGCCGAGGGGGCTCTTTGTATCCCTCTTATAAGAAAAGGTGACAAAAGAGCAGGGGGCAAGGGTCGAGGACGGGAACCTCATCCCATAGTACTGTTCCGACGAAGGGAGGGGTTGTTCTGTGGTGCGGGACAAACCCACTGTGGAGGTGGCGTCGGTCTCCTGAGGGACTGACTAGCCATCGAGGTGCCCTGTTTGATCCGGAGCACCTCACCAAAGGCGACATTGGTGGCACTCGCTGGGTTTTAGTGGGTAGAGCTGTATCCACTTACCTACTAGCTTTCGGGTGCAGCTAGTCCTACATATTCGCCTGGGGAGACCCACTCCCCCGCGGTATGCCTCCGAGCATTTCCCGGCGTTAAAGAAAACAAAAATCCTGACACGTAAGATGTTAAGTCTCGGTGCCAGTACACTACTGCCAGTGCTAGTACTATCCTTCTATCCGATATAATACAGCTGTTTCACGGTAAAAATAATAGTGCCGATAAAAGTGAAAACTTATAATAAAGAAATGAAATTATGAAATTTTAATACGATAAAAAAGATTCCGACGAATTGAGAACCTTCTCCTTTTTGAAGTCGATTAATAATATAATGACGACCTATGTGGCTCACGAAATATGTGTATCATATAATAAAAATCTTAAATATATGTATAGTATAAAAGTATTAAATATATTTCCGTTGTCTGGTACCCGTAACACAAGTTCTTCGAGAACTTACCACGGGACCAGATTGACGTGGTGTAAAAGGGTCCATAGATAATTATTATTATATCATGCAGTTTGAGTCTTACTCTGTCTTTTATTGACGTTCCAATTTGTTACACAAACGTATAAAATAGGTTTTTGGAACCCGCAGCTAAATATGTCAAATAGTTAAAAATTAAATTCAGCAATCAAATCAGCCATGACATGAAGTGCCCAGATTACTTAGCTCATGCAATGTCGCTCTTGTGATCTCGTTCATTGAACACCTGAAAACATCAACTCTCTCGCTGATGGCGTTTATGGTCCTCATTGCTCTGAGTAGGGGAGTGTTATTTAAAAGGTTGGTTTTGGCGCGCGGAATTGCGAAGAGGCTCGGGCGCCGCCGCCGCCACACGTACCGGTCGGGGACACTCAAGCTCAACCATATAAGCACACCTGGATTGCTTATTATTCCCCGAAACACTTTAAAAATATAGGAGGCTAGCGCGAGGTCCCTTCTGGTTTCCAACTTGTTGTATCCAACCATGCCCAAAACGAACAAGGTTGGATACATCAATGGATAAGATGGATAGACACCGTAAAGTTTCCAATATATGTATCGAGTGAATTTGTTCTGTATGCGCTCCAACATAAGATTATATTTAGTCTCATGTGGAGCCACAAATTCTTTCTGTGAAGAAACATCTTATTATAGACCTAAAGGGCCATCTTAAATGTATTGAAAGTGTATTGTACCACCTACAATATAGGCCTATTTACTGACAACGCCTGGTCCGGGCAGATAGAGGAACAATGGGTACACCGAGCCACTGGAAAAACCGCTTTTGTTCCCACTCTCATAGGAAATAAGCCTGTACTACCAGGAGTTTAGGGCTACAATTGGGTGGAGGGATAAATGGTGCCATCTTAATTTGTCTATAGTTATGACGTCATATAATTAACTAGCTGCTTCTCTCGGATTCGGGTGTCTTTCGGCTATCAGCCCTTCTCATTCGCAGCATGTATAGGCTTTTATTAATATACATAACCTATAATAATATTAATTTAATTCAGTTTTTTTTTTACATCCATGATTGATTTAATCATTTTACTTGTGGAACTGTAAATTATAAAAAATTTGGTCTTACAATTCTCCTTATCGCTTTTGGGGTTGACATTTCGAAAGTAATGTATGATCAGATACCCTAATAACTGCCAAATTTCATTTTATTTTATTTTATTTATTGTATTTTATTTATTAATTAAACCAACAGTGTAATACAATAAACTTACTGGCTAATACAAAGTAGAATTAACATGTATTGGCCATTAATAGGTTTACCTTAAAGTAAAAAAATATATATATTGGTACATACATTAGTTTGCGCAAGTGAAATAAAAATATAATATGTTTTATAGTAAATAAATAAATAAATATACCTAAATATATATGTGTGTGTATGAACGTGAGTGTGTGTATATTATATTTGTGTATGTGTATGTGTAAGTGAGTGCGTATGTGTACATGTTTGTGTTAAGTTCAATGGCACCCTAGCCCTACGACTAGGTCTTGGGTTCGGTGCTCAATGATCGCTAGGGTGCCAATGACCACTAGGGTGCCAATGACCATTAGGGTGCCAAATTCATGTTCAGCGTTTATACTTTCCGAGTTCATTTTAGGAAGAAGGCTGCCAGAATTTATAATTCACAACTTATATGTACCATCGTATTTGTTATTGTGAAAAAGTAAAAGCTTTTAGATTTCTGATTAGCCCCATTTGTCGTACTATCTAATACTTTAAATGTAAATAATAAACAACGGCTGAACGTATCAGGCTTTGATTTGTAAAATCAAACTCACGCTCCGCCTACGGTACTGTTATTGGTACTTTTCCATACTAATTTTATATAACCTTACGTATATTGGTTGATAGAATTAGTCATTACTGTCGGGAAATCCCTTACATTATATATTAAATGATTTATTATTTAGTTATTTATGCAAATGTGTGAGTGCACACATATGCATGTTACATGCATATAATTTAATATCTCATACATTTATAAATAAATAATTGAACAATCACCACGTAAACGCATGGTGAGTAGTACAGAAATAAATTTAAGAAATTTATATAAATATATAGCACGTCCATGACCCGGTGCAGACACCTATATTCATCATACAAATTATCTATACTTGGCAGGATTCGAACCCTCGACCGCTACGTAAAGTGCCAAGTAGCCTGACCATCCGACCAACCGACCATCAAAATACCAATGTAGCCCATTCAAATGTTACATGAGTCTTACATTTTTAAACGCAATTTTATATTTGGGACATGTGTGGGGGGTTAATAGAAGCCCCATTCTCCCCACAAACATGGGGATACAAGAACAACTTGGGGATAACCCAAGTTTGTGGGGTTACCGCCTTGGAAAAAGGGGTGCAAACACCTTTTCCGCGATATCTCGGAAACTATGCGTCCTACAAAAAAATCTATAACATTTTGCCTTAAATTTAAAATTAAAGAAGTAATAAGCAAAAAGTGAGAAAACTTTTATAATGTCATGTATATATTGTAATGTGTCATGTCCCAAAAATAAAATTTCGTCCTCTAAAAAATGCAATATTCTAGCAGCATTTCAATGGACTAATATAATAGTATACGAATTAATTTAAACAGTTAGATATAGAGTATGTCTATATCTATCTACAAAGACTTCAAATCAACTAGCTATTATAAAATAATTATAAAATTCTCACCGCAGTCTAAAATAATAACCCAATTTACAAGGAAGTATAAATTTTGTTATTTGTTGTAAACAGTCCAAAAGAAGTTGTTGGGAAGTTGAATTGAAAAGTTGATGCAATTTTCACTTGGGACTGATAATAGGAGGGGGTGGGAAAGGTCCTGGAGAGGTGGGATACCAAAAATTTCATCGTTAAGTTATTTGTTGGTTTCTTATCTTTTATACAATGTAACCGCTGATTATGGGACTTTGTTTGGATTAATTCATTTTACAATTGGTAACTCCACTCTATTAAAGAAGGTTATAATAATAGTGGCGGTGGAGCTCAGTAGCTTAGGGTGAACCTAGCACCTTGGGCGAATACAAGTGAACCGAGGGGGCTGCTCTTTTTATCCCGCTTATAAGAAGAAGGGTCAAAAGAGCAGGGGGGGGCAAGGGGCGAGGGTGGGAACCTCACCATATTGCACAGAACAATCCCACCCAACGTTGGGACAGTGAAATGGGATGAGGTTCCCATCCTTGCCCCTTGCTCCTTTGTCCCATCTTCTTATAAGAGGAGTACAAAAAGCAGCTCCCTCGGTCACTTGGCTTCGCCCAGGTACTGGGTTCTTCTTAGGTTACTGAGCCCCACCACCACGACAGGGCTTGAACTATGGTGGGGATTTTTTAAAAATTAATCATTAACATTACTAGTCCACGGACTCTTTGATCCGTGACTTTTTTGATTGATTTATTTATTATTATATAACATATTATTTTATTTATCTACTCCCGGAGTGGGCAAGGTTCATCCATGGTGGGGTTATGAACACCACCTTAACATAACCCATCGTAAGTTCGTAAGAACTTGTGTTACGGGTACTAGGAACGGAAATAAATTTAAGATTTATATAAATATATTTACACGTGCATGACCCGGTGCAGACATTTTTATTCATCATACAAATTCTATGCACTTGGTGGGATTCGAACCCGCAGCGTAAAGTGTCCAATAGCCTGACCACACAAGCAGCAGGCTTCCAAAAGAGATGATGATATATCGGTAAACCATTTTCTACGAGGTGGCCATAGTCAGCTGAACACGTTCCTCATCGCTAGATAACGTATCCAACAAAAAAATCTATTTCTCTTTCGTTCAAATCACCTTTTAAAAAGCCTTACAATAAATATGCCATCAAACTTGTCAACTTTGTCTTAAAATTGGAACTATTTACGTAGTAGCTATTATCTAATCTGTGTTATAATTGACAATAAAATTTCCTCCGTCGAGTTAGCGCTGAAACTTCATTTGTATCGATTTGCCTCCGCGATGATTTTGATTGACCTACGGCCTGATCAACCCAATTAGACCCTGTTCTATTAAAGTTATTTAACGAAGCATCGTAACAACAAATTACACGAATAATAGTATTTATTATATGTACAAGTTAGAATGAAACAATTAGACCCTGTTCTATTAAAGTTATTTAACGAAGCATCGTAACAACATTTACACAAATAATAGTATTATATAGACAAGTTAGAATGAAACAATTAGACCCTGTTCTATTAAAGTTATATAACGAAGCATCGTAACAACATTTACACGAATAATAGTATTATATGGACAAGTTAAAATGAAACAATTAGACCCTGTTCTATTAAAGTTATTTAACGAAGCATCGTAACAACATTTACACGAATAATAGTATTATATGGACAAGTTAGAATGAAACAATTAGACCCTGTTCTATTAAAGTTATTTAACGAAGCATCGTAACAACATTTACACGAATAATAGTATTATATGGACAAGTTAGAATGAAACAATTAGACCCTGTTCTATTAAAGTTATATAACGAAGCATCGTAACAACATTTACACGAATAATAGTATTATATGGACAAGTTAGAATGAAACAATTAGACCCTGTTCTATTAAAGTTATTTAACGAAGCATCGTAACAACATTTACACGAATAATAGTATTATATGGACAAGTTAGAATGAAACAATTAGACCCTGTTCTATTAAAGTTATTTAACGAAGCATCGTAACAACATTTACACGAATAATAGTATTATATGGACAAGTTAGAATGAAACAATTAGACCCTGTTCTATTAAAGTTATATAACGAAGCATCGTAACAACATTTACACGAATAATAGTATTATATGGACAAGTTAGAATGAAACAATTAGACCCTATTCTATTAAAGTTATTTAACGAAGCATCGTAACAACATTTACACGAATAATAGTATTATATGGACAAGTTAGAATGAAACAATTAGACCCTGTTCTATTAAAGTTATATAACGAAGCATCGTAACAACATTTACACGAATAATAGTATTATATGGACAAGTTAGAATGAAACAATTAGACCCTGTTCTATTAAAGTTATATAACGAAGCATCTTAACAACATTTACACAAATAATAGTATTATATGGACAAGTTAGAATGAAACAATTAGACCCTGTTCTATTAAAGTTATATAACGAAGCATCGTAACAACATTTACACAAATAATAGTATTATATGGACAAGTTAGAATGAAACAATTAGACCCTGTTCTATTAAAGTTATATAACGAAGCATCGTAACAACATTTACACAAATAATAGTATTATATGGACAAGTTGGAATGAAACAATTAGACCCTGTTCTATTAAAGTTATATAACGAAGCATCGTAACAACATTTACACGAATAATTACATAGTACTGTTCCGACGAAGGGAGGGGTTGTTCTGTGGTGCGGGACAAACCCACTGTGGAGGTGGCGTCGGTCTCCTGAGGGACTGACTAGCCATCGAGGTGCCCTGTTTGATCCGGAGCACCTCACCAAAGGCGACATTGGTGGCACTCGCTGGGTTTTAGTGGGTAGAGCTGTATCCACTTACCTACTAGCTTTCGGGTGCAGCTAGTCCTACATATTCGCCTGGGGAGACCCACTCCCCCGCGGTATGCCTCCGAGCATTTCCCGGCGTTAAAGAAAACAAAAATCCTGACACGTAAGATGTTAAGTCTCGGTGCCAGTACACTACTGCCAGTGCTAGTACTATCCTTCTATCCGATATAATACAGCTGTTTCACGGTAAAAATAATAGTGCCGTTAAAAGTGAAAACTTATAATAAAGAAATGAAATTATGAAATTTTAATACGATAAAAAAGATTCCGACGAATTGAGAACCTTCTCCTTTTTGAAGTCGATTAAAAATATAATGACGACCTATGTGGCTCACGAAATATGTGTATCATATAATAAAAATCTTAAATATATGTATAGTATAAAATGTATTAAATATATTTCCGTTGTCTGGTACCCGTAACACAAGTTCTTCGAGAACTTACCACGGGACCAGATGGACGTGGTGTAAAAGGGTCCAGAGATAATTATTATTATATCATGCAGTTTGAGTCTCACTCTGTCTTTTATTGACGTTCCAATTTGTTACAAAAACGTATAAAATAGGTTTTTGGAACCCGCAGCTAAATATGTCAAATAGTTAAAAATTAAATTCAGCAATCAAATCAGCCATGACATGAAGTGCCTAGATTACTTAGCTCATGCAATGTCGCTCTTGTGATCTCGTTCATTGAACACCTGAAAACATCAACTCTCTCGCTGATGGCGTTTATGGTCCTCATTGCTCTGACTACGGGAGTGTTATTTAAAAGGTTGGTTTTGGCGCGCGGAATTGCGAAGAGGCTCGGGCGCCGCCGCCGCCACACGTACCGGTCGGGGACACTCAAACTCAACCATATAAGCACACCTGGATTGCTTATTATTCCCCGAAACACTTTAAAAATATAGGAGGCTAGCGCGAGGTCCCTTCTGGTTTCCAATTTGTTGTATCCAACCATGCCCAAAACGAACAAGGTTGGATACATCAATGGATAAGATGGATAGACACCGTAAAGTTTCCAATATATGTATCGAGTGAATTTGTTCTGTATGCGCTCCAACATAAGATTATATTTAGTCTCATGTGGAGCCCACACAAATTCTTTCTGTGAAGAAACATCTTATTATAGACCTAAAGGGCCATCTTAAATGTATTGAAAGTGTTGTATTGTATTGTACCACCTACAATATAGGCCAGTTTACTGACAACGCCTGGTTCGGGCAGATAGAGGAACAATGGGTACACCGAGCCACTGGAAAAACCGCTTTTGTTCCCACTCTCATAGGAAATAAGCCTGTACTACCAGGAGTTTAGGGCTACAATTGGGTGGAGGGATAAATGGTGCCATCTTAATTTGTCTATAGTTATGACGTCATATAATTAACTAGCTGCTTCTCTCGGATTCGGGTGTCTTTCATTAATCAGCCCTTCTCCTTCCACAGCATGTACCTATAGGGGATTTTTATTAATATACATAACCTAAAACAATAATAATGTACTAACTAGATTAAAAATTTGGTCTTAAAACTCTCCTTTTTATCGTTATAGGGGTTGAATTTTCGAAAATAATGTATGATCTGAGACCCTAATAACTGCCAAATTTCATGTTTAGCGTTTACACTTTCCGAGTTAATTTTAAGAAGGGTGTAAGAATTTATAATTCAGAGCTTATATTATGTGCCATAGTATATGTTATTGTGGAAAAGTGAAATATTAATAGACATTTTTGATTGGCCCCATTTGTCGTACTATCTAATACTTTGAATGTGAAAAACTATATTTCTATTTATTGCGAAATTGATGAACGTATCAGGCTCTGATTTGGAAAAAAATCCCGCCTACATATTATTGGTACTTTTTACATACAAGTTTTATATAATAGATATAAACTTTTATATCATATGAAGCCTTTTGGCGACCATCGACGCCACCGACCTTTTCCCCATCCCCCCAATGGGCCACCGGAAACTCATAAATCGCATGAAACGCGACAGCATAGTTGTCACTTAATGCCAGTATTATGTGAGCGAGAGGTACCCACCCCGGTCATACCGGCCCAGTTTGGCTGCAATGCATCATGGCACTACAGATATCAAATTATTTATTAGTTAGTTATTATTAGCAAATGTGTGAGTGCACGCATATGCATGTTACATGTATACATACTCGTATAATTTAATATCTAATATTACATACATATATAAATAAATAATAAATAAATGACATTATTCAACAATCACACCACATAAACCTAGCCCCGTGGCGAGTAGTAGTACATAAATAAATTCAAGAAATTTATATAAATACATAACATGTCCATAACCCGATGCAGACATCTATATTCATCATAAAAATTATCTATACTTGGCGGGATTTAAAACCACGACCGCTACGTAAAGTGCCAATTTTGATGGTCGATCGACCAATCGACCAATCGA
This sequence comes from Helleia helle, assembly GCA_963853865.1. Classification (NCBI taxonomy): domain Eukaryota; kingdom Metazoa; phylum Arthropoda; class Insecta; order Lepidoptera; family Lycaenidae; genus Helleia; species Helleia helle. Next base: position 7,839,825 of record OY971436.1, read on the forward strand.
CCATCAAAATACCGATATAGCCCATTCAAATGTTACATGAGTCTAACATTTTTAAAGGACGCAATTTTTATATCTGGGACATGTGTGGGGGTTAATAGAAGCCCCATTCTCCCCACAAACATGGGGATACAAGAACAACTTGGGGATAACCCAAGTTTGTGGGGTTACCGCCCTTGGAAAAAGGGGTGCAAACACCTTTTCCGCGATATCTCGGAAACTATGCGTCCTACAAAAAATTCTTGAAAACATAATTTGTAGAAAATCGCTTTGCCTACAAATATATGTCTATAACATTTTGCCCCAAATTTAAAATTAAAGAAGTAATAAGCAAAAAGTGAGAAAACATTTATAATGTCATGTATATATTGTAATGTGTCATGTCCCAAAAATAAAATTTCGTCCTCTAAAAAATGCAATATTCTAGCAACATTTCAATGGACTAATATAATAGTGTACGAATTAATTTAAACAGTTAGATATAGAGTATGTCTATATCTATCTACAAAGACTTCAAATCAACTAGCTATTATAAAATAATTATAAAATTCTCACCGCAGTCTAAAATAATAACCCAATTTACAAGGAAGTATACATTTTGTAATTTGTTGTAAACAGTCCAAAAGAAGTTGTTGGGAAGTTGAATTGAAAAGTTGATGCAATTTTCACTTGGGACTGATAATAGGAGGGGGTGGGAAAGGTCCTGGAGAGGTGGGATACCAAAAATTTCATCGTTAAGTTATTTGTTGGTTTCTTATCTTTTATACAATGTAACCGCTGATTATGGGACTTTGTTTGGATTAATTCATTTTACAATTGGTAACTCCACTCTATTAAAGAAGGTTATAATAATAGTGGCGGTGGAGCTCAGTAGCTTAGGGTGAACCTAGCACCTTGGGCGAATACAAGTGAACCGAGGGGGCTGCTCTTTTTATCCCGCTTATAAGAAGAAGGGTCAAAAGAGCAGGGGGGGGGCAAGGGGCGAGGATGGGAACCTCACCATATTGCACAGAACAACCCCACCCAACGTTGGGACAGTGAAATGGGATGAGGTTCCCATCCTTGCCCCTTGCTCCTTTGTCCCATCTTCTTATAAGAGGAGTACAAAAAGCAGCTCCCTCGGTCACTTGGCTTCGCCCAGGTACTGGGTTCTTCTTAGGCTACTGAGCCCCACCACCACGACAGGGCTTGAACTATGGTGGGGATTTTTTAAAAATTAATCATTAACATTACTAGTCCACGGACTCTTTGATCCGTGACTTTTTTGATTGATTTATTTATTATTATATAACATATTATTTTATTTATCTACTCCCGGAGTGGGCAAGGTTCATCCATGGTGGGGTTATGAACACCACCTTAACATAACCCATCGTAAGTTCGTAAGAACTTGTGTTACGGGTACTAGGAACGGAAATAAATTTAAGATTTATATAAATATATTTACACGTGTATGACCCGGTGCAGACATTTTTATTCATCATACAAATTCTATGCACTTGGTGGGATTCGAACCCGCAGCGTAAAGTGTCCAATAGCCTGACCACACAAGCAGCAGGCTTCCAAAAGAGATGATGATATATCGGTAAACCATTTTCTACGAGGTGGCCATAGTCAGCTGAACACGTTCCTCATAGCTAGCTAACGTATCCAACAAAAAAAAAATCTATTTCTCTTTCGTTCAAATCACCTTTTAAAAAGCCTTACAATAAATATGCCATCAAATATGTCAACTTTGTCTTAAAATTGGAACTATTTACGTAGTAGCTATTATCTAATCTGTGTTATAATTGACAGTAAAATTTCCTCCGTCGAGTTAGCGCTGAAACTTCATTTGTATCGATTTGCCTCCGCGATGACACCTACGGCCTGATCAACCCAATTAGACCCTGTTCTATTAAAGTTATATAACGAAGCATCGTAACAACATTTACACGAATAATAGTATTATATGAACAAGTTAGAATGAAACAATTAGACCCTGTTCTATTAAAGTTATATAACGAAGCATCGTAACAACATTTACACGAATAATAGTATTATATAGACAAGTTAGAATGAAACAATTAGACCATGTTCTATTAAAGTTATATAACGAAGCATCGTAACAACATTTACACGAATAATAGTATTATATGGACAAGTTAGAATGAAACAATTAGACCCTGTTCTATTAAAGTTATATAACGAAGCATCGTAACAACATTTACACAAATAATAGTATTATATGGACAAGTTAGAATGAAACAATTAGACCCTGTTCTATTAAAGTTATTTAACGAAGCATCGTAACAACATTTTCACAAATAATAGTATTATATGGACAAGTTAGAATGAAACAATTAGACCCTGTTCTATTAAAGTTATATAACGAAGCATCGTAACAACATTTACACAAATAATAGTATTATATGGACAAGTTAGAATGAAATAATTAGACCCTGTTCTATTAAAGTTATATAACGAAGCATCGTAACAACATTTTCACAAATAATAGTATTATATGGACAAGTTAGAATGAAACAATTAGACCCTGTTCTATTAAAGTTATATAACGAAGCATCTTAACAACATTTACACAAATAATAGTATTATATGGACAAGTTAGAATGAAACAATTAGACCCTGTTCTATTAAAGTTATATAACGAAGCATCGTAACAACATTTACACAAATAATAGTATTATATGGACAAGTTAGAATGAAACAATTAGACCCTGTTCTATTAAAGTTATATAACGAAGCATCGTAACAACATTTACACAAATAATAGTATTATATGGACAAGTTAGAATGAAACAATTAGACCCTGTTCTATTAAAGTTATTTAACGAAGCATCGTAACAACATTTACACAAATAATAGTATTATATGGACAAGTTAGAATGAAACAATTTTTACGTATTTTATCATTTATTATAAGAAAACAATACATTAGACAATTTATTTATTTATTAGGAAAATCAACAGCTTATCATTGCTAAATATAAACTAACATAATGACAACAGTAAGCCAATGAAAGATTCTCACGAAGTGACAAGTTAGCTTTTTAACATAGCAGAATGTGATTCTGGTGTGATAAAAATCTAACTTACGTACCTACTTACTCTGCCTTGCTCCTTTATTGAAAACAGCAAATATATATAAACCAACCACAGGAAAGTAAAAGGGTTATTCCTCTTATCGCTGAAAATCCACTTCAAAATAAAGTGACATTATTTTATTGAACGTAAGCGAGTTAACCTTGGTCTAGCCCAGGGAATACATTCATAGTTTGCCTATCCTGACACAAGATGTTATAAGTATCTGTGCCCTTAATTACACTGCCTGTCCTTTTTTTTGGAACGTAGTTCCTTATCGCGCGTTGCGGAAGGGGGCTAGACGGAAAAAATTCTTACGAAAAAAGTTGGCACGACACTTTTTGCGAGTATATCGCATACGTAGGTATGTATAGTGTCGCGCGCGCGGCCACTTTGCGTATTAGCTTTTTGCTATAGTTGTAAGAAGTTCGGCTTTTTGATTGACACATTACCGCGTTGTTAGTTGTTTTTGATACACTATTGGGGCTGCTTAGTAAAACACCCCAGTTCAAATCCCACCGATCTCGGTGATATATTTTTTTTTATTAAAATCGGCGTAAAATTATTATTTTACGCCGGGAGATGCTCTGATTTTTATCGATAAAAAAATCATAAAAAGTATAATCATATAATATTAGGACAGAATTGTAAATCGGGGAGGCGGGGGGGCACACACAATTTCATACATTAAAATAAATTTATTAATAAATTTACTAACCAAGTCTATTACTATTGTTAGTATTTAAAAATAACTTCAAAAAAAAAACTGTTAGTATACACACTTGTTTTAATTATATTGTAATATCTTCAAATACATTGGCTTCAAACAAAGTTTTTCATAGATAGTGCTGCCATTACATTAAGTTTGACTTTCAATATCTAAATATACTAGTTGCACGGTAATTCTTTAACGAATTTCGAACGGAATGCGTAAACAATAGTGTGATAGTGAATCTATTCACGAAGGTATTATAAGATATAATATTTTTCGTTGATTCTTATTAAAACATTGATTCAATACGTACAAGCATCGCCATCCTAACAGTATATTTTGATACAGTTTGCATATATCACTGACAGATGGCGCGCTTCTAAATCATTGGAAGTATTTTTCGTTGATTTTATTAACATTGATAAATAAAATATTTCATCGACAGATGGCGTGCTTCTAAATCATTGGTAATATTTTTCGTTGATTTCACACACATACACACTTATGTGTGTGTGTGTATGTACTTTTTTGTTTTTTATTACAATTCCTTCACTAATTATTCGAAAAGAACTTCGTTCTATCCGGATGTCCCTTGACACCTCTCTAGTTTTTTTCTTTAACGCCGGGAAATGCTCTGAGGCACCCCGCGGGGGAGTGGGTCTCCCCACGCGGGTATGTGGGACGACAGCTGGTAAATGGACGCATCTCTACCCACTAAAACCCGGCGAGTGCCAGCAATGCCGCCTTTGGTGAGGTGCCCCGGATCTAGAAAACAAACAGGGCACCTCAACGGCTAGTCAGTCCCGTAAGGGACCGACGCCACCTCCACAGAGGGGTTGTCCCGCACCACAGCACAACCCTCCCAACGTCCTCACCCCTTGCCCCCTGCTCTTCTGTCCCCTCTTCTTGTAAGAAGGGTACAAGGAGCCCCCTCGGCCCAATTAGCTTCGCCCAAGGTGCACCGCTCACATTAGGTTACTGAGCTCCACCGCCACGACAAGACCTGAACCATGGTGGAGACACTGCCTGTCCTGCCTTTTTCTCCAAAACACAGCAAGGTTGTTTCACGGCAGAATCAAGCCATATGGTGGTACCCAAGTAGATGAGTGTTTGGAACAACACTTCCCTCCCACCGGTAATATTGACCTCCACGAAATAAAAGTAAAATACGGTAAATATCTCGTTTTAAACGGTTTTAATCTTAATTTGAAGTTTAAGGAAGAAAGAAGTCAAGATTTACCTCTTATGAAGGTTAATTAGCAGATCAACATTTGTATGCGAATCTCACAGATTTGTAGAGCACAGATGCGAGAAGTTAAGGAGGTAGCTAGTGTAATGTAAGTTGTCAGGTAACGTAAAGCGTTCACACGTTGAAGCGTTTTAAGTTGCATGTTTCATATCACACAGTAAGCGTTCTGACCACGGTAAAGATCCACAACTTGAACGTACGCTTGAAAGTTTTAAGCGAAGCTTAGAATACTCCTCTTTTTTGAAGTCGGTTAAAAATCAATGTCAGTTTCGGTATAACTGCTTTTTTGACTACTCGAGAGTAGTGCACTAATAAAGCCTCGCTTATGAGACTTGTATTAATTGTTTTTGCATTTCCTAGATTTATCTACTTCGTGTAAAATAAAAAGAGTGTAAAAACCCTGGTCGTACATGTGGAGGTATGTTTTATGAAAAAGTTTTTAATTAAAATTAGTTTCAGCACTAACAGAACAAGGTTGTGAGTTTTTAATTGCACTCAGGTACAGAGAAAAAGTTATTTAAAATAACATAATAAAGAAAAATAATGTGTGTATTTGTTAAAAAAAACCAGTCTCTAGTAAGTCCCTACCATGATTCAAGACTTGTCGTGGCGGTGGGGCCCAGTGGCCTAAGGTGAACCAAGTACATTGGGCGAAGCAAATTGAGCCAAGGGAGCTGCTCTTTGTAGAGGGGACAAAAGAGTAGGGGGAGACAAGAGGCGAGGATGGGAACCTCACCCCATTGTACTGTCCCGATGTTGGGAGGGGTTGTTCTGTGGTGCTGGAAATATATTTAATAATTTTAGATTTTTATTATATAATACACATCCATGACCCAGGAACACAGAAAACTTTTTTGTTCCTTGGCGGGATTCAAACCCGCAACCTCCGGCTTGAGTGCCAACACGCTAACCACTGAGCCACAGAGCATATTTATTACTATTTTAGTTCAATAAGTTTTTTATTTTTATTTTAGTATCTAGTGCAGTAAATTTAGATACAGGCTTATTCTGTCGCTGAGGTGTTTCCTTGTTGTTTGTTGCAAATCTGTGACCCAGAAAAATCTAAATGCGGCTGAAGACGCTGGTTTGGGTATACACAACCCATGTGGTACCAAATAGGGTAAGGAACCCTGGTCCTGGGTTCATGCATAAAGCATTTTCCAGAGTCAACAAAAAAAGATACATTCTTATTCCAGTTTATGGACTGGTTCTCGAAGTGCTATAATAGTATAATTCTGTAATCTGTAATCTTAATAGAATTTTATGTATATTTTAAATGTAACTTTGATTGGTTTGTGCAATAAATTTAAGAAATTCTTATTAAATGTAATTATCAAACCTGGTAGACTTAAAAAGTAATGTGTAGGTTTATTATAATGAAACAAATCAAAATACAAGCATAGTTACTATGCTTTATTGTATGACACAGATTAAAGATACAGTTAGCACTTTCTGCGTAGATAGGATTAACCAAAATATTGATATATCATAGGGTAGTTTCGAATAACTTTGTAACATTAAGACGTATGACACCTCAGTCCTCCCGTGACCATGGTTGCTGTAAAGTATCCGAAACGTCGGGCTTGTAAAAATCTTAATAAACCGCGACAAAATCCGTAAAAATTGTTTCATTTTAATGAGTGAAATTCGCATAAACATTATGGGTAGTTTTAATCATTACTGCGGATAGTTTCTGTAATATTACATAACGCGACATTTTTAAAACGCGCCGATTGTGATAAAACAGGGATATAAAATATTCTTCGATCAATAATAGCAACTAGTCACCGTATCACGTACAAAATCAAAGCTAAAAACTGTCCACGTGGCGTTCATTGAGGGAAGTCCATGTTCAGCAGTAACTGATGATGATAAGTAATATTTTGCAATATAGATACAACAGTATTTACAATTTTATGATGACAAATAAATACCCATCCATTACTTAGTATCATCAACATTGATCATAGTAATTTCTCTCACAGGGATTTGAACCCACGGCCTTTGTAGTCTGACTTACACAAGTACTAGGTTTCAGATTTTGATCAAAAAGCCAATTTAATATTGTTTTGTATTTTTTTTAATGAACCAGTACGGAATAAATTATCTGCGTTATTCTTCGTGTCAAAGTTATAATAAGTTGCAAAGTTGTTCGATAAGATAATATATATTCAAAATATTAATGTGCTGTTCCTGTGTAGACGCCATATTTTTACACTAGCTGTTGCCCGCAGCTTCGCCCGCGTTAACTTAGGTCTACAGCCATATACGGATTGATGATGATTATTTTTATAGCCTAAGTTACTCCTTATAACATCAGCCTCTCCGGACACGGCTGTAAATCTAAGTTAACGCGGGCGAAGCTGCGGCCATCAGCTAGTCTTATATAGGCTGCATCTCAAAATCCTTTCTTAGGGGATGCCTACGTCATAGTAGCTTTATGCATGCAAAGTCTCTGCCCGATCGGTTTAAAATTGACAAAGTTTCATACAAAGTTTCATCCCCTATTTTATCCCCTTGGGGGTAGAATTAATCAAAATCCTTTCTTAGCGGATGCCTACGTTATAACATCTACCTGCATGCCAAATTTCAGCCCGATCCGTCCACTAGTTTGGGCTGTGCGTTGATAGATCACTAAGTCAGTCAGTCAGTCACCTTTGAATTATGTATATTATATTTAGATTATTATTGCAATATTAGCAGTATGAGTATAAAAATGTGATGAATGAAGAAAAAGAACCGTCTGTTGTCGCGGGACACCTTCGTTCCTATGTTATAAAAATATTAATTATAAGTTCTAATCGAGATAATATAAAGAAAATAATTATTCGGGTATAATTTTTTTATTGCTTTTTTATCGTTAAAATACAGAGCATCAATTTAAAAAAAAAAGTCTTCTGAGACCGGTAGGATTCGAATTTGTATTTTTTTTGTCGACGTTGTTTGACGCATTTATAATCTGTGAGATGTTAGGTGGCCCGTTGGGGGGGATAGGTACAAGGAGGGCAACGCATCTACATAAATTTTGGTTGTGTCTATGGGCGTTAGTAGTCACCATAAAGCTCCGACTGCTAGGTTGCCTCCTTATGGCATAAAAAAGATAAAATTTTACAAAAAAAAAGATTTTAATATAAAGAAGGATTTAAGCTGTCAAAAAAAGTCATCATTTGTCCGGATACCACTGTAAACTGTTAGCGCGATACGACCATATTAGTATAAAAAAAATTGTTACAGCGGACGATTTTGTGCTGGTACATCTACTAAGTAATTATACGTCGAGTCCCCCTAGGTCTACCTAGCAGTCGTACTAATAGTTAGTAATTACGTGGACTATCCAAGCGCCCACATTACCATATAATTAATGACCCTGTACCTGTCTACATAGGGACTAAAAGATGGCGGCTTAAGAATAATTCCTTTTTTTCGAGCTATTGTTTTACTGTATATAACTGTATAGCAAAATAATTCAGTGCTAAACTCATTATTAAAAAAAAACTAACGTAACCAGTCACAGGGACTGCCGATAGAAGTGAAAAGAAAACATTTTTTTTTTAGTTGGATAGACAAACTGGCAAACGTGGCACCTTGTATTAAATTAAATTAACAATTAAATTCAAATACCTATAATACAGGCTGTAATTTGATATGATGATAAAAAGATTATGACAACCATTTAAACGGCGCACAAAATGGCCGCGTGAAAAAAAAAACTTGTTCACGATGAACATTCTTTTTTCTTTTTTTCAGTAAGGCAAACTTGCCTTCTGGTGGTAAGTAATAAATTTTGCCCATGAATATTAACAAGTTCAAATGGTTCTGGCCCAGGCTCAGTGAAAGTATTTACTCATTTCAAAACGCTGCTTTACAGAAGAAATAACGACGAAATAAGCAGAATCGATAAAAAAAGCTCAAGATAAAGTCTTGTAAAAACCATAAAAATACATAAACTAAGAAATTCATCCGAGTGAATCCATGGGCAAAATCTAGTGTATAGCTTTACATTTGACATTATATCCATCTAATAATCTACATCCTTTACCGGGAAGCAGATGTATGAAGACGAGATGATTTAAATTAAAAAGTCTCTAGGGGATGATAGAGGGTAGGGGGTGGGGAATTAGAAGCTGTATACATGCACCGTATGAGAAAACGCAATCAGCCCCATAATGGAGTGAACCGGGCTCAGAATGGAGATATTTCCAATCCATTCCAAGCATACTTAGTGTAGAGTTTCTTTTTATAATAATCTACGTGTATTAAAATTGGATTATATTCCAGTAAAACTAGACTATATTTACGTATATAAAAACCTACTTATCATTATTTGTCGCAACTAAGTATTGGTTACAAAATTTATGATATTTTAAGACGATCCGGCTTAAAGGACCTACTACTTAATTAACTACTTTATTAACTACTTAATTTAAAAAAAAAAGTTAGTTGGATAGGCAAACTGGCAAACGTACTACCTGATGGTAAGTGTAGTTAGTAAACCTGGAACGAGCCTAGGCAACTCATTTATGTGTTGCCTATCCTGAGATATAAGATGTTAAGTCTCGGTGCCAATAATTACACTGCCTGTCTTGCCCTTCTCTCCGAAACTGGGTTAGCGTATTGGTGAGCAACGTTGCTTGATTTGAGGAGGAGACCCGTGCCCAGTTTTTGGAAATAAGGGATGATGATGATGATATTGGCACAGGATATTGGCAAGGAAAACAGATAGTCTTTCGTAAGTAAATCTTACCGCGACCTTGGCACAAGCTGTGAAAATATTAAACTCATAGCTCGAACATAATATGAAATACGTGCTTTAATATCGTGGTATTATGTCGTTTGTAAACAAAAAACATAAAAAATATTTGTATGTTACGTTCCAATATTAAACACACTTGAACAAATTTGTCATCTTAATTACATTTTATTACTTGCTTTAATTTTCCTATCTTCAAACAAGCCATGAAAAAATCTCTATCATCAATCATCTAGGTAGTTCGTAGACTTACATAGAGGGCTTACCTATACTAAAGTGAATTTATTGCAATAAAACTACTACTTTTAACTTTACTACTTACTACTAAAATAGTTGCATTGGGAAGACCTTATCGTATCGTGTAAATCGAATAAATAATATAATCTGCATGTATTTAGAAAAGTTTACTGCATGAAGAAGTCTTACATATCGATCTTCCCATGGCGTAGCGTAATTATGTAGCGTAATTTAAACTTAAAATAACAAAGATGCTTCAGACTGAAAATAGCAATGAATTCGTACAACCACCAATAATTTATATTTCTAATAGAAAAGAATGCTCCTTCCTTTGTAATACCGTCACAGATTCGTATTGAAAAAGTCCTTTACAACAATTCCTTTCACGGAAATAACCGACATGATTGCCGATTCAATTTTTCCGGTGTTTTATGAATTACGTCCATTGAAATATATTTGTCGATTTTTTCTATATTTCTATATCCATTTTTATTTGTGTTGTTACCATTTATATCTTTCAATGGACATAAATGTTTGATTTTCATTTTCTCGTTTATATTGACTATTTTATCAGAACTATAGTTTCTATTAAGTTAAAGTCTTCACAAAAATACTCTAGAATTTAATCGTTATTTTTAGTAAAAACTGGAAAACCTCAACTATAATATCAAAAGTCAGCCTTTTTTTTCAACGCCGGGAAATGCTCTGAGACATCCCGCGGGGGAGTGGGTCTCCCCACGCGGGTAAGTGGGACTCGCTGCGCCCGAAAGGTGGTAAGTGGACGCAGCTCTACCCACCAAACCCCGGCGAGTGCCACCAATGCCACCTTTGGTGAGGTGCTCCGGATCTAATGAGCAAACAGGGCACCTCGACGGCTAGTCAGTCCCCCAAAGGACCGACGCCACCTCCACAGAAAAATGCCCTCTCAACATCGGGACAGTACAATGCGGTGAGGTTTCCGTCCTCGCTCCTTGCCCCCTGCTCTTTTTTCTCCTCTTCTTATAAGAGACGTACAAAAAGCCCCCTCTGGTCAATTCCCTAGACTAATGAGCCCCACCGCCACGACAAGGCCTGAACTATGGTGGGGATCAAAAGTCAGCCTGTCTTAGTAATGTGCCGCTGAATAATTTCTCATATGTATTCGCCAGTTTGTATACCTCTCGGTATATCAAATGAAGTAACAATAATGCATTAAACCAACATTTTTACTGATCATGTTCCCTTTAAATCTCGAATGCGATAACCCTCAAAAGATTAAACATTTGAATTAAAACACCTACTCATTGCCTAGCATTGGAAGGCACTTCACAGCGTAGCGCAGACATGCGATTTTATTGTCATATAAGTGTAAACTGTAAATTACTTGTAAACTATAATAATAATAAAATGTTTTATTCTGTACCAATACAATATAAAATATAGTACAATATTTAACAATATATAGTACAAAAAGGCGGTCTTACCGCTCCAAGCAGGATGTATTAGGAAATTGGGATATTATAATTCCAAAGACTTTTCATATTAGTTGCATAGGCAAATTTCCAGATGTGCATCTGATGGTAAGTGGCCAGCCCATGATCATAAACGAGATGCGTTGATCAAGAGTCTTCAGGTTGCGTTTTGCAGTCCATGGGGCTGTACGGCGCAGCGATATGGGCGAATGCCCTAAAGACAAAGAACGTGGATCTGCTGATACACGCCGTAGGACCTGACCGCAACGCCCTGGTGCAGACATGGATATGACAAAGAGGAGAAGAGGAGGAGTAGAAGACCTCCGAGGAGGAGGCGAGAGAGCCAACTGCATAGATGAGTTCGCGGCGGAAGAGTCTAATGCGGGATACCCCACCATGTCAAACGTCGGTCCAATCCTAGAGCAGTGGATTGACCGGCGGGGGACTTAAGAAGGTATCTGTGGTCGGTGACAGGGGCGGAGGATTCGCCAGGGTGTCATCACTGTGGTAGCAGTGAAGACGTGCCGCGTCCCCGTCTTCATGGGTGCCAGCATCCTGCTAGTTACTTCCGTCAAATAGCTTTGCTGTGTTTCAGAAAAAGGCCCGGTTGCCCGTTTTCCTAGTAAAGGCTTGCCAGCAATTTTTATTGATATTTTTAATATTTTTTTATTTATATATAGACACTTTTACACCACGTCCATCTGGTGCCGTAGTAAGTTCTCGAATAACTTGTGTTACGGGTACCAGACAACGGAAATATATTTAATTATTTTATACTATACATATATTTAAGATTTTTATTATATTATACACGTCATATTTAATACACATCCATGACCCAGGAACACAGAAAACTTTTTTGTTCCCTGGCGGGATTCGAACGCGCTGCTTCCGGCTTGAGCGCCAACGCACTAACCATTGAGCCACAGAGGTCTAAAAATTATTTCGACAATTTGTGGTCGATCAAAAATCGTCTGTCTATGTGTTAAGCCTTAAGCACGGTGTAATGGATCCACTGCGACATAATATGCGCTTTGTGAATCTCCGGAATCTCATCGCATTTACATAATTTATTCCTTGTTAGTACAGATCAACTAATTTTGTGAAGTTCAACTATATTGTGCTCTGATCCTTTTTTTTTTTGTTCAGTGGAAATTTTTTGCGCCATTGCCCGGGGATTGGTCGCCCTTGGGGATATGTGGGACTCACGGCAGTACCCCGGCGCCGGTGTACCGCACTAAAACTACTGCGAGTTTCCTTCAGGCGAGTCACCGAGACTGGCGAGCTAGCGGGCGTCACGGCGTCATGTGAAAACGATAGATAGTATTCAAGTGTTGGGAAAATATGAATAAAAAATATATACCTAGCACGTTCTCAGTCGTATTGAAAATCAAATATTACCATATAAAAATGATGTACAAACTTTTTTTTTTCTTTAACGCCGGGAAATGCTCTGAGGCATCCCGCGGGGGAGTGGGTCTCCCTACGCGGGTATGTAGGACTCGTTGCGCCCTGTTATATCCCATACTTGTATCCCAATGTGCTATCACTCCTGCTGATACAACATTCCTCCTGCTACCTTATATACGCCTGCCCCTCCCGTGTGTCTGGGTATTCCATTCCCGTCTTCGAGTCTCAACAGTTGTCTCTATTCTATTTTGTGTTTCAATATTTCTCTTTTTTTTTTTTTAAAGTAGAACTTACAGAGCCCCATAACAAATTGGTGGCAGCGGCAAGGGATGTGTGAAAGGCATCCCCGGTACGTCTGTTTTAATTTAAATGAAAATTTGTGTTTGAGAAACTGTTTATAAGTGTAAAAGTAAAAAGTGAAAATACCAGAACTGACTACTAAAATTTGTTAACCAGAAAGGACTCAACTTTATCAAGTGTCGTATCAAATCTAATAATAATTAATCGTCAATAAACCTACTGCAAAAATTAAAATAATACGGTTAATAAAATCTATTAACAACTTATAATAATCGAGCATCGAGTCTACGTGTGGAGGATTATCATCGGGTCAGATATCGAGTTACGCTTCGAAGAAATGCATCAGACGCTGCTTATCGCTGCATTCCTGTGAGTTACTTTGTATTGTATCTATTTTGGTCATTGCATTTTAATTATTAGAATATCATAGAATAAGAAATAAATACAATATTGTACTATCTACTTTTAAATCTACGTGAATATATTATTGTAATAGTTATTGCATAGTAAAAAATATGGCTTCTGAGGATAGATGTCAAAGCCCAAAGTTTGAAAAACAAGAAATTAATATTACCGACACGGAGGAGGACAACCAATTTCTACAACCTTCGGGTCCTATTACTAGGTCGAAAAAGAAAGGCAAAGCAGACCCACCATGTAAGCCAGAATTAGATTTAAACATATTATTAAAATTTATTAAACCGTACGACGGTAGTAGAGATACACTTAATTATTTTCTTGTAAATTGCAACAATGCTTTCGAATTAGCAACCGAGTCTCAGAAAGATATTTTATTTAAATTTATATTATGTCAGCTTCAGGGCAAGGCTGAAACGGCTTGCTCTATTAAATAATTTTTGAATTGGCAACAACTTAAAGAATTTTAAAAAAACCAGTTTAGTGAAAGAAAACATTACGCACACTTACTTACGGATTTACAGGATTGTAAACAAAATTCAAACGAACGTGTAAGTCAATACGCTCTTAGGGTTGAGACATATCTTTCGCAGTTGCTTATAGAAATTGCTATTTCTCACGGTCATAAAAGCAGAGAGATGTTAGGCCGTACAGCGGCAATGGAGGAATTAGCTTTGCATCATTTCCAAATGGGACATATGCCGCGAATTTAAAATGTAGTTAGATGTAAATCCCCAAAAACTTTGAATGAAGCTATAAACGTCGCCATATTGGAAGAAAAAATTCAGCAGTTTCTTTATAAGCAAAACCAACATGTATCACGCCAAGACAAATCATCATCATCATCTCCTTCAAGGTCTAATTTTAACGCGAATCGTCGTCTTCAAAATCAACCATTCAATAATATTAATCAATCTTCACACCCGACTAACTCTAATGCACCTCCGATTTACAGATACTGTAAAAACGTAGGCCATACAATAGATAAATGTAAGAAACTTGAATATAAAAATAATCATTTCCAAAATTCTAATAAGCCTTACCAAAGAGTACATTTTACAACACATAATAAGGATGATGACGTTAACATACAAACTGACAGCGAGGAAGGCTATGACACTGTTGACACTAACTCAAAAAACTAATCGTTGTCTCGTCCCGGTGTCGTACGGGACAAATAAATACAAAATTCGACACTTCTCCTACAGAATATAAGCGAAAATATGGTGCAATTTCTAATTTTACTAAATTCATGCGGCCCCGTCACAAGGGAGAGCTTTTTAATTCCTCTACACCGGTTCAGCACCATCATGCTTATAATAATTCACCATCTTCTAATTCCACTGTTTTATCACCTAATAATTCTAAATCCACTGCTTTCAAATCTAATTTTTTTGAGATATTTAATGATCCAACTAAGACTCTTTTACCATATGTTCTCGTTGACTCCCCGGTTTCTGAATTTCCATTAACTTTACTAGTAGATTCGGGATCCTCGGTAAGTTTAATAAAAAAATCTTGTCTAAATAAGTATCCAAAACTCAAAAAGGAGTTAATCAACTTAAAAGGTATTGATTCTTCAGTTGATTCTACACAAACTCTTGGTCACTTTAATCTTAAAATTAAATTGCCTAAATCTAGTATATCTCATCAATTTCACGTTATCGAAAAAAATTGTTTACCATATGACGGCATAATAGGATCTGATATGTTAAACCTCCATAATTGTAAAATTGATTATAACAAGAATTTACTTTTTATTTCTAAAACATCCCTTCAGCTACATTTTCGCGATCCAGCCTATATTATTCCTGCCAGGAGCGAAACAGTCATTGAATGTTCCGTCGTGAATCCTGAAATTAAGGTAGGATTAGTTTTGGATCAGCATATTTCAGACAAATTATTAGTAGCTAACTGTTTAGTAAAAGTTAAATCGAACAACCGTATAAATATAACTATTGTTAACACATCTGAAGATCCAGCTACAGTACAGTCGAACCTAAATTTAAAACTGACAGCAAAAGATCCTAGAGACTTTAATGATACCCCTGCTGTTGTTAATAAAATTGAAGTTACACAACCTACTGACAGCATAAAACGGACTAGACTAGTACTGGACCAACTTAGAGTATCACACCTAAACGACGAAGAAAAGTCGGCTCTCTTTGACGTTTGTTCAAACTTTTCTGATATTTTCTACTTTCCAGGAGAAAACTTGACACATACTAATGCTCTTAAACATGAGATTAAAACGACTACTGATGTACCCATACATACAAAATCTTACCGTTTCCCCGAAGTTCATAAGGCTGAAGTTCGGAAGCAAATCAACAAAATGCTAGAACAAAATATAATTGAGCCTTCTGACTCACCGTGGTCATCGCCTATATGGGTGGTACCGAAAAAATTAGATGCCTCAAATGAACAAAAATGGAGAGTCGTTATTGACTACCGCAAACTCAATGATGTAACCGTAGGAGACACATACCCAATTCCACAAATTACCGAAATACTGGACCAACTTTGAAATAGTAAATATTTTTCTACTCTAGATTTAGCTTCCGGCTTTCACCAGATCCCTTTAAATGAACTAGACAAACCAAAAACTGCTTTTAATGTCCCAGAGGGACATTTCCAATTTTTGAGAATGCCTTTTGGGCTAAAAAATGCCCCAGCCACTTTTCAAAGGCTTATGAATACACCATTATCCGGACTTCAGGGTATCCGTTGTTATGTATTCCTGGATGACATAGTCTGTTAATCATACGACCTTGACACACATATTTTGAATTTGACATCTATTTTCCAAAGACTGCGTAAATTTAACCTTCGACTTCAACCAGATAAGTGTGAGTTTCTGAGACGTGAAGTAGGGTATTTAGGACACGTATTTTACTGTTTACTTACACGTATTATTATATTACTGAAAAGGGCGTTAAACCAAACCCGGATAAAGTTAAAGCTGTTACAAATTTTCCCATTCCCAAGTGTCCCAAAGACATAAAATCATTATTGGGCTTAGTATCGTATTATCGCCGATTTATCCCTGAATTTTCGACTATTTCAAAACCTCTCACAACGTTACTAAAGAAAGACACCCCATTTAACTGGGAAAACCAACAACAATTAGCTTTTGACACATTGAAGACTAAACTGACGACTGCTCCTGTTTTATCCTATCCTGATTTTTCCCAACCATTCATACTTACTTGTGACGCGTCCAACTACGCGGTAGGTGCCGTCCTATCGCAAGGACACCACGGAAAAGGAACTACTTGCCATACTTTTTGGGTGTAAAACATTTAGGCCTTATCTTTACGGACGTAAGTTTCAAATAATCACAGACCATAGACCGTTAAGATGGTTATTTAATCACAAGGATCCCAGTAGCAAACTTCAAAGATGGAGGTTAAAATTAGAGGAATTCGAATATGAAATTATTTATAGAAAGGGCAAACTAAATTCAGCAGCCAACGCGCTCTCGAGATATCCTGTGAATCCAATTTACCCAGAAATTAAAGAACCTACCAATCCTAATATCGAACCTCGACCATCATCCACTCCACAAAATCCTTTATCACCAACTGACGCAACCAACGATGCACTTGACCTATCTTTCTCTCCAATTGATTTGACTGACCTAAATTTTCCAGAATTTCAACATGACATACTTGACTGCTTATCTATCCCTAATGAAGAACCGCCAGTTGTTGGGAAACAAATGGTTCAGCTATCAACAGACACTGAAAATCCTAAAGTTCCTTGCACTAATTCTAATGGTGAGAATCCTACTACTTACCCTGACCCAGGAACTTCAGCACAACCAGAATTTCCCATACCAAAGAATTTACCTATCATTACGGCGAATGACGACAATTATTCTAAGTTCCTTAAATCTCCTACGAGATCCTATAATACTTCAATTAAGGAACACAATGAAAGCATTTTAAAGGCATCACAAAAGTTAATAATTATACCTGCTTCAATTGATTTGGACGAATCAGTACCATATGTCCAAGATATTTTAAGTAATTGTCCTAGTACCAGTCGTGAAGATTTCTTAAAAATAGAAAGAGAACTATATACCTTCAATCCTTTAATTAGTCAAGACAAAATTTACCTATTTTTATACATCAAGGTACACCATTTCGATGAATGTTCATACTCAGATTTATTTAAAGCTTTGAAATATACACGTGACCAGATAATTATGTCGTATCCTACAATATACCAAGTCGCCTTAACGGACTTTAGGAGCTCATTTGATAAATTCTCTTTTGTCAAAATATACAACATGTTGGGTTACTTATTTGATTGCACAAATATTCAATTGTATATATATCATGATAACAAAATGTATCCATCGTTAAGTGAAATAAAAAAGATATTAAAAGACAACCATGACTTACCGATTGCTGGGCATTTAGGATCAAACAGGATGTATAATAGAGTTAAAGAGAAGTATTTTTGGAAGGGCATGCATGCCGATGTTGAAAATTATGTAAAATCGTGCACTTCCTGTCAGGAAAACAAAGCTTTAAGACGTATCAATAGAGCGCCAATGCAAATAACTACCACTTCCACTGCACCGTTCCAAAGAATATCACTAGATATAGTAGGTCCATTACCAGAATCGGGTACCGCAAAACTTAAATTTATTATGACATTACAGGATGATCTAACAAAATATTCAATAGCATATCCAATCAGATCAACGACCGCTGAAGAGACCAGTGAGTGTCTAATTCATTTTATCTCGTTATTCGGAATTCCAAAGGTTATACTCACAGATCAAGGAACGAATTTTACACCCGTTTATTAAAAAGACTTGCCAATTTTTAAAAATAAAACAAATCTGATCTACCCCTTACCATCCACAAACTCAGGGAGCACTCGAGAGAAGTCACTCGACGCTCAAGGAGTACCTCAAATCTTTCGCAAACGACAATCAGGATAATAGGCCCCGCTACGTTTACACCGCAATGTTATCTTACAACACAAATATACATAGCACTACAAAATTTTCTCCTTACGAACTCTTATTTGGCCATAAGCCATTTCTTCCAGACTCTGTCTATAGTACTTCACACGACACTACGTATCCTGAATATGTTAAAATGTTACAACACCGACTAAAATATTCTCGAGAAAAAGCAATCCAAAATATTGTTCAGTCTAAACAAAATTCGAAAACTTATTATGACAGTAAAACAAGACCTGTGACTTATAAAGTCGGTGATACTGTCTATTTGAAAAATCATTTACGGTTAAGGAAAGCCTTATCCCCTCAGTGGAAAGGCCCTTATAAAGTCATTAAGGTCCATGGCTATAATACAGTATATCTGCTCATTAATCGCAGATGCGTTAAGCACCATGTTGACGAAATCAAACTCGCATCAACCAGCCTGTAAGATAAGATAATTAACTAATAAGATATAAATTTAAGGAAAATATCTTTCTATTTCAGCACCTCCGTATTAGCGACTCAAGATTATGTCCAACAAATAAATTCAAGTCCGGGAATTTATTTTGATCCGATAGGAAAACTTAAAATATGTACCAGTTATTTGGATATTGTTACTCCAATAGATATTTCACATTTCCAACCACATATAACGAATATAAATTCAATTCTTGGAACACTGCGATTCTTATGTAATAAAGTAGAAATTAAATCTGTAGATAATTTAGAATGTAATAATGTATTGCAACCTCTTACTATTCGATACAAAGATCTAGTAGAAGAATATGAGTCTATATCTCATTTAATCGATTATAGATTTCGCTGGTCTGCATGGTTTAGTGGAGTAGGCTCTGTTTTTAAAACAATTTTCGGTACTCTAGATGAAAACGATGCTGTCAAATATGATGACGCAATTCAAAAGATATAATCAAATCAAAAAGAGTTGGCTTCATTAATTAAAGACAATATTTTAATAACTACAACAACTCTTACAAATATAAATATAACCCTAAATAAAATTAGACTTAATGAAGGCAACCTTAATGAAGCTATCGACAGCCTCTCAAATAAAATAAATAATATCTCTACTATCTCTAAAAACTTAGTGTTAAAAACCAATATGATCTCGATATTAAATAGTTTAGAATCTAGTATAATTACTTTATCCTTTCAATTAGAAGATAATATTGTTAATGCAATAATATTCAGCAGCCAGAATATATTACATCCTGCTATATTGCCGCCTAAGTATCTATACCAAGAGCTTGTCGATAACTTCCGTTACTTACCTTCTAATGCAAAATTACCTGTAAATTTAGAATTAAGTGAAATGTTTATGTTAGTGAATGTCTCTAGCGTATTTAGCTATAGTATTAATAGTAAAATTGTTTTTATTTTAAGAATTCCCCTTATATCATTGAATGAATATAATTTGTATCATAATATTGCTTTACCTACACCATATAATGTAAACAAACCAAACTATTTTACCTATGTTGTACCGAACAGTCGATATATTGCAATGACCAACGATAAAATGTCTTATTGTAACTTAGACTCACTACAGGAATGTAGAGCGTTGAATGCACATAATTACATCTGCGACGTAATGACGGTTTTCTCCACCAGCGAGCATCCCAGTTGCGAAAGTGAACTATTAACGAATATCGTAAGTGCTTTACCAGTGCAGGGTAAAACAGATAGTGTGCGTGGCAGAATTGACATTTGGAAATCAATTTCAAACAATAGATGGATATATTATGTACAATCTACCTATAGTAAAGTACTAATAGAATGTCGTAATAAGACGAATACTGATTTAAATATAGTTGGTACAGGAATTTTATATGTTCCCAACAATTGTTTTGGTTATTGTAAGAATACAAAATTAATTCCTAAATCCATTAATATAGAATTTAAGATAACTAAGTTAGTTTCTAATATTAACATTTTAAACGACTCATGTTGCAACTTTATAAAGATTAAGAATGAGAATAATAATGAGGCTCATATCATAGACTTGCAAGGTTTCGATTTAGACATAATTACAAATGAACAAAAATCCAAACTAAAATCCATATACAAAGAAGCCGATAAAATTATTAACGAACATAATTTTATTAAATATGAAACTCATTATTCTATTACTTTAATCATTATTATTTGTATTGTTATTTTATTGTTTTTTGTTTTTTTATTTTATCTTTTTTAATTTTAATTATGTATTTATAAGTCTTTTCTTTTAATAAAGAAGTACAACTGTTGTCCTCCCTTCCGCCTAAAGTTTTCCGAAACAATTTCTGTAAATCCGCTTCCAAACCAGGACACACCTCCTTCTTCTTCTTCTTCGCCAGCTATTCCGCTTCAGGACTTAGCAAAGGGCAAGATTAATACAAGAACTGTTCCTACACCTAAACTAAGATTAGATGTATAATTCCTTTAAATTAATTTTCCATAAACTTCGTCCCCGAAGTTTAGTCTACCCCTGGGAGGTGTTATATCCCATACTTGTATCCCAATGTGCTATCACTCCTGCTGATACAACATTCCTCCTGCTACCTTATATACGCCTGCCCCTCCCGTGTGTCTGGGTATTCCATTCCCGTCTTCGAGTCTCAACAGTTGTCTCTATTCTATTTTGTGTTTCAATATTTCTCTTTTTTTTAAAAAGTAAAACTTACAGAGCCCCATAACAGCCCGAAAGCTGGTAAGTGAACGCAGCTCTACCCACTAAAACCCAGCGAGTGCCACCAATGCCGCCTTTGGTGAGGTGCCCCGGATCTAATAAACAAGCAGGGCACCTCGGCAGCTAGTCAGTCCACCAACTTTAGACAATATCTATAGTTATTTCTGATATATTTTTTATATATATTTTTATATTTATTATTTTTTATTTTTATTTGGATAACCCTTTTTCCCGTTGCGCCTGCGGTGACTCACCTTTAACCGCTGGAAGGGGAGTGTCCCGGATCGGATTGACTGATTGACCCGACGTTGGGAGGGGTTGTTCTGTGGTGCGGGACAACCGCTCTGTGGAGGTGGCGTCGGTCCCTTGCAGGACTGACTAGCCGTCGAGGTGCCCTGTTAGCTTAACAGATCCGGGGCACCTCACCTCAGGCGGCACTGGTGGCACTCGCTTGGTTTTAGTGGGTAGAGCTGCGTCCACTTACCATCTTTCGGGCGCAGCGAGTCCCACATACCCGCCTGGGGAGTCGGTCTCCCCAGGCGGGTATGTGGGACTCGCTGCGGGATGCCTCAGAGCATTTCCAGGCGGTAAAGAAAAAAAAAGTACACTTGTGCTCTGATCGTGTGATGATTGCGTGTACTAGGCGATGATGCTAGGCAGCAATGCATTATTATGATGATGATTTAGATATATAAAGTAAAGTAACTGTTCATTCCCGCATCCGGACTAGCAGGAAAGGGCAGTGGAAGCTATATATATAATTATCCGGAATTCAAATGGAGTAGAACGGTCCGCGTTATCACGGAGCTATATAACTGTTCAATTACCTCAGCGACGTCTTGAGCCTTCTCCGGTGTGTCGATAATATAAATCTAATTAACACTAACCCCTTATTGGCCAATCGGATAATCAATGCTAATTGATCTATACTTATCTGAGACAGCCTCAAATGAACACGATGCGCAGCGGAGACAAAATGGCGGCGACACCTTTTCACTGGTAACTTGTTTTAGGCACTTAAGTGTTCACGATAGTCAATACACAATATTTATATTATTACTCCATTATACTCAAATTAATCAATCTACGTGCCTACGCCTAAATTAGGCGAACAAAAGATTCACGAAACAAATAGCGCTCGTCACGTCAAGCGGCAACAAAAGGAGCGATTCAAGTAGGCTGTTCGCGATGGACTGGCGCGGTGTACGGCTCGTGGCGGACTGGGGCCGTGGCGCCGGCGCACCTCGCGTCGTATAACCGGCAGATAGGGATGCAACTCGATATATTGGTTCGTAACAGTAACCCTTATGTACGACTGGCCCGTTGGTCTAGTGGTTAGTGACCCTGACTGCAAAACCAGAAGGTCATGGGTTCAATTCCTACTAAGGACAAATGTTTGTGTGATGAGCATGATCATTTTTTCTGTGTCTGGGTGTAATTTATGTACAATATGTATGTATTTAGAAATATATAAGTATGTGTCAGGAAATCTAATCCTTTTTTTTTTTTTTGACGCAGTGGAAATGCTTTGCGCATTCACCCGGGGATGGGTTGTCCCCGGGGATATGTGGGACTCCCGACGCTCACCCAACGCCGGTATACCGCACTAAAACCACTGCGAGTTGCCTTCAGCCGCTTTAAGGGGAGTGTCCCGGATCTGACTAACACAGGACACCCCCCACTACTGGCCGGTTCCCTCAAAAGGGCTAACCGGGCTTCCTCCTATTATGGGGGCACTCCGACAACCTGGAGCACCCCCGCCGACGCCGGAACTTCTCTACCGGGGCAGGTACCCAACCTTACCCCGAGTCCCGTTAGATGGGAGGCAGAAGGTGCGCATAGCGCCTCCTCCGCACTCCCGTCCTACGTCGACCGAGCGGGATGGATGCGGCGTCATCCTCTCTGTCCCGCTCCGTGGCCTCCTTCTGCGAAATGATGATTTCGCAGAAGGTGACCGCCGCCTGCCAGGCCTCATTGCTCTCGAGCATGCAGCGCACCACACTCGAGAGCGAAAGGTCCAAGCACTGACACAAAATCATGACGCTGTCCGGCCCATCTAGCACACACCTCTAGGTTGTGCTGGGCCGTGTCCTCCACAGCGCCACACTCATGGCAGGCTGGCGTCGGCTCCCTCCTGGCCACCTGACACAGGTACCCGAAACAACCGTGTCCGGTGAGCACCTGCGACAGGCGGAATGTGAGAGGTTTCTTCCGGCGACGCATCCACGCCACCAGGACTGCACGCAGTGCCTCGGCCGTACGTTGGCCGTACGGCGGCTGCGCCAAGATTTCCCCCCACCTTTGTAGCAACCAATCTTGCTCTAGCCTCCGCACACGTGAGACCTCCTCCCACGTCGGTGTCTCGCGGAAGAGCAACCTCCTCTGTGAGCAGAAAAGGTGCACCTCAGCGAGCAGCAACGCCACGAGCTCCCACGGTGGATCTCCAGCTAGGGCAGTGGCTGCCACCCAGGAGACCGTACGATAACCCCTGATCAACAAGCAGAGTGCTCGCCCCTATAACAGTTTGTGCCCTCCCCGTAGTACGAGGGGCAGACCTCCGCCGTGGCATCGGCGGTGGTGCGGGATTCCCCCTTTCGGGGACCCACCCGGGGACCATATTCCATACTGTTCTTATCCATTATTTATTTGCTCATTAGGGTCGAGCGGAACCCGTAGCCATCACAAAACAGGGTGCGCTATCGACTGGAGACCCTCCAGCCATTCATCCCATCGCCGCGCACCGGAGCTTATGTTGGGATTGGGGTAATTTTTTATTAGGTTTTCTTCCTCGCGGTCCCCATCTCGACGTGAGATGGCGACCACCATCCCCGGCACTATGTACCGGGGAGCGGCTTGGCCGGCAGTTGCCAGAACCAACTGCCGCCCGGGATCTGATTAGTCGCCTAAGGTGCTGGATTGCACCCCAAGCTTAAGCCCAACCGCCGCGTCAAGGCTCAGATCTACGGTGGGAGGAAATCTAATCCTGCACAGACGAAGTCAGGGGCGCCAGCTAGTTATCAATAAAAGAAAATTATTTTTTTCATGCCAGGTGATCTGTGTTTAAGATATTGGAACCCAAAGATTAGAATGTCCATTTAATCCAATACTTTCAAACATTGATCAAATTTTATACAGTGAAAATTTTATAAGCTTAATGTACACATTTTCATAAACTAGAGCTTTAAACTCCCGACACGATATCCGGCACGAACTTAATAATATTCTCATCAACTTCACGAAGGCTGTCAATTTGATCGAATTTTTCGTTTGGTTTTGCTGTGGTAAAATTATAAACATAGATATCAATTTTAATGATTTTTTAATGGAGATAGATTTATAAATGTAGATATGAATTGTTACATACCCCACGATGGTTCAAGCCTTGTCTTGGCGGTGGGACTCAGTAGCCTAAGGTGAACTTAGCACCTTGGGTGAAGCAAATTGAGCCGAGGGAGCTGGTGGGTTAGCCAAGATGCCTTTCTATCCGGTGTGGACGTCCACAGCTCTCGCGCCGGATCACCTAGACGACGAGGAGAACACCGCTGGGGCTTAGTGGGTAGAGTCTGCGTCCACCTTACCCTCTTCTCGGACGCAGAGAGTCCCACATAACCCCCCCCCCCCGGACCCGGTGGTATGCCTCAACGCATTCCCCAGCGAAGCCAAAAAAAAAAGATGCCTTTCTATAATCGTAAACGCCAGTGGAAAACTAATAAATATATGGAAATGACATTTAAGACCACGTGATTTATCGATGTAAAATGTCATTTCCATACATTTATTAGTTTTCTACTAGCGTTTACGATTGTAGAATGGCATCTTGGCTAACCCACCTGCTCTTTTTATGCTCTTAAAAAAGGGGACAAAAGAGCAGGGGGGACAAGGGTCAAGGATGGGAACCTCACCCCATTGTACTGTCCCGACGTTAGGAGCGGTTGTTCTGTGGTGCGGCACATCTCCTCCGTGGAGGTGGCGTCGGTCCCTTGGGGAATGACTAGCCGTCAAGGTGCCCTGTTGCTCAACAGATATGGGGCACCTCACCAAATGCGGCATTGGTGGCACTCCCCGGGTTTTTATGGGTAGTGTTGTGTCCACCTTACCACCTTTCGGGTGCAACGAGTCCTGGGGAGACCACACTCCCTCGCGGGATGCCTCAGAGCATTTCTCAACGTAAAGAAAAAAAAGCATTGTTACATATTACTTGAAATCTTTTCATACTTATTTTGTTTCACTCTTATTAAAGTCAGAGTAACTTTTACAAACATCTTAAACCTCTGAAGCAAAAATTATTATTATAAGTGTGACGTATATGTGCGTTTGTCTGTGGCACTATAGCTCCTGAATAGAAGATGATTCGGATGCGGTTTTTTCAAGCAGGTTGTCTTGAGGTGGTTCTTAGATATGTTAAATCAAATTAGTTTTAGCCGTTTTAGTATTCTCAGCTCTTTTGGTATTTTGTAAGGATTTTTTAAATACTATTGGCGTGTATTATTTTAGATATTGGCATCCCAATGACAGTATACATTAAGACCTAGTAACAAATATAACACTAGATGATACCTAGACACTTCCATTACCAATTATAATTCAATAATGCCTGTCTAACTACGTCGTCTGTTTGTAATATACACAATCAAGGACTAGTCACGTACAGTTGATTATTATTTATCGATAAACATCACACATACTATATAAATGTTATAGTCGTATATTGTATGAGAGAATAGTTATCTAGCAATATGATCCTTTAATTGAGTGTAGGTCCTACTTTCTAATTTGTCTGATTTCAAAGATGAGATCTGTGACTGAAAAATGGTAATGCTCTTGCATTACCATTTTTCAGTCACAGATCTTGCTGAACGCTGCGCCTTGCTATGCAACGCTACGCAACGCTATTTAACGCTACGAAACGCTACGAAACGCTATTTAACGCTACGCAATGATACCCAACGCTACGTAACGCTGTGCACTGTTACGCAGTGCCACCCAACGCTACGTAACGCTGTGTAATGAAAAACAACGCTAAACAAAATTTCCGCAACACTATGGAATACTATGCAACTACATGCAACGTTATGTAACGTTTTGCAATACAACCAAATGCATCGCAACAAATTGCGACGAATTGAAATTCTTTGCAACGCAACATAAATCAACGCAACAAAATGTCACACATGTTATAAAGCTTCTCAAACAAACTTCACATACAACGCATTTCAAAGAATCACAATACAACGCATGGCAACGCATCGCAACACATAATATGAAGCTTTACAAATAAACACTCACAACGCAACTAAAAACGTTTCTTAGTTTTCGATTGGCGTTTGATACAATCATATAATACAATCCAGACAGATTTTACACTTGGGATTAGGGGAGATTGCCGAGTTAGGTGCGAACTTGAAATACTGCATGGAACACGTGGGAATTTCCTCAGGTGCTGAAACCTCATTGTAGTGCGAGCGTTCCTCAGATTACATAGTCACGCTTACAATGACTTTGCTTTTAGCAGACATCTGACACGACATGAAATAAGAAAAAATGTAAGACGTATCTTATATCTTTTTTATAAAACGGTACAAGTTTAAGATTGATATTTTGGCGTCAATAATTTCAATTTATTTCAGTAATTCCAAAACAAATGAAAATATAAATTGGTAACCTGATAGGTCATAATAAAACCTAATTAATAAATACTATAGGTGTAATACATAATTAGGTAACTTTTGTAACAGAGAAAAAATACCAATCATACCTCTTTTTATTAAAACCGACTTTAAAAATACAATATTAAACTAAAAAGTAATAAAACAGCTGTGTTTCTTAATTTTTGTGCTTACAACTTATAATCAACTTAATCTTCTACTAATGTACAAACTTTGCGCCACGTCATTATTGTTACTTTTGGAGTCGGTGCTAGCCAAGGTAGGTAGGTGGAGGGCAAACGAGCAGTCGAAGCCTTTTGGCGACTATCGACGCCCATACACATCCGCACAATCAGAGATTATGCAGATGCGTTGGCCTCCTTTTTCCTATCCCCCCAATGGGCCAACGAAAAATTACGAACCTGTTATGAATATCATCTGTATACCATAATGCTGATCTATCCACCTTACTGCCTAATAGGCACCTCGCTCTTCTAGCACACCTGGTTCCTTATCCCAGTTAGTCAGTCTTCACCTAACTTCCATACCCGACGGTTGGCCATAACTTTAAATCGATTTTTATTTTTTTAAAAAGGCTCCGCCCCGAAGACTCATTACATTTGGTGGCAGCGGTGGGATTTTAAAGAAAGAAATCCCCGGTACCGTCTCCGTTATCGCGCGAGTATTTTCGCGATATTTTATCGAACTCTAGTGTTTGTACAAGTCTTACAAGTGCCGTTCGCGAAATTATTAAATCGAACTATCTGTGCTACAGTGTGTGTACTATAATAAGTGCTTTCTACTATCTAAGTGCCAAATCGAGAGTTTAACCCCACGAAAGGCCCACTGCTGCGCTCCGTGCTGTAGCCAACCCTTCTGAGAACAGTCAACACCCATTATAGTCGAACCTGATTGCCGTGACCGGCAATAGCCTGCGAGCAACAACCATCATCCATCAGGAAAACAGCTTCAACTTCTTATCAGCAGACTCCAGTACAAGATCATCTCGACCCCGTGTCTCACCCGCCGTGCGAAAATTCCAGGAATACTCTGTCAATATTCAAGTAAGTGATTCTTAGTCTCTGGTTCTCGAACTTTGTATTATTACTATTTTGTTAATTTATTCTGTAGACACATCATAATGGCTGAAAACAGATCTCAGAGTCCAAAACCTGAGAAACCCGACATTAATATTACAGACACAGAGGATGATACTTTTATTCCCCCCGGACCGACAACTAGGTCGGGGGCTAGGAAAAAAACCACACTCAGCGTCGGTAAACTAGAATTAGATTTATCAACATTGTTAAAGTTTATAAAACCATTCGATGGGACTAGGGAAACATTAAACGCCTTTTTAGTGAATTGTAATAATGCCTATGAGCTAGCGTCAGAGTTACAAAAGACATTTTATTTAAATATATACTGTGCCAATTACAGAGTAAGGCACAAACTGCCTGCTCTGTTAAGGAATTTTCGAATTGGCCTCAATTGAAATAATTCCTTAAAACACAATTTAGCGAAAGGAAGCATTATGCCCATTTACTAACCGACTTGCAAGAATGCAAACAGCAAAACAACGAACCGGTAAGCCAGTACGCTCTAAAGATAGAGACGTGCCTATCACAACTTCTAACGGAAATATCGATCTCTCATGGCCATAAAAATAGAGAAATGATAGGACGCACCGCAGCCATGGAGGAATTAGTACTACACCACTTCCAAATGGGGTTAGTGGGTCGATTATCCAACGTAGTTAGGTGCAAAGCACCTAAAACCCTTAACGAAGCTATTGATTTAGCTATTTCGGAAGAGAAAATTCAGCAATACTTATTTAAATAGAACTCATCCGGCTCGCGTCAGGAAAAATCTAATGTACAATTCACGCGTCGCGAACAAGGCCAACAATTCTTCTCGAACCCTGATCGACCTAGGTCATACATCCCTAACAGACCTAGTAACAACGGTGCGGCCAACAACACTTCTCCCCTGATATGTAGGTACTGTAAGGCGCCAGGTCATACCATCGAGCAATGCCGCAAGCGGCAATATAATAATAATCGTTTTAGAGTCGAACAAAACTTACCAAG
The DNA here is from genome assembly GCA_963853865.1 of Helleia helle. Taxonomy (NCBI): domain Eukaryota; kingdom Metazoa; phylum Arthropoda; class Insecta; order Lepidoptera; family Lycaenidae; genus Helleia; species Helleia helle. Next base: position 7,868,813 of record OY971436.1, read on the forward strand.
AACACCCCGGCCCGTCAACTTTACCTTCGATACTCACGATTCCCAATATACAAACGATTCAACTCAAGGGTTCGATACTGTAGATGGTAATGTAACAAAAAACGAGTAGCCGTCTCGCCCCGGTGTCTTACGGGGCTTCGCAATGTAGAAACCGACACCCTAAGCTCTATTTCCAAATCCAAATTTACTCCACAACGTCACGACGACGTGTGCGCTGTATCCAAAGACACTGAATCCTCTTCGCAGTCATCGTTACATGATGACGTGCCCGCTGTATCCGAATACACTGAATCCTCTCCGCAGTCATCGCTACATGATGACATGCCCGCTGTATTCCAAAACACTGAATCCAATATATTTGAAATTACGAATAATCCAGCTATCATGCTCCTTCCTCACGTCCTTATAGAGTCTTCCATATCGGACATACCATTGTCTCTACTTGTTGATTCGGGTTCCTCAGTAAGCCTAATAAAAGAAAAGTGCATACAAAGATATCCGAAACTCATTAAAGAACCAATACAACTCAAGGGAATCGATTCGATGGAAACGCCAATTAACACAAAAGGCCATTTCCAATTAAATTTAAAAATTAGAAAAAATAATATGAAATACAAATTTCTAGTAATCGATTTAATTCACCTACCTTACGATGGAATTATAGGCTCCGATATGCTGAACGCCTTAAACTGCAAAATTGATTACGATAAAGGCTTGCTTGATATAGGAAAGACGTCTTTAAAATTATTCTTCCACGAACCTACCTATCAAATTCCCCCTAGAACCGAGCAAATAATTGAATGCTCCATCCTAAACCAGGAAATAAAAGAAGGGTTAATCTTGGACCAAAAATTGTCTGAGACATTATTAATAGCTAACTGCATAGTACGTGTGAAAGAAAATAACAGAATTAATTTATCAGTGATCAACATTTCTGACACTGAAGCAAATATAAAATCAAACCTTAAATTAAGAATAATCCCGGTCGAACCATCATCTTTCAATGAACACCAACACGAGATAATCAACCACATTACTGCATATCCTAACGTCACAAAACGCACCGAAGAAGTGCTTAAGCAACTAAGGATATCCCATCTCAATGGCGAAGAAAGAGAAGCTTTATTACAATTATGTTCTGACTACTCAGATATTTTTCATCTACCAGACGAACCCCTCACATACACCAACGCATTAAAACACGAAATCAGAACCACAACAGATATACCCATTCATACCAAAACTTACCGATTTCCAGAGGTCCACAAGGCGGAAGTTCGTAAACAAATCAGTAAAATGCTTAAGGACAATATCATTGAACCATCAAACTCGCCTTGGTCTTCACCCATATGGATTGTGCCGAAAAAAATAGACGCCTCTAACATACAAAAATGGAGAGTCGTTATAGACTACAGGAAGTTGAACGACATTACCATCGGTGACACTTACCCTATCCCACAAATAACAGAGATACTCGACCAACTCGGTAAGAGTACCTATTTCTCTACTCTTGATCTTGCGTCTGGCTTTCATCAGACTCTTCTTAATGAAAATGACAAACCCAAAACCGCCTTCACTGTCCCTGAAGGACATTTCCAATTCCTGAGAATGCCCTTTGGCCTAAAAAATGCTCCGTCAACCTTCCAAAGGCTCATGAACACGGCTCTAGCAGGCCTCCAAGGTATGCGCTGTTTTATCTACCTCGATGACGTAATCTGCTATTCTCACGACATACGCACACATGACCTAAACCTAACGTCAATTTTCAAAAGAATGAGAGACTTTAATCTCAAGTTACAGCCCGACAAGTGCGAATTCCTTAGGCGCGAAGTCGCATACCTTGGCCATGTGATATCGTCAGAAGGTGTCAAGCCCAATCCTGAAAAGGTAAAGGCCGTAGTTCAATTCCCTGTTCCACAAACGCCAAAGGACATAAAATCCTTTTTAGGTCTGGTATCGTACTACAGACGGTTTATTTCTGATTTCTCTAAAATCGCGAAACCATTAACTTCACTTCTAAAGAAAGACCAAACATTTACATGGGAAAATCAGCACCAGCTAGCCTACGAAACTTTAAAAAACAAACTCACATCAGCCCCTGTCCTTGTCTATCCCGACTTTACAAAACCCTTCACCTTAACGACTGACGCGTCCAACTATGCTCTAGGGGCAGTGCTCTCTCAAGGTCCTTACGGCCAAGAAAGACCAATTGCATTCGCTTCAAGAACTCTTAATAAAAGTGAAAGTAATTACAGCACCACAGAGAAGGAGTTGTTAGCAATTTTGTTTGGGTGCAAAACATTTAGACCTTATTTGTATGGTCAGAAATTCCAAATTGTCACAGATCATCGACCACTTAAGTGGCTTTTTAACCATAAGGACCCTAGCAGCAAATTACAGAGATGGCGACTTGAACTAGAAGAATATGACTATGAGATTGTTTATCGTAAGGGAAAGTTAAACTCCGTAGCAGACGCTCTTTCCAGATATCCTGTAAATCCCATCCTTCCAGAAAACAGAAAAAAAATAAATGCAAACGCGATAGACAATATACACATAGACTCTGACGACGAAATCCTGGAATTACCACCTCCCGAAATCCCTCGAGAGAGCCTTGACGAACTGTTAGGAACGACTTTCAGTCCCCTGAACGAAAGAGACTTTGACTTTAGTCCCTTGAACCCTCCTATTCCTATCGAGCCCATACGGCCTGACGATCTGCAAGTTCCTTCTAGCTCCATAGAACTTCATCCAATACCAAGTGTTACGCAACCTGAAACAGAACAGAACCCCCTACCTTCAACTAACGCTCATGAGCCTAACTCATCTCCAGATCCTATATCCACGCATTGTGATCCGACAACATCGTCACCAGCACCAGAAAAAACCCCTTTGACCGACGAAACATACAATAAATTTATTAGATCGCCTAAGAAACTGTACGACACTCATATCACAGAACACAACGCGGACCTGTTAAAGAGTACACAAAAATTAATATTAATACCTACCTCAATTGATATGGACGAGTCCATGCCATATGTACAAGACACCCTCGCAAATTGCCCAGCGGGCGAACGTAAAGAGTTCTTAGAAATGGAGCGATCTTTACATATCTTTTTACCTCTAACCATTGAAAATAAAACATACCTCTTTCTATTTACAAAAGTACACCATTTCGACGATTACTCTTACATAGATATATTCAAATGTCTCAAGTATACCCGCGATCAAATTATTATGTCCTACCCTACGGTAAACGAAATAGGTGTATCGGACTTTAAGAATCCTTTTGACAGACACTCCTTTGCAAAAATTTATAATATGCTAGCTTACATTTTCGATGGCACTAACATAGAAATTCACATATACCACAACAACATAATATATCCCTCTCTCAGTGAAATACCCAAAATTCTGAAAGAAAACCACGACATTCCCATCGCAGGACATTTAGGAGTTGCCAGGATGCTAAGCCGTATAAAAGAAAAATTCTGTTGGAAAAATATGCGAAGCGATATAGAGAACTATGTCAAAAAATGTCAATCATGTCAAATTAACAAGGCATTGCGCAAAACCAATAGAGCACCAATGGTCATAACATCTACCTCTACATCTCCATTTGAAAGGTTAGCCCTCGATATTGTCGGACCCTTACCTGAATCTGGCTTAGCGAAACTCAAATACATCCTTACCATGCAAGATGACCTTACAAAGTTTTCCCTAGCTTACCCTCTCCGTAGCAACACCGCAGCAGAAGAAAGTGATTGTCTACTTCATTTTGTCTCTCTTTTCGGAATCCCAAAACAAATCCTGACAGACCAAGGTACAAAATTTACATCCGAATTATTTATGGTCATGGTCGTCACCCTATCATCCGCAAACTCAAGGCGCATTAGAAAGACTCCACTCTACTCTAAAAGAGTATTTAAAATCATATGTTAATGAAAATCAGGATAATTGGCCTCAATATGTTTATACTTCTATGCTCGCGTATAATTCGGCCGTGCACTCGACAACACACTACTCCCCATACGAACTACTATTTGGGCATAAACCCCACATACCAGACTCAGTATATAACGACAACTCTAATGCCACATATCCGGATTATGTAAAATTATTACAGCACCGCATGAAACACGCGCGAGATAAGGCTTTAGAGTTCATGCGTAAATCGAAAGAAACCTCTAAGGGGTATTATGACTCAAAAACGCGTCCCATCGAGTATAAAGTAGGCGATTATGTTTTATTAAAAAATCATCTTAGGATGCGCAAAGCACCGTTGTGGAAAGGCCCATACAAAATAGTCAGAATACACGGTAACCATACTTTATCCCTACTAATAAACAGACGCCACGTGAAACACCACTACGACGAGGTCAAACACGTGGAATATAATTATACAGCTCCTGTTTCCTAGTAATTAGTAATTAACGCCTCCTTTCGTTACAGCGTACTGGCCCAAGGTCACCAAGAGTATGTTCAACCAATCGACATGAGCTCCGGTATATACTTTGATCCCATCGGCGACCTCAGAATAAATACAGGCTACCTAGACGTAGTAATTCCATTTGACATTTCACATATTGAGCCTCATATTCAAAATATCAACTCAGTACTAGGCACATTACGTTTCTTGTGTAACCAGATTGGGCAAGTAACAAATGAGGTAGAATGTCATAGTACACTAGAACCATTGACGACTAGATACAAAGACATTGCATCCGCGTACTCATCCGTCACTCACCTTATTAGTACTAATAAATTCAAACGGAGTGCATGGATAGGCGTAGTAGGAACCCTAACTAAAACCATTTTTGGAACCCTGAACGAGGATGACGCCGTCAAATATGACGAAGCCATAAAAACTTTAGAGAGAAACGGAAAGGGGTTAGGATCACTAATCAAGGAAAATATTTTAGTCACAACCTCTATTTTGTCCAAATTTAATAATACGTTACATACTTTAAAAATGAACGAAAATAGACTTAATGATGGAATCGAGACTCTCTCATCAAAACTAAAAAACATAACACAAGACTATGACGACTTAAAAATAAAATCTAATATAAATTCGATTCTCAACAGTTTGGAAACCTCTGTACTTGCCTTATCATTCCAACTAGAGGACGTCATGACTGTGTCCCCCACCAGTGCGAACCCCAGTTGCGAAAGCGAACTGTTGTCTAGTGTTGTAAGTGCGTTACCAAAGCAATGTCAAACAAATTTTATTCAGGGATATATAGACTTGTGGAAACCTCTAAGCAATAATAATTGGATATATGTACAGTCACAGAGTAGTAAACTATATATAGAATGTAATAACCAAAAAGATATAGAAATAAATATTGTCGGGACAGGAATAGTTAACATCCCAAATAATTGTTATGGTCACTGTAAAAACACAAAATTAAAACCGCAACCTTTTAGTCTAAGAATCAATGTCACTGTACTGCGCTCTGATTTTAATATAATAAATGACTCCTGCTGTACCCTAAATAAATTTGTCAAAGAAATGAGTCATGAGCCCCGTATAAAACTAGAAAATATTGACTTAGACAATTTTACTATAGAAACAAAATCTAAATTAAATTCTATGGCAATTGAAACGGAAAAAATAATTAACCAACACCAAATAATTAAATACGGGACTCACTACTTGATTATGCTAGTTTTAATTTTATGTACTATTCTCATGTTCTGTATATTTAAGTTGTTTATTTGCATTGAAGGGCACAACCGTCTTTCCTACTTCCTCCCTATATTTCCTCAACCAGCTCCAACAGTTTCCCCAGTAGAACAGACCCTGCACCCTGATGCTATACCCCCCTGTCAAGGCTCATACATCTAGCCAAACCCCAGAGCATATCCCATCTCCAAGCATCAGAAGAAACATATGATGTCTTCTCCTAAACTTCGAACTTCCATCCCCGAAGTTTAGTCTACCGCGGGGAGGTGTTATGAATATCATCTGTATACCATAATGCTGACCTATCCACCTTACTGCCTAATAGGCACCTCGCTCTTCTAGCACACCTGGTTCCTTATCCTAGTTAGTCAGTCTTCACCTAACTTCCATACCCGACGGTTGTCCATAACTTTAAATCGATTTTTATTTTTTTAAAAAGGCTCCGCCCCGAAGACTCATTACAGCACGAAACGCGACAGAATAGCTGTCACTTGACGCCGGTGTTATGTGAGCGAGAAGTAACACCCCGGTCGTACCGGTCCAATTTGGAGTTAAAGCAGCATGGCACTACCTCTTAAATAATAAAGGTTTTAATAGAGAACGGTTTTTTATTTTATTTTAGTGCAAGTAAAACCGCGGGGCAACTAGTTATAATATTAGTTTTCCCCTCTCTACCTATATAATAATAAAGACAGGTAAAGTGTATAATACTTGTTGGAAGGTTTGATTATTTTCTTTATTGCGGGTAGTTTCAGAAATGACGCTACATTATTAAAACTAATAATAAAGTATATTTTAAAGAACAAATAATTGTAATCGTTCTTTTATGAAAATGAATTATATACTACTAATATCTGATTGTTTTTTATACATTCTTCACTTATAAGTTGATTAAAAAAGAAATTTTTTTCCTAAATTACTAATTAAAAATAAAAAAAAAACATCACGATTGAATACATTTAAACATTGTATACATAACTTACATAAATCGGCAATTTTTATTTATTTATTATATTGCTGTTAAATTAAATTGGAGTGTCTGTTTCTAATATTAAAATAAATGCTTTCTACTAAATGTTTAAGGATGTATACACATATATCAAAATAGCATTTTTTACAATTTTTGTCTGTCTGTCTGTCTGTTTGCTCCGGCTAATCTCTGAAACGGCTGGGCCAATTTTGATGAGACTTTCTCTGACAGATAGCTAATATTATAAGAAGTAACTTAGGCTATAAATCTAAGTTATTGCGGGCGAAGCTGCGGGCAACAGCTAGTTTATTAAATAGGCGATTAAATTCAATATTTACAAAAAAAAAAAATTGTCACTAATACAATAATTATGATCAGCCTAACGTCATTTCCCAAGCTATTAAATATGCCAAGAAATACACAAACATACACTCATACATTACCCTGTTTTAGTACAGTCGTGTAAAAACCTATACATTAAACATTACCATTACAGGTCCCTAATAATGCTGAAATCAAAATCAAATTCACCAAAGGAACCTCACAAATATATCAAAGCGAATATAAAATTATATTTCACGTCGTTAACTTTATTACATTATTTTTTATTACAATGCGAGTCGTATTTGATCTGCAAGGGTTCCGTAACATAATATATTTTACACAAGTTTTTACTTTTTTTTTGTATAATCACAATTTATTATTATAGAATCAGACTACCCGTCTGATTCTATAATATTGTAATATTAATTCACCATTTTTTTTTCTTTAACGCTCGCTGCGCCCGTCAGCTGGTAGGACGCAGCTCTACCCACTAAACCCCAGCGAGTGCCACGAATGCCGCCTTTGGTGAGGTGTCCCGGATCTAGTAAACAAACAGGGCACCTCGACGGCTAGTCAGTCCCGCAAGGGACCGACGCCACCTCCACCGAGAGTTTGTCCCGCACCACAGAACAACCCCTCCCAACGTCGGGACAGTACAATGGGGTGAGGTTTCCATCCTCACCCCTTGCCCCCTGCTCTTATTTCCCCTCTTCTTATAAGATGGGTACAAAGAGCCCCCTTGGCCTAATTAGCTTCGCCCAAGGTGCAGCGGTCACCCTAGGTTACTGAGCCCCACCGCTGCGACAAGTAAAATAAGTATTAACTTATACAAGCTAGTTAGCACCATAGTTAACTAGCTTGTATAAGTTAACAGGGGTGCACAGGAGGCGCTACTTAATGCGCCTCCAGTAGCGCCCCCGTGCTCGTGTCGGGTTCAGGATGGGAACCTGGGCCCAGTATGACACGACGTCGCGGGGACTGCCCAAGCAGCCGGGCAGCCCCCCTTAAGAGGAGTAGTCTGGCCCGGGGCCAGCCTGTCGCTAAGGTGATCCTGTTGAATGCCTATCCGGGACCCTCAAATTAAAGCGACTGAAGGCGCTCGCAGTGGTTTTAGTTTACGGGTAGGGCACTCCCAGGTGCGAGTCCCACATAGGGTCAGGATCTACCCGAGATCCTGGCTACATGCGTAAAAAGCATTTCCCTGCGATAAAAAAAAAAAAAAGCTTGTATAAGTTAATAGTTCATAATCATTTTTTTAGTTTTTTTAGTTGTTAATCGTCATTTTGCGAATGCTGTGGCACCTATATGTAGTGTAATTATGTCATGCTTTCAGTAATATTTTCATATCTAAGTACAGAAGTGTTTATTGTAACTACAAGTTACAAATAAATAAATTAGTCGTTACCTAAAGTTATTCTCATCTGCTATTCATAATTATTTAATCATTTTATTTATAGTAAACAACTAATTGCTTCCCCACCATGGTTCAAGCCTTGTCGTGGCGGTGGGGCTCAGTATCCTAAGGTGAACCCAGCACCTTGGGCGAAGCAAATTGAACCGAGGGAGCTGCTCTTTATATCCCTCTTATAAGAAAAGGCGACGAAAGAGCAGGCGGGACAAGGGGTGAGGATAGAAACTCAACCCATTGTACTGTCCCGACGTTGGTAGGGGTTGTTCTGTGGTGCGGGAAAACCCCTCTCTGGAGGTGGCGTTGGTCCCCTGAGGGACTGACTAGCCGACGAGGTGCCCTGTTTGCTCAACAGTTCCGGGGTACCTCACCAAAGGTGGCATTGGTGGCACGCGCCGGGTTTTAGTGGGTATAGCTGCGTCTACTTACCAGCCCTGCGGAGACCCACTCCCCCGCGGGATGCCTCAGAGCATTTCCCGGCGTTAAAGAAAAATAAAAATGGTTATCTTGTTTTTGTTGTGTTTGAATGGGTCTAACAGCAGTTCAGAAGGTGTGCTAAAAATCTTGTGTTAATCGTCTGCCTAAAAAAAAACTTGACTAATATTATAAATGTGAATGTTTGTTTAACGGGCTAGGCCCACCAATCGTTCCCCCCGCTGCTACTCCTTACTCCTGTATAGCCAGGATCGACAGCGGTAACCACTAAATGACCCTTTGATACGATCTCAGGGAGCCCGAGGGATACGTTAAAACTGCCTTGGGACCCGCAAATTTAATCAGAAGTATTCAGGAGGAGTAGGAAAAAAATCCAGTTTCCCTCCCCGGTTAAAGCGGGAGACAGTCCAAGAATGCAATGACTAACAAAAGTCAAGAAAAGACAGCAGCCGGGGGAAGCCCAGCTGCAATGCACTACGGAGAATTTTTTTATGTCTACAAATATCTGCATAGTATGTTTAATATACATATTGTATATCAACTATGAGTTATTATGTATAATTTAGTGATTATCATGGTTGAAACTTGAAATAATAATTGTTGTTTGAAAGTTGGTTTGTATTTATAGTCAACTAATATCTACATAGTGAAGTAATATACTAGTGTATATTAACTATGAGCTATTTATATGTGACTTGGGGATTTGTTATGTTTCCAGTAATAGTTGTGGCAAAATCGCTTGAATGCACGGAAGGTTCTCACATCGTCCACGAGATCGCTGTAATAAGTTACTCCCGATTTTCTACGGATGTTGTCGAGCATTAATGTTCGTTCATTTTGCCAAAGACTGCACTCCCAAAGAGTGTGATGTGCGGTATGTTCCTGTTCATTGCCTTCAATTAATGTTTGTTTATTACGCTTTAGACGGAAACTTTAGTGGATTAGACGTAAACGTCTAAACCACAAAACCGATTTCAAATATTTTTTCACTAATGGTAAGTCCTATTATTCCCCACCATGGTTCAGGCCCTGTCGTGGCGGTGGGGCTCAGTAACATAGGGTGAGCGGTGCACCTTGGGCAAAGCTAATTGGGCCGAGGGGACTCTTTGTACCCCTCTTATAAGAAGAGGGGACAGAAGAGCAGGGGGCAAGGGGTGAGGATGGGAACCTCACCCCATTGTACTGTCCCGACGTTGGGAGGGGTTGTTCTGTGGTGCGGGACAACCCCTGTGTGGAGGTGGCGTCGGTCCCTTGCGGGACTGATTAGCCGTCGAGGTGCCCTGTTTGTTTTCTAGATCCGGGGCACCTCACCTAAGGTGGCATTGATGGCACTCGCCGGGTTTTAGTGGGTAGAGCTGCGTCCATTTACCAGCTGTCGGGCGCAGCGAGTCCCACATACCCTCGTGGGGAGACCCACTCCTCCGCGGGATGCCTCAGAGCATTTCCCGGCGTTAAAGAAAAAAAAAAAAAAAACCTATTATTAGGAAGTAGCATCGACCATAGTTTTAGTTTATATAACGCAAACGGAAACTACGCGGGTGAAGCCGCGGTTTACTAGTATATAAAATATAGCAAAATTGCTAGAACATAAATACTAAAACGAAAGATTTAAAAGGTCAGATACAAAATTTTTTGAGCGTACATTTATCGTACTAGCACGGCTGTTGTCCGAGGCTTTCATTTCCGTATGAAACTTCGGGATAAATATTATGTGAGACACTTTCATATAAATAAAATGTCATATAAATTTTCCTATCGGCGAGTTTTGCTAAAACATACGGGAGTTTGTTAAGAACGAATTGGACCGGCACGACCAGGGTGGTACCTCTCGCTCACATAATATCGGCGTCAAGTGACAGCTATGCTGTCGCGTTTGTGAATTTCCGGTGGCCCATTGGGGGAATATGGAAAAGGAGGGCAACTCATCTGCATAATCTCTGGTTGTGCAGATGTGTATGGGCGTCCTTAATCTAAAGCTTCGACTGCTCGTTTGCCCTCCTATGATATATGATTTTTTTTTACTTAGATAGGCAAATGTGCAGAAGAGCCGTTATGTCTACTGACTACTGTATATACTCTATAATATTGGATGTTGCGTAAACACATGCAAATTAGTATTTTTTAAGTTATTTGGATAGGCAAACAGGTAGACAAGCCACGAGATGATACGTGGTCAGCGTCACTCATGAACAACATGTTAATCTGAGACTAGCCCAGGCTACTCATTCATGTGTTGCCTATCCTGAGACATAAGATGTTAAATCTCGGTGCCAGTAATTACGCTGCCTCTCCTGTCCTTCTCTCCGAAGCTGTTTAACCGAAAAAAAACAGGATGGTGGTACACTAGCTGTTGCCTGCAGCTTCACCCGCGTTACTTAACTCCTATAAGTCACAGCGTGATGTTATATAGCCTATAGCCTTCCTCGATAAATGGGCTATCTAACACTGAAATAATTTTTCAAATCGGACCAGTAGTTCCTAAGATTAGCGCGTTCAAACAAACAAACAAACTCTTCAGCTTTATAATATTAGTATAGATTCATTAATCAAGATAACTCTACTTCGTAACAAATTTGTAAAACCTGAAACATGTAGAGTAACAATAAAAATTATATACACGGAACCCCAAAAGCACAATAAAACTTGAACAGGCAATTATTTATAGAATTACTAATATAAGAGAATAAAGTCTTTTTATTGTGACGTTTAGAGTTGAAACATTGTATGGTCCACGATGTACTTCTGCATTTTGACGTGACAACGTCTAATAAGTCGATGAACGCCGGCTACATTCACGAGAATGTCCCGTAACGCTCATTAGCCCGTTACGCTCATAGTACGTTTGCGCTTTTTATGACGTTGTCACGTTAAACTTTTGACCGTAAACCAACTTTTCAGACAATCAATTTTTTCTATGTTATATTATATCAGATCTGGTGAGCAACAGGGCACCTCGATGGCTAGTCAGTCCCCCAAGTTACCGACGCCACCTCCACATAGGGGCTGTCCCGCACCACAGAACAACCCCCTTCGAAACGTAACACGACAGTCCAATGGAGTGAGGTTCCCATCCTCATCTCTTGTCTCCCCTGCTCTTGTCCCCTCTTCTAATAAGAGGGGCACGAAGAGCAGCCCCCTCGGTTCAATTGGCGTCGCCCAAGGTTCACCTTAGGCTTCTGAGTCCAACCGCCACGACAAGGCTTGAACCATGGTAGGGAGTATAGCGCATCCTGCCGGTAAATATACCATAAAATATGAATGAATGAATGAATATTCTTTATTATGCACACACATTACTAAAATATAACAGAATAACACAACAAAAAGAAACATGCGGACATAAAGGCGACTTTATCGCTGAAAAGCGATTTCTTCCAAGTAACCTTTGGGTTGGGGTTCCATTAGGAAATGTTTTATAAAAATTATAAGGCAGGTGCAACTATATATTTTATTAATGATTTATATCAGATAACAAATTTTAATGAATAATGTAAAATACATATGATAATATATACCTACATATATACATATACCTACACAAACATACAAAATAATAATAATAAATGCACAACATACATAAATCTTAATACATACATATGTACTAAAACAAATATTTTATATAGAACTTTCTTGATATATTTCAGAGGAAGTTATAAAAATAAACAGACAAATATATAATATCTAGTAATAAATTAAGAGATATTTAGGTAATAACTTTATATATTATATTATATTATTAACTTAAAGTTATACGCCAGTTACATTTCATTTGATCGTTAAATCCATGACATTAACTCGATGACTCGTGTAAGCGGATTGATATTGTATGTTGGGAATTGGGATATGATAAGCCTGAATTCAACAATAATATTATTATTGTTGAATTCAGGCTTATATATAATAATATATTATAATAATATTGAAATAATATTTCGTGAAGTGATAAGTAAAATAATATTTATTGTTTTTTATCTTCGTATTTATACTAACCAATACTATAAATGCGATTGTGAGTTTGTATGTTAATCTTTCATGACTTTTTTTTTCTTTAACGCCGTAATTGGCTCTAATGCATCCCACGGGGGAGTGGGTCTCCCCACGCGGGTATGTGAGACTTGCTGCGCCCGGAAGCTGGTAAGTGGACGCAGCTCTACCCACTAAAATCGGGCGAGTGCCACCAATGCCGCCTTTGGCAAGGTGCACAGAACAACACCTCCCAACGTCGGGACAGTACAATGGGGTGAGTCACCAATGCGCAAAGCGTTTGCACTGCGTCAAAAAAACAAAAAGGGTATTATTAAGTATTTATTAAGTTATAGTTAAGTATAAGTTTATTTATCTATTCTGGGGCTAAGCTCTTGAATAACTGTCGAAAAAAAAAATTTGTGATTTGTACGTTTTATATCCTACAAACGCATTGCTGCGAGAGCTATATTTATTTGATTCAATAAATTATCTGCACCGACTAACATGAAAGAGGCGGTGTTGTTCATGAAGAGCCAACGATTGGCGATCCGCCAGGATTTAGACGACTCTATTAAATCGCAAAGTGTAAAAATAATAGCAATTAAATGGAATTTTAAATGTGACAGTCTGAAAACTTCCTGTAAAATCTTTGAATTAGCTGCCATCTTCATATCGAAGTTTGTAAGAAAGCCAAAATTCTTGCGAAGCCATGCCATATTTTTAATTTCGGAGTAATAATCCACCCCTTTATTATTTATTTCTATAATAACTTCAAGACAAATCTACAGATATGTCTGATATAAAAGAAGGATGATAATATGTGGCACCCTATTGTGGTACCGTGGAATTGTTCCTACATAATAAGGGAGATAAAAATACCTCGACAGTTTATTATTTTGGTTTTTTCTGGTTAGGTGGAAACGACTAAGCCTACAGATGAAAAAGTAAAAGTAAGAGGTAGTGCCATGCTTTGCAGCCGAATTGGGCTGGCATGACCGGGGGGTACCTCTCGCTCACATAACACCGGCGTCAAGTGATAGCTTTGCTGTCGCATTTCGTGCGGCTTGTGAGTTTCCGGTGATCCATTGGTCCCCTAGGGAAAGGGAGAAAACGCATCTGCAAAACTTTTGGTTGTGCGGATGACTATGGGCGTCGGTAGTCACTATAAGTCTCCGACTACTCTGTTGCCTTCTTATGACATAAACAAGTCTCGGTTCAAATAATAGTGTCATTCTTTGCTGGATGGAAAGGGAATCGCTTATTCATCATCATCATCACCCTATAATATAATATAGACCTGCCTTAGTGAACGCCAAGACGTCCGATTCAACTATGCAATATTTTAATATTACAAACAGACACTCCAATTTTGATTATCTGTGTATTTAAAGGACGCTATAGCAGTACAGAACTTAAGTTCTCGAAAATTTAAATTGCTTACCTAATAGGTTAATAATATTTCCAAAATTCCCTCGGCCCCATCGAATAACTTTGGTTGCCGGTCGCCGGATTCCTGTGTCTTCCCGGCATCCAGGTAATATCGAAATTCCCCAAGTTTGGCAAAACTTCCCTTCTATTAATGTAATTTTAATATCTTAGCCATTAACTAAGTTGTTCGAATATTTGCTCAAATTGTTTTTAATAACACTATCTAAGGCGTAGCTTGCTTAAGTTTGTGTATGCCGAAATATTATGTATATAAATATATTTTGAAGACCTCTGTGGCTCAATGGCTAGCGCGTTGGCGCTCAAACCGGAGGCACCGGGTTCTTATCCTGCCAAGAAAAAAAAAGTGTGTTCCTGGGCCATGGATGAGTATTAAATATGTGTATTTACTAATTATATAATAAAAATCTTAAATAAATGTACGTATAGTATAAAAGTATTAGATATATTTCCGTTGTTGTAATTATTATTATGTGTAATTAGTATTATTATGTATGCCGAATATATAGCTACGATCCGTTAGATGCGATGCGTGTGATGCGTAACGAATGTAATCAAAATTCATTAGGAGTAGTACCTAAATACACGTCTTAACATACAGACGTGTATAAGTCTTATCCTTAATCCATATTCATAAAAAGTCCTTACCATAAATTTATTCTTATTACCCGACATAGTAATATGACATAAATCCTTATTCCATTTTCATTAAAAAGTCCTTATCATAAAATTATTCCTATCATGTACTTAGTATTTAACTGCCCAATAAATTCTAATCGTTATTCATGTCTGATATATTGTCTATTAAACGACGGGTTTATAGTCGAATTGTCGCAGTAATCCAATATGAGTAATTGCTAAAATCGATTATGGATCTATGAAGAATCTATCATTTTCATATAGATGGAATTTTTGTTATTATTATCGTACATAATGTATCAACATTTTTTTTTACCTAGCCCATACTACTTAAAGAGTCTTGCGAAAACTAAAGTAGCCGATGTAGTCCTCGCAAATTCAAAGCTTAAATGTGACTGGGCTGAAAAATTATTTAAACAAGTAAATTTTTAGAAAAACCCCGAGATTGCAACATAATTTGCTGCCAGTCCTTCATTTGATTTTTACAATATGTCAAGACATGTAAAAATCAAATGACGTAGTGTATTCTCTCATTTGATCGTGAATGGTTTGGTCGTAAAGCAGACTGTGCGACCATCGCACAAGCTTCGGTCCTATGTGACAAGTTTGATCGTGAATGGTTTGGTCGTAAAGCAGACTGTGCGACCATCGCACAAGCTTCGATCCTATGTGACAAGTTTGATCGTGAATGGTTTGGTCGTAAAGTAGACTGTGCGACCATCGCACAAGCTTCGGTCCTATGTGACAAGTTTGATCGCGAATGGTTTGGTCGTAAAGCAGACTGTGCGACCATCGCACAAGCTTCGGTCCTATGTGACAAGTTTGATCGTGAATGGTTTGGTCGTAAAGCAGACTGTGCGACCATCGCACAAGCTTCGGTCCTATGTGACAAGTTTGATCGTGAATGGTTTGATCGTAAAGCAGACTGTGCGACCATCGCACAAGCTTCGGTCCTATGTGACAAGTTTGATCGTGTATGGTTTGGTCGTAAAGCAGATTGTGCAACCGCTTTACGACCAAACCATTCAAATTGAACCGAGGAGATGCTCTTTGTACCTTTATTATAAGAAGAGGAGAATAATGAACAGGGTTTCTCTCTACTTTAGTCTCCTCTAGGGACAAAGATGGGAACCTCGCCCCATTGCACTGTCTCGACGTTGAGAGGGTTGTTCTGTGGTGCAGGACAACCCCAGCACCTCCGCTGTAGGTCCCCTGGGAGACTGACTAGCCATCGAGGTGTCCTGTTGCTCAACAGATCCGGGGCACCGTACCGAATGCGTCATTGGTGGCAGATGTGGTAGCCTAGTAGGTAATGTATAAAGTGTGTTTTTAAAACCGAATAAGAATCTATTTGAGTGCGAAATTCAGTTACATAATCATATTTTCAGTTTTCAGTTAAATAAGCCAAGCATATTTTTACAGAAAATTTTGTTTTTGCTTATTTACTTGCATCTCGCATAGCGCACGATGACAAAATTTTATTTAAGAATTGAAGTTTAAACTTGCACAATCTAAGTAGTTAAGGGATGCATGTTTGTGAGGATGCAATTTGTGGATCTTACGATTTTTTTTATTTAAGGTATGAAAATTTATTACTTTTTATCATGCGGGAAGACGATCTCCGTACATTGGCAGGCCCGTGTTGAACTCGAGTGCCAAGGGTGGGTCGTCTTGGCATTATTTGAAGGACCGGACACGCGCCAGAGTGAACTGAGCGTCCTGAGTAGGGCAAGGCTCTCCATACGCGCGCAAGCTGATAACAAAAAGACGTAAACGACAAAATGGGTTTTGCTATTTTATTGCGTTTCAAACGATAATTGGAGAAATTACTTCTATCATTTTAAAGAACATGTCACTCATCTATGAAGAAAGTAAAGACGCTTAAACCGGTTCCGTTGGTCCATATGATGTAAATCTCTTTTTCTAACAGGTATGTATGTTTGATATTTTTTTCTCTGTTACAAAAGTGACCTAATCATGTATTGAAAACTAACAAAATAAGGTTTTTACCATGAACCAACTTATATATTCATTCGTTTTGGAATTACTGAAATAATTGAAATGATTGACGCCAAAATTTCCAATGCGTCCTCTTAAGTTTTCAGTTAAGTTTAAACCAAGCAGTTAAGTTGAATTTAAGTGATTACCCCAATTGGATTTGTGAGACATGGATGTTGCAGACAGCACTTAGTTATATTTTAAGTGGCGATGAGAAGTGGATTGATAACAATTAAAATTATTAAAACCTATTATACTATACGTATATTTTAACTTACTTAAAAGGAATCCAATCACAAATCAGGTATTATAAACCTATAAGATACTGAATAAAGATGATTATTATTATTATTATTATTTTTAACAGAAATAAAAAAATATTCTTTTTGTTAGTTTTTGATTATTTGTGCAATACTTTGGTCTTAGATTGTGACGTTTTTTTATCGGTTTTATCGGTTTTATAGCGATAGTTGTTTCCCGTGGTTTCACAAACATAGCAAGCTAAATAAAACCGTTTAAAATTAGTATTATTTTCTCAAAAACATCCCGGATCTATGCACAATAATATTTAAAAAATGCAACTTTTAGTTTTGGAGATAAGCACGTTCATACAAACATACTCTTCGGCTTTGTTAATAAAACTAAAGTGTCTGTTTTTAATATTAAAATAACCGCTTTTTAATAAATGCATATGGATGTATACACGGTTATATACCAAAATAGCCTTTTTTACAATTTTTGTTTGTCTGTTCCGGCTAATCTCTGAAAAGGCTAGGCCGATCTTGATGAGATTTTCACTGGCAGATAGCTGATGGTATAAGGAGTCATTTAGGCTATAAAATAATCATCCTCAATCCGCGTTCAGCTGTAAATCTAAGTTAATGCTGCCGAAGCTGCGGGCAACAACTAATATTTGATAATAGTGTTTCTAATAATAAGTTTGTTCATGTGTTCATGCCACGGTCTATCCATGTGCATAATCTCATCCAAAAACATTCAAACATTTCAAGTAACAAACCAACAAACTATCACTCTAATATTAATGGAGTTTCCAGAAATAACTCTACCGACGATCTTGAAAACCATTAAAAATAAATCCTCAGTTTTTCCCGCATTTCCATTTTCAATAAGGCTTTATGAAGAACAAGTTTATCTAATGGTTTGTGGGCTGTGGTAGGGAAATTTTAATTACATACAATAGTACTGCAATATAGGGCTTCTAATGTCCGTGTTGGATGCGAGTGGCTGCTCGGTTGCCTCCTTATGACAAAAAAATTACAAATATTATGTCATACTAAAAAAAAAAGGAAAAAAATAAGTAAAATCACTATCGTTACCAATCTTAGAAAGCTTTAAGATCCACTGTCGAGTAATAAAATTAATATAAAATTAAATTTTCTTTTCAATGGAGAGTCGGTGACAAATAGAACCCGACGGTAATTTTATTTAGTTAATTATATTAGTTAAGTTTCAGACTGATATTAATTTGTTTTATTATGACTGTGACTTGGACATTTTTATTAATTCATTTATATACAAAGCTTATGAATAAAGTAGTATTATTAGTTAAAATTATATTTTAACTTCTGCTCCCGTCTGCATGGGTACCACCATCTTGGTTGCTTCTTTAATTAAAGCTCTGCTTTGTTTCGGCTAGAAGGGTAAAACAGGGTGTGTAATTAAAACAAAGACTTATCTTACATCTGCCAGTTTTTCTATCGAAATAACATTAAATCTATGGGCCATGGTCGCTTTTTACACCACGTCAATCTGGTCCCGTGGTAAGTTCTCGAAGAACTTGTGTTACGGGAACCAGACAACGGAAATATATGTAATACTTTTATACTATACATATTATATTTAAGATTTTTACTATATACACATGTCAAATACACCTCCATGACTCAGGAATACAGAAAACTTTTTGTTCCCTGGTGGGATACCTATTAATTTATTAAATTCAATTAGTTTGTAGTTTTAGTAAGCACATGATTAATTGAAGTTATTTTAAATAATATCTATAATAATATAATAAATCCCTACTTTGAAAATTATTATCTGATTTGAAGTACGGGCAATTTATTAATTAGTCACATATCAGAATTTAGATACTATTTAAAATAAAGTTTTTACCCTGAGGATACAATTTACTAAGGTAAAGATAAAACTGATTCCAGATATTTTTTTTACAAATCTACAATCTACTCATCCAAAATATAGCAATTGCTGGAAAAAATAATCAGTGAGATGAAGCGAAACCTCGAAACCAGCATGCGTGACGTGTTTGAAGGTGTGTGAAGTTGAACAGCCCATCTAGTCCAACGTATAGGCAAAGCATGGCCAAATAATATTTTCCTAGCCTGATTATTCATTTAGCCGACAATAGTGAAGCTGTATAGTCGTGTCCCCACCATGGTTCAGGCCTTGACGTGGCGGTAGGGCTCAGTAGCCTAGGGTGAGCCCAGCACCTTGGGCGAAGCTTATTGAGCCGAGCTCTTTGTACCCCTCTTATAAGAAGAGGAAAAAAAGAGCAGCGGGCAAGGGGCGAGGGATGGGAACCTCACTTCATTGTACTGTCCCGACGTTAGGAGGGGTTGTTCTGTGGTGCGGGACAACCCCTCTGTGGTGGTGGCGTCGGTCCCTTGGGGGACTGACTAGCCGTCAAGGTGCCCCATTTGCTTATTCGATCCGGGACACCTCACCAAAGGCAGCATTGGTGGCACTTGCCGTGTTTTAGTGGGTAGAGCTGCGGCCTGCGTGCACTTACCAGCTTTCGGGCGCAGCGAGTTCCACATACCCGCGTGAGGAGACCCACTCCCCTGTGGGATACCTCATTTTCCCGGCGGTAGAGAAAAATAAAGGCGAAGCTGCGGGAAACAACTATTTTTTTTATAAAAATGTAAAGCAATCAGTGATGTGGCAGCATTAATTGGAAATATCGAAAAAATCTTGATGAATCCGTTCGAAATAATTGTATATTGCTACAACCACAATTATTTTATTTTGAGAAATATTGTTCAGATTTTTTACAATACCACCAAACTTATTTTATACATACACAATTTGTGTTACATAACTATTTTGAATCAAGGTTCGAACATACTTTTACTAGAAATTGTTGTTTGTTTTTTTGGTCCTTGTTTTTATTTTTTAACCGACTTCTGAAAAAGGAGGAGGTTCTCAAATCGGATGTTTGTATGTTTTTTGTTTCTTTTCGTTTCACATTTTTTTTCGGAATGATCTATCCTAACGGCCCAAAGGCCCTAATTCTACATCGGATTAGTGTGAGCCGATTTGGTTCACTTACGGTTTGCTAAAATGGGGGGTTTCCCCCGCCCACCGTGTAGTCATCGACCACACGGCCTCCTGGCGTCGGATTGGGTTGGTTTCACATGTTTATAATCGTATTGTATGCCTTTTCAGGTTGCTAAAAAACTCATTTCTACGAGGGCGGCACTGAAAATTTCGGGAATCAAGGAAGTGACACAACATTACTATTTAAAAATTTTGCTCTTCACAGAGCAAATGCGGTATCCATCGGGAAAACAACTTTTTTACACCTAATTGTTCATGCAAGATTATTTGTATTTGACTCATGCCAATGTCTAAAGTTGTTTAAATTTCGCGGTATTTCAGATGTCGATCTTCCTCAGTCAGCTTACGCACAGCATCAACGTTTTCTTGGGTGACTGCAGTTTTTGGACGACCTTGACGGGGATCATCACTGAGCTTGACACGTCTACGTTGAAATTCAGCAAACCAGCTATAAATTGTAGTTTTGGATGGGGCTTCATCACCAAATGCAGAAATTATCCGGTCAACACACTGTTTTTGTGTTAAACCACTTCGAAAGTCATAATAAATCATCGCTCTAGAATTTTCTCGAGTCAATTCCATTTTCTCAACGACTAAACAAGTTTAACAAGACCTTGTGAGAAGACCGAGAATCTTTTTTTAAATAAATAGATGGTATTCGATTTTTAAAACCGAGGAGTTTTCAATTAAAAAGATTTTAATATGACAGGAACAGTGGAAATATTCCATTCCCGATACTTTTAGTGTAGCCTATGTACTATATTTCTGAAAAATAAGTTGCTGACCTGAATTAAGAAAAAAAATCTAAATTGCAAAAAAGTTCCTCAACTGTCAAATATATATATGAGAACATTATTTTTTGGCGAAACTATACTATTTTAGCTGTTCGCTGCTTTTCTATGTTAATTGGATAGGACAACGGGCAGGCGAAGCATATGATAGGAAGTGGTCAGCGTCGCCTATGAACATAAAAAAGTTAACCTAAGCTTGTAATTACTCTCAACTCTGCCTATACCTTTATTACGCTTCTATACGAAACACAGTACAGCTGTTTTACGGGAGAAACAAGCAGATGGTGGTACCCATGCAGCCGGGAGCGCGGCAAAGCGTGGGAAAGGCAACGGTAAAACATTCATTTCTTAAATTAGATACGAGGGAAAAAAATGTAGGGTTGGAAAAAAAAAAAACATTTTTTTTTCGAATATCATTTAATTTCGACTAGAAATGTTAAGTTCACGAGATCTTTGGCGTTTACATCCTTTCGAAAGTTGAATAAAGCTTACATAGAAAATATTATGTACAGTACAGGAGCAACGTTAATAGCTCTAATAAGATTCAACTCTATATAATTATTTACACATATTTCTACCAATTAACGTATAATAATTGAGATTTTTGTAAAATCTGTGTGAACTACATGTCTAATTTAAGATGGATAGATAAACCTTTATTTTATTTACTAAAATCTTACAGTTTAAATATAGAAAAATTAAGAAACTATATTTGTACAAGACTCAGTACTATTTCTGTCTTACGTTCTCCTGAACCTATTTGACTTTTACTGCCCTTTAAAAAAACCTCCAACCCGATGCCAGGAGGCCATGTGGTCGCAGACTTCACGGCGGGGGGCAACCCCCCTCTTTTACAAACCAAAAGTGAGCCAAATGGGCTCACACTAATCCGATATAGCATTAGGGCCTTCGGGCCGTTAGCGTAGATCCATCCGAAAAAAAAAACCTTCTCCAAACGAGCAGTACGATATATCTTTAAGTTTCATGAGCATGTTTATATAAATGCACAATCTTTACGCGGGTTTTTTTTTCGGAAGGATCTATGCTAACGACCCAAAGCCTAATGCTTCGTCTGAAAATTGTGAGCCGATTTGGCTCACTTAAGATTGATTATTATTGGGGGGTTGCCCCCCGCCAACCGTGAAGTTTTTGACCCCACGGCCTCCTGGCATCGGGTTGGATTGGATTTAGTTGGATTACGTGTTATTGCAACCTTATGATTAGCTTTTGCTCTTTGAACATCGTCATCGTCATAATCAAATCGTATTTTCCACCAATGAGTAGCTCTACTTTTATATTTACTCTTCTTAAATAAATGAATATATATTTGATATATTTTTTTTATCCCAAAGAATTTTGAAAATAAATGGCTTATACGAATTGTCTTTTATTTACTCGAACGAATTTGTAATTTCAGCATAACACAATGCTTTGAAATATTCAATTTCAAAAAATCGAGTATTCTTTAAAATTTTGTTGATATAATATTCGTTTTGACGACCATTGTGATTCAATGGTTAGCGCATTGGCACTCAAGCCGGAGGTAGCGGGTTCGAATACAGCCAGGGAACAAAAAGTTTTCTGTATTCCTGGGTTAAGGATGTGTATTAAAATTTATGTATTTATGTAATAAAAATCTTAAATATATGTATAGTATAAAAGTATTAAATATATTTCCGTTGTCTAGTACTCGTAACACAAGTTCTTCGCGAACCTACCCAGACCAGATTGACGTAGTGTAAAAGCGTTCATAGAAATTATTATATTATGTTATTTAAAATATTGTTAACAAAATAGAAGTGACAGTAATAATCCGTTTTAGTAAATCAAGATAATCTTTTGATACCAAAGCTTATTAAATACGGGTAGAACATAAGGTATTGTTAAGTCTATCATTCACGTATATTACGAACATTTCGCCTTAGTATTTCGCATGAGATTATTTATTATTAACATACTAACAGCTCCCCGCAGTTTTGGCCATTTTATAAAAGACTCGTGTCCAGCAGTGCGACATATACAGATTATTCTTATACCAGCAACCTCGCAAGACTAGATAGATATTAGAAAATATGTTGGTCCTAATTTTCATAATTCATTAAATTTTATTTTCATAAAAAATATATTAATTTAATTCTGTCTAAATGTTATTATTTTTTCACTAGCGCGAAACATAGACTTACAATTGTCACGACAGTACAATAAAAATATGAAGAATCATTTTTATTAGTGAGTGATATTAAAAGTCATAGAATAATTAACATTCTTAGTTAAATAGTCCTGTGAGGTTGGTGTTTTATAACTGATACTGTGCAGGTCGTTGTGATGATGAATTTGTCGCATAACGTGTTGTTAGTTGAATGATTGATTACTGCAAGGTGTGGCGTTTTATCTGTTTCTAATGGCTTTTACATTTTCTGGCCTGACACGTCGACGGAGCTATTAGATTTGATTTACTGCAATGACTTACGTTTTCTCGTGTTTACAGGTTTTCATATATAGCGTGATGTGGTTTAAGCGGCAGCATTTAATGTGTCAAAGTGCTAATTTTTTCGTTTAATTTATGCGGCATGAAAATACGTGTTACGTATTTGGTATATTTATGTTTTCATAGGTTAGCTCTGTTTTGTGGTCAACGTCGCTCATGACACGACCCTTATGAGACATGGGACTGGACTTTATGGTACTAACCCTGGTATATTCTGACGGGAGAACCTGGGACGCATGGTTGTCGGTCTAATCTCTTTCTTCCTTCTTTTCTGTTCTGCTTTCTGAATACAGCAATACTATTCAATAGAGATGATAATAAGATGTTTGTAATGCAGAAGAAAACACACATAGTGTACAAATAAATAATAAATTGAAGATTATTAATACAACCTAAATTAAAAAAAAATTGTAAAAAATAATTAAAAAAAATACCACCGAAAGATTTATTTTTAAACAAAATAATACATATTTTTATATACTCATGCTCTGCAATACATGATGAGATCAATAAATATTTATTATTATTAGTTTTCATTAAATCATAGTAATGAATTTTTAATTCCACACAGATTTTACGTTTGATTATAATATAACATTTTCTAATACATCTTATAACAATATTTTTTACAATACGTATATAAATACAATATAAATATTTCTTACCGTAATAAATAATTAAAATTTAATGTAATTTTGAGGTTATATTATATCACTTAACACACAAAATATTTTATGCTTTAAATCTAAAATATTTCTGAATATCCGTATACTATTATTATATAAGATATTTTATACGATATTATGATAATTTTAGTATCGAAAAATAGTATTTTTATGAATCTAGATTGATACCTTCGCAAACTCTGCAAACCCTCAAAAACCTTTAAACCCCCTCAAACTCATAAAACCCCCCCGCTCGTAAACCCTCGCTCGAATCTAATGATAAAGCTAATTATTACTGGTTACATTATAACTACAAATTCTCAACTATAAGCGAAACAACAAAATCCGCATAAATCTATATTAATTACTTAATTAACTTAACAATATACATTAACTAATAAAATTCATTAGCGCTTTTCCCCATGTCATTATTTTCTTAAATTATAATAAAATATATTTGGATATATCAAAACCACGTTCTCTAATGTACAAGTAACATTTAAATGGTCAAAAATGGTCAAACATAACTGATTAAATTTCTTCTAGAAACTTCTACTATTTATAGGCTCTACTTGAATCTACTGCTACTCTACTCACAATTTTTATGTGAAACATATTGTCGTGCTTTGACTTGAATGCCGTGACTCCAAACGGTATGACACTGTCATTACGTGATGACACCGTAGTTGACAATTCCTTTGTATGTGCGCCTATTTATATATTTTATTTCGTCTTTTGTTATAGATTTTATGAATTATGAATTTTAATATTATTTTTTGAAGTGAAAAGTAAAAATTATGGTATTATTAAATAAAAAACTTTTTGTAGTAAAAACTTCTTTAGGCGCATTGAGCACTTATTGGTTGAACAAAACATTAGGGTCATCATCTCGGAACGCTGGTCACCGAACATTAAGACGCAAGGGTGTCCGTCGCTGAACGCTTTCGAATGCTAATGTGACATTAAGACGTCAGCGTAAACAAAAATCATGGAACTCGAGTCATCGTCACCTAACGCTTTCTAACGTTAGTGTGACATTAAGAAGAAGAAGTCATAATGTCATAATTCTAAGCTATAAGCTTTCACTTCTATCGGCACTCCTTATGATGAGATTTTTTTGAAGTGTAAACTTCTTTTAGCGCGGTACGTATATTTTTAGATGAGATAAAATCTCTGAACTCGCGACACCGCACACGAAACGCTGGAGACGCAGTTTGACGTTTTCACTTCTATCGGCAGTCCCTGTGACTGGTTGGGTTTTTTTATACCAGCTACAATGCATCATGGAGATGTTTTTCTAAAGATTAGTGATGTAGGTATGTGAAATAACAATATACAACAGACCTTTACGGATTTAGAGGAGATAATGGACCAGGAAAATGATGTTCGGCCCAGATAAGTGAAATAAAATAAAACAGAGACGTTTAAAAAAGAGCCTACTCAAGTTCGAACCTGCATCTTGCAAAATCTTATGTGTGCAAGCGCCATTGTACTGTCCCGACGTTTAGGTGACGTCGGTCCCTTGGGGGACTGACTAGCCGTCGAGGTTTTTAGATCCAGGGCACCTCAGCAAAGGCGGCATTGGTGGCACTCGCCGGGTTTTAGTGGGTAGAGCTGCGTCCACTTACCAGCTTTCGGGCGCAGCGAGTCCCACATACCCGTGTGGGGAGACCCACTCCCCCGCGCAATAGCTCAGAGCATTTCCCGGCGTTAAAAAAAAGGTGAAACTTTGGGCACCATTTAGTAAATATCAAGTGAAAATATCAAGAAGAATTCTTTCCCTCGTAGTTTTCAATAACCAACAATGACAAAATTAGTTTAACAAAAAAAGATGTTAATAATATGTTTGACCATTTTCAAGTACTTCCTAGGAAAGGTACATTTGACACAAGCTATATTTGTATGACATAGAACACCTATATTTCTTATAACATTTAGGAGACCTCTAAAAATAATTTAGTTATTCATATAAAGTATAAATCTAGCATGATTTGTGACTATAATGCATCCATTGAAAACAATATTATCCAAATGAAAACTAATTTTATTAATACGATTCCTAAATTCCGAATTCAACATCAAACATTGAAATTCTATTTGAAAAATCGAATTCATAAAATTCTGTTCCAAATTTAATTTCTTAAGCAAATTATCTAGAATTAATGTGGAACAAGGAAAAATAATTAATAATTGTAATTAGGATTTTACACTTAATAATTTCCTGCGCCTTTTGAAATAATTAATTTCCAATACATTTACGAAGATTAGGTAGGTTTGTGGTATATCACGGCTTATGGGAATATTAAATTGTAATTACAATATTAAATATCGGAATATTGTGGAAATTATTACAAATTATTACAAATGATGTTAAAATTGAAAAATTAAAAAAGGAATTGTTTTTTATTTAGAATAAAGATATTATGTTATATTAAACTAAAGAATTATTAAGTTATTGAAAAATATTATTTAAAAAAAATCCCAAGGTAGAAATTACTAATTCAAGCTTAATCAATTTAATTTAGAATTCTTATCAACCATTTAAAGTATCGGATACAAAAATTTACTTTAACATAAGTAAAAATATTTTATCTTATTTATTCTCGTTTTATGCAAAATATCAGTAATAAATAAATCGAAACTCTAAATCTAGTTACAAAACTGTCATTCAAACATATTAAAAAAAAAACTAAAAAGATTTTATAAGGTGACTATTATTCTTTTCTTTGGTAAAATCGACTATTCTACTAGTTAGTAACATGAATTGATAAATATTTTAAAATGGAACATTAACAACACTTATATTTACAAGCGTTTTCGATAATTTAAAGTTATTTACAAAAGTATCACAGGATTTTAATAATCAGCGGGTTATAAAACTAAAAGTTACTAAAAATCAAATACATACACTAATTACAGTTCTATTTACTATAAAATATTAGTTGTTCTTTTTCCGCATTCGATCTTGATCGTTAAGAAGTATTTTTACCTTTTGTAATCGAATCGGGAAGTTACCTTTACCTCAATGCTTTCTTTGGAATGTTATCGGGAATTTACCTTTAACTCTAAGGTACTTTGCAGACACTATTATAATACGTCATGTTTTTTTTTCTTCATTATTTGGTTTATTTTTTTATGTCATAAGGAGGCAACCGACTTCACCGAAGGTAACTACCGACACCCGCACAACCAAAAGTAATGCAGATGCGTTGCCCTCTTTTACCCTATCCCCCCAAAGGGCCATTAAAATGGAAGTTTATTAAAATACTTCAAAATTGGCTTTTTTAAGATAGTACAAAAGTTCTTTGAAACGTCTATATGTGTATCTTCTAATTATATTTTTAATTAAGTTACAGAAATGGTTTAACTAAATATTTTTTTCATTTCTCACAAAAAGGTTATGAAATTATTAATATTATAATGTTTATTAATAAATGTAATAATAATAATAACAATCACACAAAAAACTAATGTTTTTGAGTTCTGATAAATTAAAGACAAGACTAAGTTGAATTGTTGGGAAGTTATTTGTAATGGGAATTTCTTACCTAAGTTACCTACCGATACCTTAAATTGTATTTTAATACTATTAGATAACAATATTTTTCATAAATTTACTATATATATGTTATATATATATATGTTGTATGATATGATTATATTTTTACAATTTGATAAGTAAAAGAAAGTCATACTATGATGGCTTACCATCTTACCACTAAGTAGAATAAAACATTTAGAGGTAAGTTTACAACAGTTTTTATATGCCAGTGGGACTCCTAATGTCAATTTTTAGTTTAGGAAAACGTAGGTTAATGACATAGAAATTTCTATAGAAAGCTCATGAAGGCATAGATTTAGCCATCGAGCATAATATAACCGGATAGAGTAGCAAGAACCATACAATTACGAAACTGGTCAGTGATTTGTCACTGACGTTAAAGCAAATCAACTAATCAGTGATCTGTGTGTACGTCCTATTGGCCAATCATCCATCAATGGCCATCAGTCGGCCAATCTGAGCGCCGAACCAGCGTCGCAGCACCAATTCGGCGGATGTTTTTTCATACAAAACACGTTACATTACCGGTCTATTCCGGCTACAATGTGCTCGATGGATTTAGCTAAACGATATACTTAACAATGAATTTCTTGAATGAATTGACTCATTCATCAATTGAATTGCTTATTTTCACTATTAAAACCATTTAATAGGGATATTTAACGTGTTCTTTTATTTTGTTGAACTCAATATTTCGACATTCCTTTCGAATTCCTTGTTCACGAGAAATATCGAGCTCCGCGAAAAAAAAAAACGTTATTTTTTTTAAATATTTGCAATAATTTAATGAATTCGCTAGTGATGGACTGGGTATTGGTGAATTTTCAATTTTCACATGCAATAAAGCAACCTAGATTTTGAAATTTTACAGCTTGGGAATTTTCGATATATATATTTTATTCTGATTATTGCATGCAAGTTTAGAATATTTTTCAATATTTTCGCATGATTTTGTGATCATCATCATCAGCCTCAATCAGGCCACAGAACGTTTTTATCCACTAAAACTGAGTCCGGAGGAAGAGTCTAGAATCTTCTCAACAATTTTTATGTATTTTTGATATCAACATTAAATAAATTATACAAATTGTCTTTAATCATTTATAAATAAAAAATATATGTCTCTTATATAAATAATTCATAATTTAAAAAATAAACGCTTTTGATATGTACGTTATAGGTATATTATACTTATATCTAAAAACGAGAATTCTAATACTTAATAATTCGATATAGGATGAGATCATATTCAGAATTTATTTGTGTTTTAGTAAAATATAGTATACAACGACTTGATTTTGACTGTCATTAACAATGTCATGAAGTAGTTTTATGACAGTACTTTCCTAAACCCACGTATAATACAAATAAGTTTACTGAAAGTTGGCTTTTTAATTAATCCGTTTTGGAAAAAGGTTATAAAAAGAGGTAACAAAATTCGTAGATTTTGACTACGTAAAAGATATGAGAGGAGATAGAGATAAGAAAAGATAAAAAGAAACCCAGCTTATAGAATAAATAAGGACATTAAGACGACAGTATTTTAACAACCTATATCTGAAATTAATGTCGTAAAACTACTTTCACTAGTTTATTTTCTACTAAAACATTCAAACAGTCTTATACCACATCGCTTTTGTCGAGTAGCCCATTATTGCTACTCCCATCTTCTTGTCAAATGTGGTAGTCCTTTAATGGTTTCACTGACTCAGCAGAGGACCTTGGAGTGGGGTCCACCGCTGACAGCCCCAAGGACCCACTTCTCCTCACCACCAGGGTCTTCGTGCCATAATCAGTGACGAAGTTATCGTTCCTCGTGGGTGTGTTGGCGCGTACCGTCTGGTATCCGCAGCAGGGGGGACATTTTGAGGTTAGAATCTTCTTGAACGCTTCTCGGAACTCCGTGTTGAAGATGGAGTAGATGATTGGGTTGAAAGCGGAGTTGGAATATCCGAGCCAGGTCAGGATCTTGAACGCGAGGTCTGAAATGGAATTGTAGATATAATAATGCCTTTTTTATGTTAGTTGGATAGGCAAACTGGCAAACGTGCCACCTAATGGTGTGGTCGACGTCGCCCATGAACATTAGTTTACCTGGAACGAGCCCAACACATAGATGAGTTGCCTATCCTGAGACATAAGATGTTAAGTCTCGGTGCCAGTAATTACACTGCCTGTCTTGCCCTTCTCTCCGAAAAACAGCAAAGCTGTTTCACGGGAGAAATAAGCAAGATGATGGTATCCATGCGGAGCTCGGAACAGCGCTTCCCTCCCACCGGCCTATGGGCCATTCCATGTCAAATTGACCAATGGTTGGATGTAACCTTTTGATACCGACGAATCTAGGTCAGAAGTTTTCTTTCATCATATTTTTTATGTCATACGGAGACAAACGAGCAGTCTGAGCCTTATGGTACCCATAAGGCCTTATGACGCCCATACACATCCGCACAACGAGAGGTTATGCATTGCCCTCCTTCTCCTTATCCCCCGAATGGGCCACTGAAAAGTCACAAATCGCATGAAACGCGACAGCATAGTTGTCACTTGACGCCGGTGTTATGTGAGCGAGAGGTACCACCCCGGTCGTGCCGTACCAACTCGGCTGCAAAGTAGCATGGCACTACCTCTTACTCCTCTTTCTCTCATATAAATGACTCTAATTTCAGTAATATCCGGCTTCTATGGTATATTTATATTTAATATAGCCTTTTCTGTACAGTCCAAATATTTTCCACATCCAACCCTCCTAAGCCCTAGTTTCACTGCAGTATCCCTTTATCTCAATACAGGAGCATTCTCTCCTGGATAAAAGGATTTAGTTCGATTTATATACAGGGTGTTTATATGGAATGCAGTAATAGTATTTTTACTACTAAGGTAATTTACTTTAGCTTTATAGATGCTGTTGTTTTTTTTAAATATTTAAATGTTTTTATTTCTTATTGTTTTCTAATGTTTACGCGAATTTCACTCATTATAATAAAACAATTTTTTTTACGGATTTTATCGCGGTTTATTAGGATTTTTACAAGCCCGACGTTTCGGATACTTTACAGCAACCATGGTCACGGGAGGACTGAGGTGTCATACGTCCTATCATTACAAAGTTATTCGAAACTACCCTATGATACATCAATATTTTGGTCAGTCCTATCTACGCAGAAAGTGCTAACTGTATCTTTAATCTGTGACATATTATGCTTGGATTTTGATTTGATAATTTTAATAATGGGATCCCAAGCAAGTGGTAAAAGCCAGCCATCTTCTCTATTGAAATTAGGATGTTTTTTAATTTCAATAGCCTCACGGATCATCCTTGGTTGGAATCTGTATTCTTTTACGAGGTGGTTTATCAAATCTGATATAATGGCGAGCTTTGTCAAGACTATGTTCACAGATGGCAGACTTAGTGTAGCGACGGTGTTTTAAATCAGCTATATGTCACGCGAGTTTTAATGGATCTTTTAGTTTGGCCTATATAAGAGAGACCACAGTCACAATCAGACGTATAGACGATAGGACGTATGACACCTCAGTCCTCCCGTGACCATGGTTGCTGTGAAGTATCCGAAACGTCGGGCTTGTAAAAATCTTAATAAACCGCGATAAAATCCGTAAAAATTGTTTTTTTATTTCTTACCAAATTGTTTGTCTGCCAGTTTGCCTATCTCATAAACAAAAAAAATCTTATCCTTACTGAATGTTATAAATGAGAAAGTGAGTTTTTTTTTGTTTCTTTCGCACGCCTAAACCGCAGATTTGATTTTTAAAAATGTTTGCGAAGAGATAGAAAATATTGTAAGGAAGGATACAGGCTATCAAAGTAATCATCATCAGTCCGGACACGTCTGTAAGTATGAGTTAAAATTGGCGAAATTGTAAGCAACAGCGAAATAAACGCACCCGGTATACAAGTCTTACAAAACGCTGCCACGATGTTCACGCAGAAGAAAGGCACCCAGCACAGCAGGAACACTCCCATGATGATGCCAACCGTGATGGCAGCCTTGTGGTCTGACACGTGGTACGGGGACGAGTGGACATGGGTATGAACCCTGGTCCGGACGGACTTGGTCCGGTTATCTGGCAACTGCACGGTCCGTGTCACCGCCCTGATCGATTTGACGTGCTTCTGCGCATAGCAGTACAGCCTGTGGACAAACGTTGTATATGAAAAAAAAACTGGAGGTGAGCGATAATGGTCTAGTCACTAGTGGGTATGGGCTCGGCCTCTTAAGTGAGAGCCGGGTTCGATCCTGACTCCCTGTAATGCCTAGAAATGGGTTTTTCTAAATTTCTTTGTGCACCTGAATATGAGACCATCGCTTGCTCACTAGTGAAGGAAACGTCGTGAGGAAACCTGCATACCTTATAAGATTAAAAGTCTTTGAAGGTGTGAAGTTCACCAACCCGCATTGGGGCAGCGCTTCGGTGAACTATAGCCCAAAACCCTCCTCGAAATCAGGTGAGCGAGCGAGAAAGACTCATGCCTAGTAGTGGGATATATAAGGGTTGATATTATTATATTATATTAAGTTACTATTTACCGGTGGGAGGGAAGCGCTGTGCCGCGCTCCCTGCTGTCGACGTCGCCAATGAACATAAACTAGTTTACCTAGGAACGAGTCCAGGCAACTCATCTATGTGTTGCCTATCCTGAGACACAAGATGTTAAGTCTCGGTGCCAGTAATTACACTGCCTGTATTGCCCTTCTCTCCGAAACACAGCATAGCTGTTTCACGGGAGAAACAAGCAAAATGTTGGTACCCATGCAGCCGGGTGCACCGCACAGCTCATCCCTCCCACCGGTGTGGACATTTTTGCTCATAACCTGCCGAAACTAATCAAATCAGTTCAGGAGTTTCTTGAAAAGAAGGAATAAATGAATAGTTTAATGTTATATGAACACAAGCATGTCATGCTTTTGGTTTCCTACTTGTACACCATCATCATCGTCATTGTCATTATAATAATCATTATCGTCGTCATAATCAGACTTTATCTGTCCACTGCTGAACATAATATGCCTCCTTCAATGAACGCCAAGACAACCAATCCCTAGCATTCAACACGGATATAAGATATGCTAATATAAATAAGTTAAGAATAAAAGTTAAATAAATTAAAAAAAAAACAAAATTTTATGTATACATTTTTCTATTTACTTATCGTATGTATTCCTATATATATAAAACTACAACTTGGATGAATAAGATAGTATGTGCATGTAAATTTTAATGAGGACTTTAGAAAATGTACAGCATTTTATATGTTTTATACATTTCGCTTTTATCCAAATTGTCGCTTTCATGTTTAAAATAGAGAAATTTTATGCTTTAAAAATACACGAATGTACCAAATGAGGTCATTGATAATATGATGAATAGCGAATATTCATGACATAAAAATAAAAAATATATAAAAAAAAACATACAAGTGTGAGTCCGGTTCGCGCGCTGAGGGTTCCAAACATTTACCGGTAGGAGTGCTGTGCCGCGCTTCCGGCTGCATGGGTACCACCATCTTGCTTGTTTCTCCCGTGAAACAGCTTCGCTGTGTTTCGGAGGGAAGGGCAAGACAGGCAGTGTAATTACTGGCACCGAGACTTAACATCTTATATCTCAGGATAGGCAACACATAGATGAGTTACCTGGGCTCGTTCCAGGTAAACTAGTTTATGTTCATGGGCAACGTCGACCACTTACCATCAGGTTGCACGTTTGCCAGTTTGCCTTTCTAACTAACATAAAAAAAATCTAGAATATACCCGAATAGAGTAGTAAGTAATGTGAACCATCAAATTCAGAAACTTGTCAGTGATTTGTCACTGATGTAGTAAAAATTCAACCAACTAATGATCGATATGGACGTCCCATCGGCCAAACATTTATTAATGGCCATCAGTCGGCCAATCAGAACCAGCGCAGCGTCGCAGCACAAACTTTGCGGAATTTGTTTTTATACAAAACATTACCGCTCTTGTCCGGTTATATTATGCTCGATGGTTCCGAATAACGTATTGTGTAATGTTTGTTTCACATATTATACCATATTTTAGATTTTTTCCTTTACTTATGTTGTGAGACGTAGCTAGACCAAACATTATTCTATTCCAATGAAGACAGACAGAAGACCAACAACGATAGAGAGAGAGAGAGACGCACAATGATGTGATCCTTGTCTATTTTATAACTTTGAGGAAGGGAACCCTAAAACAGTAAAACGATAAGAAAATATAGAAAAACAACTCAAACAATCGTATCAATTACATCATTAAACGTTTTTTTCTTATCCTCCGAAACGAGGTGATTAAAGTTAAAAAAACAGCATAAAGAAAAAGATTATAATGAAGAGATCTCTATCGTTTGGAAAGGAAAATTAAGACATTATTTTTATATTAATAGGGAAAATATTGGATCTTAGAGAATATTATTTCATGAAATGAAAAAAATCGTCGAACTTTCTCGAAAGCCTTTTACAATGAAGGACCTTCAAGAAGATAGAATACTCATATTTGAAGGCAACCTATTTCAAGTTCTCTGGTGTTAGTGTCTCGACTGGTGTCTGGTGTTAGTGTTTGCCCTCCTTTTCTAAAAAAAAATAAAAGAGGATGCTATTCTTATCATCAGCAATATTAAAAAAAAAAATGAAATAGTCGAGTATTCACTTTTTGAACCTTCCAAAAAGGGGTTTACCACATACCTGCAATATATGCTGATCATGACAATACACGGGAGTATGAACGATATGCAACTGGAGACGACAGCGTAAGTCGGAGTAAGCACCAGCGCGCACGTGGGATACCGAGCCTTCTGCATCGTGGTCTCCTCGGGAGGTCGGTGCAGGCCCAGGGAGATGGGAAGGAAGCTGACCATCACAGCCAGGAGCCATATCAGAGCGATGGTCACAATGGCCACCTTTCGTGTTACCCAGCGTCCGTATCTGTAACAAAAATTAACATATTAGTAACGTACGTATTAATAAATTGTCTCAAAGCTGGGCATGGAATTGAAAGGGATACAAATGACTAAATAGCACTATCTCTAAAACGAGCATTCGAAGCCTTTTGGCAACTATCGACGCCCATAATCATCCGCACAAACAGAGATTATGCAGGTGCGTTGCCCTCCTTTTCCTTATCACCCCTAACGAGCCACCGAATTTCGCACGAAATGCGACAGCATATTTGTCACTTATCGGAATATTAGTTTAAAATCAATCACAGAATTTTCCAAAGTGAGTTTATTAATCCTTACTATATTAATTAATTAATATTATAAATGTGAAAGCGTGGATGTTTGTTACGCTTTACCGCGAAAACTACTTAACTGATTATCATGAAACTTTGTACACATATTCTTGGAAGAAGTAACATAGGATACCTTTTATAAAAAAAAAATATTATCTTATATAGACGAAGTCGCGGGCACCAGCTAGTACCTAATAAAATGACGGATATCACGCATACGTATAACTGGTTGAAAAAGTCGATGGCGCGAACTCTAACTAAATAAATGTTATCTCACACGACATAGTGCGCGAACATGTGTGCTAGAATGAAATGCACAATGATTCATTCTTAAAATGTTAAGTGTGTAAAAACTATTAAGTGTATCTTTTTTTTTAAAATAAATTTACCTGAACATTTGAATAACTAATCTATGTCTGTACGGACTTTATTTTTGAGCTTTCGTGCTCCGTATACTATTTATTTAGCCTAAAATTGGGCTAAAATCAGTGTTGAAATACGAAAGTTTAGAAGCTCGTATTTTTTTATTGTATATTTTTTTACGATTCTTGGTGCATACAGACATAGATAATGACGAGATAAATTTATATTATCCTTAGTTTCTGATCGTCAGCGTCAAACACTTTAGTAATTACTGTTCTGCGTTTGTATGGCAAGATGAGCGACTTGTGTAACCTTAAGCGATATAATACTACAGATCCCTAATACAAACAGTATCATTTCAGCTAGCTAAGATTTCACATAATACTCTCCATGTAGTCTGCTAGAACTCATCTTTGTGGGATTATATTACATACATGAATGGATAGCCACGGCATATGCATGGATTTATGTATAAATGTCACACACTGTGAGAGTATCTCTGTGGTACCATCTAGTGGCCAATTACGACCAAGTAATGTATATTAAAACTTTATCCAGTTTCAAATTGACAATCACAGGATATATTTAAAGATATCAGACATTATAAATGAAACAATTTTACGAATTTTATCGCGGTTTATTAAGATTTTTACAAGCCCGACGTTTCGGATACTTTACAGCAACCATGGTCACGGGAGGACTGAGGTGACAGATGTCCTAACGTTACAAGTTATTCGAAACTACCCTATGATACATCATTATTTTGATAAGTCCTCTCTACGCAGAAAGTGCTAACTGCATCTTTAATCTGTGGCATATTATGCTTGGTTTTTGATTTAATTATTTTAATAATAGGATCCCAAGCAGGTGGTAAGAGCCAGCCATCTTCTCTATTGAAATTTGGATGTTTTTTTTTTATTTCAATAGCCTTGCCTTGGTTGGAATCGGTGTTCTTTTGCGAGTATCTGTGGTTTATCAAATCTAATATAATGGCGAGTTTTGTCTAGACTATGTTCACAGATTGCAGAATTGTAGCGACGGTGTTTTAAGTCTGCTATATATATGTTCTTTAACACGAGTTTTAATTGATCTTTTGGTTGTGCCTATATAATGAGTGAAATTCGCGTAAACATTAGAAAACAAGATATCAGACAAACAATATTTTCTTTCGCCTTTGAATCGGTGGTAGACTCAATTGACGTTCAAAAATATACTTTGTTGGTACTCTTTGAATACTAATTTTTGAATTGATTTTGATTTTAGTGTTCAAATAAACAAACTTGTATAAGTTAAATGATAAATTTGTGTTAATACAATATATTCATGATCATTTATTTTCTTCGTTCCATAAGTTGATCCATCGAAATTTGAACCTGCAATTATAATATTGACAGTAAAAGTTAAGATTTCAATAGAAATATAATTTCTGTCTGAATCACAAAAGTAGCAACGAAGATCCCATTTCAAATTTTTTTTTCAAAGAAAGATTTCAAAGAAAGAAATCCTCAGAGATTTTAATGTCATAATAATATTTCTGTCATTCTCTCGCAAATTGTTTCTCAAAAATATATTTATAGAGATTTTCTTTTCAATTTCAACTTGTAAGTAGTTTTAAGGTTTCGAAATAAGTTTTACATTTTTAGATATATAAGTATAGCTATGTTATTATGTTGGATGCAAGTGGCAAGGGATCAGTTGTCTTGACGTTCATTGAAGGAGGCCTATGTTCAGTAGTGGACGGATAAAGGCTGATGATGATGATATCACTGTCTATGTAAATATAATACTGTGAATTTATTTTATATTAGTTTATCACGTTGTAAAAGTAAATTATTTTCGACAATTTAATAGATAATAAGACGAATACACCATCATTGTCATGAGCCTGTTGTTGCCCACTGCTGAGCGTAGGCCTCCCTTTAGCCAACCTCATCAGACCCTGCTGCTGCTGCTTGTCTCATCCATGTTTTCAGCCTTTTTTTTTCTTTTTTGTTTCTTTAACGCCGGGAAACGCTCTGAGGCATCCCGCGGGGGAGTAGGTCTTCCCACGCGGGTATATGGGACTCGCTGCGCCCGATAGCTATTAAGTGGACGCAGCTCTACCCACTAAAACCCGGCGAGTGCCACCCATGACGCCTTTGGTGAGGTGCCCCGGATCTAGTAAACAAACAGGGCACCTCGACGGCTAGTCAGTCAGGCTAGGGACCGACGCCACTTCCACAGAGGGGTTGTCCCGCACCACAGAACAACCCCTCCCAACGTCGGGACAGTACAATGGGGTGAGGTTCCCATCCTCGCCCCTTGCCCCCTGCTCTTGTGTCCCCTTTTCTTATAAGAGGGGTACAAAGAGCCCCCTCGGCTCAATTAGCTTCGCCCAAGGTGCTGGGCTCACCCTGGGCTACTGAGCCCCACCGCCACGACAAGGCCTCTTTTCAGCCTTGCTTGCCAGCAATAAATATATATTTTTGTTTTTATATGTCCTAATCCAAGGTGTAAGCCATCACCATTTACACCAACGCGTAATGACTTACGTGCAAAAGTGAAGTGTTACTAACATAGTTTTAAGTCGTATTACTAACAACATAGTTTATACTTTTATTATGTATGTTTAGGTTAAGGTTCTATCTATGGGTTTATGCAGCCTGAAAATAAGGGTTTATTATTATTAGTTCATCTTTCAGCCAAATCAGTTCAGCCGTTTTGACGTGAAAGATCAACAAACATCCAAACATACAAACTTTCGATTTTAGAATATTAGTAAGATGTCCGACGTTTCGGATACCTTACAGCAGCCATGGTTACGAGAGGACTTATGTTGATTAGTGTTAATCTGATTTTTTAAATCAGATTAAGTCTTAGTGACAGTAATTAGACTAGGGGAAGAAAAAGCAAGATGTTAGTACCCATGCAGCCGGGAGCAGGGCTCAGCGCATCCCTCTCACCGGTATTTGATTTAACAGTAATTAGTAAATGTATAATATTAATAAAGGTTTCATTAATTAGGTGGTAAGCGCGTTGGCGCTCAAGCCGGAGGTTGCGAGTTCGAATCCAGCCAGGGAACAAAAATATTTTCTGTGTTCCTGGGTCATGGATGTGTATTAAATATGTGTATTATATAATAAAAATCTTAAATATATGTATAATATAAAAGTATTAAATATATTTCCATTGTCTGGTTCCCGTAACACAAGTTCTTCGAGAACTTACCACGGGACCAGATTGACGTGGTGTGAAAGCGTCCATAGATATTATTATTAGGTAGGTAAAATTAGTATTAAAATCCAAACTTTCAATCAAACTAAAGAGAAAAGTGATGGATTTGAGCCTATTGCCCTGTTTATCGTACGGTGCCCAAACCTGGATCTTAAAAAAAAAAAACACCTTGTCATAAATACGTACCTGCCAACGGGCTATGGCATCATGACCATCGACAAAGTCATTAGTAAAGAAATTTGAGACCAAACCAAAGTGGACAGGCCCGGGAGGCAAAAGACAAAGGGGTAGACTAAAAGCTAGCTAGATAGAACATCTACTTCAAATGGCAGGAAGAGACTGGATGAAAACAGCTAACGACAGGAAAAAATGGGGGCAACTGGAGGAGGCCTATTATATACCCGAAAGGGGCCATGACATAATATAATAAATCAATCTGAAATACCTTGTTAAACGTAGTTCTCTATATATACTGTTTTAAGGGTCATGAAAATTAATAAGGGCTTATTATTATTATAAAGGTAAATCGAAGTTATATCACAGATATTCTAACTCAATTAAGAAATGTTCGATACCAACAATAGTTTAGAGTTTACCTAGACTCTTGTTTTGTTCAAGAGTTTCGATTGGTTGGATTTCTAAAACCAACCAAATCCAGAACTTGCTAAACAACAATGTCTGGAACATTTAATATTACTCTTCGAGATTGATCTAGAATTTCGTCCCGTGTTTTAACGGATAGTCGGTTCACCTGATGGTAAGTGAAGAGTGACATCCACAGACACCCGCTACACCAGTGGATTAGCAGGTGCGTTGCCGGCCTTTCAGGTATGAGTATGCTCTTTTCTTGAAGGTCCCTAAGTCGTATCGGTTCGGAAACACCATAGGAGGCAGCTGATTCCATATATTAGTCGTGCGAGGCAGGAAATGCCGTAAAAATCGAGTTGTTGTGGATTTCCGGACATCGAGATGGCGAGGGTGAAATTTGGAGTTTTTCCGCGATGTCCGGTGGTGGAATTCTGCTGCAGGTATTAGTCCGAACAATTCCTCAGAGCACTCCCCGTGGTAGATGCGGTAGAAGATGCAGAGCGATCCGACATCTCTACGCAGCGCCAAAGAATCAAGCCGATTGGAGATAACATTGTCGTCGACGATTCGAGCCGCCCGGCGTTGAATTCGGTCATATGGAAGGAGCTGATACTGGGGCGCTCCAGCCCAGAGGTCCTACCGTGACCATGCTTACTGAAAAGTATATGAAACTTCGGGCTTGTAAAAATATTAATAAACCGCGATAAAATCCGTAAAAATTGTTTCTTCAATAATATAATATAATGAGTGAAATTCGCGTATTAATCATAAGAAAACGACTAGAATTTTATTATCTTACTTAATATTATAAAGGCGAAAGTTTTGATGTTTGGATGTTCGTTAATCTTTCACGGCAAAATGGCTGAACTGATTTGGCTTATACCTTGGATTAGGACATAAGTTGCAAATCTAAGTCAACACAGGCGAAGCTATGTGCTGGTTTCAAATAACTAAGTATCTTAAGGAGTCAAATATCAGTTGCCTCATTAGTGAGAAGCTAGAGGTTACGAGTATTGCCTTTCTTTCCTGCCAGATGTTAATTATGCCTCGCTGTCGCTGGTCTGTCGTGTTTCAATGATCACTAGATATTTTATTCGAGTGCAATAGAGATCGCTAATTCAAATCCCAATGTGTATAACGATTTTCTAGTTGTTTCTGTATATTTATATACATATTATGTATTAACACGAAGAGGATTTTTTCTACCCTTTCAAGCTTAGAAGGCTATTTTAAGCTGTGAGGTTTGGCAATATCAGTGAGTGCAGAACGCATTATATAATAAGGTTTACTTTACTATAAGCATTATTTAAGTTCGTATTTCAAAAATATATATAATAATGATTAATGTGTGAATAAATTTTGAGAGTTTGATGAGCACACTAATCTCCGTAACTGCCAGTCATATTTGATTTTTAAAGTGAAACTTTTATTACATCGTCTCAAACTGTTTCGTCTGTGTGTTGCATGTCGCGTGACGGTCGGCCGCGGAGTAATGTATAATAATATAATATAAAATAAATAATGGGAATTATCATTCCAATTTTCCAAGTATAAAATTAAGATTGATAAAGCGATTTTTATACCCTTAATGGAATATTATTCCAAAATTTTTTAGTTAAATGTCTATAATGTAAATTTGACAGCCTAATTAATTTTTGGCTCAATTTTTGGGTCTGAATTATAAATATAAATAGATATGATATTTAAAATGGCAGTCAAAGGGACCCATAGAAGTGAAAGATTATAAGCCCCTTTCCACACGTTCCGGTTGCCGGGTAGCCGGCGCTGGGTATCCGGTAGTGAAATGTAAGAAACGCCGGTACGTTTGAAAGCTGCCATACATGCCCATACAGTTCGCTAACGGTTACCCGGCGCCGGCTACCCGGCAACCGGAACGTGTGAAAAGGGGCTAACTTAGGATTATGACATGAAATTTCAATTTCATAATGACGTCATAATATTACATTAGCAATTCGGTGTGCGAACCTATAAGATTTTCCCTGCCAAAAGTGCTCAACGTGGTAAATTCTCCGTGGGCCCCTTTCTTCCTGAGAATGCCCTAACAGAGAAAACTTTAGATTTTAGTCAGAAATTTTTTGGTCCCTCTGACTCGTGGGCCTCCCGACCTGAAGACCCCATGGGCTCTCCCACCTGATCACCGTATATCATTAGGCTGATTTGGCAGTAGCTACACCCCTATTAGGAACCGTGTCTTTCAGTAAGTTAACGTGGGGTGTTAAGTGTCTTTATTCTTACCTCAGCGGGTCCTTGATGTGTATATATCTGTCGAGCGAGATGGCGCACAGGTTCAGGATGGATGCTGTGGAGCACATGACGTCACACGCCACCCACGTGTCGCAGAACTGCTCTCCGAACACCCAGTACCTGGTGAAATCAATCAGCTTTATCAGGGTTACCAGTGGGAGGGTTGGTGGGTAGTGGGTATTTCGGAAGGAGGACGGCAGTGTCATTATTGCATGGGATTGCATTGCATCATATATCTCGAGACTGACAACACATGAATAAGTGATCTTCTTTTTGATTACGCAGGGGAAATGAATGAGTGACCTGAGATAGTTCCAGGTAAACTGGTTCATAGTCATGGGTGACGCTGACTACTTCTATCAGATGGCACGTCTGACTTGCTTATCAAAATAAGAAAGCACTTAAGAGAAGTCTTTGCCTTATTATTAGGATTCTTAAGATATTGATTTTAGGTAGATAACCGTGTTTTTTTTTCTTTAACGCCGGGAAATTCTCTGAGGCATCCCGCGGGAGAGTGGGTCTCCTCACACGGGTATGTGGGACTCGCTGCCTCCGAAAGCTAAAACCACCACTAAAACCCGACGAGTGCCACCAATGCCGCCTTTGGTGAGGTGCCCCAGATCTAATAAACAAACAGGGCACCTCGACGGCTAGTCAGTCCCGCAAGGGACCGACGCCACCTCCACAGAGGGGTTGTCCCGCACCAAAGAACAACCCCTCCCAACGTCAGGACAGTACAGTGGGGTGAGGTTCCCATCCTCGCCCCTTGCCTCCTGCTCTTTTGTCCCCTCTTCTTATAAGACGGGTACAAAGAGCCCCCAGTCATAGGGGGGCAAACGAACAGTCGGAGCCTTATGGTACCGACGCCCATACACATCCGCACACCCCGAGAGGTACCACCCCGGTCGCGCCGGCCCAGTACGGCTGCAATGCATGGCACTACCTCTTTAGTGGATTCGATTCCCACCAAGGATAAATGTTTGAATGATGAGCATGATCATTTGTTCTGTGTCTGGGTGTAATTTATCTATTATATTATGTAGGTATTTAGAAAAATATACGTATATATGTCAGTTGTCTGGTTGCCATAATACAGGCTCTGCCTAGTTTGGTATCAGATGGTCGTGTGAGTTGTCCCAATATATTATTAATCTTATTCATGAGTATTGAGTACATGTATTTTATGTGTGTGTCGGTGCGTTGGATGCAAGTGGCAAGGAATCGGTCGTCTTGACGTTCTTTGAGGGAAACCTATCTTCAGCAGTGGACGGGTAGAGACTGATGATGATGATGTATTTTATCATTCAACCCAATCTTATCACAGAAACCCAAACACCCTGTACCTGAGAATCAATCAGTGAAATCCTGATTGCGTATAGGCTGATTAACACAATCTGATCATGTACTTAATGGAGTAATCCTGATGGTGCATACAGAACTATCGAATTAATATAATGCATGGTTGTTTGTTTGACACAACTTCACGAGAAGAAATTCTTCACGCCTAAAACAATAACTCATTAAAAATGTACCGTGTTATTATAGCGAACAAATAGTATATTTCATTTTTTTTATATATTTACTAGTTGCACCGACAGACGTTGTCCTGTACAAAATATAATTTTTTTTGTGAATCTAAACCAACCTCGAATCCCCTTGAACTCACACAAAAAAATTCATCAAAATCGGTCCAGCCGTCTAGGAGGAGTTCAATGACATACACACGCACACAAGAAATATATATATAAAGATAGTCATCTACTTTATAACATTTCTAAAATTTCAAGTATCTAGCTAATCGGGAACTTAGTTTAAAATCAATTGCAAAATTCCACTAGTACCGGCAACGCACAATAGGCTAAGATCCGGGATATAAAACGACCTTCACCGAGATGTTTATTTGATGAAACGTATTTAATATGTCAATAAATATATTGCATATGGGTTGCCTAAAAAATTTTAGTCCAGGGTATGTTTAATTTATAATTTAAAAAAAACATGACATATTAAATTAAATATAAAATACGTTTCATCAAATAAACATCTCGGTGAAGATCGTTTTAAATATGCGTATCCTATACTATAACGCAAGGTGCTAAAACATGGCAACAACAAAAGACTATATTTGTACACCACAATTCAACAATATTACAATCACAAGACTTATATCCCACTTCCTACTATATTATTAACCGACTTCAAAAAAAGGAGGAGGTGCTTTCGGATTAGGGTGTTTGTATTTTTTTTAAACGCGAAAGTTTGTAAGAATTTATGCATTTATGTTTGTTACTCTTTCACGCAAAAACTATTGAATGGATTTTAATGAAACTTTACAATAACATAGCATTATAATATAATAATAACTGTAATTAATTTCTGTACTCCCATGGGAATGGGAAGCTGGTGAAACCGTGGGGCGCTGCAGCAAAATATAAAGTAATTGTAGAGAGAAGCGGGTCTTACAACTATTACTACTACTATTACTATTACTAACTACTGAGGCGGCTTTTTTAATATACAATAGAATCAATCATTTCTTAACAGTTCACTGATCTCTTTTAATCACCCAAAAACCCTTTTTTTTTTGTTTTTTGTTCTGCAGCGGAAATTTGCAGCCCAAACCATAACTAGGACCGGGGTTGGTTTTAAACCTAGCCGTGTGTGGGGTTCGCACTTGGGCAGTGTCGTTACCCACTAAAACCGCTGCAAGCGCCCTCCGCCGCCTTTTTGAGGATCCCGGATCTTGCAGGCAACACAGGACCCTCGGCGACAGGCTGACCCCGGCGAGAGGCCAGACTCATCGGCCTCCTTCTGGGACATTACTGCCTCACAGAAGGAGACCATCGCCGTCCAGGACTCATCATTGCGGAGCATCGCGGTGATGATGCTCGGAAAAGACAAGTCCCCTACGATAACTGACGTCAGATCATGACGCAGCGCCGCCCATCTCGGGCACACCTCTAGAGTGTGCTGGGCCGAGTCCACCGCCGCGCCACAATCGTGACATACAGTTGCCGGCTCCCTTTGGGCCGTCCGGCACAGGTACTCACCGAAGCAGCCATGCCCGGTGAGCACCTGTGTCAGACGGAAGGTGAGGGGTTTGCGTTTACGACGCATCCACCGCTCTAGGACCGGACGCAGGGCAACCGTTAGGCGTTTGCCATACGGCTCCCACGCCAGGTCCTCTCCCCACCTCAGCATTAACGCCTCTTGCCCTAGTCGGCGGACCCGCAGGATCCCGTCCAGCGTCAGGCTCTCGCCGAGAGACCTCCTATCCGAGACATAGGAGTGCACCTCAGCAAGAACTTCCGCCACAAGTTCCCACGGGGGGTCGCCGGCTAGGGCAGTTGCTGCTGCCCACGATATTGTACGATACCCCCGAATCACTCTTACCGCGAT
Source organism: Helleia helle (assembly GCA_963853865.1). NCBI lineage: Eukaryota > Metazoa > Arthropoda > Insecta > Lepidoptera > Lycaenidae > Helleia > Helleia helle. The sequence goes on from OY971436.1 coordinate 7,913,593, forward strand.
GACCCGCTGCGCCGAGCGCAACTGGGCCCTACTCCGCGCGGTAAGGTGACCCGCCCAAATGGACCCAAAAACCCTTAGCTAGTAATTAGAAATATGCGTCATTGCAGGTAAAGTTGCAGGTGAAGGTATTTAAAATCTGTCAGTTGGTATAATTTAAGCGTTCCGTATAAGAAAAGGATTGGTCTGTCCGTCGATCAACCCCTTTGAGAATTGATTGAGGATTGGGCTTAAGGTATTATATGCTTTTATATAAATTGTATTAAGTAATTTAAAAGAAAGTGCTACTCAAGATATTCCTGGTGTTGTTTAATATTTATGAACAATCGTGTTAATAAATTATGGCTTAAAAACTAAAAAATACGCTTTTATAGCAAATCAATCTAAAAAATTGAACGGATTAACAAAAAAAAATTGAAAATTATTTAATTATAGTTAAAAAACTAAAAAAACATGCTTTTATAACCGAACTAAAAATAATAAAACAATTTTTAACATAAGAATTAAATGGAGTAACAATTAAAATATTATTGACAAAAAAGTGTGCTCTACATTTTTATACCAATTTCACTTTTCGCTCTCTCTTTTCTCAGTTAAAAATCGTCAATCTGATTATCCTGATCAGTACCTCTACCATGAGTTTTTGTTACAAGCGTAAATGACAAACCTATAGTAGTTACGTAAAAACGCAACACGAATAAAAACTAAGGTATGATATACCTAATTTTCGATTCGTATTGCTCTACTGTAGATATGTCATGTGCGAACTCATGGTAGAGGTGCAGAATATTGAATTAACTTATTGTCATCGGTCTTTGAAAAATGTGCAAATTTTCAATGTATTCTGACGTCTTAAATTGGGTAAAAATTACCTTTAATGATTCCATTACTTATAAAGATAAATAGATACAGGTGAAGCTACTATGAGTGTGTTAAAAAGATTAGGTAATATTATAATACAATAAAACGTTATTTAATTTATATCTACCAAACTATGAAGTATTTAAAAACTATTAACATAAACTTATAAAACTACAGAATAATTTTCCACTCGCAAAAGTTTGACCAATTAAAAACAATAATTTATGTCTATAATAAAAAAGTACTTTAGTACAAATTACGTCACATTAAATAAAAAACCTTTTTGTACAGGTGTTTTTATATTTATAATATAAATTTAAAATAAATAAAATGCTACAACATTTTATTTCAAAATATGAATTTCAGATGAAAATTCACATGAACATGTTGACACAGCTAAAACGCATTTATATGGCAATTCATGTACTACATGTCCTTTTGAATTTAACATTTAAAACGTTTTTACCTAAGTGTATTTTTATTATACTTTATATTAACTACTTACAGACAAGCCTAAGTAAGTTTCGTTATCCATAAATACATATAATAATAATAATATGTTGAGACACACGGATATCTGATCCCAAACTAGGCAAAGCTTGTATTATAGCAACCAGACAACTGATACACACTTTTATATATTTAAATATATACATAGGTAACGAGTGGCAAGGGATCTGTCGTCTTGGCGTTCAATGAATGAGGCCTATGTTCAGCAGTGGACGGAAAAAGGCTGATGATGATGATGATGATGATGATGATACGTATTATACTTAGAGTGTTCATAATATATAGAGATACTGTCACGCCGCGCCGCTTCATTGTGCCGATCGTAAGCAGATTCGTTATATATGTAGATATTTATCTATAGTAACGCGCTGTGAGAGTGACGTTCCATGCGTAACGGATTAAAAAAATATCTATATTTTAAATTAGGACATTCATCATCATCATCATCATCACCATCAGTCTCTCTCCATCAACAAGCATACCTCAATAAACGCTAAAACAGAAATGTTATTGCTTTCTTTTACTTTGCTTCCAGGAATCATTCTTACAAATTGGCACTTCATATTTTACCAGTTTAACAAACAAAAAAAAATGATGAAAGTGCTTGTTTTTTTGATACTAATTGAACGTTTTTAAGCCAATGGTTTTGTCTATGCTCATATCCGTGCTTACAGTTCATACTTAGTGACGCGATCTCTATATAATCTGTATACTCTAATGTATTATAGATAAATTACACCCAGACACAGAACAAAGAACCATGCTCACCACACAAGGATTTATCCTGGGTTGGCATCGAACCCACGATGTCCGGCTTAGCAGACAGGGTCTAACCACTAGATTAACAGGCCAGTCAGCACATAAATTGGAACTAGCTCTAAAAGTATGAGACCTAGCCAACTTATTCATCTGTTGCTTTACTGATATGCAAGGGGTCCTGCAATTTTGTCCTTTTTACGGCTGTTTCATGGAGTAAATAGGTTCCGTGGAATTTTTTATCATTTTGTTGTCGGTCCTGTTAAGTGTTGTAACGTCGCAGCAGATTGCATGCCGCACACTTTCACCATTTTTTTACGCAGGGATTTTTTTTTGGATGTAGCCAGGTACCTGGGTGGTTCCAGACCCTGTGGGACTTACACTTGGGCAGTGCATACATAACTAAAACCACTGCCTTCAGCCGCTTTTTGAGGGTCTCAGATCTGCAGGAACCAGGAGCGCCAAGCAGGCTGGCCATGACGAAAGGCCAGACTACTCCGCATACCCTGCCATACGACAGCCTTCATAGATACCATTATTCTGTTTATTTCTAATAGACAATAGGCATGTAGGTTTCCTCATGATATCCCTTACCGACGAGCAAGGAATGTCCTTATGTTTTGGTGCAAGAACAATATAGAAAGACTCGGTCAGGTAAAACCAAGAGATCGCGGTCAAGTTCCAGTACACTCTTGTCGCCCAATCGCAGATACATACCCTAACAAATCGTTGACCCCCGCAAACGTCATCACTGCGGCCGCGACCAGCATGTCAGCTATCGCCAGGGAAGCCAGGAACAGGTTGCCGATGCGCCGCAGCCCCCTGTCAGTATATATGGCGATGCACACCAAGACGTTGCCCGCCGCGCTCACGAAGATCAGCAGCGAGAGGAACGATGCTGGAACAAAAGTACCTATCAAAGCTTACATGCTACAAGTGACAAGTATTGAATTACGAAAAACTTAATCCTTTATTTTTTAAGTCGGTAAGTATAAAGTAAGTAGCCTATGCAACTTCGGCTATTCATTTCAATACCAAGAGTTACAATATTTTTTTTCCTTCATCTCATTACCTGTACAAAAGTAGACCTATACAATTTTGGACCATCTTTAAAAAAAATCTAAGAGCCTTTTGTAAACGTATACATTGTCCCATAAAATACTACGTCTATGAGACACTACCGTGCGAGCAAAGCCGCGGGTAATGCTAGATCCATATGAAGAGTGAGCCAACTAATAAAGTTATCCGAACTGATAACAACGTATGAAGCATTAGAAACTTTAGTCTTGTTTTGGAGTTATTCATGGACTTACTAATTGATTACTTAGGGAGGTTTACTGTTAATTACTAAACGTAGTTATTTGATACAATATTCTCTTTATTCATGTTTTGAAGTTAAAAACTATAAATACATTAAGTGCTTAATTTCACAGTTCAAAACTTGCTAATATAATATCCACGTTTATTCTTCAGATAGGACTCCGTTCTTAGGTAGGCACTATAAGGCAACTGAATATAATAGCTAAGCGCTGGAAATGCACGCCTTTATTTGAATATACACCAGGGACGAGCCCAAGCAAGTCATGGCACAGAGTTTTTTTCGCCAGTTCTTCTCATTATACAAGCTTCGGAACTGGTAGTAGAGTTAATATGACTTTTAATAAGATACTTTTTCTATCTCCTTCTGACAAGCCTTTTCCCAACTATGATGGTGTCGGCTTCCACTCTTATCGGATCCAGCTTTTCAAATCAGATCAGTTTTTTAATGGAGCGACTGACTATCTGACCACCAAACCCCAGTAACTGGGTATTACGATACCCCGTGATAAGACTGGTTGTCAGATTTTCGGGTTTCTGATGACTCGTAACGACTGTCAAAGATCCACGAATGACAGCCGGGATCAACGGTTTGACGTACTTTCTGAGGCACTTAAGAGTCTTGGTATGTAAAGATGGTCACCCATCCACGGATCGACCCCGGCAAGCGTAACTTAACTTGATGGATCGATTCGTTCGGCTGTTATTACTTATCCACGATATCCTTTATAAATTACATGAAATGCATACCTTAAAACACAAAATTGTTAATTAAACCTTTACTCAAAATAACACTATACGTCCTGTACACAACTACTGTATTTGAGTATACCTAGCGGGATAATGATACCCTGTGGTGGTACCCAAGTACGAGCGCATACATGTCACTATTATTACAAGGTTTCCTTAAGTTTCCATCTCATAAGATGAGTAGAATTTTCTAAAAATCAGTACTTACGGAAATAAGTATCATGATATTTATTGTTCATATATCAAATTTCGAAACCGATACTTGCTTCCGTCAGTACCGGTTTTGAAATACCGTAGATAGAAGCTGTTTTGTGAGAAAAATGAAATTCCTTGTTATTTAAGGTAACTGAATATGTTTAAATCCTTGACAAAATTAGATCATGCCAGCTAATGTAGCCATTAATTATAAATACTGGAACTACTAAGTCTATCCCAGATATTAAATTAATATCAAAATACACGGATAATTCGCTCAGTCGCGTTTTGTACGGATTATTTAGAAATCAGATTTGTCCGTTTTAAACGTGTATGAATATTTTAGTGGGATTTCCGAGCGCTTAAATGTATAATAAAACTAGCTATTTATCCCAACTTCGCCCGCGTTATCTTGCATTTACAGTCATAATCGGACTAGTGATCACAATTTGTATAGGGTAAGTTCCTCGGCCGTCTTAGCGTTCGTTGAGGGTGGCCTATGTTAAGCAATGAACGGATAAATACTGGTGATAATGATGAAGTTACTTGGTGATAACGTCGCATGATACTAACAAAATATTTGTTTGAATCGGTTGAGTTTTTTTGGAAGATATCCTACAACCAAACGCACAAATTTTATTTTTTATAGTAAGGGGGCAAACGGACAGTCATTCCCCAACATGGTTCAGGCCTTGACGTGGCGGTGGGACTCATTAGCCCAGCACCTTGTGCGAAGCTAATTGAGCCGAAGGGGTTCTTTGTAACCCTCTTATAAGAAGAGGGGACAAAAGAGCAGGGGGCAAGGGGCGAGGATGGGAACCTCACCCCATTGTATTGTCCCGATGTTGGGAGAGGTTGTTCTGTGGTGCAGGACAACCCCTCAGTGGAGGTGACGTCGGTACCTTGCGGGACTGACTAGCCGTCGAGGTGTCCTGTTGGTTTATTAGATCCGGAGCACCTCACCAAAGGCGGCATTGGTGGCACTCGCCGGGTTTTAGTGGGTAGAGCTGCGTCCACTTACCAGCTTTCGGGCGTAGCGAGTCCCACATACCCGCGTGGGGAGACCCACTCCCCCGCGGGATGCCTCAGACCATTTCCCGGCGTTAAAGAAAAAAGAAAAATAAAACGGACAGTCAGTTCACCTGGTGGTAAGTGATAAGCGACATCCATAATTATACAACCGCTACACCAGAGGATTAGATGCGTTGCCGGCGTTTCTTCGTCGTCACTTCAAAATCAACATGGAGTAAGTCCGCGGAAAGTCGCAAGCAGCAGCTAGTATCGATATTCGGGGTGTGATATTTTAAACCAGAATTTTCCAAGTATAATTCAAGTTAACCTTGTTTCGTGTCTGTGCCTAATCTCCGCATTATACGAGCCTTGGATTACAGATATGGTAATATTGATCATAAAATGTATCAAAATTCCTTATCGAATGCCTGAAAATGTATTTTTTCGATTACCATTATCATAATCCTTCGGTGGGAGAGATGTCTAGATGTCTTTGTACCTAAGAAAGAGGGAGAGAAACTTTATTTTTGTTTACTTGCTTATACTTACATAATATACAAACTAATATTACATAATGTTTTTTTTTGTTTTTTTTTTAAATGTTAGTTGGATAGGCAAACTGGCAGACGTGGCACCTGGTGTAAGTGGTCAACGTCGCCCATGAACATAAAATAGTTGACCTGGAACAAGCCCAGGCAACTTATTTATGTGTTGCCTATCCTGAGACATAACATGTTAAGTCTCGGTGCCAGTAGCTACACTGCCTGTCCTGTCCTTCTCTCCGAAACACAGCAAAGCTGTTTCACGGGAGAAACAAGCAAGATGGTGGTACCCATGCAGCCGGGAACGCGGCGCAGCGCTTCCCTCCCACCGGCTTTCAAGAAAATCCTTCCCATGCCCTTAAAATAGGCTCTTAAAGAAATCTTGTATACCAGTGAGGATGCGCTAAAGGATCACCAGCCTACTTATTTACGTTGAAACAGCTTTGTGTGTCGAAAACATCGATCATAATATAACCGTTTAGTGTATTAATGATTCATAAAATTCCGAAACAGGTCAGTTATTTGTCATTGACGTAAAAAGCAATTCAACCAGTGATCTGCATACATTCCATCGGCCAATAATCCATCAATAACCATCAGTCGGCCAATCGGCAAACCGGCACAGCGTCGCAGCACAAAGGCGTAATTGATTTTCATACAAAACACATAACATTACCCCTCTATACCGGTTATAATCTTGATGGTCGGAAAGAAGGACAAGCCGTATAATTACTGGCACCGAGACGTCATACCTTTATGTCTCATGAACTAGTTGTCTGGGCGTCACCGGTGAAATGAAGATATGATAAACAGAGTGGAAGTGACTTTACTTATATAACGTTATAATTAAGATTATAATTATAATATCTATGGACGCTTTTACACCACGCCAATCTGGTCCCGTGGTAAGTTCTCGAAGAACTTGTGTTACGGTACCAGACAAAGGAAATATATTTAATATTTTTATACTTAACATATATTTAAGATTTTTATTATACACATATATAATACACATCCATGACCCAGGAACACAGAAAACGTTTTTGTTCCCTGGCGGGATTCGAACCCGCTACCTGCGGCGTGAGCGCGACAGCGAAGCGAAGGTGCTATCCATTGAGCCACAGAGGTCGTCAAAGCTAAATGCAAGATGAATGAAAAAGAAGATTTTTTTTGATTCTAGGTTTCCTTTTATTATCATCCTCATAGTATATTTTGTTGCATATAATATTATAAAAACAATTTAAAGGGGAAAATATTGTTTTTTACAATCCAATTCAAAACAGAATATTAACTAAGTTTTTCATTTTATAACGCGGAACTCTATATCACTTTCCACGAATGCCTAGCCGTAATCAAGCACCGCGTATGAACACCAAATAGTACATATTAAGTAAATAATATACTATCTATAGACCAACATAGAAACACGAATGACAGCGTCATACTGACTGTGGTCAATGCATTCGAGTTGATTTTTCTACTAAGGCACACCAATTATTATTGATTCACATAAACTCACCGACAAGTAACATCGACAGCGGTGTGACAGCCACAGGGACGTCTCCATCATCATACACGATCCTTGTTTCATTGAACTCAAGAACCACCTGCGGAATAAATAGATAATATTTATATACTTACATTACCTACATATTAAATTAAAACATTTCATATTAAAACACTTTTAATAAGGTGTAAATGACACAAACATTTATATACTAATTTCTTTTTTTATTTTGCCACTTTTAAATTTCGAATTGGTCCTTCGAGTCAGATATTGTCTGCTTATGTAATATTTAAATATTATATCCGATGATATAATAATATCTATGGACGCTTTCACACCACGTCAATCTGGTCCCGTGGTAAGTACTCGAAGAACTTGTGTTATGGGTACCAGACAACGGAAATATATTTAATACCTTTATACTATAGGTACATAATATATTTAAGATTTTTATTATATAATACACATATTTAATACACATCCATGACCTAGGAACACAGAAAATATTTTTATTCCCTGGCGGGATTCAAACCCGCAACCTCCTGGCTTGAGCGCCAAAGCGCTTACCACTGAGCCGCAGAGGTCGTCAGGATGATGTAACTCTTCGTATTTTTGCAACGAGTTTTAACTATTTGTTTGATAAAGATAGAAAAACTAGGCTTAGAATTAGTACGCTCGATATGAACAATAAATATTCATTCCATAATCAGCCTCGAATTATTATAATAGCCTACGAATTTATACGTTTCGTTGCTGAGCAACGTTATTTTAGTAGTAATTATCATTAAACTCATGCATTATTTTTGATGTTCTTTATCCATTTAACCCATTTATATGATACAACACGTATAATGAAACAAATATTTTATTTACAGCACAAATATCAATCACTTGTATCTTATCTTATATCTTTAAATGAGCAATTCTTGTATATATGTATATATATAATTGGAATCTCGGAATCGGCTCCAACGATTTTCATGAAATTTAGTATATAGGGGGTTTCGGGGGCGATAAATCGATCTACCTAGGAATCATTTTTAGAAAATGTCATTAAAAAAAAAACCGAGCTTTTCTCGGTCATCCAGGTCCTTTCAATAAAAAAGGCAACATTTTTATTTGGGGTATAATGGAAAGTCATGTTTGTAGCTGTAAACAAAGGTAACGTTTTGAAATGGCCCTTTCTGCTCAACGCTTCGTTACATCACGTTAAAAATAGAAAAGAGTATAAAAAGCTGAAGCTAGAGGTCCTTTGCTGAAAAAGAGCGTAGGCAAATTGATTTTTGGGGCAAATTTCGTTTGCATTTCAAGTGCTTTCCAATTGTAAAATATACCGTTTTAGTTTATATGTGGGTTAGCTTTTTGTTGGAAAGTTTTTAGTTTTCACTGTTAGGTTAGTTCCACATTCTCGAATCCACTTGAACACCGTTCCGTAACATATAAGCGCACAGAAGAATAATATATAAAGATTAGCCCATATTGTGATAGGCTAATTTATCTGACGTCGGCGAGTGTCATCACCGTGATGCTCAGTGATGACAAGTCCTGGATGGCCATCTCCTTCTGCGAGGCAGAAATGTCCCAGAAGGTGGCTGACGAGCGGGTGAGAGAGGCCACTTACGAGGCGAGGACTGCGTAGTGGCGGTCGGGCAGTCTGGCCTTCGCCGGGGCCAGCCTGTCACTGAGGTGCTCCTGTTGCCTGCAGATCCGGGACTCTCAAAAAGCGGCTGAAGGCTCGCAGGTGTGGTTCAGTTCGGATATTGCCCTCCCAAATGCGGGTCCCACATTTAGTCTAGGAACCTTACCCGAGGTGACCTGGATACATGCCAAATGCATTTCCCTATGTTATAAAAAGGCTAATTTATCCTTATTGGGCCAGGGAGCTCTGTTGCTGACAGATACGGTGCCCCTCATTACAGGCGGTCGAACATCAAAGGATTTTTTGTGGGTAGGGACTAACGGCGAGTTCCACATAACATGTACGGCCTCGGCTAACGAATTCCTAAAACGTAAAATCTTAGAATGGGTAATTACACTTTCTGTCTTCTCTTTCTGGAATCAAATCTGTTTGGCAGAAGTAATAAGCATGATAGCGGTACTCTATATAATATAGCATAATACAGAGTGCAAACTTCCTAACTCATAGCTATCAATGTAAATGCGATGAGTTTATTAAAATTTTCACCCCTAGAAAGTTAATTATTCCGGTAAAAATTGTGAAGAAAAAAACTGTATCCTAAAAAGGGACATACGCTATGCAATCAATAAGCAAAAATATCTACATACATATGTGTATATTTATAAGTAGACTATTCTACTCGAAGTAGTAATAAGCAATATTCTACCAGTGTATATTTAATAGTACAGAAGTTTTTGTATTTTAGTGCGGCTCTACACTCTCCCCGAGGCTATCTGAGTGTGGTGCAAGAGTGTAGATGCGCTCGCCCGCCTCAGCGTTTAATTTATATAGGCGGACCGAGAGGCCGCGGGCGAGGTATAGCGTGCGCACGCTAGTGTAGCTCTACGTCGAGAGCGCCTCGACGCTACACTACTCTACTATACTTTCTGTGTAGAGTGTCCGCAATAAAGATTTTTTAAAACTTTTGAAGTATTAAATATATTTTTGTTATTGAAAAGCGTGTAGCCGTGCTGTGAAATTCGCACAGTTGTGGATTTCCAGACATCATAGTGGTTTAAGTGAAATTTTAAATTTTAATGCGATCTCATCAAATTTTCAAAACACCTTAAAACACTTCCATGATGCACTATAGAAGAAGTGATACGAAATCTCTACACAACAGAGGATCAAGCTGTGGGTATAAAATGTAGCTATTTTCAGTCCATGAATAAATATACCGAAATGATATGAAATGATATGAAATTTCGCGTGTAATTCCACTGCATTGTCAAACGTGATATGCGCGATATTACGAGGGTGAAACGCCGAATAAGTCGTGGAATCCGAAATACCGCTTTTGCATATTTATCTATATTAAATTACAAAATTTTTACTCTTTATATATCGTAATAATAAAGAGTAAAAATTTTGTAATTTACTGTTTAGTTTGTTATGGATAAACTCGATGGATTTTTTACTGTTCTCAAATCTTTTCAGAGCTTTTAATCAGCGAGTATGGACGATACTTTATTTGTAATAAATATCTATAGAAAGAAGAAATCTATACAAAAATTATAATAATATAATCAACGGTTTGTGTTGGATATGAGTGGCAATTGGTCGGCTGTCTTGGCGTTCATAGAAAGAGGCCTATGTTCAGCAGTGGACGGATATAATATGATGTATCCCAAATCTACAATTTGCCTGTCTTTATGGGCGTGCGCTACAAAAAATATTTTTGATATATAGGTATATACTGATTTTGGTAAAAAAAAAAAACTATTGTTAGTTTGACTAAACGAAGTAGTCTCCGTAACTGTCATGCAGATTTAAAAAATATTCTTGCATTTATTTCAATCTATCATTAGTCCAATTCTTCTAAACACTCTTTTCCTTTTTTAAGGAGAAAATCCAATTTAGGGGACTGAGAAACAGTGGGAAACGAGTAGTGTTTGAATACAACGCCAAATAAGTAAGTCGCCGTGGAATCCATCAAAATACCTCTCTTTTGCATACCTTAATATAATATAAATATATGTTTATATTATAGTGGTTTTATTTAGTTATTTTTTTATGTCATAAGGAGGCAACCGAGCAGTCGGAGCCTTATAGACATCCGCACAACCAAAAGATGCGTTGCCCTCCTTTTCCCTATCCCCTCCTATGAGCCACCGGAAACTCACAAACGAAACGCGACAGAATAGCTGTCACTTGACGCCGGTGCTATGTGAGTGAGAGGTACCCCGGTTATGCCGGCCGGTTGTGTTCCGTGGAATGTAGTAGAGACAATCACATACATTTTCTTGCAAAGCGAAACATGAAAAACGTACGTAGCCTCTCCGTTCGCCACTGTGGAGCCGCGCCCTTAAGAAATGGTTGTTTTATATTTTGATGTTTCTGAGTTTCTTGACACCAGCCTTTATAAATTTGTGATGTATGTTTCAAAATGAAATCTGAGATGCAAAGAATAACTGTTTCTGTCTGACGGAGTATTTATTAAATTCACCACATTTTCATAATACTTTAAGGTTATTTGAAAATATATAATATAGAATAGAATATTAGAAATTAAGCATTGCAATCTAACGTTTTTAATAAAGTATAATATAATTGTATATAATTTTAAGTTAACGTGGTTATTTCATTACTAAAATTATTTAAAACGGGATATTTACCATGTTTTTCACTTTTATTTCGCATTCACCAATATTCGCAATTACAAGACATTCGTAGATAATGCCGAAATATCGAGCTCCGCGAAATAAAATTGAAAAACATGGTAAATATCCCATTTTAAATGATTTTAGTAAAGTATATTTAAGCTCTTTGAAGTGGCAGTGGGCTGGTCATACACAAAGGAGAACGAATGGCCGATGGGCAATAAGGAACAAGAGTGGAGGCCACGTTTAGGTAGAAGAAAGTGTTGGTCGACCATTAACCAGGTGAAAAGACGATAAAACTCGTAATTGTTTTCCCGTTATCCATTTATTTAAGACAGAAGAATTTTATGGCAGTAATAATCCTTCCATGATTACTGTGAAGTATCGGAAACGTTCGGGTAGGCGAAGTGTTGGTCGGCCACTAACCAGGTGGGAAGATGATCTCCCTACAGTGGCCGGTCCGTGTTGAATGCGAGTGGCTAGGGGTCGGCCGTCTTGGCGTTCTTTAAGGAAGGCCTATGATCAGTAGTGGATGGATAGGCGCTGATGATGATGATCCGAAACGTAGTACTCAAAACTGTGAGATGAAAAGTCTTAATTAGCCGAAATATAGTACGAAAAGTTGTTTCATTACAATAAAAGCTTTGTTTTGTTTTTGACGGTAAAATAAAACTAAGATTTATTCGCTATCCATTGTAACAATGGCCTCATTTAGCGCTTACGTCTTATTAGCATGAATAAAATTGTATTCAATATCATAACTGAACATGGGCTTTAGTAAGGCTTTAGTCACCGAACATTCTAACATCCACTCTGACACTGGCAATTCCATTTTGGAGCTAAGGCCAAATAAGAAGAAGAAGAAAAAAAAAATACACCCGATTTTCTTTTGATATGAAAAACCAATTTTAACAGTAAAAAATTGAGCATATTTTGTCTTATTATAGTAAGATTTAATAAACAAAAGAAAAGGATGTAAAAAATACACAATATGAAAAGATGCTACTTAAAAAAAACCCAAATCAACAATAGCTGATGACCTTGAAACGGCTGAACTGATTTTGATGAAACTTGCTAGAACCACCGCTAGAAGATCTGCTTTCAAAGAAATAAAACCCGATCCAAATAGGTTCACCACTTTAGGAGATACAGTGCAATAAACAGACACACTTAGCACTTAAATACACCCGTCTTTTTTGCGTGGTGTATCAAGAATGTTGGCAAATTCCATTTAAAAAATTAACTAGTCTAAATTCAAATCTTGAATCAAAGTTATTACGTTGTTACGATGAAATCTCCGTGTAACCCGAGATTTCGTCGTGAAATGATAATAGTTTCATATAATATCCCATTAGGGGCGCAGAATGTTACAGGTGTTTAATTATAAGCCCTTTATAGTAGGATGTATAACGTATACGAGTAAATCTTATATTTAAGTACATACATATTTAATAACTTACGTCTTAGGTGACACTGATCTAGTTACAAGCAATTATGTTAGATCAGGTGGGTTAGTCAAGATGCCATCATACAATCGTAAAGGCTAGTAGAAAACTAATAAATGTATGGAAATGACATTTAAGACCACGTGATTTATCGATTAGTTCTCTACTTGTATTTACGATTTTAGAATGGCATCTTGGCTAACCCACCTGGTTAATCTTGATAAAAAACATCTATTTGAGCGCTTTTATTAGCGCTTTGGCAGTAAAATCTACTTTATGTCGTGACAACAAAACGCATGACGCTCTCATGGCATGATGTTCCACTACACGTTCGCTTTGGACTCCTTTGTACGTACACCGTATGTACGGTGCTTATATCATATTTCTTAATTTTAGTCAATTTTTTTAAAGATATTTATTATTTATAAATTTAATGCTGACATAGATGTCTCACATCTGCTGGGTATCCTGCGACGCACATTTTTTTTAAAAGGGCAACAAAGACTGTTTACTTAGTGGCAACTCCACTTTACCGGTGGGAGGGAAGCGCTGTGCCGCGCTCCCGGCTGCATGGGTACCACCATCTTGCTTGTTTCTCCCGTGAAACAGCTTTGCTGTGTTTCGGAGAGAAGGGCAAGACAGGCAGTGTAATTACTGGCACCGAGACTTAACATCTAATGTCTCAGGATAGGCAACACATAAATGAGTTGCCTGGGTTCGTTCCCGGTATACTAGTTTATATTCATGGGCGACGTCGACCACTTACCATCAGGTGGTACGTTTGCCAGTTTGCCTATTCAGCTAACATAAAAAAATATAGTATTTAAAATGTTTAAGTAAATAATATTAAAATTACTAACACCAGAAAATAAGCTATCATTGTTACTAACCCGATATGGAACTTCTTTTTCAAATAAAATTCATTTAGTATTTCTTATTTTTTAGTATTTCTTATTATTATTTTTAGTCTAAGCCGTATATGTAGCTGTACTTGATCATAGATTGCTAGTAACTATTGATATTCAATACTGATTGTATTTGCCGTTCAATCCAATAGGATTTGAACCGTGTATAACGTAGAGTCCAACATGTTCGCATACGCTGCATTTCGTATTAGCATAACACACAGCTCGATCATAAGCTATGGTGATTTCGCTTAGCTTACAGATTAATTATTGTCTATTTGCTTTGCCTACTTTAACTTTATGTTTCAGCCTTATCTGGAATGATTTGTTCATTCAGTCCAGTGATATAATTGTCCTCTTCTAGATATCTGATATTTGCTATTGGTGTTTTATGAAATTTCAAATTTATATATTTTTTTTAAATTCATGATGACGTCATATTAATTTATCACATATGTGACGTCATAATGTCACATCGGCATTTTGCTGACGCGAACCTATAAGATTTTGGTCTACCAAGAAGTGATCAACGCGGCTTAAGAAGTTTTCACTTCAAAAAGGCAACAGCCACTGACAGTATTAATGTAACAATTGTAATATACAGTGGCAACGTAACAGTCAGTCTGAATATATCTAATCTATAGATGTTTCACATCAAAAGTAAATGTCAGACATCTAGAAGACGATAAGGATAATAAACATAATGAAACCTTTTTTCGGTGATCTAAAACTTCATCCAAACTTCGGTGTAAAACTTCTCTTAAAGTTCCTGAATCAAACCCGCTCTTGAAAAACTTTCATCGACCATTACGGGATGTGTTTGGATGTTTGTTAACTTGTTTGCGAAAGAGTTTTATTCGGTAGGGTTGATTCAATGAGAGTTATGGGCTTGAACGATACAGTTTTGTATAACTAGCTTCTGTCCGTAACATTGTTCAATTAAGGTTTCAACTAAGATACGTATAATATACTATCTTTGATAGTTCAGAATAAACCATAACGTCTTTAAAATTGAAAACAAGAAGTCGAAATGAATTTCCTTCTGTTTTAGCATAAGAGGATCGGCGACGTATTTTATTAACAAAATAAGTTACTGCAACTGTTAATTTATGTAATATCCAAAGCTCTGAAATCTATACTATATGTTTCAGAGTACATGCTCACAAACACGCCTAAGCAAACTTGTTTGTGGAGAGGACGAAGATTAGACGTCTTGTGATATACGATCCTCTCACAACACAGATGTATGTACCTAGTATATGTTATCAACGATAACTCATTTCATGGTACGGTATCAGACACGATCAAATATGATCACAGCAAGTTTCAAATCATATCTTTAGATAAAAATTCAAAAGATGTCTTTATATGAATAAATCCTAGGTTGAACTTGACTGAAAGTTGAAGAAGACAGAATCTGAAGGTAAAGTTACTTTACAAAACCTCTTTGAAATCAAAACGCATTCTTGCTACTAATACCTAGTTTTTTATGTTAGTTAGATAGGCAAACTGGCAAACGTACCACCTGATCGTAAGTGGTCGACATCGCCCGTGAACATAAACTAGTATACCTGGAACGAGCCCATGCAACTCATCTATGTGTTGCCTATCCTGGAGACATAAGATGTTAAGTCTTGGTGCCAGTAATTATTACACTGCCTGTCTTGCCCTTCTCTCCGAAACACAGGAAACCTGTTTCACGGGAGAAACAAGCAAGATGGTGGTACCCATGCAACCGGGAGCGCGGCACAGCGCAGAAGGCGCTACCATTACTTAGCTACTTAACTTCACTAAGTAAAGCTTTAAAAAAGCCCTTTTTTAAACGCTTTTATTAGTTTCATCTTTGTTTGTTTGTTTGTAACCGACTCCTTTGGACTTGATTTTGACCCAATTCAAACTGTCAGATTTCATTTAAACTTAGTAAACTTATTGAGTGACTGATGACAATAAATAACTTGATAAGTGTGTTCCAATATCCCGATCAGGATAATCAAGATAACACGTCATGCAAAGAAGGCATAAGGCGCGCAAGTCACCTACATCACTTGTGTGATTTTTAGAATCCTAGTCATTCTAAAGTGATAGCCATTAGTGAAGCAGTGTAAATTAATAAAAAAATCGATACTAAAAGGTAAAAAATAAAATTTTAACTAAAATGAAATTAAATTTAATAAAAAAATAATAGCAAATCGAACTAAAATATTTATTTATTAAAGCGTGTTTTTTTAAGAATAATTTATTTTCTACTTTCAGTATCGATATTTAAACTATAATTTATATTTAAAACTATATTGCTTATGTACTGTCAGTTTCTAAGAAACTTTGGTCTACCCTATTGTATTAGAAATGCATTGAAATCGAGAAATGCCCTCTAAGGCAAGTGGCTGCTCCGAACCGTTCAACTTAAAGTCTACTTAGACTTCGCTCGACAAAGCCATAAATATGATGCTTAGTAATTGGATGTTCTATTTTAATGCTCTTAACGTAAATATTATTTATTATTTTTAATATACTAATATTGTAAACGCGAAAGTTTGTAAGAATGTATGGATGTATGTTTGTTACTCTTTCACGCAAAAACTACTGAATGGATTTTAATGAAACTTTACAATAACATACCTTATACATCATAATAGCATACAGGCTATAATTTATCCCTGTGCTCTCACGGGAATGGGACGTACGCGGGTGAAATAGCGGAGCGCTGCTAGTTTCTAATACAAGTATCTAACATAAGAAAGAGTTATTATTTTTTACCGGTGCGAGGGAAGCGCTGTGCCCCGCTACCGGTTGCATGGGTACCACCATTTTGCTTGTTTCTCCCGCTCTGCTCTGCTGTGTTTCGGAGAGAAGGGCAAGACAGGCAGTGTAATTACTGGCACCGAGACTTAACACTTATGTCTCAGGATATATGTGGCTATATGGGGATATATGTGACATATATGGGCTCGTTCTAAGTAAACTAGTTTATGTTCATGGGCGACGTCGACCACTTACCATCAGGTGGCACGTTTGCCAGTTTGCCTATCCAACTAACATAAAAAAGAGCACTTGTCTGCATGGGTACCACAATTTTTTTATCTATCTAATTATCTGTCTATTTATCTATATCCAACTGCCTATCTGATAGGTTGATATATAGACAGGATTATGCCCGTTTTTGATCACGCAGGTTAATGCTTTCGCATGATCTATGATTACCTCGGGTAAGGCTCTTGGACCTATGTGGGGACTCGCATTTGGGAATGCACTAACCCACTAAATCATCTGCTACTTGTTGATAGGATTATGCCCTGCTTAGTTAATGCAGGTTTGCCGTGTTTTGGAAAGAATAATAATCAGTGGATGTCGCTCTTCACTTACCATCAGGTGAACTGACTGTCCGTTTGCCCCCTCTTCTATAAAAAAAAACAAAAAAAAGGCTCTAATTACAAGCTCTAAGATTTACCATCTTGCATTCCAGGAAAGGTTGATAGATGGTCGCCTGCTCTCCTTGTTTATGTATCCATTGTGGGAAGATTACATCATGTGTCCCTGAAAGAAGGGAGTGGAGTGGAATTACCTTGAAGTGGTCCTAGTTGGATGCAAGAGGCGAGGGTCAGTCCTGGACGTCATTAATAGAGGGATATGTCCTGGAGGTACAGATATCTTAGATTTCAATCCTTCATCTTCTTTTTATGTAAATTGGATAGGCAAATGCCGCCTTTGGTAAGGTGCCCCGGATCTAGTAAACAAACAGGGCACCTCGACGGCTAGTCAGTCCCGCAAGGGACCGACGCCACCTCCATAGAGGGGTTGTCCCGCACCACAGAACAACCCCTCCCAACGTCGGGACAGTACAATGGGGTGAGGTTCCCATCCTCGCCCCTTGCCCCCTGCTCTTTTGTCCCCTCTTCTAATAAGAGGGATACAAAGAGCCCCCTCGGCCCAATTCGCTTCACCCAAGGTGCAGCGGCTCACCCTAGGTTACTGAGCCCCACCGCCACGACAAGGCTTGAACCCTGGTGGGGTTGGTAAGTGTTCCGCGTCACTCATGAACATAATATTAAACAAGATAATGTAGATCTAGCCCAGGCAACTCATTCACTTGTTGCCTATCCTGAGACATAAGGTAATTACACTGCCACTATCTGGCTCTAGCACACTATCTGGCCTTCTCTCAGAAACACAGCAAAGCTGTTTCACGGGAGAAACAAGTGGTGCCCATGCAGACGGGAGCGTGGCACAATCCATCCCTTCCACCATTACAAGAATACAATCCATGTAAATATAATACTTACATTAGTGGGTGGTGCAAAGTTGAGCTCCATTTTAGTCTCTCCGTGAATGCATGCTGCGATCAGATTTTCGTGTCCACTTTAAACAGGAGAATCTTCTGACTGCGCTGCCACGCTATGCGTAACGTTCCCATGGTGCTGTTTCATCACATATCTGGAACAAAACAAAATTTTTATATTAGTTGAAAAAAAAATACTTGGCAAAATATACAACGACTGTCGGAAATGAGACCGTTTCCTTATCCCCCAATGGGCCACCGGAAACTCACAAACCGCACGAAACGTGACAGCATAGCTGTCACTTGACGCCGGTGTTATATGAGCTAGAGGTACTACCCCGGTTGTACCGGCCCAATTCGGCTGCAAAGCAGTAGGCACTACCTCTTACCACTACGTGTAAATCTGTTTTGTCTAATAAGAAGGAAGAGGAAAGGTCAAGACAAGGGCAATAGTTAATAGGCTATGTGGGACTATCTGCGCCCGATGCCCGAGAAGATTGTTAGGTGGACTCTAACCAATTGCCTAGTCCCACTAATACTTTTTTAAATAAAGTTACTGTTAGTGCGCGGCTACTGACAAAGTGGGTAACTTCCTAGTACGTATGGGTTCTTATAGCGTTCTTTGTCTGTATAGCAATTTCAAGTACTATTGAGTTTGCTGACGATAAGGACGCCTGGAAAGAAGACGCCAAATGACCTTGCTACTTGAAGGGCTAAGGCCTTTGCCATCAGTGAGACAGTTAGGGCTCGGAAAAAAGTTACGATTACATTAATATTAATAGTATTATAGAAGATATATAATATAGTACAAGATCCGGAATCGAATTTAGACCCCTCCGCTCAAATGTTATATTTTAAAGAAATTATTTAGCCATCCCAGTTTATCCCAATCCATGTCATCCCTACATTGAGGGTATGATTGAAAAATTTATATTATAATGCTTACAAAATATCGAGGACACATTTTATTATTTTCGGGGTACAAATGATATTTTGTCAATGTTTCAATTTCCATATTTATTATGCCGAAAGGTCTAAGGTAATATCGCTAAAATATTTTTATTATCTTATTGTGATCGGGAAAATTGAATGTCTGCCATCTACAAACGTAACTGATCTTCAAATAAATAAATAAATAAAACAAAAGCGAGCAATTCTCTATTTTTTATGCCTAAGACTTATAATCAACTTCTTCTGCTAATTTACAATCTTTGCCTCTCATCATCATCATCATCATCAGCCACCTATCCGTATACTGCTGAACATAGGCCTCCCTCAAAGAACGCCAAGACGACCGATCCCTCGCCACTTGACCAATACTTCATCTACCCAAACGCGGCCTCCACTCTTGAACCTTATTGGCCCATCGGCCATCCGTTCTCGTGAGTGTGTGACCAGCCCAGAGCCACTTCAACGAGCTTATTTATTGGGTGATATCGGTAACTTTATTCAACACGGACAGGCCAATGTATCCATCTGGTTAATGGCCGACCACCACTTCGCCTTCGCCAATCTTTGCCTCTACCATGTAATTTTTGTTACTTTTGAAGTCGGTGTCGTATTTGTTGCTGTACCTATTTACCTACCTACTTACCTTGGCTGACAATTAATGACAATTACCGCAGATTCGTTATTTATCACCAAAGATCTTCGTCAAAACATCACTAAATGAAAATGAATATTACGATGACCTGGAAATACTATTAATTGTTCATTTTGTTTTTTTGTTCATTTGACATCAACATTGACAATAAAATGAGCACATCATCGAGGTAAACTAACTCATGCTACGACGTGTCAGATTCAAAGAAAAAAGAGGGACATCACGAGTTTAAGTACGTCTTAAATTTGAGATTGGTTTGAGTATTTGGGGTAAGTTAATCAAATTGTTAAAAGAGTACAAAAATTGCAAAAAGAGTACATTTATAGTTATGTTACTTTCATTATGTTCTAAAATGAAAATGCGTATTTTGATATTATTGAATCGAAGAAAGCTAATGTAAAATTTTATTATCATGTATAAATTACGTAAGTTACTTAAATTAAAAATTCCTAAAATACTAATTATAACTATTGCCGGCAGCTTCGCCCACGTTGACTTAGATTTACAGCCGTATCCGGAGTGATAATTCCTCCTTACAATATCAGCTATCTGCCAGTGAGAGTCCCGTCAAAATAAACCGTTTCAGAGGTTAGTCGGAACAAACAGACCGACAAAAACTTAAATAATTAGTTTTTCTTGTAAGTATCGTATAAACTTTCATGTGCATTTAGTGGAAAGCTGTTAATTTGAAATAACAAACAGACACTTCAATTTTATTCATTTGTATTTATATTCATACAACGAAATATAACGTAAAATCTGCGACGTATATTTTCTCAGGCGGTACTTATATCGGTGTTTATTAATTAAATGTCAAGATCTAATCGATTTGATTTGCCCATTGAATCGAGCTTGGAGACAATATCCTTGAGATTCGAGTACTGTACATACTCATTTCAATTATAAACCCATATCATGATCATCATCTTTCCTCTCATGCCTCTCTTAAGGTTACACAAGTCGCTCATCTTTCCATACAAACGCAGAACAGTAATTACTACAATGTTTGACGTTGACCATAAAAAACTAAGTATAATATAAATTGATCTCGTCGTTATCTATGTGTGTATGTACCCAAAATCGTAAAAAAATATAAATTTAAAAAATACGAGCGTCTAAACTTTCGTATTTTAACACTGATTTTAGCCCAAATTTGGGCGAAAATAAATAGTACACGGAGCACGAAAGTTTAAAAATAAAGCCCGTACAAATATAGTTTAATTATTCAAAAGTTGAAATAAATTTATTTTTAAAAGATACAATTAATTGTTTTTCTATAATAACTGTTTTGCTAAAAGGACATTTTAGGAATGAATTATTGTGCATTTCATTCTAACACACATGTTCGCGCACTATGTCGTGTGAGATAGCAATCATTTTGTTGGAGTTCTCGCCATCGACTAGTTGAACCTTAATGAACACTAAGACTGTATTATGTCTATCTTTACATAGTTTTGTTGATCTGTTTGTGCAGCGATATATTCTGAACTACTCGACGGATTTAGATACAGTTTTCTCTGTCAGTTTCGTTATGAACTAGGGCAGATTTTTAAGTATGTACAGTATTTATATTACCAAAGGAAAGAAAATATTGTTAGTTACCAATTAACTCAAAAACTAAGCAATTCATTTTCAAAATTCTTTCACGGTTAGAACTATTTTAAAAAACTGAGTGAAATAGGCTCTATAAATATAAATAATTTTATTTATATCTTATAAATACATTTAAATATATTATATAATACACGTCCATACCCCGGTGCAGATATTCATCATACAAATTTACTGAACTTTGAGGGATTTGAACCCGTGAACGCTGCGTAAAGTGTCAACGTTAATGAAGTTAGAGTCTAGTCTAGAACGTCTAGTACAATATCATATTGTAATCTTAATTATCTAGTACCTATATCTAGTTTTTATGGCATAAGGGGGCAAACGCAGTCGGGAGCCTTATGGTGACTACCGACGCCCATAGACATCCGCACAACCAAAAGTTATACAGATATGTTACACTCCTTTTCCCTATACCTCCAATAGGCCGCCGATAACTCACAAATCGCACGAAACGTGACTGAATAACTGTCACTTTACACTGGTCTTACGTGAGCGAGAGGTACCACCTGGGTCAGGCCGGCCCAATTCAGCTGCAATACAGCAATGGCACTACCTCTAACAAGTCCTCTTAGCATTTTAGTATTCTATTCATATACTCGAAATGGCCTGTCATCAGAAACGTTTTCATTAACGCTTGAAATGATCACGTGTACCAGGAGACAGATAGATAAAAATATAATAATTTGAACCTTTTACTATGTTATATTTATATTTTCAGCACCTATACCTAGTTGGATAGTATGGAAGTTGTTCATAATAAATATATCAAGACTAGCTGGTGCCCAGAGCTTCGCCTGCGATAATTTAGATTTACAACCGTATCCGGATTGATGATAATTATTACACTGCCTATACTGCCCTATCCTAAGAAATAAAGCATAGCAGAATTATAGAAGAAATTATCAGGATGTCACCCAAATCACATGCTTGGTACATTCATCCTATCGGTATAATTACAAATTAATTTTCACGCCATTGTCTTCTTCTGTGAATTTCTGTTCATTATAAGCCATTTTGACCAAAAAACCTAATTTAAAAATCCATAAACATCGAGTTTACAACAACCAGATACAGTAATAATGTGAGCCCTAAAATTCTGAAACTGAAATGTTAGTGATTTGTCACTGACGTATTCAACTGATCAATTCAACCAACCATTGATATGTGTATGTGTCTCATCGTCCAATAATCCATTAATAGCCATCAAAGGCAGAGCGCAGAACCGGCGCAGCATCTCAGCACAAATTTGGCGGAATTTCTTTTCATAAATAACACAACATTACGGCTCTATTCCGGTTATATGCTCGTTGCAAAAACGACTAATATTCGTGCATGCGACTCTTGGACTATAATTGCTGGACGATGCCAGTCACGTAGTTAACGGATGAATTATTTATGCGACGTAATTATAGTATTATACCATTATATGGCCAAATAAATTAATACAATGAAATGTTTTATCATAGGAACTGGGAATTAAACATGATAATATTATATAAGACTGGTATCAAAACTATCTTACGTCTCAGGATAGGCAATGAATGAGTTTGGGCCTATCCTGGGCGAATAGGTAGTCTTTTATAGAAGAGGCAAAGGGACGGTTCATCTGGTGGTAGGTGATCACTGAAAGCAATAGACAGCTGCTGTTACTTATTAGACACGTTTTTACTGTACTGTACGTCTTACTGTACTGTACGATGTCAATGTACTGCACGTTGTTACTGTACTGCACGTTTATAATGTACTGTACGTTTAATTATACTGCACGATTTTACTGTACTGCACGTTTTTACTGTACTGTACGTCTTACTGTACTGTACGATGTCAATGTACTGCACGTTGCTACTGTACTGCACGTTTATAATGTACTGTACGTTTAATTATACTGCACGATTTTACTGTACTGCATGTTTTTACTGTACTGTACGTCTTACTGTACTGCACGATGTTACTGTACTGCACGTTTTTGCTGTACTGTACGTTTTACTGTACTGCACATACACGACAAATAACAAACACGATCATTCATACAACTTTCAGGTAAACTCGGTATTGATGGGCGACGGCGACCATTTACCATCAAATAGCACACCTGAGGTCTGCCAGTTTGCCTATCCAACTAACGTAAAAGAGCGTCCATCCCACTGCAACTGCAGCATGATAAAACTCCTTTCGACTGTGGTGGATGAATTAAAATATCACTGAACCAAAACCATAATCCTAATGTTAGAAGTCATGACGAGTACATACAATTAAATTACATTAAGGCTATAAAATCCATGAAAAGTTATATAACGGCGATAAAATTTCACATTCTTTGATCCTTTTATCATATTGTAGGTCGAAAGTTTTCCATTTTGATTGCTTTTGATCTAAAACGCTGACCGAGTCAGATCAAACGCAATCAGCGCTCTAAATAAGGGATAATAAACCTTTGGCTCGCGATATTTCTTGGGAATTGCATACTTAAATATCAAAAATTTTAGATAAAAACTGTTTCATCCTGTTACGTGTCATAATGAATCTAAATTTCCTAATTTGTACAATCAGCCGGCCAATCAGAGTGCGGAACCGGTGCAGCGTCGCAGCACAATTTTGGTGGAATTTGTTTTTATACAAAACACAAGCATTAGTGGGAGAGTTGCTCTCTGTGAAAAGTTGTCTGACAGAGAGAATAGTACGATAGACTGAATAATTTCTCGCACTACCTGATAGTATACGGTTCGTCTACGTTTTACGGTAGGCATATATGTATACTTCAATATTTGATTTATCTAAGAAATCTATTTAAAGTACATAATCAATTATGTACTTCAAATAGACACTAGACACGACACTGATCACATATACCTAATAAAAAATAATATTCATAATAATATTATTTATAGCAAACGAGCAGTCGAAGCCTTTTGGCGACTATCGACGCACATACACATCCGTAACTCCTTTTCCCTACGAATTTCCCTACGAACGAGAGTAGTATAGCAGAGAGTAGTATCTCTACATCAACTCTATACAGAGGGGTCGTCCCGCACCACAGAACAACCCCTCCCAATGTCGGGATAGTGCAATGGGGTGAGGTTCCCATCCTGTTATTGGGCAGGGGGGCTGCTCTATTGTTCCCTCTTCTTATAAGAGGGGTACAAAGAGCAGCTCCCTCGGCTCAATTCACTTCGCCCAAGGTGCTGGGTTCACTTTAGGCTACTGAGCCCTACCGCTACGACAAGGTTTGAACCATGGTTTTATTTAAGATATTAAATTATGTTATATTAATTAGCTACTATCCCGCGAAAATTTCGCGGGATAATCGCTAATTAATATAATATAATTTAATATCTTATATAATGGATTTCCGCGAAGTAACGCCTGATTCTATTAATTATGGTTTAATTTTACAACCTATGCCATTCAGTGATAACGTAGCAACTGGTGATAGTATTTGTAAAATTGGATGAGCTGTTTCAAAATCACTCACAAACATTTCTTCTTTAAAATAATAGTATAGAAGCAGCATTAACATAAGGCATAGTCTAGACATTCTAAAGATACCCCTTTCAACTTGTACAAAATACCCTTTGAAATCCACATTCTTGATTACGATACAAGCTTAATACCCTCGCTTTTCAACTCTCTTCTTATATCCCATTCAATAGAGCCTTTCAAATTACAAGGCCCTGGGATCTAAATTATATACCTTGGATTTATAGCACGAAATTTTAATTACAGGTTTCTTTGTCTGTAATATGCTAAGAACAAGTATCAAATGGAATTGACATTTGCGTCTACCCGAAAGGGACAGGCATATTTTTGCAGGGATACTACATTCATGATAATAGGAAAGACCACTTATTTTCTTGAAACAAGTGTATTCAAAATAAAAATACTGGTAAAGATTGATAGATAACTATAGGCATAAGCCCTACCCAAACATTTATTATAATTTAAGACAGCTGCATCGTTCATGATTATCGAAAATATTATGTAATGACAATTAACACACTAAAAACATAAATGACAAAAAAGAAGGCTATAAACGTCCTCTTAATATATATAATCTATAGTATTAAGCTTTTTAGGATATAAATAAACATATTTGTTTTTATTGTGTTTATTTCGAAGATTTCAGTCACCCTTTTTATATAATACCACGTCCTTAGGTAATCTGCCTATAAGTAAACTGATATCACCATATGTTATAAGCCGACCAAATTAAAAGCCGAACAAATTGTCAAATATGTCCGCCATTTTGTACTACACAAAATGGCGGACATATTTGACAATTTGTTTTGCGAGTGAGAATGTTTGTATGGCATTTAAATTTAGTCGATTATTTTTTGTTGGGCAAACAAACAGTGATATTCTGACAAAGACAAAAGAAAGTGTCTATGTCTCTGTCACTCTTGGAGTTTTTCGTATGTTGTTATCTCGTTCCAATACGGTACTATTATTAGCTTGTCAAATCTATTGATGCTTGATTATTATTATTTTTATTTTTATTCAAAGGCATTAGCTACTAGGCTATTAGCCATACAAAATACAATATTCGGTCTGTAATACGGAGAAATGGCGGAAAACCCCAAGGAGCGCGGCTTCGCCCCTCTAGCCCCCATCAATAACTATCATTCCCCATTCCATCCACCCAAGGCAGTCCACCACAATATTCGCTAAACAATCACATTATATATTACACAGATTAAGTTTTTAAAACAAACACTATAGAAAATCGCCAGAACTTGATGCTTGATGTTAGGTAATATGGCTTGATTATATTAAAAGCTGTCAAAATACTCTAATAACTGTCATATTATCTTAATAAATAATCATATTTGAATCTGGCAGAATGACGCAGAAATCTGGCGGTTTGACAGCTGTCATTCCACTCAAGCTATACTAATAATATAAAACTGGAGGTATGGTTGTTTGAACGTCTCAGTCAGAACTCGTCAGTTTTTATAATAAAACATTTTTAACGGGTTTTATCGCGATTTATTAAGATTTTTACAAGCCCGACGTTTCGGATACTTTACAGCAACCATGGTCATGGGAGGTCATCAGTTTTATTATAATGGCATAATATTGCAGGTAAACTCATTCTAGTGGCCGGTTAAACGGTTACCGTTAAGCTCTAATCATACTTATACGTCTTTAAATAGCGTTACTACTTACATAGAGTATTTTAGAACAAAAATATTCAATGTATAAAGTTGGGTTCATATACAATTAAAACTTTTTTTTTCTTAAATTGAATAAACTCAAATTTATTCAATTGGGGCTAACTTGTACAGAAATTTTGGATAAATTTAACTTTGAAAAACAAGCATATTTTCGTTATTGTCCTAAATATTATCATTAATCAAATTTATTATTATGACCCAGTGGTTCAAATTATAAAATAAGATACTAAAAACAAAATTTGAAACAAAATTTTGGTATAACTTTTATTTGCTCTCTTAACAAAATACCACGTCTTATTGGTATTTTTAAGTTGTTATAATATTTCGGTCTTGAATGTGGTTTTGTCCAAAAAAAGGCCGAAATAGGATGTTGATAGATGATTATATAGGGTGATAGTATATAATGATGACAATCTATGGCTCAATATCGAGCTCGTTGGCCGCCAAGCCGGAAGTAGCGGGTTCGAAGCCTACCAGGAAACAAAAATGTTTCGCCCCCACCATGGTTCAGGCCTTGATGTGGCGGTAGGGCTCAGTACCCTAGGGGGAGCCCAGCACCTTGGGCGAAGCTAATTGAGCCGAGGGGGCTTTGACGAGCAAGGGGCAAGGGGCAAGGACGGGAACCTCACCCCATTGTACTGTCCCGACGTTGGGAGGGGTTGTTCTGTGGTGCGGGACAACCCCTCTGTAGAGGTGGCGTCGGTCCCCTGAGGGACTGACTAGCCGTCGAGGTGCCCTGTGTGCTTAACAGATCCGGGGCACCTCACCAAAAGAGGCATCGGTGGCACTCGCCGGGTTTTAGTGGGTAGAGCTGCGTCCACTTACCAGCTTTCGAGTGCAGCGAGTCCCCCATATCCGCCTGGGAGACCCACTCCCCCCAGGATGCCTCAGGGCACTTCCCGGCGTTAAGGACGAAAGAAAAAATAAAAAGGTGGGTTAGCCAAGATGCCATTCTACAATCGTAAACGCTAGTAGAAAACTAATAAATGTATGAAAATGTTCTTAAATCCTTCATCAAAATTAACACGAAGCTTCTACAGCTACTCAAACGTAAGCCAACAAACGTAGTCATTGCTCGGTAACTCAAGTGTGCATTTGTATTTTTCCGCGATGTATTGAAGAGCCCAAACTATTTTCCATCAGGTTGTAAATATGCGGGGAGAGCTTAAAAGTGACACAGGGTAGAAACATTAGTATAATTGAAAGTAAGTTTATATAGAAACCATAATATCAATGGAGTATTTATTGATGTTTATTTTGTAGAAGAGTGGACAAAAGAACAGTCAGTTCATCTGATTGTAAGAGCACAAACATCTATTGACATCAATTACACCGGTGGGAGGGAAGCGCTGTGCCGCGCTCCCTGCTGCATGGGTACCACCATCTGGCTTGTTTCTCCCGTCAAACAACTTTGCTGTGTTCCGGAGAGAAGGATAAGACAGGCAGTGTAATTACTGGCACCGAGACTTAACATCTTATGTCTCAGGATAGTCAATACATTCATGAGTTGCCTGGGGTCGTTCCAGGTATACTAGTTTATGTTCATGGGCGAAGTCGACCACTTACCATCGGGTGGTACGTTTGCCAATTTGCCTATCCAAGTAACATAAAAACAGAGGTTTTTCAGGTACGTTGCCAGCCTTAAAAAAATATGCTCTTTTTTACCGAACTCAAAAAAGGAGGAGGTTCTATGTTCGACTGTATATATTTCCTGTTTTTATGTTTCTATGAAATCAATACATGCAATCATTGCTAACTCGATGATTAAATTGGAAACAATTTTGTTGATTGTTTGTTGATTATCGGTAGTGAAAACTATAATCATTTAAATTTTTCATAAAAATTCATCATCATCATCATCCACTGTTCAACCTAGGCTTCCCTAAATGAATGCCAACACGGCCGATCCCTTGCTTCCCTTTTTACATTCATAATATGTAGATAGTTCTTGACAAAAAGTAATATTGTTTTATTGATCTTTACGACAGTCCTATTTTTCTCGTGATAGCGAAGACTTTGATTAGTTGGACTTCATAATGATTTTTACTATTGAGGAATCTATTATCCATTAATTCCTAAAAATTTAGTTTACTTTGATTTCAAAAACAGTAATCAACCGAAACCGGTCACTCTTGTCGAAGCAACATTTCAGGATAAATGACCGGGAATAGCGCTCGATCTATCAATTCATTAACGTTAATGCCTAAGTCCTAACACTAAAACTAATGGACTAGAGTGCGCTGGTTTTCAGTTATCATCATCATCAATATATATTATGATACTGAATACTCGAATCCCCACCATGTTTCAAGAGCTTTGTTGTGGCGATGGGGCACAGTAACCTAAGGTGAACCCAGCACCTTGGGGAAAGGAAATTGAACCAAGGAAGCTGCTCTTTGTACCACTCTTATATGAAGAGGTGACAAAAGAGCATTGGGGATAAGGGTGGGTATATGGGAACCTCACATCATCGCACTATCCCGACGTTGGGCAAAACAGCAACACCCTCCTGTTCTGTGGTGCGGGACAACCCCTGTGGAGGTGGCGTCGGTCCTTTGGGGCACTGACTAGCCGTCGAGGTGCCCTGTTTGCCCCACAGATCCGGGACACCTCACCAAAGGCGGCATTGGTGGTTCTCGCCGGGTTTTAGTGATAGGTTGGCTGCATCCACATTTCCATCTTTCGGGTCGAGACATACCCGCCTGGGGAGTCCCCCATCCCCGGTGGGATCCTTAAGAGCATTTCCCGGCGTAAAATTAAATAATAATAATAAAAAAAGATTTAAACTGCTTTATATAGAAATAATTTTTATAGCCTACGTTGCTTAGTGATAATGTAGCATTATTATGGTGAAGGAATTTTTTAAATCAGTTGAGTGATTTCGAAGATCTCCCACGTCTAAACATCGATACACAAACTTTATAATATCAACCCTTATATGTCCCACTGGTGGGCACGGGTCTCCTCCTCGAAATCAGACGAGGTATTTTTGGGCCATAGTTCATCGATGCGCTGGCCCAATGTGGGTTGGTGAACTTCACACACCTTCAAAGACTTTTAATCTCACCGGGCATGCAGGTTTCCTCACGATGTTTCCTTCACCGGTGAGCAAGCGATGGTCTCATGTTCAGGTCGCTCGCACACACAAACTTTATCTTAATATATATATTTCTTGTGTGCGTGTGTATGTCACTGAACTCCTCCTAGAGACGGCTGGACCGATTTTGATGAATTTTTTTGTGTGAGTTCAAGGGGATTCGAGGATTGTTTAGATTCACAAAAAAAAATGTACAGGACAACGTTTGTCGGTGCCACTAGTGTAGTATAAATTAGTCTCTTTTGGTGTTAGTCTGTTTGTGATTTGATATTTTCTTAACTAATCAATGGATTTTGATTTTTGATTTGGATACGGATTTCACTGTCGGCTTCGTTACGAATAAGGGCAGGTTCCTAAGAGTTTGTATAATGCGAAAGTGATATATTTTTGTATGCTTTCATTGTTGTTTTCTAATGATTACGCGCTTTCATTGTTACTAAAACTTAGGAGTTATAAAAAAAGGAATTCTTAAATAATATAATTCTCAGTGTGTGTGTATGTCACTGAACTCCTAAATGGCGGGACCAATTTTGTTGAATTTTTTATACAGTGTGTTGTAAAAATGTTTTGTACAGACAATGTCCTCCAATGTCTGTTGGGTCCACTAGTTTGTTTATATTATTAGTAGATTTTCTTTGTACCTGGACTGTATTTTCTTGTTTTGTAACTCTTAGGCAAACTCATTTGTGTTTATGGGCGATGTTAATCACTTACCATCAGGTGGCACTTGTACCAGTTTGTAGGCAAAATCTTCCTAACTTGACTGACGATAGAAGCGAAAACTTATGTAACTTAGAATTTTAGTTACTATCATGTTTTTTTTTCGGAATGATCTATGCTAATGGCCAAAAGGCGCTAATGCTTCATATGACTGTAGTAAGCTGATTAGGCTCACTTATGATGGATTATTATTGGACGGTTGTCCACCGCCAACCGTGAAGTCTACGACTCCACGGCCTCCTGGCGTCGGATTGGATAATAATTTATGGTGAAAAATAATTGTTTTGACATTACTCTTGTCACCTTCACAGGCACATCATTTGTTGTCCCTTTCGCACTACAGATGTAAACAACCATATGTGTCTCTTTTTCGTGTATGTAAATAAAGCGACACATCACTCAGCAGTGAAGAGCAGCTGACTGTATCTCTCTCATTCGAGCACACTGCGGTCCCAAGTTAACCCGATAGAGCCTTTCACGTCCGAGCGTGATGGATCAGCCTCATTCACAGCGTACACTTCTTCACTTCCAAAAGGTAACTGATAAACCAATGTGCACATTAGACTGTCTACTTACAGTATATACATCAATTCACATACATACAAAACTTGTTATACTAATATTTCTAGGCTACATCTCCTAATCCTACGTACAGAGTACACACATACAGGCAACGACAAATATTTGCTAAGGAATTAGGTGTTCCTGGCGATATTAAAATGAGATGCGGGAATATTCGCATTCGGATATAAAGCACATTTCGTATGGGCTGGTGAATAGGCGAGATAACTAGTTTACAGCTATGATATTTTGGAATCGCATAATATTATTTTTACCTACGCTAGTACAGGGTTATATTTTTCGAGTATTATCTTTTTCGAGTAGTCTGAATTACTAAGATGGATATTAGCTTGTTATGCGTCGTTAGATTCGTCTGATATCAGGATTATAAAAAAGTGAAGTGGCAAATTTCTGGCGCTTTTTTTTACCAAATCTATTATCTATATATATATAAATTACAATAAATAATATTTGACGACTTCTATGGCTCAGTGGTAAGCGCGTTGGCGCTCAGGCCGAAGGTTGCGGGTTCGAATCCCGCCAGGGAACAAAAATATTTTCTGTGTTCCTGGGTCATGGAAATATATGTATTATATAATAAAAATCTTAAATATATGTATATTATAAAAGTATTAAATATATTTCCGTTGTCTGGTACCCGTAACACAAGTTCTTCGAGAACTTACCACGGGCCCAGATTGACGTGGTGTAAAAGCGTCCATACATATTATTATTATTATTAAACAAAATTGGAGTGTCTGTTTATAATATTAAAATAACCACTTTTTAATAAATGAATATAGATGTATACACTACGTATAAACGATACATATACCATCATAGCCTTTTTTACAATATTTGTCTGTCTGTCCGTCTGTCTGTATGTCTGTCTATCTGTCTATTTGTTCCAGCTAATCTCTAAAACGGCTAGGCCGATTTTGATGGGACTTTCACTGGCAGATAGCTCATGTTATAAGGTAACCTAGGCTATAAAAATAATCATCATCAATCCGCGTATGGCTGTAAAACTAAGTTAACGCGGGCGAAGCTGCGGGCAACGGCTAGTTAATAATAAAACCTTTTACCTCTTTAAGAGTTTGAAAGTGTTTTTTTTTTTAAATTACCACAAGATTTATTTTACAAATATATTGTTCTGTTCTTATATAGTAGAAATGTAGCATAAGGCCTACATAATATACCAATTCAACGTGCTATGGAGTGTTTATTTCACAGATAGGCTTCGAAACGAAGACATCCGCCAGAGAACTAAGATTACCGATATCACGCGAAGAATATGCTCGTTAAGGTAGCAGAAACTGGTCATACACTCAGGAAAACGGATGGCCGATGGGCTAATAAGATTGAAGAATGGAGGCCGCGTTTAGGTAGACGAAGAGTGGGTCAACCAATAACCAGGTGGGAAGACGATATCAGTGTGGTGGTTCGTGTTCGATGCAAGTGGCAAGGGATCGGCCGTCATGGTTTCTAATGGAGGCCTATGTTCTGCAGTGGACCATCTTCCTTAATTTACTTTTGGTGCATAAGAACACCCTTTTACTGCTTTTCATTTATAATTGATTCCTCTTTCCCGCGGACCGCTGTTAAGTGTTGACGTGCAAAAAGAGTGTTGTTAAAATTAAAATAAATCTTAAAATAAAAAACTCAAGTAAATAAATTAGGAGTGCATAAACCTTAGGAATTCGCTGTGCTAGTCAGAAGCCATCTTTGCGACTCGGTAAGCTCCGCCCCTGCTTAGCGTACCATTGTCTACTACCCCCGCTCTTAAGTCAGTTGTCACCGTTTGCCCCACCCCCACTGACCAATAGCAACAGAGAGGGTTGTTACGGAGCGCACGCGCCGCCTCATGCTTACGCATACTACCACTCCGTCTCCTGTGATCCTGGTACAAAATACTACTCGACGAGAAGAAATTATGTTGCGCACACCAGAAAAATCTAACTCTGATTCGAACTTGCAACAGATTAATATGGATTCACCGAGTTTCGTCACCTCACGTATAAAGCGAAAACGCTCAGAAGAAATATTAAGTGACTTATCTGACTTTAAGAAGGAAATTAAGGACATGTTATCCTCATGGATGACTCAACAGAACAGCGAAAGAACTCAAATAACATCATCGTTGAAATCTATAGAGGAGTCTTTCATGTCTACCCAATATGAAGACATGAAGAAAAAAATGGAAGCTATGGAGCGGCAAAGACAGCAAGACAAGGACTATATTATTTTACTTGAAAATAAAGTAGAAGAGCTCCAGAAATCGTATAAAAAATGCTCATTTGAAATCAAGAATGTCCCAAAATGTGAAAGCGAGTCAAAAACCACTCTCATAGACATGGTTACCCACCTGTCTTCATCATTACAGGTGGAATTACAGCCTAACGATATAAAGGACATTTATAGATCGTCGAACAAGGGAAACAACAAGCCGATTGTGGTTGAGTTATCATCCTATTTACAAAAAACACAATTTATGAGCGCTGCTAAAAAATATAATATACAAAATAAAAATAACAAAATAAACTCGCAGCATTTGGGCTTGAAGTGCAGTAATACGCCGGTGTTTTTGTCTGATCATCTAACACACAAAGGAAACCGTCTCTTTTTCTTGGCAAGAGAGTTAACTAGAAGCCTCAAATTTAAGTACTGCTGGACTTCCCTCGGCGACGTATTGGTGAGGAAAGATGAACATTCTTCTATCATTAAAATAATAAACGAAAATCAAATTAAAAGTATATATGATGCTAACAAATGACTGTCTACACTATTATTGTTCAATGTTTCCTTATCTTTGTTAAAAATGAATTTAAAATTAATTCCCTATTTACACATACATAATAATACAATACAAACATTTACACACACAAACAAAACCTACTCCCAGAATACTCAATCTATAATTATTTCTACTACACATACATGCTACAATATATTAATTTACACAACACTACTATTTACACAACTGAACGTATTCTATAATTTCTATAAAAATAAAACCAACCTATCTTTTTATATCATAATACATAGGCAAATAACACGCAATAAAAATAAAAAATCTTATCTAAACTTAACTGGGTATGCCACTACGGTTAATAAGAAGTATGCTTTATTTATAAATACATTTAGTATAATAATAACTTGGTATGTAACCGTAGAATAGTTTACCATAAAAACAACAATTTCTTCACACACGATTATAATTGACTTACTTATTTTTAGGAATATGTATCCACATTATATAAATTATTCATTTAAATATTTGTAATAATGGATAATCAACTACAAAACAATATAGATAATATCCATATAGCTCAATCAATTAACTGTCGCCCGGAAGACTGCTCTACTTATCTTACAACAACTAACTCTTTAACTGTTCTTACTCAGAATATAAGGAGTATATATAAAAACTTTGATTCGTTTCAAGTCACTTTATATCAACTTAAAATACAATGCGATATATTAGTAATGACTGAGTGTCACCTTAACAAAATGAAACCTATTCCTACACTCAATAATACATATAACACACACTTCACAAAAAATACATTAAATCAATGCGACGGCGTCGTATTTTATGTTAAAAAGAACCTTAAATATAATATATCTGAACCCTCCATCAAAAACGCCTCCTGTTTGGTTCTTACTCTTTCAGACATTGTTTTGATTGGTATTTACCGCACACCATCAGTAAGAAACACAGATGACTTTGTTACGTCTCTCAAAGATTTGCTACACAGTTACAAGAGCTATCGCAATATAATAATAACCGGTGATATAAACATAGATATAAAAACTAATTCTAAAGATCTGAATTCGCAAAACTATCTACTTTCATTAGCATATTACGGTCTACTCCCAGCTCATCGAATTCCAACGCGCGATAAAATGTGTTACGATCATATGATGCTAAAAACAGTTAACCCGGCAAAATCTCTAGTACTTACCAACGCACCTACTGATCATTCTACTGTCCTTCTTAACCTCCAACAACAGTATAAACCACAGCGAACTACGAAGACTAAGTTATGTTTTGATTATGCTGCAACACTGGAAGAACTTAAGACAAATCTTAATGACATACTATACATGCAAGACCCAAACCAGGCTACCGAGACATTGGTCAGCAGAATAATGACTGCAATGAATAATAATAAAACCATAAAGACCATCCCAATTAGAAAGCGATGTATACAATCCTGGATAACACCAGGAATATTACGATGTCTTCATAATCGTGACAACTTACACTTAAAATCTAAAAATAACCCTGACAACAATGTATTAAAAATAACGTACACGCGCTATAGAAACTACTGTCACAAAATAATAAGAAGATTAAAAAATGATTATGAAAGAACTCAATTAAACAATGCTAAGGATCCCAAAACTCTGTGGAAAACTATTAAATCAGTCACACACATAAATCAAAATAAACCTAATGACTCGCATAAACTTGCGATGCTCTCAACCTCTCCTATAGAATCAGCGAACCTTGTCAATAAACACTTCACTAACATAGGGAGACTCTTGGCAGAAAAAAATATTAATTCTCCCCCTTCTACTAAGTATCACCTGAAGGTGGCATCATCCCCGGTTAATTCTCTTGTTTTACTTAACACGGACACTACAGAAGTAAACCTAATTATAAATAGTTTATCTAATGAATCGGCCTGTGTTTGGGATAATATATCCACATCTTTCATTAAAATAGGAAAAGATATTCTCATACCGATAATTTGCCATATTTTTAACCTCTGTTTTGAAAAGGGTATATTCCCAACATTCTTCAAAAAGGCCGTTGTAATACCTATTCATAAAGGAGGGAGCACAGAAGATGTCGATAACTATAGGCCGATCTCTGTACTAACAGTACTATCAAAAATACTGGAAAAGCTTATAAATAGTCGTCTGAAGAAATACCTTACTGATAATAAACTCTTATCTAATAATCAATTTGGATTTCGGAATAGTATTTCTACAGAGGATGCAGTATTAGCCCTGACAGAAGAAATCAACTCACAACTAGACTTAGGTAACAAATGCATAGGAGTTTTCTTAGATCTGGCTAAAGCATTTGACACCGTATCTGTTCCCATTCTGCTAAAAAAGCTGTATGACATCGGTATAAGGGGTGTAACGCATTCACTTTTTAGTGATTATCTAACTGATCGTCACAATGAAACTAAAGTTGGTGATGTCATCAGTAGTCCACTAAGGGTGTCTTATGGAGTTCCCCAGGGTAGCGTACTCGGGCCTACGCTATTTTTGATTTACGTTAATGATTTATGTAATTTAAAAATCCAAAATTGTAAAATTTACACCTACGCTGATGACACAGCCCTCATCTTCAAAGCTAAAACATGGGAAAACTTAAAATAAATAACAGAGGCTGGCATTCATCAAGTTGCTTATTACTTGAAAATAAATTTACTGACCCTTAACGTTAATAAAACGAAATACATACCATTTTCAATTTATGCAAACTCTCAGCCTAAGTCTAATTTTAAATTAAAAGTACATATCTGTAACTACCCGCAATCAATCTGTTCATGTATTGAAATAGATCGATCGACCAATGTTAGGTATCTGGGAGTCATGTTAGATCAACATCTCAGGTGGACCAAGCATATAGAGGGCGTCTGTGATCGGATACGAAAACTCATATGGGTTTTCAGAAGACTGAGGCATGTCGCTAAACAAGAATTGTTAATAAAAATTTATAAGGCACTGGCGCAATCAGTCCTAAGCTACTGCATACCCGTATGGGGAGGTGCTGCAAAGACACAATTAATTTTGCTTGAAAGAACTCAGAGATCACTATTAAAGGTTATGTTCAGTAAAAGATCACGCCATTCCACCTTTGATTTACATAACTCTTATAAACTATTAACTACTCGCCAGATTTACATTTTAAATTGCATTCTCAAATTGCATAGAACACTGACTTATTCGGACTCAAAAATAAAACGAAGAAATGCCAACATCTGTTCCATTCCAAAATGTAAAACCAAATTTAAGCAAAAACAATATTTATTCCAGGCATCTTACCTTTATAATAAATTTAACAGTAGACATAACATATACCCTATGACAAGATTTCAGCTTAAGGAATGCATCACTAATTTATTGATTGACCTACACTATGAAGAAACCGAGGAATTAATATTCAAATAACATACTTTTATAGATATTTACACAAATACACACATTCACACACACAAATACACGCACACAAATACACGCACACACACACACACACACACACACACACACACACACACACACACACACACACACACACACACACACCATACATACTGCACTGTTAAATTCACCAACAAATTTTATTAAGATTTCTTTATTTTTATCTATTATATTTCTTTTTTTTTTGTTTTCTTTTTCTATTGTTTTTAGTAAATTTTGCTTTGCTCTGTTTAATATGAGTATATCGTGGCGGATGAGCGGGGCACCCAGTAACACAGGTCACCAACCTAGTACAGGGGCCCTTGCAACTAGTATGTAATCAAATCTTGTTACAAAATACAATATTTTTCATTTTCATTTTTTCATTTTCATTGATCATCATTAAACAAAGCTTATATAATAATTACAAGCACGAACACTTATTGGCAAGAGGCTTATATGCCTCGTGTCGAGCCCCCTAGTCATACAAGCCATAATAACTCCTATCACAACAACAAAGTGGCACTTTTCCATTCCATTTAATAACTGGCATTGTGTAAACTGTACTAAAGCCGTGCTCTGAAACTACCGAAGTTTATTGAATTGCAGGGCTGGTATTCATGTTGAATATTTGGATAGTGTTATCTCTGAAACAGAAACAAGCTAGGCTTAAAGATGGTGGATTAGAACTAGATTCAAATCTAAATCACAAAGCATTTATTGACAATGCCGAAATATCGAGATTCGCGAAAATAAAGTGAAAAAAATGCCTAAAATTCCTTTTTAAACCAGGTTTCTACACTTTTTTTCATTAACGCCGGGAAATACTGTGAGGCATCCCGCGGGGGAGTGGGTCTCCCCAGGCGGATATGTGGGACTCGCTGCGTCCGATATCTGGTAAGTGGACTCTACCCCACTAAAACCCGGTGAGTTTTTTTTTATGTCATCCCCCAAGGGCGGTCCCTTGGGGCCACCTCCACAGAGGGGTTGTCCCACACCAAAGATCAACCCCTCCCAACGTCGGGACAGTACAATGGGGTGAGGTACCCGAGCTCGCTCCTTGCCCCCTGCTCTTTTGTCCCCTTTTTTTATATGAAGGGTACAAAGAGGCCGCTCGGCTAAATTTGTTTCGCCCAAGGTGCTGGGCTCACCCTAGGCTACTGAGCAACACCGCCACATCAAGGCCTGAACCATGGTGGGGAGGTTTCTACACTAATATAATAAGGACGAAAAGTTTTTTTTTCGTTAACTCGGGCGTTAGCAGTACTTGAATAATACTGCAGCACAATTATCGAGGAAAAAAAGGGGTTTTTTTTTTTTTTCTTTAACGCCGGGAAATGCACTGAGGTATGTGGGACTCGCTGCGCCCGACAGCTGGTAAATGGACGCAGCTCTACCCACTAAAACCCGGCGAGTGCCACCAATGCCGCCTTTGGTGATGTGCCCCGGATCTAGAAAACAAATAGGGCACCTCGACGGCTAGTCAGTCCCGTAAGGGACCGACGCCACCTCCACAGAGGGGTTGTCCCGCACCACAGAACAACCCCTCCCAACGTCGGGACAGTACAATGGGGTGAGGTTCCCATCCCCTTGCCCCCTGCTCTTCTGTCCCCTCTTCTTATAAGAGGGGTACAAAGAGCCCCCTCGGCCCAATTAGCTTCGCCCAAGGTGCACCGCTCACCCTAGATTACTGAGCCCCACCGCCACGACAAGGCCTGGACGAGGAAAATTAGGGGTATTTATTTTGGAACAATGTTTGTTTTTTATTTTGGTGCGCATAAATTTGCCAAGAACAGCAGCTATATTATATCCAATTTGTATTAAATAATCAAATAATATAATAAAAAGAAAAAAAAATTTTTTAGTATGTAACTGATAAACTCAAAAACTACTGAACCGATTTCAAAAATTCTTTTCCTATTAGAAAACTTCTTTATCACTGAGTAACATAGGTTATAAAACTAGTCATCATCAATCCCGCTTCGGCTGTAAATCTAAGATAATGTGGGCGAAGCAGCAGTCACCGGTGGGAGGGAAGCGCTGTGCCGCGCTCCCGGCTGCATGGGTACCAACATCTTGCTTGTTTCTCCCGTGAAACAGCTTTGCTATGTTTCGGAGAAAAGGGCACAGGCAGTGTAATTTCTGGCACCAAGACATAACATCTTATGTCTCAGGATAGGCAACACATAGATGAGTTGCCTGGGCTCATTCTAGGTAAACTTATAGTTTATGTTCATGGGCGACGTTGACCACTTACCATCAGTCGACACGTTTGCTAGTTTGCCTATCCAACTAACATAAAAAAGTCACCTACTATTCAATAAAACCAGTGAGAAAATACCTCTAATCAATAATGCTAGAGGTATTTTCTCACTGGTAATCGGTACAACTATCACATCTGTCTGCATGGGTTCTACCAACTACATATTTGTTTTGTGAAACAGCTTTGCTGTGTTTCTGAAAGAAATCTAGTGTCGGAGTAATAACTGGTAAAGAGATAATAAGAGTATGTCTAAAGATAGGCAACACATGAATGAGTTGCCTTTTTTTTCTTTTACGCCGGGAAATACTCTGAGGCATCCCGTGGGGACTGGGAAGTGGGTCTCCCCAGGCGGGGCTCGCTGCGCCCGAAAGGTTTTTTTTTTTCTTTAACGCCGGGAAATGCACTGAGGTATGTGGGACTCGCTGCGCCCGACAGCTGGTAAGGTGGACGCAGCTTTACCCACTAAAACCCGGCGAGTGCCACCAATGCCGCCTTTGGTGAGGTGCCCCGGATCTAATGAGCAAACATAGCACCTCGACGGCTAGTCAATCTTCCAAGCAAAACCGATGTAGCATTAGAACCAATAGTCCATTAGCTTAGACATTTAGAAAGAAAAACAACTAAATCAATGGATCTGTCTTTTACCTTTAATTTCAAAACGTTCAATTTGTTATGGCATCCAATATCTATTATGTATTATAGTCACATTTTACTGACTTTTCAAATTATGAATATTTCCAAAGAAACGAATACCTATGTCGAGCTGGTGGGAGGCAGATAAGGCGATTGTTTGACTTATAATAGCCGCGGTCTTGACCTGAATCTCAGCTAAGAGATAGAGCTATTTAAAACACTATGTTATAAATGCTTTTGTTTGTATGTTACCTTTTAATTAGTTGGAATGTTGAAAGCATTATCACTGACTGGCTGTTACCTGCAGCTTCGCCCGCTTTACTCAACTCCTATAAATCACAGCATGATGTTATATAGCATATAGCCTTCCTCGATAAATGGGCTATCTAACACTGAAATAATTTTTCAAATCGGACCAGTAGTTCCTGAGATTAGCGCGTTCAAACAAACAAACAAACTCTTCAGCTTTATAATATTAGTATAGATATAGGTAAACTAAGGAAAAAAAGGAAACTAAGAAATAAGTATATTTAATTTTTTCATAATTACCACATTTTGGGTAGCAGGCAGGTTTTGTATGTTAGTTGGATAAGAAAACTGGCAGATGAGTCAATTAATAGTCAGTTTTGTTAATAAAAAAGTGCACACGAGAGAGACCAGACAACTCAACACCATGGTTCAAGCCGTGAACCCAGCAGCTTGGGCGAAGCAAATTGAGACGAGGTAGCTTCTCTTTGTAGCCCTCTTATAAGTCAGAATCAATAAATGTACTTCGATTTTAATCAAACGATTTACGGTAAATTTTTGATTTAAGCGACCTCTTTATAAACTAAGTTATGACGGAAGCCCTTCGTGTGCCCTTACAAAGTGATTCGAATTGACCTTTCACCTTAAATATTATGTATGTGATAGGGTTTAACGTGAATCCAATTGGGATAAACTATTAATATTTATGTGTCATTCAACGTTCTAATGTCTTCATCATTACGAGCTCTTTATCAAATTGGGATAAACTATTAATATTTATGTGTCATTTAACGTTCTAATATCATCATCATCACCACGAGCTCATTATCAAATTGGGATAAACTATTGATATTTATGTGTAATTTAACGTTCTAATATCATCATCATCATCACGTCCCCCTTGTTGCCCACTGTTGGTCATATGCCTCCCTTTTTTCTTT
This sequence comes from Helleia helle, assembly GCA_963853865.1. Taxonomy (NCBI): domain Eukaryota; kingdom Metazoa; phylum Arthropoda; class Insecta; order Lepidoptera; family Lycaenidae; genus Helleia; species Helleia helle. The sequence continues at coordinate 7,954,999 of OY971436.1, forward strand.
CTTTTTACCACGCTTTTATTTAGCTTGGGTTGTATCTATGTATCTATGTATGTAATGGAATCTTTGAACATGATTTTGACCCACTTCTGACGACCAGATTTTGTTCAAACTTTGTAGATTTATCGAGGACCGATGACAATACAATAATTTTATAAAATTATTCCAATATCCTGATCAGGATAATCAGGATAGCACATGCTAGGAAGGCGTAAGGCGCGCAAGTTACCGACATCACTTGTGTTGTTTTTAGTCTCTCACTCATTTCTAAAGTGATTGTTAATAGTTGAGTACTTTAAATTAATAAAATCTTTAATTAAAAAAATCGACACTAAAAAGTAAAAAATAAATTATAGTTTAAAAAAACTAAAAAACACGCTTTAATAGCAAACCCAACAAAAAAAATGAAAATAATTTTTAATAGATATACCAAATAATATTCTAGGCGGATATAGGCTGTTCTTTTGCGTTCAATGAAAGGAGTCTACTAGGTTAAGAAAGGGAGATAAAGTGTTATAAAGAGATATAGAGAGATAAAGTGATATAGAGAGATCATAAAGAGACATAGAGAGATCATATAGAAATATAGAGATGTAGAGAGACGAAAGTGTTATAGAGAGATAAAGATATATTTAATATTTATTATATAGAGATAAAATGATACAGAGGTGTATAAGTTATAAATAGACAGATAGAGCAGATGATTAATAGAATAGAATAAACTTTATTCAGGAATCCATACATGGCTCCGCAGTACAGATAAACATTAAGCAATTAGTATAGTGTAAGAAAAAAAATTACAAAAAGGAAAATAAAATAATAATAGTAATAATAATACATAAAATCAGAAACAATCACGTCACGTACAAGTGACATACAAACCAACGGTCACTGGTCAAGTTCGGTACATCAAAACGCAAGTTATTTTGTTACCTTTTCACCTTTACTCTCTTTTAAAAATTTTAACTCATAATCATGGTATATTTCTTATACATAATATTATATGATTTTACAAAATCTTACGCATAATAAAATTAATAGAGATTTACAATATCAATTGAGGGCGGAATATGCTTTGTGCCGTGCCTTTCTGGTTTATTCGCTCTCAAGAAGGACTGACTAGGATGACAGGCTTAGTCTCAAGAATCTGGCGAAATTAAAGTGCCAGGTGAACTAGTTCATCTTCAAGTTGACTTACTGTCAAATTGCTAGTCTAGATAAATTGACATATAAACGTTAGCTATCACAGAACGCTACATCTACCCACCATGGTTCAGGCCTTGAAGTGGCGGTGGTGCTCAGTAGCCTAGGGAGAGCCCAGCACCTTGGGCGAAGCTAATTGAGCTGAGGGGGCTCTTTGTACCTCTCTTATAAGAAGAAGGGACAAAAGGAGCAGGGGTCAAGGGGCGAGGACAGGAACCTCACCCCATTGTACTGTCCCGACGTTGGGAGGAGTTGTTCTGTGGTGCGGGGCAACCTCTCTGTGGAGTTGGCGTCAGTCCCTTGGGTTTGGCTCATTAGATTCGCGGCACCTCACCAAAGGCGGCATTGGTGGCACTCACCGGGTTTTAGTGGGTAGAGCTGCGTCCACTTACCAGCTTTCGGACTCGCTGTGTCCCACAATCCATGTGGATTGTGGGACACAGCGTGTCCGAAAGCGTGAGCGTGTAGGACTCGCGGTGGAATGGGTCGTGAGGAGGGAGACCCACTCCACCGCGGGATGCCCAGAGCATTTCCCGGCGTTAAAGAAAAAAAAAAAGAACACTACATCTATGTTATTATAAAAATTCATAAATATAACTAAAATGGAATAAGAAATTGACATTTGCTGTTTGACGTCACGGCATTCGAGTCGATTTTACTGCCAAGACGCAATAAATGTTTTGCATCAATAAAAAAAATACCATTAAATTTATAATATTACAAAGAGGAAACCACAAGATGAAAAATATCAAATAACCGCGTAAATATTTATACAAAATGCCTGAAGCGAACTACATTTCTATTTTTATTTCTATTTATATTTTTTTTTGTGTACCGCTAAATATGCCGGTGTGTTTATTAGATGTGAAAATTGAAATCTTAATCACTACTTTTTCAGGATTAAACTAGTATTTAAAATTTTTGTAGAGTTGCATTTACTCGGGTTTTTATTTACAAATCGAAATTTCTTGCCAAGTAAACTGTTCATAAGATGGATCGTAAGATGGATGTTTCTGATTTAAGATCTATTTTAAAGAACTACTAACATAAACGAGATTTATGGATGTTTGTTACTCTTTCACGCAAAAACGACTAAATGGATATCAATGAAATTTTACAATAATACAGCTTATATATCAGAATAACATATAGGCGATAATTTATTCCCGTACTCCGGCGGGAATGGGAAGTATGTAGGAGAAACCATAGGCTGCTGACGATATATGAAGTAAAGAAAAATTTTAACTATGTATCACAATGTTTTCAAGACCTTCATTTGATATTTCAGCACTGTCAACGAATGGCTTGTACAGTCCCTTGAACAGTTTGTGGCGGACCAATCAGCGCCACATTCCTGAATCACGCTATCGAAGTTCCACAGCTCGTCGCTATACGTACAACAGCTGAATTGATAGCAAGTGGGCTTCGGCCTGGCCGAACATACCATCTCGCTCGGACGGAGATCTTCCTTTGGGCCTTCCTCATATCGTTGGTCAAGATGAACAGGGTATTAACTCAAAAAAGCCAATTTTTCAGGAGAACGATTTAAAGTTTTCAAATCAGTATATTACAATTTCTATAAACAATTGGTTAACCTCTCCTATATATTTTTTAAACTTACTTTATTGGTAACGTTTTTGTTCACTTCATGACTTTCTTAGTTTTACTATTTATGAGAAAAAAAAAGAAATTCTTCAATCAGGGACATAATAATACCTTTTAACACAAAAATACTAACAAACCTAAGTATTAACTAGAAAATTTAATTTTCTTATAAATTCAATTTTGAGGGTTCATGTTCTTTATCTCGATTTTTTTTATGAAAAATATGTTAACATTATGTTTATAAAGCTATGCCATCTTATTTTTTTCGTGATTTGTTTATTTCTTTAGTTATATTTAATGAAAATTCATAATACTACCATGTTTTACAAATGTTAGGAATAAGTTTTAAAAATAATACAAAATCAAAACAGGATTTCCTTATTTAAAATAGTATTTATTTTAAAAAAATCACATGGGAAATAGTTCTACAATGTTTTTAGCTTTGTTTAATATTTTAAACTAATTTAAATCAGCACTTACCAACACGTGAACACACAAAATGCAGTCGTTGGCTTATTACTAATATAATACAATTTTTGTACATACTAAACCTTGTTTATAATAATTAAATTATGGCAACATTAAAACAATTTCACTTACTTTACTTTTCTCAGTTTTATTCGACTAGGCTAACCAGCTGGTAACCAGAATAAAAATATTCATAATGAAATCTTCGGTAATCTTCACAAAATCTTATACTAAAGAGAAAATCAGAATAATAAAACATAAAGAATACTTCTAAATAAAATTATAACAATCATAGGTATAATGGTAACAATAATAAACAACTTAACAGTTTCGAAACAATCTAGTCAAAGTCAACTTTGTTTTTTAAATTAAAATCAATTAAAGGTTTTCATAAAAGCTTTTTGTCGATTAAATTAATAACCCCATTCATTTTGGTCCGATTTTTTAATTTTCTTACTATATAATTGCGCAAAAGCAATATTTTCTACCACAGTTTGCTTCGAAGATCTGCCGAAAGCAACTTTACTTCTTTAAAATCTGTGTCAAAATAAGAGGTATTATAATCAAATGAGTCTTTATTTTCTGCTGCCACTTTAAATACTTTCATTTCTGTTATTTTAACCGGCTCATTGTCGGTATTTTTGAGTAACAATGTCTTACTTAACTAGTTAGACATGGCTTTATATATAAAAAACTATTAAATGCTATTTCGTTCAAAACAAAAGGGCTGACCACTTACTTTCGCAGTACGTATTGATAGTAAAAATTACCTATTTTTACTATCAATACGTACTGCGAAAGTAACTATTTTATTCTGCAGACCAATATTATTAGTCTTGGCTCCGGGAAAACATGGTTCGGTAAAAAAATGTATAATGTTTTTAGAATTAACAGATTTTGCTCACTTTTAAGAACTTTACTATGGTTTTCGAGATTATCAACTATATCATTTTCCGGATTTTCAACCTCTTTTTGAACATTAAGTACATTCATTTGCTTCTGGAAAATCAATAGTAACTTAAGTACATATTAAATATGAAATAATAGGTACCCTACTTACCTATTTATTTAAAGTTGTAGCTAATGGTTCTCCAGGATTGTCTTCGGACACTGAGACTGGTTTTTTCAAAAATGTTTTGTGATTAGTCGTTAAAAATTATAATATGTTAATAAATTAATTCCAATAAAACAGATTTTTATAACTAAACAATCAAATATAATGTAATTTAAACCTTCAGTAGACCAAATCCAAAAACCAATCGGAAATCCCCTTGAATCTGGTGGTTTGACAGCATTTCTGATTATGGTTACTCTTTGAGAAATCATTCTGTAAGATGGAAACTTATTAGTTGTTTAAGAAAAAAAGAGTTCTTTTCATATTTAATTTAAACAAACACACAACAAACACAATACATAATGTGTTGAATACAATACTTTTTAGTTTTAATACTATTATTTTTTATCTTTTTCTAAATAATAAAGAACCATAACCAATAAAAAAGGTTAAAATTAAAGTAATTTTAAATTTACAAGTTATTATTCACGATTAATACTTTTTCATCGATAAAGAATTGCAATAAATTCAATAAAACTTTTGTGAACATAGTAGTATCTAAAATTGGTACTTTATACTAAAAACACCCGTTACTAAAAAAAATCAACAATTTATCTCAAACAAGGCGTTAACTTGAAATTAATGCTTTTTATAAAAAAAAAATGTTATTCTATCGGAACTTACCTTTTATTGAATACAGCGTTTTTTAAGGTTAAAACTGTCTACCATAAACGAACGATGTCTTTTCACCACAATTTCGCGAGTAAGAATGAGATGAATGCGACTGTGTTGGTCAAACGGACAAGCGAAAAGGCGCGAAAAGGACGAAGATACTACCCCTCTCTTTCGTCGATTTGACGTAATATAGTTATGCAACCACGTTCATTAGAAAGATCGCATGATTTTTAGTAGGACTGTATTATTAAGTCAAAAATCGAAAATTTTAAGTTAATACCCTTGTTCATCCAAACGAACGATATATCCCCACATTGGTGACTCCGACGTGATCCCTACAAGTTAGACAAACATTGCTGAAATTACGAGCTCGGAGCATAAATATCTCGTTTTTAGTTTCAAAAGTACTATAAAATCTTGCTTAAAATAATTTCTCAAGAGGCTGTAGTTTAAGAACATCGTTAGTAGTAGTAAAGATCTTCAACGCTAATAAACTTTTCCCATTTTCTATTAAGCAGTCATCTCTTCGCGACGGGTCATTTGTTTTAATTTACACAACTTTTCCTATTTAATGCCTACGCTTCAAGTTATTATATGTTTTAAATACTTATTATTATCATATATATAATTAAGGCAGTAAGGATGCGCCGCGCCCACTAGCCTGCTTAATTCTTCTACCAAACATATTTGCTGTGGCAAAAAAGAGCAGTATAGGCAGAGTAATTACTAGCACATAGACTTACCATCTTCATCTCAAAATAGGCATTCCATAAACGAGTTGGCTGGGCTATTCTCAGATGATCTTGTTTATATTCTAGACTAGCAGTGCTCCATGGTTTCGCTCGCGTACCCCAGTGAAAGTTCAGTAACAAATTTAAGCCTATATGTTATTCTAATGTATAAGCTATATTATTGTAAATTTTCATTAAAATCCATTCAGTAGTTTTTGCGTGAAAGAGTCACAAATATAATATATAATATCTATGGACGCTTTCACACCACGTCAATCTGGTCCCGTGGTAAGTTCTCGAAGAACTTGTGTTACGGGTACCAGACAACGGAAATATATTTAATACTTTTATACTATACACATATTTAAGATTTTTATTATAATATAATACACATATTTAATACACATCCATGACCAAGGAACACAGAAAAATATACCACTGAGCCACAGAGGTCGTCAATATACATCCATACATTCTTACCAACTTTCGCGTTTATAATATTACTAGGATTATACCGTGTTTTTAACTTTTATTTTGCAGTGCTCGATATATTTTCAGCATCGTCTACGAATGCCGTATTTAAGTCTTTGTATAATACATAACAGTCAATGCGAAACATCTGGCTCTGCACATCCCGCTTTAGTTTTTTAATAAAATTAACCATGTTTAGAATCTTGTATTACTTGGTTGCGTTGCGGAATTTCTACCCGACTACGGTGAATAAATGAGGGTTGTGATTGTTCATGATACAGCATAAATAAGAAATATAATCCGACAAATTAATTTTTAGCTTAGACGATGATTGAAAGGCATGTCAAGGGTTTCGACAAAGCCTAATTCTTTATTGAAGTTATACTTCTTTTGACGCGTTAGGGATTTTTTTTTACGATGCGCGCGCACACCGTCACGAACAACCGACACCCTGAAGTTAGCTATAGTCAACATTTTATATTACAATTTTTACGTCAGAAGAAGCTATAGTTTTTAACTACACAATAAGCAAAAATGTTACAGTGTAGTGAAATTGTACTATGTATTTTTCTATAAGGAGTATAACTTCTAACGCGTGTACATAAGTACACACAAACACTTTTTTAGTTATATATAAATATATATAATAAAATCTGGCGTTGTTGAAACCCTTGACATGATAATTTTATCTCATTTTTAAGCTACATAATATGCATGTACGAATATACAACGTGGAAAGGGGTGCATGCATGAATGCATTCACACATTTACTATATAGACTACGAACAAATAACATACATTACAAGCTTTTTTACCAAACTGTTAAATAAATGACCAATAACTAATTATTTTCGTGCATTATTTATCATTCGTGTTTGTTCTAATATATAATAGAGGGTCTATTCCACTTTGATCACCCGTGTGGTCAAATGTGACGATTTAATGTCCTTTGATGTGGTCGATTCTATTTAAATCACTCCCCATATTCTATTAATATTATAGATATATAAGTTTAGATATTTGTTGCTCAATCACAGCGGAATTTATCCCGATTGACACATTGAATATATCCCGATTAAAAAAATAAATAAGCCACACAGATAAATTGATTATAATCTTGAATGGCACACATACTGTTATCCCGGAAAAATATATATTAATTCCTTATTATTTAGGGTTTCGTTTCTCAAAATCTCAAACTGAAACCTATATGAAATCCCTCCGTTGTTCGTGTGTTTGTCATGATCATGAAAGGTAAGAAGCTAGGTCTCACGACATAAGTAAAGAAAAAACTGAACACCGTTAATTTGCTATGTTACATAAAACATGTTTTTCGGAACCCACAGCGCAAGTCAGGCTCGTGCGTGTCTGTTTTTTAAAATAATAATATATTAGTTGGATATGCTAAATGGTAGTCGGACCACCTTTAAGTGGTCAACGTAGCTTATAAAATAAACGAGATTACCCGAGACTAGCCGAGGACACTCGTTCCCCCATCATGGCTCATGGTTGTCGCGGCGATGGGGCCTAGTAGCCTAAGGTGAACCCAGCACCTTGGACGAAGCCAATTGAACCAAGGGAGCTGCTCTTTGTATCCCTCTTATAAGAAGAAGGGACAAAAGAGCAGGGGGGATACTGTCGCGACGTTGGGAGAGGTTGTTTTGTGGTGCGGGACAACCTATATGTGGAGGAGGCATCGGTCCTTTGAGGGACTGACTAGTCGTGGAGGTGCCCTGTTGGCTCAACAGATCCGGGGCACCTCACCAAAGGCGGCATTGGTGGCACTCGCCGGGTTTTAGTGAGTAGAGCAGCTGCGTCCACTTACCATCTTTCGGGTGCAGCGTGACCCACATACCCGCCTTGGGAGTCCCCAATCCCCTGCGGGATGCCTCAGAGCATTTCCCGGCGTAAAAAAAGGACACTCGTTAATATTTGAATGAAAATTTCTTTAGCCGCGCTTAGAATTTTTAGGGGAAATTATATAGGTCCCCGATAGCGACATGCTAATGAAACATTATGACGTCATTAATTTAAAATTTTCGGTATAAAAATTTATGATTTCATAATGTCATAATTCTAAATTATAAGTTTTCACTTCTGTCGGCAGTTACTATGACTGAAATGTTTTTATTTATTTTAACGAAACCTGCGACCTTACCATAGACATTCTCTCTTTTTTACCTCTACGCCCTAAAGCTACACATAACGTTATAAGGCAAAAGTAAGATTGAAAAGGGTTAATGCCGTGACAGTTACAGAAATGACATGAACAAAGCCGTCCTGGGACCTTGTTGGTGTTAAATGTCTAATATTCCTGAGAAGGTAATGATTTTTTTTTTGCAAAAAAAAAAAAAAAATATGTCACTTATGCTTATGACTCAGTATATATTATCAATATCATCATCATCATAATGTTTTTTAAGCCGAATATATACTGTCATAGACCTCTTTTAAGAACGGGTGAGAGAGGAGGCCGCCGACGAGGCCTCCCCCCGCGGGCGACGTACGATGGTGCGTAAAAGGCGCTACTGAATGCGCCTCTAGTAATGTCCCTGTGTTCGTGTTGGGCTCAGGATGGGAACCTGCGCCTGTATGGCACGACGTCGTGGAGACTGCTTAGTAGCTGCCGGGCACCCCCCTCTATGAGGAGTAGTCTGGCCTTGGCCGGGGCCAGCCTCTTTTTATGTTGTTGGATAGGCAAACTGGCAAACGTACCACCTGATGGTAAGTGGTCGACGTCGCCCATGAAAAGCTATTATACCTGGAACGAGCCCAGGCAACTCATCTATGTGTTGCCTATCCTGAGACATAAGATGTTAAGTCTCGGTGCCAGTAATTACACTGCCTATCTTGCCCTTCTCTCCGAAACACAGCAAAGCTGTTTCACGGGAGAAACAAGCAAGATAGTGGTACTCATGCAGCCTGTCGCTGAGGTGATCCTGCAAAACTGGGACCCTCAAAAAGTGGCTGAAGGTGGACACTCACAGATGCGACTCACATTGGGTCTGGATCTGCCCGAGGATCCTGGCTGCATCGACTGGGAGCGTGGCACAGCGCAACCATTCCACCGGCAGACGAAGATAATTCAACAATTTTAAAGCGGGTGAAACCGCAGAGACACAGATATTATGTGATTGTAATGTAACATGAAGTAAGTGATGTAACATGAAGTTCACACAAAACCCGAGGATAAAAATAATTATTATTGGCAGCAGACAACGGACTCCCCAAAGAGAGAATTTATTAAGCACCAACTTCGAAAGACATCCGTTATTATTATGGTTGCCCCCTACGGACGTGAGGAAAACTGAACTGAGAATCGTAAGGTAACTCTTGTATTGATACTTTATTCTAGTTTCATCTTTGACAGGTTAAAAAGGATTGAGTTTAACTTTTATATCTATATAGAGGTTGGAACTTTTCACGCCTAAGCCGGAGGTTGCGGGTTCAAACCCCACCAGGGAACAAACATATTTTCTGTGTTCCCGCGTCATGGATGTGTGTTAACATATATAAAATATGTTACATAGAATAGCAAAGTTATTTCGTTATTTCGTTTGTACTTTGCGCGCGTGAAACTAGGCAGCTCATGATAGGCGGTAAGGTCTGACGTCACATCGACGTTTCTGGCGTTCAGGGGACGAGGGGCGAGAGGTGTCGGTGGCCGGCTCCTGACCGTCCGTTGTCCTCTACGCTCCTGACCAGCTAACCCGCACACGTAATATTAATAAGTAATAATTGATAGTGGGTGAGTCTTTGATGGATTAGTTTAGTAGATTAGTTAATTATAGTTATCATAAATTAAATAATTACTTTATAAAAGAAAAATATAAAGTCCATTAGTTTATTATCCGAACTTTTTTTTAAATATAAATGTAGTTAAATAATATATTGGACTAAATTATTTTGTTGTAAAACCTCGTAATCGAGTGTGTATTAAATTATACTTTGAATAAACAACTCTTTAAATGTCTTGTATTTTTACGGGCCATTTCTAAGTGAATCCCTGGACAGGGGGTTGACTGTGGAAAGGCTCATACTTTTATGTGGTCGTTCCAGGGTCCTCAGCGTGGCTTTCGCAGAGGACTAGCCGTGCCACGTGGATCTGGCGATCTCTCTTGAAGATCTGGCGGGGAACTCACTATCCTGGCTCACTATTCCGACCCACTATTCCGGACGCCTATTCCGGACATCATTATTCCGGACACCACTATTCCGGATCATTCGGATAAAATCGGAATCACCGGGCAAGCTGATCCTGGCCTTTGGCGTCGCTGACCGCTGGACCTGGCTGATGGCTGTACACCTCTTTCATTGAACGCCAAGACGACTGATACCTTTTTTTTTCTTTAACGCCGGGACTAGCTCTGAGGCATCCCGCCTGGGGAGTGGGTCTCTCAAGGCGGGTTGTGGGGCACGCTGCGCCCGAAAGATGGTAAGTGGACGCAGCTCTACCCACTAAAACCCGGCGAGTGCCACCAGTGCCGGCTTTAGTGAGGTGCCCCGGATCTGTTAAGCTAACAGGGCACCTCGACGGCTAGTCAATCCCGCAAGGGACCGACGCCACCTCCACAGAGGGGTTGTCCCGCACCACAGTACAATCCCTCCCGACGTCGGGACAGCACAATGGGGTGAGGTTCCCATCCTCGCCCCTTGCCCCCTGCTCTTTTGTCCCCTCTTCTTTAAGAGGGGTACAAAGAACCCCCTCGGCTCAATTAGCTTCACCCAAGCTGGGCTCACCCTAGGCTACTGAGCCCCACCGCCACGCCAAGGCCTGAACCATGGTGGGGCGACTGATACCTCCTTCGCAAAAAACTATAATATAAAATTTTTTTTATGGCACTAGGAGGCAACCAAGCACTCGGAGCCTTATAGTGACTACCGACGCCCATAGACATCCGCACAACCAAAAGTTATGCAGATGTGTTGTCCTCCTTTTCCATATACCCACCCAATGGGCCACCGGAAACTCACAAACCGCACGAAACGCGACAGCATAGCTGTCTCTTGATGCCGGTGTTATGTGAGCGAGACGTACCACCCCGGTCGTGCCGGCCCAATTCGGCTGCAAAGCAGCATGGCACTACCACTTACAACATTTAAAACATTTTAAAACGAGACTTTTACAAAGTTTTTTTTTTACGGAGCTAGACATTTGTCTACAAATTTCTTATCCTCGTGAACAAGAGGTCGGCGAAACAAAAGTGACATGCATTGTAAGTATCCCGTTTTAAAAACAAAACACAAAAGATCATCAAACCTTGAAATGAAACCCTTGGCTTAACAGATTTTGATAAAACATGACTAAGAACCGCTGCTAGAAATCCTGATTTTAAATAAAAAACCGCATCCAAATCGCTCGTATATCGTAAACGCTTAAGAACTACAATATCACTAACAAAGCGATAAACTTAACATTTTGCGTTGGGGGTTAAAAATAAAACAGAAATGGAGTAAAGTTTAAAATTTACGAGAACATGTGTCCAAACTGTACAACTATCCTGTCGCATAAATAATTCAGAACCTGAAAAGAGTTTAAAATACCCGGGTGATGTTGTTCCCACACTTTTCAACTAAAGCTAGGAATTATGTTCATACATATCAATATTTAATAAGTCTTGGTATTCATTGCGAGAGGCCTATGGCAAAAGATAGCGCTATATAGATAGCTAGAATATCTAACACTTATATATTTGAGAGTTTGTTTGTTTAAATACGCTAATCTCTGAAACTACTAGTTAGATTAAAAAAAATATATCGAGGAAGGCTACTTAATTATTTTATAGGATTTTTTTTTATTGAGTGATTGAATTCGTTCTTTTTAGACAGATACAAAGAAATTCAATTTTATGATCAATTCAGTTTTTTTTTTAACTTTCATTATGAAAACTAAATTAAGTCTTATAACTGTAATGCTTTGTTTCTAAAATATATATCGACATTGGCTCTAATTTTCCTTTCCAGTACGTAAAACAGACATAAAATGCGTGTCTATACAAAATATAAAAAACCGGCCAAGTGCTAGTCGGACTCTCGCACGAAGGGTTCCGTAGATTACATAATATACAACATTAGTTAGACACTTTAATAAAAAATAAGGTTTAAATGTTTTTTTTTTTTTTTACATTTGAGTTAATTGAATGAAAGGTAAATTGCTGTGTACGATTTATGACGTATTAAAAAACTATTCACTAGATCTCGTTCAAATTAATTTTCAGTGGAAGTTTGCAAATGTACATCATATATTTTTTTTTTAGTTTTATCATTATCTTATTTTAGAAGTTACAGGGGGGGACACTCATTTTACCATTTTGGAAGCGTCTCTCGCGCAAACTATTTAGCTTAGAAAAAAATGATATTAGAAACCTCAATGTCATTTTTTGAGTTTCAGTTCTAAGTATGGGGACCCCCAAAATTTATTGTTTTTTTTCTACTTATGTATAAAAATCTTAATGCGGTTCACATAATGCATCTACTTACCAAGTTTCAACAGAATATCTTATAGTTTCGGAAAAAAGTGGCTGTGACATACGGACGGACATGACGAATCTCTAAGGGTTCCGGTTTTTGCCATGTGGATACGGAACCCTAAAAAAGGTGTTAAGTGGCTGTGATCGGTCTCCCGTTTGCTCTGAGCCTTAGAGTATGTCTACGTATAATATTCAGACTTTATTTTTAAAGTAATCTAACGAAAAAATTGTGAATGATTTTCCTTTTCAGCACGGAACCAAAACATAAAATGTTAACACTCCGTTTTTCCTCTTCAAAAAGAACCCTAAACACATAAAACCGTCTTCATATAGTCCATTCCTGACCTCTAAAAATGAACTGGTAAACCCTCGAACTATCATTTGAATCCTCACCATTAAAAGTTGAATCACGTTGGATAACAAATATATTAATGCCCTGGGACAGATCAGAGTTGCCCTTTTATCAGTGGAGCCCCAATTTATTGCTGCCCTTTTATCACCGGGGCCGCCTCTGATTTTATTGCCCATTATGTTCTTTGTTTCATCGGACGAGCAAGTACTACAAGTTGGAAAATACATAACGCGTATTTTGGGCTAAATTGATAGCTATACCATGGTATTTCCAAATATGCAGGTGGTAGGAAAGCCCATTCTATAACCTGCCACAGATGGTCTTTTTTTATGTTAGTTGGATAGGCAAACTGGCAAACGTACCACCTGATGGTAAGTGGTCGACGTCGCCCATGAACATAAACTAGTTTACCTGGAACGAACCCAGGCAACTTATCTATGTGTTGCCTATCCTGAGACATAAGATGTTAAGTCTCGGTGCCAGTAATTACACTGCCTATCTTGCCCTTCTCTCCGAAACACAGCAAAGCTGTTTCACGGGAGAAACAAGCAAGATGGTGGTACCCATGCAGCCGGGAGCGCGGCACAGCGCTTCCCTCCCACCGTCTTTACCGACGATCGCATTCACAAGTTTACTTGATAGTGGCTCTGGCGACTCATTCATGAGTTACCTACTTATTAAAAGATGTGGTAAATCTCGGTGACAATAATGGCAATGCCTTCTTCTGTCTCAGGATAGGCAACACATAAATAATTTGACTGGGTCACTTGCCATCAGGTGGCACGTCTACCAGCTTGACTATCCAAATAGCATAAAAATACGTCAAAATCTGTCCAAGCGTTCCAGAAATTACATATTATATTGATATCTGTTACTATCATACTATGATATTATAAAAAATTAAGAGCCCTTTCTTTAATTTAACAAAGGTACAAACATACACTTTGAGTACTTACTCATATTTTGGGAACTATTTACACATTTAAAACTACTTTGCACAGAGTTTATCGCAGTTTCACATGATTTATACATTTGCCAACGTTTAGAGTTACAAGAACCAGGGAGGAAACTCTTTCAGATGCCCTAATGTCTAAAGTTATTCTAAGTATCGTAACTTATAACTTAGTATACACAATAAATTATATTTATTGTATTGGAATGAGCCTGGCCTATTGATAAATGATTTCCTTAAAACAATCCATCATAACTTTATTTGCCGTCCAAACACTAATTAATGATGAAATATCGCTGCGTTTATCAATTGAAGATGTTTTAATCTTAGTGTCTCAGGTATTGTAACCCCATAGGAATGGAGATTCGAACCCACTGGGTTATTTTGACCCATATTTTGTCAGGATTGGGAATGTGAGACCCCACTGGATTTTTGACCCTTTACTGGCTATGTATCAATCTCACATGCTTAAGAACATATTGATCCTAAAAGTATGTATCCACCCTACAGGATTGAAGATTTACACCATCGGGCTTAGGATCTATCTATCTACATAATATGCCGGGTGGTGAGTGATGTGGCTGTAGCCACTATAGTCTACACCACTGGGTTCAGGATCTATCTATCTATCCCACATGGTGAGGGATGTATCTACACCACCGGGTTCAGGATCTATCTATCTATCCCACATGGTGAGGGATGTATCTACACCACCGGGTTCAGGATCTATCTATCTATCCCACATGGTGAGGGATGTATCTACAGCACCGGGTTCAGGATCTATCTATCTATCCCACATAGTGAGGGATGTATCTACACCACCGGGTTCAGGATCTATCTATCTATCCCACATGGTGAGGGATGTATCTACACCACCGGGTTCAAGATCTATCTATTCCACATGATGAAGGATATTGTGTCTACACCACAGGGTTAGGGACGTATCTTTGATCTTAACCCATCGTAGGGTTATATTGGTCTAATGATTTGGGGATGTACCAATAATAACAAAATTGATTCTAAGGTGAACAAACCCACATTGGTTGAATCGTTTTTCGGTGTTAATTCACACCTTTGAGGGTCCAATCAACGAGGCAATGAAGACCCTAAAATAAGGGTAAATTGGATAAATAGGTAATATTAACGTGGCGTGATATTGGAATATGTTTAACATCAAGGCAAGCGTGAATGAAAAATTGTGTGTACGCTTTTACGTTATACCTAATATTATAAATGAGTTTGAAAAATTGTCTGAAAGCTTATATGATATTCTTTTAGATAAAAATGTAATATAATGTTGAGGTTGAATGATTATATGATAGACTAGCTGTTTCCCGTGGTTCTGCCCACGATTAGGTTTTGGACAATTATATGGTGCGTAGGAGGCGCATTAAGAAGCGCCTCCTACGCACCCCAGTTCGTCGCCCGCGGAGGGAAGCCTCGTCGGCAGTCTCCTCTCTTACCCGCTCATCGGCCTCTTTCTAGGACGTTACTGCCTCGCAGAACTTCTTCTGTCCATCGCTATCCAGGATTCGTCATCACCGAGCATCGCGGTGATGACACTCGGCAGAGACAAGTCTCCTCCGATGACCGATGTCAGACTGTGACGCAGCACCGCCCATCTCGGGCACACCTTGAGGATGTGCTGGGCCAAGCTCACCGCCGCGTCACAGTCTTGACACACTCATCAGCTCCCTTTGGGCCATCCGGCACAGGTAGTCACCAAAGCAATCATGCCTAGCCCTTGTACCTAGCAATGAAAATACTAGTAGAAACTTTATCGTAAGTTCTAGATAAAACAATTTGAATTGAGCACTTACGGACAAGTAATCCTATCTATACTTTCATCCGATCGACTCAACCTCGGCTGTAGGGGGAAGATTATTAGATAAATATTTAAAGAGCCGCCCTTTGAGATTTATCAGAAATCTATTATTAGTTTCAATACGCGTCTTACTTACTAAAATTTAATCACATTTTCATTTTAACTTCCCCTACAAAGCAACAGGGTTATTATGACTATTAAAACTATTGAAAACTGGAATTTAATCGCACATTGTCTACGAAGGCTTCGGTTTTAAAAAACGTATTTATAAAAAAAAAATCGGGATATTTACCATGTTTTTCACTATATTTCGCGGAGCTCGATATTTTGATATATCTACGAATGTCTGCATGAGATAAAAAAGTACAATAAAAAGGAAAAACATGTTGAATATTATCTCAACTTAAATAGTTTTACCGGTGAAGGAAACATAGCGAGGAAACATGCATTTTTCTTTTTTTATCCTTTTACGCAGGGAAATGCTCTGAGGCATCCTGCCTCGGTATGTGGGACTCGCTACGCCCAAAAGATGGTAAGTGGACGCAGCTCTACCCACTAAAACCCGGCGAGTGCCACCAGTGCCGCCTGTGGTGAGGTGCCCCGGATCTGTTAAGCTAACAGAGCACCTCGACGGCTAGTCTGTCCCATAAGGGACGCCACCTCCACAGAGGGGTTGTCCTGCACCAGAGAATGACCCCTTCCAACGTCGGGACAGTACAATGGGGTGAGGTTCCCATCCTCGCCCCTTGCCCCTGCTCTTTTGTCCCCTCTTCTTTAATAAGAGGGGTACAAACAGCCCCTTCGGCTCAATTAGCTTCGCCC
This sequence comes from Helleia helle, assembly GCA_963853865.1. Taxonomy (NCBI): domain Eukaryota; kingdom Metazoa; phylum Arthropoda; class Insecta; order Lepidoptera; family Lycaenidae; genus Helleia; species Helleia helle. The sequence goes on from OY971436.1 coordinate 7,971,624, forward strand.
AAGGTGCTGGGCTCACCCTAGGCTACTAAACCCCACCGCCACGTCAAGGCCTGAACCATGCTGGGGGCGAGGAAACATGCATGCCAGATGAAATTAAAAGTGATTCACCAACCCGCATTGGGCCATAGTTCATTATTGTTACTTTTGAAGCCGGTGTCGTAATTTGTTGTAATACCTCTACCTCCCTACCTATTTTGGCTGACACCGACTCCAAAAGTAACAATAATGACGTGGCAAATGCAAAGATTGTATGTTAGTAAAATATCAAGTTGATTATAAGTTGTAGGCACAAAAATTATGGAAACGCGATTATTTTATTACTTTTACGTTTTTTTTTATTTTTAAGTCGGTTTTAATTTTTGTTTTTTTGTTGACAATTATTATCATCGACAGCCGCTGGCCTTGGCCATTTACATAATTCAAAAAACGAATTCGCAGTCTGTGTCGTAGTTGTTGCTGTACCTACCCTTTTTTTTTTGACGCAGTGAAAATGCTTTGCCCATTTACCCGGGGATGGGGCGTCCCCGGGGATATGTGGGACTCCCGGCGCTCCCCCAGCGCCGGTATACCGCACTAAAACCCCTGCGAGTTGCCTTCAGCCGCTTGAAGGGGAGTGTCCCGGATCTGACTAACACAGGACACCCCCCACGACCGGCCGGTTCCCTCAAAAGGGCTAACCGGGCTTCCTCCTATTATGGGGGCACTCCGACAATCTAGAGCACCCCCGCCGACGCCGGAACTTCTCTACCGGGGCAGGTACCCAACCTTACCCCGAGTCCCGTTAGATGGGAGGCAGAAGGTGCGCATAGCGCCTCCTCCGCACTCCCGTCCTACGTCGACGGAGCGGGATGGATGCGGCGTCATCCTCTCTGTCCCGCTCCGCGGCCTCCTTCAGCGAAATGATGATTTCGCAGAAGGTGACCGCCGCCTGCCAGGCCTCATCGCTCTCGAGCATGCAGCGCACCACACTCGAGAGCGAAATGTCCCCTTCAAGCACTGCCACAAGATCATGACGCTGTCTGGTCCATCTAGCGCACACCTCTAGGGTGTGCTGGGCCGTGTCCTCCACAGCGCCACACTCGTGGCAGGTTGGCGTCGGCTCCCTCCTGGCCACCTGACACAGGTAGGCACCGAAACAACCGTTTACGGTGAGCACCTGCGTCAGGCGAAATGTGAGACGTTTCTTCCGGCGACGCATCCACGCCACCAGGACCGGACGCAGTGCCTCGGCCGTACGTTGGCCGTACGGCGACTGCGCCAAGATTTCCCCCCACCTTCGCAGCAAACCACTCTTGCCCTAGCCTCCGCACACGCAAGACCTCCTCCCACGTCGGTGACTCGCGGAAGAGCAACCTCCTCTGTGAGCAGAAAAGGTGCACCTCAGCAAGCAGCAACGCCACGAGCTCCCACGGTGGATCTCCAGCTAGTTGCTGTACCTACCTACCTTGGCTGACACCGACTCCAAAAGTAACAATAATGGTTAAAAAAAACAAAACGTGGTAAACGCAAAGATCGTACTTTAGTAGGAGAAAAAGAAACGAGATTATTTTATTACTTTTCAGTTTTTTTTATGTCGGTTTTAATTTTTGTTTAATTTTTTAAGTACAATTGACTCATGGAATAACCTACATCTATATTAACAATTTTCGATATTATAATCGCCTACATAAAACCAATTTTACAAGAAAAGGTCATATCTTTTAAAATGAGTGACGTTGACCTCAAAAAATCTTAAATGTCCAAAACATTTTAGTGTCAAAAACCCTTGTAAATATTGTAAAACATTCGCTTATAGAAAGAAAATAAACCTCCAGAGTGGAAAATAAGTTCAAAGCGAATGTGAACGGGGCGAGAAAATGCATTGAGGCGTCATCTTCCACGAGACCGGGCTTGCTCAACGAATATTTTAAATATGCGTAATGTTTGCTAGAATATATGACAATTTTTTTCCTTAACGCCGAGAAATGCTCTGAGGCATCCCGCGGGGGTGTGGGTCTCCCCACGCGGGTATGTGGGACTCGCTGCGCCCGAAAGCTGGTAAGTGGACGCAGCTCTACCCACTAAAACCCGGCGAGTGCCACCTCCACAGAGGGGTTGTCCCGTACTACAGAACTCCCAAGTCGAGACAGTACAATGGGGTGAGGTTCCCGTCCTCGCCCTTGGCCCCTGCTCTTTTGTTCCCTCTTAAGAATCATAAAGCCTAAAGTTTGATCATCAACATCATCAGCCTTTATCCGTCCTGTGGTCATAGGCCTCCTTCAATGAACGCCAAGACGGTCAATCCCTCGCCTGTCGCATCCGACACTGAACGGCCACTGCACGGAGAAAAAGAAAATATTAACCTATACATCTAAACAGATAAATAAAATTGGAGTGTCTGTTTGTAACATTAAAATAACCGTTTTTACAATTTTTGTCTGTCCGGCTAATCTCCAATACGGCTGGGCTGATTTTGACGGGACTCTCATTGGCAGATAGCTGATGTTAGAGGACACTTAGGCAATAAAAATAACCATCATCAATCCGAACACGGCTGTAAATGTAAGTGAACGCGGGCGAAGCTGCGGGCAACTGCTAGTTAAAACTAAATTCTTAGTGAATCACAATTTCATGTTCTGGATTAACACCCTTCATATTTAATAAGGGTTGAACTATCTGTGTTTGCGGGAATTTGTGTCTAAATATTAAACTATTTGCTTTCTTCATTATGCACAGGCCCGGATTTAGGGGAGGGCAACCAGGGCAACAGCCCCGGGGCCTCCACAAAAGAGGGGCCCCCACAATAGAGACTTGTACCGTACGTTGTACCTTTACCTACAGTACTTTGAACAAACATGAATCTTCATGAATTCTTGAATTCATGAATTCTTGAATCGGCAATGCGTGCATTAGAATCATTGAAATCATTCGTGGAATCCAAAATAAACGATTTTGATAAATACGAGGAAGCTGCCAAAAAAATATCTCAGACTGACGAATACGTACAATCACGTACCAGAACGAGAAATGTGAGGCTGAATCCGCTCGATTACGGGAAATCACAAGACGTAAATCTGACACCGAAGGAAAAATACAAAGTATCCGCCTTTATCCCAGTGGTCGACCAGTTATGTGTTCCTCTAACCGAAAGATTGCATGCCTATGAAGCTGTACGTTCGAGATTTGGATTTCTTAATCACATCGAGAAGTTGGATGCTGCAAATTTGCACGCTGCAGCAGAGGCATTGGTAAAAGTTTATCAGGATGATTTAGAACCTAGTCTTGGTAGTGAGTTGGTTCAATTTGTATCTTTGATCGACTCATATAAAAAGACTATGGAAAAGACCAATCTCCGGAACTATTTTACTACCAAATTCTCGAAGATCAAAATTTCAGAGCTACTTTCCCAAACCTTGAAATTGCATTGAGAATGAATTTGGTTTTGATGGTATCAAATTGTACTGGTGAGCGCTCATTTTCAAAAATGAAAATTATAAAAAACAGGCTTCGAACCACGATGGGGCAAAACCGTCTATCAAAGCTTTCTCTCCTGAGCATTGAAAGTGATTTGCTTCGGGAACTGGATTTCAGCGAAATCATCAACGATTTTTCGGCGAAAAAAGCTCGGAAAGTTCCGTTTGTTAACGCTAAAATTTAATTTTAGATAATTATTGTTTCCGATTATATTTATATGTTCGTTAAAAAATAAAATAATCTATACTTGGTTTCACAATAAATTATTTATTGGAAAACTAGATTGAAAAAAATTGTTCATTTTATTTGGAATATAATTTGGAGCCAAGGGGCCTCCACTCCTTTGTTGCCCCGAGGCCTCCACACCTTTAAATCCGGCCCTGATTATGCACATGGAAGAGATTTATCTGCGGGAAGAAAGAATATGGCACATCTTCAGATATCCAAAGAATGTTTTCTTCTCTTAAGCATGCGATTTGGAGTGGACTTTTTTATATCATAGGAGGGCAAAAGAGCAATCGAAGCTGTTTGGCGACTATCGACGCCCACACAAATCCGCACCAAAGATTATACAAATGCGTTGCTCTCCTTTTACCAATTCTGAGAGGCTGATGATGATGATGATGATAGACTGGCTGTTACAAACAGCTAGATTGTAATAAAGCAACAGTTTTCTAGTTCTTTTTATAAATATCTAATTCTGTTTTTCTAAAGTGTATGTACGGTGAATATAAACAAGTAAAAAAAATAATAACATTACGTCATGTCTTTTTACGAATTAAAAAGTACATCTATACTAATAAATTAATATATATATATACTAGTCTATACTTCACTACATAGTAACAAGCAAAATCGCTTCCCGCGTCTGTCTGTATGTATGTATGCTCAGATCTTTAAAACCACGCAACGGATTTGATGCAAAAAAAATTATAGATAGAGAGATTCAAGAGGGAGGTTTATATTTGTACCAGTATATATATAACGGTGGGAGGGAAGCGCTGTGCCGTGCTCCCGGCTGCATGGGTCCCTTCTTGCTTGTTTGGTCCCGAAGGGCAAGACAGGCAGTGTAATTACTGGCACCGAGACTTAACATCTTATGTCTCAGGATAGGCAACACATAAATATGTTGCCTGGGCTCGTTCCAGGTATACTAGTTTATGTTCATGGGCGACGTCGACCACTTAACATCAGGTGGTACGTTTGCCAGTTTGCCTATCCAAGTAACATAAAAAAAAATATGATAGACACTGATAATTTTAGAGGTTTCTAATGTGATGTCGTAAATTTTTTTGTGCTTACATTGCAAACGCTGGCTGAACCCTATCGGATAGATCAAAATAATGTACTACATTATTGAACAACTTAAAGAGGTCTACAGAAAAGTCCGCAATGGTATATGTCTATCTCTTAAGGATAACATACTATTTGCATTTTAATATTAAAAAAAATGGCAATTATAAAGCGGTAATTGGAAAGGTATTTTACACAAATGCGGTATTAATCCCTATCATTTATAATGCGTTAGTTAGGTTGAGAATTTCATGAAGGTTATTTTTCCCCTTTACACCATTGAAATTAAATGAATACTTTAGTCTTTCGGAGATATAGCAAAACCAAAATAATGCGTCGCTGTGATTCGACAGAGCCGCACGGGCGCTCCATGACGCCGCGCCTCGCGTCCGAGCCGGATGGAGTTTCTGTCGGACAATGTATGGTGGAATTGTATAACCTAAATATGCCTAATACGGTTGTAAATCTAAGATAACACGGGCGAAGCTGCGGGCAACAGCTAGTTATAATATAAAACTGAAGAGTACGTTTGTTTGAACGCGTTAATCTCAGGATTTATTGGCCCGATTTGAAAAATTCTTTCAGTGTTAGATAGCCCATTTATGACATCACGCTTCAACTAATAGGAGTAAAGTAAGTAAATGCGGGTGAAGCTGCAGGCAACAGTATTTATTTATTTATTTTTTTTTATATTTTCATACAACGTGTAGGCACGCTGAGAGAGTTCACAGCTTAGAAGACTTTCAAAATCGTGTAGTTCATGCAATTGCTTTAATTACTCCGCAAATTTTAAGGAAAGTTCATTTAGAAACTGTAAATACTAAATAGAGCTCGTCATTGTATTGCACAACGATGACGTCACTTCGAACATCTTCTATGAATACAAAATTTTGTACTTACTAAGAAATAAAATGTATGGGAGAGTTTAATGTAAATTTTTTGGATATTTCTCGTTTTATTTTTAATAAATTATTATTGTCATTTTACTCATTCGGTAAATTACTTTCGAAATCAGTTTAAAGATTTTTGATAACTGTAATAGTTACGGAATAATCGCCTGTGCACACTTAACGATTACACCCGGTATATTCAGTTACTGAATACCTAATTAAATAAACCTTCAAACTAACCTGATACAGGTACAAACTGACCGCGTATTTAACGTGTATATACGAGTTAGTTAAATCTTCACAATGCTCGACAGTTATACCCGTAGTACAGTTTAGTCAACCCCTACACAATGAAACAGATACTGCCTTTGATCAATTTGACAGGGGAGACCACAGGATCTCATGTTATTGATACCAGTATAGTACAAATGATAAAGATGAATGAAATGAAGATACTTCTATGAAGATACTATAATATTCTATGAAGACACTATAATACCTTAGGTATTATAGTATCTTCATAGAATATATATTATGAAGGAGTCGGAAAGGCTAAAATACAAGATAGCCAAAATACGACATTTTATTTGTTCATTATCTTTATTTAAATTATTTGAATCCACGTTTTAATAATATACTTTTTATAAATTGTACTGTGATAAAGATTGTACAATCCCGTTGTTTTACAGCAAGAATGTAGAGGGCTGAGGTCCCGGACTTTTTATCGTCAAAAGTTTATTTCCAAATAAACTATTTGTACTGTTCGTACACCTTTTTTTTTTTTTTTTTTTTCGCAGGGAAATCCTTATGGATGCAGCCAGGATCTTCGGGTAGATCCTGACCCAATGTGGGACTCGCACCTGGGAGTGCCCACCCTAACTAAAACCACTGCGAGCGCCTTCAGCCGCTTTTTGAGGGCCCCGGATATGCAGGCAACGGACAGGATCACCTCAGCGACAGGCTGGCCCCGGCAAAGGCCAGACTACTCCTCGAAGGGGGGGACTGCCCGGCCGCTACTAAGCAGTCCCCACGACGTCGTGCCATACAGACCCAGGTTCCCATCCTGAGCCCGACACGAACACAGGGGCGTTAGTGAAGGCGCATTAAATAGCGCCTCCTACGCACCCCCGTTCGTCGCCCGCGGGAGGAGGCCTCGTCGGCAGCCTCCTCTCTCACCCGCTCGTCGACCTCCTTCTGGGACATTACTGCCTCGCAGAAGGAGACCATCGCCGTCCAGGACTCGTCGTCACCGAGTATCGCGGAGATGACGCTCGGCAGAGACAAGTCCCCTCCGATGACTGATGTCAGACTGTGACGCAGCGCCGCCCATCTCGGGCACACCTCGAGTGTGTGCTGGGCTGAGTCCACCGCCGCTCCATAATCGTGACACACTGTCAACGGCTCCCTGCGGGCCATCCGGCACAGGTACTCACCAAAGCAACCATGCCCTGTGAGCACCTGTGTCAGACGGAAGGTGAGGGGTTTGCGCTTACGGCGCATCCACCGCTCAAGGACCGGGCGCAAAGCAACCGTCAGGTTTTTGCCATACGGTTGCTGCGCCAGGTCCTCCCCCCACTGCCCGACCCGCTGCGCCGACCGCAGCCTGGCCTTATTCCTCCCGGTAAGGTGATCCGCCCAGATGGGTGCACCGTACGTCGCCATACTACGGCAGACTCCGGAGTATAGCTGCCTGCAGGCGGCGCTGGGTCCTCCGAGGTTCGGGAGGAGTCTGCCCAGTGCACTTGCCGCCTTCACGACCTTCGGTCCCAACATGGAGAAATGTGGGCCGAAGGTCCACCCTCCGTCAAGGATGAGTCCCAGATATTTGATATGGGGGCTCATCCTGACCCTCACCCCTCCGACCTGCAGGGCAGCCCCCGGTGGGGGTCCTTTCCGCCCGGTCCCGCGGAAGAGAAGGGCTTCGGTCTTCTCAGGTCTGACCCGAAGCCCTAACCTCTCTATGCGGCTGATAACGAAGTCGATCCCGACCTCAGCCAGCCGCGCCGCCTCCTTATAGCCACGTCCCCGGGCATACACGAGGGTGTCATCCGCGTAGCATATGACACCCATCCCGGGAAGGAGGCGGCCTCGCAGGACCCAGTCGTAGTCGATGTCCCACAGGATTGGACCAAGAACCGACCCCTGTGGAACACCGCACCCAACTCGCCACCACTCTACGGACCCACACCGGTTCTCGCAGGCTACCCTCCTCTCGGAGAGGTACGTCTCCAACAGCCTCCTTAGATACGGGGGCACTCCGAAGAAATTCAGTGCCTACCGTATCACACTGTGAGGGAGGCTGTTGAAGGCGTTCGCGATGTCCAGGGACACCGCGACCACCACCTCCCCTCTGTGTTCCGCCTCAACCGTTACCGCCCGAAGGCGTTTGAGGGCGTCGACGGTCGACCGGCGCGCCCGGAACTCAAATTGGGACTCTGAGAGTCCCGGTCCCGGGCCCTCCTCCAGGTGCTGAACGAGCCGGGAGGCCACTATTTTCTCCAAGGCCTTCCCAGCTTCGCTCAGCAACACCACCGGTCGCACCGCCGAAGCCGAGTCCGGGGTCCACCCTGCCTTTGGTAGCAGGCAGAGCCGACCCTCCTTCCAGGCCCTCGGGAACTGTCCGGACCGCAGGCAGCGATCGAACAGCTCCCGAAGGCTATCGCCGAGGTACGCGAGAGAGATCGCGAGGACCCTCCCATGCACCCCGTCTGGACCCGGCGCCCTCTTCTTACTCTGGAGGCGGGACAGAACCACCTCCATTTCAGCCTCCGTGACGGGTGGCGGAACACCCTCCTCGTCCGGCGTCTGCCGAGCCATCCTGGGGGGCGTATAGCCCACTGTTCGTACACCTTAATTCTTGGGGAAGTTTAAATTGAAAAACAACTACTACTTTATTCATTTATAATTAATAATAATTACTACCTAATAAAACAATCATTATTGTTATAAGAGGTATGTATAATAATATATAGTAATAAAAGTGTTACGGAAGAACTAATTAAAGAATTATGCGCCTATTTGTAATGAAAAATAGCATACCACTTAGATATTGTTTTCTGATGTTTACGCGAATTTCACTCATTATAATAAAACAATTTTTTTTTTACGGATTTTATTACCAACACCGTCGCTACACTAAGTCTGCCATCTGTGAACATAGTCTTGACAAAGCTCGCCATTATATCAGATTTGATAAACCACAAGTCCTCGCAAAAGAACACAGATTCCAACCAAGGATGATCCGTGAGGCTATTGAAATTAAAAAACATCCTAATTTCAATAGAGAAGATGGCTGGCTTCTACCACCTGCTTGGGATCCCATTATTAAAATTATCAAATCAAAATCCAAGCATAATATGTCACAGATTAAAGATACAGTTAGCACTTTCTGCATAGATAGGACTGACCAAAATATTGATGTATCATAGGGTAGTTTCGAATAACTTTGTAATGATAGGACGTATGACACCTCAGTCCTCCCGTGACCATGGTTGCTGTAAAGTATCCGAAACGTCGGGCTTATAAAAATCTTAATAAACCGCGATAAAATCCGTAAAAAAAATTTGTTTTATTATAATACCACTTAGAGTTAAATAGAGATCAGAAAGAAACCATTTTAGGCAGCAAAATGGTCACGTGATGGATTAAAAAAATTTTTTTTAGGCTAGAAGTCAGATTTTTTATTCGTTGTTCTGAATAAAGGCTGCAAACGAATTTTTAAAATTTTAATTCGAATTTTGATTTAGATAACTATTGTAAATAATTAACACTATGGGCATTTGTTAATCCCGATATAAATGTTTTTTTTTTTTATTAAATTTTTATATTATTCATTAACCATTTTTATTGACTTTTATTATGGAATAAAGATATTTTTGACTTGAAATTTGATGTTTCTGAATTTTAAATAATCTAAAAAAAAATTCACAAAATAGTCTTAGCACTAAAGCTTCTAGCGATGCATAAAATATTTTTTGCTATAAAATTTAAACTTGGTTCTTTTATTAGTGTTAAATGGCTGTAGCGTACGGACGGAAATTATGTATTTATGTGTTCCGTTTTTCTGTTTTATGACGGAACTCATGGTTATGGACTTTATGGTGATTTGACACATACTCACATTTTTTATTTTAGCAGTAGTAGCAGTATAACGTATAACTAGCTGTTGCTCGCAGCTTCACCCGCGTTAGCTTAAATTTACAGTCATGGGCGCGTGCCCTGAAGGCGGAGAACGCGGCCCTGTTGCGACGTCCGCAACGGGTCATGGCCGTCCGTGCGTACCGTACGACCTCGTACGAGGCTGCGTGCGTGCTGGCGGGTACTGCGCCATGGGACCTGCACGCTGGGGCCCCAGCGCGTGAGTGGAGAAGACGACGGGGAGAGGATGAGGAGGTCTCTGACGAGGAAGAGACTTGGCGGAGTCGTCTGAGGAGGCGGGTGCTCAGCCAGTAGGGTGAGCGGCTCAGAGAGCCGAGCGCGGGACACCGCACGGTGTTGGTCGTCGGTCCAATCCTGGAGCAGTGGGTTGACCGGCGGCACGGCGCAATATCCTTCCACCTTGCGCAGATCCTGACGGGGCATGGATGCTTCGGAAGGTATCTGTGAAAGGTGGCAGGGGCGGAGGACTCACCAGTGTGTCATCACTGTGACAGCAGTGAGGACACTGCTGACCACACCCTGGCGGAGTGCCCAGCTTGGGCAGAGGCAAGGGCGCCCCTCATCGCTGAGGTTGGCGCGGACCTGTCGCTCCCTGCGGTCATCCGAGCGATGACCGTCAGTGAGAGCACATGGCAGGTGGTCCTCTCCTTCTGCGAGGACGTGATGTCGCAGAAGGAGCAGGCGGAGTGGGAGAGAGAGCGCACTGGCGCCTCTTCCCGCAGGAGAGCACGGCGGCGACAGGCGGTCGCAACGCCGTGAGGGACCTGTGCGCGGCAGATCGGGGGATCCGGTGCGCGCGCGTAAGGTCCGAGCTATAAGGCACCCTTGTGTGTTCAGTGTGCCTTAAGCGGAGAGGGAGGAAGGGATTCTACCCCCCGCCTCCAGAGAAGAGTGCCGTATGGCACACCGTTGTGGCCCGATACAGACGTCCACAGCTCTCGCGCCGGGTGACCCAAAGGAAGAGGAGAACACCGCTGGGGTTTAGTTGGTAGAGTCTGCGTCCACCTTACCATCTTCTCGGGCGCAGAGTCCCACATAACCACCGAGCCCCCCCGGACCCGGTGGTATGCCTCAACGCATTCCCCAGCGAAACCAAAAAAAAGATTTACAGTCATATAGTTATAAAAAAAAACAAAATTTTATCTAAAAAATTAAGGGGTGGACCTTGACATTTAGGGGTATGAAAAATAGATGTTGACCGATTCTCAGACCTGCCTGATATACACATAAAATTTCATGAGATTCTGTCGAGCTTTTTCGGAGGAGTTTGGTAACAAACACCACGACACCAAAATTTTTATATATTAAATTGTAGTTTTTATGTATAGTATAGTATAAATGATAAAAATACCAGTATCATATAAATGATAATGATACTAGTATATTATAATTGATGAATATACTAGTATAGTATAAATGCGAATACTTTTGTTAGTCTGTTACTTGGTCATCGGTCCTTAAAAGTGTGCAACGTTCTAGTTTAATCTGACCTTTTTTTTGATTTGATCAACTAACATCTCCTAAAGTAACTATTGTTACAAAAAAAATCTAATCCTAATAAGGAGGTAGTCTTCATAAGTATTAAAAAAATATCCAGACGATCATAACTAGGATAATGGAATAATCGTATCAAATTGCTGTATTGTTATCAGCCCTCAATAAGTCTAATAAGTATAAATGAAATCTGACTGTTTGAGGACGTGGGTTAAAATCGAATCCAAAGGAGTCGGTCGGTGATTTCGTGAATAGGTTACTGTATTACCTATATGAAGGAGTACTAGTTTCGATCTCCTCAGCTTTACAAGTAAATGTTTTTTTTATATCATCAGGGGCCAAACGAGCAGTCGGAGCCTCACAGCGCCGACGCTCATGTAATACTCATCCACACAACCAAAGTTACGCAGATGCGCCGCCCTCCTTTACCTATCCCCCCAATGGGCCACCGGAAACTCGCAAACCGCACGAAAAGCGACAGAATAGCTGTCACTTGACGCTGGTGTTATGTGAGCGAGAGGTACCGCCCCGGTCGTGCCGGCCCAGTTTGGCTGCAATGCAGCATGGCTTACCTCTTATGAAAATGTATTTTTATTATTTACGTATATAATATCATGTAAAAATATTAATATGAACCGCGATAAAGTTGTTTCAATTATTGAGTAAACATTAGAAAACAATATTACTTTCAATATATTCGTTACTAGCTGTTGCCTGCAGCTTCGCCCGCGTTACTCAACTCCTATATGTCACAGCGTGATGTTATATAGCCTATAGCCTTCCTCGATAAATGGACTATCTAACACTGAAAGAATTTTTCAAATCGGACCAGTAGTTCCTGAGATTAGCGCGTTCAAACAAACAAAAAAACTCTTCAGCTTTATAATATCAGTATAGATATAGGATTCTGAAGTCTATGTTAGGCTATATTCTAGTTACTCGAGATTGAATTTTGAGCTGGAATTTCGGACTTTGAGATTGTCGTGTCATTCGACAAAGGCATTGTAACGTGAGTTTATCATTCATGCAAGATCTGGTATTTCATATTGTAGGTGCGCCTCCTTCATATGTAAATTTATAGTATAAACTAAATTTTATAACTAAATTATAATATCTTTCTTCTAATATATAAAATTTCCATGTCACAATGTTAGTTACCGTACTCCTCAAGCGGTTTTACCGATTTTTACCAAATTTTATATGCGTATTCAGTAGGTCTGAGAATTGGCTACTATCTATTTTTCATACCCCTAAGTGATAAGGGTGGTCCACCCCTCAAATTTTATAAGTTAACGCGGGCGGAGCTGCGGGCAACAGCTAGTATTTGTATATTTTTCATTTTAGTACGTTCAGTCTCATTTTACTATTTCTTATGAATAAAAAATAGGGGTGTTTATATTTCTTTTTATATTCTTTATTTATTTAGAGGCTTTCGTACCTAATGGACACATGTCAGCCCCATTTGTAACTTATTCTAGGTTAACATTTCTTAAATTAAATTAACATTACAACAACTTATATTACCTACAGATCAACACTTGTCGCTTTTTTTTTCTTTAACGCCGGGAAATGCTCTGAGGCATCCCGCGGGGGAGTGGGTCTCCCCACGCGGGTATGTGGGACTCGCTGTGCCCGACAGCTGGTAAATGGACGCAGCTCTACCCACTAAAACCCGGCGAGTGCCACCAATGCCGCCTTTGGTGAGGTGCCCCGGATCTAGAAAACAAACAGGGCACCACGACGGCTAGTCAGTCCCGCAAGGGACCGACGCCACCTCCACAGAGGGTTTGTCCCGCACCACAGAACAACCCCTCCCAACGTCGGGACAGTACAATGGGGTGAAGTTCCCATCCTCACCCCTTGCCCCCTGCTCTTCTGTCCCCTCTTCTTATAAGAGGGGTACAAAGAGCCCCCTCGGCCCAATTAGCTTCGCCCAAGGTTACTGAGCCCCACCGCCACAACAAGGTCTGAACCATGGTGGGGTAATCGACGCTTATCTAAAGTATCTCTGACAAATTTATATACTAACAAGGCCTCTCTAGAGAAAGGATTGGAAATTAATGTTTGGAAAAAGTCCACATGTGTTATATTTATTTTAAGTGAGTCTAATAGAACGTATCTCTCATCCTGATTTCCTACACACTCCAATAACAAGTGCTGGATATCTTCCACCGTAAGCGGTGTTTATATTTTAATTAAATATTATGTGCTGTGGGAAATGTGATACTTTGCTTCTTGCATAGTTTCATAATTTTATGTCAATATACCTTATTTTTATTTGACATACAACCAGATAGACAGCCGTCGAACAAAGAACAACTGTCTCGTGAACATTCGTAGACAGTAAAGAAATATCGAGCTCCTCTAATTAATTTTTTTTGTCCCATTCGGTGTCGAGACTCTTGGTCCGTGGGGTCCTAGCGCTTTAAGGCTCTTTAAGGAAATAAAATATAATTATGCTCCTCTAATTAAAATCGAAATCTCGGTAATATCATTTTTAAACCTATAGAAATGTGTATTTATAATAATTTCTTGGAACACTAAGATAAATATACTATAGATTGCTTCTAAATATCTATAGTAGTTTTATTAGACTTGTTTTAAAATAATTCTGTATTTTTATAAGTCGAATTCCATTAGAATTGTTGAAATAGTGTTAGGATAAATCCATGCAACGTTTTTTGATAGAAAAAAAACTTTTTGTACATTTAATAAAAATATATGTTTTATTTTGGAAATATTTGGTTTGTTTGTTAACTAAGATTTTTTTATTAAACTAATGAAATATAGCTGAAGTTTTGTTTGATCGATCATTTATTTCATTGTACTCGCTAATCTAAATCTAAAAATTATTAAGAAAGATATATTATTATTACCTACTTTTTAACAATAATTCCGAGAACTACTAATACTGCGTGTATTTGCAACACATATTGTGTGAGTGCATGTGTACGTATATGCATGCGTATTTCATCTTTCCTACACTTCATATTATGCGTACACTTGATACAGAAACTTCATCATAATCGGTCCAGTTTTTTAAAAATTCTGTCACATACACGCACACAAGAATAATATAAAAAGATATGTCATACAAAGGATTTCTAAAAAGTAACGTCTGATTGTATTAACTATAGAAATGCCATTTTAGAGAATTTTTAGGGCGGGTGAAACCAAAATGTTTCCCATAATAGTGACATATAGCTTAACTTTATATAAAACTATTATGAATATAGCCTCCAGCTATAATTAAGGAAGAATTTTAATTAAATTTTCATTAGGGCCTTTCACCGTGGGTTAGTTTTAAGGAAAATCATGATCCTTTCACTGCTTCTTATTAATGTAACGGATCTTATAAGTAGATATATAATAGATGTACGTCTTTGTTTGAATATCAGCTTTTTAATTTTTTTTTGTGGGATACTAATTCAAATTCATTTTTTTTATCCAAGAAATTATAATTTTGAACGTCAATTAAATCAACCACCGGTTCCAAGGTGAGCCCCTTAAAACGACCGCGAAACAAACTCGGTGGTTCTAATCTTTTAAATGTATACATCCTAAAGTTCGACCTCTGTGGCTCAGTGGTAAGCGCTTTGGCGCTCAAGCCGGAGGTTGCGGGTTCGAATCCCGTCTGGGAACAAAAATATTTTCTGTGTTCCTGGGTCATGGATGTGTTTTAAATAGGTGTAATATATAATAAAATCTTAAATATATGTATACGATAAAATTATTAAACATATTTCCGTTGTCTGGTACCTGTAAGACAAGTTTTTCGAGAACTTACCACGGGACCAGATTGACGTGGTGTAAAAGCGTCCATAGATATTATTATAAAATAAACGTCAAATAATAGGATGTTAAGAATTTAGAATATTATACAAGTGTAATGAATAAACAAACATATGGCATAAATCCAGGTTGGAACCCACACACTAACCATTAAAATCCAAGCCTTTTCAATTCAATTAACAAAAACCCATTTTCATTTGTACCAGTTAACTCGTAGCGAATCCAATTAAAACAGTGCAAAACTAAATCTGTAACCGGAATACATTTTTATCCCAATAATCCCTAACTGGTAAAACTTAACGGGACAAAATCATAACGTTTGTCTTTAAAGTGCTTTAAACTGCATGATGATGATTATGTAAGTTAATGATTTTTTTTATAGGAGGACCAATAGGAGGGCCAAAGAGCAGTCGAAACCTTTATTGGTGACTACCGACGTCCCACAGAAATCCACACAGCCAAAAGTTATGCACATGCGTTGTCCTCCTTAAATGGGCCACCGGAAACTCACGAACCGTACGAAACGCGACAGCATAGCTGTCACATGATGCCGGTGTTATGTGAGTGTTGTCCCGCACCACATAACCCCCTCCCAACGTCGGGACAGTACAATGGGGTGAGGTTCCCGTCCTCGCCCCTTGCCCCCTGCTCTTTTGTCCCCTCTTCTTATAATAGGGATACAAAGAGCCCCCTCGGCTCAATTAGCTTCGCCTAAGGTGCTAGGCTCACCCTAGGCTACTGAGCCCCACCGCCACGTCAAGGCCTGAACCATGGTGGGGAACAAGAGACCGTTGCTTGCTCACCGGTGAAGGAAAATATTGCGAAAATACCTGCAAACCTGATGAGATTAAAAGTATTTGAAGGTGTGTGAAGTTCACCAACACGCATTGGGCTAGCGCATCGGTGAACTATGGCCCAACAACCTCACGTGCCCAGCAGTGGGAAATATAAGGGTTGATATTATTATTTATTATTTATTAATTTTATAATGGGATCCCAACCAACCAGGTAAGATTAGAAAAACTTAATAAACCGCGATAAAATCCGTAAATCATGTTTATTATAATGAGTAAAATAATAAGAAAAAAAAATATATTTTAGTTGCTGTACGTGCAATGACCTGAGCCGTGTATTTGGCATGCAACTGGAGTGAAACATAAATCCACGTCTACAGCATGCATGCTAATATTTGAACTGCATCGCATGAGTACATGCAATGTTGCATAATGTTGGTGTGATCGATTCTTTCTTATCTGACAGTCTACAAAGAATGAGAAAGCTGTTAATAGCTTCATCATTTACGTTTGACAAATATACTCCATGTGCCGGGCATGGGTATCTCTGTTAAGGCAGGACAAGTTGTGTAATTACAGGTGTCAACTTACCGTCCCCACCATAGTTCAAGCCTTGTCGTGGTGGTGGGGCTCAGTGGCCTAGCTGGGAGCTGCTCTTTGTACCCCTCTTATAAGAAGACAGAAGGGGACAAAAGAGCAGGGGGATAAGGGGCGAGGATGGAAACCTCACCCCATTGTACTGTCCCGACATTGAAAGGGGTTGTTCTGAGGTGTGGGTGGCGTGGCGGTGGTACCTTGAGGGACTGACTAGCCGTCGAGGTGTTAGTTCATTAGATCCGGGGTACATCACCAAAGACGGCATTGGCGGCACTCGCTGGGTGTTAGTGGGTAAATCTGCGTCCACCTTACCACTCACATACCCACCTGGGGAGACCTACTCCCTCGCGGGATGCCTCAGAGCATTTCCTGGCGTTAAAGAAAAAAGTATCAACTTACCGTATTATTCATGATTTTGGATTGGATGTAAGAGGAAATGCCATGCTGCTTTGCACCCGAATTGGGCCGGCAGGACTGGGTTGAGTGTTGGGGCACGAGTGAGAGGTACGCTCTCACTCACTTAACACCGGCATCAAGTGATAGCTATGCTGTCGCGTTTCGTGCGGCACCACGACAAGGCTTGAAACATGGTGGAGATCCCAAAAGTGCCTTTTTTTCTTTTGCATCGGGAAATACTCTTAAGCATTCTGCGGGGTTGGCGGGACTCCCCAGGCGGGTATGTGGGACTCGTTGCGCCCGAAAGATGGTAAGGTGGACGCAGTTCAACCCACTAAAACCTGGCGGGTGCCACGAATACCACTTTTGATGAGGTGCCCCAGATCTGTTGAACAACAGCGCACCTTGACGGTTAGTCAGTCCCCCAAAGGACTGACGCCACCTCGACAGAGGGGTTGTTCCGCACCCAAGAACAACTCCTCCCAACGTCGGGATAGTGCAAAGGGGTGAGGTTTCCATCCTCGCCCCCTTGTTCTTCTAAGAGGGGTAAAAAGAGCAGCCCCCTCGGTCCAATTGGCTTCGCCCACGAAAAGACTTGATCTATGGTGGGGACCTTAAAAGTGCCTATCTTTACAAAGTTGCATATGGCATTTTAAATTATTTATCACCAAAACTCACATTTCCAATACAAACTGCGGTTGAAAAGCACATTCCAGCCAGAACCACAAAATAATACGAGCATTTTCATTCAGTTTAATCCAGTAAATGAAATGCAATTATGTCAGATTGTGTGATTTTAACTTACATATAACGTTTTTGGGGGATTTCGACAATTATACCAACCGCATCAAGTGATTTTCGGTCGTTCCTCAAAATAACTAAACCCTTATTGATTACTCCGTAGTCCGTCTGTCTGTGACATCCAAGCATACAGAGTACCCCGTTGACATAGAATCGTGAAATGTGGTAAGAAGATAGGCTCTCACAACACATGAAAAGGAGAAAGTCTGAAAACCATAAAAAATTACTTTAAAAAATAGTTATGTTACGGAATCCTCAACTCGCAAAAGTTTGATTTTGAGTTTGTATTTAATTAGTAGCTGTTACGTTCTATAATAAAAAATATTTAGTCTATATTCAGAATATCAGTAAATAATATTATGATAATATTGTATAGTTACAAGAGAAAAATAAACTAGGCAAAACACTCCCCACCAAGGTTCAAGCCTTCTTATGGCGGTAGGGCTCAGTAGCCTAAGGTGCAGCAGCACCTTGGGCGAAGAAAATTTAACCGAGGGAGCTGCTCTTTGTACCCCTCTTATAATATAAGAAGAGCGGACCAACGAACAGGGGGGACAAGGGGCGAGGATGAGAACCCCACCCCATTGCACTGTCCCGACGTTGGGAAGGGTTGTTATGTGGTGTGGAACAACCCCTCTGTGGAGGTGGCGTCGGTCCCTTGAGGGACAGACTAGCCGTTGAGGTGCCCTGTTGCTCATCAGGCTTAGGGCACCTCACCAAAGGCGAAATTGGTGGCACTCGCCGGCTTTTCGTGGGTAGATCAGCGTGTACCCTACCATCTTTTGATAAGAGGTAGCGCTATTATGCATTGCAGCCGAACTGGGTCAGCACGAACGGGGTGGTACCTCTCGCTCACATAGCACCGGCGTCAAGTGACAGCTATGCTGTCGCATTTCGGTTTGTGAGTTTCCGGTGGTCCATTGGGGGGGATAGGGAAAAGGAGGGTGGCGCAATAGCGTGGCCTTGGTAGAGCGGATGTATTTGGGCGTCGGCGCCGCGAGGCTCCAACTGCTCGTTTGCCCCCTTATGACATAAAAAAAAATCTTTCAGGCGCAGCGAGTCCCCCATACCCGCCATGAGAGTCCCCATTGCTGCATGCCAATGAGCATTTCCTGGCGCAAAAGAAAAAAACAGAACTTGTATTTTATTTCTTAGTTATGCAAACAGACAGATGAGGTAAGTGGTTATCGTCCCCCGTGAATTTAAACAAGTAAACCCGAAACGGGCCATAGCAACTAATTCCCCCCCCCCCCACCGCTATGTATAAAGCATCGAGCTTGACTTGATAGAGTAGCAATGTGAGCCATAATATTCCGAAACCGGTCAGTGATTTATCACTGACACAATAGCAATTCAACCAACCAGTCATCTGTATGTACGTCCCATGGGCCAATTATCCGTCAATGACCATCAGTCGGCCAATCACAGCGCAGAACCAGCACAGCGTCGTAGCACAAATTTGGCAGAATTTGTTTTCATACAAGACACCCTCTATTCCGGTTATATGCTTGACGCTATAAAGTAACTCTGGAGCATATGTATAATGAAATCTGACAGTCATAGGTTCAGTAGTATTGTTAATTGAGAGAAGCCTACGTAGGGTGCCCGGTTACACGATAATGACGATGAAAATAATTTCATAATTAACTTTTTTATCGCACCGGTAGCTAGGAAGAACGGTCAGACACAATATATTACTGTTTGCCTTAATGAATGGATAGCCCGAGCATAAAACACTTAATATGCATTTATTCACGTTCCTGCCCTTTATGTACGTTATTCGATGACGTAGTAGACAGAGTGCACCTTACGGGTACGCAGCTTATATTATTATGTTCGAATTCCGCTAAACTTAGATAATTCCGGCAAATTTGTGCTACGACGCTGTGCCGGTTTTGCGCTCTGATCGGCAATTGATGGCTTTGTTATCATACAAAACACATAATATTGCCGCTTTATTCTGGTTTTATGTTCGATATTGCAATCATAATATATCACAACAATAGCTGTCTCATATATACGACTATGGCGTGAGAGACACTCTTCTTAGTTTTTAAATATGCGGGATACGCATTTAAGATCTACTTTTAAAACATTGAATTTCTCTATATTGATGATATATTTTTATTAATTGCATGCTATTAAATAAAGTTGGAAGCTTATACTTTTAAATTATATAAATATAAACACTCAAAAGTAATAGTTAAATTGTTTATTGCATGATTTGGTGTGACGTGTATTTTGTATCATATTTGCGACATCGGCGTTCTGGGCCAGATTTCGTTTGTCTCATATACTTGACAATGGCGTTCAAAAGGGTTTTTTATAGCACAGGAGGACAAACGAGCAGTCGAAGCCTTTTGGTGACTATCAACGCCCATACACATGCGCACAACCAGAGATCATGCAGATGCGTTGCCCAACATAAATCGCGACAGCATAGCTTGCACTTTACACCGGTATTATATGAGCGAAAGGTTTCAAATAGCATGGCACTACCTCTTTCGAATTCAACATATAGGACATTTAATAAACCAAATTGATGTGGGTGATGTCGTGGTTATTGGTGAAAACGCATAGTTCGTTGCATACGTTTAATCAGTAAAAAAATATTAACAAACACCATACTAAAACTTAAAGACATTACAATTTCATGTGGAAGCGAGTCGCGAGCGCATCCGCCAACTCGTCGCGAGCGGATCAGAAGCGATCTACTGCGGTGCGGGGAAGGCGGCCGCGGCGCATGTAGCAGAGTGAGTGAGACGTGAGTCGGCGAACGAACGACAGAACGAATGAGCGAATCGGGCGTTTCGCGCGTATTAAATCCTATAAAATTAAATAAAATATTTTACTTTCTTTCAAATATAATATCATGATTACACGATCGTCAAAATAATAACACTGTTTAACTTTAACAGAGGATTAAACGTGCAATTTGTCTGTTGACTTATACATAAAACATATTGAAATTATACATCAATAATAATATGAATCGCAAATATTGCGAATTACAGTTAAAACGTGTATAAAAACTCGCACCCAAAATTTCCGAATAAAATAATTTAATCTTATCGATCACAATATCATATTTCGGTAGCCCATCATGGTTCAAGCCTTGTCGTGGCGGTGGGGCTCAGTAGCCTAAGGTGAACCCAGCACCTTGGGCGAAGCCATGTGAACCGAAGGGGCTCTTTGTACCCTTTTAAGAAGAGAAGTGCCACAAATGCCGCTTTTTGAGGGGCCGTTAAGTCTCGGTGCCAGTAACTACGCTGCCTGTCCTTCTCTCCGAAACACAGCAAATCTGTTTCACGGGAGAAACAAGAAAAATGTTTGTAGCGTATCCCACCCACCGGTAAGATGCTTTACAGTTTAAAATACTTTAAAAAATCTAACACTCAAATAGAAAAAGCTTTTTTATATTTTAAATTTAATTTCAGCTGCCAGATTTTTTTCTGCTATATAGTTTTTGGTTAGGTAAATTGCTAGGTAGTTAGTTTGAAATTGGCAGATGAGCCACCTGATAGTAGGTGGTTGAAGTCGCCCATTCATTTATCCAACTTCACTTGGAACTTACTCAGAAAACTTATAGCTAATTAAGCAATCCAACTGATAGCCAGTGAGTTAATAGAGTTCAAGAATGAAATAGGTAGTGCTATGCTGTATTACAGCCAAATTGGGCCGGCACGACCGGTGT
Organism: Helleia helle; assembly: GCA_963853865.1. Lineage (NCBI taxonomy): Eukaryota > Metazoa > Arthropoda > Insecta > Lepidoptera > Lycaenidae > Helleia > Helleia helle. The sequence goes on from OY971436.1 coordinate 7,992,986, forward strand.
GTTACCTCTCGCTCACATTATAGCACCAGGGTAAAGTAACAGCTATGCTGTCGCCTTTCGTGCGGTTTGTAAGTATCCGGTGGCCCGTTATGGGGGTAGGAAAAGGAGGGCAATGCATCTGCATAATCTCTGGTTGTGTAGATGTCTATGGATGTTGGAAGTCACTATAAGGCTTCTACTGCTCGTTTGCATCTTGCCATAAAAAAGTCACGATAGGGAGACGAAGGGTTTGTACAACTAAATGGACCTACAAACTTCTTGCGATAGCCAATCCTAGTCGAATGTGAGTAGCCATCTTAGGGTTAATTGAAATAGATCTATAATGTAGGTATGGCCAGAAATTAATGGACAAAGGTTGTCATTAATAAAGCAATCCAAACCCCACCCCCACCATGGTCCAGGCCTTGTCGTGGCGGTGGGGCTCAGTAACCTAGGGTGAGCCGCTGCACCTTGGGCGAAGCTAATTGGGCCAAGGGGGCTCTTTACCCCTCTTATTAGAAGAGGGGACATAAAGAGCAGGGGGCAAGGGGTGAGGATGGGAACCTCACCCCATTGTACTATCCCGACGTTGGGAGGGGTTGTTCTGTGGTGCGGGACATCCCCTCTGTGGAGGTGGCGTCGACTTACAGGACTGACTAGTCGTCGAGGTGCCCTGTTTGTTTACTAGATCCAGGGCACCTCACCAAAGGTGGCATTGGTGGCACTCGCCGGGTTTTAGTGGGTAGAGCTGCGTCCACTTACCAGCTGTCGGGCGCAGCGAGTCCCACATACCCGCGTGGGGAGACCCATTCCCCCGCAGGATGCCTCAGAGCATTTCCCGGCGTTATATAAAAAAAAATCCAAACCCCACAAAAGATATAAAAATTATATACCACCTCTACCACAATACATTGCAATACAGCATCCATTGCAAACTCGTTTATGGCTCGCCTACATTCTGGTTTATGATATTGGCCTGTCCCAGCCGTTTACACGGACATATATGTCGTCATAAAAATGACTATATGCTATGATATTGCAATGTTATTGACTATTTGTAGGATAAAAAAATATATTTTGAAGATAATAAATCTAAGTATTTTAGAAATCAATAAAAACTTAAATTTTACAGATCAGAAAAAAAATAGTTTTATTTACCGTAAAATCTGCTTAATTACATTAATATAACAATAAAGTATAGAGTTTACACAACTATTGACCGTTTCAACGAATTGTCTAATCTGTGTTTTATTTAAAAAGGTTATCGTACCTTGCTGAAAATCTCGTTGGTCTAGTGAGATCCGGCTGCAAAGATCAATCTTTAACTTTAAATCCTTCTTCTCTAAATTCAAAATCAATGCACGTAAGTCTTTGAGTGTTAATGTTACCCAAGCTAAATAACTCAAACACACTCTCGAATATAAACTTTTTAAAGGATGAATGCCTGAGCGAATCATCTCTTAACCCTATCACACACTCCATTCAAGTCTTTGCGCCTAGAAGTGAACATTCAACCTACTAGGCTAAGATCCGGGATATAAAACGACCTTCACCGAGATGTTTATTTGATGAAACATATTTTATATTTAATTTAATATGTCAATAAATTTTCACAACTATCGGGTAGCCAAGTATAAACAGGTAAATCTATACCGGACAGGAAAAGAATAGGCAACCTAACGTTTGCATATTCTATGGGCTTCATACTTTCGATCGGTATAGATTTTAGCTAATAATACCGGTGAAATGTTTTTTTTTTTAATAATTAATTAAGCATACCCTGGACTAAAATTTGCTAGGCAACCCATATGCAATATATTTATTGACGTATTAAATTAAATATAAAATACGTTTCATCAAATAAACATCTCGGTGAAGATCGTTGTATATGCGTATACTATACTATACAGATTCGAGTGAAAGCGACGAGAAAGCGAATGATGCCAAAGCATAGGTCCAGAAGCCTTACCCGAGGTAAACCTGGACCATACGAAAGCGTAAGCCTGCGTCATAAAAAAAAAAACATACAATACACTCAATTAACGCTATACATCCATTACTCGCGGTAAATCGCAGGGCAACCGCGAGTAAAAGATGTCTAGAATGTTAGAGGTTGGCTCGCGTGGCAACGCGGTATCTAGTTATGAGCAATTTTGGTCTTCATCCTGCATTTTTTTCTTATAGCATAGGAGGGCAATCGAGCAGTCGAAACCTTTTGGTGACTTTCAACGCCCATACACATCCGCACATCCAGAGATTATGCAGATGCGTTGCCCTTCTTTTTCCTATCCCCCCCTCGCCCAATGGGCCACTGCAATGCTAAAAAGTAAAACCACATCAAGACTGAATGCTAATAAACGAAATTTGTCATTACTTGAACTTTTTCATTTATAAAAGAAATTGACTAGGTTATAAATTTAAAAAAAAACAATAACATATCAAATGAGTAAAATCGAATTTAGAATCGAATCGAAAATCTAATTTTTCCCGAATCCGATACAAGTAGACACAAACCCAGATCGCGCTAACAGCGGTAGCACTACGCTACTGCTAGATTGCTTGGGCACCGCGCGTGGCCCGCCTCCCTCTACAGAGGGAGGGATGAGGGCCGGCCCTCATGATGATAGGTTAAATTCAACCGTAAAAGACTCGTCAACCGTACCGGATTTGACTAGTCCAAATCCTGGTCTCCCGAGCAGCGCGCGCGATGAACCGCGCCCCCTGCGGGGCGCAGAGGCGGGCGTCCCCCTTTCGAATATTTCTTAAGTGAGCCATCTGTTCACTTACTGTAACGATTGAGCTTAAAGGCCATCAAGCCGAAAAGTCTAGCCCTTCCGAAAAAAAAAAAAGTAAAATCGAGACTGAATATGCAAAGTAAGACTAAAAGTAGACATGCAAGATCAAGATTGTACTAGCTTTGATCATGTGCTTGCTGTAGTTGTTACTACTGGTATCTATTAAGCGCGTTTTGTTAGCGATTTCCCGTTCGTACTCGATACACGGCTTGAAATAGGGCGGCTTGGTAAATCGTATCTAGTGAGTGTATTAAAGTATGTCAAGCATATGTCTGCACCATAAAAGTCTCCAATTATACTAAAGATTTTGTTATTTTATGTAACCAAAATCCTTTACATAAATATCAGATAAATGTAATTTGTTATCTAATAAAAGACGCGTGGTACGAGCATAAAAACATTATTGCTTCTTAAGCGTACGTTTACTATGTTCGGGACATAAATTTTTATTATTACAAGAATAATCGCTCGAGAAGATATTATTACTGGCTTCCACATCAGCGTTATGGCCTGACCACCAAAACTCATGACCTCTCGTAATAGTATCCTGCCTGGTACTATTACGAGGGACATAAGTTCCAGAATCCAGTTGCACTAGAGGCTGTATTTTATCCTTTACTCACTCACTGGTGGTACTCATTGGTGACGAATACAGTAAAGCCAGTTTAATATTTTTTATTTTTACGTTTATTTAAAAATTTCGAGTCATGTTTTTTTTAGTTTAGTTCACCTACTGAAACTTTTTTACCCGATTTTAATGGAGTAGTGTAGTTTTTGAAGTGAAACTTTTTTGCGCGCATGAGGATATTTTTTTTTTACGGATGAAACGTCACGAAAATGTGCAACGTTTTTTATCAAGAAGAGGGAGAGAGCGAAAAGGCGAGTGAGAAAGAGTGAACGTAGCAGGAAGCACATAGCGATGGAGTGAGAGTAAGGCAGAGAAAGATCGAGAGGGAGAGAGAGAGTGAGATAGAGCGAATGTTTCATCGCAGTCTCGGAAATTTAAAGCTTTAGATTAAATATAAACGAGATTTAAAATTGGTTTGCCAAATAAGTTTCATTTCTGACATGTGTACTTTGTACGTACGCACTTTTTTTTTCTTAAGAGATACTTTTTACAGATAAATTTTTAATTTTACATAGGGGGCGCTGTTGTTTGAGAAGTGCGGACGTCTGTCCGTGCTAGGAAAATTAGGGCCTTGTACAAATTGTTCTTAAGAGGGTTAAGTGAATTTATCAAGTTGTTTAAGTACTGTTAACCGAGTTTGGAGTTGTTTGAAGCGTTATCAAGAGACCATTATAATACAAATCATAATCTAATATCAAACAACTAGATGGAACCTTGAAATTCTACTGATAATAATGATGACTTTATCTACAGAAGAGATTGTGTGATTTGGATTCTCGGTAAGATATCTGTATATCTGTTGATGATGTTCTATCATCGTTCCTTATTTGTCCAACTGCTGCAGCCTCGAAATCAGGCGAGGGGGGTGTTGGGCCACGGTTTACCGATGCACTGGGCTAATGTGGTTTGATGAATTTCACACACCTTTTAATCTCATGAACGCATGTTTCTCCACGATGTTTTTGTTCACCGATGAGCAAGTGATGTGATGAGTAATTTAGAAAAACCTTTTTTGTCACCGGTCATGATCGAACTCAGGCCGAGCCCATACCCACTAGAGCATTGCTCACTGATGACTATTAGCATCCCGACTGAATATTGAGAATCTTAAGGAATGCCAAAATGGCCGATCCGCTAAGGTTTTAATATACAAATAGATTCAATCAAACTTTAATGAATTGGGGTCGAAATTTTACCCTGCACGAAAGATTTCTCCTTACTTGTTACAATACTAGGGGATACAATGCCCCCACCATTATTCAAGCCTTGTCGTGGCGGTGGGGCTCATTAGCCTATGGTGAACCCAGCACCTTGGGTGAAGCAAATTGAGCCGAGAGAACTGTTCTTTGTACTCCTCTTATAAGAAGAGTGGACAAAAGAGCAGGGGGACAAGGGGCGCGGATGGGAACCTCACCCCACTGTACTGGCCGATGTTGGGAGGGGTTGTTCTGAGGTGCGAGACAACCCATCTGTGGAGAGGGCGTTGGTCCCTTGAAGGACTGACTTGCTGTCGAGGTGCCCTGTTTGCTCAATAGATCTGGGCCACCTCACCAAAGGCGGCATTGGTGGTACTCGCTGGGTTTTAGTGGATAGAGCAACGTCCACCTTACCACCATTCGGGCGTAGCGAGTCCCACATATCCGCCTGGGGAGACCCATTTTCCAGCGGGATGCCTCAGAGCATTTCCTGACATAATAGAAAAAAAGCCACGAAAACTAACATTTGCGCTTGAAATATTAGCTAAGATAAAGGGGAAAATATATTTGTCTGTTCTCCAATCACTCAAAAATTACTGAATATATATTCATGAAACATCACGAGATTTATCTATACTAATATTATAAAGCTAAAGAGTTTGTTTGTTTGAACGCACTAATCTCAGGAACTACTGGTCCGATTTGAAAAATTCTTTCAGTGTTAGCTTATTTATCGAGAAAGGCTATAAAACATCACGCTGTGACTTATAGGAGTTGAGTAACGTGGGTGAAGCTGCAGGCAACAGCTAGTAGGTAATAATATTATGAAAATGGACATAAGCTCAAAATAATTATCATCAACCGGATACCAAATATTTTGGTATATTAATAAAGAGCATACTCATATTTGAAAGGCAATGCATCTGCTAATCCTCTGGTGCAGCAGGTGTCTAAGGATGTCACAGATCACTTACAAGGTGAACCTACTGTCTTTGCCCTTCTCCATAAAAAAACAATACCTCAAAGAAGCATGCATGTTAAGAGGATTATAGTGCATGATGTATGAGAAAACAGTGCTTTAGTGGAAAAGTCACGAGAAACCAGTCTTTGAGGATTAGCATTTGCGGGGACAGGCTTGGCTTTAAGCTGAAGTTTCAAAGTTTGGTAGTTTTTAAAGCTTTGCGTTTCTTAAATTAAGTATTAGCGATAAAGACAAGAGGTCTGATTTTAAATCAAAAAAGATTTCACAAAAAAATTTCATTTGCAATTAAAGGGATTCTTTTTTAATGTTAGTTAGATAGGCAAACTGGCAGACGTGCCACCTGATGGTAAGTGGTCAACGTCGCCCACGAACATAAACTAGTTTACCTGGAACTAGCCCAATAACTTATTCATGTGTTGCCTATCCGGAGACATAAGATGTTAAGTCTCGGTGCCAGTAATTACACTGCCTGACTTACCCTTCTCTCCAAACCACGGGAGAAACAAGCAAGATGGTGGTACCATGCAGTCGGGAGAATGGTAAGCTAGTTTGTGTTCATGGACGACGTCGACCACTTACGTACTGTTATGAACGATTATTGTTCCTGGAATATGCTATGCTTAACATTATTTATTTTATATAAAAGCGATTTTGTAATAATTATAGACAGTCAAACCCTAACTTTTGTCCGGTCAACACATGTAATTTCTCTATGTAATTTTCATTTTTGTAAAAGTAAATGCAGTGTGATTAAATTAGTTTTCATCAGTAATAAAGTGTTTTTTTAAAAAGGACCTACAGCGTGCCATCCTAACAATTTGGTGTCAGAAGTTGTATATCCTGGACTTCCGTATTTCCGGGATAGTTTAGGTGTTAGGCGTCGCGATATTCGAAAACCGCCTGACAACCTTATATTGTGGCCCTGTGTCTGAGGTCCTTGGTGACGTGCAAGTTGGTCGACGATAAGTCTTGGGCACTCTCATACGCCTAAGCCCGCGCTGCTGCACCTGTGGTCGACGAGTAAGCCTTGAGTATCATCAGCTCAAGCCCGCGCTACATCATCACCTACACCACCGTGCTGTCAACTTCGTGGTCGACGTGTAAGTCTCCATCAGCGTGAGCCCGCACCACTTCATACTGCATACCTTTTCATCATCATCGACAGACAAGTTTGGCTCATCACCAGGTCACTTTATTCTACATAACGTCGGAACATTCAACGTGACTTCGAGGAAACCGCAATACGACTCCGTGGGTCGCCGCGCCGGTCACTCGAAGCCGTCACTAAGTGCATTAATTATCATGGTCACCATGTTCCTGAGGTCTACGATCATCATTCTGTGAGAGTCTATATTTTTTTCCCCACTAAAGTTATAAAGTGCGAGTTTAGTGAAGTGAATTTTCCCGTTTTTCCCCAAAAAACATTTTTACATAAACTTTCTTAGATTTATTTTATCTCAATTTATAACTTTTACAAATTTTTATTTTATTATTATTGTGCATGTTTTTGTCTGATGTTCTGTAGTGCATTAACGAGATAATTATCCAAGCATATAAAAAATTAATGTCTCTAAAAAGAGATATCCCAAGAAATCACATCTCGTTCTAGTAGTTCTTCTGAGGACAGTCCAGCACCAAAACAAAAAATTAAAATGGCTGACAAAGTTACCCTGTCTGTTCTCACGAAGTTTATCAAACTCTACAATGGGGACCACGAGCTATTGCCCGCGTTTTTAACTAATTGTGAAAATGCGATTGCCCTAGCAACCACAGAACAACAGAACGTTTTATGTAAATATATTATCTCACAGTTGGAAGGCAAAGCGCAATTAGCCTGTTGTTTAAAAAGGTTTAATAATTGGTTAGATATCAAACACTTTCTTAAAAGTACTTTTGGAGAGAAAAAACACTCCACTCATTTATTAGTAGATTTGCAACAATGCAAACAACAGCCTTCCGAAGATGTAACACAATTTTCTATACGTATTGAATCATGTTTAATGAGATTACAGTCTGATATCCATTATAGTTGTGAAAATGATAAGGAACTTTTAGGCCGAATAGCCACAATGGAAGATTTAGCGTTAAATACGTTTTTATTAGGGTTAAACTCAAATATTTCTCACATAGTGCGGTGTAGGAATCCAAAAACATTGTCAGAAGCAATAACACATGCCACTGAGGAAGAAAAAATATTTAATTTGTCTAAATTATCAACTCGTTCTCACAAACAATGCGCGATATGTAATAAGAGCGGTCATGTCGCTTCAGAATGTTATAAAAATAAAAATAAACATAAATCTTCTAATTTTCATCATGACAACAACATTCATTCATTATCAAATAATATGAGACAAAATAATTTCAACAATAATCAAAATAATTCTAATTATAATCCGAATAAGTTTTGTGCTTATTGTAAAAAACGTGGACATTTGATAGGCGAATGCCGTAAATTACAAGTTAAAAATAACAATGGCTCGCGGACCGATCCACGTAACCCTACACTATTAAGTACACCTGCACCGAGTTCAAGTAACTTGTAATGATAATCATAATTTAAACTAAATAAATTCCGGTTCCGTGTCTGCCGAAACCACATGATAGATTTAATGACACGAAAAACGCTAATATTTCTAAATCCTGTGTTCCTAAATTTTCTTCAACACAGGTTAGCGCAATTAAACATACTGTGAATCTTTCAAACTGTGTTCCTAAATTATTTTTTACACAGGTTAGCGCATAAAAGGGTACTAAAAATCCTTCGAACTGTGTTCCTAAATTATTCTCAACACAGGTTAGCGTAAATAAAAGTTCTCAGAATCCTTCAAACTGTGTTCCTAAATTATTTTCAACACAGGTTAGCGCAAAAAAGGGAAATAAAAATCCTTCAAACTGTGTTCCTAAATTATTCTCAACACAGGTCAGCGCGAATAAACAGACTTCTAAGTCTTATATTAAAAACTCAAATTCACATTTAAATTTTAAATTTTCATCTCGCGAAAAATCGAGTCTTTCTTCTAGGGATTGTTTACGTGAGAAAACATTTACTATTAATTATATAAATAATAAAATTTCTTTACCTCACGTTTATTTAAAAACTAATTATAATGATAGGCCCTTGTGCTTTTTAATTGACACTGGTTCAACAATTTCAATTATCAAATATTCTAGTTTAAATAATAAACCAGTGCTTGGCCCTGAAATTATAAAACTTAAAGGTTTAAGTGATAACGTTCTATTGCGAATCTCTTGGATCTATTAAAATCAATTTTGAGTATCATGTTTCATTGCAAAGAAAAATTATATTTGATTTTATGTTTCACGCGATTGACGATACGATCAATTTAAATTATGATGGTAGGTATTATTGGTAACGATTTTATTCAACATTTTAAAATAGATATTCAATATTCTACCAACACGCTTAATTTAGAGGGATATGAATTGCCCATTTGCTATAGTAAACCATCATATGTTATACCCCCGCGGTCAGAAACGGTCATTGAGTGTCCGGTTTCCAATTTATCGGAGATCACTACAAAAGAAGCTTTAGTATTAGATCATAAAATTTGTGAAGGTGTATTTTTAGCGAATTGTATAGTAAAATTAAAGTCTAACAACCGAGTTAATGTTTCTGTACTCAACACTACTGAATCCGAAGTCGAAATTAACAATTTTGAACTTTAATTAACTCCGTTTGAACTCCCATCTTCCAAGTCAGATAATATTCAAGAAGAATTCGTATATAAATTAGATTCATTAAATATTGACCGATCTCATAAAGTTTTAGAGCAGATAAGGTGCTCTCATTGGAATCCGCAAGAAAAAAAAGCTTTGATGAACTGCCTTTCTAAATACACCGACATATTTCATCTTGATGGTGAATTTTTAACTTACACAAACGTGATAAAGCATTCTATTAATACTGGGGATGCCGCCCCTATTCACGTTAAATCGTATCGTTTCCCCGAAGTACATAAAGATGAAGTTGAGAAACAAATTAAAAAAATGCTTGATCAAAATATTATTCGCCCCTCAACTTCCCCTTGGAATGCACCTGTGTGGGTGGTCCCGAAGAAGCTGGACGCTTCCGGAAAACAAAAGTGGCGAATTGTTATAGATTATAGGCGTTTGAATGATGTCACTGTTTCAGAGATTTACCCTCTCCCTCTCATAAATGACATCTTAGATCAACTAGGTCACTCAAAATATTTCAGCACGCTTGATTTAGCATCCGGCTTTCATCAGCTTTTATTAGATCCCAAGGATGCCGAGAAGACAGCATTCAGTGTTACGACTAACAGCATCTCAGGTCAGTTTGAATTTACGAGAATGCCTTTCGGACTGAAAAACGCTCCTTCTACATTTCAGAGGATGATGAACATTGTCCTCTCTGGATTACAAGGTCTCCACTGCTGTATTTACGTTGACGACTGTATTTTATATTCACATGACCTTGAATCTCATATACAGAAGCTGGAATCTGTATTCTCAAAACTTAGAGAAACAAATTTAAAGTTACAACCAGATAAGTGTGAGTTCTTGCGACGAGAGGTTGCTTACCTGGGGCATGTCATTACAGACAATGGTGTTTCGCCTAATCCAGATAAGGTGAAGGCTATTTCTCAATATCCAATACCGAAAAACCCCAAAGATATAAAATCTTTTCTTGGATTAATGGGTTATTATCGACGTTTCATAGAAAATTTCGCCCATAAAACAGGCTTTGTTATATGGGCGAAATTTTCTACGTAAGACGTAAGAGGCTCTCTTACGTCTCTATTAAAAAAATATGTTAATTTTCATTGGTCTCATGAACAAGAGCATGCTTTCAACACACTTAAACAAAAGCTCATCTCAGCTACCTTGTTACAATACCCAGATTTCACCCAACCCTATATAGTTACAACGGATGCCTCAAATTATGCCGTTGGCGCAATTTTATCCCAAGGTGAAATTGGCAAGGATAAGCCTATTGCTTATGCTTCTCGTACTTTAAATAAACAAGAAGGTAATTACTCAACAACTGAGAAAGAGCTTCTTGCTATTCTTTTCGCCGTTAACACATTCCGTCCCTATATTTATGGATATAAATTTAAAATCGTTACAGATCACAGACCTTTGACATGGTTGTTTAACGCGAAAGACCCGGGCGGACGTTTATTAAGATGGCGATTAAAACTCGAAGAGTACGAGTATGAGATAATTTATAAACCCGGCAGAGTCAATAGCAATGCAGACGCATTATCTCGTTATCCGGTGAATGCCGTCACCACTCGAAGTTCTAAATTAAATTCAACTACCTATGAAGAGTACTTAAAAAAACAATTTACAAAAACTCTCTCAGATTGTGATACAAAAATTGAAGAACTTAATCAGAGTTTACATACGGCAAAACAAAAGTCTATTGCTTGTCCAATATCTTTAGATTTAGATTATTCTATGCCTCATTGCGAGCAGTTATTATCGATGATTGATAATGCCGAGGAATATCGTACAAGCGAACGCGAACCTGATACCGTTCAGGTGGTTAAATGTAAAAACGATAAAATACTTTATTTTCTATTCACTAAAATTCATCATTTTGACGAAACAAGTTATAAAACTATTTACAATTTATTAGTGAAATTACAAGACGAAATTATTTCCAATAAAGATTATAACAAAGAATTAGCTTTGCCTGATTTTTCTGAACCGTTTACTAAATTAGCTTACGTCAAGATTTATAACATGATATCATATATTTTTCATAGCACTAACATTAAGATTATTATTTATAAAAATCAAATTCTTTATCCTACTCCTGCTGAAATCTCTAATATTCTCAAAGAGAATCATGGGACGACTATAGCTGGTCACCCAGGCGTTAAACGTATGTTGAGTAGAATTAAAGCCTCATATTATTGGAAAGGGATGCGTTCAGATATTGAACAATTCGTGCCAAATTAATAAACCCTTACGAGCTTCTAATAAGGCACCTATGGTTATAACCTCTACAAGTACTAAGCCATTTGAAAGACTAGCCCTTGATATTGTTGGTACTCTACCCGAGGCTGGCCTTCAAAAATTCAAATACATTTTAACACTTCAGGACGACTTAACTAAATTTTCATGTGCCTACCCAATGATCACGTGCACAACTGATGAAGTTGCACGCAGTCTTATTCATTTCTTTTCGTTATTTGGTTTTCCCAAAATCTTACTAACCGATCAAGGCACAACATTCACGTCCGAGTTATTTAGACTTAAATTAACTGAAATACTTAAAATTAAAAATCTATTTTCCACACCTTATCACCCTCAAACTAATGGCGCGCTAGAGCGTAGTCACGCTACCCTTAAGGAATATTTAAGGTCATTTGTCAATGAAAATCAGGACGACTGGCATTGTTACCTCGTCACAGCGATCCTGTCTTATAATACAACCCCGCATTGTACTACTGAATTTACACCCTTTGAACTTTTATATGGTTATAAACCGTCAATTCCTAGTAGCGTTTACGAGTCAAATGATAATACAACTTATCAAGAGTATATACACGCTCTACAATATAGAATGAAATACTCTCGCGAAAAAGCCATTGAAAATATGGAAAAAAGTAAAGAATCTTCGAAAAAATATTATGATTCAACGGCACCAGATAAAACTTATAATACCGGTGACTTAGTATATATTATGTAAAACACCATCATAGGCTCCGTAAAGCCTTATCCTCTGTGTGGAAGGGACCTTATAAAATAATAGAGAAACACGGAAAAAATAATGTCACTTTGTGTATAAATTGTAAACATGTGAAATATCATACCAACGAAATAAAACCTGCATAAATTATTATAATTGTTTCAGGTATATACTACAATCGGCTTATACAGAACCGATTGAACCTATTTTGCATAGCCCTGGTTTATACTTCGACCCTACTTCTATTGCATATTTTTATAACGATTATTGGCATGTTGTGACTCATATCGAAGTTATTCCTATCAAACCTTATTTAATTAAAATCGAAGAATCCATTCTAAGTATGTCTCAATTTTGTGAAAAAGCACGAAATGTAGTCACTATTAACATTGATTGTAAAGATGTAATTAATCCTTTAGAAATATTAATTAATGCGAATAATTTAAAATACGATTCTTTATCTCATCTTATTTTGGAAAATTATCCTAATCGCTTCAAAAGGTCACTCGAATTTGGTGGCGAAATACTTAAGTTTTTCTTCGGCACATTGGATGCTGACGATGCTAGAAAATATGATGAAGCTATTACTACTTGCCAACAAAATGAAAACCAAATATTTTCATTAATGAAAGACAATATTCATGTTGTTCAATCTAAGATAAATAATTTTAATGTGTCTATTCTTAAATTAAGTAATAATGAAATAAGGTTAAATAAGCAAATAGAAAAGTTAAACTTTGTTTTTTCAGAAAGTACTAAGATTAATCATAACTTAATTAATGTAGCTAGGATAAATTCTATTTTTAATATCATTGAAGGTTCTCTATTATCAGTGTCGAACATATTAGATACGATCTTGAACTCTATTTTATTTGCAAAAGTGAACATTCTACATCCTTATGTATTAACTCCTACTTAGTTATATAATGAACTTTCTAAAAGCAACCTTAACAAAAAACACGTAGAGTTTCCAATTACTTTATCTTTAGAGAACATACATCTATTATTGATTTAGCTAAGTTAACGTCATATTATTATAATAATAAGATTATATTTGTTATGAAAATACCTTTAATTACTCCAGTTAAGTTTAGTATGTATAAGAGCTTACCTTTACCTATTTCTAAGAATGAAAACAATTTGAAACCATATGTTCTTATTCATCCCTCTAAGCTATACATAGCCTTATCTGACGACAGACTAAGTTATGCATTGTTGGACAATTTAAATGAATGTAAAAATGTTAACTATGAATACGATATTTGCCCCTTGCCTTCTGTTCTGTCTACAATTAATAACCCTAGTTGTGAATCTAAACTCTTGACGGAAGTCACATTGTCATTTCCTGATATTTGTGATCTTAAAGTTATTTATGGAATAATTAATATTTGGCAAAAACTTAACGATGGTCGTTATATTTATGTACAATCAAAGCGAATAAGTTAACTGTGAAATGTAGTAACAATAATGAAATTAGAGATTATACCTTACAAGGTACCGGACTCTTGTCCTTGGAAAATGATTGTGTAGCGTATTTTCAAACCTTGCAGTTTTATCCAACTCATAATTTTAATATAAGACTGTTTTGCCAAGTCAATTACGTATAGATTTTAATATTATAGAAGATGATTGCTGGAAATATAAAATAAAAACTTTATGACCTCATAACACCTATAACTTTGTCAGATATTGATCTAGAGTCATTAAAATTTGCCTATCATAAGTTAGACAATTTAAAGCAACACATTTATCAAGTAGAAAATCAGTCTCACATTGTCAAATATGGACATTATTATTCAACGCTAACTTATGTTATTATTACAAGTATTTTCGCATATATAATATATAAATTTTATAAAAGATGTTTAGCTGGTAAAAATTGTAATGCATCCTGTTGCATACAAATATATAATAAATGTTATAATAAGAATTCAAAACAAGAAAGAAATAAAGTTATTGCATCTGTTGAATTATCTGATTTTTCAAGCGAATCAATTGAATGCGACAGGAGGTCTACAAAAAGTTTACCCGAAATAGAAATAAATAAAAATAAAAATAATGTTATGTTTAGAAGTTTTATTAAGGACACTTCGTCCCGTAATTTAAGTAATTATTAAAAGGATATTCATTTCTCGAGTTATTAAATAATTATAAAGAAGGATAAAATAATATATATACTTATGTTTTATTTTCAAGTTGCATTTCATTTTTGTTTAATGTTATTATATGAATTATGAACACTTAGGTCAAGATTGTTTCATGCAACTTAGTTTTATCCTTCGATTATCTTAAGGATCTCCGTCTAAAGGGGGGAGATGTTATGAACGATTATTGTTCCTGGAATATGCTATGCTTAACAGTACGTAACGTAACGTACAAAGTACCGTTGAGAGTTGTGACGTGTAAGAGTCGTGAATGCTCATATTATAACTAATACATTCCCAAAAGGGCTTTGTTATATTATTAGTAAGAACAAAACCTACCTATCTGTGATGCATCACACGCCGAACGCTTAGGCCGATCATGTCTCTCTATCCGTGTTTTTGTTGTTCTACGCTCTATCTTGCACGCTCGGCTCAGGCGTTCATCGATTTACAAGACGCGACGTTATCACGTCAAAATGCATAGCCTTTTCTTTTTCCTTTAACGCCGGGAAATGCTCTGAGGCATACTGCGGGATAGTAGGTCTCCCCACGCGGGTATGTGGGACTCGCTGCGCCCGAAAGCTGTTAAGTGGACGCAGCTCTACCCACTAAAACCCGGCGAATGTCACCAATACCGCCTTTGGTGAGGTGCTCCGGATCTAATAAACAAACAGGGCACCTCAACGGCTAGTCAGTCCCTCAAGGGTCCGACGACACCTCCACAGAGGGGTTGTCTCACACCACAGAACAACCCCTCTCAACGTCGGGACAGTACATTGGGCTGAGGTTACCATCCTCACACCTTGCCCCCTGCTCTTTTGTCCCCTCTTCTTATAAGAGGGGTACAAAGAGCCCCCTCGGCTCAATTAGCTTCGCCCAGGGTGTTGGGCTCACCCTAGGCTACTGAGCCCTACCGCCACGTCTAGGCCTGAACCATGGTGGGGTCAAAATGCATAGCCTGCTGACGACAACGAAAACGATGATAGCACTGATAACGTTGATGATAATGACGTTTACCCTATATTAACTTTTTAATGCCAGCCGTTGCTTGCAGCTGCGCCTGCGACTACTTAGATTTAAAGCCGATTCCGGCCTATTTCATAGCATATTAGCAGCGCCTCGTGGTTTCACCCGCGTACTTCTCTTCCCGTGGGAGTACAGGGATAAATTATAGCCTATATGTTATTCTAATGTATAAGCTGTGTTAGTGTAAAGTTTTATTAAAATTCAGTCAGTTTGCGTGAAAAGGTTACAAACATACATCCATACATTCTTACAAACTTTCGCGTTTATATATATTTTTTTATACCATGGGAGGGCAAACGAGCAGCCGAAGCCTTTTGGCGACTATCGACGCACTTATATATCCGCACAACCAGAGATTGTGCAGATACGTCGCTATCCCCCCTATCCCCCCCAATGGGCCACCGGAAATTCACAAACCATACGAAACGCGACAGAATAGCTTTCACCTGACGTCGGTGTGATTTGAGCGAGAGGACCAACCCGGTCGTGCCGGCCCAATTTGGCTGCAAAGTGGCATGTTACCTCTTATAATATTAGTATAGACGTTGAAATTTAAAATTACACACGTAAATATATTATGTGCTTTTGGCATTTCCAGGTACAAACCAAGTATTAAGCTATTAATTCATGAAACAGGTTACGTACATCAGGATTTACTACCGGTAATAACTATGTGGCGACTAGTTTCCTGCTGTAACTAGATTTACTGTGAAGAGCTGATTGGGAGCACTGACCTGTGAGGGCTTTCAGTAAACTTATTTTGGTAGTGGTGGATTTGGTTTGATGTTTGTCTATTTATTTATTTTCTTTTACGCCGGGAAATGTTTTGAGGGGAGTAGCATCCCGCAGGGGAGTAGGTCTCCCTAAGGACTCAGTCCGCCTGAAAGGTGGTAAGGTGGACGCAGCTCTACCCACTAAAACCCGGCGAGTGCCACCAATGCCACCTTTGATTGAGTTGCCATGGATCTGTTGAGCAAACAGGGCACCTCGACGGCTAGTTAATTCCTCAAGGGACCGACGCCACCTCTACAAAGGGGTTGTCCCGCACCACAGAACAACCCCACAGGGACCATGCTGGGGGATGTTTGTCTAATAGATGGTTGAAATGGAAGGATAAAAATCATTATAAATTTTTTACAACTCGTTATTCTCTCTAAGATCTCTATTATTGATGTTATTATTACAAGTAACAGTTATTTGTCCCAAATAAATAAAATAAAGTATAATAAAGTTGTAGCACACCACTAGTTACACGTCATTCATCCACTCAAGACCTTCATTATAACACTCACTACTTACCACGTGGTACTCACCACACATCATTTACACATACCACACGCACAAAACCAATATAAGAATCCCATTTAATCGAAAATCACAAAATTTATAACCTAAAAACCTCTTTGATATGCAATTTCGTTGACACGTAAAGCACTTTATATGAAACACCATTAAATCCACAAATTGATTCAAAATTACCGACACAAAAAACAAAATGGCCCTGCTATAGGGATGGGTGGATTAAGTTATCCCGGACACCGGGATGGGTTTTATCCGCAGGTGTGAAAATAGGGTTGGGAAAACATTTGGCTGTCCCGAACAAACAACCTTTATAGCGAATCGCTGCCCGGAACGCATTAGAATAGGGTTGCCACTTAAAACTAACTTTTAAGTTAAAAAAAATTGTAGCCGCATCGGCCTGCATTTTGACGTGACAACGACTAATAAATCGATAAACGCCAGCTTCATGCACGAGAATGTTCCGGAACGCTCATTGTCCCGTTATGCTCATTATATGCTTGCGTTTTGTTATAACGTTGTCACGTTAAACTATCGTACGTAAACCAATTTTAGAGCAACATTTTTTTATGCTTTTTGAACGCAAATTAATATTTTTGCCAACTTCAAAAAGCTATGCAGCTAAGGGTTATCGGCGATGTATAAGCGGTGAAGTAAAAGGTAAAATTAAAGAGCTAGTTTTTTAGGCAAAATGGGCAAAGATATAAATAGACTAAATCATAAGTCCTATTTATAGTTAGTTTATTAGAGTCTATAATGTCAATAGAGTCTAGAAACGTGAATATGAATAAAATTCATTGTTTCTTCTGTACAAATACGCTTGTATAAACATTGTAAAGGTCGCTTAACTTTAAGTAAGTTTTACTTTTTTCTATTCTCGATAAATGCTATACTTGATTCTCTATTTAAAAAAATGGTTGTCTGTAAAGTTGGTTTACGGAGGATAGTTTAACGTGACTACGTCATATCAAAACGCAAGCGTACAATGAGCGTAACGGGGCATTTTCGTGCATGCAGCCGGTGATCAGAGATTAATTAGACATTGTCTAGTCAAAAAATATAGTTCAATAATAATACACAACATACAACAGGACAAATACATAAAACCGCCATTGTGTCATTTCATGGCTACGTAATTGGCAACCCTGTTCTGAATATGTCAAATTCGAGGGCCCTTTAATTAAATCTAGAGGGATTTCGGAAATATATGTATTAGTTAATGATTACGAAGGGTGAAGTGGCCGGAGGTCGGTTGACAAATATACCGATCCCAATATGCTAATAATATGAAATTGGGTACTTTTTCTGAAGCGTAAAAAATAGGACCTCTTGCGGAAATAACTAAAACCACTTATTTATAAACAACATTAATAAGGAGGAAAAAATTCAAAAACAATTTTAAAATATTGTTTTCTAATGTTTAGGCAAATTTCACTAATTATATTGAAACAATTTTTATAAACCGCGATATCCGTAAAAAATGTTTTATTTTTACAATTTTAAAAGTTGAAATGTTTTAGATTATTATTTATCCAAAAACAAAAAAAAAAATACTTAGCAGCTTTTTTTTCCTTTAACGCCGGGAAATGCTCTGAGGTATCCCGCGGAGGAGTGGGTCTCCCCACGCGGGTATGTGGGACTCGCTGCGCCTGAAAGCTGGTAAGTAGACGCAGCCTACCCACTAAAACCCGGCGATCCCGCGCCCCGGATCTAATAAACAAACACGGCACCACCACCTCCACAGAGGGGTTGTCCCGCACCACAGAACAACCCCTCCCATATATTTAACATTTTTTATTATATAATACACATATTTAATACACATCCATGACCCAGGAACACAGAAAACTTTTTGTTCCGAACCCGCTACCTCCGGCTTGAGGCCACAGAGGTCGTCAAAAACTGTATCATGGTTTCTCTTCCGACTGTACTATTTATATAAGTTCTCTTTCAGTAAGCTAAGTCCGTTTCATGCACCGATGAGTTTTACATTGGCTCGAGCACAGTTTCATCGTCAGAAAAATGAACATAAATGAATGTTATGTTGAAATAACTTGTGATGTAAGCGATGAAACGGGTAGCTCTATCTACGTTCCTTTTTATGATTGTTTTATTGACCTAGTCAATTCAAATTCATATGCAGATTATAGGGAAAAGGAGGGCATCCTTTTCCCTATAATAGGCCAACGGAAAATCACAAATCGCATGAAAAGCGACAACATAGCTGTCACTTAATGACGGTATTATGTGAGCGAGAGGTACCAGTGGGAGGTAGGAGGGTTGCGATGTGCTGCGCTCCCAGCAGCGTGGGTACCGCCATCCTGCTCTTTTCTCCCGTGAAACAGCTTTGCTGTTTTCGGAGAGAAGGACAGGATAGGCAGTGTAATTACTGGCACCGAGACTTAACATCTTATGTCTCAGGATAGACAACACATGAATGAGTTGCCTGGGCTCGTTCCAGGTAAACTAGGCTATGTTTATGTGCTCAGGTTTTGTTCTGTCTGCGGACTTAAGTAAGTAGCGGACTCTGGTTGAACGCGGAGTATATTTATTTACGGAGGTTGATCATCGGAATTCATTCACTGGAGGACTTTATTTATCCTCAGAATTTAGTCATCCACGGAATATTATCATTCGATGACTATGTCGTTCGAATCTGGTCTGCGGAATTTTATCATCAGCGGACTTTGACCTCTACAGTCTTTGATCGTAGACGGACTTTTGTCTTTCACCTACTTTAGTTCCTAATACGCACATAACTCACACCCTAAGGGATTCCTCCCTACACATCCCAATCAACATCTTGAACGATATTTACACTTCATTAAATTTACAAATTTAGGCTTGCATTATTTCACAGCTAATTGGTTCCGTGGATCCGGTTAGATTAACAAACGCAATTATATCGGGGTTTATCCATTTTAATTAAACTATCTGTCGCCAGTCACATGACATCGTTTAATTTCTACATTACAAATACAGGGTGTATTATTCATGACTCAATTAGATTATTGATATTACGCACTGGCACGGCTTAAACAGTATTTTTTATTTAGGATTTTAAAATAATAGTAATTTTCACATCTAAAACTATTGAAAACACAAAAATATGTTTTTCACTTTTATTCTGCGGGGTTCGATATTAAGACATATCCTCGAATGTCATCGCAAAACTGTCTCCCGCTTTGACCGGGGAGGGAAACTTGGAATATTTCCTACTCCTTCTGAATCCTCCTGATTAAATTCGTTGCGGGTTAGCCACCTTGGGCGTAGCAAATTGGACCGAGCGAACTCCACAAAGGGGTGGATGGGAACCTCACCCTATTGCACTGTCCCAAAGTCGGAAAGGGTTGTTTTGTGGTGCGAGACAACCCCTCTGATGAGGAGCCGACGAAGTGCCCTGTTTGCTCAACAGATCCGAGCACCTCACCAAAGGCGGCATTGGTGGCACTCCCGGGGTTTTAATGGGTAGAGCTGCATTCACTTTACCATCTTTACGGCGCAACGAGTCCCACATACCCGCCTGGGGAGCCCCTTCCCCCGCGAGATGCCTTAGAGCATTTACCGACGGAAAAGAAAACAAAAGTTGGCTATGGGTGACGTTGACAACGCCGTATCATCACGTGACGGCATGAGACTTAATAAAAACGTTTCTTTATCACCGGATAGGTGAACTAACATAAAAAAAAAAAAAAAACATACAAATAGATGCCTCGTACATCTGTTATATTTATTAATGCTAGGTGCACTTAAGTAGTATCCAGTGCTTGCCTTACGACAATATAACACATTAAGGTAAGTTCTGCAAGATCAGGGTTATGAAGTAACTTAACTTGCTATTTATTTAACAGAGCTACGTATTAACTTTATGTCTTCAAGTTAGCACTTCTCTGTTTCAAATCGAGTGAGGCAATGTTATGCCGTGTGGCAACGAGCAGAGTTATATGGTCAAAAAATCATACGTTCTACTAATATTATAAATTTGAAAGTTTGTAAGAATGAATGGACTTATACTCTTTTACGCAAAAACTACTGAATGGATTTTAATGAAAATTTACAATAACATAGCTTACTCATAAGAATAACATGCTATAATTTATCCCTGTACTTTCACGCGAGTGGGAAACCACGGGGCACTGCTAGTTTATTTTCGATTTTGCCTCCTTAATATTTTTACCAGTATGATGATACTGGTTTACCTAAAAATATCATTAATTATTTTAAAAACAAAAGTCAACCGTTTTTTTCTCTTTTACACCGGGAAATGTTCTGAGGCATCCCGTCTGGGGAGTGGGTCTCCCCAGGCGGGTATGTGGGACTCGTTGCGCCCGAAAGATGGTAAATGGACGCAGCTCTACCCACTAGCGAGAGTACCCCGGCGAGTGCCACCAGTGCTGCCTTGGTGAGGTGCCCCGGATCTGTTAAGCTAACAGGGCACCTCGAGTCAGGCTAGTCAGTCCCGCAAGGGACCGACGCCACCTCCACAGAGGGCTTGTCCCGCACCACAGAACAACCCCTCCCAACGTCGGGACAGTACAATAAGGTGAGGTTCCCGTCCTCACCCCTTGCCCCCTGCTCTTTTGTCCCCTCTTCTTATAAGAGGAGTACAAAGAGCCCCCTCGGCTTAATTAGCTTCGCCCAACCCTAGGCTACTGAGCCCCACCGCCACGTCAAGGCCTGAACCATGGTGGGGAAACAAAAGTTAACCTTCACGCGAAAACCAGCAGATGTGATTTATCTAGATACAATATAAAAATTAAATAAAGGTAAAATATATAATGACTATCATACCGTTTTCCGTCACGACTCTCCATTCGAATTTACTGCCAAGTCACACCAGTAGGGCTAGCATGCGCGCACGACAAAATTTTGTCTACCCCTTTTCTCGTATTATTTCTTATAGTTAATACGAGAAAAAAATACGGCAAAATTTTGTCGTGCGCGCATGCTAGCCTTACAGGTGTTTCGCATCATAAATAAAATGTCTTGTAAGTGTCTCGTTAGGTTCATGTAGCCGAAGCCTAAGACAAGATCTAATAAAATTTCCAATACATTATGAAATACTAGCAGCGCCCCGCGGTTTCCGCGTACTTCTGATTCCCGTGGGTGTACATGTATAAAATATTATAAGCTATATATTATTCTGATAAGCTATGCTATTTTAAAGTTTCATTAAAATCCATTCAGTAGTTTTTGCGTTAAAAGGTAACAAACATACATCTATACATCAATGCATTCTTACGAACTTTCGCGTTTATAATGCGACGCAAGAATTATCTGAAGGCCGTAACATGTATTTCAAGAGGGCTTCAGCTAAGCTTCCATTATAATAATAATTTAAATGGTTTTATATACTAAAAGCTTTAATGTTACAATAATTAAAATGCTTTCCATATATATATGATTCCAGATATACGTTCATGAATGACTTACGATGATTTATTTTATATTAAGACTAGCTGTTGCCCGCAGCTTCGCCTACTAAAAAACCTGTTAGTAACTTCGTTAACTTTCAACGAAGTTACTAACAGGTTAGTTAATTTCGATTTACAGCTGTTGACGGATTGATGATGATTATTTTTATAGCCTAAGTTACTCCTTAAAACATAAGCTATCTGTCAGTGAAAGTCCCGTCAAAATCGGCCTAGCCGTTTCCAAGATTAGCCGGAACAAATAGACAGACAGACAGACAATAATTGTAAAAATGCTATTTTGGTATATGTACCGTGTATACATCCATATGCATTCAATAAAAAGCGGTTATTTTAATGTTACAAACAGGCACTCCAATTTTATTTATATGTATAGATTGATAGCTGTCGAGGTGCCCTGTTGCTCAACAGATCCAGGGTACCTCACCAAAGAAAAAAAAGGTAATGTTCATATCCAAGTAACAAAAAAATTGAACATTGTAAGAGGTAGTAAGTACCATGCTAGATTGCAGACGAATTGGGCCGGCACGACCGGGTTGGTACACCGGCGTCAAATGACAGCTATCCTGTCGCGTTTCGTGCGGTTTGTGAGTTTTCGGTGGCCCATTGGGGGATAGGGGAAAGGAGGGCAACGCATCTGCATAACTTTTGGTTGTGTGGATGTGTGAGGGCGTCGATAGTTATTTTATTACTAGATTTGGCTTTGAGATAAAACACAGATCTTTGCTATTAATCTCTCTTCCTGTTCTTGTCCTCTAAAACAGAACAAAGCTGTTCAAAAGAAATATATTTAACTCATGTACCATTTCTGTGTTCGCGTTTAAAAATAAATTGTGCAATTTCTTAAAACAGTTTTAACTGAAAAATGTTTTCAGCTTTTAAGTGCTCGACTTATGTTACAGAAAACATTTAAGTTCTATTTTCATATTACTTATTTCAGATTGATAATGATCAAATCTATACATATAATAAATCTGTAGAGGTCTAATTCTTGTACAATGAAAAAAAAAAATGCTAAAAACCAAGTCAGGGGGATGTAAGAAATGAAATAGAACTAATTTGGATTTTTTTCGATTTTAATGTTTCTCTGTTTGTCTGTCTGTTTGTAATGGCTAATCTCCGAAGCTACTAGACCGATTTGAATAAAATTTTGTATGGTGGTAGCTTATACCCCTGGTCAACATATAGGATACTTTTGATCCCGGTAAATTAAAGATTTCCCGTGGGATAGTTAAAAAACTGTAATTAGGTAATGAAACAACTTTGTATACAACAACTTATGAACTTAATTTGCTGATTCCTTATGTTGACGTTGTATTTAAACAATGTATTCCCATAAAAGTTCCAAATTCCCGCAGGAAAGTAAAATATTACTAAAACAGTGTCTAGCATACTATTCAACTAGATGGCGCTAATAATATGAAATGTTTACTATGACAGTATATTATAAGTGAAAATAATATTATAACGATTTCAATTCTTACCTGTTAAATAAATTCGTATTTAATAAAGTAGATGGCGTTTTAGACAGTATTTTACATCGCGATGGGGAAAAAAAGTTGTTGTGTAAGGATTGTCGTTTCGTACGTGGTCCAGCCTTAATTTATTTTGTATATATTGGAAAGAAAGTTTCAAAGGTTGCCTTAAGCCTTTATTTCTGCTAAGAGATTTATATTACAATTCTAATATTGGTCAAGTGTTGGTTGAAGATTAATTTGTACACAATGCCTAGAAAAAGGTCCAAACTCTCTCAGTACTCAAGCGCAGCTAAAATATTAAGGACGATGAGATCCCAAGAATCTAATGAAGATCATGAGGCGAGACTCTGTGACTCGAGAACTAAAAAAAACCCCAAAAATATTTTCAACAAAATTTTTGTCTGTCTGTCTGTTTGTTCAAGCATCACGCAAAAACTACTGGTTCGATTACGATGAAACTTGGTATGATTATACTTTACTATCCGGGGCACCAATCTGGGTACTTTTTATCTCGCAAAAATATACACATTAAAAACAAACTTAATTTTGCGGTTCGATCCCTAGACATGGTTACTGCTATACCGGCAGGCGGGGGCTGGGGATCAGCCCCGCGAGCACCTAGCTAATTTCAGAGACATAGGCCGCGCGTATCGCATCATAGTTCATGTCATACATTTTTAACTGTTATTGCGAATGGACGTGTTGAGCGTGGAGCGTTCCTTCATAATAATTATTTTTAAAGACATTTTATAAATTGTATGCCTGTTGCTTGCAACGGTGCTTTTCAGCGCGCACTTTTGCACTTCCTTTTTTTATTAAGTACAGTTTAGAGTAGTTACTTATTAGTTTTATTATAAGGTGTAGGAATAGATTTTAAAGTTAACAAAATAAAGTATAGGTACTGTATATTTAAGACTGTTTAGCTGAAGTGGGCACGGACCTGTCGCTCCCTGCGGTCATCCGATGCGACGACTGACAGTGAGAGTGCATGGCAGGCGGTCCTCTCCTTCTGCAAGGTAGTGATGTCACAGAAGGAGGAGATGGAGCGGGAGTAAGAGCGCACTGGCGCCTCTTCCCGCAGGAGAGCACGGCGGCGACAGGCGGTTGCACCGCCGTGAGGGACCTGTGCGAGGCTGATCGGGGGATCCGCCGGGTCCGGGCTATAAGGCATCCTTATGTAGTTAAGGTGCCTTAAGCGGAGTAGGAGGAGGGGGTGCCAACCCCCGCCTCCAGAGAAGAGTGTCGGGCGGCACACCGTTGTGGCCCGGTGCGGACGTCCACAGCTCTCGCGCTGAATCATCCAGACGACAAGGATAACACCGCTGGGGTTTAGTGGGTAGAGTCTGCGTCCACCTTACCATCTTCTCAGATGCAGAGAGTCCCACATAACCCCCGAGACGCCCCGGACCCGGTGGTATGCTTAAACGCACTCCCCAGCGCAAAAAAAGGGAGGATTATTCATTCGTGTGTTAATATATTTTAGTAGATATTTGTTCAGGCATTATTATTTTAATTTTATTTAGTTAATAATCTTTGCTATAGGTGTTAGTTAAAATTCAATAAGATTTTCAATATAGGATTCAATAGGTAAAGTTGGATATTTATTAATTTACATTATCTAGATTAGGTGCAAGGTGGTTCTTTTTCTATAAGGGTAGTTTTAAAGATTTTTATATTTTAATACGGTTATAACACGATGCCTTCCAGAAAGAAAACTTCTCTTTCTTCTACATCGAAATACGTTAAGCGAATGAGATTAGTTAGATCACAAGAATCTGCTGAGGAGCGAGAGTCCCGGTTAAACCGCATGTGAGAGAGCATGACTGAAACAAGAGCACGTGAAAGCAGCGCCGATCGAGAATATAAAACAAAACATCAATAATATAAAAACAAAAAATATAATTTAAAACAAAGTCCTTCCTCACGTCTGTATATCTGTACGCGATTAGCTCAAAAACTAGGTACAAACTAACTAAATGGATTTTCATGCCTGTTGTCAATAGTATATAGTATATAATTTACCAAGACTGTATAAATTGATAAATAGTTGGATCATTATTGTGAGAGTCGGAAAAATTTAAGCCACTTGGGAGCTTACATTAAAAAAACAGCCTTATTCTCTTAAGCGATATAACAAAGAAGTAAAAAAATGATCATCATCGGTCCGGATACGTCGGTAAATATAAGTTAACGCGGGCGAAGCTGCGGGCAACAGCTAGTCAATAAATAATACAAGAATTTTACTTATCATACCTAATATTTATAGTGAAACAACTTTAACGGACTTGTCTATGCTAAGACGTAAGATGGTAGGTTTTCCAGTAATTACTCTGACTATTTTTCTCTTCTCTTCAAAACACAGCCATGATGTTTTACGGAAGAAACTAGCTAGATGGTGGCACTCGTGTAGACTGGAGTGCGGCACAACACAACCTTTTTTGTTTTCGCAGGGATATGTTTTTTACGCATGTATCGGATCTCAGGTAGATCCTTACCCTATATAGGTTTCGTACCCTAACTTGCCCTAACCGTAAACTAAAACTCGTCGTAAGGGGGGACTGCCCGACCGCTACTAAGCAGTTCCCGCGACGTCAACTGCCATACTGGGCCCAGGTTCCCATCCTGAACCCAAAACAAGCATAGGGGCGTTACTGGAGGCGCATTTAGTAGCAAGCGTGGGGAGGCCTCGTCGGCAGCCTCCTTCTGATATATTACTGCCTTTCAGAAGGAGACCATCGCGGTGATGACGCTCGGCAGAGATAGGTCCCCTCCGATGACCGATGTCAGATCGCGACCCACAATGAAACCCTCACGGGCAACAATAATCATATCTGAAGTGGAAAATCTCAAATGACGGAGATAAATCGTAAAACAATCGGATATAAATAGTTCAGAATGTTTTTGAACGGACTCGCATCGGAAAGCGAAACCTGACCGCTACATTTTCGTTTCCATAGAATCTTAAAATACGTCCAAAGAGTTCGAAGAACTTACCGCAAACGTACACGACACTTTGTCGTATAGTGATGGAAAACGACATAATAAGTCAGGCCTCTGACGTATTTAGACGTGAAAATAATTCCCGTCTCGGAAACACAATCTGTCTCCGTGACGTGGAGCGTTTGTAATATTTAACTCGACGGTTTGGACGGAAAAATATCGCGAGTACACTCGCGTACAAAAGCATTTTAGGGTTCCGTACGAAAAAAAATACTTAGAGCCTGCTATCTGACTGTTACTCTTTTAGACTATATAGGTAGGTGAAACAGCTTTGCTGTGTTTCGGAGATAAGGGCAAAACAGGCACTGTAATTACTGGCACCGAGACTTAACATCAAATATGTCTTAGAATAGGCAACACATAAATTAGTTACCGGGGTAGTTACAGGTAAATTAGTTTATATTCATGGGCAATTTTGACCACATACCTACCATTTGTGTCTTTTTTTGTCTGTTCGACTAACATAAAAAGTTTTTTTTTTATATTAGAGATTTATTACATGTTCATAAAATGCTAAGTTACATGTTCTTTTAGTATGTATCCTATTGTACTAAAAAATATATTTTAAAAGTTCTGCGGAATCCTTTGTGTCTGTCCGTCTCACACTTTTTAACGTTTGATCTCATGATGCGTATTCGTCAGGCTTACGTATAAACGGCGTCCATAAAGGTGTGTCATATACAGGGATTATGGCATTTTTCATTCCAATTTACATGCGTGCTCATATTTTTTTACTTGGATAGGCAAACGACACCTGATAGAAAGGTCAGCGTCGCACATGAGCATTAACAAGTTTTCCTAGAACTAGCCCGGACAAATGTCCAGCTAGCTTCAGATGTAAGATGTGAAGTCTCGGTGCCAGTAATTACACTGCCTGTCTTGCCCTTCTCTCCGAAACACAGCAAAGCGTTTCACTGAAGTAATAAGCTGTACGCCAAGGTAAAATGTTCAATGCCATACCAAGATGATAATCCATTGTCATACACAATGGATATACATACATCCTGATGATAGTATTAAGAAATACATGGCTATTTGCATAAAACATTCTGTATTTAATTTTAATCAGTAAAAAAGGAGTTTCTATGTAAGTATAAAGAACTTACCAGAAAATATTCGGCCGTGTAGATTTTGTGATTCTGAAAATAAATATAATATTTTAGAGTTTAATATTTATTATTAAATTCTGTATATACAACTTACAGTTATACAAACTGTACTATATATACAACTTACAGTTATATAAATGTACTGCATATACAACTTAAAGTTATACAAACGTACTGTATATACAACTTACAGTTATACAAACTCTACTGTATATACAACTTACAGTTACACAAACTGTATTATATGTACTATTGGCTGCCAAAAGGCAAGGACACCTGGAAATCTCTAGAGGAGCCCTTCACCTTCGAGAACGAGGGGTTCTTACTTAGGTACATAGCTTTTTTTAATTTAACAATTATATATATAATTACCTATTGTCTTTTTTTTGGTAAAAAATATAAGCCTTTTTATTTTTTATTTATTCATTTTATTTATACAACTTACAGTACATTTAACCGCAATTACAGAAAATTACTTTCGTGATAACAAATTCTGATTACTAGAACCTATTTTCCGATAATCATTTTTTTACGTGTAATATAAATCGTAGTTTTTCAGAAAAATACATTTATATTGATCTAACCTTTCGCGGTATTTGAATCCGCGAAATCACAAAATTACGATTTTTAAAACTTAATAATATTGTTTACAACATAATATTACATACTACTTAACATATTATATATCTTTATATATATATTTCTTGTGTGCGTGTGTATGTCACTGAACTCCTCCTAGACGGCTGGACCGATTTTGATGATTTTATTTTGTGTGTGTTCAAGTGGATTCGAGAATGGTTTAGATTCACAAAAAAAAATATTTTGTACAGGACAACGTCTGTCGGGGCCACTAGTATTATGTACATTCATGTGTTAGTAAATTCGTTTTAAAATTACCTACTAAAAATCGGTTGTCTGTAAAGTCGGTTTACTGACGTTGTCACGTTCAACTATCGTCAGTAAACCGAGTTTACAGACAACCGATTTGTTCGTTCTTGAAGCCGGCTCCATCGAATTATAAGACGTTGTCACGTCAAAAACCTACCTGTTGTCTGTAAAGTCAGTTTACGGACGATAATTATTATATATATTTTTGTCAGAAGGAGGCAACCATAAAGTACTAGATGTGTTGCCCTCCTTTTCCCTATCCCCCCCCCCCCCCCATGGGCTTACGGAAACTCACAAACCGCACGAAACGCGACGACAT
Organism: Helleia helle; assembly: GCA_963853865.1. Lineage (NCBI taxonomy): Eukaryota > Metazoa > Arthropoda > Insecta > Lepidoptera > Lycaenidae > Helleia > Helleia helle. Next base: position 8,021,946 of record OY971436.1, read on the forward strand.
AGCTGTCACTTGACGCCGGTGTTATGTGAGTGAGAGGTAGCACCCCGGTCGTGCCGGTCCAATTCGGATGCAAAGTATGGCATAACCTCTTACTAAATAAAAAAAGCTACTTTTTGTCTGTAAAGTCTGTTTACGGACGACAAATTTACGTGATACCGTCGTGTCACTACGTAAAAGTGTAAAGTGCGTTTCTCAAACAAAAACTGTTAGAAAAATACTTTTACGTCACCAAAACGGTAAGCGACATAAATTTCACAAATCTCCCCGTAAACAACGAAATTGCGAAACGAAATTGAGTCCTATACCCCAGCTTTTGAGTACATCATATTTCATTTACCACCATAAAACACGTGAACGTACATTCTTTATAACTTTAAGGGCGGTTACACACTGCATCCGATCGTAGAGAGAGAGAGATAGAGATAGAAGAGAGAGGGAGAAACAGACGTAGAGAGAGAGGGCGAGAGAAAGAGAGGGCGTGAAGGGGAATTAGAGCGATACGCACTGCATCCGATCCTAGATACAGAAGGGGGGGGATGGAGAGATAGATAGAGAGAGAGAGATTGAGAATCTGCCCTTGAAACAATTTCTATGTCACATAGACTTACTCTCATTATAATAAAACAACTTATAAAATATAATCGCGATGTATTTAGATTTATTATATTTTTAACCGACTTCAAAAAGGAGGAGGTTATCAATTCGTCGGAATCTTTTTTTTTTTAATGTATGTTACCTTATTACTCGAAGATGGCTAGACCAATTTGAAAAATTCTTTTTTTGTTCTAAAGGGTATACTTCCCAAATGGTCCCATGATAAGGAAACTAGGATCTGATGATGGCATCCCAGAGAAATCGAGGGGAACTTTCGAAAATCGTAGCGGCGACTAGTGCGTTTGATATTTTTTTTATAAAGTGTTTTGAAGGACTACAATTTAATGAAGGTCTGGAGTCGATCTGATGCTGGAGCCGAAAGACAATCGAGGGAACTCCTCGACGATTTACATCAGTAACCTTGTGTTTGGGCTTGCTTAATTTGTAATGATGAGAACTTTACACCTAGATGGGTTGTGACTGTCATTAGGAGTCTGATGATGAAGACAAAGGACAGTTAAGGGAACTCCTCAACAGTTTACAGTAGCTACCTTGTGTTTGGACTTAATTAATTCAAATTGATACCTTTTGAACTTTGTACCCATATGGGTTATAAGCGCCATTACAGGTGTGATGATGGAGATCATACACAGTCGAGGGGAATCCTCGACGATTTACAGCTTTTATTGGGCTTACTTCATACGGTAAATAATATTATGCCAAAATCATGTAATTTTATTACTTGTCGTTGTTAAATGAACAAAAAACAACTGTGCCTTGGAAGCGCATCATAGTTTTTCAAGGTCATCATAATATCCATTCTATATCTATATATTTGTGATGTTCTATACCTATATATATAATGGAATTATTCACTCAGGTCTCTCAGGACTCAGGACTCAGGTCACGCGAGGACTGATAAACCGCCTCACCATGGTTAACCTTGGGCGAAGCTGATTGAGCTCTTATAAGAACCTTCTCTTATAAGAAGAGGGGACAAAAGGGCAGAGGACAAGGGGCGAGGACGGGAACCCAACCCATTGTACTGTCCCGACGTTGGGAGGGGTTGTCTGTGGTGTGGGACAACCACCCCTCTGTGGAGGTGGCGTCGGACCCCTGAGGGACTGCCAAGCCGTCGAGGTGCCCTGTTTGCTCAACAGATCCGGGGCACCCAACCAAAGGCGGCATTGGTGGCAATCGCCGGGTTTTAGTGGGTAGAGCTGCGTCCACATACCAGCTTTCGGGCGCAGCGAGTCCCACATACCCGCGTGCGGAGACCTACTCCCCCGCGGAATGCCTCAGAGCATTTCTCAACGTTAAAGAAAAAAAATGGGTTATATATGAGCGAAGTGACTGGGCGAGAGAATTTCTTTTGTATTTCCACGGACTAAGATCGGATGCAGTGCGTAACCGATCTCTTTCTCTCCCTCTCTTTCTCTCTCTCTCTTTCTCTCTGATCTCTCTTTTGAATCGGATGCAGTGCGTAACCGCCCTAACTGCCCCAGTGCTTAGGTGAGTTCTTACAATGTTTCACTTGCACTTTAAATTACAAAGTTAAAAGAACTTAATGGATATTGTAAGTTTTATGTATCCATAAACATAAATATTTATGGAAGAACTTTCTTTGATCAAACTGAAAAAGGTAGGAGAGGCGCAGTTTGATCAGGGGTCATATTGGTTTTTTACTAGCTGTGCTAAAACTTAAGTAGATTTTTTTAAGGCTAAACTATTAGCCTCAATATATATAATGGCTAAGCCTCAATTGGGACTGGACCGGGTACAGCTACCGGTAGCCCAACGAGCCCAACTGGATCCCATTAAACAGGCGTAGACATTGACAGAGATGGCGGGACGGCCTTCTCGATTTTTGAAAAAACTGGTGTAGCTGCCATGGAAAAAAGAGAGAGAGGCCTGTTAGTAGCAGTGGTACAGTATAGACTCGAAAATAATTAAATAAAATATTAGCTGCGCCTGTGGGAATGTAACTTAGTTTTTAGACCTTCAAAATGTCGGATTTATTTTAAATTGTGCCCACTTATCAAAGAAGTTCTTTCGAAGAACGAAAGAACTTCAGGATTCGGTTTATTGTAGTAATGACAAAAATCAAGCCGAAAGAAGAAATCAGTCGAACTAAAAAATAAAAAATAAGTGATAGTTTAAAAATATAAAAAAACACGTTAATTGAAGACGAATCACTTTAACTGATATTAGGAATGAATTTAATAAGATTGATATATTTTTATTTATTTATTTATTTACAGCAATTAATGCATTAACAACAACTTAATTGTGCATACAAATGACAATTTTCCAAATTTACGTATACATTATATCTATTATTAATTACCCAGTACTTCTATTAATTTTTCTATTGTATCTCCGCCATCTTTGGCGTGTTGCCGTAAAAACATTAGGCCTATTATAATACCTTTGACCTTTACCAACTCTGACGTCATGGCTTCCTATTTTATGATAATCAGTTCGATCGCTGACCTATTTATAGCCAACACCTTGGAGATGAAAATGTTGACGCTTATTTAGATTATTAACACGAGAGCCCAGAGGTGTTTTGATTACATTTTACAATAAAATAGAGTTTCTGAAAATATTAAAAGTATTTTAAATTACATTTACCATTATAGCGAAACAACTTATGTTGATTTTATCGCTGGTTATAAAGTTTTTTACATGCTCGACGTTTCGGATACTTTACAGCAACCGTCGTCATGGGAGGACTGATTCTGTCCTGGGGCAGCCAAATATTCTTTAAATGAAGTGTATAAGTTTTACTTGTAGCATTGCAGTCGAATTGGGCCGGCACGACTGGAGTGGTACCTATGCTGTCGCGTTTCGTGCGGCTTGTGAGTTTCCGGTGGCCTATTGGGGAGGATAGGGGAAAGGAGGGCAAAGCATCTGCATAATCTCTGGTAGCACATCTGTGCTACCATAGACATCTGTCTATGAGCGTTGGTAGTCACCATGGCTCCGACTGCTAGGTTGCCTCCTATCACATAAAAAACATAATTTAAAACAAATAGGTACCCAGCGACAGCAACATATTTACCGCCATCTACAGTTTCTTTTTGTATACTTTTGGCATAGTTTTTTCGATGTTTCAGATCTTAAAAGCTGTGCCTTCAGCAGAGTTTGGGTATACGCATCTCAAGTGTGAAATCCACATAGTATTAGCTTCAAGAACCACACCGGTAGATGGCTACATACAAAAAGAAATTATCTGCGACGGTAAAAAGAAAAGAAAGTCATGTTATTTTTTTTTTTATCTAGTCCCGCGGGAAGCTCAAAGTAAAGTTAGAGTACTAGGAGATATAATAAATTCACCTCTCATGAATACGAAGGCCGAGATATAAATACTGGGAATTCATTTATTTTATTACTATTTGTACTCCGTTGCAGATAAATAAAAACCATAAAGAATAATTTTAATTTTATGACGTCACTAGTACAGTCATCAACATTATTTATGTATCTAATTGGAAATCAATATCATCTTCTTAAACTTTAGTTCGGTACTGCATGATCGAGAGCGATAACTAAATGACCCTTTAATTATTAATACGATCTGTCACCCGATGGATAGGTTGCCTTGGGACCCGTCTCTCTTCATTTAAAAGCCTTGCTCTTGTCGGTGAAATAATCGCCAATCCTTCTTTCTCTCTGCTAATTCTTTCACCTGTTACGATACGACTATCTTCTGGATTCTCTATATAAGTTCTCCTCGGTCTACCTCTTCCTCTCTTTCCCTCAATTCTGCCTTCTATGATATTTCTTAAAAACCATAACCAGGAAAATTCAGGAGTATGAAATATTATACAGCAATCATAATTTCATTTTACAGTTATGTAATGTTACAGTCTCATACAATTGCAGAGAACTAAAGTTACCGATATCACCCAATATATAAGCTCGTTGAAATGGCAGTGGGCTGGTCACACACTCCGGAGAACGGATGGCCGATGGGCTAATTAGGTTCAAGAGTTCGGCCGTGTTCGGGTAGACGAACTGTTTGTCGGCCATTAGCCACGTGCGAAGATGATATCCGTGCGGTGGCCGGTCCGATTGGTCGTCTTGGCATTATTTGAGGGAAGCCTATGTTCAGCAGTGGATGGAAGGGGCTGATGATGACGATACAATTGCAGTGACATTTCATTTTCAAAAACCTAGCTCTGTTAGTGGAAACTGTAAACTTGTTAAAAGTTATAACTAAAAACATAAGCGAAACGAGCGCGTCGTTATATTGTTTCTAGTGTTCATATTTGATGTCACTAGGAAGTTGTAGTCATTGTGAAGTTGTTTTGTTGCTAAAACGTATTCTGGAACATCCGTTGCCCCCTCTTCTATAAAAATAGGGTGTCAATTCATAGCAGTTTTGTTTGTCTGACATCTCCGCATCCTTTAGATGTAAAGGTCTATTTTATGAGCGATCTGAATAGCATTCCGTTTTTTAATTATACCTCCACATGGTGCAGATTGGATAGGCAAACGATCTGACGTATTTGGACTTAATTAATTCAAATTGATACCTTTTGAACTTTGTACCCATATGGGTTATAAGCGCCATTACAGGTGTGATGATGGAGATCATACACAGTCGAGGGGAATCCTCGACGATTTACAGCTTTTATTGGGCTTACTTCATACGGTAAATAATATTATGCCAAAATCATGTAATTTTATTACTTGTCGTTGTTAAATGAACAAAAAACAACTGTGCCTTGGAAGCGCATCATAGTTTTTCAAGGTCATCATAATATCCATTCTATATCTATATATTTGTGATGTTCTATACCTATATATATAATGGAATTATTCACTCAGGTCTCTCAGGACTCAGGACTCAGGTCACGCGAGGACTGATAAACCGCCTCACCATGGTTCACCTTGGGCGAAGCTGATTGAGCTCTTATAAGAAGCTTCTCTTATAAGAAGAGGGGACAAAAGGGCAGGGAACAAGGGGCGAGGACGGGAACCCAACCCATTGTACTGTCCCGACGTTGGAAGGGGTTGTCTGTGGTGTGGGACAACCACCCCTCTGTGGAGGTGGCGTCGGAACCCTGAGGGACTGCCAAGCCGTCGAGGTGCCCTGTTTGCTCAACAGATCCGGGGCACCCAACCAAAGGCGGCATTGGTGGCAATCGCCGGGTTTTAGTGGGTAGAGCTGCGTCCACATACCAGCTTTCGGGCGCAGCGAGTCCCACATACCCGCGTGGGGAGACCTACTCCCCCGCGGAATGCCTCAGAGCATTTCTCAACGTTAAAGAAAAAAAATGGGTTATATATGAGCGAAGTGACTGGGCGAGAGAATTTCTTTTGTATTTCCACGGACTAAGATCGGATGCAGTGCGTAACCGATCTCTTTCTCTCCCTCTCTTTCTCTCTCTCTCTTTCTCTCTGATCTCTCTTTTGAATCGGATGCAGTGCGTAACCGCCCTAACTGCCCCAGTGCTTAGGTGAGTTCTTACAATGTTTCACTTGCACTTTAAATTACAAAGTTAAAAGAACTTAATGGATATTGTAAGTTTTATGTATCCATAAACATAAATATTTATGGAAGAACCTTCTTTGATCAAACTGAAAAAGGTAGGAGAGGCGCAGTTTGATCAGGGGTCATATTGGTTTTTTACTAGCTGTGCTAAAACTTAAGTAGATTTTTTTAAGGCTAAACTATTAGCCTCAATATATATAATGGCTAAGCCTCAATTGGGACTGGACCGGGTACAGCTACCGGTAGCCCAACGAGCCCAACTGGATCCCATTAAACAGGCGTAGACATTGACAGAGATGGCGGGACGGCCTTCTCGATTTTTGAAAAAACTGGTGTAGCTGCCATGGAAAAAAGAGAGAGAGGCCTGTTAGTAGCAGTGGTACAGTATAGACTCGAAAATAATTAAATAAAATATTAGCTGCGCCTGTGGGAATGTAACTTAGTTTTTAGACCTTCAAAATGTCGGATTTATTTTAAATTGTGCCCACTTATCAAAGAAGTTCTTTCGAAGAACGAAAGAACTTCAGGATTCGGTTTATTGTAGTAATGACAAAAATCAAGCCGAAAGAAGAAATCAGTCGAACTAAAAAATAAAAAATAAGTGATAGTTTAAAAATATAAAAAAACACGTTAATTGAAGACGAATCACTTTAACTGATATTAGGAATGAATTTAATAAGATTGATATATATTTTTTTATTTATTTATTTACAGCAATTAATGCATTAACAACAACTTAATTGTGCATACAAATGACAATTTTCCAAATTTACGTATACATTATATCTATTATTAATTACCCAGTACTTCTATTAATTTTTCTATTGTATCTCCGCCATCTTTGGCGTGTTGCCGTAAAAACATTAGGCCTATTATAATACCTTTGACCTTTACCAACTCTGACGTCATGGCTTCCTATTTTATGATAATCAGTTCGATCGCTGACCTATTTATAGCCAACACCTTGGAGATGAAAATGTTGACGCTTATTTAGATTATTAACACGAGAGCCCAGAGGTGTTTTGATTACATTTTACAATAAAATAGAGTTTCTGAAAATATTAAAAGTATTTTAAATTACATTTACCATTATAGCGAAACAACTTATGTTGATTTTATCGCTGGTTATAAAGTTTTTTACATGCTCGACGTTTCGGATACTTTACAGCAACCGTCGTCATGGGAGGACTGATTCTGTCCTGGGGCAGCCAAATATTCTTTAAATGAAGTGTATAAGTTTTACTTGTAGCATTGCAGTCGAATTGGGCCGGCACGACTGGAGTGGTACCTATGCTGTCGCGTTTCGTGCGGCTTGTGAGTTTCCGGTGGCCTATTGGGGAGGATAGGGGAAAGGAGGGCAAAGCATCTGCATAATCTCTGGTAGCACATCTGTGCTACCATAGACATCTGTCTATGAGCGTTGGTAGTCACCATGGCTCCGACTGCTAGGTTGCCTCCTATGACATAAAAAAACATAATTTAAAACAAATAGGTACCCAGCGACAGCAACATATTTACCGCCATCTACAGTTTCTTTTTGTATACTTTTGGCATTGTTTTTTCGATGTTTCAGATTTTAAAAGCTGTGCCTTCAGCAGAGTTTGGGTATACGCATCTCAAGTGTGAAATCCACATAGTATTAGGTTCAAGAACCACACCGGTAGATGGCTACATACAAAAAGAAATTATCTGCGACGGTAAAAAGTAAAGAAAGTCATGTTATTTTTTTTTATCTAGTCCCGCGGGAAGCTCAAAGTAAAGTTAGAGTACTAGGAGATATAATAAATTCACCTCTCATGAATACGAAGGCCGAGATATAAATACTGGGAATTCATTTATTTTATTACTATTTGTACTCCGTTGCAGATAAATAAAAACCATAAAGAATAATTTTAATTTTATGACGTCACTAGTACAGTCATCAACATTATTTATGTATCTAATTGGAAATCAATATCATCTTCTTAAACTTTAGTTCGGTACTGCATGATCGAGAGCGATAACTAAATGACCCTTTAATTATTAATACGATCTGTCACCCGATGGATAGGTTGCCTTGGGACCCGTCTCTCTTCATTTAAAAGCCTTGCTCTTGTCGGTGAAATAATCGCCAATCCTTCTTTCTCTTTGCTAATTCTTTCACCTGTTACGATACGACTATCTTCTGGATTCTCTATATAAGTTCTCCTCGGTCTACCTCTTCCTCTCTTTCCCTCAATTCTGCCTTCTATGATATTTCTTAAAAACCATAACCAGGAAAATTCAGGAGTATATTATACAGCAATCATAATTTCATTTTACAGTAATATAATGTTACAGTCTCATACAATTGCAGAGAACTAAAGTTACCGATATCACCCAATATATAAGCTCGTTGAAATGGCAGTGGGCTGGTCACACACTCCGGAGAACGGATGGCCGATGGGCTAATTAGGTTCAAGAGTTCGGCCGTGTTCGGGTAGACGAACTGTTTGTCGGCCATTAGCCACGTGCGAAGATGATATCCGTGCGGTGGCCGGTCCGATTGGTCGTCTTGGCATTATTTGAGGGAAGCCTATGTTCAGCAGTGGATGGAAGGGGCTGATGATGACGATACAATTGCAGTGACATTTCATTTTCAAAAACCTAGCTCTGTTAGTGGAAACTGTAAACTTGTTAAAAGTTATAACTAAAAACATAAGCGAAACGAGCGCGTCGTTATATTGTTTCTAGTGTTCATATTTGATGTCACTAGGAAGTTGTAGTCATTGTGAAGTTGTTTTGTTGCTAAAACGTATTCTGGAACATCCGTTGCCCCCTCTTCTATAAAAATAGGGTGTCAATTCATAGCAGTTTTGTTTGTCTGACATCTCCGCATCCTTTAAATGTAAAGGTCTATTTTATGAGCGATAGCATTCCGTTTTTTAATTATACCTCCACATGGTGCAGATTGGATAGGCAAACGATCTGACGTATCACCTGATGGTAAGTGGACGACGTCGCCCATGAACATAAACTACTATACCTGGAACTAGTCCTGGCAACTCATTGTGCTGCCTATCCTGAGACAAAATAGTAAGTCTGTGCCAGTAATTACTTTGCCTGTCTTATTTTCGCTGTTTCATGGAAGAAACAAGCGGGATGGTGATAAGAGTAAACGTGTATGTGTAATTATGTCTGGCTTTAGTAACATATCAAAATTAGTAAAAGTATAAATTTATTTCAAATAACACTATTTATTATAGCATTTGGAGACAATGGAGCAGTCGAAGCTTTTGGCGACTATCGACGCCCAATACACATCCGCAAACCATAGACTATGCAGATGCGTTGCCCTCCTTTTATATACCAAATGGGCCACCGGAATCTTACACACCGTACGAAATGTGAAAGGATAGCTGTCACTTTCCAACCCGACGCCAGGAGGCCGTGTGGTCGCAACTGCACGGTTGGTGGGGGGCAACCCCCCACTTTTACAAACCAAATGTGAGCCAAATGGGCTCACACTAATCCGATGTAGCATTAGGGCCTTCGGACCGTTAGCATAGATCCATCCGAAAAAAAAGCTGTCACTTTACGCTTTATGTGAGCGAGAGGTGCCTCTCTTACTACTTCTACATTTTTAAATGTCACAAGGAGGCAACCGAGCAGTTGGAGCCTTATGTTGACTACCGACGGCCAATAATTTATTTTTGAATTTAATTCATATAAGACGATCTCCGTACAGTGGTCCATGTTGGATGCGAATGGCAAGGTATCTGTCACTAGGCAAGGCCTAAGCAGTGGACGGATAAAGGCTGATGATGATGATGAGAAGCCGAAAAACTTTTAGTTTCTCCGTGTGTATGACACACATTGTTTTTTTCATAATCATCATAAACGAAACCATCTTCTCCAAAGATAGACTTCGGGTATAAATAATTAAACTACGATCTCCTCCATTAGTATGGATCCATTCATGGATCCATACTGAGTCTTAAGCCAAGCAGTGGACTAAATCAAGCTGATGATGATGAAAAAGCCTATCTTACAATCGCCAGACTGATTCTACTGATGGTAATAAACACCTATCTTCTTACAACTTTCTCCAAAGGGTGTAAAAATTGAATTTATGTAAGGGTTTGAGAAAATATTCCAACATTACGCCAGGTGCACCATAAAATAGCTATAAAGTTTTTTTCATAATATGTTATAAAAGTAGTTTTTTCCCCGTTTTAATAGGATTTATCAGAATTTTTACATCTTATGGTTAGGATCCTTTACAGCTAATCGCGTGAGGACTCAGGTGATAGACTTCCACCCCGCAATGGGTCAAGCCTTGTCGTGGCGGTGAGGCGCAGTAGCCTAAGGTGAACCCAGCCAGCCAGTGAACCTTGGGCGAAGCCAATTGATCGAGGGAGCTGTTCTTTGTACCCCTCTTATAAGTAGAGGGGACAAAAGAGCAGGGGAACAAGGAACGAGGATGGAAACCTCACCTCGTTGTACTGTCCCGACGTTGGGAGGGGTTGTTCTGTGGTGCGGGACAACCCCTCTGTGGAAGTGGCATCGGTCCCTTGAGGGACTGACTAGCCGTTGAGGTGTCCTGTTTGCTTATTAGATCCGGGGCACCTCACCAAAGGCGGCATTGGTGGCACTCGCCGGGTTTTAGGTATGGGGTATGTGGGACTCGCCGGGCGCAGCGAGTCCCACATACCCGCCTGGGGAGACCCACTCCCCCGCAGGATGCTTCAGAGCATTTCCCGACGTAAAAGAAAAAAAAGGGTTTATTAGAATTTTTACATCTAATGGTTAGGATCCTTTACAGCTAATCGCGTGAGGACTCAGGTGATAGACTTCCTAAGACATGAATTTTACTGACATATTCCGATTGCAGAGGTGGATTTTGCGCAACGTGTCAGTAAGGGTTTTCTTGTATTTTTTTTGTTTTCGTGAAACAGCTTTGCTGTATTTTGGAAAGTCAGAAAAGACTGAAGTTTAAAGAAAATACTCTTTCCTAAGGACTAACTTTGTTTAAATGATAATTTGCAAATGGAACTTAGATTAAAGTATTACTTAATACTAGAGTAAACCTTATTCAACTTTAGTGAATTTATACTTGTAGGTATATATATAGGTAGTCGAATTTGGAAAGGTGCCCCTTGCTTAAACAGTATTGCTGTATGTCAAAAGGAAGTGAAAGAAAACCTACTATTTTTAAATTAATATTATAAATTGGAAAAAAAAGAAATTTAAAACTGTTTTACACGGGATACTTACCAAGACTCACTACTATTTTGCGGAGCTCGATATTCCGCCATTGCTACGGACTATCTTTCTTGCCTACGAATGAATTCATGTCAATGAAGGCATTCGTAGGCAAGAAAGAGGCCTACTATTGCGCCTACGTGTAGGCGACGATAGCTTACTTGGTCTTGCGAAAAAAGTAACTTGATGTTGCGAAAAAAGGCAAAGCCAATTGTATACACGGGCAAATATTGTATGTACGGCAGCAGCTGTATCCAAATATAATAAATTTCCACTGCGGCCCCATCAATCTTATTCCCTGTAATCAAATATTCTGATCATTTTTCTTTTCGACACAAGTGTACATTTATTATTCCGACTGTACTTATGTCATTTACGTATGGAAATATAAAACAGGGTGAGCATTGGACTCGCAAACTGTGGAGTGTGGGGTTCCGTAAATAGTTTTTATAACAGAAATATAATATATAGTAAAATAGAATAATAGAAACAAGGTCCCCATCATGGTTCAATCCTTGTCATGGCGGTGGGGCTCAGCAGCCTAGGGTAAGCCCAGCACCTTTGGCAAAGCAAATTGAGCTGAGGGAGGTGCTCTTTGTACCTACCCCTTTTATAAGAACAGGCCACAAAAGAGCAGGAGGACAAAGGGGCAAGGATGGGAATGGGGGGACCATTGTAATGTCCCGACGTTGAGAGGGGTTATTCTGTGCGGGACAACCCCTCTGTGGAGGTGGCGTCGGTTTCTTGAGGGACTGACTAGCCGTCGAGGTGCCCTGTTTGCTCAACCGATCCGAGGCACCTCACCAAGAGTGGCATTGGTGGCTCTTGTCGAATTCTAGTGGGTTGGGTTGCTGCGTCCACCTTACACCTTTCGGGCGCAGCGAGTCCCACGTACCTGCCTGGGGCATCCCACTACCTCGCGGGATGCCTCAGAGCATTTTTCCAGCGTAAAAGAAAAAGAATAGAAAGAAGATAGATTTTTTTCACTTATGCTGTGAGACCTAGATTCTTGCCAATTTAAATGATTCAACATTAACGACCATATACCCCGTGAGTCTTGATTTCACATAAAGACGGATAGACGAATTGACAAGAAACTGATCGTGTATACCAATAGGGGTTCCGTTTTGGCATTTTGAAGATAGGAACCCTAAAAACGGTCAAATGCATGTCGGAAATTTGAATTAAGTAAAACTAAAGCTAAAAAAATGTTCACATGTTAGTTGTGTGTATAATTGTTCTTACTTGACCTGTGCATATAAATGTTGCAATGAAACAAAACTTCAAATTAATTTTATGGCCTTCCTGATGTCCGAATAATTTGCTAAACACACGTATGCAAGGCTTAATAATTATACATCGATAAAATATCCTATAATCCTAAAAAACACGCTTTGAACCAAACTGAAAGAAAAAAAGAAAAAAGTAAAAAAATATCGTTCAAAACCGTTCCTACAACACCCCATCGAGTACCCCACTCTCTTTATAATTATTTTTGCTTTTTAATTTGATCTTCCATTATTTTATAATTGTTTTCACGTAACAACTTGATTATTTAAAAAACTCTGTGTTTTTTTCCTAAGAGTTAAGTGACCGTAAAATTAAGTGTTTGATATTATTTTCCAAATACATTCCTGTTTCCGAGAAAAAGTTTCACAACGGAGTGATCCAATGATTTGATATGAAATCCCCAAAAGCAGCGATACTTTGTAAATACAGCGAAATTACGTGAAACATTTGAGCGTTCGGCGATTTACAGTTTGATGGATTGCCTTCAATCGATTCTATCTTAGACATTGTATAAATGGCTGCCCTCTTTATGAAATACTAGCTGCTGACTACGTCTTTGCTCTTGAGCTGCTCTTAGTATGTTAAATTTAAAAAAAAACCTAAGAAAACACGCTTTATTATAAATAAAGGGTTAAAAAGTAAAAAAAAACTAACCCAAGCAGTCACAGGGACTGCCGATAGAAGTGAAAACAAAACAATTCAATTCAAATACCTATAATACAGGCTGTAATAGATTATGACAACCTATACAATTTAAACGGCGCACAAAATGACCACATGACATTGACATTTCAGTGTGTTTGACGATTGGTTATGTAAACAAATATTGCCTAATCTTATATAAATGTATCAAACGTCATGTGAACGTCAAATAGCATCTCATACCGGTGGTAACGGTGTCGCGAATCCAGAGATTTTATCTCATCTAAAAATATGCGTACCACGCCTAAAGATTTTTCACTTCAAAAATGTTTAATTTCCTTTTCTTTTTTGCTTTTTAAGTTTTGCGTCTCTAGTTACACAATAGTAGTCTTTGGTTTTGCGCAATATTGTATTTACATCGAAATAGTATTCTTTGTCATCCGTAGCACAAGTTCTTAAAAACTAACTTATATAATATAATTATTTATCATATTTTTTACTTTTATTATAAAGGTAGAGAAAATGTTTTTTTTATGATTTTGAGGTTTGCGTATGGCCACTGTCTCCCCTAATGGAAAGTGATGACATGACCGACGATGGAGCACGCTTGCCTAGAAAGTACCTGTTCACCCTTGTTTTGAATATCCCCAAGTTGTAAGTATCCGGAAACACAGATGCTGGTAACGAATTCCATAGTTAGGCAGTACGTATGATAAATGAGGAATCGAATCTTTTAGTACGTACTGGTGGAATATCAACCATGTAACGGTGTCGGGTCTCGGAGCGTCTGGTTATCCGCTGATAGAAAGGTGACGGTGGGATGAGGTGGTGAAGTTCAGAAGCACAATCTCCGAAATGAATTCGATAAAATATCGAAAGGCTGGCGACTTTCCTGCGGTTTGTTTTTCTGGGTCCACGAATCTCTTTAACAAGGTACCTGCCTGCTTTGATTTCTTTTCATTCGATAGCCAAGTTATTAAGCTTGTGAACTATTTATTTTGAAGAAAAGTTTGTACTAAACTGCAGAGAACAGATGTGATATTTTTACTTTCACATCCCAAATGAAACAATACAAATATTATTCATCCCTAAGGCCTTAAGACGTTGAAGTCAAAATAATCCGGTAACATATAACAAGCGAATTACTTTACAAATTCCCCCAGGAATTATTACGTCTAAACATAAATCCCTGGAACGCCGGCTACAGCTAAGAAAATCCGGGAACATTCCATAAGAATTAAAATAGTACGAATATCTTAGCTCCATTTGAAAGCTAGACGCGGTTTCGGTGAATTAACATTCTAGTTCAGCCCACAATACATCCATTTTTTTCTTTAACGCCGGGAAATGCTCTGAGGCATCCCGCGGGGGAGTGGGTCTCCCCAGGCGGGTATGTGGGACTCGCTGCACCCGAAAGCTGGCAAGTGGACACAGCTCTACCCACTAAAACTCGGCGAGCACTAATGCCGACTTAAACGAGGTGCCCCGGATCTAATGAGCGAACCGGGCACCTCGATGGCTAGTCAGGTCCCCAAAGGACCGACGCCACCTCCACAGATGGGTTGTCCCGCACCACAGAACAACCCCTCCCTACGTCGGGACAGTACAATGGGGTGAGGTGCCAGTCCTCGCCCCTTGCCCACTAATTGTTTGTCCCCTCTTCTTATAAGAGGGGTACAAAGAGCCCCCTCGGCTCAGTTAGCTTCGCCCAAAGTGCTCAGCTCACCCTAGGCCACCGCCACGTCAAGGCCTGAACCATGGCGGGGACACAATACATCCTACTTATGCAATGATATCAATGTATGATGAATTGTAGCTTTTCTAAAGAATTACCCTGAATTACTTTAATTACCTATATAATAATTTAATGTAACAACTTACAATACAAATCACAACGCCATTTACACATACAGATAGAGTGAGTGTTAAAATATCATTCTGTCTTATTTATGCCATAAGGGGGCAAATGAGCAGTCAAATCAAATCAAATGTTTTTATTCAAAATAGTACAAGCAGAGTATCTTTATGAACGTCAATTGACCACCAGTTCCAAGGTAAGTCCACTGAGAAGAACCGGCGAAACAAACTCAGTGGAACTAATCTTTTCAAATATTTTTTTTCAATCACATGTTATTATCCTGAAATGCCTGAGAGGAACGCCCTATTCCCAAGGTGTGGTATCTTCCATAAAATCTTTTACTTTATAATATCCTTTACCACACAAAAGCTCTTTAATATATTTTTTTTTAATTTTTCAATTGGCAGGTTTTCAACGTTTTCTGGGATCCTATTGTAAAAGCGTATACAGTTGCCTTTGAAAGAATTTCTTACTTTTGTGAGTCTAATCACTGGTACATTTAGCCTGTGTCTATTCCGTGTATCCTTACTATAGATGTCACCTTTTTTACAGAATTTACTTTTGTTTTTCCGGACATACAGTAAATTTTCTAAGACGTATTGAGACGCGACAGCTTGTAAATTGCACGGATAGCCCGCTTCTGCATCACAAAAATACTATTGATATCGGCAGCATTGAAGTCGGAGCCTTATGGTAAATACCGACGCCCATGTACATCTGCACAATCAGAGGTTACGCAGATGCGTTGCCCTCCTTTTCCCTATCCCCCAATGGGCAACCAGAAACTCAAAAACCGCACGAAACGCGACAGCATAGCTGTCACTTGAAGTAAAACATATGCGAAAGTACCACATTTACGTTGTCATTATCTAATAAATTGGACCAATTTTGATGAAATTCGAGATAAATGATACAGGTTGGTTATAAAGTCTTTTATCCTACAAAAGGATAAAGTAATAAAACATCTTCAGAGCTATCATTCGCTATGGACAGCTTATATTGTGGTCAGCGTCGCCCGTCAACATAAACAAGTTCCCTTGGGAGTAGCCTTGTCGTGGCGGTAGGGCTTAGTAGCCTAAGGTGAACCCAGCACCTTGGGCGAAGCTA
This sequence comes from Helleia helle, assembly GCA_963853865.1. Lineage (NCBI taxonomy): Eukaryota > Metazoa > Arthropoda > Insecta > Lepidoptera > Lycaenidae > Helleia > Helleia helle. Next base: position 8,038,163 of record OY971436.1, read on the forward strand.
ATTGAGCCGAGGGGGCAGCTCTTTGTACTCTTCTTATAAGTAGAGGGGACAAAAGAGCGGGGGGGGGGTTTAAGGACGAGTATGAGAACTTCACCCAATTTCACTGTCCCGACGTTGGGAGGGGTTGTTCTGGGGTGCGGGACAACCCCTCTGTGGAGATGACGTCGGTCCCTTGGGGGACTGACAAGCCGTCGAGGTGCCCTATTGCTCAACAGATCCGGGGTATTGGTGGCACTCGTCCGGTTTTAGTGGGTAAAGCTGCATCCACCTTACCATCTTTCGGGCGCAGCGAGTCCCACATGGGGTGCCTGGGGAGTTCCCGCGGGATGCCTAAGAACATTTCCCGGCGCAAAAGAAAAAAAGCTTTTAATGTAACAGTAAGTAAGACCAATTTATATCTTACTAGCAGCCGCAGCTTCGTCCGCATTAACTTACTTAACTTACTCCTATTAGTCACAGCGCGATGTTATATAGCCTATAGCCTTCCTCTATAAATGGGCTATCTAACACTGAAAGAACTTTCCAAATCGCACCAGTAGTTCCTGAGATTAGCGCGTTCCAACAAACAAACTTAACTTAACTTTAGCTTTATTATATTAGTATAGAAGTATTTTATTACAAGAATGAATTGCAATTTTCAGTTGAACTTTATCTTGAACCTTTATAAGTTACCCAACAATAATAAAACTTAAAGCTTCTTTATCCGATTAAAGCTCGTTTCAATTTGATGAAAGCTAACTTTTATTATCATAATAAGATTATATTGGTGATAATATAATTTATATTAAATTTTTATTAAATGATAAAACCGAAATAATATTGTTTGTTTATAAGTTTAAATTATTTGGTCTTTATTAGACTTTTAAGCTTGGTGTGAAGATTAAAAAAAATATATTTTATAAATATTTTCTTCCTTTCTTTATTGAAATATTTACCGGTGGGAGGGAAGCGCTGTGCCGCGCTCCCGGCTGCATGGGTCTGGCCATCTTGCTTGTTTCTCCCGTGAAACAGCTTTGCTTTGTTTCGGAGAGGCAAGGGCAAGACAGGCAGTGTAATTACTGTGTAATGTTGCGCTTGCACGTTACCTAAATTTAAGCTGATAATTAAATAATGTAGTGATAAATAAGTTTTAAACTTAATACTACCAATAAATAAGCGCCATCTATCCTTGACTGACGTTAAAAATTGACTGTTTATCGACCTACCGACGTCATATTTCTAATTTATTCGATTGATGTCGCTATGAAATCCGATAATTGTTTTGTAATGGATATCTCTCTTAAATAAAATCAATTTACCTGTTATAATTAATAATCCTAAATCTAATAATTTAATCTTATCTTTAAACTAAAATAACAAAATGTCTAAATTAAAATTTAACTAATTATAAAGTCGGTTTGACATTTAACTGTGATGTGGATTTTTGAACGATGGAACGGATTTAGTCTGTGGGTTTTGACTGCGGCCTTGTCAACGTGAGTTTGGGGACATCGCGGCCGCGTATCGAGGCTAATCCTCGAAAATAAAACACGGCTTTATTTCCGCTAGGAATTTACTAAATTTGGCAACCTATCTAAATCTAAGATGAACACAACGGCTGAAGTACCGGCTGAATTACCGGCTGAATTGCGTTTCTGAATTACCAGTGGAGATCTCTCCGAGTCCAGCCATCTTCGCCAGGAGTCATCAGTCAGGCCAGTGTCCTTCTCTACCGTGCAAATACGCTATCGGATCGTGAGTCAGCTGAAGAAAAATTTCGGCTTTAAAATAAGGTAACCTTTACAGCATCTTATCTCGAACCCCATCTAAATCGAATCGCATCGGGGGTTCTACCACCCACCAAACGCGACAACTGGCACCGAGACATCATATGTCTCAGCCCCTATTTGTCCACTGCTGAACTTAGGCCTCCTTCAATGAACGTCAAGACGGCTGATCCCTTGATATTCGCATCCAACACAGACCATCCATTGCACGGAGATCGTCTTCTCACCTTTTTTTCTGTTCCGCTGGGAAATGCTCTTAGGCATCCCACAGGGGAAGGGACCAGGCCGGTATGTGGGACTCGCTGCGCCCGAAAGGCCTCCGCAGAGGTGTGAATGGCAATGGGGTGAAACCCACTCTCGCCCTTTGTCCCCCCCCCCCCCCTACTCTTTTGTCCCCTCTACTTATAAGAGCAGCTCCTTCGGTTCAATTAGCTTCGCCCAAGGTGCTGCATCACCTTAGGCTACTAATGCCCACTCCCACGACAAAGCTTGAACCGTGGGGAGGATCGTTTTTCCACCTTGTTGATGGTTAATTTAAACATATTTTTTTCTTTTTTTCTTTAACGCCGGGAAATTTTCTGAGGCATCCCGCGAGGGAACGGGTCTCCCCACGCGGGTATGTGGGACTCCCTGCACCCGACAGCTGGTAAGTGGACGCAGCTCTACCCACTAAAACCCGGCGAGTGCCACCAATTCCGTCTTTCGTGAGGTGCCCCGTATCTAGTAAACAAACAGGGCACCTCGACGGCTAGTCAGTCCCGCAATGGACCGATGCCACCTCCACAGAGAGGTTGTCCCGCACCACAGAACAACTCCTCCCAACGTCGGGACAGTACAATGGGGTCAAGTTCCCATCCTCACCCCTTGCCCCCTGGTCTTATGTCCCCTCTTCTTATAAGAGGGGTACAAAGAGCCCCCTTGGCCTAATAAGATTCGCCCAAGGTGCAGCGGCTCACCCTAGGCTACTGAGCCCCACCGCCACGACAAGGCCTGAACCATGGTGGGGTAATTTAAACATATATGCATTAACAATTTGTAAGAGGTAGTGCCTTGCAGCATTGCAGCCGAATCGGGCCACACGGCCGGGGTGGTACCTCTCACTCACATAATACCGGCTTGACAAGTGACTAGTGACAGCTATGCTGTCGCGTTTCGTGCGGTTTGTGAGTTTCCGGTGGCCCATTGGGGGACAAGGGAAAAGGAGGGCAACGAATCTGCATAATCCTTGATTGTGCGTTTGCATGTGGGCGTCGATAGTCGCCAAACGACTTTGACAGCTCGTTCGCTTCGTGTTTTTATAGCATAGGAAGGCTATGCTATAAAAAAAAAAACCGAAAAAATGTAACCTCCTAGTATTTCATACTCTTCAAAGAAAATACAAAATACTATGAAACAAAAGCTTTCAACGAAAATAGATTAGAGGAAATGATATTAAAACACCTCATACATTTTACGATACTGTGCATGTTGTGATAAGATTGGGCTTTTTGTTTATACAAAAAAAAATACTAAAAATATTACTTGAAATAAACCTGTAAGATAGTTAATAGAATCAGGCGTTACTTTGCGGAAATCCATTATATAAGATATTAAATTATATTATATTAATTAGCAATTATCCCGCGAAACACGCAGTCTTTACAGTAAATGTGTTTAGTCTTTACAGTAGATTAGTAATCGTTCGATCCTGATGATGCCTCGGTGTCGGGGCGAAACGTGCGTAGATTGTTTGGTGGTGGTCTTTTACTGTGGTTGTAGTGCATGTGGGGTGGTGGTGCATGCGAGTGTACGCATATGCAGTGTGAGAAAGGAGGGCGGTGCTATTTGCTGTAAAGACTGCGTGTTTCGCGGGATAATTGCTAATTAATATAATATAATTTAATATCTTATAAACCTGTAAGTAATAATTCATACCTCTGTGGCTGAGGTAACGGGTTCGAATCCCGCCAGGGAACAAAAAACCCAACCAGTCGACTGCCGATAGAAGCGAAAGCATTCTTAGATGATGTCAAAATATCGAGCACCGCGATATAAAACTGAAAAACATGGTACATATCCCGTTTTAAAGAATTTTAGTAAAAAAAATTATAATTAATTTGAAAATTAATTATTTCTTTTACTTATATTCTAAGACCTCATACCAAATTTCATGATTATATGTCAATGGGAAGAACCCTATAGTTTTATTCGGTTTGACTAATCGACAGACAGACGGACAAGCATAATATGGACAACGGAGTGATCTTATAAGGCTTCTGTTATATCATTTTAAGGGAAGTAACCCTAAGTACACGAATTATTTTTTAAATTGTATATTGGACCTCCCATGTGACAGGAAAAAACCCGTTTCTAGACAGAAACGAGTTTTTATAAATTGCTACGTGCAAATGAACATGGGACCATTGCTTGCTCACCGGTGAAGGAAACATCGTGAGGAAACTTGCATGTCTTTGAAGGTGTGTGAAGTTCACCAGCCCGCATTGAGCCAGTGCATCGATGAACTATGGCCCAACACCCTCCTCGCCTGATTCAAGGACACCCGTGCCCAGCAGTGGGACATATAAGGGTTGATATTATTATATATTTTTGCTAGCTGTTGCCCACAGCTTCGCCCGCGTTAACTTACTCAACTTAACTACTGTCAGTCACATGATGTTATATAGCTTATAGCCTTCCTCGATAAATGGGCTATCTAACACTGAAATATTTTTTCAAATCGGACCAGTAGTTCCTGAGATTAGCGCTTCCAAACAAACAAACTCTTTAGCTTTATAATATTAGTATAGATTTATATAGGAACATAAAAGATCTTCACATATCGAAGACACTGTCTAAAATATTACTTCGTCTAGACCCCATTTTCATATTTTATGTTCAGCGATAAATCTCACTAAAGCCTTTTTCTTGTCAACGTCAGTATGTGAACCATTTTTCAATACACTCTGATAGACAATAAAGCCACGAAATTGTGTGTACATAACAAAGTAAATATACCAACCAAGTATAGACAAAGGTATATATATTATTTAACAATTTTCAAAAAGGTTTTTTGTAAAAAGGTTGTCATTATCAAAATCAAGTATCGAATTTTAAAACTTCAAAAACGTAATTTGTAAGAAGGTTGTCATTATTAAGATCTTTAGAGACACTAGTCTATGAGAATTCTTATTTTTGAGGAGTGGCGAAGAGGTATGAAATATTAACGTTCTAACTATTGGTTTTAACGCGACTGGTAATATATCGTGATTGCAGACGCAGCCGCGCGTAGGCACACATATTATGACACACAATACAATGTAATATTTGCTTAGTTACTATGAATAACATAAATGTGTCCCTACAGATTTATAAAAATGTCCAATAACAAATTTGTCATAAGTAGATTTTTCTCTTATTTTATTTTTTTATAGAAGAGGGGGCAAAATGACAGTCGTTTCACCGGGTGGTAAGTGATATGCGAACATAGACACCCGTTACATCATAAGCAGGTGCGTTGCCGGCATTTCAAATATGAGTCTGCTCTTTTTACACGCTTTATATTAGCTTCACTTGTATGTTATTTCGAAGGCAGATGTAAACTCGTTCATATTCTCGTATTAATATTGTATTCATAATTAGGAAAAATATTATGAAAGTTGTAATAAAGTACACCGTTTACCGTCACGTCATTTGAGTCAAATTGACTCAAATGACGGCACGCCAATTAAATAAGCCATTAGAAATGCTTCGCGGGGTCTGCTTGTGATTTTTTGCCCTTTACAGAAAACGCATCTGAATCAACCGTTTTCGAAATAGACAATGTACGATAAATCAACAACCTCTTCTGAACGCAAAAACAAATCCCGACAAAATTTTCCTTGCAACTTAATTTGTCAAATCACATACCAAAATCAAACACAAGCTTTTCGTCAAACATACATTTCACTTGAATGAAAAGTAAAGTATTTGACAAACACAAATTTTGAGAATGTTTCAACGCAAACAAAATTATCCTACAAATGCCTACAATAATAATTATTAATTATATAATTCATTATTGTATATTAATTTTTGTAGGCATTTTAGGGCTGTTCAATGTATTGTAAACATAAAGCTAATATAAGGATAAAGAGTATATAGACAAGGTATTTTTGGAATTACAAATAACACTAACTATTCCCTCACGATGGAGTCCGTGGTTTCGCCCACGAGTTGATTATTTGCGGGGCGTTGTTGGTGCTACGTAAAGTGGTTGTCAAAATTAATTTATATAAAATACTAGCTGGTGCCCGCGACTTCGTCTGCGCAGGATAAGATTTTAGTTTTTTTTATAAAAAGTATCCTATGTTACTTCTAATACCTCTAAGAATATGTGTACAAAGTTTCATGATGATCTGTTAAGTAGTTTTTGCGTGAAAGCGTAACAAACATCCACGATTTCACATTTATAATATTAGTAAGGATGTAGATCTTATTGGGAACCTATTATTATCGATAGACAATGTTTTTGAAGTGAAACTTCTTTGAGGGTAATGTTTTTACGGATGAAACGTCACGAAAATATGCAAAGTTTTTGTCCAAGAAGAGGGAGAGAGTGATTGAGACCGATTGAGAGAGAGTGAGAAAGGGCGAACGTAGCATGTAGCACATAGCCATGGAGTGGAAGTAGGGAGCAAGCGAATGAAAAAGATCAAAAGAGAGAGTGAGATAGAGCGAACGTCGCATCGCAAGTCTCGGAAATTCAAAGATTTAGATTAGTACTTAGATAAGTATAAACGAGAATTAAAAAATAGTTTGCCAAATAAGTTTCACTTCTGACATGTGTTTTTTGTACGTACGCACTTATTTATGCCATTAGGAGGCAGCCGAACAGTCGGAGCCTTATGATGACATTCCCACAACCATAAGTTATTCAGATGCGGTGCCCTCCTTTTCCCTATCCCCTCCAATGGGCCACCGGAAACTCACAAACCGCATGAAACGCGACAACGGCGTCGGTAGTCTAAAGCTTCGACTGCTCGTTTGCTTCCTATGATATAAAAAAATCCATGCTTAAATTTAATCTATACCAAAATACTGCTGAATAGTAATTAATATTTTTACGTCAACATGGCGTGTCGCTTCCTTCAATGAAGGGAAATATTGCGATCTGTACCTCTACCATGACTTCGCACATGACATAACTATAGGAGCGCTACACAAATCGAAAACTATACCATACCTTGGTTTTCTATTCGTGTTGCGTTTTTACGTAACTACTATAGTTATGTCATTTGCGCTTGTAACAAAAACTCATGGTACAGGTACTGGCATTACTTTGCGGAAATTTGTTTCATGTAGCATGTTATATTTATCAGCCATCTCAAATTACGCACCCACTACATCAGAGGACTAGCAGGTGTGTTTCAAATATGAGTGCCTATGCTCTTTTCGTGAAGGTCTCTAAGTTGTTTCGGAAATACCGCAGGTGGCAGCTTACATATAGGCGTGCGAAGACAAATTGGTTTTGTGATGTTTTAAATAAATATATTACCTACTTAATATACCTTAAACCTCTACCGTTTTATTCATTTTCATATTTTCGTTAGGTAATTAATTCCACCACCGGACATCGCGTAAAAATTACAAATTTCACCACCACCATCTCGATGTCTGGAAATCCACAATGACTTGATTTTTACGGCATTTCCTGCCTCACACGACGAATATATGGAATCAGCTGCTTTACGATTCCGAACCGTTACGACTGATCTTGAAGAAAAAAGTATACTCATATCTGAAAGGCTGGCAACGCACCCGCTAATCCTCTGGTGTAGCGGGTGTCTGTGGATGTAACTTTTACTTACCATCAGGTGAACCGACTGTCCGTTTGTCTCTCTTCTATAAAGAAAAAAATATTGCTAGTAAATATACAACACTAGTTTCCTACGCATACGTCACCATAATATCACAGCCATCGCCAACTATCACGTATCCAACCTCTTAACTTGGACTAAATGGAACACAGTGTGTAAAATTTCATTGAAATCGATTCTATTAGGAGTTCTCAGATAAACAAAATCTATTTCCTTTCGCAGAACTTGATATTTCAGCAATATCAATGAGCATGGGCTGGAGCGCCCCAATATCAGCTCCTTCCATTTGACCGCGCTCAACGCTGGGCAGCTCGAATCGTCGATGACAATTTTCCCTCCGATCGGCTTGATTCTTTGGCGCTACGTAAAGATGTCGGATTGCTCTGCATCTTCTACCTTCTACTATGGGGAGTGTTCTGAGGATTTTTTGGATTAATTAAACTAAGCCAACAACAGAACAGCACCACCGGACATCGTCCGTTTTTAAGAGGTAGTGCCATGCTGCTTTAGTAAAATGTGCTGAAAATTGTCGCTTTAATGATTACCGAAGTTAACTTTTCTATTAAAGAATTATCGATTAACGAAGCTAACTTTTCTATCAACGGATTAGTGATTAAAGGAATTAATTATTTAATTAACGGTGCACTTTTGTATGATGAATATCTGTACACTGTCCACTGCTGAACATAGGTAGGCCTCCCTCAAAGAACGCCAAAACGACGGATGCCTCGCTACTCGCATCCCACATGAACCGGCCACTGTACGGAGATCGTCTTCTCACCTGGTTAGAGGCCGACCAACACTTCATCTAACCCAAGCGCGGCCTCCACTCTTGAACCTTATTGGCCCATCGGCTATCCGTTCTCCTGAGTGTATGACCAGCCCACTGCCACTTCAACGAGCTTATTCTTTGCGTGATATTGGTAAACTTAGTTCTCTGTCTTCGTTTCGAATCCTATCTGTTAAAGAAATTATTTCTCATAAATATATATATAAATGCAATATAAATTTAACAATAAATTCAATTGAAAATAAAGTTTAATTTATTTTTAAAACTTAATATTGTTTTCTAATTTTTAGGTGAACATCACTCATTATAATGATACATCTTTGGTTCATCATCTAAAAAAATTAACCGCAATTAAATCCGTAAAAGTTTCATTATATACATATAATGTTCAGATGTAGGACCAACTTTCGTTCGTCTGTTTGAAATTTGAAATTGTCACCGTGCGCAAAAAAGAGACGAAAGATAGTGGCGCCGCTAATGAACACGGCGTATGTGGCATAAGCCCCGAAAGTATAAAATAAAACAAATAAAATAAACTAAGCAAGTAACAAGCATCATTTTTCCCAATTCACTAGAAGTAGTATTACAATCGTTTCTGGATATTTCGAAGTATCAACAAATAGTTCCGGAATAATTAGCAAAAAAATGGACACTTCTTTGGAACGAAAATCTATCGGGGATTTTCTTACTAATCGTGTCTTCCTCTCCTAGTTCGTTATATGTGATGTTAAATAACATAATAAAATTTCATTTACCTAGTTAACTTGCTTTGCTTAGAATATCGAAATATACGCTGCCAAAAATTCTAAGTCTCGTCTTAAACAAAATTAGGTATGTGAAATTCGTGCTCAAATCAAAACTTTTCCAATAACATTTTGTGATGTACGCTGAATGTACAACGTTATGTTAATGTGTAATGACGAAGTGGATTTTGAACATAAATATTAAAAGGTTATATATTATATTATATATTATACCTTGAAACAGCTCCGACGCAATATAATAACAAAAAATGTAATAGATAAAGATTTTATGGAAGATACCACACCTCGCAAATAGGGTGTTTCTCCCCGGACATTTCGAAATCACAGAATGTAAAATATGTTATTAAATATTTTTAAAAAATCACTGAGTTTGTTTCGCCGGTTCTTCTCAGTTATCTCGCCTAAAAACGAGTGGTAGATTCAACTAACGTTCAAAAAGATACTTTGTTGGTACTTTGTTTTTTTTTACTTTAACTTTAATGGCCACGAAACGGCTGAATCAATTTTGATAAAACATATCTTAAAATCACAGCTAGAAAAGATGATTTTAATCTGTATTCAAATCGTTTTACCCGTTCAAAGTTGCGGTGCCACAGACAAAGACATAACGATCAAACGTAGAACATCTCTTTTGTCGGGAGCTAAAAATGAATCCTTGTTTTAAGATAAATTCACCGCTCGACCGGAGTCTGCGAGAATAAATTGATTTTTAAATTGAAATCTTAAAATTAATCTTTTGAGCTCGCTTTAATTGCTTATATTTGTATATTGACGTGACGACATCTAATAAATCGATGAACGCCGGCTGCATTTTCGAGAAATGTTGCGTCATTGTCCCATAACGCTCATTGTCCCGTAAGGCTCATTGTCCCGTTACACTCATTGTCCCGTTTCGTTCTTTATCCCGTTACGCTCATTGTACGCTTGCGTTTTGTTATGACCTTGTCACGTTAAACTATCATCTATAAACCAACTTTACAGACAACCAATTTTATGTGATTATATTTTACCTGTGGATTTTGAAGTGAAACTTGGTTAGACACGTTAGTGATTTTGTGTTATAACGTCATAGTGAAACGCTCGAGCGACACAATCTGGTGACACGGTCGGGTCCGCTCGGCTCTTTTCGACTCGGCCCAATGTTGATGCTGATTGCAGCTGATCGCAACTATGTTAGATACGCGCGGTTATTATTCATTGTAATTGTAAAAACTTTAAAAACTCTACTCCTCCTATTCTATTCCTTCAAATTTTGCCGAAGAAGTTATATTTCATGTCGTATGTCCGACATACACGGTTTTTTTATTTGTGTTATTCCAGTTATATTATGTGAAACTATACATTTTACCTGTATGTCTTTGTAATGTAATATCAAGATGCGTGTAGCATAATGGCTATGTATTTTTTGTAATTTTATATAATGGCTTTGTAAATTAAGATTATATTTTAAAAATGTTTTATTAGAATTTCAAGTTTCATTTTAGAAAAAACTTCAACGTTATGAAAATAAATTTTTCAAGTCTTACTTTTCACAAATGTTTTTAATTTCTAAATTAATTGTAATAATAGAAAAATATTTTTTTTTGAAAGTTGTAATTTATACATAATTATAGTATTATTTTGGCTGGAATATCGTGTTTGCTGCAACATCTGTGCCATCGACCGTCATAACAAAAACCCAGACCACCGATTCATGGTCTGAAGAAACTTGTCCACTTGTCGCTGAAGTGGGCGCAAACCTGTTGCTCTTTTCGAATGATGACTGTCAGAGAGATCACATGGCAGGTGGTCCTCTTCTTTTACAAGGTAGTGTTGTCGCAGAAAGAGATGGCGAAGCGGGAGATGGAGCGCACTGGCGTCTCTTCCAGCAGTCTCCTGCTGGAAGAGGACCTGTGCATGGCCGATCAGAATTCTGGATAGCCCTTGTATGTTCAGGGTGCCTTAAGCAGAGTAGGAGGAATGGATGCCACGCCTCTGCCCCCAGATGAGAGCGCCAGATGGCACGCCGTCGAGACCCAACACACACGTAGCTATACCCGTGTTGAGCCGGCTAGACGTCGACAAAAACACCGTTGGGGTTTTAATTAGGGTATTATTATTATTTAAGGGTGGGGACACCAGCGAGGCCAGACGGGTGATCAGTCCACATTACCGGGACCATTTCACCCAATTCCCCAGGCTCGCCTCTGGGATTAGATGCGGGAATGGGTTACCAATTGCCCCTCCGGTGTTACCCCCTCAAACCTACGTGTTGATCTACAAAAACTACTTAGCTGACGTATAGTTATGTATGCTAAATCTTCCTTCTTCAGCTCGTCCGCTCCAAACAGCTCCCTTCTTGCATATGCAAATGCTGGGCATTCCGTTATGAAGTGCAGACTGATTTCTTCTTTCTCTTTGCACTTAGGACATAGAGGGTCCTCTGTTAGCTTCATTATTGACAGGTGTCTGTTGAGTGGGCAGTGTCCCGTCAATATTCCTACGACTGTTCTGATGTTGTTCCTATTGAGTTTAAGCAACTCTTTAGTCTTCTTGCCGTCAAGCGTCGAGATGAAGAATTTAGACTGTCTGCAGCTCTTCATGTCATTCCATCTCTGGTTTGTTTCTTTGTTTATCCTTAAGGTTATAACATTTTTTGCTATCCTGTATGCTATTGGCAGTCTCGGCCCAGGGCCTATGAACGTCTCATCGGCACCTTCTCTCGCCAATCTATCTGCTTCTTCATTGCCTGCACTTCCCTCATGTCGGGGTACCCAGGTAATTTCTAACTCAATCTGGTCTGCTAGATCTTGCAGGGTGTTTTTGCATTCTTTGACCAGTGCTGAGGTAGTCTCCCTCTTACTAAGGGCCTTCAATGCCGCTTGACTGTCACTGTATATGACTGCCTTGTCAATCCTATGTACGGATTGTTTTTTACGGATTTTATCGCGGTTTATTATGATTTTTACAAGCCTGTCGTTTCGAATACTTTACAGCAACCATGGACACACGGGAGTCTAAAATCATAATAAACCGCGATAAAATACGTAAAAAATTTCAAAAAAATTTCATTATAATGAGTGAAATTCGCGTAAACATTAGAAAACAATACAGATCATCATCATCATTATTTAAGTTTTGCTACGGCTACACCTCTTTCATTGATCCACAAGATGGCCGACTCCCCCTCCCTGAACCCCGCCATTAATATCCCAGGATCGGTTCTTACCCAACAATATTTACCGGCGGTAGTTGCATCTCCGCGAAAGACAGGACAGGCAGTGTACTACTGGCACCGAGACTTATCATCTCATATCTCTATTATAAAAAAGTGAACAGATAATATTAATTATTTGTCCCTATCAAAAACCCAGCCATTTTTGTCCTCCATGTTGTGGTATGTCGGGAGCACTCGTGGCCACACGTCCGCCGCACGAGACCGCATTCTCTTGATGTAGGTCACTTCACCTCTAAATATACATGTAATACGATATTACTGTAGTATCAAAACTATTTAAAACTAGCAGCGTCTCGCGGTTTGACCCGCGAACTTCCCATTCCCGTGGGAGTACGGGAATAAATTATAGCCTATATATTATCTGATGTATATTATTGTATTGCTATATTATTGTAAAGTTTCATCAAAAACCATTCAGTAGTATTTACGTGAAAGAGTAATAAACATCCATACATACAAACTTTCGCGTTTATAATATTAATGGGATATTTTTATTACGTTCTACTCAATATTTCGCCATTATCTGCGAATGCCTTATTCACGAAACTCACTTTATATATATTTTTTAATGTTTGTATATTTATAGAATAATTATTTAATTTTAATGAATTCTTAAAGTATGAATAAAATATAATAATTTACTCTATGATTATAATAAAACAAATTTTTACTTACTTTATCTTTTTTTAGATTATTATATTCCCGATATTTCGGATACGTTACAGCATCCATTATCACTGGAGGACCAAAACATTGGGTGTACAAACGTCTTTATATACCGCGATAAAATCCATGAAAATTTGTTTAATTATAATGAGTGAAATTCGCTCTATGGTGATTTTTCATGGGTTCTGATTGGAGACCACGTTAGAGAATACGGAGAGTCGATTGACTACAAACTATATACAACTAAATCCACTGGCCATCGCGAAAAAAATCCAAATTTCACCCTCACCATCTCGATGTCCGGAAATCCACAACAACTCGATTTTTACTGCATTTCCTGCCTCGCTCGACTAATATTATATGGAATCAGCTGCCACCTACAGTGTTTCCGACCCGATACGACTTAGAGACCTTCAAGAAAAGAGCATACTCATATCTGAAAGGCCGGCAACGCACCTGCTAATCCACTGGTGTAGCGGGTGTCTGTGGATGTCGCTCTTCACTTACCATCAGGTGAACCGACTATCCGTTTGCTCCCTCTTCTATAAAAAAAAAGTTCAAGAAAAGAGAATACTCATATCTGAAAAGCTGGCAACGCACCTGCTAATCCTCTGGTGTAGCGGGTGTCTGTGGATATCGCTTTTCACTTACCATCAGACGAACCGACTATGCGTTTGCCCCCTCTTCTATAAAAAATATATAGAACTCGATCTCCGTGCAATAGCCAGCCCTAGTTGCAAGTGGCTGGAGATCGGCCGTCTTGCTGTTTTTGAAAGAGGTCCTATGTCCAACCGTGGATGGTAAAGTTGATAATGATGTAGCATTTAACACTTATTCATAAGCATCTACGTTACGTAAGTTGTATATCAGAGTCAAAACGAAACATTCTCAATACATGCATGCCAACTTCAAACTACGCGGTACAGTAAATAGAAGTAGGGTGTTCGTAAAATACGGTTTTAAAGGACACATGCTATATTTAAAAGAAAACATAACTTTTTAGCAGTTACTTGTGAAGGATCAGTTCAGATTTAATAAAATAAAATCGGATTACAATAATATTCACTGATTTATTTCACAGTACGATTTGTTCACATTGTATTTTACTCCAAGACTAACTTTGCAAAGTGATTATTCTTACATCTAACCTCTTTTTTCTACCCTACAAACATCATTCACAAACGATTTTAAAACATTGATAGAAATAATCGATACTACACTTGAATTTAACTTCATGTAATGAAACAACTTATACAATTCTATTGCGGATTTTTTTTTCATTCGAATAAAGCCGCATAAAAACATGGATATAAAGATGTTATCAGGATGTTATCTAATAATGAATCCTAGCTAGTACGATTTATCGCTCCGAACTCTCCGCATTTTTCATGAAAATCGTTCGAGCTGTTTCCGAGATTCAGATTATATATACCTATACAAGAATAGCTCCTTTAAAGGTATAAGATAAAATTACTTTTTTTTATGTCATCAGGACGGAAACGAGCAGTCGAAGCCTCACGGCGCCGACACCCATACACATCCGCACAAACAAGGCCACGCAGATGCGCCGCCCTCCTTTTCCCTATCCCCCAAATGGGTCACCGGAAACTCACAAAACGCGACAGCATAGCTGTCACTTGACGCCCGTGTTATGTGAGCGAGAGGTACCACCCCGATCATGCCGGTCCAGTTCGGCTGCAATGCAGCATGGCACTACCTTACTAAAACAGTATAAATTTAAATAATTATTGGAATTTATAATAAAAAAGATATTTGATCAAAAACAAATACCATTTTAATATCTTATATAAATCAAAACGTTCCAATACCTCGAAATTTATAGTGATTCCCATTTTCAATTAGCAACAGAACAACCAATTAAGCCCTTGTTAAAGGAAAGCGTTAAGCTCGTATAATGAAGTTTGACTACAGCTCTGTTGACTGTGCCGAAAATGAAAACACACGTGCATAGGTTGTGGGCACGGGCTTTAGTTTTCATTAGATATTTTGTATCAGTTTCAAATAGTTTAACAGAGAATGTAAAAACAAATTTTAACTCTTAAAACGATTGAAACTAGAATTTAGCATGTTTTTCTAATTTTTTTATGTTATACTAATTTTTTCTCGAAGCTCGATATTCAGGTATTTTTTACGAACGCTTTGTTTACAAGACCCATTTTTTCATAATTTTATAATTGTTAATTTCATTTTTGTGATGAAACGTTATTAAATTACACGAAGTTATTAAAATTCCACCCACCATAAAAACCTTAAAAAATCTTGCATTATTAGTTTAAATTAAAAATCTTAACTATAAACACCAGTGCCGCAGCGTAGTCTGTCGGGATCGGACGTTTGCTATTATTTACGGTGCATAGCGTTATCAACACAGAACCGGTTATCCGTGCGTACGCGGCGAGCTTGCCTAGTGCAGCTCGCGCTGGTGTTTATTTTATTCAATGTCCGATAAAGAATTAATTCAAGATGCAGACGGAGTTTTTGTTAATTTGACGGTGGAAGATGTAGAGGATATGAGAGTAAATAGTTTTGAGGAACAAACACAAATAAGGAGTGAAAGTATGGAATGCATAGATAGTAGACCTAGAACGGAAAAGCGAAGACGTGATGTAGACGAGGAGGAAATTTGGACTCAGGTTACAAGGAGCGGTAAGAAAATAATACGAGAGAAAAATAACATGTCAAGAGTTGTATCTGAAAATAAAATTGAAGTATGTATCACTAGTAAGGACATTCTCCCTAAACAGTTCGCGTTAGCACGTCTGCTGAAGGCCGAACAAAAAAAGAATATAATATCTAGGGTTAAATATGTTAATCCATACAAAGTATTAATTACGTTAGACACAGATGAGAATGCATCTTTACTTTGTCCCAACAAAACGTTTATTGATAAGGGGTGGAAATGCCAGAAGACACTCGAAGTAGGGCTATCATATGGAGTGCTGAGAGACTGTGAAACAGATCTGGATGACAAACAGATTTTGGAGAGCCTATCTTCCCCAATTGCGGATATTATTTCTTTAAAACGGTTAAATTACAGAGATGCAGAAGGAAAATGGATACCGAGTGAAAGCGTTCGAGTCTGCTTTAAGGGATCAACATTGCCCGCATTTGTGTATATCCACGGTATCAAGACTAAAATAGACCAATTCAAATTCCCAGTAACTCAGTGCTCCAAATGCTGGCGTTTTGGTCATTCAGGAAAATTGTGTCCGTCACGCAAACTTATTTGCCCCAAATGCAGTGACAGTCATGGAAACTGCGACACACAGAATTATAAATGCGCAAATTGTGGTGGCAACCACATGTCATTATTAAACGTTGCCCAGTTTATTTGAAGGAAAGAAAGGTACGCGACATCATGGCAGAGTTCAATTGCTCATATAGAATGGCACTCACTATGTATGTTCCACCATCGCCTCAAACATCTCCTATGCTAGATATATCAAACACACCTCATATCTCACAATTACCTCAAACTTCTGTGGGATTAGAAGAATCAGCTATTCATTTTGAGTCCGAATCACCTGCTACTTACTCAACAGCACTTAAACGTTCAACTGAAAATAAAAATAAACCTCACAAAACTAAAACCCCCCAAAAAAGAAAGTCCATGCTAAACATGACTCGGAACATTCTTTTTCTTATACCAGTAGGCGATACTACAGATACTACAGAGGATCAGACAGAGAAAGAGAATCCTATAGACTCTGGGACTAAGGAGCAGAAGAAGAGGAGGAGGCCCGATTTATGGCAACGTTTGAAGGAGATCATATGCGAGAAACGATTCAAAGTGATGACTAAAATTAAGAAGATAGCTCAAATAATTGGAAAGTGGTTATTATCATTCATTGAGAAATATATATCGAAGAACTTCCTAAAAAATATCTTTGATGGATAATACAACCAATAGCATAAATTTAAATTTCTTGCAGTGGAATGCACAAAGTCTCAGGCCGAAATTAATAGATTTTGAACAACTATTGTCACTAGAAACGATTCACATTGCGACTATAAGTGAGACATGGCTGGAACCTGACAGTCCGTTCAGACTTACTGGATACAACATCTATAGACAAGACAGGAATGACTCTTATGGTGGTATCTTTATTCATCAAACAGTTAAATCACAACGGGTTCAAGTACATAATAATAATAATAGTGGAATAGAAATAGTGAACGTTAAATTAATTAATTGTAACCACGTAGAAAATGTAATTTCTGTTTATTGTCCGTCACATATACAAACTTCGCAACAAGACTGGGACCAAGTTTTCAGTTTAGGTAAGAGTAAGACTTTGTTATTGGGAGATTTCAACGCGCATCATTCGAATTGGTCCTACAAAACTGATTCAAGAGGTACGCAAATATTTGACTCATTAATTGATAATAACTTTATCACCTTGAATGATGGTAGTCCCACGCGTATTCGATTTGTTAATGGATCTGTACAAAAGTCATCTCCAGACATATCTTTTGTATCATCTGATTTAGCAATGAAGTTTTATTGGAATGTTACTAATGAATCGATTGGTAGCGATCACCTTATTATTAAACTTTCAACATTTGTTGAACCTACGCCCAAATTTTTTATCAAAAGAAATTTTAGAAAGGCTGATTGGAGTACTTATTCAGCGGACATTCATTTATCATTAATTGATGTAATTTTACCTGATGATAATCAAGAAGCTTATAATAATAATAATAATAATAATAACTATGAACGCTTTCACACCACGTCAATCTGGTCCCGTGGTAAGTTCTCGAGGAACTTGTGTTACGGGTACCAGGCAACGGAAATATATTTAATACTTTTATACTATACATATATTTAAGATTTTTATTATATAATACACATCCATGACCCAGGAACACAGAAAATATTTTTGTTCCCTGGCAGGATTCGAACCCGCAACCTCCGGGCTTGAGCGCCAACGCGCTTACCACTGAGCCACAGAGGTCGTCAATTTATTTTTTTATTTTTATCGGTTATAATGTATTTTTAAATATTATTACTCAGTCAGCAAATCAATATATTCCTAATATTAAATTTAATTTGAACCCAACCGCTAGGTTTTCTCCAAAGCCATACTGGAACGCTAATTTATCCAAAGTAATTGCCGAACGAAGACTTTCTTTAGCAAAATTTAGACGCAATCCCAGCCCTGTTAACTTTGATATACTTAGGGAGAAGATTCGTAGTGCTCAGAGGCTTTTGAGAAAGGCTAAAAGCGATAGTTGGCGTCAGTTTTGTAATATGCTGATCAATGTACGTCTTCTAGAGATCTTTGGCGAAAAATGAAATGGCTGAAGGGATATAGGTCTCGCGGGATTGGTATTGATGGAGAGAAAGCTAGTCGTTTACTGCAAAGTCTAACTCCTGATTACGTCACTCCATGTTTACCTATATTTCAATCATATAACCGGCAACTAGAGGCTACTATTACAATTCAGGAACTTGAGAATTCCATAAAATCAAAAGACACAGCACCAGGATTAGATAATATATCGTACTCTATGATAAGTAGACTCCCAGATATAGGTAAACAAACTTTATTAATTTTATATAACAGATTCCTATTATCTGGTTTTGTACCTTTACAATGGCGTAATGTATCGGGTAATACCCATTCCGAAACCGGGCCGAGACCCTAGTTCATAATCGTCCCTTCGACCAATTTCATTAATGTCTTGCATATCTAAAATTTTTCATTATATATTAAACAAAAGAATTGAGTGGTATATGGAGAAGAATTCTTGGTTTTCTGAAAATACCGTAGGTTTTAGAAAGCAACGATCGTGTCTGGATAATCTCAGTCGGCTAGTCTCAGCTATTCAAATTGGTTTTTGTAGAAATCAGGTAACCGTCAGTTGTTTTTTGGACATTAATAATGCTTATAATAATGTAGACATAAATGTACTTATATCTAAACTAGATAAGATTCGCATTGGGTCGAAAATTTGTCAATATTTGTGGAACTTTTTGTGCAAACGCTATCTACATGTGCTTGTTGAAAATACGGTTTTATGCAGAACATCCGCTCGAGGCCTAGCCCAAGGAGACCCTCTGTCTCCACTGTTATTTAATATTGCTACCTTGGATGTATTTACATGTGTAAATAGTGTTAGTATCTCCCAGTATGCTGACGATTTTTTATTATATACGTCAGTTAATAATGTAATCGAAGCGAGAATTACCTTACAGTCAGCCCTAGATAATTTTGAAAAGAAATTAAATGAAATAGGTCTAGAATTTTTGGGCAGAAAAATGTCAAATGGTGATATTCCAAAAGGGATCAAAAAGAATGACCTTGAACTTACGTATAAATAATTCTTATATTCAGTCAGTGGAAAACGTTAAATACTTAGGGATGTGGCTGGATAAATCATTAAGGTGGACGAAACATATTAGCCAGTTATCAGAAAAAATA
The DNA here is from genome assembly GCA_963853865.1 of Helleia helle. Lineage (NCBI taxonomy): Eukaryota > Metazoa > Arthropoda > Insecta > Lepidoptera > Lycaenidae > Helleia > Helleia helle. Next base: position 8,057,649 of record OY971436.1, read on the forward strand.
TTAAGATATTTAAATGTATTTAAGGTTTTGGCAGGACCGGGTTGGGGGTGTCATCCTAAACATTTAAGAAGGCTTTATATAGCCATTATAAGAAGTCGCTTAGATTATGGTAGTTTCTTGTATGACTCTTGTTGTAAAACTCATCTCGGCAAATTAGATAAAGCACAGAATCAGGCCTTACGTGTTATAGGTGGATTTATCAAGAGCACTCCTATTCACGTCATGGAAAGTGGAATTGTGTCTTTACCCTTTAGAATTACGAAGACGGTATTTAGCTGCCAAATTTTGGTTAAAGTCAAAATCATTTTCTCAGAATTCTACCATTTCTTTATTAGATACCTTACATAATATTTCACACCGTTGGAAGAGAAAACTGCCGTTGTTAGTTTCATTAAATGAAGAGTTAAAGCTAAAACGTATCAATAATAATATACAATTAGGAATTTTTACATTAGAGACCTGGATAAGTAATATTCCTCTCAATCAGATTATCAACTACGATATTCCATTAATTATAGTGACTAAACGTAAATATAACATTTTGTTTCTGAAAGCTTTATGTAGAAGTTATCTTAACGAGAATTATAAAGAATTTAAACCTATATACACGGATGCTTCGAAACAAGGGGACGGGATTGGAGCTGCGTTTTTAGATACTACTTCAAACTACTTTAAGAAATTTAAAATTGACACAAACATTTCGATTATGCATGCAGAACTTTTAGCAATTGCAAAAGCGATATCGTATGTTGCTACATTGGAAAATGATATATATGTCATTTTAACAGATTCCAAGAGTTCGCTACAGCATCTGGCTCGATGTACCTCGGCAGCACGAGGTCTACCGATTGCCTATGATATACTGAAAATAATGTGTCAGCTATTAGGTAATAATAAAGTAATCAAACTGCAGTGGATTCCATCTCATATCGGGCCATCGGGTAATGAAGATGTAGACACGCTGGCTAAACAGGCTTCCTCAGATGGCATGCCCTTGTCTATCGACCCTCATTACACGGAACATATGCCCGCGATTAGATTAAAGTGCTATGAGTTGTGGCGAGGGTATTTTAATAAGAGGTCGTTAGAGAAGGGATTTTGGTATAAAACTATCCAGCCACAACCGCTTCCGTCACCGTGGATTGATTGCGCGCTCAATAGACATGATATTGTTATAGCATTAAGATTCCGTTCTGGCCATATCCCCCTTAATAAATTTGCGTATATAATGAAAAAAGTCCCATCTCCCAACTGCCGGTTATGTGGGGTTCCAGAAGACGTTTATCACGTTTTAGTAGAGTGTGCTCGAAACGCAGTTGAGAGAAGACAATATTTTGGCAATTCGCTGTACGAGGTTGGCTACTGTAACGTAGTTCTGGCTTCATCTACCACAGAGCTGGCGTCTCGCTTACTTAATATTGTTAAAATTTGTTTGAGTGATAGGAATTAGCATAATTTGTAAGTTTTTGTTATGTTTATTTGATTTTGTTATTTTTCTTTTGAAAATGTAATCGAGCGACATGTTCACTCAGTGAACAAGCTCATTAAATAAAGATTTAAAAAAAAAAAAAAAAAAAAAAAAAACTATAAACACGTAGATTATCTTCTTAACGTGACCAATGAGCATATAATATAATAATAATAATATCAACCCTTATTATAGCATAGCAGGGATGAGAAGTCGAAGCCTTTTAGCAACTATCGACACCCATACACATCCGCACAACCAGAGATTATGCAGATGCGTTGCCCTCGTTTTCCCTATCCCCCCCCCAATGGGCTACCGGAAACTCACAAACCGTACGAAATACGACATCTCACATAAAAACGGCGTCCTCTTATGCCCCACAGCTGGGCACGGTCCTCCTTCTCAAAATCGAAGAGGAGGGAGTCGGGTCATATTTCATCAATGCGTTGGCCCAATGCGGGTTGGTGAACTTCACACACTTTCAAAGATTCTTTATCGCATTGGGCATTCCTCGATGTTTCCTTCACCGGTGCGCAAGCCATAGTCTCATATTGAATTGCACATAGAACTTAAGGAAAACCCATTTTAATGCATCACAGGGGGTCAGGATCGAGCCGTTATTCTAAAATCTACAGGTACAAGGTTTTCTTGCATTTGAGTACCAGACTCGTTACTGTGACTAAATAATAAAGAAACTATTCTCCTAGTCATAGTTTAGTCATGTAATATTGAAAAATAAAATTTATTTACGATACATAATTTGGCGCCAAAATCCCTCAAATTGTAAAACTTGTATATAGCCCGTGTTACAATTACAATCTAACAACACATTTCATAGATAAAACCCACTAAGCCGTTTAAAATGTATAACGTCTATAGTACATACATACATTCGAAATATATCATCCTACTTCTGACGTAATCGGGTAAAAAGATAAGCAATAAGCATTTCATCAGAACGTAAGTGGATGGATTACATACGATTCAGAATATCATCATCGTCATCATCATCATCGCCCTTTATCTGTCCACTGTTCTCCTTCAATGAACGTCAAGATGACCGAACCTTGCCACCGATGAGCCAATAAGGTTCAAGAGCCGCGTTTCGCATTTAGGTAGATGAAGTGTTGGTCGGCCATTAACCAGGTGGGAAGACAGATCTGTGCGGTGACCGGTCCGTGTTGGATGCGAGTGGCGAAGGATCGGTTCCGAATATACGCTACCATAATCATCACCATTAAATGGCATTCTAAAAATTTGTCCAAACATAACATTTTGTCTTAAGATGACCTACTAATAATCTTTAATCCAATGATGTGCTTAATTCACTTCGTATGTCAATACTATATTGAATAAAATTTTGCTCCCTTACTCTGAAAAAAGTTATGAACAAAGTTTTTTTTAATAATCAACCAGTTTTTAAAGGGTGTATTTTTTTTTTGTTTCCACTGGGAAATGCTCTGATACATACCACCGGGCCTGGGGGAGCCCGGGGGTTATGTGGGACTCTCTGCGCCCGAAAAGATGGTAAAGTGGGCGCAGACTCTACCCACTAAACCCCAGCGATGTTCTCCACGTCGTCTGGGTGACCCGGCGAGGGAGCTGTGGACGTCCTCACCAGGCCACAACGGTGTGCCATCCGGCACTCTTTTCTGGAGGCGGGGGATGGCGCCCCCTCCTCCTTTTCCGCTTAAGGCACCTTGAACACATAAGGGTGCCTTATAGCTCGGGCCTTACACGTCTTCACTGCTGTCGCAGTGATGACACCCTGGTGAGTACTCCGCCCCTGCCACCTTCCACAGATACCTTCCGAAGCAGCCGTGCCCCGTCAGGATCTGCGCAAGGTGGACTCCTGAACGGAAGCTGAACTCCCTCCTGCATGGGCACCACCATCTTGGTTATCACAGCTTCAGCATTACTTTTCTGTGCTGTCTTTCCGAAAGAAAGTTAAAAAAGTGCGTGCGTACAAAGTACCTACACATGCCAGAAGAGAAACCTATTTAGCTAACTAATTTTCAAATCTCGTTTCTATTTATTCTAATCTAAAGCTTTAAATTTCCGAGCTTGCAATGCGACGCTCTCTCTAGATCTTCCTCACTCGCTTGCTCCCTACCCGCTCCATGGCTGTGTGCTTCATGCTACGTTCGCACTTTCTCTCAATCGGTCTCAATCACTCTCTCCCTCTTCTTGGACAAAAACGTTGCACATATTCGTGACGTTTCATCCGTAAAAAATTTACCCTCATGCGCGAAAGTTTTGAAATATTTTCCATTACACAAACATATTCACCCTACAATCCAATGCAATACTAAAGAAGCACGAGATATGGGAGCAAACGGTATAAGTTAGTGAATAGGCGACGCAGTCTAGACTTAGTAACTAGGTATCGAAGTGAACAGCTAACGAATGTGAATAGAACACGTTATAAATGGAAACTGTACTTTAAAGGTTCATAATAATCATCTTCATCAATTTCATTATCACAAGTGACTCTTATATAATGTTATGTTCTTCGAAACCAAGCGAGGAGGATTTTGAGCCATAGGTCCAATACGCTGGTCCAATGAGTGTGGTGAGTTTCTTACATTCCCTAAAGACTTTACATTTATACTGATTACAAAAGTGAAAAGCATGTGTAAAATTATCCGGCTCGAAGGACCAATATTAAGATGAATATTCCAAGTTTTAAGCTAAATCACAACTTATTTCTTCATATGTCTAAATAGCTGGCCTATAATAGGGTGTCATCTTTGAAAAACAATATCGTAAGTTTTTGTACTACTAACAACATTGTCCTGTAATATTCCTCAGAAACGGGCTTCATAAGGAGACTAATAAATTATTTTACAAAATCTTAACTAAGTTCCACAACTTTCACATACTAACAACTTAGTAAAACCCCGTGGGATATCTTTTATTGCTTTAGATGTCTGGGTCTTCCAATGTCACGAATTACTGCGATATTCATGTAAGCAGTTCTAATTGGCTAGGGCTAGGGCTTAGCAGGGTCGAGGGCACAAATTGACCTCTACAAATGAACGTAACCTTGAACACTTAATGTTTGGCGAAGGCGTTTAAGATAGGTAACCTATAGTATGGTAATTTATTATTATTGATGATTCTGTTATGAGATAAGTATTCAAAAACTTCAGAATTATAAAGATGAGGTTCGGTGTGATTAATTATTATTAGTATTAGAGGAACTACATAGTTTTCGCAGAAGGATAGACACAGCTCCTAAGCCTGTATGCAATCGAGGCATATCTAATTGACCTTGATACCTCTGTCCCATTTGAACGTGCCAAAAAAATGGCACGCTATATTTCGGCACGTGAATTGAATCAAGTCCAATCGGAGCCCATCATTCTATTTCCTATGCACTCTTGTCCCGATCTTAACATTCATGAACCTTTCTCACAATTAAATACCTGTTGTAAAGTCGGTTTGTGGACGATAATTTTACGTGATAACGTGATGCATCACAAGTCGAACGCCGATCGTGCCTCTCTATCGCTTGTTCCGTGCGCTCGCTTGCACGTTTTGCTCAGGTGAAACATGACAATGAGTCCTGCTTTTTCGTGCGTACAGACGGCATTCATCGATTTATAAGACGTTATCACGCATCAACTTTCCTGGCGTTTATGGAAAGCGGTTATCAGTATGTCTCCTTCCAAATTTGAAGGTACTCTCCATTACCCTATCATTATCCAAATTTTGGGTCTTAATCCCATAATCACTCCAGGAATAAGAACCCTTTTCTTGAAGTCGAACAATACCGAGGGTCTTGAAACCTTAGATAACGAAGAGTGCTCGTTCAGATTAATCCCGATTCAAATTATAATCAAATCCTTCAGCGACTTAATCACACTTGGATAATCTCTGGCGAGGTCACTTGAAAACTACACGAAAATGTTTCGGAGATAATAATATCTTGATCCGTATCATTGTTTAGACTAAATTGACAGAAATTTTGCGTCAAGGATAGATACCACAATAAACAGTCATGATAACCTTGAACTAACTAAACTGAATTTGATAAAACATGCCTAAGAACTACTTAGATTTTAAATTAAAAATACTCTTGCTGATAGGTCACACATTTATAAGCTAAGACACACGCGTAGTTGCGATGTTCCGTGACTACGAGTCCTGGACCGCGATGGTCTCCTTCTTCGAGGTAGTAATGTCTCTGAAGGAGACCGACGAGCGGGTGAGAAAGGAGGCCACCGACGAGGCCTCCCCCCGTGGGCGACGAACGGGGTGCGTAAGAAGCGCTACTAAATTTTAATGCGCCTCCAGAAATGCCCCTGTGTTCGTGTCGGGTTCAGGATGGGAAACTGGGCCTGTCACGAGGACTGCTTAGTTGCGGTCGAGCAGTCCCCTCACATGGAATACAAGGACTCGTCTGGCCTTCGTCGGAGTCAACCTGTCGCTGAGGTGATCCTGTTGCCTGCAAATACGGGACCCTCAAAAAATGGCTGAAGGTGCTCGCAGTGGTTTTAGTTTACGAATAGGGCACTACCAGGTGCGAGTCCCACATAGGGTCAGGATTTGTCAGGATTTACCCAAGATCCTGGCTACATGCGTAAAAAGCATTTTCCTCAAGAAAAGACACACGCGTAGGGGATTATATTACTTTCTTTAGCGTCGAAGGTATAAAACTAATGTACGAGAATGTTTTTTTTTTTAGTTTGAACATAAATTTATGTCTGGTAGCACTCAGATGATTTACACACCATGGTACATATCCTTGGACTGGCTATCCAGCTTATAAGCTGATAACCTTTCTATTTCATACTGTAGTGCCCTTATATGTATTTAGTATATAAGTTAATGCTTATATTAAATAAAGAGTATCATCTCGGCACCCGAGCCCTCTCGCACGCATCCCTAATCACATGGCGACCCTACCAGGATTTTCTTTTCAATTCTAGATATTCTATAGAAGGTAGTACCGTAAAAGTCCTTATATTGCCATAAAAACATATAGATAGGTATAAAAACTGCCATCCTTGTAATAATAAAACGCTTAAAAGTCAATACGAAAAAACAATATACAACAAACTTTTTTTTTGTTTTCGCTGGGGAATGCGTTTAGGAATACCACAGGGTCCGGGGGAGCCGGAGGTTATATGGGACTCTCTGCACCCAAGGGAAGGTGGACGTAGACTCTACCCACTAAACCCCAGCGGTGTTCTCCTCGTCATCTGGTCTGTCTGGCTGACCCAACGCCAGTGCTGTGGACTTGCGTGTGGACTGTGGACCGCGGGATACAACAAACTCTATTTTAAGACTTTAATTTATATTTTTTATATTTAATATATAAAACAGTATATTTTATATATAAAACAGTATTATTAAGAAAATATACTTTTGACGTAATGAAAATTATTGTTTTTAATAAACTTCAGTTGATGAGTTTTTCTTGGAAGTGGTAATATCAGTTTGAAATATCACTCTGTACTACGTACAAAAAATACAATTATATTTGTGTGATGTCTATTTTTAACTTCAATATATTTAATTCTTATTTATTTAAATTATTCAAATGTATTTGTTCTTTTTATTTAGCAAAAACCTCTTGAACGATTGTATTTAACTAAGAGCGGGGGGGGGGGGAGGTTAAACCAAGCTAAATGTTTTCGACGTGAAATACCTATTGTGCGTGCCTTGGCCTGCCTTGCCATGCCTTGGTTAAACATGCGTTTTCATTTTTCAAATAACTAAAAACTAAAGAAAAATAATTGTAAAAAGTGTGTGTGTACTTATGTACACGCGTTAGAAGTTATACAAATAGATAGTACAATTTTATTATACTGTAACTTTTTTCCTTATTGTGCAGTTAAAAACTATAACTTCTTCTGACGTCTATACAGTGATTATGTGAAAATTGTTCTATAGCTAACTTCATGGTGTCGGTTTTTTTCGTGACGGTGTGCGCGCGCATCTTAAAAATTTACTCTCATCATTTTTCCCTAACGCGCCAAAAGAAGTATAACTTCAAAAATATTTTTAACAATCAAAGCAGAACACACGTTTCTAAACAACATTCAAACAATCTAAGAACATGAAGCTTTTCCCACACAAATATATTTTCCTCAATAAAATTGTGTTCGTCCCCTATCGCTGTGGACGTAAGCCACTCCGGCTTAGTGTATGTTGTTTTAGTGGGGAATTACCTAATCTCTTGTTAGGGGTATTATGTTCTCTTAAGAATTGGTTTGATTAAATGCGTATATTTTTAAGGCTTCATATAGCTAGGGAGCATTTCTTTATCTGTTTGTCTGTCAATTTAAAAATACTACTCTCCATTAATATAGGATCATGTTCGGCAAGAATTTAGGTTACAATTATAATAATATTACCTTTAAAATGCAATTGTCTTGTTTTTGACTGAACACTATTATTACTTGTAGAGGTTGGGCTGCAGGCTATCTACGAATATACGAATAAGCAGTCCCCGACCTAGTAGCGACCAGATTACCAGGATGTAGTAGGTAGTCCAGAGGGATGGGATAACCTATAAAATGCTATATAGATCCTATGACGATCTTGTGACGTAGCAAGTAAGCTCCGCTACTATAAAACGCTTTCTCCCTCCCCACCTAATACCGGGCAGCGGCGGAATCAGTACTGGCTAGAGGCTGAGGAAATGAAGTCCGGTATGGCTTCTAGACTAGATATCAATGAGCAAGAAATTGGTCATTGTACTGCGGAACGGAAGGCTAGTGGGGCAACCACTGTTCTAAGCGGCCTAATTATAGAGTATAAGTATGGAAGACTGTTCCACTGACAAGAGTAAGGCTCTTAGATAGAGAGAGAGAGAGAGACTACTATCCCAACGATTAGTTCTTAGACATGACAGACAGACATGGCCGAACCACAGCTATTTCCATGTGCTTTCTTCGTGAACCCTTCCTTCGCTCTCTAACGGACAATTTCATTGCGAACCCTTTTTTTATGATGCATGAGAATGTATTCCGTATGTATCTAGGTTACCCGGGAAGGTTCCTGGACCCTATGTGGGACTCGGACTACCCTAACTAAACCACCCGCCAGCGCCTTCAGCGGCCTTTTGAACGTCCCGGATCTAGAAGCAACAGGAACATCTCAGTGACAGGCTATCCCTGGCGAAGGCTACACTACTCCTCGTTAGGGGGACTCACGGCCGCCACTAAGCAGTCCCCGCGACGTCATGCTTAACTGGACCAGGTTCCTACCCTATCTCGCAGAGCGGGACAGAGAGGACGACGCCACGTCCGGCCCGCTCCGTCGACGTAGGACAGGAGTGTGGAGGAGACGCTACGCGCACCTCCTGCCTCCTGTCTGACGGGACTCGGGTTAGGTTGGGTACCTGCCCCGGTAGAAAAGTTCTGGCGTCGGCGGGGGTGCTCCAGGTTGTCGAAGCTCCCCCATACTAGGAAGAAGACCGGTTAGCCCCTTTTTAGGGAACCGGCCTGTCGCGGGGTGTGTTCTGTGTTCTGTGTTTCTTGAAATAAATAAATTATTATTATTATAAAGATCCGGGACACCCCCCTTCAAGCGGCTGAAGGCAACTCGCAGTGGTTTTAGTGTGGTATATCGGCGTTTTCGCGCCGGGAGTCCCATATCCCGGGAGGGCATTCTGTTATCTTGGCGTTCATTGAAAGGGGCTTATTACAAGGAGTGAAAAAAAAGTCCAAAATGTTGATGATGATGCACAAAAACCTATTGAATTTTAAGGACAAAACACATCGACAAGACCTTTATGTCAGGGCCATTTGACCACAAACATTGTGGTACCCAATTGAGTGAAAAATCTGTGTTGGATGAGAGTGGCGAGAGATCGGTCGTCTTGGCGTTCATTGAGGGAGGCCTATGTTCAGCAGTGAAAGGATAAATGCTGACAATGATGATGATGTTGATTTTGGGACCAGCCATCTTGGTATTCATTGAAGGAGTCCTTTTTCTGGAAGTGGACGGATAAAGGCTAATAACGATGATTATATGTAAATTGGACTATACGTATACGTATCTAACCTGCTTAAAATATATTGCTATAAGTATACTGCGGTATTTCTCGCTTTAGAACATTTAACTTTTTAATCACAGTTAGATCCCGCATAACTTGGTGCAGTCAGGGATCAAATGAGTTAATAATAATAATAATTTTATTTCAGGCCACATAGCCAAAACTTTGTTAGTAACAATATTCTTATAATCTATAGGTTAGTAGTAGGATGATAATACAGACAATACATAAAATGAATTAATTAAAAAAGAAAATAAAAACAACCATTAATATGAAAATTTCTAACTGGGGACAAGTGAGGTCCTCAGCCCCCGGGCAACTAACACTATTGCGCCTGCTGTGTATGCAGGCCTATCCAGTGCCTCAGATACGGAAAAAAAGGCCGGTGAAACCGCAGAATGTTACAACTTCACTAAATAAAAGTTGATCGTTAAACTCTCTATGAGCTTTGGTCACTTCTTATGTTGCACAAACTGGCGAGACGTGCCACCTGATGGTAAGTGGTCGATTGTCCATGAACATAAACTAATTTAGTTGCTTATGTGTTGCCTATACAGAAGTAAGATGTTAAGTATTGGTGCCAGTAATTACACTGCCTGCCCTATTCTTCTCTCCGAAACACAGCAAAGCTGTTTCACGGGAGAAACAAGCAAGATGGTGGTAGCCATGCAGCCGGGAGCGCTTCACAGCGCTTCCCTCCCACCGGTAAAAACATTATATAACTGATCATGATGATTATTACTCATCATCATCATCAGCCTCTGGCTATTCTTAAAATACTTGTTGCTTCTGCAAATCTATTCGATATTAACCTATTTTCAAAATTCTATGAAAAGGCGACATTGAACATAGACTAATAAAACTGTTTCAATATCTCAAAACTTATCGATACGATGTTAATGTATGTTGAAGCGCGTATTATTACATAACGGCAACATTTTAATATTATCTGTTAACATTAAAATTTTATTTCTAACTAACTGCTTTTATCTAATTGTTAATATTATATTTTCTACAAGTCATTCTATTAATCACTTTAAATATTACAAGTTTTGATTTCCACAATCTCAACATCAAACAATGTATTCTTCATACTTTTTTTTATAACGTCGGGAAATGCTCTGAGGCATCCCGCGGGGGAGTGGGTCTCCCCACGCGGGTAAAACCAAAGCCAAAGCTGGTAAGTGGACGCAGCTCTACCCACTAAAACCCGGCGAGTGCCACCAATGCCGCCGTTGGTGAGGTCCGGGGTACCTCATCAAAGGTGGCATTGGTGGCACTAATAAAAAAACAAGGCACCTCGACGGCTAGTCAGTCCCCCCAAGGGACCGACGCCACCCTCACAGAGGGGAGCACCACAGAACAACCGCTCCCAACGTCGGGACAGTACAATGGGTTGAGGTTCCCGTCCTCGCCCCTTGCCCCCTGCTCTGTTGTCCTCTCTTCTTATAAGAGGGGTACAAAGAGCCCCATCGGCTCAATCAGCATCGCCCAAGGTGCAGCGGCGCACCCTAGGCTACTGAGCCCCACCGCTACGTCAAGGCCTGAACCATGGTGGGGATGTATTCTACATCCTACTAATATTATATGCGCGAAAGTTTGTAAGAATGTATGGATGTATGTTTGTTACACTTTTACGCAAAAACTACTGAATGGATTTTAATGAAACTTTACAATAACATAGCTTATACATCAGGATAATAATTAGGCAATAATTAATCCCTGTACTCCCACGAACATGGGAAGCATGCAGGTGAAACTGCGGGGTGATGCTAGTACTTATATCTTATATCTGAACTTGTATTTGTTTCGAAAACATCGGTCGTTAATATAATAGCAATAAAACAGGGAATGGTAAGGCATTAGTCACAGTAAGTAGTTTTATTTTCTTAATTTTGTCCTATCCCTACAATCTGTCTTTATGTCAATTATGGGCTTTGTAATAAAAAATCGAAGGTTGAATTAAAATATTTTTTTTGTCGATGTCTATGTCACAAGCTGATCGTGATAGCAGATGATAGGATCAGAACAGCCGAATAGACCCTAAGTCTTTAGCATTTTAAATATAAAAATATAATGCATAATATCAGATATTATTCATGAGTAACAATGAGTAAATGTATTGTCTGAAGGTTCCTCAACCGAGTTTTCAAAAGCTATTATGCTCAAAATAAACTTCATCTTTGTTGTGAAGATGATTCGCTTAAAAACGTGCATGATATTTGAAATTAAATCTTTATAGTTATATCTATACATACAGATAAATAAAATTGGAGTGTCTGTTTGTAATATTAAAATAACCGCTTTTTATTAAATGGACATGTATGTGTAATTGGTAAATATACCAAAATAATTATTTTTACAATGTTTGTCTGTCTGTTTGTTCCGGTTAATCTCTGAAACGGCTGGGCAGATTTTGACAGGACTTTAACTGACAAATAGCTGATGTTATAGGAAGTAACTTAGGCTATAAAAATAATCATCATCAATCCATATACTGTGGACTATACATTTTAGGGTGAGCCTGGCACCTTGGGCGAAGCAAATTGAGCCGAGGGAGCTACTCTTTGTACCCCTCTTATAAGAAGAGGGGACAAAAGAGCAGGGGGACAAAGGGGCGAGGATGGGAACCTCACCCCATTGTACTGTCCCGACGTTGGGAAGGGTTGTTCTGTGGTGCGGGACAACCCCTCTGTGGGGGTGGTGTCGGTCCCTTGAGGGACAGTCGAGGCGCCCTGTTTGCTAATTAGATCCGGTGCACCTCACCAAAGGTGGTTTTAGTGGGTAGAGCTGCGTCCACCTTCCCACCTTTCGGGCGCAGCGAGGCCCACATACCCGCGTGGGGAGACCCACTCCCCCGCGGGATGGCTCAGAGCATTACCCGGCGTTAAAGAAAAAAAAATGTAATACTATCCCTTTGCTTAATTTAATTTCTTAATTTCCTTACATTGATATTTTACCAAAACAATCTAGTATATTGTTCATTAAAATAACTAGCAACCAAATAAATATATTGATACGGTCAATAAACATAAATAATTATTACCATCTAACAAAACATTATAACATCGAGTTAGGTAAATACGAGAATAAGAAAAACTTTTATTTACCTGTTAGTCGTTGGCATTTTAATTTAACAGTTATAATAATAATATCTACGGACGCTTTTACACCACGTCAATGTGGTCCCGTGGTAAGTTATCGAAGAACTTGAGGCAGAAGAAGAAGGCAGTGAGATTTATTATCTCACAGCTTAGAGCAGATGAATGAGTTGCCTGTCCTGAAACATACACTAGTGTCAGGTGAGATTGGTGCCAATATAAATAAAGATATGGCCTGTTGGTCAAGTGGTTAGTGAACCTGATTGCTAAACCAGAAGCTCGTGGGTTTGATTCTCACCCTGGACAAGTGTTTGTGTGATGAGCATGAACATTTGTTATGTGTTTGGGTGTTATATATTTATGTATGTATTTAGAAATATATAAGTATTTATCAGTTGTCTGGTTACCATAAGAATAGGCTCTCTCTGCCTAGTTTGGGATTTGTCCCAACATAGTGTGACACAACATAGAGTGAGTTGTCCTAACATATTATTATTATATATTATATTATTAAATAACTAAAGTTTATAATAATTAAAAGTAATCACGAAAGTTCCAGAAACCTAAATGGGCAACAATGGTGGCGATCAAATAAAGAATATTTGTAAATAAATAAATAAAAGTCCGTCTCGGGGTTTGCCAAAGAGCTATGGAGCCCAGTATCTTGGGCATAAAATGAAGAGATAGAGCGAAACACCAGACTGCGCTCATTAACGGGCATAACTGACGTGGGCATCAAAGCTGCTAAGCTGAAGTGAGACTGGGCAGGTCACGTCAGCCGAATGCACTCCGACCGCTGGGCAAATATCACCACAATATGGGGGCCAAAAGATGGACGACGTCGCCGAGGCCGGCCCCGAAAGAGATAGCGTGATAACCTAGACTCATAACAGGCTGGTTGGCTGGCGGTAGCGAAAGATCGCGATATATGTAAGAGCTTAGGGGAGGCCGTTGCCTATAAGTGGGACAGGATAGGCTAGCAAAAACAATAATGATAATAATAATATGTTTGTAATTGACGACCTCTGTGGCTCAGTGGTAAGCGCGTTGGCGCTCAAGCCCGGAGGTTGCGGGTTCGAACCCCGCCAGGGAAAAAAAAAATTCTGTGTTCCTGGGTCATGGATGTGTATTAAATATGTGTATTATATAATAAAAATCTTAAATATATGTATAGTATAAAAAGTATTAAATATATTTCCGTTGTCGTACACGTAAAACAAGTTCTTCGAGAACTTACCACGGGCCCAGATTGACGTGGTGTGAATATGTACATTATTAAAACATTATTATTATTATTAATATAAATGAATCCTTAAACAATATAAGAACGTTATCCATATACAAAATGACACTTACCATAAACTTAACATAAAGCTTAATAAGTTAAAAAAATAATAACCTAATTATCTGAAAAAGGATCACGAACATTCCAGAAACAAAATTGGCGCCAAATTAATCCCAGCCCAAAAACGAGGAAACAATCCACAGATACAAACTAAACGACAATGGTACTGAATAACACATGAACTGCCAAATCCTTACAATTTAGGCTGAGGCTTTCAAATAAGGAATCCGAAGACAAATCCCTTTAACAAACACATTGAGATCGTGGCGTTACAAATGTTAGTGGTTTTGATCACATTCGGTTGTTTCTTTTGGATTACTGGAAATAATCGGTATTGAAGTTGGATTATGTGTATATAATATTAATAGCTAGCTTAGTGATTTGAATGTTTAGATGGACAATTATTTTTTTTCTGATTGTTGAAACCTCCCAATAAAAAATTCCAAAAAGGTTTAAAGAGCGTTTGTGTGGTAAAGGATATTATAAAGTAAAAAAAAATACTTTAGATTTAGATTAGATACCACACCTTGGGAATAGGGTGTGTTCCTCCCAGGCATTTCAGAATAGTAACATGTAAAATTTGTTATAAATTATTTGAAAAGATTAGTTCCACTGAGTTTGTTTCGCCGGTTCTTCTCAGTGGGCTTGCCTTGGAACCGGTGGTAGACTCAATTGACATTGAAAAAGATACTCTGTTGGTACTATTTTGAATAAAAATTTTGATTTTGATTTTGTTTAATAAACCACTAGAACTACCGAACAATTTTCCATTCACTGGCAAATCTTTCAGGAAGCTAAATTTGAAGTAGAAGAAAACAATGTCATAGCTAAACGGTTGGAGATACTATTAACTAAACTGTTGAAATTTTTATACTTCATTCTCACTTGTTCTATTTATTATATTCTATTCATTCATCATCATCATCAGCCCATAGTCGTCCATTGCTGAACATAAGCCTCCCTCAAAGAACCCTAACGACCGATCCCTCGCCACTACGAAATTTCCCACCGGACATGAAAAATTGACATCGCGTCAAAACTCAAAATTTACACTATCTCTCAAATTCACAACAGCGCCATTTTCTATACATTTCCTGCCTCTCTCGTCTACATTGTGGAACTGCCACTTGCAGTATATCCGATTTTTTCGAGTTTTACAAACACACGGAATCGGGCTATGCCCACTTCCTTCGCTACTCCTATGTAGTCAGGAACCAAATGACCCTTGATACGATCTAATGCCAGAAAACACGCTGAAACTATTTTGACTTGAATTGAATAAGGAGGGATCAGGAGGAGTAAGAGATAAAGATGAAGCAGAATTGACATTACAATCAATGAAACCGTCCGAACATCGATAATGTCGCCATTAAATATTTACGAGGCTCCGTTATATTTATTTGATGTACAAATTGACTTACCTTAAGTGCTTTTTAATTTAAATAATTCGTGTCTTCTTAAGGTTACATTTTATTAATGCCATTTTCTCGATAATCATTATCATAATACTATCATCAGCAACATCCACGCTGGTGGTTAACGTCGCTCATGAACATAAGCCCATCTCTGGTAAGCTGGCGGGAGGGATGCGCTGTGCCGCGCTCCCGGCTGCATGGGTACCACCATCTTGCTCGTTTCTCCCGTGAAACAGCTCTACTGTGTTTGAGAGAAAGGCAAGACAGGCAGTGCAATTTCTGGCACCGAGACCACATCTTATGTCTCAGGATAGACAACACATAAATGAGTTTCCTTTTTTTTTTGCAGGGAAATCCTATATCCATATGGATGCAGCCAGGATCTTCGGGTAGATCCTGACCCAATGTGGGACTCGCACCTGGGAGTGCCCACCCTAACTAAAATCACTGCGAGCGCCTTCAGCCGCTTCTTGAGGGTCCCGGATATGCAGGAAACTGACAGGGTCACCTGAGTGACAGGCTGGCCCCAGCGAAAACCAGACTACTTCTCATAATGGCGGACTCCCCGGCCGCTACTAAGCAGTCCCGACGATGTCGTGCCATACAGACCCAGGTTCCCATTCTGAGCCCGACACGAACACAGGGGCGTTACTGGAGGCGCATTAAGTAGCGCCTCATCGGTGTCTTCCTCTCTCACCCGCTCGTCGGCTTCTTTCTGGAACATTACTGCCACGCAGAAGGAGACCATTGCCGTCCAGGACTCGTCGTCACCGAGCATCGGGGTGATGACGCTCGGCAGAGACATGTCCCCTCCAATGAATGATGTCAGACTGTGACGCAGCGCCACCCATCTCGGGCACACCTCAAGAGTGTGCTGGGCTGAGTCCACCGCCGCGCCACAATCGTGACACACTGTCGACAGCTCCCTGCGGGCCGAAAGCACCAAAGCAACCATGCCCGGTAAGCACCTGTGTCAGAGGGTAGGTGAGGGGTTTGCGCTTACGGCGCATCCACTGCTCAAGAACCGGTTGCAGAGCAACCGTCAGGCTTTTGCCTCATGCCCTAGTCGGAGAACCCGCAGGATCCCGTCCAGTATAAGGTTCTCACCGAGTTACATCCTATCCGAGACATAGGAGTGCGTCTTGGCAAGAACCTCCACCACGAGCTCCCACCGGAGGTCAACGGCCAGGGCAGTGGCTGCTGCCCACGATACCTTACGGTACCCCCGGATCACTCTTGCCACGATGACCTGCTGCACTGAGCGCAGCTGGTTCTTATTCCTCGCGATAAGGTGACCCGCCCAGATTGGTGCACCGTACGTCGCCATACCCCGGCAGACTCCAGAGTGTAGCTGCCTGCAGGCGGCGCTGGGTCCACTGAGGTTTGGGAGGAGTCTTTCCAATGAACTCGCCACCTTCATAACCTTCGGTCCCAACATGGAGAAATGTGGGCTAAAGGTCCACTCTCCGTCAAGGATAAACCCCAAATATTTCATATGGGGCTCATCCTGACCCTCACCCCTCCGACCTGGTGGGCAGCCCCCGGTGGGGGTCCTTTCCGCCCAGTCCCGTGGAAGAGAAGCTTCGGTCTTCTCAGGTTTGAACCGAAGCCCTAACCTCTCTATGTGGCTGATCAAAAGGTCGATCCCGACCTCAGCCAGCTGCGCCGCCACCTTATAGATTCGTCCCCGGGATAAATGAGTTCCCCGAGATAGCCTGGGCTAGTTCCAGGTAAACTCTTATGTTCATGGGTGACATCGAACACTTACCATCAGGTGGCACGTCTGCCAGTTTGCCTAGCCGAGTAACATAAAAAAGCAAATCTCAATCCGAAACAGAGCAAAGGTTTTCAAGGAAAAAATAAGTAGGACGGTGGTACCCATAGGTGAGCACGCGGTACAGGCATTTTACCTTTATCAATCCTGTTGAACCTATTAATACTAATCCTTCGTGTCATTTGTTAATGACATGTGGATATGAATAAGAATTTTTTTCGACGCCATAATAGTGTAGTTGCAACGTGAAATCACGTGTAATTAATTGTACCATATATCTTTCTTAAATCTGCCTCTTTCTTGAACTTAGCTATGCTGCTTAAGGAACACTGCAATTTTTCTTGATGAACACAGCAAAGTTGCTTGGTGAATACAGAAAAGCTTCTTAAAGAACACAGCAAGGACACTTCACGATTTGAGAATCCCTGATAGCGGTACCATCATGCACATAATATTATGATATTATGGCTATAATATTTTACTAACCTTTGTGTATGAGCGGAGATATTCGCCAAAAGTCTTCAACTGCTCGTTTGCCCTCGCGATAAAAAAACCACAACTGATAGTGATGATGGATTTTAATTTAAATCTGGATAAAGCCTGTATTTGTAATAACATAACCCAGTTTCATCCTAGATTATTAAAACGGCGAATAGTTAAGAAAGGCTCAGAACTTTAATTAATATGATTTATGGTGTCTGCGTTTGGTGACGTGTTTTCGTTTAATATAACGCCTCAAGACTTTATATTATACTGTTCTTTGGATTAATATATCACATATATGGAAGCAAATTTAAAGGGTCCGTTCCTCTAAATGACGAATCGGAACCCTTATAGGATCACTGCGTTGTCCATCTTCTGTCCGGAAAGTACTCTATATTGACATAGAATCATGAAAATTGGTAAGAAGCTAGGACTCGCAACGTAATTGTTTCTAATATTTACGCGAATTTCACTCATTATAATTTAAAAAAATACCTATGGATTTTCTCGTGGTTTATTAAGTTTTTTGGTTATCATGGTCACGGGAGGACCATGGTTGCTGTAAAGTATCCGAAACGTCGAGCATGCATATATAGCATATAAAATAACTCACAACATAAATAAAGGAAAAAACCGGCCAAGTGCTAGTCGGACTCACGCACGAAGGGTTCCGTACCATTACATAATATATATTAACATTAGACACTTTAACAAAAAAAATGGTTTATATTTATGAAATTAAGTGTTTTTTTTAATATTTGTGTTGATTGAATGAAAGATAAATTGCGGTTAACGATTTATGACGTATTTAAAAAAACTACTCACTAGATCTCGTTCAAACCAATTTTCGGTGGAAGTTTGCATGTAATGTATATCATATTTTTTTTTTAGTTTTATCATTCTCTTATTTTAGAAGTTACTTGGGGGGAGACACACATTTTTCCACTTTTTGAAAGAATCTGACGAATCTATAAGGGTTCCGTTTTATGCCATTTAGCTACGGAACCCTAAAAATCTCAAAATCGTTATATATATTTTTTTTATATTACATAAAACAGGTTTTTCGAAACTCAGCTTACGAGTTGACTTGGCGCTTGACTGGGTTTTATTAATATTATAATAATTATACGATTTAGTTACATTTGGATTTATAAAATTATTATCATTATGTCAGTATAAAGTTTAGCCACACGGGTAACTTTTTTTTTTCGGAGGGATCTATGCTAATGGCCCGAAGGCCCTAATGCTTCATCGGATTAGTGTGAGCCCATTCGGCTAACTTTTGATTTAAAAAGTGGAGGGTTGCCCCCCGCCTACCGTGCGGTCAGCGACCACACAGCCTCCTGTCGTCGGTTGTGACACGGGTAACTATATCTGTATATTTTGTATGAACGCTGCTTTTTCACACCAATTCTACACTATAAGGGTTATCGAAGTCTCTAGCTCTAGGCCAAGGCGAAGGTCAGACTCTATGTAACATTCCTAAAATGAAAACATATCAGATGCCAGAGCTGAAGGTAATTGATCGACAGCAACGTTGTGATGTGAACTAGTGACAAGAAATTCTGTCACTAGTTCACATAACATAAATAAATAAATAATACCTGCGGACGCTTTCACACCACGTCAATCTGGTGCCGTGGTAAGTTCTCGAAGAACTTGTGTTACGGGTACCAGACAATGGAAATATATTTAATACTTTTATACTAAACATATATTTAAGATTTTTATTATAATATAATACACATCCATGACCCAGGAACACAGAAAATATTACAACGGAAACCTCCGGCTTGAGCGCCAACGCACTTACCACTGAGCCACAGAGGTTTTTTTTTTTTTTTTTTTTATAGAAGAGGGGGCAAACGGACAGTCGGTTCACCTGATGGTAAGTGAATAGCGACATCCACAGACACCCGCTATACCAGGAGATCAGCAGGTGCGTTGCCGGCCTTTTAGATGTGAGTATGCTCTTTTCTTGAAGGTCCCTAAGTCGTATCGGTTCGGAAACACCATAGGTGGCAGCTGATTCCATATATTTGTAGTGCGAGGCAGGAAATGCCGTAAAAATCTAGATGTTGTGGATTTCCGGACATCAAGATGGTGTGGGTGAAATTTGGAATTCTTACGCGATGTCCAGTGGTGGAATTCTGCCGCAGGTATTAATCCGAACAATTCCTCAGAACACTCCCCGTGGTAGATGCGGTAGAAGATGCAGAGCGATCCGACATCTCTACCAAATGTTGTCAAAATAACATGTATTTAAAGGTCATGTCCACCAGCTTTTTAGTTTTACCTGTCATGTAACAATCATCAGATATAATGAAACTTTTGAACAAGAATTTCGCCCACTTCAAATAGCTAGATTTAGATGAAACTATCCAGACTTGTCAAAGATTAATGACATACAACATCTACTAAAAAAAAGTGCGTGCGTATAAAGTACACATGTCAGAAGTGAAACTTATTTGGCGAACAAATGTTTAAATCTCGTTTATATATATACTCATCTAAAGCTTTAAATTTACGAGACTTGCGATGCGACGTTCGCTCTATGTCACTCTCTCTCTCTCGATCTTTCTCAGTCGCTTACTCTCACTTCATGCTACGTTCGCCCTTTTTCACTCTCTCTCAATCGGTCTCAATCACTCTCCCTCTTCTTGGACAAAAATTTTGCACATTTTCGTGACGTTTCATCTGTAAAAAAATTACCCTCATGCGCGCAAAGAAGATTCACTTCAATATTTCTTTTCACTTTTTGGTTGACATAAATGTCAAAGCGGGTTCTTTAAGTTTTTTAGCTGTATTTTTATTCCTTTTATCCAAGAATTACCTAACACATATTTTATATTTTCAGGGGATCTTGGTCAGCACATACATAAACCGAGCTCTTAAGACGAGATAAAATATACCAGTATTCTTAAGGTCGGCACTTTAAAGAGTATAAAAGTCTAGTGCGTGTAGAATATTTAAAAGAGCACTTACAGTAAAGTCTTTATCGTTATCCGATGACTATGAGTTGACGTCTGCTTTTAAAAATTTCGCATGTAGATGAATATGCTTAAGTGTTATAGAGAAAAAATAAACAAAATACATTATTATGTATTTTTATATGGGCTTGTGCCACCATTCGTTCTCACCTACTCCTGCAAAGCCAGGGTTGACAGCGGTAACCAAATAACCCTTTGATACGATCTCAGGAAGCCCAAGGGGTACGTTAAATTTGCTTTGGGACCTGCAACGAATTTAATCAGAACAATTCAGGAGGAGTAGGAAATATATTGCTTCTCAGTCTTTTGGCTAAGATCAAAGTGTTGGTTTATGTTATATATCCGGATAGAGTAGTAATGCGAGTCATAAAATTCCAAAACTGGTCAGTGATTCGTCACTGACGTAATAGTAATTCAACCAACCAGTGATGGTGGTGAACCAGTGAATTTGTTTTTATACAAAACATAACATTACCGCTCAATTCTGGTTATATGCTCGATGGTTTAGGTATTGCAAAAAACCAAGACAAGTGCGTGTCTAACTATCATTCTAACAGTTCGGAAAAACGTGTTTTTTGTAACAATAAATTAACGCCTATCAGATTTTTTCTTCACTTATGTTGTAAGACCTATCGTTTTACCAAATGTAACGGATGTGACTTCAGTCAACGCTTCCTGCAGCTAAAGCGAAGCCACTAGCCAGAGCCAAGCCACTAGCCACAGCCAAGCCAATAGCCAGAGCCAAGTCACTAGCAAGAGCCAAGCCACTAGCCAGAGTCAAGCCACTAGCCAAAGCCAAGCCATTAGCTGGAGCCAAGCCACTAAACAGAGCCAAGCCACTAGCCAGAGCCAAGCCACTGGCCAACAACCTGCCTGCCGGTAGGGAGGTGCCTATATAAGGGCGAGCCACGCCATAACTGGGGTCTTTTGTTAAAAGAATAAATACCTTGTAAAAACTCTGCCCAATTATATATTTTAACCGTAACACAAATTTTATGATTCTATTGATTTTAGTTTGACAAACAGACAGTCGGACAATGATATGGTCCTATAAGGTTTCATTTTTACTAATGGAACCGTAAAAAAGTTCAGAATTAAGCGGGAGCGTAGTTCTAGAGGGGCATATTGGGAATTATAATGGGATTCTGGGTAGTTTTAAAATTTTTGGTCACACACTTTGAAGCCCATGCAGCCAATGATGATGTTCAAATAGGTTTCTATAATTTTAATAATAAAAAAATCGGTTGTTTAAAGTCGGTTTACTGACGAAAGTTGAACGTGACAACGTCATAAGAAAATGGAACGCCTCACAGCTAGGTAACGCCGCATATGTCATCTTTTTTCGTTCTTGCAGCCGGCTCCATCGAATTATAAGACGTTTTCACGTCAATAATAATAATATAAGTTTTATTTCAGTGAGTTCCATATCGAGTTATTAACAATGATAGCTTATATTCTAGTGTTAGTAGTTTTAATATTCTTTAAACATTTTAACTACTATAGTGGATTCACTGAGAATACACTCAGGATACCATTGGTGCTGCTTCGGAGGCGGTTTAATGCAGAGGCACACCGTTTCCTTATGATGGCTGCGAAGCCGTCAATCTGTGCCTCAGCGAACATATCCGAGGCGCTACAACGCCAGGGCAGCCCCATCAGCACCCTGAATGCATTATTATACTGGACACGCAAATCGTTGTACACCCGCCGGGTAAAGTAATTTTACGTGAAACCTATATTTTAAAACTGAACATGGGCTTATTTCTGATTTCACAAGAAAAAAGATATAATTATCTGGTGATCATCATCATCATTATCATCATCGTCATCCTCGTCGTTATCACCATCATCATCATCATTATCATCATCGTCATCCTTGTCATTATTACTATCATCATCATCATTATCATCATCATCATCCTCGTCGCTATCATCATCAACATCATCATTATCAGCCTGTTTTCCTACTACTCATATCTTGATTCTTTTCCGTCGCGAACGAGGCATTTACCCTAGAACCATATTTTATAATATAATATGTGGCTCAATGGTAAGCACGTTGGCGCTCAAGCCGGAGGTTGCGGGTTCGAATCCCGCCAGGTAAAAAAAAGTTTTCTGTGAACCTGGGTCATGGATGTGTATTAAATATAATAAGATGTATTATGTAATAAAAGTATGTATCGTATAAATATATTAAATATAATTCCGTTGTCTGGTACCCGTAACACAAGTTCTTTGAAACTTGCCGCGGAACGTGGTGTAAAAGCGTCCATAGATATTATTATTATAATATGTGACCCACTAGCACTTCAACGTGATACTATTTTCACTCTCTGACCAACTGCGATCAGCCTTCTACATGGAAAATCTTATAAAACGAACCATCATTTTAACTGGTACATAAAAATAATATGTACATGTGTACTAGAATCTGGATAACGATCATATGTACTAGAGTAGTTAAAAAGCTCTGTAAAACCGACATAAAATATGCATGCTAAGTAGAAACATAAAAAGCTACATAAAGCTTTACTGCACCGATTTGTCCTATTTTAAGTAAGCTTGTTTTTAATTTATTCGGACTTTCCGAATGAATGAACAAAGTTTATTAACTCAACCGAAACTTTCAGTACTTTATAATAGTTGGTTGAAAGTCAGTTGCTTTCCTAAATGTTGCTTCATCATCATCAGGATGCATCTTTCTCACACTTGTAGTCATAGACCTGTTTCAAGGAACTTTAATTTTCTGTATACTTATTCCAATTTTTTACATTAGTAAGAAATACCGAGCTAGACTGCGCAAGAATAGAGAACGCATCGCAACCAAAACCTATCGATGGATACTTTTTGGAACAAAGTTCCTTATGGGGCATTGCGGAGGGGTACCCTGGTACCCTAGCCGGCAAAAAACGTCCGTAGTGTTAAATAAAAGTGTAAGATTTTTATATAATAAACATTCGATAATCGATACATTCGATAATTACTCTATCTGGCGGTTAAAAGGCAGGTGTGCATGGTTTTTTTTTATAAAAAAATTTTTTTACACCGGGAAATGCTCACAGAACAGGTATTGATAATTATTATTTATTGAAAATCATACGTTTATTTTATATATACCATCTTACGACTAAATGAAACGCCGTGGCCTAGATCTAGAACAAAAGATTAGTTACGGGAAACTCTATATGAGCAATGTTGACAACTCATATGAAATAACTGAAAGGGTACACCAAAAAACTCGACTCAATAACAAAGTCCTGGAAACGGCTTAATTGTTTTTTTTTTTTGCAACCGAGCAGTCAGAGCCTTACAGTGACTACCGACGCCCATAGATCGCGATCGCACAATCAAGTTACGCAGATGCGTTGCCCTCCTTATCCCCCTCCCCCAATGAGCCACCGGAAACTCGCAAACCGTACGAAACGCGACAGCATAGCTGTCACTTGACGCCGGTGATATGTGAGCGAGAGGTACCACCCCGGTCGTGCCGGCCCAAGTCGGCTGCATAGCAGCATGGCACTACCTCTTTCAACTTTTATAAAGCGTGTCTAATAACTACAGCTGGAAAAATAGTTGTCAAATAAAAAATCGTATTTAAATCGGCTTATACATTAAAGAGCTGCTGTGCTACCGACATACATATCTGTCAAACTTGTAATACCCCTCTTAGCGCCGTAGGTTAAAAATCGATACTAATAAAATACCTTCATGATGTCGGTAAGAAATTGATTTGGACAAGATAGGCTAATGGTATTTTAAATATCAGATATGACGTCGCCTTCATGTTACGAAACAGTTTGGTACAGTCACCTGCAATAATATTATCTTAACATAATTTTAAAATGATATCAATTTTCACTTTTCAATTTACTTACCTAATAATAATAAAAGCCTTTTATTCCAGAACTTATAACATCAATTAACACTATAACTAGTTTGAATAAGACTTATAAAAGATCCCTAAGTTCGGTGTGCCTTTTGGCATAGGCCTCCTCCAATTCCTTCCAGTGAACCCTATCTCTGGCCACTCTCAACCAGAGTGGACCTGCTGCGGCGGTGGACTCAGCCCAGCACACACTCGAGCTGTGCCCGAGATGGGCGGCGCTGCGTCACAGTCTGACATCAGTCATCGAAAAAGTCTTGTCTCTGCCGAGCGTCATCTCCGCGATACTCGGTGACGACGAGTCCTGGACGGCGATGGTCTCCTTCTGCGAGGCAGTAATGTCCCAGAAGGAGGTCGACGAGCGGGTGAGAGAGGAGGCCGCCGACGAGGCCTCCTCCCGCGGGCGACGAACGGGGGTGCATAGGAGGCGCTATTTAATGCGCCTTCAGTAACGCCCCTGTGTTCGTGTCGGGCTCAGGATGGGAACCTGGGTCTGTATGGCACGACGTCGTGGGGACTGCTTAGTAGCGGCCGGATAGTCCCCCCCTACGAGGAGTAGTCTGGCCTTCGCCGGGGCCAGCCTTTCGCTGAGGTGATCCTGTCCGTTGCCTGCATATCCGGGACCCTTAAAAAAGCGGCTGAAGGCGTTCGCAGTGGTTTTAGTTAGGGTGGGCACTCCCAGGTGCGAGTCCCACATTGGTTCAGGATCTACCCGAAGATCCTGGCTGCATCCATAAGGATTTCCCTGCGAAAAAATAAATACAAAAAAAAGAGTGGACCTGCTGTCTGCTTCAAGTCATCTTCCCACCTCTTGACTTGACGACCCCTGTTTCTTTTGCCATCTCTTGGATGCCAAATGGTAACCTGCTTACTCCACTTGTCGAACGGATGACGTAGCATGTGCCCAGTCCATCTTCATTTTTGCTGGTCTATCCGAGTTAGAATGTCTGTAAGTTTTGTTTTTGTTCTAATGTCTATGTTTCTGACTCTGTCCTTTTTCTTTATACCTAACATGCTTCTCTCCATGCCCCGTTGACATCTTGCTAGTATTTCCCTGTGATGTTGGGTTACTGACCAAGTTTCATATCCGTACGTAATAACTGGCAGGATGCATACATCAAATGTTTTCCTTTTTATATGGTTGCCATGTTCCTTGCTTTTCATTATTTTTGGGACTTTATTGCTCTAGTTACCTCCGAGACCAAGATCTCTGGCACCTCGGTTACTTCCATTTCATTTACTACGTTTATTTTCGAAATTTTAGATAGTGCTGAATCGATTTTTTCTGTGTACAAGAGGCGGTGGTAGTCTGTGGCTAGTTTTTGAATTGCGTGCCGATTTGTTATAAGAGTCTCGTTTTTTCTTAATTTTGGTATCCATTCTTTACCACGTTCGCTTAGTAGTCTTAGAGCCTTCCTTGTGCCTCCTGTTTTTCTTATATGCTCTTCCAATACTTTTGTTATTTTCTCTTTGCGATCATTCCTCATATTCGCCTTAATTTCTTGACTGATTTTTGCAATTTTCTCACGTCTTTCTTTTCCTTTTTGAGTTGTTAATAGTTTTTTTCGTTCATCAATTAAATCCAGTAGTCGTTGGCTTAAGTAACTTTCTTTACTTCTATGTTTGGTGATTGTCATATCTTTCAGTTTGTTCTGTATTTTCCTGTATTTTATTTTGGTTTCCATTGTGGAGTTTACAATTTCGTTAAACCATTCAATCGTGTAGGAATTAATATTTATATGACCAGTACTGTATTCTGAGGGGTGATTGAACTTATTGTTACTTGATATTAGTTTCCTTCTGGCTGCTTTGTTTTGGTTTGGTTTCAGGCAACCTCGTACCATGCGGTGGTCTGTGTTAAAGTTAAGGTTTTTTATTATGCCGGTGTCTGTGAATGCTCTTACTTTATTGGTTAAAATAAAGTCGATTTCTGTCTTGTAT
The DNA here is from genome assembly GCA_963853865.1 of Helleia helle. NCBI lineage: Eukaryota > Metazoa > Arthropoda > Insecta > Lepidoptera > Lycaenidae > Helleia > Helleia helle. Next base: position 8,084,060 of record OY971436.1, read on the forward strand.
TTACCATCTGGGGAGGACCAAGTCCATTTATTGTTTCTACTTACCTAATATGTAAATAAAAAAAAACATAATGCAATATCAAAAGACTCTGGTCTATGCCTCAGACAAACTTACCTCCTTTTACCCAACCCGACGCCAGAATCCCGTGTGGTCGCAGACTTAACGGTTGGCAACGTCCCACTATTACAAACTAAAAGTGAGCCAAATCGGCTCACACTAATCCGAAGTAGCATTAGATCATTCCAAAAAAAACCTCCTTTTATATCGGGAATCAAAAGTATATGCCAAACTGATAAATAGAAAGATAAGTTATTTTTATCTATATGCTGTTACGGTTGCCAGAATAATGCTCGGTCTGGATTTATAGAATCTATTTCAGTTCAAAAGATACAAGTGAGAGATGGGGAATGAGAAAGATGGATGTAGAAAAGACTTTGTCGTAAGGTTCCAATGATAAGAATATATAACTTTGATTAAGAAACCCTGACAGTACTAGGCTACTTTTACCGGTGTGAGGGAAGCGCTGTGCCGCGCTCCCGGCTGCATGGGTACCACCATCTTGCTTGTTTCTCTCGTGAAACAGCTTTGCTGTGTTTCGGAGAGAAGGGCAAGACGGGCAGTGTAATTACTGGCACCGAGACTAAACATCTTATGCATCTTATGAGTTGCCTGGGCTCGTTCCAGGTAAACTAGTTTATGTTCATGGGCGACGTCGACCACTTACCATCAGGTGGCATTTGCCAGTTTGCTATCCAACTAACATAAAAAAACTAGGTCCATAAAATTCGCGAATAACCGCGTACTGACTGAGCGAGCAGCTCGTGAGGCAGCCTCGAACATTTGCCATGAGCAATCAGTTTAACGTAAAGGCGAATAAATAATTCCGTCGTTCGTCGGCGAGGCACGTCCTGACTGACAGAGCATTTGCATCGCGCGGCTCCGGGAGGCTGCTCGCTCAGTCAGTACGTGGGCTATTTCGGAAGCTTTTCAAGTGCATAGGTGTCAGAAATGTTGATTTGGTGACGTAATTTTTATTGTACATCATCAAGTTTTTTTATCCACACAGTCCCAATGAACGCCAAGGCTTACCTATGCGTTATATTATATTATTTTCACGTGTTCACCAACAGTTCATTTTGACATCTAATAAATCAATGAACGCCGACTGCATGCACGAAATATTGTCCCGTTATAGTAGAAGAGCTGGCACCAATTTTTGGGCCGTAAGCGTACAATGAGCGTTATGCTCATGCTTGATAAACTGTCGTCCGTAAACCAACTTTACAGACCGGCTATTTTTGTAGTAATCAGTTGCATGTACTTACTTATTTTTTAATGAGAAATTTAACAATGTACCTAATTAACTACGATATACCAAAAACTAGGTCGTAAAAATGTATTACCAACCAGCTAATGTACTGTGTAAATATTTGCATAAATGAAATGGCCATATTGTACTAAAATTTGTAAGATACGTTTTTCTATTCATACATAAATTTTCCCAACGGGAGTTAGTTACACGTATCGTAGCGTCGTGTAAGCTAATATTATAAAGAGCTAGTGCCATGCTATTGCAGACGAATTGTGCCGGCACGACCGGGGTGGTACCTCTCTCACATAATACCAGCGTAAAGTAACAGCTATGCTGTCGCGTTTCGTACATATTATACATTGCCCTCCTTTTCCCTATCCCGCAATGAGCCACCGGAACACTACCTTACAACCATCTGAACAGATTTCCTCTAACAAATTTTATTTGTACATTTTCCTTACCCAGTAAACGTTAGTATAAAGACACTTCACACTGATTTTGTTTATCTTATATTAACGTAATGTTTGTTCACAAAGTTTCTATATTTATCTAAATAATTATGATTAAACTTTCTTAATTAATTCCATTAAAAGGATGAGCCTGAATCGTGCTTAATGGGGAGACGGCCGTAATATTAAATGATGTGGTACTTATCTTTTGTTTGGTTATGTGGCCGTGTAGATCAACGGTAAATGTTTGATTATAACATTCTTCTATGCATCACATGTGATACGCCATCAACCTCTACACATGGTAACTTAGGTTCGTATCCGATACGAGTAGACGCCAACCAGACCACGCAAACAGCGGTAACACTACGCTACCGTTAGATTTTACGAGTACCACGCATAACCCGCCTCCCTCTCTTGAGGATGTGATGAGGGCCGGCCCTCATGATGATAGGTTAAATTCAACCGAAAAAGATTCCTCGACCGTATCCAATTTGACTAGTCTAAATCCTACTCTCCCAGTTGCGCGCGCGATGTGCCGCGCCACCTGCGGGGTGGGGCTGGGGGCGATTGCCTATCGAATAATTCTTAGGTGAGCCATGCTCATCTACTATTCCGATTGAGCTTAAAGGCCATCAGGCCAAAAAGTCTAGGCCTTTCGAAAAAATAGTGTATGTGACTGAACTCCTCCCAGGGCTAGAGCGATTTTGATAATATTTTTTACTATCAACATTTCGGTCTACTACAAAATGTATTATACAGGACGACGTCTGGTCAGCTAGCAATATACATACATATGCACAGTGGAATGGATCGAGGTCGCGCCGTGCAGCAATACGGATCACACCGTAATGCACGGTAAGGCAAGATGTCTTGGGTTGAAGCTTCGCAGGTGTTTATATTTCATTACCGGCTATATTATTGTCTAATTGTATAAAAAAGATAAAAAGAACTCGCGGCGTGCGCAGGACCGTTATTATAAGGGTTAGCAGCGATATATTGGTTCCTATTCAGACTAATTTTTGCGATTACTGTGACGGTTATATAATTTTTATGGTGTTACTCCGGAGATGAATGTATTATCTTTCATTTGAAACCAAGATATACTCGCAGTGTGACTCTAATTCATTAAAATGGTTCTTGAAAATTAGTGATATTTGTAGAAAAATGTGATAGCGTCCTTAAAGCACGAAGCGCCACCGTGTGCACGGAGCGTCTCCGCACCGCGACGTCATGTAGTCAAGCCTATAGCTGAACGCCAAAACTACCGATAAGCCGTAGGTAGGTTTATCGTCTGGGTGCCTCTATCGCAAGCAGATCGTCGTCCCAACTTTTGCCGGACTATAAGAACAAATTGATAGAATCCTTAACATAAAAAAATCGATTGTCTGTAAAGACGATAGTTGAACGTGACAACGTCATAAGAAAATGGAACTCCTCAGAGCGAGGTAACACCGCATGTGTCATCTTTTTTCGTTCGTGCAGCCGGCTCCATCGAATTATAAGACGTTTTCACGTCAATAAAAAGCAGTTTAATCCCTATCCTTAAAGACGTTTAACGTTTCAACAAAATCTCTTCCATTTAGTTCTGTCGTAGTATTGTAAATAAAACGCTTTGTCGCACTCAGTATAAAAAGACCTTTATTATCTTCGATTTCGATATATTCCGAGATCGCGATACCGCCTAAACTAATCATACACATTATCTGAAAAATATCTGTTTGTGATGTAATAATAATAAAATGTTATATATGAATATTATGTACTACATATGACTTAGGACGTTAGGACTTAGTCCACATCTGGACTCATGATTAGGTATTTTTATAGCCTATCTGTTGCGCCATAAAATTGAAGAATAAATAGTTGGCCGCTACGGAAAATTTAGATGTTAAACATCGTAATAAAATATTAAAATTAAAAAACGAAAGATGAAATAAAATATGTGCGCACACACTGGGGCATCACGACATGACTGTGTCACGGCCCAACGGCCATCGCGTCAATAGACGTTTTACATAAAAAATACTGCAATAAATTATACCCTAGGTAGGTAGTTACGGCGATATGCGCGTTCAAAAACACAGCATTATTGTATTAGTAGAAATGTCTTTGTGATAACGTTATATTATAGTTGTGAAATGTATTACATCGGATGAGCAGTTTCGAAGATTGCATCACACATTTAAACAAACATTACCTCTCAATTAGTACTAGATGGTATCCGCAGCTTCGCCTGCGTTAACTCAGATTCACAGCCGTATCCATATCACAGGTATGATGATGATTATTTTTATAGCCTATGTCATAATCCAAGGTATAAGCCATCACCATTTTAACTTTCAGCCAAATCAGTGCAGCTGTTTTGCCGTAAAAGAACAACAAACATCCAAACATACAAAGTTTTGCCTCTTTTAAAGTAAACGTAAGTATTCGTATAGTATGAGAGACGCATGGTTCGATTTTTATTCGGCAGTATACACTTTCGTGACATTTCACTAGACTGAGTTTAGTGAAACGACATATCACTGATTTTATATTAGTATTTTGTCATATCACTAGATTTGTTTAGTAAGAAGACGTGGGAAATAAGAATATTCAACATCTGCCGGGATTTCGTGGTATCCCTAGGAATTTCGTGAAAACATTTTTTTTTATGTTAGTTGTATAGACAAACTGGAAAACGTACCACCTGATGGTAAGTGGTCGACGTCACCCATGAACATAAACTAGTTTACCTGGAACGAGCCCAAGCGACTCATTTATGTGTTGCCTATCCTGAGACATAAGATGTTAAGTCTCGGTGCCAGTAATTACACTGCCTGTCTTGCCCTTCTCTCCGAAACACAGCAAAGTTATTTCACGGGAGAAACAAGCAAGATGGTGGTACCCATGCAGCCGGGAGCGCGGCACGGCGCTTCCCTCCCACCGGTTGTGTATTGTATGTATTGAAAGTATAATATGAGATGAAATGAATATATCCAGTAGTTTAGTAATGGTATAAATAGCAGATTGGATAGCCATTTCTAGTATACTATTTTACCGGTGGGAGGGATGCCCATGTGTCGCACTTCCTGCATGGCACCACGGTTCTGTTTGTTTCTCCTGCGAAACAGCTTGCTGTATTCCAGAAGGAAGAGCAGGAAAGGCAGTGCAATCACTAGCACCGAAACTTACTATCTAACGTCTCAACCAAAGCACGATTTGTCTGGGCTAGTTTCAGATTAACTTGTTCACGTTCATGGGTGACGCTGACCACTTAGAAACAAGCATATCTGCCAGTTTGCCTTAACAACTAACTTAAAAGAAAAGGTACAGTTTTATTGTCAGTAAAACTATAGAATATATAATTATAATAAGTATTATCAACCCTTATCCAGGGTTCACTGCTGGCCTCGGGTCTCCTCTTCGAAATAAGGCGAGGAAGGTGTTGAGCCATAGTTCACCGATGCGCTGGCCCAATGTGGGTTGGTGAACTTCACACACCTTCAAAGACTTTTAATCTCATCAGACGCAGGTTTGCGATGTTTCACCGGTGAGCAACTGATGGTCTCGTGTTCAGGTGCACGTAGAAATTTATAAAACCCCATTTCAGGCATCACAGGGGTCAGGATCGAACCCGGACCTATCACTCAAGAGGCTGAGCCCATACCCACTAGACCATCGTCACTCGAAACTATAGAATGTGCAGTAAATGACACGATGCTATTCATCATACCAGAAGATTAATTAAAAATGTGGCAGTAATTGTCACTAATGCTCTTGTCCACTCTCATGTTTAAGTAATTAAAAACTAGAGTCATGTGTAGCTTCAATTGTAAAAAATACTAGCTTTCCCGCAGCTTCGCCCGTATAACTTATATTTACTACCGTATCTAGATTGATGACGAAAGAAGTATTATTTGTATAACTATACTTTGCAGTTTACAAGTAATTCTGTCAGTGCCAAAGCCGGGGAGTAACATCATATTTATAAATTATTATGTAATTATAATAATATAATGCACGTTAAATTTTATTTTTTAATTTTAATTGGTAAAAATTTTTTCGACTTTTTTTTTGATTTGATTTTAGTATTATTATTTATGTCATTTAAATTTTAATATTTATATTGTACTGCTATGGGTAAAACCCAAATTATATTATGCTTTATTTTTGAGTAAAACTTCTTCATTATACTTGTGATTTCAAATTTCGATGAAACTAAAGAGTTACACTAAAATGAGACAAACATAATATTCATAAGTAGGATTAAACCTGTGAAAAAATGAGATAGAATGCAAAAATAAAACTTATAAGTCGAAAAAAAATAAAAACCATCAAAACATAACTTGTAAAAAAGTCTCGCCACTCAGTTCCACCGAAAAAAGTTAAGAGGTCCAAGAAATACGAAGTCGGTTAATTTATTCAGTCCCTACTTAAGGGACCTTCTGTCTTAAGTTATTACGTAATTAGCTAAGCTAACAACATCCTATAGTGACCATATCAATATTAAAAATATTTTATGTTTTAAATAAAAGGAATGACTTGGCCATCGCATGAAAACACAACATATCTCACAAGTAATACACACTATATTTAATTAGATTTTTAGTTTTTATAATCTGTCATTTGAGGGGATAGATGACAAATTATAAAAAACTAAAAATCGAAGATTAAGCTCGTTGAAGTGGCAATGGGCTGGTCATATACACAGGAGAACGGATAAGGTTCAAGAGTGGAGACCGCGTTCGGGTAGACGAAGTGTTGGTCGGCCATTAACCAGGTGGGAAGACGATCTCCATACAGTGGCCTGTCCGTGTTGGATGAGAGTGGCAGAGGGATTGGTCGTCTTGGCGTTCTTTGAGGGAGGCCTATGTTTAGCAGTGATGGCTGATGATGATGATAATAATCTGTCAATCTATTGCCCTCGAATCGGTTAATTTTTCCCCTTTTTCGGTGGAGAGCTTTTTAGTAGCAACACTTATTAATGTCAGGATTCAACGGAACAAAAAATTATAGTTTAATTATAATTTAATCTATTAGTTCAAATTGAATAAAATTAGAAATGCTGTGCTTATACAAATTAGTTATGGGTGATTGAAAATAGCCTGTACTGCTTCGAGAAAAGAATAATTATTTTATGGTTCTGCTTTTTTTCTAGACTTGGCGGACACCTATATTATAATTTTCGCACTCGAAGGCGTTTTTATAAAGGGTACTATAATTAAAGCTTCACTTCTGCTGTGTGTAAATTGCACACACTATTTTATATAGAATAAGAGGCAAACGGATGTTTATAGGAAATTTTTATTGTTTCAAGGATTAAAAATGAGAAATAAAACAACAAAAATCCTTTTTCTATTTTTACAATAAGAGTACTTAAAACTGGTTGTGATAAGGTTGTAATTCAAGTATTCTTACTTTAGTATTATACAACCTTTACAAAACACTGAGACGTGTATACAATAACCGATAATTTCGTGGCGAATTTTCATCCTATTGCGGAAGTTTAATCAATCACTTTTTCAAAGCTTTTTAAGCGAAGCTTTCCCGAAGCTTCCGCTCAAATTAAGCGATCCGAAGTCTGTTCTACTTCATTAAAGTAAGTGCAGAATTTAAAATATGTCACAACTTAGAAGTATTGTATATTAGAACTAGCTTTTGTCCGCAACTTCGCCCGTTAAATTAGATTTACTGCCGTATTCGGATTGATTATGGTGGTTTTACAATCTATGTTATTTAGTGACAATGTAGAATGGCAGTGAAAGAGATTTTTATATTCAGATGCATAATTTCAAAGATAATCTCATACATCCCAAATTACTAACATATTTTATAATAATACTAGTGGCACTGACAGACTCATTATAATTAAACAATTTTAATGGATTTTATCGCGGTTTATTAAGATTTTTACAAGCCCGAGGTTTCGGATACTTTACAGCAACCATGGTCACGGGAGGACTCCTGAGGGTTGCTGTAAAGTATCCGAAACGTCGGGCTTATAAAAATCTTAATAAACCGCGATAAAATCCGTAAAAATTGTTTCATTATAATGAGTGAAATTCGCGTAAACATTAGAAGGCACTGACAGACGTTACTGAACAAAATATTTTTTTTGTGAATCTGAACCATTCTCGAATCCACTTGAACACACACAAAAAAAATCATCAAGATCGGTCCAGCCGCCTAGGAGGAATTCAGTGACATACACACGCACAGAAGAATTATAATAGTAAGATAATACAATAGTAAGAGGTCTTACCTCGGGGGCCGGCACAACCGGGATGGTACATTGGTCTCGCATAACACCGGCGTCAAGAGACAGATATGTTGTCGCATTTCTTGCGGTTTGTGAGTTTCCGGTGGCCCATTTGGAAGGAATAGGGAGGGCAACGCATCTGCATAATCTCTGGTTGAGCGGATGTGTATGGGCGTCGATAGTTGCTAAAAGGCTTCGACTGCTAGTTTTATCCCTCCTATGCTATAAAAAACATATCCCCGCCATGGTTCAAGCCTTGTCGTGGCGTGGGGGCTCAGTAGCCTAAGGTGAACCCAGCACCTTGGGCGAAGCCATTTGAACCGAGGGAACTGCTCTCTGTACCCAAGAGGGGTATAAGAAGAGATGACAAAAGAGCAGGGGGACAAGGAGTGAGTGTAGGAAAATCACCCCACTGTACTGTGCCGTTGGGAGGGTTTGTTCTGTGGTGCAGGAGAACTCCTCTGTGGATGTGACGTCGGTCCCTTGATGGACTGATAGCCGTTGAGGTGCCCTGTAGCTCAACAGATCCAGGGCACCTACTCAAAGGCGGCCATCTTTCGGTCGCAGCGAGCGCAGATGCTTAAGAGCATTTTGGGCGTAAAGTAAAAAGAATATCTAGAATATCGTGGCAGTATTTCGTATAATGAAAGTGTAGTTTTTACTACTTAGTCGTATATTCGCTATTGTATTTGTAATTAAAATTTAAGCTCGCATTTCGTAATACAACCATTAAATTTACTCTCGTTTCTTTGTTTTATTTAATAGGTAGAAAAAAATAGAGATATATGTATTTCCATTAACGACGAGTGGTGAGGCTCCATACATAGCGGTCGCGGGTTCGAAATTTAGTGATGCAACGGAAGTGTTATAACGGATGCAGAAACGGAAACAGATGTTAAAAGTAAATCTTAGCAGAAGCGGAAGCGGAAACGGAAACGGAAGCGGAAGTGCTATGAAAAAAAGCATATTTCTTTTTTAGATTTTTTACTTTATTTATACTTTAGTACTGAAAATTAAGTAAAAGCAAGTTATATTTAATTAAAAGTAATTTGGCCGCTTTTATACCTTTCAGTCTATTTCGGTGTTCTACGTATAATAAACCAGCTCCGCTAAATAATTGCTCACCGGCTACACTGCTGGGGGGAGCTGATAAGTATTGGCAAACTATTGGCAAAAAATGGGGGTATTTGTGCGCATTTCCTTTCCACCATATAAGAGAAAAGCCTATCTTTCCTTAAAGATATGCTTTTCTCTTTCTTGTACCTACTCCCGAAGGTGGGACTCTTAAAAAAGGAAATTGTCACCAACGACAGTAATTGTAGAAGAGTCCTGTATCGAGTCTTCATTTACACTTTTCATCGACTCCAATATTTGTAATGATTTTTTTTTTCGGATGGATCTATGCTAACGGCCCGAAGGCTCTAATGCTACATCGGATTAGTGTGAGCCCATTTGGCTCACTTTTGGTTTGTAAAAGTGGGGGGTTGCCCCCCGCCAATCGTGCAGTCTGCGACCACACGGCCTCCTGACGACGGGTTGGGATTTTGTAATGATGATAATTTGGAAGCGGAAGGCAGCCGCACTTCACCTCTCTCACCGCTGTAGACTTCTGTTTAGAGTTCTGTTAAAAGTTTGCGGAACCAGAAACGGAAACGAAAGTGAAAAAGCATGCAGAACTCCCGCGGATGCGGAAGCAGAAGCAGAGTTCTGTTGCAACACTAGTTCGAATCCCACCAAGTCATTTTACGTCCAACAGAACAGCTTTGAAATTCATACAAATTAATATACTAAGACGATCGACGAGCAGTTGGATGCGAGTGGCAAGGGATCAGTCGTCTTGGCGTTCATTATAGGAGCCTATGTTCAGCAGTGGATGGTTAGATGATAATAATGATGAAGGTACTGAAATTTGTAATAATTATAATTAATATTTATAATGGCGCTGTACAAAATTAAACAGATCCCTTTCGCTTTAGCGAGTACAAACATAATATTTTAGCGCATCTCGTAATAATCAAATTTAATGTGTACCGAAACTACTTGGTTTGGATTTTGTAGCTTATTATATTTACATTTCCATCAAACGAATCTCAAATTTAAGACGTACTTAAACTCGTGTTGTCCCTCTTTTTTTCTTTGAATCTGACACGTCGTAGCATGAGTTTAAGTACGTCTTACATTTGAGATTCGTTTGAGTATTTGGGGGTAAGTGTACTACTGAAAATTGTGTTACTTTCCATTGTATAAGAAGACTAACGACCGGGTCATTCAAGAAATGGCATGTGATAACGACATTCAAAAAATAAACGATATAATATACCTTCAGCGTAAGCTACTTTAAGTCCTATGAGTCCTACTTTTAGGTACCATGTGGTCATGCTACAACACTATTTATTACCGGTAGGTACCATGTATGGTATGGTTAACATACCAGTAGGGCTAGCATCCCCACCATGGTTCAGGCCTTGTCGTGGCGGTGGGGCTCAGTAACCTAGGGTGAGTGGTGCACCTTGGGTGATGCTAATTGGGCCGAGGGGGCTCTTTGTACCCCTCTTATAAGAAGAGGGGACGGAAGAGCAGGGGGCAAGGGGTGTGTATGGGAACCTCACCCCATTGTACTGTCCCGACGTTGGGAGGGGTTGTTCTGTGGTGCGGGACAGCCCCTCTGTGGAGGTGGCGTCGGTCCCTTGCGGAACTGACTAGCCGTCGAGGTGCCCTGTTTGTTTTCTAGATCCGGGGCACCTCACCAAAGGCGGCATTGGTGGCACTCGCCGGGTTTTAGTGGGGCGCAGCGAGTCCCACATACCCGCGTGGGGAGACCCACTCCCCGCGGGATGCCTCAGAGCATTTCCCGGCGATAAAGAAAAAAAAGGGCTAGCATACGCGCACGACAAAATTTTGTCTACCCCTTTTCTCGTATTACTTATATGAAATAATACGAGAAAAGCTGGACAAAATTTTGTCGTGCGCCCATGCTAGCCCTACAGGTAGGTCGTCGATAGTGTACTTAAAGTAACAATTATCATCATTATCAGCCTTTCCACTGTCGGATATAGGTATCCTTCAAATAACGCCAAAACGGCCGATCCCCGCAATGCGTACCATAACTAGCTGGAGGTCGACCGACCTTCCGAACGAACGAAAGACGATTATTTCAGGACCCCATTAGCCCATCACTATCAAGTAACAATAGCATCTATTGATTTTAAGTAAAATAAATACAGTGCCATCTAGGGACGTTCCAAAGAAGCGAAGCTTTATAACGCAATAATATAAATAAAGCAATTTACCGGTGGGAGGGAAGCACTGTGCCGCGCTACCGTCTGCATGGGTACCACCATCTTGCTTGTTTCTCCCGTGAAACAACTTCTGTGTTTCGGAGAGAAGGGCAAGACAGGCAGTGTAATTACTGGCACCGAGACTTAACATCTTATGTCTCAGGATAGGCAACACATAAATGAGTTGCCTGGGCTCGTTCCAGTTATACTAGTTTATGTTCATGGGCGACGTCGACCACTTAACATCAGGTGGTACGTTTGCCAGTTTGTCTATCCAACTAACATAAAAATATATATATAACGTAAAAATGCCGCGAGCACGCCGTGCGTTTAAGCAAAAAGTAAAATAAATAAATAAAATAAAATAAATAACAAAAATGAGTTCCGCTTTTTCAACCGCGTACTTCCCATTCCCGTGGGATTACAGGCATAAATAATTATAGCCCATAATATGTTATTCTCAGGCTCGGAGGAATCGCCAGGGTGTCATCACTGTAGCAGTGAAGAGGACACTGCTACAGTGATCACACCTTGGCGGAGTGCCCTGCGTGGGCGCCAGAAAGGGCGGACCTCGTGGCCGAGGTCGGCGCCGACCTTTCACTCCCTGCGGTCATCCGGCAGTGACCGGCAGTGAGAGTGCATGGGAGGCAGTCCTCTCCTTCTGCGAAGTCGTGATGCCGCAGAAGGAGGAGGCGGAGCGGGTGAGGGAGCGCAATGGCGCCCCTTCTCGCAGGAGAGCGAGGCGGCGACAGGCGTTCGCACCGCCGTGAGGGACCTGTGCGTGGCCGATCGGGGGACCTGCCGCGCGCGCGTAAGGTTCGTGCTATAAGGCACCCTTAGGTGTTCGGGGTGCCTTAAGTGGAGTAGGAGGAGGGAACGCCATCACCTGCCTTCAGAGGAGAGTGCCTCCAGGCACACCGTCGCCGGTGCGGACCATACCATAGTTCCCGCACCGGGCCAGCACGATTAGAAGAACACCGCTGGGGTTTAGTGGGTAGAGCCTGCGCCCAATTTACCATCTTTTCGGGCGCAGAGAGTCCCACATAACCCCCGAGCTCCCCCGAGCCCGGAGGTATGCATAAGAGCATTACCCAGCGGGAACAAAAAAAAATGTTATTCTGATGTTATAAGCTATGTTATCGTAAAGTTTCATCAAAATATATTCAATAGATTTTGCATGGAAGAGAGACAAACATGTTATTATATGCATTGTTTTGTAATATTTACGCAAATTTCACTCATTATAATAAAACAACTTTTGCGGATTAAGGAGGTTTATTAAGATTACCTTTTTTGTGTCATAGGAAGGCAATGGAGCAGTGGGAGCCTTATGGTGACTATAACGCACGCCTAAAGTCATCTGCACAACCAGAAGTTATGCAGATGCGTTGTCCTCCTTTTCCCTACCCCCCCCCCCCCCCCAATGGGCTACCGTTAACTCACAAACCGCACGAAACGCGACGGCATAGCTGTCACTTGACGCCAGTGTTATGCGAGCGAGACGTACCACCCCGGTCGTGCGGGCCCAATTCGGCTTAAAGCAGCATGGCACTACCTCTTACAACCTGCCCGTTGTTTCAGATACTTTACAGCAACGACCGACACGGACACACGAAACGTTCGGTATATAAAATCTTAATAATCCGTGATGAAATCCGCAAAAGTTGTTCCGTTTTTAAAATGTATATATTTTTAACCGACTTCAAAAAGGAGGAGGTTATCAATTCGTCGGAATCTTTTGTCACTCCACCTAACTTCTACTTGACCGTCCCTTGTTAAATGGATGTTTATGTCCCCTTAAAACTAAACTGTACTTGACGCGAAAACTTTAACACATTAAGAGGCCTAAACGAGATCGGCCTGATGAATTAATATCCACTCTGAGGCCCAGATAAGGCCTAGATTGATCTGGGTCATTCAAGGTTTATTAATTTTAGTTAATTATAGTTGAAAATTGAACTAACCTAAAATTGAACTGGTATTAGCCATTATTAGCCGGCTACACATCGATGCATTTCCTAACTTGATAATACGTCATACATGATCAAAGGCGACATTAGATTATCTTGGAGGATAATTTTTAGCTAAGTAGGTAGATAATTTGTGTAGCGTAATGTATATAAAATATAAACTACTAACCAATCACACTAAACATTTATTTGATACTTCCTTATATACTACATAGGCTGCACTAAAAGTATCGGGAATGAAATATTTCCACTGTTCCTGTCATATTAAAATCGTTTTAATTGAAAAATCCTTGGTTTTAAAAATCGAATACCATTTATTTATTTAAAAAAAGATTCTCGGTCTTGTCACAAGGTCTTGTCAAACTTGTTTAGTCGTTGAGAAAATGGAATTGACTCGAGAAAATTCTAGAGCGATGATTTATTATGACTTTCGAAGTGGTTTAACACAAAAACAGTGTGTTGACCGGATGATTTCTGCATTTGGTGATGAAGCCCTATCCAAAACCACAATTTATCGCTGGTTTGCTGAATTTCAACGTTGACGTGTCAAGCTCAGTGATGATCCCCGTCAAGGTCGTCCAAAAACTGCAGTCACCCAAGAAAACGTTGATGCTGTGCGTAAGCTGATTGAGGAAGTTCGACATATGACATACCGCGAAATTCAGGCAACTTTAGACATTGCCATGAGTCAAATACAAATAATCTTGCATGAACAATTAGGTGTAAAAAAGTTGTTTTGCCGATGGATAGCGCATTTGCTCTGTGAAGAGAAAAAAGCGGCTCGCGTTACTTGGTGCGTCAGAACTCTCGAAAGATTCCACGCAGGATCCTCAAATGCTGTATACAACATCGTATTAGGTGACGAATCCTGGATATACGCGTACGAACCCGAAACAAAAAACAAGTCACGAGTTTGGGTGTTCGAAAATTAGTTAAAGCCAACAAGAATTGTTCGTTCACGAAGTGATGCAAAAAAAATGGTGGCCACGTTTGTCTCCAAAACCGACCATGTTGCAACTATTCCTCTTGAGGGACAAAGAACGGTTAATGCAGAATGGTATGCTAGCATTTGTTTGCCACAGGTCGTTTCTGAACTCCGTAAAGAGAACTGCAACCACCGCATCATCCTCCATCACGACAATGCGAGTTCTCACACCGCGCACAGAACAAAAGAGTTTTTAGAGCAAGAAAACATAGAATTATTAGACCATCCGCCGTACAGCCCCGACCTAAGCCCTAATGATTTCTATATTTTCCTAAAATAAAGAATAAATTGCGTGGTCAGAGATTTTCATCGCCCGAAGAAGCTGTGGACGCCTACAAAACGGCCATTTTGGAGACCCCAACTTCCGAATGGAATGGTTGCTTCAATGATTGGTTCCATCGTATGGAAAAATGTGTCAAATTTCGCGGACAATACTTCGAAAAGCAATAAATACATTTTTAAATAGTATCTAATGTTGTGTCACTTCCTTGATTCCCGAAATTTTCAGTGCCACCCTCGTAAAACTTTGTAGAAGCAAGAAATATAAATTTTATTATATGCTTTTTATCTGAGAAAAAGTCTCAGTTGAATACCGGAATTGTATAATGGCGGCAGGAACAGGCATTGCCAAAGAACATGCACCACTTAAATGCTTAATAATTTACTGGAGAAGGTTAAGAAATGTACTGGCTATTGAGCAAGTGTCCATGATTTAAACTGTTTTTTTTTTGTAATCTTTATCTTTATATATATATATTTCTTGTGTGCGTGTGTATGTCACTGAACTCCTCCTAGACGGTTGGACCGATTTTGATGAAATTTTTTGTGTGAGTTCAAGGGCATTTGAGGAAGGTTTAGATTCACAAAAAAATATATTTTGTACAGGACAACGTCTGTCGGTGCCACTAGTATGTATATATATTTCTTGTGTGCGTGTGTATGTCACTGAACTCCTCCTAGACGGCTGGACCGATTTTGATGAAATTTTTTGTGTGAGTTCAAGGCGATTCGAGGATGGTTTAGATTCACAAAAAAAATATTTTGTACAGGACAACGTTTGTCGGTGCCACTAGTTTACTATAAATATTTTTATGTATTTTTATTGAAGTGAAAACTTCTTTGCCATCATTGTGATTTGAAAGTCGATGAAACGAAAAAGCGACAGTAAAAAGAGACAGACACAAATTCATAAGATATAACGTGGGAGAAAATGAGATAGGAAGCATTATACAGTTTTCTTGTGTTCGTGATTTTTTAAGGTTTTACTGCTACCACGTGTGAATTGCACACATTTTTTTTATTATTATGGGTATATAGCCTTACGCGTGGCAAACTATCGAACATATATATATAAATTATGATTAAAAACTTTTTACTTATTTTATCGCAGTTTGTTAAAAGTTTTAAAGCAAACCTCTCCCACGGTTTTTTTAGTATCCGAAACATCGGGCACGTAACAATCATATTATAGACTATCATCATCATCATCATCATCATCATCAGCCTCTATCCGTCCACTGCTGAACATAGGCCTCCCTCAATGAACGCCAAGATGGCCGATCCCTTGCCACTCGCATAAGATATTTAAAAGATATTAAAAATGTCATTTAATTATAATGAGTAATATTCACGTAGTATATAAAACATTGCTTATCTTGATTTGATTAAAAAAGCGAGAGTAAAAGAGTAAAGTAAAGTAAAGTAAAGTAGAGTAAAGTAAAGTAGAGTAAAGTAAAGTAGAGTAAAGTAAAGTAGAGTAAAGTAAAAAGTAAAGCTATTGTTCGTTGTATTACTATTGTTGTTTTGGAAGTTCAAGCTAAAATAAAAATGTTGAAATGACAAACGTTGCCCTTTTTCACTTCAATATTTCACAAAAAAAATTCCATGTGTCAATTCTATCGAAGTTTTTTTTTTCATTATAGTGAGTGAAATTCACGTAAATATCTGAAAACTACATCGAACTTTTGTTCATGCGACAGCCACGCTTAATAAATACCAGTTACCGCCTGAACCAACTTTTATAGATAGGCAAACGGACCGACGAGCCATAAGATGGTAAGTGGGCAGTATTGCCCATGAACACAAGGACCAGGGACGCAGGCAACTCATTCACGTGTTGCCTATCCTAAGAAGGTAAGTCTCGGTGTCAGTAGCTGTCTATCCTGCCCTTCTCTCCGAAACATTGGAAAGCTATTTCACGGAAGCTAAAAGCAGAATGATCGCCCCCTTTCTCACCATGGTACAGGCCTTGACGTGCGGTGGGGCTCAGTAGCCTAGGATGAGCCCAACACCTTAGACGAAGCTAATTGAGCCAAGGGGGCTCTTTGTACCCCTCTTATAAGAAGTGGGGACAAAAGATCAGGGGGCAAAGGGCGAGGACGGGAACCTCACCCCATTGTACTGCTCGACATTGGGAGGGGTTGTTCTGTGGTGCGGAGCAATCCCTCTGTGGAGGTGGCGTCGGTCCCTTGGGGGACTGACTAGCCGTCGAGGTGCCCTGTTAGTTCATTAGATCTGGGGCACCTCACCAAAGGCGGCATTGGTGGTACCCCACCCCCGCACATACCCGCGTGGGGAGACCCACTCCCCGCGGGATGCCTCAAAGCATTTCCCAGCGTTAAAGAAAAAAAACAAAGGATGGTGGTGCCCATGCAGACGAGAGCGCGACACAACGCGTCCCTTCCACATGTTAAAACGGATACCAGTTGCCGCACAAGCCAACTCTCTCAAGCCTCTACATTAACTTATCGAACCATTCAACCATATTTATGATCAAACGGCTCTTACTCGAAACCCAATCACGTATATTATAACCTTACCAAAAATATGTAGATACAATGTAAGTACCACTTTAGGCAAATAACATACACACTCAAATACTTTGGCTACATTCCAATAACATCTTTGCTTACGAGATACTTTGAGGGTTCCTCAAAATGACAAAACGGAACCCATGTACTGCTTATAGGATCACTCCGCTGTCCGTTTGTCGATTAGTCAAAAGAAACCTAAAGGCACTTCCCATTTAAATAGAATCATGAAGTTTGGTTGGCTAGGTATCACAACATCCCCACCATGGTTCAGGCCTTGTCGTGGCGGTGCAGTGGGACTCAGAAGCCTAAGATGGATCCAGACCACCTTGGGCGAAGCGAATTGAGCCGAGGTGCTCTTTGTAAAAAGAGGATGGGAACATCACCCCATTTTACTGTCCCGACGTTGGGAGTGGTTGTTCTGTGGTGCGGGACAACCCCTCTGTGTAGGTGGCGTCGGTCCCTTGAGGGACTAACTAGCTGTTGAGGTGCCCTGTTTGCTTACCAGATCCGGGGCACCGGATACGGATCTAGTAAACAAAAATCATACGGATCTAATGAGCAAACAGGGCACCTGTTTGCTCATTAGATCCGTAGCACCTCACCAAAGCGGCATTGGCGGCACTCGCCGAGGTTTAGTGGGTAGAGCAGTGTCCGTCTTACTACCTTTCGGGTGCAGCGGGCCCAAATCTGGGGACACCCACTCCCCCGCGGGACGCCTCAGAGCATTATCCAGCGTAAAAGAAAAATAAATGTCTCACAACATGAGTAAGGGAAAAAATCTGAAATATTAAACAAAAAATAGTTTTTGGAACCCTCAGAGCTTGGGTCAAACTCGCTCTTGCCTGTTTTTTAGACTTTGAGTAAAATTATCAAAATTATCTTCTCCGCAATGGGACCCCATCCTAATCCCACTAACAAAATACGGATACTCACCGTGGAACGTGAGAGGAATACCACGGATAGGATTTTTGTAAGGAATTTCATCGACTCAAATAATCCTTTTGGGGACAGAATTTTACGAGTGTCAAAATGTTTTCAAATTGTGGTTTACTTTACTTTTAAATAAGAATAAGAGGTTTTATTTGTATTTTATGCCCTTCCATTGAAGTATAATTATGCTCTTATTTTGACGACCTCTGTCTGCTCAAGGTTAGCGCCTTGGCGCTCAAGCCGGAGGTACCTGGTTCGAATCCCACCAGGCAACTAAAAGTGTTATGTGTTCCTGGGTCATGGATGTGTATTAAATATGTGTATTATATAATAAAAATCTTAAATATATAGTATAAATATTTCCGTCGTCTGGTACCCGTAACACAAGTTCTTCGAGGACTTACCACTGGACCAGATTGACGTGATGTAAAAGCGTCCATATATATTATTATTATTATTTCTTGTTGCTCTTTGTATACTTGCTAGTTTTGAATTGGAAATAATTTATGTTAGTTTTTGTTCTTTACATTTACGTAGATATTAATAAAAATTAAAAAAAATATATCGATAATTTTGACTCAAACAGAAGTTATCTGTGAAACTTGGAGTAAATCAAGATTTCTCTCAACAATTTCTGTTAAAATTAAAATCTTAAACTCGTGTTGTCCCTCTATTTTCTTTGAATCTGACACGTCGTAGCATGAGTTTAAGTACGTCTTAAATTTGAGATTCGTTTGAGTATTTGGGGGATAGCGCCTAAAACTATTTAAAACGGTATATTTACCATGTTTTTCATTTTTATTTCGCGAAGCTCGATATTTCGACATTATCTACGAATGTCTTGTTCACGAGACGTTAAAACTGAAATACATGGTAATATTCCGTTTTGACAGTTCGTGTCAATTTAAATCCTATGCATCTATAGTCCTCTATCTCCGTGCAGTGGCCGGTTGGCTGGACGTGCAAAATTAGCCGTCTTGGCGTTTATTAAACGAGGCCAATGTCCAACAGTGGGCAGAAGAAAACTGATTGAAATGATCATGAATGAATTTTCCTAGTAATATTATAAACGCGAAAGTTTGTATGAATGGATGTTTGTTACTTTTTTACGCAAGAACTATTGAAATAATGAAACTTTAAATTAACATAGCATATACATTATAGTGAGTGGCGATGGTCTAATGGGCTTGGCCTCTTGAGTGAGAGGTGCGGGTTCGATCCTGACCTCTGTGATGCCTTGAAATGGGATTTTCTTTTCTACGTGCACTTGAACATGAGACCATCGCTTGCTCACCGGTGAAACCTGCATGCCTGATAAGATTAAAAGTCTTTCAAAGTGTGTGAAGTTCACCAACCCGCATTGAACCAGCGCATCGGTGAACTACGGCTCAACACCCTCTTTGCCTGATTTCGAGGTCGAGACCCTCGTGGGGAAATATTAGGGTCGATTATCTTCCCCACCATGGTTCAGGCCTTGTCGTGGCGGTGGGGCTCAGTAACCTAGGGTGTGCCGCTGCACCTTGGGCGAAGCTAATTGGGCCAAGGGGGCTGTTTGTACCCCTCTTATAAGAATAGGGGACATAAGAGCAGGGGGCAAGGGGTGAGGATGGGAACCTCACCCCATTGTACTGTCCCGACGTTGGGAGGGGTTGTTCTGTGGTGCGGGACAACCTCTCTGTGGAGGTGGCGTCGGTCCCTTGCGGGACTGAGTAACCGTCTAGGTGCCCTGTTTGTTTACTAGATCCGGGACACCTCACCAAAGGCGGCATTCGTGGCACTCGCCCGGTTTTAGTGGGTAGAGCTGCGTCCACTTACCAGCTGTCGGGCGCAGCGAGTCCCACATACCCGCGTGGGGAGACCCACTCCCCTGCGGGATGCCTCAGAGCATTTCCCGGCGTTAAAAAAAAGGGTCGATTATCTTGACACGTATGTAAACAGTTTAAGATGCGTGTGGTGTGAAACGTACCCTATGCTTCCACGATACTTTACATCAAACAGCTAAGTGTAATCTAATTTCCACTCGATTAAACACTTTCGACGCCCATGTGCTCTTTATAATAAGCAAAAAGTACAATAATTATGTCTGAACTATGGTTCAACATCCTCCTCCTTTGATTTCGTGGAGGAGTCCTGTGGCCCGTAATTATACATACAAAGGGTTGATTTTAGTGGCCCCGACAGACGTTGTCCTGTACAAAATATTATTTTTTTGTAAATCTAAACCATTCTCGAATCCACTTGAACACACACAAAAAAAATCATCAAGATCGGTCCAGCCGCTGAGGAAGAGTTCAGTGACATACACACGCACAGAAGAATTATATATATAAAGATTATTTACATTATGATATTGTGTGAAATGTTCAAAACTATAACGATTTTTGTTAATGTACGAATCCTACAGATAAATAATGACGGGCGCGGGCTTGTAAGGGATAATATTATGATTGTGTTTTTTTTTTTTTTGCTTTTTCGTCTTTTTTTCTTTAACACAGGGAAATGCTGTGAGGCATCCCGCGGGGGAGTGGGTCTCCCCACGCGGGTATGTGGAACTCACTGCGCCCGAAAGTTGTTAAGTGGACGCAGCTCTACCTACTAAAACCCGGCGAGTGCCACCTATCTTTGGTAAGGTGCCCCGGATCTAATGAGCGAACAGGGTACCTCGACAGCTAGTCTGCCCTTCAGGGGACTGACGCCACCTCCACAGAGGGGCTGTCCTGCACCATAGAACAACCCCTCCCACCGTCGGGACAGTACAATGTAGTAAGGTTCCATCTTCGCCCCTTGCCCCCTGCTCTTTTGTCCCCTCTTGTTATAAGAGGGGTACAAAAAGCCCCCTCGGCTTAATTAACTTCACCCAAGATGCTGGGCACAACTTAGGCTACTGAGCCCCACCGCCATGACAAGACCTGAACCATGCTGGGGTTGCTTTTTCGTCTAACGAAACCATTCTAAGCAAGTTTTTAGTTAGATTAACTACACAAAGACCTTTACGAGCTAGATCACGTACATCCTGCAATTTCACAATAGAAGTCTTATAGTGCAACAATAGAAATATAATTTAAGATCAGGAGACACGTTAGTGTCTAGCGCCAAGAACACATCCAAGTAGTTTAGCGTGAGGCACTGTTTTTTCTTTATTCTCGAGACATAATATGTAAACATAACATCCTCATATTTTTGGGGCTAAATTTTGTTATTATTGCCAAAACACTAAGACTTCACACTATTTTAAATAAGTTTCTTTTTACGAATTTTACACATATTACAAAAAATTATTGGGTCTCAGCAATTATTTAATACATTTCAAACATGAAAATTATTGCTTGCGCCGTTTTGCGATTAAAGAGGATTAGAGAAAATATTTTGTATGACGTCAGACGTTACAGTGAGAATTTTGAGTTTTGACATCGTAGTTGGTTGCTTGTTTTTTAGTTTTATCCTATCGGAACAGGCAAAGGCTAGAGGCCATGCTACCTATCGTTATCAATATACGGTGTTGTATTAACAATTAAGTATTTCGTTTTTTTCTTGTATTCTCTATAGCTTATTTTTATTTATTTTTTCTGTCATATTTTATATTTGATAAACGTCTTTCGTATAATATATTTTTTCTGTCGTATTTTTTATTTGATAAACGTCTTTTGTTTCATATATTCGTTTCTGTTAAGAGCTCAATCTTCTTCGTTTCTTCCCAGTTTCCCGTTAATTAATTGTTATTTTGTGTTTTGTTCATTCTGAGTGATTTACTAGTGTTTGTTTTAAAAACTGTATATATTGTGATTGGTTGGCGTATATTGTGGAGAACTGTTCTGGAGTGGTTTTCTATAGTGTTTGTTTTTAAAACTTAATCTGTGTAATATATAATGTGATTCGTTGGCGAATATTATGGTGAACTGTTCTGGGTGAATAGAATGGGAAGTGATAGTTGATTGATGGGTGCTAGAGGGGCAGAGCCGCGCTTTTTGGCATTTTCCGCCGTTTCTCCAAAGCACAGACAAGATATTTTTGTTAACACAACAGATATGGCAGCATGGCCTCAGGTCTTAGCCGGTTCCAACAGAAAATGGCAATTGGAAAGAAGAATGATAATACAGTCGAATTATTTTTCGAGAAATAACAAAATTATTTAACAAAGTGAGATGTACTATCTATGTAATTGTGGTGCTTTAATGTGATTTTAATGTATTTTTTTATTTAGTTTCAACCGATTTTATTCGGTCAAAACTCTAAAAATTAGACATAACCGGTGGGAGGGAAGCGCTGTGCCGCGCTCCCGGCTGCATGGGTACCACCATCTTGCTTGTTTCTCCCGTGAAACAGCTTTGCTGTGTTTCGGAGAGAAGGACAAGACAGGCAGTGTAATTACTGGCACCGAGACTCAACATCTTGTCTCAGGATAGGCAACACATAAATGAGTTGCCGGGGTTCGTTCCAGGTAAACTGGTTTATGTTCATGGGCGATGTCGACCACTTACCATCACGTGGCACGTTTGCCAGTTTGCCTATTCAACTAACATAAAAAAAAAGAACATAACCGCATAATAAATGCCGCTGGAGTTTTTTTCTTGACTTCATCTCCTACCAATTAAATTGGTATTAAATTTTTGCTATACTCTACTATAGCCAACCACCCAACCCTTGATTTACATTAGTCAACTTATCAAGAATGGAAACAATGTGGAGTTAAAGGAGAAATGCTGTTATGTTTACAATAGAAAAAACAGTTTGGTGGCTGTAGCAAACCAAGAAGATGGTGTTTATAAGTTGGTCATGGAACATAAACAATGTTTTTTTACTCCTACTTCAACAGTAATTAGTGAAGAGTGTCATAGGAGATTGGCCATTTGAATATAAATGACCAGAATAGAATGAAAGATGGAGCAGTTACGGGAATATCATACACAGACAGCAATCTGAAGAAGAAAATGAGGAACCAGTACCATTTATTTTTAGTAAAGGGGGACCCAAATTACGTGAATAAAAAAGCTGCCAGAGCGTTATAGATTTCCAAATCTATGTACAACGTTGAGTCCAAATGTTACTAATGATCCAGTCTGTGTCCATGAAGCTCTGGAGAGCCCAGAAAGAGACAAGTGGATTGAGGCAATAGAGGAAAAGCTGCATGCAAGCTTTTGAAGAAAATGATGCATGGGTTCCTGTGAGTGAATTACCTTTTGATTAAACTTTAGTACAGTGCAAGTGGGTATATAAAAGGAAATTAAATAGTGATAATAGTGTATGTTACAGAGCATGTTTAGTGGCTAAGGGCACAAGGTTACACAGAGGCCTGGTATTGATTATGAATAGACTTTCTCACCAGATGTCAGACATTCTACTTTGAAATTATTGTTCGCACTATCTGTTCAGTTAAATTTAGATATCACTCATTTAGATGTTAAAACAGCATTCTTAAATGGTTTTCTTAAAGAGGACATTTATAAGGTTCAACTAGTTATTAATTGTGATTCAAATAAGAATAAGATAGTTAAACAAAGTAATTTATGGTTTAAAGCAGTCATCTAGATCATGGTATTAGAGAGTGGAGCAATGTTTATGTGAGTTAGGTTTCAAAAGGAGTCGTATAGAGCCATGTGTTTTTACAAAAATGAATAATGATGTAAAAATTGTTATAGTATTATATGTTGATGACTTATATTTGTTCCAATAATCAAATAGAGACAGACAAGTTAATTTCAGTATTGATTATGATATTATGTATATAAGTAATTTTACTTCAAATTTCTGACTTGTCATACTTTTATTATTGTCAATACAATTTGTTTTCCCATTGTTACAGACCGTGCAATAAAAAAAACTTTAAGCGGAAAAGAGCTGGTTGTAAACAAAAATTGCGAGACATTATGTGTGTAGTATTTCTTAATTTTAATTATTTTCATTTGAAGTTATTTCCTTACTGTTTTACATTTTTTTAGCTTCTGGAAAGGAGAATATTTAAAGGCCTTAAAGGACAATAAACAAAATAATAAATAAGTACATTGGTATCAAGTAAATTTATGACTTTCTTCGTATGAAGTTGGATTTGAATTATTCTTTAGAAAACAATAAAGAAAGTAATACATCTAAAGTTTTGAATTTTTTTTTATTCTGAAGGCATGGTAGTGTCCAACTATAGCTTAATAAATTTAGGGTAAATAATAATGAATCATATATTGGACAAGAACAAAAAATATTAAATTTTTTAATTACATATTTGAGCTTATTATTACATGATTTACTAATAAGCAAATATAATAATTTACTTTAATTTAATTGTTGATTTGAACTGCCGGTCAAGTTGCATGTTGCGCCATCTGGTATCTAACTTTCCCTTTTACACTCTAAATATATAAACAGGAGGAATAACAGGAACGCATGCTCTATGTTAATTTTGAAAATCAAAATAACATTTAAAAAAATATGACGATGTTGCATTGGTCAGTCACAAGCGTCATTTAAAGTAAAAGTATTGTAATAGTACTAACCTCTTTTATTATTAAATTATTTGAGAAAATTTATGAATAAAAATTTTGATGAATTACTCAAGAAGTTTAAGTTTAAAATTTTAAAGTATTTGAAATGAATTACTCAAGAAGTATAAATATTTAAAATATTTGAAATGTAATTATGTTAATTAATGTATGCTTTACAAAAAAAAGAGATATCCCACAAAAAACAGTTTCACTGTAAAATGTCGCCCCAAGTACACGTCTAACTATATACACGTATAGCAAAAATAAAAAAATAAACTAATCTTTACACAAAAAAAATATGAAATAAAAAAACCAAGTACACAAAACCTCTCGGATTAAAAGAAACACTCATTAAAAACTGTGAAAATTATTATTGTATGTTATATGTGTGTGTTATAGTATATTTGCAAAAAAAAAGAAAAATTTGCAATCTACAAAAAAATATTAATTAAAAAAAAGTAATCATTGTGATTTTCAATAATTTTTCTGGCAAATTTTACAATTGAAAACAATTTTTTAAACGTACTTGGCGCGCGTCATTTTCGATGTATTGTAAATGGCTTCACAATATCACTAAGATAAATTATTAATGTCAACTATCAGTTCGAGAAGTTTGTGTTCCTCAAGCATTCATTAATGTTATAATTTTCAAAAACAATTTAATAAACATTATCTAAGGTAAAGTACCCAGTAGCTGCTCAGGAACAAGTACCTGCCCACTCTCTGCATTTGTATATCTATATTCAAAAATGCAGATATACAAATAAAAAGAGTGGAAAGGTGGTTCTGAGCAGTTACTGGGTACTTTACCTTACTAGTAATAAAATCAATTCCTTATTTCTTGATTCAATTAAAAGGCAAGAAAGCGTCATATTCATATGAGTATAAATGTAATAGGAATAAAAAATATATAAAGAAATGGGTACGAGCTTGAATTTTAATTCTAATAGATTTGATGAAGACATCAAAATAATCATTAGTGAGGCCAACTACATGGCGTAGAAGGGTTGCAACAATTGTTGTTTTTATACTCCTTTTCCATACCAATTTCCTGGCTGTAGATCACAGAATAATATTACCCTAGCTCTAGATTAGCCATGAAAAAATTTGGGGTACTCAATGACGCGCGCCAAGTACGTTTAAAAATTGTTTTCAATTGTAAAATTTGCCACAAAAATTTTGCAATTATTGAAAATCACAATGATTACTTTTTTAATTTATATTTTTTTGTAGATTGCAATTTTTTTTTTGTAAATATACTACACCAATTGTTTTATCAATTTTCACAGTTTTTAATGAGTGTTTCTTTTAATCCGAGAGGTTTTGTGTACTTAGTTTTTTTATTTCATATTTTTTGTAAAGATTAGTTTTTTTTTTTTTGCTATACGTGTATATAGTTAGACGTGTACTTGGCGCGACATATTACAGTGAAACTGTTTTTTGTGGGATCGAATTATCAATGCAATGGAAAACTTCCTATGAAATGGTATTTTCCAGTACTTCAACTATGACGTCGTGGGGATCGCTTAGTAGCTGCCGGGCAGTCCCCCTTACGAGGAGTGGTCTGGCCTTCGCCGGGGCCAGCCGTGCGCTGAGGAGATCCTGTTGTCTGCAGATCCGGGACCCTCAAAAAGTGGCTGAAAACTCTTGCAGTAGTTTTAGTAAGGTAGGGCACAAGGTGCAATTCCCACATAAGATCAGGATCTGTCCGAAGATCCTGGCTACATCTATAAAAGATTTCCCTGCGATATAAAAAAAAGGCTAAGCTAAAACTGAATCAGCTGAGTATTATGTTAACAGTACCTACTCTACTCAGTAATATAGCATTATAATTAACTAGGTAGAGTAGGTACTGGAAGATTTCTTAAATTGGATAAATAGTTTCGAAAATATCCTGTAAGAATCAAACTATATTGGTAACAGGGCTGCTTTTATGCCGCTCCTATCTGCGTGGGTACCACCATATTGCTTGTGCCTCCCGTAACAGCTTTGCTGTGTTTCGGAGAGAAGGGCAGGAGAGGCAGTGTAATTACTAGCACAGAGACTTAACATTGATTCTGGATATGCAACACTAGTTCAGGCGACGGAGCTAGTTTTCGGAAACATGTTTATGTTTCCGAAATGGTGTTGTGGGTGAATGGGTGACGCTGACCACTTACCATCATATGGCTAATCTGCCCGTTTGCCTATTCAACTAAAATTAAAAAAAAAACTAACATTATCTCTTCATAATACATTTCGACTTGGGCCAGCACGACCGAGTACCACCCCGGTGGGAGGGAAGCGCTGTGCCGCGCTTCCGGCTGCATGGGTACCACCATCTTGATTGTTTCTCCCGTGAAACAGCTTTGCTGTGTTTCGGAGAGAAGGGAATTACAGTTATTACACTGCCAGTCTTGGCAGTGTAATAACTGTAATCTTATGTCTCAGGATAGAGAACACATAAATGAGCTGCCTGGGCTCATTCTAGGTAAACGGTATGTTCATGGGCGACGTCGACCACTTACCATCAGGTGGCACGTTTGCCAGTTTGCCTATCCAACTAACATAAAAAAATGGAAGAATTTTATGAAACAATCGTACAAAGTATAAGGATCAGTAAAATACTCGGTTGTATTTTTCTCACCCAAACTCACGTGTGATATGAATGGACCATTTATTCAGACACTTAATATAAATAAAAACTTCATTTACTTTTCTTCCTCTTTGTTCAAGTTTTTTGGTTCGTTTCTCAAAATGACAAAACGGAACCCTTATAGGACCCCTCTGTTATCTGTCTGTGGAACTAAAACCTCGATACTTCCAATTGACAAAGAATTACTAGATTTGGCAAGAAGAGCTTACAATAGAAGCTCATGCGAAATGCCCCCACCATGGTGCAGGCCTTGACGTGGTGGTGGGGCTCAGTAGCCTAGGGTAAGCGAAGCTAATTGAGCCAAGGGTGCTCTTTGTACCCCTCTTATAAGAAGAGGGGACAAAAGAGCAGGGGGCAAGGGGCGAGGACGGGTACCTCACTCCATTGTACTGTCCCGACGTTGGGAGGGGTTGTTCTGTGGTGCGGAACAACCCCTGTGGAGGTGGCGTCGGTCCGTAGGGGGACTGACTAGCCGTCGAGGTGCCCTGTTTGCTCATTAGATCCGGGGCACCCCACCAAATTTTAGTGGGTAGAGCTGCGTCCACTTACCAGTTTCCGGGCGCAGCGAGTCCCACATACCCGCGTGGGAAGACCCACTCCCCCGCGGGATGTCTAAGAGCATTTCCCGGCGATAAAGAAAACAAAAAGCAGGAAATGCCGTAAGAATCGAGTTGTTGTAGATTTCCGGACATCGATATTCTTTGTATAGAAAATAAGTGGCACTAGAGTGCAATCCGTGTGGTGCGGTTCAGTGGACGCACTTGTATGACTTTTTTTACTTTCTTTTTACTTTTTTTTTACTTTTTCGACTTATACAAAAAATACTAATACGATGCGTGCGATGCCTACACTTGGGTGCTTACTTTAATCACACGTTTTCTAAGTTTGGTTTTTTTACCCACTAAAAACCGACTATTTAAAACCTTGGACCGATTACCCAACGAAGAAAATCTTTTTCTATTGGTATATACTGTGAATTGGGGCTTGTTTCAATTCGTTGAGCCGAGGCCTGACCCCGAACGTTCTGGAGATCGCTGACCTGAATCATCAAATCCGAGTTTATCCAAACGCTTTTTCCAACCCCATTTGAAGAAGTTCAAAGGTATTAAAATAGTATTTAAATAACGTTGGTGAGCAAAAAATTGTGTACTTTTATGTTAGTTCAATTGATTTGATGGTCAACTGTCGCGGGCTTAAAGATTATGACGGTGAAAATATATAAAAAAAAAAACATCAAGCTTATGTTTAAGCTTTATTTATTTTAACATCTCGTTCAAAGATGATCCGTGAAGTTCCCACCAAGACTTGTCGTGGTGGTGGGGCAGTAGCTTAAGTTAAACCCGCAATCAAATTAATCGAGGGAGCTGCTCTTTGAACCCCTCTTATAAGAAGTAGGGACAAAAGGGCAAGGGTGGGATAAGGGAGGATGGGAACCTCGCCCCATTGCACTGTCTCGACGTTGGGAGGGGTTGTTTTGTGGTGCGGGACACCTCACGTTTAGGTGCCCTGTTGCTCAACAGATCCGGGGCACCTCACCAAATTCGGCATTGCTGGTACTTGCCGGGTTTTAGTGGGTAGATCTGCGTCCATCTTACAACCTTACGGGCGCAGCGAGTCCCACATAACCGCCTGGGAGATCAACTCGCCCGCGGGATGCCTCAGAGCATTTGCTGGCGTTAAAGAAAAAATTAATAACCGTGAAGTGATTACAAAATATACGTCCTAGTTTTAACTTCATTTATTCAGCTAAAAAAGTCTTTTTCTCGCCTTACAATTACGTGGCCATTATTGTGTAGAGTATGCGAAGTGTCGGAATTTTAAAACTCAGTAAAGAAATGATAATGAGTGAAATTCGCGTAAACATTAGTGAAACATCAAATTATTTTGTTTCCTTACCATGGTATAATTATATAGCTGAAAAGTTATTAAACATAATTCAAAGCATGAAATTATGCGTCTTTTGTTCCTAAACACGATTGCGAGATAAATGGTATCCATTTCAAGTAATCTATACTAATATTATAAAGCTGAAGAGTTTGTTTGTTTGAACGCGCTAATCTCAGGAACTACTGGTCCGATTTAAAACATTCTTTCAGTGTTAGACAGCCCATTTATCGAGGAAGGCTATAGGCTATATAACATCACGCTGTGATTTATAGGAGTTGAGTAACGCGGGTGAAGCTGCAGGCAACAGCTAGTATGTAAATAGATTCCCTTGACTTACGTTGTTTTACTTGACTTGTTCTGAAGCTAATAAAAGCGTGTGGAAAAAAACTTGAAAAAATAAACCTTCCCTGTCCTTTTATCTTAATTATATTATTAAAACAATCTCGTGTCTCTGTTGTTTTTCCAAATGTTTTTCCACACTAAGCTATAAAATCGCCACATAGTTCAATCGAAATTACATAACAATTTATTTCATACTTTTTAATTTTCAAAAATAAGGCTATGAACACCAAGACAATGGCCGTCTAAAAAAACCTAAGAACAGCAGAGGACTGAACAGGTTTGGTGATGATGATGATAAGATACGTTACAGTGGACGAAAAAATTATGATATTTTTTTATGTTATAAGGGGGCAAAGGAGCAGTCGGAACCTTATGATACCGACGCCCATACACATCCGTACAACCAGAGGCTATGCAGATGCGTTACACTCCTTTTCCGTATCCCTCCCAATGGGCCACTGGAAACTCACAAACTACACGAAACGCGACAGCGTAGCTGTCACTTGACGCCGGTGTTATGTGAGCGAGAGGTACCACTTCGGTCGTGCCGCCCCAGTTCGGCTGCAATGCAGCATGGCACTACCTCTTAGTAAATGATGTCTGCCAACCAATTTCGTAAGTTAGGACTCATACGAAAGTAAAGAGGAAAATATATTATTGTCTGTAAAGTCGGTTTACGGGCGATAATTTTACGTGATAACGTCATAATGCCTAAAAAAACAAGTCTAACGCTTAGGCCGATCGTGCCCGGCTCGGCTATGGCTCGGTCGATCGTGCTCGGCTCGGCTATGGCTCGGTCGATCGTGCTCGGCTCGGCTATGGCTCGGTCGATCGTGCTCGGCTCGGCTATGGCTCGCTCGATCGTGCCCGGCTCAGCTATGGCTCGGTCGATCCTGCTCGGCTCGGCTATGGCTCGGTCGATCGTGCTCGGCTCGGCTATGGCTCGGTCGATCGTGCCCGGCTCGGCTATGGCTCAGTCGATCCTGCTCGGCTCGGCTATGGCTCGGTCGATCGTGCCCGGCTCGGCTATGGCTCAGTCGATCCTGCTCGGCTCGGCTATGGCTCGGTCGATCGTGCCCGGCTCGGCTATGGCTCGGTCGATCGTGCCCGGCTCGGCTATGGCTCGGTCGATCGTGCTCGGCTCGGCTATGGCTCGGTCGATCGTGCTCGGCTCGGCTATGGCTCGGTCGATCGTGCTCGGCTCGGCTATGGCTCGGTCGATCGTGCTCGGCTCGGCTATGGCTCGGTCGATCGTGCCCGGCTCAGCTATGGCTCGGTCGATCCTGCTCGGCTCGGCTCGGATCCGCTCGGACGGAACGTTAGTAATTAGTATGTCGTCATCTTTTCCGTGCCGTGTCGTAGTTCATCGATTTGTAAGAGGTTATCACCTAAAAAAAAAACCATTAATTCGCAAATCAAACTCGCATTTGACTTGTTTTAGCCATCAATAGCAAATAACCTGATGGTCATATTTTTCTCATTTTCTAAATTTAAATATATTTTAACTCTTTATCCGTTTCCAAGAAAAGTTAATAAGATAAATCTTAATTTTTTACAAACTCAAAAAATGTTCAAGTTTAAACATTCCGAGATCTAGTGAACAAGTTTAGATAGTTAAAAGTTTGAAAAGAATATTCTCAAAGTTTTAAAAGGGTCATTCAGAACTTTTTAATTAGCAAATGTACTTCTATACTAATATTATAAAAAGGAAAGATTTAATTGTTTGTTTGTTTGCATTGAATAGGCTCCGAAACTACTGGATCGATTTAAAAAAATATATCACCATTAGAATCCTACA
The DNA here is from genome assembly GCA_963853865.1 of Helleia helle. NCBI lineage: Eukaryota > Metazoa > Arthropoda > Insecta > Lepidoptera > Lycaenidae > Helleia > Helleia helle. Next base: position 8,115,176 of record OY971436.1, read on the forward strand.
TTATTGAAAAATTTGCGATAGAATATTTTCAAAAATTTAGGGATCCGTATGAAAACTTCAATAACGTAAATCCAACGTGTGAAAAAAATACCAAAAACAACAGAACGGAAACTACAGACTATAAAGAGAAGTAATGTATTACACTTTCATAGAGGACATCAATATCTACCAAAAAGTTGGCATTACCAGATTATATTTAACTATTAGGGTGCAGCTCCACCACGGCGCACGGTGAGGCTACGCAGTTTGTAAAGTTTCGCTTTGTAAGAAAATGTATCTGATTGTTTCCACTGTAACCCACAGACACGCTACACATTTTCTTGCAATTGACATTAACACACGTGCGTAGCCTATGCGTGCGCTGCTGTGGAGCCGCGCCTTTACATTTCCATACCATTCAAAAGTTCATTATTATCATCATCATCATCAGCCTCTATCCGTCCACTGCTGAACATAGGCCTCCCTCAAGGAACGCCAAGACGGCCGATATCTCGCCACTCGCATCCAACACAACGGGCCACCGCACAAGAGATCGCCTTCCCACCTGGTTAATGTCCGACCAACACTTCGTCTACCTAAACGTGGCCTCCACTCTAGAACCTTATTGCCCCATCGGCCATCCGTTCTTCTGAGTGTGTGACCAGCCTACAGCCACTTCAACGAGCTTATTCTTTGAGTGATAGCGGTTACCTTAGTTATCTGGCGGATGTCTTCGTTTCTGATCCTATCTGCCAAAGAAACACCCAGCATAGCACGCTCCATAGCACGTTGAGCTACGGCAAACTTACGGATCAGTCGTAGATTTAGAGACCACGCTTCAGCCCCGTAGGTCATCACGGGGAGAACGCATTGGTCAAAGACTTTCGTCTTCAAACTCTGCGGTATAGACGACATGGCTAAGCTTCCTGAATGCTGCCCATCCCAATTGAATCCTCCTATCGGCTTCTCTCTCGAAGTTATGTCGACCTAGCTGCAAAGTGTGCTCAAGATAGACATACTCTTGCACGACTTCGAGAGTTATGCCATCAACGTTAACCGGCCTAGGGAGAACGTGTTCGTTGAACATGACTTTCGTCTTGTCCAAGTTCATCCTCAGGCCCACACGTCGGGAAGATTAATTTAGACTGTGCAGCATCTCCTGCAAGCGCTCCAGCGACGGCGACGATTCAAAAATTATCATGAATGTATTAATAATGTCTCTCTTATTGAAATTAAAATTGTACATTATCAGTGAGTAACGTATCATGTTTACCCGCGCGAAACAGGGACGGGCTAGTAATTAATACAATTCTATAACAAGAGATAGAGAAGAATATAGAAAACAATATAGAATTATTGTGATTATAGTATACGCGCACCGCTTTCCTTTCTTCTCTTAATAAAAATCTTAATAAACCGCGATTATTTCATGAAGCTTACTTTGGTGGCAACGCGATAACTTCTTTGATTCTCCATAAAAAATAATAATTCAAACGTCATTTTGAAGCTTGTATTCCAGGCTTTTGATGAAAAATAGATTTATTATTATGTGTGAAGTTTTCGCATAGGTTATTCTTAATAAACCACGATAAAATTCGCAAAAACCTTATTATTGCTATATGTTTTATATTAACCTAAATCCCAGTTAAAGACAAAATAAAAGCTAAGTATCTTCATACGCTAGAACCCTAATTACTTCCCCCGACTTCACATGACACAATAGTAATGTTTAACGAAGGGCCTGGGGCGTTAACGTCGCCGAGTGTCCATGAACTATGAAGGCTTGTATTTACTATTTACTGTTGCTGGGTCGATTTATTGAGAGGAATAAGGCGATCGCTAAGTATTTGAATGCTTAATAAAAATCTGCTTTAAAATAAATTTGACAAAATGAAAAAAAAAACTAAATCAAGTTTTCGTTTGTTTTTCAGATCGTACTTTTTACTATTAATATTGTTGGATGTGAGTGGCGGAGGATCGGCAATCTTGAAATAAAACTATGTCGTGTTAACAGAAAAAGGTTTGCAATATAGGTAATAATTAAACTTATTTTTTTTTACTGTAATAAAACCATAAAATTAATATACCTTTCCGCTAGGTATATTAACTTTATGAATAAAACACGAAGACATGTTAATACTATTTGACATAGTACATAAAAACTTTATTAACAGTTTTCGACGGGGTGTTGGTCAAATTGTGGTCAAATGACAAGGGCTTAGTAAGAATCGAATCAAGGTCAAACAATGTATAATATTATGTGTTTTGTATGCTTACAAAATAAAATAACACGACAAAGTGCTAAATAAAAACTGTAAAAAATGTAGCTTCTGATTAGGGTTGCCAAACGTACTTTAAACGTAATATTAATTCATAGTTAAGCGATCCGCTTACCTACAATACCGATACAGCTTAAAAGGCTAAATGCATAGATCGTTTGAAAAAAAAAACTTTAAACATACTCTACTTTATTTATTCTCGCTACTTAAGAAATCACAGTCTCAGTCATAAATTTGGAAAAAAAATAGCGAAAAATGGAACAGATAATTTTTTAAATGAAAAAAATCGAGCTATTCTCATATTTAAATTTCGATTGTGAAAATAGCATTGAAATTGTCAAAAAAAAAAATAAAACATGTTAGCGTGCGTGCTATAAGAAAGATTTTTTTAAGGAAATAAAAAATACGTTTCAAAATTAAATACAATTTTGCCTACCAAATTTTTATTTTTGCCTATTCAAATGATGTGATAAGTTATTTTTCTCAAAAAAAAAACTGCTAACCCTGCTTCTGACGCAAGTACGGTAAATATATAAATATTCATGAACGATGACACCACGTTAGCCTTATCTAGGGGAAGGGCTGTGACTGATAAGGTAACATTGATGCTATAATATTTCTTCGGTGTTCTCTTTACGTATGGGGTATTCCCGTAAGCCCGGACGGCCCCTATAGCACGATAGGGTCAGAACCTAGCAAGAAAGTGCACATTTTTTTCACTTCCCCAATGAATTGATGGACTCGAAAACTAGCACCACTCCAATACCAGTGCTATGTGTACAGTAAATAAAGTAGGTAAGTGGTGATATTGATTATTATGAATTATAAGTATTATATTAATAATATGTCATAATTATTTATGTTGTTTTGTATGATTTGTAAAACATAATGTGAATCTAATATTCCTTAACACCCCAGAGATGGGCGGTGTTGCGTCGCGATCTGAAATCAGTCATCGGAGGGGACTTGTCTCTGCCGAGTGATATCACCGCGATGCCCGGTGACGAAGAGTCCTGGACGGCGATGGTCTCCTTCTGTAAGGCAGTAATGTCCCAGAAGGAGGTCGACGGGTGGGTGAGAGAGGAGGCCGCCGACGAGGCCTCCCCCCGCAGGCGATGAACGGAGTTGCCTCCAGTAACGCACCTGTGCTCGTGTCAGGTTCTGAATGGGAACCTGGACCCAGTATGACATGGCTAGAAATTTGTCCCCACCATGGTTCAAGCCTTGTCGTGTGGCAGTGGGGCTCTATAGCCTAAGGTGAACCCAGCACCTTGGGCGAACCACGACCACTTACCATCTTTCGGGCGCAGCGAGTCCCACATTACTGCCTGTGTATCTAAGAGCATTTCCCGGCATCAAAAAAAACTAGTTTGTGAACTGTTTTATGTTCGTTTTTATATTAAGCTTTGTTGCTAGTTTTTCAAAATAAAATAGATTTAAATACAAACCCGTTTATTAAAGATTTATATTAAACATTCTGACGATGATTCCACGCGCCCAGGAATTTGTTACGTGTTTTTATTTGAGTTACGCCGCAAAACGAAGCCCTCATAATTACATTATGTCCGCCCTTTCTTCTTTCTCCGTAAAATAACAATAAAAATGACAACCATACATTCATCATCATCAGCTCGTGACTAAACAAACATTTTATTTTAACGGTGAATTGGAATGAAGGGCGCCATTTTTAATCCCGCTACGAAAAGTTTTGAGCATAAATAAAATGGCCGACGTGTCATCAGATTCTGAATGAATCAGTTCTAATCGACTACTGTATTTCCTGTCAAAGGCCTTCTCTATCCTGAAAAGAATATGTTTTGTATGTTGATTTGCAATAGTTTAATACTCATACGTTTGTGTTAGTTGGAATGACAAATGGTTAGCTTCGCCCATGAGTATAAATAATTTATGTATTTGAGACTATTTCAGTAACTCTACAAACTGTAACAGCAACTCCATCTTTGTGCCGGGGAACCCCCTAAGTGGAAGGAATCTGGTCCTGATCAGTCGGTGAGTTGCTCTGTTGCTGATAGCTCCGGGGCACGTCATAGGAAGCTAAAGGCATGTTTGCGGTATTTAGTACGTAGGGGCTAAGTTCCACATAAACACAAAACCCAGGACAGGCAGGATACGTAAATGCATACACCGCGGAGCAAAAAAACCAAATCATTCATTTGTTATCTATTGTGACATAAGATCATGTTCCCGTGACTGTAATTACACAGCCGGTCCTTCTTTCCGAAACAGCATATTTCAAGCAGATAAAGAACCTCAGAATTAAGTTTTATAATAATTATATCTATGGACGCTTTCACACCACGTCAATCTAGTCCCGTGGTAAGTCCTCGATGAACTTGTGTTACGGTACCAGACAACTGAAATATATTTAATACTTATATACTTTACATATACATGACCCAGGAACTGTCAGTAATTACACTGCCTGTCTTGCCCTTCTCTCCGAAATACAGCAAATCTATTATACTGGAACCGAAGTCAGAGTCGGTATTTTTTAAATCTGAGTTATCGAAACCCGAGTCGGAAACGGAGGTCTAATATCAATCGGAAGTTCCGACCTTTCGGAGTCAAATCTCCGTAAAATCCCTAGTAATGCAAACGGAAACGCGGTACAGCGTAACTTTCCCACCATATTATACAAACATTGCAAGGTAAAAAAAAGCTTGTGTACATAATTTGATTTTTAACCGTCGCTAAAATAATTCAAACATAAGTTAAAAGGCTAATAATTAGAGTTAAACAAGGCTTATTTTTATCCTATATCTCATATATCATACTTTATTTCTTTTTTTACTTAAGTAAAAGGCTACAGCTATCTAAGCTGTTAGTATATAGCGACGATAGTCACTACCCTTTGTCATTATTTGTTATAAATACTTCTTATAAATACATAGTTTTAATTTGAAAGAGATCCCTTTATCCCCCACCATGGTTCAAGCTTGTCGTGGCGGTGGGGCTCAGTATCCTAAGGTGAACCCAGTACCTTCGGCGAAGCAAATTGAGCCGAAGGAGCTGCTCTTTGTACCCCGCTTATAAGAATAGGGGAGAAAAGAGCAGGAGAGAATAGGAACCTCACCCCATTGTACTGTCCCGATGTTGGGAGGGGTTATTCTGTGGTGCGGGGCAACCCCTCTGTGGATGTGACGTCGGTCCCTTGAGGGACTAACTAGCCGTCGAGGTGCCATGTATGCCCAACAGATACGGGGCACCTCACCAAAGGCGGCATTGGTGGCATTCGCCGTATTTTAGTGTCCAACTTATCACCTTTCGGGCGCAGCGAATGTCACATACCCGCCTGGGTGGGCCCACTTCCCCGCGGGACTCCTCAAAGCATTTCCCGGCGTAAAAAAAAAATGTCTTTATCACGCGACTTATGACATTTTTCTGTCATGAAAGTTTCTCAATAGGTCAAGAGCTCTACTTCTCTACTTATAAAGGTTAATGAATGAAAAATAACCTTTCTATAGGCCTTGTGGCTTTACGCGCCCTATTTTATGGGGTTTCGTTGTTAATGTAAATAGTTTATGGATACTAATTGTCTGTGGTATCTTTGTTTATGGTTGACATAAAAAGGTGTAATGTCTATGGTTTCATATCTTCAATTAGGTAATTAGAAACGTGTTTCTCTTATTTTTATGTATAGATATGGAAATATTTAAAAAAGTTATTGTTTTGGTGTATATTATGTATATATATTCAAATTTATAATTTACTCAATATCAATAAAACAGCAGTATGGTACATAAAATGCAGTGCGAGTAGAATGACAGCTGTCAAACCAATACTACTTATGTCATGTAAGCTTTCAAGTGTCCTGGCAATTCTGCAAGGGAGTTTATGCCGAAGAAGAAGAAGAAGAATAGTAGTTGTTGGCTTGGAGTCTGTCATTCCAAAAAGGTTATATTTGATTACTTTATTTATGAGAGGAAAATAAGGAGGGAATCCAAAAAAAAATTAAAGAAGAAATGGGGTAGGTCAACCTTTAACTATTTTTTGTTTGGTTAGACAACCGGGGATAGGCCATCTTGGTGTTTATTAAAGGAAGCCTTTGTGCAGCAGTGGACGAAGGAGGCTGAGAACTCCATGATATTAATTTATTAAATGATTCCATTCTTATATTTATTTTAAAAGTAATAACTAGCAACAATCCAAATAGCAAATGAGTAGCTTATGGCTCAGTAATAGCAGCCGCACAGATCGATTCATCACGTTAAGCTACGCTTGCTGTGATTGGTTCGTGGATTGGTGACCATCGTTACATACAGAAACACTTCCGTGCAACTGTTTTAAGTTTAGCGATTGGTCCCGGCTGCCATTCGTGGATCTTTGACAGTCGTTACGGGTTTTCAGAATCCCGAAAGTCTGACAACCAGTCATATCAGTCTGACAAACAGTCAGACCCCAATATAATTGGGACCCTCGGCACCATATCAAGCTTTACGTTTCCAGTATAATGTGGACTCGCTTCGTAAATATTTCTGTACAATAAAAGATCCACATAAACTAGTTTTGTATAGTTTAATCAGTTGTCGTGTGTACCTAATTTTGACCATTATATTATTAGCAGGTGACTATCTGGATGGATTTCCAAAATACGTGTCCACTAAATAAAATGTGAGGTCTTTATAATATTTAAAAAAAAAATTGGTTGTCTGTAAAGTTGGTTTACGAACGATAGTTTAACGTGACAACGTCATAACAAAACGTAAGCGTACAATGAGCGTAACTGGACATTTTCGTGCATGCAGCCGGCGTTTACCGATTTATTAGACGTCGTCACATCAAAATCTCGGAATGCTATACTTATAAGAAAATAAGCATTTGTAAAGATGCCATAACAATATCACATCTTTTAAGAGTTGTTAGGAAAACTCTTTCAATTTAATTGGCCTTGACAAAAATTTCTTAAAATTAGAGATAAGCGAAACCTAGGGTACCTCTGAAGCTGTTGAGCAATATTTCTTTTTTCCGTAGACAAAAGCTTTTTGTATTTGTTATTAATTTGCGTATATTTAGTAGTAAATCAATTAAATTTAATGATGATGATCACACTGACAAGATCATGATATCAAACTGTAATCCCTAGAAATTTAAGCACACGATATTTCTTAAATACTTATACAAATAAATAGTCTTGGTTTTTTTTATACAGCCTGTATATATTAATAGTTTAAGTAAATATTTCTGTTATAGAATTTAACTATAACATATTCAATATTTTCATTTGTTTATTAATGTAGGTACTGATTAGTCTTGAGAATACAAATGAATAGCTGCGACTGCTCGGTAGCCTCCATATGACATAAAAAGCAGTCTTAGTTTTTTATACAGCCTGTTTATATTTAGTAGTTTACAAAAAAAAGATATTATATTATAATTCAACTTGAATATGTATTTAAAATATTTTTATTTAATATAATGTTCAAAATATTTTGATGTTTATTGAGTCATGATCATCAGTCCGCTGTAGTCCACATTTATATCAGAATCCTGATATTAATGAATGTCATGCAATATGAAAGCTCTTTTTCTTTTAGGCCGTATAGGCCTAAAGTCTTCACATTTTTTGCTAATAGCGAACAGCACCGTCAGCGCAGCGATGCTTACTCAACTTGACAGTTATGACCAAATGCTTTTTATAACCATCGTGAAAATATTTAGTGCCTATGTAGTATGTTATAGACAATTGTTGTTGATGATAATATTTTATTATATTCTAAAAATTTACACCATAAATCCTTCATGAAAGTACATAATAACTCCGATATATAATTCTTATTTTTTTTAATTTGATCATTATTATTTTATTCCATGATTATTATAATATAATATTTGTAGCGTTATTACATATTACCATTTAATTAAATTTATTTATTTATTAAATGTATAGTAATACTATACATTAAAAAAATATTTTATTTAATAAACTTTGTACATACTTACTTTATATATAATAATTTTAGAATTATAAGGAGCTATTTTTAATTAAAAATATACTTTTCATAATTTTAAGTAAGTTAGAATTACATACCTTGTTACAGCTTTTGTTGATATAAAAAAACAAACCACAAAACTTCAACACAAATAATAATCAATCACAACACGTTTCAAAACGAAAAAAAATAATATTCAAAAACCGAACTAAAAATTCAAATTTAGAATTGTTTATTGTCAGCCACGGATAATATTTCAGTTCAGAAACTGTTCCGAACTTGAACTTGGTTCGCGCGTTCAACTGGTGGCCGATTGGGTCGGCGCCTCACAGTCTACTGCCGTACCCTCCGTTTCTGAACGAGTAATAGCCCATCGACGCAAACTCTATTTGCTTTGATTAATCGGGTAAAATAGTGACATTAAAAACATCAAACTAATATTAGAGAGTAGATAGATAGGTAGATAAATTTGGATAAAAGTACTTACCAAAAATATAATATCGTAAGTTCTTAAAAACTCTCGAAATCGTAAAAATATTGTTTTGGCTGTGTGATTACTTCAAAGATAAAGAAGTTCAAACTTCAAATTCAAGTTATAAAACGTTTAAAGAAAAATATTTACAATACACTGAAATATAATATTTATACATATTATATTACTAGCTGGTGCCCGCAACGTTAACTGAGTTTTACAGCCGTAGGTACCCTGATTGATTATGATTACTTATTTTTCCTAAATTACTCCTTATAATGCTGATTCTTTCTGCCAGTGAAAGTTCAATCAAAATCAGTCCAGCAGTTTCAGAGATTAGCCGGAAAACAGACAGACAGACAAAAATTGTAAAAAATGCTATTTTGGTATTACGTACCGTATCTTATCTTATCTTATCTTGCATTAAATAAAAATCGGCTATTTTAATATTACAAACAGACACTCAAATTGTATTTATCTGTATGTATAGACAAAGGCTATCTATTTAAAAACAAATACTTGCATTAAGATATTTGAAAATTTTGTATATGCTATAATTCTAGCTGGTGCCCGCGGCTTCGTCTGCGCAGGATAAGATTTTAGTTTTTTTTTCATAGAAAGTATCCTATGTTACTTCTAACTTTTAATTATATAATAATTCTCCAAGAATATGTGTACAAAGTTTCATGATGATCAGTTAAGTAGATCTCGCGTGAAAGCTTAGCAAACAAACTTACTCTCTCATTTATAATAGTACCTGGATGACCGAGCTCTGCTCGGTATTTTTCTTTTTTTTTTAATAAAATGACATTTTCTAAAAATGATTCCTAGCTAGATCGATTTATCGCCCCCGAAACCCCCTATACACTAAATTTCATGAAAATCGTTGGAGCCGATTCCGAGATTCCAATTATATATATATATATATATATATATATATATATATATATATATATATATATATATATATACAAGAATTGCTCATTTAAAGATATTTTATAATATTAGTATAGATGTAATACTTATTGATTGATTAATTAAAAAATCCTGAATGTTATTTGATAAGTTGATGATATTTTTGATGTCGGAATAATCACATATTTAACACGTTTAATGATCTATTATCCAAATCCGCGGGAGGATTTCCGTTGGCATAGATGATAGAACAATAATTCAAATCCCAAAACTGGTAATACCGCCGCAAATCAGATATGCGGTTGCATCCAGCTGAATGATAAGCCATCATCAGATCATCACAATGATTGTCATCAAGGATTCACTGCGATATCATTTGTATTATTTGTATTATGTCTGATCCGTCATCCGTTCATCCGCTAGAGGGCGTATCTAGACGCACTAGACTAGAATGTCACTCATATATTTTAAGTTATAGTTGTTGTTATTTATCGTCAAAAAAGATGGCGGTAAAAGAAATAATTTTTGAGGCGCAAAATATTTAATCTGTATTCTAGAATTTGAATTTGGAATGAACTCTCTTAACATGTGTATTATGAGTATTATAGAATTTGAATTTGGAATTAACTCCCTTGACATGTGTTTTTATTGCGGCGCTACACTCTCCCCAAGACAGTCCGAGGCGCGAGGTACCGCAGACCGCGCAAACAGCGCTAGCACTACGCTTCCGCTTGATTGTTTGGGCACCGCGCATGACCCGCCTCTCTCTCCAGAGGGATAGATGAGGGCTGGCCCTCATGATGATTAAATTCAACCGTAAAAGATTCGTCAACCGTATCGGATTTGACTAGTCCAAATCCTGCTCTCCCGAGCAGCGCGCGATGAACCTTAGAGCCCCTGCGGGGCGCGGAGAAGGGCGTCCCCCTTTCGAATATTTCTTAAGTGAGCCATCTGCTCATTTACTGTACCAATTGAGCTTAAAGGCCATCATGCCGAAAAGTCTAGCCCTTCCGAAAAAAAAAGAAAATGTGAGTGTAGATGATAGCGCTCGCCCGCCTGTGCCTGTCAAGGTTCCTACCCTCACCCCTTGCCTCCTGCTCTTTTGTCTCCTCTTCTTATAAGAGGGGCACAAAGAGCCCCCGGCTCAAGATCCTGGGCTCACCCTAGGCTACTGAGCCCCACCGCCACGTCAAGGCCTGAACCATGGTAGGGAGCCCATACATCTTCACAACCAGAGATTATGCAGATGTGCTGTCCTCCTTTTCCCTATCCCCCCAAATGGGCCATAGGAAACCGCACGAATCCCGAAAGCATAGCTGTCATTTGACGCCAGTGTTATGTGAGCGAGAGGTACCACCACCCCGATCGTGCTGGCCCAAGTCGGCTGCATAGTAGCATGGCATTACCTACCTCTTACAAAAATATTTAGTTGATTTTCTTTTTTTTTCGTTGCTTTGTAAAGGTAGCAAGGATACGCCTTGGGTCGTAACCTGCTCACATACGCGGCTTTTCATGAGCAGCCTGATTATTTTCGAAGAAGCCTTATTGTTTTTAATGCGCATTTCACTCATTGTAATAAAATAACTTTTACGAAGTTTATCTCGGTTAATTAAGTTTTTAAGTTCTGTTTCGGATACTTTACAGTAATCATGGTCACGGGAGACATGTAACAATCTTAATAAACCTTGATTAAATCCGTAGTTGTTTCATTAAAATAATAAGCCTGTGTTGCAAAAAGAAGGCAGTTTAATTACTAGAACCGAGATGATCGTGTACCTCATAATACTCACGCCTATTTTTCTTTAACGCCGGAATATGCTTTGAGGCATCCTGCTGAGGAGTGGGTCTCCCCCGGCGGGTATGTGGGACTGGCTGCGCCCGAAAGGTGGAAAGGTGGACGCAGCTCTCCCCACTAAAACCCGGCGAGTGCCACCAATGGCGCCTTTGGTGAAGTGCCCTGGATCTACCTGGATCTTGTCCCGCACCACAGAACAACCCGATTGTAATGTCCCGACGACGGGACAGTAGACTGGGGTGAGGTTCCCATCCTCGCCCCTTGTCCCCTTGCTCTTTTGTCCCCTCTTCTTATAAGAGGGGTACAAAGAGCAGCTCCCTCCGCCACGACAAATCTTGAGCCATGGTGGGGAGATATCTCACGCCTGGACTAGGCACAATACGTACTTTATTTATATTCATGGGCGTCGTTGACCACTGATACCATGTGACTTATACATCAGGTAACCTAATATTAAACAGTCCATAAAATTTATCAACATAACATCCTCATGTGTACTAGCTCTAACTAAATAAAATGACGTCACGCAAACAAAAGTGACCAATCAGAAGATCGCGTGCGAGATCCGATTGTGATAAAGCAGAAACAATGTATTCATAAACCTTACGCGTTTCAAGGTATAATACAAAAAGAAATGTATACTTACCACTGAATTAGTATAAAAAAGAGATAATTCTGGATAACGGTGAATCATCATCATCACCAAGTATTAATTGAAATTGCTGTATAATAGCTGTTCTCCGTGGTGTTCACACCAATTGAAAAAAAAAACTTTGTGTCGTAAAAAAAAAACCTGCAATGTTCATCAACGTTGAACTATAACATACAAAGAGTGAATTCCAACTGGTACTATTATTATAATAAAACAATTTTTACGGATTTTATCGCGGTTTATTAAGATTTTTACAAGCCCGACGTTTCGGATACTTTACAGCTAGGGATTGCAATCCGGTCCGGCGGATCCGGTAATATGGCGAATCAGGCGTGTTTTTGGACCTGCCGGATCCGGTGAGTCGGCGCCAGATCCGGTGGCGGATCCGGTAAAGCAAAAAATACGCGAAAAACTGTACTGTATGCGAAGCGTACGCGCGCGACGTTGCCAGATCGCTACTCGCTAAAATACTTAAAAAGGAAATGACTGCGTATGAAGCAGAAGGAGTAAAAGGAAAATACTTATCGCTGATCTACAGTTACTTAATGGCGATTAGGCCAACCAGTGTTGAGGCAGAAAGGGTCTTTTCTGCTGCAGGTTATATTTGTAGTGCCATCAGAAGCAGATTAGTAGACAGTACAATCAACATTTATGTTTTCTTAGATCATTTTTTCAGGCACAGAAATAATATTCACTTGCATTTTGCATTGCAAAAAATAAATGCTTCTTGTTTTATTGTTTCTTAGGATTATGAACTGAAGTTGATTTTATAAGTAGAAAAAAAGACTGTTTTGTTAACTTAGATCTGTGTAAATTATTAATAAGAGTTTAATAGTATTATTACTTAAGTACTTTCAGATACTTACAGCAATAAGTGAGAGTCAGACTGATTACTTACTTTATTATTTAGAATAGTTTCATAATTTCATTAAGTACAAATAGTACCAAAAATTACAATTAATACCAAAAAAATATATAGTTAAAAGTGTAATTAATAAATATAATTTTATTTTCCATAAATACGTATTTTATTTTTCTTTTTATGTATTATTATCAAAACTAAAAATCACTAAATACTAGGCCCTAAGTAACTTTCAAATCCGGCCGGATCCGGCCGGATCCGTCCGGATTGGCGTCAATCCGGTGAAATCCGGCCGGATTGAAAATGATACCGGATTGCAATCCCTATTTACAGCAACCATGGTCACGGGAGGACTGAGGTGTCATACGTCCTATCATTATAAAGTTATTCGAAACTACCCTATGATACATCAATATTTTGGTCAGTCCTATCTACGCAGAAAGTGCTAACTGTATCTTTAATCTGTGACATATTATGCTTGGATTTTGATTTGATAATTTTAATAATGGGATCCCAAGCAGGTGGTAGAAGCCAGCCATCTTCTCTATTGAAATTAGGATGTTCTTTAATTTCAATAGCCTCACGGATCATCCTTGGTTGGAATCTGTGTTCTTTTGCGAGGACTTGTGGTTTATCAAATCTGATATAATGGCGAGCTTTGTCAAGACTATGTTCACAGATGGCAGACTTAGTGTAGCGACGGTGTTTTAAGTCAGCTATATGTTCTTTCACGCGAGTTTTAATGGATCTTTTAGTTTGGCCTATATAGGAGAGACCACAGTCACAATCAAGCTTGTATACTCCTGCATCTTGTAAGGGTATATGACACTTATATATGACATATATATGACTATATATATGACTATATATGACAGATGGTAAGAATTGACTTATCTTTTTTGGCGGCTTGAAATAAGTTTTTATAGAAGCTCGCTTTAGGATGAAGCCAATCTTGTCAGTGACGCCTTTAATAAACGGGAGAACTGCAGGTACTCGCTCGACGGTGGCTGGTTTCACACGTTCACTGTGACGGAGACGCGGTACCCGAAGCTTGTTGTCACGCAGTACTTGCTTGACATGTTGAAGTTCGGTATCCAGGTGTTGCTCATCACAGATCCCTTGTGCTCTCTGAAACAAAGATTTACCCACGGTAGCTAACTGTGTTGGATGGTTGGTGAGATTCGCCGTTTAGGTACTTATCCGTATGGGTATGCTTCCTATACACTGTGTGGCTTGCGGTATTGTTAGTATTACGGATAACTAATACATCTAAGAAGGCTAGAGAATTATTTTCTTCTAATTCCATTGTGAATTGAATTTTGGAATTAATGGAATTAAGATGGTCTAAGAATATGGTTACTTTATCAGATGGTAATATTGTGAAAGTATCATCTACGTACCGCTTGTAGAACCTGGGTGTTATGGGCGAAGTTTGCAGAAGTCTCCTCGAAGTCCTCCATAAATATGTCGGCAACAACAGGGGATACTGGTGAGCCCATGGCCACTCCATCTACTTGCTTGTAGAAATAATTATTCCACAACATATAGCCAGATGTAAGGCAATGTTCCAAAAGGTCAGCATATTCTATTGACATGTCATTTTCTCTTAGCTTTCTTCTTACTATTGTTATGCAATCTTCCACAGGTAGGCAGGTAAAAAGAGATTGCACATCAAAACTAACCATTGTTTCATTGTCGCTGAGACGTAGGTGTTTGATCTCATTAACAAAGTGGTAAGAATCCCGTGTATGTGCTCTAGTTTGTCCACGCAGTGGTGACAGTACTCAGGGCCACATGTTTAGCCAATCTATAAGTTGGTGAGTCGATCTGGCTTACAATTGGACGTAATGGAGCATTAGCCTTGTGTATTTTCGGCAACCCATATATGGGTTGCCGAATATACACACTGATATACACACTGCCGATAAACAAAAAAAGTGGTCGACGTCGCCCATGAACATAAACTAGTTTACCTGGATCGAGCCCAGGCAACTCATCTATGTATTGCCTATCCTGAAACATAATATGTTGAGTCTCGGTGCCAGTAATTACACTGCCTGTCTTGCCCTTCTCTCCGAAACACAGCAAAGCTGTTTCACGGGAGAAACTATCAAGATTGTGGTACCCATGCAGCCGGGAACGCGGCACAGCGTGCCGGTAAAATATTGGAAGAAAATATTTCGTAGATAAATTTAAAGTACGCTTCCCATTGATATTCATCATCGTCATCATCATCAGCCAATATCCGTCTTCTACTAAACATGGGCTTCCCTGAAAGTACGACCTATTCCTCGTCATTTTCATCCAACACGGATCGGCCACTGCACGGAGATCGCCTCCCACCTGGTTAATGGACCAACTCTTCGTCTACCTAAACGAGGCCTCCACTCTAGAACCTTATTGCCCCATCGGACATCCGTTCTCCTGCGTGTGTGACCAGCCCTCTACCACTTCAAAGAGCTTAGCTTTATATTAAAGTATTCGTTTTTAGATACTGTTAAACTCTATTTGAAGTTGAATGTTTTTTACTGAATTTCGATCGCTGGTTGACCTATAGTCTAAATAAAAATATTCAATTGAATCTTCTTTGAATGCGTTATATTTTTTCCGAAATTTCTAGTTTTTGGAACGGTTAGTAAAACATATTCACACTTCAAAGAGAACGTCGCCGTAGAGAAATATTTATTGAATATATCTAGGAGCGGAAACGAAAAGAACAAACGAATTCAAACGAAATCTCGTGCAGATGTTTATTTGACTTTCTTATTTCTTTTGTTACAATTTTCATGCCACCTGATGGTAAGTGGTCAACATCACCCATGAACATATTGATATCGGGACTTAGTAACTCACTCGTGTCTCCGAATTTAGAGTAATTCTCGGTGCCAGTGATCACAGCCTGTCCTTTTCTCCAAAACACAGGAAAACATAACGACAGGAACAACCAGGATGCGCCCATACAAAAAGGCACGAGGGATAAGGCATCAAGAAAACAGTACCTATACTTCATTAATTAATTAATTCATTCATTTATTCATTCATCTATTCATTTATTTATTAATTCATTCATTAATTCATTCATTTTCCTTTTTTACTCCCTGTAATAAGTTACAATTATATGACGGTATGTCTTTCGTCCACTGCTGAACATAGGCCTTTTTTTTCTTTAACGCCGGGAAATGCTCTGAGACATCCCGCGGGGGAGTGGGTCTCCCCGCGCGGGTATGTGGGTCTCGCTGCGCCCGACAGCTCGTAAATGGACTCAGCTCTACCCACTAAAACCCGGCGAGTGTCACCAATGCCGCCTTTGGTGATCTGCCCCGGATCTAGAAAACAAACAGGGCACCTCGACGGCTAGTCAGTCCCGCAAGGGACCGACGCCACCTCCACAGAGGGGTTGTCCCGCACCACAGAACAACCCCTCCTAACGTCAGGATAGTACAATGGGGTTAGGTTCCCATCCTCACCCCTTGCCCTCTGCTCTTCTGTCCTCTCTTCTTATAAGAGGGATACAAAGAGCCCCCGCGGCCCAATTAGCTTCGCCCAAGGTGAACCGCTCACCCTAGGTTACTGAGCCCCACCGCCACGACAAGGCCTGAACCATGGTGGGGTGCTGAACATAGGCCTCCCTCAATGAACTTCTAGATGACTGATCCCTTGCCACTCGCATCTAACACGGACCAGCTATTGTACTATGTTCAGCAATGGACGGATAGGGGCTGATCACGATGATGATATGCCTCTATTCAGAAATTCATGTATTTACCATATTTTTTCTGTTTCTATTATATTTTTCATTTTGGCGATTATTGTATTTTTTTATAGAAGAGAGGGCAGACGGACAGTCGGTTATTTAGACATAATTATGCCATAATTACAGCACAATACCAAGACGACGTTACAAGTAGACAAACAACACTTAAAACTTGACGTATACTTAACTTGATTAACATACGACATATTATATGGATATACACACTAACACATACAGTGAATTACATAATTCCAGATTCGTAAACACAAGAAACAAAATTAAACAATGTATTCATTACTTTTTAAGAAAATCCTGAACAAATTCAACTAATTTCGGCAGGTTATAGGCAAAGATGGTTCAGGCCTTGACGTGGCGGTGGGGCTCAGTAGCCTAGGGTGAGCCCAGCACCTTTGGCGAAGCTAATTGAGGCGAGGGGGCTCTTTGTACTCCTCTTATAAGAAGAAGGGACAAAAGAGTAGGGGGCAAGGGGTGAGGACAGGAACCTCACCTCATTGTACTGTTCCGAAGTTGGTTTGTTCTATGGTGCGGGACAACCCCTCTGTTGAGGTGGCGTCGGTCCCTTGGAAGACTGACTAGCCGTCGAGGTGCCCTGTTTGCTCATTAGATCCGGGACACTTCACCAAAGGCGGCAGTGGTGGCACTCGCCGGGTTTTAGTGGGTAGAGCTGCGTCCACTTACCAGTTTTCGGGCGCAGCCAGTCCCCACCGTCACGACAAAGCTTGAACCATGGTGGAGTAGCGCCGCCAGCACCTCCGGGCGGTAAAGGTGATCAGACAGCACGCGACACACGTACTTGACCAGCGCCACGACTCTCCTGACTGACAGCCGGCAGTACCCTACCATACTTAGCAAGAACTGGCTCCCATACACGCGCGGATAGCCCGGGTACACTCCGTACTATTTTAAATAAAGAAAGCGCATCAATTTATTTTACAATTTTTCGATCATTAGTGTGTACTTATCTTCATGCGGGTTCCAAATGATCCGATTATTATCTACCTTTGAAAAGTGAGCAAAGCTTCAACTTAATTCAGTCTTTACAAGCGGGAGAAAATTACACCCGAAAGTTCTGATAAAGTTAATAAAAGCGTACTAAAAGAAAACTTTTATGTCTATTAGGATATTCTCGGAGAGTCGCTGATTTCGAACGGTTTCTGGTTCAGGTCGGATCACTGGTGGGGCGAGCCCGCCTTGATCACGTGATTGTCGCTGGGGACCTCAATGCCAAATCTGTGACTTGGGGTTGCCCTGCGACTGACGCTCGAGGTGCGGTTCTGGAGGACTGGCTGGTTGAGGTTGGGCTGGAGGTGCTTAATGTGGGATCCAGGCATACCTGCGTGAGACAGCAGGGTGGCAGCATCGTCGACGTCACGTTCGCCGATGCCGCCCTAGCTCGCTGCGTACAGGGCTGGGAGGTGCTCGAGGACGAGGCGCTATCGGACCACCGATATATTCGGTTCCGATACAGCGTCTCTACCCCAACCCGAAGCCGTGGCTCCGAAGCCGAGTGCGGGCGACGTTGGGCACTAAAAAGGCTCGACAAGGAAGCCCTTCTCGAGGCAGCTCTGGTCCAGGCCTGGAACCTTGACTCTCTGGAGGACAGGGCAGAGGTGGAGGTCGATGAGGAGACCGAACGACTAGTCGCTGCGTTATCGCAGGCATGTGACGCAGGCCCCCGTGTGAGGCCCCCGCAACGCAGAGGGGTGTACTGGTGGTCGGAGGAGCTCGCTGAATTGCGCCGAGAGTGCGTTGCGGCGAGACGCCGGTACACCCGGAGCCGCAGACGGCGACGCCGGGATGAAACGGAGGAGGGGCGGCTCTATTCCATCTACAGGGCCGCCGCCGGGGAATTGCGGACGGCTATAGGCCGTGCCAAGGAGGCAGCCTGTGACGAGTTCCTGGAGACTCTGGATCGAGATCCGTGGGGGAGGCCGTACAGGTTGGTTCGCAACAAGATGCGCCCCTGGACCCCTCCCCTGACGGAGAGTCTCCAGCCCGACCTCGTGGCCAGAATAGTCCCGACCTTGTTTCCCGGTCGAGGAGACCATGCGCCTCCACCGATGGCCCCACCAGACAGTGGGCCGTCGAGCGTCGAGGCGGAAATCCCGGAAGTGACAGAGGGAGAGATAGACATGGCGCTGGCGCGGTTAAAGGCGCGCAATACCGCCCCTGGTCCAGATGGTGTTCCCGGGCGGGCCTTGGTTCTGGGCCTAGGCCCACTCCGGTCGCACACCAAGCGCCTGATGAGCGCATGTCTGTCGCAAGGTAGGTTTCCCACGGCGTGGAAGAAGGGGAAGCTGATCCTAATCCGGAAAGACGGGCGACCGGTCGACTCGCCGTCTACGTATCGACCGATCGTACTGCTCGACGATGCGGGTAAGCTGCTGGAGCGGATCGCAGCTGCCCGTATAGTCGAACACCTTGATGAAATAGGCCCGAATCTCAGCGCCTACCAGTTTGGTTTCCGGCGGGGCAGGTCTACCCTGGACGCTCTGGCCAGGGTGAGGACTCTCGCTGACGAGGCGATCGAAGGCGGAGGGGTGCTTTTGGCGGTGTCTATTGACATCGCCAACGCCTTCAACACCCTGCCCTTTGATACAATCTTGGAGGCGCTGAGATTCCACGGAGTGCCGGCGTATCTGCGCAGACTGGTTGAGGATTACCTCTCTGGTAGGTGCGTCGTGTACCCGACGGCTGGCGGCTGGGCGACGAAGACTACTCTCTTCGTAGTGCGGTGTTCCACAGGGTTCTGTACTGGGCCCGCTCCTGTGGAACATCGGGTATGATTGGGTCCTCCGTGGCGGGAATTCGACAGGTGTCGGTGTCGCGTGTTACGCCGACGACACCATGGTGACCGCGCGTGGAGCTACCTTTTCGGAGGCCCGAATACATGCGGTAGCCGGAGTCGCCCAAGTTGTTGCAAGGATCCGACGCCTCGGGCTCGAAGTGGCCCTGGATAATAGTGAGGCTATATGCTTTCACGGGCCACGGCGAGCCCCTCCACCCGGATCCAGTTAAATGGTGGGAGGAACTTCCATCTCTGTCGAGGCGAATATGAGGTACTTGGGCCTCATCCTCGACAGCAGATGGAATTTCAAGGAGCATTTCAGGCGGCTAGTTCCGATACTGCTTGGAGCCGCGCGGGCGCTGAGTCGCCTCCTCCCCAATGTGGGTGGGCCGAGCGCTGGCTGCCGCCACCTAGATGCGGGCGACTTGCAGTCGATGGCACTGTACGGCGCGCCGATATGGGCGGCCGCTCTGACAGCAGAGAACTTGAACCTGTTGCGACGTCCGCTACGAGTCATGGCTGTCAGGGCCGTCCGTGCGTACCGCACAACCTCGTATGAGGCGGCGTGCGTACTGACGGGCACTGTACCATGGGACCTGATGGCAGGTGCCCTGGTGCGGTCCTGGCGGAGTAGGAGAGGAGACGCCGAGGAGGAGGAAGTCTCACAAGATGACGAGACTGAAAGAGAGGAGAGCTGGCGGAGGCGCCTAAGAAAGTGGGTGCTCCGTAAATGGAAGGAGCGGCTGGAGGAGCCGAGTGCGGGCCATCGCACGGTGCAGGCCGTCGGTCCAATCCTGGAGCAGTGGGTTGACCGGCGGCATGGCATAATCACCTTCCACCTTGCGCAGATCCTGACGGGGCACGGCTGCTTCGGAAGGTATCTGTGGAAGGTGGCAGGCGC
Organism: Helleia helle; assembly: GCA_963853865.1. NCBI lineage: Eukaryota > Metazoa > Arthropoda > Insecta > Lepidoptera > Lycaenidae > Helleia > Helleia helle. The sequence continues at coordinate 8,135,545 of OY971436.1, forward strand.
AGAGGACTCGCCAGGGTGTCATCACTGTGGCAGTAGTGAAGACACTGCAGACCACACCCTGGCGGAGTGCTCAGCTTGGGCAGAGGAAAGGGCGCCACTTATCACTGAAGTGGGCGCGGACCTGTCGCTCCCTGCGGTCATCCGAGCGATGACTGACAGTGAGAGCGCATGGCAGGCGGTCGTCTCCTTCTGCGAGGTAGTGATGTCGCAGAAGGAGGAGGCGGAGCGGGAGAGAGAGCGCACTGGCGCCTCATCATGCAGGAGAGCACGGCGCGCGCTTAAGGTCCGGGCTATAAGGCAACCTTGTGTGTTCCAGGTGCCTTAAGCGGAGTAGGACGAGGGGATGTCGTCGTCCCCTGCCTCCAGAGGAGTGTTCCAGATGGCATTCCGTTGTGGCCCGATGCGGACGTCCACAGCTCCCGCGCCGGGTCACCCAAGACGACGAGGAGAACACCGCTGGGGTTTAGTGGGTAGAGACTGCGTCCACCTTACCATCTTCTCGGGCGCAGAGTGTCTCACATAACCCCCGGGAACCCCCGGACCCAGGGGTATGCCTAAACGCATTCCCCAGCGAAATCTAAAAAAACCACTGCGAACACTAAACCACTGAAGGCAGCCACTTTTTTAGGTTCCCAGGTTCCCATCCTAAGCCCGACACGAGTGCAGAGGCATTACTGGAGGCGAATTAAACGTCTCCTACGCACCCCTGTTACATATAACAACGCTCAACAACGTAAAAAGGATACATTCATAAATGTATCCTTTTTTTCTTTAACGCCGGGAAATGCTCTAAGGTATCCCGCGGGGGAGTGAGTCTCCCAAGGCGGGTATGTGGGACTCGCTGCGCCCGAAAGCTGGTAAGTGGACGCAGCTCTACCCACTAAAACCCGGCGAGTGCCACCAATGCCGCCTTTGGTGAGGTGCCACGGATCTAATGAGGAAACAGGGCACCTCGACGGCTAGTCAGTCCCTCAGGGAACCGATACCACCTCCACAGAGGGGTTTGCCCGCACTACAGAACAACCACTCCCAACGTCGGGACAGTACATTGGGGTGAGGTTCCCATAGTCGCCCCTTGTCCTTCTTATAATAGCGGTACAAAGAGTAGCTACCTCGGTTCAATTTGCTTCACCCAAGGTGCTGGGTTCACTTTAGGCTACTGAGCTCCACCGACGACAAGGCTTAGATCTTGGAGGGGATATATGTAGATACCACATGCAATAATCATTAACCCGTTTCCTGGTTAGAAAAGCAATTGTATTCAAATATTTCATTAACCTCATAGAAGTTATGTCTTTGACAAGCTTTTCAAAACTATGAAATCTTGTCATCTTAAGTACATCACTTAATTAGTACTTAATAAAAAATTACGGTACACTTAAAACTCTTCCAGTGGATTAAAAGACCTAAGAACTTCATTTAATAACCAGGCTCCGAGTTGGATCTTAAATCCACTTAGATAGTTAAGATTGAAATTAAAATGCAGAGCGCTGGATAATCATAAAATTATAATGAGATTCTGGCTGGGTACCCAACTGAAAAGGGGCTATGCTATAGAGTTTTCCTTACCGATACCAGAAATGCGCTTGTCTCGCGCTCTAGTCTTGGTATCCATACCATCATTCCACTTATTTCTTTAATCAAACAGCTTTGCTGTGTTTCGGAGAGAAGGGCAAGAAAGGCAGTGTGTTACTAGCGCCGAGACCTAATATCTTATGTCTCAGGATAGGTAACACTTACCTTGCCTTTTTTTTTTTTGTTCTGCAGCGGAAATTTGCAGCCCAAACCATAACTAGGACCGGAGTGGGTTTTAAACCTAGCCGTGTGTGGGGTTCGCACTTGGAGAGTGTCGTTACCCACTAAAACCGCTGCAAGCGCCCTCAGCCGCCTTTGAGAGTCCCAGAACTTGCAGGCAACGCAGGACCCTCGGCGACAAGCTGGCCACGGCGAAAAGGCCAGACTCCTCCTCCAAAGGGGGACTGCTCGGCTGTTCGTTTTCACGATACTTTTAGCAGTCTCCGACGACGTCGTGTCTAGCCTGGATCCAGGTTAAAACCCCATCCTGGACCCGACACAAGCACAGGGGCGTTACTGGAGGCGCATTAGGTTAGGCGCCTCCTACGAACCCCCGTTCGTCGCCTGCGATGGGAGGCCTCGTCGGAGGCCTCCTCTCTCACCCGCTCATCGGCCTCCTTCTGGGACATTAATGCCTCGCAGAAGGAGACCATCGCCGTCCAGGACTCATCCAGGACTCGATGATGCTTCGCAGAGACAAGTGCCCTCCGATAACCGACATCAGATCACGACGCAGCGCCGCCCATCTCGGGCACACCTCGAGGGTGTGCTGGGCCGAGTCCACCGCTGCGCCACAATCGTAACATACAGTTACCGGCTCTCTTTGGGCCGTCCTGCACAGATACTCACCGAAGCACCCATGCCCGGTGAGCACCTGTGTTAGACGGAAGGTGAGGGGTTTGCGTTTAGGACGCAAACACTTAACTTGCCTGGGCTAGTCTATCTCTCAACGGATATGAGATGACAAGGTCCTGCTCATAATTACATCCAGGGGCGTAGCTACCGCCGTATCAATTAGCAAAATATTTGTATATATATATTAATTTTTGTATATATAATATACAAAAATTAATAAAAACTTGTCACTATTGTCCATAGAGGCAGTAACTTTAAAAAGCTAAGGTTATCATCGGCTATAAATATAAAACAGTTAATAAATCAAAAAAAAAGACAAGGAGAGTGTATATTTAATTTGAATTTTTAGTAAATTTTTTGTAAAAAGTGACAGGAAAGATAATTATGATGAATAAATGTTTCTTTTAAATTTATGCAAACATTGTTTTTTTTGTAAGAAATCTTTATCCTTCATAAGGGCCCCCAAAAAAATTTATACGGGACCCCGCCAACGCACGCTAAGCCACTGATTACATCATGTCTCATACGAATACAAGTACTACACAGCAGTAGTAATACTATTTGACAGCTGATCAGAAAAATGTGGAAGATAGTTAATAGAATCAAGCGTGACTTTGCGGAAATCCATAATATGGTATTAAATTATAGCTACACTTTCTGTTGCCCGCAGCTTCGCCCGCGTTAACTTGCTTTACTACAGTCCTGTTAGTCACAGCGTGGTGTTATATAGTCTATAGCCTTCCTCGATAAATGGGCTATCTAACACTAAAATAATCTTTCAAATCGGACCAGTAGTTCCTGAGATTAGCGCGTTCAAACAAACAAACTCTTCAGTTTTATATTATTACTAGCTGTTGTCCGCAGCTTTGCCCGCATTAACTTTTAAAATTTGAGGGGTTGACCACCCTTATCACTTAGGGGTATGAAACATAGATAGTAGCCGATTCTCAGACCTACTGAATACGCATATAAAATATTGGTAAAAATCGGTAAAGCCGTTTCGGAGGAGTACGGTAACTAACATTGTGACATAGAAATTTTATATTTTAGATAATATAGATTATAGCAATCGTTAAGTGACGTGCCTGCTCAAATCCTCCTCTTGTTTTCCGGATCTGTCGTCCGGATGTCTCGGTTTTTGAGAAACGTGTGCTGATTGTGTGGCTGTGGTTTTACTTTGATGTGTGGTGGTGGTGCATACGCATATACATGCATATGCGTGCACTCAAACATTTGCTATAAAGACTGCATGATCTGGGGAATTATGCTAATGCATAATTTAAAATGTCAAATGTGGAAGATTCTGGATCTCCCCCTGCCCTTGCATATATGCTGATACTTGACAAGAATGTAGAGCACGCTTAAATCTAACGTAAACAGTCCTATTAATGAAGTCTTAATAATGTCTACTTTTATCTCACTTTGTAAATTGTGAAGAAATATATTCAAAGCTTTTCTAATTAGCCTTTTGTTTGTCAAACAATTAGTAGTGTAAAGTTTGTTAAGATAGTTACAATCTAATTTTATAGTTTACTCAACTAGGACAAAGAATAAATGTTTTAGTATATATCTTGCTTTTAAGGGTTAAGCCGCCGGTGTCAGTCCGTTCATCCGTTCGTCTGTCCGTCTGTCTCATGAACCATTAGACGGTTAAAATTTTTCCCACATGGTGTTTTTCTGGTGCTCCTACCACAAAAATACTAAAACTAAATAGTTTTTAAAAACAGCAACAGGTAGATCTAAAATATTCACCGAATATTTAGTTGAATATTCACTTAAAAATAAAATAAATATTAACAGCTACCATACAACGAAATATTTTGTGGTTTCAGACAGGTTAAGTTAAACTAAGAAAAAGGTTTTTATAGAGTCTAATATTATATAGATAATGGTACGGAACCCTCCGAGCGCGAGTCCGACTAGCACTTGTTATTTATTTATAATACTTCTTATGTCTTCCGTGAAACAGCTTTGCTATGAAAAATCGGTTGTCTGTAAAGTCGGTTTACTGACGATAGTTGAACGTGACAACGTCATAAGAAAATGGAACGCCTCATAGCGAGGTAACGCCGCTACTTCATGTTTTTTCGTCCGTGCAGCCGGCTCCATCGAATTATAAGACGTTGTGACGTCAAAAATGGCAGGACTCTACCTGTGATATTACTAGCACAGACTTACTATCAAAAGTCTCAGGATAGGCAACGTATGAATGAGTCGCCTTTTTTTGCTCCGTGGAATGTATGTACGCATATCACTTACATTGAATGCGATTTTTTGGTTATGTGAGAGTTGGCCCTTACCCGCTTAAAATCACAGTGGGTGCCTTCAGTCGCCTGTAGTGAGGCAGCTATATGACTGGCCGGTACCTCGATACCTAGACTACCCGTGGAGTGAAACCGACAACCTAGAGCATCTCCCGACGTCACCGGGAATGAATTTGTTACCTGTTCTATTTGAACTTCATGTCAAAATCTACCAACTGCTTTTCAAGATTTGTGACCACAAAACCACGCAAGGTAAATAATTTGACGACCTCTGTGGCTCAGTGGTTAGCACGTTGGCGCTCAAGCCGGAGGTTGCGGGTTCGAATCCCGCCAGGGAACAAAAAAAAGTTTTCTGTGTTCCCGGGTCATGGATGTATATTAAATATGTGTATTATATAATAAAAATCTTAAATATATGTATAGTATAAAAAGTATTAAATATATTTCCGTTGTCTGGTACCCGTAACACAAGTTCTTCGAAAACTTACCACGGGACCAGATTAACGTGGTGTAAAAGCGTCCATAGATAATATTATTATTATTAATATTATAATTAAATATAAAAATAGCAAGTTTGGTTATAAGCGAAAAGTTTTTAATGCTTTTTTATAACCGAGGTTTTTAAGGCTTTGGCATTGTACCATTAATGAGATCGCCTAAAGCTGAATAAACCTATATTTCAATGTAAACATTTATACATAGAGTAAATTACTTGTTTATTATACGTAGGCCAACGGAACCCTATTGACCTCCGTCAGCCTTTGGATTGCGGTTTTTCTTAGAATTATGATTTTAGATATTTTCTACCGTTTATAGGATACTGGATTTTCTATACAGATAAAAAAAAATTGGAGTGTCTGTTTGTAATATTAAAATAACCGCTTTTTACTAAATGCATATGGATGTATACATAGTACATATACCAAAATAACATTTTTTACATTTTTTATCGGTTTGCCTGTCTGTCTGTCTGTGTATCCTTATCTCGCTTATCTCGGAAACAGCTGGGCCGATTTTGATGGGACTTTAGTTGATAGATATCTGATGTTTTAAGGAGTAACTATGTAACTATAAAAATAATCATCATCAATCCGTATACGGCTGTAAATCTAAGTCAACGCGGGCGAAGCTGCGGGCAACGGTTAGTTCTAAATAAAATTAAAATTACACTGGGTCCCAGACAAGAATCTGTTTCTAAACTTTTTTTTACTAATTTTACAATAGTATTATCATCATCATTTCACATTTGCCTGAAATATACGCCAATCTAACCCTCCACTAGAATTTAAAAACATTTATTCACCGTATGGTGTGTTACACCATCGTTGGTCACTGTATTCGCTCTCCACAATTACGTCGCACTTAGTCGGTTTTGCAAAAAAATTAATATACAGTATCAATTTCACAGTGGTACGGAACCCTCCACAAATCTGGCTCGCACTTGGATTTTTACAAAATGTTTTACAATCCAGTAATTCCTTTAGCTCTGAATAAACTAATTATACATTCATATTTCGAATTCAAATTTAAGTGTTTCCATTACAAAAGATAAAGAGGAAATCTCTTGGCTCAATTTGAATCCTTCCATTTTGTCAGGCTAATTCAACCATTTTAAATATAGAATACTTTGATCGTGTTATTAAAATAGGTCTTTGTAAACTTGAGTATGTATTTAGTATGTTTAAATTATTTGGACAAAAGCTAAAAACTTATGTACACAACCTTTTATTTAGCTTGCAATGTTTGTGTTGTGAGAGGAATGTGCTGTGCTGCGCTCCCATCTGCATGCCAGCATCCTTTTTGCTTTTTCCGTCTATAACCGTGTTGTGCATCGAAAAGGATAGAAGCATAATATATAATTACGATATAGCGTCTTAGGATAAGCAGCATCCCCACAGGACAAAACAGCAGGGCGGACAAGGAGCGAGGATGGGAACCTCACCCCATTGCACTCTCCCGATATTGATAGGGGTTGTTCTGTAATGCCGGACAACCCCTCTGTGGAGGTAGCGTCGGTCCCTTGGGGGACTGACTAGCCGTCAAGTGCCCTGTTGCTCAACAGTACCGGGACACTTCACCATGCTGCATTGCAGCTGAACTCGGCCGAGGTTGTACCTCTAGCTCACATAACACCGGCGTCAAAGGACAGCTGTGCTGTCGCGTTTTGTGTGGTTTGTGAGTTTCCGGAAAAGGAGAGCGGTGCATCTGCGTGGCCTTGGTTGTGTATGAGCGTCAGCGCCGTGAGGCTCCGACTGCTCGTTTGCCCCCTGATGACATAAAAAAAACCAAATGCGTTATTGGTGGCACTCGCCGGGTTATAGAAGGTAGAGCTGCGTCCACTTTACAATCTTTAGGGCGTAGCGAGTTCCACCTGGGGATTCCCCTCTCTCCCGCGGGATGCCTGAGAGCATTTCCCGGCGTAAAAATAGTAGCAAAGGCAACACTATAGTTCCAGGTGCAGGTGGTTATCGAACGAACCAATTACGTCATGTATCGTTATCATCGTCATCATTATCAGTCAATTCCGTCCATCTCGTAAAAGGTAGTTCTGCATTGCAGCTGAATTACACAGCCACGACCGGGTGGTAACCTCTCGCTCACATTATACCGGCGTACCGGCGTTCCGTGCAGTTTGTGAGCTTCCAGTGGCGCATTAGAGAGATAGGGGAAAGGAGGGCAGCACATCTGCATACCTGATCTTTGGTTGTGGACGCCCGTCCATAGTCACCAAAAGGCTTCGACGGTTCGTTTACCCTCCTATGCTATGAAAAAGAAGATGAAACTCTTTGCCAATACTATTGTGTATGTATGTATTTCATTTTTTTTATCCCCCATTCACTATTATTTCCCCACCACCTGGACAGGCGCTAATACAAAACATTTACACGTATACACTAATACACAAATTTTTAACAGGAAAATCGAATGCCGTGACGAGAAACTGTTACGTTACAAATTGTTTTAATAATTTTGAATTATAATATTAACTCGACGTTCCGTGGTGACTATCTTTTTTGAAGTAAAGTTGTTTTGTACCGTTGTCCTTTGAAAAGTCACTATTTGAAAATTGTTACATAGCTAACTTCATGGTGTCGGTTTCTCGTGACGGTGTGCACATCGCATTTACTCTCATCATTTTTCCATAACGCGCCAAAAGAAGTATAACTTTTAAAAAAAATATTTTCTTGCCTTATATTTCTGACGCACTCAGACGTTTATTAAATGTTGACTTTTTGCTCTTGTCGTCTAAAATGCAATCCTAAAAGTGACAAAGTACTACTTATAATTACTAAAACATGGTGTTCCACGGTGAGAGGTATTTCGATAAAAACTTTCCAAACCAAATGCTTAAACGATATAGACGCGTTTAATTTACCGCCGCCTCGAGGAAATGGATTCTTTGCAAACATTCCCCCAGTTTACATTCCATTTGGCACGACCGAAATGTTTTAAAACGTCTTAAGTAAAATAACAAACATATGTTTGTTTAGAAGACCTCGTTATATTTTGAATTTAAATAGTCTTATGTATAACTGTTTAGAGTATAATTATGTATAGCAAAGTTACATTAAAAAATATATAAATAAAAAAATGAAACATCGTGGATGTGAGCTTTTACAAGTTTACTAGCGATTACGTCTTCAAGTTCATATTATTTAATTTTTGTAAGCATTAAAATTAAGGCAGCAGTGGACGAATAGAGGCTGATGACGACGATGGTGGTGATGATGATGATGATGATGAAAATGATGATGACGATGGTGGTGATGATGATGATGATTATGAAACATTAAAATTAAATTTTTGATTACCCAAAACATAAAATCAACACTTGATTGACGTGAAAAAAAAAACATAAGAAAATCGTGTCACGCTATGCCACGTAGCTTGGTGTTATAAATGTTATATATTTTTTAATACTATGATAGAACACAATTTCGCTACGATAGCTTAGCGCTTATATATTCTTATAAGCGCTAAGCTTATTATTATACACACATGAACGGCATGGCAACGGTAACGTAACACTAGCAGTAATACTCTTACTACGCTGTACTACGCTACATATAATATACACATGAAGATTCAATAAGGTAGCGTAGCAAAGGTAGCGAAGCATTGCTAATAAACCCGTAGATTTACTACGATAGAGAAGTACTACTAATTAGCGCTCAGCTATACACTTCTAATCTACATGTCTAAAGTAGATTCGCTACGGTGGCGTAGCACTGCCAATAAAGACGTAGAGTTACTTAAAGTTAGTGATGGCAATAACGGCTGTCTTACAATAATAAATTATCCTGTTCTGTTGTTTTGTAACAACTGTTGTTTTAAACTGCTGTCTGTTATCCTGTTATTGTTGATTTATAGACGTTGAAAAATATGAATAGTGACAATAAGCAAAAAAAGGTCATTCTGCCTATTGCGTGCCTATTCTAATGACCACACCACACATACATCCACCATTACTATGGTGGATGTACTGCGTAGTACTTCTTACAGACAAGTAACTAGCTACGGTAGCATTACACTGCTCATACACATGAAAATTCGTCATAGTAGCGTCTGCTTGTAGACATTTAGATTCGCTAGGGTAGAGAAGCACTGCTCATAATACACATCTAGATTAGCTTTGGTAGAGTAGCTCTACTTTCTATGTACGACATGGTAGTGTAGCACTGCTCATACACACTCATATTAATTAGCAAAACACTGCTAGTACGAGGGCGTCACTGAAAATTCTTATAAGAACTGGACACTTTTAAACGATGTAATAAAAAAAAATTTAGATTTTGAGGAGGTTTAGTAAGAGCTATGCTGCTTTGCAGCCTAATTGGACTGGCAAGACTGGGGTAGTATCTCTCTGATGAGTGACAGCTATGCTGTCGCGTTTCGTGCGGTTTAGGTGTGAGTGAGTTTCCGGTGGCCCATTGGGGCGATAGGGGAAAGGAGGGAGGGATGTATGGATGTGTATGGGCGTCGATACTCGCCAAAAGGCTTTGACTGCTCATTTGCCCTCTTATGTTATAAACAAAATAAGTTGGAACTCTTTGACAATACTATTGTGTATGTATTTCATTCATTTGTCATTTGTAAAACAAATAACAAATAAATACAATTGTTTCGTGGGAAAAAGTATTTTGTGGCAAATTGAAAATTCTCTGTCACATTAGCATGAATTTAACGCCAGAAAATATATATGCGATGATTTTTTATGACATCCGAACTTTGAGCGTTAAAAAAAGATGGTAGCCTCGTTCTTCGCAAAGACAGGTCATTAAGCGACAATTGTTTTACAGTATCTAATAAAAGTTACTAATAAACTGTCATTTGTCTTGGAAAAGTTTGGCTGAAACAACCTCGCAGTAGGAACTCCTTCACCACGATAACGTAGTCTACGTTATCGTGGTGAAGGAGCCAAGAAAACAATCTACTATTTGGCGACGTTAGATTCAGATGTCGATTTTTGTTTTTTTTTTTTGAAAATGAAAGAAAAACTTCGAGTTTTTTAGAGTTAGAGTCTTATAGACGCCGAGGAAGCAGTGGCTGCGTTTCAAAAGGACGAGTGGGCAAAGTGCTTTTCTTAGTGGCTCCATCAGATGCAGCGATGTATTCATGTGAATGGACACTATTTTGAAAAGGTATAATAGAAGTAATAACTATCTAATTTGTTCAGTTTTTGATTTTCTAAGAACTTTCAGAGTTGCCCTTTTTTTTCTTTAACACCGGAAAATGCTCTGAGTGAAAGCGGGGGAGTGGGTCTCTCAACTGCGGGTATGTGGGACTCGCTGCGCCCGAAAGGTGGACGCAGTTCTACCCACTAAAACCCGGCGAGTGCCACCAGTGCCGACTTTGGTGAGGTGCCCCGGATCTAATGAGCAAACAGATATCTCAATGGCTAGTCAGTCCCCCCGAGGGATTGACGCCAACTCCACAGAGGGGTTGTCTCGCATCACAGAACAACCCCTCCCAACGTCAGGACAGTACAATGGTGTGAGGTTCCCACCCTCGCCCCTTGCCCCTGCTCTTTTATCCCCTCTTCTTTTAAGAGTGGTACAAAGAGACCTCTCGGCTCAATTAGCTTCGCAGCAGGTGCAGCGGCTCACCCTAGGCTACTGAGCCCCACCGCCACGTCAAGGCCTGAACCATGGTGGGGGTTTCAGAGTTACCCTCGTATACACGTCAATATTAGCAAAGCTAATAAAGATCAACGGAAGTAAAGTTATTTCATCCGTATCAATATCCACATGCTATTTTTAATTATAATCAGAAAAAAATATAACAGATTCAAGAAAAACTTAACCTAATTCATAACTAATATTTGAAAGCATTTGGTCGGAGTTAATTAGAAAAATAATTAATTATAAGCACATTCCTGAACCGAAACCTAGAAATTGTCTAAAAAATTAAATGATATTTCGAGCGCGCCGTGAATTTAATCTCATTGCAGGAAGTGAAAAATGCTAAGCAATTTTAATATAAATTTAATTTCACACAATTATAAAGACAGATCCATTAATCTAAAGATGGTGCAGCATTTGTAATGGTCGGGTTTGCTCACTGTTTTCATCTGTCCAATAATTAGATGACTGTAGAGTTAGACTAAATGATCTAGTTCTTAACTTCTTCAAATTTTCTGGCTTCCTCATAATTATATCATCATCATCTTCCTAACTATTATTATTCCCATTTATTTGCGGTCGTCTTTGAATGTCGTGTCTCCATTCTGGACTCATGCCAGTCAATTCTCGCATCACTCCACACTCCTCCATATCTCTCTTAATCCCATCCAGTCATCACCTCATCGGTCTTACCCTGCCCCTACACCCTTCCGCCCGACGTGTGTCACTTGATCCCTTAATCTTCTAGAAACATCATCTGACTAATTACTGGCACCGAGACTTAACATCTTATGTCTCAGGATAGACAACACATACACGAATTGTCTGGGCTAGTTCCAGGTAAACTAGATTATTTTCATAGGCGAAGTTGACCACTTACCATTAGGTGTCACGTCTGCCAGATTGCCAATCTATGCCTATATTATGGAACCAATATAAATAATGAGAAATATTGACCAATTTCTATCACAAAACTTAGGAATGAATGTAAAAAGCAACTTTGACTTTGAGATCCTTAAATTGTACGAGTCTATATATTAAGGTATTTCCGAATCCTCCAACAGTAGCAGGGGAATAGTCTTAAGACCCGCCATCAATTAGGTTGGGATGCAGTCAATTTGTTCTGACGTTTTATTACCTGGCTTCAGCTACGGTTCGATCTCCAAGGAATGTTTTCTTCTACTTTCTTATAGCTGGTTTTATAGAGAGTAATTATCCAACTCAGATTTTTTTAAATATATATTATCTTAAATAAAAACTCACTATCAGCTCCCAAATTGCCTTGTTAAATACCAATAAGATATTATTAAAAAAAAAGAATGGAGCCAAAATGGCTACTATACATAATTTGGCACCAAATATCCAACATTTTTTATATAAAATTTTGATAAATCCAATGACGCTCTCACAATTAAGACGAGAAATTCGAGCACCTCTCAAGCTGAAATCCATTAATCCATAGTACATACAGTAGAGGGTGCAAAAAATCTTCCTTTCGACGAAATGAATTAGAAAATTAAAACTTTTGATATTTTATAATTATTTACATTTTTTTGAGGAAAAAAAATAAAACTGATATTGACTGAGTATAATATAATTGGGGAAAAACATTTAATGGTTACCCCACAAAGATTCAAGCCTTGTCGTGGCGGTGAGGCTCAGTAGCGTAAGGTGGACCCAGTGCCTTGGGCAAAGCAAATTGAGCCGAGGGAGCTGCTGTTTGTATCCCTTGTATGGGAAGAGGGGACAAAAGAGCGGGGGGACAAAGGTTGGGAACCTCACCCCATTGTACTGTCCAGACGTTGGAAGAGGTAGTTCTGTGTTCGGGACAACCCCTCTGTGGAGGTTGCGGCGGTCCCTTGAGGGACTGACTAGCAGTCGAGGTGCCCTGTTTTCTTAATAGATCCGGGGCACCTCACCAAAGGCGGCATTGGAGGCACTCGCCGGGTTTTAGAGGGTAGACCTGCGTTCGCTTACTATTTTTCGGGCGCAGCGAGTCCCACATATCCGCCAGAGGAGTCCCCACTCCCCCACGGGATGTCTTAGAGCGTTTCCCGGCGTAAAATAAAGGATAAAAGTAGGTCAAACTAATTAATTCAAACAAATAATTTATTAGTATTTTCTTATATTTTTTATGGTGTAATTGTTACTGAGGTGACTGATTCTATATACATCAGTATTCGATTTGTTGATAAGGTGTAACTTCATGTTATTACCAAAGTTAATGATGAGACGTGATTATCCTGTCTCAGACTGTTGTTAAAGGTTATCAAACTTATATTATTAGTGTGTCAAATACACATCTCGGCATATTCATCGAGTTTTAACCAATTATCTAATACTAATCTTTCACCCGACCTCACCCACGTATCTCACGGAATCCGCACATTTTTCTGGGATGCAAAGCTTATGTGGTAGCTATAATCTATCTCTGCGCAAAGTTTTATCTAGATCCGTTGAGTTCTTCACTAATATCTACATATCTAAACTTTTGCATTGCTAGTCTAACAGCTGAACTAAAACAGACGAGACACATGATGGTCAGCGTCGCCCATGAAGTTAACCAGTTAACCAAGACTAGTCAAAGCAACGCATTCACGTGTTGCCTATCCATTATTTATGTTTTTTGATGCTGCGCCTGGAAGATGGTAAGGTGGACGCAGCTCTACCCACTAAAACCCGATGAGTGCCACCAATGCCGCCTTTGCTGAGGTGCCCCGGATCTGTTGAGGAACAAGGCTAGTCAGTCCCCCAAAGTTTCTTCTTCGTTTCGGGCGACTAGTTTCGGCACACGGACGCACTTGTTTACCACGACACACTATACACAAGTGCGTCTGTGTGCCGAAACTAGTCGTCCGAAACGAAGAAGAAAGACGGTAGACAGATTTTTCTGATCTGTCACCATCTACCAGCACCGTACGTCAGTCTCCCCGTGATCATGGTGATTGAAACATTGCCGAAATATCGGGAACTCAATAAATCTTTAAACAAGGTAAGCACCCGTAATAATATTAATATAAATATTAATAAACTTATCTAATGTGTAACAAATTAATGGTTAGTATTATTTCCGTCTGACACAGGTGCTCACTGGGCATGGTTGCTTTGGTGAGTACCTGTGCCGGACGGCCCGCAGGGAGCCGTTGACAGTGTGTCACGATTGTGGCGCGGTGGTGGACTCGGCCCAGCACACCCTCGAGGTTTGCCCGAGATGGGAGGCGCTGCGTCATGATCTGACATCAGTCATCGGAGGGGACTTGTCTCTGCCGAGTGTCATCCCCGCGATGCTCGGCGATGACGAATCCTGGACGGCGATGGTCTCCTTCTGCGAGGCAGTAATGTCCCAGAAGGAGGCCGATGAGCGGGTGAGAGAGGAGCCGCCGGCGAGGCCTCCCACCGCGGGCGACGAACGGGGGTGCGTAGGAGGCGCTACATAATGCGCCTCCAGTAACGCCCCTGTGCTCGTGTCGCACCCAGGATGGGGTTTTAACCTGGGTCCAGCTAGACACGACGTCGTCGGGGACTGCTAATAGTATCGAATCAAACGAACAGCCGAGCAGTCCCCCTTTAGAGGAGGAGTCTGGCCTTTTCGCCGGGGCCAGCCTGTCGCCGAGGGTCCTGCGTTGCCTGCATGATCCGGGACTCTCATAAAAGGCGGCTGAGGGCACTTGCAGCGGTTTTAGTGGGTAACGCATCTCCAAGTGCGAACCCCACACACGGCTAGGTTTAAAACTCACCCCGGTCCTAGTTATGGTTTGGTCTGCAAATTTCCGCTGCAGAAAAGCAGTTGTTTGATAGAAGAATCAAGCAGTTTGGTGGTGTCCATGCAAACGGCTGCGGCACAGCGCATCCCTCCCATTAATCTAGCCTGTACCGATATCTGGCAAAAAACCAATAACTTAAGCGAAGCTTTATCTCTAGTTTACACAAACTCCTTCATAGGAACTTCGTTTAATATAAGTTGGTACATCCAGTTAAAATCGAAGACGAAGTTTTGACCAACAAGTTTTAAGGCAACATTGTTCCTAAGTGTTTTGGAAGGAAATATTTTGATTTAAAACAGAAGGACAAGATGTTAAATTAATGTAGTTTATTTTACCATTTACCAAAACTATTATTTTGCCATTGTCTGCAAATGTCTCGTGATCAAAGAACTAAATAAAAATTATTATCATGGTTCAAGCCTTATCGTGGCGGTGGGACTCAGTAACCTAATGTGAACCCAGCACCTTGGGCGAAGCGAATTGAACCGAGGGAGCGGCTCTTTTTTATAAGAAGAGGGGACAACAAAGCAGGCGGGATAAGAAGCGAGTATGGGAACCTCCCCCATTGCACTGTCCCGACGTTGGGAGGGCTTGTTCTGTGGTGCAGGACAACACCTCTGTGGAGGTGACATCAGTCCCTTGAGGCACTAACTGGTCCTCGTGTATGCCTTGTTTGCTCAACAGATCCGGGACACCTCACCAAAGGCGATATTGGTGGCACTCACCGAGTTTTAGTGGGTAGAGCTGCGTCCCAGCTGACCACCATTCGGGCGCAGCAAATTCCACATACCCGCCTGGGGAGTCCCCACTCCCTCGCGGGATGCCTCAGAGCATATCCCGGCGTAAAAGAAAAAAAACGTGGTAACCAATGGGAAAGGAGGAGAGGGTCGCCTGTGTCTGATAGGCATAAAATGGAATATTTACTGGACCTAGAATAAGGTCCGTGAAATAGTTTTCTATTGGCAATGTCAACTATGTCATTATCATTATCACCATCGATCCGTCCACTGTTCGACCGAACTATATAAGTTTACCTTTTTCGTCATATCTATATCTATATCTCGTATCGTACTCGTTTTATTGAATTTTCTGAGAACATTTTTCATTTATGTATACTTTTTTTACACCATCCGAAAGAGAAGCACACCAACTTTTTGAAAAAAGCTGATATTTTGACGGTAGAATTTTCGATTGAAAATTAAGCTGCTTTTTCGATATTAAGTCGAAATAAGGTGAAGGGAGGCCTATGTTCAGCAGTGGACGGATAGAGGCTGATGATGATAATGATGATGATGATGATGAAGGTGAAAAAATAAATATTAGAAATAACAGTTTGAATTACAGTGTGTCTGGCGATAAAAAGAGAAGTTTTCTCCAAATTTAATGAGTAATTTTTGTTTTTTGTAAAAGATAAAAATGAAAAACCAAAAAATTGGTTATTTAAATTTTTCACATAAATTTATCTTTTTATTGCCTACAACTTTGCCATTCTACTTTTTTTTTTCGAATCGAAATAAACCATTTTTTTTATCGTCACTCATTGTGTGGTGTAAAAGGAGGGGGTTAAATTATTTTTCCTTTCACTTTTGTTATATTATCTTGCTTTTCCAATGGGTTCCATCTTACTATATATTTTTTTTGTTTTTAAAATTATCAACATTGGTGGTGTTAGACCGATCAATTGGAACCATTTCTTCACACCGAACAAGTGGAAAATTTAAATTGTCAAACCGGAATCGAACTTGTACCTCCCTGACACTCGTAACCCTTTCCTTTTGATAATAACTGAAACAGCGTAACACAATTAGTTTAAATCTACTAATGATGTTTACCTCGCGGCTATATTAATGCGACATAACCAATTCGTTAGCGGTACAATCATTGTGATATGTTTGGGGGGAGCTTCCGGAATAAATCACCATCAGCCCATCTCTAAAATAATAATAAAAAAGCAAAATTAAAAATTTTGAAAAAAAACCCACGACGGTTATAACATAATTGAAAAATGATAAAATAATTAAAAAACCCCGACATTTAAACAATTATGTTTTAACCGTCGTGGGTTTTTTCAAAATTTTTAATTTTGCTTTTTATTTAAAACTTTTTATAGATTATGCTCTATAAAACTAATTAATATTAAATATATATACTATAAATAGAAGCTAAAATTAAATATATTAATGACTGCAGCGCCTTCAAGTGATTTACCACCGTATCATCTGTTTAAGAACCTTTACTGATCAACCACAAACCCTATAATTAATACCGCATGAAAATTGGACTAGATATTACTGCAGCGTAACCTAGTGAGTTAATACCGTAACACCTATTTAAAACTCTTCACTAATCAACCACAAACCCATTATTAAAAGCCGCATCCAAATCGGACCAGTAGTTTTGGTTTTGTAAAAACAATGCTTACTGCAGCGCCCCCTAGTGAGGTGTCACCGTAACACATTTTTAAGAATATGCAACACAATTTAAACCGAACCTATAACCGGAAACCACGTCCAAAACGGACTTGGTAGTAGTTGCACAAACAAAATATTATGTTTTCTGCAGCGCCCCCTGTAGGGCTAGCATTCGCGAACGACAAAATTGTATCTACCCCTTACCTCGTATTACTTATATGAAATAATACGACAAAAGGCGTAGACAAAATTTTGTCGTGCGCGCATGCTAGCCCTACTGGTGAATTTTCATCGTCATAAAAAAATATATGAATATCCACCAATCAAACCAGAACCCACCACTGAATGAAAACCGCATTAAAACAAATATTTACTGCAGCGCCCCCTGGTAAGTCGTAATTGTAACACCTATCTGATAACATGCACCAATTAAATCCAAATCCATAATTGAAAACCGCATCAAAATCAGACTAGCAGTTTTGGAGAAAAATTGCAGCATTAGTTTGTACAAATAAATGTTTACTGCAGCGCCCCCTGGTGAGTCGTCACCGTAACACATTTAGGAACACGTACCACAATTAAACCAGATCCTATCACGAAAATCGCATCTAAAGCGGACTCGTACTTTTAGTTTTCCACAAACAAACATTTACTTCAGCGCCCCTGGTGAGTTTTTATCGTAACACATAATACAAGAACATGCACCGATCAAACCAGAACCCATCACTGAATTAAAACCGCATCAAAACAAATGTTTAATGCAGCGCCCCCTGGTGGGTTGTAATTGTAACACCTATCTAAGAACATGCACCAATCAAACCCAAACCCATCATTGAAATTTGTATCAAAATTAAAATATTAGTTTTGGAGAAAAATGGCAACATTGGATTGTACAGAAAAAGTTTACTGCAGTGCCCTCTAGTGAATCCTATCAACTTAATATCTATCTAATAATATACACCGCGAAAACCGCATCAAAATCGGACAAGTAGTCTTGGAGATAAGCGGCAAAAAAAAGGTTTACACACACAAACTGCCTCTCACCCCAAACGCATATACAGTCTCCGTTCCGTCGCGGGTAAAAATAAAATAAAAAACATTTATAAAATACTAACAGCGCCCCGCCGTTTCATCCACATACTTGCCATTACCGCGGGAGTACATTTTTGAAGTGAAACTTCTTTGCGCGCATGAGCGTAAATATTTTACGGATGAAACGTCACAAAAATGTGCAATGTTTATGTCCAAGAAAAGGGAGATGGTGATTGGGGCCGATTGAGAGACAGTGAGAAAGGGCGAACGTAGCATGAAGCACATAGTCATGGAGTGAGAGTAGGGAGCAAGCGAGTGAGAAAGATCGAGAGAGAGACTGAGACAGAGCGAACGTCGCATCGCAAGTCTCGGTTTAAAGCTTTAGATTAGTACAAATATAAACGAGATTTAAAAATTAATATGCCAAATAAGTTTCACTTTTGACAGTTGACAGTGAAATAAAAAAAAATTGGAACATCAAATTAATTTATTCAAACAAAAAAATATATTATTAATTGCTAGCTATTTTAAAACTTAATGTTGTACTGTCAACACTAAAAAAAGTTTCAATATGACCCCAACTGAAAAAGTTTCAATTTGACAGCAAAGTCTCCATTAACAAAATGATTCGCCATTTATTGAATTAAAAAAATGTGATAAATGAAGAACCGCTCAACCGATTTTGTGCAAACTTCACATTAACCATCTACTAAATAGTCCGAACAAAGCCTAAACATTTGGTTGGGATTGGTGAGCCCGTTCTTCAGTTATAAAATTACAACGAAAAGTGGCATTGATTTTTATATATAACTAGCGGCCCGGTACGTGCTTCGCTACGTATAAAGTGAAATAAAAAAAAATTGGAACATCAAATGAATTTATTCAAACAAAAAAAAAATATTATTAATTGCTAGCTATTTTAAAACTTAATGTTGTACTGTCAACAATGAAAAAAGTTTCAACATGACCCCAACTGAAAAAGTTTCAATTTGACAGCAAAATCTCCATTAACAAAATGATCCGCCATTTATTGAATTAAAAAAATGTGATAAATGAAGAACCGCTCGACCGATTTTGTGCAAACTTCACATAAACCATCTACTAAATAGTCCGAACAAAACCTAAACATTTGGTTGGGATTGGTGAGCCCGTTCTTGAGTTATAAAATTACAACGAAAAGTGGCATTAATTTTTATATATAAAGATTAACCCTTATATGTCCCACTGTTGGGGACGCGTCTCCTCGTAGAAATCAGGCGAGGGGCATCATAGTTCACGGAATCACTAGCATAATTGGATTGGTGAACATCACACGCCATCAGAGACTTTAAATCTCATCAGATTTCCTCACGATGTTTCCTTCTCCGGCAATTTCTATGAAGGCATTCTAAAATATTCATAATAACTAGACTAGAATCAGATAGTAATTTCGTTGCCAAGAACACTGCCTGTTCTACCCTTATTTAAAACAGCAAAACTGTTCCACGAATTGACAATCTTTGCATTAACAATAATTTTTCGTTTGGTGAAGAGTTAAAATCAAACGATTTTCAGCCGGGAGTTATTCCTCTCGAGGGGACTCGTTAAGCCCGCACAATCAGTGCCGGTTAAATAAGGATCCGAATGTACAGCCAATTATAATGTTTAATCTCTCGAAAAAGAAAATTGTAAGTGTATTTTATACAGAGGCTAGCTGTTGCCTGCAGCTTCGCCCGCGTTAACTTAAGATTTACAGCCGTACCTGGATTGATGAAGATTATTTTTATAGCTTTTTCTTTAACGCCGGGAAATGCTCTGAGGCATCCCGCGGGGGAGTGGGTCTCCCCACGCAGGTATGTGGGACTCGCTGCGCCCGAAAGCTGATAAGTGGACGCAGCTCTACCCACTTAAACCCGGCGAGTGCCACCAATGCCGCCTTTAGTGAGGTGCCCCGGATCAAATAAACGAACAGGGCACCTCGACGGCTAGTCAGTCCCCCAAGGGACCGACGCCAGCTTCACGGAGGGGTTGTTCCGCAGCACAAAACAACCCCTCCCAACGTCGGGACAGTACAATAGGGTGAGGTTCCCGTCCTCATCCCTTTCCCCCTGCTCTTTTGTCCCCTCTTCTTAAAAGAGGGGTACTAAGAGCCCCCTCGGCTCAATTCGCTTCGCCCAAAGTGCTGGGCTTACCTTAGGCTAAAGAGCCCCACCGCCACGTCATGCCTGAACCATGCTGGGGAGCGTATCCTTCCTACTATAATAATTATAGTGCTAATTTTTTTATGAAGAAACAAAAAAAAGATTCCGAGAGACTCTCTATCTCTATCAGAATATATATATATTCTATATAATATATCCAGAATTATAGGGCTTTGCATGGGTTTTCCGTAACAGAAGCTTGGTATAGGCCTTCGAGACGCGACTCTTCAAACTTCTCGAGTCATATCTGAACAGCGACACGCCATTCCGGCCTCATCGGGCTCCTCCCACTTGTCTGAGGAAATGTCACATGCGGTCAGATGGCGCTTGAGCACGTCCTTGTATCGCAAGAATTGCCCGCCTGGGTTTGGATTTTGGGAAAAAAAATTGCTATTACGTCAGTGACAAGTCACTGACCAGTTTCGTAATTTTATGACTCACGTTAAGTACTACTCTATCCGGTTATATGCTCGATGGGGCAAACGAACAACGGACTTGATGTGAAGTGGTAAAAGTTACCGGTCATGGACGTGTATATATGTATATATAAAAAAAATATTTATTTCCGTTCCTTGTATCCATAACACAAGTTGTTACGAACTTACGGGGCTAGGTTACCATGTGATTGTTAGTTGATAAAAAGAAATTGGTTGTCTGTAAAGTTGGTTTACGGTCGATAGTACAACGTGACAACGTCATAACAAAACGCAAGGTTACAATGAGTATAACGGGACAATTAGTATAACGGGACAATAACGCGACATTTCGTGCATGCAGCCCGCATTCATTGTTGTTAAGACGTTGTCACTTCAAAAAGTCTTAATAGATTTTTTTCGACATATTTTCCAAAAAATATCATTTATCTTCTTGCGAACGTTCAAACCAATGTAACAAATAGAATTGGCTTCCTCCATTTCCCGTTACGTATTTATTTTGACTGTTACGAATGTTTTTCATTAGCATGTTCCCATGTTAAAAGACTTTTTGTATTTCAGACATTGATTCAACAGATAAATAAAATTGAAAGAAGTTTTTGCGGTAAAAATAAAAAACAGACAGGAAAGAGTAACGTTATAAAAATATCTTTATATTTATTTTGTACGTTGTGCGTGTATTATTATTATTATTGATTTAACAGATTAATAAAATTGAAAGAAGTTTTTACGGTAAAAATAAAAAAAACAGACAGGAAAGAGTAACGTTATAAAAATATCTTTATATTTATTTTGTACGTACTGCGTGTATTATAATTATTATTGATTCAATAGATAAATAAAATTGAAAGAAATTTTGCGGTAAAAATTTAAAAAAAAAACAGACAGGAAAGAGTAACGTAATAAAAATATCTGTTGCCTGCCAACCAAGATCCAGGACCCTCAAAAAGCGGCTAAAGGCTCGCAGGTGGTTTAGTGGGGTAGTGCAATCCGAAGTGCGAGTCCCCACATAGGTCCAATAGCCTCAACCGAGGTAAACTTGAATTATGCTAAAGCATTAATTAACCTGCGTCATCAAAAAAGGCTACCCTTGCGTAGGGTATCTTAAGAAGTAAAGTGATAATTCAAGGTGCCAATTAAGCCTATCCTACCCTTCTCTCAGAAATAAAAGCAATTTTTTTTCGCGAAAAAAATAAGCAGCTGGTAGTATACAAACAGGGGCAGGATATAAGCGAGTTAAAACAGAAACAAACATGTTTATATCATCATCATCACCCGTCTGCATAGGTACCACCATCTTGCTTGTTTCTTCCGTGAAACAGCTTTGCTGTGTTTCAAAGAGAAGAGCCAGATAGGCAGTGTAATTACTGGCACCGAGACTTAACATCTTATGTCTCAGGATAGACAACACATAAATGAGTTGCCTGGACTCGTTCCAGGTAAATTGGTTTATGGACGACGTCGACCACTTTCGTGCCATCTAGTGGCATGTCACACATAAAAAAATCATCAGTCCCTATCCATCCACCGCTGAATATAGGCCTCCCTCAATGAACGCCAAGACAGCCGATCCCTTGCCTCACATCTAACACGTACCGGCATGCATCGTCTTCCCACCTGGCTAACAGTTAGAAAAGGGTCAATTATTTACAAAAATAAAATTGCCGAATCGCCACATATATCACCTTAGTAGGTATGTGTGACCGAAAATGAATGGGAAACTCGTCAAAGCCCTTATAACTGTCAGAGAATTTCAGAAAAATATTTGTATTTTATGAAAAAATCATAAAATTCGTGTCATCAATACTGACATCAATTTATAAATAATGACAAAAACAGAATAAATACATCGTCACTTCTGATTGGAATTGTGTGAATACTCGATTTCAAACAGATGGGAAATAAAATATTATTGCAATATTCCGTTTGAAAAATGTGCTGCGTCAAAATTATAAGGATTCGGCTGTACTAAATGCGATAGGAATAATATATTTGGAAACAGTATCAACATTTTTTTTATTTAACGCCGGGAAATGCTCTGAGGCAACCCGCAGGGGAGTAGATCTCACCATGCGGTTATGTGGGACTCGCTGCGCCTGAAAGCTGGTACGTGGACGGAGCTCTACCCACTAAAACCCGGCGAGTGCAACTAATGTCGTCTTTAGTAAGGTGGCCCGGATCTAATGAGCAAACAGGGCACCTCGAAGGCTCAATCCCCCAAAGGACCGATACCACCTCCACAGAGGGGTTGTCCCGCACCACAGAACAACCTCTCCCAACGTCGGGACAGTACAATGGGGTGAGGTTCCCATCCCCGCGCCTTACAGGGAGCAAGGTGCGAGGATGGGAACCTCGTCCTTTTTTTGTCCCCTCTTCTTATAAGATGGGTACTAAGAGCCCCCTCGGCCCAATTAACTTCGCCCAAGGTGCTGGACTCAGCCTAGGCTACTGAGCTCCACCGACACGTCAAAGCCTGAACCATGGTGGGGAATAACAGTATCTACTATGTCATTTTTAATATATACAATAGCGATGTTGACACATGTTACAAATTCATGTAGAGTTATTTTTTACACATTTAGTACCTATGTGGCCTACTCAGTCCCATTTCAGCTTACCAGCTTTGATGCCCACGTCAGTTATGCTCGTTAATGAGCGCAGTCTGGTGTTTCGTTTCTATCTGTTTTTCGCACTCTGTCTGTTCTTTTTAAGCCCAAGGTACTGGGCTCCATAGCTCTTTGGCAAACCCCGAGACGGAACTTCTGCGACTCGGTCAGTGACCAGGTCTGAGCACCGTAGGTTGGGATGGGGAAGATGCACATGTCGATAAGCCTTCGCTTCAGGGAGATTGGTAGGTATCCCTTCATTCAAATTAGTTTTATTAGAATAATTAATATAGGAAGTGAAATTCGCTTCAACGTAACAAAGTTATATGTAATCATCTGTAATCATATTAAAATCTTTTAGGTTGACATTTTTTTCATATCGCTAACCATCTCTTACAATTACAGCTTTATCATATACGTTTATAAGTTTTACGGCTTTTATCGCGGTTTATTAAGATTTTTACATGCCCAACGTTTCGGATACTTTACAACAACCATGGTTACGGGAGGAGCTATAATATACCTATCGCTTTGACGCATCGGTTTGGCGAAATCTTTTTTTTCGTATGACATGATACATGTGTATTTGTGCAAAAATAAAAACAGGTTTTGACTGTACAAAATCCATATAATATAATTGTTCGTGACCGTGTGATTGTCATGTACGTGGAGGTTATTCATAAAAACCCAGTCAAGTGTGAGTTGGACTTGTGCGATAAGGGTTCCGAAAAACGTGTTTTTTTTTTAAATAAAATACAAGCTGAACCCAGCAAACGTTCTCTGCCCATTTATAAAAATGTCATCATCATTTTTTATACAAACCTTATCCTGACGATAACCAACACAACAAAGAAAGAATTATCTAATTTTTGCAGTAGTTATAAAGTTTTGTAGGTATATACGTTACTGCGGTTCATTTTTATTTATATAGATAACTAAAAAATAACAGGTTCTGATTTTTTCCTCCTATGTTGTTATACCCAGCTCCTTACCAAATTTAAAGATTATCAATGGGAAGTAGTACTCTATGCGATTTGGTTTGAGAGACTGACATACAGACGGGCAGACAACAGAATGACCCTATAAAATATCTGCACTTTTAGAACTATTTTCGTACCCTTTGTAGTATCCTATCAAGCAGCCGATCCCCAAATCGACGTTTATGAAATAAAAATTAAAAGAGTTTTATACTTTACATTTAAATAATAATGGATATGTTAATAATCAATGATCGAAGCAGCCTTTGTCTTAAATCAAAATATCGAGTGTAAAAACGTCGAACCACAGATAGTGGAACAAAGGAGAATTTGCAAGTTAAAAGAGTTACCCGAGTTTAGAGTTTGCGTTACTGCACTCGCTTTGGGGACTTAAAATTCAAAAACCTTTCGAAATTACACTCCGAACTCTATTTGTATATTTTGAGTTTATTAAATGTTGTATATTTTGATCGCGATTTCAAGGTTTTGACGTAACAAAGTCTTATAATTCGATGGAGCCGGCTGCAAGAACGAAAAAACATGACGTATGCGGCGTTACCTCGCTCTGAGGCGTACCATTTTCTTATGACGTTGTCACGTTCAACTATCGTCAGTAAACCGACTTTACAGACAACCGATTTTTTTAGTTATACTTATGATAAAATATTTATATTCGCAAAATTTAAAACTGAATTGGTTGTTGTTTTCTAATGATTACATGAATGAAGGAAAGAAACAACTTTTACGAATTTGATCGCAGCTTATTAAGTAAAAGAAGAGGAATAATTAAAATATTGATGTATCATAGGGTAGTTTTAAATAACTTTGTAACGTTAGGACGTCTGACACTTCTCAGTCCTCCATTTCATTGGTAAATCTTATATCTTTAAATGAGCAATTCTTATATATATATATATATATATGTAATTGGAATCTCGGAATCGGCTCCATCGATTTTCATAAAATTTAGTATATAGGGGGTTTCGGGGGCGATAAATCGATCTAGCTAGGAATCATTTTTAGAAAATGTCATTTTATTAAATTAAAGAAAAAAAAATAGCGAGCAAAGCTCGGTCATCCGGGTACTTATAATAAACCATGATAAGTTAAGTTTGTGTCAAAACTAAGGTGATGTAGAGCTGTTTGTTTACCTAATAGAGATACAGTAAAAAAAATTCCAAAAAAGTGCGTGCGTACAGAGTACACATAACATGTCAGATGTGAATCTTATTTGGCAAACTGATTTTTAAATCTCGTTTGTATTTATACTAATCTAAAACTTTCAATTTCCGAGACTTGCGATGCGACGTACGCTCTATCTCACTCTCTCTCTCGATCTTTCTCACTTCATGGCTATGTCGGTCGGTCTAAATCATTCTCTCCCTCTTCTTGGACAAAAACGTTGCACATTTACGTGACGTATCATCCGTAAAAATATTACCTTCATGCGCGCAAAAAAGTTTCACTTCAAAATATCAATTTCTAAAGTATGCGCTAGTGCCACGCTCTTCTGCATTGGAACCACCATCCTGCTTATTTATTCTGAGAAAGCCTCACTTTGTTTCGGGAAGAAGGACAAGACAGTGTTTTTTTCTTTACTAATACAGAGACTTACAAACTTACCCAATCCTTCCACAAGCACCAGAGTTTCATCTGTTCAACTTGATGCAACAGATACTATAAGATCTCAGTGTAAATTTACCTTCAAGGGTTACTATTCCTCTCCTTTTATAAAATTGGCAAATGGAGAATCAGGTGATAGTTAGTGACATCTATATCGAAAGGCTTACAGGTGCGTTGTGTTTCAAATGTAAATTCTTCATTTCTCTTGTCTCTTAATAAATTATCTTAATGTTTGTAATTATTTTTTATAATTATAAAATAAGTACCCAACTAAACATAAGCTGTAAGTGTAACCTCACAAGTTACGTGACATTTGTGAAGTACCGTGCTCACGCAAATTCACTACATTCAAGACGTACTAATGTTGTGTAGTCCAAGTTATAAACGAATAGCCGAATCACTGAAGTTAAGGTAATGTAGTTGAAAAAAGGTTTCGAGTTTATGCCAGTGGTCATTGTGGATTTTTTGATGTGACATGTATTGGCAGTGACACAAACGCGTTCAAGCGGACATTTTTCTATTCTATTTCATTTTTCGCAATAGATCTATACTAATATTATAAAGCTGAAGAGTTTGTTTGTTTGAACGCGCTAATCTCAGGAACTACTGGTCCGATTTGAAAACTTCTTTCAGTGTTAGACAGCTTATTTATCGAGAAAGGCTATAAGCTATATAAAATAACGCTGTGACTTAAAGGAATTGAGTAACGCGGGCGAAGCTGCAGGCTAGTTCATTATGAATTTTAAAATGAACATGATGTTGAACAAGATGTTCTATATGTGACGGCCATATCTACGATTATAAACGGGTATAAACGATTGCACTAGGTCTAATACTACATTTTCAGGCGTTGACTTTTGAAGCGAAAGTGGTAAGTCTTGGCCGCAGTTTATTAACTGGTTATTCTTTTGGTTCTTTACGATTAGCCTTCATTGCAAACACATTCTTTAGAATCTTAATTAATATTTCTTTGTAACATTTACTTTCTAGGCATTTTGTGCAAACGGGTGCGTTTAAAGTACATAACGTATACGTTATACATTTTTACTTACGAGATTTAGGATCGACGCTGGTCTAGAAGGTATGGGCTCGGCTTTTTTTGTGGTCCGGGATCGATCCTGACCGGGTGCCCTGAAATAGATTTTTCTAAAATTTCTTTATGCACCTATACATGAGAACATCTATATCTATATGCCTGATTAGATAAAAAATCGTTGAAGGTGTGTGAAGTTCACCGAACCGCATTGGGCCATCGCATCGGGGAAATATGGCCCAACACCCTTCTCGCATGATTTCAAAGAGAAGACAAGTGCCCAGCAGTGGGACATATAAGGGTTTATGATGATCATTTAGAACTTGTTAGCTATGAAAAATCGCTACCGCCTGTAACATATTACCTAATTTACCTACCGTGCAAATTATTAAGACAGCACCGTAAGTTCTCACAAGAAATAAACCGTAGTGTATTGAATTTTAGATGCCTTAATGTAATGCATTTTATAAGAAATTTTAAAATGCAAACACTGAATAATAAAACTTTACGAGCTTACTTATGAAAGACGTAACGTTAAAGATAGACGAAGTGTTGGTCAGCCATTGACCAGGTGGGAAGACGATCTCTGTGTGGTGGCCGGTCCGTGTTGGATGCGAGTGGCAAGGGATCGGTCATCTTGGCGTTCATTGAGGAAGGCCTAGGTTCAGCAGTGGACGGATAGATGCTGATGATGATGATAAACATATGAAATTGGCGTTTTGTGATACTGGCCACTTTGATCTCAAGTATTTCCTCTTTGGTTAAGAATTCCAAATTCAAATTTAAACAGCGTTTTCGAAAACCGTAATTCATTTGTTGTTTTTCCTCTTTTGTTTTTCATCTTTTCGTCACTCAGTTTACAAACTGGAAAACTTGAAAATTTCAAGTTTTCCATATTTAATATAGTGTTATTTACGAGTACGTTTTCCACCGTGGCAACAGAGCTGTAGAAACGGCTCGAAGGATCAATGATGTGAATGGCTGTGGTATCGCAAAATAAAACACAGTGCTTTTTTGGTTCCAACGTTTCGCTCTGGAAATTTTGCCATACAGAACAAGGTCCGTGGACGGCCAGAGAGCAAAGTTGATAATGAAGAATTGAAGGCAAATATGGAAGAGGATCCATCACAAACCATGTCTGAGTTAGCTGCAGGCTGCGGTATCTATACATCTATTTATACAGATACATAAAATGGGAGTGTCTGTTTGTAATATCAAAATAACCGCTTTTTATTGAATGCATATGGATGTTTACACGGGACATATACCAAAATAGCCTTTTTTACAATTTTTGTCTGTCTGTCTGTCTGTTTGTTCCGACTAATCTCTGAAACGGCTGGGCCGATTTTAATGGGACTTTCACTGGCATATAGCTGACGTTATAGGGAGTAACTTTGTCTATAAAAATAATCATCATCATCATTAATCCGAGTACGGCTGTAAATCTAAGTTAACGCGGGCGATGCTGCGGGCAACAGCTAGTTAGTGATAAAACTGTTTTTATCCACTTGAAGCAAATTGGGAAGGTAAAAAAAGCTTAAAGGTCCTCATTGATTATGGTGATGATAGTAAACTATTAATATGTAGATTAGTAACGTATTTCATATTATGAGTTTAAATTTAATGACACAACGCCCTCTCCACTGTACAAAGATGTATGTTAAAACAAAAAATCCTTTCATACTAAAATATTTATTTGGGGTACATTTCAATGTATTATCCGGGATTACAGATTTGAGAGCGATACAAATTTTTCTTAGAAGGATTAAATATTGTAATAAATAGCCGCTTGTCGTTTGTAGCTATATTTTATTGCACATAACATTTAGGTATAACCTCATGCTCTTTTTTGTTAGTTGGATAAGAAAAACAGCAAAAGAGGTACCTAGCTGTTATAATAGAACATAAACGAGTCCCAGATTACTTATTCTTGTGTTTCCTATCCTTTTCTCTTTAACGCCGGGAAAGGCTCTGAGGCATTCCGCGGGGGAGTGGGACAACCCAGGCGGATACGTGGGACTCGCTACGCCCGAAAGATGTTAAGATGGGCGCAGCTCTACCCACTTAAACTCAGCGAGTGCCGCCAATGCCGCTTTTGGGGAGGTGCCCCGGATCAAACAGGGCACCTCCACGGGCTAGTCAGTCCCTCAAGGGACCGACGCCACCTCCACAGAGGGGTTGTCCCACACCACAGAACCACCCCTCCCAAAGTCGGGACAATAAAATGGGGTGAGGTTCCCGTCCTCGCCCCTTGCCCCATGCTCTTTTGTCCCTTCTTCTTATAAGAGGGGTACAAAGAGCCCCCTCGGCTCAATTCGCTTTGCCCAAGGTGCTGGGCTCACCCTAGGCTACTGAGCCCCACCGCCGTGACAAAACCTGAACCATGGTGGGAAGCAGACGAGTTACCCGGTCGTAATGTAACATTCGTAACGAGTCCCGGACCACTCATTTATGTGTTGTCTATCCTGAGACTTAAGATGGTAAGTCTTGGTAATAGAACTATTTTGACTGGCCTACCCATTTTTTGACGCACTGTAAAGCCGGTTAAACTGCATAGGAGGCGATACTTAATGCAGTTCCAGTAACGCGCCAGTGCTCGTGTTGGGTTCAGGTGGAGAACCAGTATGGCACGATGTCACGGAGACTGCTTAGAGGCAGCCGGGCCGTCCACCCTTACGAGGAGTAGTCTAGCCTTCGCCGGGGCCAGCCTGTCGCTGAGGTGATCCTGTTGCCTGCAGATCTGGGATCCTCAAAAAGCGGCTGAATTGAGAAAGGTACTCCGTCCGTCAAGGATGAGCCTGTGTTAAATATCCTGGATATTTAATATGGCGGCCCACTCCGACCCTCACCTCTCCGAAACATAATCCCTGTAATATTTAAAATCAGCATGTCTTATTTAATTTCCAACCAAAACGTTCAAACTCGACTCCAGATGCTGTCTGTCACTTTGAAGATCAAAACGACCTCCGACACCAGGAAATTAATTTAACTTTTCAAGTGATTGAATTTGATAAATCCATTAGTTTCATCGATAATTAAAAACATTAGAATTATTTTCGCATCTCGAAACATAAAGAGAAATAAATTAACTTCGGAACTTCGGTTTCGAGAGTTCCTTTTGAATTTGAGAAGTAATTTTAGATAACAATCAACGATCTTAAATACTTATTGGTGACTTGATTAGCTATTAAAAGTAGTTATTAGTGGTCAATACAATACAATTATTTTATTTATTTATTCACAAGTGTGATATCCAAGGTCCATTTAAAAAAATCTTATAACTATGCTAGTTACAAACATCGATTATAATTCATCATTAAATCATCCTCAAAAATTAAATTTAAATCTGAAATATCAAAACACAATATTGTTATGATTTTCAGTAGTATTTATATTAATATCGATTTTGTGGGTATTGGTAGTTGTAGGTTTGTCTATTGTCAGTTTAGTATAAAAGGACGCCGATGGTAGTGTTGCGGGGCATTCTACCAGTATATTTTGAGAAGGACGTTACTCTGCCGGTTTACATTGCGAACAAGGAGAGTCAATTGTGTTAATCGGACATCCGAGCTGCGGAATTGTTTTATATTGTAGACTTATCAAGTAAAGTATTTGTAAATGGAATACAGTATTTTCGTCACAATATTAATTATTAAATTTAGACATTAATCTACCCTTATTTAAAAAAAAAATATTAATTTTATATACGGACTCAATGTGAGGATTTATCAAGGCGGATACCCAATGTCTTTGTAGGACAATCAGGTCTGCCAGCGAGCCAACTTATGATGCATTGACCAGCATTCTATTTCTAACATATTATGTTATTTTGTTGCGAATTACAGCGTAGAAGTCATTGGTATGTGCATCCGCAAACATGCCGGATGCACTGCAGAGCCTGGGCAATCCCAGCAGCATCGTGAAGAGGTTGTTATATAGAACCCGTAGGGCACAGTAATACCCCTAGTATTAATCAAAACTCTTGTAGGTCTTCAGAATTCCACTTAAACATTTTGTCCGACATGTCGATACGGAGCCCCGGTTAGACAAGGTACGCTACTAGCCTCTGACTGTGGCAGGAGGAGTCCACGGCCGACTAAGTCCTATCAGTGCCAAACGTGGAAACAAATCCGAGCCAGACAAATCCTTCTCGAGGATTCCTACCCCTCTTCACACTCTCCTCCTCTATCTTCAGACCCTTGCCCGAGAGGAGACTGGAGGCTGACTCCTAGTCCAATTGGCTTTACAAAGGTGCTGACTTCTGCATTCCAGATTACTAGGCCCCCCACCAAGAGGGGACAAAATAGTAGGGGCAGCAAGGCTAGGAACCGTCTTTTGGGCGCAGCGAGTCCCACATACCCGCCTGGGAAAATCCCCCCCCTCCGCGTGGAAAAGAAAAAAAGGGTAAAAGAAGCCACAGAAGAAGTATATCACTGAACTCCTCCTAAGCGACTGGGCCGATTTCGATGACATTTTTGTGTACGTCCAAGTGGATTCGAGATTGGTTTAAATTCACAATTCGGTCTATCACAAAATGTTTTGCACTGGACAACATTTGCCGGCACCGCTAATTCTTTGTAAAATATTCTATCACTTCTAAGTCGTTTTCTATGCTGACCCTAAAGCCCTTATAAAAAAGGGTTTCTTACAATTTTTAAAAATAAGCATATTTATTAAACCTATGTTACACATGACCCCTGTCAGCGCCAGGATCGAACCCCACACCCATCATTAATTATATATCGGTCTCTTTTGTCACATGTGTGAAATATTGATGCCTTGTTGACATTTTCTGGTAAGCCGATGTTTGTTATCTGTTCATGTAAAACTAGATTTTCTCTATTTATATATAGATTAGATATATCTATTTTTTATCCATGTCCCTTGTATGTCCACTGCTGGGTACGGGTTCTTCTCCTCGAAATCAGGCGAGTATGTACATGGTTCAGGCCTTGACGTGCTGGGGGGCTCAGTAGCCTAGGGTGAGCCCAGCACCTTGGGTGAAGCTAATTAAGCCGGGGGAGCTCTTTGTACCCTTCTAATAAGAAGAGGGGACAAATGATCAGGGGGCAAGGGGCGAGGATGGGAACCTCACCCCATTGTAATGTCCCAACGTTGGGAGGGGTTGTTCTGTGGTGCGGGACAACCCCTCGGTGGAGGTGGCGTCGGTCCCTTGCGGGACTGACTAGCCGTCGAGGTGCCCTGTTTGTTTATTAGATCCGGGCACCTCACTCAAGGCGGCATTGGTGGCACTCGCCGGGTTTTAGAGGGTAGAGCTGCATCCACTAACCAGCTTTCGGGCGCAGCGAGTCCCACATACCCGCGTGGGGAGACCGACTCACCCGCGGGATGCCTCAGAGCATTTCCCGGTGTTAATGAAAAAAAAAACGGTGGGGAACTTCGCATACATTTTTTTATATTATTATATATGTATTTCCTGATTTAATGAAGCATAGTAAAATTCTACCACTTTTTAAATCTGGTGTCACATCTGACCCCTCAAACTTTAGACCGATTTCAGTACTCCCAACACTTAGTAAAATTTTTGAAAAGATCATTTTAAATCAAATTTTAGTTTTTTTTAACAAGCATCAGTTGCTCCATAGTCAGCAGTATGGATTTACTAAAGGGCGATCTACAACTGATGCTGGAGTTCACCTACTGAAACATATTTATACAGCCTGGGATGAATCGCAGGATGCCTTAGGTGTATTTTGTGATTTGTCCAAGGCTTTTGATTGTGTTCAACACGCAACATTGATCAGGAAATTACATCACTATGGTATCAGGGGCACAGAACTTAAACTATTAGCATCTTACTTAAATAACAGAACACAAAAGGTAATTGTAAATAATAAAAGTTCCTCTGGTACCAACATAAAAATGGGGGTGCCTCAAGGTTCCATTCTGGGTTCGTTTCTCTTCCTCGTTTACATAAATGACCTACCTTTTCTCATGAAGGATAAGCATGAAATAGTATTGTTTGCCGATGATACTTCTTTAATATTTAAAATTAAGCGACAACAAATGATTTCTGACGAAGTAAACGATGCTCTTTCAAAGATGGTACATTGGTTTAGTGTCAATAATTTGTTACTTAACTGCAATAAAACTAAATTGATTAGATTTACACTACCTAATGTTAAGCAAGTACAAACCAATGTAACATTAAGTGGGGAGATAATGGAATTGGTGAATTCAACTACCTTTCTTGGCATTACCTTAGATGCCAATCTCCAATGGGCGCCCCATATAGCTACCTTATCGAGTAGACTCAGTTCTGCAGTTTTTGCGATTAGAAAAATCAGGTCAATTACGGATGTTAATACGGCTAGACTAGTATATTATGCGTATTTCCACAGTCTTATGTCCTACGGCATTTTGCTTTGGGGACATGCCGCTGATGTCAATACAATTTTCATACTGCAGAAGCGGGCTATACGGGCTATCTACTGTCTGGGTCTCAGAATATCATTAAGAGAGAAATTTAAAGAAATAGACATTTTGACTGTAGCATCTCAATACATTTTTGTAAACGTGATGTATGTTCGCAAAAATATAAATGAATTTGTAAAAAAATGCGATAATCACAATAAAAATACAAGGAACAAACATAAACTTGTTGTGCCATATTTTAGGCTACATAAGGTCAGTAATTCTTTTATGGGTCAATGTATACGCTTCTACAATAGGATCCCAGAAAACGTTCAAAACCTATCGATAAATAAATTTAAAAAAACTGTTAGAACGTTTGTGTGGTAAAGGATACTACAAAATAAAAGAATTTATTGAAGATACCACACCTTGGGAATAAGGCGTTTCCTACATGGCTTCTATGTATAATTATATCATATTATGTACCTATATTGTATAATATTGAAAAGATTAGTTTCACTGAGTTTGTTTCGCCGGTTCTTCTCAGTGGACTAGTTTTGGAACCGGTAGTAGAGTCATTTGACGTTCAATAAGCTACTTTGACGTACAACATTGAATAAAAATATTTTTATTTTATTTATTTATTATTATAGAAAAGGGGGCAAACTAACAGTCGTGTTACCTGATGGTTTGAAATAAGCAACATCCAAAGACACCCGCTACATCATTAAAGCATTTCATCTTATCAGGCATGCGCATGATGATGATTTCCTTCACCTAGCAATCAATTTTGAAGTAGTCGGGTACACGAGGTCGGGTCGGGTAAACCATTTCAAGATCAAAATCAAAATCAAAATCAAAATTTTTATTCAAAATAGTACCAACAGAGTATCTTTTTGAACGTCAATTGAATCTACCACCGGTTCCAAGGCAAGCCCACTGAGAAGAACCGGCGAAACAAACTCAGTGGAACTAATCTTTTCAAATAATTTATAACAGATTTTACATGTTATTATTCTGAAATGCCTGGGAGGAACACCCTATTCCCAAGGTGTGGTATCTTCTATAAAATCTTTTACTTTATAATATGCTTTACCACACAAACGCTTTTTGACATTTTTTTTGAATTTTTTTATTAATAAAAGCGTATACAGTTGCCTTTAAAAGAATTGCTTACTTTCGAAAGTCTAATCATTGGTGCATGTAACCTGTGTCTATTACGTGTATTCCTACTATGAATATCACTTTTTTTACAAAATTCATTTATGTTTTTCCGGACATACAGTAAATTTTCTAAGATGTATTGAGAGGCGACAGTCAGAATTCCTATTTCTTTAAATTTTTCTCTCAAAGATGAATAGGGAGGCAACTTGTAAATTGCACGAATAGCCCGCTTCTGCACGGTGTACCGGACATACTCAAACCATGGTGGACTAACGATCTCCGACTATTCCTTCAATCTTTTCAATTCCTATGCAGAAGTGAACGATGAAAAAATGATGTTGATTATAAAAAAATATTATAAAAATTGATATTATAGTAATATATATAACTGAAGAATTTGTACGTATTTTTTATGTCATGGGGAGGCAACCGAGCTGTCTGAGCCTTATGGTGACTACCAACCTATAGACATCCGCACACAAAAGTTATGAAGATGCGTTGCCCTCCTGTTCCCAACGGGCTACCGGAAACTCACAAACCGTTCGAAACGCGACAGAAAAGCTGTCAATTGACGCCGGTGCTATGTGAGCGATAGGTACCACCCCGGTCGTGCCGGCCCAATTCGGCTGCAAAACAGCATGGCACTACCTCTTACACAGCATCGCACAGCGCACTACCTCTTACAACAGCATGGCACTGCCTCTTACACATCATGGCACTACCTCGTATGTTTGCTTAAACGCGCGTTTTGCGCTTGAAAGCTCGGTTCTTCAGAAAAGTCAATTTTTAAGGCTTTTCATATTAAGGAAAGGTTGTTTTGTAAATTTTACAGCCAGTGAATCCGCGGGAAGAGGGTTTGTACTATTATAATAAAGCTGAAGAGTTTGTGTTTGTGTGGACGCGCTTATCTCCCGAACTGCCAGGGAAAAAATAAAATCGTTTTGTGCTTGATACCGCAATAGATGATTATTGAGGGAGATAAATACCCCACATTTACTTTAAAAAAACTTTTATGGTTGGGTGAAACCCCAAGGAAATCCTGGTCATTATATTATATAAAAATTCAGCTTCCATATCTGTAGTAGCAAACTCAACTCAAAAACTAGTTGAGATTCACGCGAATTTTTCACACAACGTTTCGTTTTCACATACGAAATTTTCCCCTGGGAGTATAGGGATAAAAATAACTGGAATCCCAAGACTGAGCTAGTAATATTATACGTGTAAAATCAAGAATTCGAACCCCAAACTGGCTTTGCCATATTGCTTTCTAATATTTACGCGGATTTCACTCATTCCACCCCTATCCATGCACTGCTGAACACAGGCCTCCTTTAATGAACGCCAAGACAACTGATCCCTGGCCACTCGCATCCAACACGGAGTAACACATCTGGCCACTGCCCGGAGATCGACTTCCCACCTGGTTAATGGCCAACCAACACTTCGTCTACCTAATCGCGGCCTCCATTCTTGGGACCTTATTGGCTCATCAGCCAGCACCTAGAACCCAGAATGAAAGTGCATGTCAAATTTGAAGTCGGAAGTTTTGAGATTTACTAATTGAGTATAATCAGTAATATTTTCGCTCTTAGCCAGTAGCTTCATATAATATTTGTGGTTTAGTTAATTTGTTTTATACGGGCTCAAAATAATAGTAATTTATTATTATTATTAACTAAATGACCCGGCGAACCTCGTACCGCCTAACAGTTAATGAATATCGTGTTTTAGATTCATCATCATCATTGTCATCATCATCAGCCTCTATCCGTCCATTGTTGATCATTTGCCTCCCTCAATGAACGCCAAGACGGTTGATCCTTTCCAGTTGCATGGTTAACACGTTCACTGCGATACGAGGCCTAAATCATCCCTCATGCAACTTCCCTGTGGTGCGGCAAAGAAAAACGTGAACTTCTCTGCGGTGCGAAGGGCATAATTTTGGTTTGGTCCAGTATAGGAAAGTGATAAATATATATTTGAAATGCGCTAATGGTCACGGACTCTGTGGGATACCTACCTTGGTATCGGATGTTTTAGGCCTCGTGCCGCACTGAATCAATATAATTTTAATGCAGTGCGGAACGAGTCGAAAACGTCCCATATCCCCTATGGCCTCGTACCGCACCCAACGCGAGCTCCCCGCTACTAGTGTTGTGTGTCGCGTCGATAGGAGAGCATGCCGTTTACAACGCTGTACATTTCCTCTAAACGATGTCGGAAGAAGTTAAATTTAAAAAAACCAGAAAAAAAGGAATTAACTTTTCTGACCAGAATATGTCTTCTTATTATACAACGTTGAAAAAGAGGAATCAAATGGTGGAAAAAAGTTTTAATGGAGCTAATATTCGGTACGGCGCTAATTAATGCCTGGATTGTGTTTAATTCAATCCAAAATGATGGAAAAAAAATTACCAAACAGACTTTTTGTGGAGAAACTTATAGAATCTTTAACAAAAAAGGAAATTGATGAGATCCCAGGTAATCAAATACTCAGATATCTTGCTCTTGACAGTTAAAATAAGTAAACTTTCAATAGGCTGACGATTTTCAACGTGTAGAAGCTTTCATAAACTAAGCTTGACATTTGGTCATTATTTAGTTATTACCTACTCTTTCAATATTTTAAGCATAAAGCAAACACATTCATTTCATGCAGTTATACATTATCATTGTTCTGACAGTTGGCTGGTTTTTTGCTTTTTATGGCGCCATGAAACGCAATTTTGATTATTTAAAAAAAAATATGTATCCTTTGATAGCTTTGTGTTTTGCCCTCAAAACGATCTAATGAAATATAATTGATCAAAATCCATTGATCATTGATTCCATTGAATCCAATGAGTTATGAACCAGTTTAAACACGTCGATATTACTTTTACCATCACTAATCGAAACGAAAATTTGCCCTATTTCAGTGCTATACGAGGTGTATAAGATCCCATATTTTGTTTTGCCTATAATTCCTAAACTAGCTTTCAGATCCCGGGGCGACGGTAGATTAGGGTTCATCAATTCACTGTCTATATCAATAAATACCAAAATTCTCATTTATCTTTGATTTCGCGCCAGAAAATGGATTTTAGTCTGTTAAAGGAGGTGGGGATAGACCGCGTGTCGTCCTAACGTCTGGTCATGGTACGGGCCGATAACACCTCGTGCCGCAGGAACGGAAAGTATGCAAAAATTGGTGGTCGACCTACACGTGGCCTTCATTCTTGAACCTTATAACCTAACCTTCCGTCAGAGAACTAAGGTTACCGATATCATTCAAATAATAGACTCGTTGCTAAAGTGGACCGCCAATTTGTGCCTTTGCCTGATAAAGTGGGCTGGTCACACACTCAAGAGAACGGATGGCCGATGACCAATAAGGTTACAGATTAGCTGAATGTATTTTGTTAAATTGCATTTATTAAATCGCAAAAAAAAAACTGACCATGAGATGGATTTGAAGTTGAGACCACAAATAGTCAAGGATTGGCCTTACGATTTGTTAATCGTCATGGCGAAGGCAATACGAATCATCATTATGGGGTACATCTTCATATTAAAGATTGCAAGTCAGCTTTCGGTACTCCGTCCAATCATGGAATATTCTGTTCATCTGGTGGTAACTTAGTCCTTTTTTTTTCTTTAACATCGGGAAATGCTCTGAGGCATCCCGCGGGGGAGTGGGTCTCCTCACGTGGGTATGTGGGACTCGCTGCGCCCGACAGCTGGTAAGTGGACGCAGCTCTACCCACTAAAACCCGGCGAGTGCCACAAATGCCGCCTTTGTTGAGGTGCCCCGGATCTAGTAAACAAACAGGGCACCTCGACGGCTAGTCAGTCCCGCAAGGGACCGACGCCACATCCACAGAGGGATTGTCCCGCACCACAGAACAACCCCTCCCAACGTCGGGACAGTACAATGGGTTGAGGTTCCCATCCTCACCCATTGCCCCCTGCTCCCTCTCTCTTATAAGAGGGGTACAAAGAGCCCCCTCGGCCCAATTCGCTTCGCCCAAGGTGCAGCGGCTCACCCTAGGTTACTGAGCCCCACCGCCACGACAAGGCCTGAACCATGGTAGGGTGGTAACTTAGTCTAGTCCAATCCTTGTTGTCGTCAAACAACTTTCAACTTGGTCTTTCTGGTGGCTTACTACCTGGTATCTTGTCCTCGAGGATTGCCCGTAGAGATTCGAAAACGGATTCTCTTTGCAAGTATCCAAAGGAGGCCACAAATCGAAAACTGAATTCTTTTAAGCTCTAAGGGCATAAATCCAGTGGGATCATTGGAATCCTCCGAATGAGAACTCATCTTAAAACTTTCCTTTGAGTATCGTCGCGTGATTCACATTACTCGTCAGTTTTCTGATCACCATGCGTTCCATTGCATAGTTTTGGTTGATTAAGATTTCAAAGCATGATGAATACTGAGCCCAACTTCAGTTGTAAATGATGTGGTGGACGGTGGTTAACCAGGAACATCCTTTGGCAACTTCGAATCCTGCACGAACAGTGACTATAATCAATGACATGTTGAATGTCTTTCCAGTTCCGCCAGGAGCATCCAAGAAAAATAACCCACCATTTCTCTCAACAATTGAATTAATTAATGTATCATAGACCTCCTTCTGTTTTGGGTTCAAAAATGGTACATTCGTTTGAACTGATTGGTTTTAATTTATATCGATCATTTTCACGTTCACGTTCCAATTCTCTATTAAATGCGTCATTCACTCCGTGATCTGGGGCTGGCATTCCTTACCCAACTAAAAAACTGCCGCATATATGGTAGGTAACACAGTCATATTCGATCAAGCCTGGTTATACATCTCCTCATTCGACTCAAGACCTGGATTTCTTGAACTGACACAAATTCGATGTAAAATGTCTTCTGGCATGTTACTTTTGTATTTTTTTCACAGGTCACGTAGATTAGATGAGAAGTAGATATTATGTAGAAATGATGATAGCGATATATAATGTGCGTATTTGACATGGAGATGCAGAAATAATTGCTTTAGCGATTGTCGTGTCCATATGAATATCGTTTTCAAGCAAATTGAGCTCTTGAAATGCTATACGAAATGTTGGGCACACTATACCATTATCAGTTCGTAGTGATTCAAATGATGTTGGCCCACGAACATTTTCCAGCTGCAACCGCAAATAGTAACATGTACCCATCGTTGCCAGTGATGATCTTTCAGTGGACAATTTATAGTATATAACGCCTATGTCGATCGCTCTCCTTTCTATTTAAGCTCCGTGACACACGCATAAAAATTTGACAACAATTGTACTTATAATATTATGTCAATTCTTTTTCATTATTTACATTTTTTAAATCTAAACTACGCCATTATCCGAATATTGTGGATATATGTTGTCGATTCGAAACCTTTATTTAAATACGATCTTTAATTTGAGAGGAGAACTTATCGTATCTATGGGATAAATATTAAATGTTTGATAGTTAGGAAACTCGAAACATTTTGTATGGAAAAATG
Source organism: Helleia helle (assembly GCA_963853865.1). NCBI lineage: Eukaryota > Metazoa > Arthropoda > Insecta > Lepidoptera > Lycaenidae > Helleia > Helleia helle. The sequence continues at coordinate 8,175,461 of OY971436.1, forward strand.
TTTTTTTTTTTTATTTTCTAGTCCATTTTCCAATATTTTTAATAGTTATTCTGCTATTCTGGACGGAGACAAACACAATAAATTAAAAACCATGAAAATCTGTCCAGCCGTTCTCGAGTTGTAAATGTTCGAACAATCCCGACTTTGTTTTATATATAGATAATAATAATAATAATATTTTACTCACGTTTCAGAGGAGTGCGACTACAAACACACGTGGCTTAATATAGGTAACTAATATTTTTTTTAATAATTTCTATGGCCGCTTTCACACCAGGTAAATCTGGTCCCGTAGTAAGTTTTATAATATCTATGGAACCTTTTACACAACGTCAGTCTGGTCCCGTGGTAAGTTCTCAAAGAACTTGTGTTACGGGTACCAGACAACGGAAATATATTTAATACTTTTATACTATACGTATATTGAAGATTTTAATTATATAATACACATATTTAATACACATCCATGATAAAGGAACACAGAAAATACTTTTGTTCCCTGGCGGGATTCGAACCCGCAACCTCAGGCTTGAGCGCCAACGCGCTTACCACTGAGCCACAGAGGTCGAATATTAAGTAACTGTTGTATAAAATATCCCGCAGCTTCGCCCGCGTGAACTTAGACTTACAGCCGTATCCAGTGATGATGATTATTGTTGTACCCTTTTTTTTCTTCTTTTACGCCGGGATGCTCAGAGGCATCCTGGCTGAGGCTGGGGAGTGGGTCTCCCTAGGTGGGTATGTGAGACTCGCTGCGCCCGAAAGGTGGTAAATGGACGCAGCCCTACCCACTAAAACCCGGCGAGTGCCACCAATGCCGCCAATGAGGTGCCCCGGATCTGTTAAGCTAACAGGGCACCTCGACGGCTAGTCAGTCCCGCAAGTGACCGACGCCACCTCCAAAGAGGTGTTGTCCCGCACCACAGAACAACCCCTTCCAACGTCGGGACAGTACAATGGGGTGAGGTTCCCATCCTCCTCACCCTAGGCTACTGAGCCCCACCGCCACGTCAAGGCCTGAACCATGGTGGGGTTTGTTGTTCCCCTCAGTTACTCCTTACGATATTTGGGGTACCAGTGAAAGTCCCGTCAAAATCAGTCCAGCTGTATCTGAGATTAGGTGGAACAAACAGACCGACAGACAGACCGAGACACAAAAAATTTAAAAATTGATTTTTAGATGTAAGTATCGTATATACTTTCATATGTGTGAAAAGCTGTTAATTTGAAATTACAAACAGACACTACAATTTTATTTGTATCGATATAAAAAATAGTACAAGCTGGACAGATTCGCCATTTTATTAATGGCTGGTGGCTGACAAATAACAATTGCTTGCTTTTATTCGCAGTCATCATATAGAAAATTTTATTTTCCTGTTAGCGTTATCGAGTAATGAAATATTAACGAACATTCTGGAGGCATTTCAAGGAACATTATGGGCGTTTAGCTGCTATATTATTTATAACGGAATAAAATTACGTTTTTGTTATAAATGAGAAGGTTCTGTCCTAGTTTTATATGTATAAAAAAACCGGCCAAGTGCGCACGAAGGGTTCTGTACCATTACATAATATACAACATTTGACACTTTAACAAAAAATATGGTTTATGTTTATGGAATTAAATGTTTTTTTATATATTTGAGTTGATTGAATGAAAGGTAAATTGCGGTTTACGATTTATGACGTATTAAAAAAAACTACTTACTAGATCTTGTTCGAACCAATTTTCGGTGGAATTTTGCATGGTAATGTACATCATATATTTTTTTTAGTTTTATCATTCTCTTATTTTAGAAGTTACAGGGTGGTACACACATTTTATCACTTTGGAAGTGTCTCTCGCGCAAACTGTTCAGTTTAGAAAATAATGGTATTAAAAACCTCAATATCATTTTTGAAGACCTATCCATAGATACCCTTCTACTTTTGTGTAAAAATCTTAATGTGGTTCACCGAATAAACTACTACTACTTACCAAGTTTCAACAGTATAGTTCTTATAGTCTCGGAAGAAAGTGGCTGTGACATACGGACGGACAGACAGACAGACAGACAGACAGACAGAGAGACATGACGAATCTATAAGGGTTCTGTTTTTGCCTTTTGGCTACGGAACCCTAAAAAGAATATTTTAGTGAAAATTACCTGGATGTAGATGTAAACATTATTTCTCAAGGCGGCAAGTATCGATGTCAGTAATCACACTAGTCCTCCTCGTCTTACCGATACACAGTTTCACAGAATGAAAAGCAGGATTATGGTTCACCCATGCGATTATATAATATATTTTAGATGAGATAAAATCTCTGAACTCGTGACACCGCACACGAAACGCTGGAGACGCAGTTTGACGTTTATACGACGTGGACTCCCGACACCGCACGCGAGCCGCTGGAGACGCAGTTTGACGTTTGATTTATTTATATAATACTTACAGCCTGTATTATAGGTATTTTAAGTTAATTGTTTTGTTTTCACTTCTATCGGCAGTCCCTGTGACTGGTTGGGTTGTTTTCATTCACATACTTTTTTTCTTTTTTTTTCATATTGTAGGGAAATCCTTTATGAATGTAGCCAGGATCTTCGGGTAGATCCTGATCTTATGTGGGAATTGCACCTGGGAGTGTCCTGCCCTTAAACTAAATCACTGTAAGTGCCTTCTAGGATATGCAAGCAACAAGATCACCTCGGCGACAGGCTGGCCCCGACGACCGCATACTCTTTTGATCTAAGTATAATTACACAATCAAAGAACATAGCATAATTTCTAGAAATAAACTAATCTAACTTTACTGAGATCGTCATAATCAGCATCGGTAAGTTTGTGCACTGTCTTTGCGATGTCACAGCTTAGCTAGTTAAAGTTATGTATGCACGTTACTTAATTAACTTAGTTAAGTACACATCAAGTTAGGTGAAGCGCGGCTCCTAAACACTGTAATGTGTCACGTTGATATTAAGAAACTTGGGGGAAGTTTTCTCGACGCCTTCGGGCCAAACTAGGGTTGTCTAAAATTGTGAATATAAATTAATACGGTTATTTTTATCCGTACTAATACAAAAATAGATAATGTTTGTAAGTTTGGGTGTGGGAGACAATCTTCGAAACTGGTCATACGATTTATATCCTGTACAAATATGTTATCACTGAGTTATATAGGCTGTAAAATAATCATTAGTAGGACATCTAAAGTAGTGCGTGCGAAACTCCGTACAACATCTAGTTGTATATATTTAACCATGTTCACCAAAATACGGCGTTCGTCAAAAAAAAATCCTGTGTCAAATAGTTCAAAATCTAGTGCTGTTAACTCTCTTCTGACCTCGTCATAACCTTGGTCATTCTTACGTGGGTCAAGGAAATGTAAGAAGTGATCGCTGAATTACTTCCAGCAAAAGACCAACAAAATAGTATAATACATGTCTGTCGCGTTGTGAGCTCTGGAGTACCATGGATACCTATTAAACCTACGACCTACCACGAAACTATATTTTTCATAGAGTTAGTGTTAATGAACATTCTCAACGAGTGACAATGCAGTAATATCGAGTTCGTCGAAATAAAAGTGAAAAAAAAACTTGGTTATATTCTTAACAATTTATTAAAACGACCATTTTTATATAAAAAAATATGATTATTAAAAAAATATAATTTTAAACGTTTTGGGTGACAGCCCTAGAATCAGGAATGAACTTGTAATCCGTAATACGAACAAGTTAGTTAATAATTTGATACTGAGGGATCGGTATATCCGAATTGAGTGGAATAAAAAATTAGCTAAGAGAGACTGAATGTCACGTAGGATATTCCCTCTTCGGAGTGGTTATTATTAAACTTTTTTTTTATAGAAGAGGGGGCAAACTGACAGTCGGTTCACCTGATGGTAAGTGAAAAGCGACATCCACACACACCCGATACACCAGAGTAACAGCAGGTGCGTTGCCGGCCTTTGAGATAGTTAAACATATCCTCGTTAATATGTGCTCAATAAAAGTCTTTAAATATAGGGTATCAGAATTACATCTAGATACATATGTAACAAATCGCATAGTAATATATTTTCTAAGCCGATACCGGTAATCTATACTTAATATTATAAAGCTGAAGAGTTTGTTTGTTTGAACGCGCTAATCTCAGGAACTACTGGTCCGATTTGAAAAATTATTTCAGTGTTAGATAGCCCATTTATCGAGGAAGGCTATAGACTATATAAAATCACGCTGTGACTAACAGTAGTTAAGAAAGTTAACGCGGGCGAAGCTGCGGGCAACAGTTAGTATTGTAATATAACGATGCGTATATAATATTATAATGCTCGCCACGCCGCCCGAAAGCACGGCACGCTTGACGATTCGGCGACTATCTACGACGTCGGTTCTCAGAGATTTTAATATTGCACGCAGATTGCACGTCACATAAGCGAAGCGTTGAGTGCCCACTCTAGGCATGTCAAATAAATTATAGTTTAAAAATAAAAAACAGCCTTTAATAGCAAGCTGAACCAAAAATTTTAAAATATTTTTTAATACAAAAATTAAATTAATAATTTTTTTTTATTATTTATTGTAAAAAAGCGTGAGGTGCTCGATGTTAATTGTTTAAAATATTTCATCGGTATTTGTTTCTAAAAGTGAAGTTAAAAACTAGATTTTTTTTTAACATCTAAAGTAACACAGCGCAGACCTTCTCAATTAATATGATCCTTCAATTCACAGTTATTTAATTAATTATTATTTATAAAAAACTAAGACACCACTGTGTATTTTACAAAAATATCATCTGTTTATTCGTTGTTAAGCAATTGACAGGCTTTTTACAAATAATCAATTTTATTGTAGAAAAAGTGAATATGAGGTGTCACTTTTGTATTTTCCAAACTTTTCCTAAATATGGGGCTACTAATCATAGAACCCTAAGACGTAAAATAACGTTATTTGTATAAGTATTAATTGAACATCGAAGACTAAACTAACTGGCAATCCTAAATGTGAAAACTTTTTAGTGGCAACGATGCTTATCTAAACTTATTTTTGAGAATGTTTGAATTATTTTACTTTAGTTTATTAATTAATAAAAATTGTATTATTCTATTTTTAATGGGAAATTATACTTCAATAATTTGGAGCAATCCATAAGTTCCAGTTAGAAAATTATTTAAAACGGTATATTACCATGTTTTTTTTACTTTTATTTCGCGGAGCTCGATATTTTGACATTATTTTCTTTTTTATAGCATAGGAAGGCAAACAAGCAGTCGAAGCCTTTTGGCGATTATCGACGCCTATACACATTCACACAACCAGAGATTATGCAGATGCGTGGCCCTCTTTTTCCTCCAATGGGCCACCGGGAGCTTACAATCTGCACGAAACGCGACAGCATAGCCATCACTTGACGCCGGAGTTATGTAAGCGAGAGATACCACAACGGTCGTGCTGGCCCAATTCGGCTGTAAAGCAGCATGACACTAGCTCTTATAAATGAGTACAAAATATTATGTGAGCATGTACACCAAGTTATGAATAATGTTACATATTCAAAGACTTTCTCACTTCTCTTTGCTAATTAGGAAATTTTCATTTTACGGAATATGTCTAAACATTTCGCGCCATAACTTGATTCAGGCTTCATTTAGAAGATTAATCCATTCACACTAGAATTACTTGGATTTCACTAAGGATATATTTAAGAAAGTTCGTCTCACTTTATAATAGAAAGAAAAATTTAATGATAAGAAGCTGACTGAATATGCGCAAATATAATTCCAAGATTAATATCAGCCCATAAATAATAACTTATTTAAACAACCTTCTAAAATAATCCAAGTGTGATCAAGATTCGCCGAGGCTGCAAAACAGCATAGCACTACCTTTTACAGAAAATCTACGCATGTCTAGTTCACGAGAATAATTGTAATGATAAAAATAACCATGTTTATTTAAAAATAATGACCAATTGTTGAACAACTGAGGTAGTGTCATCCTGCATTGCAGCCGAACTGGGCTAGCACGACCGGGGTGGTACCTCTCACTCACATAACACCGGCGTCAAGTGACAGCTATCCTAGATATATCCTATCGAGGGATAAGGAAAAGGAGGGCAACGCATCTGCATAACTTTCAGTTGTGCGGATGTCCATTGGCGTCGGTAGTCACCATAAGGTTCCGACTGGTTGCCTCCTTATGACATGAAAATACACATCTTTATATATCGTAATAAATAATTCAAGTCTGCGCTAAACTCATTTACCTGCAAGTCAACGGACAACTCTTATCAGGAGACACGTTAGTGTCTAGCGCCAAGAACACATCCAAGTAGTTTGGCGTGAGGCACTGTGTATATATTCTCGAGACATATGTAAACATAACCTCCAAAACATAACTAAAAATTTTTGGGGCTTTATTTTGTTATTATTGCCAAAACACTAAGACTTCACACTATTTTTAATAACTTTCTTTTTACGAATTTTACACATATTACAAAAAAATATTGGGTTTCAGCAATTATTTAATACATTTCAAACAAGAAAATTGTTGCTAGCGCCGTTTTGCGATTAAAGAGGTTTAGAGAAAATATTTTATATGACGTTACAGTGAGAATTTTGAGTTTTGACATCGAAGTTGGTTGCTTGTTTTTTAGTTTTATCCTATCGGAACAGGCAAAGGCTAGAGGCCATGCTGCCTATCGTTATCAATATACGGTGTTGTATTAAAAATTAAGTATTTCGTTTTTTTCTTGTATTCTCTATTGCTTATTTTTATTTATTCTTTCTGTCATATTTTATATTTGATAAACGTCTTCCGTATAATATATTTTTTCTGTCGTATTTTTTATTTGATAAACGTCTTTTGTTTCATATATTCGTTTCTGTTAAGAGCTCAATCTTCTTCGTTTCTTCCCAGTTTCCCGTTAATTAATTGTTATTTTGTGTTTTGTTCATTCTGAGTGATTTACTAGTGTTTGTTTTAAAAACTGTATATATTGTGATTGGTTGGCGAATATTGTGCAGAACTGTTCTGGAGTGGTTTTCTATTGTAGGACTGTTCTGATGGTTTTCTATAGTGTTTGTTTTTAAAACTTAATCTGTGTAATATGTAATGTGATTCGTTGGTGAATATTATGGTGAACTGTTCTGGGTGAATAGAATGGGAAGTGATAGTTGATTGATGGGTGCTAGAGGGGCAGAGCCGCGCTTTTTGGCATTTTCCGCCGTTTCTCCAAAGTACAGACAAGATATTTTTGTTAAGACAACAGATATGGCAGCAGTCTTAGCCGGTTCCAACAGAAAATGCCAATTGGAAAGAAAAATGACAATACAGTCTAATTATTTTTCGAGAAATAACAAAATTATTTAACAAAGTGAGATGTACTATCTCTATCTATGTAATTGTGGTGCTTTAATGTGATTTTAATGTATTATTTTATTTAGTTTCAACCGATTTTATTCGGTCAAAACTCTAAAAATTAGACATAACCGCATAATAAATGCCGCTGGAGTTTGTTTCTTGACTTCATCTCCTACCAATTAAATTGGTATTAAATTTTTGCTATACTCTACTAAAGCCAATTGATTGATTTACATTAGTCAACTTATCAAGAATGGAAACAATGTGGACTTAACGGAGAAATGCTGTTATGTTTACAATAGAAAAAACAGTTTGGTGGCTGTAGCAAACCAAGAAGATGGTGTTTATAAGTTGGTCATGGAACATAAACAATGTTTTTTTACTCCTACTTCAACAGTAATTAGTGAAGAGTGTCATAGGAGATTGGCCATTTGAATATAAATGACCAGAATAAAATGAAAGATGGAGCAGTTACGGGAATATCATACACAGACAGCAATCTGAAGAAGAAAATGAGGAACCAGTACCATTTACTTTTAGTAAAGGGGGACCCAAATTAAGTGAATAAAAAAGCTGCCAGATCGTTATAGGTTTCCAAATCTATGTACAACGTGGAGTCCAAATGTTACTAATGATCCAGTCTGTGTCCATGAAGCTCTGGAGAGCCCAGAAAGAGACAAGTGGATTGAGGCAATAGAGGAAAAGCTGCATGCAAGCTTTTGAAGAAAATTATGCATACCCTCCTGTGAGTGAATAACCTTTTGATTAAACTTTAGTACAGTGCAAGTGGGTATATAAAAGGAAATTAAATAGTGATAATAGTGTATGTTACAGAGCATGTTTAGTGGCTAAGGGCAAGGTTACACAGAGGCCTGTTATGGATTATGAATAGACTTTCTCACCAGATGTCAGACATTCTACTTTGAAATTATTGTTCGCACTATCTGTTCAGTTAAATTTAGATGTCACTCATTTAGATGTTAAAACAGCATTATTAAATGGTTTTCTTAAAGAGGACATTTATAAGGTTCAACTAGTTATTAATTGTGATTCAAATAAGAATAAGATTGTTAAACGAAGCAAATTATGGTTTAAAGCAGTCATCTAGATCATGGTATTAGAGAGTGGAGCAATTTTTATGTGAGTTAGGTTTCAAAAGGAGTGGTATAGAGCCATGTGTTTTTACAAAAATGAATAATGATGTAAAAATTGTTATAGCATTATATGTTGATGACTTATATTTGTTCCAATAATCAAATAGAGACAGACAAGTTAATTTCAGTATTGAACTCTAAGTTTAAGATTAAGAATTTGGGTCAGGTTCAACAATGTTTAGGTATGAGAGTTAAAATTGATAATCTTACTCAAATATTATGGAATAATATAATTTATGAAAAACTCGCAGTTTATTTATTCGAATATTTATTGCAAATATTTTACACAAATAAATAAGTGTAGTGTCCTAGGTATATAAATAAAAATTATTGTTGTGTAAATTTGTCTATTTTGGAGTCTGTAATCTGTAACTATCCAAAACTTTACAAAAATTAATGAAATCCAACAAAAAAAAGTTTCACTGTAAATCATCGCGCCAAATACACATTTAAAATTTATTAAAAATAATCTTTACAGATAAATAAAATTGGAGTGTCTGTTTGTAATATTAAAATACCCGCTTTTTATTTAATGCATATGGATGTATACATGGGACATAATATACCAAAATAGCCTTTTTTACCATTTTTGTCCGTCTGTCTGTCTGTTTGTTCCGGCTAATCTCTGAAACGACTGGGCCGATTTTGATGGGACTTTCACTGGCAGATAGCTGATGCTATTGGGAGTAACTTAGGCTATAAAAATAATCATCATCAATACGGGTACGGCTGTAAATCTAAGTTAACGCGGGCGAAGCTGCGGGCAACAGCTAGTTAAAAATAATTAAAAATAATAATAATAATAAAGATAAATAAAATTGGAGTGTCTGTTTGTAATATTAAAATAACCGCGTTTTATTTAATGCACAGTGGTGGATTTATACTAGGGGCAGTCGGGGCTAGTGCCCAGGGCGGCAAATTTTCTAGGGCGGCAAAATTTGGAAAGTGAGATAAAATTTTCGATACAATATATAATTAACTAATTCTTTTAAATAAACATTTTATCTTTCAAGAAATATAATTCAAGTATTATGTATCACATTAAAATTTTGTATATTATAATATAGGAAATTTAAGTTATTGCTACAATGGGTGCAAATAGACTCAATAGCTTAACTATATTCTATGCATAGAATCAGATGTGCTTCAACGTTTAGATTGTGAAGATTTAATCGACCAGTTTGCAATTCAAAAAGTTAGGCGAGTTTGCCTGTGAAAAAAATTATGCAATACTAATATAAGTCGTTCTTAGTGCAAAACTTATAATTCTAAGAAAAATACAAAAATTTTTTATATTACTATAGTATATAATAAATAATATATAATATATGAGTAAATAAAGAATAAATATAAATAAAACAATGTATAATAAATGCTATATAATACATAATAAATTTCCTGCAATCAATTAGTTATTCTAATTCTAAAAAAATAAGAGATCAAAACTATTAAAATAAAATTTAAGTCATAGGGCGGCATTTTCTTCAGTGCCCCAGGGCGGCACAAATTTAAATCCGGCCCTGTTAATGCATATGGATGCATACACGGTACATATACCAAAATAGCCTTTTTTACCATTTTTGTCTGTCTGTCTGTCTGTCCGTCTGTCTGTCTGTTTGTTCCGGCTAATCTCTGAAACGGCTCGGCCGATTTTGTTGGGACTTTCACTGGCATATAACTGATGTTATAAGGAGTAACTTAGGCTACAAAAATAATCATCATCAGATCGCGTACGGCTGTAAATCTAAACAAACGCAGGTGAAGCTGCGGGAAACAGCTAGTTAAAAATAATTTTGATTATTTACAAAAAATAATGAAATTCACAAAAAACAGTTTCACTGTAAAATGTCGCGCCAAGTACACGTCTAACTATATACACGAATAGCAAAAATAAAAAAATAAACTAATCTTTACAAAAAATATGAAATAAAAAAACCAAGTACACAAAACCTCCCGGATTAAAAGAAACACTCATTAAAAACTGCGAAAATTGAAAAAACAATTGGTGTAGTATATTTACAAAAAAAAAGAAAAATTTGCAATCTACAAAAATATATAAATTTAAAAAAAGTAATCATTGTGATTTTCAATAATTGCAAAATTTTTGTGGCAAATTTTACAATTGAAAACAATTTTTTAAACGTACTTGGCGCGCGTCATTTTCGATGTATTGTATTGGCTTCACAATATCACTAAGATAAATTATTAATGTCAACTATCAGTTCGAGAAGTTTGTGTTCCTCGAGCATTCATTAATGTTATCATTTTCAAAAACAATTTAATAAACATTATCTAAGGTAAAGTACCCAGTAGCTGCTCAGGAACCAGTACCTGCCCACTCTCTGCATTTGTATATCTATATTCAAAAATGCAGATATACAAATAAAAAGAGTGGAAAGGTGGTTCTGAGCAGTTACTGGGTACTTTACCTTACTAGTAATAAAATCATTTCCTTATTTCTTGATTCAATTAAAAGGGAAGAAAGCGTCATATTCATATGAGTATAAATGTAATAGGAATAAGAAATATATAAAGATGACTGATGAATGACGCGCGCCAAGTACGTTTAAAAAATTGTTTTCAATTGTAAAATTTGCCACAAAAATTTTGCAATTATTGAAAATCACAATGATTACTTTTTTTTAATTTATATTTTTTGTAGATTGCAAATTTTTCTTTTTTTTTGTAAATATACTACACCAAATGTTTTTTCAATTTTCGCAGTTTTTAATGAGTGTTTCTTTTAATCCGAGAAGTTTTGTGTACTTAGTTTTTTTATTTCATATTTTTTGTAAAGATTAGTTTATTTTTTTATTTTTGCTATACGTGTATATAGTTAGACGTGTACTTGGCGCGACATTTTACAGTGAAACTGTTTTTTGTGGGATATGAATCTTCTCAAGCACGCAAGCATTTACATGCTAGTAAATTATATTAACTGTATATACTTTCTTTATCTGTGGACATAAAATTTCAGTACCTGTTTTTGTTATACATATCAAAATAAAAGATTTTTTTAAGCATATGAAAAAAATTTGCTATATTTATAACAAACAATATTTTTTTCTGTATGTTCGTTCCGGCAACCAAACGGACCGATTTTGTTCGGATTCGATGTTGACCGGATCACTGGCAGATTCGCGTTAAAGTGGCTGGTCACACACTTAGGAGAACGGATGGCCGATGGGCCAAGAAGGCTCAAGAGAGGAGGAGTGGTAGACGAAGTGTTGGTCGACCGTTAACCAGGTGGGAAGACGGTCCCCACCATGGTTCAGGCCTTGTCGTGGCTGGTGGAGCTCAGTAACCTAGGGTGAGCGGTGCACCTTGGGCGAAGCTAATTGGGCCGAGGGGGCTCTTTGTACCCCTCTTATAAGAAGAGGGGACAGAAGAGCAAGGGCAAGGGGTGAGGATGGGAATCTCACCCCATTGTACTGTCCCGACGTTGGGAGGGGTTGTTCTGTGGTGCGGGATAACCCCTCTGTGGAGGTGGCGTCGGTCCCTTGTGGGATTGACTGGCCGTCGAGGTGCCCTGTCTGTTTTCTAGATCCGGGGCACCTCACCAAAGGCGGCATTGGTGGCACTCTCCAGGTTTTAGTGGGTAGAGCTGCGTCCATTTACAAGCTGTCGGGCGCAGCGAGTCCCACATACCCGCGTGGATAGACCCACTCCCCCGCGGGATGCCTTAGAGCATTTCCCGGCGTTAAATAAAAAAAATTGAAAAAAAAAGGTGGGAAGACGGTCTCCGTGCGATGGCCGGTCCGTGTTGGATGCGAGCAAAAATTTATGTAGGTTATATCCCGACCCCATGGGACCAGTATAAAACCACACTAAAGTCACAACACATCTCAAGTAATTCGCGGGCCGGAGGTTGTATCGGCAAAGTTTCTCTCATATTAGTTCCAGAATGGCCCATAACGAAAGTTTAAACCATATTACCTTATACGCTATGATTTACTTTAACACTTTATTTTTATTTGCCCTTTTCTTACGATAAATATAAATTCATTATTATTCAGTAAAGATTTTAACATATATTTTAATAATAATATCTACCTATATGGACTATATGGACGCTTTCATACCACGTCAATCTGGTCCCGTGGTAAGTTCTCGAAGAACTTGTGTTACGGGTACCAGACAACGGAAATATATTTAATACTGCTATACTATACATATATTTAAGATTTTTATTATATAATACACATATTTAATACACATCCATGACCAAGGACACAGAAAATATTTTTGTTCCCTGGCGGGATTCGAACCCGCAACCTCCGGCTTGAGCGCCAACGCCCTTACCACTGAGCCACTGAGGTCGTCAAATACTTAAAATAATTTATTCAAAAATGTACAAAAATGCATGGTAAATTACAGGTAACATTAAGTACAATTTACACTTGTTTTATAAAAGTAACGGTAAATTAATTTGTATGTCCATAAAAAATAGAGATGAAAGCAGATTTTTAACATCAAAAGCGAAAGAGGAATACTCTTGAAAAGAATTTAAAAATATCATGTGACAATTACGAAAAGTTCTGGGAATTGTGTTATAATTAAATCAGGCAGTAACGGCAGGCATTACCGGAGGGAGGGATGCGCTGTGACGCGCTCCCGGCTACATGGTACCACCATCTTGCTTGTTTCTGCCCTCAAAAAGCTTTGCTGTGTTTCGGAGAGAAAGACAAAAGGGGCAGTGTAATTACTGACGCGGAGACTAAACATGTTATGTCTCAGTATAAAAATCTAGCAAGTGAATTTATAACAGTTATCCTCAACCGAATGATCTGAAATTTTGTATGATATTATGTACACGTTTAATTTATATGACAATGCATGATCAACTTAATGACGTCATTCTTAATCTTTGAATTAGGTTTGTTGGTCTAGTGGTTAGTGATCCTGACTGCTAAACCAGAAGGTCGTGGGTTCGATCCCCACCCAGGACAAATGTTTGTGTGATGAACATGATCATTTGTTCTGTTTGGGTGTAGTTTATCTATAATATGTATGTATTTAGAAATACATAAGTATTTATCAGTTGTCTGGTTACCATAAGAACAGGCTCTGCCTATTTTGGGATCAGATGGTCGTGTGTGAGTTGTCCCAACATATTATTATTATTAATTATTTATTTAATCCAATATGGCGGTATGCCCAAGATGGCAGCCCGGTTATTTCTTTTCATTTTCATAACACACATACATATTTAACGCCCGAATACTCAAACGAATCTCAAATTTAAGACGTACTTAAACTCGTGTTGTCCCTCTTTTTTCTTTGAATCTGACACGTCGTAGCATGAGTTTAAGTACGTCTTACATTTGAGATTCGTTTGAGTATTCGGGCGTAAAACACATAAACTGCTTGGGCCAGCGCATTTCTTCTGAGTTATTAGGTCAATATTAATTCTTGCATATACCACTTATTACCCTCCTCTTCTTGATTCGAGGATAAGAACCGCGCACAACAGCGGGGCATACCATCATTATTATTTATTATTTTTTATATTTTTTTGCGATTTTCACTCATTATAATTAAACATATTTTACGAACTTTATAACGGTTTATTGAGATTTTATATTCCCGACGCTTAGGATACTTCACAGCGTCCAACCATAGTTGCGGGAAAACCATGAGGACTCTCGTGTGATCAAAATGAACCATGATAAAATCCGTACCTGTACAACCTTTTTGTGTGAGACATACCATCATGATCAGCCTTTATCCATCCACTGCTGAATATAGGCCTCCCTCAAAGAACGCCAAGACGACCGATCCTTCGCCACTTCATCCAATACTGCTACTGTACGGAGATCGTCTTCCCACCTGGTTAATGGCCGACCAACACTTCGTCTACCTAAACGTGGCCTCCACTCTTGAATCCAGACAAAACAAGACATATAGACATGTATAAATGTACTAAATATAGATATTTTTTATCCTCTCCGTGGTTTCATCTTTAAATATGAAACTCCCAAGATTAATTTACCAATTAAATATACTACTGAGTCATAGAGATCTTTCGAGAATACCTCATGATTTCCCTCAGGGCTGGCTGCGTTTTAAGCTGGCGGTAATTATTTTTGAAACGCATCCATTTAAATCATATACTATAATATCCTGCTCAAAACTTGTAAGTACATTTTGTATAATAGCTTATTATAAAATAATATAAAGTTTAAATTAAAAAAACTAAAAAATACGCTAAATCACTAATCCTGAATATCCTAGTAAGGATAACGGGTCAAACTGTTTAAAATATTGAATTGACATCGGTCCTTAATAAGTATCAAGTATCAAAGAATACATAGGTACTAAAATACATATGTCTGAAGCTAATAAAAACGTAAAATTACATTTAAAGCTGTACATATACTCAAACACTTGATGATTGTTTTGATTATAACTATGAAATGGTTTCGATATGATGAGATTTACACTATTTAAATGTATTTATTTTAATTTCATGGTTTTAAGTTATTTCTCTAGTTAAGACAAAACATGGATGAGGCAGGCAAAGGACAGAGGAGATTGGCAGAAAAAAGGATGGCTTATGGCTGTGGGCGGTAACGGGCTGATGATGATGATGATGATGATGATGATGATGATGATGATAACTTCTTGAGCTACGATGAGCACTTCTTGTTAGGGGAAATCTTATAGCGTATCGTCACCGACATGATAATGTAATATTATGAACGTCATTATGAAATTTTAAATCTTTAAATAGAAGTAGAAGTAACTTCAAATAGAAGTAACCGCAAGCGAACAGAAGGTTTACCTGGTTAGTTATTACCGATACCCATAGATAAACCCGAGGTTTTGCAAGGGAGGTTTTAACGCAGGGAAATGCTTTTTACATGTCGCCAGGATCTCAGGTAGATCCTGACCCTATGTAGGACTTGCACCTGGGAGTGCCCTACCCGTAAACTAAAACCACTGCGAGCGCCTTCGCTTTTTGAGGATCCCGGTTAGGCATTCAACAGGATCACCTCAGCGACAGGCTGGCCCTGGCGAAGTCCAGACTGCTCCTCGTAAAAGGGGACTGCCCGACCACTACTAAGAAGTCCCCGTAATTTCGTGCCTCACTGGTTCCCATCCCAACCCGACACGAGCACAAGGACGCTATTGGAGGCAAATTAAATAATGCTTCCTACGCACCCCCGTTCGCGCCTGCGGGGAGAGGCCTCGACAGCGGCCTCCTCTCTCACCTGCTCATCAGCCTCCTTCTAGGACATTACAACCTCGCAGAAGGAGACTATTACCGTCCAAGACTCGTCATCACGGAGCATAGCGGTGGCCGGTGACGACGCACGGCAGAGACAACTCCCCTCCGATGATAGGACACCCCCTGTTGCTGGGTGAATATGCTCTTCTCTTCAAGCTGTATAAGGAACCTATTATCACTATGGTTTGAAGATAAGAAAACGGCCAACGAATCGGGCCACTTTATTGTTGCTACTCGTATATCACCAACGCACATAATTTAAGTCTACTCCAAAATACTTCTTATTACCATTAATTTGTAACAGGAAAACATTTAAAGTAAGAAAATATATAATTTGTTCATCGACTCTTACAATACATAAGAATACTCCACTCAAGTAGTACCTTACTATTATTATTATTATTTATAAAAATCAGGCTGGAAATGGAAAAAAAAACATTTTTTCTACAAATCCTAGAATAATATATCATTTGGCTGTGATTTTATCAAGAAAAACCATTTATCATAATAGAAAGCTCTGTAAATCACAGTAAGTGAAATATTTTTGTTATTACAAACGCGAAAATAAATGTAGTATTTTTGATTGTGTCTCTATTATGTGTAGAAAGTTGTCGTCATCTTTCACATTGGGTACTCTAAGCCAGGCCCAGTGCTCCGCAATCCATGAAGCCCTGCAATTCATTGTTCCTTACAATCTTTGGGGCCCCGCAATGAGGCTGTGTTCTATATCTAAAGGGTCCTGTGAACTTTGAGGCCCATATGGTCCATTAAGCCTCACATCCATTGAACCCTGCAATCCATGAAACCCTGCGATCCATGGGGCCCCTTAAAAGTATCCAAAATAAAAATAAAAAAAAATTCAAAATAGTACTAATCTTTTTGAACGTCACTTGAATCTACCACCAGTTCCAAGGTAAGCCCACTGAGAAGTACCGGCGAAACAAACTCAGTGGAACTAATCATTTCAAATAACATATATTATATAACATTAAAATTGTTATAGAATCATCTTATCCTGAAATGCCCGGGAGGAACGCCTTATTCCCAGGGTGTGGTATCTTCTATGAAATCTTTTACTTTATGTATGGCATTATAAAATATAATCCTTTACCAGGCAAACGCTCCTTAACAACTTTTTTGATTTTTTTAATGGAGAGCTTTTGAACGTTTTCTGGGATCCTATTGTAAAGCGTATACAGTTAGTTGCCTTTAAAAGAATTGCTTACTTTCGAAAGTCTTATCATTGGTGCATCTAACCTGTGTATATTACGTGTATCCCTACTATGAATATCACTTTACTTACCAAATTCATTTATGTTTTCCGGACATACAGTAAATTTTCTAAGATGTATTGAGAGGCGACAGTCAGAATTCCTATTTCTTTAAATTTTTCTCTCAAAGATGAATAGGGAGGCAACTTATAAATTGCACGAATAGCTTCTGCAGCACAAAAATATTGTTTATGTCGGCAGCATTTCCCCATAAAATTTGATTAGGATTCACTGATAATTGAAAAAACAAATAACTACTGATTAGAATACCTAGTATTGTCTTATTTACTAGGTAAATATAGGTACTCTAGCGCGAATTTGATGCTGATTTCAATATGCCTTCATCAAATCTATTTAGGTATAAAAAAATAATATTTAAATCGGTTAAAATGTAATGGTATAAACATACAGCGCGTTTATTTAAGTCATCTCTTATATTGTCTTACTTGATCAAGAGCATAACAACTAAAAGATTATACTTTTTTCCTTTTGCGCCAGTAAATGCTCTTAGGTGAGGGAGAGGGGGGAATCCCCAGCCGGGTATGTGGGACTCGCTGTGCCCGAAAGATGGTAAAGTGGACGCTGCTCTCTACCCACTGAAACACGGCGAGTGCCGCCAAGGCCGCCTTTGGTGAGGTGCCCCGGATCTGTTGAGCAACAGGACACCTCGACAGCCAGTCAGTCCCCCAAGGGACCGACGTCACCTCCACAGAGTGGTTATCCCGCACCACAGAACAACCCCTTCTAACATCGGGACAGTGCCATAGAGTAAGGTTTTGTCCCTTGTCCCACTCTACTCTTTTGTCCCCTCTTATAAGAAGAGTGGTACAAATAGCAGCCTCTCGGTTCATGCCTGATGAAATTAAAAGTCTTTGAAATTGTGTGAAGTTCACCAACCCGCATTAGGCCGGCGCATCGGTAAGCTATGGCCCAACACCCTCCTCGCCTGATTTCGAGGAGAAGACCTGGGCCCAGCAGTGGTGCATATAAGGTTTGATATTATATATTTATATATAATCCAGAAAAAAATATTGTTTCTTAAATTTTTTTCAACGACAAAAATAGTCACTAGAAATAGTTTATGTCAGAACGTTGTTCGGATCAGATAGTAAAGTATAAATATTTTAACAGCACACATGACATCAATATTGTAAAGGTAACCCTTTCAAACTAGGTCGAGAGTGACAAGACACTTCCTTGTATACCACCTATATACGAATGTTTCGATCGGAAGTACCTTTACTTAACGAATGACCCTCTTGACATTTTTATGATAGTTGGATAGGCAAACGGGTAGATGAGTCACGTGATGGTAAGTGGTCAGCGTCGCCCATGAACATAAAAAAGTTAACCTGAGACTAGCTCAGGCAACTCATTTTTCCCCACCATGGCTCAAGCCTTGTCGTGGCGGTGAGGCTCAGTAGCCTAGGGCGAGCCCAGCACCTTGGGCGAAGCCAATTGAACCGAGGGAGCTGCTCTTTGTACCCTTCTTATAAGAAGAGGGGACAATAGAACAACGGAACAAGGGGCGAGGATGGGAACCTCCTATTATTACTGTCCTCTTGGGGAGACCCACTCCCCCGCGCGATGCTTCATAGCATTTCCCAGCGTAAAAGAAAAAAAGAAGCTCATAAGACAAGATATTAAGTATATGTATCAGTAATTACACTGCCAGTCTTTCCCTTCTCTCCGAAACACAGCAAAGGTGTTTCACGGGAGAAGCAAGCAGGATGCAGCTAGAACCTCGGCATAGAGTAACATAACCCTCCAAGGCCGAATGTTGCCCTAAAGGCTGCGATAGTTCGCTTTAAGCCCCAACGTGTCCGTTTATATGTCCACAATCTATATGTCCGAAAGTCATCAGTTGATTTTTCGCCATATTGCTTTCCTGCTAACATAAAACATGATTATATTTATTTGTTATGGTTTTATTTATCATATTTATTATTTATTATCCAAAAGATTACCAACAATTGTATAAACAAAAGCAACACGAGTTTACGTGAGACTATTTAGATGGTATTTCCTACCTGTAAGAGGTATTCTGTAAGAGGTAGTACAATGCTGCTTTGCAGCCGAATTGGGCCGGCACGACATGGGTGGTACCGCTCGCTTCCATAACATCGGAATCAAGTGATAGCTATGCTGTCGCGTTTCATGCGGTTTGTGAGTATCCGGTGGCCAATTGGAGGGGATAGGGAAAAGGAGGGCGAGCATCTGCGTAACTTTTGTTTGTGTGGATGTCTATGGGCATCGGTAGTTACCATAAGGTCGGAGCCTTATGGTAACTACAACTGCTCAGTTGCCTCCTTACGACATAAAAAAAAACCTTAGGAATTAGGATACTGTAATCTGTATCCTCGCGTAAGTTTAGAGCTATATAAACTGGAGAGCAAAAAAATCGACTCAATTCATACTTTCGCACTCAAAGTGCTCTAGGTTTAAAATTAAGACCTAAATCTCAATTTAGGTCATAAATTCTTAAAGTTTTAGGTCTAGCCTTAAAAATAAAAACAATGATGGCAGAGTTAACTTTTAGACAACGTCACAATAGTCGAGGAATGGTCACTATATGATTTCGTACTCGTTTACTCAGTTAGCATTGCGCGACCTTAGGGCGTACAATGGGTATAAAAGGTGACCTACCCCTGTCACCCTTATCAGTTGACCGTGAAACATCAACAGGTACACATCTTCTCAATCTCCAAGGAAGAAAATTTCCCGGAAATGGATACAACAGCAGAAGTAGCGGCTCAAGCAGTTAGGCTTTTGCAACAGGGCTGGAGTCAACGACAAGTGGCTCGTACTTTGCAGATAAGCCAGTCAGCTGTATCAAAAATATACCGACGGCACCAGGAGACTGGTGGCTTTCACCGACGAAGAGGTTCCGGTAGAAGTCGGTCCACTTCGGAGCGAGACGATCGCTTTATCGTCAGTACTTCGCTGAGAAATCGTTCTCTCACCGGGGTTCAAGTTCAACGGGAGCTTCGAGAAACACGTGGGGTAGCTGTAAGTTCTTGGACAGTGAGAAGAAGACTCAAGGCAGCAACCCTCACTTCAAAAATACCAGCAACGGGTCCCAAATTGACTGCAGCTCATCGAGCAGCCCGGCAACGTTTTGCAAGAGAACACGTCGATTGGACTGAGGACCAATGGCGCTCAGTTCTCTTCTCGGATGAAAGCAGAGTATGCCTACATGGTAGCGACAGAAGGAGAAGGGTGTACAGAAGGGGGAGCGATACGCACAATGCTGTATAGCAGAAACTGTTGCGTACGGAGGATGTTCCTGCATGATGTGGGCTGGCATTTCAATAGATGCAAAAACCGAACTGGTTTTTATCGAAATTGGCCGCCATGTGGGAGGTTTGACTGCAAATCGGTATATTGAAGAAATCTTGGGAGACCACGTCATCCCATACGCTGGTTTTATTGAAGAAAACTTCATCCTGATGCAGGATAATGCCCGTCCACACAGTGCAAATGTCGTGCGTGAGTGTCTACGAGACGTGGGTATCGCTGTTATGGACTGGCCAGCTCGTAGTCCGGACTTAAATCCTATCGAGCATTTATGGGATGAGCTAAAGAGAAGAGTCCGGGCTAGAGATCCTGCACCAGATTCAAGAGCTGACCTACAAGCGGCTCTGACCGAAGAATGGGAGGGCATACCACAAGACGCAGTGAAGCACCTCATTGGATCAATGAGGAACCGATTAGAAGCTGTAATCAGAGCAAGAGGGGGTAACACCAGGTATTAAAGCTGTTATCATGTTTAATAAAGTTTATTTTAAAATGTTATGTTGTTTTTTCTTTTAATTTTTTATCCTTAATTTTTCAAGTTTCAGTACTCGCAAAGTTTAAAAGCATTTATTCTTCAAAAAAATTGTGCAAGATAAGAGTATTTGTACTCATTATAAAGCTAACATCTAGAAATTAAAGATTTTAAGACCTAAATTGAGATTTAGGTCTTAATTTTAAACCTAGAGCACTTTGAGTGCGAAAGTATGAATTGAGTCGATTTTTTTGCTCTCCAGTGTATAATTTTAGCGAATTTCAGATAAGCACTTTAGTATGAAAAGATGAAAAATATACATATAGCTACATTCACATTTATGTTATTAATTAAAACGATAATTATAAAAGTGTGGATTACTGAATATCAGCTAAAATGT
The DNA here is from genome assembly GCA_963853865.1 of Helleia helle. Taxonomy (NCBI): domain Eukaryota; kingdom Metazoa; phylum Arthropoda; class Insecta; order Lepidoptera; family Lycaenidae; genus Helleia; species Helleia helle. Next base: position 8,196,638 of record OY971436.1, read on the forward strand.
TTGCGCAAGTGAGTAATGCATGAAATTCATTTTAAAATGAAAAGTGCAGTTTCAACGTGAAAGCGAGCTTGGCATACTATTAATTAATATTTAACAATCGATGAGAGTGATTTAATTTGTATAAATGCAATGAAATTCTGATTATTTCATTTGCCAATATCCATGCAGGACTGTCCTTTTTTTTTCTTTAACGCCGGGAAATGCTCTGAGGCACCCCTGGAGGGAGTGGGTCTCCCCACACGGGTATGTGGAACTCGCTGCGCCCGAAAGCTGGTAAGTGGACGCAGCTCTACCCACTAAAACGCGGCGAGTGCCACCAATGCCGCCTTTGGTGAGGTGCCCCGGATCTAATAAACAAACAGGGCACCTCGATGGCTAGTCAGTCTCCCAAGGGACCGACGCCACCTCCACAGAGGGGTTGTCCCGCACCACAGAACAACCCCTCCCAACGTCGGGACAGTACAATGGGGTAAGGTTCCCATCCTCACCCCTTGCCCTCTGCTCTTTTGTCCCCTCTTCTTATAAGAGGGGTACAAAGAGCCCCCTCGGCCCAATTAGCTTCGCCCAGGGTGTTGGGCTCACCCTAGGCTACTAAGCCCCACCGCCACGCCAAGGCCTGAACCATGATGGGGATGCAGGTCTGTCCTGATTCGATGCAGGTCGATTTCAAAAGCTGGACTGACATGCAATAGACCTGCATCGATGCAGGTCTGTCCGGTTTCTTTTTGACAACTCTGCAAGAAAATCTCGAATTGCAGGAAAATTCTTCCATGTTAGTTGGATAAGCATACCGGCAGACTGACCTGGCAATAAGTAGGCAGCGTCGCTCATTACCATAAACCAGTGTACGGTGCAATGCCCGTACATTGCGCTCGCACCGGATGCCGCGTCAGCGTTTCCCTGACCGCGTGCAAATTAGTATATTTTATTATAACACATCATTTAATGAGTAGTTCACGTCAGCTCCTTCACCAAATAGGACGTGCGCTCGAGTTAGCTAGTAATTCACGTCGTACTTTAACCAGACAAGTCGCGTGTTCTTACTCTAACCATAGCAGTTAACTATATCGTTGATACCCCGGGACCAGTGCGGATCTCGAATAGTTTACTCCATACCATAGACCATAATCGTTCCATAACCATAACATCATAGGCACTTAGATAATATAACTATTAAACCATTTAGTTACGATCTAAGTGTTTTATTCCTGTGCAGTCTAAACACTGTATAACCAGTTAACTTAGGACATGGTTTAGGCATTTTTTTCACGTGTGACCTATTTTAAGGCGTAAGAATAGTCTCGGTTTTTTATAGCATACGAGGGCTAACGAACAGTCGATTTTAGACGCCCATACACATCTGTACAACCAGAGATAATGCATATGTGTTGCCCTCCTTTTCCCTATCCCCCCCCAATGGACCACCGGGAACTGACAAACCGAATGTAACGTGAAGTGCAGTTGGAGAGGTAGTGGCATGCTTTGCAGCCGAATTGGGTCGGCACCTCTGTGGTACCTCTCTCTGACACCGGCGTAAAGATTCGTGCGGTTTGTGAGTTTCCATTGGGGGGAATGGGAAGAGGAAGGCAACCCATCTACATAATCTCGTGTTGTGCGGATGTGTGTGAGCGTCGATAGTTGCCAAAAGGCTTCGACTGCTCGTTTGCCCTCGAATGCTATAAAAAGATAAGTGCTTTATATTATTCTTGAAAAACATGACGATATTTTAAGTATTCACTGAACATACAAGGGTCAAACGAAAAAGCCTTTCGATGCAATACCGGATATTGTCACGTGCTTCGTACATCCGGTATCGCTTATACAACCTCATTTTCTATAATAACTCATCATCTTTATCCAACTTTTTCATAATAAAAAAAATGATTATCATGTTGGCACTTGGCATGGCTTGCATCATCACGTGGTGATCCTGCCGGGACTTTTTTCAATTAAAGACAAGACGGCTGTTTCCCCGCTCTCACATATTTTTTTATAGCATAGGAGGCCAAACGAGCAGTCCAAGCCTTTTGGCGACTATCGACTCCTACGACAGTGAATCATTAGTTGTAAAGTAAACAATGATAGAACAAGAATAATGTCATTAGCAGATAAACTTTTATATTTAAGGGCCCTTTAATTTTTTTATACTCTTAAAATATATTATGTACATAAAAAAATTATTGTTTTTCCCGATAAAAAAACTTTTAATAAAAAAAAGGCGTAGTTTTTTTATCATAGGAGGGCAAACGAGCATTCGAAGCTTTAGACTACCGACGCCCATACACATCTGCACAACCAGAGATTATGCAGATGCGTTGCCCTCCTTTCCCTTATCCTCCAATGTGCCACCGTAAACTCACAAACCGCACGAAACGCGACAGCATAGCTGTCATTTGACGCCGGTGTAATGTGAGCGAGAGGTACTAGTCCGGTCGTGCCGACCTAATTCGTCTGCAAAGCAGCATGGCACTACCTCTTACCATCGCATACAACTAGGACCGGCCACTGCATGGAGACTGTTGTCCCATCAAATTGGAGGTCAACCAACCCTCAGTCTTAGAGAACGTAGAATCTAACTGACTGATTTTTTATTTATTTTTCGGAAGGGCTAGACTTTTCGTCCTGATGGCCTTTAAGCTCAATCGGTATAGTAAATGAGCAGATGGCTCACTTATTCTTAAGTGAGCCATCTGCTAATCTGTAATATTTCTATATTCAAAAGGGAGACGCCCCCCTCCGCGCTCCGCAGGGGGCGCGGGTCATCGCGCGCGCTGCTCGGGAGAGCAGGATTTGGAATAGTCAAATCCGACACGGTCGACGAATCTTTTACAGTTAAATTTAACCTATCATTATGAGGGCCGGCCCTCATCCCTCCCTCTGGAGAGGGAGGCGGAAGCAATCTAGCGATAGCGTAGTGCTGGCGCTAGACTGTTTGCGCGGTCTGAGTTTGTGCAACTGACTGAAAGGTCCATAATGTAATATATAGCCTTTATACAATTTCATCGTGGTTTATTCAGATTTTAATGTGCGTAAAGATTCGAGATTACGTAAAGTATAAATTTATGTGCGTGTGTGTGTGTTCCATTTTACCAGTTAGTAATTAGTATCAGACTAAACTAAAAGAGAGTTAATGTCTCTCTTTAAACGATAATTTAAAACCTTTTTACAATCTTAATACCAAGAAAATATTCGGTATGTATTCTTCTATTCAAGTATGCGAGTGGCAAGGGATCGGCCATCTTGGGGTTCGTTAAGGGAGACCTATATTCAGCAGTGGACGGATAGAGGCTGATAATAATGATGATGATGATGATTCTTCTATTGTATAAATATTTCCATATGGCGAGAGATATGATGGAAATTTTGGCACAAGGCCATCAAATGCCATTTATATAAAGACGAGCTTTTATGTAGAGTCAGGAAGAAATGAGAGTAAAGGTGGTTTTTTATTTAATTATTGTATCTCCAGAAAACACCAGCGAATATTTAAGAAAAAATAAAACGCACAACCCTACAAAGAAGCATAATCCAAATATCCAACAATACTTGTTAAAAAATCAAAATCAAAATAAAGATCCGCTTGCAACCCAAATGACAATAGACAATAGACTAGTACACATCTAGTGTACTCTCACATCCATACCTAAATATGAAGAACTGAGATAAAGCGACCTCTCCACAAAATTCCTCAATACGGCCGGTCACCGCGGGGATGAACGACTAAAACCCTCCACTCAAACCACTCTACATCTGTACATACAACGCACGATCCCTACTATCTCACGAACGGCTTTTAGAGTTTAAAGATGCTATTTCAAAAATAAACCATGATGTCATTGGACTCTCCGAGATACGTAGAACAGGGTACAAGATACTGGAAGACAATGATCATATTTTTTGCTATTATGGTGAAACCAAAGGCCGTCACGGCGTTGGATTCCTCTTAATAAAATATCTTAAAACCAACATTGAAAGCTTCATTGCAATCTCTGAAAGAGTGTGTATATTAAACTTAAAAATAGATACAACAGATTTCTCGATCATACAAATTTATGCATCTACCAGTATCGCACCCGATGACGAGTCAAACACCTTCTACACCCAGTTACAGGAAGCATTAGAAAAAAGCAACAAAAAAGTCATCGTAATGGGCGACTTTAACGCTTGTATTGGTAAACGGCAGTCAGGAGAACAAAGAGCGCTAGGATTGTTCTGTTATTGCAACCGAAACATGAGAGGTGAAAAACTAATACAATTTGCTCTTCAGAATAATCTCACGGTAATTAACAGCATGTTCAAAAAGAAAACAAAAAATATGTGGACGTGGATCTCACCAAAGGAAACAAAATATCAGATCGATTATATCGTTTCAAACATGAAAGAAAAGTTCACGAATATAGAGATCTTAAACCAGCTCAATTTTCCAAGCGATCATCGCCTTATTAGAAGCTCGTTTCAAATAGCAACCAAAAAAACAAGTAGAGTAAACTATAGCTCAAATGAATGGACTTTGAATACAATAGAACATGAAAACCTATTCCTGCAAAATCTAAAACTTGGTCTACAAAAAATCTCGAACAAAAGAAGAAAAAAATGAACTTAGTAGCCTATTTAAAAGTATACATAAAAAGATAAAAAAAGAGTACGTAACACACAGACTATACTATACTATACTTATAAAAGGAAAGTCAAACGATAGTGAAATATCCTCGAGAACAAAAATAATAAATATGGCCACTTGCTTTTACAAAGACTTATACTCTAGAAAAAACCAAATTTTAAATAAATCTATAAGTAAAAACACAAAAAACGAAACGCCCACATATCCACTCCCACTTCAAAGATTTACAGAAAACGAAATTCTTAAGAAAATAGAAACTTTAAAGAAAGGAAAAAGCAGTGGCCCTGACAACATACCAAATGAAACTATCATAGTGGGAAGATATATACTAACACCCTATCTAACAACTCTTTTCAATGAAGTAATGGACTCTAGGCAAATTCTAAAAGAATGGGCACAATCTGACATTATCTTATTATATAAAAAAGGAGACCCTGCAAATATTGCCAACTATCGACCTTATAAGCTTACAGCCGTGCTTTTATAAACTATTTGCCTCATGTTTAGAACAACGCATATCCGAAATCACTGAAAAATTTCAACCTGTAGAACAGGCGGGATTCAGAACATCTTTCTCAACAATTGACCACATTCATGCTCTAGAGCAAATAATAGAAAAATATGAGGAACGAAGACACGCACTATACTTGGCATTCATCGTCTACGCAAAAGCTTTCGATACAATTTCCCATGAAAGTATATGGAAGGCTTTGTATGAATGTAGAATACCACTTGAAACAATAGAGCTGATACAAGATATATACAAAAAAAGTGTTAGCCGAGTGAAACTGGACAAAACCGGCCCTGAAATAGACATTTGTAGAGGTGTAAGGCAAGGCGACCCCTTATCTCCAACACTATTCATAAGTGTTTTGCAAAACATCATGATGCAACTTGACTGGTCAAGGAAAGGCATAAATATTAAAGGAAGTTACCTTAGCAACCTACGTTTTGCAGACGACATTGTACTATTTTCAGAAACCCCATCACAACTTAAGGAAATGATCAACGAACTTAACCACAGTAGTCGGAACATTGGTTTAGAATTAAACATCGAAAAAACTAAAATCATGTCCAATAAAGCTCAAAGGCCCATATTTGTGGAAAATCGACAGTTAGAGTATGTCCAGAAGTACATATATTTGGGTAAACAAATATCCTTCTCGAAATCAAGACACCGTGACGAATTGAAGAGACGCGTTAACATGACCTGGAATAAGTTCTGGGGTCACAGAGGTCTTAAAATCTGAGCTACCCATGAGACTGAAAAAGAAAGTCTGCTCTTACCATGCCTTTCGTACGGAAGCCAAACGTGGATCTATAACACTTACACAAAAAGTAGAATTGAAACATGCCAGAAAGCCATGGAGAGAAGTATTCTTAATTTGAAACTAAAAGATAAAAAAAGACATTGCGAAATAAGAGAAAAAACAAAAGTCATAGATGCGTTAACCCACTGCAAAAAACTTAAGTGGAAATGGGCCGGTCATGTTGCACGTCAGGACAAAGAAAGATGGGCTAGAAAAAATACTACATGGGTGGGCCCTCCCGGGAAAAGACAGAGAGGCAGGCCAATGGAAAGATGGGAAGATGAACTCAACAAGATTGCAAATAACGAATGGATCAAAATAGCCCAAGACAGGGAAAAATGGAGAGAGATGGAGGAGGCCTATACTCGTAGAGAGGTCCTTAATAAAAAATAGAAAAATTACTATTAATGATAACTTTTTAGCAAATACTTTATTATAATAAGCACTTAAAACTATACCTACTAACCTTTCTTAAATTTGTTACTTGCTTTTTACTTTATTTCTTTTATATGGTGTATTCTAAACTAAATTAAATTAAGTTATATTAAGTTAGTTTTAACGAAGTGTGTATTATTATTAAGGAAATAAAAGGCTTTATTATTATTATTATTGCGCTGTCAATTCCAAAAGTATTTCTTCAAATCCATCAGTTACTTCTAGAGGTCAGCGCCTTTAAACAGTCAACTGAACAAACTCTTAGGCCTCATTAAATTAGTATAGATTAACATATCATTAATACTTACGTAAAATCTTCTCTAAAGTTTCTCTCCATGTAATTTCTAGGTACGCCACATCTCACTATTTATGTCTTATATTTATTATGGCCAAACTTGGTAATGACTGAACCAATTTCAAAGGGATTTTCATTGGTCGCTGATGTTATGAGATAAAATTCAAATCTCATAGAATTAAAAAAAATCTTAATCAGTGGGTATCCCTGAATATCATGAAAATGCTATCAAAATAAATATTCAGTGTCTTAATATAAGTAAATCAAAGGCTAGTATATTATGTAATACTTACATTTTGCAAAAATAATTTATTGCATTACACATAAAGCGCAATCCAATAAAGCTTAGCTCGTTATCGTAGCTACGTGCTACGGTGCTACGTAAATATGTAGACCGGCTACGAAGCTACATAAATTCGTAGAGTAGCTACGATTTTACCGCTGCAAATTTGTTGCATAAAAACCATCATCGTCATCACCTACATCTAAATTTTTATTTTTTTTTGTTAGTTGGATAGGCAAACTGGCAAACGTACCAACTGATGGTAAGTGGTTGACGTCGCCGATGAACATAAACTAGTATACCTACCTGGAACGAGCCCAGGCAACTCATTTATGTGTTGCCTATCCGGCACATACTGTGCAGGATAAACAAATAGGTTCTTCTCAGTGTGCTTGCCTTGGAACCGGTGGTAGACTCAATTGACGTTCAAAAAGATACTCTTGGTACTATTTTGAATAAAAAAATTGATTTTGATTTTGTAAACATAAGATGTTTACTTGGTGCCAGTAATTACTCAGCTGCCTGTCTTGCCCTTGAGACACAGCAAAGCTGTATCACGGGAGAGACAAGCAAAGTGGTGGTACCCATGCAGCCGGTGCGACACAGCGCATCTCCCCCACCGGTCAGTGGGCCCATGGGTAAAATAAAATATTTTGATTTTGAAAAAAAAGTTATTTCATTATAAAATGTCCAGGATTGGACCACAGTTGTAAGTATCCCAATTATTTTCTAGGATACACAAAAAGACACAAACCAGTACATACTTCGTGCCGTGTAGGTAATTAAAGCTTGAAGCGCCGATAATTTCCTGCATCGACTCGATCAGAGTGAATCGTAATTGGCGTCCCAGAATGTGACAGAGGTTTGAAACCTTTTTGTACGGTTCAATTATTTTAAAAACTAAATGTTTGATTCTTATTTAGTTTTAAGTATAACAAATGCCTAGCGATGACTTTTAAGATTTCGCAATTATATTACGTTTTTATATTACTTTCTCAAAAAACACTTAGATCAATTATATATTATTATTAGAACTTAAGTCGAAATTGACATAATATATTCCCCCTTTAACGCTAAATGTGCAAATCTTGATCACACTTGGATGATTTTGGAAGGTTGTTTAAATAAATTATTATTTATGCGCTGATATTAAACATGGAATTATTTTTGCTGATATTTCTTTGAGCAAAACCGCGAAACAGCTTCTCTATAGTGGCCAGCTTCTTATCATTAAAATTTTCTATCTATTATTAAGTTAGGCGAATTTTCTTAAATATATCCTTTGTGAAATCCAGTGTGAATGGAATAATTTTCTAAATGAAGCCTGAATCAAGTTACGGCGTGAAATGTTAAGACATATTCCGTAAAATGAAAATTTCCTAATTAGCAAAGAGAAGTGAGAAAGTCCTTGAATATATAACATTATTCATAACGTAGTTTAAAAGCTTATAAAATTTGTACTAATACAAAAGTATTTTTTTTTAATTCGCTTAATACATACTTGCTAACCCAGTTGTTAACGAGGGTTAGGCACTTAGGTAGTTAGGTATAGGCTATTTATCATGGCGTTTATTTTCACATTTGAAACGGATGAAACTGCTGAGAGAGCAGCAAGTACCTTTTTTTACCCCCTCCGCTTTGGCAGAGCGGAGAGGGTGTGCAGGACTTTAACCTGCTAAAAGCATCCCGGTTTTCCTCGTCTGACCTATAAGCGGGGTACACACTCGCACGCATTCACCAGATCCCCCGCCTAAAGCAGCAAGTAACTAATGATATGTTAAAATGCCAATAATTATATAATATTAGCTGATGCCCGCGACTTCGTCTGCGCAGGATTAGATTTTGGACAATTCACACAATATAAATTATAGCTTGTGTTGTTCTGATGTAAAAGCTATATTATTGTAAATTTTAATGAAAATCCAATCAGTTGTTCAGAGAGAAGGGCAAGACAGGCAGTGTAATTACTGGCACCGAGACTTAACATCTTATGTCTCAGGATTGGCAACACATAAATGAGTTGCCTGGGCTCGTTCCAGGTATACTGGTTTATGTTCATGGGCGACGTAGACCACTTACCATCAGGTGGCACGTTTGCCAGTTTGCCTATCCAACTAACATAAAAATAAAAGTTGTTTTTGTGTGAAAGAGTAACAAACATCCATACATACATATTCTCGCGTTTATAATATTAATGGGATTAACTAGTAGGATAGAAAGTAGGATGGTAGTACATAATATGCTGACTGGCACCGAGATTCATCATTTTACGTATCAGGGTAGGCAATGCATGAATAAGTTACTTGGGCTAGTCGAAGATAAACTCATTTATGTTCATGGGTGACGCTGACCACTTACTATCAGCAAGTCTGCTACTTTCCTTATACAACTATCATTAAAAATGTGGACTTACAGTTTTCACTTCAAATCAACCATAATATATTTCACACATGAGCCAAAGGTTGTGAACACCTGGAGTATGCCCGCCGTATTTTGGAAACATTGCTATCTAAACTGCCATCTAAGCACTTTTCACTTTCTGACTAAAATGCCAACAGTCAACTATGATACAATACTTTTACATGTGACTTCTCGGTGCCAGTAATTACACTGCCTGTTCTGCCCTTCTCTGAAACACGTACAGCAAAGCTGCTGGACGGGAGAAATGAGCATGATGGTGGTACCCATGCAGCCGGGAGCGCGCACAGCGCATCCCTCCCACCGGTTCAGACACCTAATGAGTTAAATCAGCACAAATATATATCAAAATCAAATTTTTATTAAAATTGCTATGAATAATATGTTTATTATGATACCTATATCTACACATACTAGCCATGTTTTTAAGATAATGGGCAGCTATAGCACCATACTTTTTTTTCACAATCAAGGGTCAAAACTACAAGTAATTACAAAAAAACGGAAAAAAATTACTTAAAATGTTAGTTTTAATAATATTTTACGATAACAACGGCTATAAATGTAATTAAATTTAATAAAACAAGTCTTTAGGAGTACGATGCCAAAAAAATACACAAAAATACCTAATTTTAAAGAAATGGCAACCGATTGAATGATCAAAGGAGCAAAAATTTAGAAAAAAACTAAAAGTATGCATCATTTTTACACTGTTGGTAAAACTGACGTAAAAACTAGATTTTATTGTAGCCTGACATCGGGGTTACCTCCACTTATCGGATTATCCATTATTTACGACAGACCCTGTATAGAAGCTCAAAGTACAACAAAATATGACTACCAAGTCATATTGTGTTATACTTTATACTTCTCCCTGCAGGTCGAACCTTTAAAAAATTGTACCATAATATATATGGTACTATTAAATTTTACTACGGTACGGTACTACTACGGTACTATTAATTAAAATTTATTTATGGAGGTGAGGAGGATTTATTTATTAAAATTTATGGAGGTGGCGTCGGTCCCTTGGGGGACTGACTAGTCGTTAGATCGTTAGATCCGGGACACCTCACCAAAGGCGGCATTAGTCGCACTCGCCGGGTTTTAGTGGGTAGAGCTGCGCCCACTTACCAGCTTCCGGGCGCAGCGAGTCCCACATACCCACCCGGGGAGACCCACTCCCCCGCGGAATGCCGCATTTCCCGGCGTTAAAGAAAAAAAACATACATGGCACCGCAGTACAGATAACTATCAAGCACAGAATGTTAAATAGTAGTTTTAAGAAATGTAAGAATCTGATACAAAATAAAATAGATATGTTTTATCAAAATCAGCTCAGCTTTTTTATTCCGTTAAGGGCTCTTTTATTTTTTTATTTTAACTCTATTTGTTTCAAACTTATAAAGTGATCAAAGGTAAGCATTTATTAGAAAGTGTTTTAAAAAGTCCCTTCTGTGAGCACGACAAATTATCGTATAAAAATATTTTATACTTCTGTACCATGTGTTGAAGTTCTTATTTTGAAGTTATATATTAATATAAGTTATAAATAACTCTCTGAACGGTTAGGTTCAAAACTACGCCAGATATTTACAATACTTACATGGTAGATACGTACGTTTGGATATTTATTTTACGACTAGCTGTTGCCTAAACTTAACTACTGTTAGTCACAGCGTGGTGTTATAGCCTATAGCCTTCCTCGATAAATGGGCTATCTAACACTGAAAGATTTTTTCAACTCGGACCAGTAGTTCCTGAGATTAGCGCGTTCAAACAAACAAACTCTTCAGCTTTATAATAATAGTATAGATGAGGTTTTTAATTCGGGTTTTTCATGTCATAAGAAGGCAAACGAACAGACATAGACATTTTTTTTATGTTAGTCGGATAGGCAAACTGGCTAACGTGCCACCTGATGGTAAGTGGTCGACGTCGCCCATGAACATAAACCAGTATACCTGGAACGAGCCCAGGCAACTCATTTATGTGTTGCCTATCCTGAGACATAAGATGTTAAGTCTCGGTGCCATTAATTACACTGCCTGTCTTGCCCTTCTCTCCGAAACACAGCAAAGCTGTTTCACGGGAGAAACAAGCAAGATGGTGGTACCCATGCAGCCGGGAGCGCGGCACAGCGCTTCCCTCACACCGGTAAACATTTGTACAACCAAATGTTATGCAGATTCGAGATATGATATTATATGAGATTGCTCCTTACCTCTAACCTCCATACACACCGCCACAGAGAATACAAAGGTAACTTTTAGTCTATACCGTGGTCTATACTCTACGGACTGACGTGTACCAGTTTCATGACATGACATGATTAGATGAAAGTTCTGATAGCTATTCCATTAAACTTTTCGTTTGCACCTCGTCACGCGGTTATCGACGATCGCTGTCAGACGCAGATGTTTCGATAACAATTTACGTAATTTAATTTCGGCCTTTAATATAAAAACGCCAATATATCCCGCCATGATTGTACTTCTTCTTCTTTTTGTTTTGCTTTCTCGATGATTTACCAAATCGATAATATATCATCGATATTTTTATCCAACATTCATTAACACATTGACTTGGTTTTGACAAAATATGAAGTATCAAACATAGCCAGACTTCTCATTAGTAGTTGGTTAGCTAATATAAAAAACACTTGTATATGGTAATTTCAAGGGTGAGTATCTACTAAGATTTTTTCTTTAACTCCAGGAAATGCTCTCAGGCATCCCGCTGGGGAGGGGGAACTCCCCAGGCGGGTATGTAGGACTCGCTGCTCCCGAAATATGGTAAGTGGACGCAGCTCTACCCAATAAAACTCCCAACGTCGGGACAGTGCAATGGGGTGAGGTCCCCTTCCTCACCCCTTGTCCCATCCTACTCTTTTGTCCCCTCTTCTTATAAGAGGCGTACAATAAGCAGCCCCCTCGGTTTACTTGTCTTCGCCCAAGGTGCTGGGTTCACCTTAGGCTACTGATCCCCACCGCCACGACATTAGGCTTGAACCGTGGTGGGGAGTACCTACTAAGTCCATTCATAATTAATACGTAAAACCTTTTTCCCGAGCGTCCTTTAATAAATAAAATAAATTTATTAAATGTATTGAAAAGGCTTGCATTGTTAAATTCATCGAGGTTCCGCACGTGGATGGCATGTGTCAGCGGCGGTATAGTGGTTTCTACATGAGATGATATCGATTTTTCTAAGTTTGGGTTAAATTTATACAAAATACATTTTTCAAAGTGATAACCGAGATTGAGTCTTTAAGGTTACACAAGTCGCTCATCTTTCCATACAAACGCAGAACAGTAATTACTACAATGTTTGACGTTAACCATGAAAAACTAAGGATAATATAAATTGATCTCGTCGTTATCTATGTGTGTATGTACCCAAAATCGTAAAAAAAAATATACATTAAAAAAATACAAGCTTCTAAACTTTCGTATTTCAACACTGATTTTAGCCCAACTTTGGGCGTAAATAAATAGTATACCGAGCACGAAAGCTCAGAAATAAAGCCCATACAGAAATAGTTTAGTTATTCAAAGGATAAAATAAATTTATTTTGAAAAGATACACTTATTAGTTTTTCTATAATAACTGTTTTGCTAAAAGGACATTTTCGGAATGAATCATTGTGCATTTCATTCTAGCACGCATGTTCGCGCTCTATGTCAGGTGAGATAGCAATCATTTTGTTAGAGTTCGCGCCGTCGACTAGTTCAACCTTAACTGAGTGATTCTGACGTATATAATTTCGACGAAACTTTGTTACATTTGTAAAGAACTGATGTAATGTTGATACAGTTGTAAAGAAATATGACGACCTCTGTGGCTCAGTGGTAAGCGCGTTGGCGCTCAAGCCGGAGGTTGCGGGTTCAAATCCCGCCAGGGAACAAAAAAAAATATTTTCTGTGTTCCTGGGTCATGGATGTGTATTAAATATGTGTATTACAAAATAAAAATCTTAAATATATGTATAGTATAAAGGTATTAAACATATTTCCGTTGTATGGACCAGATTAACGTGGTATAAAAGCGTCCAATAGAAATTATTATTATTAATATTAATACCGTACCGAGTAAAAAGCCGTTTTTCTTGGACAACATCGCACAAAATTTCCGATCCATTTTTTTTAAGCATGAAATCACAAAATGCTGACTAATCATTTTTTTTTATGTTACTTGGATAGGCAAACTGGCTAACGTGCCACCTGATGGTAAGTGGTCTACGTCGCCCATGAACATAAACCAGTTTACCTGGAACGAGCCCGGGCAACTCATTTATGTGTTGCCTATCCTGAGACATAATATGTTAAGTCTCGGTGCCAGTAATTACACTGCCTGTCTTGCCCTTCTCTCCGAAACACAGCAAAGCTGTTTCACGGGAGAAACAAGCAAGATGGTGGTACCCATGCAGCCAGGAGCGTGGCACAGCGCTTCCCTCCCACCGGCCACAATTAAATACATTTGTCCATTTTTAGATGCATATTATTGCTTATTCCAATATTTTAAGGGTTATCAGCGATCTACTAACTATTCCAAAGCTTATATTATATTTTAATTATTCTCTAATGTTTACGAACGTCGGGCATGTAAAAATCGAGATAATTCCATTTTTTCTCTCTCTCAGTTTACGAGCCTTGCTCTTGTCGGTGGAGCAGTCTTCCATACTCCATAATTAAGGCGCTTAGAACGGTGGTTGCCCCACTTGCCTTCCGTTCCGCAGTACAATGACCAATTTCTTTCTCGTTGATATCTGTACTATCCACTACATCCTGGTAATCTGGCCGCTACTAGGTCGGGGACTACTTATTCGTATTTTCGCAGCTATCCGCCACTTGTAGACCCCGTAGATAGCCTGCAGCTCAGCCTCTATAATTTTATTATACTTTATAATAAGATTTAACTGTCAAAAACGAACCAACAAAAGACAAAATTTATATTGGTCACGGTGTTAAAATTACCTTCAGGAAATGATAATTCATTGAAAGCACGGAACCTTAAAATATCAGCGTTGGCCGAAAAACGGCGACAAAAATTATTCTTATTCTGGAGGTAGCCCGGGGGAATTATTGAATATGATCCGTGGTTACTGTAAACCTCACCGAGAAAATTTATTAATTAATTTTCCATCAGCACCTAATCCAAATATGAGAATGGAACCCCACCACGGTTCACCACGGTTCAGGCCTTGACGTGGCTGTGGGGCTCAGTAGCCTAGGGTGAGCCCAGCACCTTGGGCTAATTGAGCCAAGGGGGCTCCTTGTACCCCTCTTATAAGAAGAGAGGACAAAAGAGCAGGGGGGATAAGGAGCGAGAATGGGAACCTCACCCCATTGCACTGTCTCGACGTTGGGAGGGGTTATTCTGTGGTGCGGGACGACCCCTCTGTCGAGGTGTTATCAGTCCCTTGACGGACTGACTAGCCGTCGAGGTGCCCTATTTGCTCGTTAAGTCCGGGTCACCTTACCAAAGGCGGCATTGGTGGCACTCAACGGGTTTTAGTTGGTAGAACTGATGGTTGAACACCTTTCGGGCGCAGCGAGTCCCACATACTCGCCTGGGGAGTTTCCCCCTTTCCAAACGGGATGCCTCAGAGCATTTCCCGGCGTAAAAGAAAGAGAAAAAAGGCCTGTGTTCGGCCTATGGAAGGATAGAGGCCATTGATATCGATGATGATGATGGTGTCTCTTTGCAAGGCAGCACAAAATTGAGTTGCCTGGACTAATTCCAGGTGAACTTGTCATGTGCGACGCTGACCATTTATCATCATGTGGCACGTTGCCTATTCAACTAACACCTAAGAGACGACCTCTGTGGCTCAATGGTTAGCGCGTTGGTGCTCAGCCGGAGGTTGCGGGTTCGAATCCCGCCAGGGAACAAAAAAAGTTTTATGTGTTCCTGGGTCATGGATGTGTATTAAATATGTGTATTGTACTGGTAGTACCCGTAACAAAAATTCTTTGAGCACTTACGGGACCGCTATGGCCGCTTTTACACCACGTCTATCTTGAGAGCCTAGAGGAGACGTAGTGTAAAAGCGGCCATAGTTATAGTTATAATGAGTGAAATACGCAGAAACTTGAAAAAACAATGGTGTAATATTTCATCTTATACTAAAGATTAATTAAATTTAATAGAGTTAAACTTGGAGCACCAATTTGCGGAAATTAAACGAAGTTTTGGAACAGAATGGTGTACAGGTTGGAATACTGCAGTTTATATAATGAAATACTTTCCTAGGAGAACGGAAAATGGAATTTAATATTATTTAATTTTATAGATTGAACAGAAAAATAAAAACCCTTGCCATAATATTGCGGAAAATTTCGGAAATAATTTCAGTATCTATGGATTATTATTTGATTATTGATTATTATTTAGGATTGTCATTTGGACTTAATTAAGAGCAGACGTGTCGCAAATAAGTAATAATTATATCTAAGATTATACAAACTTAAATGTGCTGAATCGTGACCTTGTTTGTGTTCGTTATTCGTGACAGTTAATATTCGTACAAATATGTACAGTGTTTTTATTAACTTTGTTTAAAGTGAAATTAGTCTCTAAATGAAATGACAGACAGTCCTTTTGGCCGCAGCAGTAGGACAATTCGGACCCCGCCCCCTACTCCCGGGACTCAACCATGCCCTCACACTTCTGACTAAAGATGGGCGCTTAATCAATTAGAGCTGTAAAAATTCCGCTTTTTGAAAAAATCATTCAAGCGCGTTAATAAAATCAAGCTGATTTCGATTAATCGTCAAGGTTAAAATTAAAAAAAAATCAATACTATATTATCATGATTAAAGTAAAAATTATTCCGATACGTTTAAAACTCAAAATATAATGTGAATAAGGAGGCATACTTCTATACGCTGTGGGTGATATGACGCAATATAAAGATTTTTTCATTTTATTGGATTAAAACCTTATCCCTATACCTTTAAGAATCAATATTAGATTCGATTGGTTACGTATTAAACGACTAAAATACATTCTGCCTGTTTACATAACATTTCTATCAGACTGACAACGCTCCGTTTTTGGTTGGTTACAAACTTTTTACAGCTTAGGAACTTTTATTATGATTTATGATTTATGATTTTTGATTTTAATTTTTAACTGATTTTAATTTTTTAAACTCAGTACGCTTGTCAATGTCGATGAGCTTAGATGTTAATTTTTACTTTGCGTGCGCGTAGCCGTTATTTGAATTAGTGTGAATTGAGTGACTTAAATGTTTTATTTGATATTGGTTAATGTAAATAATAATTGTCAATAGTAAACTGATATTTTTATTAGGAATTAAGTATATTATAGTTATAAATAAGTAAATTCTTATTGTGATTTTTTTTGTTGTTATAAATAATATTTATTATTTATAAACCCAATAGGGAAAGCGAAAATACTTAGATTAAATAATAATAGTCCATACAGCCTAGTCTGCATATATTATGATTTTTGTGTTGTTATTATATATTACATTAGTTATAGGGTGTAAGTGTTGTGAATAATTAATAATTATTAGTGTAGTGAAAATGTCGAGCAGCGTTTTAATCTGGGACTACTTTCAAAAAAACCAGACCGATAGTTGCTGTGTGTAATACATGTGAAAAACAAATATCTTATAGAACAACTATAAGTAATTTGAAACAACATTTGAAACTGAAACATTTGGGTGTTTTCAATGATTTACTTTCGCGTGACTTATCACGGCCGACTTCTTCTCAACGGCAGGGTTACGAGAATAATGGCGGTGGTGGTTGGACTAGTGGAGAAAATGGTGAGGAGAATACTAATAATTCTAACAATGCATGTGGCTCTAATGGTGAAGTTTATTAAAAGCACTTGCCTTTTGTCTTGGACTGGCCTATTGATCTAGTGGTTCGTGACCCTGTCTACTAAACCGGAAGGTCGTGGGTTCGATTCCCACCCAGGATGAATGTTTGTGTGACGAGCATGATCATTTTTTCTGTGTCTGGGTGTAGTTTTATCTATATCATGTATGTATTTAGAAATATAGTATAAGTATACATCAGTTGTCTGGTTGCCATAAGAACAGGATCTGCCTAGTTTGGGATCAGATGGTCTTGTGTGGGATGTCCCAACGTAATAATTTTAAAAGTATATATTATATTCATTATCATCATCATGTTGAATGAATTATTTATTAAGAGAAATTTAAAAATCAATCCCAATCCTGACATCAGTCATCGGAGGGGACTTGTCTCTGCCGAGCGTCATCACCGCGATGCTTGGTGACCACGAGTCCTGGACGGTGATGGTCTCCTTCTGTGAGGCAGTAATGTCCCAGAAGAAGGTCGACGAGCGGGTGAGAGAGGAGGCCGCCGACGAAGCCTTCTCCCGCGGGCGTAGGAGGCGCTATTTAATGCGCCTCCAGTAACGCCCCTGTGCTCGTGTCGGACTCAGGATGGGAACCTGGGTCTGTATGGCACGACGTCGTGGGGACTGCTTAGTAGCAGCCGGGCATTCCCCCCCTACAAGGAGTATCTGGGCTTCGCCGGGGCCAGCCTGTCGCTGAGGTGATCCTGTCTGTTGCCTGCATAATGCGTTACAATAAAAAGCTCGGCCGGCTTTTTTAAGCGCGCTGAAAAATAAAAGCCAAAGGCTTAAGCGTGTTGAAAATAAAAAGCCGTTTATCACATCCCTACTTCTGACCAAGATGATGCGATTGAAGTTGTTAGCATGGCGGAGATTCAGACCTGGATGTCCACAATTGATCAGTGCCTTAATGAAGTATGCTCCATTGCTTCTGAAGGGAAGCTGAACATGGACCAAAAATTGCGCATTAATACCCTATGCAGAAAAGTGGGCCATGGTACTTCACAGATGGCCGTGCAATACCAGGCACTAAAACAGAGGGCTATTCACATACAATCTGCACTGGGAGTTTTACAAGACCAACGCAACCTGTCCCAACAACTACAGGAAATAAAACAAACCGTGTAAGAGCAAACGCCCAAGACGCCCACTGGATCTTCATTTGCCGATATGGTTAAAAAAGGCAGGAATAAATACATACAGCCTAACAACTTGAGCTCAGTTTCCATTTACCCTAACGACAAACAGAAGTCCAGCGCTGAGACCAAATCATCGGTTCAAAAAATTATCTGCCCTGAACAAATGAAGCTACAGGTGAGGGCCCTACTGAGACTAAAGACGACATCGACAAGATCAAGCAATCTCCCCTCATTACAGACGCAGGACTAACTGTCGACGAATTGCGCAAGCGTAAGCCCAGAGTTATAGTTATTGGGGTGCCCTCATCCATGGCGGAGACAGAAGTCCTTATGTGCATATATAACCAGAATCTAGCCGATAAATTAAAAGACCTCACCATCGAAACGTTCCTAAACTCTTGTAGGCTAAGCCATAAATCGGGCAAGAAAACCCTGAGACCTGCAACTTTATTTTTGAAGTACCAGCCGCTATGCGTAAAGTCCTCGTATCGAAGGAGACTTTTTGTAAACTGGTCGTCGTGCCCTGTGAGGGACTTCACTTTGGTTACACGGTGCTTCAAGTGTCAACAGTATTTTTTAAGAGGTAGTGCCATGCTGCTTAGCAGCCGAATTGGGCCGGCACGACCGGGGTGGTACCTCTCGCTCACATAACACCGGCGTCAAGTGACAGCTATGCTGTCGCGTTTCGTGCGGTTTGTGAGTTTCCGGTGGCCCATTGGGGGGGTTAGGGAAAAGGAGGGCAACGCATCTGCCTAATCTTTGGTTGTACGGATGTGTTTGGGCGTCGGTAGTCGCCAAACGGCTTCGACTGCTCATTGCCCTACTATGCCATAAAAAAAAATAAAAAAAAAGTATGGCCATGCAGCAAAGTCGTGTCGGGATACCAACTACACCTGCAGTCATTGTGGTGAGCAAGGACACTCAATAAAAGAATGCCCCAAAAAAGCATCAGAACCGAAGTGTGCAACATGCCTGCACTTCAAAAAACCAAGTAGCCATAGCACAGGTTCTGCGGACTGCCCTGCCAAAATTCAGGCCGAAAAAAGGTATATAAATTCGGTTGATTATGAAGGCGCCTAAGAGCGCCACAGGACTAGTTTCTATTCGACCTCCTATTTAGATACACTTTTTAGTTATATTTATTTAAATTTACTTTACAAATATATATTTTAAGAATGATTAATGTAATAAAAGAAGTAGATAATTTCTCTGTATCTGTTTCAAAGGTTTGTGAAGTTGAAAACTGCAAACAATATCTTACTGACTATACTAACCCCTTATCCATAGTTACACAAAACATTCGCAGTATTTATAAAAATTTTAACGACTTCAACATTTTTCAACAAAGGTTAAACGTCACATGCGATATCATTGTACTAACCGAATGTTGGCTTGCTAAACAGTATAACGTACCAGTACTAGCGGGATACAATATGTTTATGAGTAAAAGTAACTACAATCAAAACGATGGAGTGGTAATTTATACTAATAAGCAGTTAAATATTTCCGTAGAAGAGCCACCCATACAGGAGTGTAGTGCTTTATTATTAAAAATTGGAACTGAATTTGCAATATTATGTATATATAGACCTCCCTCTTATAGAAATACATCAACTTTTATTAACAGTTTGAATGATGTCCTATCAAATTTATCACAATATAAAAACATCGTTCTGATTGGAGATATTAATATAAACATTATTTCAGGAAATAACGAGTCAAATGTCCAGGAATATCTTAACTTATGTGCTTTTCACGGCTTACTCCTCGCCCACATGTTCTCTACACATCAAAGTGGTTCTTGCTTAGACCATGTAATGGTAAAATCAATTTATCCATCATTAACGCTCATTTTAAACTCGGCGATAACCGATCATAATGCTGCCCTAGTAACATTTAATTGTAGCCTACCTAGACAAAACCATCATTTCTAAATTAAACATAAACAGACTTGTAGAAGATATAAATCTTAACGTCGATTTTACTCCGATTTATAGTTCCGCTGACATAGAATTTTGTATGTTATATTTAATACAAAAAGTACAATTCGCAATTAAAGAAAATACGTGAGTATCTCGCGCTACATGTAAAAATTTTAATATTAAACCGTGGATTACACCTGGTCTTCTTCGTTGTATAAGGCACAGAGATAAATTACACATGAAATCTAGATCTAACCCTGGAAACCTAATATTGCAAACATCATATAAAAGATATCGGAACTTTTGTAATAAGTTACTAAAAGATATCAAAAATAATTACGATAAAAATCTTCTAGAACGAGCTGGAAATAATAGTAAACGGATCTGGAAACACGTTAGGGACATAACATATACAACGAAGAAGCATGAATCGTCCTCAAGTTTGTTAAAAACTCATTCGTCAGAATTAACATCAGCAAATTTTGTAAATAATTTCTTTGTTAATGTGGGTTCGGACCTAGCAAATAAAGTGCAAAGCCAATTACAAGGTCAATCTATCACTCCCTTGACGTGCAGCTCTAATATCACATCTTTCTCACTTATCGAAACCGATGAAGCCGAAGTAGAAAGGATTATTATGTGCTTAAAAGACGACTGTGCAGTTGGATGGGATAATATATCTAGTAAAATAATAAAGAATTATAGACATATTTTGACTAAGCCGTTGACACATATTTTTCAGAAATGTCTATCTGAAGGCTATTTTCCCAAATGTTTAAAAAAAGCTATCATAGTTCCTATCTATAAATCCGGTGACAAACAGGATGTCACAAATTATAGACCAATCTCAACATTACCAACTTTATCAAAAATATTAGAAAAAATCATTAACATTAGGTTGCTCAACTTCTTAGAAAATAAGTTAATATTATCGAAGAATCAATTTGGATTTAGGTTCAAAATGTCTACTGTTGACGCAGTACACAATTTGACAAATCACATTTCCCAAGAACTGGATAAGGGTAATCATGTAATTGGAATATTCCTTGACCTAGCTAAAGCTATTGATACTGTTTCTATCGAAATCCTTTTGCGTAAACTAGAAACTGTAGGTATAAGGGGCACACAACTTCAATTATTTGAAAGCTACTTACAGGACCGCTGTCAGTGTGTAAAGATTGACAATGTTTTCAGTTCATACCTAAATAATCCACAGTATGGTGTTCCTCAAGGAAGTATTTTAGGGCCAACATTATTTTTAATTTACATCAATGATCTGTGTGAACTAAAATTAAAACATGGCATAACAATATCTTACGCTGATGATACTGCACTTCTTTTTTCAGCTGACACAGAAAATAAAGTTTACAAGTGTGCACAGCACGGGTTTAATATTGTAAACAAATGGCTTCAGACTCATCTCCTAACATACTGAATGCACATGTCCTAACATAGGAATAATAAATAAATTAAAGTATTTAGGCATTATATTATTAGATGAAAATTTGTCCTTCAAATACCATATAGAAGATTTAAGTAATAAGATATCGTCCCCGTAGAAGGAAAACTAAATAACTCGATTTTTGGCGATTTTCACTTTTCCCTATTTTTAAATCACCCAAAACACGACGCATGTTTGAGTCTAACAGGGGTCTTCCTATCTTATTTCGTTCCAAAAATATAGCTATTTTTGTCGTTCAGATGGAAAAATACACATCTTCAAACTAACTCTAATTTTTTGAAGGAAAAATAAACAACTCATTAAATAAATCAATAATTACTGTGGTCAATGATAAGTTGAATTTTCGATAAATTAAATAAAACAAGTTGTTGAATTTTGCCCCAATTTGCTATATCTATCACAAAACTAACAAAGTTCTAGGAAAACTAAATAACTGTATTTATTTAATTGTCCTACTCAGAATTCTGGCAAAAAAATCATTACTTTATAATTACTTGATGTTATCTATTTCTTCCACAACTAGATGATTATTAATTACGAGATGATAGGCAAATACAATTAAATAGATTAAGTTATTTATAATTGCCATAAAGATAAAATGTACGTGACAAAAGTTATTAAATTTTTAAGAGAATTTGGCGCGAAATATTGTAGTGTTTATGCAATGAATCGGAACGAGGAAGAGCGCGGGGGAAGCGCGGGGGTGAGCGCATGCGACTGCAATGCTCGCACGCGTCACTAGCACTTTATACGGTAATGCGTGACCTTCTAATGCGTTTACTTAGTGACCATAGTGAAAGTAAGATTTTATGCTATAATGGATTCGCGGGGTAGATTTATGGTGAAAATGTGCCGAAAGGAAGATAATTTACCTAAGGTATGTAGCTACAATAATTTAGAACCAATAAAATAGTAAGTAGAAAAACTCTTAAGTGCATCTTCTATTAAACCAAGACTGATTTATGTCATCTTATTACCGAAATTATTACTTTATTTTTTTCGCGCTTTATTAGTTAAATGAACTTTCATACTATTATGAATAATTTTAAGATGTGGGAGAAGTAAATAACTCTTCAGGCGTTATTTGAATTTTGATCTTTAAGCTTTAGGCTTAAGGCTACTTTTAACTTGTTGCATGAATTGTTTTTGCTAGGTATTTTGAACTATTTCGATTCGGTTTTGATCCACTTTACACACAATTTTATTCAAACTAAGTAGACATAGATTTGACGACCTCTGAGGCTCAGTGGGGAGCGCGTCGACGATAAACGCCGGAAGTCGCGGGTTCAAATCCCGCCGATGAAACAAAAAGTTTCCTGTGTTCCTGTCATGGATGTGTATTAAATAATATTATTATGTTTATAATATAATAAAAATCTATTATTATGTATAGTATATTATGTATGTATAGTATTAAATATATTATTATGTATATTGTATAGTATACAAATATTAAATATATTTCCCGTTGTCTGGTACCCGTGATACAAGTTCTTCGGATACTAAGTACGGGGCCAGACTGACGTGGTGTGAAACGTCCAAGGATATTATTATTTTTATAGGGCCAAGCTACACCGGATGGCAGTGGCCGGCAGCGAGCATTTTCAGTTTTAAACTTTATTTACATGCTATCACTACGTAATCTGCATACTCTTGTCACACTATTATTGTTTTTCTTTTTTCGTAATTGAATACCTATAATACAGATTTTTTATTGTTTTAGGGTGAAAATAAGCCAGTAAAACAACAAGACCAAAGTACAGTCAGCCCAGAAAAACATAATATTATAACATGCCAGAAATCACCATCCGATATTAACAATCATGTTTGGAACGACATAAATTTCAATGTTGATAATATTACAATAGAAAAAAATCATAATAAAATCCTTCCAGGTGTTCTTAGTCTACCTGAAAATGACGAATTTAAAATTATTACATGTGAATCGGCCCCAGCATCAATAATGCCTAGCGAAAATAATACTAATAACATTAAACCACCCCAATCAGCACCTATGCCCGTAAATGTTAGTCCCATGTCTTTGTGTAGCAGTAAAATTAATTTAAGTGAAGATGACAACATAATATTATTCAACTATAAAAGTGTCAGAGGGTCAAGTCCCATTTCGGGTGTCGAAACCATGCCACCTTCAACAGATGAAGAACTTTTTTCTGATTCTGGATCGTCGTGGATTCCGGACTCAGAAGAAGAAAATAAAATAGAAAAGAAACGTAGGTCTTCAATGAATATCAATATTGCAGAAGCTAAGAAGAAAAAAAGAGTTAAGAGATTTGAAGGTATATATATTTCCTCGAGTGATTCTGAAGATGAAAGAGGTAAAATTACAACTCGCACTATTATTAAAACTCCTTTAGGCCAAGTCTCACCAGTTAGCCCCGACAGAAGAATCAATGTCACAATTGCAGAAACAACAGATACAGAAATAGAAACAGAAAATAAGAAAAAAGAAATATACAGATGGAAGAAAAAAAATCAATCAAATTGGAAAAGAAACAAAGAGTTGGAGAAGAAACGAAAATGTTTGCCATATAAGAGTAAAACTGGAAAGCTTTGTGCAGCTAAAATGCCTAAAAATCCTAAATGCAGTAATAATTGCCGTCAAAAATGCACAGAAAAGTTTACACAAAACGAGCGTGAAGAAATTTGCAAATCCTACTGGTCTATACAAGATTATAAGCTACAAAAAGAGTTTTTGCTTAGGCGCATCAACATCAAACCGGTGCAGACTGCTAGAAAATCTGTACCGATCGACAAACAAAGAAGTACCAGCAGAGAATATGGTTTTTATAAAAATAAGAATGTGTTTGAACGAGTGTGTAAGAACTTTTTTATGTCTACTCTGTGTATTTCTACTGGTCCTATCGAAACTGCAGTAAAACATGTGGATAATAATGGTGCATTCACAAAAATGGATAACCGTGGCAAACAACCACCTATAAACAAAACTCCTGAAGAACAGATAGAAGAAGTAAAAAATCATATTGAAAGTTTTCCTGTAATGGATTCCCATTACTGTAGAAAAAAATCTGCCAAGAAATATTTAGAGCCTACCTTGTCAATATCAAAAATGTATGATTTGTATGTGGAGAAAATGAAAAAGAACAATAAAACACCTGTTAAATTTAACATTTATAAGAGAGTATTTGGCACACAATACAATTTAGCATTTTATCATCCCAAGAAAGACCAATGTAGCACGTGTAACAATTATAATAAAGATAAAACTAATACAAATATACTTAATGAATATACTCAGCATATAGAGCGAAAAGAGGCGTCTTATAGATCTAAAGAGCTGGATAAAAAGAGGTCAGAAGAAGATGGTTCATATTTGTGTGTCACCATGGACTTGCAAAGTCTACTGCAGATTCCATCGACTGCAGATAGTTTAATGTATTATTCCAGAAAATTAAATTTATATAATTTATCTATTTATCAGTTTAAGCCCCCACAGAATGACGCTCACTGTATGATCTGGACAGAAATAAACGGAAAAAGAGGCAGTGTGGAAATAGCATCTGCTATTTATTTATGGATTAAGAATCTACCCGAGGCTGTTACGCACGTCACGATTTATTCAGACACATGCTCGGGGCAAAACCGGAACCAGTACATAGCAGCATTTTTATTGTACTTAGTACACACGCATGAGACAATAAAAGTGTTAGAACAAAAGTATCTCGAAAGTGGTCACAGCTATATGGAAGTAGATTCGATGCATAGCGCTATAGAAAAAGAAAAAAAGTACACAGACACTTATTCTATTACAGATTGGAAAGGAATTATGCAGAGGGCAAGATCAAAAAGACAAAATAAAAATGTGACTCCGTATAAAGTAACTGAATTGTCGTATCAAGACATGATTGATGTAAAATCACTTTGTTCAAAAATAATTAAAAACAAATCTATATCGGAAAACGGGGAGAAGGTGTGTTGGTTAAAAATTAAATGTCTCAGATTTGAAAAGGATTTACCTGGTTATATTAAATACAGATACAATTATGATGGACCCTATAATTTATTAAATGCTATTTGTAAACCAGGAAGATCGACTAGAAGAACTCAAAACTCTGAAATGCCAACCATAAGCGCTGAAGATCTTCCCCGGGCATATCAACAATATCTTCCTATAACCAAACAAAAGAAGAAAGACCTTTTACAGCTTTGTAAGAAAAATATCATTCCTAAAGAGCTTCACGGCTGGTACGAAGGTTTACCATGTTTAAGCGAAGGCCAGGGTACTCCAACCTGCTGCAGTGATTTATCTGAAGTCGATGATTAAACTTATTTTGGCCCACCATTTATAATTATGTCTCTTAAAACAAAAGTTTTCTCTCTCTTTACCTTTAAGCATCTAATAAGTACCGTGATTTTAATTGTTTTGAGTTGCAAATGTTTTATTTTAATATTATGTAAGATTAACAATTCTAAGAAATGTATTTTACGAGTTTGTTGATTGTTGTACTCAATGTACCTGATGACTAATGACTGAGTCATATTGTTTTTTTTAAATTTTATATCATAGACTGATCAGTCAGATAGCGCACAGTCTATTAGTTGTGTTTCAGTTACCTAATTACCAATTCAGAATTATTTTTATTTGTAAGTTTTGAGTTATTTTAAAGTTTATAATTATTGTTATACTTACCTTTGATTTGTAGTTCATTTTCTAAATAATTTCTTTTGATTTGTTACCTATTGATTTAATAAATAATTTTATGTCAAATTACAGCATTTTATTTTATATAGCACCAGCTGTAACAATAATTTAACAATAACAAAGTAATAAATAAATGATCAACTTTTACATTTAAGCGTATTTCAGGTTGGATAAATTCAATAACTACATTTATTTCGCCTTGTTTTCCTCTACCAGATGAATCTAGGTTGTGGGAAAACTAAATAAGTAGCCGAAATATATAGATAACTGCAGTAACGTTAGAAATAGTAGTTGTGGCAAAATTAAATAACTTGATTTTATATGTTTTATTTTATTATAGTTATAGATAAAGTCCACTTTGTTTAAGCATAATGTAAGAGGTAATCAGGTCCACAAAATATAAAATTATCGACAGTAAAATTGTCTCTCATTTTTTAACAAATGAGCATAAACTGAAAAAAAACACTAAATCGCGATTATCTCAAAACTGCAAAATCGGAGTTATTTAGTTTTCCTTCTACGGGGACGATATATAAGTTAATGTTTATTTTCAAAAAGCTACGACATATATCAGACACATTACATTCTCGTTGGCTTTAATTTAATTTACTACAGTTATTAGTGATTTACTATAATATTATGAATGTGGTACAGCTAAAATAGTAAGTCATAATTCGTAAATCGCGGCAACTTTCAAAAGTGAAACGAAACGTTACTGAAAGTCAAATTTACAGCGCAAATAGTTTAATACATGTTTAATACGAGAAGAAATAAAAAAAATACCCTTGGATAAATGAGTTTTTATTTCGTTTGTACAAATGGCATGTAATCTAGCACGATCTAGCAAAATGAGAACCATTTCTTTGTGTCTTTTTGATTACAATCAAATTACAAACATAGTTAAAGTGTTAAAGAAAGAAAATCCCAAATTGCCGGCACGACCGGGATGGTACCTCTAGGTCGCGTAACACCGGCGTGAAGTGAGAGCTATGCTCGCTATCGCGTTTCGTGCGGTTAGTGAGATTCCGATACCCCATTTGGGAATTTCCATTGGTAAAAGAAGGACGCCGCATCTGCGTGGACTTGTGCGGATGTGTATGGGCTTCAGCGCCGTGAGGCTCTGACTGCTCGTTTGCCCCCTTATGACATAAAAAAAAAACAGGGAAAAGGAGGGCAACACATCTGCATAATCTCTTATTATGCATATGTGTATGAGTCTAAAGCTTCAACTACTCGTTTGCACTCCTATGCTATAAAAAAATGTGGTTGTGTTATATTTTTGTCTGGGCCTCCATAGTATTCATAATAAAAAAATCCGTTATTAAAAATAATTACAAACTATTCAAACAATTTTTTTTAACAAAACATTGTCTTTCTAAAATACTATCCACCTTTTTGTAAAAAAAAACATTGGCAGTTAAACTCAACACACTCCAAAGAAGATTTGAAAAATAAAACGACATTTTGATATAGAAATTGATAGAAAAAACAAAAAAAATCTTAAAAATCGTCTTCGTGGCACACCGCAAAACACACGTAACTTACATTCCGTGTCAGCTGGTTAAACATGTGACGGACGGATGACGGCATAAATATTCTAAGTCTATGGATGACGGAGTACCCCAGGAAATTTTGAAGCGCGCGGTTGTGTTTTTTTTTGTTTCCCGTTAATTAATTGTTCTTGATTTATATCTTATTGTTTCGGAGCGGTTTTGTATAGTATTTGTTTTAAAAACTTAATCTATATATAATATTGGGGTTGGTTGGCGAATAATGTGGATGACTGTTCTGGGTGGGTGAAGTGGGAAATGATAGTTGATTAATGGGGAACTGGAGGGGTGAAGCTGCTCGCCTTGGAGTTTCCCGCCGTTTTCCATACGTCAGACTTGGCTTCTGCCTTACCGAACAAATACAGACTAATCTAACAAATTGACGACAGAATTGGCAGTATGGCCTCTGGTCTTAGTCTATTCCAATAGGAATGAAGAAAATCAACTTGTTGTCATTTTTGACACAATTTTGACTTTGAGTAGCAAAATCTAGCAAAATAGAGCAATTAACCAATCCGAATTCCCATTACCCAGGATAAAGAAATTAGAATTGAAATTACTTTTTTGAAGAAAATACGTAGAATACTACATTCTGCAAGATTAAATTAGATTTTCCTACGTTCAATAATAGGATATCTAAAAATAAGAAGCAAAATGTCGTTTATCGTTAAGCAATGCTTACGCCGGGTTGGTATTTTTTATTTGTTATGGCTATAAACACTTGAATTCTTGTCCTAATTTCTAAATTTAAAATGTTTCGCAGGTTCTCAGTCCAGCTGTTTCAATCGCAAATAAGTCATGTTTTTCTACAAGTAAGTATATTACATAACCTTACGAAATAGAACTGACTGACAGTATTTACATTTTACAGTATTATGTAGGTATTAGTTAGTTATGTACCTACTGTTATAAGATGACTAGCATTTTCGTATATATATTATCGATAATATTATATCATAATAGTAATATTTATTAGAAATTAAATATTAATTAACTGCATACATCATTTAAACATATATGACAACCCATTAAAATATTTTTTGTTTTTGAAAATCTTTTTAATGTAAATTAACGGTGTTTTATAAAAAGAAGCTGGGGCACTGAGACAAACTATTTGACGTCATAGGATAGGCAATGCATTAGATTTCTAATCATTCTTGGTACTAACCATGTGAACTGGATTATGTTCATGAGCGACGCTGACCACATACCATGAAGTGGTTCGTCTCTACCTATCCAACTAGGATAAAAAGAGAAAGTATTAATTTAAGATTTATTTTTTTGTTTCATGTGGTTTGTGAGTCCCCGGTGGCCTATTGGGCAATGTATCTGCATAATCTTTGGTTGTGCTGATGTGTATGGGCATCAATAGTCATCAAAAGGCTTCAACAGCTTGTTTGCCCTCCCATGCAATACATAAAAACAAATCTACAGCTATCAGCAGCGAGTTTTCATTCTTTTCATAGAGTTGTAGAGTATTGGCTTGTAAAGTCATGAAGGATCACGACTCTCAGACTTAAAAAACACAACTGAAAGAGGGGAGTATTCAAAAAAATTAATTATTATTTTTCAGCTGGCACCATATTCAGCCCCAGGGTACAGAAGCCGGCTCCAGATTTTTCTGGCACAGCTGTGGTTGATGGAGAATTCAAACCAATGAAACTCACTGATTACAATGGGAAATATGTTGTATTAGTGTTTTATCCCCTTGACTTGTAAGTAAATTTAATTTAATACTTAATTAAAGTATAATAATATTAGATTATTATTAAAATAAAAATTGAATGTAATCTTGAGTGCATGCTCAATATAAAATTAACAAATAAAAGGAAAACAAAATGTACCCCATAAAATACTCATGGTGAGTAGGAAATGCAATGTTCTGGTCATAATATAACTAATAATAATTAAAACTAATAAAAAACAGGTAGGTAAATTAATACTTTAAGATTTATTTTATTTATATTAAAATTACTTTAAAATGTTCAATTATTTTCATTAATTTCAGTACATTTGTGTGTCCTACTGAGCTGATTGCCTACAGCGAGAGGTCCCATGAGTTTGCCGGGATTGATTGTCAAGTCATTGGAGTGTCAACTGATTCCGAGTTCAGTCATCTAGCTTGGATTAACACACCAAGAAAGGCAAGAGAATTTCCCACCCCATAAACTTTTTCCCGTCCACTGCTTGATATGGGCCTCTTTTTAAATGCCAAAATGATTGCTGTCCCTCAACATGCATCCAGCTATATTTGTATTATTATTTTTTGCGCCGGCATTGAATAGAATGTTTATTCATGAAAATGTAAGATATAATGTAATATATATTCAAACTTAATACAGTCGACTCTCGTTAATTCAAACAGGCGATAATTTGAATCTCTCTATAATTCAAAGTTATCATGAGTTCCCTAGAAATTCTCTTTATATTTCGAACTAAATCAATACATTTTTATACACTTGGTAATTCGAACGAAAAAAACATTCTACGTAACAAAAAGACGCGTTAATTCGAACTCATCGGCGTCAAACACTCTATAATTTAAAGTTGCAGAGGGAAAGAGACAAATATTGCAGAACTTGCAGAGGTAAAAAGAACATTTTGAGACAAGTTCAAACTTGTATCATCCTACACTTTATTTATTAAGAGAGTTCTTTCGAAAGATTAATTATTAATTAACTTTATGAATATGGATGTGTGTCATTGTTAAAGAATAGCAGTTACTATATAATAATTGATCAACACTCAATAATTCGAAGTTTTATTTATTTTCTCTCAAAAATTACGAACTATTTGATATTTCAAACACTCGATAATTCGTAATATTTTAAGAGTCCTTCGAGTTTCGAATTAACGAGAGTCGACTGTATTTCACCACCACATTTTCATTTATAGCATAACCAAAACCCAGCCTGTATCCATCCTTACTAAAAAAGTCAACTTGTTTTATTCAGGACGGTGGTTTAGGAAAACTGGACATTCCCTTACTAGCGGATTACAAAAAGGAAATATCTCAAAGCTATGATGTGCTTTTAGATAGCGGATTTGCATTAAGAGGTAATTTTATTTTATTTGTTTCCTATTCTAACAAATGAAAAAATATGATAAATCTAATTGTACATTGAAATACAATATATTATCATTACAATGTTGTTTTCTAATGTTTATGCGAATTTCACTCTTATAATCAAACAACTTAATGGATTTGTCCTTCAATTATCATGGTTGCTATTAACTAACTGTAAAGTATTTGAAGCAGCAGGCAAGTAAAAACCTTAATGAACTACCATAAAGACTGTTAAAGTTGTTTCATGACAATAGTCATTTCAAATTAAAATAATTATCATTATGTTTAAAGTTTCTGATTTAATTTTAATGTTTTTTGTTTATTTTAAACTAGCAGCGCCCCGCAGTTTCACCCGCGTACTTCCCATACCCGTGGGAGTACAGGAATAAATTATAGCCTATATTATGTTATTCTTAGGGATCGGTCATCTTAGCGTTCTTAGCAAGGCTTATGTTCAGATGTGGACGGATAGTGGCTGATGATGATGATATGTTATTCTGATATTTAAGCTATGTTATCATGTATATTTCATTCAAATCCATTTAGTAGTTTTTGCATGACAGAGTAACAAACTTATATACATTCTTACAAACATTGTTTGATAATTGATTTATGCTACCAGCATTACTAAAGTAAGCAAATTGGAATGTATTATGTAACCACTTTCATAAAATTGTTCTATTATTAAACTAAAGATGATGTTGTGCATGTCTTTAATAAATATAAGCACCATCTATCGTTTTAGAAATTAAAATAACTAATGTATTGTGTTATGTTGTTGATGTGCCGAAATAAATAAATTTAAAAAAATAAAATTGTTCATTATCATCATCAGCCTTTACCACTGAACACAGGCCTTCAAAAATTTATGCCAAGATGACCAATTCCTTGCCACTTGCATCCAACAAGGACTACAACATTACTGCACAGAGATTGTCTTCCCACCTAATTATTGGTCTACCGACACTTCTACCTAAATAATTGTTACATATTATTAATCAAATATTAATAAATAATATTAACTAAAGCTTTATCCTTTCCAGGACTATTTATTATAGATAGGAATGGTATTTTAAAGCATATGTCTGTAAATGACTTACCAGTGGGCAGATCAGTAGACGAGACATTAAGATTAGTGAAAGCTTTCCAATTCGCTGATAAACATGGAGAAGGTAAATACATGTACAATTAAGTAGTAATAAAAATATTTGGGTCCAAACAAATTGACACAAAAATACCCATAAGTAGCTTTTACTAATTTATGAAAAATGAAAATAGATTTACACTAACAAAATATAAAACCACATATTTGTGATATAGAAGGCTTTACATATTATTATGTGAGATAAAAATTGTAGGAATCTTAATTAAGGAATCATATTAAGGCCTATGTATAAAATATTTAAAAATATAGCATTTGGAATATAAGCGACTTGTATGTAAATGTATCAAGAAGCGATATGAGGATATAGAAAATTAAAAAAATGGAGATTGTAAAAAATTGTACCCAATTTGGTTATAAAATTAAGTGGCATACAATTCATTTTATTCAAATTTATATTATTTAGCCACTTAGTGATAAAATATTAGACATGAACTAAATATTATATAATATTACATTTCTGTTTTCAGTATGTCCGGCCAATTGGAATCCTGACACCAACGCAGATACCATCAAACCAAATCCTAAAGAAAGCAAACAATACTTCCAAAAGGCTAATTAAGATCTAAAGTATAGAAATTCGAATATTAAAAAGAAATATACATTTTATATCAAATCTGGAATAATAACTTGCATTTACTCAATCTCTTAGGTCTGATATTAAATATTCTTCCAATATCAACATGCATATTCCATGTTTTGTTTTAATTAATTTAAGTATACTTTTGAAGGTTATGTTGTTAATAAAATAAAGGTGTAAAATAGCATATGTAATGTTTTTATTTATTTACAATAAATGTTGCATATACTATGATAGCTAAAAGTGTAAATGCTATGAAACACACATATAAATTAATGATTTCTTATCCTCATAAATTTGTTCAATTTTTTTACTCAGATCAATCTAGAAACTTAGCATTAATTTATTTCGAAACAAGATATTTATAATGTGAAGAAATAAATTTATTTATATGTATTATGCTTTCAAAATCTATTACTACCTACTTATTAAAATACATTCAAAATATACACAATAAATATTTAGGTATGTTGATTCATTTATTTATATAAACCGTAATTTTGAATATATTTGAGGACTAACACTATATATGTATTTGCATTGCATGTAATGTAACTATACTTAGAAAGAGTAAACTTTAATTTATTAAACATTTAATATAAAGATTTTAGTAAACACTAATGTTTCATGAAAATTATTTTCAAAAGTTCTACTCAAATATGACTTATCTAAACATTTATAACACTTTGCAAAGAATAGCTTAATCTTTTACTAAACAATTAGTATTATTTATCATACATACAGATATCAGATCAGATACAGACAGAAAATTGTTTGTGCAAACAATTTTCTGTGTATCTAAAATAATATATAAAAAATGCTTTTTATAGTATATGATGGCTAACAATATTTACTATATTATTATTTTTTAACCCCATATAATATGGTTTAAATTAGTATAGTAAGTTCAGGACAGGAGTGAAGTTAGTTTTACATTGTTAAGTTTTGCATAGGATTGGTACTCTCTTGGCATAATTCAACGTGGTAAAATAAGAGTGCTCATTATAAGAATCTTAAATTATACTTACCAGTCTGAATGTAAAAATCTTTAACACTTGAAGTCATTCAATTTAATAAATTCTTACCCCAGTAAAATACTATTTTATCTTTCTAAAAATCTATTAAAATAATCCTCAGTCCTTTTAAGAAATTGCTAAGCAAAAGCTAGTATATTAAAATTTTAGCTGTTGCTTGCAGCTTCGCCTGCATTACCTTACTCAATTTAACTACTGTTAGTCACAGTGTGATGTTATATAGCCTATAGCCTTCCTCGATAAATGGGCTATCTAACACTGAAATAATTTTTCAAATCGGACAAGTAGTTCCTGAGATTAGCGCGTTCAAACAAACAAACTCTTCAGCTTTATAATATTAGTATAGATAAGTTCTTTTCTATTTTTATTATTTTAACTTATATTACAAAACTAGTTATTTTCAAAACAGTGCCGTCTAGGGACGCCTGAACGAAGAGAAGCTTTATGTATAAAGTGTAGGAACTAAGCGTTAAAAATGCCGCATATAGTGTCAAATCTGACGCTTACCATGGATAGACTGGCCGCGCGGCGAGCGCCTATATACGAGCAGCCCAATAGTCCGTATAGAAGCTTTGCTTCATTTCACACATTAAATGTTTAACCTGAAGTTCTAAGGCTATCTGTTGCATGACTTTGTAGAACTACATTGTTTTTTTTTATAGGGTGAAAGAGGTTCTATAGTTCAATGACTTACTGTAATTCATTTCTTTTTGACCTAGCTTTAACTCTCAACAACTTAGTCAAAAAGACTGTTTGTGTGTTATTGATTTAACACAACTTTTTATATACATGATACATGAAGTATAATTCATACTTTCATCTTATGTTTTGAAAACATTATTTTTACTTATCACATACATAAAGTCCATCACATATATCAATAGGAGCCTTTCTCATTATCTCATCATTATATCAGCGTTCATGAATGAGGAAGTACAATTACTGTCGGCATTGAGGTTTACTTGTAGCTTCTTCTTTGTGAGAAAGAAGAGTGAAAAAGTACTGTCAGAAGGGATCATCATCATCAGAGTCCAAATCTGAAGAACTATCTGATGAATCGCTGCTAGAATCTGACGAATCACTGTCATCGCTATCGGAATCATCAATTTCATATCTGATAACTTTCTTTAAGTCTGGTAGAAGTGACATAGAAGCCATCTTAATAGCCATCTCATTTTCCATTATCTCCTCATTACGTACTATTTCAGCAGCTGATTCAAATTCCTCTAGCTCTAACTCCAAATCGGCTTTAGTGATCTCAATGTTGGCTATATTATTACATAGCTCATCGATTTCTTCAGATCTGCACTTTTGAATGTATACCAAATAATCTTTGATGTATAATTGATTTAAAATGTATCTAGCATCATTACTTAAATTAAACATTTGGTATATATTTATAAAACATTTTATGACAAATTTCTTACCCTTTCGTAACAATGAAATAAGATCTTGTTTCACTTTGTTGCACAATTCGAAATTTCTAAATATTGGGTAAATTAAGGCTCTCCGATAACACGCTATGAGTGCTTCTTTGTGGTCGTTAAAAACACAAAACCAACTTAATGTTGATGATAGTTTATTTATAGTCCAACTTGATTCTATTGTGCTCTCATTCCATGTAGTCCTTTTATCATAGCAATAACCAAACAATATATCTATTAGTCCCAAGAGGATCTGTTTTGTCTCATTATCTGTCAGTATGTAATGTTTATTTGGTAGTTCTTTCAAAATACTGACCTCTTCTTCGGAGAATTCAGTTTCATTTTTAAATTCAGGCCTATCCCATTTCGCTACCGCTTCCACATAAGGTGCAATCAATTCATCGTCAAATAAATCTGCTAGATAATGATCGGAAGAAAATTTGTGATTTTCATAACGTCTGCGTAATATATGTCGCTCATTAACAGGTACGCGTTCCGGAGTTTTCAATTCGAATATTTGAGGAAATTCCGTGCCAATTTCACAAAATTGATTTGAAATCTTATTACCAAATCCATATGTATATTTCACTGAATCAACACTATCATTGTCGTCATTATCGTTTTCAATGGTAACCCCATCGTCTTCTAGCATCTGCACCAGGTCAGGATTGATGTCAGGAATGTCACGAGGAGCTAGCAAGCTCGTAATCATATCAAGGTTCTCAAAATGTTCACCTGGAGTTTCTTTGTCGAATGTGAGGTTAAAATCTCCCGAGTCACATATATAGGTTCCTTTTGAACTATCATTCTCAATAATCCTCCCAGGTAGTCGCAGCCGAAGAAAATAAGGACTGGAAACGAAAAGGAAGTTCTCACCGTCTATATCCACTTCAGTTTCACCAATGTTTGTGTACGGCGCATTTATTGTTATAAATAAATGATTTTCATCTTGTGATAATTTAAAACGTGGAGTAAGCATGTTCACTCGTATATTTGTTCCAAAGAATAATATGTATTTATTCGTCTTTGAAATAATTACATATTTTTCAAAAAGCGTGCAATAGTGGATTTATTGATCGAATTTCGTGCAAATCGATATTTAAACTTTTTTATTTATTGCAGTGTATGTAGAATGTAGATACGAGTGATTTGAAAATGGCACTTAATATATTATTACACTCCGTGAGTAGAGTTTATTTAGTAAAATAATATTTTTTATGCATGTAAATCATATATTCATGCAACTGAAAAATAATATACTATAAATGCTACTTAATAGGTAGTCTATTTTTTCATAGTTTTCTAGAGTCAAGTTATGATTTTATAAAAATAATGTGTTATTATATACCTCTATTAAGTAGCTTGTGCAAAAGATATTATCCTCGTCAATAAAGTCAAAATTAGAAGCAAGCTCGTCGCGTAATTCAGATGATGAATATTATGCCATGGAATGTATGCTGCGTTTAAAGGAATTGCTAAATGTTGGTTTAGTGATAAAATGGACTAGATGGGATAGGTACTGATTTCCACGTAGTATCCGGTTCTGGCAGTGTACGGATATGTGATTACAATGATATTGATGATGATTTTTTCTATCAAGTAAGTATGAATATTGAATAATACTAAAAATCCGTATTGGATGCGATTGGCAAGGGATTGCCACGTTCATTGTCTGGGCGTTCATTGAAGGAGGCATATGTTCAGAGTATTTTTTTTTAATTTTTTTTTTATGTTAGTTGGATAGGCAAACTGGCAAACGTGCCACCTGATGGTAAGTGGTCGACGTCGCCCATGAACATAAACCAGTTTACCTGGATCGAGCCCCGGCAACTCATTTATGTGTAGCCTATCCTGAGACAAGATGTTGAGTCTCGGTACCAGTAATTACACTGCCTGTCTTGCCCTTCTCTCCGAAACACAGCAAAGCTGTTTCACGGGAGAAATAAGCAAGATGGTGGTACCCATGCAGCCGGGAGCGCGGCACAGCGCTTCCCTTCCACCGGTATATATAATATATATTATATTCGTCTATATTATTTTATGAATAATAAGTCAACTAGTTTAAGTTTAACAAAACTATTTTTTAAATATACAGTCCTTATTATATGGCATATAGTATTGCACCTAATCCAACTTGGTTACAGAAAATTAAATATATTAACATGCCTTGTACAGAATATTATAGTCGCAGTTATAATCAATTATAAAGCTTCCTATTATAATCTTGTCATTTGTTATAGTA
Organism: Helleia helle; assembly: GCA_963853865.1. Taxonomy (NCBI): domain Eukaryota; kingdom Metazoa; phylum Arthropoda; class Insecta; order Lepidoptera; family Lycaenidae; genus Helleia; species Helleia helle. The sequence continues at coordinate 8,234,120 of OY971436.1, forward strand.
TAATAATATGCTAATCCACGAATTCAAAATGCTGTACAAAACAATTTTATTAGGTACCTATCGTTTCCTCTGTATTTTAAAAGAGGATGTAAGCATGCAGTAACTTCGGGTTGATCTAAAAATATAAATTGTTTAAAAAACCCCTACTGTTTCCTTACAATATATTTTTAGATTACCCCTGGGTAGCATTTCGTACACCAAATTTTATTGTCAGCGGTTGGTAATCTTTATAATAGGTGAGTAAATATTTTAAATGTGCAATAACATATGTAGTTATTATTTGTTTTAAAAAATGAAATTTTGAATTCCTTTTATATATTTAGTATTTTTACTATCAAAGTTCAAGGGATAATTACTTTTGAAATAGCTAGTCATGGCCATTATAACTGGAGTGTACGTAATCGATTCGTATATAGAAACAACGAATACAACTATTGCGCCTACTTTTAATGATGTTGCAACATTTGTGCCAATTTGACAGGCGAATCAAGAAAATATCAACAAATTGTCATTATGCCAGTGGATGAGTGCAAAAGATTCGCGAATTAAATGATACAGTTGAAAATAAAAATTACTTGTCCATTTGAATAAAGTTAAACGACGATTTTTGAGGGAAATAATTAAGGATAATATGATACAATGCCTTCAGGGCGAAAGCGATGGAATCTTCATGGTAAGTTCAATAAAATATTTACAAAGCAGCGACGATCTGAATTATTCTATGATTTAAACATTTTATTTTAATTATTATATACACTATTCATATAACAAATTCTTTATTGTATTTATTTAAGTCAAAACTACATGTGAATAATGAATGTGACTGTATAAAGATCGCCCTAGGCTTAATGATTTTGTGTAGGCTGCTAATGACGATAGTGATTTTAATACTAATAAAATCTAGCCGTAGATAACCCTTAATAAAGAAATGGCGGAAGAATAGACAGGATAATGGTACTAATGCAGCATGCATTGAAATGCATTCTGGCCACCAGGAAATATAACGAAAAAATGATTTCATAGTCATGTCAAATGAATATGACTCTTAAAAAATTAAATAAAATATTTCAAATCTATTATTATTAGCACAATGCCCTGTCATTTTTAAATATCGCTAAAGCTTTACAAGTCAATTGTTTTGAACAAAATAAAATAATGTACTGTTTGTAATAAATCTATTCACAGATGGTCCACAAGGTTCCTTGAAAAGGCTGAGGAATCAGTTAGCAGAAGATGGTTGTGCGGAGTCACAGGTTGTATTGGCAAAACAGCTTTTGGAAGAAAAATGTGGTAAGTGTTTATAGTAATATAATTTGAGATTAGAAGTAAGACACCTATGCAGCTTGTTTCAAGTAAAATAGCAGAAATGTAGGAGGAATTACATGCTACTTTCAAGTAGGATTCAAGTATCAAAGGCGGTTGACAAATTTGGATTGGCAATGGGCTCATGATCTTCTTCCTTCTTCAGAAAAATGTCTCTGGAAAATTTATTATAGAAATGTATCAGGATTACATGGACTGTTTATTATAGGTTTTTTTGGTCATACTTGTCCCTAATCTGGGTTGTAAGCGGAAATCACAAGTCTTATTTTCTGGTTCTCTAAACTGGGTCAACTCAAATTAATGATTTAAATGTAAATTCAATTCTGTAATATACCAAAATTTTGTTCTTTCTATATATGTAACTACTACATTTTGACATTTATTGAGAGAGATCCAGCAGCACATGGATACATCATGATAATGATGATGACAAGGATGAACCTTTTTTATATTACTTGGATAGGCAACGGACAGACGTGCCACAGGATGGTAAGTGGTCAGCGTCATCCATGAACATAAACAAGGTAACCTGAGACTTGCTCAGACTCATTCATGTGTTGCCTATCCTGAATAGTTAAGTCTCTGTGCCAGTAATTACTCTGCCTTATACACAATTTTTTTAAAAACACAAGTTTCCTAGCCTATTGTTGATTCAGGTGCAATATAGATTATTGCACTGTAGAAATGATCAGGATTGTGGTACTCAATCAAATGAGTGTGAACGAGATACACATTACACAGAAGGAACAGTGATTCTCACATTAGGCAATGCCTGTGTTTGTTTTTGTGTGGGATTTAATAACACAATTAATTACCAGACATAGTACGGCTTATGAAGATAATAAGTATAATATGTAGGTGTATCGCTAATAAAAATTGAATTACAATACAATATATTTTAAATGCGAGTGGCAAGAGATTGGTCGTCTTGGCGTTCTTTGAGGGAGGCTTTTTGTCAGCAGTGGATGGATAGGGACTGATAATGATGATGATATTTAAATTGCATGTTAAAACATAGCTTTGAGCTATGGTCATAGAAAACTTAACTGTTTCAAAAATTAAGTTACAAGTGCATTCCCCTCACTGGTTTGTGTCACTTACAAACACCTCATTATGAATGTATAATTTTAGAACTGGAAGCAGATAAGATATCAAATTTTAAACAAGCCCTAGACTGGCTAATATGTGCTACAGAACAAGCTCACCCTGAAGCCAGAAGGTTGCTAAGAAGGTAAGAAACTTATCAAATAGGTTGTGACAATTCTTGCTACAAGCATACCATGCTAATCAAAGCGATGACAGGTTTTCTCATTGATCTGTTGTTTGACTATTATGTAACAACAGGTTAAATGAAACAAAAAAAGCAATTTTTGTACTATTTAGCTACTATTTAAAGCACAGATTTTTTTTAAAAATCCAGTACACACTTTACACATTGCTTTGTACTTGTTTAACCAGTGTTTTCATTTAATGTCGCCATGCTCCATCCAAATGCTTTTTTTAGACAGGCAGGTAGACTTGGGATGTCAATCTCCGTAGCTGGTCCAACTGATCAGACCAACAAACAATTGAGGCTGATCATAATGAAAATATTGTTTATTTTATAAGCTTTTATTTATTATGCTGGCCATAATCTAAAATGTGAAAAATTTAGATGTCAAAATATGCTTCAAGTTGATTGACAATAGTGGAATTTTATGTTGTTTTTTTCTGATAAATGTTTTCAAAATTATCAATAAAACATGCCTGAACTATGAGGTAATGTATTTATTATCATTCTTCAAAATCCAAAACATCAATTGTTAATGGGTAAATAATGCGTGGTCATTTCCTTTGAATTTACAAACAACTCGGGGAATGGTAATATTAAGTCATGAGCTTACATTGGTTTTTATATTTGCACCAAAGTGACTTGTGTATTGCTTTCAATGTGTGCAAAGTATCAAGACTATTTAATATGGAAAAGGAAATGGGATAAAGTGCGGGTAGAATTGCAGAAGACTGTGTAAGGTTTTTTTAATTAGGATGGACCAAAACCTTTTAACCCGATGTGTTGTTCAGTTTTTATGCCTAGTGCAGTGTAACCTTATTAATGTTGGGGCCATCTAAGTGTAGAAAAAATAATTACCGAACCCCTTATTCTTTCTTTTTTCTGAAAATGACATTGAACCCTTATTGAATCACTCAATTGTCCATCTGTTTATAACATAAAGTGATGAAACTTTTGATAATATAAATTGGCTCATTAGATAATATGTGATAACATCCCGCAAACCACGTTTAATCGTTTCGGGTCGAAGTCCTGGGATACAGAAAAAAAAATAAGGAGAATTCGGGATGAAATTTATACTGTTTTACTTTGATTTGATTTATACTGTTGAGTGGCGTTTTATCGGGTGTTAAAAGGATGTCTGTTTGGAGAAGCGATCGTTTACTATCACTTGAACTGCTTGTTTATCACCTTATACCTTATATTATAGCTGAAGAGTTTTTTGTTTGAACGTGCTAATATTGGGAAAAAAAATATAGAGACATTAAGGTTATTTATTTCGGATAAAATATTTGTCGAATCGGGATCAGAAAAGCGGAGAACAGCTAGTTCAAAGTTATATTAATTCCCAGGTGTATAAGGAGTGGCGTCATCGACGAGGACAGTGCTCCAATAGTGCGTGCTAAATCATGTCTAGCGGCCAGCAGACAAGAGACCGTGGCTAGGAAAGCTGCAAGGGACCTGTTTGCTAGGTAAGTAGCTTAAGAAAACTGTAAATGGTAGAATTAGGGAAGCTGGTTTACTGAGTTGATAGAGGCAAACCAGCACTTGACACTTTTTTTTTCTTTTGCGCCGGGAAATGCTCTTAGGCATCCCGCGGGGAAGGGGGGACTCCCCAGGCGGGAACGTGGGACTCTGCGCCCGAAAGATAGTAAGGTGGACGCATCTCTACCCACTAAAACCCGGCGAGTGCCGCCAATGCTGCCTTTGGTGAGGTGCTCCGGATCTATTGAGCAATAGGGCACCTCGACGGCTAAACAGTTTACTTAAGGAACCGACGCCACCCCCATAGAGGGGTTGACCACCCAGCACTACAGAACAATCCCTCCCAACGTCGGGACAGTGCAATGGGGTGAGGGTCCCATCTTCGCTGCTCTTTTGTCCCCTCTGTGTTGAGGGGCACAAAAAGCAGATCCCCCGGCGTCTTGGATTCACCTTAGGTTACTGAGCCCCACCGCCACGACAAAGCTTGAACCATGGTGTGGCAGCATTAACACTTGGGACAAGTCCAAACAACTCATTCATTATGCCAATCTTGAAACGTTAGATGGCAGGTCTCTGTGCCAGTAATTACACTGCATGTCCTGCCCTTCTTTCCTAAACACGGGACGGGAGCGCGACACAGTGCAAACCTCTCACCGATTAACAGAGCCAAGCAGTTTGATAAAAAAAAAAATAAGCAGGATGGTGGTGCCCATCGGTACATAAATGGTTGGAAGTCAAGAATTAAAAAGACGATTACAATTTGCACAGTTTGTCAAATGGCGAACAATACATAACTACGGCCCAGCTCGAGAGGCGGATCCGTGAGATTTGTGCGACCACCTTAAAGAAAGATTCCGAAGATGAAGACGCGGGTAAGATTTTTTTCATTATATCTAATGAGTTAGTCCAAAACTTACTCTATCTAATGTTGCAATTTTATAAGCGCTTGAATGTCAAGCTGGATTTGCTATAAAATTATTGCTTCATTTTAGTCAAGATTAATCATAAAACTAGAGGAACATTATACAGAGCGAGTTGAAATATTTTCCAAATTGCGAGATGAAATGTTTAATCTTGGAAATAATTTTTCCCTATTTTCTTAACGTCGGACATTTTTTAAGATACATATTTTTACCTAAACTTCCTTAGTACTATTTCTTCTAATGTATATTTAAATGGAAAACCTACTTTCACGTAATCAGTGACACAATTATTATTAAACTTTCTAGAAGAAGTCCACGCGTTGGATGAACAGGCTTTGGAACCATCGCAGTTGCAAGCTGGCGATCATATACACACAAACGGTACGGTCCGCGCGGCGCAGGATACCGAAGATGGTGAGTAGAAAGAAGCCTAGTGGTAGTTTATATTGTAGTAGTGTAAAGATGGGAGACTGTGCGGTGTCCGGTCCGTGTTGGATGCAAGTGGCAAGGGATCGGTCGTCTTAGTGTTCATTGAGGGAGGTCTGCGTTCAGCAGTGGACGGATAGAGGCTGATGAAAGAGGAGGTAGGGAGAAAGAGAGGAGTGTGAAAGTGGATATGTCATAAGGAGGCAAACGAGGAGTCGGAGACTTATGGTGACTACCGGACGCCCACAGCACAACCAAAAGTTGATGCGTTGCGTCCAAAAGATGCCTTGCCCTCTTTTCCTTATCCTTCCCAATAGGCCACCGGAAACTTACAAACCGGTGCCGGACCAATTCAGCTGCAAAGCAGCATGGCACTGACTATTGGTAAACTATATGGTCAATATAATTAAAAATGTTTTAAAATGGGTCCCATGTTTTTAATTTTATTTCACGGAGCCCGATATTTGAGTATTGTCTGCAAATGGCACTGGGGAGGGTCTCGTGGACAAGAAATATAAGTAAAAACATGATAAAATCCATGGTAAAAAGTGAAGTTAATTTAAAATTCAAAATTTGTCAGTACCTACTCTACTACTCCTACTATTATATACGTACCTACAGCGTAAATACTAAATAATAGTTTTGTTAACATTACACAAGTACCTTTATGTGCCAATACTTTTCAGAGTATCCGGAAAGATGTCAAAACGAAGAAATCCGAAATCTCACAGTAGACAACTTGGTGGCGGCTGCCGTAGATTATTGTCAGGGTGAATTGCCTCTAGTCAGCTATGAACTCACCCTCACAGATCCCAGCATAAAGTCCCTGGATCACATACCGATCATGCAACAAGCATTTCTCCACCCTCTACTATTCATACAAATTCTTTACCTTAAACTGTTATACTACTTTGGGTCTTTCTCTTTCAGGTTATCAAATGTAGAATTGTCTTTACTTTTGATAGCGTATTTGTCCGTTAGTGCCGACAATTTGTATCATTTGGTGCCCCTAGTTTTGTACTACGTTAGTATTATCGCCATGATCATATGCACCTTTAAGATGTTGCACGCGAAACGTCAATTTATCGACTTTCGGAAGTGGTCCGGATTGTTTTTAAGATACAGTGACGGGAATCTGCAACCGGACGAATCTGAGAATTTGTTTCTGCGCAACAATCTTGCTCCTTTCGTTCAGTTTTTCCTTGCGCTGTTCGTCAATCTATTTCTGTATCCCTTCATAGCGACGCAATGGGTGCCCTTTTCGGAGTTTTGCGTTTTGTCCTTTTGTCTGATGTTCCTAACTTTATTCTCCTTTGGTACAAACCAGCGTTCCTATCCGGATGTGCTAGCTTTGGTTTCGTTTGGAATCAATGTTCTAGCCAAATATCCGTACGAAAAGGACACGGTTGTTCATCAGGGGTGGAGATTTCTTGATCTGCATATATCAAACTACCCGTCTTATATTCTTGGTAATAGTATCGAGTTCTGTTTGAACGCGCGCGTCTTTTTCTCCCTTTTAATCCCGGTGATTTTAATGTTGATGGCCCGAAGGAGTAATTGGCAGGGTTTTCTTAAGTACACCCTCCCACATTGCGTGACTCTCAGTTGGTTGCAAATGTTCATAACTTGCTCTCACGGGTGTACCACGTATGGACTGATTAGAGGCACCCTAGCCTTGGTGTGTTCGTTTTTGTTTTTGCCCCTAATTGGTATTGCAACGGTGTCCCTGCCAATATTTGCATTTCTACAATATGTTACGATGTCGAAATTGTTTTACACTCTAACTGTAATGGTTGGTTTCGCGCTTGGTTTGGTGGTTACCTGTTTGCTGGCGAAGTCGGAAGCCACTAAGAAATTTGTTACACCGTTCCAGGTAAGATTTCATTTATTTGACGAATCGATACTAATATTATAAAGCTGAAGAGTTTGTTTGTTTGTTTGAACGCGCTAATCTCAGGAACTACTGGTTCGATTTGAAAAATTATTTCAGTATTAGATAGCCCATTTATCGAGGAAGGCTATATAACATCACGCTGTGACTTATAGGAGTTGAATAACGCGGGCGAAGCTGCAGGCAACAGCTAGTCTTGGAATATTGGGCGAATGAGGTCCTAAACTAAAGGCTATTTATGTTAGTTGGACAGGCAAACTGGCAGACGTTCCACAGATACATAAGATGTTAGGTCTCGATGCCAGTAATTACACTCCCTGTCTTGCCCTTCTACAATGCTGTTTTACGGAAGAAAAAATCAAGATGGTGGTACCACGCAGCCGGGAGCGCGGCACAACGCTACCTTTCCACCGGTAAATTCTCCTTTACTTGGAAAAACGCAATCTTTGTCTATAATTAACTATCGTCAATCTCCATCTACGTCAGGGCCGGATTTGAAAAGAGTTAAGGCCTCTAATTATTTTGAGAATAATAGGAACGTTTCTTTTCGCAATCTTTCAAATATGTATTTTCAACAAATAAATATACCCACTCCGCCCCTGCTAGTAGTTTCTAAATATATAATTAAAGAGGCCTTACAATGAGACTTGAATCTGGTATTATTTCACAATGATGCGGATGATATTGACACGGGGCTACTCCTTGAAATCAGGCGAGGAGGGTGTTGGGCCATAGTTCACCATGCGCTGGCCTGATGTGGGTTGGTGAACTTCACACACCTTTAAAGACTAACACCCGTATTCACAAACGTTACTGTGCGGTCTCACAGTGCGCGCGAGCGCACAGGGCCCGTTAAACTTATTCATAGACAATACTTGAGTGGCGGCTAGCCCTATGCGTCCCTTAGAATGAACGCACAGCTAAGGTAGCCTGCTAGCTGTTTTAAGCAACGCATAGCTATTGTCTCTCGATTCTCTGTGGTCTATTATGTGTTACGATAAATATTTTTCGGAGTTGGATTTTACTGTGTGTCATAATTTTCCATTTTAATAGCGTGCTTATACAATTGATTATAGTAGTGAAGAAGAATTTGATAATTATATCAATGAGAGAAGCACAATAATTACCAGAAAAGTGATACGGGATTTCCTAAATCCTTTTGATTATTATATATTATTATGTTGGGTCAATATTTAATAATATAATAATATAAAAATATAAAAATATTTAAAACCAAACTAAAAAATCATATTATATCTTCAATAAAGTAGTTACTTTATTGAAGCCTACTGTATCCAACGGCCCAGATGTTAAAACTGTTTTGTAAATGTATAAAAATATTGTATCTCATTTTAAGTGAACTGTAAATTCTTATGAGAAATAAAAGTTCTTTAAATCTTTATATAATTTGGATGAATTAAGGCGACGCTACAGGTTTTCCAAAGATGTGGTACTTTTTATACTCTTGCCACCCTACAAATACCTACACAATAAAATCAACACGAAGACGAACGAAATAGTTTTCGAACACCGGTCACCATTTATGTTTTGATTATGATTTATGACAAATGAAATGAACGTCAAGCAGCGAGCGAAGTGAACTAAGCAACACAAACGAACCAATCACAGAGCTCTATTCAACGCTGTGCGTTTGCTTAGTCAAGGGTCGCTTGAGTATTGTTTATAAATTAAAAGGCTTGCCATATGCAACGCAGTGAGAAATGCCTTACTTCGCATAGCGTTGCTACTTTACTGAGAAAAGTATTGTTTGTGAATACGGGTGTTAATCTCATCAGGTATACAGGTTTCCTCACGTGAGCGGTGGTCTAGTGGGTATGGGCTCAGTCTCTTAAGTGAGAGGTCCGGGTTCGATCCTCACCCTTTTGGTAGTGCCTTGAAATGGGTTTTTCTAAATTTGTACGTGCACTTGAACATAAGACCATCGCTTGCTCACCAGTGCAGGATTGACAATAATATACATTAATCAATTACGTTTAATTACACAAAATAACGAAGATTTTATTTTCAGCTTTTCGTTGGTCTTGTGACTCTCATTTACTTTGGCAACCAGTTTGTTATCAACGTTCAAGACGATGGCTTACCCGCTGGCCTCATAGAGTTGATTGGAGACGAGAAATCAAGTATCAGAAACTTACTGAAGAGCGATTACATGAACGATTACGAGGAGAATACATATCATATCAACTGGGAGGAATATTATAACCAATGTAACGCGCCATCTTGGTCCGACACCAATATGGCGACCACGCAAATTAAGTGTTCCATTCTGGAAGGTTCCAACGTGAATTGGGAGGGTTATGTCAAGGAAATCAAATTGAAGAGTGTCAAAAATACTCTAAACGATATAGCGTCGTGGCTACCGAGTATTGTAGCGGAGTATTTCAAGTGCTACTACGGCGAGGAGTTTTCGTCTGAGTGTGTCAAAACTGGGGGTAGTTTGAACGGATGCGAGTTTACGCGGACAGTGGCGAGACAGAGTGGAAAGATTTGTCATCTAAATAATTTCGATGAGTAAGTTCTCTTTGATCATTTTAATCAAACGTTTACAGCTTTATTATAAGTACAAAATTATTTAAAATGAGTTATTTTTTTGATGGTTTATACATGGTTTATCATTTCCATGTATGAGTTTTTGGATACTTTAGTAATAGTCACAGTAAGGCAGTAGTAATGCTACGGCTGCACTTGCGTGTATCGTCACAAAGATTCGCGCCATGACATGATTCTCGCAGATGTGACCGACTATTATCGGCTATCGTCGCGAACGTTCGGTCTTCGAGTGCGTTATCGCGCGTGTGGCGATACATCAAAGGGTTTTAGAGCGCTAACATATCGCGCTTTTTGGTCACACTCACTAGTCAGATTAGCGTTGTTCATTTTGGCCGTTGTTTTAAATCAGGTGATTGAAAACAACGGCCAAAATGAACAACTCGGTCAGGCAAGGCACCTGCCTGGCCGGACCGAGTATGCCATCTCACTCGGTCGGAGAATTATCTCCCTTTGGGTGGAAATGCCCCTTTCACTTACATCCCATAACCATGTTTTTATTATTGTTTTCACAGATACACTTACGAAATAACACTCAACATGGAAGCTAGCGGTGGTCTTCTAAAACGTCATGCCGAAATAGTACTTATATTCGATCATTTCTTCACAAACTACACGCGCCTCCTTCGATCCGATGATAAAATTCGCTTTAAAGGGGTCCTCATGAACGAACAGGGCTCTTATAATATCGGTTCTAATAATTTGAACATAAAGGCCCACGAAATAAACTGTATAGAGTGCAAAGTTGCCAGAGGCGGTATTAGTTCTCGCACGCCATCTATGTCCAAAGTATCGGAACTTCTGCGAACGATAGCTAACGACTGTGCGGTATCGACGAAATATATTCTCAATTTCCTATTGAATCCCATAATCGTGTTTAAATAGATATTTTGAAAAATTGATGAAATATTTTTACATTAAATTGAATTGGTGAAATTTTAGAAAGGCGAGAAAATTCGAATCGAGACCACATGGTATTTACAATTGTGAAATATTTGAATTGGAGTTTAAACAAAAAAAAATGCTATAATATTTTATTCTCAAAAGTGTGTATACATATTATGTATTTTAGATTAAAATTACTGAAAAAAATACTTCCAAATTAATGAATCTTATTGGTAAGTTGAACTACAGCTTGGCAAAAAAGAGTATGGAAAAAATTAGGGCGCCACTTTCACTTAGGTCTCATCATAATATGGAAAATCAGCAAGATAATTTAATCATATCGTTAAAAATAAATGTGAAACACTAAGCTTTACTCAAAATCTAGTATTTGTCGGCCAAGTATAGTCAACATCATAGGTTTCCATTTAGTAAAATATTTAGTTCCACCTGTCACCACGTCATACTCTTTTTTGCCAAGCTGTAAGTATATAAATTTTTACTATTGGTGTATGCTGAATTTTTTTTTTTTTTTTTGGAAATGATATTTTTTAATCATGATTGTAATAGTCATGATTTTATATTTTACGACCATTGCCACCTAGTATTTGGAAAAAAAAGATCTCTAACATAGACTGTGTGAAATTCAAACATTTGGGATTGGGGAGGATTTTTTGTGTGTATTTTGTTGTTTGTTTGAATGATCTTATATATACGGTGAATAATCTTATTTAAAACCCTGTTAAATTATAAAACATACTAAATAAATATTTGTTATAACCTACTTAAATATTTTTCACAAGAAATATTTTTATATATTTGGATTAAACTTTCTTGATTTTTTTTCGAATTGATGTATTTCATTATATACAAAGTTTTGAAATCCCCGCAAAATAATCTCCCGGATTGTTTTTTTGCATTAATACCGCTATTCTTGCATCAATACAAATAATGAAAATGGTTTGTGGATGATGCTTATTATTTTCTCTTTTATCATACAGAGAGTGGGGGTCCGTAATTTACTATTTAATTTAACATAGAATATAAAAAAAGACATTGTTATAAATTGCACCTTAGCCATAAAAGTACCTACGCTTAATTAATACGGGTGTAAACATATTACTCAATTCCATAATGAAATATGATAAAAAAAAACATAAAACGTAAAAAAACTTTTTTGTAAGGTAATTTTTTTTGAATTAATTTATTATGCCACTGTTAATTTTGTATTTGTTAAAACTGAATTGCACTTAGGATTTTCATGTTAATATTTGTATTTGATTATTATGTGTGTAATGTACAATAGGGAGAAATAAATAATGTACTTGTCGACAAGAAAAAAATCATAATATCGGTCAAAAAAAATCTAGGATGTTTATTTATTCTGTTTTGCATTTTCTAGTTGTGTAAAGCCGTTTATAGAGAAGACAAAAGTATTATATTATCTTCACTTTTTAACTCATTTATACTCACTAAATGGTTTCGTCCATTTTTTTTTTCGGAAAGTTGTCTTTAATTTGAAATCAGATCAATTGATCTTTAGAAAAAAAATTGGCTAACATTTTTTCACTATCGTAGATGTCCTGAATTTGTATGTTAGCAGGCCTAAATGTTTTATATAGAGGTATTTTTGGTGACATTTTGAATTCCTATTTGTTGAATGATGTTAAGCAAATGATGTATTTTATTGAATGTAATATTGTCATCTAGTTGAAGAGTTTTAAATGTGACAATAGTTTATAAATGTCTGTGGATGTAAGTTATTAAAGTATATTTTGAACTATAAAGTTGTTTTCTTCTTTTATTTTTGGTCCACAGTCGCAACTTTTGTGTTGCAATATTCTAGTTTTTTTAGTTGTTTTAGTTTTTTTTTCTGAGATTTTAAATTTATGTTCGGAGTCGGTGTTTTGTCCCGCGACCAAGGGTTCGCGCTTCGTTCACGGCGTTTGCTCCTGCCTATAGATGTGTACGGACGGACACGTGCAGTTGTAAATATAATGAAAGGGCGTAACATTTGGGACAACGAATTGGGAATGCGTTTAGAAAATAGTTTCTATGCTGCGAACCGTGAATGTAGGGCGGCACGAGGTCCGCCGTGAATTACGGCGTAGTTTCACGGCACTAAAGTAGAGTCGCAGTATTAAGTGCTAAGCACACGATGCGTCGCTGCGTCGCCTTACATAGAAATATGTGACATGTCGCACGATGTGCTACGGCGCCGCATCGGGCTTGTAACCACTGAGACGAGGCGGGGAGGGGTGAATAAGTTACGACGTCGGAGCGAACTTGGACACTTGCACGCTCACTTGTTTATGCGTTTCAAGGAAAGGCGTACGCTCGCGTGGAGCCACTGGGACGTAACGTTACGGCGCCGCATCGCTTATGTGCCCGCTAATACGGCTTTGCGGTGCGGTGTCACAACGCATCTTGTGCTTGTACACTAAGGCTCGGTTAGCATGAGAGTTTAATAAGCGCCGCGTTAACCCGATGATGGCGCGAGTTACGAGTTCCTTAAGCTCAATTCAATTTGACGTCCTAAGCGTCGAAAATCCAACAGTGCCCGAAAAAAAAGCATCACGCTTTAAAACCCCTTTCGTGTGAATAAATACATGGGTATTCATTTGTGTCATTTAAACGTTTTTTTAACACTCGGAAAAAAACGCGTGCGCACCGGGCCGGGCAAGTGTTAGCTGTCAAGTATTCCTGCTGGGCATAAGAAAACGGGATTATAAGAAAAACGGGTCAACATTTTGAAAATATATTGTATAAATTTATAATGATAATATAAAATATATTGTATAAATTCATCTTACATAGCATCACCAATTACATTACTAAACATTCAACTGAATAACATTTTATCACATCAATAAAATATCGAAAATTAAGGGGAGTTTATAAAGATCCTTGTATATCTCACTTGGACACATTTTAGAGTCTAATGACACTTCGTATTAGTACCTACTAGACTAACGCCCGAATACTTAAACGAATCTCAAATTTAAGACGTACTTAAACTCGTGTTGTCTCTTTTTTTCTTTGAATCTGACACGTCGTAGCATGAGTTTATGTACGTCTTAAATTTGAGATTCGTTTGAGTATTCGGGCGTAAAAAATCTAAATATTCGACAAAATACAAAGTATTTACAAAAAATATAAGTCAAAAAAGATTGTTAACGATAAGAATAGGTACGAATATTCAAATTTCAGTTATTTTCTATACCTACTCCATTCACAACTCTACATACTTTTTATATAACTCTGCAGATAACATAAGTGTAATGGTAGACGCGGTTCTCCTCGAAAACAGGCGAGGAGTAATTAAGTAATACTAGTCGTTAAGTCGACGAACTAAATATACCCTCGGAGACTTAATTTTATAAGACATGTATTCCCAATTTTTTTATTTACCTTACATTTAAAATCAAAATATAAAAAATAACGATGAAGACTTCTATCATTTTCATAATCAGCTTTTCCACTTCTAGACCTTAACGACAACAAGACTAATTATTGTACTTATAATAAATTATTATCTGCTTTGTACTCATTTTCATGTTAATAATTTTTATGTCATGTGCTTTCCTCTATTTCTTTATAATGATGATGACTATGATGATCTATCCGACCGGTTCCCCCATGGCTGGAAGAAGCCGGGAATTTGGCGCTGATGTGCTCGAAGATGGCTAACGTAACCTATCTTGGCGGCGAAACTCCGTGCGCACTGAAGGCTCGTGAGTACCTACGCCGTTCACGTAGCTGTACGTTATGGCAGCATTTCTTTATAATAATAATAATAACCTGCTGAGCATGGGTTTCTTCCTCGAAATCAGGCGAGGAGGGTGTTGGTCCACAGTTCACCAATGCGCTGGCCCAATGCGGGTTGGTTAACTTCACACACCTTCAAAGACTTTTAATCTCATCGGGCATGCAGGTTTCCTTACGATGTTTCACCGGTGAGCAAGCGATGGTCTCGTGTTCAGGTGCACGTAGAAATTTAGAAAAACCCATTTAAAGGCATCACAGGGGTCAGGATCGAACCCGGACCTCGAGGCCCGAGTCCATATACCCACTAGACCCTCGTCACGTGTGTAATATTTCTTAGATACATTTTATAAATAATACAAAATAAATATATTTATTTTTAAGATAACAAATATGAAAAATAATCTTATATATACTTTATATTATCTTAATAATATTATAATATGTATAATATATAATAAAATTGATAATCTCAAAATATATTTTATATCTTAGGCGGGGCAAGTTTTAAATACAACTAAACTATGTGAAGGCACATAATACAATTCGTATGTATGTATATAGATAGAGACGGTAGTAAAAAGTAAATTCGATTTTATTTTATAATAACCTTAAAATTGTAAAAAATGATTTAATAGCTAAAGTCAAATACGTCTTTTATCTAACTCAAGTTATTTCACCTGGGAGTACCCCACCCAAACTAAAACCACAGTGAGCCGCCTTCAGCCGCTTTTTGGATCTGCAGACGACAAGATCACCTCAGCGACAGGCTGGCCCCGTAGGGACCCTGGCGAAGGTAAGACTACTCCTCGTAAGGGGGACCGCCCGGCGACGGGCCACCACTAAGCAGTCCCCACGACGTCCTGCCCATCCTGAGTCCGACAGGAGCGTTACTGAAGGCGCATTAAGTAGCGCCTCCTACGTACCTGCGGAGGGACGGCTCGTCGGCGGCCTCCTCTCAGTCCCCGCAGGATCCCGTCCAACGTAAGGCTCTCGCCGAGAAACCTCCTATCCGAGACATAGGAGTGCGTCTCGGCAAGAACCTCCGCCACAAGTTCCTACGGGCGGTCACCGGCCAGGGTAGTGGCTGCCGCCCACGATACTGTACGGTATCCCCGGATCACTCTTACCGCGATGACCCGCTGCGCAGATCGCAGCTGGGCCTTATTCCTCGCGGTAAGGTGACCCGCCCAGATGGGTGCACCGTACGTCGCCATGCTCCCGCAGACTCCAGAGTATAGCTGCCTGCAGGCGGCGCTGGATCCTGCAACGTTTGAGAGGAATCTGCCCAGCGCGCTTACCGCCTTCACGACCCTCGGTCCCGACATTGAGAAATGTGGGCCGAAGGTCCACCCTCCGTCAAGGATGAGCCTCTGATCTGGATGGCATCCCCCGGCGTCCTCTCCCGGTCCCGCGGAAGAGAAGGGCTTCAGTCTTTTCTGGTCTCACCCGAAGCCCTAACCTGTAGCAGATCAAGAGGTCGAGCCCGACCTCGGCCAACCGCGCCCCCTTCTTGAAGGTCCGGCCTCGCGAGACCCGATGTTCCACAGGATCGGACCCCAGAACCGATCCCTGTGGAACACCGCATACGACTCTACGGACCCAGACTGGTTCCCGCAGGCTACCCTCCTCTCGGAGAGGGACGCCACCAACAATTGTATATAGTATGGCTATAGGGCTAAATAAATAAATATTCTATGCGCTGGCCGAATGTGGATTTTCAAACTTGACACCCTTAAAAATCCCAATATGCATGGAGGTTCTCTCACCGCTACAAGGTTAGGTGCACGGGAAAATTAGGGGTCTTTTTTACTGCACTGGTTGAGCTCGAACCTCGAACTCGGAGCCTTTACTCAATTTACTTTCTTCAATTTTAATTCAGCGTAATTGTCCCAGGGATGGCTTCCAATATCCTGTACACTTCTAACATGGTGGGCCGCTTCTTCCTCTCGTAGTGGGTACACCGTAGACTAATAGAGAAGAACTCGCGACACAGGTGCGGGTTCGAATTTATTGTGCCTCTTAAGATTGGATCTTCGAGTGTAGCTGTAAAAATAAATTATATTTTATAATTTACCTATGTTCTCGACTTTACCACGCTAACACTTTACCTAATATCTATAACGTTTCAAATGTTTTTGACTGTTACTTGTCATATTATTGGCGGCACGTAAGTTGAACTATGACCTTGAATGCGCGATGAATGATTTTCGGGTCTCAACCGAATTGCGATATGAGGTGCACGGCGAGGGGAACGCGTAACCAAAGCAATGCGACGACGCGCAGCCGCATTCCGTCCCGCGCTGCCCGCGGCCCTGAAGTACAGTCGCGCACTAAGGTTTCGGTTTTTTCAGATTTATATTTCGATGAGTGACAGTGATTAAACATGTAGGTACAATAACTTTTGTTGTATTAAATTTTATTAGTAGGTATTCTGTTAGTATATATTATAACAAAATGTTAATAGTAGCGCCATCTATGATAAATCATGTGTAACAATTGTCTTTGAATAAAACAGTCGTTGTCCAACCATAGTGCGTTTCATTATAGGTTATGTGCTTATCACGCGAGTTACAGTAATTTTGGTGGAAATATAGTGCAAAAATGACGGCAAATCTTATTGCAAGTATTTCAAAGCTAAGAGGCAGAGAAAATTATGAAGATTGGGCGTTTGCTGTGGAGAACTACCTCGTATTAGAAGGTATGCAACAGTGCATCACGACCGCCGGCGATCCAAATGACGCTAAAGCAAAAGCCAAGATAGTTTTAACTATAGATCCCAGTTTATTCGTACATATTAAGAGTGAATCAACTACAATGGGACTGTGGCAGAAGCTGAAAAAGCTATTTGATGATAATGGCTACACGCGGCGCATCGGATTGCTTCGGAACCTCATATCAATTCGTCGAGAAAATTGCGAGACAATGTCTCAATATGTGACTTTACTGTTAGAGACAAGTCAAAGATTAAATAATACAGGATTTAAGATCAGTGACGAATGGGTTGGCTCGTTGTTGTTAGCAGGATTGCCTGAGAAATTTTAGCCGATGATAATGGCGGTAGAACATTCAGGTATTGAGTTGACAGCTGACGCCATAAAATCGAAATTATTAGATATGGAGGACGGAAGTGAAGTTGGTACGAGTTCTACACAGAATGCGTTTGCGACGAAAGGTTGGAAAAACAAAAAACAAACGCAAGGGCATAGACAAACGTCATCGCAAAACGTCAAATCTAATGTCAGATGTTTCAAATGTAAGCAATTTGGGCGTTTTATGAATAAATGCGAAAACATCCCAAAAAGCAAGGAATCCAATGCATTCAGTGCAGTATTTCTCAGTGGCAACTTCAACCAAACAGATTGGTACATTGATAGCGGTGCCAGCTGCCATTTAACGTCTAAAAAAAGACTGGTTGTTGAACACAACAAATAAACATCAAGTGCAAGAAATTATCATCGCTGATAAGACGAAAATTTCTGTTGAAGGCAGAAGCTGAAGAAGGAGAATACAGTGATGGGAGTGTTGTATGTGCCAAATTTGGCTACTAACTTATTATCTGTTAGCCAGTTAATTAGCAAAGGAAACACAGTGACATTTGATGAGAAGCACTGTTATATTTATAACCAAAATAATCAACTTGTAGCAACTGCAGATTTGGTTGGTGGTGTTTATAAGTTGAGAATCAAACAAGTGGATTGTTTGTTGACTTCAGTGTCTGGAAATGTTTGGCATAGAAGATTTGGTCATCTGAACAGCAAAGACCTTAATGTAATGAGGGATGGTGCTGTAAAAGGAATGTCTCGGACAAGGCTCAGGTCAGTAAAACAAACTGCATTGTGTGCTGTGAGGGAAAGCAGGCCAGGTTACCATTTAATCATGTTGGCAACAGAGGCAAGGAGCTTCTTGAGGTGGTACACGCAGATGTTTGTGGACCTATGGAAGCTACATCTATAGGAGGAAGGAAATACTTCTTGTTATTTGTCGATGACTACAGTCGGATGGAATTCACATATTTCTTGAAGACAAAAGACGAAGTATTCTCACATTTCAAGGCATTCAAGATGTTAGTAGAAAATCAGACAGCCAGAAAGATAAAGTGTTAAGGACAGACAATGGTACAGAATTCTGCAGTGAGGAATTTGAAAAATTCTTAGAATCTGCTGGAATTGTCCATCAAAAAACTTGTCCATACACCCCAGAACAGAATGGTCTCTGTGAGCGGTTTAACCGTACAGTGATAGAGAAAGCAAGGTGTTTGTTATTTGATGCAGGATTGCCTAAGCGTTTCTGGGCAGAAGCAGTAAACACTGCTGTATATTTGCGAAACAGATCAATCGCATCAAATTTGAAAAACAAAACGCCTATCGAAATCTGGACCGGAGCTAAACCAGATGTCAGTAATCTACGTATCTTTGGAAGTAAGGCCATGGTACACATACCAAAAGCAAAAAGATTGAAATTTGACAGAAAAGCGACTCAGTGTACTCTTGTTGGGTACTCAAACAATGTAAAAGGTTATCGCGTTTACAATCCCAACAATAACAGTATAAGCATAGCAAGAGATATTGTTGTGATTGAGGAGGGGATTGACCAGAAGCAGGATGTGATACAGTTAGACATTATTGAAAGAGAAAAATATACCCAAGAAGTAAATGAGGGAATGAGGCGTATAAGAACATTAGAAGATCAGGAGCAGAATAAAGTACTGAGACTCGAAAGAAGAAAGTTCTGATACTGACAAAGAGGACTTTAAGGACTCCACAGATCTGCAGAGAACTGAACCTTTAGAGCTTGTGCAAGATGACATGTCACAATCAGGACTGCCCGCAGAGTTTCCAGTGGAGAAACCTGATAAGCGTATCTCCAAGCGGCCTGATCGGTACGGTTTTAGTAGTGTGTGTCAAACCAGTGAAAGTGAAACAAGTGAAAGTGAAATATCGCTAGATGAAGCGTTGAATGGACCAGAAAGTGAACATTGGAAATTAGCCATACGCAGTGAATTTAAATCATTTGAAGATAATGATGCTCGGGAATTAGTTGATGTTCCACCCAGTGGCACAATTGTACAATGTAAATGGGTGTTTAAGCGTAAACTTGATAATGATAATAAAGTCAGGTACAGAGCCAGGTTAGTTGCTAAGGGCTTCACCCAAAGACCAGGCATTGATTTTGATGAGTGTTTTTCACCTGTTGTCAGGCATTCGACTTTGAGATTGTTATTTGCTTTAGCAGTTCAGCTTCATCTGGATATTTGTCATTTAGATGTTGACACTGCCTTTCTTAATGGTTTCCTAAATGAAAATGTGTACATGATATGAAACCGCCAGGTTTTCAGGGTAATGATGATGTTAACAAGGTTTTGCGATTAAAACGTGCTATTTATGGCTTAAAACAGTCATCCAGAGCATGGTATCAACGAGTTGATGAATTTTTGCAATCCTTGGGTTATAAAAAATCTAAACTAGAACCATGTCTGTTTACAAAACTTGATAAAGGTGTAAAGATCATTATAGCGTTGTATGTCGACGATTTTTTTGTATTCTCAAATAATGAAAAGGAAACTATTTTGTTAAAAGAAAGTTTGTCATCAAAATTCAAAATCAAAGATTTGGGATGTATTAAAAATTGTTTAGGCATGAGAGTAGTTGTAGATAAAGGGAATGGTACTATAACTTTAGACCAAGAAAGCTATATTGATGAATTGTTGTTAAAATTTAATATTTCTGAATGTAAGTCTGTAGAGACACCGATTGAACCTAGGCTAAATTTAACTAAAAGTGAGAAATGTGACAAAAAGTTACCTTATCAGAAACTAATTGGTTCTCTTATGTATGTAGCTGTGCTCACACGGCCTGATATTGTATTTTCTGTAAACTTCTTAAGCCAGTTTAATAACTGTTACAATCAGGAACATTGGGTTCTGGGCAAAGAGAGTTCTAAGGTACTTAAAGAAAACTAAATATTTCTGTTTAAAGTTTTCTGCTAGTGGTAATAGTCGGTTGGAGGCTTATGTAGACGCAGACTGGACCAGTAATGTAATTGATAGAAGATCCTATACTGGATACTTTTTCAGGCTGTCAAATTGTGCAATATCTTGGGAAACCAAGAAGGAGATTACTGTAGCATTGTCAAGTATGGAGGCCGAGTATATGGGCATTTCGGAGTGTTGCAAAGAAGCTATGTACTTGCGAAATTTATTATTTGAATTAACTAATGAAACTTATCCTATACTAATATTTAATAACAATCAGTCAGCCTATAAGTTGTCGGCCAATCCTATACATCATAAAAGATCTAAACATATAGACGTGCGGTATCATTTTTGCAGAGAAAAGGTTGCTGATAAAATTGTTAAGATTATATACTTGTCCACTCTAGAGATGCCCGCAGATCTACTAACTAAGGGTTTATGTAAAATAAAACATTACAATTATTTAGGAATGTTTGGTTTATTTGATAGTCGGAAGAGATAATTGTTTTGTTGATGGAAAATTGTTTAAATGTATATGATTTCATGTGTATGATGAAATAAACATATTATGCACTGATTATTTTGTTAAGTGGGGGTGTTAGTATATATTATAACAAAATGTTAATAGTAGCGCCATCTATGACAAATCATGTGTAACAATTGTCTTTGAATAAAACAGTCGTTGTCCAACCATAGTGCGTTTCATTTAAATGTTCCTTTAAATGTTTTATTTAAGAATACCTAGCGACTACTTCCTACGCTGTTGTTCGAGATATACATTATTTTGAAAGAAAATCCGAGATATTTTTTTACGAATTTTTGATTTTTTGTTTAACTTGCTTTTAATTAAATTACTTCACTCCATTTTCACATTCATAAAATTTTATTTAAATTTTCCGGGCAACCGCGGATCATGCGTCATACACTTTCGTCCATAATAGTACCTGCGCGAATCGCCGCCATTTTGGTTCAACTGTCGTGCCGCGAAGAATACTTATGATATGAACAGTATATCTATAACCCTAGAAATCTAAATAATAGTATTGGTGTATAGCGCGGTGATATAAGATAACGCATGTCGCCAGTGGGCGGGGCTACACCACGCTACACTACAAATAACAAACCAAAGTCCATCCCGTTCTGGTTCCATTGACACATCTATCAACAACTGAAGATGGTCATAGGCATCCTTAACTTAGTGACGTAACATCTTATGTCTCAGGGTAGGCAACACATTAACGAGTTGCCTGGGCTAGTTCCAGGTACACTAGATTATGTTCATGGGCGACGCTGACCTCTTATCATCAGGTGGCATATTCGCCTATTTTTTATGTTGTTGAATAAGCAAACTGGCAGACGTGCCACCTGATGGTAAGTGGTCGACGTCGCCCATGAACATAGCCTAAGCCTAGCCTAAGTACACGGCCTATCCTGCCTTTCTCTCCGAAACACAGTAAAGCTGTTTCATGGGAGATACAAGCAAGATGGTGGTACCCATGCAGCTGGCAGCGCGGCACAGCACATCCCTCCCACCAGAATATCCGATTAACATAAAAATAAGTCATCATAACTCACCAAAGTCCATCTCGTTCTTGGCTAGATGGTGCATATAGTCCCTTAACAGTCGGAGATCAACCGGCTTGGCCCCAGACCGGTCGACGGACGGGAGAGCGCTAGCCATCTCCATCATGACAACGCCGAAGCTGAACACATCCACCGCGGGGGAGAGTTGCCGGGAGCGGAGGTACTCGTCAGGGAGGTACGGACGCGTGCCGTTTACGCTGTTGACAAAATTATTAGATACAACTCGACACGAAGACATCCGCCGGAGAACTAAAATTACCGATATCACGCGAAGATTAAGCCCGTTAAAGTGGCCGTGGGCTGGTCACACACTCAGGAGAACGGATGGCCGATTCAAGCGTGGAGGCGTTTAGGTAGACGAAGTGTTGGTCGGCCATTTACCAGGTGGGAAGACGATCTCCGTGCAGTAGCCGGTCCGTGTTGGATGCGAGTGGCAAGGGATCGGTTGTCTTGGCGTTCATTGAAGTAGGCCTTTGTTTAGCAGTGGACGGATAAAGGCTGATGATGATTTACTCGTAACTACATAACACCAATTACGCAATGGCATCTCCATATAGTCTCTTTACCGGGGGTAGGTATAAACACATTCCCAATTTACGAGTAATGTCATATTTAGTTAAAGCGAGAACAAAAAATGTGGTTTGAGGTTTGCATGTGTGTAACATAATATAATTTAGAGGGTTTTTTTTTACAATCAGCTTAAAGTAGGAAAATCAAATATTTTCAAAAATATCAAGTTTGTTTTGTTAAACAAGTGTAGCTTATTTTTGCAAATATCCCAGTTTAACGTTATGGACCCACGGGCCAATAACATATAGGTAAATTGGTTCTATCTATCTCGCTCTAACCTACCACATACTACGATTTGTTTCTCACTTGCGTATACTTATGCAAAAAAACTTATTTACCGATAGAGGGATATGGTGTGTCGGGCATAGGTACTACCATTCTGAATAATTCTTCCGTACCAGCGGTGTTCACCACTTACCATCAGGTGGCACGGCTGCCAATTCGCCTATCCAACTAACATTTTAAAAAAGTTGGTTGTCTGTAACAACGTCATAACAGAACATTGATGAAATGATTGCATACTTTTGACGGGACAACGAGTCATCCTTTGACGTGCAGGCAGCCGGCGCTCATCGATTTATAAGACGTTGTCACGTGAAAATTGGTTGTCGGTAAAGTTGGTTTACGGACGATAGTTTAACGTGACAACGTCATAACAAAACGCAAGCGTACAATGAGCGTAACGGGACAATGAGCGCAACGACACAATGAGTCATCCTTTTTCGTGTAGGCAGCCGGCGTTCAGATTTAGCAGATGTTGTCACGTCAAAACTTACCAGGATACTTTAAGGTGTGTCCTGTCCTCTCCCGGGGGACCCTTCCTGGCCAGACCGAAGTCAGCGATCTTGGCGTTGTTGCACTGGTCCAGGAGTATGTTGGCTGGCTTGATGTCGCCGTGTATTAGCGGAGTGCCCGTCATAGTGTGTAGATATTGAAGGCCCCTGGAATTCAAGGGTTCATTTTGGGGGTAAGGTGTCACTCATTTTGCAGTTTCAAGTTCATCGGCTTTTGTAATCACGTTTGGTTATTTTAATTATAACCCTTTAACATAGAATTCCATTATCTTTATTTCGAAAAGGGCGAATAATAGTTCAGTTCAATTTATATGTAGGTACTGAATCACTCTTTATTACACTTCTATTTATTACACTTGCATTTAATATATTATGTAACGGAAGGAGTGGTGAGGTGTGGAATTCGATAAGCGGATAGGTGGAGCGACAAGTGGTGACGAGAAGAGAGTTGCTTATAAAATGAGGTGCAATTTGGCGGAGAGTTATTATTATTGTGAAATTCTTAACATAAATTTTTAATAGTAATTAAAATATTATCAGTAGATGCTTATTTTATTAAAAGTACCTGGATGACCGAGCTTTGCTCGGTATTTTTTTTTTAGTAAAATGACATTTTTAAAAATGATTCCTAGCTAGATCGATTTATCGCCCCAGAAACCCCCCATATACTAAATTTCATGAAAATCGTTGGAGCCGATTCCGAGATTCCAATTATATATATATACAAGAATTGCTCATTTAAAGATATAAGATTTACATAATATAAAGTAACTAGCTGTTTCCTGCAGTTTCGCCCGCGTTACTCAACTCCTATATGTCACAGCGTGATGTTATATAGCCTATAGAACAAAAGACACCATACCTGGTAACACCAAGAGCCACCCAGTACCGTTGAGACCAAGACAGCGGCGGGTGGTGGGTTTTATTCCTTAACCTCTGATCCAGAGACCCACCCGCCATCAGCTGGTACACCAAACACGCTTCAGGACCTAGAACCAAACAATACAGGGTTACTTCCGCCTAAAAGCTTTTTATCATTTCTGAAAATCGATAGACGCTCCTGCAGTCGATGAACGGATAGATTATATATCGAAGGTATTCACGACACTCAAGTAAATCCCCATTAAGAATCGTGGACTCCCCTACCATAAGTTAGCATAGGCAAAAGGGCAGAAGAGCCACATGATGGTATGTGGTCGCTCATGAACATAAACTACCTCAGTAAGCCAGGCAACTCATTCAAGTGTTGCCTATCCTGAGACACAAGATAGAGAAGACACAAGGGCATATCTCCCATCGGGAAATAAGTTTTTCTGTACCATACATACATTAGGGTGGATTTATATAATATTAATTTACAATACCTCCTATACTGTATCCATACAATGGCAGTATATTGTCGTGCCTATACTGATTGGGGCACATCTCTCGTATAAGCTCCTTGTTGTTGTTGTCTTTATTGCTAAGCCTCTTCACCGCTACAGGCAGAATTTTCCATTCACCTGAAAATAATTATTATCAATAACTTCTTACTTAAATCAAATGAACTAGCCCACCATAAAAATAAATATTTCCTAATAAAATCTAAGCAATCCGGCTCGAAGGACCAATAAAATAAACATGAGACCATCACTTGCTCACCCGTGAAGGAAAACATCGTGAGGAAACCTTCATGCCTCATGAGATTAAAAGTCTGTGAAGGTGTGTGCAGTTCACCAACCCACATTGGGCCAGCACAACTCTTATATGTCCCACTGCTGGGTACAGCCCAGCAGTGGGACATATAAGAATTGATATTATTATTTCATTATATTTGTAAGAAGACCATTTGGGTATTGGGTATTAAAAGATTAATAAATGGACAGAGATATTATACTAGTTCTTACTGTGAATATGTAATAAGTAATAACCAACCTTTGTAAACCTGTCCAAATCCACCACGACCAAGCAAATTCTCGTTACTCCAATTGTTAGTCACCACCAGTATGTCTTCGTACTTCAGCATGGGTATTGCAGCCACACTCTTCACCAGCTCATCTTCAAGACCCTTTTGACATCCATCCTGTGCTGATGCATTATTCTGAAAGTAATGATTGTATAGTAAGTAGCCCAACAAAAAATAAGCCCAACTAGATGGATGGATCTCAGATCAGTGGCTGATCCTAGTTGGTTGAAAGTGTAGACTCTTGTCATTAATTAAAGGTTATGCTACAGATGTGGATCGAGAATGCTTGATCATTATGCAAATAAAGTCTAAGCTTTTGGTTATAAAGGAATAGGAAATTTATTAAAAATCTTACTTTGGATGAATTTGTTGCAGAGTCTTTGGAGGGTAAACATTCTTGTGGTGGCTTTGGTGTCGAAGGATTAATGCCCTGAAAAAATTATAAATATTTATTAGTATACAATAACACTTTGAACATTTACTTTAATGTAAAATTATTTTATTAAATTTACCTAACTTCTGCTGTCCCGATTTTTTTCTTCCCATACAATAAAATGATCCCTCATGAAACTGAGTAGATGTGCGTCAAAAAAAAAAAATTCATCAAAATTAATCATTTTTAGGGACAACTCACACTTGACCAAAATTTTGACAAAAAAGTACCTAATGTTTCCTAAGACAGTTTCATTGTATCTCTTATACTTTAGGATTTCCCCATACTGTCCCACTTAAAAAAAACACACTGTATACTTATTAATATGGAAGGCCTGGATGTTATGGAATGACAAAATATGTGGCAACATTATGATTTGATGTTTCTTTGATTATATGTTAGCAATGTTGTGCCTATCTTGTCTTTTCTATAAAGTATTACTCTGCAAGGTTACAATTATACTAATAAATATTTAAAATATATACATACTTTCTCAATAAGCATAACAGGTAGTGGAACGGATAATTCACTCCCATTCTCCTTTTGTGCTTTCTGTTTGCATTCACCTGAAATACATTTAGATTCATTACAATCTAGAATATTCTACACATTATTTTAACCATTTTATTATGATAAAACATAACATAACTGAACTAATGTGATAAAACTTTATAATATTAGATACTATTCTATCCATTGGGTTTAGAATATGTAAATAATAATATGTTAACTCTTTTGAAAGAGAACAAATACAAAGATTTTGATTAATATTTAGAATTGATTAAAACAAATTGTTAGAGAACAAATATTTACCATTGATGACAACATTTTTATGCGGCCTCTTGCTGTCATGTTTATGCAATAACATTTGAAACCGACTGTTCACAACTGGTACTAAGGCTTTCAGCGCTGGTATGTGCTTCATGTGGTACAATAAGATGAACAGCTCTTCCACTTTATGGTTGAGTTGTCCCCATCGTTTAAAAAGTTGAGATGTAGGGGATATTTTTTGACGGTTAGCAACTTGTTCAATTTCCTGCAATGATGGCACTTTTTGAAAGGTGCTATTACAACAGTATTCTCCATGAATTTTCTTAAATAATAACTCTGGAATTCTCTCTAAATTTTCTTGAATTACTTATGACTCAAGAAAATTTATACAAAAATCTTGGTAATCAGCTATTATTTTCTCAAGATGTATAAAGTTTTTTTTATAATGAAACAACTTTTGTTTGCTGTAAAGTAAGACCGCCGCCGAATTGTAGGACCTGAAAAAAACTTAATAAACCCCATTAAAATTCATAAAAGTTGTTTTATTATATTTAATGAAATTGACATAAACATAAAAACACAACATGGAACCTTATTATTAGTTTAATATAATAGAGGTCATAAGATTTTTTTATTTGTTTTGAAGATATAATAAAGAGTGTGCATTATATTTTATACTAACAGTTCCAGTCACAATCTTGTGGCTGTGGCTCGTAAACCCCTATAATTTATCAAGGTAGCATGTTTCCAAACCCAACCCTATTAGTTAAGGAAACATTTATGTTATTAAAGGCTATGGGCGTGATGCCTATGACTGGTAAAAAGAAAACTACGTCACGCCATGGACAATTCACACAATATCTTTATAAATTATAGCCTTTATTATTCTTATGTATAAGCTATTATTATTGTAAAGTTTTATTAAACCATAGTTTTTGTGTGAAAGAGTAACAAACATCCATACATACAAACTTGCGCATTTACAATATTAGTAGAATATCCCTAATCGTTTGCGTATTGGGTAAATCCCATCATTATTAATACTTACATTGATATCAAACGCTGAATATTTCATATGGACACCAGCTAACTCTTTCCAATCATCGTCATTGTCGAGAAGTCTACACAACTCTTTATTAATTTGAAACGGTAAATCGTAAATGTACATTTTTACAGATTTATTAACATTTATTTGAGAGTTTTGAACAACACATCACCCTAACTCGTTAGTAATTTGACGACTGCGACAACTGAGAACTGACATTGACAAATAGCAGCTGGTATTGATATAACCTTTTTTTCTGTTCCTTCTTGGCAAATGCACTTAGGCGTCTTTGAGTGCAGATTAAAAGTAAACTTTAATAATGAAATTCGTTCAAAACATGGTAGGTAGAATCATATTAAAAATAGATATGAAATAAATTTGCTTAACACGAAACGCAATAAAAAAAACGGTTGTCTGTAAAGTCGATAGTTGAACGTGACAACGTCATAAGAAAATGGAACGCCTCAGAGCGAGGTAACGCCGCATACGTCATCGCATATGTCATGTTATTTCTTTCTCGCAGCCGGCTCCATCGAATTATAAGACGTTGTCACGTCAAAATTCGGTTGTCTGTAAAGTCGGTTTACTGACGATAGTTAAACGTAACAACGTCATATGAAAATGGAACGCCTCAGAGCGAGGTGCTTAGATCTTTAAAACTACACAACGGATTTTGATGCGGTTTTTTTAATAGATAGAATGATTCAAGAGAAAGGTTTATGTGTATAATACATGCATAATATAGTAGATAAACACTGATAATTTTAGAGGTTTCTAATGTGATGTCGTAAATAAGATTTTTTGCACTTACATTGCAAACGCTGGATGAACTCTAACAGATATATCAAAATAATGTACTACATTATAATATTGTACACCTTAGAAAGATATTCCAAAAAGTATGTGCGATGGCGTATGTGTATCTCTTAAGGATACATACTATATCCATTTTAATACTTAAAAAATGAGCAATTATAAAGCGGTAATTGGAAAGCTATTTGCACAAATGTGGTATTAATCCTTATCATTTTAAATATGTTAGTTAGCTTGAGCATTTCATGAAGTATGTTTTTCCCGTTTACACCATGCAAATTAAATGCATATCTTAAGAGATATAGCAAAATCAAAATAATGCGACACCGTGATTTCGACCGAGCCGCGCGGGCCGGGCGCTCCGTGATGCCGCGTCTCGCGTCCGAGCCGAAAGTTCCGAAAGTTAGGATAATTATTATTGTATTAATGTATGGTAGAATTGTGTACCCTAAATATGCCTAGTGAAAAGTCCGCGATGGCATAATATTTTTATTTATTTATTCTTTTGTTTTCATTTTAACAAAATATATAATTAATTACTATAATTGATACAATGTAAACAAGGTGTACTTATCTCTATTAGAGATTTCTTCCAGCAAAACCTTAAAAACTTTGTGGGATACTCCGTCACGTAGTGATGGATTAATAACAAATAACAATAATAATATAAATATAAAGCATTAAAATACGTAAATCAGATTAATAGCAAATTTAAATACATGCATATATATTTAGGGACCACATAATATCAGGATTGTGGCTTCTCTGGATACCACAATCACAAAACTGAGTGGTTGCCTTTTGAGGAATAGTGTCTGTATTGTTACATTGTTGTGCGTTTTCCGGCGCATATTTATGTCTACGTTATCAATTTTATACCTTTATTGTATGTATTTTGTATCTAACCTGTTCTTAATATTTCTGTATCTAATTAAAGTTTTTATATGTGCCATGTAAGTGTATATTAGATTAAGTATGTGTATTGTATAACAGTGTATAAACTATAGATGCTTATTCCTTAATAAATTTCTATTCTATTCTATTCTATATTACAATGAATACATATATAAATACATAATATATTCAAAAAATACATACAAGTAATAAAAATATAACAATCAATTATTGAGTGAGTTCAGAAAGTGTTGCTTAAGACGATATTTGAAAGTAGTAATGGTAGTACTGTCTCGGATAGATGTAGGAAGGTTATTCCACATCCGAGCAGCGTTTACTGTAAAGCTATTACCATAAAAGGCACAATTATAATCAGGGATGGTCAAAGGCTTTGGTTTAATACAGGCTCGTATTGGTCTGTCACTAGTGGGACTGTATACAAAGCGTTCACTAAAGCACTGAGGAGTGGAAAATTTTAACAATTTATAGATCTGAGATAATATGTGCGTATTCCGGCGAAGTTGAATTGGAAGCCACTTCAACTGTGAGCGATATTCGGAAATATGATCAAATTTGCACAAAACCAAATATAAATCGGATGCACAGATTCTGTAGGCGTTCGAGTTTGTTCACAAGTTCTTGTGTTGCATCCAAATAGCAGACGTCAGCGTAGTCCAGAATGGGAAGTAAAAGAGAATGTGCTAACATGATCTTCGTTCCCAAAGGTAGAAAATTCTGCAACCTTCGCAAGGAATGCAGTGAATGATGAAACTGTCGACTAACTTCGGAAACATGTGATGTCCAAGATAAATGACAGTCAAATGTTAGTCCTAGATTTCTAGACTTATCTGTGAAAGGAATAGGTATGTCGTTATATATTATTTTACCAATGGAATCAAAATTAATCCTCCCACGCAATTGTCTACTACCTATTATCATAGCTAGAAGTTTACGGCTGTAATTGAACTATTTAAATTTATTAAGCTTGCGTGTCTGTATAGTTGCAAATCATCTGCGTATAGGTGGTAGGATGAAGTTATGAATTTAGATATTTCATTAATAAAACCAGAAAACAGCAAAGGAGAAAGAATGCCGCCGTGGGGAACGCCAGCAGCAATGTCAGACCAGTGTGAATGACACTCGCCCAAACGAACCTGTCGCTGCCGTCCTCGAAGGTATGAACTGAACCAATTTAATACAGGTGGAGAGATGTTAAGAGATCCAAGGACAGCAAGGAGAACGTCGAAGTCTACAGTATTAAACGCCTTACTAAAATCTAATAAAACCAAAATAGTAAGCAATCTATTGTCCATTGCGAATCGTATGTCTTCTGTAACTTTAAGAAGCGCTGTTACAGTACTATGAGACGGTCGAAACCCAGATTGAAACGGACTTAAACAGTTGCTACGTGCAAGAGAGACAATTGGTGATGGACTGCTTGCTCCATAATTTTAGAAAGAAGAGTTAGTATTGAAATCGGTCGAAAGTGGGAGTGAGAGGAGGGGTTAGGTTTTTTCGGTATAGGGATTACATAAGCCCTCTTCCAAGCAGTGGGAAATGTTTGGCTTACCAGTGAAAAGTTTATGATGTGTGTGATAACTGGTGAAATGTGTTCAACTATAGGTACTAACATATTTTGACTTAAATTATCACATCCAACCGCTTTGGAGGAAAAAGATAGGATGCTCTTCCTAACATCACTCACTGACACTTCACGAAAAATAAAAGGATCACAGAGGGGTTTGGAATTATTTGCTAATAGTTCAATACACTTTTGTTTATTATGCTGCGAGATTTTTATTGGAGGAGTCGAAAAAAATGTATTAAGGCTATCAACATCTATTGACGTATTTTCAAGAGTAGAGGTCTTACCCACACCTAGCGATTTCAAAAACTTCCATGTTTGGTCCGAGGAAGCGTGTTCAATATAAGAAGAAATATAGCGACGTTTAGCATCTCTACACATTCTATTACAAAGATTTCGCAGCCTTTTGTATACAGTGTATTTTTATATTTTTATAATTTTTTTTTTTTTTTTTTGTATTTGTTTTTTTATACAGTGTCTTCTGATGGCGATTTTTTAGCCTTTTGTTTAGCCTTGTTCCTCTTGTTCATCACATTTTTAATTTTAGACGTTAGCCACGCTGCCGGAGGATGTTTTAATTTTACCGGTTTTATGGGAGCATGAACGTCATAAAGATTATTTATTAGATTGGCAAAGATATTTAATTTTTCATCTACAGAAGTTTTACTGTATAAGGGCGACCAATCAATATTTGCTGCGTCGTTCCTAAATTTTTCCCCATCCATCCCAGCAAAGTTTCTTTGCATGATTACTTTAGTTTTTGGTTTCGGAGTACGCATTTTATAACATAAGAACAAAAGATCATGATAGGAAAAGGGGGCAGTCAGCTGACCGAATTGTGTTACATTTTCAGGATTCGCTACAATAATGATGTCTAAAAGAGAGGGTTCACAATTAGGGCCAAAGTGTGTTGCAGAGAGTGGTAAAATATGCATACCAAGAGATGAGATAACCGATTTGAGTTTATTACATCTAAAGTCATCTCTTAGTAGGCACGTATTAAGGTCGCCCATAATAATAATGTGGTCATATGCTGGTCTAAAGTTTTCTAGCAAGAGTTCAAATGTACTGAAATAATCAAGTGTCAAAGAGGGGCTGTACATTACACCGATGAGCGTTTTATTGTGACATGTATTTACTTCAAGCAAAATATATTCAAGATTACCCCAGGTACAAGACTGTTCTATTATTGTGTAGGGAATATTTTGCCTCAGGTACACGCATACACCCCCACCCCTACCGCATGTGCGATCATTACGAATGATAGTAAAGCCTGGCAGAGGATAATAGGTTGAGGGGAGTGTTGGTTTTAGCCAGGACTCAGACACAAGTATGCAATCTACACTGACGCCACTAAAGGATGCAAGAAGGTCAGAATAATGGGCCGGTATACTCTGTGCATTAATGTGCAGAATTTTTAGAGAAGAAGTTCCATGAGTAAGTAGAGTTGAGTTTTACGTCCAAAGAAAATTCCTCAAAAGATGATGTCTCACTACCAATACTAATAAACTCATCTGAAGAAGAACAAAATAAAAATCATCAGACATGAATACTGCATGCTATACAAATATATCAATAAATAAATACTATTATAATAAACTATTAACTAGAACTAAATTAATTATTATTATAAAAGCAAACAATACAAAAAAAACAGTACCTATTCCACACACACTTGGGCATTTTCTGAACAAAACTTCTAGACGTGCCATGTTTATAATCTGTTTAGCTAAAGGAAATATAAAAATATAAAAATAAATAAAACTAAAGGGCAACCTCTAGCTAAAGCCAATCAACAAATAACATAATAATACACATTAAAAACTATAAAAGTAAATATTATAAATACACACACATGAATGTATAACAGCTTAATATAAAATAAAAATGTAGCTAAAATCTAACACCAAAACACCTAGAATCATAAAATGAATTACAACTACTTTGTTACAATAAAATATATAAAAAAAAACTTAACTATCTACCTTTAACAAAAGGACACAATTATTATAAAGATGTTTATATTTATATCCACTAATAGACAATGAAGAAGAAAAATTTATTACAATAGTAATATATATTTATATTTTTTTTTTTTGAAACAGATTAAAATAATTTTAGTACGAATTTTATGATTAAAATCTCTTGTTTCTATGTCTATATTATGTTACATATTATAACATACTACCTATATCCATTTTAATACTTTTTAAAATTGGCAATTATAAAGCGGTAATGTATAAGCTATTTACAAAAATACGGTATTAATCACTAAATATTATGAAATAAAATCCTACGCCCGTCCATAGATAAATAATCATCATCAATCTGTATACGGCTGTAAATCTAAGTTAACGCGGGCGAAGCTGCGGGCAACAGCTAGTTATGGATAAATTATAATATGTATGTACTTAAGTAATTCTGTGCATGTACAAAATATATGGGACGCTGCTGTATTTTAGGTAGTAAAACCAAACCAAACCAAAAAACCACCCTGAATGTAAAAATAATGTTAGAGCTTTTCATCGGGTAAGCTTATTTTTTGTAATTATATCAGTATTAGTCATAGAAGACGTATATAAATAGATTTTTTTAGTGTATCTATACAAAGATAAGTTATTTTTTTAATCTTCTTGTTATTAAATACCTAATCCGAAAGAAAATCGGTAGGTATTTAAAAACTAAATGTTTTATTTATATAAAGATAAGTTTAATAATACCTGGTTATATGTAAAAGTTTATTTGAATGCTTAAATGATTTTATTACGATGTAAAACCGTGAACCCAGAACCGTGTTCCGTGTCCGACTTTAGGCCAGCAAATGTGTAGCACAGAAAATGCTGCTTTCGCTCGTCCTGCTGCTCGCCCCTTGTCCCCCTGCTCTTTTGTACCCTCTTCCTATAAGAGGGATACAAAGAGCAGCTCCCTCGGCTCAATGGGGATGTTGACAGTATTCATATAAAAATATAATTTTGATGTTAATTGGTAGTTTCTATGATAGAATTCTGAAAAAATACAATATTAATTTCCCTTATTTTTATTTGATTAAATTAATATTGAATAAATAAAATGTATCAAAATTTAAAAATAGGTCACGTGATAATAAACGGAAATTACGTCACCTGTTCCTATTTAGCGGAAGCGGAAGAATATTGACGTACTTTTATACACCATTTAACGTACGAAGTACATATTGTAAAAACCATAGACTTAGAAGATACTAAAGTAAAAACTAATTTTCAGGCGTTTTGACAGTGTACACACACATAGGCACCGTACAACAATTATAAAACCTAGAAGCCATTTTTTATTAACGACAACTAGAATCATTTTATCATTTTTACGATGTTTAACAACATATTATGACGTCACGTGACAAGTGTTAGCATTTTGGAGCGAAATTTAAAATGCATTATAAAATGCAAGATTTTAAAGGCATTAGACGTATTTAAGCAAAAGTTAATAATA
The DNA here is from genome assembly GCA_963853865.1 of Helleia helle. Taxonomy (NCBI): domain Eukaryota; kingdom Metazoa; phylum Arthropoda; class Insecta; order Lepidoptera; family Lycaenidae; genus Helleia; species Helleia helle. The sequence continues at coordinate 8,268,529 of OY971436.1, forward strand.
TTTAGGCATCTATTAGATATTTATAAATGATCTATAAACATTTATGAAAAATGTCAACATCCCTATTTGCTTTCCCCAAGGTGCTGGGCTCACCCTACGCTACTGAGCCCCACCGCCACGACAAGGTTGAACCATGGTGGGGACAGAAAATGCTGCTGCTACCACAATTAGCCTTCTATATTTCATGCATAGAATAAATATCTTGCAATCGTTCTTAAAAATTTGCTTTTCCAATGCATATAACACTTTAATGTGTATATAAGACCATGATACTGATGATTGACGTTTAATTTCTTCCTTACTTCTATTAAATTTTAAAATCTACAAAAATAAAGGCTAATCAAAAATTTGTATAAAAATGTAATGACATACATATAATAATATGTAGTTTAATAATAATCAATACAATTGTCGCAGATTTTATTAACAGCAATAAAAAACAAATAAAATAAACATAATATTAAGTATATAAAAATATATAAAACAACTCAGCATATTTATTTTGTTCACATCGTTCACAGTAGAAAATAAACTTCATTTGTTAAAAAGTAATTTCTTCTAACGGAGGAATCTCCCCATCTAAATCTAGACATCTAGTTTCAATCATTTTTTTAAACCAAATTGCCGACGATTTCGCTGTTCTCTTTCGGTTGTCATCCTCGAAATCTACGTCGAAAAGCCCAAATTTAACACTAAAATATAAAATAAAAATTAATATTCCTGTTGAAGTATTTCGGTAGTCGAAGTAGGTAATAATACGTATATTGTTAAATGACAAATAAAATAGTAGTTAATCTTATTATCAAGAAGTGATTACCATTGTATATGTATTATAGAATGAGTTTAAAGAATAACAAAAAAAAAAAAAAAAAAACCTCGTCATATTGCGGAATATATCGGAATTAATTTTTGTATGAACTATATAATTATGTGTTGCCGTATAAAAGATACAGTGGCGACACCAATTCACGTTTTAGATGCGTGTATTTCTAGTCAGGCTATACTAGCTATTATACCAATACATACCCATAGAACTAGATCTCACAACATAAGTAGGTAAAGGAAAAAATCTGCAAACCGTTTGTTGTAATAAAATAAAATAATTACTTAAATAAAAAAAATATTAGATAATTAAATTAAAAATAATTAAATAAAAAAGCACGTTATGCGCGCGCTGTTTATTTATTTAAGCTGAAAAAATCTCTAACCTTGTCCCGGAATTCCATTCACAGTTATCCATCAAACTCCAAGCGGTGTAACTGGCCACTTTACAACCGTCTATTTCAACAGCATCCAAAACCGCATCCAAATACCGCCTATAATATGATATGCGATCTTTGTCATTCAATCCTCCAAATGTACCGAATCCATTTTCTGTTATCATAATGATTGGATTATCGTAACTGTCTTTTACCCATTTCAAAGCTTTTCTTATTCCGTGGGGAATTACCTGGAAATAAATATTTTTCGAAAAGAATGTGGTTGTTGCTTGTAGCCATTAAGCTTTAGAAAAAAAAGTGCTGTCGTCATGTTGTTGCTGACTGAGGTTTTTTCCCGCCTTATGGCTACACACGTTCCAATCTGTATTCGAATTCCGAAGATTGTTTCATTAAAAATGTTAATAACGTCTGCATATTACATGAACGAAGACGAGTGAAAAAATATAAAAAATACTATTATTAACATATATTTAATTTTTTTCTTACAGTGACGTGTGGCAGAGCTCCAGTCTCATAATCTAAGTATGTGAAGGTGGCTCCGATGTCGTCATCATAAGATGGCACAGGATACATGCCAGGCTCGAAGTTGTCCCTGGTATAGAACCTAGTAGAATAATGATTGAATCCGTAAAAATCACTCGTGCCTGCAAAATTGTCATTTATCCAATAAATATTCCAAAAATAAATATATTCTAAATATTGATATAGAAAAACGTTCTTATTTTGAAAGGTTAATAGGTACGACGAAGTGTAGGTCAGCCTTAACTAGGTACAATATAGTGGATCGAGTATACCGTAGCTCGTCCAAATGGATGGACGAAATAATACATTTTTAAAATGATAAATAGGCAAACGAGCAGACGAGGCATATGATATAAGTGGTTAACTTCGCCCATGAACATAAACAAGTTAACATGAGAATAGCTAAGACAACCCATTAATGTGTTGCCTATCCTGAGACAAATTATGTTAAGTTTCTGTGCCAACAATTACACTGCCTGTCCTGTCCTTCTCTCTGCAGCACAGTAAAGCTGTTTCTCCGAAGAAACAAGCAGGATAGTCGTCCCCAGGCAGACAGGAGCGCGGCACAGTAATCCTCCCACCGATAAACGGGCAATTATGATAAAGGTCAAACCAATTTAGGTAAGCCTAGAGATGGTTATAGGCATCGAGCAACCGAAATAGAGCAGTAATGTTATGTGTTTTGTACGAAAACAAATTCCGCATAATGTGTGCTGCGACGCTGCGCCGGTTCTTCGCTCTGATTGGCCGACTGATGGCCATCGTTGAATGATTGGCGATGGGACGTATATACAGATCACTGGTTGGCTGAATTGCTATTGCGTCAGTGACAAATCACTGACCAGTTTCAGAATTGTATGGCATTACTACTCTATCCGGTTATATGCACGATGGTTATAGGATATTATTTGCTAAGAACCAACCTTTAGCATATTCAATTTCTTCTGGAGTGAATTCAGGCAAACGGCTCCTGGGATATCCTTGTTCAGCACTTTTAGCAGCAACACGCTTTATAACCCTCTCTGGAAAACCTCCTTTCTTCGAAAATATTGGATGAGCATACATTCCGACTTCGAATTCTATCGCATCCAGCCCTGCTTCTACATCTCCGGGTGAATCGGTAACTCCTTCGCGGAAATCGGTAGCAATGGTAATACCGCATATGCCTGGAAAAGAATTAAGGACATTATTTCATCATCTTAATGCCTATTAGATATCATCCTAACGACTCGGTACAAATAGAGTTGGTGACGATAGTCCAGACAGATAGTTTACCGGTTAGTTAAATTTAGTTTACCGCTTCGTAGGGTTGTGCCGCTGTATGAATGTGTACCGCCATCCTGCTTATTTCTTCTGTAAAACAGCTTTGCTGTGTTTCGGAGAGGCAAGACAGGCACTGTAATGACTGGCATAGAGACTTAACATCTTATGTCTCAGGATATAAATGAATCCCCACCATGGTTCAGGCCTTGATGTGGCGGTGGGGCTTAGTAGCCTAGGGTGAGCCCAGCACCTTGGGCGAAGCTAATTGAGCCAAGGGGGCTCTTTGTACATTACTACTGGCAAGTTACAAGACAGGTCTATTTAAATGCTATAAAAAGTATATTTTAGTATCCATCTGAGCTTGGGTTTTTACATTAAGGGGACGCATTGGAAATTTTGGCGTCAATAATTTCAATTTATTTCAGTAATTGCAAAACGAATGAAAATATAAGTTGGTGACCTAATAGTTCATGATAAAAACCTTAATTTATTAGTTTTCAATACATGATTCTGTACTTTTGTAACAGAGAAAAAAATATCAACCATACCTCTTTTTAAAAAGAGATTCACATCTTATGAGCAAACGGGACCGGTTTAAGCCTTTTAACTTTTTTTCGTAGATGAGTGTATACTTGCTCTTTAAAATATTAGAAAAAATTTCGTCAATTATTGTCGTTAACGCCATAAAATTACAAAAACCATTTTGTCGTTTACGTCCTTTAGTTATAAACTCGCGCGAGTATGGAGAGCCTCGAACCGCTCAGGACGCTCAGTCCCCTTTGGCGCGTGTCCGGCATTAGAATTATTATTGTTTAACAATGTGTCGCCTTAATAATTTTAATATAATATAATAATTAGTAAAGGTCGACCTCACAGTCTGTCGGGAACTTAATGGTTTTAGTGTAATAAACTATGATACCACTGATAACAACCATGAAACCTCATTAGTTTGATAAAGGCTCATGATGATGATAATGATGACGATGATAACTCGAAAATTGCGTGGTTATTGATGACAAAAAACAAAACACTACGACACTACATAACAAACAAGACATATCAAATCAAACCTTTTTGCGTGGCTCTAAATTCGTCATCGTATATGTGCCAGGCTCTAGCGTGAGCCAAGACAATGTGTTTGGCAGCCAGATATTCAGCAAACCCATGCCTATTTATTCCTGGCGCGAACCTAGTCAGCCCATAACCGATCAGGCCGATTTGCTTTGGCTCATTTATAGTTATCCAGGACTTCACTCTGTCACCGTACAATTTGTATAGTACCCTGGCGTAATCTCCAAACCACTCAACTATTAGTGGGTTCGCCCATCCACCTAAGTCTTGGAAGTTTTGTGGCAAATCCCAATGGAATATGGTCACTACAGGCTCAATGTTGTTCTCTAATAACTCGTTGATGATGTTATTATAGTAATTGTATCCGTCTTCGCTGATTTTATTGGGATAGCCTGAGGGCAGGAGTCTTGGCCACGAAATGGAGAACCTGTAAGAATCCACGCCAAGGAATTTCAGCATGGCTATGTCTCTCTTGTAGAATTCATAGGATTTGCAAGCGTCGTCGCCGGAGTGACGTACACTTTCGTCTGGTAAGTTGTGGCAAAAGGTATCCCATATGCTTGGAGTTTTATCTGTAACCAAAAAATAATTTTGAAAATCGGTCCACGATTGACGAAAACATCGGTGAACATACAAAAAAATACCGAACGAATTGAAAACCTCCTCCTGTTTGTTGAAGTCGGTTCAAAAAAGTAGTATAATAATTTAGAGATCGATCTTATTGATTATAATGGGGTATCACATTAAAATTTTGTATATTATAATATATGAAATTTAAGTAATTGCTACAATGGGTGCAAATAGACTCAATAGCTTAACTATTCTATGCATAGAATCAGATGTGCTTCAACGTTTAGATTGTAAAGATTTAATCGACCAGTTTGCAATTCAAATAGTTAGACGAGTTTGCCTGTGAAAAAAATTATGCAATACTAATATAAGTCGTTCTTAGTGCAAAACTTATAATTCTAAGAAAAATACATATATTTTTTTATATTACTATAGTATATAATAAATAATATATAATATATGAGTAAATAAAGAATAAATATAAATAAAACATAATGTATAATAAATGCTATATAATACATAATAAATTTCCTGCAATCAGTTATTCTAATTCTTAAAAAATAAGATATCAAAACTATTAAAATAAAATTCAAGTCATAGGGCGGCATTTTCTTCAGTGCCCCAGGGCGGCACAAATTTAAATCCGGCCCTGCACATAAATACGCCTTTCTTTGCTGGATTTTGGTAGAGCATTCAAAACTTGCGTAGTATCTAACAAGCATAATAAAACCGGAATAGAGCTACCGCTCTATTGTGTAATGCGTTCTGTAAATTCCGCCAAATTTGTGCTGCGACGCTGCACCAGTTCTGCGCTCTGATTGGCCTTCTATTGATGGGTTATTGGCCGATGGGACATTTTATACAGATCACTGGTTGATTGAATTGCTATTACGCAAGTGACAAATCACTGACCAGTTTCGGAATGTTATGGCTCACATTAGTACTCTATCCGGTTTTATGATGATAGTATTTGAGAAGTCTTATTTACTGTGTTCTATTGTTTAAAATAATGGATAATATATTTACAATGCTGAAAGGTGGGTTTACATTTCTTTCTACTATTTTGAGATCGAGAGAGAGAGAGAAAGAGAGAGAGAGAGAGAGAGAAATCATCCTGGATGGATCCCTGGGAGAGCCCTTTACATGTTACTTACGTAGTAGCTCGACTAGTAGTTTACAAATTCAACAAATATAAAGCCTTTATAAAAACTTCTTTAAAAAGGGTTGTAATTTCCACCAAGTGAACGCTTGGATAATATAAATGAAAGCAAATCTTGAAATTCAATCCTATCGTTTAATACGAGGGCAAAGGCCTGGTCAAGGGCCATACGAAATTGACGTTCGTCCTAATTTTAACTCCAATTACGCAGCTGCACAACGAACTGTTAACACGATGTAAGTTATAAGTTTTTTTTCCTGGATAATATGGGACACAAAAGTTTTACCGGGAGAAGAATGCAGCACACTAGTATAATAATTATCATGCTTATTTCTGCTGTAAAAAATAATGGCACTGATTTGCTACAAAAATTCGTAAACGGCGACGTTGACTATATACCACATTAAACTTGTGAGCGACGGTGGTCTAGTGGGTATGGGCTAGTCTCTTGAGCGAGAGGTCCGGGTTCGATCCTGACCCCCAGTGATGCCTTGAAATTGGTTTTTCTTAATTTTTATGTATACACCTGAACATGAGACCATCGCTTGCTCACCGTTGAAGGAAACATCGTGAGGAAATCGTATGCCTGATGAGATGAAATCGTTGATGGTGTGTGTTTTCTAACCCGCATTGGACTAGCGCATCGGTGAACTAATGGCCCAACAACAAAATCTGTGTGCGGTGCCCCAAAAGAAGTTTTTACTTTTAAAATATTGGGGGAGGTGATTCTATGACTAATGAATACTAGTGAATATCAGGATGAGAAATAGCACAAGTAATTTACCTGCAGCATTCCATGCGCCTTCGATCTGAAAAGCCGAGGTCGCAGTTCCCAGTTTCATGTCTTCCGGTATTTTCCTCATCGCTTATGAATCCTGTCAACAGTTTTTTCAGACTTAATAAAAAAGTGTATCTTATTAACAAAGTACTTCTCTGATAACTTTACTGTAATGAAGTAAAATAAATAATTTATGCTATTACATTAATCAGATAAAATTTTGTGATAAATTTCACATATAAGATAAAATGTTGTTGCTATTATGAAACAAGATACTGTCTTTGTGTTTATAGCATGACCAAAAAATAAAAACCCAAGCCATATTGCGGAAAATTCCGGAACAATTTTCTGTATTGACTAGCGTTGGGGCGTCCGCGTCGTGGTATTGTCCAATGAACGTCGTGAGACCCACATAAATTGGCTGCCTGTGTCGATACGACGAAGTCTTATTTGGACTATATAATTTAAAGAACAATTACAGATTGAAAATAAATGTAGAGAAAGATATGGGAGTGGCAATTTACAAATTTGAGCCCCGTTTTGAGAAGCTATACTCAGGAAAGCAAGTATCCTTCTCATTAATATCGATTCAACAAAGTAAAATAAATAGGTATCTCTTTTTTAATTTTTACTCTAATGTTTTGTTTTTATTTTGTAATAAAACTAATTTGTTCAGGTTAAAACTACAACTGGTATGTAGTTAGGTAGGTAGTTTTTGATCAGGGAGAGGGCGAAACGAAATTTTTTTTCAAGGACGTCTTAGTTAAAATAAGATTGGGAAGCCCTGGACTTAGGACTATACTATGTGTTACCGTCTATAAGGTACAGTGGCGACACGAATGCAGGGTTTATATATTTCTGGTCAGGCTATACCATCGAGCATGTAACCGGAATAGAGCTGTAATGTTATGCGTATTGTACGAAAACAAATTCACCCAAATTTGTGTTGTAACGCTGTGCCGGTTCTGCGCTCTGGTTTTTTGGTCTGGATTGGCTCTGATTAATGGATGATTGGGCGATGGGACGTACACACAAATCATGCTATTACGTCAGTGACAAATCACTGAAGATTTCGGAGTTTTGTGGCTCATATTATTTCTCTATCCGTTATATGCTCGAGGTTTATTTTCGACTGAGGTAGGTTGACATCATTAAACCTTTTAATTATTCATTGTGATTACGTTAATTGAATTAAATTTATTTCTATGTAATTTTGTTATGCAAATAGATACGTCATTGTATAATATTACACAATACAAAAACAAAGAATCTATTAATGTAACTAAATGTACTAAATAATTCATTATCTTTGCAGCTTCCGTAGCCTAGATAGCAAGGACGTAAGTGAGTAAGACGTAAGTAAGTATGTATGTGTTTTCTAATCTAATATATAAAATTCTCGTGTCACGGTGTACGTAATTGAACTCCTCCGAAACGGCTCGACCAATTCTCATGAAATTTTGTGTGCATATCGGGTAGGTCTGGGAATCGGTCAACATCTATTTTTCATCCCCCTAAATGTCAAGGTTGGTCCACCCCTTTTTTAGACAAAAGTTAACGCGGGCGAAGCTGCGGGCAACAGCTAGTATGCTATAATATTCTCGTGTCACGGTGTTTGTAATTAAACTCCTCCGAAATAGCTTGACCGATTCTCATGAAATTTCGTGTGCATATCGGGTATCTCTGAGAATTAGTCAACATCTATTTTTCACCCCCTAAATTAAAGTGTGGTTCACTCCTTAATTTGTTTTATATTTTTTAGACAAAAATTAACGCGGCGAAGCTGCGAGCCACAGATAGATAATTACCTATACGAAAAGAGTTCTAATATAATTATTTATTACGTTATTTATGACATTTTACAATAATTGTAGTCTCAATAATATCTTTACTGAAGGTTAGTTATAGTTTTTAATGTTGGCTATGGTCATAGTTACGATAAACATAAGTCTCAGCGCAAACAGGCGAACGACCACATATGATTTATACTAGCTGTTGCCCGCAGCCTCGCCCGCGTTAACATCGACTTACAGCCGGACCCGGATTGATGATGATTATTTTTGTAGCCTAAGTTACTCCATATAACATCAGCTATCTGCTAGTGAAAGTACCATCAATCGGCACAGCTGTTACAGATATTAGCTGGAAGAAACAGACAAACAGACAGACGGACAGACAGACAAAAATTGTAAAAAATATTATTATTATTATTATATTGGTGTATGTACCGTGAATACATCCATATGCGTTCAATAAAAGCGGTTATTTTAACATTACAAACAGACACTCCTATTTTATTTATCTGTATAGAGTATAGATAGATAATAATAATATCTATGGACGCTTTTACACCACGTCAATCTGGTCCCGTGGTAAGTTCTCGAAGAACTTGTGTTACAGGTACCAGACAACGTAAATATATTTAATAATTTTATACTATACATATATTTAAGATTTTTATTATATAATAATATTTAATACACATCCATGACCCAGGAACACAGAAACTTTTGTTCCCTGGCGGGATACGAACCCGCAACCTTTGGCTTGAGCGCCAACGCGCTAACCACTGAGCCACAGAGGTCGTCAAATTGATACACGCACCGCACACGTGTAGCCGGTGGCGGCCACTCGTTACAGATAACAGCAGTAAAATCAGAGTGAAATATATGAAAAGTGGATGTCGCCAGCCACCGATAGCTGTGGTCGATCGTCGGTTTGTGCTGAGCCTAATATAATGTAAAGCAATGAAAACTGTGGTAATTAAATTAAAATATTACACATATTAACCATTCGTTGTTAACGTATGACGAAAGAATGTCACACCTCATACTTTATACGTATTATAAAGTATATATCTAGTATCACTGTAAGAGTAGTGCCATGCTTTGCAGGCGAATTGGGCCGGCACGACCGGGGTGGTACCTTTTGCTCACTAAATAAATAAATAAATAACATCGGCGTCAAGTGACAGCTATGATGTCGCGTTTCGTGCGGTTTGTGAGTTTCAGGTGGCCTATTTGATAGGGAAAAGGAGGGCAGCGCATCTGCATAACTTTTGGTTGTTCGGATGTCTATGGGCGTCGGTAGTCACCATAAGACTCCGACTGCTCAAAAATGTTGAAATTACATCATTTGACTCATTATACTAGGAAACTGAGCTATGTTAGCATATGAAACCTGAACGTATACTGGACTAATGTCATTTACCGAGTCTTTACAATTACTCATTTTATTTCAAATACTTTACGAAATGTGTAATAAAGGATAAACAGGAGAATAACAATTATAAACAAAAGCAACGCATAAAAAAAAATCACAAGGCAATTTTTTACATTCCTTCTTTTTCCTAGGGCTCCTTTTTTTATGATTATTTTTTTCTTTAACGCCGGGAAATGCTCTGAGGCATCCCGCGGGAGAGTGGGTCTCCCCACGCGGGTATGTGGGACTCGCTGCGCCCGACAGCTGGTAAATGGTCGCAGCTCTACCCACTAAAACCCGGCGAGTGCCACCAATGCCGCCTTGATGAGGTGCTCCGAATCTGTTGAGCAAACATGGCATCTCGACGGCTAGTCAGTTCCTCAGGGGACCAACTCCACCTCCACAGAGGGGTTGTCCCGCACCACAGAAAAATCCCCTCCCAACGTCGGGACAGTACAATGGGGTGAGGTTCCCATCCTCACCCCTTGCCCCCTGCTCTTCTGTTCCTCTTATAAGAGGGGTACAAAGAGCCCCCTCGGCCCAATTAGCTTCGCCCAAGGTGCACCGCTCACCCTAGGTTACTGAGCCCCACCCCCACGCCTGAACCATGGTGGGGTTCCTAGGGCTCCTAAGGCAACGCATCAGCATAACTTTTGGTTGCGCGGATGTGTCCATACACCATGACTACCGACGCCCATGCGCCGGTAGTCACTATAAGGCTTCGACTGCTCAGTTGCCTCCTTATGACATAAAAAATACGTAGGAGCCATCGGTTTGACCTCTAACTGAGCGTTTTGACGCGGCTGGTCCAAATTAGATGGTTGGTTGGCGGCACAGATATTAAAAATTAATATTTCTATGGTTGGCGGGGTATTTGCCGTCTTGGCGTTCACTGAAAGCCCCAGAAGTAGATTTTAATGAACGTAATATTTATTATATATACAAATATGAAGCTATTCTGCCATTTCATCCATCCCAAAATTGAATAAAAAAACTAGAAAAAAAATATCCGAAATAAATGCCTGCCTGAATAATGAAGATATTAAATGGAATTATTGTACAATTCCGATCAGTGGTTACGGAGATTACCACGATTAAACAAACAAACAAAATCTTTAGCTTTATTATATTAGTATTATATAGATAGATACAAAGTAGTGAATTACGGTCAAAATTCCCTCCAAATCATAATCATTGATTAATAATAATAATAATAAAACGCGGGGATCATGCAGGTTTGCTCGCGTTAATTTACATTTACAGTCGTACCCGGATTGATGATGATTATTTTTGTGGCCCAAGCTACTCCTTATGATATCAGCTATCTGCCAGTGAAAGTCCCGTTAAAATTAGCCCAGCCGTTTCAAAGATTAGTCGGAATAAACAGACAGACAGACAGACCGACAAAAAAATAAAAATTTGGTTTTTTGATATAAGTACCGTATATACTTTATATACAATTAGTAAAAAGCTGTTGATTTGAAATTACAAACGGACACGTGATTTTTTTTTTTTAGTTATTTTCACGTCTTCTAAAACTATTTATTCGAGCGACGATGGTCTAGTGGGTATGGGCTCGGGCTCTTGAGTGAGAGGTTCAGGTTCGATCCCGACCCATATGGTGCCTTGAAATGGGTTTTTCAAAATTTCTACGTGCACCTTAACAAGAGACCATCGCTTCCTCGCCGGTGAAGTAAAACATAGTGAGGAGACCTGCTTGCCTGATGAGATTAAAAGAAGACACCTGCCCAGGGAGCGCAACGAAAAAGACGGGCCTGACTGATCATGATGAGTAGAGCGTGCGGAGCGTTATCGGCTTTACTATTATAGATATTATATAGACTAATAAACTGTTTATGTCATTTTCGTGCGTGGCCCTTTGATAAATTAACAGTAGCGACACTCGAGTCCGCTGGAATACCTGGCTTTTGAGGTTAGTTAGTATTAGTAATATTATTAATAAATAGAAATACTAATATTTAAAAATACGTACTATGCGTTTCAAATGAGAATAGGACGGACTTAGACACGCCATATTGTGACGTCATAGCTGTCAATTCATACCAGTTGGTAGGGTGGGCAAAAAAGTTTTCTTTTAATTAAATTTATTTACAGAGATTAAGTGACAATCTAGCTAGATCAATCAGAATCTAGCTCTTTAATTCCGCTCATCTCTGTATTTCTGTTCGAGTGCGCGTTGGATAGGTGTTTTTATTTATCCCCGTAGCTAAATGAACTCGCTTGGTCACTTTACTTACATTTTACAGTGTAGTAAAAGTATGGTTTTAAAAACGAGTTATAACTTCAATTTTTAAAATAATTTACGACAATTTATCGTTTTTATTTAAATTCGATTTAAAACGATTAAATATGCAAATAAGTTTTTGTGCAAACCGTACTTTTCAAGTTATGTTTGACAGATATAGGTCATTGACGTTCCTATTAGCGTAAAAATGATAATGACCAAACCTGTGAGAAATTAAATTTCCAACAACTTTGGATACTGCCATTTTTGCTCTTAAGTAGTAAATTAACGAGTTATTTCAGAAAAACAAAAAAATTGAACTTTAAAACAATATGGCGGTGAATCCTTTACCGGGATTAGTTAGAAAATCGAGATTTATACTTCCACCCCCCAACGTTTAAAAAAAAAACTCACCGGATTTTTTTCTATTTAAATGTCTGCCCCGACTGGACTATATTTGAAATGCATAATACTATCTAGTATCTACGTATTTGGCCTGAGGTTAAGTAGTCAGCGTCGCCCATAGATAGGGTCACTTGGGACTTGCCCAAGTAGTTTATTTATATGTTGTCTATCCTTTTTTCCGCCGGGAAATGCTCTTAGGCATCCCGCGGGGAAAGGGGAATCAGTAGGGTTCGTGGGACTCGCTGCATCCGAAAGATGTTAAGGTGGACGCAGCTCTACCCATTAAACCTCGGCGATGTTCTCGTCGTGCTGGCCCGTGTGGGAACTAAGGTCGTCCGCACTGGCGGTGGTGTGCATGGAGGCAGGGATGGTGACGTCCCTGAACACATAAGGGTACCTTATAGCCCGGACCTTACGCATGCACGGCGGATCTTCCCACGGGACTCTCCTTTTGGGACATCACTAACTCGCAAATGTTGTCTATCCTGGGAAGTAAGATGGTAAGTCTCGTTGATAGTAATCAAGGGTTAATAACCTTTTGGCAACTCCCTTCTTTAATTAATCCTAACTTTTATATATAAAGATAAGATAATATCTTTACAAATACAATTCTTTACAAATGTCTACATTTACAAACACTTTTTTTATGTCATAGGAGGGCAAATGAGCAGACGAATTAGACTACCGACGCCCATATGATTACACATCTACACAGCCAGAGATATGCAGATGTGTTGCCCTCCTTTTCCCTAAGTTACTCCTTAAAACATCCAGATACCACTCTCTCAGTGAAAGACCCGTCAAAATCGGCCCAGCCGTTTCAGAGATTAGTCGCTAATTAGTCGGAACAAACAGACAGACAGACAAAAATTGTAGAAAATGCCGCGGGGAGGGGGGACTCCAAAGGCGGGTATGTGGACGCAGCTCTACCCACTAAAACCCGGCGTGTGTCACCAATGCCGCCTTAGGTGAGGTGCCCCGGATCTGTTAAGCAAACAGGGTACCTCGACGGCTATTCAGTCCCTCAAGGCATTGACGTCACCTCCAGAGAGGGGTTGTCCCACACCTCAGAACAACCCATCCCAACGTCGGGACAGTGCAATGGGGTGAGGTTCCTATCCTCGCCCCTTGTGCCCCCTGCTCTTTCGTCCCCTCTTCTTATAATAGGGATACGAAGAGCAGCTCTCGCGGTTCAATTGGTTTCGCTTAAGGTGCTGGGTTCACCTTAGGCTACTGAGCTCCACCGCCACGACTAGGGTTGAACCATGGTGTCTACGATGAGTCTAGTGAAGAAGGCAATCGTAGACAATTGACATGTTACAAACTTATTTGTAAAAATATTAAATATTTAACCACTTTAGTTTAAAATGTGTTCCGTCGCTTCCGCGGAACAATTCTACCGGAACGTACGAAAACGTGAGAGTAGGAAGTTTACTAACATAATTTTAAGGATTTATACTAACACTAATCTATACTAATATTATAAAGCTGAAGAGTTTGTTTGTTTGTTTGAACGCGCTAATCTCAGGAACTACTGGTCCGATTTGAAAAATTCTTTCAGTGTTAGACAGCCCATTTATCGAGGAAGGCTATAGGCTATATAACATCACGCTGTGACATATAGGAGTTGAGTAACGCGGGCGAAGCTGCAGGCAACAGCTAGTGTAATATAATTTATGTATGTTAGTCTGTAAGGTATATATCTAAGGGCCATAGTGCCTGAAAATAAACGATTTATTATAAAATCTATTACGTAAAAAAATAATTTACCTTAAAGACGTCGTGCGAACTCAGAGAAGTATTTAACATCTCATTGTTCTGAGAGAAATGTCATGATTAGATTACCTTGGTTGTTTGTGATCAGGGCTTGACATGATTAGATTGTGCTATTTAGCCTTATTTTATTATAGCTTATTTTACCAGTGGGAGGGTTGCGTGCCACGCTCCCGGCTGCATGGGTACCACCATCTTGCTTGTTTCTCCCGTGAAACAGATTTTCTGTGTTTCGAAAGGGCAAGACAGGCAGTGTAATTACTGACACCGTGACTTAACATATTATGTCTCAGAATCCCCACCATGGTTCAGGCATTGACGTGGCGGTGGGGCTCAGTAGCCTAGGGTGAGCCCAGCATCTTGGGCAAAGCTAATTGAGCCTGAGGGGTGAGGATGGGACCCTCACCCCATTGTACTGTCCCGACTTTGAGAGGGGTTGTTCTGTGGTGCGGGACAACCCCTCTGTGGAGGTGGCGTCGGTCCCTTGCGGGACTGACTAGCCGTCGAGGTGCCCTGTTAGCTTAACAGATCCGGGACACCTCACCAAAGTCGGCACTGGTGGCACTCGCCGAGTTTTAGTGGGTAGAGCTGCGTCCACTTACCATATTTCGGACACAGCGAGTCCTACATACCCAAATCTCGTCCGTCAAATGCTCTGAGGCATCCCGCCTGGGGAGTGAGTCTCCCCAGGCGGGATGCCTCAGAGCATTTCCCGGCGTTAAAGAAAAAAAAATGTCTCAGAATAGTAAACACATGAATGACTTGCCTGGGCTCGTTCCAGGTGAACTAGTTTATGTTCATGGGTGACGTTGACCACTTACCATCAGGTGGCACGTGTGCCAGTTTGCCTATCGACCTAACATAAAAAATGTCTAAACAACCCAATAATTACATGGTCTTAATTCAAGTTCTCCCGTGACCACGGTTTCTGTAAACTATCCGGAACGTCGGACATGTAAAAACCGAAAAAGTTGTTTTATTATAATACTAGCTGTTGCCCGCAGCTTCGCCCGCGTTAACTTAGATTTATAGCCGTCCGGGTACTACGGCTATAAATCTAAGTTAACGCGGGAATTGATGATGATTATTTTTATAGCCTAACTTACTCTTTATAACATCAGCTATCTGCCAGTGAAAGTCCCAACAAAATCGGCCTAGCCGTTTCAGAGATTAGGCGAAACAAACAGACAGCTGTTTCGGCTAATCTCTCAACAAAAATGGTAAAATATGGTATTTTGGGATATGTACCGTGTATACAACCATATGCATTTAATAAAAAGCGGTTAATTTAACCCAACCCGACGCCAGGAGGCCGTGTGGTCGCAGACTGCACGGTTGGCGGGGGGCAACCCCCCACGTTTAAAACCAAAAGTGAGCCAAATGGGCTCACACTAATCCGATGTAGCATTAGGGCCTTCGGGCCGTTAGCATAGATCCATCCGAAAAAAAAAGGTTAATTTAATATAAAAAGACACTCCAATTTTATCTATCTTTTTGGATTAACAGCACTATTATAATGAAACAATTTTTACGGATTTTATCGCGGTTTATTAAGATTTTTACAAGCCCTTTTACTTTCTGCGTAGATAGGACTAACCAAAATATTGATGTATCATAGGGAAGTTTCGAATAACTTTGTAACATTAGGACGTATGACACCTCAGTCCTCCCGTGACCATGGTTGCTGTAAAGTATCCGAAACGTCTGGCTTGTAAAAATCGTAATAAACCGCGATAAAATCCGTAAAAATTGTTGCATTATATTGAGTGAAATTCGCGCAAACATTAGAAAACAATAAGTTAACAGCATATGTTAGGGGGTGAGATTCCCGTCCTCGCGCCTTGTCCCCCTGTTCTTCTGTGCCCTCTTCTTATAAGAGGGGTACAAAGAGCACCTCCGTCGGCTCAATTAGCTTTGCCCAAGGTACTGGGCACACCCTAGGGTACTGAGCCCCACTGCCATAACAAGGCTTGAACCATGGTCGGGAAAATGCGAGGTGCTGCTAGTTTTAAATAAAAATTAAATATCTGACAACCCTAAATAAATTAACAATGTAAGGAATTAAACACTAATTTCTGTTCATATATAAATAATTGAAATTGTCAACATTTATAATACCAGCATACTTTGTTGAACACAGTAGAATGTGCCCAGGTGCCTACATACAATAATGGGACCTATTTAGAGGCTTACTAGCCTTGGGGCACTTTTTGGGGCCTAAAAGACAAAGTGGGCGAAAGTAAATTTTTGGGATACTTTGAGATTAACTTCTTAGAGAATTCATCAGCAGTGTAATATGAGACTGATGAAGACGATAACCAAAAAATCATTAGTTCCATGAGAACGAAGAGAAACACCTTCTTAGAGAAACAGCCGCTTTATACTAAAAATACATAGTCGAAGAGATAACGACAATTTTTTAAATACTTTTATTTCGTGAATTTCGTGAATTTTTTAAGGCAAACAAAATATAGAAATATACAAATTAGTTAGAGTTGAGATGAGGGAGTGACAAAGGGACAAGCATTTATAGAAAAATCCTCAATTTATTAAACCTTTCTAATACATTTCTTAAAAGCTTACCAATGTCAAAGATAATAAGAAAACATGGTGTGATTTTGGGGTTCCGTTCATCAAAATGATCAAACGGAACCATTATAGGATCACTTAGTTGTCCGTCTGTCTGTCTGTCTGTCAGTTTGTCTGAGAGTTTGTCTGTCAGTCAGTCTGTCAGTCTATCTGTCAGCCTTATAGGTTTTGGTTTGATAGATATTTTGATGTTACTTGTTTGGCGTCTGTTCCTCAAAATGGCAAAACTGAACACTTATATGATCACTTCGTTGTCTGTCTGTCTGTCTGTCTGTCAAACTAAAACCAATACGGTAGTTCCCAGTGTCATAGAATTATTAAATAAAATTTTATTAAAATAATAAAACACGCTTTTTACCCGGAACTTATTCGGAACCCTCATCGCGCGAGTTAGACCCGCTATCTGGATTTTTTTATTAATATAACTTTGAGTGCCAGATATTACATTTTTAAATGTATTTTAATTTTAGCAAATGTTACCTATCAAATTTTATGTTTACTGATAACACTTATCATAACATCATTTGCTTGTATTTTAAATTAAATAATGTGTTTATTAAGATAACAGCTATACTTCATGAATTTTATTCATACTTATTTACATGCTAAAACGAATTGATTTTATTGTCTTTTTTTTATCCCCACCATGGTTCAGGCCTTGTCATGGCGGTGGGGCTCAGTAGCTTAGGGTGAGCCGTTGCACCTTGAGCGAAGCGAATTGAGCCGAGGGGGCTCTTTGTACCCCTCTTATAAGAAGAGGGGACAAGGGGCGAGGACGGGAACCTCATCCCATTGTACTGTCCCGACGTTGGGACGGGTTGTTTTGTGGTGCGGGACAACCACTCTGTGGAGGTGGAGTTGGTCCCCTGAGGAACTGACTAGCCGTCGAGATGCCATGTTTGCTCAACAGATTCGGAGCACCTCATCAAGGCGGCATTGGTGGCACTCGCCGAGTTTTAGTGGGTAGAGCTGCGTCCACTTACCAGCTTTCGGGCGCAGCGAGTCCCACATACCCACGTGGGGAGGCCAACTCCCCCGCATCAACGACGTCCATAGACAACCACTACATAAATGGGTTGCAGGTACGTTGTATGCCTTTCGAATATGACTTTTTTTGAATGTCCCTAAACCGTATCAAAAATACTTTTAGTTCATACGGGCAGAACTCTTATTTAAAGGTTCTTTGTCAATTCACACCACGAACTGTTTGGATCACCAGTGGGATGAATCGACGAGTGTCCATTTTGTACTTCTTCATTATTATCGAGCATATAACCGGAATAGAGCGGTAATGTTATGTGTTTTGTATGAATATAAATTCCGCCAAATTTGTGCTGTGAGCCTGCGTCGGCGTCGTCTGCGATCTGATTAGCTGATTGATGGCCATTGATGCATGATTGGCCGATGGGACGTATATTAAGAGCACTGGTTGGTTGAATTCCTAGCATGTCAGTGATAAATCACTGACCACTTTCGGAATTTAATGGCTTTTTTTTAATTACTTCTCTATCCTGGCGAACAGTGAAAGTTTTTCTAACAATAGAAATGCTTTTTAATATTATTTAGGTTACTAAATTAATTTCGACACCTGTAGTACTTTGTTTTAATAGATGCCGCGACCACGTAATGTTATACGCGCATATCTCTGTCAGAGTATTTTGTATAGTACATTATGTATAGTACAGGGCAAGGGGCGAGGACGGGAACCTTACCCCAATGTCACTACTATCCCGACGTTGAGAGGGATTTTTCTATGGTTTTTTTTTTTTGAAATGATCTAAGCTAGTAGACTGAGGTCTGTTCTAACTTCATCTGTCTAATAGGTGAGGCAACGAGGCTCAAACCTTTCTAAGTTTTAGTGTGTTTGGAGGCCCGTATGGCGCCCCCGTCCCGTCATCTAAGAGACGGGGCATCGATGTGAACGCGGGGCTTCTAATTTCCTTCCTGTCGATCACGGGACCGACGGTCGGAAACGAGGTCGTCGCCACCTACGGCGGAGGCGGTGTTGAGTGCGTGTAATGAGTGTACTGTTGTGTACTGTTTATTAAGGCGGGATGCCCTAGGTTGGAGAGGAAAACGATTATTGGCAACCGTGATAGGATCTGGAGGATCTAGGAGGACGTTTCTCGGTCTCCTACGCAGTCGATGTGAGTCTGGATCGGGTACATAACTAGCGGCCTGTACGACCAGCGGATTTGAGTGATTATTGGCTGTTTCTAAGAACCTTTCTAATTTGTCTTTAAAATGTTGAGCTACAGAAGGCAGCTCGAGTTCTCTATGAAGGTCCACGTTACGATAGTACCATGGACATCCAGTTGCTGTTCTTAGAAAACGGTTCTGTATTTTTTGTAACGTCTCTATGTGTGAAGGTGCTATGTGCGCAAAGACTTCACTCGCGTAAGCGAATATAGGCAGTATGCAAACTTTGTAAAGTGTCCGCTTATTCCTAAGCGGCAGTTTACTCCGTTTGCAAATCATTGGGTAGAGGCGATGTAGTACGTACAGTGCCTTCTTTTTAACTCTTTTTATATGAGCATGAAATGTCATCCTACTATCGAGGGTAACGCCGAGGTATTTTATCTGATTGACTCGGGGCACCTCGTTTCCGTAAAGGAAGATTTGACCTAAATTCCTACAAGGCCTGTGTGAGGTACTGTTACCTCTCTGAAAGCGAATCACGGCGCTTTTTTCGGGGTTGGCAGAAATCTGCCATTTCCTAAACCAGACGCCTAGTGCGTCGACGGCTTTCTGTAGTCGGATCGTTATTAATCTTTGGTTGCGATGAGTCGTATAGAGGACGGTATCGTCGGCAAATAGACCTATATGGATGTTAGGCATTCTGGGGATGTCGCTAGTGTACAGGGTAAAGAGCAGGGGTGCCAAGACTGAGCCCTGGGGTACCCCCGCCCTTATCTGCCGTAATGAGGACATTGTGCCCTCCGATCGATATCTAAAGGTAGATTTGTTAGATATTCTCGTATGATGAGCACGAGTTTGTCCGGCACACGTAGTTGGTAGAGCTTGTAAATCAAGCCGTTATGCCAGACTTTATCAAACGCTTTAGCTATGTCGAAGAACACAGTCCCTGTCACTCTAGCCCTACTGTTGGGTCTATTCAGGCCTGTGAGGATGTGCTCCGTTAGGCGGTGCACCTGGTGTACGCAGGAGTGAGAGTTTCTGAACCCGAACAGTCCGAGCTCATCTACTACTTTTTTGAGTCTGGATAGGAGTATCCTTTCGTATAACTTACCTATCGCTGAGAGTAAGCTAATAGGCCGATAACTAGTCGGTTCATTTCGAGGTTTACCCGGTTTGTGGATACCTACAACTACCGCTTCTTTCCATGAATCTGGAAAGGCGCATCCTGTCAGTAGAGCATTGAAGATGCTCACTAGAAGATAGATTATAGGGGGCGGTAAATATTTGAGGACCCTATTGGTAATCCTGTCCGGACCGGGCGACTTTTTCGCGTGACGATTTTTAATGATGTCTGTTACTTCCTCTACGTCGGTAGGGGGGACCGGATCGTTCGCTGGACGTTGTGCGCAGGATCTACAGATTCTACGTTTGGGGAGCATTGGCTCTCCATGGTGTCAGCGAGGCATTCGGCCTTATCGAGATCATCCAGTGCAGGAGGCTGATTCGGACGGTTCAACGGGGGCATATTAGCGCTCGTTTCGTTCTTGAGCGCCCTCTCCAGCGACCAGTAGGCCGTGTGAGAGGGCGTAAGCTCACTGAGGAATCGGTCCCATCGTTCGTTTTTGTGTTCGGCAGTATCGCGCTTTACTTGCTTTTGTAAATCGCGGTATGTACGCCGATTGTCTTCTGTGGGATATCTATGGTATGCGCGACCGGCCGCATTTTTTCGTCTAAGCAGGTCTCTGAGCTGCTCGGGAAGCTCCCAGCGCCTCTCGTGTGTTGTAGGTATCTCACGAGAGGCGCTTTTTATAGAGTCGGTTATGTGTTCTGTTAGTAAGGAGGTGGCGGCGTGGGCCACCTCAGCACTGTCTATTTGATCGGGGATTTGGTCCAACTTTTGTGACTGAGTAGCCTGTAGTTTCTCGTGTAGAGAATCTTCCAGTCTATTATTGTCTTTGTTGGTGGAACTAATGGAGTGACTGGTCCAAGACGGATAAGGACCGATCTGTGGTCTGAGTCTAATTCGCTTGTTGTCTCGATCGAGTGTATCTGGAGAGATACATTCTTCAGGAGAGCTATGTCGAGTATGTCCGGTTGATGGTTATGGTTACCTCCTAAGTGGGGGAATCGGGTGGGCTCACTGGGACCTATGACTGCAAAGTCTAATGTATCAGTCAGTTGGTTTAGTGCTATGCCGTTGGTGTTGTTACGGCGAGATCCCCAGTGACTGTGCTTGCTATTTAGGTCACCTGCAATGATGACCGACGATCCTAGTCTAAATATTGACCTTAGGTCGGACTCTAACAGACGTTTATTGGGAGAGAGGTATGCCGAGGCCAGTATGACGGGTGCATGACCTGTCATACTGACCTGACACACAGATACTTCCAATGCTGATAGCGAAAGGGGGTCAAGCGGCACACAATGAAGTGACCGTTTGTAGTATATAATGGTACCACCTAGCGCGGATCGCGTCCTATCGTTCCTAACGAAGTTATAATTGGCTATTTTAAGGTCGCGCATGGACGACTTAAGGAAAGTCTCCTGCACTAACATGATGTCGACGTTGTGATTTTTAACGAATTCCCGCAGTTCGTCAATGGTACCGTATAGGCCGTTGGCGTTAAACGTCGCCAACACTATGGATCGCGGCTTAAGTTTTCTGTGGTGCGGGACAACCCCTCTGTGGATGTGGCGTCGATCCCTTGAGGGACTGACTAGCCGTCGAGGTGCCCTGTCTGCTCAACAGATCCGGGGCACCTCACCAAAGGCGGCATTGGTGGCACTCGCCGGGTTTTAGTGGGTAGCATACCATCATTTACTCATATCATAATCTCCCGCGGGATGCCCCAGAGCATCTCTCGGCGTAAAATTAAAAATATCCTGCCTCACAATATCGTGGACAAAAACAATCAAAAACAATTGGACTCACCAATTGTTTTTTTTTTTCTTGCTTTCCTAATTAAACCAATATCATTATGAACGCAAACATTATTATTAAACATAGAACAATCGCACAATTTATTATTTCCCAAGGATACATCCAACAATGTTGGGCCATGGATCAAAATTGGAACACTCTGTGTTTGTACAAGTGTGTCATGACAAATAATCGATTATTAATATGGTATTTTTAAATAAAAAGAGGAAGACATACGAGGTTCAACGAATTAACGCTATGTGCAATAATATGGTTTATGTAATCTAATGTATAAGCGGATCAACCAGATGTCCTGCACAAAATATTTATGCGTACCGAGTTGTGAATGTAATCCATTCTTGAATTCACTTCAACACAAAAAAATCAATTAAAAATCTGTCCTGCCGTTGAGGAGGAGTGTGAAGTACAACCACGGAAGAATTGAATAGATATAATGAATAGATATCATCATCATCACCATCATCATCATCATCCTCTATCCGTCCACTGCTGAACATAGGCCTCCCTCAATGAACGTCGTCCGATCCCTGAATAGATATCCAAGTAAGTAAATATGTGTAAAAAAATTAAGTACCTATACATATTTGCTTACAAAGCATAGATATATTTTAAATACGGGAGCAATAGTATAACTACCTAGTCCAGCAAAATTTCTGTTACAAAAATCATAATGCATTTTTTTAGTAAAGTAATGTAATTTTATTAAAATTTATACCTACATATTTACTAAAGTCTCAGCAAAAAATTAAAAAAATATTCCATTCGAAATGGCCACCTTTGGATTTTATACAGGCCTTTAATCTGTTTGGATACGAATCTATGGATTTACGCACTGTTGCCAAGGGATATTTCGCCACTGCTTGCTCCAAAAATTTTGAGAGTCGTTTAGAGCAGGTCACGTCCTCTAAAACTTACTATAATTTGGGCTAGACGAGGGCCAGTCCTCAGCTCATATAAAGTCCGGACCGTTAGTTTCAAGCCAGGTTTGGGTAGTTCATGCCTTGAGACCAGGTGCAGAGTCCTGCTGGAACGTCCACGGTATATTTTTAAAAAGTGTATGGCTGAGAGGTTTTACAACATGATCCAAGACTGTATCTTGATACACTTTGGCTGAAGTTTTCACTCCTTTTTCACAAAAATGTAGTTTTGTGACTCTTTGAAAAGGCACGCCCCACCAAACCATCACTGACGCAGGACGATGACCACGTTGTACTTGAGCAGCTTCTTTAGATCGGTGAGCGTACACTTTATCATTTTTGCTTATTGTAGTGTTCTTCAATGGTGAAGATTTTTTCATCGGTAAAGAGGTATTCGGTGCCTTTCACCTACGTATCGCGACAGGCGTTTTGATCGACACAATCTCTTTAATTGTAAAGATTGATTTAGGGCATGTCCTGTATATGAAGATAAGAACCAAGCTTCACGTCTTGTTTTATAATACGCGACAGAGTCCTCGCGGAAATCTTCATTTCTCGCGATAAGATTTTTTGCTTCCTAATGGGGCTTCGACGAATTCTGGTTTTAACAGCCTTTGTAGTTCTAACAGCACGCGGCCGCCCGATATTTTCTGGTCTTCGGCAGAAGATGTGTTGTTATATTTGTTGATAGTACAATATACGAACATACAGCTGATACTAAGCTTTTGAAGTGTTTGGAATATGAACGACGGCTCTATACCCACTTTGTGCAAGGCGATAACTGAAATCCTATTTTCTTTAACACCATTGATAATAAACACGAAAAAATATGTGAAATTGCGCAAAAACAAAAGAAGTTTTTAAAATAATATACGTGTTCCAAATAAAAAAATAAAAAAAAAGTTTTTATGTAACAGTATTTATGGCCAGACTATTTATCCCCACCATGGTTCAGGCCTTATCGTAACGGTGGGGCTCAGTAACCTAGGGTGAGCCGCTGCACCTTGGGCGAAGCGAATTGGGCCGAGGGGGCTCTTTGTACCCCTCTTATAAGAAGAGTATATGGGGTTTTAGTGGGTAGAGCTACGTCCACTTATCAGCTGTCGGGCGCAGCGAGTCCCACATCCCCGCGCGGGGAGGCCCACTCCCCCGTGGGATGCCTCAGAGCATTTCCCGGCGTTAAAAAAAAAGACTAGTTATGATTATCAAATAATCGTTAAACAATTTATTATTATGTTGTGTATCTATTGTTAAATTTTTAGGATCAGTCAATATATTATGTAGTTTCATATCAAATGTACGTTTTGATACCTATGCAACAACAACAACATATTCATGTCTATTATGCAAAACATATTTATAAATAATAAATCTATGGACGCTTTCACACCACGTCAATCTGGTCCCGTGGTAAGTTCTCGAAGACCTTGTGTTACAGGTAGGTACCAGACAACGGAAATATATTTAATACTTAATACTATACATATACTTAAGATTTTTATTATATAATACACATATTTAATACACATCCATGATCCAGGAACACAGAAAATATTTTTGTTCCCTGGCGGGATTTGAACCCGCAACCTCCGGCTTGAGCGCCAACGCACTTACCACTGAGCTACGGAGGTCGTCAAATATTATATTATAATTTTTAATTTTAGTATCACCTGGAGTTAATCGTGATTTCTTTAATGTTATTATTGTATAAAAAATGACTACCCTACCCAATATTAAATGGCTGGCGTCATCCATAAACATTAAGAAGTAAAGAATTGGGCTGGCATGACCCGGGTGGCACCGCTTACTCACATGATTCCGGTATAAAGTGACAGCTATGCTGTCGCGTTTCGTGAGTTTCCGGTTTTCAGGTGGGGATAAAGAAAAGCGGGCAACTCATCTTCATAATCTCTGGTTGTTCGGATGTGTATGGGCGTCGATAGTCGCCTAAGTGTCCTCCTAAGCTATAAAAAAAGTTTACCCGGCAACTCATTCATGTGATGATAAATCCTGAGACATAATATGTTATGTCTCGGTGCCAGTAATTACACTGACTACCCTGCCCTTTATTCCGCAACACAGCAAAGCTGCATGATGACAGAAATATGCGGTATGGTTGGTACCCATGCTGACGGGCGCTCGGTGAATCTCTCCCACCACAACTCCACTATTCCTCTTGCTGGTAAGGTTGGACTTTCTTGATAGGTGGAGGAACAGAATCTTCATACCTGCTCGATACCGAGCTAGTGTTTCTTCCTTTCTTTCCTAAAATAGATATTTCTCTATAATTGGGCTATCAAACGATAGTGATATATTTTATGCTTTCGGGGATAAGCACGTTCAAACAAACAAACTTTAAAGCTATATTTCTTTCCCATGTATATACACTTAACATACGCTTATTTTAAGCACTGCTAGAACAAAGAAATTATTATATATATAGAAATATAAATAAATCATTGAACTATAAGTTTTAGTGGTGGTAGACGGTGACGGAAGGTGTTGGTAAAGGTACCACTCGTCGTCAGTCCGTCTGTGCCATTTAATTGTCATTAAATCGTACCGATGTACTTACTGGAGGTAAGTTACGCAGGAATTAGAACAAATATAGAAGACACTTGAATACACACAAAACCACACGAGTGCAGGGCTGTATTCAAAAGATTTTAGGGTTTTTATTAAAATAAACTTTCATACACTTAAAACTCTTTATTTCTACTATTTTATATGTGACAATTAAAACTGAATTATACAAAGTAACATCAGTAATATTATCAACTTAAATTTTTTATTCGACTTTTTATTTTATTTTGTAAATATTCAAATATGTGTTGGTAAGTAGTTCTGATTCGATAACTATAACTAAAATAAAAATATTTGTCCGTCTTTGCAAGCCAAAGTTTACACACATCTTGCGTAGTCGGGTAAAAATTACATTTTATTTTATTGGTCGGTTAAAAAATGTGTATTATCCATTCTATTGCATAGCATTCTCAGAGTCATTTATGACTCTTTATTTAAAAGATTGTCATTTATGTAATCTTTTTTAAGAATTTCACATCAAACACGAGGTCATAAGGAAAATAATTCCTCCATATTATATCTGTTCTCTTCTTATCCAAGGATATGGGAGGGGTGGGTATATTGTGCTTACGTCATGCGCCAGTCTGCATGTGTAACAGCATCATGTTTGTTTCTTCCGTCAAATAGCCTTCTTCTGTTTAGGAAGAAAGAGCAGGACTGCTAGTTTACCTATTTTACATAAAAAATGAATTCTGACGAAGATGACGAATGATAGTATGGTAATTTTATTATTAATTATTCTACTCAACTTATAAATAATAAAAATCATAATTCCACTACAGCCCTGTGTAAGGCTATATTCTCAAGACCTACATTGCCGAACCGCAGGCAATATCCAACTCAGTCGGACGTCGATCACGCCCTGTAACAGATCTACTATTATTAGTGCATAGGTACAAGAATATCAGGTAATATATCTTTCTAAATATACAATATGGCGTCGAAAATTTGTTCAAATTTTAAAGTCTCGATCAATCATTATGTGATTATATGGTATAGTATAGTGCTCTCGAATTTTGAAAGCTCTGACTAATATCACAGCGTAAATCTGTGCTAATATTATGCCTAAATGTCACGTGACATATTTAAGCTACATTATCAATATATCAAGTGTGTACAAGAAAACCGGGCAATATATCTATCTAAATTTACAATATGGCGGCAAAAATGCGTCCGAATTTAAAAAATTCCGTGGTCTTAATGTCACGTGATCATTTTTTTGCACTGAAATGCACTTAGGTACCCATACTAAATAGTTAATAGTACGTTCTCATTTTAAAATGGCCATTCATTAAAAAATAGGCGATATAAAATACTTTAAAGGGTTTCTACGTATATTTAATTAATAATATTATGTATTATGTACATAATTGGAACTTTACAAATAAATAATTCGTAAGCTAGCCGCTAACTACAGAAATAAAAATAGCATTTAATATCGGTCGGTATCTCCTTGATTATGTATATCGTTTTCAAAATGGCGCCAATAGTATTGATAACCGGGTAAGTGCGAATCGAAAAGTATATTGTAGGTTCCGTAGCATATAATATTATGTCAGATACTTCTTTTTCTAATGTTGACGCGATTTTTTCCAGACGACCTTTTTTTAGCAATAATAAACTGATAATTAACGTTCTTGTTTATATTCTCATTTTTTTAAGTTATTTATTAAAAATGTCAAGATTTTAAAAAAGCGGGACAATTTTTCCCCCAGAAGCAAGAGCTTGCTTTCAGGACAACAGGACAGGTTTCAGGAAAACGGGACGTCTAGACACGTTATATATGCATAGTAACAGAGACACAGCATACTGCTAAAGTTTTTCTCGATAATTATTCTCATTATCCAGTTGTTATCGACATTCGATCGATTAGCTGTCGAGTTCAATGAGAATTTCGTAATTGTCGATAATTATGACGTGGTCAAAAGTGGAATAAGTGTGTATTTGTGTATTTTTTTCGTTCTAGTAGTGAGAGGAGACTGTTATTGTGTACTGGTAGGCTACGCGTGGTCAAGAAATTTCAACTTGACACAAACTGGGATAGTTACATTGTTCCTTGGTGATAATGTCCGATATTAGTAAAGTGATCTACTTCTGATATAGATCCCACCAAATGGCGTGATATAAGAAAAAAGTGTTACAGCACAAGTGTGAATCATACTTATATGTAGATTTTAAAATTCACAGTTAATAAAAATGTCATATATAAAAATGTGCGTGCGTACAAAGTAGGTACACATGTCAGATTAAGCGAAACTTATTTGGCAAACAAATTTTTTAATCTCGTTTATATTATACTAATCTAAAGCTTTAAATTTCCGAAACTTGCTATGCGACGTTCGCTCTATCTCACTCTATCTCTCGATCTTTCTCATTTGCTTGATCCCTACTCTCACTCCATAGATATGTGCTTCATGCTACGTTCGCCCTTTCTCACTGTCTCAATCACTCTCGCCCTCTTCTTAGACAAAAACGTTGTACATTTTCGTGACGTTTCATCCGTAAAAAAATTACCCTCATGCGCGCAAAGACGTTTCACTTCAAAAAATGAAATAGAAAAAAGACTTGTCATGCCGTTGACCGTCACGTAATTCAATTCAATTTTACTGCCAAGGCGCTGTATGTTTCACATCAAAAAGAATTTATAAAATCAATAAGAATCATTGCATACTGTAGACCATACAAGGTTATTAAAGACAACGATGCAGTTGTATACACAAAAAATGTATGTCGCTAAAGTTTGTACAATAGGTATTAAACTAACATGGTTATTTCCACACATAAAACTATTTAAAACATGATATTTATCACAATATCGAAATATCAAAATTGTGATGAATACTCTCTTGTCTTCGAAGAGCGAAGAATCTTGTTCACGGGTCTCGTGAACAAGACATTCGTAGACAAGGTTAAATATAGAGCTCCGCGAAATAAAACTAAATAAACATTGTGTATATCCCGTTTTAAATAATTTGTATAAAAGATTTCAAAACCAATTCCTTTAAAATAGGTACTTGGTCTAAAAATTTTATAATATAAAAAAAATGTATCGTTAACGTGCGAAATTAAAATATGGAATGTCAATAACCTCTATCCGTCAAAGATCACTTGAAAAGTACAGTTTACAAAAACCTTATTTGCACAATTAATAGTTTTAAATCGAATTTAAATAAATTCGTTAAATATTTGTAAATTAATGAAAAAAAATTAAAGTCATAATTCGTTTTTAAAACCATACAATAATATTGTTTTATTTCATTGTTGCCGGTCATAGGGACGCCGGTCGCCATCTTGGCGTTGTTAGTGTGCTCCGTCGTGAGGACCTGAAGGAAATACTATTGAAGTACGCTACTATTTTGCAAACACTGCAAAATGCAAGTAAAGTGACCAAGCGAGTTCATTTGGCTACGGGGATAACTAAAAACACGAAATAACACGTATCCGACACGCACTCGGAGAGAAATGCAGAGATGAGCGGAATTAAAGAGCTAGTCGTGATTGATTTATTGTCACTTAATTTCTGTAAATAAATTTAATTATGAGAAATTTTTTTTTTGCCCATCCTACCTAACTGGTTTCAATTGACAGCTATGACGTCACAATATGGCGCTAAGTCCGTCCTAATCTCATTGGAAACGCATAGTAAGTACATTAATTTAATAGGGCAATTCGTAAATGGCGTTGTCTTATTTGAAATAGAATGTGATATTTTTTAAAAAACAACGTCTGTCGGATCCGCTAATGAATAATATAATTGTGCTTGCGTGCTGTGCTTGTTAAATCGGATCTGTAATTTAGAATTACCGGTGGGAGGGATGCGCTGTGCCGCGCTCCCGGCTACCATCTTGCTTGTTTCTCCCGTAATATCTTTGTTGTGTTTCGGAGAGAAGACAGACAGTGTAATAACTGGCACCCAGACAGACATCTTATATCTCAACATAGATAACACATAAATGAGTTGCCGGGGCTGGGTTCCTGGTAAACTAGGTTATGTCAATGGGCGACATCAATGACTTTAACTATCAGGTGGCACTCACGTCTGCCGTCTTGAAATCAATAGGTGAGCCAGCTGGTTCACCACCAAACCAATGTAGCATTACGGCCAATAGGCCATTAGCTTAGACAATTCGAAAAAAAAAGTTCCAAATTCCAATTAACATAAAAAAAAAAAGATTTTCATCACGGACCAACTATGCCACGTGATTTTTTTATTAGAAGTTCTTTTGAAAATAATAATAATTTTTAATGTATTTTAAAAGTATAAAAAATCTAAAGGGCCCTAAAAGTATCAATGTTTATCTACTAATGACATTATTATTGTTCTATTAAATTTGTTTACTTTACAACTAATGATTCACTAGGAATTAAGATAATTGTAACGCATTAACATAACAATAATATTAAAATCATAATAATACGAGAAATTCGAGTTGGATAAACATTTCCTCGAAACCGCGCGAGGAGTATTGAAAAAATGTGTTATCTTTCACCCATAACGGTCATAAATAACGCGACATAATATTTAATTCAAATATAGGTTAAAAAAACAGGATTCCATCAACATTTATGTAATATATACAAAACAAAACTCAATAAGACATTTTTTATTGTTGTTATTAGGTTTTTTCTGAGGACCTTTAAATGAATCGATAAACGCCGCCTGCACGTACGAAAAAGCGTCACGTTTCGCCTGCAGGCGTGCATGGGAGAGTGCGAAACAAGCGATAAAGAAGCACGATCGGCCTAAGCGTTCGGCTTGTGACGTATTATGACATTATCACTTAAAATTATCGTCCCTAAACAGACAACAGGTAGGCAGTAGCTTTATTAATTAGTATTAAACAGTAGGTTTATTAATCAACTAATTAATAAACCGACAATAATTCACTTTCACGTTGAAAATCGTCTCGTTGAAAATCATCTCGTTTTTTTCATAGAATTAGAAAAAACGGAACAATTTTGAGTCCCGGGGTTTTATTTCAGGGACAGAGATAGGTTACCGAAAAACGGGACGTCTGGTGGTCCTGTTGCTTAATTTTATGTTTTGTATGAAAACAAATTCCGCCAAATTGCTGCGACGCTGCGCCGGTTCTTCGTTTTGATTGGCTGACCGATGGCCATTGATGGATGATTGACCGATGGGACGTACATACAGATCGCTGGTTGGTTGGGTGCTATTACGTCAGTGATAAGTCAGTGACCAGTTTCGGAATTTCTACCGATGGGAGGCATATGCTGTGCTGTGCTCCCGGCTGCATGGGTGCCGCCTGGCACCATCTTGCTTGTTTCTCCCGTGAAATAGCTTTGTTGTGTTTCGGAGAGAAGACAGGCAGTGTAATTACTGGCACCGACACAGACATCTTATGTCTCAGGATACAACACATAAATGAGTTGCCTGGGCTAGTTCCAGGTAAATTAAGTTCTCAGGCAACACTGACCACTTACCATCAGATGGCACATCTGCCGGTTCATATAACCAACTTACATAAAAAATCTTAATTGCATTGACACCTTCTAATCATCCAGAATTTCATTTCATCATTCATCATTTCTACTAACGTTGATATTTTTTTTCTTTTAGTATGTACTGGCTGACTGACAGAAGAGCTGATGGTGAAGATGGTGGTTAATGATGGTCTTTTATCAACAACAATTCAGTGAGGACTGTCTCTTTCTCTTCGATCTTTTTTTATGTCATACGGAGGCAGCCGAGCAGTCGGAGTCTTATGGTGGCTATCGACGCCCATAGGCATCCGCACAACGAAGGTTATGGAGATGCATTGTCCTCCTTTTCCCTATCCCACCAATTTTCCATTGGAAACTCACAAACCACACGAAACGTGACAGCATAGCTGTCACTTGATGCCGGTGTTATGAGAGCGAGAGGTACCACCATGGACGTGCCGGCCTAATTCGACTGCAAAGCAGCATGGCACTACCTCTTACAACTAACTGTATCTATCTGTTTTTTATGGGAAAAGCACTGAAAATATCGCCAAAATTTTATATAGTCTAAATTTAACAAGGTAGATTTTCTGAACATGTTTTAAACTTTCTCATATTTTCTTCTGCGTTTTTGACGTGACAACGTCTTATGATTCGATGGAGCCGGCTGCACGCACGAAAAAACATGACGCATGCGGCGTTACCTCGCTCTGAGGCGTTCCATTTTCGTTGTCACGTTTAACTATCGTCAGTAAACCGACTTTACAGACAATCGATTTTTTTAAACGAGACCAGACTCCAGAAACATCTTGAAGACGATCAGTTAGCGATGTTGGTTTGTGACCGTCACTAACGGGCAGTTCGATATTTGCTCGTTTTGACGATCGCAAAATGAACTCGCTTAACTAAATATCAACGTGAGAACCTTCCAGAATACAAGAAATGAAGATTCCACAAAAATGAAGATTGCAAGACATTTTATATTTTTGACACGCTTTTACATATTAATAAAAAAATGTAGGCAAAAAGTCAGTAAATGGTATGTAATAAAAATCAATATAACCCAATTAAAAATGATTCCTTAAATATCCTTATATTTGTACAATTATTATTTGTTGTGAGTTTGCTTACTTAAATATTTATGTCAATTTTTGTCATTTTGCTTTAACTTTTTAAGCGGTTGATTGTAAAATAAATTATAGTTTAAAAAAATAAATAAACAACACGCTTTAATAGCAAACCGAACTATAAATTTTAAAATAATTTATAATAGAAGAATTAAATGGGTTAAATAAAATAAATAAATGATATTACATACTTATTGTAAATGAAGCTATTATAAAGCGTGTAAAACGCGTGAGGTGCTCGATATTCATTGTTAAAAATATTTCATCGGTATCTATTTTTAAAAAGTGAAAGTGGGAAAAAAACTTAGTTACAAGCACCACCACCAATTCTTCTATTAAAAATTATTTTCAAATTTATAGTTCGGTTTGCTATTAAAGTGTGTTTTTTTTTAAAACTATAATTTATTTTTTACTTTTTAGTGTCGATTTTTTTAATTAAAGATTTTATTAATTTAAAGTACTCAACTAATGGCCAGTCACTTTATTGAGAGACTAAAAACAACACAAGTGATGTAGGTAACTTGCGCGCCTTATGCGGTATGCCTTCCCAGCATGAGCTATCCTGATTATCCTGATCAGGATATTGGAATAATTTTATCAAATTATTGTATTGTCATCAGTCCTCGATAAATCTACAAAGTTTGAACGAAATCTGGTCGTTAGAAGTGGGTCAAAATAGCGTCCAAAGAAGTCGGTTACAAACATACAAATAACATACAAGTGAAGCTAATACGTGGGTAACACTGAAAATGTTTAGAACTGGCCAGTTAGAAACATTGAAAATGAAAACTTTTTTTGAATTTCAATTTTAGAACTCTTTGGTAACCTTTTTGTACGCTATGTACACTTGTTGCTGGGATTGGAGAATTGAAACAATAATTTCTTCAGAACTTTTCCTTTATTCCTCTTCTTAGTATTTCTTTACAAGTTTTCACTATTACTGGTAGCCGAATACTGAACTGATTAGTGGAAATTCAGTGCGATATTTATACAAATCTTGCCGTAAAGCATACTATTAGATTGACCAATCAGAGATCACTTTATTTCCCTCTCACTCTAACCTATATCCTATCCTTTCTAACATTGTTTAAACTTTACAAGTTATTTTCTCTTATTTTCTAATTAAATTAACATTGCTAATGCTTATAGGAATCTAAATAGACATTAATTCTAACTAAAAAACATAATTAAAACATTCTAATTAGATATTTAAAAAACACAACATATTGCATCTTTCTCACTCTTACGTAAAACGAAAGTGACAGCAAGCTATGAGGTAAACTCGGTTGGCGTACAACCGAGTTGGGGCGAGTCAACTACATGACACAAAGCCTTCATATTAAACCTATCAAACCATACACTGGCCTATCCTTATCTTAGTAACAATTAGCAGTTAGTATTTACATATTACAATTAGAACAATGACCATGTACATATTACAATTAGTTAGTTACGTGATCGATTGAGTCGTCCTGCACATTCCTCCCGCCGTGTGACTCCGTCGCATCTTCTCCTGGTGCCGGGACGACGTCTTCCTCGATGGGCAGGATCACCAGCTTCCTTACCGGTCGCCGTAGTACTCCTCCCTTGGTCTGGATGTCGACAGTTCTTACGACGTTGTCGGGTCCAGGGAATGTTGCGATTACTTTCCCTCTGAGCCATACGTTGCGCGGTGAGTTGGGATCGACTAGCAGTACGAGATCCCCGATTCGTACCGAAGACCCTCGTCCATGTGGCTCCCGCCGGTTCTGAAGTCCGGGGAGATATTCACGTAACCACCTTTCCCAGAATGTGTCTGCTAACTTCTGTGCGGCTTGCCAGTTGGACTTCGAAATAATGTCCTTTTCTGGGAATCTTGCAAAGGTCGGTAATCTTCCTGGTCCTCCCAACAGGAAGTGGTTGGGAGTTAACGCTTCCAGATCTTCAGGGTCGACCGATACATGTGTGAGAGGTCGACTGTTGACGGTATATTCGGCTTCTGTCAGTAGCGTGGAGAGTACTTCTTCTGTAGGATGGCGTTCGTGGAGGGTTGACGTCAGGCTAGTTTTGACAGACCTGACCATTCTTTCCCATGCCCCGCCCATGAATGGTGCTCCCGGGGGGATGAATCGCCACGATATCTGTCTCTTCGCTGCTTCTTCAGCCGTTGCCTCGTCGATCGCTCGTCGTAGTTCTTTATCTGCCGCTTTCAGGTTCGTCCCGTTGTCTGACCAGATTTCCGTTGGACAGCCTCTTCTAGCCATCATTCTTCTCAACGCCATGACTGCTGAACTGCTGCTGAGCGATCCGGCTATTTCAAGATGTATCGCCCTCGTAGTTAGACATGTGAAGACGGCGACGTATCTCTTCTGATGTGAACGTCCGACGGTGACAGAGAGAGGTCCGAAGTAGTCCACTCCGGTAAATGTGAACGGACGTTGATGGTGAGCTAGTCGACAGGCAGGTAAGTCTCCAGTTCTTGGGAAAGATGGCGTTTGTGTCTTCATTCGACAGTGTAGACATTGTCTTATGATAGTACGAGTTATCGGGCGTATGCGTATAATCCAATATTGTTGACGACACTCGTTGATAGTTGTTTCTACGCCCGCGTGGTGTAGTTTATGATGGATATTCTTAATCCATAATTTCACCGTCGGATGGTTGCCATCTATGACTACAGGACTTCTTAATGCTTCCGGTACTTCCTTGACGGCTGCGATGCGGTTTTTTAACTTGATGAACCCGTTCAGATATTCTATACTTATTTGATGAAGTCTGCTCTCCTTGCTGATGGGTTTCCCTCTTCGAATGTCATGAAGTTCTTGAGTGAATGCTTCTTGTTGAGATGACCGCATTAGAAGTTCTTCGGCTTGTGTAAGAAGTTCCGCAGGTATGGGAATGAATTTTCTTTCTTCTTTCTTTTGTTCTTGTCGTGGTATAATTCCTTTCTTTTTGTTACGTATGTTTTTCCAGATGGGATCCGTTTCGATGTTCTTCGAGTTTCTCTTATAGTGAACGGTTTCTTTCGTGGGCCGGCAGAGTTGAAGAAACTGAAGTACTCTAGCTGTTGTATAACGTAATCTATCCCAGTTGGAGAAGCGGGATACCTCGGGTAAGGCTTCTGCGAGTCTCGGAGTTTCGTCGACTGAGATGTGATGGATTCTTTCTTCTCCGGTTTCTTCTGTAATTGAACAAGATTGTTCTGTTGGCCATGACTCTTCGGGTTCATAGAGAAACTCTGGACCTTTGTACCACCTGTGGTTGGTGTCGAATGACGGTGGTACATTTCTTGTGGCGTCATCGGCGATATTGAGCTTGGTCGGAACCCATCTCCACTCGTTTACTGTAGAGCATTCTTCTATGGCTGCTAGGCGGTGCGCAACGTATGGCTTGTATGAGCGAGACCCTGTCTTGATCCAGGTAAGTACCGTTCTGCTGTCAGTCCAGAACGTCTTCGAATCTGGTTTCCTTTCGTGTTCTTCTATGGTGGCTTCTGCGAGTCTGGCTCCCATTACGGCGGCTTGTAGCTCTAATCTTGGTATTGAGGTGACCTTCAACGGGGATACTCCTGCTTTGGCCATGACGAGTGACACATTGACTTGACCGTTCGGGGCTACTGTTCTCCAGAACAGTGCTGTAGAGTATGCGGATTCGCTTGCGTCGGTGAAGATATGTAGTTGAAGTGACACGGCGTCGCTGTAGCCCAGGTAGCACCTTGGTATAGCCACGTTCGAGAGATTCCTCAGATGGAGTAGCCAGTTCTGCCAATCTTCTGAGAGGTCCTCATCAATCTCGTTATCCCATGATGTTCCGCGTCGCCATACTTCTTGTAGGATTTGTTTGGCCTTGATAGTGACCGGGGAGGCGAAACCGAGTGGGTCGAATAGAGACATGACAACCCTTAAAGCCTCTCTCTTGGTTGGTTTCTTCCCTTGAAACAGTGATGACGGTATTCGAGTCAGGTTGAGATTGAAGGTGAACTCGTCCCTGTCTGGTTTCCAGATGAGTCCCAGTACTCTCTCGACTTTATCTTCTGTCTTGTATAGTTCGATATCTTCTTGACCTTCCGTTTCCCCTATGGCCTCGAGAAGGCTAGGCGAGTTCGACTTCCATTGTTTGAGTTCGAAGTTCGCTTCCTTATGTATGTTCTTGACCTCGGTTGTGATGCGTATAGCTTCTTCTAAGGTTTTGAAGCTATCCAGATAGTCGTCAACGTAATGCTTCTTTACTATGGCTCTTGCGGCTTCTGGATGAGTTTCTTCATATTTCTTTGCGTTCAAATTCTTCACGAAGATCGCCGTTGCCGGTGAACTAGATGCGCCGAAGATGAGTGACGTCATTCGGTATTCATCCGGTGGCTGACTATCTCTTCTATCCTTTCGCCATAAGTACCGCAAGGCATCCCTGTCTTGTTCTCGAAGCTTTACTTGCATAAACATTTCTTTGATGTCCGCAGTCACAGCGACGGTATGTTGTCTGAACCGCATGACGACCCCTGGTAATGATTGTAGTAGATCCGGTCCTTTGAGGAGTTGGTCGTTGAGCGAGACTCCCCTAGTCTTGGCTGCTGCATCATGGACCACTCGGAGCTTATCTGGCTTCAAAGGGTTGACCACTCCGAAGTGTGGTAAGTACCACGTTTTATTCGCTGTCTTTATCTTCGGGGCTGGCTCCGCGTATCCCTTGATGATGAGTGCTTCCATCTGTTCTGTATATTTTTGTTTTAGTCTGGGATCCCGATCGAGTTTCTTTTCGATGTTGTATAGGCGCTTCAACGAGTTTTCATAGTTGTTAGGGAGGTTGATGTCTTCCGTCTTCCATAAGAGTGACGTTTCGTATCTTCCTGTCTTCGTGTGGACTGTATTCTTTTCAAGGACTCGTAACGCTTGCTCTTCTGGATCTGTTGTCGGTTTCTTCGGATTGATGTATAGTGAGTCCATCGCGAAGTACTGCTTCATCATGTCTTCAAGGGTGTCTTCAACATGATCTTCTCTCAGGTGATGAATGTAGTTGATGTTGTTGCTTGAGTCTTTCGTGTGGCTTCCGTGAAGTACCCATCCGAGCGGAGTGAGCGACGCCACCGGTTGTTGTCTGCTTCCTTTCTTGACTCTTGAAGTGAGAAGAAGGTGCCAGTTGTCTTGTCCAACTAGTATTTCGGGCTTCGCATGTGTATATGTGATGAACTCGCTGATGTCTTGAAGGTGTTGACATTCTTCAATCTTTTCTTTTGAAACCCTTTGAGTAGCCACATGAAGATTCTTGACTGTTCTAGCTTGAATTCTTTCTTCATGTTCATTCACTCCCCTTAATGTGATATTGACTCTTCTTGACTTATTTTCGGAGGTCTTCATCTCGTTGATGGCTTCGATGCGGAGCGGGTCGATGGGTCCTCTGGCGCCGATGCGGTGAGCTAGGTTCTCGTCGATGAGTGTCACCGTAGACCCATCGTCTAGTAGAGCGTATGTGTCTGTTGCTCCCGCCGGTCCCGACGCTGTGACTGGGATGATCTTCAAGTAGGACTGTCTTGTGGTTGTAGTCCAGGCAGAGTTGATTGCTTCAGATGACCTGTGGTCCTCTTCTGTCCTTTCATTATTCCTCGAGACATGCAGCATTCGATGATGATAATATTTACAGTTGTCGATACCACATGTTCGTTGTCGACAAGAATGGTTCTTGTTTCTATACCGTAGGCATCTGAAACATAGACGACGGTTTTTTGCGATATCCCATCTTCCCTGAACATCCTCTGCCTTGAACTTCTCGCAGTCCGTTATTGAATGTCCCGTGCCTTCACATATGAAGCATTTGATGGTTGGTTTCTCGGTGACATGGTTCACTCGTTGATGACGTCTCGGTGTGGTGGGCTGTGGCTGTGAACCCACTTGTTCCGGTTGTGCGAAGGGTCCGCACAGCTCCGCTTCTCTTTTCATGAACTTGTCGAACTTCAGTAGTGCCGGCTCTTCTTTAGGTAGTGTGGCAGAGTAGTCGAAGTATCTGTATCGAAGTGTCGGTGTCAGTTTATCTACCATGGCCCTGGCGATTTCCGGGTTGTAGAGATAGTAGACGCAGTTCAATGCTTGTAGTGTAGACACGGCGTTTGTCACCTTAGTCGAGAATATACAGATGTCCCTTGGTGACTCGGAGAGACGTGGTAATGTTCGAAGTGTGTCTATTTCCATCATAGCGATTGATTCTGGTCTTCCGAATCTTAATTCCAGAGTTTTCATAATGTCGGCTGGGTTGGCGTTCGTGATAAGTAGACCATCGACGGCTTCCTTGGCTTTCCCTTTTAGGTTTCTTCGAAGTCTGTTGATATTCTCTGTCTTCGAGTAGAGCTTTTCGGTTTCTTCGTAACCTGCTTTGAAGTGAAGCCATTCTTGATGCGCTCCGTTGAAGACCGGTAGCTCCATAAGTCTTGGGCGCGCTGACTTGACGGCGAGTGTTATGGCTTCAGTCAATTGAGAGAGCTCTGACTGAGGATATTTGGTCGTCTTCTCTTCGACGAGGACTGGTGGCTTCAACTTCTTTTCCTTAATCGCGTTCGGCGGTTCTGGACTTCTTTCTCTTGCCACAGTGACAGGTTCTTCCATTCTTCTGTCTTCTGTGATACTTGGTTGTCTTGGTATCCTTTCTTCTGTGGTGGCAAGTTGATGAGGTTCGTTGCTGATGGCTAATACCGGCGATTCTGACTGACCTTGTAGCCAGGTATTGATTCGTGTGTTGGCTTCTATTTTCGAACACACGGAGACGACGTCATCGTTTTCTTCATCTGAGTCCGCTTCTAATACGGCGAGGCGAGCAGCGGCTAATTCGACTTGCAGGCGCGCTAACTCCTCTTTTGCTTTCGCTATTTTGTAGGCCTTCGTTGACTTGACGGAGGCGGCCCGTTTCCTTTCTTCATGCTTGCCGGCTTCAGGTAGGCAAGCGATAACAGTATTGGCTCTTTGCACTGACGACGGTGCGTCCCGACTGGCAGTAGTCGAGGGGCGCGGGGGGCGAGAGCTTGAGATTCAGTATCCGGTCTACCAGTTGTTTCGTTAACGTTCGGGATCGTGGCCTCGGTACTACCCGACTGAGCGGTGGTCCGATCAGTGGTATCAGTAGTGCCAGTGGTACCGGAGGTGGCAGTATCGCCGGACGTTTGGGTTCGATATGAATCGGTAGTTTCGGAGGTCGTATGTTCAGTTTCTGACGCAGACTGTTGCGCTTCTTTTGACTGGTGTGTTTTGCGAGTGACCGGCATGTTCACTTTCTTGATAAAATCTTCACCGTATCACTTTCTTGAGGAAAAATTCTTCGCACTTTCTTCTCAATTATCCGGCGACCGAAGGACCATAAATGTACGCTATGTACACTTGTTGCTGGGATTGGAGAATTGAAACAATAATTTCTTCAGAACTTTTCCTTTATTCCTCTTCTTAGTATTTCTTTACAAGTTTTCACTATTACTGGTAGCCGAATACTGAACTGATTAGTGTTTTTTTTTTTTTTTTTTTTTTTTTTTCGAATGGATCTATGCTGGTGGTCCGAAGACCTTAAAGCTTCATCGGTTTAGTAAGTGAGCAGATGGCTACACCTAAATAATACAAACGGGAGGGTTACCTCCGCCGACCGAGATGTCTTTGACCTCACGGCCTCCGGCGTCGGATTGTTACATACGGTGGGACGGCACGCGCCGGCGACGACAGGAGTGCGGCCCAGGCGGACTACCCCCACCAGGTTGTATCACGAATGATGGCCCGGCAGAAAGCGCCAGCAATACTGGACAACACCCCTTCGGCGAGAGCCGCGACGTCCACCGCATGAAACATGGCGGTTTGTCATTGACATCGAAAAGGGGGAGGACCCCACCAGCCACGCCACCCGGTGGGCGAGGCCATCCGCGCGCGCTGCTATACGAGCAGGATTTATACTATGGAATCCATGATGGTCGACTTGTTTTACAAAAACGAAATTAATAAAGTTACAACGAGGGCCGCCCCTCGTGTTAACAATATTTGAACGGCCGCGCGCGATACCACAAAATTAAATGATAGCTTCGTGCCATCTATAAATAAAATCGCGGTTGATATTGATGTCGACTCATGACGGATTCAAACCTACGCTATTCGCGGTCAATCCGGATCGATTTATACGTGTGAGGTGTGTGACGTCACTCCGATCCCGGGATCCGAGTGGTGTTCATGTACCTAGTCCCGACTGTATTGTATGTTTATGTGATGTGTGGGCGCGTCGCGCGTTACGTCGCGCTTTAATCAGCTGTTTATGTTGTAACAGCTGTGTCGAGTTAAAGCGATTTTATACCTATGTAGGTTATAAAATTTAAACTTTGGGAGTGAAGCTCCTGATCTTTTCGATCAGTGCGGAATGGTCGGCTAGTGCCTGGAGGCGTTCCGTAAGGGAACCGCGCAGTTTGACTGCTAGTATTTGCAGTTCGACTGGGTCGATACTGCCTACAAACTCTGACACGAATGCCAGATCTGCAGCGAAGCTAGACGGGGGAGCAGGGCGGGGGCTGCGGGCATCGAGATGCCGGCAGGTGGACCCGCTGGTCTGCTGTAATTGACGGGGGCCCTTGGTGGGGCCCGGGCGGGTTCAGCGGTGACCGGGGCCGGCTTCGGGGCCGGTTTGAACCACGCGTTGGTAGTCGGGGGTGGGGCGGGAAAGAACTTCCTATCTTGGCGGGGACGAGCTTGCGGTGAAGCCGCCTTAGGTTTAGCTACCCTTCTGATCTTCTTGGGAGCTTTGGGACACCCTCGGTAGTTGGCGGGATGGCCTACGCTGCCGCAGAGAACACAGCTCGGCGGCCCGGCGGAAGTGGACACATTGCGGGGACAGTCCGCAGTCCCATGGTCGCCCAAGCACTTGACGCACCTGGGGTGAGCGTGACAGTTGCGGGCGGAGTGCCCGTACAACTGACAGCGGTGGCATTGCCCTACTGCTCCCTTTTTACGCGGGGGCTCGACGGTGAGGCCGGTAATGTGGCACACGGCCTTGACGTTAAAAATGGCCTTGCCTGCCGATGTTAGTGGCAGGATTACCAGGACCATTTTGTAAAGGTGCTTTGTCCTTGGATGGTACATGCGGTGTACCTCCATGACCGGGTAGCCCTGATGGACAAGGTCGGCTTTGATGTCGGCCGTGTCCATGTTCGTGGGCAGTCCTATCATAACGACCCGGAGGAGCCGCTCGTCCTCCAGGGCGTATGTGTGATACCCTATTTTGTTTACCGTAAGGAAGGATGTTAGCCTACGGTGGTCGGTTATTGTGTCGACTTGGACACGGACTCCTTCAGCGCATGCGCGGGCAGCTTTGAAGGTGAGCTGGTTGCCGTGAATGGCTTTCGAGATAGTAGCCCATGACCCGGTGTCATGGACTATGATAGGGGGCGGGGGCGGCACTTCGGTGGTGCGACGTCCATGTCCTCGTCTTGGGATGCGGAAGCGAGTTGATCGCGCCGCGAAATTTCTGGCTCCGGAGATGCCGGGGAGCTGGATGCCTTGGGCTTGCCCTTGGCTTTGGGTTTGTCCTGAGGGGACTTGGGGGACCCTACTTTGGGTGTCTTAGCCGGGGGAGACGCCGGGGATTCCGGTTCCGGGCGATGCCTCCTTTTCTTGTAACGGACTTCTTTGAAGCCGTCATCCTCGTAATAGTCGTCATCCGTGGAGCTGCCCTGGTAGGACATCTCCTCGTCTGACGGATTGTGCCAGGAGGTGGTAGGGGCATTTCGCCATGAGATCTGGGGGGACGCGTCTTTAGTAGACGGTGAAGCGGGGGACGCGTCTTTAATAGACGGTGAAACGGGGGAGGTCAATGCAGCGATGTGCTCGCGACGGTTTGCGCGGAAAAGCTCTAAATTCTCACTGAGATCATCATATTTAGTGCCTAGGAAGGCCATGAGGGATTTCATGCACTCGAAATCAATAGGGTCTGCCATTTTAAAAAATAAATCTAATATGTGACTAATCCCCCCCACCTGTGTGGGAGGGTGAGTAAGCGCGCGACGGCTACCAGGGGTAGCAGAATGAATTTAACTTTCCGTATAACTAACACTATACCAAAGCTAAACTAATCTAATTCGCGCCTAAAATTCGCGCGGGAAAAATAACGGTCGCGACTATGCGGCGCCGATCGCCACTGAACGGGCCCGCCTACTTTACGCGCGAAAAAACGTTATAACACTTTCCGGAATAAACTATTAAACGAATAAACGAACGGAGAGCCGCGGGACTCTAAGAAACGCACTAATCTGCACTATCCGACACTCTACTCACAGTGTTGTACCAGGGCTTCAGGGCTTCTGACTTGCTGTGCTTGAGAACGGGCACGTCCGCGCGGAATGGCTACCAGCGCAGAACTGTTGACTGATTAGTGGAAATTCAGTGCGATATTTATACAAATCTTGCCGTAAAGCATACTATTAGATTGACCAATCAGAGATCACTTTATTTCCCTCTCACTCTAACCTATATCCTATCCTTTCTAACATTGTTTAAACTTTACAAGTTATTTTCTCTTATTTTCTAATTAAATTAACATTGCTAATGCTTATAGGAATCTAAATAGACATTAATTCTAACTAAAAAACATAATTAAAACATTCTAATTAGATATTTAAAAAACACAACATATTGCATCTTTCTCACTCTTACGTAAAACGAAAGTGACAGCAAGCTATGAGGTAAACTCGGTTGGCGTACAACCGAGTTGGGGCGAGTCAACTACATGACACAAAGCCTTCATATTAAACCTATCAAACCATACACTGGCCTATCCTTATCTTAGTAACAATTAGCAGTTAGTATTTACATATTACAATTAGAACAATGACCATGTACATATTACAATTAGTTAGTTACGTGATCGATTGAGTCGTCCTGCACACTTTTTTTTTTTTTTGTTCTGCAGCGGACATTTGCAGACCAAACCATAACTAGGACCGGGGTGAGTTTTAAACCTAGCCGTGTGTGGGGTTCGCACTTGGAGATGCGTTACCCACTAAAACCGCTGCAAGTGCCCTCAGCCGCCTTTTATGAGAGTCCCGGATCATGCAGGCAACGCAGGACCCTCGGCGACAGGCTGGCCCCGGCGAAAAGGCCAGACTCCTCCGCTAAAGGGGGACTGCTCGGCTGTTCGTTTGATTCGATACTTTTAGCAGTCCCCGACGACGTCGTGTCTAGCTGGACTAAGGTTAAAACCCCATCCTGGGCCCGACACGAGCACAGGGGCGTTACTGGAGGCGCATTAGGTAGCGCCTCCTACGCACCCCCGTTCGTCGCCCGCGGTGGGAGGCCTCGTCGGCGGCCTCCTCTCTCACCCGCTGATCGGCCTCCTTCTGGGACATTACTGCCTCGCAGAAGGAGACCATCGCCGTCCAGGACTCGTCGTCGCCGAGCATCGCGGGGATGACACTCGGCAGAGACAAGTCCCCTCCGATGACCGATGTCAGATCATGACGCAGCGCCGCCCATCTCGGGCACACCTCGAGGGTGTGCTGGGCCGAGTCCACCGCCGCGCCACAATCGTGACACACAGTTACCGGCTCCCTTTGGGCCGTCCTACACAGATATTCACCGAAGCACCCATGCCCGGTGAGCACCTGTGTTAGAAGGAAGGTGAGAGGTTTGCGTTTACGACGCATCCACCGCTCAAGGACCGGGCGCAGGGCAACCGTTAAGCCTTTGCCATACGGCTGCCGCGCCAAGTCCTCCCCCCACCTTCGCATTAGTGCCTCCTGCCCTAGTCGGCGGACCCGTAGGATCCCGTCCGGCGTCACGTCCTCTCCGAGGGACCTCCTATCCGAGACATAGGAGTATACCTCGGCGATAACTTCCGCCACGAGTCCCCATGGGGGGTCGCCGGCTAAGGCAGTAGCTGCAGCCCATGATATCGTACGATACCCCCGGACCACTCTTACCGCGATCACCCGCTGCGCCGAACGCAGCTGGGCCCTACTCCGCGCGGTAAGGCGATCCGTCCAAATCGGAGCACCGTACGTCGCCATACTCCGGCAGACACCGGAGTATAGCTGCCTGCAGGCGGCGCTGGGTCCTCCGAGGTTCGGGAGGAGTCTGCCCAGCGCACTTGCCGCCTTCACGACCTTCGGACCCAATTGTTCGAAATGAGGACCGAAGGTCCATCCACCGTCAAGGATGAGCCCCAGATATTTAATGTGAGGGCTCATCCTGACCCTCACCCCTCCGATCTGGAGGGCAGCCCCCGGTGGGGGTCCTTTCCTCCCGGTCCCGCGGAAGAGGAGGGCTTCGGTCTTGTCGACTCTGACCCGAAGCCCTAACCTCTCAATGCGGCCGATCACGAGGTCGAGCCCGACCTTGGCCAGCCGC
Organism: Helleia helle; assembly: GCA_963853865.1. Classification (NCBI taxonomy): domain Eukaryota; kingdom Metazoa; phylum Arthropoda; class Insecta; order Lepidoptera; family Lycaenidae; genus Helleia; species Helleia helle. The sequence goes on from OY971436.1 coordinate 8,312,800, forward strand.
GCCGCCTCCTTATAGTCTTGTCCCCGGGCGTAGACGAAGGTGTCATCAGCGTAACAGATGACACCCATCCCGGGGAAGAGACGACCTCGCAGGACGCAGTCGTACCCGATGTCCCACAGGATCGGACCAAGTACCGAACCCTGCGGGATACCGCAGCCGACTCGCCACCACTCTACGGACCCACACCGGTTCTCGCAGGCTACCCTCCTGTCGGAGAGGTACGCCTCCAACAGCCTCCTGAGATAGGGAGGCACCCCAAAGTAGTTCAGTGCCTCCCGTATCACACTGTGCGGGAGGCTGTTGAAGGCGTTCGCGATGTCCAGGGACACCGCGACCACCACCTCCTCTCTGCATTCCGCCTCACCCGTCACCGCCCTCAGGCGTTTGAGGGCGTCGATGGTCGACCGGCGCGCCCGGAACCCAAATTGGGACTCTGAGTGTCCCAGGCCCGGGCCCTCCTCCAGGTGCCGAACGAGCCGGGAAGCCACGACTCTCTCCAGAGCCTTCCCAGCCTCGTTCAGCAGCACCACCGGTCGCACCGACGCGGCCGAGTCCGGGGGTCGCCCTGCTTTCGGAAGCAGGCAGAGCCGACCCTCCTTCCATGCCCTCGGGAACTGTCCGGACCGCAGGCAGCGATCGAACAGCTCCCGAAGGCTGTCACCGAGGTGCTCGAGGGAAAGGGCCAGAACCTTCCCGTGCACCCCGTCTGGACCCGGCGCCCTCTTCTTACTCTGGAGGCGGGCCAGAACCGCCTCCATTTCAGCCTCCGTGACGGGTGGCGGAACACCCTCCTCGTCCAGCGTCTGCCGAGCCATCCTGGGGGGCGTGAAGCCCCCAGGTGTGTCGGGGAAGAGTTCCCCGACAATCCTCCTCAGTTGGCCCGGCTGGAGCGTGTCGGTGATAGGGGCCGACTGGGCGCGGAGCTTGTTCCGCGCCCATTTATACGGTCGGCCCCAGGGGTCCCTCTCGAGACCCTTAACGAGCTCCAGCCAGGCCTCCTCCTTGGCTCGGCAGATGGCCTGTTTTAGGGTCTTGACTTTGTCAATATAGACCCTGTACAGGCCGTCGTTCCTGTCGACAGCCTGGGGGCGCCGCCGCCTGCTCTGGGTATACTGCCTCCTTGCCCGTTGGCAGGCGGCCCGAAGGTCGGCTAGTTCAGCCGACCACCAGTAGAGCGCCCGCCGCGGGGGCGGACGTTTCGCGCGTGGCATGGCCGCTCTGCTGACCGCGGCGAACGCGTCGCAGAGTCGGTCAGCCGACTCTTTGGTAACCTAATTTAGTATATTGCATTCATTTGTCATTTATTTTTGTGAATTGGCGGCAAATATAAAACTCTTGTTACACGTGAAAATGAACATAACGCGAGAAAATTTTCGGTCAATGATTTATTATGACTTTCGTTGTGGGCTTACTCAACAACAAAGCTATGATAGGCTGCGATTAGCATTTTTTAATGAAGCCCCATCTCGTGCCACTATTTACAATTGGTTTAACGAGTTTAAGCGTGGACGTAGCAATCTCAGTGATGATCCGCGTGAGGGACGTCCTTTAACAGCGACTACTGAAGATAACATCATTGCTGTGCGACGCATGATAGAGGAAGATAAGAGAGTGACCTATCAGCAGATACGGGCAAGCCTAGGTATTGGTATGAGTCAAGTTCTAAAAATATTACACGAACATTTAGGCTTCAGTAAGCTTTGTACCAGATGGATTCCCCATACTTTAACCGACGACCAGAAACGCCTCCGCATGGACTGGTGTCGCCAAATGTTAGATAAGTTCAACGGCGGTAACTTAAATGCTGTATTTGACATCATCACAGGTGATGAAAGCTGGATGTATTGCTACGAACCCGAAACCAAAAGACAATCAGCTCAGTGGGTGTTTCCTTTCGAGGATCGGCCAACTAAGGTAAAGAAAGGAAGAAGTCAAAGAAAAAAGATGATTGCCTCATTCTTTGGTCGGAAAGGTCAGTTCGCGACAGTTGTGCTAGAAGATGGAAGGACAGTTACTGCAGACTGGTATGTCAATTGCTGTTTGTCTGTTGTTTTGGAAAAAAATTGACAGCAGCGCCTTCGAAGCAGGATCCTCCTTCACCACGACAATGCTTCAGCGCACTCCGCAAAACGGACTGTTGAATATTTGACTATGGCAGGTGTCGAGATAATGAGTCATCCGCCTTACAGTCCTGACCTGGCGCCCTGCGACTTTCATTTATTCCCAAGAACTAAAGATAAAATTCGAGGTATTCGCTTTACGAGCCCTGAAGATGCGTTGAAAGCGTACGAAAATGCCATAGAAGAGACTCCTAAGGAAGAATGGGCCCACTGCTTTTCTCAGTGGTTTCATCGAATGCGACGATGTGTAGAAAGAAACGGAGATTACTTCGAAAAACAATAAAAGTATTGGCAACTTTCTACATTAAGCCGTTTTTCATTTTCTAAACATTTTCAGTGCTACCTAGGTATAAAGCGTGTAAATACAGCGAGTCGAGTGGCAGTTCAACGACCCCAGAGTTATGTAGCTCTACTTTTTTGTAGTATTTTACTATTGTGACCATATTTTCAAAGGTTCAACATTATCGCGTGGTGTCAACATTGTCATTTTTTTTAAAAGTTTTGTACATTTATGTCATTATTGTTATATAATTATAATATTACTAGCTGTTGCCCGCAGCTTCGCCCGCGTTAACTTTTAAAATTTGAGGGGTTGACCACCCTTATCACTTAGGGGTATGAAAAATAGATAGTAGCCGATTCTCAAACCTACTGAATACGCATATAAAATTTGGTAAAAATCGGTAAAGCCGTTTCGGAGGAGTACGGTAACTAACATTGTGACATGGAAATTTTATATATAAGATAAAATAATTGTTGGTTTTATTTTAATTCTTTTATTACTTAACTAAACTCAGCTTAATTCAGAGACGCTTAGACGGCAGATTAGACGCTGCGCCGGTTCTGCGCTCTGATTGGCCGACTGATGGCCATTAATGCATGATTGGCCGATGGGTCTGTACATACAGATCCCTGGTTGGTTGAGTTGCTATAACATTTGACCGGTGGGGGGGAAGCGCTGTGCCGCGCTCCCGGCTGCATGGGTACCACCATCTTGCTTGTTTCTCCCGTGAAACAGCTTTGCTGTGTTTCGGAGAGAAGGACAAGACAGGCAGTGTAATTACTGGCACCGAGACTTAAGGGCCCTTGGTAGGTGAAAACGGCAAAATTTGCTGTTTTCTATTAGCTGCTATTTAACAAATTGAAGATTTCTGGCACTGAAATTTCCAATATGTATTACAGAACGTATGTATGAGGTGATGACAGTTTTCAAAACACGATTGGAAAAATTTTGCTCGATAGAAAAAAAATATAAAGTAACGTCTAAAATTTCATATAAATGAATATTACGACAGTGTTTTACAATAATCATTCCTATAAAACCACAAACACATAGGTTTTTACCCTGACGATGTGTTAACAGTTTTAGATTTCCAAAAACTAAAAAAAAAATTAACTTTTTGATAAAAATTCGAAGACCCCGGACCACGCATCACTTGTGAGACCAGTACCGTACCTATTTATACTCTTTAGTCTTTGCAGTACCGCTTCGGCATTCGCATTCGGGGGTTGTGTCGCTCGTCACGCGGAACCCGCGAAAGTTACGAGTCCAAAGCAAGAGTAAACAAACTAATATTAGCATGGGAAATAAAAGAAAGTCGATATTGACTACCTACTTGTCTGTCTTTACAAAATAATGTTTAGCTTATATCACAATATGTGGTATGGCAATGGATTTTAGTAATTTTTAAATTGTAAATAGTTACATGTGCCGGACCGTATTGGCGCCATACGAGTGGCAATGGATCGGCCGTCTTTGCGTTCATTGAAGGAGGCCTATATTCAGAGGTGGACGGATAAAGGCTAATGATGATGATGAAATACTTACATAATTTACTGAGATACGAACGTGAAGAGTGGTGTGTGGACGAGTAAATACTATAAATTGTTACGACGTACGTTAAACGAGTAAAAACTATACAAATATATTATTTTATTATAAATAAAATTGAAGTGTCTGTATCGTATTATACGAGTAATTTCAAACTTTTCACTAAATATGACGACCTCTGTGGCTCAATAGTTAGCACGTTGGCGCTCAAGCCCGAGGTTAGCGGGTTCAAATCCCGCCAGGGAACAAAAAAATTTCTGTGTTCCTGGGTCATGGATGTGTATTATACATATAATAAAAAACTTATATATACATGTATAGTATAAAAGTATTAAATATAATATTTCCGTTGTCTGGTATCCGTAATACAAGTTCTTCGAGGATTTACCACGTGACCAGATTGACGTGGTGTAAAAAGAGTCCATAGATTTTATTTGTTCGGTACTTACATTGAAAACCATTTTTAAAATCTGTCTGTTTATATTACTTAGCCGGAAGTTTGGCTAATCTCAGAAACGGCTGGACCGATTTTGACGGGATTTTCACTGGCAGATAACTGATATTACAAGGAGGAACTTAGGCTACAAAACTAATCATCATCAATTCAAATACTGCTGTACCGACTACCGATGATATATCATGATCCACCCATGGCTGGTGATAGGTCTCTCTCACTGAACACCAAGACGGCCGATCTCATGCTACTACATTACATGATAATGATGATATTATATATATCAGTAGCAGAATTGATCCACCCATGGCTGGTGATAGGCCTCTCTCACTGAACACCAAGACGGCCGATCTCATGCCACTACATTACATGATAATGATGAGATTATATATATCAGTAGCAGAATTGATCCACCCATGGCTGGTGATAGGCCTCTCTCACTGAACACCAAGACGGCTGATCTCATGCCACTACATTACATGATAATGATGATATTATATATATCAGTAGCAGAATTGATCCACCCATGGCTGGTCATAGGCCTCTCTCACTGAACACCAAGACGGCCGATCTCATGCTACTACATTACATGATAATGATGATATTATATATATCAGTAGCAGAATTGATCCACCCATGGCTGGTGATAGGCCTCTCTCACTGAACACCAAGACGGCCGATCTCATGCCACTACATTACATGATAATGATGAGATTATATATATCAGTAGCAGAATTGATCCACCCATGGCTGGTGATAGGCCTCTCTCACTGAACACCAAGACGGCCGATCTCATGCCACTACATTACATGATAATGATGAGATTATATATATCAGTAGCAGAATTGATCCACCCATGGCTGGTGATAGGCCTCTCTCACTGAACACCAAGACGGCTGATCTCATGCCACTACATTACATGATAATGATGATATTATATATATCAGTAGCAGAATTGATCCACCCATGGCTGGTGATAGGTCTCTCTCACTGAACACCAAGACGGCCGATCTCATGCCACTACATTACATGATAATGATGATATTATATTATATATCAGTAGCAGAATTGATCCACCCATGGCTGGTGATAGGCCTCTCTCACTGAACACCAATTTTTAGCCTAAGTTACTCCTTATATCAAACAACATACCTAACATCAACTATCTTTCAGTGAAAGTCCCATCAAAATCGGGCCAGCCGTTTCAGAGATTAGCCGGAACAAACAGACAGACAGACAGACGGACAGACAAAGAAAAATTGTAATAAAACACTATTTTTGGGTATAATAAGTCCCGTGTAAACATCCATATGCATTTTTTTTTATTTTTTATAGAAGAGGGGGCAAACGGACAGTCGGTTCACCTGATGGTAAGTGAATAGCGACATCCACAGACATTCAATAAAAAGCGGTTATTTTGATATTACAAACAGACACTCCAATTTTATTTATCTGTATAGATTACACAAACAACATAGCTATTTAAATAATAATTATATATAATAATATACATTTTAATAAATAAATAAAATAGGTTTCGGTATACATAGCGAAAGGGCTAAACATTATGTAATGGTTATCATTCAAAATACAACGAAATAGGATCGCTTGATATTATTAAGTTCGGTGACCTACACAGTACACTGATTACCCCTCGCGCGGGGCTCGCGCAGGGCTAGCGCGGGGCTAGCGCGTGGCTCGTGCGTGTCCCCCGCGCACACGGACCATCCCCCACACCTCACGGCACGAAATCTGAATTTTCGCTGACCGCCTAAAATACAAAATTGCAATTACAAAGCACGTGCATTATGTACCTACATTCATTTTGTTAAGAGTTATATTTCGTTATTTCATACATAATTCAACTTATTAGTGGAATTATTATTTAACACAGCAATTTAGACGTTAAATATAATAATTGTTTCATAAAAATAACAAATAATTATTCAATAAAGCAAATTTAACTTTTTAAAGTGCGGTAGGTATATATTCAACAATAGATGATCGGTATTATTTTGTTCTTTTTATTTATGAGTTATGAAAAATTATTTATTATGTTTTATTAAATAGTGTTGAGAGTTAGATCATTTAAAAGTAATAATTATCTATATTCAATATCTCCGGTATTCATCAAACTTTATAAGTTCATTGCGTATATAGTTTTTTTTTAATCACAAATTAACGTAATAGTATTGTTTAATTTTCGCTAAGTTTATTGTTCCCTAATAGCTGCCTTACAAATTATAATTATTAGCGGCAAATCATATTAATTTATTCGCCGAATATTTCAGGCTTTTTGGAACGCTGCGCGTACGCATAGCGCTGGCTCACCGGTGCAGCTTGTGCATCAGCTGAGCGATAAGCGGTGACCCAGTTTATGAACAACGCGACCGCGACGTCCTGAGCATCAGCGAATTGAGGAGCGTGAGACAATACCATTTACTACATTTTTAATTATCCTATTAACTTCTTTGCATTTAGATATTTTTTTTATAATTTCGTTACTTTATTTAATTTAAATATTTTTATTACTTTATGATATATAAAATAAATAAACCACAATGACGGAAGCTAGTAGTATCTCAACAGTTAATGCAAAGGAGTTGAAGGATTTATGCGTAAGGCGTAGTTCAATAAAAGGCCGCATTACTAAATTTAAAACTTATTTGAATTCTATTTCTTCGATTAGTTTGACATCAATTCAGATAGGCGAACTACAATTAAAGGTAGATAAAATTAAGAAAATGTCGGAAGATTTTGACAATCTACAATCTCGAATAGAAGTACTCAATTTTGAAAATATGACCAGCGAGCTTATCGAACGTGATAATATTGAACAGGATTTTTGTATTACAATTGCAATGGCATTAAACATAATTCAAAAAAATGAAAAGGACACAAATAACACTAGTTTGCCGCGCGAAGATCAAATTGTACTCGAACATTCTTGTTGCAATCACTTCCACAAATTCAGATTACAAAATTTGATGGGATTTATTTTAGATGGTTAGATTTTCGGGATACATTTTTATCGCTTATACATAATAACGAACGAATCCAAGCTATTCATAAATTTCATTATTTGGTGTCATATTTGGAGGGCGATGCTGCACGTATAGTTTCTAATATCGAAATATCCGAGGCAAATTATAACGATGCTTGGCTTTTACTTTGTGAGCGTTATGATAACAAAAAACAGCTTATAACTCATCATCTCAATTCTCTTTTTAACATAGAAACGGTGGCTCGTGAATCCGAAAGATTGCTTCGATTTCTAGTAGATCATGTAACAAAAAATCTTCGAGCTTTAGCTACTTTAGGCGAACCCACTGACAAATGGGACACACTCGTTATTCATATGGTATCCACAAAATTAGACAGTGTTACTATGGCTAAGTGGGAAGAATATCGTAATGCACTGGATAATGTACCCACGCTTAAACAATTTCATAAATTCTTATCTGATCGTTCAGATGTACTTGAAAGTTTAAATCGCAATAAACCAAATAAAATGTTATCGCAATCACGACCCGCAGGGCCAATTATTCGTAAAAATCATTTCGGCGAACGACAAATGAAATCTTTTGCATCCTCAAGTCAAATCAATTATCGCTGTGTTATATGCAAAGGAGATCACCGAATATACAATTGTTCTATATTTTTAAACAAAAACGTTGAAGAACGCAAAATCGAAGTTTCTAAATTCAAATTATGTCCTAATTGTTTGAGATTTGGTCATTCAATTCGTGAATGCCATTTAGGACCTTGCCGTGACTGTAATAAGAAGCACAATACTCTTTTGCACATCACCATAAACAAAACTAGTTCTAAAGTTTCTGAAGTAGATAGCAGCACTAATTTCAATAATAGTCATTCATTAGCAACCTTTTCTAAACAAAGGCTTAATCAAATCATATTGTCTACGGCATTAATCAAAGTAACAAATCCTAATACAAATCAAAGCAAAACTGTCCGCGCGCTGCTAGACTGCGGCAGCCAATCGTCATTCATTACTCAATCTCTTAAACAATAATTGTCTCTAGATTCTAATACAATCAATACAATCAACGTTATAGGCATAGGCAACAACTCTTGTGACAAAGTCACAGAGTCTTGCAATTTAAAATTCAATTCATTATTCAACAAAGACTTTAGTATTTTACTTTCATGTTTAGTATTAAAGAATCTAACAGGAGAAATTCCTATTCAATCCATCAATATTCAGCAACTGAAATTACCAAAAAACATTCAGTTAGCAGACCCGACCTTCGATCAACCCGCACCAGTAGATATCATTATTGGTGCCGATATATTTTGGGACATCTTAGGCTCTGAGCAGAGGTCTCTGGGCCCTAATAATCCTATACTAAGAAGTTCCAAGCTAGGGTGGTTGATCGGAGGCCCTATGTCTACGTTTACTTATAATATTCAAAATAATATTGATTTTTTTGATTAAAAACAACTATTGATTCTTTAAGACATCAAAATATGCGTCTTATTCATTGGTGCGATTCTAGTGTTGTTCTAAGGTGGCTCCGAGCCAACGTAAGTAATTTAAAAACTTTCGTAGCCAACAGAATAGTTGAAATTTGCGAGTTAACAGATGCTGATTCTTGGCGTTATGTACCATCTTCTGAGAACCCTGCTGATCTTATATCAAGAGGAGTACAACCCAACGAAATTGTTAATATGTCATTGTGGTAGTCAGGACCTTCATTTCTTTTAAAACCAGAGTCTGAATGGCCACAATTAATTAAACATTCAAATACCACTTTACCGGAAATAAAATCACATGCAGCCACAATAAAACCAATAAATTCAATGGATTCTATCATAAATATAGAAAATTACTCTAAGCTTAATAAATTAAAACGTGTAGTAGCATATGTACAACGATTCATTTATAACATTAAAAATCCTAAAAATAAAATAGTCTATCAACTTAAAATTGAAGAATTAAATAGTTCATTTTATTATTTATGTACAACAGCTCAAAAACAGTTATTTTCACAAGAATATAATTCGCTAACTAAAAACAAATTGATAAATTCTAAATCAGCCATTTTATCTTTATCTCCATTTATTGACGCAAACGGTTTAATTAGAGTAGGTGGTCGAATAGATGCCTCTAATTTAAGCTATGATAGAAAGCACCAAATACTTTTACATGCCTCTCATCATCTTACCAAGCTCATTTTTGAAGACTGTCATTTACGAAATTTACACGCAGGCCCACAACTGCTACTTGCTTCTGTACGAGATCAGATATGGCCTATCAATGGCCGACGGCTAGCTAGAAGCACAGTTCAAAAGTGCATCACATGCCGACGACTGCGAGGCAAAACTCTAAGTCCATTCATGGGAAACATGCCATCACAGCGTGTTACAGCCGATTTTCCATTTCGTACTGTAGGCATCGACTTCGCGGGTCCATTTATGATACTAAATAGAAGGGGTCGCGGGGCCCGGCTTGTGAAATGTTACTTGTGTCTTTTTGAGTGCCTTCGCTACAAATGCATACATTTATAAGCCGTCAGTGCTTTGACCAAAGATGCCTTCATAATGACTTTGCGTCGCTTTGTTGCCAGACGTGGTAAGCCGCTAGAAATATTTTGCGATAATGGTCGCAATTTTGTTGGAGCAGCTAAAGAAATTGCTAGTTTTTTAAAAGATAATTCTGATCCGTTGCTAGATTTCGCGATTAGAGAAGAAATAAAATTCAAATTCTCACCATCTTATGCTCCTCATTTCGGCGGTGTATGGGAGGTTGGCGTAAAATCAGCCAAATATCATGTTAAACGTTTCATGGGTAACACCCACTTAACTTTCGAAGAGATAAGCACGCTATTTGCACAAGTTGAAGCTATCCTTAATAGTCGTCCGTTGTGCTCTTTATCCTCCAGTCCTAACGATTTTCTTCCTCTCTCTCCAGGGCACTTTCTTATTGGGCGGCCAGTCACTGCATTACCTGCACCTGAACTAGCAGAACAGAAGATGACTACACTCCAGCGTTATGCTCGTCTTGAACAAATAAGGCAACATTTCTGGCAGCGCTGGCAGAAAGAATACATCTCGGAACTGCAGCAACGTTCCAAATGGCAAACAAAAGATGGACCGGTTTTGAAGATTGGAGATTTAGTCCTACTTCAAGAAGAAAACTTGCCTCCGTTGTGCTGGCGACTTGGACGAGTTGTTCGTCTCTACCATGGGCCTGATGGTGTGGCGCGAGTGGCTGATGTCAACACAACCAGGGGCTGCCTGAGAAGACCTCTCACCCGCATCTGCCCACTTTTAGAAGATGAATTCGTTGAAAGTAAACCTTTCAACGCGGGGGAGGATGTTCAGACCGTAACCGACACGGAATGTTAAACTTATTGCTATTCAATTTGTACAGGCGTTTAATATTTTACTAAACGGCTTCATTTTAATTTGTTATGTACCGTCATCACCATTTGCCATTATAGCCTTGTAACGTTAACTGTGTTTTTATTCAATACTCAAAATTGTTACTTTAATTCAAAAACTCAATAATTTATACAAGCGTAGACATTTCTGAGATCAGTAGAAGAACGAGAATATCGGTGAGTGAGACTTTAAATAAGATATTTATACATTTAAATTACAACGAAAACTGTGTAATACAAAGTAAAATATTATTGTCAAATATAGTAATATCTACTAACTTACTACTAATCTAATACTATATTATATCTATTATATTATATCTATATTATCAAAGAGTATACGGAGGATATTATATTATAGGATAATACGTCATTGCTCTTACATTTGAGTCATCAATAAAAATAAATAAATATTATTATGGTAAAATGTTTCTGGCGCGAATGTTAAAGTATAATTATAATTTATTTGTTTATTGTTTAAGGGGAAAACAATAAACTTTTGGTTGCGACGTAACGAGGAGACTGGAGGAGACTTATCGGCCCGTCCCCGGCAGCTCCACCGGCGCGCGACCACCGCAGACCGCTGAACAAGATGCTGCCATTGTGGAAGCGATCCATTTAGGAGCATACGGATTACTGCAACTCAATATAGCGTAAGTAGACTTTCAAAAGATACATAGGGAGTAAAAAATCGCTTTTACAGCAATCTTTCAACAGAAAAATGTTCACAAATAAGTTTTAACTTCAATTAACCCACGATTTTATTGTAATGACTACTTATTAGGAAGTAAAAAATATTGACCACAAGCTTTTGCCCGTGTTTGCGCTTCTCTCACGTTAAAGTAGATTAAGACATACATCAAGTCTGTTCACTGTTCCTTGGTAACAGATAGAGTATTTCTATGACACTTATATTTTCGCTCTTCAAAAATAAAGTTATCTTAATAATAGGTCTTGAAAACACAATTAAAAAATGCCTAATAAGTAAATAAATCCAACAACTAAGTGTATTTATTATTCATTATAGAATATATAATATTTAGAGAAACATAAACCTACTATTGCCACCTGATGGTAAGTGGTAGACGTCGCCCATATAAACATAAATTAGTTTACCTGGAACTAGCCCAGGCAATTCCAAAGGCGATCCGTCCGTCCGTGTTGGATGCGAATGGCAAGGGATCGGTTGTCATGGCGTTCATTGAAGGAGGGCTGTGTTCAGAAGAGGAGGGATAGAGACTGATGGTTATTATGATGAAACACTAATAATTAACTCTGGGTCACGCGAATTTCACTCATTATAATGAAACAATAATTTATTATGATTTTTACAAGCCCGATGTTTCGGATACCTACTTTACAGCAACCATGGGAGTGCTCCCGTGACCATGGTTGCTGTTAAGTATCCGAAACGTCGGACTTGTAAAAATCTTAATAAACCGCGATGAAATCCGTAAAAATTGTTTCATTATAACTCTGGGTCAATTTACCCAGTTTTGGTATCTCTTTATTTTTATGACGTTAAGGGTTCGGCCATCGTAAATCATATAGTATTTAAGGAATTTGTGAAAGCATGATTGTGATAATAAAATTTGTTATAATATAAATTGTTTTATACCTAAATAAAGAGTTTTTACTTTTTTGTGTCTATCTAACAACCTACCCTACTTTAACCTACCCTACATTGTTTTAGGGCTTAGCAAATCTATGAAATATAAAGCTTTGGCTCAATCTTTCAAGTTGAGCCGTCGCATACACATCTTATCTTATATAATATTATTATTATTAATTAAATGGGCAGATATTAATTATACCTTTGTCATTTCTAGTGACATAAACATACCACATAATATATATTAAACCCTATGATTAAACCTAATCGTTTGCCTAATATGTAATAAATTATACAGACACACTAAACTTCACCTACTGTATGTAGAGGTTGCAACAAGTAGGTATTGCATTAAAATTATTGAAATTATAATTAAAATAATACCTTATAATGATTAAATTGTATATAACTACACTAATATAATAGTGCCAAAAGATATTATTATAGTTCAATACACTAGAAAATATATATAGGACTACTTCATTAAGCGACAGACAATTTACTTAAAACTTAAAGATGACATCAACGTGTATCGCGCGATATAGCTGTAAACCTAATAGCATAGTATTTTAAATTCATTCATACACAACAGCGCCTGTTGACCAATGCCCACGGCTCGACTATGTACCGCCGACCCCGTAAGTGAGACGAAATAACAAAAATATACTGCACCCCCTCGCACGCTTCGCTGCGTTCTACTTTTAATAGTACAAAGTCCAAAGTGAGGAACTCGGGCTGCTGTCGTGTGTACGAAATCTAAATTTTCGCTGACCGCCTAAGCCCCCTTAACATCTTGTCTCAGGATAGGCAACACATAAATGAGTTGCCTGGGCTCGTTCCAGGTAAACTAGTTTATGTTCATGGGCGACGTCGACGACTTACCATCAGGTGGCACGTTTGTTAGTTTGCCTATCCAACTAACATTAAAAAAAAACATTAGTGAGAAATCACTGATCAGTTTCGTAATTTTATGGCTCACATTACCACTCTATCCGATTATATGCTCGATGACGCTATTATACTTCAAGAAAAGGGAGTTTAAGAAAAAAATACTTAATGGCACAACCACATATGTATATATTACATTTGAACATGCAATTAATATATTATATATTACATTTGAACAGTATTACCTGCCCCGGTAGTAAAGTCCCGGCGTCGGCGGGGGTGTTGTCGGAGTTACTAGGAGGAAGCCCGGTCAGCCCTTTCGAAGGAACCGGCCGGTCGCGAGGGGTGTCCTGAGTTAGTCAGATCCGGGATACTCCCCTTCAAGCGGCTGAAGGAAACTCGCAGTGGTTTTAGTGCAGTATACAAACACCGGTGTAGTGGAGAGCGCCGGGAGTTATATCCACGGGGACCACCTATCCCCTGAATGCGCAAAGCATTTCCACTGCGAAAAAAAAAAACTTACTACTAGGCTTGTTTGTTTCAATAATACCACCATTATATTGATGGTAGAAGGATATGGCATGATGATGATGACGCAAGATCACTATTATAAATTCTAATACAGAGTCGGAAGCCTCCGTGGCGCAATTGGCTAGCGCGTTCGGCTGTTAACCGAAAGGTTGGTGGTTCGAGCCCACCCGGGGGCGATGTTTTTATACATGATAGGCTTATACAGTATTTTGTCTCTTTCACTCGTTTGCAAAATGAAAGAGAGACAAATTACATAGCTCTTTTAGCTATAACAATTTTATGCAACGTTTATTTGTATGGGGGTAAGTATTTAACCTAGAATTAATACATATGAGGCATGAAGAGGCGTAATGAAAGCTTCAAATTAGGATTGCAATTTTAGAGTAATAGAGGGTGAGGAGTGTAGATAGGACAACCTCTGTGGTTCGATGGTTAGCGCGTTGGCGCTCAAGCCGGAGATAGCGGGTTCGAATCCCGCCAGGGAACAAAAAGTTTTCTGTGTTCCTGGGTCATGGATGTGTGATACTAATATTATAAAGCTAAATATAATATAAATACTAATATTATAAAGCTAAAGAGTTTGTTTGTTTGGGAGCGCTAATATCAGGAATTACTGGTCTGATTTGAAAAATTCTTTCAGTGCTAGATAGCCCATTTATCGAGGAAGGCTATGAGCTATATCATCACGCTGTGACTAACAGTAATTAAGTTGAGTAAGTTAACGCAGGCGAAGCTGCGGGCCTCGGAGGACAATGCGCAGCCTGCAGCTATACTCCGGAGTATGGCGACGTACGGTGTACCCATCGGGGCGGGTCACCGTACCGTGAGGAATAAGGCCCAGCTGCGCCTGGCGCAGCGAGTCATCGCAGTAAGAGTGATCCGGGGGTACCGTGCGGTTTCGTGGGCAGCAGCCACTGCCCTGGCCGGTGACCCCCCGTGGGAGCTCGCGGCGGAGGTTCTTGCTGAGACGCACTCCTATGTCTCGCATAGGAGGTCTCTTGGTGAGAGCCTTACGCTAGACGGGATCCTGCGGGTTTGGCTGTGCCGGACGGCCTGCAGGGAGCCGTTGACAGTCAGGATCTACCGGAAGATCCTGGCTGTATCCATAAGGATTTGCCTGCAATAAAATAAAAAAGGTGAAGCTGCGGGCAACAGCTAATATAAAAGTATTAAATATATTTCCGTTGTCTGGTACCCGTAACACCAGCTGTTCTTCTAGAACTTACCACGGGACCAGATTAACGTGGTGTAAAAGCGTCCATAGATATTATGAATATTATAGGAAGAATCCAAAAATATTTGTGCCTCAATAATATCACAATGTCTACAGTCTGATTGTCGAAGTATATTATTGTCGTGAAGCGGCAGGGGGGTTGGGGGGTGCAATGATCATTTTGCGGTATTTTTATCTGTCATCGTCAATCATCAGCGGTGGGAGATGCACCGTGCCGCGCTGCTGTCTGCATGTCCCGTTGGCTTTGCTGAATT
This sequence comes from Helleia helle, assembly GCA_963853865.1. Classification (NCBI taxonomy): domain Eukaryota; kingdom Metazoa; phylum Arthropoda; class Insecta; order Lepidoptera; family Lycaenidae; genus Helleia; species Helleia helle. The sequence continues at coordinate 8,328,128 of OY971436.1, forward strand.
TCGAAAAGAGGGACGGGCAGTGTGATTATTATTCGCGTAGATACTATCTATCTTACTTCTTAGGACAAGTTGTCTGTTCTAAACCCAGATTTTGTGCATTATAAGGTATTATTTTAATTATAATTTCAATAATTTTAATGCAATACCTACTTGTTGCAACCTCTACATACAGTAGGTGAAGTTTTGTGTGTCTGTATAATTTATTACATATTAGGCAAACGATTAGGTTTAATCATAGGGTTTAATACATATTATGTGGTATGTTTATGTCACTAGAAATGACAAAGGTATAATTAATATCTGCCCATTTAATTAATAATAATAATATTATATAAGATAAGATGTGTATGCGACGGCTCAACTTGAAAGATTGAGCCAAAGCTTTATATTTCATAGATTTGCTAAGCCCTAAAACAATGTGAGGGGGTTACGCCTCTAAAATCAGGAAGGCTGCCGGAACCATCAAGGAGATAATGGAGTCCCTGGTGGTCCGGACTTCAACTGAAGAGGCTCGCAAACTGCGAGCTGACAATTCCAGACTCCAGCGCGAGCTGGAGCTGGTAAGGGAGGAAGTTCGCGCCTATAGGCGCGAATTTGAAGAGAGCCGCAAGAAGGCGGCTCAAAGCGGTGGGGGCGTGTGGAACGAGGAGGCGATGCAGGCCGTCGCGAAAATGGTGGGCAATATGCTCGACGGCCGCCTGGCGGCCCTGCAGCTACCAGCCGCTCCACCCGTACGCCCTCCATTGGCGGGGGATAGTGGGGAGGTAGCGAAGGCCACCAGGGCCGCCATTGCGGCAGCGAAGGAAAAGGCGGCGGTTGCGGCCGTCAAGGAAACGGTGGTCGGACCGAGTCTGACCGAATTCCCTGCCTTGCCCAAAGCTTCAAAGGGTAAGGGCAAGGGTAAAGGGAAGGGGAAGGCCACAAGTGCCCCGGAGTGGACTGCATTTGGTCCCTCCACCTCGAAAGAGGCATACCCCGAAAAGAGGGCCGAAGAGGGGGCTAAGGCCCAACAAGAGGCGCGTCCGGTGGATACCTGGACGGAGGTTGTCCGCCGGAAACCGGCGGCAAAGAAACCGGCGGCGTCAGTGCCGCCAGCCAAAAAACCGGCGACCTCTGAGCCGCCGAAATCGAAGGAGGCTTTGAAGCCTAGGCTGGTGCTCCCGCGCTCCACGGCCGTAATTCTAAAGTTACGGCCGGAGGCAGCTGCAAAGGGGGCAACATATGGCTCGGTCTTCCTGAAGGCCGAGCAACAAATTAAGATGGAGGAGCTGGGCATTGGTCCGCTCCGGATTCGCCAATCAGCGACCGGGGCGCGGCTCATTGAGGTACCTGGCTCGACGAGCGGGGGTAAGGCGGACGCTCTCGCCGCCCGTCTTAAGGAGGTGCTCGCGGAGGAGGCGGAAGTGCTCAGGCCGGAGAAAAAGGCGGAGATGAGGGTCTCCGGCCTGAGCGACGCCGTCGATGCGGAGCGCCTGGGCACCGCCCTCGCAAGGGAGGGGGGCTGTAACCCGGGCCAGATTCACGCGCGGAACATCCGCACGGGACAAGTGGGCTCCGGTACAGCCCACATCGAAATTCCAGTGGCGGCGGCCAAGAGGTTACTGGAAGCCAGCAGTATTGCAGTGGGGTGGTGCCGTGTGCGCGTACACCTCCTGCAGGCGCGCCCGAGGCACTGTTTTCGGTGCCTTGGAATGGGGCATGTCGCTGGGGTGTGCGCGTGTGAGGTTGACCGCAGCAACCTCTGTTACCGCTGCGGTCAACCTGGCCACAAAGCTGCCGGCTGTTCGGCCGCCGCACGCTGTGCGGTGTGTGCGGATGCTGGAAGGCCGGCAGGCCACGTGATGGGGGGCATAGCTTGCAAGCCCCCATCTACCCGCGGGAAGTTCCCCTCCCAAGAGAAGGGGAACAATGTGGTTTCGGCAGACGCTGAGATGGCCGAGTAATGTCAAGGCATCTCAGCGTTCTCCAGGCGAACGTCAACCACTGCGCCGGGGCTCAGGACCTTTTCCTGCAGTCCATGGCGGAGTGGGGTGTTGACGTAGCGATCGTTGCCGAGCCGTACGCTGTGCCTTCTAGCCCAAACTGGGCGGGGGACACCGACGAATTGGTAGCGATCGTGGTGAGGCCTGGAGCTAGCGCCCCCCTCGCTGTGAAAGCGAGGGGCCGCGGGTACGTGGCGGCGGTTCGGGGAGAGGTTGCTTTCGTCGGAGTATACTTCTCACCGAACCGCGATTTGGCGGCCCTGGAACGGTTTCTCGACGTTCTAGGGCCGCTGGTGGGACAGCTAGCTCCCCTACAGGTGTTCGTGGCCGGGGATCTTAATGCCAAGTCCACGGCTTGGGGTAACCCGGTCACGAGCCCGAAAGGGAGGGAAGTAGAGGAGTGGGCGCTAGCTGCCGGACTGTCCCTGCTCAACAGAGGGGCAGTCCAGACGTGCGTGCGTTGGTCAGGAGGTTCCGTGGTGGACGTTACTTTCGCCACGCCGGCCATCGCACGCAGAGTGGAGGGTTGGAGGGTGGAGGCGGGAGTGGAGACTCTCTTGGACCACCGCTATATACGGTTCGAGGTGTCTCCGACTCCCGTCCATCCGGCGTCGTCGTCGTTGTCGACATCAAGGGGGCGAAACCAGTTTCCGCGTTGGGCGCTCACGAAGCTCGACCGGGAACTGGCAGAGGAGGCGGCAATCGTCTGCCGGTGGAGCCTCCCGCCGCTGTCGGAGCTTGGGGTGGACGAGGCGGCTGACCGGCTCTGCGACGCGTTCACTGCGGTCTGCGGAGCGGCCATGCCGCGTGTGAAACGTCCGCCCCCGCGGCGGGCGCTCTACTGGTGGTCGACTGAACTAGCCGACCTCCGGGCCACCTGCCAACGGGCAAGGAGGCAATATACCCGGAGCAGGCGGCGGCGCCCCCAGGATGTCAACAGAGACGACGGCCTGTACAGGGTCTACACTGACAAGGTCAAGACCCTGAAACAGGCCATCTGCCGAGCCAAGGAGGAGGCCTGGCTGGAGCTCGTTGATGGTCTCGATAGGGACCCCTGGGGCCGACCGTACAAATGGGCGCGGGACAAGCTCCGCGCCCAGTCGGCCCCTATTACCGAGACGCTCCAGCCGGGTCAACTGAGGAGGATTGTCGGGGAACTTTTCCCCGACACACCTGGGGGCTTCACGCCCCCCAGGATGGCTCGGCAGACGCCGGACGAGGAGGGTGTTCCGCCTACCGTGACGGAGGCTGAAATGGAGGCAGTTCTGACCCGCCTCCAGAGTAAGAAGAGGGCGCCGGGTCCAGATGGGGTGCACGGGAAGGTTCTGGCCCTTTCCCTAGAGCACCTCGGCGACAGCCTTCGGGAGCTGTTCGATCGCTGCCTGCGGTCCGGACAGTTCCCGAGGGCATGGAAGGAGGGTCGGCTCTGTCTGCTTCCGAAGGCAGGGCGACCCCCGGACTCGGCTTCGTCGATGCGACCGGTGGTGCTGCTGAACGAGGCTGGGAATGCTCTGGAGAGAGTCGTAGCTTCCCGGCTCGTTCAGCACCTGGAGGAGGGCCCGGGACCGGGACTCTCAGAGTCCCAATTTGGGTTCCGGGCACGCCGGTCGACCATCGATGCCCTCAAACGCCTGCGGGCGGTGACGGGTGAGGCGGAACGCAGAGGGGAGGTGGTGGTCGCGGTGTCCCTGGACATCGCGAACGCCTTCAACAGCCTCCCGCACAGTGTGATACGGGAGGCACTGAACTACTTTGGTGTGCCTCCCTATCTCGGGAGGCTGTTGGAGGCGTACCTCTCCGACAGGAGGGTGGGCTGCGAGAACCGGTGTGGGTCCGTAGAGTGGTGGCGAGTCAGCTGCGGTGTCCCGCAGGGATCGGTTCTTGGTCCGATCCTGTGGGACATCGGGTATGACTGGGTCCTGCGAGGCCGTCTCCTCCCCGGGATGGGTGTCATCTGCTATGCGGATGACACCCTCGTCTACGCCCGCGGACGAGACTACAAGGAGGCGGCGCGGCTGGTCGAGGTCGGGCTCGACCTCGTGATCAGCCGCATAGAGAGGTTAGGGCTTCGGGTCAGACCATCTAAGACCAAAGCCCTTCTCTTCCGCGGGACCGGGCGGAAAGGACCCCCACCGGGGGCTGCCCTCCAGATCGGAGGGGTGAGGATCAGGATGAGCCCCCATATTAAATATCTGGGGCTCATCCTTGACGGAGGATGGACCACACTTCGCACAGTTGGGTCCGAGGGTCATAAATACGGCGAGTGCGTTGGGCAGACTCCTCCCGAACCTCGGAGGACCCAGCGCCGCCTGCAGGCAGCTATACTCCGGTGTCTGCCGGAGTATGGCGACATACGGTGCTCCCATTTGGGCGGGTCACCTTACCGCGCGGAGTAGGGCCCAGTTGCGCTCAGCGCAGCGGGTCATCGCGGTAAGAGTGATTCGGGGGTATCGTACGATATCGTGGGCAGCAGCAACTGCCCTAGCCGGCGACCCCCCGTGGGAACTCGTGGCGGAAGTTCTTGCTGAGGTGCACTCCTATGTCTCGGATAGGAGGTCGCCGAGCGAGAGCCTGACGCTGGACGGGATCCTGCGGGTCCGCCGACTAGGGCAAGAGGCGTTAATGCTGAGGTGGGGAGAGGACCTGGCGTGGGAGCCGTATGGCAAACGCCTAACGGTTGCCCTGCGTCCGGTCCTAGAGCGGTGGATGCGCCGTAAGCGCAAACCCCTTACCTTCCGTCTGACACAGGTGCTCACTGGGCATGGTTGCTTTGGTGAGTACCTGTGCCGGACGGCCCGCAGGGAGCCGTTGGCAGTGTGTCACGATTGTGGCACGGCGGTGGACTCGGCCCAGCACACCCTCGAGGTGTGCCCGAGATGGGCGGCGCTGCGTCATGATCTGACATCGGTCATCGGAGGGGACTTGTCTCTGCCGAGTGTCATCCCCGCGATGCTCGGCGACGACGAGTCCTGGACGGCGATGGTCTCCTTCTGCGAGGCAGTAATGTCCCAGAAGGAGGCCGATGAGCGGGTGAGAGAGGAGGCCACCGACGAGGCCTCCCACCGCGGGCGACGAACGGGGGTGCGTAGGAGGCGCTACCTAATGCGCCTCCAGTAACGCCCCTGTGCTCGTGTCGGGCCCAGGATGGGGTTTTAACCTGGGTCCAGCTAGACACGACGTCGTCGGGGACTGCTAAAAGTATCGAATCAAACGAACAGCCGAGCAGTCCCCCTTTAGAGGAGGAGTCTGGCCTTTTCGCCGGGGCCAGCCTGTCGCCGAGGGTCCTGCGTTGCCTGCATGATCCGGGACTCTCATAAAAGGCGGCTGAGGGCACTTGCAGCGGTTTTAGTGGGTAACGCATCTCCAAGTGCGAACCCCACTCACGGCTAGGTTTAAAACTCACCCCGGTCCTAGTTATGGTTTGGTCTGCAAATTTCCGCTGCATTAAAAAAAAAAAAAAAAAAAAAAAGCCCTAAAACAATGTAGGGTAGGTTAAAGTAGGGTAGGTTGTTAGATAGACACAAAAAAGTAAAAACTCTTTATTTAGGTATAAAACAATTTATATTATAACAAATTTTATATTACATTATTATAACAACTTTTACGGATCCGTAAAAGGTTTTTTACATAAGGAGAGTGAAATTCACGTAAACATTATAAGTAAAACAATCAGTAATCATATATTTAATTTACTAAGCTAACACAGGTATTAAAACTTTTAAATTTTAAGCTCTTTCTTGGGCATCGGTGTCAGTAAAAGACATTTCTTTTGCCGGGGTCCGAGTCTTGAGGCCAACGGCTTTTTAACGACGCCTTATTGTGTCGGTTGATACCTGAAACAACAGTGAACATTTGATTATCTTTAAAAACAAGCTATTACTTATATTTGGATCTCTCACCCTGCTCGGTCATACTATAAAACAATACATTTATGACACTCATAGGGCAAAACAACCAACTCGCAACGTTTGTAATTATACAACCCAACGGTCAAAACATCTGCACACAATCATGCTTTCACAAATTCCTTAAATACTATATGATTTACGATGGCCGAACCCTTAACGTCATAAAAATAAAGAGATACCAAAACTGGGTAAATTGACCCAGAGTTATAATGAAACAATTTTTACGGATTTCATCGCGGTTTATTTAATGTTTAATATCAAGAGGCCCATCTGTCCGTTTCCCTATCCTATATCCAAGTAGCATGTATGCAAAAATAGTACACTAATATATGGCACATATACCTACCCCACCATGGTTCAAGCCTTTTTTTTTTTTTTCGTCTTGGCGGTGGGGCTCCGTAGCCTAAGGTGAACCCAGCACCATGGACGAAGCAAATTGAGCCGAGGGAGCTGCTTTTTGTACCCCTCTTATAAGAAGAGGGGAAAAAAGAGCAGGGGGACAAGGGGCGAGGATGGGAACCTCACCCTGTTGTACTGTACGTTGGGAGGGGTTGTTCCGTGGTGCGGGACGCCCCCTTTGCGGAGATGGCGTCTGTTCCTTGCGGGACTGACTAGCCGTCCAGATGCCCTGTTAGCTCAACCGATCCGGGACACCTCACCAAAGGCGGCATTGGTAGCAATCGCCGGGTTTTAGTAGGTAGAGCTGCGTCCACTTACCACTTTTTGGGTGTAGCGAATCCCACATACCCGTCTGGGGAGACCCACTTCCCAGTTGGGATGCCTCAGAGCATTTTCCGGCGTAAAAGATAAAAAAGAATAGTACATATACCTTTCAGATGAAAAAGACAGATACTTATAATATTAATATGGTTATTTATTAGAGCTATCACACCTTCAGACAAGCTGATTTTTAGTGGTCAATACACACCATCGACATCGAAAAGTTTACTGGTACTGACAGATTCATACATCCTGCCGAGAGATATCCAGATATCCGACGAGCTAGAAGGTCATCGTTTGTTGCCATAATTTTCAGGCTCAGAACTAGTATTTCTTATAGCCAGAAGCCAGTAGTTGGTGAGAGTTTCATGTCAGTAACTAGTTGTTGCCCGCAGCTTCGCCCGGTTACAAACAGACACTTCAATTTTATTTATTTCTAGTATAGATTACACTGACTATCCTTTTTCTGTGAATTGGGTAGCTTAAATGCACCCATGCAGACTGGCTGGCTACAACAAAACTGGCTAATGGCACTCATGCAGCACTCATGCAGGCACAAAGCGCAGAGAAGGCTTTGTAGACAGACTAATGGCGTTTACACAATGCATCCGATTTGAATCCGTAAAAAATTTGAATTCTCTTGACCCGTTGCCATACAAATAAAACTACGGCTACTTTGATTCGCCATTAATCATCTATGAAATGGATCTTCACGAAGGACGGAGAAATCGGATGAAGGAAACGGATCCAGTGCGTAATCTACAATACAAATAGTTATACGGTTATTACTTAATGCCGGCTTCATATTAGTGTAGTGTAACTAAGCCGTGAATTCGCATCGCAACATTAAAATAACTATTGGTACAACCGCGAACCTCGCGAAAACCATCTCTACATTTACGTTTCATTCACGTCTGTTCGCGGAACTTCGCCAGACTTCGCGGCACTAATGTGGAGTTGGCATTACGTATTTTGAATCGGGTGCAGGGCGAATATTGACCAAAAACATATCTTACACAAATATGTATGTAATGTAATATATAATGAATGTATAGTCAATTTTAAGTATGGTTTTGTGTAAAAATGTCGCCCCCGGGTGGGCTCGAACCACCAACCTTTCGGTTAACAGCCGAACGCGCTAGCCGATTGCGCCACGGAGGCTCATGGATGTATATTAGAATATACAATAGTATAGTATATTTTACAACTTTATTATTTTTCATCGTGTATCTAATGCTATATGCTATAATGGTTTTAAAAAAAGCCTGTAGGTAGGCTTAAAGTCTGTAGAAGTATCCTGTTATAGAATGTTCAGGATACCACTAATTATAATACAACAATCTTGGTCACGGAAGGACAGAAATCCAATAACCATGGTTGTAAAGAATCTTAAATTTCGGGCATGTAAGATACTTAAAAAACACAATAAGGGTGCGGCTCCACCGCGGCGCACAGGAGGCTACGCACGTTTGTCAAGTTTTGCTTTGCAAGAATATGTATGTGATTGTTTCCACTGCAAACCACGGACACGCTATGCACTATTTGTTATTATTTAGCAATTGACATTTTAACACGTGCGTAGCCTCTACGTGCGCCGCAGTGGGGCCGCGCCTTCAAATCCAAAAAAGTTGTTTCAGCTTTGCTATTTGATAACTAAAACATAAAAAGGACTTATTTAAATTACTAACACCACAATGATATCCAATAATGTCATGCCAGTAGTGCCAGTAGTGTAGTATAATACAAGTAATGCCAGTAATGTAGTATAATACAATGCCAGTCATGATATCCAATTTTTTTTCTTGTCGTAGTTTTACGCCTTCAGCCGGTTGAAGGGAATGATATGCAATCCATAAGTTAACCCTCTTTTTTTTTCTTTAACGCCGGGAAATGCTCTGAGGCATCCCGCGGGGGAGTGGGTCTCCCCACGCGGGTATGTGGGACTCCCTGCGCCCGACAGCTGGTAAATGGACGCAGCTCTACCCACTAAAACCCGGCGAGTGCCACCAATGCCGCCTTTGGTGAGGTGCCCCGGATCTAGAAAACAAACAGGGCACCTCGACGGCTAGTCAGTCCTGCAAGGGACCGACGCCACCTCCACAGAGGGGTTGTCCCGCACCACAGAACAACCCCTCCCAACGTCGGGACAGTACAATGGGGTGAGGTTCCCATCCTCACCCCTTGTCCCCTGCTCTTCTGTCCCCTCTTCTTATAAGAGGGGAACAAAGAGCACCCTCGGCCCAATTAGCTTCGCCCAAGGTGCACCGCTCACCCTAGGTTACTGAGCCCCACCGCCACGACAAGGCCTGAACCATGGTGGGGATCCGTAAATTAACCCTTCTTAGCTCTTGGTTCAAGTTCGGGTATCATTTATGCAGTGCCCAGTACTGACTTCACCAAGGGCACACGTGGTCCAGAGCCTTTCATGGGGTCCGAAATACCACATGTCTTCCATGGCCACATTATGGCCGTAACATAATATATAATAGAATGTATGTTTGTATTGTAATAATTAACCAGATCAAATTGATATATGGTATCATTATTCTTTCTTTTCCTTTCAAAAGGTACCCACATATTTGTGTGTATAAGGACACCAGCATGATCTAAGTCGACACTACCAGTATGTGACCGCTATCTTACTTATCTAGCTTACTATACTAATAATACCGGTGGGAGGGAAGCACTGTGCCGCGCTCCCGACTGCATGGGTACCACCATCTTGCTTATTTCTCCCGTGAAACAGCTTTGCTGTGTTTCGGAAAGAAGGGCGAGACAGGCAGTGTAAATACTGACACCGAGACTTAACATCTTATGTCTCAGGATAGGCAACACATAAATGAGTTGCCTGGGCTCGTTCCAGGTATACTAGTTTATGTTCATGGGCGACGTCGACCACTTACCATCAGGTGGTACGTTTGCCAGTTTGCCTATCCAACTAACATAAAAAAAAGATATTACTATGAAGCAATAAATTATTATTATTATCTCTGCTACCAAAGTAAAATAAAATTAAACATTAAGGGTGATTACTCGTCTTAAGATTTTTTGTAAACATTTCATAGATGTCTAATGACGGTCTGAGAAGATACCTATCGGTGGGAGAGTTGCGATGTACCGAACTCCCGGCTGTGTGGATATATCCTGTTATTTCTCCCGTGAATAAGCTTTGCTGTGTTTTGGAGAGAAGGGCAAGACAGGCAGTGTAATTACTGGCACCGAGACTTAAGGTTGAACTAGTCGATGGCGCGAACTCCAACAAAATGATTGCTATCTCACCTGACATAGTGCGCGAATATGTGTGAAATGTCCTTTTAGTAAAACAGTTATTATAGAAAAACTATTAATTGTATCTTTCAAAAATAAATTTATTTCAACTTTTGAATAACTAAACTATGTATGTACGGGCTTTATGTTTGAGCTTTTGTGTTCTGTTTACTATTTATTTTCGCCCAAAGTTGGGCTAAAATCAGTGTTAAAATACGAAAGTTTAGAAGCTTGTATTTAATGTATATTTTTTACAATTTTGGGTACATACACACATAGATAACGACGAGATCAATTTATATTATACTTAGTTTTTCATGGTCAACGTCAAACATTGTAGTAATTACTGTTCCGCGTTTGTATGGAAAGATGAGCGACTTGTGTAACCTTAACATCTTATGTCTCAGGATAGGTAACACAATGAGTTGCCTGGGCTACAGATTGCCTAGGGAGCTGCCCGGGAAAATTTGCTTATGTCCAATATTATATTCATTATTGTTGAGTTATTGAGTAATAAGCATCCATACACAAAACAATGTTAATAAGATTAAGATATTATTAGTGAGATAAACATATTAGTGTAATTATTGTAGCCGAAACCTAGAGCATTACTATTGTAAAACTTTTGTATTATGTGTTTAGGGTTGCCAAAAATAAAATAAACAAATGAACTTAAACGTATACATCAGAAACTATTGTTTGTTTATTAATAAATAGTAGATTCACAGAATACTTAATAGTTTTTATAAATACTAGGTGACTCACACCTGGAAGTGACCTCCCCTCAACTAACCATTGCGAGCACCTTCAGCCGCTTTTAAAGGGTCCTTTATCATTTTACATTTTTCTTTTGCATGCATTAATGCAGGCAACATAATCACCTTAGCGACAGGCTGGCCTGCCTGCTCGGCAGTCCCCGCGACGTCGTGTCATACTGAGCTTAAGTTCCCATCCTGAAGCCTGACACGAACACAGGGGAGTTACTGGAGGCGCATAAAGAGGTAGGAAAGAGGAGGAACTCACGCTCTCACAAACTCTTTCAACCGTTAATCTTGCTTATGATATAAGCCATCATCATCATCAGCTTCTATCCGTCCACTGCTATATAAGCAAATCGATGTAACAATGAAAAACTGTTTGTGAATTTTTGAGCCATATAAGGACAAAATAAAACAAATACGTTCTACTATTTATAACATTATTAAGACATTGCTGTCGTAAATAAACTTCTGTGTGTATTGAAATACTAATTTTGTTACAAACAATCATTAAACATAAAGGCAAAATAATATGATACGTGATATAATAGGAATTATTATAAAAAGGATAAATATTCCAAAATATTAACAGCGTTATTTCCCTAAAACTTGTTAAGAATAAGTATTTACTTATATTATTAAAATTAGATTTTATTCTCCCCACCATGGTTCAGGCCTTGATGTGGCGGTGGGGCACAGCAACAGGGGCCTAGGGTGAGCCCAGCACCTTGGGCGAAGCTAATTGAGCCGAAGGGGCTCTTTGTATCCCTCTAATAAGAAGAGGAGATAAAAGAGCAGGGGGCAAGGGACGAGGACGGGAATCTCACCCCATTCTACTGTTCCGACGTTGGTAGGGGTTGTTCTGTGGTGCGGCACAAACCGTCTGTGGAGGTGGCGTCGAACCCTTAGGGGACTTACTAGCCGTCGAAGTGCCCTGTTTGCTCATTAGATCCGGGGGCACCTCACCAAAGGCGGTATTGGTGGCACTCGCCGGGTTTTAGTGGGTAGAGCTGCACCCATTTACTAGCTTTCGGGCGCAGAGAGTCCAACATACCTGCGTGGGGAGACCTACTCCCCCGCGGGATGACTCAGAGCATTTCCCGGCGTTAAAGAAAAAAAAAGGTTTTAATCAAATTCTATGTATGTATTAATATCAAGTATCGCTAACAAACTCATGTAAAAACGATTTGTGAGTGACATCCCTAGCTCCAGAGAAAGATGTAAACAAAGTTATTAATAATGACAAAACAAACAATAAGTTAAAATATCGATAATTAACTAATTACGGTTTATATTTACTCTTGTTTAACTGATAATGGGCTTTAAGTTAAATATAAAAACATGGTTAGTGATTATCTAGTCAGTATACATTTAGTAATCAGATGACATCGATTAGGAATAGTCACTTTTTAAGTATTTCATTTTTACGGTTAGTGTATTGAATATCGCAAAAGAACTTCACGTGCTCCAAAATTCAGCTGCGAGAGGAAAGGCGTTGTGTTGTGACGTCACCAACACCGGTGCTGCTGAACGACCACGACCGCTCTAGGGTGACAAATAAGAATTATATGAATTTAGATGACGTGAGGTTTTAGTGAAGTTTTAAAGTGTGTGGAAGTGGAGTTTCTGGGTAAGTTTGTTATACTAATATTATATAATACTATCTGTTGCCCGCAGCTTCGTTAGTTAGCCCGCAGTTAACGTAGAAATACGTGCCCGGACTGATTTTTATTATTTTTATAGCCTATTTCACAAATAATGTTATTTTTATTGGTAGAAGAACTTTCAAAATCGATTCAGTAGATCCAGAGATTACCCCCTACAACCTCACAAACATTACCTCTTTATAACATTAGTACAGATAGTGTTAATTGTCAGTTTCAATGTAGGATGAAATCTTCGGAACTTATCAGATAAAAAAATCTTTCACCTTACTACTTACCTATTATTAGTGATTGCATATGCTATCAAATCATTAAAAATTGCAACAGAGTACGGGTGTAAATTAAAGTTAACACATAATAACAGTAAAATATATACCGACATTTTGGAAAGCTGCTTAATAGACTTATCTCTCTATTAAGCAGCTTTTCAAAATCAAGTGAGGATTTTAGCATTTTACCTTACATCATCAATACTAATGAATAAAATGCATAAAAGTTTTATTATAATATAATAAGTTCGCATTAGAAAACAATTTTATAAATTTAAATGTTCAAAGAAATATCTATCTCTACACATATTTCTCACATTATACTAAGTACTAATATTATAAGTTTATATAAGTGTATATTTGTTGCTCTTTCACGAAAAAAAAATGCCAGCGTACAAAGTACACATGTCAGAAGTGAAACTTATTAAGCAAACTAATTTTTAAACTCGTTTATATTTATACTAATATGTATTTATAATCTAAAGCTTTAAATTTCCGAGACCGAGACGTTCGCTATATCTCACTCTCTCTTTCGATCTTTCTCACTCGCTTGCTCCCTACTCTCACTCCATGGCTATGTGCTTCATGCCACGATCGCCCTTTCTCACTCTCTCTCAATCAGTCTCAATCACAATCTCCCTCTTCTTGGACAAAAACGGTGCACTTTTTCGTGACGTTTCATCTGTCAAAATTTTACCCTCATGTGCGCAAAGAAGTGTCACTTCAAAAACTACTGAACAGATTTTAATGAAACTTTACAATAACATATCTTACACATCAGAATAACATAAGCAACAATTTATCTCTAAACTCTCACGGGAATGGAAAGTATGCGGGTGAAACTGTGGGGTACTGCTAGTATAATTTAAACTAGCGATTTCCCGCGGTTTTAATTTAAACAGTTTCTGTGTCCGCTAACAAAATGTTTTATTGCATGTTTAAATACTACTAAATTAAGTAGAACCCATTCGATTTGTTTCTATCTAAATCGTTTGTATTCTACTTTATTTGGTATCATTTTTTTCGTCGATCGAAAGAGATATTTTATATATCTACTACACCAGAAGTTGTCCGTCCGTGGAGGCCCGGCGGATGTGAGACATATATTATGTTAATATTAAAAATCAGTATCAATAACAATCTATGACAAAGCATGGAATCACGTCATGATATCGTTACATCACTGCACTCGAGTTAATTTTACTGCACGCCGATAGCAGTTTCAGCTGGTGGCTCATCTAAGAAATTGCAGTTGTATGAGGACGCAAGTAGATTCTATCCAGCTTGTCTATTCCAAGCTGAATGTGGTCTACTTTCATCCACGCATAATTTTCCGGAGGCCATTTTGAAATAATTTAAATTTAGTACTTTATTAGATTTCTTCGTGATTACTGATTGTAAGCCTGTCTGTTGCGGGCGTAGGATTTTAATGAATGCTAAAGTTGGTCGACTTGAATCCTTGCTACAAGTTTGATAAATACTTTTTCTGAATTCAGATAGGTATAACTTGATAGGCTAAAAATCCTTCTAATTAGGGCTATAAGCCCAAAGTTTACTTAGACTAACGAATAAACATGCTTGTGATAGTAAGAGACACTAATTCCTTGTAAGTTGAAATGGCGTCGCTTTTTTTAATTATGTGTCGATTAAGAGATGTTGGAAAGGCCGTGAGTGAAGAAGAAAGAATGTTAAATGTGGTAGTGGTTTTAAGTAGGATCCATTCTATTCGTTCATAAACTCGAATCGTTTGTTTTTTACTTATATCTACGCCATTTTGTTGAATGTATACCTAAGTATGTGGTTTTTTTTCTTTTTCATATGATTTTATCTGATTTTCGCTTATTATATATGTATAAATCATTTTACTCTTCGTTTTGACCTTAATTTAAGCGTAAAATTTGTTAAGTAGTATCGGAATTAAGTAGAACCCATTCGATTTGTTAGTACTCAAATCCTATGTCTTCTACTTTACTCTGTGCTGTTTTCTATCTTCATGTTCTGAATTGCTTAAAATATCCTATATAGAAATTATTTAACACGAGATATTTACCATTTCATTTATATTTGGCATCGTCCATATCTTGTCCGCGTGAAAAACCTTGGTGCATTATGGCATATTATGTTTACATCAGATCGACTCATCTTATTGATGGTAACACCGAAATGCAAGATTGTGTCTTTAATTTCACTGATACTTTTTTCTTCTTCGGAAAATAGACATGCTGGTTGCAGAATAAGCAGGAATAGTAAAAATAATAATTATGTCCACACAGTCCCTTTCACGCGTAATTTAATTCAAATATAAGTACATAATATTATCATTACAAAAAATCTTTATTTAATTTTGATAAACCTTTTCAAGATAATAATTTGAATCAATTTGTGTAGACTATAATATAAGTCTTAGATGTATTTCAGTTTTTATTTTTGAAGTGAAACTTCTTTGCGTCCGTAACTTCCGTGCGATGAAACGTAACGAAAATGTGCAAAGTTTTTGTCTAAGAAGAGGGAGACAGTAATTAGGACCTATTGAGAGAGAGTGAGATAGAGCGAACGTCGCATCGCAAGTCTTGGAAATTTAAAGTTTTAGATTAGTATAAAATATATAAACGAGATTTAAAAATTAGTTTGCGAAATAAGTTTCACTTCTGTCATGTGTACTTTATACCCACGCACTTTTTTGTCCGGCACTTAATTTTCCTGGCCCGCGAAAACATATTTCAGTTAAACTTATTTCCGTTGGCGGCACTCTACAATCTTTTCGGGTTTCAGCTAGTTTGGTCGTAAGTAGATACCTTTCAGCTTGTTTCACTATCAAGCTGTTTGAGCTCTACTTTCGTTCACACATAGCATTTCTACAAAACATCTCACCAAAGTATAAAATCCATTGTCATTTTTGACCCTATCAATTAACGCCAGAACGATGAGTGTAGCGATTACGTGTGCAAAGTGGCTGGCTCTAGATGAAAAGAAAGATCAGGCTGAAGCGCCAGTTTATTAACTAGTACATATAATGCTTAAAGGCATATGATATGAAAGATGACGTCATCGCAATAAAGTATTTTTTGATATAACACCTGTTCTTAGGATAAACTAAATTAATAATTTTATTCGTGGTTCTTTTGCGTCTATCGTTTTGGCGTTTTTTGTCTAGTAGTGGACGGGAAGAGTTTGATAATGATGATGATGAGGAATGTGATGACGTTGATGTTTACTTTATCCTACTAATATTATTAACGCGAAAGTATATATGGATGTTTGTTACTCTTTCACAGAAACTACTGGATGTATCTTAATGAAACTTTACAACAACATCAAAATACCACATAGGTTATAATTTATCTCCGTTTTCCCACGGGAATGGAAAGTACGCGGGCGACACCGCGGAGCGCTGCTGTTTCTCAAACTGGAAAACCATAATCAGTCATAAGCCGAGATTTGGTCATTTTGTTAGTTTTTCACACAAAAACTACAGCATGTATTTTAATGAAACGTTATAATAATATAGCTTATACATCAGAAGAGCACATATACTAGGTATTATCTAATTATCCCACGGGAATGGGAAATACGCGGGTGAAACCCCGGGGCGCTGGTAATTTCTCATACTGTAATGAAGACTAAACTTTTGGTCATAAGGCAAGCAAGATTTGGTCATAATTTTAAGTACGTTCTGTCTGGCTACTGCAGCCTTAGCCTGATGGTACTTACTTATTGTAATGATCATTATTACTACGATTTATTTCAAAATTTTTGCAGCTGTTAAACGAGGGATAGAATAAATGTTTACTCAATTTAAGAGCGCATACAAAGAAACGTTTTTTACCCGACTGCAAGGAAAGGGTTATGTTTTTCGCACCTATCTTTGTTTGTAATATTATATATAATATCTTCCAAGCCACTCGATGGATATATAAGGATATGGATAGTATAAGGTATTGTTAAGCATAGACCATAGCGAGTTAAACAGTCGGGGCCCATAAATGAGATATTATAATAAGAAAAATCTTAAACATATTTTGTGTAAATATGATAAAAGATAAAAATGCAAGAAACAAATGTGTGGTTTACGCATTAAGATTCTCAATATATTACATTTTGTACTATTTAAAACGCATTATAGTACAAATGTCTATAGAAATAAAACATTTGAAGTGTCTGTTTGTAATTTAAAATTAACAGCTTTTTTACTAAATGCATATGAATATCGAATAGTATACGGTAGGTAGGTTGGTACGGTACGGTACTACATAAAAAAAACATATTTTTATGTCCGTCTGACAGTATGTCTTCTATTTCCGGCAAATCTCTGAAACGTCTGGATGGATGTTATTTGTTTTCTGCTATCTGTTATCTGTTATCTGCTATTTGTTATGCTATTTGTTTTTGTTATGATGAAGCCTAAAAGTTCATGGATTTTTAATTGAAACAATAATAGTTCCTGTGATATCCCAATGTGAAAAATGACACCGGACTTAAGTAGAACCCATTCGATTTGTTCACATTCAAATCGTTCGGGTTTTGTTTATATCTGTGTTATTTTTTTCGACGGGATTGTAACACTAAAAGGATATTCTACCCGCGGGGGAGGGGGACCCCCTAGCCGGGTATATGGGACTCACTGCTCCAGAAAGATGGTTTTTGGTGGTTGCTCCAGAAGGAAGTGGATTTATCCACTAAAACCCGGCGATTGCCACTAATGCCACCTTTGGTGAGGTGCCCCGGATCTGTTGAGCAACAGGGCACCTCGACGGCTAGTCAGTCCCCCAGGGGACAGACATCAACTCCACAGTGGGGTGGTCCTGGAGTACAGAACAACCACTCCCAACGTCAGGACAGTGCAATGGGGTGAGGTTCCCATCCTCGCCCCTTGTCCCCCCTGCTCTTTTATCCCCTCTTCTTATAAGAGGAATACAAAGAGCAGCTCTCTCGGTTCACTTGGCTTCGCCCAAGGTGCTGGGTTCACCTTAAGCTACTGAATCCCACCGCCACGACAAGGCTTGAACCATGGTGGGGGTACTTTACTGTCTGTATTTTTTTATAACATAGGAAGGCAAACGGGCAGTTGAAGCCTTTTGGTGACTATCGACGCCCATACACATCTGCACGACCAGAGATTAAGCAGATGTGTTGCCCTCCTTTTTCTTATCCCCCCTCCCCACCAATGGGCCTCCAGCAACTCACAAACTGCATTAAACGTGACAGTATAGCTGTCACTTGATGCTGGTGTTATGTGAGCGAGAGTTAGCACTCCGGTCGTGCCGGCTCAATTCGGCTGCAAAGCATCACGGCTAAATGTAAAATCGGAAATTCATAAACTATGTATATCTCAATTTAAAAAATCCTAATAAGAGTTGCGGGCAGCAACTAGTTGTATGTATGTAAGATTTTGCACATGCAAATATAAATCCCACTCGCTCCCAATTGTAGTCATAGGCGGTGTACAACGAGGAAGTTCTCACTTACCGTGTTACTGGCATAATGGATCTAGTCTAACCACCGACCTATACACCCTGGACTGGCCAAAGTTTATCAGCAAGTTGATACAAATCCATGGTCATATTAATAGTGGTGAAGTCCGGCTTTTTTCAACTGTCTAATTATAACGGTTCATGAGATACAGCCTGGTGACAGACAGACGGACATCGGCGTCTTAGTAATAGGGTTCCTGTTTCACTCTTTGGCTACAGAACTCTAAAAACCAGACAAGTGCTAGTCTGACTCGCGCGCTGAGAGTTATAAAAATATACGTAGTAGAGACTAGAGTAGAGCGTATAAAATATACGTAGTAGAGACTACTCTAGAGTAGAGCGTATAAAAATATACATAGTAGAGACTAGGGCAAAGCGTATAAAAATATACGTAGTAGAGACTAGAGTAGGCCGTATAAAATATACGTAGTAAAGACTAGAGTAGAGGGTATAAAATATACGTATATAGCTAGTAGTGACTAGAGTAGACCGTATAAAACATACGTAGTAGAGACTAGAGTAGACCGTATAAAATATACGTAGTAGAGACTAGAGTAGACCGTATAAAACATACGTAGTAGAGACTAGAGTAGAGCGTATAAAATATACGTAGTAGAGACTACTCTAGAGTAGAGCGTATAAAAATATACATAGTAGAGACTAGGGCAAAGCGTATAAAAATATACGTAGTAGAGACTAGAGTAGGCCGTATAAAATATACGTAGTAAAGACTAGAGTAGAGGGTATAAAATATACGTATATACCTAGTAGTGACTAGGTATATAGTATAAAACATACGTAGTAGAGACTAGAGTAGACCGTATAAAATATACGTAGTAGAGACTAGAGTAGACCGTATAAAACATACGTAGTAGAGACTAGAGTAGAGCGTATAAAAATATACATAGTAGAGACTAGGGCAAAGCGTATAAAAATATACGTAGTAGAGACTAGAGTAGACCGTATAAAACATACGTAGTAAAGACTAGAGTAGACCGTATAAAATATACGTAGTAGAGCGTATAAAATATACGTAGTAGAGACTAGAGAAAAGCGTATAAAATATTCGTAGTAGAGACTAGCGTAGAGCGTATAAAAAATTACAAAAATATATTTGACGACCTCTGTGGCTCAGTGGTAAGCGCGTTAGCGCTCAAGCCCGGAGGTTGCGGGTTCGAATCCCGCCAGGGAACAAAAAATATTTTCTGAGTTCCTGGGTCATGGATGTGTATTAAATATGTGTATTATATAATAAAAATCTTAAATATATGTATAGTATAAAAGAATTAAATATATTTCCGTTGCCTGGTACCCGTAACACAAGTTCCTCGAGAACTTACCACGGGACCAGATTGACGTGGTGTGAAAGCGTCCATAGATTATTATTATCATATTCAGTTTTTATGTAATGTGACAACAAATTAACTAATTTCAAATTTTTCCCTTTCACTTGTGTTGTGACACCTAGCTTAGTGCCAGATTTCATAATTTGTCTTTTAGAAAGCACCCTATAGGTTTTGGTGTCCCAGACCGACCTACTTTTTCATGGGCATTTGAAAAAATGAAACGCGAATTTCTTAGGTTACAATGAAATTTATTTTTCATTACGTTTTGTTTATGGTTAAGTGCTTATTAAGATTTTCACATGACCGAACTTTATACCGATCAAGATTATCTTTTGCGATGGGAGGACAGAGATGTTTATGAGTCTGCTTTATTATACGAGCGACGATGGTCTAGTGGGTACTATGGGCTCGGCCTTTATTATACGAGCGACGATGGTCTAGTGGGTACTATGGGCTCGGCCTTTATTATACGAGCGACGATGGTCTAGTGGGTACTATGGGCTCGGCCTTTATTATACGAGCGACGATGGTCTAGTGGGTACTATGGGCTCGGCCTTTATGATACGAGCGACGATGGTCTAGTGGGTACTATGGGCTCGGCCTTTATTATACGAGCGACGATGGTCTAGTGGGTACTATGGGCTCGGCCTTTATTATACGAGCGACGATGGTCTAGTGGGTACTATGGGCTCGGCCTTTATTATACGAGCGACGATGGTCTAGTGGGTACTATGGGCTCGGCCTTTATTATACGAGCGACGATGGTCTAGTGGGTACTATGGGCTCGGCCTTTATTATACGAGCGACGATGGTCTAGTGGGTACTATGGGCTCGGCCTTTATTATACGAGCGACGATGGTCTAGTGGGTACTATGGGCTCGGCCTTTATTATACGAGCGACGATGGTCTAGTGGGTACTATGGGCTCGGCCTTTATTATACGAGCGACGATGGTCTAGTGGGTACTATGGGCTCGGCCTTTATTATACGAGCGACGATGGTCTAGTGGGTACTATGGGCTCGGCCTTTATTATACGAGCGACGATGGTCTAGTGGGTACTATGGGCTCGGCCTTTATTATACGAGCGACGATGGTCTAGTGGGTACTATGGGCTCGGCCTTTATTATACGAGCGACGATGGTCTAGTGGGTACTATGGGCTCGGCCTTTATTATACGAGCGACGATGGTCTAGTGGGTACTATGGGCTCGGCCTTTATTATACGAGCGACGATGGTCTAGTGGGTACTATGGGCTCGGCCTTTATTATACGAGCGACGATGGTCTAGTGGGTACTATGGGCTCGGCCTTTATTATACGAGCGACGATGGTCTAGTGGGTACTATGGGCTCGGCCTTTATTATACGAGCGACGATGGTCTAGTGGGTACTATGGGCTCGGCCTTTATTATACGAGCGACGATGGTCTAGTGGGTACTATGGGCTCGGCCTTTATTATACGAGCGACGATGGTCTAGTGGGTACTATGGGCTCGGCCTTTATTATACGAGCGACGATGGTCTAGTGGGTACTATGGGCTCGGCCTTTATTATACGAGCGACGATGGTCTAGTGGGTACTATGGGCTCGGCCTTTAGAGTGAAAGCCGAGAGGTCCAGGCTCGATCATGACCCATATGATGCTCAGAAATGGGTTTTTCTAAATTTCTACGTGCACCTGAATATGAGAACATTGCTTGTTCACCGGTAAAGGAAACATCGTGAGGAAACCTGCATACCTGATGAGATTAAAAGTCTTTGAAGGTGTGTGAAGTTCACCAACCCTCATTGGGTCAGGGCATCGGTGAACTATGGCCCAAAACCCTCCTCACCTGATTTCGAGGAGCAGACCCATGCCCAGCAGTGGGACATAAAAGGGTTGATATTATTATATATTTTAGAAACATAACCACCGTCGTCAAATTAAACTATCTTACTATTTTCCTTGTGATTTGTGAAACAAACAAAAGGCTTAATAATTCAATAATAATCAGTAGGTACAGATAACCCAGTAAAGTTTCCACTATTTACAATAAAATATAGAGTCTTATTTGGATGTATTCGTTACAATGTATATAAAAGTGAGTTTTCTCTTCCCGTCCCGTCAACGTCGGGCTTGTAAATCTATAAAGATAACTAAAATTGGAGTGTCTGTTTGTAATAAATAACCGCTTTTTACCAAATGCATCTGGATATAAACACGGTGCATAATACTATTAATTTTTTTTTTCAAATTTTTGTCTGTCTGCCTGTCTGTTTGTTCCGGCTAATCTCTAAATTGGGTGGGCTGATTTTGACGGGATCTTCACTGGCAGATAGCAGATTTTATAAGGACTACTTAGGCTACCAAAATAACCAACATCGATCCGGATATGGCTGTAAATCTAAGTTATCGCGGGGGAAGCTGCGAGCAACAGCTTATAAGTCGCGATAAAATCCGTATAAAATTGTTTTATTATAATAAGTGGAATTCGCTTAAAACAGTAAGATTTTTCTACTTTTTATAACTAGCTGTTGCCCGCAGTTTCGCCAGTAATACCTTTTTTAGACATTAACCATATTATATAACCGGATAGAGTAGTAAGGTGAGCCATAAAAATCCGACACTGGTCAGTGACTGACGAAATAGTAATTCAACCAACCAGTGATCTGTATGTACGTCCCATCGGCTAATCATCCATCAAGAGCCATCAGTCGGCCAATCAGAGCGCAGAACCGGCGCAGCGACGCAGCACAAATTTGGCGGAATTTGTTTTCATACAAAACACATAAAGTTACCGCTCTATTCCGGTTATATGCTCGATTTTTTTACCAAATAGAGAAATATTATACATATTACTATATTCACCTATTCCAATATTCAATCGATCGTAAATCTTATATTATACAATTATTTTAAGAATGTAGATACTTAAAACAACACAAACCTTTAAAATGCTTGTCAACTGAGAAATTAAAACTAAGGTTAATTTAAGTCAATTTAAGAATACCCTCCATCCGGTAAACTATCGGTTAACGGAATAAGGAACTTCCGGTTTAATAAAGCTTTTACATGTTTTAAATTACCTTAACACTAGTCTGTGATACGGCTTTGTCTGTGTGAATATTAATTAGGCATAGTAATATAATAAATCTATTTTTTTGTTTGAACTCTCATCTTGAGAATTACTATTTGGATTTGAAAGTCTGCATTTGCTTTTGATAGTCAAATATTTGAGGTAGGTTATATTATAACCTACCTCGAAAAACCTATATCTTACTCTGATGGTATGTTAATGTAAAGTTTCATTAAAATCCATTCAGTCGTTTTTGAGTGAAAGAGGAACAAACATACATCCATACATTCATCCAAACTTTCGCGTTTATAATATTAGTAGGATAAACAGGAGTTTAAGTAAGATTTTAACAGAGATAAACAAAAGTTTACCAAACGCTAACGTTCCGCTTTTTTCGGAAGGGCTAGACTTTTCGGCCTAATGGCCTTTAAGCTCAAGCGGTACAGTAAATGAGCAGATGGCTCACTTAAGAAATATTCGAAAGGGGGACGCCCCGCTCCGCGCCCCGCAGGGGGCGCCGTTCATCGGGCGCGCTGCTCGGGAGAGCATCATTTGGACTAGTCAAATCCGATACGGTTGACGAATATTTTACGGTTGAATTTAACCTATCATCATGAGGGCCGGCCCCCATCCCTCCCTCTGTAGAGGGACGCGGGCCACGCGCGGTGCCCAAGCAATCTAGCGGTAGCGTAGTATTACCGCTGTTAGCGCGATCTGGGTTTGTGTCTAATCGTATCGGATTCGAAACCAAACGCTGGGGCTCCGATTGTGTAGGTGCAAGCATAGGGTGCAAGTACACGCCAATCTAAGGGTTAGAATTAAATTGTTAGTTTTCGAGGCCAAAAATTACCGTGCCTTTTCTAAGTTTATTACTGAAAATCAACTAACAGGGTTTCCAGAAGAAATAAGCAGTAAGAAATGAGATTTTCACACAAATGGACACCGCAAAAGCGATGTGCACACATACCTACTTTCGACATAAAATCAAAATCAGTATAATTTTGATGGAAATTAAAGTTTGTTTATTTGTTAGAACTCTCAACTCGCTAATTAATTAGCTCTGTTTTACGTGTTCCGTAACTTCTTATAAAATTTAACAAACTTGTAAAACTTATTACAGTATTTATGAAATAATAGAAAAGAGAAAAATATACAAATTTGCTCATTAATCTTAGAATTCTTATAATTAGAATAACTTATTTTTGTACCCGCGGGGGAGTGGGACTCCCACGAGGGTATGTGGGACTCGCTGCGCCCGAAACCTGGTAAGTGGACGCAGCTCTACCCACTAAAACCCGGCGAGTGCCACCAATGCCGCCGTTGGTGAGGTGCCCCGGATCTGTTGAGCAACCGGGGCACCTCGACGGCTCGTCAGTCCCGACCGACGCCACCTCCACAGCGGGTTGTCCCGTACCACAAAACAACCTCTCGCAACGTCGGGGCAGTACAATGGGGTGAGGTTCCCATCCTCGCCCCTTGCCTCTTTTAACCCTCTTCTAATAAGAGGGGTACAAGGAGCCCCCTCAGCTCAATTCACTTCGCCCAAGTTGCAGCAGCTCACCCTAGGCTACTGCGCCCCACCGCCACGACAAGGCCTGAACCATTGTGGGTTTCTAGACCTCACCTTCACCTTCTTTTTCAATGTCTGATTTCTTTTTCTTACCTATATTATTCTTACATAATAATCCCAATTTCCAAAAAGTTTCTTCTAGAAAATATCCATGGACCTTAAAATAGGAAACAGAAAAAGTAAACGTCAGCTTAAATAAAAGCCATATTATGATCATTTTATTTCAGTTTATAGTTTGATACAGGATCAAGTACAATAGCTGTCCCACCGGGCTCCATTCAATGAAATAAGTAGATAATGTGGGCACCACTATTTAAAGCTAATCAAAGTTAGTTAAGGAATAGTCTAAAACCGTGCGCCCGCGCGCGCAGTCCGCCATATTGGTTTCAGTTTCATTTCAAATATCGAATGCTACAGTCGTTCAAAGTGTTTGATGTTAAGCAGTGACATTTGTTGGATATATTTCTAAACGATGTGAGTTTTTTTTTATTGGATTATTGTAAGTTGAAATAAGGTTTATCCTTTTTATTTAAGTTAGTATATTATTATTTAAATAGGTAAATAATAAAAATAATATTTTATTACATATAAATTATACTCTGTACTATAAAATACAGGCCTGAATAAAAAATATAAAAAACACGCATTTTTTATATATTTTGAAAAGATTGTAAAGACCCTACATTGAAATGTCATCAAAGTTCACTATTTAATAATGCTGAAAAAATAATCACCTTCAGGTTTTTGCGTTTTTTTTTTGTGTTTAAGTAGTAGGTAAGCAGAGTGACGATGGTGGACGCTAAATGACTCAGTAGTACAAGTTAAGAGTTACTCATTATTCAACAGCACGGAATGACTGTTATTTTTCGCGGGCACACAGCAATACATTTCTTATAATAAAGCCTAGTGCGTCGCATAATCATCAGCTCTTCAAACGCACAGCTTATATTAACATTATTTTCTATACATAATATGCACTACTCATACTGAGCTATGTTTTAATTTAGCGTCTCTCTACACATGAAAGCATAGAGCTTACTCATAACTCTTAACTATATTTCATAGCGCTCCATAAACATACCTTAGACAACTTAACATTATAGCCATAAAACACTAATACGACAAGCACATGAAATACTATAAAAGGAAATGATGTGAATAAGGACAAAATTCATGTTCCATTCAGTTAACTATAACATTACGATAGGCGCCCCCCGCCCGTATGACGCTATGTCAGTATTTAGACCAACAGACACATCATATTGTGAATCATTAATAAATTCAATGCTAAACGGTCTTAAGTTCCCCTATGATCATGCGATGTTAATTGTGAGAATTACTTGATGGCTAATAATGTTTAATTACTCATAATTTTAAATATATTTCGTTAATTGGAAAAAAAAGTATGTATAATCTATGATCTTTGTCGCATGAGCCATAAATAATAATTCCAATTTCAAATTTATAATGGCGGGCGTAGAAATGAATATACATTTTGTGCTTTCAATGAACAAAATAACTTTGAAGAACTTCACTGTTCGCTGGGCGTTTGAGATAAAGTGGGGTGGTAACCTGACCTCAGATAATGGAGGGCGAATGTTAAAGAGGAATATTATAAAGAGATAATGTAATGCGACAGTATAATGAACTTACGACGCGAATAAACAGAGCTGTTATTTAGGACAATCACACGTCTTGTATTGTCTACACTTGGCCTTATATAATAAATTATGATAATTTATCTATCATATTATGTACAGTTTGGCAAAAAAGAGTATGACGTGGTGACAGGTGGAACTAAATATTTTACTAAATGGAAAGAATAAAAATCTATGATGTTGACAATACTTGGCCGACAAATACTAGATTTTCAGTAAAGCTTAGTGTTTCAAATTTATTTTTAACGATTTGATTAAATTATCTTACTGATTTTCCATATTGTGATGAGACCTAAGTGAAAGTGGCGCCATCATTTTTTCCATACTCTTTTTTGCCAAGCTGTAGGTATAATATTGTAAAGAAAACTAAAATACAAGGAACAGTTTTTTTTATGGATTGCGCCAAAATATTCCTCTTAAACTAGGTTTTATTTATGATAGACAAGATATTTGAAATAAAAAAAATTGTAAATATAATAGCAATGTCTAATAACCTTTCTTTCTTCTGTGCGTGTGTATGTCACTGAACTCCTCTTAAAAGGATGGACCGATTTTCATAATTTTGGTGTATGTTCAAGTGGATTCGAGCATGGTTTACATAACTCGGTCCACTACCAAATATTTTGTACCGGACAACGTAACGGGTCCGCTAGTCTATTATATTGGAAGGAAAACTACAATACAAGGAAACGATAAGAACGTGTCCTTAAATAACTGTTTCATGTAAAAATATTCCTCTTAGGCTCTAGATGTTAATTATAATGCGCAAACAAAATAGCCTCGTTGTTTGATAGAAATATATTTTAAATAAAAAAAAACTACTAAATATAGCAATATATATTATTAATATACCTACAAATCCAATAACCGCTTCAATTGAGTTGAAATTCGACAAGAAGAATAACTTTAAAAAGCAAAAAAAAAAACGTTATCAATCCGGGACTGTAAATCTAGCTTAGCTATTTCTCTACATATAAATTAAAAAATTCTATGTCAAAATTTTTTTTATTGCTAATATTTAATAAAAATAACAATAATAAATACAGATTCCCTTTCCTATTTTATGGAAAAAACAATAAAAAAAGTTTTTAGTATCTCTGTGATACAGTATGTTTTAAGTATTGGTGATTGGTCCAATTTCGTAAATTTTTTCGGTATGATGTCATTCGCTACGAATTCAATTTTAACCAGCTGAAGTCGTCCAACAAAGTAGCGCAATATTTCATCATCATCATCAGCCTTAATCCGTCCACTGCTGAACATAGGCCTTGAATGAACGCCAAGCCGACTGATCCCTTGCCGATCGCGCGATGTTTACCGAGATTTAGCAATGAAAAGTATAATTTGTATCGATTTTTATCGGTTGATCGGTGAAAGTAGCTTTGCAACAAAAACATGCCAAAAATCTCCTCCATGAAAAAACACAGAGATGTGCCAACTTTCATAATGTTCGGTAAAACGGTCAGAGTTTATCGATTTCACTAATTTTTTTATACATAGATAACATGTAGATATTATGTCACTTCAATTTATTTGGCACAAATAAAGATGATAGCAACATTAGCAACAATTATCTAATAAGATATTTATAGTTTGGTATATACGCAAATTCCATTTTACTATTTTCCGGATTTGTATAGAGCTGTTTAAAATTTTCCGTTGGGAGTGATGCACTATGCCGCACTCCCGTCTGCTTGGGTACCACCATCCTGCTTGTTTCTCCCGTGTAACAGTTTTCCTGTGTTTCGGAGAGATGGGCAGGACAAACACTGTCTGATTAGACAAAAGATGTTAGGTCCCCGAAACAGAGATCTTAGATGTTAGGATAAGGCTAAGATGTTATGTCTAATGATAAGCAACACTTAAATGAGTTGCCTGAGCTAGTCGTTGGTGACGCTAACCACTTACCACCAAGTGGCTCGTCTGCCCATTTGTCTATCCAATTATAATTAAGAAAATAGATATTTTTCAAAAGTCACAGAACTTATAAGTGCTGAAAAATATCCGAAGCTTTAATGTAAACATAATAAAACTAGTTTTAATTACGTAGATCTTCCCAATTTTAAGCGGGCCATTTTAAGTAACCATGAAAACGTCGTAAAAACCGAATGATACTGGCAAACCGATGACTTTTTATCTGTGGAAGTAAAAAAATATATAAAATTCGAATTACAAACGGCCGATGCTCCCGAAAACGCTTGGTCATTCATCCCAACGCCATATGGACAATCACGTAACAAATATTCTTTAGACTTGACACGTTTTTTATTTGCATAATCAAATGCATGTAATTGTAGTACAGAACAGAAATATTTTACATTAGAAGTTCTATTAAAACTTTATTTTATACTGAAACATTAGTAATAGTAGGTATTTTTAATGCTACTTTGTAATATTTAATCTCGAAAACTAAAATCTTCTTACTATAGCTATAAAACGCCAAACGCGTTCAAACAAACAAACTTCAGTTGTAACTTGTAAGATATAGATATAATGTATATTTCGTATATAATATCGAGTATTTATATATTTTATGTATTTAGCATTCCAGAAATAGTTTTCTGTAAGATTATTTTTATTGTTAGTATATAGCTTTCTTGCTAATATGGATAAGAGTTCTGTGCGGTTTTTACATCTCCACAAATAAGACAAATCTATTTTTAGAAGGCAAGTTTTAAATATAAAAAAAATAACTGATATATAATATATTTGACTAACATACAATATTAGTCTCCAAGATATAAAAGTTTTCTTCAATAAAAATAATACTAAAGGACCATTTATACGAGAATTTTAAATGACTCTACTAATAGAGCAATTGAAGGTATTTAAATCTCGCTTATCCAATTACTGTTCGTATAGGATATTGTCAGGTCTGTACGTTCGTAACTCTGCGCGGATGTAACCAATTGAGTTATTAATTGAAGACAAACTTACACTTCACAAGTGCTCATGTCATCTGCTCGTATGATGTTACACATACTCTATATTATGTTCCTTAAGGTTCTTAAGTTCCACAAGTTTAATAAGTTCCACGAGATTCATAAGTTCCACAAATTTCATACGTTTCAAGAGATTCGTTAGGTCTAAAAGTTTAATAAGTTTCAAGAGATTCATAAGTTCCACAAGTTTCATAAGTTCCACAAATTTCATACGTTTCAAGAGATTCGTTAGGTCTAAAAGTTTAATAAGTTTCAAGAGATTCATAAGTTCCACAAGTTTCATAAGTTCCAAAATCTATTTATTCATTGTCTACATTATTTATTTGGTTGAAATTAAGAAAGAAAGAAAGAAAGAAAAATTTATTTGTGAAAACTACATACACACACGATTAATATTTAATTTTTTAATTAATAAAAAAACTTGTAGTAACACAAAACGGTTTTCAGCCGTTTCATATCGTAATGATGTCGTCGACTGACTCACATGATTTGCGAAGAGAGATACCTTAGACCTACCATTAATTATAGGCGATCTGGGAAGATCCAGAGCTCCGGAATAGGGTTTATATTTAGTGCCAGAACTGAAAGGAATCAATCTCTTTTAGTAATAGGAACCTTTTGAATTCCCAAGATGATCTATGCACCTGCATGCATGAGGAGACTAAAATTCTGTGTGTGAACTATGGCCCAACACTCTCCACCCTCCTAGCCTGATTCCGAAGAGGAGACCCGTGCCGCTGGGCACAAAAAAAATGTTCTCCACATGTGTGATCCTAGAATTGACATTTCTTATATCTCATAGTCCATTTACAGCTTCATCTAAATCTAAACAATACGAGACACGACAATGTCGGGTCGCTTTTGATATCTGAATTCGCAGTAATACTACAATTACTTTTAATAAATGGTGACATTAGTTCTGCACAAAAGATGTAGTCATTTCATTCGGTTCAAAAGGCAAGTCGTCTTAACATTCAAACTG
Source organism: Helleia helle (assembly GCA_963853865.1). Lineage (NCBI taxonomy): Eukaryota > Metazoa > Arthropoda > Insecta > Lepidoptera > Lycaenidae > Helleia > Helleia helle. Next base: position 8,357,716 of record OY971436.1, read on the forward strand.
GCCTATGCTCAATTGTGTTATAGCTGATAATACTTCCCTGGTGGAAGGGTTGTGCTTGGGCTTCACTCTCGTCTGCAGGAGGACCATCATCTTACTTGTTTCTTATGGAAGACAGCTTTCCTGTATTTTGGAGAGAAGGCAGGATAGGTAATGTTCCACCATGGTTCAAGCCTTATCGTGGTGGTGGGGCTCAGTAGCCTAGGGTGAGCCCAACATCTTGGGCGAAGCGAATTGAGCCGAGGAGGCTCTTTGTACCCCTGTTATAAGAAGAGGGGACAAAAGAGCATTGGGCAAGGGGCAAGGACGGGCACCTCACCCCATTGTACTGTCCCGACGTTAGGAGGGCTTGTTCTGTGGTGCGGAACAACTCCTCTGTGGAGGTGGCGTCGGTCCCTTAGGGAATGACTAGCTGAAGAGGTGCCCTGTATGCTCAACAGATCTGGGGCACTTCACCAAAGGTGGCATTGGTGGCATTCGCCGGGTTTTAGTGGGTAGTGAGTAAAGCTACGTCACTTACCAGCTTTCGGACGCATCGAGTCCCACATATCCGCCTGGGGAGACCCAGAGCATTACCCGGCGTTAAAGAAAAAAAACGATAGGTAATGTAATTGTGTGCCAACATCACCATCTCACGTTTTTAGATAGACAGCTCATAAATTAGTTTTTTTTGGCTAGTTCCGAGTTTGTGTTCATATGCGACGTTAGCCCCTTACGCGAATTCCTTTGCCTATTAATATTTGTTTTAACCATTTATGCTCATTATTTCAATTTGTAGGCGCTAAACAAATTATTAGAATTAAGTCTAGAAAATTCTTCAGCCTTACAGCCCACATTTTCGCCCGTGGTGACTGATTAACAGCAGTATTCGGCCTGATGATTATTATTTTAATAGCCTATGTCACTCGGTGATAACATATAATTATATTGTTTGTACTATTGAAAAAAATATGAATCGGTTAATAGTTTCGACAGTTACCTCCTACATACAAACTCATAAATATTACCTGTAGTATAGATATCTACTAATATACTATCGTCAGGACACATGTAAAAGCGCAGCCACATTCGAGTGTTTATAAGAATATAGAAAAATAACAAAATAAAAGAACTTATACTGGATAGCTAGACGGATTGCTCTTTCAAACATGATTAAATATCAATATTTATTGGATGACGTATGTTAGGTATATTGTGGTTACTACATGGGATCGGATGACGTTTAAAATACAGATTAACTATGCGTCACTTTGACATAATATATTATGTAGTCTGTATGTTAATAATGCACTTGCCACATCCGCGTGTAATTGTTAGCCAGACATGTTTATTTAGAATGACGTACATGGTTTGCCCTATATTTATATTAAGGAAAGCTATATTTATATTAATTTGTAACCTTTCAAATTAATCATCCATTGTATAGATAGAAATTAAATATGGTCCTAGCATAGAGCCCTGTGGTACTCTTACATAGTATCTGTTGTTTTTAAGCGACGGCTGATAAACATGTTGACACTCACTCTAGAGTTAAGTGAAACTAAAAATAGACTATAAGAGTAACAAACAAGAACTTTCTATTTGTGTGTGTACTATCATCTATTTACTTTCGTTTTCGTTGTTTGTATTCGCATTCCTATATTATAAAGTTTAAAGCATCTTGTTGAAGTGGACTAATTAAAATCTGCTAATAACTTTAGTTTTATATTTATTATTTGTGTGTGTGTGTTTGTGTGTGTGTCGTTTGCCAATAACGCACATGGAAAAAAACGAGAGGACTATCATTAATGAGTGAATTGCCCTGTAGCTTGAGACGTGTATTTCAGGTCATTGCCTGGCCTTGGTTATGCCAGTAGAGAATGTACTAAAATATATACTTTACTGTTTAAGTTATTTTATGTTCTGATTTTTATTCATTGGCTTCTCTTCTTCCTTTATTAGTTATAAGCTTTGTTTAAACATAGTTCCTTCCACGACATATTATATTCACAAACAATAAAATCGCTTGCCCTGAAACAGTGAAACAGTTGTAAAATGTTACTGCTCTTTAGTCTAATTCGATAAATTACTGTGATGTAGGTACATTTTGGGTATTTTTGCCTATTTACACAAAAATATAATAATAATTTTTGTATAATCACATGAGAAAAAAAAATAGGTTTGATTTCATACATAATTTCTGTATGTAGTGTACCTAGGAGCCTAGAAATATTGGAATAAACTTCCTTTATTATTTCTGACAAAAACAGATTCTGCTATTACGACTTTATTCCCCGGGGCAAACGAAATTTCTAGTAGCTTATTTATATGAGATAATTTGTGATTCTCAAATAATTATGTGTTTATTTCACTGCTGAAGTTGGTCTTCAAAAATTTCAAACTATTAACAATACACCGTACACGAAACGCTGGAGACACAGTTTGACGTTTATATGACGTGGACTTGCGACACCGCACGCGAGCCGCTGGAGACGCAGATTGTAGTTTGATTTATTTATATAACTAAGGATTATTATGCAATATTTGTTTTTCAAATTGTGTTGCTTCTAAATTATGACATGCGGCCATTTTGTGCGCCGTTTAAATTGTATAGGTTGTTATAATCTTGTACAGACTGTATTATTTAACGCCGTGAGGGTAGGGCTGTGCCGCGCTCCTAGCTGCATGGGTACCACCATCTTGCTTGTTTCTCCCGTGAAACAGCTTTGCTGTGTTTCGGAGAGAAGGGCAAGACAGGCAGTGTAATTACTGGCACCGAGACTTAGCATCTTATGTCTCAGGATAGGCAACACATAAATGAGTTGCCTGGGCTCGTTCCAGGTAAACTAGTTTATGTTCATGAGCGACGTCGACCACTTACCATCAGGTGGCACGTTTGCTAGTTTGGCTATTCAACTAACATAAAAAAAATATAGGTATTTGAATTTAATTGTTTTGTTTTCACACCTATCGGCAGTCCCAGTTACTGGTTGTTTTTTTTTATTAATAATGAATTTAGATTTGTAATTTGTAGTAGATGTTAATTGTGTTAGTATATTCTATATTATCATATACTAATGCCATAGTTTTTACATTGCATTGTAATATGTTCCACGATTTAGTGTTATGGTGACCTTCGTTGAAATCAGAAGAAGAAAAAGCTAAATCTTATTCCTAAGTACTAGTGCCGCAGGAGTGCATTATTTATATCTCCTGCTGCTTAAGTGCTTATCAATAGATTTAGTGTAACTACGAAGAACAATGAAGGAGAATCTTCAAATATAATTACCATCTCGATGATCAGAAATGTACGACAGCCGTAGCTTCAAGTAATTTCCTGGAAGAAACGGAAACAGCTATCAAACGGCAGTATTTCTCAACTGGACTTAGCGACCATAAGAAAAGAAGATACTCGTATTTGGAAGTCCCAACAAAATATCCTCTTGAGTCCAGGTTCCAGGGTGAAGTGAAGAGAATCGACGAACAAAAACGGTGGAACTAATCTTTTCAAATATTAGGATGATTTTGACGACCTCTGTGGCTCAGTGGTAAGCGCGTTGGCGCTCAAGCCGGAGGTTGCGGGTTCGAATCCCGCCAGGGAACAAAAATATTTTCTGTGTTCCTGGGTCATGGATGTGTATTAAATATATTGTGTATTATATAATAAAAATCTTAAATATAAGTATAGTATAGTATTAAATAGATTTCCGTAGTCTGGTACCCGTAACACAATTTCTTCCAGAACTTACCACGGAACCACATTGACGTGGTGTAAAAGCGTCCATAGATATTATTATTAATAAGTAATATTCTAAAACAATTTTTGCATGCTACTCAGGAACGCTTGGGAGGAACGCTCTATTCCCAAGGATCTTTCATATTGATCTCTTTTATTTTATACTAGCTGTTGCTTGCAGCTTCGCCCGCGTTACTCAACTCCTATAAGTCACAGCGTGATGATATATAGCCTAAAGCCTTCCTCGATAAATGGGCTGTCTAACACTGAAATAATTTTTCAAATCGGACCAGTAGTTCCGGAGATTAGCGCGTTCAAACAAACAAACAAACTCTTCAGCTTTATAATATTAGTATAGATTTTGTAATAAATATACAAAAGACAATATTTACGGAGGACTGAACTGAAGTCCTTCCATAAACATGGCTGCTGTTCCGAAAGTGCCGTTCTGAAAGTATCCGAAACGTCGGTCATGTAAAAAACTTGATAAACCGCAATAAAATCTGTGAAAATTGACTCATTATAATGGAAGAAATTTGCGTAAACATTAGGAAACAAAAACATTTTACAAACAATTAAAACCGACTTCAAAAATACTAAACTAAAAAGTAATAAAATAACAGTTTCTTTAATGTTTGTGCTTACAACATACAATCAACTTAATCTTCTACTAATGTACAAACTTTGCGTTTACCACGTCATTATAGTTACTTTTGGAGTCGGTGTCAGCCAAGGTAGGTAATGTACAGCAACAAATACGACACCGACTCCAAAAGTAACTATAATGACGTGGTAAACGCAAAGTTTGTGTACATTAGTAGAAGATTAAGTTGATTGTATGTTGTAAGCACAAACATTAAAGGAACTGTTATTTTATTACTTTTTAGTTTAGTATTTTTGAAGTCGGTTTTAATTTTTTGTAAAATATTTTTATTTCTTAATTTTTAGTGATTCCGAAATTCGTCGTCTTAGCGTTCATTGAAGGAGGCATGTTCAGCAGTGGATGGATAAAGGATGATGATGATGATGGTGATGATGATGATGATGATTACGATGACCGCGACATGCTATGGTGTGCTACCAAAGCATCCTATACAATTGTTACATCGACACGTAATAAAATAATCATATCATCAAGGTAAACAAAACCAACTAAATAGGCATTATTGGGAATAACTAAAAAACGGCTTGTCAGATCTTAATAAAATTGATATGGGACCAAATTGGAAACACCAGCTTTCAAACAAAAAAATAACCATCGAAATCCATTCACAAACGGCGGAGATATCGTGTCACATACATACAAAAAAAAATACATACAGACGAATTGAGAACCTCCTTTTTTTTGAAGTCGGTTAAAAATATATGGACATTCAATCGAATATGGACAAAAAGGTCCTTATCTTCTGAGCTAGTGCCGCCATTTTGAATAGGGTAGGGTCCTCTATACTAAGGTCAATACCAGGAATTGATAATTAGTTATCAGAAGTCAGAGTTGACTCTGAGTTACATTCAACTGCAGTTTCATTACTATAACTTTTAATAAGGAATTTATTTCATACTCCTTTTTTTAAATGTTTGTAGGTTCTTGTATTTTTATATATTATATATTTCTGACATGTCATCTATATACATTTATAGTACCTTAATAATATCTATGGACGCTTTTTACACCACGTCAATCTGGTCCCGTGGTAAGTTCTAGAAGAACTAGTGTTACGGGTACCAGACAACAGAAATATGTCTAATACTTTTATACTAAACATACATTTAAGATTTTTATTATGTAATACATATATTTAATAAACATCCATGGCCCAAGAACACAGAAAACTTTATGTTCCCTGGCGGGATTCGAACCCTCTACGTCCGACTTGAGCGGCAACGCGCTAACCTAACCTAACCTAACCATTAAGCTACAGAGGTCGTCAAAGCCCTAAGCTTACGTTCTGCGAGTTGTTTATGCTTGATATAGGAAGGTTGTAGCACGGAATAAAAATGTAAGTATGGCTCCCAAGGATCAGGAACTTCCGAGTATAAATTTGGGTACAAATCTAATGAACCGCGTTAATATTCGTAAAAAATATTTGATTACAATAATTGAAATTCGCGTAAACGATGATAATTATGTATTCTTGTTTAATTAAGGGCCCCTTCTCCCAAAACTATAGGTATTTAACGCACCGAATCGCTTTGCACTTGCGTTGCGCGGGAGATGTCATTATATGAACTCCGCAGGCTAATTACGTATCTTGAAATTACAAGCAACAGGCAAAAATTGCACAATATCTGCTGTCAAAATCATATTTTGTATTACCTATTAGCAACGCGACAGCAACAAGCTCAAATAATCGACCGCAACGCCATCTGCAAAGCGACAGCGACCGAGGAACTAAAAATGCATTTTTTGGTATGTTTGGCTGACGGTTTGGTATTACGTAAACTATTTAGCAGCCCGCGACAGCAGATTGAAATGTCAAACAGCGATTTTTTAACAACAACTAAAGTAGTGTCTGCAAGCCTGTTGCTATTCGTCTGCTTACTATATAAACTGTTTAAAATACTTGGTTAGTGATCGAAAAAGACTGTTAGAGACATTTTAGGCGTAATATTATCTTGTGTGACTATTATTGAACTTACCCTATTCGATTTTAAGTGGCAGTGTTATTGAAAAAGAAACTATAATAAAGAAACTATAATTTTAAAACAATGGCTCGTGCACTTCTTTTGATGGTTGCATTAGAGGCTGAGGAGATAAGACAGGAGACCAGGAGCACAGCCTCACTGAGACGTCGACTACGTGAGGAAGCCAAAGCATTCAACTTGTCCGACTGGGAATTTCAAACTCTTAACAGACATTCAAAGGATTTTAACTTATGAAATTAAATTGATCTAAGTACTATATAAAAGTCAAGAGTTTTGCGACTTAACAGTAGGATTCCTGCCGGCCTACTCTTGACTGCAATTCCAATCTCACAACAATATGAATTCAATCCGAATATATTGGTACTCTTGAACAAATCGAGTTTACGATTGATTTTGAAATTGGAAGCGATGACCGATGTGATGTGTATAATAAAATATAATACCAAAATAAAATTCAACACAATATGATGTTCTATGTTTTTTTTTAATTAAAATATGTCTCCAATAATGAATTATTATCTTTTATAATGTACCTAGTTCCTTAAATTAAACCTAAACTTATTTTGTAAAGCATTAAACGGCAAATAAATTATACATTCTGGCATAATGTGTATTGCTGTTATAAAAAAATCTTACGTGCAATTTTGAATAGACATCAAATTTCAAAATAGCTCAAAACAAAGTAAACAAAAAAATTAGAAATCATCTTCTTTCTTAATTTACCAGTAATGTTGGTGCCAAGGCTTTCCAAAATAACACCTCAAGTTCTGACAGACCACATACAAATTATTATTGTTATGTATTTTAGTGATTGGTCTTATTGAAAATGAGGTATTTTACTCATAAACAGAGGCTTAATTTGTTTACAGAATACTGTGATTTATTTAAATATTGCTACCTTGGGTTAAAAGATAATAAAAGACTGATTGTTACTAAGTATTTTAGTACTTATTTTTATAATACCGTGATTGTAGGTATGATTACCATATCAATCAATGACCAAAAATTTAATATACACATGGAAATAAAAACTGTGTTACATTTAAATATTAAAAGCTAAATATTGTGATTTATTTAAATATTGCTACCTTAGGTTAAAAGAGAATAAAAGGGTTATTGTCAAGTATTTTAGTTACTTACTTATTTTTATAAATACTGTGATTGTAATATTGATTATATCAATCAATGACCAAAAATATAGAATATAGTTAAAAAAAACAAATAATAGTTTAACAAGAGTTTAATGAAAACATTAAAAACACTTATAGCTATTATAGCAGCCTATTATAGCTCACGCACACTAACTCTGGAAGTTCCTGCCTACTTGTTTCCTGGGTGCTGTCTGTGCTACTAAGTAGGTGGTATGGTATCCTCACTGTCTTTTTGACTCAAGCTTGCTTCATTACAAATGTTGTGTAAAACACAACAAGCATTTATAATTCTAATAACTGTGTCCAGATGATAGAGAAGGACCCTGTGACCTAGGAGACATTGCCACCTATACTTCAGAACACCCATAGTATGCTTTACTGTATAGTGTCCCACACAATTAAATTTGGTGTAGTGTTCTTCAGGTGAGCCAGCCGGAGCATCCAAATATGTTTCATCACAATAGTTCTTTGGGCATAGCCCGAGTCTCCTAAAACATAATAAATAATTATTGCATTATAATATTCATGTATGAAACAAATGCTCACTCTAAGTTAAAATCATAACTTAGACTTAACAAGTGAATAAACAACTTCCCCAAAATTTAAAAAGGAAAGAACACATTCTAAGATTCCTTTATAATTTTTATGTTATTTGCCAATTTAAAGGTATTATGACTTCTTATACTGTGGTATTACTAAAAGAATATTATATCTATTAAAATATATAATTAATTTGTTTAAATTGTATAATATATTATATCAATATAATACCTATATACAATTTAAAGGTATTTAAAGGTTATTAAAACTAACTTATACAATTACAGAATCCAAGAGTCAACTTATATTTAAAACATTCCTTAAGTGAAATCCATTCTATTATAAAACCTCTCATTTTGGGCTGGACGTATGAGAGCCATATGAATACCAACAATAGCACTTACTATGTCATATGGAAGTTTTCATAAAATCTGAAATTAATGCAAATATTATTATGTAGCTCAATAAGTCAAATAGATTATTATAATTAGCACTTATTTTATTTATATTAATAGATAGGTATCACATAATATGAAGAACAATGTAGAACCAATCAATAATAAAATAATTTGAGATATATTTTTCAAGTATCCTACATATGCATTGAACTATTATTACTGTAGTAATTACAACTCACTGTACATAGGCCGTAAATAAAGAGAAAAGATGAACTATAGAAGAGGTTAGATATTTCTATTGACATACCTTATAACCCGCAGATACTAGATAGTAGATACAAATCCAAATCGCTATGAATAACTTCAAAGCTCCTTGCTGAGGCGATAATATCTCTTAAACTCCTCATCACATTAAATTTCACTGTAATTGTGCGCTATTGTAGCATATTTTCGATCCCAATCCTAAATTTCGATAGGATCGAGTGTCAAGAGTAGGCCGGCAGATCACAGAATAATATTAGAATAGTGTTTATATACTCTTTGAATATTAGTTATTACTTATTAGTTATTACATATGTATGTACCCCATATTTAGTATTTACATTAAAATTGATTAAAATTTAAAAGTATTTGAAGTGTGTTAAGTGTTTGACGTTTTGTAGTTCCATCCATTGCTACCTGGCTGCTGGTGGCGCTAGTAAAAGTGCATTAGCGGCTAGTGAGCAGATAGCAGACGATAAACTTAGATAATACGTTTCTTTTTGCAACCTCTCGACCGGTCGCTGTCGCTCTGCTGTTGCGTTGCTATCGCGTGGCTGTCGCGCTGCGGTTGCTTTGAAATACGTAATTAGGGTGCCGGTGTCCCTTGACACCTCTCTTTAGATTTTTTTTATAAAAAGTATCCTATGTTACTTTTCTAATACCTCCTAGAATATGTGTACAAAGTTTCATGATGATCGGTTAAGTAGTTTTCGCGTGAAAGCGTAACAAACATCCATGCTTTCACATTTATAATATTAGTAAGGATTAGGAAGGATGAATTAGCTACATATGTCTAAAAGGTAGTGCCATGCTGCTTGCAGTCGAATTGGGTCGGCACGACCGTAGGGGTACCTCTCGTTCACATGATAATGGCGTCAAGTGATACCTATGCTGTCGCGTTTCTTGCGGTGTATGAGTTTCCGGTGTCCCATCGCGGGATGGGGTAAAGGAGGGTAATGCATCTGCATTATCTCTTGTGTGAATGTTTACGAGGACGACCTCTGTGGCTCAATGGTTAGCGCGTAAGCGTTATTTTCTATTGTCTGGTACTCGTAACACAAGTTCTTCGAGAACTTACCACGGGACCAGATTGACGTGGTGCAAAAAGCGTCCTTAGATATTATTATTATTATGGGAGTCGGGAGTCATCTAAGGCTCCGAATGCTCGTTTGTCCCCCTAAGGCCTAAGGCTATAAAAAAAATTAATCATTCTAAGAATGCTTGTAGGAGATTAAAAAATTGTAGACAAACATATTCTTTTATACTATATAAATTGTTTTAAAATTCAACAAAATTTAGTTGTCGTATGCTAGGTCCAGGTTCATTTTCATCGACCCATACATCATCGATTAATGTTAGACACGGGTCTCCTCTGAGAAGAGGGTCAAGGCCATAGTCCTCACGACACTGCCCTGTGGGTAGGGGGCTAGGAAATGATTGCAAATCAGAAATATTTTGTGATGAAGGTTCCTCATTTTCATTATTGTCGGACAATTTCTGGAAGAAGACATCACTACATAGTATAAACTATAAAGCAAAGTCGCTTCCCGCGTCTGACTGTATGTGTATGCTTACACCTTTAAAACTACACAACGGATTTTGATGCGGTTTTTTTAATAGATAGAATGATTCAAGAGGAAGGTAATAGGTACATGCATAATATAGTAGATAAACACTCATAATTTTAGAAGTTTCTGATGTGATGTCATAAATAAGCACATTTTTTGCACTTACATTGCAAACGCTGGATGAACCCTAACAGATAGATCAAAATAATGTACTACATTATTATACACCTAAGCCGGGCCCGGTTCGGAATTAATTATTATTGTATCAATGTATGGTAGAATTGTGTATCCTAAATATGCATACTGAAAAGTCCGCGATGGCATAATATGTCTACATTAGGTAACTATAACATACTACCTTTTTTAATACTTAAAAAAATTGCCAATTATAAAGCGGTAATGTAAAAGCTATTCACAAAAATTCGGTATTAATCACTACATATTATAAAATAAAGTCCTACGCCCGTCCATAGATAAATAATTATCATCAATCCGTATATGGCTGTATATCTAAGTTAACGCGGACGAAGCTGCGGGCAACAGCTAGTTTGTGATAAACTGTATTAAGATTCTTTTTCCTTATTTTACTTTTTTTATTCGCCATTTCAATTAAATAACTAAGTACTACACAAACTCAAGTATCTATTTATTTACACTAATTAAAGGTTTTGTATTACAAACTAATTACAACTAAGAACAACAATTGTTAGTAAGTATTAAGTAGCTATATTATTTCCACTGTGTCGTCTTATTTATTTAGAGGTAATAATATGAAATGCGCGGTAACAACGTTGTCACGAGCAAAAGCGGCACAGGTCCTACTTCGATGACTCCCGGCTGGGTACTGCCAAGAGAATGTAATCACTACGTTTAGGGTACTGGTGCGATGTGGTGCGATGCGCGAGAGCCATTTTTATCGTTTTTTATTTTTCAAAATTTTTTGAAGTGACATAATAAAAATCTATCCAATCATTTCCACGTCATCTCCGTTTAGCAATTTAAACGTAAAAGTTTCATTAAAATTGAGTTACCCGAAGTCTTATACTACTCAAAATTTTTTTTTCTTTAACGCCGGGTAATGCTCTGAGGCATCCCGCGGGGGAGAGGGTCTCCCCAGGCGCGTATGTGGGACTCGCTGCGCCCGAGAGCTGGTAAGTGGACGCAGCTCTACCCAATTAAACCCGGCGAGTGCCACCAATGCCGCCTTTGTTGTGGTGCCCTGGATCTAATGAGCAAACAGAGCACCTCGACGGCTAGTCAGGGGACTGACGCCACCTCCACCGAGGGGTTGTCCCGCACCACAGAACAACCCCTCCCAACGTCGGGACAGTACAATGGGGTGAGATTCCCGTCCTCGTCCCTTGCCCCCTGGTCTTTTGTCGCCTCTTCTTATAAGAGGTGCGCCCGAAAGATAGTAAGTGGACGCAGCTCTCGCCGGGTTTTAACTTTTAGTGCGTCTGTCATGTCTGTTATTTGTTGTCATATTTCAAAAAACATGTGTTTCGAAACCCTCAGCGCGCTAGTCGTTCGCTTTTGTCTGGGTTATATCACATAACCAACACATTTTGGGACCTTCAGCGCGGCAGTCAGACGTTTTCCGTTTTTTTTTTAATTTTTATGTGATATATCACAAATCTAAACCTTTTCGGGCCCATAATCATACTTGATGTCATGTTGTCATCATGTTTATTGTCTGCAAGTTCATTAACCTCTTACAGGAAAACCCGTATTTTCTGTGACCAGTTGAAGAATCAATTGACAAAGCATTCAAATCTGGACGAAGCGTGGCTCGTAGATTGTTCCTAATTGTACTTGCTGACGTAATATATGGCTTAGGCGACATCTACTAATTGTACAACTAAATTGTCGTTGTGAATATAGGTTTTTTAAAGAAGGATAAGTATAATATAAGTTTATTATTAATAATAATATTGTAGTGTAAAAAAACACTGACTACATAATAATAACATAAAAAATAATAATATTGCTAATGTTTATTTCAATAAAAATAAAATAATAGTCTTATAAATAAAATCTCAAGCTTAAATTTTATTAAACTTATTGTATTATTAACAAAAAAGGTGTACGAAACTGTTCCAGGATTGGACCGATGGCCGACACGCTGAGGAGAGGCTAAAGGACCCCTTCAGCCTCTCCTTAACTTTAACGTTTTAACTTTCAAAATTTGAGGGGTGGACCACCCTTAACAAAAAAAAATGTTGACCGATTCTCAGACCTACCCGATATGCACACAAAATTTCATGAGAATCGGTCGAGCCGTTTCGGAGGAGTAAGGTAACTAACATTGTGTCACGAGGGGGCCGGAGCCTCTCAGGTGGATTGTATCTGCAAATATCCTGTAGTATTCCTTCTGCCGCTATCTGCTGCTTATCTTTCACATCTGTGAGTCCTCTGTCTGGTGGAAAGATAGATTATGTCTGCTACAGACTACTTATGCAAAGTAGATAAACCCGATAAAGTTGAACCCGATCAATCTTCCGGACGTTTGTGAACAAAGCGCACGTCAGCGCTCTGCCCTTACGTAATTGCACTGATACTTACTAACTCTGATTCATATTGTAAGTATGGTTCGGAAGTATTCAATAACCATTTAATGGTCTCAACCATTAAATGGTTATTCTTCCTCAGACCTCAGTCTGAGGATAGCGTATGCGGGTTTTATATTATATCAAAGCACACGTATACACGTTCATATCAAATACACGTTTTCAACTACCATGTCGATCCGGATCGACCGCGAAAGCTTAGGTTTGAATCCGATACGAATTAACGCTAATTCAGACCGTATAAACAGCGGTAGCACCACGCTTTTATTACGCATTGTACGGGTAACACCGTGACCCACCTCCCCCTTCAGAGGGTGAGGGCCGGCCCTCATGTTAGAGTAAATTGTACCGTTACATATTCGTCGACCGTATCGAATTAGACTAGTCTAAATACTACTCTCCTGAGTAGCGCGCTCGGCGACCCCCTTTCAAATATTTCTTAGGTGAGCCATATGCTTAGTGCGTACCTACTGTTCCGATTGAGCTTAAAGGTCAACAGGCCGAAAACTTAAGCCCTTTTGACAAAAAAGCCTTTTGAACTGCCCCGAAATTGCAAAAAAACTTCTCACCAAAAGAACAGCCTTCGTAACTACCATAGCCTTTATCATTATCATCATCAGCCCCCATCAATATAGGCCTCGCTCATAGAACGCCAAGACGACCGATAATAATTAATTTGTGTAACAAGCTGAAAACCTTTCCTTTCGTGATCTAAGAACGGAAGTAAATTAAAAAAATTAAAGTAACACACGCCTGTGACTCGATGCGTCATCTATGTATATTTATCAAACAAAATATCTGCACCTAATGGGTTTGGAACCCACGATCGCTGCGCGTGTCAAACAGCTAAAACACAAAAACAAAAAAAACTTGTTTAATCAATAAGATTTAATAAATAAGTGAGTGGGATTTTTTTATACTAATATCCCTTTTAAGGGACCGTAGATTCCTTCAGTAATCATTGCTGCAAACTATCCGAATATCAAAATCCGTAAAAGTTGATTTAATACATAATTATAATAATATAATCATTGACTATTGGTTATGTGCTCCTTGATAATAATGAACGGAATTCGCGTAACCATTAGGAAACTATTCTTTTTTCTAGATATACCGCCTACCGAACATAAATGTATTTAAATTAATAGTCCAAATACTCAATGTTAAATCATGTTTCAATTACATTCAATTATTGTCTACAGTGTAGAGTATTGAGATGTGTATGATATGAAATGGTAAAAATGTTAGTTTTTATTACTTGTATACGCAAACGGTCAGACGAGTCAGTTTACCTGGAAGTCCTGGAACTAGCTCAGGCAACTCATTTATGTGTTCCGATCCTGAGACATGAGATATTAAAAGGACGCATTGGAAATGGCGTCAATAATTTCAATTTATTTCAGTAATTCCAAAACGAATGAAATATAAGTTGGTGACCTAATAGTTCATGATAAAAGCCTTTTAATTTAATTTTATTTTATTAGTTTACAATACATGATTAGGTAACTTTTATGACAGAGAAAAAAATATCAAACAAACCTCTTTTTAAAAAGAGATTCACATTTTATAGGCAAACGAGACCGGTTTAAGCCTCTTTGCTTTCTTCGTAGAGGAAGGAGTCTATACATTTTCTTATGAATTTTAGAACAAATTTCTCCAATTATCGTTTTTAACGCAATAAAATAACAAGAACCATTTTGTCGTTTACGTCCTTCAGTTGTAAGCTCGCGCGAGTACGGAGAGCCTTACCCCACTCAGGACGCTCAGTCCCCTCTGGCACGTGTCCGGTACTAATACTGGACACGCCAGAGGGGAATAATTATTGTCTAACAATGCGTTGCCTTAAGTTTCGGTGCCAGTAATTAGACGGCCTGTCTTGCTCTTCTCTCCAAAACACCGCGAAGCTGTTTTACATAACCAATATGCATTTACAAAGTCTGATATAAAAATGTACTCGTAGTATATTTATTATATCAGTGGGAGGGTTGCGCGCTCCCGGCTGCATGGGTACCACCATGTTGCTTGTTGCGTACCGTACTCCCACGGGAATGGGAAGTACGAGGGCGAAACCGCGGGGAGATAGTAAATATATGCACGCAAAAGGGGACAAACGGCAGTAAGCTCACACGATTGTGAGCGATCGAGGACGTCCTCGAAGATTTCATTTTTTTAAGAAGTGCGTATGTTTTTTTCAAAACGGTCCCTAAATCTGAAAATACTGTGGGTAAGTTACCTACCGGTGGGAGGGTTGCACTGTGCCGCACTCATGTGTTCGTGAGCACCACCATCCTGCTTATTTCTCCCGTGAAACAGCTTTGCTGTGTTTCGGAGAGAAGGGCAAGACAGGCAGTATAATTACTGGCACCGAGACTTAACATCTATGTCTCAGGATAGGAAACACAAATGAGTTGTCATTATTATTTGTATTGATGACGTAAGTGAATGCTTCAGCATGATCCAGGTTTACCTCGGGTAAGGCTCCTGGACCTATGTGGGGACTCGAGCGCCTTTAGCCGCTTTTTGAGGGTCCCGGATCTGCAGGCAACAAGATCACCTCAGTGACAGGCTGGCCCCGGCAAAGGCCAGACTATATAAGGAGAGACCGGGGGGCGTTATTGGGGGCGCATTTAGTAGCGCCTCCTCCTCCCTGTTCGTTGGGAGTACTTCGTGCGTGGCCTCCTCTCTTACCCGCTCGTCGGCCCCCTTCTGGGACATTACTGCCACGTAGAAGGAGGCCATCGCCGTCCAGGACTCGTTGTCACACTCGGCGGAGACGAGTCCCCTCAGATAACCGACGTCAGATCGCGACATAGTGCCATCAATGAGTTGCCTGGGCTAATTCCAAGTTGGCTTGTTAATGTTCATGGGCGACGCTGACCACTTACCAACATGTGGCATGGTCTACCTGTTTGCCTATCCATCTAACATAATAACCGGTCAAGTGCTAGTCGGACTCTCGCACGAATAGTTCCGTACCATTACATAATATACAACATTAGATACTTTAACAAAAAATATAACCATATATTTTATGAAATTAAAGGTTTTTTTATGTTTGAATTGATTGAATGAAAGTTAAATTGCGGTTTACGATTTATGACGTTTTAAAAAAAACCTACTTACTAGATCTCACTCAAACCAATTTTCGGTGGAAGTTTGCATGGTAATATACATCATATATTTTTTTTTAGTTTTATTATTCTCTTATTTTAGAAGTTACACACATTTTTCCACTTTGGAAGTGACTCTCGCGCAAACTATTCAGTTTACAAAAAAATGGTACTAGAAACCGCAATATCATTTACCCCACACGTATGTGTTTGATGAAAAAAAAATATTTTGAGTTTCAGTTGTAAGTATGGGTACCACCCATGGAAATTGGTTTTTTTTTTTCTACTTTTGTGTCAAAATCTTAATCCAGTTCACAGAATACATCTACTTACCAAGTTTCAACAGTACCTACTTATAACAGTTAGTTTCTGAAAAAAGTGGCTGTGACATATGGACGGACAGACAGACAGACAGACAGACAGACAAACAGACAGACAGACAGACATGACGAATCTATAAGGGTTCCGTTTTTTGCCATTTGGCTACGGAACCCTAAAAATGAGGTATACAAAATATGACAGAGGATTCAATAATAAATGTAATAGATTCGCATTCAGATACGTCATAATATAATATATTTTTTGTGTACATTGGTCACCATAGTAAAGGACTCCATAAAGTTTTTAATCTTTTTAAGGAAAATGATTTTGCCAAACACTATAATATTCCTGTCTACAGTCTAATTACTGGAATGTATTATCATCGGTGATGAATCTTGTTTGTGGCATTGGGTTTTTGGCAGATAAGATTTTCGGTAACATCATCATTTAAGGAAAACTTAGGTTCTGAATAATATTATTTAGTAGTTCCAGATTTTCCCTAAAACTTCTGGTCAAATATATTTATAATTACTAAAATGTAATACTAATTCTGCGTTTTTGTATGTTATTATTTATCATAGTTTATTTTAAAAAAAAAACTACTTCAAAACCACAAATAGGTACTCAAAACCGAAAAATAAATTAAGACCTACGTATAATTATTATAAGCGCTACCCACTCATCTATTTGAAGTCGGTGCCAGCCAAGTCTAATAGGTAGTAGACTGGATAGTAGATATATTTACAAGTATCTACCTACTTACTATATACATAGTCTTTTTTTTTCGGAATGATCTATGCTAACGGCCCAAAGGCCCTAATGCTACATCGGATTAGTGTTGGCCATGGCCCACGCCCACGGATAACGAATCAATATCAAATATAAATAAAATAACATAAGTTTGACATAAGTGTTCGATAACCAATTGACAGTTTATGATTTTGTTACGAATTTTAACATTGTCTACCAACTTGCGATAACGATAACGAGTGACATAATTGACGACGGCTTATGTCAATCCCATACATTTTATTCTTTTCGAACTTCGTTATCGTTTTTTTTAATATTACTTTGGCTAAGGCCTCTGATGTGACATATTTAACCACCACACACAAACATATTTAACAAACAGACGGGTACCACCATCCTGCTTGTTAAAACTCTCTCACCAGTTAAAGTGATGATAATATTTACTGTTACCATGCAGACGGGTACCACCATCCTGCTTGTTAAAACTCTCTCACCAGTTAAAGTGATGATAATATTTACTGTTACCATACAGACGGGTACCACCATCCTGCTTGTTAAAACTCTATCACCAGTTAAAGTAATGATAATATTTACAGTTACCATACAGACGGGTACCACCATCCTGCTTGTTAAAACTCTCTCACCAGTTAAAGTGATGATAATATTTACTGTTACCATACAGACGGGTACCACCATCCTGCTTGTTAAAACTCTCTCACAAGTTAAAGTGATGATAATAATTACTGTTACCGTGCAGACGGGTACCACCATCCTGCTTGTTAAAACTCTCTCACCAGTTAAAATGATAATAATATTTACTGTTACCATATAGACGGGTACCACCATCCTGCTTGTTAAAACTATCTCACCAGTTAAAATGATAATAATATTTACTGTTACCATACAGACGGGTACCACCATCCTGCTTGTTAAAACTCTCTCACCAGTTAAAGTGATGATAATATTTACTGTTACCATACAGACTGGGGAACCACCATCCTGCTTGTTAAAACTCTCTCACCAGTTAAAGTGATGATAATATTTACTGTTACCATACAGACGGGTACCACCATCCTGCTTGTTAAAACTCTCTCACTAGTTAAAGTGATGATAATACTTACTGTTACCGTGCAGACGGGTACCACCATCTTGCTAGTTAAAACTCTCTCACCAGTTAAAATTATAATAAATAATAATATTTACTGTTACCATACAGACGGGTACCACCATCCTGCTTGTTAAAACTCTCTCACCAGTTAAAATGATAATAATATCCGTGCAAAATTTACCCTCATGCATGCAAAGAAGTTTCACTTCAAATACACAACCGACGCCAGGAGGCCGTGTGGTCGCTGACCGCACGGTAGGCGGAGGGCAACCCCCCACTTTTTAAATCAAAAGTGAGCCGAATGGGCTCACACTAATCCGATGAAGCATTAGGGCCTTCGGGCCATTAGCATAGATCCCTCCGAAAAAAAAAAATGTTTTATAATATAAAGTGTTATTGAGTTAGTAATAGAATTACAAATTCAAAAAGATACGACTTAAATCCGTCTAGTGAACTTTATTCTATTAGCATAGATAATTAAACATCTTTGTTGAATTCCACCCTAAAATTAAAAGAGCGTATAAAGACAAAATTCCTAAACGCCAAACTCAACAATTGCGTTCAATTAATCAATTTCCATAATTCCTGTACCCTATGCGGGCGGCAGCCATCTTGTTTTCTATATGTAATATTTATAAAATTGCTTTACACACGATCGCGACTTCGCCCGCATCGATAAATTTGTTTATGATATGTATATTATAGCTTTAACGACCGGTGTTCTAGTGGATACGGAGCGATCGCGGTTTCGAATCCCATCAGGTGCAGATTTTGTATGATAAACAAGTATGTAATAGATATTTGAACCGGGTCATAAATGTGTGTAAGTACTTATAAGTATACATGTAAATTTCTTAAATTTGTATAAGTTCCTAGTACCCGTAACACAAGTTCCTACAAACTTACTACGGACTTGGTTAAAGGCGCTACTTCCCGCACTTCCACTAACGCCCCTGTGCTCGTATAGGGTGAAAACACCCCCAGGGCCGCCCACGTGCAGGCCTCAGACAAAGCCCGGTCTGCATCAAACCGAGCCTCTCTACCTTGGTCTATCGCCATGGGGCTTACTAACTCGGAGTCCAAAAACCGGAAGCGGTCATTTGCGCAGTAACATTTTTAGTGCATAAGTGGACGCGGAACCACCGATGCCCTCTCTCGTCCGCACCCCCCGTGATCCAGTGGAACGGGAACCGCTACAACCAGTGGAAGGTTTGCATGCAATCACTATTGCTCTGCAGGGTTTACTTCGAGTTTTGCTTCTCATCGAAAAGAGAAAGAGACAGAAGCTGTCGTCGTGGCCGAAATCGGCCGGATCAGATCAGATCATATTTTAAATTGGGACATTCATCATCATCATCATTTTTTAACATAAAAACAAATATGATGAAAAGCGCGTGTTGTTTTGAGCCTGATTGAACATTTCCACGACGTGTTCATGCCTGTGCTTACAGTTCATACTTAGTGACGCGTGCTCTATAATATATTATGTACTCTAAGGGAATAACTCATTCAAACCTTTTAGAAGGTAGAAAATGTAGTTAATATAATAAAACTTATATGTATTACTTACACGTATTACTTTTACGTATTAACGTACGTAACTATACTTATACGTATTAACTTATACTTAAACGTATATATATAATAAAACTTTTCATCGCAGCGGTGGTTTTTATATCTAAGTCTCTGGTGACCTATTTATGAACATGGGCAGCATTGACCACTTACCATCGTTGTACCTTACCGCCACACACGCAGCTTATTATACCCACCTTATAATTTTTTTCTTTAACAGTATTTTTATACTAAACTAGCTGTTACCCTCAGCTTCGCCCACGTTAACTTAGATTTACTGCCGTACCCGGATTGATGATGATTATTTCTATACTCTGAGACCTGAGTAACTTCTTATAACATCAGCTATCTGCCAGTGAAAGCCTCATCAAAATCGGCCCAGGCGTTTCAGAGATTAGACGGAACTAACTAACACTACAATCTACAAGCTAGAAACAACTAGCAGACAAAAAATATTATTTTGGTATATGTAGGTACCGTGTATACATCCATATTATGCATTTAATAAAAAGTGATTATTTTAATATTACAAATAGACCCTCCAATTTTATTTATCTGTTACTAGACTACGTACAAACATACATAAAATTTAAAATAATAGTAGATATTATGTGTGCTAGTAGAGACATAACTTTGTCACCAGTGAACTGCCAGCAGTGAATCATAAAACTGCGTCAAACTGACGTAGATTAAATGCTATCTGGTTGTTTATGGAAGAGGAGGCAAACGGAGTCGGATGTCTCACATTGAACCAGGCAGCTACATTTAACCACCATTTTATTTCCGAAATGCGACGTTGCCAATTTCTGCAAAAATGGCTGAAAGATAGGTATTTACTATCTCTGTCTGCCCACTAGTTTTCGTGGCGCCAGCGCGCGAAGAGGTTGTGTGAGGAGCATTTTTACGAAAATTAACTCGAAAAGTAAGTATTTTTTGCAAATTTCTTTCTTTTTTCACTTTTTTACAATAAATAATATTGGTCTTTTTATATTAATACTGTATACTGTAGTTATCCAGCTTGTAAATGCACCTTAATTCGTTACTGTGCAAGATTATTTTCCGGGTAAAATTTTGAGGTTAGTTGCCAAAACGTGGTCTGTCCCACAATGAGCCACTTGTAGGTGGTACACATTGAACCATGGCTCAATGTGTACCATCCCGAAGGTTAAATGTGTACTAACACTATAATTATTTATTTTGTTACAGTATGGCGCGAAATAAGGTGTTAGTAAGAAAAAGAGGTGGACATTCGGCTGCCAATATGCTTAAGGCCCTTCAATTGCATAGATCAGGCAAAAGTATTAGAAAAGCAGCGAAAACTTATTACATTGCGTACCCAACTTCACGACGCTATGTAGAAAAAAACTTGCACGTCAACGTAGAGGACCTTGCTAGGAAGAGATTGCTACCGAATTATGAAAATCATCTCATTTTTACCAGCGAACAAGAAGATGTTTATAAAGAGTACATTATAGAATGCGCTTTAATTTTTTTTTTAAAAAGACTGACAGACCTGAGCCTGATCCACAAGACTAAAATTTAGATCCCAACGCACAAAATGTTGAACACGAATCTGTTGAATCAGATGACACATTTTGTGAAGATGGGAATGTGAGCCCCTCACTGTTAAATTCTGATGATGTGGCAGAGATTAACACTGATCATGTGGCAAAGATAAACACTGATAATGTGGCAGAGATTCTAGGTATAAATTAATCTACAGAACGTATTTCTATAGCATCACCCCGGATTATTCAAAGTTCTCCAATTGCAGGATCATCGAAGAATATCTCTTTGATTTCTCCTAGACAATTCATGCCACCAATTAAAGCTGGGCCCAGATCTAATAATAGAAAAAATAGAAAAAAAGGAAAAAGCAGAATCGCAACTGACACTCCCGAGAAAAAAGAAATTACAGAAAGCAAGACAAAGAGACAAGAAACAAAATCTAAAGCAAAAGAAGTAAAACGCGCTATTAGATAAAAAGGTGAAAAGAAATGCCCCAAAGAAAAAAAGAAGAATGACACTGATGAGTCTACTCCTGAGGAAGAACTCGAAAACGTAATAGAAGTTAGTGAGACTGAAATAAGTGATATAGATGGATCTGAAGATGATGAAGAAATGTTGGTTGTGAGAGGAAATTTTGAGAAATTAACGCGTAAACTAGTTGAAGATGACTACGTTCTTGTAGTTTTTAACGCAAAAAATATTAATGTTTACTATGTGGGCAAGATTATTGAAGTTGACACTTGCAACTATGGAGTTTCATTCATGCGGCTTATTAATAAACAAACTATGAAGTTCCGGATGCCATTGGAGCCTGATTTGGCTGATGTGAAATTAAAGGATATTAAAATGATTCTGCCACAGCCAAAAATTAATGGAACACAAAATCGGAACTCGACGTTCAACTTTCCAATACGTGTTGCTCCGACTATTAACTTACGTTAGATCTCATTATTCTATCTGTTTTTGATTATTTTATCTGCTGATATTCAGTAGAAGAATCATGTTTTTTATATGGTTTTCTCTGTTAATTACTTTTTAAGTTTAAAACTTTTTTGTTTTTCCATCGTCAAAGTTATTTAATAATGATGCCGATGGTAGCAATGTTTGACAAGACTCTAATTATGTTTTGTTACTTTAAATATTTTATTTTTGTTTTTACTGAAGTTACCTACCTTTTAGAATTATTATTATAAATAAGTAGGTATTTGACTGATGCAAAGGTCTAATAATTGAACCAAAGTGGAAGAAAAATGTTTTGTTATGCTTAAAGTAGGTTTATGTTATAAAATTTAGAGATATTATTAATTATTTTGTGATAAAAATCATGTTGCTCAAGTACAAATGAAGACTGACATTGTAAACTTAAGTTTTATAGTAAAATAATAAATATAATACTATCGATATTTAGCTTTTTATTACATTACAAAGCAATTTAAATACAAATTAGTCTAAATGTTAATGATTTATAAGGCGGTTCAATGTCGAAAATACCCCGGTTAAATGTGTACCTCCCGATGGACACATCGAACCAAATCTAATTTTTTAGAATTTATTTTTTATTGCTAAAACCAAACAGAATTTTAAATAAAATTGTTGACCTTATTGTAGTTAAATAAATTTTCAAACTATATTAAAAAAAATTGGGGAATCAATCTAAAAACAAGCATTCTACGAGACTTTGAAATTTACCTGGTTCAATGTGAGACAACCTACCCTAATCGGTTCACCTAGTGGTAAGTGATCAGTTACATCCATAGGCACTCGCTATACTAGAGTGCGTTGTCGACCATTCATCATCATCATCATCATGGGGTGCCATCTTCATATTGAAGTTTGGAGGTCAGCTTTCGGAACTCCGTCCGATCATGGGATATTCTCTTCATCTGGTAACAGGGCTATGTTTCCAATCCTTGATGTCGTCAAACCACTTTCGCCTTGGTCTTCCTGGTGGCTTTCTACCTGGTATCTTCCACTCGAGGATTGTCCGTAGGGAGGGGAAAGACTCCTCTTTTCTTGAAGAACCCTAAGTCGGTTCGTAAACACCGTATTTTAAGAGACAGGACACAAATACTGTCTTTCTGGAGGACCATAGAGCGAAAATAATAACGAGGTTGAACAGGAAGAAATCGGGAAACGGTTATTGGCGATCATGACGAAATCCATATAATATTTCCTTCAACATAATGTTTCTAATTTTCTATTGGATTGTACGAATTAAGATTCTCCCGCATTTACAGCACATTATCACTTTTTCTCCCTGAGAAAAATCGCATCCAAATCGGTTTATCAGTTCAAGAGGTACGATACCACAAACAAATACTGGACAGACACACAATGGCCAATCTTTCAACTCTCTCTTTGCGTCGGGGGTTAAAAAGATACACGCAGTTCAATAAACCAACAAGACGCCAGGAGGCCGTAAACTTTGTTAACGCCCGAATACTCAAACGAATCTCAAATGTAAGACGTACTTAAACTCATGCTACGACGTGTCAGATTCAAAGAAAAAAAGAGGGACAACACGAGTTTAAGTACGTCTTAAATTTGAGATTCGTTTGAGTATTCGGGCGTAAGTGTACCAAATCGGCTCACAACAGTCAGTTGAAGCATCAGGGCCTTTTGGCCATTTGCATAGATTTGCGGAAAAAAAAAGTTCAATATAATTTTTTACTTCTTTCTTGACTCTTCTCGATCTTATTTATTTATTATTTATATAAAAAGGTGTTTAAAGTAATCTAACATGATAATTAATATTTATATACAGGTGTCCGGATAATCTGGAGAGAATTCTGCCAGCAGAGCTAAAAGAATGATGACATTATTTTTTATGATTTCCTTCCTGTCTCATCTGATGGAAAGTGGCGACGTGATCGACGGTGGAGCACGCTTGCCTAGAAGGTACCTGTTCACTTTTGTCTTGAATATCCAAAAGTTGTAAGTATCAGGAAACACAGATGCTGGTAACGAATTCCTTAAATAAGCAGTACTTTTTTTTCTTTTACGCCGGGAAATGAGGCATCTCGCTGGAGAGGGGTGGACTCCCCAGACGGGTATGTGGATCATGGACTCACTGCGCCCGAAATATTGTAAGGTGGACGCAGCTCTACCCACTACAACCCGGCGAGTGCCACCAATATCACATTTGGTGAGGCGCCCCGGATCTGTGGAGCACACAGGGCACCTCGACAGTTAGTCACTACCCTCATGAGATCAACCCCACCTCCACAGAGGGGTTGTCGCGCACCAGAGAACAACCCCTCCCAACGTCGTGACAGTACAGTGGGATGAGGTTCCCATCCTCGCCCCTTGTCCTCCTGCTCTTTTGTCCCCTCTTACTATAAGAGGGGTACAAAAAGCAGCTCCCTCGGCTCAATTTGCTTCGCCCAAGCCCAGCACCTTAGGCTACTGAGCCCCACCGCCACGACGAGGCTTGAACCATCGTGGCGACGCTCAAAACTCTAGTGTGATATTGAAAAAGATTTTTATTTTGATTTAGCTGAGCTATATTTTAGCATCGTCGACAAAGGCACGAAATTTCACAAAACTATAAAAGTGAAGGCATGGTAACACGTTATGGTAACACGTATCAAAGATTATTATTAGATATAAAATAGTGAAGATTACCATGGTAATTTAATATATTTTAACAAAGGCCAAGATAAGAGCGAGTACAGGTACTGCCTACTGCAGCTACAGCTATCTGTAATTCACTTGCAACTCGACAACGGAATCTGCGGTGATTTAGTGAATTCGAGAATGTTCTAAAAGTATAAGTAAAAATTCGAGGCCTCAACAATTTAGGGTTCCATTTCGAGAAGCAAAAACAATGTTACTGAATAACTAGTGGACGAAGATAAGTGATAACGTTAAGTTGACTAGATTTCTAGATACTGGTCAAACGAAAGAGACGATTTAAAAAAACGACTAAAAGATCTATAAAAAATTTTTTTTAGGAAAAATAATAAATATTTCTTTAATATTATAAGGAATTTTTTGAGTAGCGATAGTAAAAGTCAAAAAAGCATGGGATATTTTATATAGTAGGTAAAAACTAAAAATACATAACTTTTTGACGGTGATCATAAAAACATGTTTTTTCAACTTCAATTTGTCTGTTTTTTATGTTTGTCTGGATCTTTACCATGTTTTACACTTATGTTTCGCGCAGCTCGATATTGTGACGTTATTGACGACGTCTCACATGGTTTCGTGAACATCATTGTCTAGTTGGCTGAGGGAAATTCTATTCTACTTATCTTTATTTCTTCTTTTACGCCGAGAAATGCTCTGAGGCGTCCCGCTGGGGAGGAGGGGACTCGCTGCGCCCGAAAGATGGTAAGGTGGACGCAGCTCTACCCACTAAAACCCGGCGAGTGCCACCAATGCCGCCTTTGGAGAGGTGTCCCGGATCTAATGAGCAGACAGGGCACCTCGACGGCTAGTCAGCCCTTCAGGGGACCAACGCCACCTCCACAGACGGTTTGTCCCGCACCACAGAACCATCCCTCCCAACGTCGGGACAGTACAATGGGATGGGGTTCCCGTCCTCGCCCCTTGTTCTGCTCTTTTGTCCCCTCTTATTATAAGAGGAGTACAAAGAACCCCCTCGGCTCAATTAGCTTCGCCCAAGGTGCTGGGCACACCTTAGGCTACTGAGCCCCACCGCCACGTCAAGGCCTGAACCATGGTGGGGTTCAGTTTATCGTCTATTTGGCTGAGGGAAATTCTATTCTACGACATCTATGAGAACGTTCATTACATTCATTTGTAGCATCAGATACGTATTATTCTTTCTACTCTATTATATTGACACATGGAGTGTAGAAGTAAGAAGGGTCTTGTAAGGGACAAAATCAAAAAGTTTCTACCTACAAATAAATTTTTTTAAATAAAAATTATAACCGACTTCAAAAAATAAAGTAACTAAAATGTTATAAAATAATCGCGTGTACAATCTTTGCGTTTACCACGTCATTATTGTTACTTTTGGAGTCGGTGTCAGCTAAGTTAAATAGGTACCTACAGCAACAAATACGTCACCATTGTCGTATTTGTTGCTCAATCTACCTTGGCTGACACCGACTCCAAAAGTAAGGCTATGCGTAATTTCTTAGCGCACACGCGCCACGCTTATTTGTCGCGGCACACCTGTAATCAGCGAGTTCTAAATTCTAATTACTCCAACCCGACGCCAGGAGGCCGTGTGGTCGCAGACTGCACGGTTGGCGGGGGGCAACCCCCCACTTTTACAAACCAAAAGTGAGCAAAATGAGCTCACACTAATCCGATGTAGCATTAGGGCCTTCGGGCCGTTAGCATAGATCCAGCCGAAAAAAAAGTTGTAATTACTTACGCTAGTAATATAGTTCAATGCAATATAGTTAAATTAATATAGTTGAATGTAATTTGCGATTTTCGACACTACATACACAGAGATGGTTCTCCTTACTTTATATACTATACTCCATGAGACGTAGAAAAAAATTACCATACGTTTTAAAACGTTACTTCTCTATCCCACACGTACACGAGTTATTCTAGTGTCTATCTTTATATCAACTAGACTAGATCCAGCGCCCACAATAAACATTTGACCGACCCACAACCACTTAGATCGCAGTTTATCTTTATGAATAGTTTGCCACCATTTTAGCTGTCATAGCACAGGCAACAAATACACAAAATTGACCACAGATTATATAACGACCAATTGATATCGTATGCAGCCCAGTTGCATATTAAATAAATTGCACCAACGAATCTCAATAACAAAATTGCCCGAAATCTATTCATAAAGACGAATATCCGTCCATAGACAAGTGTAATAACCATTATATTGAGAGCCGTGATACGTGAAGGTTTAGAAAGCGTACAGGTCAAGTTATGTAGGTTGACGACCCGTATCGTGTCACTTAAGTTAATAAAATTCCCCTTGATTTTAATAGTGTATGAAAAGGGAGGCCTCAAACGGTCCTTCCTGTCGCGAACGGAAGACGACTATTGGTTCAATTGAGTGGCCTATTCACCAATCAGCGAGATGTTTTGCTACGATATAATAGTCGTACTGTATTTCAATCTTCTCGGTCTAAAATAGATCTATACTAAGTATGTTTATTTATTTTTGTTATCTTAATTATTTTACTGTTATTTTATAGGTGGGAGGGATGCGTTGTGCACGTTGGCATGGGGACCTACAAGCATTCTAGGTGAAATTTTTATTATTCTTGCAGCTAGACGGGGGATTTATTCCTATCTGTATACGTAAATGGGACACGCACATTTAAGTTTACACAAGTCGCTCATCTTTCCATACAAACGCAGAACAGTAATTACTACAATGTTTGACGTTGACCATGAAAACTAAGTATAATATAAAGTGATCTCGTCGTTATCTATGTGTGTGTACCCGAAATCGTAAAAAAAATATACATTTAAAAAATACAAGCTTCTAAACTTTCGTATTGCAACTCTGATTTTAGCCCAACTTTGGGCGTAAATAAATAGTATACCGAGCACGAAAGCTCAAAAATAAAGCCCGTACAGACATAGTTTAGTTATTCAAAAGATAAAATAAATTTATTTTAAAAAGATACACTTATTAGTTTTTCTATAATAGCTGTTTTGCTAAAAGGACATTTTCGGAATGAATTGTTGTGCATTTCATTCTAGCACACATGTTCGCGCACTATGTCAGGTGAGATAGCAATCATTTTGTTAGAGTTCGCGCCATCGACTAGGTCAAACTTAAGGTAAGGCTTTTGTCTCTTATCTATGATTTCCAAGAACAATTCAGAGAAAAAAAAAGTCAAGAACATGAAGGTACAAAAAAAAGAAGTCATTCATGATATAAATATATATTTTCAAGTAATAAACAATATAAAACTTATCAACAATAAATTCGTTATATAACAATTGTACAATTTTATTGTCAAGAATCCACAAAACCATGAAATTATTGGTTATACCGCGATCGGACGAAAGCTTTTTAAACGCATTGGAAACATTTTAATTCCTTATAAGCAAGTCGAAATACATAATATGGGATTTCATAAAAAAGTAAGCATTTATAGAGTAAGTATAATAATAATATGTATTCGTAATAAGCAACTAAACAGTAAAATTATCATCAAACCTATTTATAGAGGGATATGTTTTTCACAAAGTCGATGCTCGATATTTCGAAAGCCTTTTCAGGAGCCCGAGACCGTCAACAAGGTTCTCGAAATTATTATAGTGCTGACATTTTAAACTTAATATTATTTCAAAATAAAAACACAATGCCTATGAATTTATTTATAGCAGTTGCAAGTGTAAGCTTGAGTATTTTAATTTATTCGCTCCCAAGTCCACTAGAAATGGCAACATTAAAGTTATTATATTACGGTTTGGGAACAGCGGGAAATATCGGGCCGAGCAGTTGTGTTTTTTTTGGTTTCCTGTTAATTAATTGTTATTTTTTTAATTTGTATTTTGTTCATTCGAAGCGGTTTGTTTATGGTAAAAATCTATTTAAATTGTTGTGGGTGGGTAGAGTGAGAAGTATGTAATAGTTGATTGATTCGAAGCCGCGCTCCTTTGAGTTTCCCGCCGTCTCTCCATATTACAGACTAAATATTGTTTACAACAGACTTGGCTGCATGGCCGCTGGTCTTAGCCGGTTCCAACAGAAAAGAAAAAAAACGGTTAACATACAACTGTGAGGAATGGCGGGAAGCATCGAGGCGCGCGAGGGGCGAAGCCGCGCTCCTTGGGGTTTCCCGCCATTTTTCCGTATTACAGACCGAATATTGTATTTTGTATGGCTAATAGCCATATTATATAAGCTTATGCCTTTAAACGAAAATAATAAATACAATAATAATATGTACATACAACTGTGAGACTAAAAAGAAAGATTTTTTACTCTCATTTTTAGTCTCACTGATACAAATTGATAGTTCAATTACTAAAGGTTATATAATATATTAACTTTTCAATGTTTTTTTTTATTATTTCCTAAGAAAAAAGCTGGTACCTATATAATATACAATTATGTAAACGCTCTTTGATCATGTTACTTTAAAAATCATATCGTCGGAAGGTTTTCTTAGAGGTCTTTTAGAATTTCTCGACCTTCGTCTCCAGGACACCAATGTTCTGGATCTCGGAGTGGATCACGTCCCCCGGCTTCAGATATTCCGGAGGGGAGCGGTACATGCCCACACCCCCCGGAGTGCCTGTCAGGATTATGTCCCCGGGCAAGAGAGTCATCACCCTGGAACAATGCAATTACGATGAACCAAAGATGAACGCGAAAACCACCGCTAGATCTGCTCTCAAATTAAGTCATCATCCAAGTACAAACACACGTAAAGGTAAAAAATGTGACACGAATGTCGAAAGATCAAATCACGGTTCCATAATTTCTGAGATAGGAACCCTAAGAACCCCTAAATGAACTCACGAGGTAAGTCGCTCGATGACGTCAGGAATCCTGTGCACCAGCTGGTTCGTGTTGCTGGTCTGCTTCAGCACGCCGTTGACGGTGCACTTGATGTCCAGGTTTTGAGGGTCGCCGATCTCGTCGGAGGTCGTGATGCAGGGCCCGATGGGGCAGAACGTGTCCATCGCCTTGAATTATACATATATTAAAAGTGGCATCTTCCTTGAAGGTGTCCATTGGATGGATATAGTTATGTTAATTATGAACAACACAAGTGTTGTTGGTGAATGTCCATCCCAAATGTCGTGTTGGCGTTAATCAAAAGAGACATATACCCAGCAGTGGAAGACATCATATAATAATAATAATAATAATAATAAATAATTAAAAAATATATAATTCGAGACAGCAGTTTAGGCAGTGACCATTGTCGCCACTGCCATAAACACCCAGAAACAATTCAACACATCACAGGCGCATGTCCATCCATCACACAGACAGATTATAAACACAGGCACGACCAGGTAGCAGCAATCATACATCAGACACTCGCACACAAATACAAACTCATCACGGAGAAAACATCTTACTATAAATACACACCACAAATCGTATTAGACTCACCGGACTACAAAATCTACTGGGATAGAAGCATATTAACTGACAAGACTATACACCACAACCGACCTGACATCACACTACACGACAAACAGAACAGAACTGTATACTTAATAGACATAGCTATTCCCAATACCCACAATCTCAGCACCACTCATACAATTAAACTCTCTAAATATGCAGATTTATCCATAGAACTCAAAACCCAGTGGAGAGTTAAAACAGTAAAGACTATCCCAATCATAATTTCCAGCACAGGAGTGATTCCAAAAATACTTCACACCAGTCTCAAAACTCTAAACATACACCCCTATACATACATACTCATGCAGAAGGCAGTAATTTTAAATACTTGTAGAATCGTCAGGAAATTTCTGTCGATAGATTAAAAAATAAATTTAATATTTAACCAAAGATGTCTTGGTCAAAAGCCCGCATCTTTGGGTATACCCCAGAAATGGGAGAATTATTAGAAAAATTGAAAACCAAAATAATAATAATAATAATAATAATAATAATAATAAGCCCCCTAAAATCCTACCTTACGTCCGAGCCGAACATCAGGCCACGTGGGGGGCGGTAACGCGTACTAATCAAACTTACGCGGCTAACAAGGTAAAGGTGATCCAAGCCAAGGTGGAACAACATATGCCTAGGGCTGCGTGGCTATGGGAGAGCATAGTCGTTAATATGTGGACTTTGGATACTAGGGGACCTCCAGTTTTAATTACCCTTGCTGCGGCATGCGGGGCTCTGCTGTGGTCGACTCCCTATCCCTAGCCACTCGTGGGAACATAATGGAGAGAAAAAAACAAAAAAACTTATTTATTTTATCTACCCAGAATCAAACTGTTGTAGAAGACGAAAGTTATAATATAACGCCCAATCCGCCACAGAACTCAAGTAACAGGAACTTACAAAGTAACCCAGTAAGAAGAAGCACTAGACGAACTTGCAATAGATATATAGAAGCTCTAGTCTAGATACCGACACAATTATTTCTGAACCATATAGCCCAAGTACAGTTTCTTACACCCCTTCTTTAAGTTCTGTGGACGAAGATCTCAGCAATAGATTAGATTTTGTGTCAAATCCAACCTCAGATGTTGCGCAGGAGGCGAATGCCTTATTACCTGTGTCCACTAAGGCTGGAAAAACCAGAGTGCGCATGAAATGGTCTAATGATATAAACTTATTCATTATGCGTACTTACTACCGAGTCACAAAATTAGAGACAGACATGACAATATATAGAAGGTTATTGTATAACAATTTTATTCAGCAGTATCCTGACGTAAAAGTTACAGAACAGAGGGTATCAGATCAAAGACGAGTTATTATACGAAATAAAATGATCTCCGATGATAAACTGGCACAGATTAAAGAAGAAGTTAGAATTGAATTAGAATTAACAGATCCAGCACGACAATCACAAATATCACCTAATGAAACTTTAAATAATGTGCACAGAGAAAACACACACTCACCACCGTATACACATTATAATAGAAACGATGTTACATCCCCAACTTCCAACCCTAGTCCATCGGTGATAAATTCTGAAATGCAACCTGCAACAAATATTTTGTTCGTAGAAAATGAGACTCAAACTTCACGACCATCTTATGTCCTACCAGAAACTACAACTCATAAACTAAACCAAGATTTAATTAAGAAAACAAAGAAAAGAAAAGAAAGAAAACAAGCATTAATTGAATACACCGGCACAGACCCTACAATCAGACCTAAACTACCTAAACTAAAATATAGTGCACATCTTAATAAATTAACTCACTTATTTAACAATAGTATATTAGACCAATACTTCTCAGATGACTCGCAACTAACTGACATCCATACACTCATATACTGTTGTGCGCTAGTGATTTCACGAGAACTATGATATAGGATAGAAAATCAACAAACCATACCAAAATATAAAAATGAACGAAAGCATGCTTGGCAAATTAGATTAGAAAGAGATATAACTCAATTACGATCAGATATAGGTAAATTAACACAATACATAAATAATAATAGATCTAGAAAAGTAGTAGATAGAGTAAATACTATATTCCTTAGAGTTAAAGTACATAGCACTCATGAAAATTAAAACAGAAAACCGGAAGAATTTTTGGACACATTAAAACAAAAGCTAGCATTAAAAGCACATAGATTATCTAGATATAAAAAGGCACACAAACGAAAAAAAGATAACAAACTATTCAATAATAATGAGAAGTTATTCTACAGAAACTTAAATACTAACAAAGATAACTCTCCTGCACCTACAGATACAAACATACCAGATAAGGAAAAACTTGAAGAATATTGGACAGATATATGGGAGACCGAAATACAACATAACGAGGAGGCAGCATGGATAGTCGAAGAAGAAAATAAATTTGAAAGTATAGACGAAATGAAGTTTGATGATATAAATGAAATAGATTTACTAAACGTAACTGCAAGATTACATAATTGGAAATCTCCTGGAACAGACAAAATTCATAACTACTGGTACAAAAAATTTCGTGTTCTCCATAAAATAATAGCTAAGAATATAACCCTAATTATACGCGGAAAACAAAGAATACCAAACTTCATTGCTCAAGGTATAACATATATGCAAC
This sequence comes from Helleia helle, assembly GCA_963853865.1. Taxonomy (NCBI): domain Eukaryota; kingdom Metazoa; phylum Arthropoda; class Insecta; order Lepidoptera; family Lycaenidae; genus Helleia; species Helleia helle. The sequence goes on from OY971436.1 coordinate 8,390,605, forward strand.
CAAAAGGCGCATACACAGTTGAACCATCAAAATACCGACCGATAACATGTTTACCTACCATATACAAAATCATTTCATCTATAATAACACAAAAAATTAACACTCACATAGAACAGCATAACATTATCGCAGAGGAACAAAAAGGATGTAGGCGTGGCCACATGGGGTGCAAGGAACAACTCGTTATCGATTCTATTATTCATAAGCATGCAACCACCAATAAAAGAAATTTACATTGCACCTATATAGATTATAAAAAAGCGTTTGACAGTATTCCAGTATTCCACACTCCTGGCTGTTACGAATTTTGGAAATATATAAAATTAACCCCACTTTAAGAGAATTCCTTCAAAATATTATGAGCCTTTGGAAAACTAAATTACAACTTAAAACAATAACTACTAGACAAATAAAAATACGAAAAGGCATATATCAAGGTGATTCCTTGAGCCCTCTGTAGTTTTGCCTCGCGCTCAACCCAATATCTCATATGCTACGCGAACGCAGGGCCGGATATCGACTTAAATACGAAAACAACGAGACATGTATATCACATTTAATCTATATGGATGATATAAAACTTTACGCAAAAACAGAAAAAGAAATGAAATTATTAATAGACACAACAACGGAATTTAGTAAAGACATTAACATGCAGTTTGGATTAGATAAATGTAAAACCATCCATTTAATAAAAGGCAAAATTCGACCCGGCGATTACACAATAGGCAATGAACAATTTATATCTGCTATGGAACCGAACGAGTTATACAAGTACCTAGGATAGTACCAATCAAGAGGATTAGACCATAAAGAAATCAAAACATCCCAACAGCAAGAATATAAACGGAGAGTAAATGCCATATGCAAAACTCAACTATTAGGTAAAAGTTTAATAAAAGCAATAAACACGTATGCAATACCCATATTAACCTACTCGTTCGGCATCATAAAATGGTCCAAAACTAACATCAAACATATAGAAATAAATACAAGAACGATTCTAACCAAGCACAATTATTTACATCCTAAATCTGCAATAGAAAGAATAACACTTAAAAGACAAGATGGTGGGAGAGGACTTATTGACATAACTACACTATGGGCTAGACAAATAAATAACCTAAAAATATTTTTCTTTAACAAAGCCAATAATAGTAGCATACATAAAGCCATAGCCTGCAACGACCGGAATTTTACACCATTAAACTTAACCAATACGTCTGAATTAGATAATGCAATAGATACAGAGAATGCTAGAAAAGAGCAGTGGAAGAAGAAAGTACTTCATGGCCGGCACCCCCATGACCTGGAACAACCACATATAGACCCTGTAGCGTCCAACAAATGGCTCAAACTAGGAAACCTGTTCCCAGAGACAGAGGGGTTGATGATAGCAATTCAGGACCAAATTATAAACACTAGAAACTATAAAAAACATATAATAATTAAAGACCCTACATTAACTAACGATACATGCCGAAAATGTCACAGCCACCCTGAAAATATACAGCACATCACTGGAGCATGCCCTAACCTTGCACAAACAGACTATACACATAGACATAATCAAGTAGCCAACATCATACACCAGAATCTAGCACTCAAGCATACACTCATACCGGATACCTACACACCATATTACAAGTACACCCCTAACCCTGTTTTGGAGAATAGCACATACAAAATATACTTTGACCGCGCAATTTTAACAGATAGGACTATACATTTTAACCGCCCCGCATTGTCCTACAGGGTAAAGTTCATAAAATCACTTATCTAATAGACATAGCCGTCCCCAATACTCACAACCTACAAAAAACAATAACTGAAAAGCTACATAAATACACAGACCTCAAGGACGAAGTAATCAGAGTCTGGAAATAAGAAAGAGTCTACATTGTCCCAATAGTGTTGTCCACCACCGGTATCATACCAAAATATCTGCACCATAGCCTAAAACTCATTGATCTAAAACCTTATACCTACATACAACTGCAAAAAGCCGCCATTCTTAATACCTGCCGCATTGTCAGAAGATTTCTTGACGTAGACGAGGAAAGCCAGTCAGTCTTTTAATTAACCCCAATGGTATTTACTTGGTTTTACCCGTAAATACCATTTAATTACCAGCCTCAAAAGGGTTGAGGAAATTTAACAAAAATAATAATAATAATAACAATAATATGTTGGGAAAACTCACACACGCCCATCTGATCCCAAACTAGGCAGAGCCTGTTCTTATGGCAACCAGACAACTGATATATATACTTATATATTTCTAAATACATACATACATATTATAGATAAATTACACGCAGACACAGAACAAATGATCATGCTCATCGCATAAAGATTTGTCCCGGGATATAAAGATCGAACCCACGACCTCTTGGTTTAGCAGTCAGGGTCACAAACCACTCGGCCAAAAGACCAGACAATATATTATTATGATAAACTTGCCAGTTGGTATAGGCTTGGCCACGAACTTTCACCGGTGAAAGAAAACAAAGTGAAATCTGCATTCCAAAAAAATAGTCTTTTAAGGTATGTGTCGCTATTTCCAAAAAATATTGGTCAAATGAAGGAAAGAATCTCGGAATGAGAGATAGTCAGCTATAAATTTGTATAAACCTTTTTTTTTGACACCTTAAAGCCGCATTTCCACTAGGCAACATTTGACAACGACGTGTTTTTTTTTTTTTTTTTTTTTCGGATGGATCTATGCTAATGGCCCGAAGGCCCTAATGCTTCAACGGATTGGTGTGAGCCCATTCGGCTCACTTTTGATTGGGGGGTTGCCCCCCGCCTACCGTGCAGTCTGCGACCACACGGCCTCCTGGCGTTGGTTGTGTGTCAGTGGCGGGACTGTGCCGCGTCACCGTCGGGTGGAGTGGAGCCCCAGGCGGTCTACCCCTACCGGGTGGGCTCATTGGCGTGAGGACCCGGCAGATGGCGCCAGCGATACTGGGGCCCACTCCGCCGGTCGGAGTTGCAGCGTCCGCCACAGGAGGTCTTGATGAGGGTTGTTGGGCGGGGCCCCCCTCGACACCCCGCGGTGGGCATCGCCTATCTGACGCGTTAATGTTTTTTAACTTTCTGTTAGAACTAAACGAACCCAATACGGTCGACGAGTTGAACTCGGTTCTATTAATCTGAGGGCCGGCCCTCTCCTCGCCCTCAAGTGGGGGAGGTGGGTCGCGCACGATACCCGTATAATCAGACGGTAGCGAAGTGCTACCGTTGTTATCGCGGTCTGGGTTGATGTCGACTCGTGTTGGGTTCGAGCCTAAATTATCGCGATCGATCCGGATCGATTGGATATCGATGTGTAGGGAACGACGTCGCTCCGGGCCCCGGGGCCCAGGCGGTGTGCGTGTGTGTCTAACCCCGGATGTTGTGTTGCGGAGTGATTGTTGTAGTTCGCGTCGCGCTTTTGCGTCGCGCATTAGCAGCTGCGAAATTTCGTCAGCTGGATCAGTTATTATGTTCTTAGGTAGCCTACGCCTATCAGGAGCTAAGCTATCTGGGGTGTAGTTCGCCGCGCTCACGATGAGCGGGTTCGGGTGGAGGACTGCCTTTTCAAAGTGACGTTCTGACATCGCTTTGAAGTGGCCCTTGATCGAGTCTAACCTGAGGTCTCTATGCAGGTCGATGTTTCTTACGTACCACGGGCAACCGGTTGCCATGCGTAAGAATTTGTTTTGTACTTTTTGTAACGCATACAGTCGTTTATGTTTCACATGCCCGAATGCAACACAGGAATACGACAGTATGGGTCTGATGCATGCCTTATACAGCGTTAGCTTGTGCCTGAGGGGCATCTTGCTATTTTTATTAATCATGTAGTATAGACGGCTCATCACGTATTTGGCCTTCTTAACTACTGATTTTATATGTGGTCTAAACGACATCGACCTATCGAGGGTGACCCCCAGGTATTTGACCTGCCCTACTCTAGGGATTTCTGTATTGTTTAATTTAATTGGCGCCATTGTCCGACGCCGCTGTCTGAGTGTGGCCCTTCTTCGCGTGAATTGAATGGCGTTACTTTTTTCTGGGTTTATCTCTATTCTCCATTTAGCGAACCACTCACCTAGTTCGGTGACGGATCGCTGAAGGAAGACAGAGGCCCTGGCAGCTGACGGGTGGGTCACGTACAGTGCAGTGTCGTCGGCGAATAGTGCCAATTTCGTATTCCGATTTCTCGGAATATCTGAAGTATATAGATTGTATAGGGTCGGGGATAAACGACGTGTTGCACAACATATTGCCGTAGGGCGTAGAGTGACCGCGACCACACCGCGACTACAAATATTTTTAGTCAAATTTTAAAAATCGATTTTTTACACATTATTGCAAATATCTCGTTAACCTTTGGGTTTTATGTTATTTGTATTCAATTCTCTACAACTGTTGTTGAAATATTTTTTATATCTTCAACCATTTTCGAGTTAGAGAGCAGAGCGCGCGCGTTTGACTGTCAAATTCAGTGTTCAGTCATCCTTCAAAATAATGGTTTATAGTTTATACAAGACCCCCTAATATTGTTCGACTACCAAGCCAGCAAAAAGTTTCTTACTTTGAATATCTACGTATATACTAGGCAGTGTTATTATATTATTTTTTTCAATTTTTCAGGAAAAATAATCATGACCAATCCGGGTACGGCTGTAAATTCTAAGTTAACGCGGGCGAAGCTGCGGGCAACAGCTAGTTATTATATAAAAGTATATAGGTATATAGGCGTTCATTGAAGTCCTGTGTCTAGAAGAGGCCTTATTCGAGCAGTTGATAAAAAAGGTTAATAATAAAACCTTGATATAAACGCGTTATTATCAATAAATGTATTTATTTTATTTGCCATACAAAAGTGTTCGGCGGATTACGTAACTTATCAAAAAGAAACTTTATCTCGAGTGGGCCATGACATAACGAATATTATTCGGCTTATATCTAAAGAGGTTTATTAATAGATATGAGATTTTATTCGTGTCATACTTTTTAGAGTACAGGATCCAAAGGATGGTGAACGAATACCTATTGGTAAGTCTCCGCTTAGGCCCTTTCCTTAATTGCAGTTCCAGAGATGAGCGCGTTCAAACAAATAAACTCTTCAAAAATATTATATTCGTAGATTACAAAATTTTGTGACAATCGCTAAGTTTTTTCGTTTCTCAGTAAATTTACATAATACATTGGCCGGTACGAAGTAAGCCAAGTGGCATTCTTCTATGTAATTGCGCACTGAAGTTAGCAAAAGGTGACGTTCAAAACTATTACTTCAGCCCAATCAAACGCCTTAACCTCTCTCTCCCTCTCTCTTTTTTCTTCATTTCTCTCATTCTCGCCCACTTACCTTCCCAAGTAAGAACTGCCCAGCATTCCTTTCCTTTTGCCAGTCTCTAGCGCTGATGTCCTGAGCCACGGTATATCCTAGAACATAGTCAAACGCGTTGGCAGCCTTCACGTTACTAGCTTTCTTCCCAATAACTACAGTCAGCTCAACCTCCCAGTCCACTTTCTGAGAACAAAATGTTAAATGTATATTAAGGTGAAATACAGCCAGAAATTAGCCAGGATTTTATTATATGGTCTTGAGTACTGGGATGCAGGTTGGTTTTTACCGAAATAAATTTTCAAGGAATTTGTATAACCAGTAATTATAAAAAAAATTGCTGGTTTTTTATGTTAGTTAGATAGGCAAACGGGCAGACAAGCCACATGTTGGTCGTACACAAACAAGTTAACCTGAGACTAGCCCAGGCAACTCATTCATCCCCACCATGGTTCAGGCCTTGACGTGGCGGTGGGGCTCAATAACCTAGGGTGAGCCGCTGCACCTTGGGCGAAGCGAACTGGGCCTCTTTGTACCCCTCTTATAAGAAGAGGGGACAGAAGCGCAGGGGGCAAGGGGTGAGGATGGGAACCTCACGCCATTGTACTGTCCCGACGTTGGGAGGGGATGTTCTATGGTGCGGGACAACCCCTCTGTGGAGGTGGCGTCGGTCCCTTGCGGGACTGACTAGCTGTTGATGTGCCCTGTTTGTTTTCTAGATCCGGGGCACCTCACCAAAGGCGGCATTGGTGGCACTCGCCGGGTAGAGCTGCGTCCATTTACCAGCTGTCGGGCTCAGCGAGTTCCACATACCCGCGGGGGGAGACCCACTCCCCCGCAGGATGCCTCAGAGCATTTCCCGGCGTTAAAGAAAAAAAAAAAGGCAACTCATTCATATTATGTTGCCTATTCTGAGACATAAGATCTAAGTAAGTCTCTGTGCCAGTAATAGGGATGTTACAAATTCATGTAGTTATGTTTTACACATTATAGAAAGTATTTGAAAACCTAAAATAACATTTTCAGTCTATTTATTTGTTTGTCTATTTATTGTCATAATTTATATTAAAGTTAATTTAAAATGCCATATTTATTATCCTGTGACTACGAACGCCCGATGACGTCACTGACTACTGGTCAGTCAGTGAGTAACAAACTGTCATAACTGATAGCTGTCATAACTAAGTTTTATGTATCACCGGCGAACTGCAAGTTTGACAGAGCGCGAGTATGTTTATTGGTTTGTGACGTAATCATCGTCACAACTCACATGCTTGGAGCTCACAGCTTGGATCGTTTTAGCGGGCATTTTAAAATCTATTTCTATTTACGTCTTTTTTATTAAAATTGGACATATTTCTCCATAAAAGTATTTTTTTGTGTTAATATAATATATATAAATTATAGGGTATATCTATCACCCCACCATGGTTCAGGCCTTAACGTGGCGGTGGGGCTCAGTAGCCTAGAGTGATCCCAGTACCTTGGGGCTTGGGCGAAGCTAATTAAGCCGAGGGGGCTCTTTGTTGCTCTCTTATAAGAAGAGGGGATAAAAATGTAGGGAAAAGGAAGGCAACGCATCTGCATAACTTTTGGTTGTGTTGTGTTGTTGTTGTGTCACCATAATGGCTCCGATACTATTCGTAACGAAATTTAGTGCGAATTATTTTAATATATATATTCCCGACGTTTCGGTTACTTTACAGCCATAGTCATGGATGGAGTTGGATAAAATTCACCTTAGCCCAAAAAAAATTGCTAACACAAATTTTCTTCATTTTGCATACATCTTTAAAGCGTAATTCCTCTTGGATAAGGTTTCTGAACACACCTTCCTGTCTCGGCGATGTTATAGCCACCTACGCGTTACGAATGACAAACTCAATTTGCTCCAATATTAATTGACCCCAATTGAGTGAGGTCATTCAAGTTATTCATTTAATTCAAGAGAATTTTTCATTTAATTCACATGTTTAGCGAAAATTCAAAAAAAATCTTACAGGGAAGTGCTTTCGTCTGCATGGGTACCACAATCGTGACTCACTGTCACCGGCTCCCTGTAGGCCGTCCGGCACAGTTACTCACCAAAACAATCCAGTTCTCACTTCCTAGTCTATGATACAAAAAAATCTTCCGACAATGATAATTAATTAGCTGTTGTGCACTGGACATTAGGACTGGTTATGTCATTATATTACCATACGAAACTTAACTTACGGTGGTAGTTTCTGTTCTCAATTTCACTACATCTTTGGGACCAACAACACAGCTGGGGAACTTGCTGAATATCATGGGTACCACTGGGGGCTGCAGCTTCTGCTCTTCACAGTGATCCTTGTAGTTCAAACCGACACATAGCACCTTATCGATCCCATGTACCGGAGCTGCCAGTTGTACATCGGATAATGGAATCGATGGTGGGTTTTTCGATTTCAGGCTTAAAAAGGAAATATGTAGGAATAAAATGTAATTAAAGAGAATATGAATATTATTACAAATGATCTGTTTTTACAGAATGTAATATCAACCTATCTGCCTTGTGCGGTTCAGGACCTATATTCTAGGTGTACCCATACAGCTTGTGAAAATATGGAGCATTGTGGCCTTCTACAAACATTTAATGTAAATAAGTCACATACAAAGTCAGTCCTAGGCTTCTTAAGGTCTATTTAAAACATTAGTTCAAGCATAAACTGACTTTGCACTGAATACTACATAAAAACTTTATGTTACTTCACTACATAGTATAAAACGAAGTCACTTTCTCTGTCCCTATGACCCTTTGTATGCTTAGATCTTTAAAACTACACAACGGATTTTGATGCGGTTTTTTTTAATAGATAGAATGATTCAAGAGGATGGTTTATGTGTATAATATAAATAATAATATAGTAGATAAACACTGATAATTTTAGAGCTTTCTAATGTGATGTCGTAAATAAACACATTTTTTGCACTTACATTGCAAACGCTGGATGAACACTAACAGACAGATCAAAATAATGTACTACATTATTGTACACCTTAGAAAGATCTACAAAAAAGTCCGCGATGGCATATGTTTTTCTCTTAAGAATAACATACTATATCCATTTTAATACTTAAAAAATGGGCAATTATAAAACGGTAGTTGGAAAGCTATTTACACAAATGTGGTATTAATCCTTATCCTTTTTAATATGTTAGTTAGCTTGACCATTTCATGAAGTATGTTTTTCCCGTTTACACCATGCAAATGAAATGCATATCTTAGGAGATATAGCAAAATCAAAATAATGCGACACCGTGATTTCGACCGAGCCGCGCGAGCCGGGCGCTCCGTGATGCCGCGCCTCGCGCCCGAGCCGGGCCCGGCCCCGGTTCCCAAAGTTAGGATAATAATAATTATTGTATCAATGTAGGTATGGTAGAATTGTGTATCATAAATATACCTACTGAAAAGTCTGCGATGGCATAATATGTCTACATTAGTTAAATATAACATACTACCTATATCCATTTTAATACTTAAAAAATTGGCAATTATAAAGCAGTAATGTAAAAGCTATTTACAAAAATACGGTATTAATCACTTCATATTATAAAGTCCTATGCCCGTCCATAGATAAATAATCATCATCAATCCGTGATGATCCGTGGGCTGTACATCTAAGTTAACGCGGGCGAAGCTGCGGGCAACAGCTAGTATTTAATAAAAAGCAACCCGGGATTTAAAGAGATAAGACCATTCAGATAAGTCAGAAATTAGATATGATAAAACAAGATGAAGATAAAGATGAAAAGATGGAGAGACATTTTTTCATCATCATCATCAGCCTCTATCCGTCCACTGCTGAACATAGGCCTATGATCTAATATTTAACAACAATAATTATAAGCAGCCAGATTTTACTTGTTGCTAGGATGGGCATCCCAAATGTTTTTACTATGATTGGGAAAGAAATAAAAATTGGCAACATATGAAAGAATCAATGATAATTAACAATCTACTATGTACATGTAATACATAAACCAATATAATAATTACTATAGTAATAGTAATCGTATATAATAAGTACATATTATTTATAATAGCTTTATTTTATTAAAATTGGTTGACATACTAAACTTTCTATGATAAACTATACTTTTATGACCATATTGCTTTTACCAATATATAAGAATAGAATAATATTAATAATTATCTTACCTTTTAACTTTTCCAATGTCATTATTTTTAATAATATCCAACATACACGAAGATAGACTTGAATCTGCCTTATTTATATCAACAACATTATTTCCATCTAAATAGCCGGCGCGTATTGTATTAGGTTCATTTTTTAATACAAATTGTACAAGCTTCATGTTTCTTTGAGATCCGATAGAAAAACTTCTGATACCAATAGAGTGTGCGACTTTGTTGAGAAATGACTTGTTCAAAACTGTTTTCCCTGATGCTATCAAATTTGGTCTGATAATGTTCATCGTTTCAAGTTTACAATATTATTTTCAAGTGTTTACGTCAGAATCGTATGCTAAATGTGTAAATGGTATCTGTTAAATATAGGTAAACAATCAAAACAAGTTATGTAAGTTTACTTCCAGATAACTTTTAAATTGTTTTGTTCTATATATGTAAACAAAAAATTTATATCGGATTTAAGCAAAACTATAAAACAAATTGTTAAAATAAATATGCGTTTATTTATTATACTTTATAAAGTTCGAGCATTTCGAAATTCGGTGATATCAAATTCTTCTTTAATCATTGGTGTTAAAATTGTAAACAAACAACTGTCAAGTGTCACAACTCACAGTCAAACTTCAAAGTGACATCTCAATTCTCATGAACCTTTTTTGTAAATGTTGGGTAAGGTCTGCCGGCCTACTCTTGACTGCAGTTCCAATCTCACAACAATACGAATTCAATCCAGTTCTAGTTCCAATCTGGAGTATATTGGTACTCTTGAACAAATCGTGTTTACGATTGAATTGAAATTGGAATCGACGACCGATGTGGCCATTATAATAAAATATAATAACAAAATAAAATTCAACATATTATGATGTTTATGTTTTTTTTAATTAAAATATGTCTCCAATAATTAATTATTATCTATTATAATGTAGTTCCTTAAATTAAACCTAAGCTTATTTTTTAAAGCATTAAAAGCAAAATAAATTATTATACATTCTGGCATAATGTGTATTGCTGCTATAAAAAATAGCTTACGCGCAATTTTGAATAGATATCAAATTTCAAAATAGCTCAAAATATAGTAAACAAAAAAATAAAATAGAAATTATCTTCTTTCTTATTTACCAGTAATGCTGGTGCCAAGGCTTTCCAAAATAATAACTGAAGTTCTGACAGACAACATACAAATTATTATTGTTATGTATTTTAGTAATTGGTGTTTATTTATTGAAAATGAAGTATTTTACTCATAAACATAGGCTTAATTTGTTTACAAAATACTTTGATTTATTTAAATATTGCTTTCTTGGGTTAAAAGATAATAAAAGACTAATTGTTAAGTATTTTAGTCCTTATTTTTATAAATACTGTGATTGTAATATAGATTTTATCAATCAATGACCAAAAATATAGACAGGGAAATAAAAACTGTTACATTTAAATATTGCTTACCTAAGGTTAAAAGAGAATAAAAGGCTTATTGTTAAGTATTTTAGTACTTATTTTTATAAATACCGTGATTGTTATATTGATTATATCAATCAATGACCAAAAATATAGATAGGCAAATAAAAACAAATAGTAGTTTAACAAGAGTTTAATGAAAACATTAAAAACACTGTGGCCTAGGAGATATCGTCACCTATTCTTCAGAACACCCATAGTATGCTTACTGTATAGCATGCCACACAATTAAATTTGGTGTAGTGTTCTTCAGGTGAGCCAGCCGGAGCATCCAAATAGGTATCATCATAATAGTTCTTTGGGCATAGCCCGTGTCTCCTAAAAACATATAATTATTGCAATATAATATTTATGTATGGAACAAATGATCACTTTCTTATAGTGAAGGACCCTGTGGCCTAGGAGACATCGCCACCTATTCTTCAGAACATCAATAGTATGCTTTACTGTATTGCGTGCCAAGCAATGAAACTTGGTGTAGTGTTCTTCAGGTGAGCCAGCTGGAGCATCCAAATAGGTGTCATCATAATAGTTCTTTGGCCATAGCCCGAGTCTCCTAAAACATATTATAATTATTGCAATATAATATTAATGTATGAAACAAATGATCACTTTCTTATGATTTTAACTTAGAATTAACAAGTAAATAAACAAGTTCCCCAAAATTTAAAAAGTAATGAACTCATTTTAAGATTCCTTTATAATGTTTATGTTATTTGCCAATTTAAAGGTATTACTAAAAGGATATACCTATTAATGTATATAATTAATTTATTTAAATTGTATAATATATTATATCAATATAATATATATACAATTTAAAGGTATTACTAATAAAAGAAAAGGCATTATTAAAACTAAATTATACAATTACAGAATCCAAGAGTCAACTTATAATTAAAACATTTCTTAAGTGAAATCCTTTTCTATTATAAAACCTCTCATTTTGGGCTGGACGTATGATAGCCATATGAGTACCATCAATAGCACTTACTACGGATGTTATTTGGAAGTTTTCATAAAATAATGCAAATATATGTAACTCAATATGTCAAATAGATTATTTTAATTAGCACTTTGATTTGTCTAATAGATAGGTATCACATAATATGAATAATAATGTAGAACCAATCAATAATAAAATAATTTGAGATATATTTTTTATGTATCCTACATAGCCCGTAAATAAAGAGAAAAGATGAACTATAGAAGAGGTTAGATTATAGATATTTCTATTAACATACCTTATAACGCGTAGATACTAGATACTAGATAGTAGATACGAATCCAAATCGCTATGAACAACTTTAAAGCTCCTATACCCTCCACTATCCTCCACTTATGGTGAACGTATTATTTGGCATATAACGTGCCATTCTTCTTAGATTTCGCCTTTGTCTTAGATCTATCCTAATATATCCAAAAAGCAGTGCCAATCGTGCCATAATTTTAATAAAAAACACTTTAAACAACGCAATCGAACACTAAAAACTTAAGTGCAAATACCTAGGAACAAGTATAATATGGAATTGACATTCGCGTATACCCGAAAGGGACAGGCATATTTTACAGGGATACCACATTCATAATAACAAGTCTACTTATTTTCATGAAACAAGTGAATTAAAAATAATAAAAAACTGGTTAAGGTTGATAGATAACTATAAGCATTAGCCCTAACCAAACATTTATTGTAATTTTAGACAGCTGAATTTTTCCGGATTATCGAAAATATTATGTAATAACTAATATCAAACCGCTAAAAACATAAATAATAAAAAAGAAGGCTATATACGTCTTAATATGTATGATCTATAGTACATAGCCTTTAAGGATAGCAATAAACATATTTGTTTTTATTGTGTTTATTTCGAAAATTCCAGTCACCCTTTTTATATAATACCACATTCTTGGGTAATCTGCCTATAACAAAACTGGTATCACCATACCTACATAAACCGACCAAATTAAAAAGTAGTACAAAATGGCGGCATATTTGACAAACTGTTCACGAGTGAGAATGTTTGTATGGCATTCAAATTTAGTCGATAATTTTTTGTTGGGCACATCCTTGTTGTGCCCAACAAACAAAGAGTGATATTCTGACAAAGACAAAAGAAAGTGTCTATGTCTCTGTCACTCTTGGAGTTTTCGTATGTTGTTATCTCGTTCCAATACGGTATTATTATTAGCTTGTCAAATCTATTGATACTTGATCTTAGGCAAATACCAATGAACTGTGTAAATTCGAAAACAATCTCAATTTCGAAGTCGATACGTCAACGTCAAAATGTTGTCAAGAGTACGAATTATGGAAATATGTATGAACAAGATCGAGAAATCCCGATTATTTACATATTACAATTACAAGTTGTAGTTACATAAAATTTCACTGTAATCGAGTCAAATTGTGCGCTAGTTGTAGCGTCTTTTCGATCCCAATCCTAAATTTCGATAGGATCGAGTGTCAAGAGTAGGCCGGCTGTTAGGACTTAGGAGTAATAGCAGCACAGAACAATATTACCCTAGCGGGAAGAAGGTCAACTTCATACAAAAATTACAAAAAAATTTAGGACAGGACACAGCTGCCATCTCTGTTAATCCCACAGAAACTGTTTGAGCGGCAATTTTAAATAACCCTGATTAGCATGGTTTTTTATTTAAAATATAATATACCTATTTTGGCTTCAGAATTGATATCGACACTTCCATAAACAGATCTTATAAGTGCCCTGAATCAATTCAAAAGCCAAATTATTCATGATATCATAATATCATTGATGATATCACATTAAATAAAACAATTATAATTTTGTGCAAATTTTTTATTCACCTCAGTTTACATTTACTATTTCTAGAAACAATAATATACAACACTAACAATTTCTATACGTTAAAATTTCCAACTGCTTCCTTCATAATAATAGTTTTATTGATATTATCACTAATTAGTAAAATCACACGTAATTATTGTCTTTGTCACTAAAAGTCCTATAACACTTTCACTTCACATGATTACGGAGATGACTGGCTCAACTCAACGCAAAAGCAGAAAAACTTCAACAAAACGACAGTAATTACATATTTTATATTTCAAACTATGAAAACCTAAATGAAAACAAACAAAGCAGCCATTATAAAATTCCAAGTTAAAACTTCAACACAGACTAAACTTCATTTTTTTTTTTTTTTTTTTTTTTTTAATTTATTGAGAGCTGGATTCGAGTCCTTCGCTCTAAACTGTACAATTTTATAACATATTATACTACGACAATTTAATCTACATAACATTAAACAAAATCTTCTACACTTCATATTTTTCCTTTACTATATCTTCTCTATTGACGAACATATAAACTTGAATAAGGGTTTAAAAAAACTTGGATTGGATAATATTTCTTCTGGGCGGCGGGGAACATTTATTTTATATTCTGAGCAAATGTTATTTATATCCGAAGCCAGGATTAATCTATGTAGTTTTAAAGATTCGCATTTAAAAATAATGTGGTTTATGTCAGCGTATGGCTCATTGCATTTAGTACACTTAGGATCTTGAATGATTTTCAATTTGAATAAATGAGAGGGAACCAGACAATGTCCAAATCTCATTCTAGTAATTATGGAGATAAATTTTCTTGATTCACAACTGGTGATGTTATACCAGGGCTTAGTATTAAAGTCTTTTTGAATTTTAGCGTACCATTGTCCTTTATTCTGACTTGTTATAGTCCAATAATCTTTCCAAAGTCTATTAATCCCGTCTTTGATAATTGGAAAGAAATCCGAGAAAGGTGTTTTAACAACATCTCTGTGGTCCTCATCATATCCATTTTTTGCAGCTTGATCAGCTCTTTTGTTACCTGATATTCCTCTGTGGGAGGGTACCCAGACTAGCTCAACGTAAACATTTCTTTCATTTAAATTGTACAATAAATTTCTAATCTTAAATATTAAATAATTTGTTTTAAAAGATAATTTACAACTGTCTATAGCTAATAAAGCGCTTTTGCTATCGCAAATAATAATGACATTTCTAATATTGCTACTGGAATTTACATATAATAAAGACATATATATAGCATAACATTCAGCAGTAAAAATTGAACAGTTATTATTTAGTAATATACATTTTGTACATCCTAAATTACTATCGAAATATGCTGACTTAACTTCTTGGGCACTTTTAGATCCATCCGTATAAATTATATAAAAATCTTTTTTGATATCTAATAATCTAAGTAATTCTGATTTACTATCAATATCGAGAATAGTTTTAAATTTTTTCTCCAGAGTACTATCAAAATTATATCCATAAACCGGCCATAGAGAGCTAGAATAAATAGATTTTGAGATTGACATCGTTAAATGTAAAATTACTGACATTTGTGGAAGCATCGCAGAACTTATTGATTGAGCATTGATAACATTAAAGTTCACAGAACTTGATAATTCTCCTACTAACGATAACTTCCTTACAGGTAAAGAAGAGTTAATTGCAATCATTTTTAGAAAAAACTTCTGGGCTAACATTAAGCGTCTTAATATAAGAGGAGGAATACCGGTTTCTATTTCCATTGCGTTTATTGGTGTAGATTTCATTGCGCCTGTAATTATTCTTAATGCCCTATTCTGAATTATGTCTAGTCTCCTTAGCAGAGTAGGTCTAGCATTTATGTAGGCAATACAACTATAGTCAAAGTGACTTCTTATGATGCTTTTATATAATATACTTAAGATCTTTGAATCAGCGCCCCAAAAAACGCCTGCTAGATATCTCAATATATTAATTCTTTTATACGCTCTTTTACAAATGCAATCAATATGACTATTAAATTTAAGTTTATTATCTATAATTACACCAAGGAATTTTTGTTCCTTTACAATAGGGATGTTTTCATAGTTATAAGTAATTTGTACATTACAGTTTGATTTTCCAAAATAACATTACAGAACTTTTGGATGAATTAATATTTAATTTGAGTTTATTATGGTAAAAAGATTGCAATTGATTAAGACCTTGGTTTATTCTACATTTAGCTATATTTACATTTTGATTAATAGAATACATGACCAAATCATCTGCATATTGTAGGATATTTACATCATTTTCTTTTACATTTTGCTGGATCTGGGAGGTGTAAAGATTGTATAGAATTGGTGATAAGATAGCACCTTGCATTAATCCTTTATGTGCATACTTAGGCCCATGTATAATATTATTAAATTTAACATATACTGTGCGATTATACAAAAAATTGAATGTCCATCTTAATAACTTTCCAGGTATATTTAGTTCACTTAAAACTGTGATCAATTGGAATAGGTTTACATTATCATATGCCCCCTCAACATCCAGAAATACACAAATTGCATTAGAGTGAGCAAAAATAGAATTTTTAATGTCAGCAATGAGTGAAACGAAGCCTTCAACTGCACTTTTACCTTTTCTGAAACCTAGCTGATAATCAGGTAATAAAGAATTTATTTCTATAAAATATTCCAACCTTACTTTAATCATGTGTTCAAAAATTTTTCCTACACAAGAAGTGAGAGAGATAGGTCGATAGGAGTTATGATCTTGAATTGGTTTGTTATTTTTTAAAATGGGAAGAATACATTGTGTTTTCCACGATTCAGGAACAATTTCAAAAGACCATAAAAGATTGTATATATTTAGAAGAACTAATTGTGCTACTTTATGTAACTTTTTAATCAATAAATATGGAAAGTCATCCAAACCCGGTGTAGAATCATTTCTTGACAGTAATGCACTATTAAATTCATCCCAACTAAAATGTTTTACAAGAAATTCATTATTTTTATCTATATTTGTTTTATCAAATAATTTTTCTAAACAAGTTTCATTTTCTACTTCAGTCTTTGTATATTTATCAAAAAATTCTGGTATAAAACTATCATTTCTATTGTTCGAGCCAATTTTTATGCGATTAAATCTTTTTATAAAATTCCATATATTACTAATGGGAGTGTATCTATTAAATGAAGCGCATAAATTTTTCCAACTTTTAAGTTTTTCTTCTTTGATAGTCATTTTTTTCTTAGCTTCAAATTTTTTATATTTAATATAATTTTCCATATTCATATTCCGACGGTAAATACATAAAGCTAATTTACAATCCTTTACAGCCTTATCACAAATTTCATTCCACCAAGGAGAAGGGGCTTTACGTCTATTTTTTGTTCTATATTTCGATTTGGGAACACACTCCTCTTTTAGATTATTCAGAATATTACAAAATTTGTTGTAAGATCCTACAGGATCATACTTATCTATCTTAAAATTATTGAAAAGACTTTCCGAAAGAAAATAGTATTTTTCCCAGTTTGCTTTCTTATACATATATTTGTTTACATTTTTATTAATTTCATAAGTATTTGGAGATGTATTTATATTAGTAAATGTTGGGTAATGATAACTGCCTAGTGGATCCTCACCAACATACCAGTCACATATGGGTGCTAACTCTGGACTAACTAGAGTGACATCAATGGCAGATATGTTATCATTTGGCCTACGTACAGTAGTGGCACTACCAGTATTCAGAATACACAAATCTACATCATCTATCAAGTCATATAGATTTTTACCCCTTGTGTTAGTTATTGTGCATCCAAATGCCACATGATGTGCATTAAAATCACCTGATATTATATATGGTTTAGGTAGACTGGTTATTATATTTTTTAATCTAGAAATATTTATTTTATTTTTAGGTGGACAATATACACACAGAATAGTTAGAGGGCCTACTTTTGTATCAACAGAAATGGCAATTGTTTGAATATCTTGTAAGTTTGGAGTTGAAAGTTGGACATATTTTATAGAACTTTTTATTAAAAAGGCTACACCACCATGTTTATTTTCAGCATTTTTAAAAATAATATTGTATCCAGGCATATTAAAGTGTGATTGGGAATTTTTTAACCATGTTTCATTTAATAAACATATATCTATTTCATTTTCAAATAAAAGTGTTTGTAACAAAGGTTTTTTATTATTAATACTTTGTATATTATGTTGTACTAATTTTAATATATCCATTATTCAGATAAGTTTTTTATAAAAATTTCATTAATATGAGATGTGGTCTTAATAGATTCAGAATTTCCTAATGCTACTAATGTTTTTACTATTGAGTTCATGAGTTTTGTATTATTTAAAATATCTGAAATATTAAAGTTGTCTATTTTTGATGGAGCATGAGCAAATTCTTTGTTTTTATTATTATTGTCAAATTTTCCTGCGTATTTCTGAATGTTGATCTTAGGAAGAGCTGGAAAGTTAACATTATCTTTATTAATAGTAGCCATTGCATAAGATTGTTTATTTTTCATTATTCTAGCTGACTTTATTGGACAATCTTTTGAAATAGCTAGATGATTTCCAGAGCAATTCATACATTTCAACGTTTCAGAATTACACTCTTTATAGGAGTGATTTTCAGAGCATTTAGAGCAAACTTGTTCACTACGGCATATTTTAGCTGAATGATTGAATTTAAAACATTTAAAACATTGTAAAACCGGAGGAATATAAGTGTGTACTTTATATCTCCATCCGTCTAATAAAATATATTCAGGTAAAGAAGTACCCGAAAATGTAATAGATATGGTAGTCAATGGGTTTAAATTGTCTTTTTCACGTTTCATAAATCTTCGTATTCCTATAATATCTCTATCGCAGCATATTTTTTCAAAAAGTTCCTTATTACCTATTTCTTTAGGAATGTACCTAACAACTCCCACCCTTTCCACAGAGGATGCAGGTATATACGCTCTTAAATTATGATCTATCAAGCATTGGGCTTTTAGAAAGTCGTTGGCTAAAGCTGCTTGTTTAAATGATATTTTAATTTTATTGGAGTTAATTCTTGCTCGCTCATGAACTCCCTTGATATTTTTAAAATATTTTGATAAATTCAATGGATTCATATTCCCAAGTTTTATATCTTTATCCAGATGTTCAACATAAACTAAAAAGTCTCCATTTGAATTATTATCTGGATATTGTCTAGTATATCCGTTCTTAGTGAATATCTTATACTTATCTACAGTTGGTGTCGACATTTTTCTTTTTTTGTTGGAAATGGACTTAACCACTCTCTCCTCTTCATCTCCGTCGCTTTCTCCTTGCATTAGTATTATTTAATAACTAAATTTACTATTAAGAAACTATTTAAATAAATTTTATTTAGAGGACAATTTTAAAAAAGGCGCGTTTCTCTTCCCGCCAAAAGAGAAGTCCCGACTAAACTTCAATTGTAGTAATGTTACCATTGCATAAAATTAATATAAAATTTTTCACTATATATATTTTATTTTAAGTTTATTTACTTTTTAAACACAAAATGCTCAAGAATTAATGTTTTAAAACTTATAATAATAGTTAAATATTTTTACTAATAGGAACTCTTCAGCTTTTTTGAAGTTTTTTATTATGAAAGACCCATTTTTATTTATAGGCTTGCAGCACAACAATCCCCAAATAGGTCTCAAATAATGTCGAAGTTGACCACCCCTGAATAGCAGTAATAGTGTTCACAGATTAGATAGTGTTCTGTGGGGTTAGGTCATAAAATGTCGTAGACAGTAGTTTTACTCTGTCTACGTAAAATGTCCTTCACCATAAATTGGTGTATTATACCGACATATTATAATATCACAGAACAATAATAGGGTAATATTGTTCTGTGATTATCTATGTCCTTCACACAGAACACAAATATAATACTCCTAGCAAAGGTTCTTCAAAGTTCAATTTTTAATATGGCTTTAAAGTTGCAGACCAACTGTTAATGATCATTTTATAGCCACTAGGTGATAACGTGATACTATGTAGGTATCCCCACCATGGTTCAATCCCATGGCGGTGGGGCTCAGTAGCTTAAGGTGAACCCAGCACCTGAAGCGAAGCAAACTGAGCAGAGGAAACTGCTCCTTTACCTCTTTTATAAGAAGAGGGGACAAAAGAGCAGGATGGAGACCTCACCCCATTGTAATGTCTGGACGTTGGGAGAGGTTGTTCTGTGGTGCGGGAGAACCCCTCTGTGTAGGTGGTGTCGGTCCCTTGGCTACTGACTAGCCGTCAAGATGCCCTGTTCTGCTCAACAGATCCGGAGTACCTCACTATTATGGTGGCATTAGTGGCACTCGCCGGGTTTTAGTGGGTAGAGCTGCTTCCACCTTACCAACTTTCAGGCGCAGCAAGTCCCACATATAGAGCCCCCAGCCCCTCCCCAGGAGGATGCCTCGAGAGCATTTCCCAGTGTAAAAGAAAAAAAGTGTGTGAGATATGAAACAAAACAAAGAGTTATTCTTGAACATCTTGACTTCTTTTTACTACCTATCCCACAGCTGGAGAAAAGCCTCGGACTCAGAAATGATCTCAACATCGACTCCATCAATGTTATCTATAACTTCTACCATACTTGACAATTCAACAATTTTTAGAATTTACTAGACATAAAATGATAGTATTAAAATGAAGACATTAAAGGAATTACTCTACAAAAACAATCAAAGGCTTCAAAAACATCTATATTTTACTAGCACCGTGAAAATCTTAATAAATATCTCTAGGCTTCCTCCTCGTTAAATGAAACTCTTCTCTAGTATGATAAGGTGCATAAGGATCATCTACATAATATTTAGGCTTTTTCCAAAACCTTGTCACCATTTTATCCAACAGTGTATTTTGAGTTGCGTTACAGAGTACATGTTGACGGGCCCTCCGTTGATTGGCAAGGGTTTTCCTCCATCTCCTTTTATTTCTTCCGGCTCTTGTTCTAATCCAACCACCCCAGTGTAATCGGAAGAACTTCTTCAATACAACCTTGACTGACTTCCTTTTACCAGACTTTAAACTGAACTTTGTTACAGTTCTAACTGGTGTGAGGGTAATACTTTTTGAAATGTCCAGTATTTGTTTGTTATTTATCAGAGGTTGAACGCCTATACTACTATAGTGATTTACTGAAACATTGTTCAGGTTGGGTTTACATAGGTTTTCAAATTCATTGCTTATTAATTTTCCCGCATTTACGCGTACAAATGGTATCGGTCGCAAAGCTCGACAGGCTGAAAGCAAAGTATGGAATTAGGCAACAATCAAGATTTTTATATAGTTAATTCTAAACAAACCAACGTTCACATTTGTTACAATTAATTTTAACGAATATTACCCAATAACACGCTACGTAGCATTTTTACTCTAGTATTCAAGTTTATTTTTTATATCCGGATAGACTATACTTAATCCTAAATAATTATTTTTAACCTCAATTTGCAAATGACATTTCGTTACATTTTTTTTAATAATATTTTATGGCATTTCGTTACAGAGTAGTCAGTACTCAATAGTGCAGAGTCTAGGAACAAGTATCATATAGAATTGACATTCGCGTATACTCGAAAGGGACAGGCATATTTTACAGGGATACCACATTCATAATAACAAGTCTACTTATTTTCTTGAAACAAGTGTATTTAAAATAATAAAAAAAACTGGAAAAGGCCCTACCCAAACATTTATTGTAATTTTTACAGCTTGGCAAAAAAGAGTATGACGTGGTGACAGTTGGAACTAAATATTTTACTAAATGGAAACCTATGATGTTAACAATACTTGGCTGACAAAATATACTAGATTTTGAGTAAAGCTTAGTTTTTCACATTTATTTTTAACGATTTGATTAAATTATCTTGCTGATTTTCCATGTTATGATGAGACCTAAGTGAAAGTGGCACCCTCATTTTTTCCATACTCTTTTTTGCCAAGCTGTAGACAGCTCACATACTTATAAGAGAAGAGACAGCTGCATTTTTCCGGATTATTGAAAATATGTAATGACTAAAAAAAAAACGCTAAAAACATAAATAAAAAAAAGAAGGTTATAAACGTCCTCTATGTATGATCTATAGTATTTAGCCTTTTATAATAGAAATAAACATATTATTTGTAATGGTTTATTTAGAAGATTCCAGTTACCCTTTTATATAATACCATATTCTTGGGTAATCTGCCTATATCAAAACTGACTTCACCATATTTTTAAACCTACCAAATTAAAAAGTAGTACAAAATGGTGGACATATTTGCAAATTGTTTGGCGAGTGAAAATGTATGTATGACATTCAAATTTAGTCGATTATTTTTTGTTGGGCACATCTTTGTTGAGCCCAACAAAGAGTGATATTCTGACAAAGACAAAAGAAAGTGTCTATGTCTCTGTCACTCTTGGAGTTTTTCGTATGTTGGTATGTCGTTCCAATACGAAATTATTTAGTAGTAGTATTATAGGTTTGCACAATTTTACCTATAGAAATCACAAAATAAAATGTGTAATCGAACTGAATTAAAAGATTAATGTAAACCTTGACGTAATTACAGCCACCATATTGTTTTATGTGACATTAGACATTAGACAGAGACGCAATCTCGTTTGAGATCCTCTCTTTCAGCTCACTTTTCCGTTCAGCATAATTATTGTATTAGAAAGTGGACTTTATGTCAATGTGACAGAATTTTATTTTGCGTGGAATTAAATCCCCAGTGCACTATCTCGTTATAATATAAAATGTCTTTGATTATAAGTCTATGAATATTATACTGAGACCTAGGATCAAGCATCAAACTTAAGAATCAATATGAAATTGGATTGGTTACGTATTATGCGGCTAATTATTTCTAATGTTTTATTATGTTATGTTATATGCTAATAATTTCACATTTTTTCAGTATAATTTTTATTTTTTCATTGTTTCATTATGAAAATGAAAAATATTTTATTTTGTAACAAGATTTGCTTACATGACATACTAGTTCCAAAGGTTGCAGGGTTGTACTAGGTTGGTGACCTGTGTTACTGGGTTATATAATAAATTAAATAAATAAAAATAAAAAAAGGGTATTATAATAAATACCCTTATTATAATATGATGAACTCCTTCTTTAGAAAGCCAGAACAGAGGAAATGGACCTGGCTAAGTCCAGATGGTGCCACAAGGAGCGAGATAGACTTCATCATGTCGACGAATAAGCAAATATTCAATGATGTCTCTGTGATCAATGCAGTCAAAACTGGAAGCGATCACCGCATGGTAAGAGGCACATTGATTATCAATATCAAGCTCGAAAGGTCGCGACTAGTGAAGTCTACGCTTCGCCCTATACCTATTCAAATCCAAAACCCTGAAAGCTTCCAGCTCGAACTGCAAAACCGTTTCGATTGCCTAGGGAACGATGTGGATGATTTTAATGATGGGTTTGTGGAAACTGTCCATACGGTCGGATCTAAGTTCTTCAAGGCCCACCGTAAGAACAACCCCAGACCATATACTTGAGCTAATGGAAGAAAGGCGCGAAATGGTCCTGCAGTCTTCAGTCGATGCGGCCAAATACCGGCAGCTCAATAGGCAGATCTCAAAATCCATAAAATGTGACATGCGCCGATTTAACACGAATCGTGCTAAAGAAGCCATAGAGCAGAATAGGGGCTCTAAAGTATTTATGAGGGATATGTCAATTGGGCAAAGGCAGCTCGCGAAACTGAAGACCGACGATGGCAGGATTGTAACTTCCAAGCCCGAGCTCTTGAGAGAGGTCGAGAAGTTCTATGGGCAGTTATACACGTCAACACGGGAACCCATCAGAAATCTGGCAAACGACCCCAGAGCTAGATTGACCCGACACTACACGGAAGATATCCCGGACGTTAGCCTGTACGAGATCAGAATGGCCCTCAAACAACTTAAAAACAACAAGGCGCCGGGCGATGACGGAATCACTGCCGAACTCCTGAAGGTGGGTGGAAGGCCGATCCTTAAGGCTCTTCAGAATCTGTTCAATTCCGTCATACTCGAGGGCAGAACGCCAAAGGCTTGGAACAGGGGTGTGGTGGTGCTGTTCTTCAAAAAGGGCGATACCACCCTGCTGAAGAATTATAGACCCATCTCACTCCTGAGCCACGTTTACAAGCTGTTTTCGAGGGTCATTACAAATCGAGTCGTGCGCAGGCTAGATGAGTCCCAGCCTCCCGAACAAGCCGGATTCCGAAAAGGCTTCAGCACCGTTGACCACATTCATACGCTGCGACAGGTTATACAGAAGACCAAAGAGTATAACCTGCCCCTATGCTTAGCGTTTGTGGACTACGAAAAAGCCTTCGATACGATTGAGACTTGGGCTGTACTACAGTCTCTCCAGAGGTGCCAAGTTGACTATCGGTATATCGAAGTGTTGAAGTGTTTGTATGAAAACGCCACAATGTCGGTCCGCCTACAAGACCAGAGTTCAAAACCCATCCAATTGCAGCGAGGTGTAAGACAAGGAGACGTTATTTCCCCAAAACTGTTCACCGCTGCATTGGAAGACGTCTTCAAGGTTTTGAACTGGGCAGGATTTGGCATTAATATAAATGGCGAGTACATCACTCACCTTCGTTTTGCCGACGATATAGTAGTCATGGCTGAAACCATGGAGGACTTAAGTGCAATGCTCGTAGGCCTCTGTCGAGCCTCCGAACGAGTGGGTCTTAAAATGAACATGGACAAGACGAAAGCCATGTCGAATGCCCACGTCGTACCCACTTCAGTTATTATCGGAAGCTCAATACTCGAAATTGTCGACGATTATGTATACCTTGGACAAACTATACATTTAGATAAGTCCAATTTCGAGAAAGAGGTCAATCGTCGAGTCCGACTTGGCTGGGCAGCGTTCGGAAAGCTACAAAAAATCTTCTCGTCCCAATTACCGCAGTGCCTGAAGACAAAAGTCTTCAATCAGTGTGTGTTGCCAGTGATGACCTATGGCTCAGAGACGTGGTCGCTCACTATGGGCCTTATCAGAAGGTCACCCAAAGAGCAATGGAGAGGGCTATGCTCGGAGTTTCCCTGCGTGATAGGATCAGAAATGAGGAGATCCGCAGGCGAACCAAAGTCACCGACATAGCCCAAAGAATTTTCCGGCTTAAGTGGAACTGGGCAGGACATATTGCTCGCAGAACAGATGACCGATGGGGTCGAAAAGTTCTCGAGTGGCGACCATGTACCGGAAAGCGCAGTGCTGGTAGGCCTCCCACTAGGTGGACCGACGACCTGGTAAAGGTCGCAGGAATCCGCTGGATGCGGACGGCGCAGGACCGGCCGTTGTGGAAATCCTTGGGGGAGGCCTACGTCCAGCAGTGGACTCGTATTAGCTGAAGAAAAAAAAAAATTATAATAAATTACATTCTGCTATTTTACGCAATATTTGTGTGGGACTGACAACCACACTGACAACGCTCCATTTTTGGTTTGTTTTTCACATCGAGCTTAAAACCAGATAGAAGAGTGCGTAGTATCTCTTCTATGATCTGTGCTCTCAGGCACTCTCAGCTCCAGCCTCCACAGATAATTTGTATATTCTTTGCTCAGCTCTGTGTCCTCTGTGATGACAGTTTGTCAATTGTCATTCCGCAATCCGTAGACCCCAACGATTTAAATCAGATTTAGTGTTAAAAATGTACAGATTTACTAATCATTTAGCAAACCCCAGCCTTGTTTTGGTAAATATTTAATATATTTATTACTTTTATGCATGTACGTTTTTTTAGTTATGTATAATCAGATTATAAATTGTAATAACAGCTTGTGAAAAAAATTATGTATTGCGGCAGAAAACAATTATTTAAAGTACATACATATTATGTACGTTTTATTTTATTTTAAATTATATTTCAACTATTCTTTGATTACTACTTCATTTTGAAACAACAAATGTTGTTATTGTTGTAACCTTACATAACATACTTGGACGTCATTTTCATCTAATATTATAACCTTAATCTAAATAAACTATCAAAACATTTGGATTTCGAATTTTCTGATGGAATCGTAAACTGGTAAATTAAGTTGATAAATACTATAATGTGCTTAGAATATCATATATACGTATTTGTTTCTATGACAAGACATAATAATATGATATATATTATTATTGGGTATTTCTTTGTTTTTTCTTAAATGCCGGGAAATGCTCTGAGGCATCCCACTGGGGAGAGGGGGGACTCCCCAGGCGGGTATCTTGGACTGGCTGCGCCTGGAAGATGAGAAGCTGGACACAGCTCCAGCATACACACTACAACCCGGCGAGTGTCACCAATGCCGCCTTTGGTGAGGTTCCCTAGATCTATTGAGCAAACAGGAATACTGCTCTCACCTATGGGCTGGAGCGCCCCAATATCAGCTCCTTGCATTTGACTGCGTTCAACGCCTAGCGGCTCGAATCGTCGATAGCAAGGTTATCTCCAATCGGCTTGATTCTTTGGCGCTGCGTAGAAATGTCGGAGTGCTCTGCCACGGGGAGGGTTCTGAGGAATTGTTCGGACTAATACCTGCTGCAGAATTCCACCACCAGACATTGCGGAAAAGCTCCAAATTTCACCCTCACCATCTCGATGTTCGTAAATCTACAACAACTCTATTTTTATGGCATTTCCTGCCTCGCACAACAAATGTGTGGAATCAGCTGCCACTTACGGTGTTTCTGAACCGTTACGACTTAGGGACCTTCAAGAAAAGAGCATACTCTTATTTGAAAGGCCGGCAACGTACCTGCTAACCCTCTGGTGTAGCGGGTGTCAGTGGATGTTGCTATCACTTACCATCAGGTGAACCGACTGTCCGTCAGGGCACCTCA
The DNA here is from genome assembly GCA_963853865.1 of Helleia helle. Taxonomy (NCBI): domain Eukaryota; kingdom Metazoa; phylum Arthropoda; class Insecta; order Lepidoptera; family Lycaenidae; genus Helleia; species Helleia helle. The sequence goes on from OY971436.1 coordinate 8,417,287, forward strand.
ACGGCTATTCAGTCCCTTGAGGGACTGACACCACCTCCACAGAGGGGTCGTTCTGCACCACAGAATAACTCTTCCCAACGTCGAGACAATGGGTTGAGGTTTCCATCCTCACCCTTTGTCAACTCTTCTTATAAGAGGGATACAAAGAGCAGCTCCCTCGGTCCAATTTTCTTTGCCCAAGGTTCTGGGCTCACCCTAGGCTACTGAGCCCCACTGCCACGTCAAGGCCTGAACCATTATTATTATTATTATTTAAGGGTGGGGACACCAGCGAGGCCAGACGATTGATCAGTCCTCATTACCGGGACCATTTCACCCAATTCCCCAGGCTCGCCTCTGGGGTTAGATGCAGGACGGGTTACCAATTGCCCCTCCGGTGTCACCCCCTCAAACCTACATATTGATCTACAAAAACTACTTAGCTGACTTAAAGTTAGATATGCTAAATCTTCCTTCTTCAGCTCGTCCGCTCCAAACAGCTCCCATCTTGCGTATGCAAATGCGGGGCATTCCGTTATGAAGTGCAGACCGGTTTCTTCTTTCTCTTTGCACTTAGGGCATAGAGGGTCCTCTGTTAGCTTCATTATTGACAGGTGTCTGTTGCTGTTGAGTGGGCAGTGTCCTGTCAATATTCCTACAACTGTTCTGATGTTGTTCCTATGTTTAGTCTTCTTGCTGTCAAGCGTTGAGATGAAGGCCTGAACCATAGTATATATATGGCTAAGGTATAGTCTAGCCTAAGCTCTGCTATTTTATTATTTAAGAAGGAAAATTCTTTCATTCAATTTTTTAACAATATCATGATATTTATTGTGATTTAAAATACCAAAGACAAAATCTGTCTTATGCATATAAAATATAAACATAAATTACAGGTCCGAAAGCAAATAGGTGATTCATCATGCGCTGCATTAATCGTCATGAGGGCTCCCCAAAGAAGACATGCCAGTGAACAGGGTACACGGAACAAACCGAAGTCCAGAAAACTCTTATGGAGTACAATTGGTGCTACAGTATTAACTGGTGCTGCTGTTGTCTATGCTAAGTAAGTGCCCATAACCTTCTACAACCTTTAATTATTATGAAACAACTTACAATGGAGGTGGGTTGATAAAAACCATTATTTGTTCATAAAATACTTGAAAAATTTTTTTTTTGTTTTCTGTAATTTACATAGTAAATAATAAGTCATAGAATTTCATGTCTAAATCGAGTGTTTCTCCTTTTTTATATGTTTTTTTGTCGTATTTTATGTAGTTTTTAATGAAGCATTTTATGAACCACATTGCCTTTTTTACACCAATAGTCCTTTTAATAAGCTTATATATAAGTACTATTTTATCTTGGTTCACTCTGCACTTCTATACAATAATCATCATCAGCCTCCATCCATCAACTGCTGAACATAGGCCCCCTCAAAGAACGCCAAGACGACCAATCCCTCGAATACAATATAGAATATTATATTATAATGAAAAATTTTTTACGGATTTTATCGCGGTTTATTAAGATTTTTACAAGCCCGACGTTTCGGATACTTTACAGCAACCATGCGGGATGATTGAGGTGACAGATGTCCTAACGTTACAAAGTTATTCGAACTACCCTATGATACATCATTATTTTAATAAGTCCTCTCTACGCAGAAAGTGCTAACTGTATCTTTAATCTGTGGCATATTATGCTTAGTTTCATTATAATGAGTGAAATTCGCGCAAACATTAGAAAATAGAATATTATTGCTTAGAAGTGCACTCATAATGTTTTGGGGTGGATTTTTAGATAACATTGTAGACAAGCATCAATTAGATCACAATTTCAATGCAGTGGTTGTTACTGTGAGTAAGAGGGTTGTCTTAGCATTGATTGATAGAGGGCTAAGTCCAGTAGTATATATTTACAGGCTGATAACATGTTATTAATATGAAAATATCTTTATTTCATATACGTTTGGTGTAAATTTCAGAGAAAATCCAGAAGTACGTAACTGGCTTCAATCAAATGCACCATGGGCGAACGACTTCATCGCTCTTGTGTATCAGGAGAACACATCATATTGGAAGTTCTCTATGAATCAATTGGGAAATTTATCGTCATCAGTTAGTAACATGTTGTTTGGAAAGGTGAGCAAATGACTTAGAATGTTTAATAAACAGCATAAGAACGTCATCAGTTGCTTAATATTGGTTATAGATTGCTATTCAAATAATAATATGCTGTTATTACAAAAATCTTTTTAAGCTCTACTCAATACATGTATTAACTTTAAGAGATTCACTTGTACAAGTATTAACTTTACCGGTAGGAGGGAAGCGCTGTGCCGCGCTCCCGGCTGCATGGGTACCACCATCTTGCTTGTTTCTCCTGTGAAACAGCTTTGCTGTGTTTCGGAGAGAAGGGCAAGACATGCAGTGTAATTACTGGCACCGTACTGATATCTTATGTCTCAGGATAGGCAACACATAAATAAGTTGCCTGTGCTCGTTCCAGGTAAACTAGTTTATGTTCATGGGCGACGTCGACCACTTTCCATCAGGTGGCACGTTTGCCAGTTTGCCTATCCAACTAAAATTAAAAAAATATATAATCTATTATAAGTTTTCGCTTTGTAATGGTAAAAAGAAACTAGCGTTGGCTAAAATGTGAACTGTTTCACTTTTCAAAACACCTTGATATTAACTTTCGAAAATCCAGTATAATAACATCTATCTAAAAATATATGGTGTACAGGAAGGAGTCACACCAATTGAAACCGAAACAAGATCGAAGCAAGATTTAGAAAAAGATTTGAAAAGTATTGCAAAGAAAGATTATGAATGTAAGTAATTTGTAGGATCAAGTTTTATGTAGATATTTGCTTGTTATGCACTAATTCACAACTCACCTAGTATTCTCATAATAACAAGTCACAGTAAGGAATACTAAAGGATATTTTTTAAACCTTAACTTAAATAAGATATATTATATATTATGTTAAAAAGAGCACCCTCAATGCTTCACTTATGAGGCGTACTATTATTATTTAAGGGGTGGGGACACCAGCAAGGCCAGACGGGTGATCAGTCCTCATTAACGGGACCATTTCACCCAACGTAACGTAACGAGGCGTACTATACATTGTAAATATAAAATAATAAAATACTGAGTATATATTTATAAATAATTGACAATATTAAAAGTGAAGAGCGACATCCACAGACACCCGCTACACCAGTGGATTAGCAGGTGCGTTGCCGGCCTTTCAGATATGAGTATGCTCTTTTCTTGAAGGCCCCTAAGTCGTATCGGTTCGGAAACACCGTAGGAGGCAGCTGATTCCATATATCAGTCGTGCGAGGCAGGAAATGCCGTAAAAATCGAGATGTTGTGGATTTCCGGACATCGAGATGGTGTGGGTGAAATTTGGAGTTTTTCCGCGATGTCCGGTGATGGAATTCTGCTGCAGGTATTAGTCCGAACAATTCCTCAGAGCACTCCCCGTGGTAGATGCGGTAGAAGATGCAGAGCGATCCGACTTCTCTAGGCAGCGCCAAAGAATCAAGCCGATTGGAGATAACATTGTCGTCGACGATTCGAGCCGCCCGGCGTTGAATGCGGTCAAATGGAAGGAGCTGATATTGGGGCGCTCCAGCCCAGAGGTGAGAGCAGTATTCCATGTGAGGCCGGATCTGCGCCTTGTATAATTGAAGGCGGTGTGAAGGCATGAAATACTGCTTCGCCCTATTGAGCACGCCGAGTTTCTTCGAGGCTAGCTTAGCCTTTCCTTCCAAATGACCACGAAACTGCACATCTCTCGATATATCGACGCCAAGTATCCCAATGCTGGCTGAGGCGGTTAGGGAAGTGTCTTCGAATTGTAGAGGAACGACGAAGGGTGATTTTTTTGCGGTAAATGCGCAAACTTGTGTCTTGTTGGGGTTAAATTGGACTAGGTTAAGTCGCCCCCATTCCGAGACTCTGGCCAGCAGAGACTCGATTTCAGACACAAGTTTGTTCCGACACTCATCGACTTGTTCCCGAGAAATATTAGGGCGGCCAGTGTATAAAGCATCACCAGTGCTGTCATCCGCATAGCAATGAATGCCGCTGGTTTTCAGCATATCATTGATATGCAGAAGAAACAGGGTTGGAGATAGTACACAGCCTTGGGGAACACCAGCATTTACAGACTTGAGGTCCGAGCATGCACCGTCGACAACGACCTTAATGCTCCTGTCTGTCAAAAAACTGGTGATCCACATACATAATTTCTCGGGAAGCCCATAAGATGGTAGCTTTGCAAGAAGTGCTTTATGCCACACCCGATCAAAGGCCTTCGCTATGTCCAAACTAACCGCCAGCGCCTCCCTCTTGCTCTCAACTGCTTCCGCCCATCGTTGCGTTAGGAATATTAGAAGATCACCAGCTGAGCGATTCCGTTGAAAGCCATATTGGCGATCGCTAATCAGCTGGTGCTCCTCCAAATATCGCCGGAGCTGGCAGTTGATTATGGATTCCATAATCTTTGAGAACAAGGTAGTTATGGCTATTGGTCTGTAGTTGGACGGGTCTGAGCGGTCCCCTTTCTTAGGGATCGGGTGTACCAAAGCTGTCTTCCACGGGCATGGGACGACGCCTAATGAGTAAGAGTGCCGGAAAAGACGCGTAAGGACGGGTGCCAACTCAGGAGCACAAGTTCGTAGCACTAATGGAGGGATGCCGTCAGGCTCACTCGACTTATGGATGTCCAGCGAAAAGAGTGCTTTGCGTACGAAGCTCAGTCGGAAAATTATTTCCGGCATTGAAGTATCACACCGAGGGATCGTCGGTGGTATTTTTCCATGGTCATCCAAAGTCGAGTTGGAAGCAAAAAGAGTGCCTAGAAGATCGGCCTTCTCCTTCGCGGTGTGGGCCAACGAGTCATTCCTCATGTGCAGAGATGGTGATGTGATGGATGGCTTACAAAAATTCCCTTGAACAGCCTTGGCAAGAGACCAGAATGCACGAGTTCCCGAAGGAAGTCGAACCAATCTCTCGCCAATTCTGTTCACGTACTCCGCTTTTGCCTCAGCAATAGCTCTTTTGAAGGACCTGGAGGCAAAGTTATACTCCTTTTTCAATGCGCTGGTCTTTACATCCTGGGACATTGATGCTTTGGCCCAGGCTCGGTAGCTTAACCGTTTATGGCGTGCAGCCATCTTACAGGTTTCACCAAACCAGGGCTTGGATTTGCCGCCTATAGGCACTGCAGAGCTAGGAATGAAAAGCTCCATGGGTTGCAGCACCACATCGGCAATAGAATCGGCAACGATGTCTGGATCATCCAGCGAGAAGCAAATTCGCCCCCATGGGTAGGATGCAAAGAAGGACCGCATCCCGTCCCAATCAGCTGACCTATAGTGCCAAACGCGGCGGCAGACCGCAAAACGAGGCCATGATGGGCTTGCAACAGGTACAGAATCCGTGTCCGGATCAGACAGTGGTCCGATGAGCCAAGTGGAGCGTATGATCTTCCACATCAGGGATACGAGTTGGTGATACCACCAATTGTGTCAGATCATATGCTGAGGCAAACTCGTAAACAGATCTTCCCGCATGATCGGTTGTACGAGAGACGAGCCACTCGGTGTGATGGGCGTGGAAATCACCAAGAATCACGATCTCTGCGGATGGGATCTGTTGTAGTACGGAATCTGTAACCATTTGAATGTGCTCCACAAGTCGGTCGGTTTCGTCATTACCGCTATGGGACCTATATAGGCAGGCATAAACGCGGGGATGGTCGTCGCTGTCAATGCGCAACCAGAGGATGGAGAGGTCCCTACCTTCAAGACTGCCAAGGCGACGAGAGCAGACATCCTCTCTGACGTACGCGCAAACTCCAGCCCGCGGTACAAAAAAGTGTTCTAATTTGTACCCCGGACAAGAGAGATAAGAAGTATCAGCCGGAGAGGATATCTGAGTCTCGGTTAAAAAGAGCAAGGCCGGCTTCACCGTCTGGAGGTGGTAATGGACGGCGTCAAGATTGGTATGAAGTCCCCTAATGTTACAGAAATCCACGGTCATAGAGGTAGGGGACTTCTGCCGACGGCTCCGTTTACCCCGGGCAGTTTTTGTGTTGAGCACAGATTCGCCCCCCCCCCAGAATACGCGGGGCTGCCCAGGTCTCCGGGTTCAAGTACCTGTCCTGAGCCTGGAGGCCTAGAGAGGGATTCTTCGGCTTGCGCGACCGGTACTCTCCTGGGGTAGTCTTTGAGTATGCTGTGCTGTCATGTGTGTGTGGGGGGGGGGGGGGGGGTGGGGGGTGGTCCACCGGATCTCTCACAAACCGAACGAAACACGACGACATTAGCCGCCATTTGACGTCGATGTTAAGTGAGAGCGAAGTACTTCCCCGGACGCGCCGGCCCATTCAGCTGCAAAGCAGCATGGCGCTACTTCGTGAAAATTCATTCACGCATTCGCGATTTGCAGGGATTTTTATGTGTTTTACAGAAACAAATTCTTGTTTATATTTTTGATGTAAGTATGCGGGTCTTGTAGTAGTGTCAGGTTGACTTATATTAATTAAAACTGAATGAACACAGATGGATTTTATAACAATTTATTTTGGTATTAATACCAAAATAAATTGTTATAAAATCAATAGTTATACATAGTTCGTTTTGGTTTTTATATTGAATTAACTTCGATTAGTATGTATTAGCAGTTGATTTTAATTATTTATTATTTATAAATAATAATAATAAATGAAAAAAAATTTATTCAATGTTGTACGTCAAAGTAGCTACCTAGTAAGCTAGTAGTACTACCGTTTCCAAAACTAGTCCACTGAGAAGAACCGGCGAAACACACTCAGTGAAACTAATCTTTTCAATATTATACAATATATACCTATATTATATATATACCTAGGTAACACTGAAAATGTTTAGAAAATGAAAAACGGCTTAATGTAGAAAGTTGCCAATACTTTTATTGTTTTTCGAAGTTATCTCCGTTTCTTTCTACACATCGTCGCATTCGATGGAACCACTGAGAAAATCAGTGGGCCCATTCTTCCTTAGGAGTCTCTTCTATGGCATTTTCGTACGCTTTCACCGCATCTTCAGGGCTCGTAAAGCGAATATCTCGAATTTTATCTTTAGTTCTTGGGAATAAATGAAAGTCGCAGGGCACCAGGTCAGGACTGTAAGGCGGATGACTCATTATCTCGACACCTGCCATAGTCAAATATTCAACAGTCCGTTTTGCGGAGTGCGCTGAAGCATTGTCGTGGTGAAGGAGGATCCTGCTTCGAGGGCGCTGCTGTCGAATTTTTTCCAAGACAACAGACAAACAGCGATTGACATACCAGTCTGCAGTAACTGTCGTTCCATCTTCTATCACAACTGTTGCGAACTGACCTTTCCGACCAAAGAATGAGGCAATCATCTTTTTTCCTTGACTTCTTCCTTTCTTTACCTTAGTTGGCCGATCCTCGAAAGGAAACACCCACTGAGCTGATTGTCTTTTGGTTTCGGGTTCGTAGCAATATATCCAGCTTTCATCACCTGTGATGATGTCAAATACAGCATTTGAGTTACCGCCGTTGAACTTATCTAATATTTGGCGACACCAGTCCATGCGGAGGCGTTTCTGGTCGTCGGTTAAAGTATGGGGAATCCATCTGGTACAAAGCTTACTGACGCCTAAATGTTCGTGTAATATTTTTTGAACTTGACTCATACCAATGCCTAGGCTTGCCCCGTATCTGCTGATAGGTCACTCTCTTATCTTCCTCTATCATGCGTCGCATAGCACTGATGTTATCTTCAGTAGTCGCTGTTAAAGGACGTCCCTCACGCGGATCATCACTGAGATTGCTACGTCCACGCTTAAACTCGTTAAACCAATTGTAAATATTGGCACGAGATGGGGCTTCATTAAAAAATGCTAATCGCAGCCTATCATAGCTTTGTTGTTGAGTAAGCCCACAACGAAAGTCATAATAAATCATTGACCGAAAATTTTCTCGCGTTATGTTAATTTTCACGTGTAACAAGAGTTTTAGATTTGCCGCCAATTCACAAAAACAAATGACAAATGAATGCAATATACTACATTAGGTTACAAAAGAGTTCTAAAATTGAAATTCAAAAAAAGTTTTCATTTTCAATGTTTCTAACTGGCCAGTTCTAAACATTTTCAGTGTTACCCACGTAATATGATATAATTATACATAGAAGCCTCGTAGGAAACGCCTTATTCCCAAGGTGTGGTATCTTCAATAAATTCTTTTATTTTGTAGTATCCTGTATATAATTCTTTTATTATGTAGTATATTTCACTGTCATACTAAATAAATTCAGCAAATTCTATAATTTATTAATCTCGCCTTTGTGGCTGAATGTTTGTAAGTTACAATTTAGTGTCAATGATTTTATGTGTTGTGATGAATGGTTGGTATGAATTTTTTTGCGACTTATTTATCCACTGAGATGATATTTACTACATAATGATTTATGAAATGATGCCCTAATACTAATACAACATTTAAAACTCTATATTTTAACTTCAACATATTTTTTTTTTTTTTTTTTACAACATTTTTTTTTACAATTGTGATTGATTTTAGACTCATGTATCATACAACTCATGTTTTAATAATAATATTCATGTGTGCATACTAACTAATATGTGTGTTCATAACAGTACCACCACCAAAATTCGAACCATTGTATGTTGAAGAGAAGAAAATTGAAACACCAGAAGTTAAAACTGAAGGTAACTGTTTCCATCTTTATATATATGTAATTCTTCTCTCCGTGTGTAGGTCAATGAACTCCTAAACAGCTGGGCCGATTTTGATGAAATGTTTTGTGTGTTATCAAGTAGATATGAGAACGCTGTCGATTCACAATTCAGCCAACTATAAATTGTTGTGTAAGATAACGTCTGTTGGGTCCACTTTGGAGGGTTGCGCTGTGCCGTGCTCCCGACTGCATGAGTACCACCATCTTGCTTGTGTCTCCCGTAAAACGGGAACGGGGACGTGTTCCGGAGAGAAGGGCAAGACAGGCAGTGTATTTACTGGCACCGAGACTTAACATCTTATGTCTCAGGATAGGCAACACATAAATGAGTTGCCTGGGATAGTTCCAGGTAAACTAGGTGTTCATGGGCGACTTCGACCACTTACCATCAGGTGGCACGTCTGCCCGTTTGCCTATCCAACTAACATAATAAATGTCCAATTTACATTCAGACTGTGTGGGTATTTCTATTTTTGCTTTACTTCTTGTTTATAAATGTACGGACAACTTGACCATTGCTTATGACAATAGTACATTTATGCTAGTAAAAACACTGCCTGTCCGGTTCTTTTCTCCACAACATAATAAGGAAAGGAAGAAATAAGCAAAATAATAATAAATAAATAATAATCTATACTAATATTATAAAGCTGAAGAGTTTGTTTGTTTGTTTGAACGCGCTAATCTCAGGAACTACTGGTCCGATTTTAAACATTCTTCAGTGTTAGATAGCCCATTTATAGAGGAAGGCTATTGGCTATTAGAGGTGTTCGCAACGGCTATAAATTAAAAATACGTTATAACGATACGCTACTTTTAAAACGCCTGTTATTTTTTACGTTATAAATATATTATATAAATAAATAATAAAGAAAGATATTTTTTTATTACTTATTAATTATTAACAAAACAATTTTAAATACTCAATAAATATACTACACAACACAAAACTAACTATAATTACATAATACTAAACCAAAATTAATACAATATATTTAAAACACTACGTATTACGTAAGCAAACTCGCGAAAGTGACGAACGTCATACAAGAACAAACGCCCTGAGCGTACTGAATACTGATTATTTATCAAATATATTTTATAACTAAACGAACCGATATAGCGGTCAGCGTTATATCGGTTCGTTATATCGCTGCTCGTTAGATTATATTTTTCGTTTGGTTGTATCGTTTAACGCTGCTCGTTAGATTATATTTTTCGTTTGGTTATATCGTTTAACGCTGCTCGTTAGATTATATTTTTCGTTTGGTTATATCGTTTAACGCTGCTCGTTAGATTATATTTTTCGTTTGGTTATATCGTTGGACATTGCTCGTTGGATTATTTACAATAGAATAAAATTTGGGTCTGTTTACATTTGAGTTGTAAAGTAATAAAAATATTCTTTCAATATAACTAACGCTTGCCTGGTAAAATAAATAACGGCTAATATGATTATTTGTAAATATTAGTTTTTTTTATCCGCTATCTAATATAACGAACACCTCTATTGGCTATATACTGATGGTACGCTGTGACTAACAGTAGTTAAGTTGAGTTAGTTAACGCGGGCGAAGCTGCGGGCAACAGCTAGTAGTTAATAATAATAAATATGATCAATGAAAATATTATATCAACAAATTTTTTTCAGCTACACTCATTCAAACGGAAAAATGTGACCCCGTCAGCCCGCAGCCGATCAGAATAACCAAGGACATGGTGGAACTGGAGCACGAAATGCACGAGAACACGAAACGGGCCATAGATAACTACAAAAACGCCACCAGGTTCTGTGCGGACTACAACAGGGCACTTTTTAAAGTAAGTTTTTAGTTTTACATAGGTCTCTTAATAATAATAATATGTTGGGACAATTCACACACTGCCATCTGATCCCAAACTAGGCAGAGCCTGTTCTTTTGGTAACCAGACAACTGCTATATACTTATATATTTCTAAATACATACCTATTATAGATAAACTACACCCAGAAACAGAACAAATGATCATGCTCATCATACAAACATTTGTCCTGGGTGGGAATCGAATCCACGACCTTCTGGTTAGGCAGTCAGGGTCACTAACCACTAGACCAACAGGTCAGTCGTCTAAGTCTATCTCTTTCTCCTTCTCTTTTTCCTTGTCTTTATAGCCTTCATCTCTTTCTTCCCCTTCTCCTCCTCCAACTCCCCATTCCCTTTCTCTCCCCCTCACTTTCCCTTATCTCTCTCTTTTTCTTTTTCAATGAAAATGCCTGTAAGGACTATCAAGAGTCTGAGGCGCGTTTCGCCCTGGTCCAAAGTTGAATATCAGCTGGAGTGGATTAAGGAAAAATATTTAATATTAAAAATGACTTCCGTTTTCAGATAGTGGAGTCATCAATTGACGATTTGGACAAGAAACACTTTGTTGCTCTTCAAGGTGCCGTGAACGAACGCAATTCGACCATAAAAATCGCAAAAGAGGCGTCAGAAAAGGCGAAGTGTGCTATTGGTTCGTAGGTTTTGGTATAAATAAAAGTTAGTGAAATGAATTTCGCTTTGGACGAAGACAAATTTAGGATTGTAATGAAACATTATTTTCGCATTTTATAATTCGTAATATCCGTCGTATTAAATTTGTCCCGCCGTAACCATGGTTGCTGTTGAGTATTCAAAACTCCGGGAATGTAAAAACTAAAAATCTTAATAAACCGCAATAAAAACATTTTTTTTCGGGTTTTTTTACTGCACTGAAAGTTTATTAGAAAAAAATTACATCGGTTTTGATTTGATTTGACAACCGTCTGTAATTATTTTTTTGCGTTTTTTTTATAGAAGAGGGGGCAAACGGACAGTCTGTTCACCTGATGGTAAGTGATAAGCGTCATCCACTGACACCAGCCTTTCTATAGTTTGACAGTCGCGTGTTCGTTTGATCGTTAATTGGCTAACATTACCATGATTCGTTTCAATGCAAAGACGGTTCTAAAAGCTTAAATATTATCTTCGCCCGCAGAAACCCTGGACCGCATGATAAAGGCGGGCGTCCAAGCTCCCCCAGAAAGTATAGCGGCCACCACCCGCTACATCAAACAGTTCCGGAGTGACCTGCAAGAGGCTGAGGCAGCGTACAAGAAGTGCTTGGACAACGCCGTGCTCAGCGACAAGTATTGGAACAAGGTGAAGTGGTCATGTACTTTGTACTGTACCAACCTTTTTTTCTTTTTTCTTTAACGCCGGGAAATGCTCTGAGGCATCTCGCGGGTATGTGGGACTCGCTGCGCCCGAAAGCTGGTAAGTGGACGCAGCTCTAACCATTAAACCTGGAGAGCGCTTTTGGTGATGAGGATCTAATGAGCAAACAGGGCACCTTGACAGCTCATCAGCCCCTTAGGGCACCGACACCACCTCCACAGAGGGCCACAGAACAACCCCTACGAACGTCGGAACAGTGCAATGGGATCAGGTTCCCGTCCTCGCCCCTTGCAGGAAAGAGCAGGGGGCTCTTTTGTCCCTTCTTATAAGAGGAGTACTGGGCTCACCTTAGGCTACTGACACCACTGCTACGTCAAGGCCAACCATGGTGTATTGTCAATGGGTTGGCCAAGTTAGGTATATATTTATTTAATTATTATTTGTGTAATATATTACACATTTTATTATTAGACAAACAGCTGAAATGATAAATAATGGCAGCAGTTTAAAAATGTATGACGCTACCCGCCCTACATATTGGCTGAAGTGAATAAACTGTTGTTAAAAACATGTATTTTATCATTAGTAAAAATATTAATGTAAAAAAGGTCAATATTATATACTATATTAGTCAATAGCCGGGAACATAAGCTTTGAAATCTTAATTTTGATCTAGAAATAAACAATGTATGGCGTTACTGCCAAATAATATATATGAATAGCTGTTGCAAGCAGCTTCGCGCGTTTACTTTGATTTACAGTCGTATCCGGGTTGATGATGATGATTTTTATAGGTATGTTCCACACGTACGGACTATATGACGTCACAGGTCTGTTCTACACGTACGGACTATATGACGTAACAGGTCTGTTCCACACGTACGGACTATATGACGTCACAGGTCTGTTCCACACGTACGGACTATATGACGTAACAGGTCTGTTCCACACGTACGGACTATATGACGTCACAGGTCTGTTATACACGTACGGACTATATGACGTAACAGGTCTGTTCCACACTTACGGACTATATGACGTAACAGGTCTGTTCCACACGTACGGACTATATGACGTCACAGGTCTGTTCTACACGTACGGACTATATGACGTCACAAGTCTGTTCTACACGTAGGGACTATATGACGTCACAGGTCTGTTCCACACTTACGGACTATATGACGTAACAGGTCTGTTCCACACGTACGGACTATATGACGTCACAGGTCTGTTCTACACGTACGGACTATATGACGTCATAAGTCTGTTCTACACGTACGGACTATATGACGTAACAGGTCTGTTCCACACTTACGGACTATATGACGTAACAGGTCTGTTCCACACGTACGGACTATATGACGTCACAGGTCTGTTATACACGTACGGACTATATGACGTAACAGGTCTGTTCCACACGTACGGACTATATGACGTCACAGGTCTGTTATACACGTACGGACTATATGACGTAACAGGTCTGTTCCACACTTACGGACTATATGACGTAACAGGTCTGTTCCACACGTACGGACTATATGACGTCACAGGTCTGTTATACACGTACGGACTATATGACGTAACAGGTCTGTTCCACACTTACGGACTATATGACGTAACAGGTCTGTTCCACACGTACGGACTATATGACGTCACAGGTCTGTTCTACACGTACGGACTATATGACGTCACAAGTCTGTTCTACACGTAGGGACTATATGACGTCACAGGTCTGTTCCACACTTACGGACTATATGACGTAACAGGTCTGTTCCACACGTACGGACTATATGACGTCACAGGTCTGTTCTACACGTACGGACTATATGACGTCACAGGTCTGTTCCACACGTACGGACTATATGACGTAACAGGTCTGTTCCACACGTACGGACTATATGACGTCACAGGTCTGTTATACACGTACGGACTATATGACGTAACAGGTCTGTTCCACACTTACGGACTATATGACGTAACAGGTCTGTTCCACACGTACGGACTATATGACGTCACAGGTCTGTTCTACACGTACGGACTATATGACGTCACAAGTCTGTTCTACACGTAGGGACTATATGACGTCACAGGTCTGTTCCACACTTACGGACTATATGACGTAACAGGTCTGTTCCACACGTACGGACTATATGACGTCACAGGTCTGTTCTACACGTACGGACTATATGACGTCATAAGTCTGTTCTACACGTACGGACTATATGACGTAACAGGTCTGTTCCACACTTACGGACTATATGACGTAACAGGTCTGTTCCACACGTACGGACTATATGACGTAACAGGTCTGTTCCACACGTACGGACTATATGACGTCACAGGTCTGTTATACACGTACGGACTATATGACGTAACAGGTCTGTTCCACACGTACGGACTATATGACGTCACAGGTCTGTTATACACGTACGGACTATATGACGTAACAGGTCTGTTCCACACGTACGGACTATATGACGTCACAGGTCTGTTATACACGTACGGACTATATGACGTAACAGGTCTGTTCCACACTTACGGACTATATGACGTAACAGGTCTGTTCCACACGTACGGACTATATGACGTCACAGGTCTGTTCTACACGTACGGACTATATGACGTCACAAGTCTGTTCTACACGTAGGGACTATATGACGTCACAGGTCTGTTCCACACTTACGGACTATATGACGTAACAGGTCTGTTCCACACGTACGGACTATATGACGTCACAGGTCTGTTCTACACGTACGGACTATATGACGTCACAAATCTGTTCTACACGTAGGGACTATATGACGTCACAGGTCTGTTCTACACGTACGGACTATATAACGTCACAGGTCTGTTCTACACGTACGGACTATATGACGTCACAGGTCTGTTCCACACGTACGCACTATATGACGTCACTAATCTGCTCCAGGTGGAGGCGGCCCGGAACGCATACCGCGAGGAGCTGCAGCTGCTGTTCCCGGGGGTGGACCTGGCGGCGCGGCGCCTGGACGTCCACGGAGACACCGACCTGCTCCTCATATACACGCTCAAACAGGTACTATCTCACATTGTCATGGCGTGAAAACCAACTAACCACTAACTAGGTAAAGAAACGTATGTGAAGCGTCTTTAACGATAGTTAAATCGTAATTAAATTTTGCCCGTACCTAAGACAGGTAAAAGCCTGTGAGTAATTATGTTTTATCGCAGCCATTTGTGAAGTGAAACTTCTTTGCGCGCATGAAGGTAAAATTTTAACGGATGAAACTTCACGAAAATGTGCAACGTTTTTGTACAAGAAGAGGGAGAGAGTGATTGAGACCGATTGAGAGAGAGTGAGAAAGGGAGAATGAAGCACATAGCCATGGAGTGAGAGTAAGTAGCAAGCGAGTGAGAAAGATCGAGAGAGAGAGTGATATAGAGCGAACGTCGCATCGCAAGTCTCGGAAATTTAAAGCTTTAGATTAATATATAAATATAAACGAGATTTAAAAATTAGTTTACGGAATAAGTTTCACTTCTGAGTTCTGACATGTCTACTGTTCTGTCTTTGTACGCCCGCACTTTTTATTTTAATGGGTAAATTAATATCTGCATAGGTATAACCCATCACACTTATTTGTTACGTCATTTTTTTAAATTAAGTTTTGACGATATTGATATATATGATTTTAAATATTTTTAAAACAACATAAGTAAAATAATAAATCTATTTAAAACGAGGTATTTACCATGTTTTTCAGTTTTATTTCACAGAGCTCGATATTACGACATTGTCTACTAGCGTCTTGTTCACGAGACTGAAAGCTAGTATTAGAAGTAAAAATAATCATGTTAATTAAATTGTAGTTCTAAAATGTACATTGCAGGTCCAGTTTTTACAAAATGAGATTGCCGAGTTACAAACTGTAAGGGACATGAAGATCAACAGAGCCATTGAATGTAAGTTTTATTGTATTTAGTATATTTAAGTAGTTGTGTTGCCGAATTGGGCCGACACGACCGTGGTACCTCTCGCTCACATAACACCGGCGTTAAGTGACAGCTATGCTGTTGCGTTTCGTGCGGTTTGTGAGTTTCTGGTGGCTCATTGGAGGGGGTTGGCAAAAGGAGGGCAAAAAATAAACAGTTTTTGAGAAAAAAAACTATAGTCTATTTTCTTTAAAAAACGATAGTTGATTACGTGGACCAATAGCGACGCTGTCAAAATTTCGGTACTCGTCTGCTAAAAAAAAACAAACTAGGATAAAACTAGAGAAATTGGAGAAATAAAAATAAGAAAATGTATCTTTCTTAAACATTGAGCTTACATGTAATTGTTTGTAGAAAATGAAAAAAATATGAAATGTATTATTGCTATTAGAGATTTTATCATTTACTAGCTGTTCCCCGCTGGTTCACTCGCCATAGGATGGAATAGAATGAAAATAAATAACCTTCCCCAAAAGTTTTCACATCTGAGTAATGAGTTCTGAAGGTTTGTGCGTTTAAATACCGAGCATATAACCGGAATAGACCGGTAATGTGTTTTGTATGAATACAAATTACAACAAATTTGTGCTGCGACGCTGCGTCGGTTCTACTCTCTGATTGGCCGATTCATTTGATTGATGGACGATTAGCCGATTGGACGTACAGATACCGGGACGGACATACAGATCACTGGTTGTACGTCAGTGACAAATCACTGACCAGTTTCGGAATATTATGGTTCACATTACCACTTTATCCTAATCCGGCTATATGCTCGATGGTTCTAACAACACAGAAACTTTTTAGTTTCAGCATATAAAATATTTTATGTCTATCCATCTCCTAGACTACGACTACGTTCATATTAATCATTGTTCCATGTTGTAGGTCACGACGAAAAGGAAATAATCGAGGCTAAAGTTGAAGACACTATCAAGAAAGAGAGGATAGAGAAAGAGAGGGAATATCAGCGGAAGGTAGACTTTACTTCTATGAGATCGTTTTTTATTATTACATTTTTTTCACAAATATATAACTTACTAAAAATGTTCAATATATTTATTTGATGAATGTTTTCAGTGTTTAGAAATCCAAGCAGAAGCGAACAGAAGATTAAAGGACCAACTGAAAAAGCAGTTTGAGATTCAACAAGAGGTACTACAGGAGAAACTCGCCAATAGGGAAAAGGAGGTGAGATTTACCGATTAATGATGTCTTTTCAAAAGTACATACTCCTCGAAATTACACGAGGGGATTATTATTGAGGAAAACCTTAAGATTTTATCTTCACTATTAACCTTTTTTGACAGCTAGACTATTTTTCAATGAATGCCAAGAATAAAGAATCACCTTTAAACTATCCGCGAAATATGTATATCAAATATCCGCTTTCTTAAAAATATTTGTAGTTTACATTCTGTTCGTATTATTGTTTAGATTTATAAATACAAGACCTTTTACAGAAACTGTCTCCTCAATAAAGTGAGGGATATATTAGAATTCTCTAATTATATCCGCGTTTATATTTTTTTATTTTATATTTATTTCCTCGAAAAAAGTCGAACAAGATTTCAGCAGTCTGTTAAAATATCCGCAGTACTTTTTTTGTACTACTGTTTAGTTTTATATAAACAGCACCTTTTCTCCTCGAAAAACGTCGAGGAAGACATTACATTTGTTACCTATCTCCAGGTGATGAGCAAATTCAGCCGATCTGTGTCTGAGCAAGTGGAGAGAGAGCGAGTACAGTTCAAGAAGGAGTTGGCAGCTATGGCAGGCAAACTGCAGGCCATCGAGCAAACCCTCAAACGTGTGTATTTCATGCTCCTGAATATTTCTAACTTCTCCTGATTCCTGAATATCCCTATCCCTACTTTAAAAAGAATTCCTACTATTATACTTCTGAAGAATTTTTACTCCTAAGTAATTTCTACTTCACTGAATATTTCTCATTTCTCCTGAATATTTCTTATTCCTCCTGAGTATTTTCTACTCCTCCTGAATATTCCCTACTCCTGAACATAGGAAATGTTCAGGAGTAGGGAATTCCTCTTACTAAATATTTCACCAGGTTATCCATTTGCCACCTTTCGTATAAAACGAATATTTTGGTTGTTGTTTAAATAATGACATACTGATTAAAAAAATAATAATAATGTTTGCGTCCAGAAAGGGCGAAGGCCGAGGCGGAGGCGCGGCGCTCGCAGTCGCTGTGGGCGGCGGCGGAGGCCCTGCACGCCGCCACGCGCCGCGCCGCTCCCGACGCCAGCGTGGACGCCGAGCTGCGGGCCTTGGAGAAGGCTGGTAAGTGTCTCTACTCGAAATAAAACGAGGAGGGTTTTAGTCCAGTGTATTTAGTTGACCCTTGTACGCTCTCCTCGAAAAAAAGGTGAGGGGTAAATGGGATAAGTGACGGTCTTCCCGCTGCTTCACGCCGATCCTCGAAATAGAGCGAGAAGTGTATTAGCCCATATACATAAGCTAAATGTGAATTTAAATCATGTTTAGTATAGACCCTTGTATTTCCTAGTAGTGTACATATTGAGAGGAAATTTATGGAATCAGCTGCCATCTACGGTATTTCCGAACCGATACGACTTAGGGATCTTCAAGAAAAGAGCATATTCATATCTGAAAGGCTGGCAACGCACCAGCTAATCCTCTGGTGCAGTGAGTGTCTGTGGATGTCGCTTTCAATAACCATCAAGTGAACCGACTGTCTGTTTGCCGCCTCTTCTATAAAAAAAATAAAATTAGCCCAATGTGGATTACCATGTATAGCATGGCAATAACCCTTATACATCCCTATTGCAACACAACCTTCCTCCAAATAAATGGAGGAAGGTATATCCCATAGTTCCCATACACCTAAATATAAATGTATAGCATAAACCCTTAAGTGTCTCACTGCTGCACTGCTCTTCTCTAAATAAAGCGAGGTAATAAACTTGTATAATCGTGATTATTATTTTCAATGAATTTTAATATATTATAGGTAAAGACGACAAGCTGGTACAATCCGTGATCCAGGGTATCCCGAAGGAGGTCCGGGAAAAGGGAGTCTGTACCGAGAAGGCGCTCAAGGAGAAGTTTGATGTGGTAAGTTTACTTGAAGTGAAAGATGGTGAAGTTATTGCTTATCTTTTTAACCGTCGTTTTAGTGTGTAGGCACTAAAACGATGGGTGTTAAAATTTTGACCCATAAGTGTGTGGCTCTAGCATTATAGGTCATAGATAAGTCACGTTTTTATCAAAATGGGCCTAGCCATTTATGTCCATTATTTTGACATATAGAATTGATAATCTTTAGGATGTCAAGAGGCAAAAAATCCCATTATCGGCTTTTTGTATGTCCCCATATGTCTTAGAAATTACCTGCGTTTGGTGATATTTGAACCCGGTAAGTACCTTCGGTTGTTACCTGAGTCCTGATCACGTCAATATTAATCAATTGTCCAGGTCGAGAAGACGGCTGCAAAGGTGGCTCTCGTTGGAAAAGACGGCGCCAGTCTGCCGGTCTACTTCCTGTCGTGGCTGCAGTCCAAACTGCTGTTCCAGAGGGTAAGGAATAACACTACAGTACGAAGTATTACTTGACCAGGATAAAGGATCTAAATAACTTTATCCACAACCGACGCCAGGAGGCCGTGTGGTCGCACACTGCACGGTAGGCGGGGGGCAACCCCCCACTTTATAAATCAAAAGTGAGCCGAATGGGCTCACACTAATCCGATGGAGCATTAGGGCCTTCGGGCCGTTAGCATAGATCCCTCCGAAAAAAAATAATAATAATAACTTTATCGCAATTTTTCACTCTAAGGAATTCATGTATTCAAAATGCTTGATACAGGCATCGAGTATATAACCGGATAGAGTAATAATGTGAGCCATACATTTCCGAAACTGGTCAGTGATTTGTCACTGACATTGCGTTAGTGACAAATCACTGACGTAACAGCAATTCAACCAACCAGTGATCTGTGTACACCCCATTTATCTGCTATGTACTAAATAAAACTGACCATCAATACCTTGTGTACTAGCCTAATTTCTTAAATTATGTAAGTTTTTTAAATTATTAATAGTATATGTTCAATAATTCTAAGAAAAATAAGTTAATACGATCAATATTAAATTTCAGTTTGCTGAAATTCCAAAGGACGAACTCGAGAACAAACCAACCGACTTCACCAAGTTAGACACATTTGACATCATACAGCGAGCGAGGTAAGTTCTTTATATCATATTTACTGTATGTAACTTAATTCCCCACCATTGGGGAATTGGGTGAAATGGTCCCGGTAATGAGGACTGATCACCCGTCTGGCCTGGCTAGTGTCTCCACCCTTAAATAATAATAAATAATTCCCCACCATGGTTCAGGCCTTGTCGTGGCGGTGGGGCTCAGTAACCTAGGGTGAACCGCTGCACCTTGGGCGAAGCTAATTGGGCCGAGGGGGCTCTTTGTACCCTTTTTATAAGAAGAGGGGACAAAAGAGCAGGGGGCAAGGGGCGAGGAATGGCACCTCACCCCATTGTACTGTCCTAAAGTTGGGAGGGGTTGTTCTGTGAGTGGGACAACCCCTCTGTGGACGTGGCGTCGGTCCCTTGCGGGACTGACTAGCCGTCAAGGTGCCCTGTTTGTTTACTAGATCCGGGGCACCTCACCAAAGGCGGCATTGGTGGCACTCGCCGGGTTTTAGTGGGTAGAGCTGCGTCCACTTACTAGCTGTCGGGCGCAGCGAGTCCCACATACCCGCGGGATGCCTCACTAGACAATACGGGTAGCTCTGTAACTACACGTGTATTTAGCTATATGAATAAATTAGTGGTTGCCCGTGACTTTCCTGTGTTACTTGTTAACACAGGAAACTCTGCAGCAACTCTGCAGGAACTCTGCAGCCATATCTTAGTAATCACCATAAGGCTCTGACTGCTCGGTTGTGACATAAAAAAACCCAGATGAAGCGAGTATTAGGGCTACACAGGGTCATTTGTGAAACACTAGCAACATCGCAGGACTATAACATATAAAGCAACAAAAGACTGCCCGTCTTGCCCTTCCCTCCGAAACACAAGAATGTTGTTTGAGGGGAAAAACAAGCAATATGGTGGTACCCATGCAGCCGGGAGCGCGGCACAGCGCGTCCCTCCCACCATTAAAGTCCTTCTAAAGATAATAACTCCTTTGGTATCACATTATAAAACTAAATCAATATGATTAGTGTAACATAGATATATTAATACCAAGAAAATGGTAAGAATGTTTTACGATTTGATTTCGGGGGATTTTTTTTTCACATTTTTTTTCAATATAAGAAACTGTTAATATTGCAGGTACCACATGGATCACGGCGACCTGTCCGCCGCGCTCCAATACGTGAACCTACTCCAGGGCGCGCCGCGGGCGGTCGTTCAGAGATGGGCCGACGACGCGCGCCGCCACCTCGAGGTGCGCCAGGCCGCCGACGCTGTAATGGCCCACGCCTCCGTCTCCGGCCTGCTCTACCTGTAGGTCCACGATAGACGAAATTGTCTGTGATAGACAGAATTGTCTATGGTAGACAGGATTGTCTATGGTGGACAGGATTGTCTATTGTAGACAGGATTGTCTATGGTAGATAGGATTGTCTATGGT
The DNA here is from genome assembly GCA_963853865.1 of Helleia helle. NCBI lineage: Eukaryota > Metazoa > Arthropoda > Insecta > Lepidoptera > Lycaenidae > Helleia > Helleia helle. The sequence continues at coordinate 8,438,847 of OY971436.1, forward strand.
AGACAGGATTGTCTATGGAAGACAGGATTGTCTATGGTAGACAGGATTGTCTATGGGAGACGAATTTGTCTATGATAGATAAGATTGTCTGTAGAAGACAAGGTTGTCTATGATAGACAATATTATCTATGGCAGTAGTTACGGTTATTTATATACCTATGTCTTTGGTAGACAAGATTGTATATTATGGTAACAGTTCTGACCTGCGATCTATAGGCAAGATCCAAACAGTTCTACTGATTGATAGTCTACAATGAATTCCTATATATACCAGCTACTTCTTTACGTCTATGACAGTTACGGCTTCCATCTATAGACAAGATTTTCCAAGGAAGTTCCGGCTTGCTATTTGTATAGACAATATTGTCTACTGTAGTTAAATACTGATCTATCTATCACATTACATACATACAAGATCGATAACATTTCAAAATCTTTAAAAAATAAGTTAATTTGTTTCGGAAAAAGGAAATAAAAATCGTACTATGAAAAAAAATTAAAATGTAATATAGATACCAATTGTCAGGTTCTGGGAAGAGGGTCTTAATTGAAAATATAAAAAAAATTATGAATCCTAATTTATAACGGCATATTAGATACTTAAGAGTCACAATCAAATTGCTGTTACTTTCAAAAGTGGACAGCGTAGTAACTGCTATTTTTGTATCCCAAGGTAGCCCGGTTTGTATAAGTAACATTAATAGGTGATGTATAAACTTCAGTCTTTTTTACCTTAGGAGCCCATAGACTCAATCCTGGATCCACTTCTGATGTCTAGTCTATGGATTTTGTATCCGCTAGGGTCTAAAATTTGGTTGTTATTGATTATGTGTAGGGGAAATCCTGAGCTCTATGCCATTGGTTTGTTTGTGAAATCAAAATTGAAAAATTTTGTAGTGATTCTAGATCTTTCGATATGAAATGTATTTTACACTTTCTTTATTTATTTTTTAAATATCATAAACCTTACACGATAGAACTCTGATGTATCAAATAGTTACACATCTGCATTTATTTCATGCAAACAGTCCTGAATTGTTAAAATTCCTTCCTTTAGTTACTTACATGTAAATATTTATAATGTTATTTAAATTAGAGAATGATTTTAATTTCACTGTTGTTTTATTTCATAAAAACCTTTTAAGTCGTAGAACAAGATTATTAAAGAGAGGGGTTACTTTACTAGGTGTACGTTATTACCACTATTTAAAAATAATATTTAATGTAATGCTAGCTGTACACACTCGCCGAGTTTTCTTAGCGACAACATTGGTATTGTTATTATAGTCCGGCCAGAAATATTATAAAAACCCCGCAGTGGGGTCGCCACTCTATCTTTTATACGGTAACGTAGTATAAGTTATGGAGTGTAGAGACAAGGAGAACTATCTCATATGGGGTGAAAGTTGAAAAAGTGGCCCGCTCCGTATAACAGAAAAACTACGATATGAACATAGTTGTTGAAATTCTAAAATGTTTTAGTAAATAAAACCAAAATACTGCATATAGAAAGTGTAATTTTATTAGTGTGAAAATTGTAAAATAATAAGTGACTTTATTTTGTATTTATTTCCAGTACCTACCACAATAACGCAGAGCGTTGGCGTCCAAATATTGAAAATACGATATGAGTTAATGTATTATATATATATATATATATATATATATATATATATATATATTACATACATAGTTGTTGTAATGACTTGAGTAGTTTTTACGGACACTTCATACACAGAGATATGGTCCGTAATTTTCCGCAATATGGCGAGGGTAAATAATAAATTAGTAAACAGTAAAAAAAATATTAAGATAATAGTAGTCGCCCTCGATTTATTTCGAGTGTTTCGTCAAGTGTGTACAGATAGCACTACAATATAATATAATATAATAATATTATGTATTTGTAATAGAACTTATTATTATACTAGTTTAAGTCGTGAGCGACGATGTTCTAGTGGGTCGGCCTCTTGAGTGAGACGTCTGGCTTTGATCTTGACCGGGTTCCCTTAAATGGGTTTTTCTTATTATCTCCGTACACCAAAGCATAAGAATATCGCTTGCTCACCCGTGAAGGAGAACTTGAGAAAACCTGCGTGCCTCTCTGCTACAAATCTTATCAGATTAAAAATCTTTGAAGGTGTGTGAAGTTCATTCAACCGCTTTAGGCCAGCGCATCGGTGAACTATAACCCAACGCCCTCGCCTGATTTCGAGGAGGAGACCTGTGCCCAGCAGTGGGACATATAAGGGTTAATGATGATGATGATACTTGTTAAATAAACCATCCCTTGCCCACCGATGGGTGATAGGGTTCTTTTACCAACCGCGTGCACTGGTTCAAAGTGCTACCGCAGTTTCAACACCTCAGGACACCCGATCAGCTCGTGTAGCCTTACCAAACCTACATAATATATAAGCCCCACTCACCCCAATGAGCCGCAGAACACCAAATTTACACTTTCACCATAGTTTTTCAATTTTTGATTCGCGCTGGTCGGCCGACACACACTATCGATCCGCCATATTTTTCTCTTCTTCTTTGCCATCCTTTTCCGCTAGATGGCGCCGTACGTTCCCGCTCAAATTTAACCCCGTAAGAGCGAGATAAATATATACAAATATAAAATGTGTGAGTGAAGCGGCACGAGGCCTGTGTAATGTTGGTAGTATCAGTGCCGCGTTTAAAATTACAGTAAATATCAATATTTAATAGCGCTAAAAACTAAACAATACTAGTGGCCCAAGCAGTCGTCCTGTCACAAGATGCAGCACCTTTCGTATCTAAAACTATTCTCTCTCGAGTGTGCAAATTTAATTAAAATTGGTTCAGTAGTTAATGTGAACGCGGACCACGTGACAACAAAGTTAGTTCCTGCTTTGCAACCGAATTGGGCCGGCACGATCGGGGCACCTCTCGCTCACATAACAGCGGCGTCAAGTGACAGCTATGCTGTCGCGTTCCGTGCGGTTTGTGCGTTTCCGGTGACCCGTTGGCGTCGGTATTCGGTAGTCACCATAAGGTTCCGACTGCTCGGTTGCCTCCTTATGATATAAAAAAGGATAGTACAAACATAATATTATTTTAATAAAAAATATAATAAAATATAGCGTCTATGAATGTCAAAGAGGTAGGAACTATTACTAGGTCTTTGATGTATTTACAGTAAATTTCAACGTATAGGTTGTACTTCAGCTGTACACTTTTCTAATACTGGCTGTAAACAAAATAAGACTCAACCCTGGCAGGTGTCAATAAAAATGATGTAAAAGAAGACTCAACATCCACAACACAAAAAAGACAGTCAAAAATGTTCAGAATATCCGGAAATTTGGCGAATTTTAGAAAATTATTTGTAAGTCATCGACATTTATCGGTATAAGACGGTGTCTTACACCCTCGATCATAAGCGGGCAAAGTAGACGGAACCAAATGTGTGCACATTTATAATTATGGACTGGATCATTTAGCCTCTTGCTCTTAAGGCCGAGGTTTTTCCAATAATAAAAATATAAAAGGAAAGAATAAATAACGACGTTGACATTCTCAATGTATGTAGTACATTTGTTTTATTTCACGAATGCATTGTAGTTGTGATGCGTACAGTGCGTTCTTGTGTGCGTATCTACAGCGAGCGTATCAGCGAACTGAACTGAGCGCTCCCGAGATTACGCACGCAAAGACAACGTGCATGTACGTTTAGACACGAATGACGAATGGCTCACCCGCTTTCGTGAAATAAAACATCTAGTCACAGTGCATTAATCCCACTGGTAGAACTGGTAATGCATCAATGCAACAATTCTATATTTAAATAAAAATAATACGAAAATTCATCAAAAAAATAATACGAACATTCCATCCAGCATCACTATCACCATCAAATCCGAGTGCCGATCGCAAACGTGTCGTACCCCCCTCGCGACTACACCCCCCAGGAGCGGGAGCCGTGCCCGCCTCCCCCGCAGGAGCCGCCGCCCAAACCCAGGGACGATAGCGCATTCTGGGGCGCCATGGCAGTTGTCGTTATCACTGCTGGGTTTGCGGTGTACGCCAAGTAAGTCTATAATGAAATATTGATAGGTTAGATTTCTCAAGTATGTTCCATTGGGTACATAATAATTATTATGAGTCTAATTGTACCAAGTAGATAGCATAATATGGCTTAAAGTCGAGTGCAGCGAGACTGGCTTCGGAGATTTTTAAATGAATGTGTTTAAATATTTATTTGACAAATACTGTACTTTACTTACATACGTTATAATAATAAACAATTTATGAATTTATTTCATACGGTTGATTTGTTGACGCCATTTTAAATTTCTTTTTAGTCTTTTATATGTATACTTTGTGCCATGGAGTTCTTGGCGCACACACGACTTGCTACTTTTGGCTTCACCTGTAATTTGTCCATGTTTTGTCGTGAAACACCTTTATTTGTTACTTTTCAACGGACACTTTTTATATACAGAGATGGTTCTCCTTACTTTCTATACTCCATGGATTGTGTATAGGTACCCATATTATGTAAAAAAAGATATTCTTATGGGTGAGAATTCAACAGAGTAATCGTTGAGTCTAATAAACCAGGGAATATCGAGAAATTAAGGCAGACAAGAGTTATAGAATAGGAAATTAGGGTGTCCAGGGGTATGATACTTTGTACAGCAGTTTTAAGGAGGAGTTATCGAGTCCAACACGCCTAGATTAGGCTAGATATGCTGGTTAAGGGTAAATTATTCTCCCTCTTAAAAAATCCTTGTTTCCACTTATTTGTTTCCAGGAATACCCCAGAAGTGAGGGACTGGCTGGTCATCCAAGCGCCATGGTTCGACGATCTAATAGCCGTGGTGTACCAGGAGAACATGACCTATGGGCAGTTCGCGTGGAAATGTGTGGAAGACGTCAAGAGTTACATCAACAATATTGTGAACGACGACAAACCGAAGACTTGCTCGATGGATGAAAGCACCCCGAAGATAAGTTAGTCCATTAATATACATACTTATTATATATAAAATCTTTCATAATTCCATATCAGTCCTTAATTTCCATTTCAAATTTGATATTTGTTTGTTAGTATATTTGTTTATCGTCTAGGGCTAGTACGAGTTTTTTTTTCAATGGATATGAACCCCTCTTCGGGTGAAGGCCTCCTCCAGTCCTTTCCACTTATCTCTGTCCTTGCCGATAGTTTGCCAGTCCTTTCCTATAAAATTTGTAATATCGTCTCCCTACCCTTCTTTTGCCGATTGGCCCTTTCCACCTTGTAGTATTTATAGTCCACCTGGTGTCTGTGAATCTCGATACGTGACAATTTAATAATAATACTCTATACAATTTTTTCCAGTTTTGAGTTTGCAAAACGAATATCTTCAACCAATGCGTTCTCCCGTAATGACCTACAAGGTCGAAACATTGCCTCTTTTACGACTGGTCCGTAAGTTTGCCGTAGCTCAATGTGCTAAGGAGCGTGATATGCTGGATGTTTTTTTGGCAGTTAGGATTCGAAACGAAGACATCCGCCAGAGAACTAACGCTACAGATGTTACGCGAAGAATACCCATGCACGTTGAAGTGGCAGTGGGCTGGTCACACACTCAGGAGAACGGATGTCGATGGGCCAGTAAGGTTCTAGAGTGGAGGCCGCGTTTAGATAGACGAAGTGTTGGTCGGTCTCGATCTCCTTGCAGTGCGGTACGTGTTGAATGCAAGTGGCGAGAGATCGGTCGTCTTAGTGTTCATTGAGGTAGGTCTATGTTCACCAGTGGACTGATAAAGGCTGATGATGATGATGATGATGATACTAACTTTCCCATTTAAGACTTTTTGAAACGGGATATTAACCATGCTTTTGTTTTGCGGTGCTCGATTATTCGACATTATCTACGAATGTCTTGTACTCAAGACAATCAATTCCGAGTCGTGAACAAGATATTACATGTAAATGTACCCCCTCGGGAAAAGTATCAGAAAATGTGTGAAAGAGATCAATGTCGAAAAATATCGTCTATTTTGAGAAAAGGGTTAATAATACTAACTTTCCCATTTAATACTTTTTGAAACGGGGTATTAACCATGCTTTTGTTTTGCTGTGCTCGATTATTCGACATTATCTACGAATGTCTTGTTCTCAAGACAATCAATTCCGAGTCGTGAACAAGATATTACATGTAAATGTACCCCCTCGGGAAAAGTATCAGAAAATGTGTGAAAGAGATCAATGTCGAAAAATATCGTCTATTTTGAGAAAAGGGTTAATAATACTAACTTTCCCATTTAAGACTTTTTGAAACGGGGTATTAACCATGCTTTTGTTTTGCTGTGCTCGATTATTCGACATTATCTACGAATGTCTTGTTCTCAAGACAATCAATTCCGAGTCGTGAACAAGATATTACATGTAAATGTACCCCCTCGGGAAAAGTATCAGAAAATGTGTGAAAGAGATCAATGTCGAAAAATATCGTCTATTTTGAGAAAAGGGTTAATAATACTAACTTTCCCATTTAAGACTTTTTGAAACGGGGTATTAACCATGCTTTTGTTTTGCTGTGCTCGATTATTCGACATTATCTACGAATGTCTTGTTCTCAAGACAATCAATTCCGAGTCGTGAACAAGATATTACATGTAAATGTACCCCCTCGGGAAAAGTATCAGAAAATGTGTGAAAGAGATCAATGTCGAAAAATATCGTCTATTTTGAGAAAAGGGTTAATAATGAAGACAGTGCATAACTAAAAGCCCGGTTATCATACAGGATTAAGAGGATTCGAAACATTGATCTGGGAGCGGTGGTTAGATGTCCAGTCGTCAGGTTAAGATCACCCAATTAATTAGAGGACCAACTTTCTAAATGACTTAAGACACTTACGTCCCGTTTAACTTTCGTCTCCTATGACCGTTTCCAAATAAAATTAAATGTTACTCTTTTAATTTCAGCAGTTTCTGATAATTCTATGGCTGCAATTGAATGCAACGGTAAGGCTTATAAAAATCAATTAATTTTGTGCTAAGACATCATACTCAGACTCAGAGAATACAACAAAACAAACACAAAAATTATTAAAAAATATCTAGCAGTTGATGAAGTAAATTTTTATCTGCAATACATAAAAACTGTTGATAGCGTGTTATAGGACTTTGACATATTTACGTAGATTAGCTTTGTTACTAATAGATCCAAAACAATTCATTATCGACGTTAAATTTGAAGGCTTTCGTGGGGTTTTTATAATTTGGATAAGAGTAGTGGTAGAGTTGTCTAAGCCGAGAAACTTAAAACAACTTGTATCACCTAGTTGTTAGGAGTATGCGTAAAAGCATTCCCGGTATATCCCCCATTCATATCCCGGCCCACAAAAATATAAAGATGGTGCCCGTGATACACGTGCTTCCTTCCATCCATAAAGTTGGTACGAATTAAAGTTAGCACTTTATGCTGAATAATTTGCTTTCTTCATCGCTATTTAAAATAATTACATGATCATCGTTACTTAGAAGAGGGAGGAACATGCCCCTCAGCTGATCCAGCACCGGTTATGACGAAGAACATCTGTGAAGTGGCGGAATGTGTGAGAGATCGTGCGAACACTGCGCTTAGTAACTATGCGACAGCCATTTCAGCGTGTACGTCTTATAACAAGGTAAAATAAGACTTGGTTACCTAATCGGTTACATTTCTCATCCTGCTATCCTACCCTAGCAAGTTTTTAACTTTTTCTTTAAAGTATTCTCTTTTACGTTTAAAAAATAATTTCAAATTTGAATTCCTCGACGTCATTATTAGCGTGATCATAAATGAGCTTCCTGTCTCTTCGGTCAATTTATCAGTTTATCTGGTGTTTTCGCCAGGTGTACCAGAAGACCTATCTGAAATCACCTAGATATTGCACAATATTATGTCGCATCAAATCGAACTTCTGAATGGTCTGGTTTAAAAGTATTTGGATTACAGAATGTGGAAGAGGCAATGAAAAACTTCAGTATGACCTCAGGTAAGGATCTCCTGAACGGTATGACTGAAAGAAAGAAGATCGTTACCAAATCTGTTGCACATGCTGAAGAAGCAACCCTTGATTTGGGTAAGTAAACTACTCTTGTTTTAATATATTGTTTTCTAATGTTTACGCGAATTTCACTCATTATAATAAAACAATTTTTTACGGATTTTATCGCGGTTTATTAAGATTTTTACAAGCCCGACGTTTCGGATACTTTACAGCAACCATGGTCACGGGAGGACTAAGGTGTCATACGTCCTATCATTACAAAGTTATTCGAAACTACCCTATGATACATCAATATTTTGGTCAGTCCTATCTACGCAGAAAGTGCTAACTGTATCTTTAATCTGTGACATATTATGTTTGGATATTGATTTGATAATTTTAATAATGGGATCCCAAGCAGGTGGTAGAAGCCAGCCATCTTCTCTATTGAAATTAGGATGTTTTTTAATTTCAATAGCCTCACGGATCATCCTTGGTTCTTTTGCGAGGACTTGTGGTTTATCAAATCTGATATAATGGCGAGCTTTGTCAAGACTATGTTCACAGATGGCAGACTTAGTGTAGCGACGGTGTTTTAAATCAGCTATATGTTCTTTCACGCGAGTTTTAATAGATCTTTAAGTTTGGCCTATATAGGAGAGACCACAGTCACAATCAAGCTTGTATACTCCTGCATCTTGTAAGGGTATATGACACTTGACAGATGGTAAGAATTGATTTATCTTTTTTGGCGGCTTGAAATAAGTTTTTATAGAAGCTCGCTTTAGGATGAAGCCAATCTTGTCAGTGACGCCTTTAATAAACGGGAGAACTGCAGGTACTCGCTCGACGGTGGCTGGTTTCACACGTTCACTGTGACGGAGACGCGGTACCCGAAGCTTGTTGTCACGTAGTACTTGCTTGACATGTTGAAGTTCGGTCTCCAGGTGTTGCTCATCACAGATCCCTTGTGCTCTCTGAAACAAAGATTTACCCACGGTAGCTAACTGTGTTGGATGGTGGTGAGATTCGCCGTTTAGGTACTTATCCGTATGGGTATGCTTCCTATACACTGTGTGGCTTAAGGTATTGTTGGGATTACGGATAACTAATACATCTAAGAAGGCTAGAGAATTATTTTCTTCTAATTCCATTGTGAATTGAATTTTGGAATTAATGGAATTAAGATGGTCTAAGAATATGATTACTTTATCAGATGGTATTATTGTGAAAGTATCATCTACGTACCGCTTGTAGAACCTGGGTGTTATGGGCGAAGTTTGCAGAGCAGTCTCCTCGAAGTCCTCCATAAATATGTCAGCAACAACAGGGGATACTGGTGAGCCCATGGCCACTCCATCTACTTGCTTGTATAAATAATTATTTCACAACATATAGCCAGATGTAAGGCAATGTTCCAAAAGGTCAGCATATTCCATTGGCATGTCATTTTCTCTTAGCTTTCTTCTTACTATTGTTATGCAATCTTCCACAGGTAGGCAGGTAAAAAGAGATTGCACATCAAAACTAACCATTGTTTCATTGTCGTTGAGACGTAGGTGTTTGATCTCATTAACAAAGTGGTAAGAATCCCGTGTATGTGCTCTAGTTTGTCCACGCAGTGGTGACAGTACTTGGGCCACATGTTTAGCCAATCTATAAGTTGGTGAGTCGATCTGGCTTACAATCGGACGTAATGGAGCATTAGCCTTGTGTATTTTCGGCAACCCATACAGCCGAAACGTCGGGCTTGTAAAAATCTTAATAAACCGCGATAAAATCCGTAAAAAATTGTTTTATTACTCTTGTTTTAAGTTTAAAACAAGGGTATTTTTACGTTTTACGCGCTAGTTAACGCGATCACTATTCATATTAAAATAATTATTGTTTCGGGTGCTTACCGCGTTTATCGGTTTATTGTTTACCACGGGGAGGAATATCTCCCCGTGATCAACATGCATACAATAAAATATATACGATAAAAATGCGGTAAGCACCCAAAAAAATATATTTTGATATAAACTACCTTTAACTACCTACCTGCCATTCCTTTCCTGCAACATTTATTTCCATTAGTAATTATATAGGTGCAGGTAGAATATAAAACGTCTTACTAAAGAATTAAACAGTGTCGTTAATATAAATATTCAAGAATAATGGAACCAACATCGACCCCTGCGGCATCACTACTCACGTCGATATGGATAGAACCAAGCTAAATCCACCAACTGTAGACTTGTGATGGATATATACTTATCCTTAAAAAAGGGACATACAATTTTTATTAAGTGACACCAATATGATAGACTTCGTCAAATGCTATCGTAAATTCTTTGTAAATTATGTCTATTTCATTTTTACTATTGATTACATTTATGATTTTTACTAATATATTATTCTAAAATCCAAGCACATCCCCATTGTTGTATATAAATGAAGCTGTCGCCCGCAGCTTCGCCTGCGTGAACTCAGATTTACAACCTTATCCTGATTGATGATGCTTATTTCTATAGTCTGACACTGTGTTAACGTAGCATTTTAATGATGAAAGATTTTTTTTAATCAGTCGAGTAGTTTTTGAGTTAATTCGTAACAAACCAGCAAAAAATCAAATATTTCCCTTTATAATATCAGTATAAAAAAAAAATTGAATATCACAATAAACAATTTTTAAAAGCAGTACGCAGGGGAACCGTTCCTTAAGGAGCCGACCACGCGGCATGGTACCTCGTAGAGCTAATGGCGGCTACCTTGCATAAATTCTAATGATTAATAACGTATTTATTTATATAATAACGATTAATATCGTGATTATAACATCTCATTCGCATTTATATTAATATTATTACGGGTGCTTACCGCGTTTAAAGATTTATTCAGTTCCCGATATTTCGGCAATGTTTCAATCGCCATGATCACGGGGAGACTGACGTACGGTGCTGGTAGATGGTGACAAATCAGAAAAATCTGTCTTCCGTCTTTCTTCTTCGTTTCGGACGACTAGTTTCGGCACACGGACGCACTTGTTCACCACGACACACTATACCGACAGTGTCTTTTTTGGACTTTGTGCATCTATATAATATATAACATCTGCTAGAAGCGGGTCCTAATCACTGGATTGAGTTACATAAGCCACAGGTTTTGTCATCCGAACGTCATCATTTCCCTCGATTAGTAAAGGAAGACGGATTCAGAATACCGAGTATGTGGAATCCCGTGATTAGTTTGTGTGAAGGTCCGTCACGATATAGATGCTCAAAGTCCAAAAAAGACACTGTCAGTATAGTGTGTCGTGGTGAACAAGTGCGTCCGTGTGCCGAAACTAGTCGTCCGAAACGAAGAAGAAAAACGGTAGACAGATTTTTCTGATCTGTCACCATCTACCAGCACCGTACGTCAGTCTCCCCGTGATCATGGCGATTGAAACATTGCCGAAAAATCGGGAACTCAATAAATCTTTAAACGCGGTAAGCACCCGTAATAATATTAATATGAATAGTGATCGCGTAAGTTTAAAACAATATATAACTCATTCGCAAGTCACACAGTATTTTAGAACAAATTTAATTACAATGAAAAAGATTAGTGAGTTAAAATTAAAAGATGGGCTTATTAAGTTGTCACAGACTTTTTTGTAGAACTTTTTAAAAAGTCATACATAATAATTATTACGTAACTTTAACCGTTTACGCAGTGCACGCAATGAAAGGTCTCAAGACATTTTTTTTCTCGTTTTTTACACATTTTTCATTAAGTCCCCACTCCTATTAGTCTTAGCAGGATGTTATATAGCCTTCCGCAATAAACGGACTATTCAACACATTTTGTGTTGAATTTTTCAATTCGCACCAGTAGTTCCTGAGATTAGCGCGTTCAATCAAACAAACAATCAGCTTTATAATATTAGTATAGATTTATTGTATTATTTCTAGATGAATTAATAAGATTCATAGAATGTGGAGTGCAAGCGTCTAAAGAGGACATTGATAATGTAATGCAGATGATAAATGACTACCAGCAGAACATAAAAGTATCGTCCGTAAAGTACCAGCTGGAGAACGAGAAGTCATCGATGCTGGATCAGCTTTGGATGAAGGTAATAATTTTAAGAGGACGTATTGGAAATTTTGGCGTCAATATAATATTATAATAATATCAACCCTTATATGTCCCACTGCTGGGCACGGGTCTCCTCCTCGAAATTGGTGAGGAGGGATTTTGGGCCAGAGTTCACCGATGCGCTGGCCCAATGCGGGTTGGTGAACTTCACACACCTTCAAAAACTTAATCTCATCAGGCATGCAGGTTTCCTCACGATTTTCCTTCACCGGTGAGCAAGCGATGGTGACAAAACAAAATAGTTTATTTATAGATACGGTTTTGAATAACGATTTAACGTCCAGGTGGAATGCGGAATACAAAAGTACACTCAAGAAACAGAGACCATGTTTCCAGAAGTGAGGTACGCTCAGAACAAACTACAAATGACAGGAGATGTGGACCTGCTGCTGCATCATACTTTCCGATATGTATGTTTTACATCTGCTTAATGGCGAAGTCCACATGCATTAAACTTTGCTTCTATGTTTCCAAAACTAGTGAGGTTTTGCACTTCCATTATCGTGCCTATTTTTTTTGGATTGTCACTGGATGACCCTGAATGGTTATGGATATTTTTGACTAGTGACATACATCAATCTTCATCTTCAAGAAGCTAATAATTTCTTTGCTAAATACTGCGAAGTAGGTCTCCAATTTCTTCAAGTATAAATTTATACACTATTAGATCGAATATATTTCTAGCATCAAAACCACATCACATCAGAGTAGAAAACGCACGGATGTACCACTTAGGTCTCGCACAATAAGGATTGATGCGTGAATTTAACCACATACCATTAGTAAACTCGTCTGCCGCTTTGTCTCTTTTTTTGAGGGGGAAAATCTACAAAACTCCGAACTGCGTTGGGACCACAGCTGGGACACAGAGTCGGGGTTTGTCAATAACACGGAAAAAACTATCTAGCAATATTTTTCCTATTTCCAGGTTCAAAAGTTGAAAGAGGAACTTGATGAAGTAGTTGCAGGAATTACGGACAAAGTAGATCGTGGCTTAGATAGTAAGGCATATTAATTTTATGTTACTAAAAATTAACTTTATTAACTAAAGATTAAGGACACTAATGATGATTTCAACAAACTTGTAAACGATAAGCAGAATATATTTTCAATATATATATATTAAATTTACCAACAGATAGGACAACTGCGCATAAATATTATGTAGGTCTTAGAGATTGGAGGCATTGGTATAATCCTTTAGGATGTGCCAACGAAGCAGTGACGGGTGGACCAGACCAGACTATGTACTGCTCTCTCCGCGCTGATGGTAAATTTATTTTGGTAGTGCATAGATTTACTTTATTGCAGCTTTGCCTCAAGGCGAAAAGAAGAAACAAAGAGATGCGTTGATAGAATCTACCACACAGAAGAGGAGAGCAGAACTGAACAAAGAATATCAAGACAGAGTAATTGATTTTTAATTATTACTATTATATATCTGAAGGTGGGAGGGAAGCGCTGTGCCGCGCTCCCGGCTGCATGGGTACCACCATCTTGCTTGTTTCTCCCGTGTTTCGGAGAGAAGGGCAAGACAGGCAGTGTAATGACTGGCACCGAGACTTAACATCTTATGTATCAGGATAAGCAACACATAGATGAGTTGCCTGGGCTCGTTCCAGGTAAACTAGTTTATGTTCATGGGCGACGTCGACTACTTACCATCAGGTGGGTGGTTTGCCAGTTTGCCTATCCAACTAACATAAAAAAAGTGAGCAATCATAATTTAGTTGGAATGTGAATTTTACATTCCTTAGAATTGATTGTCATTAAATTACCCCCTGCATCTCTCTCGGTCACCAATCTTGCCAACATCACTTGAGCATGAAACCTGAAAGCCTCATAATATATATAGACTTTGAGGATGTGAGTAAATAGGCTCTACGCATTTAGCCTGCAAATCTTAAATGCGAAAATATGCAATTGGAGTTTTAATTAAGGTTTTTTTTCTGTACTATAACATTGTTTGTTTTCCTAATAAATTAATTAAAATAGGTTTGAAACGAACACGGCTTCAATTGATTCGATCGTGTGACGTATATGTCTTATATTATGCTTTTTTTTTCAGTACGATGAATTAAAAAAGAAAAATGAAGCAACATTGGCACAAAGCCTCAAGGACCAGTTAGAACGACACCAGGAATCTCTTGAGACTAAAGTACAACAGAAAGAGGATGAGGTATTAGAGGAGCTGGTTATTTTCCACCTCAAAAAACTGATAACCTTTTAAGCGATCATCTTGTATTAATATCCAGTAGATAAAGTAGTAATTATGATGATAAAAGAATGTATTAGAAAGATATAGCAGTAGACATCTCACTAATTACAATACAGGCGAAATTTTGTAAGTTTGGATGTTTGGATGTTTGTTGCTCTTACACGAAAAAACGGCTAAACCGATTTGCCTTAAAGTTGAAATGGTGATGACTTATACCTTGGATTAGGACATAGGCTATAAAAATAATCATCATTATACAGGATACGGTTGTATCTATGTAAACGCAGGCGAACCTGCGTGTATCAGCTAGTAAACAAATAAACATTATATCGGGCTTAGAAAGACATGGAACCTGTACTTCGTAGAAAATTAATGACAAGTCGGCCACAGAACGTCACATGTAAGTGAAATAACCGCTGTGTTTTTCTGTCAAGAACAATGTTAGTTTTCCACAGTTAAACGAGATGGTAAGTAATTATCAGCTAACTACTGATACTCTTTTTGACGTTTCTTTCAAAGCGCAGAGTATGAAGTTAGCGTAGGGACAGAGGATAGAATATGAGTTAAGGATATAGGTATGGGTTTTGGTGTGATCCTAATTTCTACTTAAATTGTAGGACAGAGAGACCGACACACTCAAATTGTGATTCGAATTTAAGAGCAAAAAATTTCAATGTTTTATATCTTGATGGCCTATACTAAGTACTTTTAACGTATGATCTTAAACAGGCTAATGAAAAATTGAATAAAATGGTCGCTGAAAAGGTAGCTTTTGAAAAGAACATGATAAAGCATCAATTAGAAGACATGGTTATGAAGTTAAGACTGGTTGAAGATAAACTTAACAGTATGTGCTGATGTATTTATCAATTTACATGCTAGGTTGTACAAACCTGTGAAAAACGGGATAATGTAAAAAGATAATTTAAACATCGTTATAATATCTCATTAGAAAAGAGTGGACAAGTATTTGCTAGTGTACGGATTAGTCCCAGGATTCATTTAAATGTTCGAATTTCCTCATGATTGTGATTGTTACTGATTCCAATATCAAGTTGCTAAATTGCTTATATTTAAATCATCTAATAAATTAATATTTGTAGGAAGTTTGAAGGCTGAACAGGATGCTAAACGATCGCAAGAGCTCTGGAATGCTGGTTCTGCTCTGCTTGCAGCTACAAAAAAAGGAGAGAACTATGTAAAAGTCGACAAAGAGCTGCGAGCCATTGAAAAGGCATCGGGTAATTTACGTTTGTAATTTATGCCTGCATTATTCACTTTATCATATGTTTATTACGAGCAGATCCCCGAGGTACACGCAAATTTCAAAATACGAAAAGGTTCCTTAAATAACCCATGACTAACATCCTTAATTAGGCTATCAGACTAGTTCAGACTCAAAAGTAGTTTTCAAATTCCAATTTTGGTTCTACCGAATAACGCGAACATTTTTTTTACCTTTTTTTAATTTTTTTTACTTCTCTGAAACGGCTCGACCGATTGTTACGATTTTTTACGTGCATTGCTAATTGCTAATTATCTTATCTACCTATGATATGAGAATAGGTCGTTAAGTATATTTCATACCTCTAGGTAATCAAGGTGTCTTAATTCAGCAAAAAATCTTTTTAATTTTTTACTTTGTTTGTTTTTGTTTGCCGGATCAATTAGTGACACTTTTATGCGTTCTATTTCAGTTGACATTTAATTAGCGATAAGTTAATCTTCTTCTAATCTATCTAATATATAAAATTTCCATGTCACAATGTTAGTTACCGTACTCCTCCGAAACGGCTTTACCGATTTTTACCAAATTTTATATGCGTATTCAGTAGGTCTGAGAATCGGCTACTATCTATTTTTCATACCCCTAAGTGATAAGGGTGGTCAACCCCTCAAATTTTAAAAGTTAACGCGGACGAAGCTGCGGGCAACAGCTAGTGTTTTATAAAAATCAAATAAACAATTATTTATTTTGAAATTATTGGTTGTTTAATCTTACCAGAATCTTATCGTGTCACAAAAAGGTGACATTGTTCGGAAATCCACAACAACTCGATTTTTACGATATCTCCTGCCCCGCACGACTACTATTATATGGAACCGCTGTCACCTACGGTATTTCCGAACCGATACGACTTAGATACCTTTAACAAAAGAACATAAATACTAATATTTGAAAGGTAACGCATCTGCTAATGATGTAGTGGGTCTATGGATGACGCTTATCACTTACCAGTACCACCAGGTATAATAATTATCCGTTTGCGCCCTCCTAATAAGACCGGCCCTATTTTAGCAAATTCTAATGCAAATGTTTTTGTTTAAGTAACAAACAAACCAACTTTCGTCTACTTGTATGATAAAATATCACAATTGCTTGCAAAATTTTTACCACTTATTAATTGAGACAAGTCTGTCAATTTGCTTCTCTGTAGGTATATAGATTATCATCATGACGACGTGCTTTTCAGGAGAGGGTGATAAATTAGTAACATCTGTGCTAAAGGCCATACCAGATTCAGTCCGAGAGAAGGGAGTGGTACCAGAGAGTGTGTTGAAGAAACGTTACCACCAAGTAATTTTTGCTATTTATGTTAACGGTGATCTGCTACAGTATTTTTATCGTCATTGTCATCTTAGTATTTGGCACAGTCTATAGCATTACAGCTTGTCACTGTCATCTCATTGTCCTCGTTTTATTCATCGTCTTCATAATTTTCATAGTTTTCATCGACTTCTTCATCACCAACATTTGCCTCTCCTTCATTGTCAGTACTATTTTCTTCGTTTACTTTACTGTTTATATCATCATTGTCTAGATTTAATATAGAATTAAAAGTAATTGAGTGTGTGTGAAGTTCGCTAGCTTTGGGCTAGTGCTTAGGCAAAATATAGCCTTTTTCTTATAAAAGGAGACCTGTACCCGGCAGTAAGATAATATAAAAGAGCCGGTTATTAGGGCCGGATTAATCACGTCAGCGCTCTTAAATAATGCATGTCTTAGAGCCCTAGAAGAGCCTAGAACTTACAAACAGTTAGTATTGTTATACATTTTGTAATTAAATTTGGAAAGGAAGAAATATTTGAGAAACAGGCCCTTGTACCATTATTTACCTATGCGTTCTCTCCGTGACGACAAAGGGGCGTAAACGTGGCCTCTAAATTTACGACTGGTCCGAAAGTTTGTCGTAGCTCAACGTGTTATGCTGGGTATTTCTGTGGCAGACAGGATTCGAAAAGAAGACATCCGCCAGAGAACTAAAGTAACCGATATCACGCGAAGAATAAACTTAAGAGAACGGATGGCCGATGGGACAATAAGGTTCAAGAGTGGAGGCCGCGTTTAGGTAGACGAATTAGTGTTGGTCGACCATTAACCAGGTGGGAAGACGATCTCCGTACAGTGGCCGCTCCGTGTTGGATACGAGTGGCAAGGGATCGGTTACCTTAGGGTTCATTTAAGGAGGCCTATGTTCAGCAGTAGAGTGAAAAAGGCTGATGATGATGATGGCATAACCCTAAATAGTTGCATCCATTACTTCATAGATAATCTCGCTCTGCCAGTTATGCAGGGCAAGATTATTTTAGATATTAACTTTGAAATTATTGACAGATGGAGAGAACTGCTCTACGTGTAGCATTAGTGGAGCAAGATGGCGGTCCATTACCCGTTTATTTTTTGTCCTGGCTGCAATCCGTTTTGCTGTTTATGAAGGTTAGTACTGCTGTGTATTAAAGACTAGCTGTTCCCGCTGTTTCACCCACCTTACATTGAGAATTTTTCTCTTCCTCGATAAAATCCTTCCTTATGAATTGTTCTATCCGATGAAATTCTCGAAAAACTAATTCATGGAAGAAATAGGCATCTATAAAGTGACTTGCTTATTTCTCCCGTGAAACAGCTTTGCTGTGTTTCGGAGTGAAGGGACAGGCAGTGTAATTACTGGCACCGAGACTTAACATCTTATGTCTCAGGATAGGCAACACATGAATGAGTTGCCTGGGCTCGTTCCAGGTATACTAGTTTATGTTCATGGGCGACGTCGACCACTTAACATCAGGTGGTACGTTTGCCAGTTTGCCTATACAACTAACATTGTGACATCCATGAAGTAGTACCAATGCTTGGGCTTGCGATTGAGGTTTATGTTTATAAGATTCGTTTTTTGAGTGTTTATTCTCTTTGTTGGATCTATTTAGATATCAGGCATCCCCCAAGAGGAGGCAGATAAACCTGGCAGTGAACCAATTAATCCAGACTTGGACACATTTGATTTACTACAAAGGGCGAGGTATCATTGTTTTACACTAAGCTTTTAATATATAATATCAAAATCTACAAGATTCAAAATTGCCCTATTCTTAGAAAATAAATCCGTAGCCTCTCTCCGGTGTAAAGCCGGAGGTAGCGGGTTCGAATCCTGCCAGGGAACAAAAATTCTGTTCCTGGATCATGAATGTGTATTAAATATGTGTATTATACTAGTATTTTAATATGATAAAAATCCTAATATATGTATAGTGTAAAAGTATTAAATATATTATAGTAACACAAGTTCTACGTGAACTTACCACGGGACCAGATTGAGGTGGTGTAAATGCGTCCATAGATATTATTATTATTATTTAATCGTATCTGACTGGTTTGACATTGGAGAGGTCCTAATTAAAACTGACAACAATGTCAGTTCGCTGGGATCGTGATCGGCGTGTGAGCACACCCATCGAGTCAGAAGTTATGTCATAAGGGGGCAACCGAGCAGTCGGAGTCTTATGGTGACTACCGACGCCCATAAACAACCAATATTTATGCAGATGCGTTGTCCTTCTTCTCCCTATCCCCCTCATTGTGCCACTGGAACTCACAAACCGCACGAAAAACGATAAAATAGCTGTCACTTTACGCCGGTATTATGTGAGCGAGAGGTAACACTCCGGTCGTGCCGGCCCTATTCGGCTGAAATGCAGCATAACATCTCTTACAGACAGTCAACCAGATAAAAAGGATTTTTTTCCTTTAACGTCGGGAAATGCTCTGAGGCATCCCGCGGGGGAGTGGGTCTCCCCACGCGGGTATGTGGGACTCGCTGCGCCCGACGGCTGGTAAGTGGACGCAGCTCTACCAACTAAACCCGGTGAGTGCCACCAATGCCGCCTTTGGTGAGGTGCCCCGGATCTAGTAAACAAACAGGGCACCTCAGCGGCTAGTCAGTCCTGCAAGGGACCGACGCCACCTCCACAGAGGGGTTGTTCCGCACCACAGAACAACCCCTCCCAACGTCGGGACAGTACGAAGGGATGAGGTTTTGGTCCCCTCTTCTTATAAGACGGGTACAAAGAGCCCCCTATGCTCAATTAGCTTCGCCCAAGGTGCCGACTCACCCTAGGCCACTGAGCCCCACCGCCACGACATGGCCTGAACCATGGTGGGGAGATAAAAAGGATCGACTTTGAAATGAAATGAGTATGCACTCCCAATTTAAAAGTTTTGGGCGTCTGTACTCCGTGGTAATCACATACCATGTCGTCTTCGTCGACGTCATCACGACTTATTCGTTTGTCTCATGTCGTAAAAAGTTTTCATGTCTCTTACATATCTTGATAAAACTACTTAAAACGGGATATTTGCCATGCTTTTCATTTTCATTGGAGCTCGATATTTCGGAATTATCTACGAATGCTTGTTCACCAGAGAGAAAGTATTAAGATATGCAATTAAAAATATTGTACAATTGCCAAAAACGGGTATCACCTTCTGATCACTGACAGTCATAGATACTCGAAGCACCGTTACGTAATAGGAATGAGAATGAGATGAAAACTTGTTAATATGATTAATCAGGTACTGGATGAACCGGGGTAATCTGGCAGCGGCTATCCGTTACGTGGGGGCCTTGGAAGGGGCCTCTCTAGAGGCTGCAAGGCCCTGGCACGAGGCTGCGAGGGCCCACCTGGAGACGAAACAGGCGGCGGAGGCGGTGCTGGCTCATGCTGCGTCCCTAGGCCTGCAGTACATGTGGTAACTAACATAATCAATAGCTGATAATAAGGAGGCCTTTGTATAACCGTCTTTGTTGTTTTTTTTACCTGAAGATCCCTTTGAATTTGGAATAAACTTGTAGTAACTGGTTACACATCGACTATGTGTAACCAGTTTATGTATAACCAGTAAATAACCATGTATTTTTTACGAATGCAAACTAACAGATGATTAGATACTATTTAGATTAAAATTGCATTCTTAATGGAATAAAATCATGTCTTGGTGTGTTATAGCTTAAATCACGAAAATTATGACATTACTTGAGAAATTGAAATCCCGACCTAGCTTAGTTCTTTTGCTCCTGGAGCTAATATTATTTGCTAAGGTACCCACTATCATACCTTTTTAGAATCTACACATACTAGCCATGTTTTTAAGATAATTTTAAGCTATAGCACCTATATATACTTTTTTTTTCACAATCAAGGGTCGAAACTACAAGTAATTACAAAAAAACGGAAAAAAATTACTTAAAATGTTAGTTTTAATAATATTTTACGATAACAACGGCTATAAATGTAATTAAATTTAATAAAACAATACTAAATTAGGAGTACGATGCCAAAAAAAATATACACAAAAATACCTAATTTTAAAGAAATGGCAACCGATTGAATGATCAAAGGAGCAAAAATTTAGAAAAAAACTAAAAGTATGCATCATTTTTACACTGTTGGTAAAACTGACGTAAAAACTAGATTTTATTGTAGCCTGACATAGGGGTTACCTCCACTTATCGGATTATCCATTATTTACGACAGACCCTGTATATAAGTACACTAAATTATCTCAATCGAATTATTTCCTGATACAAATACAAAATAACAATAAAAAATTAATAATGAATGTATTATTCAATGATCAATGACAGGTTAAAGACCTTGGAATTTGTATACCTACTTACGTAAAAAAATAAAACCTACCGCGATAAAACCCGTAAAAATTGTTTCATTATAATGACTGAAATTCGCGTAAACATTAGAAAACAATAAATTATACGTACATTCAAAGTAATTCCCGATGAAAATAAAAACATTTATTCCCATTGTTATTTTTATGTTATTTAGTTTTTTTATAGTGAGGGCCAACGAGCAGTCGAGGCCTTGGCGACTGGGTCTGATCTTTATAATAATATCATTGATTATTACTTATATATTTTTTTCTTTGCAGAATACAGATGGCGTTTTCCCGTAACTTGCAAGATTATGAATATTTATTAAAAACTTTTACTATATAACAAAAAGACTATTATTTTGTACTAGCTGTTGCCTGCAGCTTCGCCCGCGTTATTCAACTCCTATATGTCACAGCGTGATGTTATAATTATAGTCTATAGCCTTCCTCGATAAATGGGCTGTCTAACACTGAAATAATTTTTCAAATCGGACCAGTAGTTCCTAAGATTAGCGCGTTCAAACAAACAAACAAACTCTTCAGCTTTATAATATTAGTATAGATTATACTAGAGAGTTTGACATATTAAATCTTTAACACGGCAGGTTATTTCGAAGACCGTTTTAAAGAACAAACTAAAATCAAGATATTGTATTTTGCTTTAGTGGTTTTTTTCAAAAAATGAAATATTTTTTGAAAAAAACCATGGCATGACGTCGCGAGGACTACTTAGTGACGGCCAAACAGTCTACCCTTACGAGAAGTAGTCTGGACTTCGCCGGGGCTAGCCTGTCACTGAGTTGATTCTATTGCCTGCAGATCCCGGGCGCTCAAAAAGCGGCTGAAGGCGCTCGCAGGTGGTTTAGTGGAAAAGTGCATTCCCAAGTGCGAGTCCCCACATAGGTCCAGGAGCCTTACCCGAGCTGAACCTGGATCATGCGAAAGCATTAGCCTGCGTCATCAAAAAAAAAAGGCTGACCTCGTGGTTCGTGTAACGTCGAGCATTTTTTTAAATGTTAGTTGGATAGGCAAACTGGCAAACGTGCCACCTGATGGTAAGTGGCCGACGTCGCCCATGAACATAAACTAGTTTACCTGGAACGAGCCCAGGCAACTCATTTATGTGTTGCCTATCCTGAGACAAGATGTTAAGTCTCGGTGCCAGTAATTACACTGCCTGTCTTGCCCTTCTCTCCGAAACACAGCAAAGCTGTTTCACGGGAGAAACAAGCAAGATGGTGGTACCCATGCAGCCGGGAGCGCGGCACAGCGCTTCCCTCCCACCGGTGAGCATGTAAAAATCTTTTCCAATGCCATTCATTACTTGTGTTGGTAATACCAGTGATTAAGTCTTGCAACACCACGGATGTTCTTCGGCATTGTATTGGAATGGAAAGTGGTACCACTGTTGCGTGACCGCTGAATTGGTTATCGGCAAGTCATGCGACCTTCATCCAGAATATGATTAAGCCGCTTTTCCACTAGGCGAAATTTTGCGTGCGACATGTTGAACAACATGTTTCCCAACGTGTTGAAAGTTAGCGCGGAACTTTTGTTTAACAACGATGTCCGTCTACGCTTTTACAGCTTGGCAAAAAAGAGTATGACGTGGTGACAGGTGGTACTAAATATTTTACTAAATGGAAACCTATGATGTTGACAATACTGGACCGTCAAAAACTAGATTTTGAATAAATTTTAGTGTTTCACATTTATTATTAACGATTTGATTAAATTCTCTTACTGATTTTCCATATTATGATAAGACCTAAGTGAAAGTGGCGCCCTCATTTTTTCTAGACTCTTTTTTGCCAAGCTGTACTAGTATACTATTTCAGTCGTGACAATATGTCGTCGGAGGAACTAGTGTTAATTTCAGCGGCAGTGGTCATAATTTTATCGAAAAATATTTCGCTCTAACTTTCAACATGTCGCGCGTCAAATTTTGCCTAGTGGAAACGCGGCTTTAGCTAATACAGTGCTTAGGCGATTGCATTCGTTCGAATCTCGTCAGTTGTGTATGAAGAATATAGATGTGCCCTCCTAAAATACTTAACGATATTATCATGATGACGATCTTCATCATCATCAAAGATTTCGTAGGTAATAAACTTGTCCCCACCATAGTTCAAGCCTTGTCGTGACTGTGGGGCTCAGTAGCCTAAGGTGAACTGGGCGTAAGAAATTGAGCCGAGGGAGCTGCCCTTTGTACCCCTCTTATAAGAAGAGGGGAGAAAAGAGCAGAGGGCAGAGGGCAAGGGGTGAGGATGGGAACCTCACCCCATTTTACTTCGCCGACGTTGGGAGGGGTTGTTCTGTGGTGCGGGACAACCCCTCTGTGGAGGTGATGTCGGTCTCTTGCGGGACTGACTAGCCGTCGAGGTGCCCTGTTAGCTTAACAGATCCGGGTTACCTCACCAAAGGCGGCATTGGAGGCACTCGCCGGGTTTTAGTAGGTTAGAGCTACGACCACCTTACCACCTTTTGGGTGCAGCGAGTCCCACACACCCGCGGGATGCCTCAAAGTATTTCCCCTTAGGTGTATAAGGCATAGGCGTTAAAGAAAAAAAAGGTACCGAATAAACCTGTACACTTGAAACAAGTCAAATAAATAGTAAATAAAAATGTTGCCGATGAAAAATACTCGTTTGGGATGCGGCCCCCCCCCCTCAGGGGCGGACGGCGAATTTAAGCCCCCTGGGCTACTTAGGGCACACTGAATGTAATTTTAAATTCATATCTTATTTCTATAATAACGACAAAATAAGACTATAATCTCAGGATTGCCAACATTGACTACAATTTTCGATTCTTTCATCGGAGGTTCTCAGTTTGTATGTTTGTGCTTTGTATTATTTCCTATTTTCATATATTTCATATTGCTATCAACAACATGGGGCCCTTTTTATTCACGGGGCACTGGACTGCAGACCAAAAAGACTAGAAAACAACTTAGTGATGCCCTTTTGCAAAAAAAAACGTTGTCGTCGTGTGATTGTGATGACTCTAGGAAACTGGCTACTTGCAAGTTGGACTTGCACACAAAAAATAAGTACATTGAAGTTTAAGTAATAGGCAGTTTGGGTAGGGAACCCAAAATAGATGTCACTCATGGATCAAAACTGAACCTTTCTATAAAAAAAATTGAACTTTAGTGTACACATTTTTATATAAATACTCATTAATATTACGGACGGACTTATTGACCTTTACTGAAAAAGCAACACTACTCCTGTTAACAGGCATCTGTCAGTTGACTCCTATCAAAATTTTAACTTGCTGCGTCAGTTAGTTTGTGTTTGACAGCTATCTTTATCAGACTACCCAGTAATTTGAAGAAAAAATGGAAAAAAGTGAATTTCGTGTGCTTATTAAGTATTATTTTTTGCGAAAAACAACCATTACTGAGACCAAAGCTAAGCTTGATAAATTTATTAGCGATTTCAATGGTAAAAAAGTGGTTTACTGAATTTCGTTGTGGCCGTACAAACACTGAAGATGCCGAACGTCCTGGACGCCCAGTTGAGGTCTCTCTACACCCGAAACAATCGCAAAAATTCACGATATGGTGTTGGCCGACCGAAGATTGAAAGTGCAAGAGATTGTAGAAGCCGTAGGGATCTTGCATGGCTCAGTGGTTTCAATTTTGAATGATCACTTGGGCATGAGAAAGCTTTCCGCAAGATGGGTGCCGCATTTGCTCACAGTCGACCACAAACGCAATCGTGTAACAACTTCACAGGAAGGTTTGGCGTTGTTTAATCGCAATATGGAGGAGTTTTTGCGCCGTTTTGTAACCGTGTACGAAACATGGATCCATCACAACACACCAGAGACCAAACAACAGTCAAAACAGTGGGTTTCTAAGGGTGAATCGGCGCCAAAGAAGGCCAAGGTGGGTTTGTCAGCCAATAAAGTTATGGTGACTGTTTTTTGGGATGCACGTGGGATAATCCACATTGACTACCTTCAAAAGGGAAGAACAATCAATGGGGAATATTATGCCAACTTATTGGACCGCTTCAATGACGATTTGGAAAAAAAACGTCCTCATTTGGCCAAGAAAAAAGTTCTTTTCCACCAAGACAATGCAAGGGTGCACACATGTGCAGTTGCCATGGCAAAAATCCATGAATTGGGCTATGAATTGCTCCCTCATCCGCCCTATTCTCCAGATTTGGCTCCGAGTGACTACTTCTTGTTCCCAAACCTGAAGAAATGGCTTGGTGGAAAAAGATTTGACTCCAATGATGAAGTCATCTCGCAAACAAAGGCCTATTTTGAGGACCTCGACAAATCATATTTTTTGGAAGGGATAAAAAAATTTGAGAAGCGTTGGACAAAGTGTATAGAGCTCAAGGGAGACTACGTTGAAAAATAAAATGATTTATTTATCAAAAAATCTGTGTTTTATTCCAAAAGTCACGGACTTATTGACCCGCCCTCTTATATATGTCATTTTAAATTCAATTTTAATGTAGGTAAATTCTTGACATTGACAGTATGAATGGAACAGATTTGAGATATTTATATAAAGGTATTTCATGGAACATCTATTGGCGCACCTTTGGCAGTACAATCGACCCGAATTGCGTGACGATATACGACATGACGCTGCCATGCCGTGATTTGTATTTTTGCCACTATGGGTATTTTTGCCGCTATGCTTATTACGCGAAGAATAAGCTCGTTGAAGTGGCAGTGGGCTGGTCACTGGAGAATAGGCTGATGGGCCAATAAGGTTCAAGAATGGAGGCCGCGTTTAGGTAGACAAGTGTTGGTCGACCATTAATCAGATGGGAAGACTTCTCCCTGCGGTGGCCGGACCGTGTTGAATGCGAGTGGCGAGGGATCGGTCGTCTTGGCGTTGAGAGGCCTATGTTCAGCAGTGGATGGATAGGGGCTGATAATAATGATGATGATATCTATTTTATGGAACATCTGTGGCGCCCCCTTGGCAGTACAATCGACCCGGATTGCGTGACGACATACGGCATGACGCTGCCATGCCGTGATTTGTATTTCTGCCGATATGATTGTTTCTGCCGATGAGCCATGTTTTGAAAAGAAGGACAGTACAGACAGTATGTTTATTGGCACCAAGATATACCATGACTCGGGAGTCGGGATTGGCAACTCTCAACAATGTAATAGAGCAACTCATCCAGAGTTGTTCTATGGCGACTACAATCTAAGGGATAATTTTCAGGGTTTCAAAGCCAAAGATCGATTTTCCAAGTTCCAAGTTTTTCTTATCTTATACCTATTGTTTTATAATTTTCGTTGAAACTAATGGTAATTAAACAACTTTTACGGATTATCGCAGCTAAGTTCTTCACAAGCCCGACGGTTCGGATACTTTACAGCGACCATGGTCACGGGAGGACTGAGGTGTTAGACGTCCTTTTTTTTCTTTAAAGCCGGGAAATGCTCTGAGGCATCCTGCGGGGAGTGGGTCTCCCCAATTGGGCATGTGGGACTGGCTGCGGCCGAAAGCTGGTAAACAGCTCTACCCACTAAAACCCGGCGAGGGCCATCATGCCACCCCTAGTGAGGTGTCCCGGATCTAGTGAGCAAACAAGGCACCTCGACGGCTAGTCAGTCCCTCAGGGGACTGACACCACCTCCGCAGAGGGGTTGTCCCGCACCAGAGAACAACCCCTACCAACGAAGGGACAGTATGTACAATGGAGTGAGGTTCCCGTCCTCACCCCTTGCCTTCTGCTCTTTTCTTAAAGGAGGGGTAAAGAGAGACCCCTCGGCTCAATTAGCTTCGTCCAAGGTGCTGGGCTCACCCTAGGCTACTGAGCCCCACCGCCATGACCAGGCCTGATCCATGATGGATAGGTGTAAAACGTTCCAAAGTTCCAAAGTTATTCGAAAAAAATATACCTATTGCAAAACGTTGAAGAATATTATTTTGGTAAGAGAGTGAGTGAGTGAGCCGGCACGACCGGGGTGGTACCTCTCGCTCACATAACACCGGCGTCAAGTGAGAGCTCTGCTGTCGCGTTTCGTGCGGTTTGTGAGATTCCGGTGGCCCATTGGGAGGATAGGGAAAAGGGCGGTACCATAAGGCTCCGACTGCTCGTTTGCCACATTATGACATAAAAAAAAACTTCCCCTAACATACCTAATTAGAGAAAAACAAAGTATACCAACAGTATTTATAATTGCATGGAATATTCTGTGAAATCCAGTAAATTGGTTTATTGCATTACCTTCATCATTATCAGCCTGTTACCGACCACTGCTGGACCTCTCAATGAACGCCGAGATGGCTGATCCCGGTACTCTCAATAAGAACTCAGGATGGATCATTTGTCCAATTTCTTCCAAGTTTCTATCATTATCAACACAAAATAATGTATAATACAAAGTTAGTTAATTATACCTATTGAGCGATCTGAAAGTAACAATTATTGAATTGATAATTGTAGTATACGCTGAGTATACGATTGTGAGTTCTCCAACCGGTAATTATTGACAATGTATTATTAGTATCGTATTACTATTTAATTTTATAACTATCGGTGGGAGGGATGCCCTTTGGTGCCCCACCATGGTTCAGGCCTTGACATGGCGGTGGGGCTCAGTAGCCTAGGGTGAGCCCAGCACCTTGGGCGAAGCTAATTGAGCCGAGGGGGCTCTTTGTACCCCTCTTATAAGAAGAGGGGACAAAAGAGCAGGGGGCAAGGGGCGAGGATGGGAACCTCACCCCATTGTACTGTCCCGACGTTGGGAGGGGTTGTTCTGTGGTGCGGGACAATCCCTCTGTGGTGGTGGCGTCGGTCCCTTGCGGGACTGACTAGCCGTCGAGGTGCCCTGTTTGTTTATTAGATCCGGGGCACCTCACCAAAGGCGGCATTGGTGGCACTCGCCGGGTTTTAGTGGGTAGAACTGCGTCCACTTATCAGCTTTCGGGCTCAGGGAGTACCCACATACCCGCGTGGGGAGACCCACTCCCCCGCGGGATGACTCAGAGCATTTCAGAAAGCGCTAGAGATTTATTTATTTATTTCCCGGCGTGAGGTTCCCATCCTCGCCCCTTGTTTCCCCTATACTTTTGTCCCCTCTTATAAGAGGGGTACAAAGAGCAGCCCCCTCGGTTCACTTGGCTACGCCCAAGGTACTGGATTCACTTAGGCTGCTGAGCCCCACTGCCACGACAAGGCTTGAATCATGGTGGGGATTATTATTACCTATGTTATAGTAGGATCACCCACGAATGAATCCACGAATGAATTTTTTCGAACAGAGCACATAACGTTGAGAAAGACAGAAAACAATTTTACAACCTATATATATTTCATTATAGGTTGTAAAATTGTTTACTGTCTAGCTGTTGTCCGCAGCTTCGCCCGCGTTATATTATATTTACGGACGTATCCGTACCGATGATGATCATTTTTCTACTTTTTTTGTTATATCTCTAAAGGGAATAAGGCTCTGTTTTGAAAGTAAGCTCCAAGCGGCTTAAATTTTTCCGACTTTTACTTTCTTGTGAGTTAACCTTAAAAGATAGACATATACTGTCACGGACTTTTTTTTAGATCATTTAAAGAGAAATAATTCTTGCACACATATCTTTTGTGTATCTTGAAACGTTTTCGCAGCGCACGCAACGGAAGCCCTCAAAGATGAATAATTTTCCCCGTTTTTTACACATTTTCCACTGTTTCTTCGCTCCTATTTGTTGCAGCGTGATGTTATATAGCCTATAGCCTTTCTCGATAAATGGTCTATCCAACACAAAAAGAATTTTTCAATTCGTACCAGCAGTTCCTGAGATTAGCGCGATCAAACAAACAAACAAACTCTTCAGCTTTATAATATAAGCATAGATGAATTAATGAATGAAATGCATATTTTAACTCGGCATATCAGTGGTATAGGTACTTATTAAGATTTCTATTTGATAAAACACGTGTAAACATTAAAAAACAATATTATTAAATCTTTCTTATGTTTAGTGAATGGTTTTTTAAGTGATACATTATTTCTTTAGCCGCATTGATCACTTTTTGGTAAGAGAAAATCTTAGGAAATTATAAATTCGCGTCAGCGACATGCTAATGTGACATTATGACTTCATTATATAGTATGTCCCGAAACTCAACGTCAAGAGGGAACCAGGCTATATACTGGTATAACCTATACCAGTTCTGGAAAAAAAAAGAAATAAAAATGCAAATATTGGAAATCGACAGATTCAAAAATTGAAGATTTACACATTAAGGTGAATTCCTTTTTGAGGAGAGGCAAAGCATGTATTCGTACCGAAGGCAAATATAACACCTAATTTTAAATAAAAAAAAATATCTCTTGTTTTATTATGATTGTCTGTCTGTCAATAATACAGTCATCATATTATCATACTTTCAAATTTTAAAGGTTCGAACATCGTTACAGTCGAAGGAAAAGTAGCAATTAGTGTTATACCATTTTAAAATCTTGATTAAATGGACCATTTTTAAATTAACTTGCCTTGAATAATATATATAGTACATTTAAAAAAAAGTTAGCCGACAAACCTTTTTTGAGCCATGACTCAATTTTTTTTACTAAAATAATAATACTTGATAATGGACTTGTGACTGTAATTAATAGTATATGGTTATAAGAAATTACGTTTAAAAAAAACCACTGCAGAATTGGGACATTTGTGACTACAGAACCTTTCTTTTTTTTTCTTTAGTGCCGGGAAATGCTCTGAGGCATCCCGTGGGGGAGTGGGTCTCCCCCCGCGGGTATATTGGGACTCGCTGCGCCCGACAGCTGGTAAATGGACGCAGCTCTACCCACTAAAACCCGGCAAGTGCCACCAATGCCGCCTTTGGTGAGTTGCCCCGGATCTAGATAACAAACAGGGCACCTCGACGGCTAGTCAGTCCCGCAAGGGAACGACGCCACCTCCACAGAGGGGTTGTCCCGCACCACAGAACAACCCCTCCCAACGTCGGGACAGTACAATGGGGTGAGGTTCCCATCCTCACCCCTTGCCCCCTGCTCTTCTGTCCCCTCTTCTTATAAGAGGGGTACAAAGAGCCCCCTCGGCCCAATTAGCTTCGCCCAAGGTGCACCGCTCACCCTAGGTTACTGAGCCCCACCGCCACGACAAGGCCTGAACCATGGTGGGGGTGACTACAGAACCTAAGGATGTAGTCTAGGGTGTCAATAATAATAAGAATAATATCAACTCTTATATGTCCCACGGCTGGGCACGGGTCTCCTCCTCGAAATCAGGCGAGGAGGGTTTTGGGGCCATAGTTCACCGATGTATTAACCCAATGTGGGTTGGTGAACTTCACCTTCAAAGACTTTTAATCTCATCAGGCATGCAGGTTTCTCCACGATGTTTCCTTTACTGGTAACCAAGCGACGTCATTATGAAATTTTAATTTTTTTGTATTAAAATTAAATAAGTTCTCACTTTTGTCGGCAGTCCCTCTGACTGGCAATTGTTTTTTTTAACCGACTTCAAAAAGGAGGAGGTTTTCAATTCGTCGGTTTTTTTTTAATGTATGTTACCTGATTACTCGAAGATGGCTAGACCGATTTGAAAAATTCTTTTTTTGTTCTAAAGGGTATACTTCCCAAATGGTACCATGACAAGGAAACCAGGATCTGATGATGGCATCCCAGAGAAATCGAGGGGAACTTTTGAAAATCGTAGGGGCGACTAGTGCTTTTGATATTTTTTTATAAAGTATTTTGAAGGACTACAATTTAATGAAGGTCTGGAGTCGATCTGATGCTGGAGCCGAAAGACAATCGAGGGAACTCCTCAACGATTTACATCAGTAACCTTGTGTTTGGGCTTGATTAATTTGTAATGATGAGAACTTTATACCTAGATGGGTTGTGACTGTCGTTAGGGGTCTGATGATGAAGACAAAGGAAATCCTCAACAGTTTAGAGTAGCTACCTTGTGTTTGGACTTAATTAATTTAAATTGATAAGAACTTTATACCCATATGGGTTATAAGCGCCATTACAGGTGTGATGATGGAGACCACACACAGTCGAATCCTCGACGATTTACAGCTTTTATTGGGCTTACTTCATACGGTAAATAATATTATGCCAAAATCATGTAATTTTATTACTTGTCGTTGTTAAATGAACAAAAACCAACTGTGCCTTGGAAGCGCATCATAGTTTTTCAAGGTCATCATAATATCCATTCTATATCTATATATTGGTGATGTTCTATACCTATAATAATGGAATTATTTAACGAATAGCAGCAAATCTGCCGTGATTGCTTTCAATTACATGTATATAAAGTTTTACACAATTCCATTTCGGTTTTTTCATTTGTTATGTAATGAATTAAACCCTTTCTACGGTCATCTGAACAACGCGTTTAATAGTTCTACCCATATTTCAGACAAATAAAAATAGTTATCAAATTTTGAAATCACTAAAATTGAAGAAATAAAAAATTTTTAAACAAAAATTAAAATCGACTTCAAATTAAAAAAAAAAAAAAACAACTAAAACGTAATACAATAATTTCCTTAATTTTTGTGCCTACAAATAATCAACTTGTTCTTTTACTAATATACAATCTTTGCGTTTACCACGTCATTATTGTTACTTTTGAAGCCGGTGTCCTATTTGTTGATGTACCTATCTCCTAACCTACCTACCTTGGCTGACACCGACTCCAAAAGTAACAATAATGACGTGGTAAACGTAAAGATTGTATATTAGTAGAAGAACAAGTTGATTATTTGTAGGCACAAAAATTAAGGAAATTATTTTATTACTTTTTAGTTGTTTTTTTATTTAATTTGAAGTTGGTTTTAATTTTTGTTTAAAATTTTTTAGAATCAAATCTGAGCTACTTTATTTCATAAGCTAGACTGTAACTAATCAGCCATTGCTACTACTTGTATTGGTTTCCTAATGGAAAAAAAAACCTAATGTTATTTTTCTTTCTAAATATGTGATTTTCATTTAGATATCAAGAGGGATAATTTTTGAGAAGCAGAAACGGCGACGGTGACGCCACAGAGCAATGAAACTTATTTTGAATAATCATACAACTATTGGGTGTTTTTTAATGCTAACCCTACTTATACGACTTAAAGGTACCCATGAAGTTAGGAAATAAGAGGAGATACCCCTTTCTTTAAACTGACAGCAGTAAGTGAGTGCTTGATCCGCCATCTTGAGTGCCCTTTTCTTAGTAGTATTCACAAGTTTGTGGTTTTGCTGTCAAAACCCTAGCAATGGTAGCCATGCTAAGTGCCGATTTGAGTTGTAGGTATACACCTTTTTTTGTAGGTATGCCCAGTCCTTTTATATTATGCCTATAAAGGTATCCAACAAAATCCCGACCAATGTAAAGCTAAAAATGTTTTTTTTTTTCAAATTATACCCATTTGAGTAATCAGGGAACATGTCTGTTAAAAATGATGTCAGTCTTATATCAACTATAATGACGATCTCATGTAAACTAATAATAGTGAAAAAAACATGGGAACATTGATTAATTGTGAATGGAATTAAATTTTTACAGATACATAACTATTTTTCGATGCTTTAAAATATATACATTTCCGACATTTTTATACAGAATTATGTTCATAGGAGGACTGGGTCAAAAATAATAGATTTTTAATTCCGTTGAACTAAATCAATCAAATGCTATGAGCCTATAATAAGATTTCGTAAATGTACTTATAAAGACTTCGGCGCATATACGCCAACATCCTGTACGGTAAATCATCTATACCACTGTATTTCATAGCAACTATAAAATAGTAAGTGATATTTTATTATTAAAAAACGATTTTAAAAAGTTATAAATCGGTCTATTATAATTTTGGAAAATATTTAAAAAGTGTTTGCGTTCTAGAATTTCGTCGTTCTAAATTTGAAAAGTGATGTGAATTTAGAAGTGTAAATTGTTCTACAACTATCAAAATATAGTGGTGAATTTTTATTAAAAATTTGGAAATGTTTGTGCATTTAATTCGCATCGTTCTTTTAAAAAAGTGCGTCATAATATTGTGTTTTTAAGTGTTTTTTTTATGTTCTAGAACATAATATCATAGCGGTGCGATTGTTTTATTTGCTGTTAATAAAGTGACAAGTGCAGTAATTTCAAAAAACGCGACACAAGATTAAATTTTAAAAATATTCTCCTAGAAAATCTGCCTAATTAGCATAGATAGTATTTGAGGAGGAATGCTTATAAAAAGATACCATGAAAAGTATCGTCAAAAAAAATTATTGATAGCTATTCATTTAAAAAAGTATTTTTATTTTCAATTTTAAACCGAAATAGTATAAAACATAGTCGCTTCCCGCCTGTCTGTCCCTATATATGCGTAGATCTTTTAAAACGACGCATTTTGATGCGGTTTTTTTTAATAGATAGAGTGATTCAAGAGAAAGGTTTATGTGTATAATTTTATTCATGCATAATATAGTAGATAAACACTGATAAAATTTTAGAGGTTTGTAATTTGTTGTCGTAAATAAACAATTTTTTTGCGCTTATATTGCAAGCAGTAGATAAAACCTACAATCAAAATAATTTTATCGGTGGGAGGGAAGCGCTGTGCCGCGCTCCCGGCTGCATGGGTACCACCATCTTGCTTGCTTCTCCCGATCAGCTTTGCTGTGTTTCGGAGAGAAGGACAAGACAGGCAGTGTAATTACTGGCACCGAGACTTAACATCTTATGTCTCAGGATAGGCAACACATAGATGAGTTGCCTGGGCTCGTTTCGTGTGGGCTGGTTTATGTTCATGGGCGACTTCGACCACAACATCAGGTAGTACGTTTGCCAGTTTGCCTATCCAACTAACATAAAAAAATATGTACTTTAGTATTGTATACCTTAAAAAGGTCTACAAAAAAGCCCACTGTAGTAGACATATACTATGTCTATCTCTTAGGGATAGCCCACAATAACCATTTTTATACTTTACGAGAAGTAATGGCTTATTTACGATTTTAAGCAATACACTATTAATCCTTATCCAATTAAGTACCTTAAATCTATACTAATATTATAAAGCTGAAGAGTTTGTTTGTTTGTTTGAACGCGCT
Organism: Helleia helle; assembly: GCA_963853865.1. Lineage (NCBI taxonomy): Eukaryota > Metazoa > Arthropoda > Insecta > Lepidoptera > Lycaenidae > Helleia > Helleia helle. Next base: position 8,473,192 of record OY971436.1, read on the forward strand.
AATCTCAGGAACTACTGGTCCGATTTGAGAAATTCTTTCAGTGTTAGACAGCCCATTTATCGAGGAAGGCTATAGGCTATATAACATAACGCTGTGACATATAGGAGTTGAGTAAAGCGGGCGAAGCTGCAGGCAACAGCTAGTACATAATAAATATCAATATGGCCCTTTATTATAATATTTTCGAAGATATTACAGATTTAAAATGCATGGAACTAATCTTTTCAAATAATATGTATTCTATAACAATTTTACATCTTATCCTGAAATGCCCGGGAGGAGCGCCCTATTCCCAGGGTGTGATATCTTCCATGAAATCTTTTACTTTATAATAATATCCTTTACCACACAAACGCTCTTTAATAACTTTTTGAATTATTTAATTAATAGCAATTTTGAACGATTTCTAGGATCCTATTGTAAAAGCGTATACAGTCCTTGCCTAGCCTTTAAAAAACTTGCTTACTTTTGTGAGTCTAATCACTGGTACATCTAGCCTGTGTTTATTGCCTACTATGAATATCACTTTTCTTACAAAATTCATTTGTGTTTTTCCGGACATATTCAGCAACATATTTTAAGAGAACTCTAAAGAACCTCTAAAGAAAACATGTTATTATTGTCTAATGACAAAAAAGCTGTGAACGTTGTATATAAAGACATTCTATAGAATATTTAGTATCAGTATTGCACTCGTGCGAAAACGGGGCGGGTCTCTAGTAATCTATACTATTGTAAAGTTCTATTAAATCGAGGCATTTAAATTTTTGGCTGTCATTCGATATTTCAAGCAATTTTCGTCATATATTCTAAGGAACTGAAATATTTTTATTCCAAAGAAGTGTCTACTTTCTTTTTTTTTTGCTTATTATTCCGGAATTACATCTATTAATACCTCGACATTTTCAGAAACGTTAGTAATGCTACTTATCTACTAGCAAATTGTACAAAATCATGTTATTCACTTGCGTAGTTTTTTTTTTATTTTTTTTATCTGATTTATTTTATACTTTCGGGGTTTATGCCGCATACGCCGTGTTCATTAGCGGCGCCACTATCTTTCGTCTCTTTTCTGCGTACGGAAGTAAATTGAGCTATCTCATCGAAAGTATGTGAAATGGACTGAAAACTAGCCCAGGTAACTCATTCATTTGCATTTCAGTGTTGCCTATCCTGAGACATAAGATGTTAAGTCTCGGTGCCAGTAATTACTGTCTGTCCTACCCTTCTCTCTGAAACACAGCAAAGCTGTTTCACGGGAGAAACAAGCAAGATGGTGGTACCCATGCGACGGGATTTCGGCACAGCGTATCCCTCCCACTAAAATCTGATTTATTTTTACTTTTCAGGGGAATGTTGTTCATATTGACCCTGATAGTATTTGGCCTGTGGGCCTGGAGACGACGCAAGAACAGCTCCAACGAGCCTCCCCTCCACCCTGGAGCTCTGCCACTCATCGGGCACGCTCATCAACTGATTGGAGACAGTGCAGGTGAGTTCATCATGGAATGTACCATGAGCTCGTTTGAGCCACCAATATTTATAAGATTTTAAAATCTTTTTTATATCATAGGAGGGCAAACGAGCAGTCGAAGCCTTTTGGCGACTATCGACGCCCATACACATCCGCACAACCAGAGATTATGCAGATGTGTTGCCCTCCTTTTCCCTATCCTCCCCAATAGGCCACCGGAAACATACAAACCACACGGAACGCGACAGTATAGCTGTCACATGACACCTGTGTTATGTGAGCGAGAGGTACCATCCCGGTTGTGCCGGCCCAATTCGGATGCAAAGCAGCATGGCACTGCCTCATACTAAGTCTCTCAGTCTCATAACAAGACTACATACAGACACACATATCAATAGAACTAATGTTAAACACGTCAGATTGGCTATGCACTTGAGAGACGCAGCTGGGCGTGACAGCTTGCGTCACTAAGTTGGCGTGACAGTCTGCGTCACGCTATATGTAACTCTAGTCACAATATTGGCTTCGCATGTCCAATCCATACATTATAATCAGCTGCGTATGCCCTCTGATGTTTATTATTTTAAATTAACATAATTTTATTCATTACTTAAATTATTTAAAAAGGAGCATTTACCATGTTTTTCACTTTTATTTCACGGCTTAGTGATACTGGTGAAAGTTTTTTAAAAAAATCAGTTGATTAGTTTGGAAGATCTCCTACATTCAAATCCTCTGTAGGGCCTGTCCGCACAGCAATATTTCACCGCGAGATTATAATTCACACGGAATATTTCGCAGGGCTTCGCGTTCATTTGAATCAAATCCGCGCTATGTTTTCCGCCAGTGCGGCTACGTCCTTAAAATGCAGCGTGTTACAGAATTTTAAAAAAAACGCGCGGTGGAATATCGCTGTGTGGATAAAATAAAACTGTATTAGAATAGAAAATACAGTCAATGATATAAAAGATGCGTCGTATTGATCAATACAGAATTATCAATTACCGATATAACAATTAAAAGTACTAAATACATATGAATTATCGAAATCGCTTAACGAAATATGTTATTAGTATTTCACTAATAACGGGGTTATTTCGCCTATCATATAATCATTGCATTAGTCTTATTATTTATGTATGCTGTTGCGTGTTGGAAGTTGATCTATTGTAACCGATGATAGTGAAATAAATCAATTTATGTAGTACTAGTTGTTCCCCGCGGTATAACCCGCGTAGTTTCCATTCCCGTGGGAACGTGAGGACAAAAAACTTTTTATTTTTCTTTTTTCTTTTACTTCTTTCCCTGCGTAAAAGAAAAAAGAAAAATAAAAAGGCTATACTTTGTCCCCACGTTCCCACAGCATTTTCCGTCGTAAAAAAAGAAATGGTGTGTGACGTCTAAGACTATTAAATTCTGGGATGGACGTGCTCAGGGTATGGATCCTTATATTAAATGAAAATGACCTCCATACAGAAGTACATAGGACCGCCTAGATGGGTGTCCACCCAGTTGGCCTTTTTGGTGTTCCTTGAAAAAGACATATGTCAATGTCATGTAGAGTGGTCAGGCTACTAGACACTACGCAACGTCGCGGGTTCGAATCCAACCGAGTGCACATAATTTGTATGATGAATAAAGATGTCTGCACCGGGCCATGGTCGTGTATACATGCATGTATTTATATAAGTTTCTTAAATTTATTGCCGTTCCTAGTACCCGTAACACAAGTTCTTACGAGCTTACCACGGGACTAGGTTAAGGTGGTGTGATTGTAGAATAGACAATATAAAAAAAATATAGATTTAGTTTATTCGTTGCCTGAGACGTAAGATGATGTTTCAGTGCCAGTAAAATTAATTTTACCTTTATCATTAGCATTGGTGCTACTACATCTATTAAGGCGCGGCTCCACCGCGGCGCAAGCGGAGGCTATGTAGGTGTGTTGACATTTTAATTGCAAGAAAATGTCAATTAATACGTAACGTGTCCGTGGGTTGCAGTAGAAACAATCACATACATTATCTTACATAGCCAAACTTGACCAACATGCGTAGCATCTCCGTGCGCCGCGGTGGAGCCGCGTCCTTAATAGTAATTTTTATGAATACTATTAATACTATGTTTAATATTATAGAGCTGTGGAAAAGGTTAATAGAACTGGCGGACACATGTTCCGGCGTTGGAGGAGTGATAGCGGGGGAGATCGGTCCCAGAACTGTTTACGGTAAGAAGTTTGTATGGCAAATTATGCCTTTATTCAACACCTGATTCACTTACCTTAAACTTAATTATTTAACACTCATTTTCCAAAGTTTTTTAAAGTACATAGTGTCCAAAAAATAGCGACACTGGAAGTAGGCAAGTCCTGGGTCTATTTTCCAAAAAAATTGCTGCAGAAAATTTTTATGGATGTCGAGATATTAGAATTTTTCAATTTTTTTTTGAAAACTTCCCGATTTTTCCTTTTATTTAACAAAATTGTCACAAATGCAAAATATAGTGTCGTGAAACTATTCAATATTTTCATACTTAACATGTAAAACCACGAACACTAGTTCGTGGTAAACCGAATGTCAGTTTGCACTATTCACGGGAGAAACATGCAAGATGATGTGTAAAGCATTTCTACGATCACAAAAAAAGGATGCCCGTGCATACAAGCACGCTACAGCGCACCCCTCCCACCGATAAAGTAACATAATATTATTTGATTGTTTTATTTTTTATTTTGTTAGCCAGCTTACAATATCATTTTATATATTATGTATTTATGTTTTTTTTAACTAATATATCTTGTATTAGATTGTGTCTGCTCGTTTTTTATGATATGCCTATCATTGGAAACTTTATTGGTTTGTGTGTTGATTAATATTGTCATGTTTTAAGAATAATTGTACTGTTTGTTTCCTAAATAAACTAAAATAAAAAATAACTTATGTCCATATCCATAATAAAATATATTTTTTGTCCTCCAGTCGTGACTGACCCAGAAGACTGCATGACAGTATCAAATGCGTGCCTGGAGAAGGACGGCTTCTATGAATTCGCCAAGCCCTGGCTTGGAGAAGGTCTAGTTACTGGTACTTGTGAGTATTTCTTGGTTTTAAACATATTAAACTGTCTTTGAAGGTGAAGTTAACCACTCCACATTAGGCCAATACATAGGTAGACTGGGCCAATACACTCCTCGCCTAATTTCGAGGAGACCCATGGCCAGCAGATGATAATAAAGTAAGGATTTGGTAATACGAAAAAGAAATGATTGGCCAATAAGGTTCTACCCATTTAATCAGATGAGATGTAGCATGTATGAGACAATCTCTTGTCGAGCAGTCCAGCGACCATTACCACTGAAAATGATGATAATTACGAAGAAGACATTTTGGAAGGGTTTGGTCTATACTAAAGTCACAGATTCTAATCCCGCAATAGGACAAAAATCATAAAGCGTAAAATTGAATCCCATGCAGTTGTAATCACAAAATTTCACGTCTTTAAAATAAAAGATGTTAAGTCCGCAATATTCAAAAAGAAGGCAATAGCCGAGATATGCATCTTTCCTCATTTCCTGGTATACATTATCTTTATTCTTCTAAAGAAATTCATATTTTTATCCAGAGATTTTCATGAGGGTTGGTTTAGTTAAGCTTAAAAAAAATGGACATTTTTTTAATTCTTTTTTTTTTGGTCTTTTATACTACATGTATATGTCAGTCCGATTAATCTTCTTCTAATTATCACTATCACTAAATATCTTAACTTAAGATACCAATAGTTTCTTCACTGTTAGGTTTTGACATTAATGAATTCATAATTCCAACTTGCAATATCAGACTTAATTTTTCCCATAATTCCTGTCTTTCTGCATGAAACTGAACACATTTAATCAACAAATAAATCGGACATTCTTTTTTTAAATTGTATCGGCTCTTTTTTCAGTGTCAATATGGAAAGTGCACAGAAAGCTGCTAAATCCTGCGTTCAGCCAGGTGGTATTGGACGGATTTTTGGAGTTATTGAATCGACAAGCTCGTCGGTTGGTAAAAGACTTGTCGGTGGAGGTTGGGAAGGGTCCATTCGACCATTGGGTCTACACACGTCATAACGCTATAGAGACTATATGCTGTAAGTTCTTTACTTTGTAAGATGATCTAGTAATGAAAGCCTTTTAAAGAGGTACTATTTTTAAGGCTTTTTCAAAGGCATTAATTTAAAACTATGATGTTTCGATCACATAATGTTCATAGCTACCAACATTCTTAAATATAAAAAAAAAAAAACTCAAGATTATTTTATTCAGATAGACAGTATTCCCCACCATGGTTTAGGCCTTGACGTGGCGGTGGGGCTCAGTAGCCTAGCGTGAGCCCAGCACCTTTATTTATTTGTTAGGGATAAAAAACAGCTATAACATACAATATTATTTAGACATATTTAAAATTAATTACAGATGAATTATCAATGTTACAGCCAGCGACATTATACATATATTAAATCTAGGAAAGGTTTTTTACTATTTTTTACACAATTAAGAAAAGCCAAAAGGAGCGCTAAACAATACAAATAATAAAATAAAAACAATAATTTTTATGAATTCTTTTAAAAAAAAATCCTATGAGTTAATATTCGACAATAAGAAGAAATAATAAAAAATATAAAAAATGTAACAAACATTTTAGATATAGTGTAGTTTTAATAGTAAGTTTATTGTAATTTTTTTTCTAATTTTTTGTACAGTTATAAATACACCTTGGGCTGGCTAATTGAGCCGAGGGGCTCTTTGTATACCTCTCATAAGAAGAGGGGATAAAAGAGCAGGGGGCATGGGGCGAGGACGGTTACCTCATCCCATTGTACTGTCCCGACGTTGGGAGAGTTTGTTCTGTGGTGCGGGACAACCCCCCTGTGGAGGTGGCGTCGGTCCCTTGGGGGACTGACTAGCCGTCGAGGAGCCCTGTTTGCTCATTAGATCCGGGGCACCTCACCAAAGGCGGCATTGGTGGAACTCGCCGGGTTTTAGTGGGTAGAGCTGCGTCCACTTACCAGCTTTCGGGCAGTCCCACATACCCGCGTGGGGAGACTCACGGGATGCCTCAGAGCATTTCCCGGCGTTAAAGAAGAAAAATATAAAAAAGATAGACAGTATTACATTGTAATAAATGATACCTTATGTACATATTAATTGTTTTAATCACGACTCGACTATTCTAAACACCATTAATTTGATTGAAAACTAGCTGTTGCCTGCAGCTTCGCCCGCGTTACTCAACTCCTATAAGTCACAGCGTGATGTTATATAGCCTATAGCCTTCTCGATAAATGGGCTATCTAACACTGAAAGACATTTTCAAATCGGACCAGTAGTTCCTGAGATTAGTGCGTTCAAACAAACAAACAAACTCTTCAGCTTTATAATATTAGTATAGATTGGGTATCTATTTTTTTTATTACCTCATAAATTATTAAAATAAAATAGCTTTGCAATGAATCACCAAAGAGGCTCCCCATGAATTGTAGGGTACAGAACTATTCCAAAACTAAAATCCCATTGCCAGTGACTGCCCTGGGCGTGGACTACAGCGACAAGACGATCCTAACCGCCGAGTACGTGCAGGCGACGGAGCAGATCCTGAACGTGTTCGTAGAGAGGTTCCAGAAGTTCTGGTGGCACAACAACTTCCTGTACGAGTTCAGTAACCTCAAGAAGAAACAGGACGAGCTGCTGAAAATATTGCACCACATGTCCAATACGGTATGTTGATGTAATATTAGTTGGATCGGCAACCCTTGACCATAAACAAGTTTCCCCGGGGCTAGCTAAGGCAACTTAATTAGGACCGGGGGATCCGCCGCGCGCGCGTTGGGTACGAGCTATAAGGCACCCTTATGTGTTCAGTGTGCCTTAAGTGGAGTAGGAGGAGGGGATGCCAACCCCCGCCTCCAGAGAAGAGTGCCGGGTGGCACACCGTTGTGGCCCGGTGCGGACGCACACAGCTCTCGCACCGGATCATCCAGACGACAAGGATAACACCGCTGGGGTTTAGTGGGTAGAGTCTGCGTCCACTTTACCATCTTCTCGGGCGCAGAGAGTCTCACATAACCCCCGGGCCCCCCCGGACCCGGTGGTATGCCTGAACGCATTCCCCAGCGATACCAAAAAAAAAACAACTTAATTAGTTGCCTACCTTAAGACGTAAGATGTTAAGTCTCTGTGCCAGTAATTACACTGCCTATCCTGCCCTTCTTTCCAAAACACAGCAATGCTGTTTCACTAGAGAAATTAGTAGAATGGTAATAACCATGTAGAAAAGCGTGTGGTATTCAACGTCAAATTGAGTCTATTATAAAATAAGTTTTACGAATATAAAGTCATAGTTTCATACAACCTAGGGAAGATAAAAAACTGTTTTGTTGCGTAGCTACTACGAAATTATTACCGAGAAAAAGAGAGAAACCAATGTTTACTTAAACGTTATGCAGGTTCTAAAGAAAAGGAAAGCGGAGTATTTGAAGAACCGAAATACAGGCACTGAAATGGAGAAGCCTACTATTACAGGTATACACGCTACTTAATATCTATACATCTTCTATACAGATAAATAAAATTGGAGTGTCTGTTTGTAATATCAAAATAACCGCTTTTTATTGAATGCATATGGATGTATACACGGGACATATACGAAAATAGCCTTTTTACAATTTTTGTCTGTCTGTCTGTCTGTTTGTTCCGGCTAATCTCTGAAACGCCTGAACCGATTTTGATGGGATGGCACTTTCACTGGCAGATAGCTGATATTATAGGGAGTAACTTAGGCTATAAAAATAATCATCATCAATCCGCGTACGGCTGTAAAACTAAGTTAACGCGGGCGAAGCTGCGGGCAACAGCTAGCTTATATAATATGTTGCTGAACGCGAGATTTAATGATGGTAGTTCTATTTTTCATAAATTGTAGCTAATAGCCTACTATGATAATGAAATATAAATGAAAGCTTTAATATCATAGTAGGCTTTGTGCAACTATACCAAAAGCTTTCATCTATTTGCACAATAATTTCCATTCAAATTATTAGTAGAATTTTTGAAATTGTTTAAAAATCTAGACTAACTTTACTGCCATTGCATTAATATCTAGTAGATGTTAAATACTAGTAAGATTAATATATGACTATCAAGATGCAGCAAATATCGACAAACTAAACGATCTCTTCAAGCCCTCTTAAGCAGACCCTGAAATTATAATTACTCTTACAAAGCAACTTAAGTCCCCAAATTTTTTGAAGGCGTCAAATTCAAGCCTTTTATGGATCTTCTTCTGGAACTTTCCATTGAAAAGGGAGCCTTCAATGACCAGGAGATCAGGGAACACGTGGACACAATGATCATCGGCGGACACGATACGTCTGCGAGCGTGCTCATGTTCAGTTTACTGCTGATTGGGTCCTATCCCCATGTGCAAGAGAGGATTTTTGAGGAGTAAGTTAATTTGTTTTACAAATGTAGATGATTATTGTAACAATTTTTAATTGATATTTTTTGTAAAAAAGGTCATTAATTAAAAAAAAAAAGCATTTGCAATCCGATTTGCAAAGAAAATAGAAATTCTACTATATATTATTATTATATTATATATTAATATAGAAGAACAAAATACCTATCTTTGTTTTTTAGATTTGGTAATTTTACTATTTTTACCCTTATGTGGAAAAGAGGATATTTGAAGAGAAGGTTAATTTATAAGTTTAAGGAAAGAAACAAAATAAAAATGCTTTGATTGCTTGAAAATGTATCATTTACAGTTAAGTTCCCAGTGGACTAAAATGCAGATGAAATTAAAGCCTAATCATATTATTTTATAGAGTTAGAAAATCTTGTAAATTGAATATGTTGCATAATGTATTTTTAAATATTTTTTTTTTATGTTAGTTGAATAGGCAAACCGGCAAACGTACCACCTGATATTAAGTGGTCGACGTCGCCCATGAACATAAACTAGTATACCTGGAACGGGCCCAGGCAACTCATTTATGTGTTGCCTATCCTGAGACATAAGATGTTAAGTCTCGGTGCCAGTAATTACACTGCCTGTCTTGCCCTTCTCTCCGAAACACAGCAAAGCTGTTTCACGGGAGAAATAAGCAAGATGGTGGTACCCATGCAGCCGAGAGCGCGGCACAGCGCTTCCCTCCCACCGGTAAAATCTTTGTTGTCTTATTTCACTCTAAATAAAGTCTAGGTGGATTTTAAACCTACGCAAATTATTATTAGGATAATTGAGTGTCATTGAAGAGATGAAGTAACAAGTAGACGAGTCTGCAATTACCTAAAACATTCAACATCCTCCAATAGTGAGATCCATCCATCCGTGATATCCATCGTTTACTAGTGACAACAAAAAAGTAGGTTACGATAGCAAGAACAATTATCAATCACTCTAGCAGGTGTCTAGATACAAAAGTGCTAGTTGAAGAAAAAGGTAACGCTACTTACAAGAGAAAATTGTATTCTAGGTTACGAGAAGTTTTCGGAAATGATGACAGAGATGCAACAAAACAGGATCTCTCCCGACTTGTTTATACAGAGGCCGTATTGAAAGAGAGTATGAGGATATACCCGATAGTTCCAGTTATAGCGAGAGCATTGGACAAAGATGTTAAATTACGTAAGAACTATTGCATTTAAATGTTTGGAATTTGCTAATGTAGTAATTTAATTTCTATTGGAATTCAAAAACATATTAGCGGTGTCTTGTCGAACAATGTAATACTTACGACAAGGATAATTATTGAGTCTTTACTTATATATATTATATTGCTTAGTTACTAAACTTGAGTATCGTTTATTGAAAATAACTTACAACTAAAATATTTATATTAAAAATTATTACGATATTGTATTAAAGAAAAAGGTGTCAAAACGGTTCCTTGCGGCACACTTTTAAAAAGACACGTGGGTACATCCTAGTAATATTAATTTGATAAAGTTTCTTGAAATTCTTTAAGGAAAATGCAAATCGAGAGATTTTATAAATTCCAAACAATCTATGATAACAATTAATAAATTAAGATTTTTACTAATTGAAAACAGGTTTTCTAGCTGTAGCTATTAGACCCGATCATCGTTTCAACTTTTTCAACGTCTCTACCACTTTTGTTGTTGAATTGGCTTTTTTAGGTATATACTCTTCTCTCTAACTAATCTATAATTTCTTTTTTAATCTTCATATCCTTCTCCTTATTATTCCTTAAGGAAACTGCACACTAACCAGTGGGAGGACCTGCTTCATGCTAGTCTGTGGGATCCACCGACATAGCACGTGGGGTCCGGACGCGGATGTGTTCCGACCGGAGCGATGGCTCGACCTGGCCACGTTACCTGAACATCCGGGTGCCTTTGCCGCCTTCAGTATGGGGAGGAGGATTTGTATAGGTAAGTTTGATCATAAATCAGTTAAAATAAGTTTACGTAGGTTTTTTAGCGACGATTTTGTGAGAGACTCTTGAGTGAGAGCCGAGAGCTCCGGGTTCGATCCTGACTCTCCCTGTCTAGAAATGGGTTTTTCTAAATTTCTATCTGCCACACCGGTGAAGGAAACGTCGTGAGAAAAACTGCATGCCCGATAAGATTAAAAGTCTTTGAAGGTGTGTGAAGTTCATCAACCCGCATTGGGCCAGCGCATCGGTAAACTATGCCCAACACCCTCCTCTTCAATTTCGAGGAGGAGACCCATGCCCAGCAGTGGGACATAATATAAGGGTTGATATTATTATTATATTATTATTAGGCTTTTTAAGCTCCATGTCAAAAAGACGGCTGTTATAAGTTTGACCGCTAAGCGTGTTTTCTATTGCACCATATTTCTTAAACGCGTGAACTGATTTTGGATTGGATCGGATGCGTTTTTTTAATTGAAAGCAGGCGGCAGGTCCCCTAGATCATAAGTTCCTTTGTTATTGTGTGGGGATTTTTTTACCTTTTCTCATTTTTCCATTTCCATTTCTACCTTTTTTTTCTTTAACGCCGGGAAATGCTCTGAGGCATCCCGCGGGGGAGTGGGTCTCCCCACGCGGGTACGTGGGACTCGCTGCGCCCGAAAGCTGGTAAGTGGACGCAGCTCTACCCAATAAAACCCGGCGAGTGACACCAATGCCGCCCTTGGTGAGGTGCCCCGGATCTAATGAGCAAATAGGGCACCTCGACGGCTAGTCCCGCAAGGGACCGACATCACCTCCACGGAGGGGTTGTCCCGCACCACAGAACAACCCCTCCCAACGTCAGGGAAGTACAATGGGATGAGGTTCCCATCCTCGCCCCTTGTCCCCCTGCTCTTTTGTCCCCTCTTCTTATAAGAGGGGTACAAAAGGCAGCTCCCTCGGCTCAACTTGTTTCGCCCAGTTCACCTTAGGCTACTGAGCCCCACCGCCACGTCAAGGCCTGAACCATGGTGGGGTTTCCATTTCAACCCGACATGACGATGCAAGATGACAAATGATTATATTACTATTACTGACATTCATGTTATAGCAAAATTAGGGAGTGTTACCACTGTTTCGCATGTTGTATACAAAATTGAAAAGAAAGGAATATAAGGTATGAATGATCAAAGAGAGCAAAAATAAATTATAAATATATTATAATGATGTGAATTTTAGACTTATTAAAATGTTAGGTTAGGTTAGGTTTCAGAGTTGTAATTTACTTAGGGTTAGTTATAGCATAATTGCATAGTTTTAACAACTTTTTGCATGATGGTATTTTTGCAGGTAAATCCTACGCCTACATGTCGATGAAGACAGTTTTAGCTCATGTCCTCCGCCACTACAAAGTAAAAGGCGACCACAAGAAGATGGACTTAAAAATAGACGTTATGTTGAAACCAGTATCTGGTTACTACATATCAATAGAAAAGAGAACCGATAGGAATTAATACTATTTTAAGAAGTGACTTGTGCAAATCAAATTTTTGTTACGGTTCAGTCCCAACTAAACCCAGAAAATTGTCTTGAATTTAGAAAAAATGTGTGAGTATTTTGACTTATTGATGTGAGAGTTAAGTTTTGGGACGCTTTGAAGTTTAATAATTTATTCTCATTAGACATAATATCCTTCAATACTCTTAATTTGTTAAGAGTAGTCTGCTTAGGTGTAATCACGATCACAGGCGGTTAAGACTTAAGAAATAAAGTCTTAATAAACGAAGAATTCGAACCTCGATTTTTTTTTCGGAGGGATCTATGCTAATGGCCCAAAAGATCCTAATGCTTCGTCGGATTAGTGTGAGCCCATTTGGCTCACTTTTGGTTTGTTAAAGTGGGGGGTTGCCAACCGTGGAGTCTGCGACCAGACTGCAGTCCTAGATTTTATAACATAGAATCAGTACTCGCCTCTTTATTACCAATAGTTGCCATAACTACTTTTGTGGATATGCTACTTTCTCAATAATGCTAAACTAAATTGATACTCTCTCAGTAATTCCGGAGCTTAGTCATTTCTTTGTATGGAGTAGTGGTACCATAATTTACTACAACTAAAGCATAGTCATCTCTTGTCTACATAATTTATAGTTTCTTATATTTGAGTGTAATAAACTTCCATTTTAGAATCGGACCATTAAGGGCGTTAAAATACACAGGTACCTTCATAGGAAAAAAGTAAGATTATGAATGCTGTAAATTGTGTATTTTTTGTACATAAAACAAATTTTACAATAAATAATTGTGTAAATCAAGATGTTTTAATTATTTTTACACCTCGTTTTATTAGTAAAAATGAAAGGTACGTATTATAATTTAGTGTTATCCAATATAAAATAGATGCTGCACAGTGGAATATTAATCACATAACGCCGGTGTAAAGTGACAGTTATGCGTGCGGTTTCAGAGTTTCCGGTTATTAGTGCCATTGGGGTATAGGAAAAAGGAGGGCAACTGCATAGCTTTTGGTTATGCGGATATCTATGGGCATCGGTAGACACCATAAGGCTCCGACTAGTCGGTTGCCTCCTTATGGCAAAAAAAAAAATAGCTTCAGGATTATGTGCCTATGTTACGGATGATTTGCACACCATTTTTACTCACTTTACACGTCAGATTAAATTGAAGCTTGCACACTTTTTAACGACCGTTTTAGTATAAGCTCTTATTATTCAATGAATCCTAATTATTATTACCAATTGCATTATCTGAAAGAGGCTTTAATTTCAATTTTTTTTTCATACGATATTTTATTACATTCACCTCATTTTGAGTAAAAAGTATAATTATCTCCTTTCCTCTATCGATATGTGTGATGTATTTTTCATAATAGTTGGATAAACAAACGGGCAGACGAGCCACATGTTGGTAAGTGGTCAACGTCGCCCATGAACATAAGCAAGCTAACCCGTAACTAGCCCAGGCAACTCATTTATGTGTTGCCTATCCTGAGACATAAGATGTTAAGTCTCTGTGCCAGTGATTACACATTCTTCTTCCCAGACTAAATGCAGCATTAGTAGAGAAGTGCACTAGTAAGCTTTTTGCATCAAGCCATTTTTATGGTATTAACTCATTAGTATCTGGGCCGCATGAGCGACGACTATCGTGAACAATCACGCGAAATGTTATTCCAACAGACAATGTGCTATTTCTTAAAAACGATATAGCGAAATGAATTAAACATTTTCATTGTTTATAAAAAGTGCCAAAGTCATCGGACAGAAAAGGGACAAAGCTAATTATTATTTTCATTTAAAGGCATTAGCTACTAGGCTATTAGCCATACAAAATACAATTATTCGGTCTGTAATACGGAGAAATGGCGGGAAACCCCAAGGTGCGCGGCTTCGCCCCTCTAGCCCCCATCAATCAACTATCATACCCCATTCCATCCACACAAGGCAGTCCACCACAATATTCGCCAAACAATCACATTATATATTACACAGATTAAGTTTTTAAAACAAACACTATAGAAAACCGCCAGAACAGCCCTACTAAGAAAACCACTCCAGAACGGTACTCCATAAGATTCGCCAACCAATCACAATATATAAAGATCAAGTTTTTAAAACAAACACTATAGAAAACCACTCTGAATGGACAGAACACAAAATAACAATTAATTAACGGGAAACCAAAAAAACACAACCGCGCGTCACGATGCTTCCCGCCATTTTCTGGACAAAGCTAACAATCGGCAAGGTCGATGGTGACGTCCTTTGACATTATTTTGACGTTCAAATTTATATTCTTGTTTTTTTTTTCATTTAAAGGCATTAGCTACTAGGCTATTAGCCATACAAAATACAATTATTCGGTCTGTATTACGGAGAAATGGCAGGAAACCCCAAGGAGCGCGGCTTCGCCCCTCTAGCCCCCATCAATCAACTATCATTCCCCATTCCATCCACACAAGGCAGTCCACCACAATATTCGCCAAACAATCACTTTATATATTACACAGATTAAGTTTTTAAAACAAACACTATAGAAAACCGCCAGAACAGCCCTACTACGAAAACCACTCCAGAACGGTACTCCATAAGATTCGCCAACCAATCACAATATATAAAGATCAAGCTTTTAAAACAAACACTATAGAAAACCACTCTGAATGGACAAAACACAAAATAACAATTAATTAACGGGAAACCAAAAAAACACAACCGCGCGTCCCGATGCTTCCCGCCATTCCTCTTATATTCTTGTTCATTAATAATATTAAAAAGACTAAATATTTGTATGTTTATCCTACTAATATCATAAAGGCGAAAGTTTTTAAGTTTGGATGTTTGTTGTGGATTAGTAACTCTTAATCGGTTTGGCAGGATATCATTTTCTTATAAAAGTTTATAAGAAAACGATGTCCTGCGACGTCATCAATGTTCTGTAATCATCACAATCGACATTGGCCATTCATCTTTTTAGCTAAAACTACCGGTCTTGCAAAATCGGAGTTACTGGGTTTAATTATTTTCTGCTTAGTCCATTCTTCTATCTGTTCGTATACATTTTCTTTTTACAGAGGTGATAATCGGCGGGGTTGTTGATAAATTGGGTTGGTTGGTTTCATCAAGTACTATCTTCTTCTTCTTTTTTTTCAACTCTATTTTCTTCCTTAACTTCATTAAGTTTGTAATCTTTAAAAATATTTTTTTTATTTCTAGGAAACATCGTATCTCCTATGTTCAATATAGAATGACTATATAATATATAGTCATGTAGAATATACTCTTTGGTGAGCAGCGTGAGATGTGTTATCTTTTATACGGTAATTCCATCTGATGTAAAATTAATATTCAGATCGTGCAATATTGGATTGCTGAGAATTAAGTAGGCAGGTATAGTTTCATCTTTTACTTCATGGAGAATTGCGTCAATAAAACAATTATATATTCTTAATTTTGCTGTAAAGCATCCTTCCGTATTTATTTCCTTTTTTCCAATTCCATTCAGACATATTCTAGGATTATTCTCGTGTTTCGGCTCATTTGTTCAAATAATTATTCTAAGTGTCTAGACTTCATTAGATTTCCGTCACTTCCAGTGTCAATTAATGCGGTCATCTCAATTCCATTAATCTTAAAGGGAGTCTGTTATTTGTAATTTTTATGCAACCTTAAAATATGCCAGGTGAAGAAAGTTGACAAAAAATGTGACACTTATGCTATTAATATTCCTTATTTCAATTAAATTTATTTTGTTAGAAAGTCGTATGTTCAAGTTGGGCGCACTTTACTTGTTTATATATTTCCAGAAATTTCAGAACTCCTGGTATATTATACCACACTGCAATAAGTCGAGATTTCGATAGCGCTGCATCGCGCTTAGTTGAAAAAAATATTATTTATTATTCAAACGATTATCGTATTATAAAGAAATCGTACGATAGTCAGGTGAATAGTTATGATAATATTTAAATTATTAATAGTTATGACAACCGTTCAAATGTTTCTATTTATTTTATTATGTTGGTATATAAATACATCTAAGAGTTTCGCGTAGACAGAGAATACTATAGACTGCTGGATAATTCTTACTCCTTTCCACATAAAAGAGATGTGCTTATTACAATAATGAAGGGAAAACAAGGACAATACTATACTATTGGCATCTCTCAGTGCGTGCTGATTTTTTCAAGGTCAACAACATATCTTGCCACGACTGGCAGCAGTCTATAGTATTCTCTGTCTACGGAGTTTCGACTCTTATTACTTGATCTGTGGTAAAAGATGACAGTATATTCTATGGGTAAAAGCGTAGACAGAGAATACTATAGACTGCTGCCAGCCGTGGCGACATGAGATAGATATATTGAAGTGACGTCTGAAATGGGGGTTGCTATACAAAAACCTTTTGCCTACTTTAAGGCAAAACGCTAAATATAAAAAACATGACAAGCTAAAACATTACACATATAATTATGTTTTTATTGGTATTTTTTTTGTTTTGACAAATTATTTTATACTGTGCCCGAATGTTTGAGATTCTTTATTGCGTATTTAATTTAAACTGATACGAGGGCATACATTTAGCTCCGGTAGACCCTATGATCTTTTATAAAAATGTATATTAGAACTCTAATGTATTAGAACTGGATAGGTATCTATATATCTATACAGAAAAATAAAATTGGGAGTGTCTGTTTGTAATATTAAAATAACAGCTTTTCATTGAATACATATGGATGTGTACACGGTACATATACCAAAATAGCCTTTTTTACAATATTTGTCTGTCTGTTTGTTCCGGCTAATCTCTGAAACGGCTGGGCAGATTTTGATTGGACTTTCATTGGCAGATAGCTGATGCTATAAGGAGTAACGTAGGCTATAAAAATAATCATCACCAATCCGCGTACGGCTGTAAATCTAAGTTAACACGGGCGAAGCTGCGGGCAACAGCTAGTAAATAATAAAATAAAGTCGATAAATATGAAACAAGAAAAATTATCATATTAGCATAAACATCTGGACTTTTGACATAAAATTCTCAAAAGTCTTACTATAAAAATAAGAGTACTGGAAAGGAAAGGAGGAAAGGAAGAAAATAAGAGTATAGAAAATTAGTGATAAAAATAATTAAAATGCACATCCATTAAACTATTTTTATCACTAATTTTCTATATATAAAAAAAGATAAAATAGATGTGATTTATTTACATACTATAGGTTAAAATTGGCATAAAAAATTAAACATAAACGACATTTATATGAACACGTATTTTTTTTATTTTTTTTTACACAGAAACGTACGTAACAGCACAGTTACTGCATCAAATTTCACATGCGTTGGTTGCTCTTCCATTGTTTTTGTGAATGGTATAACAGCAGATGGACATGGCATGGGTTTATTTATCTCTTCAGTAGCTCCAAGCTGAAATATGGAAAAAAAAACTATTTTGTTTCCTTAAAGTACGATTATTTTTTATAATAACATATCTTTATTGTGGACAATAAAATATTTTTCTTTCTTTCTTTCTTTAAAGAATGGAAGTCAAAATGATTCAATTTAGCATGAATATAGACTTATCCCATCAACATAAGAGAAACTAATTAGTCTAAAAACCACATACTTACATAGTTAAATATTTATTTAGTTAATTCTCACCTTAACAACTGGAAAAGCATCAGGGTGTATGTAAGTATACCTTCCTTTTTTTAAGATATGTTTTGTATCAAAGTGCAAACAGCAAATATTTGAACACTTCTTTGGAATCCACTCATTTCGACCAGAGGCTTTAATCCATTTCTTCCGAAAGTCAGGATTAACTGAAACTGTGATGTAAGATTAAATTATGAGTAACAATTTATAATTGAGAAATTGGTAACTTAAGGTATTAATAGTAGACACAAATTAATATTTACATTATTTAAACTTTGTTTAATTTGAAATAAAACCTGTATTTTTGTAATTAATGCAAATATTCCTTCCCCCTTCCCCTTTTCTTCTTAAATATACTCCCTAGCGAGAAGGCAGGTGATGGGATAAATAAAGGAACATCTTTTTATCCCTTCCCACCCTCTGTTCCTCACTTTCCAGGTGTTAACTATTTTCAGAGATAATTTTTCTTCCTCCCCCCTTTTTCCTAAAATATGAGTTAGCAGCAAAGGGGATTAGAGGGAAGAGGGATTGATAGAGAGGGAACTCCATTCCTCTCCTACAACCTCTTTTTACGTCACCTGTTGCGGAGTCCAGCCTCAATTTTGTAAAAATATTTAAACTTAATTAAATTGAATCCTTAACCTATTCTAGAAAATTTAAAATGACGCAATTATCATCTAAATACTATTATAATCATTTATATATTAAGTTAAGTAAGTAAGAATATTGTATAAAAAATAAACCTAATTTATATTTCTATAATATTTTTCTTATTTATAAAAACCTCCAAAAGTTCTTTAAAACTATTAGGATTTAAATAAAAATATCTCACTTTTAATTTAAGAATAGCTTTTGGAGATAAATTCAATCAAACAACACAATTCAAAATATTTATAACATACATTACTGGGAAAAGGGAAAACATAATGCTAGCAATTTTAACATTAAAGACGTCACAAAATCAATATTAATTATTACCTTTTTTTCAATTTAACTTATGAATTATAAACCAATGAAAGTATATATACATAAAGATTGATCACACATATCGTTATTCAACAACTGTTAACCACAATATGATATAAAATATGAACTTACGAGTGAAAAGTCAATTTTGGAATTTTCCGGTCACTATCACTTTTACAATTTATAACACTGCACCGAACCATTCTTAGGGTATTCCAGAATGTTTTTATTACCTTCTGTTTTTTAATTACCAATGAATTCTTTTAATTACTTATTACAAAATACTAAAATAGCACTTTACAACTCACTAGACGTTGTAAACAAATTACAAATGTCAAAATTTGTGTAGCAACATATGTTGTTTGACCTTGAAAAAATCAGCACGCACTGAGAGATGCCAATAGTATAGTCTTGTCCTTGTTTTCCCTTAATTATTGTAATAAGCACATCTCTTTTATGTGGGAAGGAGTAAGGATTATCCAGCAGTCTATTGTATTCTCTGTCTACGGGTAAAAGGATGTTATAAGTTTGACCGCTAATCAAAGAGTATATAAACACTAACTTGCTCTGTGCTGCTAAGTGTAGCTGTCTATACTCTGTGGTACTGTAACTCTGTAGCAGGTTTCTATTTGTGACTCTAAAACATATTTTATTAAAATCCATTTTGCCGTTTGAAGATCAGCTCTTTTGGGTTTTTTTAAATAAAACATTTTGAGGTTTTACACATATTTTTTTGTAAAAATATAGCAATATAAATATTTCGCCTTTATTGATAGCTTGTAGTGCAGTACAGTTAGATTTTTACTTATAAATTTTAAATTATAATCCTGGTACTGTTTTTCGATCTGGAAACCATATTTTAAAGTACGTTTTTGTAAATATGATTCGAAGTGATCTTTACAAAATACTAAATGCCTTCTAAGATTTTTGTTTAAGAATATGTTTAATTAAGAAACATATTTTCTCACATTCAATTCTGTAACATTTTGTATAATATCTAATTCAGCCTATTCAAATTATCCCCTTTTCTCTATAGAAATGTCATATCCAGAGTGAGGCTTCTGTACCATAAACATTTTTGTTAACATCTTCGTATGGTCACCTTTTATCTTAAAGCTCCTTAACACATTCGCGCGCGGTAACGGCTATGGCCGCTTTTTTGTATTGCAAATATTGCCAGTACGGTATAAGCAGCTAAACGACTGGGAGTTATATATACAACACAATTCCACTGGCACTCTGTGAGAGGAATATACGATTGTACTGTCAAAATGTAATGCACATGAGCAAATTGTATTGTTAGTCGGTTAAGGACATGTGTGTGTGCGCACACAGCTACACTACGGCTGTTGCCGTTGTGTTTGTATGCGTGTTAATTCGACGGTTATAACCGTACTGCCTTCAGGAACACCTATTTTATCATGTGTTACGACAGTACGGTTATAACAGTGTCCCTAAAATGTATAGAAAATTTTTGTGTTTTTTTACGAAACTATCAGTTAAATTACCGGCCACGAACGTGTTAACAGGTGTATTAGGAATATTTTTGCTGTCATTATTGCATATGCTTTTCCTGAAATAAAAAAAAGTTTACAGAATAGAACAGATATATTATAAATAATTTGCTTAATAAATAAATTGCCCGCGAAAATTAAGAATAACATTACCGATAAAAATATTAAACCAATACTGAAGGAATATTTCATAAATAATAATCAGTGCCAATGATAAAAATTAAAGACGGAGAAGCAAATAAATAGTATATAAAATAATAATAATACACGTGTACAGATTATACAAATGTATATTGGGATTGATATATATATATATATATATATCTATATATATGACGAATAAAATGATTATTTATTTATTACATTTATTTTTATATCGTTTGTAAATTATATAATATATGTTTTGTTTATAAGTTATATTATACATATTATTTATATTAAATTTTAGTATATAACTAGTAACACCGACAGACGTTGTCCTGTACAAAATATTTAAATATAATATATTCTTAGTTTTTGTTTAAATATTTTTTATGTGAATCCAAACCATTCTCGAATCCACTTGAACATACACAAAAAAATCAAGATCGGTCCAGCCGCTTAGGAGGAATTCAGTTACATAGTACATACACACGTACAGAAGAATTATATAAAGATTACTAACAATTATTGTCAATTTTTGACATTAATTATCCATTGAGATGACGCTATATTTTAATAATATTAAATTTAATATTTATTCATTACCGTATCAGTCAAGGAATATAATGTTTTTATCAATTTCTGTTCCTGCCTCTTTAAAAGGCTAAATTTGTAAAGCGTATCATTACGTTACCAAAACTTCTTGAACCTCTCAAAGTATACCACCAATATTTCATTAACGGCTTTTATGTATTCATATAGAAGATCGCAGTTATCACCAAGATTCACTCCAAATGCAGTTACTAAAACAAACATAATTAAGTTCAATTCCCTTTCGCTTAAATAGATTCTTCAAATCATATCCCACCTTCTAATTTCATTAAAGTTTGTCATAATTATTCAAGCTCTACTATTCTTTAAACGGGTCCTTCCATAGTTCGAAAAATAGTTTTGGAATTATTAAAAAATAGTTTGTATTTCACTATTACTATTATTAATAAGACAGAGTGGGCAGGTCACGCGGCCAGATATAACGACGACAGATGGACCATAAGGTGTGTAAAGTGGTCTGGACCAAAAGGTTTTAGAACGAGAGGCTGACCATGTGCCAGATGGGTGGACATTGGCTAGCCACAGCTACAAATAGGAAAAAGTGGCATTCCTTGAAGAAGGCTTTTACCCGAAGGGGGTCCATACGGAAATGTTAACTATAGTACTACCACTACCATTAATTATGTCGGTAATAGCGCAAATGCGATGATTTTTGTGTATAATTAATGTACTTGTATATATATTTTTAATTTAATTGTTTTTCTACCTAACCTTTTGTATGGAATAATTAAAGCCTTATTATTATTAATAATAAGAATTTATTAATTGAAAAACGGCCAGCCAAGGATAGTAAATTGGTGAGCAGCACCGGTGTGTTACACGAACCATTTGGAGCAACTTTTGACCCATTTGTAACAGATTCCAAATTTAAATTTCTTATTTAAAAATTATTATTACGAAGAAAAAATTAAATTAGAAAAGAAATAATTAAAAAAATATTATTAGAAGTAAGTCCTGATAAGATATTTATGATTCTTTAAAACCGCCACATGCGTTACACATGGGGATAACACGTATAAAAATGGGATATAATATTATAATTAAAAAAAAAAAAAATTAAGCAAATTTATTTTACACGATACTCCAGTTGCTTTATAACTTATAAAACTTCGATTCTCAAAACTAAATATCACCTCACTTAAAATTCTTTCTTTCTTTCTAAAGAAGGTTTTTTTCAGACATGCATAATATTATGTATAATATTGTTTTTTTTAATATTTAGTTCTTTGGACGCTTTTACACCACGTCAACCTGGTCCTGTGGTAAGTTCTATAGTAGGGGTACCAGACAACGGAAATATATTTAATGCTTTTATACTATACATATATTTAAGATTTTTATTATATAATACACATATTTAATACACATCCATGATCCAGGAACACAGAAAACTTTTTTGTTCCCTGGCGGGATTCAAACCCGCAACCTCCGGCTTGAGCGCCAACGCGCTTACCACTGAGCCACAGAGGTCGTCAAATATGTCGTCTGTGATATTCTCACCTTGAGCAGAGATGAGACTGGTTTCCAACCAATTCTTCGTTATGTCATAAATTTCATCCCTTTGCAAACATGAATTTAAAACAGTCGCCGCATCTTCCGGATCTGTAACAACTGATTATAAACTTTATTTTAGTATGTAACACAAAGGTTTTTTTATTTTTATTTATTATTATAATAATAATAATTGCTTCCTACTTTAAGCGCGTTCAGTGCGACGCGGAGCGCACGCGTCACGGATGGCTCCACGTCGCACTGAACGGCTTTATAATTATAGGTATGCTTCAATACATATTTTGTCCGCGTGTCGCGGACCTCAGCGTCGCACTTTATAGCGCCTAAGAAGGACGTAAACTATTTTATTATTTTGATTTATAGTTTAAAATAAATATAACAACATTGAAACTAATAATAAATGACTACAACACTTTAAAACTTACCGTAAACATGTTTTATGCCAATATTTAACGAACACACTCCTCCAACTTGTGTACACTGTGCTGTTAAATCTTTTATATTTTTCCAAATTTCTAAAATCAAAAAATAGGTATATATATGAGTTATGAATAGGAAGGTTAAATAAAAAAATGACAATGATGACGTTGAAGATATTCGAATAAAGAAGGCAAGTAATACCTTTCAAGAAGATACAATTTTCAATTTTATTGTGGAAATGAAATTATGAGGTGTGCTCTTTTGGTTTTTCCAACCTTTTTTGCTAACTATGCTGATGAAATCTAGAAAATTTGTAGGCTGTATAATACCAATGTTTATACGGCAAGAAATGCACAATCGTATTGAAAATAAGTATGCAAAGTTTAACAGAATCTTTTGTAAATGGTATCCCTCAAGGTTTGGTCTCAGGTGATGAGACAAAAAGTATTTGAAGGAATTTGAAATTCGCCAGCTCGTATTGGGCCAGCGCATAGATGAACTATGACCCAACATACTCCTCACTTGCCGTGGGACAAAGATAAAGATATGCTAAGTTTATGATATGGCCCGTTTTTCTACCAAAACTTTAAAATATCCTAAATTTTATGAAAGTTAATCTAAATAAAACCCGTATATCTACAATGAATAAAGAGGTTTTATATTCATACACAATTTTTGGTAAACTTTAAATAAATGTACTTACGTGCATCGTTTCCTAGAAACACTAATGGGTTTCCAATGAGCGGAAGGAAACCAGGGTATAGCGGAGGTTCCTTGGGATCTTTTTTTACTTTCATCAACACCACAAGGATTGTTAAAAGGAATAATACGAAGAACAACATTTTCAAAGGAATATAATTCAATATAAATGATTATAAAAAAACGCTTCAGTCTCCTGGATCAATTGACTCACTTCTTAAATGTTAAATGCGTACCGTTTATTAATTTACAATTGATCAGGGTTTCTCAACCATTTTAGTGTGCGGCTTATAATTAAAGTTTTGTTGTTTTTTTTTTATTTCATATCCTAATGATCCTAATTATAATGCTCTAACTCTAACTAGTTCCCGTTATAATAATAATAATATAAACCCTTATATGTCCCGCTGCTGGGCTCTCCTCGAAATCAGGCAATGAGGGTGTTGGGCCATGATTCACCAATGCGCTGGCCCAATGTGGTTTAGTGAACAACACACAACACTGTGAACAATGCGGGTTGGTCAAATACTTTTTAATCTCATCAGGCATGCAGGTTTCCTCACGATGTTTCCTTTACCGGTGAGCAAACGATGGTCTGATGTTCAGGTGCACGTAGTTCAGAATCGAACCCGGACCTCTCACTTAAGAGGCCGAGCCCATATCCACTGGACCATTGTCGCTCACACTCCCGTTATAATATAGCAGAATAAGCTTATATTATTATGCACTTTTTATTGGCTACATTTTTATTGACTAACCTATGAGATAAACATATTATGAAAGATTATTTTACATATTTTCCTAATGTAAAGGATCCATGTTTTTTTCTTTTGCGCCGGGAAATGCTCTCAGGCATTACGCGGTTGCGCCCGAAAGATGGTAAGGTGGACGCAGCTCTACCTACTAAAACCCGATGAGTGCCACTAATGCCGCCTTTGGTGAGGTGCCCGGATCTGATGAGCAAAACGACACCTCAACGGCTAGTCAGTGCCCCAAGGAATCAACGCCACCTACACAGAGGAGTTTCCTCACCACAGAACAATCCCTCCCAACGTCGTGATAGTGCAATGGTGTGAGGTTCCCATCCTCGCTCCTTGTTCCCCCTGCTCTTTTGTCCCTTCTTTTTATAAGAGGGGTACAGAAAACAGCTCACTCGGTTCAATTTGCTTCGCCCAAGTTGCTGGGCAAAGCTACTGAGCCCCACCACCACGACAAGGCTTCAACCATGGTGGGGAATGTTATGGACCGTATACTAATGCAAGCTAAGACCAAACCGTCAAAAAGTAAGTATGATCTTATATCATAAACTTTTTACAAAATGTAGTAAGTATAATATTAATATTACCAGAACAGACACAATACTGGTTGGTAAGACCTGACACATTTAAAATTCATGATGTTTATTATTGATGCTTCAAAAAAGACTTGCATTACCTAATTTGCATTTAAAGTATGCATTAAACTGCTTACTTCTTAATTTTGCACTTTTAATAATGAATATTTAATTATGGTTTTTATAAGGAGCTTTAAAGGAAAAGTCTTAGAATAATTACAATAAAGAAGGTCAGTCTTCATACAAGCGCGCTGTCAAAAATGAAGCACTAAATTGATTCAATGTTGCCAGTAGTGGTGAAGTTTTCGCGAGAACGGGAAACGATTCGGCCGCTGATAACAATTTGGTATAGCAATAATATTTAATACATAAATAGCTAAGTACGTGGGCATATCTATTATTATGTATTAATTTATAACAACTTTACTTAACCGTGTATACACAAGCTATATTATTATTTATTATGTTTAATTGTTATATTACAAGAATGTTTATTTATATGAAACGAAGAAAACATAACAGTAATTAGTAAAATATACATTTTTATATTTATTTTTTATTGGCATGAAACACAGTTGTAATGTAAAGTTGTTATACATATTACTATTTAAACTTGTAACTTGTAATATAAACGCGAAAGTTTGTATGTATGAACGTATGAATATTTGTTGCTGTTTTACTGTTTGTATTTGATATCGTTAAATCACACAAACACATTAATTCGAGAACGTGTCACGTACCTACGTAAATATCAGTAGCAACTGTTTTAAATTTAATCAGTGGGGGAAAATAATCAGTAAAAATATTTTCACAATCGGGCAATACTGAGCATTGAAAGAAATTGTATTTATTTAAACCTAATTAATTACAAGATACTACAAAATATTGAAAGATTTCCTGTGAAAAGTGATGTTATTACATTTATTTTGTTATTCAGACGTATTGACATACAATTTAACTGCACAAATCCTCATAATTATTTATTTTACGGAGACACGTTTGGCGCGGTTTGACATAGAATACTACGGAACTTCCCGGCGCTTGGTGCAAAAATGGCTCCATGTGAGCTGCTTCAAAATGGCCGCGCGGACTAGGTTTCTATAGTGTAATTATTCTAAGGGAAAAGTATATTTTGTTATGTATTGTAATACGGCGAGTTGCGAATTAGATTCACAGGCTAAGGGTTCCGTATGTAACATGTATAAATGTTACAGTACTATCAGCTACGGTACTATCTGAATTATTGCTGTGTAAAATTGTAAGGCGCCTTACATTAAATCAATACTATCCAGGCCCGCGAGCATCGGTTATCTTCGTAAAGTCTGTGGTCTCCGCGAGAGTCGAGAGTTTTAGAATGCTGTCGCGGGTGAGAGGGGGAGTGTGAGGTAGACCCGCTCCGTTTCGGCTGGCTTTTCGCGTTCCGCTACCGAGCAGACGGTATATATATTATGGGTATGATATATTATGTCATAACTATTTCTACAATTATTGTTGAAGTCCTTGCGTTAGCTGTCGTTCGGCTCTACCACGAGTCCGACGTGAAGTAGTCGGCAGCAGAAGATCCAGCTGGGATCCCAGCAAGTGGATGTTTCAACAAGTAGCTGTCCCAAAAAGTAGCTCTTTCAACTGGTAGCTGTTTGGGACAACCGGAGGTTCCTATGTTCCTGGCCCTTGGCTTGGGAGCTTGCCGATACGCGTGCAGAACTACGTGGCCATCCATCGCTCTAGAAGGAAGTTCTGATAAGTGGACTCTTATAATCGATCCCAGCTTCCTGCCAGGAATTAAGCACGCCCCTTACTTATATTGAATTTAATAATTTATTAATGAAAAAACCACCATTTTATTAATGGTCTTTCTCTCTCATATAATAAACATCACAATGTCGCCCAACGTGTTCTGGCATACTCTGCCATATTCTTGCATATTTTATTTTAACATCGCTAAAAGTAACATTATCGCTTAACGTAGGTAACACGTAGGTACAATATTTATCAATTTTTCAATACCATATTTTCAGTTTATACTGTTTGAAGTAAAACGTTCTTAGGCGCGACTAGAGGGTAGCTTAGATTTTTTTGACGCAAGTAACGCTCATTACTAGGTAAAATAATGTTCCAGCCATAAGTTCTGTTACAAATGAAAATGCATTTTTTTGATGAAGTAATGTAATATTATTAAAATTTATACCTACATATTTATTAAAGTCTCAGCAAAAAATAAAAAAATATTCTATTCGAAATGGCCACTTATGGATTCTATATAATACTGGCCTTAATCTGTTTGGCCACGAATCTATTGATTTACGCACTGTTTCGAAGGGAAATTTCGCCACTGCTTGCTCCAAAGGTTTTTTAAGAGACTTCATGTCACCGTGTCGTTTAGAACAGGCCAGATCTACACCTGACCATAATTTGTAGTCTAAAGGGTTAAAGTCTGGGCTGGATGAGCTCTTATAAAGTCCAGAACGTTGGTTTCAAGCCAGGCTTGGTTAGTTCGTGCCTTGTGACCAGGTGCAGATTCCTGCTGGAAAGTCCGCGGTATATTTTTAAAAAGTGTATTGCTGAGAGGTTTCACAACATGATCCAAGACTGAATCTTGATACACTTTGGCTGAATTTTTTACTCCTTTTCCACAAAAATGTAGTTTTGTGACTCCTTGATATGACAGACCCCACCAAACCACCACTGACGCAGGATGATAACAACGTTGTACCTTCCGACATATTTACGCTCAGTCGCCATTTAGTGATATTAATGACGCTAAAGTTTTAGTTAATGAGACTCTTAGCAATATAATATATTCCTGTTCACTGCTGTTTGCCCTTAGATTAAATCCTGGAAATACTCAAGCAATTATCATTAATAGTATATTTTTTTAGTATATTTTAGCTACTTTCATAGTATCATGTCTTGTGGCATATTTTTATGGGGAAATGCTGCCGATATAAACAACATTTTTGTGCTGCAGAAGCGAGCTATTCGTGCAATTTGCAAGTTGGGGCAACTTTGAGAGAAAAATTTAAAGATATTGAAATTCTGACTGTCGCCTCTTAATACATCTTAGAAAATTTACTGTATGTCCGGAAAAACATAAATTAATTTTGTAAGAAAAGTGATATTCATAGTAGGGATATACGCAATAAACACAGGCTAGATGTACCAGTGTGACTCACAAAAGTAAGCAATTATTTTAAAGGCTGTATACGCTTTTACAATAGGATCCTAGACAATTTTCAAAGTTTATCCATAAAAAAATTCAAAAAAGTTAAAGAGCGTTCGTGTGGTAAAGGATATTACGACCACGTCTCTGAATATCGCAATAAGTTGGCTCCCCATCAGCCTTCGTCTGAATACTCACATACTCCATCTATATACAACATACTATACAGTCCATCTACAATTGCATATCTTAAAAACAGGTTTGCAGTTTTCGCTCCTGATGATAGTAACTTGCGGGAGATTGAAATTAAAATTTATTGTCTTCTTTGAATCTTCTACTGTACAAGCTGTAAAACGTGTGTAACTCTCATCCAACAAATATAAGAGGAGCTAAAATTTTCCCTCTTTCAATAGATTGGTCAAAAACTTTATGGAGAAATAAATTGCTAATATTTTATCTATCCGATATAATTTGATTTTAGACCCTATCGTATTATGTATTATTATTTTACGTTAATTTGAATGCATAGTATAATAGTTTTATGTATGTATGTATACATATGTATACATACATACATAAAATAGTAATATACAGGCTGAATTTTTGAGACGGGTCAATAAGGATAGGAACCTTAACCGTTGTTGTTACAGGAAAACGTTCCTAGGAGACCATCCATAACTTTTAAGATATTCTGAACAAAATGTATGGAAAATGTTTCTGGCGATTTCTGACAGTTCTAGTACTCATGCGTCTTTGGAATATGTATTTTAAATTATGTTGTCTTTATAATATGTAAAATGTATGTATGTAGGATAGTATTTGTGATACGTATATTTTGTATGTGTATGTAGGATCACGTGCACTGACACCATGCCCTCAATTTGCGTTTTTCTCCTTCCCCACTGGTTGCCTCGTAGATATCGCTTGGAAGCGAATAGACTGCCGATTTGTATCATTTCCTTAACGCTAATGATTTGGTAACACTGTCTCTGTATAACGTGTGCAAATAAAGTAAATTCTTATTAGTATTATTTTATTAACACTCTCAAATAAATGACTTAATATCAAGTTATTTTCTTTCTTCAATGGATATTTCGTATCCAGAGACAGGCTTATGGGTCAAAGTCATCTTAGTAACCATCTTCGTATGGTCACCTTTTATTTTAAAATTTCGCAAAAGATGTACCAGGAATATTTTTGCAACCATGTTCGCGAATGCTTTCCCTGAAATTAGAGCAATTGTCACGGTTTTTAGAATATTCGCAAGTTTAAATGTTTTTTTTGTCGAAATGATGTATGCCTTTGGCCTGTTGACTTTTAAACTGCATTGACACAATAGGTAAGATGGCTTATAGAATTGTAAATTAAAAATCTCAGATACACGTTAGTGAACATTGATCTTTTTTAAAGAAGAGGATGCGAACGGACATTCAGTTCACTTGGTTTTAAATGATCAGCGCCATCCATAGACACCCGCTACACTAGAAGATTAGCAGTTGCGTTACCGGTCTTTCAAATATGAGTATGCTCTTATCTTAAATCAAATAAAGTAACTTAAGAGCTATTGTAACTTTAAAAAACCGGCCAAGTACTAGTCGAACTTGCGCACGAAGGGTTCCGTACCATGACATAATTTACAACATAAGAAACTTTCCCAAAAAATATGGTTTATTTTGAAAAAGTGTTTTTTTTTAAATATTTGAGTTGATTGAATGAAAGGTAAAATGCGGTTTACGATTTATGACGTATTAAAAAATAACTACTTACTAGATCTCGTTCAAACCAATTTTCGGTGGAAGTTTACATGGTAATGTACATCATATTTTTTTTAAGTTTTATCATTCTCTTATTTTAGAAGTTACAGGAGGGGGACACACATTTTACTACTTTGGCAAACTATTCAGTTTAGAAAAAAATGGTATTAGAAACCTCAATATCATTTTTGAAGACCTTACCCCACACTTATGTGTTTGATGAAAAAAAAAAAAAAGTTTCAGTTCTAAGTATGGTGACCCCTAAAATTTTTGTTTTTTTCTACTATTGTGTAAAAATCTTAATGCGGTTCACAGAATACATCTTATTACCAAGTTTCAACAGTATAGTTCTTATAGTTGCGGAAAAAAGTGGCTGTGACATACGGACGGACAGATAGACAGACATGACGAATCTATAAGGGTTCCGTCTTTGCCATTTGGCTACGAAACCCTAATGAACTCGACGGCAGTTCAGGCGTTGTGGCGTGATGAAGCAATAAACATCATTATGACTATTAGAATGACAGGAATCCCAGTTGATTACTGTTAAATAGGAAACACAAATACGCCTGGTACCAGAAGTATTCCGGGTTGGTCCATTTATATGGCTGGCTATGACCTGTTTAAGTAATATAAAATACCTATACACATTCTTCTTCCCAGGCCAAATGCAGCATTAGCAGAGTAATACACCGGCACGTTGTTACCATCCAACCACCTTTCTGGTCTAAACTCTTCTACATCCGGGCCCCACAACGGATGACGGTGAGTATCATGAACAGATACCACACAAGTTCTTCCAGCTGACAGTGTACAATTTCCTGAAATAATCATTTTTTTACAATTTGCATATTATTTTAGTTAATGGAATCAGGCGTTACTTTGCGGAAATTCATTATATAAGATTAAATTATATTTTAATTAGCAATAATCCCGCGAAACACGCAGTCTTTACAGCAAATGTGAGAGTGCACGCATATGCATGCAAAAAGGAGGGCGGTGCTATAACCTAGCTATTTCATATTTTCAGGGCTTATGTATGTATACGACTTTGTGTTCATTAGCGGCGCTACTGTCTTTCGTCTCTTTTTTCGCACACGGAAGTAAATTAAGCTATCTCATCGAAACTATATGAAGTGGGCGGAGTGAGCGTGGGAATTATTTTCGGGTGCCTCATCTTAATATCATAGAGCTCTACACAAACTACTTACGAAGCCTTATGTCTTTTTCCACTTCTCTGGCAATGATCGGAACAATTGGGTATAACCTCATACTCTCCTTTAAGGCAGCATCCAGGTAGACAAGCTTAGACAGATCTTGCTTAGTGACATCTCTGTCGTCAGTTCCAAAGACACTGTGTAATCTTTAATTGTAACATGATTAAGAAAAAGAAGCATTTTGCTAATTAATACAAACAAACTATATTCAATATTACTGAGAAAAATTATAAATAACCTAACAAATAATAATTTTAAAAATACAAATTTGCACTACTAACGATTTTCAGTTTCTATATCAGTAGTAGATTTGCATAATTTAACTAACGTTACATTTATTATATTAGCATAGTTGTTATGTAATTTCATAATGATTCTTTGTGGCTAAGATAAGAAAAGAGCAAAATCATATTTGAAAGGCCAGCAACGCACCTGCGAATTTTCTGGTGTAGCGCGTGTCGCTTATTGTCTTGTATGGATGTCGCTTATAACTTACCACCAGGTGAACCAGGTTCCCCCTCTTCTATAAAAATTATAAACGCTTTTCATTTGAAAGAAAAGTTGTTGTTTTATATATTAAAACTTCGTTTATTTTCCGTGTATTCAATAATTAAATATTATGTATCCTTGTAATTACAAGAGTTCTGTCAAAAACTTACTCTTCTGCAAGTTTTTCTTGCACATCAGGAGTAGATCCAAATAAAACCAGAGCAAATACGAGAGCACCCGAGGTAGTATCATGACCAGTTAAGATCAATGTATTGATATGTTCCCTCATCTCTTCATCTATCTGTCCTCTTTCACAAGCAGATTCCGAGATGATATCCAGAAAAGGCCTAAACCTTGCTGTAAGAGTTATCATTAAGTATGCATAATTTACTCAATAACTATTTTTTCAAATAAATTGATAGTCATTTAATTGTGTGGGTGTTTCGAACCGTAACTATAATTAAGGAAAAGCGTCATTGTAATTAAAAAAAAAAATATTTCACTGATAATAATGACGCTGTTGTTAGAATGGCTAATTATACGTTTATATTATTTTAGTTGTATAGAAAACAAGCTGATTATAAAATAGGTTATTCTTGTCTCTAAAGTTATGTTTCGAATTTAGTATGACTACTTATTAAAGCATTCTTGCTACAGCATTTACTTAGATATTATTTTAGATAGCTTTTCATTTTAAAATACAATTTAAAGGAGATGCAATTATAGTTTTTGCTTTTGCATTGCAATCAACAGTCTTTTACTGAAAATAAACACTAGATTAGGTAAAAAGTATCGTATACTCATTATATTGTAAATCTGACGTCGAGAATATTTCGAGCAACATTAATTGTACCTGTTTCTGATGTCTTCACCTTTCCTTTATTAGACTTTAAACATTCATTCCTTAAGTTCAATATCTGTAAAGTGGTGATTAAAAAAATCAATTTTTTTATTCAAAATATTACCAACAAAGTACCCTTTTGAATGTCAATTGAATCTAACAAGCTAAGCCCACCAAGGTAAGCCCACTGAGAAGAACTGGCGAAACAAACTCAGTGGAACTAATCTTTTCAAATATTCTATAACTTTTACATGTTGTCCTGAAATGCCTGGGAGGAACGTCCTATTCCCAAGGCATATGTGGTATCTTTCATAAAACCTTTTACTTTATAATATCCTTGACCACACAAACGCTATTTAATAACTTTTTTTATTTTTTTATGGATAGGTTTTGACAGTTTTCTGGGATCCTATTGTAAAAGCTGTTAAGAGTTGCCTTTAAAAGAATTTCTTACTTTTGTGAGTCTAATCACTGGTAAATCTAGCCTGTGTCTTTTGCGTATATCCCTACTATGAATGTCACTTTTCTTAAAAAGTCATTTGTTTTTCCGGATATACAGTAAATTTTCTAAGACGTGTTGAGAAGTGACAATCAGAATTCCTGTTTGTTTAAATTTTTCTCTCATAGATGAAAAGGAAGCAACTTTTAAATTGCATGGATAGCCCGCTTCTGCAGCACAAAAAAATGTTATGGGGACCCCACAGTAGCTTAAAACCCAAAGCTATTCCTATGAAAACTATGGAATCCACTAGTTCCAAGTTCTCATTGTCTAAGAGTACATTGGCTTGCATTTACTTAACATTTGGCATAGAAAAAATTATGCATTTCGTTTTTTACTATTTAAAAGCAAGTTACTAAAGCTTAACCAATGTACCATCCTTGAGAGAGTGTTGTTACCACGACATAATCAGTTTCTAGTCGTTTGATTTAAAAAAATAAGTGACGTATCATCTGCAAGCAACACTATCTTTTCACTATCTTTATCTAAGTACGGTAAATCATTAATGTAAACTAGAAAAAGAAATTTACCTAGAATGGACCCCTGTGGGACCCCCGCCTCTATTTTAGTTCCGGAGGATCTTTTACTATTTATCTTCACCTTTTGGGTCATATTGTTAAAATAGGAATTAAAAAGATCCAGTGCCGTGCTCCATAGTGGCGTAATTTCCTGATCAATGTCTCATGCTGTATACAATCAAACGCCTTGGAAAAGTCACAGGAAACTCCCAAAGCATCACGTGATTCCTCCCAGGCTTCATAAATGTGGCCAATTAAATTAACACCACCGTTAAACCGTTAAAACATTTTTTTACGGATTTTATCGCGGTTCATTAAGATTTTTATAAGCCCGACGTTTCGGATACTTTACAGCAACCATGGTCACGGGTCACGTCCTATCATTATAAAGTTATTCGAAAGTACCCTATGATACATCAATATTTTGGTCAGTCCTATCTACGCAGAAACAACACCACCGTCTCTAGTGGAGCATCCCTTTCTTCATCCGCATTGTTGTTTGTGAAGTAACATATTATTTTCATATAATATATCATATCAGTAATATTACTGATATAATATTTTTTTTTCAAAACTTTACTAAATGAGGGAAGAATTGATATTGGACGAAAGTTAGGTACATCAGAAGTACCATCACATTTAAAAAGAGGCAAGACTCTACTATGTTTCCTTAAGGCGAGTCACTTCAGGCAAAAGGGGTACCCCACCATGTTTCAAGCCTTGTCGTCGCGGTGGGGCTTAGTAGCCTAGGGTGAGCCCAGCACCTTGGTCGAAGTAAATTGAGCCAAGGGCCTTCTTTGTACCGCCTTTATAAGAAAAGAGGACAAAAAAGCAGGGGGATAAGGGGCGAGGATGGGAACCTTAGCCCATTGACTGTCCCGACGTTGGGAGGGGCTGTTTTGTGATGTGGGAAAATCCCTCTGTGGAGGTGGCGTTGGTCCCTCGAGGAACTGACTAGCCGTCGAGGTATCCTATTTGCTCATTAGATCCGGGGTCATCTCACCAAAGGCGGTATTGGCAGCACTCGTCGAGTTTTAGTGTCATTAGGGGTCTGATGATGAAGACGAAGAACAGTTAAGGGAACTCCTCAACAGTTTACAGTAGCTACCTTGTGATTGGACTTAATTAATTTATACTGATGAGAATTTGCATCCATATGGGTGATAAGTGCCATTACAAGTCTGATGATGGATACCATAGACAGTCGAGGGAATTCCTCGACGATTCAAAGCTTTTGTTGGGCTTACTTCATACTGTTCAATACGCCAAAATGTATGTGTGTCATAAAGTAATTCGAAACTACCCTATGACTACTTTGTAACGTTAGGACATCTGACACTTCAGTCCTCCCGTGACTATGGTTTCTGTAAAGTATCCAAAGTGCCCGACGCATGTAAAAAACTTAATAAACTGCTATAAAATCCGTAACATTTGTTTCATTATAATGAGTGAAATTAGCGTAAACATTAGAAGACAATATTTTAGTTTTGAAATACTAACCGTGTCAGTCAATTGTTGTAATGTTTGTATTACTTTATCTTCCCTCTTTTTTAAAAGACTCCAATTGTAAAGGTTCTCGCTGTGCCACCAAACCTTTTTAAACCTCTCAAGGAATAATTCTAATAATTCATTTCCTGATCTATTGTATTCATATATAAGATTACTGTTATCACTGAGGTCTACTCCAAAAGTAGTAGCTAAAAGATTTTTATTAATACATTATTTGCACACGTACATACACAACCTTACTGATAGCCAGTAGGCTAATAGAATATTTTTTGTAGAGTGTTGTAGTGGAGGCCACAATCAGGAAGATGAAGGGTAGGTTGACTTCCAAGTGGATGTCATTTGACCAGAATCTGCATGAAATCTGAAGGTTCTGTTGGCCTCGGCTTCATTATCTCCGTCATTCTTAATGACCCGCTCTGCCGCTCCCTTATGAGACATATACTCGCTGAAGCAAGCCACCGCCTCCGTCACTCTGAAGCATGGAGTGTGTACTACGTTCGATTGAGAAGTATTTTCTCCCCGTGCCACCGCCAAATCGTGCGGTTCTCTGAGCCATCTTGAGCACACCTTTAAAGCCTATGCCAAGCCATCTGTGACGTGGGACTGCGGCTCCTACTGACACTTTCTGACATATATAACTACCGAAGCAACCGTGTCTAGTATATTTGCATCATGCGGAAGGTGAAGAGTTTTCTCTTTCTCCTCATTCCTCCTTTCCTGAGCGGTTGTAATGCATCCATCGTACGATACCGTACGCTATGTCTCCTACACACTTCCGCATCAGCGCCTCCCGCACTTGTGACGACTTTCAGTTCTTTGAAATGTGCACTGAAGTCCATCCTCCATCCAGATTGAGTGTCCAGTAACGGGGACTCAATCTGGATGGACTTCCTAAAGACGCTCACAAGCCTAAAATTGAACAGGTATCCCGGCGCCTGCCCCAGCGAGTATTTCTCGAGCGTCTTAGTACTTTTAGTTCTGATTTACTACTTTAAGTCCTACACTGTGGATTTTTCTTGCTACTTTTGGTTCTCGTCTGAAATATATTCACTTACCACATATAGACTCCAAGGTAGCATGACCCATATACTTAAAATGATCGAATGGTCCTTTCCCAACTTCAACCGAAATGTTTTTGACCAATCTCCGAGCTTGTGTGTTAAATATTTCTTCAAATCCGTCTACAACTGCTTGACTCAACGCTGGATTTAGTAACTTTTTATGAATCTTCCATAAGGGTACTGTGAATTTTTTTTTTGTTTTACCACCAGTTAAAGTAAAATTCCTTTTAAGGAACATTAAAATTTACCTACCAGAAAGTGAATTGTTTCCGTACCTATTCAGCCCTTTTGATCAATACGACATATATAACAATGAGATATAGATAGCAATGATAAGAAATAAACTACTGGCATTTAGAGAAAGTGAATCTTGTGTTACAACTTACACACCAGAAGTGAATCTTGTGTTACAACTTACACACCAGAAGTGAATCTTGTGTTACAACTTACACACCAGAAATGAATCTGCTGTTACAACTTACACACCAGCCTAAAACTAAGTGTATTTGAGCCCGCGATACTCTGGATGTATACCAAGTCGTGACCTACCACTACAAGATATGGACATCTAAAAGCTGTACTCACCAGGAGCAGTAAAAAGGCTAGTTCCTAACCAGTTCTTGGATATGTTATAAAATTTATCTCGCTGAAGACACGAATTCAAAACTGTTGTGGCGTCTTCAGGATCTGTAACAACTGGATACAAACTTTAAGTGAATAAAATGTCATCATCATCACCATTATCATCATCATCATTATCATAATCATCATTATCATCACAATCATTATTATCATTAGCTCGTAACCTATTAATGTTACACATAAGGCCTCTTAAGAATGTTGTGTGATGTCCACGTTAGATGCGCTGTCTTGAAGTTGATTGAAAATGCTTTATAGCTTAAATTTTTTTCTTTTGCGCCGGGAAATGCTCTTAGACATCCGGCGGGGGAGTGGGTTTCCCCAGGCGGGTATGTGGGACTCGCTGCGCCCGAAAGATGGTAAGGTGGACGCAGCACTACCCACTAAAACCCGGCGAGTGCCATCAATGCCGCCTTTGGTGAGGTGTCCCAGATCTGTTGAGCAAAAGGGCACCTCGACGGCTAGTCAGTCTCCAAAGGGACCGACGCCACCTCCACAGAGGGGTTGTCTTGCACCACAGAGCAATCCCTCCCAACGTCGGGAAAGTGTTAACCCCCTCTTTTGTCCCCTCTTCTTATAAGAGGGGTACAAAGAGCTCCCTTGGTTCAATTGGCTTTGCCCAAGGTGCTGAGTTCACCTTAGATCCCAATAAGAATAATCAGCAAAACAAATTCAGTGGCACTAATAGTTTCAGTATTCTATAATTGAACTAACATTACATAACGTAACATAATATATTATGTTTTATTTTATTTTTTATTTTATGTTAGTTGGATAGGCAAACTGGCAAACGTACCCCACCTGGCGGTTAGTGGTCGACGTCGCCCATGAACATTAAATAGTATACCTGGAACGAGCCCAGGCAACTCATGTATGTGTTGCCTATCCTGAGACATAAGATGTTAAGTCTCGGTGCCAGTAATTACACTGCCTGTCTTGCCCTTCTCTACGAAACACAGCAAAGCTGTTTCACGGGAGAAACAAACAAGATGGTGGTACCCATGCAGCCGGGAGCGCGGCACAGCGCTTCCCTCCCACCGGTACAGACACAAGCAAGATGGTGGTACCCATGCAGCCGGGAGCGCGGCACAGCGCTTCCCTCCCACCGGTACAGACACAAGCAAGATGGTGGTGCCCATGCAGCTGGGAGCGCGGCACAGCGCTTCCCTCCCACCGGTACAGACACAAGCAAGATGGTGGTACCCATGCAGCCGGGAGCGCGGCACAGCGCTTCCCTCCCACCGGTATGTAGTAAAAACTCGCATTTGACAGATAAATTGGAGAGCGTCATATACAACTTCAACAGAGTGTTCACTTTATGAAAATAAACTTTAATATAAATTCATGTAAAATAATATAATATGTTTTATATGGTTTTCCTTTATAAATAATTTCAGTTTAGAATGAATAGCCTGACCAGAAAAATAAAAACCCTCGCCATATTTCGGAACTAATTTCTGTATGGACGATATTATGTATTGACGTGAAAAAGATACAGTGGCGACACCGCGTAGGGTTTATATATTTCTGTTCAGGCTATGTGAAGACTTACTGTAAAAAGGTTTTAAGCCAATTGTGATCGAAGCCACTCCACCAACTTTGGTACATTTGGCTGTCATTTCCTTAATATTTTTCCAAATTTCTGAAACACGAAATAATATATTAAAATAGAATCATATTATCTTATAACCCAATTAGCTATGTCCGTTTTTCGCACTGATAATTATTAAAAAAGAAATAAAAATAAATATGTTTGTGTATGTAACTTATTTTCTATTTATTTTATAATTTTTTTGTATATACATAGTTACAAATTTTTGGTGTCACTGTTTTCCTCTACTTTTCCATTGCCGTCTGTATGTCACGGAATAGCGGTGTTGGAGAATATTTATGTGAATATTTCCAACTTAAAGCGACGCTTTGTCAAACAATAATTTCAATACCGGACACGCGGGGACTGAGCGTCCTGAGCGGGCGAGGCTCTCCATGCGCGACGTAAACGTCAAAATGGTTTATGTTATTTCATTGCGTTAAAAACGATAATTGGAGAAGTTCCTTCTACAATTTTAAAGAACATGTTAGACTCATTTACGAAGAAAATTAAAAGGCCTTTAAACTGGTTTTTTTTTAAATTAAACTGGTCCCGTTGGCTCATAAGATGTGAATCTCTTTTTCAAAATAGTTATGTTTGCTATTTCTTCTCTGTTACTGTTACAAAAGTAAATGGTGTGGGTACTAATGGTGTTATGAAAAATAACAAAATAAAATTTTTATCATGAACGATTAGATCACCAATTTATATTTTCATTCGTTTTGGAATTACAAAGATAAATTGAAATTATTGACGCCAAAATTTCCAAAACTCCTGACTGGACAGTCGGCGCCGGATACCCGGCAACCGGGACGTGTGAAAATAATAGAGTGACATTCCATTTCAGTTGCTAGGTTACATAACTGTGCAAATTGTACACTGTCGTAATTGTTTCTATATTTTGTTTTACTTATATTTAGATTTAGTTCACACAACTTAGTTTTAATCTTTGCTTCTGTACTTGTTATTTATTTGTTTTTATCTGTATTTTTTGTTGCTATTGTAATTTTTTTTATATGTGTGTGTAATCTGTAATTTTAGCACTGAATAAAGTAGTTCTTTTATTTTATTTTTTCTTTAACGCCGGGAAATCCTCTGAGGCATCGCGCGGGAGAGTGGGTTTCCCCACGTGGGTGGGACTCGCTGCGCCCGAAAGCTGGTAAGTGGACGCAGCTCTACTTAATAAAACCCGGCGAGTGCCACCAATGCTGCCTTTGGTGAGGTGCCCCGGATCTAATGAGCAAACAGGGCACCTCGACGGCTAGTCAGTCTCCCAAGGGACCGACGCCACCTCCACAGAGGGGTTGTCTCGCACCACAGAATAACCCCTCCCAACGTCGGGACAGTACAATGGGGTGAGGTTCCCGTCCACGCCCTTTGCCCCCTGCTCTTTTATCCCCTCTTCTAATAAGAAGGGTACAAAGAGCCCCCTCGGCTCAATTAGCTACGCCCAAGGTGCTGGGCTCACCCTAGGCAACTGAGCCCCACCGCCACGTCAAGGCCTGAACCATGGTGAGGAGTTTAAAGTATGTCTCTGTTTTTTTTTTATAGAAGAGGGGGCAAACGGACAGTCGGTTCACCTGATGGTAAGTGAATAGCGACATCCACAGACATCCGCTATACAAGGAGATCAGCAGGTGCGTTGCCGGCCTTTTAGATGTGAGTTTAAAGTATCCTTTACCACACAGACACAAAAACAACTTCTTCTCATCGAAGTCGGATTGAAGTTCACAATTTAAATTGTTTGCCCAATGCCTAATAATTCGTCTGCTCCCAATGGGCTAATCCAAAGTCTAGGATAGTAATTCTTCAAAATTAATCAATTCTTATTGAAAATAGTATCAATAAAGTTAATATTGAACGTCAATTGAATCTACCACCGGTTTCAAGGCGAATACTGAGAAGAACCGGCGAAATAAACTCAGTGGAACTAATCTTTTCAAATATTCCATGCATATCAATAATAAGTTATCCTGGAATTCCATAAATTCCATAAAATCTCTTACTTTATAATATTGACCACACATACGGTCTTTTACAACTAAGACTTACGAGAGTTGCTTCCCAGAAACATCAAAGAACTTCCAACGAGCGGAAGATTATCAGGACACATGGGTGGTTCATTTGGCCCCCTCCTTTTCCAAACGAAAATGATTATCAAAACTATTATAATAAACAGCATTGTAGAAATAAGACACATGTAGACAGTTACACGTACGATAGGTACCTGTTTGATATGAAATAATAAATTATTATACATAAATCCGTAAATATTATGTTATATACATTAGTTTTTGTTTGAAGACTTCATCGCTATATTAAGACTGGAAGTGATCAATTGAATAAATTGATGTTAGGGATCCGTATGCTGGTAATGGACAATCGTGAGGCCTTTTGGTTGTATTAATAGATATTACGATTATTAAAACGTTTTTAAGGTTAGATGGGGGGATATTCTGTAATTCCATATACAATCCAAGCTTCTAAATTACTGAGGTCATCACTGGTAAAATACGGTCATTTATATACAAACTAAAGCCTCACTCTCCCAACCACGGTTCAAGCCTTGTCGTGGCGGTGGGGCTCAGTAGCCTAGGGTGAGCCCAGCACCTAAGGCGAAGCTAATTGAGCCGAGGGGGCTCTTTGTACCCCTCTTATAAGAAGAGGGGACAAAAGAGCAGGGGGCAAGGGGTGAGGATGGGAACCTCACCCCATTGTACTGTCCCGATGTTGGGAGGGGGTTGTTCTGTGGTGCGGGGCAACCCCTCTGTGGAGGTGGCGTCGGTCCCTTGCGGGACTGACTAGCCGTCGAGGTGCCCTGTTAGCTTAAAAGATCCGGGGCACCTCACCAAGGCGGCATTGGTGGCACTCGCCGGGTTTTAGTGGGTAGAGCTGCGTCCATTTACCATCTTTCGGGCGCAGCGAGTCCCATATACCCACATGGGGAGACCCACTCCCCAGGCGGGATGCCTCAGAGCATTTCCCGGCGTAAAAGAAAAAAAAAGGGGGCTCTTTGTAAGTACCCCTCTCATAAGAAGAGGAGACAAAATAGCAGGGAGTAATGGGCGACGACGGGAGCCTCACCCCATTGTACTGTCCCGATGTTGGGAGGAGTTGTTCTATGGTGTAGGACCACCCATCTGTGGAGGTGGCGTCGGTCCCCTGAGGGACTGATTCACCGTCGAGGGACCCTGTTTGTGCAACAGATCCGGAGCACCTCGGGGCGGCATTGGTGGCACTCGCCGGATTTTTGTTGGTAGAGCTGCGTCCACTTACCAGCTTTCGGGCGCAGCGAGTCCTACATAACCGTCTGGGGAGACCCACTCCCCAGCGGAATGCATCAGAGCGGGCCCCTTATCCCAAATTGTTGGTTCTAGATAGAGTTGTTTTCATAGAAGTAGTAATTTTCCTTCGTCCTTAAGAATCGATTTTTATATATAAGGCGCCCGGTATGAGAAAAATGTGATGAGTAAAATCTACTGATGAATGACCTCGTTACGTTTTTGGTGCGCACCTAATAATTTGGTTAGAAAGAGACAAACATATATATCTGTAGGATTGAACATGTAAAAGAATGAGATGGAATACATTACAGTTTGGCGGTAGACAGCAAAACGTCCGTACGCATTCATACTGTGTGAGGCTAGTTACTCGGCTCAACTGCGGTTCTCAAAGTTTCACTATCACAGACACAATATGTTTGCTTGCAAACGCTGCGAAGTGGAGTGTAGGGATGGCGTTAAGTGTTCTAGCTGTTTTGGTCAATTTGACTTCCCTTGCGCTGGCATCACGGAGGTTGACTGGCGGAAATTAGGGGACCGCAGAAATACATGGAAGTGTAGCAACTGCAAATCCATGGGAGGGACCAGTCCACGTGCCACCGCTCCATCTTCAACCAAAATATCAACCTCTGATATAGAGGGTATAGTATTAGAAGTGAGAGCTCTCTCGGCTAGAATGGACTGCTTGCCTACTGCCAACTGCCATTCAATTGGAACTGGTAGAACTGAAGTCGATCAGGGAAGAGTTCTCTGGTCTTAAGTCATGCATGGATTTTCTTAACTATACAGTGGAGACCTTAAATACCAAAGTGTCGAGTTTGGAACAGGAAATCGAGTGCCTCAAAAAAACCAAGGATGAGATAACAACTGTACAAGAACGTTGCTCGAAACTCGAAGAATTATGCCGCGATGGCGATGGATGCTCGAGCAAAGATCGAGATTGAATAACATCCAAATTAAAGGTGTTCCGGTAAACAACTCCGAAAATCTTTTTTCAATTGTTGAAAAGATGGGCGATATTGTCGGCTGTAGAATTCCCAAGGAACAAATAAATTTCATCGTGCGAGTTCCGACGCGTAACAACGAACGCAATAAAAACATAATTTGTTCTATTCATAATAGATACCTCAAAAACGATTTTATAGCCGCAGCTAGAAAGCACAAATCAAACCTAACTACTAGTAGATTGGGATTCCAATCCGACACTACAGTCTACGTTAATGATCATTTAACACTCGAGAACAAAATTCTATTAAATAAAACCAAGAAGATTGCCAAAGAAAAGGGGTTTTTGTACACTTGGGTTGTAGGTTGCAAAATCTTAATAAAAAAAAGTGCTACTTCACCGACGTATCATATAAAAACGGAACGGAACGGTGTAGATTACTGGTGAGCAATATTCAAGGTGACTACGCACGAAAGCACAATAAAGAATTTTTAGTGTCTTGATGTTATTGAAGTCAGCGGATAGTCTCAAGACGAACCGCAAACGCTTATCCTGATACAAATATGGTAATTTGATAGCGTCACCTATGTATAGGTATAGATAAGTTCATCTAGGACTAGCCCGGGACTCATACGTGCGCTTATCCTGATACTAAGATGGTAATTTGTTAGTGTCGCCCATGAACATAGACAAGTTCATCTAGGACTAGTCCGGGACTCATTCGTGCGCTTATCCTGACACTAAGATGGAAATTTGTTAGCGTCGCCCATGAATATAGACAAGTTCATTTAGGAGTCATTCATGCGCTTATACTTTTTTATTCTTAGAAGGCAGTATTATAAACATGAATAAAAACTAATGCTAGTAAAATATGGTATACGTAAATGCCCCACCATGGTTCAGGCCTTGTCGTGGCGGTGGGGCTCAGTAACCTAAGGTGAGCGGTGCACCTTGGGCGAAGCTAATTGGGCCGAAGGGGCTCTTTGTACCCCTCTTATAAGAAGAGGGGACAGAAGAGCAGGGGGCAAGGGGTGAGGATGGGAACCTCACCCCATTGTACTGTCCCGACGTTGGGAGGGGTGGTTCTGTGGTGCGGGACTACCCCTCTGTGGAAGTGGCGTCGGTCTCTTACGGCACTGACTAGCCGTCGAGGTGCCCTGTTTGTTTTCTAGATCCGGGGCACCTCACCAAAGGCGGCATTGGTGGCACTCGCCGGGTTTTAGTGGGTAGAGCTGCGTCTATTTACCAGCTGTCGGGCGCAGCGAGTCCCACATACCCGCGTGGGGAGACCCACTTCCCCGCGGGATGCCTCAGAGCATTTCCCGGGGTTAAAGAAAAAAAAAAAAATGGTATACGTAAATGCACAAAGGCAAATCAATGTTAATGCAGGTGAACCCCGGAAAACGGTATTATGCACGGTATGTATGTTGAAATAAAACCACAATTCGTCGTTATGATTTAATAAATTCTCATCACCCCATCGG
Organism: Helleia helle; assembly: GCA_963853865.1. Taxonomy (NCBI): domain Eukaryota; kingdom Metazoa; phylum Arthropoda; class Insecta; order Lepidoptera; family Lycaenidae; genus Helleia; species Helleia helle. The sequence goes on from OY971436.1 coordinate 8,517,439, forward strand.
TACACGTTTCCCACATATATGAGTACACGTTTCCTCCAATAATATGGATTTTTACTCTGGTCCCAAGGTCAATTTTCCAGCACTACCTTCGTTCTTCTAGTTTTATCATATGCCCACCTACCGACTTCAACATTATCACAAATTCTAGTTCCAGCTTAGTGACGTCTGCTGATATTCTGAACTGCTGGACCATGTGGGCTGTGATCGTTTTCAGCATGTTCATAGCGTATGTCTTCCCTGTCAAATAAAATTGTTTCTATCTATGGAAGCTTTTACACCACGTCAATCTGGTCCCGTGGTGAGTTCTGGAAGAACTTGTCGGGTGCCAGACCACGGAAATATATTTAATACTTTTATACTATTATATATACTTTAAGATTTTTATTATATAAACATCATCATCATCAGCCTCTATCCGTCCACTGCTGAACATGCCTCCCTTGGCGTTCATTGAGGGAGGCCTATCATATAATATACATATTTAATACACATCCATGACCCAGGAATGCAGTTTTTTTTTGTAACCTGGCGGGATTCGAACCCGCTACCTCCAGCTTGAGCGACCATTGAGCCACGGAGGTCGTCAATGGTTATTCAGTAAACTACTGAACATAACCAATCACTGGAGACTAGCCCAGCCAACTGATTTATTGGCGCCTAACCGAAACACAGCAATGCTGTTTGACGGGGGACAAGTAAGATGGTGGTACCCAAGTTGGCTCAGCACATTCCTCCCACTGATATAAATATGATACGCACCAATACAATACCGTCTTCCAGGAGAAAATGTGGCAAAAGCGCTAGAATGGTTCGGGGCTGAGTCCAGCCACCTCTCTGGTCTGAACTCTTCAGCGTCAGGACCCCAGTGGGACTTGCTCCTATTGATAGCCCACACATGCACAACCACTTGACAGTGAGCCGGTATGATATATTTTTCTGGAAATAAAAATAACAATTGAGGAAATTTTGGCATATTAAACAAATCTACTTATAATTCAAATTGAACATTTTTCATTGTTGCTTTTGTTGTCAATCATCATCATAATAAGTTTGAAGTCAATATAAGGATACCTAAGTTGTTTAGATGCTAAGCAAATGGAATAAAATAATCCTTGGGAATAAGACATTCACTGTTTAGGTTTTGCATGGACATGATGTATCTATTTATAAACTATGTATTTTATGTTGATGACAAAAGAGCAACCCTCAAGTTTTTTTCTCGTTTTTCTTGGGGCAGTCTTTTTTTTTTTCTTTAACGCCGGGAAATGCTCTGAGGCATCCCGCGGGGGAGTGGGTCTCCCCACGCGTGTGTGTGGGACTCGCTGCGCCCGACAGCTGGTAAATGGACGCAGCTCTACTTACTAAAACCCGGCGAGTGCCACCAATGCCGCCTTTGGTGAGGTGCCCCAGATCTAGAAAACAAACAGGGCACCTCGACGGCTAGTCAGTCCCGCAAGGGACCGACGCCACCTCCACAGAGGGGTTGTCCCGCACCACAGAACAACCCCTCCCAACGTCGGGAGAGTACAATGGGGTGAGGTTCCCATCCTCACCCCTTGCCCCCCGCTCTTCTGTCCCCTATTCTTATATGAGGGGTACAGAGAACCCCTCGGCCCAATTAGCTTCGCCCAAGGTGCACCGCTCACCCTATGTTACTGAGCCCCATCGCCACGACAAGGCCTGAACCATGGTGGGGTTCTTGGGGGAGTCTGCATTCAGTCAATAGTTTTTTTTTTATTACTACACCTTTTTATTGACTTCTTTTTTTACGTATTTACAGTGTACGAGTAGTTACCTACGAAATAAAGATATTTTGATTTGATCTGCTTATCCCGCCCTTAATAGTGGTTGAATTTAAACAAATGCTCATCCAGAACCCCTAACTAGCAAAAATTGAGTGCGCGAGAGTAGTCTAAGCATTTCTTCTTCTAACTTACCTAGTTTTATGTCTTTAGTTGAGTACCTTGCGAGAACGGGTCCTATGGGATACAGCCGAAGTGTCTCTTTGATGACCGCATCCAAATAGGTAAGGCGGGATAAGTCGTCCTTCGTTATTGGCCTTCCTTTGGGACTAATTACATGATTTAATCTAAAAATATAAATAAATTTTTTTTTTATTAAAAGCATACTCAGCTAAACCAGCCCTAGATATTGTTATGATATTATAAGTATTTATGACGAGTTCAAACCCACGACCATTTTTGATTCCTAAAGTAATTGTTATTAATGGCACAATTCGGTAGATCTTAATCCCGGTTATAATTTATAATTCAGTGCAAGAAATAAAGAAGATGGAGGTGGTACCTATGCAGATCCCTACGGAACAAATACATTTTTCCAGCTTACAACAGCCAGAACAGAGCCTCTATTATTCTACTAGTTCTTCCTATACAAGAACTTTTTTTTAATGTTAGCTGGATAGGCAAACTGGCAAACGTGCCACCTGATGGTAAGTGGTCGACGTCGCCCATGAACATAAACCAGTTTACCTGGTACGGGCCCAGGCAACTCATTGCGTTGCCTATCCTGAGACATAAGATGTTAAGTCTCGGTGCCAGTAATTACACTGCCTGTCTTGCCCTTCTCTCCGAAACACAGCAAAGCTGTTTCACGGGATAAACAAGCAAGATACCATGCAGTTGGGAGCACGGCACGGCACTTCTAGAACTTACTCCTCATATAGTTTCTCTTGCACACGTGGGTATGAACCAAGGCACACAAGAATGTAGACCATCGCCGCTGCTGATGTATCGAAGCTGGCCAGCATCATATTGTCCACCAGATTCCTCAGTTCTTCATGTGTGTATACCTCACTGTCATCGGTAACGGTGTTCTTTATAACAATTTCTAGAAAGCTCTGGAAGTCTTCTGGAAGATTATGTATCATTCAATATGTTTTTTGTTTGGCATCAAGATTCATTTGTGGTAGTATGTTTGTGACTTGTTATGAAAGTAAATACTGCTACCTACTTATAACATATTCTAGATATCCTACAACAGGCATGACATGCTAAAGTAAAAATTTAGAAAACACTGGATTTTTAAATGGGTTTACCCATCATCAAAAATCTAAATATTGCGATATTTTACAATGGATTTCACTGTTATTTCACTGAGATCGATATTTCGGCTTTCTTTTTATGTTAGTTGGATAGGAAAACGGGAAGACGAGCCCATGTGGCTAGTCATGGATGTTAAGTGGTCAGCGTCGCCTATGAACATAGACAAGTTAACCTGAGACTAGCCCAGTAGAGCTAACATGAGCGCACGACAAAATTTTGTCTACACCTTTTCTCGTATTAGGTACTTATTATGAAATAATATGGAAAAAAAATTGTCGTGCGCGCATGCTAGTCCTACAGGCAACCCATTTATGTGTTGCCTATCCTGAGACATAAGATGTTAAGTCTCGGTGCCAGTAATTACACTGCCTGTCTTGCCCTTCTCTCCGAAACATCGCGAAGCTATTTCACGGATGAAACAAGCAAGATGGTGGTACCCATGCAGTCGGGAGCGCGTCAACGCGCATCTCTCCTACAGGTCTATGGATACTTTAGAAATAAACTTGATAATTTAATTCTTATAAAAGTGGGTGTATCACCATTACAGGGTTGGTTTTTATTTAAATAGCCTATATGCTATTCTAGTGGTAAGATTAGCAATTCAACATTTAGATCTGATATAAAGTTGTGTGATTATTGATCTTTACAAAAGTTATCGAACAGAGGATGTCATGGATCAAATTACCTTCATTCAATACATTGCCTTTCAATCTTTTTAAATGCTCCTCTTTTCTTATTTCAATCATCTGAAACACATATTATATTGCATTGTTGTATAATAGTTCATAGTATATTTTAGATTTAAAAGGCAACTCTTTCAGGAAATATAAAAAAAAAAACACGTGAGGATCGATCAATCATTCTCGCTTCTAGGCCAAACCCATACCGACTAGACCATCTCTCATGCAGATAGAGAGAAAAAATACCTGTCGTTTGTAAAGTTTACGGACGATAAGTTTACGTGATTACGTCATAATGCGCCACAAGCCGAACGCTTAGGTCGATTGTGCCTCTCTGTCGTATGTTTCGTGGTCTCGATTGAACGCTCAGCTCAGGCTAAACGTGATACTCTTTCGTGTGTGCAGCCGGTCACGTAAAAAGTCTTACCTTGTCCGACAAACCCCATATTATATTCAATGCAACATCTTGCTCCTTTCTCAACTTGCTCCTATTAAAGAAGATATCAAAGAACAGCCAGGGGTATCTGACTCTGTCCACTAGTACTTCCAACTCTTTGGACACGGCGCGGGCGTACCGATCAGTGATTAGGTCTTCTCCGTCCAAACTCATGCCCATGGTGGTTTCTGGAAGGATACAGAAACTGATTAGTATCAGTCGGCAAGCTATGTATAAAGCAAAACGCATGTTATCATCATCATAATCATCATCGTCATAATCATCATCATCATCATCAGCCTTTATCCGTCCACTGCTGAACATAGGACTCCTTCAATGAACTAGGTGGACATACCTTTGAGAGGGAAGTCGTTAGAATGATTCAAATGAGCAATTGGGATGGGCAGCATTCAGGAAGCTTAGCCATATTCTCACGTCGTCTATACCGCAGAGTTTGAAGACGAAAGTCTTCGACCAATGCATTCGTCCATGATAACCTACGGGGCCGAAACGTGGCTTCTAAAAAAATTTAAAAGGAAGAGGCTATGGAGTGTGCTATGTTGGTAAGGTTCAAGAATGGAGGCCGCGTTTTTGTAGACGAAGTGTTGATCGACCATTACGTAGGGGGAAGACGACATCCGTGCCACTGCACGTGGTCGTCTTTCCACTGTCCGTTCCCGCCTGTCCGTGTTAGATTCAAGTGACAAGGGATCGGTCGTCTTGACGTTCATTGAAGGAGGAGGAGTTCAGATACCTTCCCCTACTTTTCACAAACCGCACGAAACGCGACAAAATAGCTGTCACTTGACGCTGGTGTTATGTGAGCGTCCGGTCGTGCCAGACCAATTCAGCTGCAAAGCAGCATGGCACTACCTCTAAAAATCGCATGATCTTGATCGCCTATGATTAGATGGATACTGAATATACTATAAAATGTCTACCATATACACACGTGAGACCATCTCCAGTATACTCCTTGTTATCATATCATTAAAGTCGTTATATCTGTCCACCTTCCGTCCCATCTCCTGCACCAGCCTGGTGGAGTACTTGTTGAATATTCCGATATATTTCTCCAGAACTTCCGAACTCATGGACAGGTCAATCACACATCTGTTTCTTTTCATGACCGCTCCTGCAATTAATAATTTCTCTGTTAGGCTACTCCAGTGAACTCCTCCTACGAGCTAGGAACTCGTGCGTATGTTACTGAACTCCTCAAACAAAAAAAGTATTTTTTTTCAATAATATCACTATAATCCATTTTCGTCATCATTCTCATGATAATTATTAATGATGGCCAGTTGTGAACGTCGATCATGAATATGAAAAATTCACTTTGGAACTATTTCTTATTTTAGTACATCATCGAACATATTATAACCGGATAGAATAGTAATGTGAGCTATAAAATTACGAAACTGGTCAGTGATTTGTCACTGATGTAATAGCAATTCAACCAACCAGTGATCTGTACGTCCCATCGGCCTATCATCCATCAATGGTCAGTCAGCCAAACAGAGCGCAGAACAGGCGTAGCGTCACAGTACAAATTTGGCGGAATTCGTTTTCATACAAAACGTATACAAAATGTTGTATTTACACCAAAACATTTCATCCTTGCGTTGTCTATTTGTGATGGAAAACATTGCCATGATGCCTGATGAAAAGTATTTGAGGGTGTGTGAAGTATGTACCGCATTGGGCCAGCGCATATGCAAACTATAGCCCAGCACCCTCGCCTAATTTCCAGCAGTGGAACATTTAAGCGTCGATGATGATGATGTGATGACGATGACGATGACGATGACGATGATGATGATGATGATGTCGATGATGATGATGATGATGATGATGATAATGATGATGATGATGATGCTGATAATAAAATAATATAGGCATTACCACTAGCTGCTACCAGTTGGCTCCCAACATACGGTTTGATTAAGTCATACACGAAGGACTTCTCCGCACACCTGTACAGCACCGTCGAGGCATCTTCCGGTGACGTCACAACTGAAAAGACCTTGATTCTTAAACTAAATGAAGCAAATTGTAACATAAATTTGAGGTGAATAAAATAATTAACGACAAATTTATGTCGTAAAAAGGGTAGGGCACTTGACTCCCTACAAATATTCCTTAGGCTATTCTTGGTACGTTTCGTACGTGTGTAGGATCGAGCATATAACCGGAATAGAGTGGTAATGTTAAGTGTTTTGTATGACAACAAATTCCACCAAACGTATGCTGCGACGCTGTGCCGGTTCTGCGCTCTGATTGGCCGACTGATGGCCATTGATTGATGACTGGCCGATGTGCCGATAGGTACAGATCACTTTTGGTTGAATTTCCATTATGTCAGTGACAAATCACTGACCATTTTCGGAATTTTATGGCTCACAGTACTACTCTATACGGTTGTTAAAATATTATGGTGCACACTACAGAGTAAGCTTGAATTATTTGTGTTGGTACAAGAAACGGTATTAAATCGTGAAAGACATTGGCATCAGTGCATTTAGAAAACTAACAAGCGCCTTTCTAAAGTGTCCAGTAGCCTGATCATTCGTCCACTCGACCACTCGACCGTCGAATCATGCTTAGATATGATTTAATTATTTTAATAGTGGCATGATAGTAAATGGCATGTAAAAGTCTCTATATACCGCGATAAAACCTGTAAAAGTAGTTTCATTATTACGAAATAGTTTCATTAAAAGGAGTGGATGAGTAATTTTTAATCAATCCATTTTGAGAGTAAATCCGCATATTACGGACATTCGGCTAATCTCTTCAAACTTCGGCCGTCCAATATTACGTATTCCGATAACGTTAAGGTTACACAAGTCGCTCATCTTTCCATACAAACGCAGAACAGTAATTACTACAATGTTTGACGTGGATATTATTTTATTTGTAAAAATCTTAATGCGGTTCGCAGAATACATCTACTTACCAAGTTTCAACAGTATAGTTCTTATAGTTTCGGAAAAAAGACAGACTGACTGACATGACGAATCTATAAGGATATCCGTTTTTTGCCATTTGGCTACGGAACTCTAAAAAACGATAAAACAATATTAATATTTTAATATTCTGCAATGTATTTTACATTTTGTAATCCTTAAAATATTCTAGCACCATGATCTAGTCTTTGCAACACAGATTAGCCTCTAAAACGTCAAAAAGTTGCCAGTTGAAAAAAATCCTAATACCTTTTTTGTTGAGGACAGCTGTTGCTAATGATCGCTTGAATCAATTGAATCGACCGAATATCATATGCCTTGAGAAAACCTGTTTGAAGGTATTAACCCTGACGCCTCACCTAAAATATAATATTATATCGTAGTATATCTGTTTAATTACTTAGTAAATTTACACAATGTAAATACCGTGAACAAAAAACAAGAAAAGTTTTTATATTCTGTTAACTAGCAAAAAGTGTTTTAGGCAAAATATTTTGAATCATAATAATGCTAGGTAGGACGATAAATTAACCCCATCATGGTTTAGGCCTTGGCGTGGCGGTGGGGCTTAGTAGCCCAGGGTGAGCCCAACACCCTGGGCGAAGCTAATTGAGCCGAGGGGGCTCTTTGTACCCCTCTTATAAGAAGAGGGGACAAAAGAGCAGGGGGGCAAGGGGTGAGGATGGGAACCTCACCCCATTGTACTGTCCCGACGTTAGGAGGGGTTGTTCTGTGGTGCGGGACAACCCCTCTGTGGAGGTGGCGGTCGGTCCCTTGGGGGACTGACTAGCCGTCAAGGTGCCCTGTTTGTTTATTAGATCCGGGGCACCTCACTAAAGGCGGCATTGGTGGCACTCGCCAGGATTTAGTGGGTAGAACTGCGTCCACTTACCAGCTTTCGGGCGCAGCGAGTCCCACATACCCGCGGGAGACCCACTCCCCCGCGGGATGCCTCAGGGCATTTCCCGGCGTTAAAAAAAAAAAGGACGATAAATTAAAAGTAAAATTAATTTTAAAAAAAGCCTTGCCTTTCAAATAAATTTTAAATGCGCTAAAAGAATAAAATAAACTTCAAACAAACTTAAAAAAAACTTCCTTTAAAACATTTATTTGCAATTTTTTTTTCTAATTGTCTAAGCTAATGGCCTATTGGCCCTAATTTTGCATCGGTTTGGTAGTGAGCTAGCTGGCTCGCCTATTGATTTTTATATGGGGGAGACTGCCCCCCGCTAAACGTGGAGTCTTTTTTTATAGAAGAGGGAGCAAACGGACAGTCGGTTCACCTGATGGTAAGTGAAAGCGACATCCACTGACACCTACTACACCAGTCTTCGACCACACGGCCTCCTGGCGTTGGATTTGAATTAAATGAAACTAGCAACACGTCACATTAAAGTACCTTGATTTTTTAAGTTATTCTTAGCATGAATTTTATTTGATACTCATATTGTAGGAATGCATTTAAAATAATAATAATAATTAGTCCGCTATCTTAAGAAGTCTGCTATTTTGGATTTATAGTGACGTCACTTTATTTTTCGAGTTATTCTCAAAAACTCCTTTTCTTTGATATATTGTACGAAAGCATAAAAAATTCCGGCATATTGGATTTAGAGTGATGTCACTTTAACACATATTTTTCGTGTTCTCCCTCTCATTTGATACCCATATTGTAGGACTCCATTTAAAATCAAATCAAATTAGTCAAACTATCTTTATTTCGTAGACCGTAACAACTTGTACAGTTGAAATACGTAAAAAAAGTAGTCAATAAAAAGTATTTAAAAAAACACACATTTGAATTGCAGGCTCTCCTAGAGAAAAACGATAAAAAAACTTAGGGGTTGCTCTATTATCAACCGAAATAAAACAGAATATAGTTTATACATACATGTAAAACCTTAAGAGTGAATGTCTTATTCCCAAGGTTCATCTTCAATAAAATCTTTTCTATGGTAAACCATACAAGGTCGTTCTTAACAGTTTTCTTAAATTTATTAATGGAAAGAATGAATGTTTTTGTAAAGACGTATACATTGTTCTTTATAAGAATTACTAACTTTGTGAAGTCTAGTAAATTGTATATTCCGTTTATGTTCTCAATTTTATTAATACTCATGTCAAATTCATTTAATTACTACATTCAATGGCAATTTCTTTAAACTTCTCTTTTAATGACACTTTGGGCCAAACAGTCCATGACTCGAATAGGTCGCTTCTGCAATACGAAAATCGTTTTAATAATCGCGGCATTCCCCCATAGTAAAATTCTTCATTAGACTATGGAAGTATGCATGATATGCTAATCGCCCTGTATTTTCATCAGATAGGTTTCGTATCCTTTTCCTAATCTCAGAGGCTGCAGAACCGAGTCTACTTGATAACATAGCGTTATGTGTGGCGCGAATTGTAGCTTTGGTAATAATTCGTCCGCTAACTTTAGAAGTCCGCTTTATCGGATTTAAAGTGACGTCACTTAACTTTTCAAGTTACTCTCAGCAAACTGTTTCATTTTGATACTCATATTATAGGAGTTCATTAAAAGTAACTAATCCGCCATCTTGGATTTAAAATCAAGTCACACAGCTTATCATGCATAGTGATCTAATAATAAAAATAATATTTATTTGTGCGAACAAAGAGCAGCTGCCTCGGTTCAATTGGCTTCGCCCAAGGTGCTGGATTCACCTTAGGCTACCCAGGCTAGCCCCATCGCCACGACAAGGCTTTAGCCATGGTGGGGAAACAACCAGCAACCTTGTTAATAAATGGATAGTCTATATAAATTATCCACATGGACATGTGTCCATTCCGGGATTAATGCTTATTGTACTAAGAATATTTAGGTTTATGTTAAGTAGCTGAAAGGGCAAACCAGTGAACAGGTCACGCAGTGGTCAAACGCCACGCCTGTCTTCCCTTTCCTAAAGGACAAACGTAAGGACCTAAGGTTTATAAGCATTTATATTATGTGGTCTGTATGTGTCCTGTCCTCCAGGACCAGATCAATAGTAAAATTCGTCTCGCTTTTTGATATGTTTAGTAAATGAGAATACCTATAAATAGCGTTTTAATAAATGGGTACTTACAATAAATCGAAGTTATACCAGCTTCTATCTTGGTTACTCCACCACGCTGAACTGTGCTCTCGCCGATTTCTATTAACTTCTTAAATATACCTGAAAATATATTTTTACAAATGTCTCTGTGCCGGTAATTACACTGTCTGTCCTGCCCCTCCAAAACACAGCATGGCTTTTTTGGCGGAAGATATAAGCAGGATGGTGGTACCCCCCCACCACGGTTCAGGCCTTGTCGTGGCGGTGGGGCTCAGTAGCCTAGGGTGAGTCGGCACCTTGGGCGAAGCTAATTGAGCCGAGGGGGCTCTTTGTACCCCTCTTATAAGAAGAGGGGATAAAAGAGCAGGGGGCAAGGCGCGAGGATGGGAACCTCACCCCATTGTACTGTCCCGACGTTGGGAGGGGTTGTTCTGTGGTGCGGGACAACCCTTCTGTGGAGGGGGCGTCGGTCCCTTGTGGGACTGACTAGCCGTCGAGGTGCCATGTTAGCTTAACAGATCCGGGGCACCTCACCAAGGCGGCACTGGTGGCACTCGCCGGGTTTTAGTGGGTAGAGCTGCGTCCACTTACCATCTATCGGGCGCAGCGAGCCCCACATACCCGCCTGGGAAGACCCTCTCCCCAGGCGGGATGCCTCAGAGTATTCTCGGCGTAAAAGAAAAAAAAAAGGATGGTGGTACCCGTGAAGACGGTAGCGCGGCACAGTTCATGCCCCCCACTGGTGAAGTCTTTCTATCAGGGTGGTCGACAGTAATGAATAAGATTCTGGAATTTCCGTCGGGATTAATGTGGAACTGGTTCGTGAATGGAATAATTTACTGTATGACAGCACCGCCGCCGTGCACTCCTGCTGGAAGGGGCGCCAGTGTATCCTCACTTCCGCTCCGTTTCCTTTAGAAGTAAAAGATCACCTCCTATGCACTCTAACTGACGGTCATCGCGTGGATGGCGCAGGGAGTGATAGGTCGACGCCGACCTCAGCAATGAGGTCAGCTCTTTCAGACGCACACGCAGGGCACTCCGCCAGGGTGTCGGGGTCAGCAATGTCCTTGAAACTACTACAGCGACCACACTCTAGTGATTCCTCCGAGCCCGATGGCGCAGGGAGTGATAGGTCGACGCCGACCTCAGCAATGAGGTCCCCGTCACGGAGGCTGAAATGGAGGTGGTTCTGGCCCGCCTCCAGAGTAAGAAGAGGGCACCGGGTCCAGACGGGGTGCACGGGAAGGTTCTGGCCCTTTCCCTCGAGCACCTCGGCGACAGTCTTCGGGAGCTGTTCGATCGCTGCCTGCGGTCCGGACAGTTCCCGAGGGCATGGAAGGAGGGTCGGCTCTGCCTGCTTCCGAAGGCAGGGCGACCCCCGGACTCGGCCGCTTCGGTGCGACCGGTGGTGCTGCTGAACGAGGCTGGGAAGGCTCTTGAGAGAGTCGTGGCTTCCCGGCTCGTTCAGCACCTGGAGGAGGGTCCGGGACCGGGACTATCAGAGTCCCAATTTGGGTTCCGGGCACGCCGGTCGACCATCGACGCCCTCAAACGCCTGAGGACGGTGACGGGTGAGGCGGAACGCAGAGGGGAGGTGGTGGTCGCGGTGTCCCTGGACATCGCGAACGCATTCAACAGCCTCCCGCACAGTGTGATACGGGAGGCACTGAACTACTTTGGTGTGCTTCCCTATCTCAGGAGGCTGTTGGAGGCGTACCTCTCCGACAGGAGGGTAGCCTGCGAGAACCGGTGTGGGTCCGTAGAGTGGTGGCGAGTTGGCTGCGGTGTCCCGCAGGGTTCGGTACTTGGTCCGATCCTGTGGGACATCGGGTACGACTGGGTCCTGCGAGGTCGTCTCCTCCCCGGGATGGGTGTCATCTGTTACGCTGATGACACCTTCGTCTACGCCCGGGGACGAGACTATAAGGAGGCGGCGCGGCTGGCCGAGGTCGGGCTCGACTTCGTGATCAGTCGCATTGAGAGGTTAGGGCTTCGGGTCAGAGTCGACAAGACCGAAGCCCTCCTCTTCCGCGGGACCGGGCGGAAAGGACCCCCACCGGGGGCTGCCCTCCAGATCGGAGGGGTGAGGGTCAGGATGAGCCCTCACATCAAATATCTGGGGCTCATCCTCGACGGTGGATGGACCTTCGGCCCACATTTCGAACAATTGGGTCCAAAGGTCGTGAAGGCGGCGAGTGCGCTGGGCAGACTTCTCCCGAACCTCGGAGGACCCAGCGCCGCCTGCAGGCAGCTATACTCCGGTGTCTGCCGGAGTATGGCGACGTACGGTGCTCCGATTTGGACGGATCGCCTTACCGCGCGGAGTAGGGCCCAGCTGCGCTCGGCGCAGCGGGTGATTGCGGTAAGAGTGATCCGGGGGTATCGTACGATATCATGGGCGGCAGCTACTGCCCTAGCCGGCGACCCCCCGTGGGAACTCGTGGCGGAAGTTCTCGCCGAGGTATACTCCTATGTCTCGGATAGGAGGTCCCTCGGAGAGGACGTGACGCCGGACGGGATCCTACGGGTCCGCCGACTAGGGCAGGAGGCACTAATGCGAAGGTGGGGGGAGGACTTGGCGCGGCAGCCGTATGGCAAAGGCGTAACGGTTGCCCTGCGCCCGGTCCTTGAGCGGTGGATGCGTCGTAAGCGCAAACCCCTCACCTTCCGTCTAACACAGGTGCTCACCGGGCATGGGTGCTTCGGTGAGTATCTGTGCAGGACGGCCCAAAGGGAGCCGGTAACTGTGTGTCACGATTGTGGCGCGGCGGTGGACTCGGCCCAGCACACCCTCGAGGTGTGCCCGAGATGGGCGGCGCTGCGTCATGATCTGACATCGGTCATCGAAGGGGACTTGTCTCTGCCGAGTGTCATCCCCGCGATGCTCGGTGACGACGAGTCCTGGACGGCGATGGTCTCCTTCTGCGAGGCAGTAATGTCCCAGAAGGAGGCCGATGAGCGGGTGAGAGAGGAGGCCGCCGACGAGGCCTCCCCCCGCAGGCGACGAACGGGGGTGCGTAGGAGGCGCTACCTAATGCGCCTCCAGTAACGCCCCTGTGCTCGTGTCGGGCCCAGGATGTGGTTTAAACCTGGGTCCAGCTAGACACGACGTCGTCGGGGACTGCTAAAAGTATCGTGCAAACGAACAGCCGAGCAGTCCCCCTTTAGAGATGGAGTCTGGCCTTTTCGCCGGGGGTCCTGCGTTGCCTGCATGATCCGGGACTCTCATAAAAGGCGGCTGAGGGCACTTGCAGCGGTTTTAGTGGGTAACGCATCTCCAAGTGCGAACCCCACACACGGCTAGGTTTAAAACCCACCCCGGTCCTAGTTACGGTTTGGTCTAAAAAAAAAAAAAAGTAGAAAGTGATAACGCTATACCACCGAACAACTCACTGCTCCAGGATTGTACCGACGGCTGGTACTGTGTGATGGCTGCACTCGACTCCTCCAAGCGTTCCTGCTAATTACGGAGGACTCGTCATTTTTAAGGGCTCCGCCAGCTCTCCTCCTCAAATTTTTCGGCTATGCCTTTATCCGGGACCTCCTCCGCCAGGAACGTGCGCCAGGGCGGCAGCTAGGGCCCTAAGCCGCCTTTTATCCCACGTTAGTACGTGCAAGGTGCAACTTCGGCACTAGGACACGATCAGGTGGAACACGGCTGGAGGGGCTCGCCTTGGCCCGTGAAAGCTTCGCATTTCTCTAGGGCCAATTCGAACCCAAGACGCCGGATCCTCGCAAACACTTGCTACCGCACGTATATCGGCCTTCATAAAAGTACCTCCACGCGCGGTGATGACGGTGTCGTCACTCGTCAGCGTAACAGGTAACGCCGACACCCGTCCGATTCGCGTTGTGAAGGACCCGGTCGTAGCCGATGTTACAGGAGCGGGTTCCCATCCTCACCCCTTGCTCCCTGCTCTTTTGTCCCCTCTTCTTATAAGAGGGGTACAAAGATCCCCCTCGGCTCAATTGGCTTCGCCCAAGGTGCTGGGCACACCCTAGGCGACTGAGCCCCACCGCCACGACAAGGCTTGAACCATGGTGGGGTAGTGATTACACCTGCCCTAGTTCTTAATCTTCCTCAATGCTTATGCCACGCCTATATTTTCCGTAAAACAGTTTTGCCGTGTTCGTCAAAGAAGGACAAGACAGGCAGTGTAAATGTTACCAAGACTTCCTTACATAATATCAGGATAGGCAACGCAAGAATGAGTTGCCTTATTTTCATGAATGACGTTGGTGACTTCCCGTCAAATGACTCGTATGCCTGTCCAACTGCCATGAAAAAAATAATCATATTATTATCTATTATTACTAAAAAGATTACCTTGTAGATTTGAAGTACCCAAACTCCATAAGAGTCCTGATATATTCGGTAGAGATGGCGCCGATTCGAATCCACGCGATCTTCTATTTCGCAGAAATAAGTATACACATACACACACGATAAATATTAAAAACAGAAACATTATTAAACAAACTCAATTTGTTTAAGGCACTTGTGCCGTGTGCTGAGTAAAGGCTTGAGAACAAACCCAACAAGTTTTTGTAGTAGTGTTGCCAGTATACTAACACTAGTTTCCAACTAACGAGAAAAATGTTACTAAAAGCGAGTACTAAGATTTATATACAAAAAATCGTGTCATGTTGTGTATTTCTCAACTTCTAAGCCAATTTCAATAAAACTTTGCAATGTACAGTTTGGTCAAATTTGAGAGATGTGATACAAAAACAATATAACGTCTGCACTGGCTACTAATAAATAAAAAGTATTAGCTAAAAAATCAGTTGTCTGTAAAGTCGGTTTACTGACGATAGTTGACGTGACAACGTCATAAGAAAATGGAACGCCTCAAAGCGAGGTAACGCCGCATACGTCATCTTTTTTCGTTCGTGCAGTCGGCTCCATCGAATTATAAGACGTTGTCACGTCAAAAAATGAAAATGACATGAAAATATGTTCTGTATGAACTGGTTACAACCTATATTATACGAAAATTCATAACTTATTAAAACCTACAATGAAAGATGGAATAAAATAAAGAAAAAAATCGCGAAAAAGTAACTCAAATGCCTTGACATTTGAGTTACTTTTACTATAAAACATTTTTTTTCTGAATCAAAAATGTATAAACTTCACCAGTTCTCGCCTCTATTTTTTATGATGGCAACACATGCATACTTCGTTGAGTTCGTTAATCGTTACACCGCAGAGTGTATTTATACATGATTTATACTATGACTGCGGAATTACGCGCAGACAATATTCATGTGTTTAGTGATTTAAATATTAAAGTGGCCTTTTTATGTTTCTAGGATAGGTTAGAGACACATAAGTGATTAGCGTCGCCCATTAACTAGACTAAACTAAGACTAGCCCAGGCAACTCATTCGCGTGTTATATGCAATGAGTTGTAATTACTACGTAGTTATATGTTAAGTCTCTGTATCAGTAATTACTCTGCCTGCCTTACCCTTATCTCCGAAACAGAGCAAAGCTGTTTCACGGGAGAAACAAGCAAGAACTGTTTATGCTTAAGAAATAAAAGTATTTATTTTTATTTTATTTAAGAAGGTGGTACGCGTACCTATTCAGATAGCATAGCTGCGATTACCACGATGACCCACTCGGCGCAGCTGGGTCTTATTCCTCGCGGTTAGGTGACCCGCCCAGCTCCGGCAGACACCGGAGTATAGCTGTATAGAAAAAGCGGACCTGCATAACGAGTTTTGTGATTAGTAGTTTCTTTTTTTTCTTATACGCCGGGAAATGCTCTGAGTCATCAAGCGGGGAAGTGGGTCTCCCCAGGCGGGTATGTGGGACTCGCTGCACCCGAAAGATGGTAAGATGGTCGCAGCTCTACCCTAGTCAAGTACTCAGTCCCTCAAGGGACCGACGCCACCTCCTCAGAGGAATTGTTTTTTTTTATACGCCGGGAAATGCTCTGAGTCATCAAGCGGGGAAGTGGGTCTCCCCAGGCGGGTATGTGGGACTCGCTGCACCCGACAGCTGGTAAATGGACGCAGCTCTACCCACTAAAACCCGGTGAGTGCCACCAATGCCGCCTTTGGTGAGGTGCCCCGGATCTAGAAAACAAACAGAGCACCTCGACGGCTAGTCTGTCCCGCAAGGGACCGATGCCACCTCCACAGACGGGTTGTCCCGCACCACAGAACAACCCTACCCAACGTCCGAACAGTACAATGTGCGGTTCCCATCCTCGGCCCTTGTCCCCCTGCTCTCTGTCCCCTCTTCTTATAAGAGGGGTACAAACGTTAGGCTACTGAGCCCCACCGCCACGACAAGGCTTGAACCATGGTGGGGTGTGATTAGTAGTAGTAGAATGATTATTATTGTGGCAGATTCGATTTATCCATGCTTGTATGAGACACAAAATACTACACACGTGATAGTGGTGACCCAATGATAGGGGGTGACCCAATGATAAGGAATCAGCAAGGATTATATTTTTTTATTGACTATGTGACGTTGCGCTTGCACGTTACCTAAATTTAAGCTGATAATTAAATAATGTAGTGATAAATAAGTTTTAACTTGATACTGCCAATAAATAAGCGCCATCTATCCTTGACTGTCGTTAACGATTGAGTGTTTATCGACCTATTGACGTCGTGTTTCTAATTTGCTCAATGGATTTCGCTGTGAAGTCCGATAATTGTTTTCTAATAGATATCTCTCTTAATAAAATCAATTTACCTGTTATAATTAATAATCCTAAATCTAATAATTTAGTCTGATCTTTAAACTAAAATAACAAAATGTCTAAATTAAAACTTAACTAATTATAAAGTCAGTTGACATTTAACTGTGAACGGATATTGATTTTTGAACGATGGATCGGATGTAGTCTGTGGTCTTTGACTGCCGGACTTGTCAACGTGAGTCTGGGGACATCGCCGCCGACTCTCGAGGCTAAGGCTACCATTCACAGGCGCGCCCATCCGTCGGATTTGTCGCTGGCGACAAGTCCACAGACAATTCTGCGTGTGAATGTATTGGTTCTCGGTTCGGTGCGCGGCTCGCGGCTTGGCGCGTCGTTCACCGTCTGGAGACGCGAGCGGCGCGCCGCACCCCAGCCGTTTATGCTGGACAAGTCCGTACATGTATGTTCTTGCGCGGATTTATCGGTGAACTTGTCAGTCATTCGCCATACCGCGCTAAGTGCGTAAACGCAGTTTTGTGTTGTTTGATCAACTCGAATATATTAACATGTCGTTCGACGATCATAGAGAGTTTTGGCAAGAATTTATCCTGCTGTTTAAAGAGAAAACTTGCTTGTGGGAAGTAAAAAGTAAAGGATACCACAATAAGCATTTTAAACAAGCGGCGTACGAATGCCTTGTGCAAAAATGAAGGAAATATTTCCACAAGCCAACAAAGGATTTGTTGTTAAAAAGATTAGCTCTTTGAGAGCTTCCTTCCGGCGACAGAGAAAGAAAATCAACAGAGAAAGAAGATGCAAGAAGGAGTGGGGCCGGATCAGAAGACTTACCAGAGATAACTCTATGGTACTACGATCTACTGGAGTTACCGTTACGGCATCTCTCATCAAAGTGTTTTCTCTTTCTATATAAGGCCTTACTAATTTTAATAATTCCGCTAGGTTTGGTAATTAATTCTTAAATAATTAACAAAATCAGGTGGTTCACAGGACTAAATGTATTGCAGCAATTTTAAATGTGAATATTTTGCTCGTTGTTTCAGCCATTCCTTTGCCTAAACGCTCTTCTTCTTTTTTTTCTCCGTTAAAAGTATTGTACCAACTACTAAAGCGACTTTTGTGCGTTTCGAAAGCACCGGTGCCATGGTAACAACGATACATGCAAGGCTCACCAAAGTACACAAGCGACTGGACTGCAGCTCGGTGTTTGTGTAGTGTGTGGACGATGACGGATTTGTCCACGAATGGGTACGGCTTGCGGCTCGGCTCGCGGTACGTGTAGTGAATGGTGGGCTTAATCCTCGAAAATTAAACACAGTTTAATTTCCGCTGGGAATTTACTAAATCTAAGAAGAACGCAACGGCTGAATTGCGTTTCTGAATTACCGGCATCGAATACCGGTGGAGATCTCCCCGTGTCCAGCCATCTTCGCCAGGAGTCATCAGTCAGGCCAGTGTCCTTGTAGACAAGGACAAATACGCAAATAAGCTATCGGATCGTGAGTTAGCTGAAGAAAAATTTCGGCTTTAAAATAAGGTACCTCTACAGCATCTTATCTCGAACCCCATCTAAATCGAGTCGCATCGGGGGTCATACCACCTACCAAACGCGACAACTAGTAACTATACATATAATAATTAATAATCGTGAAGCTCGTTGGCAGGGGGCTGGTCACACACTCAGGAGAACGGATGGACGGCCATCTGATCCCAAACTAGGCAGAGCCTGTTATTATGGTAACCAGACAACTGATATATTATACTGATACAATATGTTTCTAAATACATACAAATTATAGATAAATTACACCCAGACACAGAAAAATTAATGATCATGTTCATCACACAAACATTTGTCCGATCGAACCCGCGACCTTCTGGTTTAGCAATCAGGGTCACTAACCACTAGACCAACAGGCCAGTTGATAATTATGATGATATATAATAATATAGTATAGTCTAAAATAATATTTTATTCCAACAAATTCTTAAGCATTATTAAATAAGCATACTAGTTGTAGTTCTTTTTTATTTTTAACCGACTTCAAAAAAAGAGGAGGTTCTCAATTCGTCTGTATGTTTTTTTTGTATGTATGTGACACGATATTTCCGCCATTTGTGTATGGATTTCGATAGTTATTTTTTTGTTTGAAAGCTGGTGCTTCCAATTTGGTCCCATATTAATTTTATTAAGATCTGACAAACCGTTTTTTAGCTATTCCCAATAATGCCTATTTGGTTGGTTCCTTTTACCTCGACGATATTATGCTGATGTGCTCATTTTATTACTTGTCGATGTAACAATTGTATAGGATGCTTTGGTAGCACACCATAGTATGTCGCGGTCATCGTAATCATCATCATCATCATCGTCGTCGTCCTTTATCCGTCTACTGCTGAACATAGGCCTCCTTCAATGAACGCCAAGACGACGAATTTCGGAATCACTAAAAATTAAGAAATAAAATCATTTACAAAAAATTAAAACCGACTTCAAAAATACTAAACTAAAAAGTAATAAAACAACTGTGTTTCTTTAATGTTTGTGCTTACAACATATAATCAACTTAATCTTCTACTAATGTACAAACTTTGCGTTTACCACGTTATTATAGTTACTTTTGGAGTCGGTGTCAGCCAAGGTAGGTAGGTAGGTAATGTACAGCAACAAATACGACACCGACTCCAAAAGTAACTATAATGACGTGTAAACGCAAAGTTTGTACATTAGTAGGTTTAGTTGATTATGAGTTGTAAGCACAAAAATTAAAGAAACAAAGTTATTTTATTACTTTTTAGTTTAGTATTTTTTAAGTCGGTTTTAATATTTTGTAAAATGATTTTATTTTATATAAGTTCAAGTTGGATAGGCAAACAGGCAGACGTGCCACGTGACGGTAAGTGTTGTTGTCCATGAACACAAACTAGTTTACCTGGACCCCAACCGGTGACCTTCGGTGGAGGTTCTTGCCGAGACGCAAGGAATATCCGAGGGCAAGTGGCGTTAATGCGGAGGTAGAGGACGTGGGCCGTGCCACCGTATTTCAAAAGCCTAAGGGTTACTCTGCATCCGGTCCTCGAGCGATGGATGTGCTGTAAGCGCAAATCCCCTTCCGTCTGACACAGGTGCTTTGGTGAGTATCTGTGCTTGACGGCCCACAGGGAGCCGTTGACAGTGTGTCACGATTGTGGCGTGGCGGTGGACTCAGCCTAGCACACCTTCGAGATGTGCCCGAGATGGGCGGCGCTGCGTCACGATTTGACATCAGTCAACGGAGGGGACTCGGTGACGACGAGTCCTGGACGGCGATAGTCTCCTTGTGCGAGGCAGTAATGTCCCAGGAGGAGGCCGCCGACGAGTCTTCCCCCCGCGGGTGACGAACGGGGATGTTGCCTGCAGATCCGGGACCCTCAAAAAGCGTCTGGCAGTGGTTTTTGTTAGGTTGCGCACTGCCAGTGCCACATTGGGTCAGGATCTACCCGAAGTTCTTGGCTGCATCCATAAGGATTTTCCTGCGATATAAAGAGCCAACTCATTCATATCGTGTAGGCAACACGATATTCTGAGACAAGATGTTAAGTTTCGGCGCCAGTCATTACACTGCCTGTCTTGCCCTACTCTCCGAAACACACCAAAGCTGTACATACCTCCCACCGGTGAAGTTGCAGTGATAACGTAGTTTTACACTAACGGAATATATTGTAACTCGGACCATATGGTAGGTAGGTACTATGCTACTTTGCAGCCAAATTAGGCTAGCCCGACCGGGGTGGTACTCTCGCTCATATAATACCGGCGTAAAGTGACAGCTATGCTGTCGCGTTTTATGTGGTTTGTGAGTTTCCGGTGGCCCATTTGGAGGATAAGGAATAGGAGGGCAATGCATCTGCTGAATCTCTAGTTGTGCGGATGTGTATGGGCGTCGAGAGTCGCCAAAAGGCTTCGACTGCTCGTTTGCACCCTAATGATATAAAAACAAACTTACCTACCGACTACGTGCTATTATACCTATATACGTGCTACTATTTAATTACCTATATTTATATTTATATAGTTGTTACAGAAAAAAAAATGTTTCCCTTTCGACATTAACCGGGTCTTCGACCCCAAGTTATCATTCTTGAAGGGTCATTGGATATCATGGTCATGAGTATCACTTACATGGTTAGGTTTTTTTCTAGTATTGTGTACTTTTTCCTTTTTGATAAGTTTAACGTTTTATATAATCCTACTCATATTTTTGATGGTTTGGATGTCGATTTGTCTCGCGATCACGTTCACAAGTAAACGGCTGAAAAGATTTGTACTTAATAAACTTTAAAACGTCTAGATGTAGATAGCTGTAAATGAAATAGGAGCGAAATGAATTAAATAATTCAAACAATAAATAAATTTAATTATTCTCTTTAGTAATAATATTGCACATGCGTAAGTAAACTGGACGTAATACTATAAGATAAATTAAATCGACTAGCATCATAATACTTTAGCTTATACATAAAAATCTCTCAATGTAGGTAGTTTGATAACGCGCAATAAAAGATGGCCGCAAGTTTGACAGTTAGCGCGCATTTGGTACAATACAAAATGGCCGCTAGTTAGTTTGACAGTTCGCGCGCATTTTTTAAATATCTTTTCTTAGTACGTCACTCTGTGCTAACTTCAGTGCAGCCAAGTTAAATTGCGCATGTTTTAGGTATAAAACGTGTGACAGTGTGATATTCAAGACGTATTAAATTCATAGTTTCTAACCCTTGACATATTTAATGTATAAGTGCATATAACAATGTTTTTTTAAAACATCCTTGCACAATTTACCCGTAGTTTTAACATAAATGAAACATATTTTCAATATAAATAAAATTTTAAATGATTGAGATAATAAAAAAATCATGGAATTTCTAAAACAATTGAATATACTTAACATAAATCGTATTAAGTTTAGTTTATTTATTTAACGTATTTCATAATAAATAATTTAAATCTGTAAATAAAAAATAAATAGAAAATATGTCATCTTAAGCATAATATAGATTTTATTTCATGACTACTTTATGCAGGTATTCTTTGTTATTCTTCCAAACATTCACACTATCACTTAACATAATAGTAAATAAAGTATATTTTGTACGCGTTTAAAACAATATGTATTAATAATTATTTAATTATTAAAAAATCGCAACTTACTTTATTTGAAAAAGTATGTAATATTTATTCATTACATTGAGAATCAGCCTCAATAAAAATATTGTGGTACATAGTATTTTAAGAATTTATCTTCATCACATTGTATATTTTTATTTTTAATATGGTTATTGTGTAGGTATATATTAAATCTAAAAAACAAATAATATGATCAAATATTGTATCTGTATGTAAACTTCAAATTGATACAAATAAAGATGTAGTAAAATATATTATATTATAAATAGCTTGTCAACATTCTTTAAAATCTTCAATCAACAATTATAGTGGAAAGTTATATTGTTGATCGATAAAATAGACCGAAGGCTGATTCACACAAACTGATGTTCTCGTAAATGTGACAAAATTGACCAATAAGTAAATAAAAATAGGCCAAACGAACTAGTACCATTCTAGTTTATATTAAAACTTTATTGTATTATACACGATAAAAACTGAAATAAATATTAAATTACAATATTAGTGTAAATTTATTACGACAGGTAACACTAATGGCTTGGTCACAGAAAACAAAATGGCGGACTTGTCATAGGCGCCATTTTGCTTCTGTTCCCGCGCGACCATATCAAGACTTGGATAGATACCCGTAAGAAACGCTACATTTTAAACAATGACCGTAGATCCTATTTACAGATAAAAAATAGAATCCGACGAAGTAACACTAGATCACAGTCTATAGTAAAATACATAGTACACATATCTACAAGTTTCACAGGAAACATTTAACGCCAAAAGACGTAGCTCTAAGGAGCATTGATGATCCAGAATATTCCAACGCCTTCAAATTCAACTCTGGGAACAGTTGACAGAATAAATCACATAAGATTTGAATGATGTAACAATTACATAACTAAACACCGATTTTTTTATTCCGTAGAATTCTCACATTATTCAGTGTTGCTACTAAATAAGCTCTTCACCGAAAAAGGAAAAAATGACCAAGTTGAAGGCAATAAAAAATAAAATTCTACATATTTTTTATATTTTACCTAGAATTTATGTTTTACCTAGAAAAAGATAAATCTAAATATTAACTTACTCAAGTGAAGTAATACAAAAATAACAAATATTTCAATATCACGAACTATAAATCGAATTAATTATTTTATTTTATTCTTTAGCTGGCATCACTCCCCTACTAATTCAGTTTATTGGTTGTAAGATAGCTATCAGAATTCTACTGAATATAAAATCAAACTTTAGTTTGCTTTTTTAATTTGTTTTTATCACCATCTAAAAGATAAAATAGCCCCTTAAATACATTTAAGAAGGTTTTATCTTAGCATTAGAACGTTCTCGAATATCAATGCGATTTAATCTAACATGCACGATTGGATAATTTGTAAAACTTACGTGTATTCCTAAATTATTCTCCTATTGAGGTTAATATTTAAAACAACCATGACTTCCTGAAATTGACACATCCATCGCAAAATAAGCCTAGCTTAGCCATTGAGGATTTCAATTTTCACAAATAACATATCCAATCATGCTATTACGATTGCAATTTTCATTTTATTCCCAGGAAATAAATATCTTTTTTACAGTTACATCCTTTAGTTTTTATGGCGATTTATCTTTGGTGAATTATTCAAATCACTAAATTTGTATGGGGACTTAGTTATTAAACTTGTAACAAGCACTAATGACTGCAACTGTAAAATAGATAAAATAATGACTAAAGTACTAAAAGGATAATAAATATTTACAAAGTCATTCTTTCGACGATTCGTAGTCTCATTACCTCAATTGTTCCTTGAAATCAAAATCACTAAGTCTAATAAAACATCATAGAGATATAAACTGCCTACAGTTTTGTTTTTAGTATCGTTTAATCAATCGATTTGGACGGCTTCACTCTGTCCTGTTTGTCCGTACTGGAGTGGCTACCCCTGTAATAAACATAATTTGATGAGAAAAACACTAGATTTCTTGAAAAGTGACGAGAAAATATAAGGCATCTTAGCACTAGTCAATATTGGTTAGACATTTAAATATCCTCAAACATGTTACATTTTATCTGACATGCAGATTTCATAACGATATTGATGACAACATCAGGTGCAGTGCATGTTAAATTTTGAAAAAAAAATTGTGATTAAGTTAAGTCCAAATTACATTAAATTTTTCGACATGACCGAGTATGTTACAAAGCCCAGATTCTAAGCGACCAACGCTAACCTAAAAAGCCTCAATACGTCCACTGCTGAACACAGACCTCCCTTAATGAACGCCAAGACGTATAGCATCTTATTAAAATTAAATTAATTTCACTGGGGTATAACAAGTATTTAATTTGTACATCAAATACCACTCAATTTTTTATTAATATTCGTTTATTCAAATTATAAATTTTCCGCTCAAAATTAATAAAATATGTATTATTAAAACATAGCAAGTAAAATAAAAATAGTGATAAAATAAACCTATAAAATACTTACCAGTTAAAACTTAACCGTCACAACATATGGCACAACCTGAAACAGATTTAATTATTGGGGTTAAAAAAAATATAAACGAAAATATCAGAAAGGAAGAGAGAAAATATTTTATTTCCTTCAGGTTCTTCTAGGATTATATTATCTATTAAATCCTAATTATTTTATTGGTATTTTAGGACCTTTTTTTATTAATGACGTAACTCGTTTTGCAAGGATCGCATCATAAGGTCTCACTAACACGTCAGTAAATAAAGCTGTCCTATCCTATGTTTAGAAAAACAAAGTTGCTCAAGAATTAATGGTCGTGGCAATGGGGAATAAACCCATCCTGGAAGGATGGGTGGATGGGTAAGAAGATAAAAATTGAAAATCCTTACCGTCCTTTGTTCTTGGAGGTCTTGCTAGTCTGCGAGGTCCGCTCGTAGTCTGTGGGGGGAGTTTCCCGCTTGGTCTCCGGAGGCGCAGCCGAAGTCTTCGGTGACTTCTCATCACGGGAGCTGGGCATCACGTACATTGACCTGGTCCAAACTTTTGGTTAATTCCAATTATGATACTGTATATTATCTTTTGACGTTGACATTTTAGGAAATTTGAACATTGGATAATGTTCGATCTTTTAGGTTCTTTGATTCAGATAATCAGAGATCAGAGATCAGGCCTGTATCGTGCGATCCAAAAATTATGTCTATAAAGTTTTATACCACTTTTTTTAAACAAAAAATACTTAAAACTCAGTGTTTCTAACACTAATAAGACCTAATTACTGCTTGGATCGTAAAAAATAAGTTACCTAATATTTGTTACTTGGCAATTATAATAATAGTGATAGCCATTACCTTGTAAGTTTGCTCCTATTTGGTCTAGAGGAGTAGCTCCCACTCTTGCCTCTTCTCAGAGAGCTGAAAGAGTTTTTGATGGGCTTCAAAAGAGCGGTGCTTGTATTGTCTATTACTGGCTTGGTGCAGTTCAGCGTCTGTACTGTTAGTTCGACGTCTTTGATGGGTTCGTTCGAAGCTGAAAAGTAATTATTTTTTATTAAACTGCTTTTCTCTTTTCTGGTAAGCTTATAAAAAAGCTTATAAGTCTCTGATGATGTAATATTTAGGTTAATCTGTATTGTACATAATATTATAGTCAATGGCAAAGTGATGGCATGACACTCTCCTTGCCTTATATCGAGAAGGATCTATGTGAAAATATTACATTATAGAATGCATGAAGCATCTTTTCATATTTTTCTTTTACTAAGGCTACAAAATGGAAAATATCTGACCTAGTCAACCCAACATTAAATAACTTTTTGTCTTAGGATTAATTATGAATGGAGTACATGGACACAATAAAGACTGGCCTTTGGAAAATCGTTTAGGCTTATCGCCACTTCTAACATACCTGTAAACTCCTCAATAGGTTTGTCGATGGTATCGTGGTCGATCCAAGTGAGACCCATCTCCACCTTTTCAGCCAGGTCCTGCCAGCGCTGCCGGTTCTCAGCGGTCCCGGTGTATAGCGGCTGGATCCAGGGGAAGGTATCTGACAGCGCCTTGTACAGCGGCAGGCAAATCATGTCTATGAAGCCCACTTGCATCTGAGGCAGCTCGTCTTTTTTCTCTCTGTAATTTCAAATATTGAATTACAAAAATAAAGACAATAAATTAAGACCAAATTAGGACATCAATATCTTTTTTCATTTTTTTCTTAATTACTTTAATCACAAGTGGCGTAATAATTTTTGGTACCGATGTCAATTATTTAAGAAAATTGATTTTATCCTTACTTTATCCATAACTTCAACGTCACCATGTAAAATTGTTTGCAAGCTTCAAGATTGACAATTAAGAATGCCGATTTTTCATCTGTGAGGGCCTCTCTTATAGTTGAAGTATTAAGTTCAAGTAGTAAAGTAATTATCACGAGGATAATTATCGATAGTTCTTAAAATATATCTCTGAAATCAAATTCTGCAGTAATACCTGTCCATCATGGCCATCGGCTGTTGATTCAGCTGCAACTTCTCCAAGTCTCCCTGGTCAAAGAACTCGTCCGCCACCAGCTTGGCCACTTTGTGCTGCACCTCCCAGGGTTTGGCAATAGCAGATACGTCGCACGCTGTCATCATCATACCACACAGTACTGGAATTATAAATGATTTGTTAATTTTTTGGTCACATCAAAATCAACTCATCATTCTTATTTCTTGTTTAAAGCCACTTTATTGTATTCAAATTTCTAATTAGTACTGGCAGTATTGTTAGCAGTGCTAATTTCTGATTTTACTTACGTTCCTTCTTCTCCTGACTTTGCCAGTCGAATTCTCCATTTTCCACCAGTTCTAGAAACTTCGATTTCTTTTTGAAGTACATCGCTAGGTCGGTCGAGAGTATTGCCGTTTCCACTACTCGCATTACGTCTTTGTAGTCGCACGGAGATAGAGCCTGTTGGGAGGTTATCGTTAATTAAGTTACTTTTATTGTTTTTTCTTTTTATTTGAAATAACTGTAATTTTGCACCTGAGCGTACATAAATGCAAAACTTAGAGGGCTTAGTCGCTTTATATGGGCGAATGCATTTATATATTTGCTTTAAGCATGTGAATTATTTGTATAGTAACATCTGATTGTACATTACTTGCCTAATCCTCATATTATTAGACCTTTTCTATCTACAACTATTAGATTTACTTCGTAAGGTTTATTTTGTAAGGATATTGAAGAAAAGTTAGTAGAAATAGTAGAAGGTGTTCTTCCTTCTATAGTACTTATTGTATGTGCAGACCCTATTTTTGAAGAATGATAATTCATATCATCGCTATGAATTAATATTGAAAAACATTCGTAAGTTTGAATCCATCATATTATATTGTATTTAAAAATAAGTACCTGGAAAATATTATTACTTTCGCTGTTCAAAATCATCACACACTGATCGAAATGATGATGTTCCATGGTGGATGTAGAGTACAATATTGCAAGAGGACTCTCCGTCTTCGTTTGGAAAGCGTTGTTCGTGCCTCGATGGTCCAGATCGTGGCATAGACAGGCCACTAATAGACCGAGAATCTCCAGGTCTGTCATGAACCTCTCCATCTTGCCGGTCTTCAACATCGCGAACATGGTCTGTGCTACGTTAAGCGCGTGGCGCCAGTTGTGGTATTTGACCGGACGATAATTCTTTTTCACACTTAATGTCCACCGGCAAAGAACCTGCATAAGAGAAGAGTCAATTGAACCTTTGAAAACACAAAGCGGAAAAGGTAAGCAAAATGTAAAAAAATACGGGTTGTAGTAAAAGTTGGAAATCAAAAAGAAATACCTAACGTATATATCCTAACGTAATAGACGAAGTCTACATCAGTGTCTACCTTAACATAGCCTCCACTCTTGAACATTATAATTTAACTTTAGTCTAAGAGCTCTATAAGAACTGTAAAATTCTTTCTACCTCTCCCGTTGCAGTAATCATTAATAATGTCTTACACTACGAAACAGTCTTTAATTATTGAAATAATGAAAATAATGAAAGAAATATTTATTTGACACAAACAGAAGACACACAGAGACAAAGAAATTGGTACACAGAAAAATTGGCAATGACGTTGGTTGTTCAACGTACAAAGAATCAGGTATTTTTGCTAAGACTTACATCATACGGTATGTGGAACTTTTCAACGAGGTTACACTGGAGGAACATGCGGAGAGTCGCCCTGCAAGTGTCCTCATCGGTGAGATCGAAATCTGTAAGACGAGAAAATAATAATATAATTCATACACGAAACATTTGGATGATTAGAAAATTAGAAAAGGGGCCGAGGTCTAGATGTGTCAAAAGCAAGGTTTATCATGATGATGATGATGATGATGACTATGATGATGATGATGGTGATGATGTTGATGATGATGATGATGATTATGATGATGATAATGATGATGATGATTATGATGATGACGATAGGTATCAATATTCAGAAATACTAGAACCATGAAGATCCCGAATAAGAATACCATTGTAGGGTTTGTTAGAACTTTACAGGACCTAAGACTGGAGCCTAATACCAGATGGATCTGTTCACTAGTTCTTTGGAATATCTTAGGGTTCTTCTTTAACGTAATTACCTAAAAACATAACTAACCCTCTCGACTAATGAAAGTAATTCTTTATACAATATCATACCGTGAAATTGGAAGCTGTATAGGTTGTAGTTTTCAGCGGACGGTATGATGTCTTGGCTCAGTTTGCTTGTATCTTCTGCTGATGCGGTCGCGTGGTACGACAGACATTCAAGTGCCACCTGTAATTGGGTACAGATAAAATCATAAGCATTCCCTGTAGCTTGTAGAAAACTCTTGATGTGAAACATCTATTGGCATGTGGCAGTGAATTTTGACTCGAGTGTCCTGTGGAGGCAAACTGCAAGACGGTGTAATTTTTTTATTTTTTATCTTGCAGAAAATGCAGAAGCGTTGCCCTCCTTTTCCCTATCCCCCCAATGGGCCACTGGAATCTCATAAACCGCACGAAACGCGACAGCATAGTTGTCACTTGACGCCGGTATTATGTGAGCGAGGGGTATCACCCCGGTCGTGCCGTCCCAACTCGGATGCAAAGCAGCGTGGTTACTACCTCTTACAAAATTGTCATGTCTTGATGTCCCCACTTACCGCTGCTTCTCTCTCTAATTTTTTTACTATCGTTCAGTATACACTTTTATTATTTATGAATTCTAATATTTACATAGATTTTTCACTTTTTGTTTTCTTTCTTCCTTTAAAATTCCGCTTATTTTGAGGTCAGGGTGGGTTTAAATGCTATATATATATATATATATATATATATATATATATATATATATATATATATATAATATGCTATATATATTACCTTCTTAGGTAGATTGAAGATCTAAAGCTTAAATTTCTGATGGTTCTGTTGGTTAAAGTTACGGTCACGAAAGAAGAAATAGAATGTGGTTCGATGAATGGTTTATCATAAACCTAGATATAATTTTATGTTGGGTGGTAAGAAAATATTACCTTTTGCTTAGCCATAAGCTTGCACGCGTTTTCATACATCTGCGTATTGTGTATGCCGAGACCACAGAAAATGGCGAATGCTTCGAAAATAGATATGTCTCCTTCGGTGAATTGGGAACCGTTTTCCTGTAAAATGTTATATTTTGATTAGATAACGTATCGAAAAAAGACCTAATAAATAAAAAAGTAAAAAGGTAACTCTGATCCGACTATAATAAACTTAACCCCTCCTTTTTAGTCGGTTAAAATGTAACCAATGTCATTTGGACCAAAATAACAAATCAATAATTGACACCCCATTTATGGGGATAAATTGGATTCATGAACCATACGTAAAAAAAAAACAAACATACATTAACTGCTAAAATCGTAATTTACCTTTCAAGTTTGTCGTCGTGGGGTAAAAATGAGATATTTATATTAATATGTAAAAACACAAATAGCTTTATTGATAGCCTACCTAAGGTCTACCCTCTATTGAGAGTTGATCCTTTAATGTAATTATTCTTAACATTTGGGGTTTATCTCGTGACCTTTTGATTTCCTATTACCATAATATGACTAAAAAGGTTGGTATGAATAATTAAACGATGAAAGGACTTCAATATAGGTAGGAGTCCCACAGGGTACTATTCGTGGTCCATTTCCTTTTTGTTTTGATAACTAATTTCAAAAGTAAAACATTACACATAATTATTAATTATCTCTACCTTATCTTACTACTATCTAATAATATATATTATCTTACTTAAAAAAATAAACAAATAACCTCTATTATAAATAAACAGGAATTGATAGTCATGATACTGTATATGCTAATATAATAAAGCTGAAGATTTTTTTGTTTAAATGCGATAATATCTAGAATCGTAGTCGAATTGAAAACTGCAAATAGAAAAGAAAAAATGTAAAAATGATTTAAAAAGTGGAAGCCACCCGTGTTCGTGTAATAGATTTGCTGTGTTTCGAAATAAAGGACAGGAAAGGCAGTGTAATTCCTGGCACCAAGACCTTTTCATCTCATGATCAAGATGGGCAACTCATGAATCAGTTGCCTGGGCTAATCCCAGATTCCCAGAAGTCATTTTTTTTTCAAGGGCGACGCTGACCACCATCATCATGCACATCTGCCAGATTGCCAATCGAACTATAATAAAAACTACTAGCTTAATTTAGCACAAACCTTGTTGATTAGCTGCGCCACACCTATCACATCCTTGTTAGCGTTGACAATGGGCATACACAACATCGTCCTGACGTTCGCAGCGTCGTCGATTGTTATGTCTTCCACAACCATGTTGTTGTCCCTTCGCCAATCGTTCACGTCGGATATATTAAGGGCTTTGTTTGATTGAGCTACCTGGAATGTATAATAAAATCATGAAATGCATTTTATTTCTAGAACAAAGTGGAAAAAGAGTTAGTAAAAAAAAAAGAGAAAGAGTTATTAATCACTAATGGTTAATGGTTATTATTTTTTAATTTTAATTTTCTTTTAATTGTATCTGTACATATTTTAATTTTAAGAAAAGAAATATTTAATTGAATGACGAACTGTTATTAAAATAGTATTTTCATTCATACCATACTTATTAGCTACTGGTATACTTATGGTTTTTAAATGTGTACAGATAAATTATATAGAAAATGTGACTAAATCAATCATTTCGTGCACCCTAATCAGCACATATCGTAAAATTGGCTTATGTTTGACCTATATAAGTAATAATTACCGCAAGTGCTATACAGGCCAAGGTAGAGCGGTAGTCGTGTCGAGGAGTGAGGGTCGTCCTCGAGTGCTGGGCTCCGAGCTCAAACAGCGTGTGGAAGCGGGTGGGAGCTGGTGGTGGCAATGCTAACGTCCCACTTTTCTGACCACCAGGCCGCTGGACTATACGCTCCAAGTGACTCTAGAAAAAGATTGTTCATGGTCAAAAATAAGTAAGTCAAAAAAAAGCAAGAAGTAGTGCCATGCTGCTTTGCAGCCGAATTGGGCCGGCACGACCGGGGTGGTACCTCTCGCTCACATAACACCGGCGTCAAGTGACAGCTATGCTGTCGCGTTTCGTGCGGTTTGTGAGTTTCGGGTGGCCCATTGGGGGGGGGGGGGGGGGGATAGGGAAAGGAGGGCAACGCATCTGCATAACTTTTGGTTGTACGGATGTCTATGGGCGTCGGTTATTACCATAAGGCTCCGACTGCTCGGTTACTTCCCTATGACATAAAAAATCCATCTTTCGTAAAAATTTCATCGCATATTTTTCTGAGTACAATATAGTTTGTTTATCTCAGAATTTTTCTCGCATGTTAAAGGTTTTCTAAGAGCTTTATTTACCTAACCGTAGTATAATAATAGTACTATACTTACTATGAATTTGGTCTGTTTTTATTTTTATTTTATTAAAGGTGTGATTAAGAACCTCTTATTTTGTTTTAGTCTACCCATTTTTTAATTCTGGAGACTTTCAATATCATCATCATCAGCACTTATCCGTCCACTACTGAAAATAGGTCTCATTCAATGAACGCCAAGACGGCCGATCCCTTGCCACACGTATCCAAGACGGACCGGCCACCGCACGGAGATCGTCTTCTCATTTGGTTAATGGTCGACCAACATTTTGTCTACCTAAACGTGGCCTCCACTCTTGAACCTTATTGGCCCATCGGCGATCCGTTCTCTTGAGTGTGTGACCAGCCCACATACCCATATGGCATTTGGCACTCTTGGCCCTTTTCCGTCTGTATAGCGAACAACCCTATAAAGATTTTTTCTAGTTAGCATTGGAAGTTTAATATTGGATCATAGATATTACCTAGATAGATGTCCAATAAGACCAATACTCCTTTTGAATAAAACGTAGGTATGTATTTTAAGATATTTCAAGACCAATGTGATATAGCGCACTTATAGTTACTTTTAGTAAAGTTTATATAACTTTATAGTCCTGGGTATCCCGTTCTCACTAAGTTTCAAAACCTATATCCCTAGTGACAGACTGTATATTACTTTTGAGAATTGAGTATACCTACTATTATTTTGCAGGTACAGGTTTTTAACGAGATTCTGGTGAATTCTCAAATAATATCAACGTTATCAAGCGTTTTTAGTCAAATGCTAGATGTGCAAATGAATACAATACGGGCGCTGACAGATGTCGTCCCATGCAGTTGGAGGTGGTTCTACCCTCCATCTCCTTTGACGTAAATTCTCAAACTTCATTATCATCATCATCATCATCAGACCATCCGTCCACTGCCGAACATAGGCCTCCCTCAATTAACGCCAAGACGATCCCTCGCTACACGCATCCAACACGGACCGGCCACCGCACGGAGAATCTTCTTCCCAACTGGTGAATGATCAACCAACACTACTCAAACTTACCGACTCACAATGATCCGTATCTAAAATGAAGACAGCGCATCTTTCACACTTTAGCAGTTCCCTCGCTTCAGTCATAATCTTCGTTACTAAACATTCCAAATTGCTCTGCTCCTCAAATATACTTCTAGCCAACGCTAGAAGGATCTGATTTCTTTTATATTCGAGCACCGAAGTCTCAAATAGTTGGGCGTTTTGAATGCCGATCCCGCAAAACGTTAGGTATCGTCGGAACACTTCGACGTCGCGGGGTGAGAATTCCTTGGAGCCTGGAAATAAATCAGCATCTGAATCTAGTGACGTTCAACTCATTATGTGCTTCTCGTTTCCATATTTTATTGCGCTTTTAAGGCTTTCAAATCGAATCCGATACGAGTAGACACAAACCCAGACCGCGTAAAAAGCGCTAGCACTACGCTACCGCTAGATTGCTTGGGCACCGCGCATGAGCCGCCTCCCACTCCAGAGGGAGGGATGCGGGCCGGCCCTCATGATGATAGGTTAAATTCAACCGTAAAAGATTCGTCGACCGTATCGGATTTGACTAGTCCAAATCCTGCTCTCCCGAGCAGCGCGCGCGATGATCCGCGTTCCCTGCAGGGCGCGAAGGGGGGCGTCCCCCTTTCGAATATTTCTTAAGTGAGCCATCTGCTCACTTACTGTACTGATTGAGCTTAAAGGCCATCAGGCCGAAAAGTCTAGCCCTTCCGAAAAAAAAAAGGCTTTCAAGGCAAGTGAGCCTTCAGAATTTTTGACCTACATAAAGCTATATTTTAATTAAATTCTCCATTTTATTATTGCAGGAAAAAAATATGTCTTTAATATATTTTATTACAGATTTTTTTTTAGCAAAGTTGTACATACAAGACCTTACCGTCAGTTTTGTTGATGATTTGTGCAACTCCGACGACGTCCCCCTCGTAGTTGCAAATAGGCATGCACAGTATGAGCTCTGTTTTGTAGCCAGTTCTCGCATCGATTTCACTGTTGAACCTAGAATCAAAGTAATAAGATTCTAAGATCGTTCGATCTGTTAAGAGCCTCAAGGCGGAAGTCTTTTAAAAAAAAAACTATATTTAATTTTAATGCACACGTCTAGCGTGGACGGAAGATGGAATTGAGACTGATGGGACGGATACGTATTAACACCTACTAAAGGATAGAAGTGCTAGATAGGTAGGATAGGGATGCTGAGTAATGAATAAGGTTGGCAGGTCAGGGTTATAACACCTCCCCGGGGTAGAATAAACTTCAGGGGCCTGAAGTTTAGAGAATGCAAGGTCACACTTTGACCCTAATGCTTGGAGAAGGAATTTCAACCGAAGAGGGTTTGGTAAGTTTGTTAGGGGAAGATTCTTCCACCGAGGATTTGGGATTTCTATCGGGATTAATAGGATCGAGGGTTATGTCTTGGTCTTGGGTTGATTGGAAGAGTTTAGGAAAGCGATGGGAAAGACGCTGCGATTTAATACATAAAAACATTTTAGAAATACAGTAAATACAAATTAAAGAAAACATTAGCATTATAGATATTGAGTAGTGAGTCCCGTATTTTATAATTTGGTGTTGGTTTAAGATTTTATCAGCTTCTTTTGACATAGATTTTAACTTTATACTAGTTTCTGAAGTGAATATGTCTAAATCAATATTTTGGAGTTGAATAGGGGGCTCATTACTTATTTCATTTTGGAACTTATCTAAAACACAACAAGGATCTTTGATCAAACTAAAATCAGAACGAGGGACACTTATGTTTAGCTTTAAGCCACTGAATCTAGGAACTAATTTCGTAGTTTTACAAAATGCGACACAGTTTTGTGGCACCTTCAAAATACCAGTACCAACTATATCTAATTCTACAATTTTCTGATTAATACAGTCCAAGTACACCTTATTATTCTGGGATTGTATGTAGATCCACTTATTGTCTGAAATAGGCTTCCATAAGTCTAATATTCCATTGAGGAAGTCTGTTTGACACTGCACAGGTAAAACACTGATAACTTTTGACATTAATTCACTTTCACAATTTGGATGAGAACTTGTAGGAAAAACGGTCATTACGTTGCAGATGTAGTCGTTTGCGCTAACTGCTTGGCAATCCGTAAGCGATTCGAGATAACAGTATTCTGTCTTATCTTTGGTCATTGCGATAAACTTATTGCTAGGTCTTATAAAACTAAAAGTATTTAGGTTTACATCATTATGTGGAGTGGGCAATGCTATATTATGAAATAATTCATATTCCTTTGGAGAGACTAATGGTAATCTTAATACAAATATTATCTTATCGTTAAAACTATAACAAGCTATACTAGATACATTTAGTAGTATATGAATGTTCCTTAATTCTAAACTTATTGGTAATTTAACATTCGTTGGTAAGTGTCTATAGTTGTCGACCAGCTCTTTATACAGTTGTTTCGGAGGTAATATAGCAGGGTGCAAGGTATTGCGATTGCTGAACAAAATTGCATTGGTTATATCCTCCATTTGAAACGATAATGTAAGCAAGGATGCTTCTATACTGGTCAAGATCGAATCTATGTTTGATTTGTAACTTAATTCAACAGAAATCTTAGAAATATTTTTAAGTTTTAAGGAGAGGTCGTTAACGGCTTCATCAAGGCTAGCTTCATTGATCTTTATTTTATGAAGAGTGTCGTTAAATTTGGATAAGGTTGTAGTTGTGACTAAAATATTTTCCTTCATCAATGAACTAAGCCTTTTTTCATTATCTTGGACATTTTGTATTGCGTTATCGTATTTAATTGCGTCATCTTCATTCAAAGTGCCAAATATAGTTTTAGACAAGGTTCCTACGGCACCTATCCAGGCTCTTTTAAATCTTTTACTACTAATTAAATGTGAAATAGAAGAATATGCTGAGACAATATCATTATACCTTACACTTAGTGGTTCTAAAATATTATGACATTCTAGGTTAATCATTGTTTCCATCTGGATCTGATTACATAAAAATCGTACCGTACCTAAGATAGAATTAATATTTTTCATATGCGGCTCAATGTAGGAAATATCGTAGGGAGTAACAATATCTAGACGACCAACGTTAATCTTAAGTTCCCCGATTGGATCAAAGTAAATGCCTGGGCCAGACTTGATTGGACGGGTATACTCTTGGAGAGCATGAGCCGTCATGCTGTAAGAAAAGATAGGTTTTTTATAAATATTGTAATGGAGTGATCTTAATTATAATATTTTATGTTTCAGGATGAGATGTACCCTCGGTTTCCACGTGTTTTACTTCGTCATAATGGTGTTTGACGTGGCGCCTGTTAATGAGTAGTGAAAGCGTGTGGTTACCATGTATTTTTACCACCTTGAATGGCCCTTTCCATACTGGGGATAGGGCTTTGCGTAGTCTTAGGTGATTTTTGAGTAAAACGTAATCGCCAACCTTGTATTCGACAGCACGAGTGCGAGTGTCGTAGTATTCTTTAGAGGTTGTTTTGGATTTGTGTATAAACTCTAGTGCCTTGTCACGAGTGAGTTTAAGGCGATGTTGTAGCATCCTCACATATTCGGGGTAAGTAGCTGTTGATGATTCCTCGTAGACCGATGTTGGAATATGCGGTTTATGTCCGAACAGTAATTCGTATGGGGAGTAATGAGTGGTTGAATGGACGGCTGTATTATATGCTAGCATGGCCGTATAAACATACCGAGGCCAGTTGTCTTGGTTGTCATTTATGTATGATTTGAGGTACTCTTTCAAGGTAGAATGCGATCTCTCTAACGCTCCTTGAGTCTGTGGGTGATATGGTGAGGAAAATAAATGTTTGATTTTCAGAAATTTACACATTGTTTGGAACAGTTCCGCAGTGAAGTTTGTCCCTTGATCGGTAAGTACGTGTTTAGGGATTCCAAATAGGGATACAAAGTGTAGAAGGCACTCGCTTGTTTCTTCGGCGGTGACACTGCGGATTGGATATGCTAAACTAAATTTTGTTAAATCATCCTGCATAGTTAAGATGAATTTCAACTTAGCCGTTCCAGATTCAGGAAGAGGTCCGACAATGTCTATGGATAATCTTTCGAATGGTGAAGTTGATGTGGACGTTATAACCATCGGTGCTCGGTTTATCTTGCGCAAGGCTTTATTAGATTGACAAGATTGACATTTTTTTATATAGGATTCAATATCGGTTCGCATGTTTTTCCAGAAATATCGTTCTTTAATGCGGCTAAGCATCCTGTTGGTTCCAAGATGACCAGCAATAGGTAAGTCATGGTTTTCCTTAAGAATTTTTGGAATTTCATTCAACGTTGGATATATTATTTGGTCATGATATATATGAACTCTGATATTGGTTCCATCAAACAGATAGCTCAACATATTATAAATTTTTACGAAAGAATGCC
This sequence comes from Helleia helle, assembly GCA_963853865.1. Taxonomy (NCBI): domain Eukaryota; kingdom Metazoa; phylum Arthropoda; class Insecta; order Lepidoptera; family Lycaenidae; genus Helleia; species Helleia helle. Next base: position 8,554,779 of record OY971436.1, read on the forward strand.
TATCGAATGGATTTTTGAAATCGGATATACATATGTCGTTTTCAGTTGGATAAGTCATCATAATCTCATCTCGTACGTATTTTAAGGATCTGAATATATCTGGGTATGAATGATCGTCGAAATAGTGAACCTTCGTGAACGTGAATAGGTAAGTTTTATTTTCATATTCTAAAGGTAAGCAGGTATATAGACTTCGCTCTAGATTTAAAAATTCGTTGCGAGTAGGTTCCGGACAATTATTAATTATTTCCTGGACGTAGGGCATTGATTCGTCCAAGTCTACTGAGGTAGGTATTATTATCAATTTTTGGGTGTTCTTAAGCAGGCTATTATTGTGTTCTATTATTTGTGTGTTAAAGGACGTTATAGGTGATTTCAAGAAATTGTTATATGTTTCGTCGGGTGAAGGTAAGGATCTTTGTGGTGCGACAGAATTTTCTATCTCGTTTGAGGCCGTTCGTAAGGTTTCGTGATTTTCAGTCACGGGCAAGTATAGTTCTTCCAAAGTGATTAGAGGTTGCTCTGGATTTGACTTGGGACTTGGTATGTTTGTTGGTATCGACGTCAGTTCCGGTATTTGAGGATGTGGTTGAGGGTTAGGAATTTCGGGTAGAGATGGCACTTGCCAACTGGTTGACGGTTGAGGATTAATGATCGGATTTGGATTCATGTTATTGGGCGTGACTGGTTTTTCGATAGGAACAGGAGGGGTTAAGGGTGTAAAATCTAGATCCCTTTCATCCATAGGGCTGAATGTTACCTTGGCCCAATCAGTAAGTTCGTTATCGTCAACAGGTGGTCCCGGCAAAAGTGTCGGGACGTTAGTTAATGGTAATGGATTCTCGTTGGCCCATTCACTTAGCTCATTATCGCTAATAGAGGGTTCTGGTAGAAGTGTTGGGTCGCTGCTTAATGGTAACGGATTATTGATTTCTGGATATATGGGATTAACAGGATAACGGGACAAAGCATCTGCAGCTGAATTAAGTTTACCCTTTCTATAGACTATTTCGTAGTCAAACTCTTCGAGCTTGAGACGCCATCTTTGTAATTTACTTGACGGGTCTTTATGATTAAAGAGCCATTTTAAAGGGCGATGGTCAGTGACAATTTGGAATCTTTGGCCGTAGAGGTATGGTCTAAAGGTTTTGCATCCGAATAATATCGCCAACAGTTCCTTCTCCGTAGTACTATAGTTGCTCTCGCTTTTATTGAGAGTTCGAGAAGCGTAGGCGATTGGTCGTTCTTGACCATAGGGACCCTGAGAAAGAACCGCTCCAAGGGCGTAGTTTGATGCATCCGTCGTGAGCGTAAAAGGCTTTGTGAAATCGGGATAACAAAGGACGGGAGCTGATGTAAGTTTATTTTTTAGGGTTTCTAATGCTATCTGTTGTTGGTTTTGCCAAACAAAGGGTTGGTCTTTCTTTAGGAGACTAGTTAAAGGTTTAGCGGTTTTAGAGAAGTCGGGTATAAACCGTCTATAGTAGGATACCAGTCCGAGAAATGATTTTATGTCCTTAGGGTTCTGTGGAGTAGGAAATTGGAGTACGGCTTTAATTTTGTCTGGATTCGGCCTGACGCCGTCGGCAGAAATGACATGACCAAGGTAGGCGACCTCTCGGCGTAAAAATTCGCACTTGTCAGGTTGCACCTTAAGGTTAAAATTTCGCATTCTTTGGAAAATTAGTTCTAAATTTTGTATGTGTGTCTTTATGTCGTGAGAGTAGCAAATGACGTCATCGAGATATATGAAGCAACGTATACCTTGTAGTCCAGAGAGAGCAGAGTTCATCAACCTCTGAAAAGTTGAAGGTGCATTTTTTAAACCAAACGGCATACGAAGAAATTGAAAATGACCTTCTGGGACAGTGAATGCTGTTTTGGATTTATCCTCTTCATTTAATAAAATCTGGTGAAAGCCAGATGCAAGGTCTAAAGTTGAGAAGTAAGTACTTTGGCCTAATTGGTCGAGAATTTCTGTAATTTGGGGAATGGGATATGTATCGCCGATTGTTACATCGTTCAGTTTTCTATAGTCTATTACGACTCTCCATTTTTGGATATTAGACGCATCTAGTTTCTTTGGTACGACCCATATTGGGGATGACCATGGTGAGTTTGATGGTTCAATTATATTTTGATTTAACATTTTAGTGATTTGGTTCCGAACTTCAGTTTTATGCACCTCAGGAAACCGGTAAGTTTTGGTGTGAATTGGGGCGTCTGTAGTCGTCTTTATATCATGTTTTAACGCATTGGTAAACGTCAGGTTCTCGCTCGGGAGATGAAAAATATCGGAGTAATCTGAACATAATTGCATAAGGGCACCCTTTTCTTCATCATTGAGGTGAGAGACCCGTAGCTGTTTTAGAACTTCTTCTGTGCGTTTAGTAGCATTAGAATAAGCATTTATATGGTTAACTGTCGCGGATTGATATTCATCGAGTTCGCAAGGCTCAATCGGAATCAATTTTAAATTTAAATTCGATTTTAAGTTAATTTCTCTTTCAGAAGTGTTGACTACAGATAAATTTATTCTATTATTTTCTTTAACCTGAACTATACAATTTGCTATTAATAATGATTCGGAAATTTTTTGATCCAAAACCAATCCTTCCTTTATTTCTGGATTTAAAACAGAGCATTCGATAATTTGTTCAGTTCTAGGGGGAATAACGTAAGCAGGATCGTTGAAGTGTAGTTTTAATGCCGCCTTCCCGATTTTAAGTATGTCTTTATTATAATCTATATTACAATTAAGCGCGTTTAGCATGTCGGAGCCAATAATGCCATCATAGGGTAAATAAATTTTGTCAATAACATGAAATTTGTGAGAAACGTTTAATTTAGCAATTTTTAATTTTAATTGAAAATGACCTCGTGTAAGGATAGGATTTTCTGATGAGTCAATACCCTTAAGTTGAATAGTCTCCTTTATAAGTTTAGGATGATTTTGCAGGCACGAATGTTTAATTAGGCTCACAGAGGATCCTGAGTCAACAAGTAAGGAGAGAGGAATATCGGATACTAAGGATTCTACGATTACGTGTGGTAGGAGCATAATAGCTGGGTCATTGGTGATTTCAAAAATGTTGGATTTAGTATTACTATAGCCACTATAAGGTTGGGGCTGGTTACCCTGTTTGTAATTGGCCTTAGAATAAGTGTTAGCCTGACGATCATGTAGCGACGCAGGCTTAGAATTATGTTGGATTTTAGAAATCTGACTTCCATGTAGCGGAGTCAGGACCTTGTGATTAGAGTCAATAGATTTAACATTATGGTTATGAGTAAGTGTATCGATTTGTACTCGACTAAGTCCCGCACGATACTGGGACGAGACATTTACTCGTTTTTTGAGCTAAAGTCTACGGTGTCATAGCCCTCTGTGGGGTTAGCTACACTTATTAAGTTACCTTCATCAGGGTTGTCGGTCACAAAATGAACACGGTGTTGCGTCTTAGAATTGTTTGTGTTGAATTTAAACCGTTCATTATTATACTGTCGCTTACGACATTGTTCTAGCGTGTGTCCCGGTATCTTGCAGTATCTGCAGAATATTTCCGAGCTACTGGTTGAAGCCTGATTTTGATTATTATGATAATTACTAGATGACTTAAAATTTGATTGGTTTGGGCTATTACGGTTGAATTTATTATTTTGTTGATTATAGGAATATTGGTTAAAATTAGACCTCATTTTTGGTTTCTCTAATCTCGCGCTAGACTGTGAATTTTTATAAAGAAATTGTTGAATCTTTTCCTCCGAAATTGCTATATTGACAGCTTCATTAAGAGTTCTAGGGGATTTACACCGGATTATGTTTGATATACGTGGTGTTAGTCCCATTTGGAAGTGATGAAGCGCCAATTCTTCCATGGCCGCTGTCCTTCCTATCATTTCCCTACTTTTGTGACCATGACTTATTGATATTTCTGTAAGGAGTTGCGATAAACAAGTTTCAACCCTCAACGCATACTGGCTAACAGGTTCGTTTGATAGCTGTTTGCACTCTTGAAGGTCTGTCAGTAAGTGAGCGTAATGCTTCCGCTCGCTGAATTGTGTTTTCAAAAATTCTTTGAGTTGTGGCCAGTTTAAAAATTCTTTAATCGAGCAAGCGATTTGGGCTTTCCCTTGTAGTTGGCAAAGTATATATTTGAATAATATATCTTTCTGTGGTTCTGTGGCTAGGTCATAGGCATTGCTACAGTTTACTAGGAATGAGTTCAGGGTTTCCCTCGAGCCATCGTATGGTTTTATGAATTTTAATAAAGTTGAAAGATCTAATTCTATCTTAGTTGATGCGCCAGCGGTGTTGGTGCCAGTTTTTTTCTTGGACCTAGTAACAGGTCCAGATGGAAGCGACTCCACGGGAGGAGTGCAAGTAACACCATCCTGCTCGGTAGTTAAATATATGTCAGGATTTTCGAATTTTGGGCTCGGAGCTCTGCTGTTTGCCATTTTTAATGTATATAGTATGTATAAATGTATTGGGTTACAAAATCTATATTTAATAAATTTGAATAATATGATGTGTATAAAAGTTTTCTTATATTATAATTCTAACAATATTGTTATAACAGTTAATTATGATGATGAATCGCAATGACCAAATGACAAAAATAGAATTGACTTACAGGAATGCAGCTAGAGCGATAGCGATGCGCCTTATCATTGCTGTTCGTCCCACGCGTCGTCTTGCGTATCGTGTTTGCAAGCCTCCAAACGTTGCGTTGATCGATTATACTCTCGGTCACAGGTTCGATGTTTATTATATGAATATGGATTTACTTCATGAGGTGTGCACTGATGATTTTATTTATAATGAGAACTAAATATATATTGTCTGTCACACAATTTCAACGTCTTTAGAAAACACTAAAATCGCGTACTTTTTGGATATTAAATCGATATTAAATCGCTTGTTTAAACTTTGAAGGATAGAGACGTTTTTCCTGGGACCCGTCAGATCCCTTTTCCGCTGCCACCAATGTTAAGAGCCTCAAGGCGGAAGTCTTTTAAAAAAAAAACTATATTTAATTTTAATGCACACGTCTAGCGTGGACGGAAGATGGAATTGAGACTGATGGGACGGATACGTATTAACACCTACTAAAGGATAGAAGTGCTAGATAGGTAGGATAGGGATGCTGAGTAATGAATAAGGTTGGCAGGTCAGGGTTATAACAGATCGAAGTTTACGGGAATTTCACTTATTATAATGAAATAACTCTGATGTTACCAGTAACGGATAGGGACTGATGATGACGATGATGATGATGAATTAAAAGGTTATTAAAATTTAAATAAAAAATATCCTAATTTGAATAGAGAAGATGAAGAGAAGAAGAGAAGAGGCTGTCTTCCCGTAATCATAGTCCATAATTATGAGTAGTTGCTGTAAAGTATCTGAAAGGTAGGAAATGTAAAAATCATAATTAACCGCGATAAAGTCTGTTAAAAGTTGTTACATTATAATGATATTCTATAACCGCTTATCTAAACAGACGATTGGTATTAAAAAGAAAAAATAGAATTGGCATTGAAATTTAGGCTAACAATCGTAGAAAATAACAAACCGTAAAAAAACATTAGGTGACCAATTTCCTAATACAATTCGGTATAGATCTAATAAAACAACGGCCCCGTCTCCCTGGGGCATGCCGAAGGTAAAAAGTATCGAAATTTCGAGAAATCGTGAACTATCATGTTTGGTACTTACCTGGGATCGGCGTAAGCGTTCTTTATGTTTATTGGGTGCTTCGTTTGGGCCGCTAAACCCGCCACGCCGACTCCAAACGGTATTTTGATCTCTTGGCTGCGTGCGATTTGAAGCGCGTCGTATAATTCTGGAATACGAGGGCTTCAGTAAATAAAAGTATCCAATACGTCGTTTTTCCGATACAGAGATTGGCCGTTTTGAATAATAAGATATTATGTTGTTTGTGAATGAAACTTATATACAGATATATTATGGTACAGATAGTAAATAAGCTTTCATGTTTACATCTTTGCAACTAACGTACATAATATGTGAAATGCTGTCAAATTGGCAAAAGATTAGCTATCTTTATAACACGCTTTTTTACACGCTTAATATTAGCTTCATCTGTATGTATGTTTGTTTGTAACCGACTCCTTTAGACTTGATTTTGACCCACTTGAAGATGTCATATTAAATTGAAACTTTGCACTCTTTTTAAGGACCGATGACAATACAATGTTAGCTCATAGATCCGGGGCACCTCACCAAAGGCGGCATTGGTGGCACTCGCCGGGTTTTAGTGGTTAGAGCTGCGTCCACTTACCAGCTTTCGGGCGCAGCGACTCCCACGTACTCGCGTTGGGAGACCCACTCCCCCGCGAAATGTCTCAGAGCATTTCCCGGCGTTAATTTTAAAAAAAGTTTTGCTGTATTTAGGAAAGAACGCTGGCTGGCAACTGGCAAGTATATTAAAATCACTATCTATCATCTCACGTTAGGCAAAAGTAAGGCATTGTGTGATTAGATTACTGACTTAGTACAATAAGTGCCTTTTCACACGTCCCGGTTGCCGGGTAGCCGGCGCCGGGTATCCGGTAGCGAAGTGTAAGCAAATTACGCCGGTACGTGTGAAAGTTGCCATAGACGCCCATACACTTCGCTACCGGTTACTCGGCGCCAGCTACCCGGTAGCCGGCTCGTGTAAAAAGGCACTAAGGCTATTTCCCAGGTAGAATTGTTAATACTCATTAAAATATATCTTATTCTATAATCTATACATCTATACAGATAAATAAAATTGGAGTGTCTGTTTGTAACATTAAAATAACCGCTTTTTACTAAATGCATACATGGATGTATACATGGTACATAATAATTATATCAAAATAGCATTTTTACAATTATTTTTGTCTGTCTGTCTGTCTGTTTGTTCCGGCTAATCTTGGAAACGACTGCGCCTATTTTGACGGGACTTTCACTGGAAGATAGCTTATGTTATAAGGAGTAACTTAGGCTATAAAATAATCATCACCAATCCGCGCACGGGTGTAAATCTAAGTTAACACGGGCGAGGCTGCGGGCAAAAGCTAGTAATAAATAAAGATGAAACCATAAAATACGCTTAATAATTGTCACAATACATTTTCAACAATATTAGGTTTCTGCTTAACCTATTTCCCTAACTTTCCACCATTGAGTAGTTCTCTCTGTTTACACACTAAATGAATGAGCACGTACGAAACTTTATGTAATATACAACTTTGTATTATACATATTATACAGTTCAACTATATTGTATAGCTAGTTTTAAATAATAAGAGAGAAAGAGATAGAGATATACTAAAGAGTGAGAGGTAAAAGAGAGGATACCCTAACCAATTTTTGCCTCGGTGACTGTATTCTGCAATGAAGTGCAAATCTGACAGCCGGCTGGTCAAGTGATCTGGCTACTGGACGCAGCGGTCGCGGGTTCGAAACCCGCAAACTGCAAATAATTTGCATGATAAATATCTGTCTGTACCGGGTCATGCATTTCATTTTATATATTGTATTTTCTAATTTATTTTCATTCCTAGTAGCCGTAACACAAGTTCTTACGAACCTTAGAGTAGGTATACATATAATCCCCACCATGGTTCAAGCCTTGACGTGGCGGTGGGGCTCAGCAGCCTAGGGTGAGCCCAGTACCTTGGGCGATAGCTTCGCCCAAGATTGAGCCGAGGGGGCTGCACTTTGTACCCCTCTTATAAGAAGAGGAGACAAAAGAGAAGGGGGCAAGGGGCGATGATGGGAGCCTCACCCCATTGTACTGTCCCAACGTTGGGAGGGGTTGTTCTGTGGTGCGGGACAACCCCTCTGTGGAGGTAGCGTCGGTGCCTTGGGGGACTCACTAGCCGTCGAGGTGCCCTGTTTGTTTATTAGATCCGAGGCACCTCACCAAAGGCGGCATTGGTGGCACTCGCCGAGTTTTAGTGGGTAGAGCTGCGTCCACTTACCAGCTTTCGGGCGCAGCAAGTGCCACATACCCCCGTCGGGAGACCCACTCTCCCGCGGGATGCCTCAGAGCATTTCCCGGCGTTAAAGAAAAAAAAAAAGAAAAAAACGGTACACATGTTATATACAGCGCGCGTCACTAAGTATGAACTGTAAGCACGGGTATGAACATAGACCATTGTCTTGGAAACGTTCAATCAATGACAAAACAACACGCGTCACATTAGGTCCGCGAGCGATGTATATTTGTTAAAAACAAATGGTGAAATGTGAAGTGCCAATTTGTAAGAATTATTTCCGTAAGAAAAATCAAAGAAGCAATAACATTTCTGTCTTACCCTGCATTGAGGGGTGCCTATGTTTAGCAGTGGATGGATAGAGGCTGATGATGGTGATGATGAATGGCCTAATTTCAAATATCGATATTTTTGATGCATTACGCATGGAAGGTCACTATCACAGCACTTTACTATAGTTAAATATCTATAACGCATCTGCTTACGATCGGCACAATGAAGCGGCGTGACACTCGCACTCTATATATATATATATATATATATATATATATATATATATATATATATATATATATATATATTACTAGTGGCACCGACAGACGTTGTCCTGTACAAAATATATTCTGTACAATAATATGAATCTAAACCATCCTCGAAACTCACACAAAAAATTTCATCGAGATCGGTCCAGCCGTCTAGGAGGAGTTCAGTGACGTCTTACACACGCACACAAGAAATATATATATAAAGATGTATACTCTAAGTTACGAACTCACCAAGAGGCTAGGTTTACGTGATATGATTGTTAGATAGTATTTATTGAAAGGTGCATCAATAGAACAGATACAACCAAAAGATACAGAAAGAAAGAAAGATATCAGATACAGAAACTGTTAAATTAAGATGTAACAGAAAAAGGATATGTAAGCAAGTCACAATTTTAAGTAATAATAAACTAATTTAGAGAATAAAATACAGCATTATTTAAATATTGCATCACTGAAAGTCAGGGTAAAAGCTACTAAAAGTAAGTATGAATATATGCAAAACTTAGTAAGCTCTATGCAAATGAAACATCCTATTTAATACACATTGGGTGGGGGGAAAACACCGAAGTGTATTATGAGACAGTTATTAAACGGCTTGATAGGACCAAATATATTTTCCATGGGTTTTATACCCGTAATTGAGTTTACTCACTCGGACTAGACTTTGTGGCTTTGTCATTAGAATTAGCTTTTTACCCGACTACGGTAAAACGGGTTATGATTATAGCAACCTATGTATGTTTACATTTGCGTACCATTATAGTGCCATAGCTTTTTATCTGTTTTTGATACATGGGGTATCAATCGGTTTACATTTTAGGTATGGTCCGCGTGATACATTTTAATCAATTCTTAAGATAAGCTAAGTTTTCTAGTCGTAGATTTAAAGTTTTTGTTTATGGCTCGTATCATAATGGTGAGATCTGTATATGAAATAAAAACGTCGGTAGAACATACATACAAATTTGGTATTTTAGCATCAGTTGGGTAGTTTGTTTAATCAAACGATTTACATGATTTACACGGGAGAGTAGATGTGATTTTCAAAAATGGAGATTTTAAACCTGTGGAAAATATAAGCAAAAGTTTTTGAAGAGTCCTTTTTAAATCCCAAATAAGACTCTACATTTAGGTATTTTGAGAAATAAAAGCTTTTAAAATGAATCTTATACTATTTCAGAATCAGAGAAGAAGAAGAGAATTCACGAGGCATGGAGCGGGCAATAACTAGTATTTCACAATTAAATTCCTCACATTTCCATCTCGGTGTAGGAAAACCTGCGTGAATGAAAAGTCTTTGAGGGTGTGTAATTTCGTAACTCCGTATTTTACCAACGCGGGCAACTTAAGGCCTTTATAATTATAATACCCTCTTGGTCTGATTTCAAGGAGACCTGAAGTTATGTTATGCTGAATGTTTTTCCTTACAAGTGCAATACTATTTTGTACACACCAAAGATAAACTGCTGAACATAGGCCTCCCTTAATGAACGCCAAGAAGGCCGATCCCTTGCCACTCACATTCAACACAGACTAATGATGATGAAAGATAAACATATGCCGCTGCTTGTATTATAAAACAGTTGTCGATGAAATTATAGCCGATGTCAGTGATAATAGTATTTTACTGGTGAAAGATTTTTTCAAATCGGATATTATGCAGATTCAGAGTTACACAGATTCCTTCAAACTTACAAGCAAGTTCTATATAATTTTAAAATTATAACTATCTGTTGCCCGCAGCTTCGCCTGCGTTAGCTTAGCTTTACAGCTATATCGTTATCATAAAAAATAAAAATATATAAAATACGTTGTGGACCGGATCCCCCTTAATATTTAAGGGGATGAAAAATAGATGTTGACCGATTCTCAGACCTATCCGATATACACAAAATTTCATGAGAATTGGTCAAGCCATTTCGGAGGAGTTTAATTACAAACACCGTGACACGAAATTTGTATGTATTAGATATTATAATAATTCTTCTGTGTGTTTATGTGACCTCTTGATAAAAAAAATTGTGTGTTCAAGTGGATTCAATAATGGTTTATATCAACAATTTGGTCCATTACACTGTTGAATTGTTTAATAATCATTACCAGAGTAACGCCATCTATTGGTGCTATGTAGTGCAATGTGTTATTTACGCTATAACACTAAGCCTCTATAGATAAACGCTAATCCCCTCTAAACAAACGGCTTTTACGTTTATAGAAAACGTTTTTTTTTCAACATTTCATTGACGTTCCCTTTCGACAACATTGGCGAAAGCGAACGTCAATCTCATAGATGATGTTTCTATTCTATCCTACGTAAAAGCCACTTGTCTAGAGGTACAGTTATGTTCGAATCTCGAAACCGGCATTTTTTTCTTTTTTATTAGATATAATATAATATTTTGCATAGGACGTCTCTTGGATCCGCTAGTTAGTATAAATACGTCTACGTGACTACGAGGAAAGCTATTAAAGTATAATTATATTTGAAATATTTCACTTAGTGCTTCCTCCGAGCTAATTACTTTTATCCTTTGTCTCCGCTTGAACTCTTCCTTCACATTATCCTCTCTTAACTTGCTTTATTCATTTAAGCGATCTCTCGTTTCTTTTTAAATTCTCGCGATAATAAAAGTGACTATTTTAGCCCTTGTATATAATATATTCTTATCCTTAGTTATATTATAAATGTGAAAGCGTGGATGTTTGTTACGCTTTCACGCGAAAACTACTTAACCGATCATCATGAAACTTTGTACACATATTCTTGGAGGTATTAGAAATAACATAGGATACTTTTTATAAAAAAACTAAAATCTTATCCTGCGCAGACGAAGTCGCGGGCTAGTACTAAATAATAATATAAACCCTTATATGTCCCACTGCTGTGCATCGGTCTCCTCCTTGAAATCAGGTGTGGAAGGTTTTGGGCCATAGTTCACAAATGTGCACTTGGTGAACTTCAGACACCTTCAAACACTTCTAATCAGGCATGCAGGTTTCTTCACGATGTTGCCTTCACCGGTGAGCAAGCGATGGTCTCATGTTCAGGTGCACATACAAATTTAGAAAAACCCATTTCAGGATCGAACCGGGACCTCTCGGCTCTTACTCAAGAGGCCCACATCCACTAGACCATCGTCGCTACAATTAGCCCTCGTATTTGTGTATAAATACATATATTTATATAGTATAGTATATTATCTTGAAGACATCCTACTGTTTGGTTGAAATTACGTAAATATTAATGACTTTTTTAAAGACTAACGTCTAATAGTTCGGTGATAGGGTACTACGGTAAGTGACAGGTTCGAATCGGACAATTTGTAACATGAATACAGAAGTGTGCAGTTCTTATAAGCCTACCACGAAACTAGGAAAAAGGTGTGAATGTTAGTTATAGAAACGCGTTAGTTTTTTTAATATCATAAGGGGGCAAACGAGCATTTGGAGCCTTATGATACCGACGCCCATACACATCCGCACAACCAAAAGTTATGCACATGCGTTGCCCACCTTTTCCCTAAATAGATATATTATAGATAAACTCCACCCAGACACAGAACAAATGATCATGCTCATCACATTAATATTTCTCCTGGGTGGGGATCGGATCCACGACCTACTGGTTTAGCAGTCAGGGTCACTAACCACTAGACCAACAGGCCAGTCAAAATTATCACTTTTTACCATTATTAATACGATAGATATTATTTGTCATGACTTGTAGTCAGTATACACATAGACTACATAGCCATAATGAACTATACATTTGGACTTAGCACATAACTGCTAGTAGACTTGGCAATCACAACACACATGACCTCTTAAAAGTGTACGATGATCTTAATTTTTATTTCAATGAGGTCGATATTTTACCATTAATCACTGCTTATGAAAACAGAAGAAGAGAATTATGAAAAGTACTGAGTTGAGATACAGTCAGTTTCGTCTGTCGAGTTTCGAGTTAATGTGGAATAAGTGATAGGAAGTAGTAGGAGATATTCAAGCAGCAAACACAGGAGAAAGGAGCTACTCAAATAAAACCACTTTTAATCGATATCTACACGCATAATAATCGATATCTTTTTTGTATCATAAGAAAGCAACCGAGCAGTCGGAGCCTTATGGTGACTACCGACGCCCATAGACATCCGTACAACCAAAAGCTATGCAGATGCGTCGCCCTCCTTTCATTCCCCATCCCTCCATTGGGCCACCCGAAACTCGCAAACCGCACGAAACGCGACAGCGTAGCTGTCACTTGACGCCGGTGTTATTTGAACGAGAGGTACCACCCCGGTCATGCTGGCCCAATTCGGCTGCAAAGCAGTCTCTTACATAACCGCATACTTCGTGAACCAGGCATACTTCTTCTTCTTGTATAATGGCTTCCACAGGGATTTGCTAAAACAAGGCGTTCGTACACAATGCCTAAATATCGAGCTCCGCAATAAGTAAAAAAAACTAGAAAAGCTCCTAGTCGACTAGTCTGACTCGCGCGCTGAGGGTTCCAAACACATGTTTTTATGACATAACAGTAAATTGACATGACATAACAGCAAATTGACAAGACATAACAGCAAATTGACAAGAAATAACAACAAATTGACATGAAATAACAGCAATTTGACATAACATAACAGCAAATTGTCATGACACAACAGCAAATTGACAAGACATAACAGCAAATTGACAAGACATAACAGCAAATTGACATGACATACAGAAAATTAACATGACATACGAGTAAATTGACATGACATAACATCAAATTGACATGACATAACAGCAAATTAACATGACATACCAGCAAATTAACATTTTCATATTTTTTTGCTTTAGTTACGTTGTGGGTCGTAGCTTCTTATCTTTCATGATTCTATGTCAATTGGAAGTAACGTATGTTTTTGACAAACAGACAAGCAGACGAAAAGCGGAGTGATCCTATAAGGGTTCCGTTTTGTCATTTCAAGGAGCAGACCCCTAAAAACACGTTCAATATCCCTTTTAGATATTAATAGAGAAAATAACCGTGTCAATTTGAAACCCACCTCTAAAACGCCATTGACGTAGAACCATTAAAACCGCCATTACTAGTGACAAAATAACCTCGCAATTCATCATTCGCGCGCAAACTTTCCTTGGCTTGTAAGAAAACACTAAAAATAGATTGTTTGCACCCGCCCACATAAACTTAATGTATTGCCCACTTCCACGAACCTGTTTATTGTCTACTATCTGGTGACCGCGGCTTCGTTCGCGCTAGACGAAGCTAGCCTGATGAGTGATAACGATTTTCTAGCCTATGTCATTTAGACTTCCTGCGATAGACTTACAAACGTAACCGGACTGATGATTTTTATAGCATAATATGTTTACCTGTGGGAGGGATGCATGGGTACCACCATCTTACTTATTTCTCCCCGGAAAACAGCTTTGCTGTGTTTCGGAGAGAAGGACAAGACAGGCAGTGTAATTACTGGCACCGAGACTTAACATCTTATGTCTCAGGATAGGCAACACATAAATGAGTAGCCTGGGCTAGTTCAAGGTAAACTAGTTTATTTTCATGGGTGACGTCGACCACTTACCATCAGGTGGCACCTCTGCCAGTTTGCCTATCCAAGTAACATAAAAAAGGCTTAGTTCGCGTTAGATTTTCAGACGTAGCCAGACTGCTCATGATTGTGATATAGGCTATGTCAATTTTTTATAGAGGAGGGGTTCACCTGGTGGTAGGTGATGCTACACCAATAGACACCCGCTACACCATAAGCAGTACATTGCCTTTTAAATATGAGTGCTCTTTTCTTGAAGGTCCCTAAGTCCTATCGGTTCGGAAATACTGTAGGTGGCAGCTGGTTCCATATATAGTGATCGTGAGACTCAAGAAATGCCTTAAACATGTAGTGTATTTTTGGACATTCACTCAGGCTTCGTCCGCGTTAGACAGACGTAGCCAGACGGACGACCATTGTATAGCATTTTTTTTTCTTTAACGCCGGGTTGCTCTGAGGCATCCCGCCTGGGGAGTAAGTCTCCCAAGGCGGGTATGTGAGACTCGCTGTGCCCGAAAGATGGTAAGTTGACGCAGCTCTACCCACTAAAACCTGGCGAGTGCCACCAGTGCCGCCTTTGGTGAGACGCCCCGGATCTGTTAAGCTAACAGGGCACCACGATGGCTAGTCAGTCCCACAACGGACCGACGCCACATCTACAGAGGGGTTGTCCCGTCCCCCTTCCACCCCTTCTAACGTCTGGGCAGTACAATGGAGTGAGGTTCCCATCCTCGCCCCTTGCCACCTGTTATTTTGTCCCATCTTCTTGTAAGAAGGGTACAGAGAGCCCCCTCGGCTCAATTAGCTTCGTACAAACGCTGGGCTCACCCTAGGCTACTGAGCCCCACCGCCACGTCAAGGCCTGAACCATGGTGGGGAACCATTTTATAGCCCCTGTCCCTCAGGCATTTTCCACGTTAGATTTACAGATATGCCCGGAATAATGATTATTAATTGATAGCCATAATGCTGCGTTATCACCGAGTGATAACGCAGCATTATGTCGGTAATTATTTTTTCAAATCCGATAAGTAGGTTTGAAGATTACCCCCTTCCTTCGTCCAAACACACAAACCTTACCTCTTAATTATATTCTAGTATAGGTTAGGGAACATAGGCCTCCCTCAATGAACGCCAAGACGGCCGATCCCTTGCCACCCGCATCCAACACGGACCGGAGGGAGGCCTATGTTCAGCAGTGGATAGAGGATGAGATGAGATGAGGAGAGGATGATAATGATGATGATAATGATGATGATGATGATGATAGGCTAGGGATCGGCCGTCTTGGTGTTCACTGAAGAAGGCCTATGTTCAGCAGTGGACGGATAGACGCTGATGATGTTGATGATTATAGGTTAGATTTTTTTTAATCAGATGATTTATTTCCGCCTACATTAAAACTTTACTTCTTTATATACAAGGTTGATAAAAGCGAGAGGCATTAAATTAAACCACGTATACTATGTACCATTTTCAGGCTACACACCAAAACTTAGACCAATAGGATCAATAGTTTAGTCACAGGATATTTTTAAAGTTTTAAAGCCACTCCGCTTTATTCGACCCGGTGAGACGCAACGTGCTGTGCGTCGCACTGCCTTTTATATTCGAAGGTCAGTGGACATTTTACAAATGATGTTTACGCTTTACTTTGGCTATTCTCGTATTTAAGTTCTTTGAAAAAGTTTTATTTATTTATCTCATAAACTGTTTTTTATAGTTTCAGATTAACTCAAATTGAAGGTTATATCGGTTTAAATAGGAATAGCATAGCTAAAGAAAGCGGAAGATGGAGTTTTTCAATACCGTGTATTTAACGGTGTTTTTCTTTTGCGCCGGGAAATGCACTTAGGCATCCCGCGGGTGAGGGGAGACTCTCCAGGCGGGTGGAACTAGCTGCGCCCGAAATATAATAATAATAATATCTATGGACGCTTTTTACACCACGTCAATCTGGTCCCGTGGTAAGTTCTTGAAGAACTTGTGTTACGGGTACCAGACAACGGAAATATATTTAATACTTTTATACAATACATATATTTAAGATTTTTATTATATAATACACTTATTTAATACACATCCATGACCCAAGAACACAGAAAACTTTTTGTTCCCGGGTGGGATTCGAACCCGCAACCTCCGGCTTGAGCGCCAACGCGCTAACCATTGAGCCACAGTGGTCGTCAAATATGGTAGTGTTATATGTATAGTGGTCAAAGGTGACTCAGCTCTACCCACTAAAACCCGGCGAGTGCCACTAATGCCGCTTTGGTGAGGTGCCCCGGAGCTGTTGAGCAACCTCCCAACGTAGGGACAATGTCATAGAGTGAGGTTTCCATCCTTGTATTCCCTACTCTTTTGTCCCCTCTTCTTATAAGTGCTGAGGATTACAAAGATCCCATATTCAAGTTTTTAATCAAATTTACCTTTGGGTATTGAGATACTCAAAGTATTTGAAGGAATACTTGATTCTGATTATGATATTCTTAGATCGACTCTATAATATTCTTAGTTCGGCTCTATAATCTTCTTATTTCGATTCCTAATATTTTTAGCTAGACTATATAATATTCTTTCGGATCTATAATCTTCTTAGTTGGACTCTATAATATTCTTAGCTCGACAGTATAATATTCTTAGTTGGACTATATAATATTCTAAGCTCGACTGTATAATATTCTTCCTCCGAATTTATATTATTCTTAGTAACACTCGCACTTGTCCGTTTCTAAGTCTGTGTGGTCCCTTACGTTTATACGTTTCTGATGACCCATTGTCTCCGCATTTGTCCGTCCGTCTGTCGTAATGTTACTAATGTGCCGGTTAGTCTATGTTAGGGCACCGTTCGATCGTGAAGATGTGTCTGTTATGATACTATATTGTAATGATATGATGGAATTGTTATCAATGTTTATTATAATCATTATTATCAAACTTTTCCAGTCCACTTCACTCGCACAATAAAATACCTTTTTTTAATAATCAACTTCAAGAACTGTATAGGCATTTGAACACTATGGTCACAAAAAATCGTCTTATTTCAATTAATTACGTGAAGCTATTATAGCATATTATGGACGAAGATAGTAGAATATGTGATCTTCACAGGATTTAAATAAGTTTTATAATTATTTTTACTAACAAACATACAATAACCTAGCCCCGTGATAATTTCGTAAAAACTTGTTTTTTATGTTAGTTGGCTAGGCAAACTGGCAAACGTACCACCTGATGGTAAGTGGTCGACGTCGCCCATGAACATAAACTAGTATACCTGGAACGAGCCCAGGCAACTCATTTATGTGTTGCCTATCCTGAGACAGAAGATGTTAAGTCTCGGTGCCAGTAATTACACTGCCTGTGTTGCCCTTCTCTCCGAAACACAGCAAAGCTGTTTCGCGGACGTAATAAAATAGGACGTAGAACAATGAAGTGATTACATATTATAATTTATAAAGTTTTCTTATAGTTTTGTAATAAATAATAATATTATGTTGTGACGACTCACACACGGCCATCTGATCCCAAACTAGGCAGAGCCTGTTCTTATGGTAACCAGACAACGGATATATATATACTTATATATTTATAAATACATACATATATCTACATATACTAATATTATAAAGCTGAAGAGTTTGTTTGTTTGTTTGAACGCGCTAATCTCAGGAACTACTGGTCCGATTTGAAAAATTCTTTCAGTGTTAGACAGCTTATTTATAGAGGAAGGCTATAGGCTATAAAACATCACGCTGTGACTTATAGGAGTTGAGTAACGCTGGCGAAGCTGCAGGCAACAGCTAGTTATAGATAAATTACACCCAGACACAGACATATTTTGTCCTGGGTGGGAATCGAACCCACGACCATTCTGGTTTAGCAGTCAGGGCCAGTAATCACTAGACC
Organism: Helleia helle; assembly: GCA_963853865.1. Taxonomy (NCBI): domain Eukaryota; kingdom Metazoa; phylum Arthropoda; class Insecta; order Lepidoptera; family Lycaenidae; genus Helleia; species Helleia helle. The sequence continues at coordinate 8,572,789 of OY971436.1, forward strand.
AATAGGCCAGTACAACAATGAATGTTACAACTTACATTAAAAGTATGTTGTCGTATACTTATATCATTTGTCCTGGCGTTTATTAGAGTCTTAGCAGTGGAGTAAATTACGACCTCTGTGGCTCAATGGTAATGTGGCGCGTTGGCGCTCAAGCCGGGTTCGAATCCCGCCAGGGAACAAAAATATTTTCTGTGTTCCTGGGTCATGGATGTGTATTAAATAGGTATGTATATTATATAATAAAAATCATAAATATATGTATAGTATAAAAGTATTAAATATATTTCCGTTGTCTGGTGCTCGTAACACAAGTTCTTCAAGAACTTACCACGGGACCAGATTGACGTGGTGTAAAAGCGTCCATAGATATTATTATTATATGAATATTTGGGATTATTAATATTTAATTAACAACTAAAAGAAGACTTTCAAAACGAGTCTTGGATTACGTGTCATGAAATTATCTACCGATTTTTATAAAGATTGAAATTAGATAAAAATTTCTTTCGTGATTAAAATTCAAGTTCTCTTAGATTCCAATTTATAGTAAACTAGCAGACCCGGCCACTCATTGCAGTGGTTAAGGTATATAAAGTATGTAAGGTATTCGGGATTCGAACCCGCAACCTCCGGCTTGAGCGTCAATGCGCTTACCATTGATCTACATAGGTCGTCAATTAGTAATGAAGGTCTAATACGTCATCTTTCTGTCTAAATGAGTTTTGGATTTGACATCATCTTGAGAATTTGACAGTAACAAAATATAAACATTTAATTTGCAATAACAAATATTGAAATCAATAATTGAGATAAAAACTACCCTATCTGCCAAGTTGGACCAAATTACAAATGCTTACAAAATTTGATAAAGATGGGTTCAGTAGTTTCAGAGTTTATCGCGAACATACATCGTGACACGAAATTTTTTAAAGATATATAAAACATAATATAAATATATAAATTTCCTGTCCCGTTGTTTGTCTGTGATGAACTTTGAAACCACATAATCATAACCATAACGATGTCTGCCCATTCTCCAGGAATAAAATATTTACCTGTATCCCTGGTTACGTCAAAGAGCTTCGCATGGAGATACCGATTTGGGGGCATTCCCTTGGCTAGGAATAAGCTCCCTCGATCCGCTGACGTCAGCAAACACACGTTGACCAGGATCTGCAATAGGAAATGTCATCACTACCTCATCACCACTCTACCATTATATGTAAAACTATCACCATCTCATTTTTGATGTTAGTTAGATAGGCAAACTGGCAAACGTGCCACCTGAACATAAACTAGTTTACCTGGAACGAGCCCAGGCAACTCATTTATGTGTTGCCTATCCTGAGACATAAGATGTTAAGTCTCGGTGCCAGTAATTACACGGCCTGTCCTGCCCTTCTCTCCGAAACACAGCAAAGCTGTCATATCATATCATAGCATTTTTTTTAATACGCTTTCTTGTATTCAAAGTGATAAAGCTAATAAGAATTTGTATATTCTCCACGAAATTGGAGAAAGAGGTTGTTAGGCTATAGTTCACCTGTACGCTGGTCCAATGCACGGTGAACCTTACAAGTTTACCTCAAGGCTTTCAATCTCATCAGGCATGATATTTCCTCACGATGTTTTTCTTCACCGGTGAGAGATATTATCATGTTCAGCTGGTGCACGTTCATAAAGAACTAATTTAGATGCAACGGTCAGGATTGAATACCGACCTCTCAAAGATGGTATGGTGGACGCAGCTCTACCTACTAAAACCCAGTGAGTGCCACCAATGCCACCTTTGGTGAGGTACCCCGGATCTGTTGAGCAAATAGGGCACCTGGACGGCTAGTCAGTCCCTCAAGGGACCGACGCCACCTCTACAGAGGGATAGTCCCGCACCACAGATCAACCCCTCCCAACGTTCGGACAGTCTAATAGTGTGAGGTTCCCATCCTACCCCTCCTACCCTTTTCTCCCTTCTTATAAGAGTGGTACGAAAAGCAGCCCCCGTCGGTTCGAAAGTACTGTTGTTGATGATGAAAACAAATCAGTTTGAATAAAACAGCTTTCATTAGATTTCATTAGAATATATGAATATTCATGTACGGCTAATTAGCTTCGGGGCGCACGCAAACATGTGGTAATTAGTGGCATCAGGTTGATGATGATGGCAATTAGGGCGCTCGTTAGTTGTGCTGATTGTTGTTAGTTGTGAGAAAAAGGTTAAAGGGCCGTGCATTTTCATAACTACTCATTTACCTATCCTACCCATACTATATATATACAAACTTTGCGTTTACCACGTCATTATAGTTACTTTTGGAGTCGATGTCGTATTTGTTGCTGTACATTACCTACCTACCTTGGCTGACACCGACTCCAAAAGTAACTATAATGACGTGGTAAACGCGAAGTTTGTACATTAGTAGAAGATTAGGCTGATTATAAGTTGTAAGCACAAAAATTCAAGAAACACAGTTATTTTATTACTATTTAGTATTGTATTTTTGAAGTCGGTTTTAATTTTTTGTTAAAAAAATTATTTCTTAATTTTTAGTGATTCCAAAATTTGTCGTCTTGGCGTTCATTGAAGGAGGTCTATATTCAGCAGTGGACGGATACAGGATGATGATGATGATGATAACGATGATTACGATGACTGCGACATACTATGGTGTGCTGCCAAAGCATCCTATACAATTGTTAACATCGACAAGTAATAAAAGGAGCACAATATCGTCGAAGTAAAGAAAACCAACCAAATATGCATTATCGGGAACAAAAAATTATATGGGACCAAATTGGAAACATCAGCTTTAAAAAAAACTGACGAATTGAGAACCTCCTCCTTTTTGAAGCCGGTTAAAAAGAGGCAATGTTTGCTTGCGAGTAGCGAGGTTTGGCCGTCTTGGCCTTCATTGAAGGAGATGATGATGATGATAGTTTGTAAGTTTGGATAAGGAGGAAAATTCTTTTACCTATATAAAAATCAATGTTCCGGACACGACTGTTAATCTTATTCAGCACTTTCAGCGGGAAAAGCTGCAGGCAAAAGCTTTCAATATAATAAAGCTATGGTTTTTTTAAACGGGTTTATGTAAAAAAAACTATTTTGCTATTATTGCTATGTTTGACAGCCTCGTTAGTATTGTCAAGAAATGTATTTATTTTAGAGATATTTTTTTTATGTTCTAGATAATGAAATCGGAAATTAAAAGCATTTAAAACGATTAAGTTTTAATCTTAATAAATTACATTTGTGAATCCACACTTTCAAAGAGAGGAGATTATAAACATATATTTTTGTATGATAATTAAAACCTGGTAGAGCATTAATAATGTTTTTTTAATTGATATCCGAATGTAATGGTTTTTTAATTACCTGCGTTAACATTTTGGTCCAAAAAATTTAAAAAAATTTGGGGTGCCACCCTTAACACTTGGGAATAAAAAATGGTTATAATCCACGGTATGAGACTATCATACCTACTGAATATACATATAAAATTTAATCAAAATCAGTCAAGCTGTTTCAAAGGCGTATAAAAACTGTGTGAGTTTTAGTAAGAGGAGTAGAATTGTGAATCTAAACCACTCTGGAATCCACTTGAGGTAGTGCCATGCTTTGCAGCCGAACCGGCACGACCGGGGCGGTACCTCTCGCTCACATAACCGGTGGGAGGGAAGCGCTGTGCCGCGCTCCCGGCTGCATGGGTACCACCATCTTGCTTGTTTCTCTCGTGAAACAGCTTTGCTGTGTTTCGGAGAGAAGGGCAAGACAGGCAGTGTAATTAACATGTAAATCAAAACAAATTTTTTATATATTAGATCAATTTGTATTTTTCCCCACCGTAAAACGATTTTGTTAACGTTATTTCTATCATTGTGTGTTAAAAAATACCACATTAATATGCTTGTTAATTTAAAATTTTATTTCGTTAAATATGATTTATTAATTTACAGAAGACTATGTCAGTCTGTGAATGAAATAATTATATTCTGTCACATGAAAACAGAAGAGTTATAAAAGGCTCGTTGAGGTTACTCTATCATCATCATCATCATCAGCCTCTATACTCTATAGACACGAAAATATGTCCTTCGTAGCTCGAGATCTCCTTGCCGAATTTTATCGTTTTTTATGTTAATTGGCAAAGTAACAAAGATAACCACCTGATAGTAAGTGGTCGGCGTCTACGATTGCCTACTACGGCGTATTTCGGAGAAAAGGACAGTCAATGTAATAACTGTAAAGGAAACATTCGACATTATGTCTCAGAATAACCAACTGGTAAAAGTAAGCTGGGCCCATGTAACGTTAAACTATCGCTGGCGCGGATCACCATCACCATCATCACCACCACCATCATCACCATCATCATCATCATCATCACCAACATCATCATCATCATCACCACCGCCATCATCATCATCATCAGCCTCTATCCATCCACTGCTGAACGTACACCTCCTTCAATGAACGCCAAAACTGCCGGTCCCTTGCCACTCGCATCCAACACGGATCGGCCACCGCACAGACATCGTCTTCCCACCTGGGTAGCGGGTAGAATATATCCATAGATATGATTGGTACCTCACCTTATGACAAAGAACATCAATATCCAGCTCATTGGCCACATCCTTGATGAGGTCCATGAACAGGTCCGCTTCATCCAGCTGCCTCTGCGCCGAGCTGCTGGGAGAGCGGGACCTCTGCAACAATGATAGTAACTCTTGTTAACGTGAAATAGTAATTATTTTAAAACTAGATATTCCTGCAGTTTTTTTTCAATAATCATCATTATCAACCGTTTTCCGTCGACTGCTGAGCTTAGGCCTCTTTCAATGAACTTTAAGAATACCTGACAGTCGTCTCATCATAGTTGGAGGTTCCCCACCATGGTTCAGGCCTTGGCGTGGCTTAGTTGCTTAGGGAGATCTCAGCACCTTGGGCGAAGCTAATTGAGCCGAGGGGGCTCTTTGTACCCCGTAGAGGGGACAAAAGGGCAGGGGGCAAGGCGTGAGGATGGGAACCTCATCCCATTATACTGTCTCGACGTTAGGAGGGGTTATTCTGTGGTGAGGGGCAACCCCTCTGTGGAGGTGGCGTCGGTCCCTAGCGGGACTGACTAGCCGTCGAGGTGTCCTGTTTGTTTATTAGATCCGGGGCACCTCACCAAAGGCATTGGTGGCACTCGCCGTGTTTTAGTGGGTAGAGCTGCGTCCACTTACCACCTTTCGGGCGCAGCTTGTCCCACATACCCGCGTGGGGAGACCCACTCCCCGCAGGTTGCCTCAGATTGCGCCCCGTGCAGTTCCCGGCATTAAAGAAGAAAAAAATAGTTGAAGGTTCAAAACGTTTCACTTAAATGGCTACTAATAACGAAGGACCTTAAATATAACTCACTAGTTGATACTCGCGACTTCAACTTCACAGGATTAGATTTTGGACAATTCACACAATACTTTTATAAATAATGGTCTTTGTGTTATTACCATGTATTGGCTATATTATTGTAAGATTTACGTTTATGTATGTAGTTTTTGCGTGAAAGAGTAACATACGTTCATACAAACTTTTACGTTTATATTAGTAGGGTTACAATGAGTCTTTACAGTCTGTTCTCTAGTGACCATGGCTGCTTTCAATCCTAAACGTCAGGTATGTAGAAAAGTTAATAAAGTAATAAAAAAAAATAAAAATTATAAGAGGTAATGCCTCTACTCACAAACTGCACGAAACTACCTCCTTTCGTGCGGTTTGTGAGTTTCCGTTGGCCTATTGGGGGTTATAGGGAAAAGGAGGGCAACGCATCTGCATAACTTTTAGTTGTGCGGAAGTCTATGGGTGTCGGTAGTCACCATAAAAGTCTCCGACTGCTCGGTTGCCTTCTTGTGACTTAAAAAAAACCGCAATATTATCAGTAAAAAATGCTTCACTGTGAAGAGATTCGCGTAAACAAATTGCTGATGACCTGGAAACGGCTGAACTGATTTTGATAAAGCATGTCTAAACATTATAGCCATAAAACCGCTAGAACACGCTAGAAATTTTTTGTTTAAAATTCCCATATTCGTAAACATAATGCTGATTGTGTTTTATTCTATTTACATCAATTTATTCATTTAAGCTGCTCAGAAGCGCTATAGCAAACCTTATTGGATTACATTTTGTTGACTAACTATAACGCCACGGTCGACGAAAGGGGGTGTGTAGGAGGCGCTACTTAATGCGCCTCCAGTAGCGGCCCTGTGCTCGTGTTGACGGGACAACCCCTCTGTGGAGGTGGCGTCGGTCCCTTGAGGGACTGACTAGTCGTCGAGGTGCCCTGTTTGCTCAACAGATCCGTGGCACTTCACCAAAGGCGGCGTTGGTGGCACTCGCAGGGTTTTAGTGGCCGCGTTCACATACCCGCCTGGGCAGAACGACTCCCCCGCGGGATGTCTCAGAACATTTCCCGGCGTAAAAGAAAAAAACGTTGTGAACCTGTGCCCAGTATGGCACGATGTCGCGCGGACTGCTTAGTCGTACCGGGCAGCCCCCCCTCACGAGGACTAGTCTGGCCTTTCGCCGGGGCCAGCATGTTGCTGAGATGCTCCTGTTGCCTGCATATTTCGCAATTGCCAAATAATTAATCCATATTATTTTGTACAGACCTACTGTTGGACAAAGGCTCTAAAATCTACCTTTTTTAATCTATCTTTTTTTTACCACACCTTTTTATTAACTTCTTTTTTGACGTATTTCAAGTGTACAAGTTGTTACCTACGAAATAAAGGTATTTTGATTTGATTTGATCAGGAAACGCCAAAATTACCGATACCTACGTGTATCCCACTAGGCCCAGCCTCTCCAGGAAGATTTTCTCATCCCATCCCATCTCTTGTGAGCGACGACGGTCTAGTGGGTATGAGCTCGGCTTTTTGAGTGAGAGGTCCAGGTTCTATCCTGACCGGTGCCATATAATGAGTTTTTCTCTCCGTGCACTTGAACATGAGACCATCGCTTGCTCGCTGGAGAAAAACATCGTGAGGAAACCTGCATGCCTGATGAGATTAAAAGTCTTTGAAGGTGCTTGAAGTTCACCAACCCATTGGGCCAGCGCATCGGTGAACTATGGCCCAATAGCCTCGTCACCTGATTTTCCCCGAGCCCCGAGTCACATCCCGATACATTACGAATTAATACAGGTATAGTTTGGCTTTGAAGTTAAAACCGTAATATTTGCAAACTCAAAGACAACGCGATATAACCCTTTTATTAAACCCGTTCATCCGTTAAAGCCAAAGGTTAGGTGCTCTTTGCTGATAAAAGTGCTATTAGTGGAAGAAACCTTTTACCTCCACTAAATACTCCATTCGTACCGCATCATCATCATCGTCATCGCACGACATTTGATAGAGACTATAGTAGTAGTTTTTTTATATATCATAGGAGGGCAAATCCAAAAATTATGCAGATGCGTTGCCCGCCTTCCCCCCCCAATGGGCCACTGGAAACTCACAAACCGCACGAAACGCGACAGCACAGCTGTCACTTGACGCCGGTGTTAAGTGAGCGAGAGGTACCACCCCGGTCGTGCCGGCCCAATCCGGGTGCAAATCAGCATGGCACTACCTCTTACTTAATTCTTGAGATTGGCGCATTCGACCAAACAAAATGTTCAGATTTGTATTATGAACATCTTTTCACACAAACTCTGCTAAGTCAGTATGATACTAGAGACTAAAATATTGTACAAGATACACTGAGACAGTCATTCAGTTTCCTTCTCCATCAGACAGCCTTCAATTCCATCCCCAGACCCCATATTCCCACCACCCAGGAGAATGTTTCCCCCTCGATATTGACAAAATTAGATTATTTCCCGATGATTGAATTGTCCCGATTCTGTGACCGTGACACGGTTTCTTTATTATTTCAAAACGAATATAATGTTAATTTAAATTTACGGCTTGTTTTAGAAAAAGTCGCTTATAATTTACACTTGGTCGCTTAAAAATCACTTTAAGATGGTTTAAAATAACACTGTCGCTAAAAATGCTTATATTCGCTTAAAATCATAATAAAATAAAATAAAAATGTGCTCAATTATGCTTAGAAATTACTGAAATTTACTTTATAAAGTATTATTATTATATTTTAATTAATATTATATTTTTAATATTATAGGAGGGCAAACTATGAGTCGAAGCTTTAGACTACCGACGCCATACACATACACAACCAGAGGTTTTGCAGATGTGTTGCCTTCCTTGTCCCTATCCCCCCAATGGGCCACCGGAAACTCATAAGCCGCACGGAATGCGACAGCATAGCTGTCACTTGAAGCCGGTATTATGTGAGCGAGAGGTACCACCCCGGTCCACTATGGAAAATGGTAGAACAACCGCATATCAAAAATCGTTTTTACTAATGTTGTTATTGACGAACTTTTAAAAGTTTATTAAATAGTATAAGAGTGGAACTTTAATATAATGTATTAAGTTTGCATGATTTTCATTTGGAACATGTTTTTTTTAATTCCGCAAAGTAAGTATGTTAAAGAATGTCTATTTCAGATCTGTTCGCTTCAATTTTTTAAATGAATTTCTTTCAAAAATTTGTGGGAATAGTTATAAAGTGTAATACATTTTTAGAAAGCCCATGGTATGTAGATTTTAACGCAAATATAAAATAGTAGGTTTTATGATTATATTTATATTTTAAAAAGATTAACAGTAAGTGAGGGGAAAAAAGACAGTTTTTTAACTTCGTCGAGACTTTTGACAGTTGCCGACGTCTCCCGGTTCTTTACATTTGATTCTGTTTTGTAGTGTAGATATTCAAGAATAACATTTATTAAAATCAGCTGCGGATACGTGCGGTTTCGGAAGCTATCGCTAAAAGTATGATGCTAGTAAGGAAACAGAAAATCTTTATCTATTGTGGTTTCTAATGTTAAACTGTTTAATTGATTAGTTTGCAGTTATTTATTGATAACAGGGCGGTTTATCTTCATTTTGCACTCATTTCTTGGTATAATTTTAATCAAAAAAATGCACACTATCCTTAATTACTAAATAATATATAAAGGGTGGTTTCCTTAAATATAGCTATTACAAATTCGTAATAAAACTAAACAGACGTTTGACTGTTACATATAATCGGTGAATTTCAAAATGACTTCTATTTTCAAGTGTTCTAAGCGTGAATTATTACATTCATACATCGAAGGAGGAAAAACATTTGAAGCTCTATCAAAAAGTTTTAAAATAAAATTGTCATGTTCCCGAAGACAAGATGTGTTTTATTATCAGTGATATTCAAAGTAATCTTATTCTTCCCTTTAATAGACAATGGGCAGAAGCATCGAGGAAAAAGGAAATTTATAAAAAGGTCATTTTTTAAAAAGAACCGCAATTGGTTGGATTCAGAATATTTGGTAACTTTACCGAACTCGGAAGAAGTAACACCTGACTTCACGCCATCTACTTCTTCTGGGAAACACTGAAGACCCTGTGCCTCTTAAAGGGACTCGCCAGAATGAGCTAAAAAAATACAGTGCTTCTTGGTGAAGCATGAAAAGAAAACTAGTACAAAAACGTTTTCGTGAAGCGCTAGGATTAATGATTGACAAATATATTGCCATATTTCGTTCACAAAATAATAATTCATGGTGAAAGTATCCTTAAAAATTTTGCTGTCATTCCTATTGGCTAACTTTCAGAGGATGCGCAAGAATCCCGTAATAAGGACGAAGAAGGAAAATTTCGCCTACATCATGCCAGGAAGTGCTCTCGATCAGCTACAAATAAAGACTTATTTCATACTCTCTACACATCAGATCCGTACATTCTAGCTATAGAAAAACATATAGCATGAGTGTGAAGGCACTTGATGAAGATATCCTAGATCTTTTAAAAGTAAACGAACTCATTTTGGATCCCGAACTTCACCAAGTGTAATTAGGTAAGCATAATGTACACATTAATATACATATTTTTTCAAGTACTAAAATATAAATTTAACAAAAATTGTATTTTTGACGTTAAATATTTTATGAAATAAATATTAGTAATCATACCTTTTAATTACTTATTGATATAGGTATGAGCTTTATTAGTGTTGTTTTATAATAAACTAATAAAAAAATAACTTTTTATTAACTATATAAATAGTATTGTCGATAAGGAAATCAAATAAAGGCAATTTCTTTAAACTGGTTTTTATCATTTATTTATACATATATACTCTAATAAAAATAAAACATCTGAGCTTTATTTGAAGCCTCATTTAATAACGCATAGGGATGCGTGTGCAAAAATTGAGTCGTCTGTCTTGACAATTAAAAAAGTTATCGATTTTTTATATGAAACAGACCCCGATTTTCCATAGTGCGGTCGTGCCGACCCAAGTCGGCTGCATAGCAGTATGGCACTACCTCTTATCACTCAAAGTTGCCTAATAATGCCCAAAGTAGCTTAAAAATTAACGAAAGTTTACTTAAAAATGCTCAAAACAGTCTCAACGTCGATTAAAATAAAAAAAGATTACACGAATTCGCTTAAAAATTCCTCATTTAAAAAAAATACTACAACTTGCTTATATTGCTTATATCTATGTATGTGTGTTAGTTTTCGTAAAAATACATTTATTCATGATCGAGATAGAGACAAACTTTTGTATTATGCTAGAGAAATAGAACTACAGCATGCATTGTTATTTTAAAGACCTAGAGATGGCAACTGTGATTCATTAAAATTTACTTTCATCAAATATAAGAACATGTTTATCTAGGAAAGAAGTTTTTTTTCCCCCACCAGGCCTTGACGTGGCGGTGGGGCTCAGTAGCCTAGGGTGAGCCCAGCACCTTGGGCGAAGCCAATTGAGCCGATGGGGCTCTTCGTACCCCTCTTATAAGAATATGGGACAAAAGAGCAGGGGGCAAGGGGTGATGATGGGGACCTCACCCCATTGTACTGTCCCGACGTTGGGAGGGGTTTTTCTGTGGTGAGGGACAACCCCTCTGTGGAGGTGGCATCGGTCCCTTGCCGCACTGACTAGCCGTCGAGGTGCCCTGTTAGCTTAACATATCCGGGGAACCTCACCAAGGCGGCACTGGTGGCACTCGCCGGGTTTTAGTGGGTAGAGCTGCGTCCATTTACCATCTTCCGGGCGCAGCGAGTCCCACATACCCACCCCAGGTGGGTATGTGGGACTGTATCCCTGTATAGTATGACTGTATCCCCCACCTGGGGAGTGGGTCTCCCCAGGGAGACCCACTCCCCAGGTGGGATGCCTCAAAGCATTTCCCGGCGTTAAAGAAAAAAAAAATACGGAAAGAAGTTTTTCATAGCAATACAAAGACGACCTCTGTAGCTCAGTGGTTAGCGCGGTGGCGCTCAAGCCGGAGGTATCGGGTTCGAATCCCGTCAGAGAACATATAAATATATGTATAGCATAAAAGTGTTTAATATATTTCCTTTGTCTGTTATCCGTAACACAAGTTCTTCGAGAAATTACCACGGGACCAAATTGACGTGGTTTAAAGCGTGCATAGATATTATTATTAATAAAAAAAGAGTATGCTTTACTTGATTGTATGATTTTAAAAACTCTTTCACCAATCGAAGGCTACATCATCAGCGTACCCATATTCCAACGGAACCACGGGCTTCTGCTAGTCATTTAGCCTTTCGTAAATAGGTGAACCACACTCAGAACTCTCTTTACACACAGTCGGTTAAAATCCCTTAGAACATGTTAGATGAAAGTTTTCAACTTAATTATAAATACAACATAAGAGACGTTTACGGTCCTCAGTTTACGAACTAACAAACTAACATACAAACAATGTAAGTTGTTTAAAGTTGCTAACTGTTAACTCAATTGCTATGAAAGACGGCCTTGACTTGATTAAGGTTTATTAAATACTAGCTGTTGCCCGCAGCTTCGTCCCCGTTAACTTAGATTTACAGCCGTATGCGGATTGATGATGTTTTTTTTAACCGACTTAAAAAAAAGAGGAGGTTCTCAATTCGTCTGTATGTCTTTTTTTTTTGTATGTCTGTGACACGATTACTCGGCCGTGTGTGCATGGATTTCGATGGTTATTTTTTTGTTTGTAAGCTAGTGTTTCCAATTTGGTCCCATATTAATTTTATTAAGATCTGACAAGCCGTTTTTTAGTTATGCCCAATAATGCCTATTTGGTTGGTTTCGTTTACCTTGATGATATGATCATTTTATTACGTGTCGATGTAACAATTGTATAGGATGCTTTGGTAGCACACCATAGTATGTCGCGGTCATCGTAATCATCATCATCATCACCATCACCACCATCATTATCATCATCATCTTTTATCCGTCCACTGCTGAACATGCCTCCTTCAATGAACGCCAAGACGACGAATTTAGGAATCACTAAAAATTAAGAAATAAAAACATTTTACAAAAAATTAAAACCGACTTCAAAAATACTAAACTAAAAAGTAATAAAATAAAAGTTTCTTTAATTTTTGTGCTCAGCCTAAGTTACTCCTTATAACATGAGCTATCTGTCAGTGAAATTCTTGTCAAAATCGGCCCCGCCGTTTCAGAGATTAGCCGCAACAAACAGAGAGACAAAAATTGTAAAAAATGCTATTTTGGTATACCATATGCATTTAGTACAAAGCGGTTATTTTAATACACACAAACAGGCACTCCAATTTTATTTATCTGTATAGATAATTTTATTTGCTTTACAACCGACAGAGGACTGATCAAGTTTGACGAATTTGATACCAGTGGGTTCAAATCATTGCAATATTGTATCCCTATTTTATTGGGGAGGGAAATTGGACAATATTTCCTACACCTCCTCGGGACGCTGGGAAATGCTCTGAGGCATCCCGTGGGGGAGTGAGTCTCACCTGGTGTGTATGTGAGACTCGCTGCGCCCGAAATCTGGTAAGTGGACGCAGCTCTATCCACTAAAACCCGGCGAATGCAACCAATGTCGCCTTTGGTGAGGTGCCCCGGATCTGTTGAGCAAAACAGGGCACCTCGACGATTAGTCAGTCGCTCGAGGACTGACGCCCCCTCCACTGAGGGGTTGTCCCGCACCAAAGAACAACCCCTCCCAACGACGGGACAGTACAATGTGGTGAGTGTCCCATCCTCGCCCCTCGCTCCCTGCTCTTTTGTACCCTCTTCTTATGAGAGGGGTACAAAGAGCCCCCTCGGCTCAATTAGCTACTCCCAAGGTGCAGCGGCTCACCCTACGCTACTGAGCCCCACCGCCACCAAGGCCAGAACCATGATGGGAATAAATGAGTTGCCTGGGCTAGTTCTAGGTAAACTAGTTTATGTTCATGGTTGACGTCGACTTACCTACCATTTGGTGGCACGTCTAAGGCCCCGGCGAAGGCCCAGACTACTCCTCGTAGGGGGGGGGGGGTCTGCCCGGCTGCTACTAAGCAGTCCCCACGACGTCGTGCCATACAGACCCAGGTTCCCATCCTGGGCCCAACACGAACACAGGGGCGTTACTGGAGGCGGATTAAATAGCGCCTCCTACGCACCCCCGTTCGTTGCCTGCGGGAGGAGGCCTCGTCGGCGGCCTCCTCTCTCACCCGCTCGTCGGCTTCCTTCTGGGACATTACTGCCTCGCAGAAGGAGACCATCGCCGTCCAGGACTCGTCGTCACCAAGCATCGCGGTGATGACACTCGGCAGAGACAAGTCCCCTCCGATGACCGATGTCAGATCATGACGCAGCGCCGCCCATCTCGGGTACACCTCGAGGGTGTGCTGGGCCGAGTCCACCGCCGCGCCACAATCGTGACACACTGTCAACGGCTCCCTGCGGGCCGTCCGGCACAGGTATTCACCAAAGCAACCATGCCCGGTGAGCACCTGTGTCAGAGACGGAAGGTGAGGGGTTTGCGCTTACGGCGCATCCACCGCTCAAGGATCGGACGCAGAGCAGCCGTCAGGTTTTTGCCATACGGCTGCCGCGCCAGGTCCTATCCAATTAACATAAAAAAATAACCCAGGATACTTATGTATGTGTTGTCTGTCCTGAGACAAAAGATGTTAAGTCTCGGTGCCAGTAATTACACTGCCTGTCTTGCCCTTCTCTCCGAAACACAGAAGTTGTTTCACGGGAGAAACAAGCAGGATGGTGGTACCCATGTAGCCGGGAGCGAGGTACCACCATCCTGCTTGTTTCTCCCGTGAAACAACTTCTGTGTTTCGGAGAGAAGGGCAAGACAGGCAGTGTAATTACTGGCACCGAGACTTAACATTTTATGTCTCAGGATAGGCAACACATAGATGAGTTGCCTGGGCTCGTTCCAGGTAAACTAGTTTATATTCATGGGCGACGTCGACCACTTACCATCAGGTGGCACGATTGCCAGTTTGCTTATCCAACTAACATAAAAAAAAGAATAAGTTTAATGGTATCTTTCACCTGTTTATTCTTAGGTGGTGGTGACCATTTATCATCAAGCCAAACAGCCAGTTTACCGGAATTTTTACTATAAGGAGTATATCATCATCATTTCAGCTTGCTACAGCTGAAATAAACGTCAAAAACAAAAAAAGTTCATTTTTAATGAACCGCGATAATTTGCAGAAAGTAATTACTGGAGCGGAAATAAAGTAAAGCAAATAAATTCCATTCCCGGGTGTATAAAAAATTTAATTTGTGCCCGTTGAAACTAGAAATTAAAAATTAACAGCGGGTTTTAAAATCATATTAGTCCCGCGGCGACAGTAATTCGTTTAAAGGTTGCAAGAGCTATTAGCTGGCTAATATTTTAATGAATTTAAAAGTGCTAAAACATCGTCATTATCATCACGCGGGTCTCGGCTCGACGGCGACGGCACCGTGCCGTTGCCGTGAAAGCAAAAATGTATGAAAACATATGGCTCGTTTTTCCACTCACCGGCGACGGCAAGGCGACGGCAACGGCACGGCGTTGCCTCCCAACGGTACCGTGCCGTTGCCGTAGTTAGCAAGCTTCCCACACAGTGCCGTCCCGGTAAAACTGCATTGTATATGAATTGTAGCCGTGTGCGTGTGTGAGTGCGCGGGGCGTGTAGAAGGACGCGGAGCGGTCAGCTGAGAGACGCGTAGTTAATATCATCTATATATCGCACCCCCCGGCGAATAAAGTCGTAATACGAAAAAGTAAATTGTTCAGGAAAAATAAAAAACTGATTTTTCGTAATAACTTAATAAGTATTAGCCGCATATAAGTAGTTGAGGTATACATTTAAAGGTTATTTTTTTGTAGCTACAATATTAAAAGATTATGATTCTAAATATAATACCATATCAGATATTTAATAAAATATAAATTACCGACATCGCTATCTTTTTTCGGTACCGCAATGTCATATTACGACTTTATTCGTCGTAATATCGAAATTAAATTCTTAACGTAAAAAAGTATTGCGGATTTATTAGTTGTGTTTTACATGCATGCGCGATTCAATAAGATCACATTACGGGTATATTCTCGGTACATTTGAAGTGACCACTTTTTGTATTTGCATATTACCTTCTTATTCTGGTAAATAACATTAGCTGTAAAATACTAATTTATTCTTCCCATTGTAGCAAATATTCCCCTACGAACATGAAAAGCAAAATTAATCGAGACATCGATGTAAATAATCATCATTATCAGCCTTTATCCGACCGCTGCTGAACATGGGCCCCCTTCAATAAACGCTAAGGCGGTCGATTCCTCAGACATTCGCCAGAGAACTAACGTTACCGAATACCAATATCACCCGAAGAATAAGCACGTTGTAATGGTAGTGTGCTGGTCACACACTCAGAAGAACAATCTGAATATCAATATGAGAGCAATATTCCATGTGTGGCCGGATCTGCGCCTTGTATAATTTTGGCAGAGGAAAGACATGAAATACTGCTTCGCCCTACTGAGCACATCGAGTTCCTTAGAGTCAAATTCAGCCTTTCCTTCCAAATGGCCACGAAATTTCACATTGCTCTACATGTCGACTCCAAGTATTCCAATACTGGCTGAGGTGATTAGGAAAGTGCCTTCAAATGGGAGGGTAACGACGGTAAATGCGCAAACTTATGTCTTTTTGGGGTTAAATTGGACTAGATTATTTAAGTCACCCCCATTCTGAGACTTTGGCTAACAGAGACTCGATTTCAGACACTAGTTTGTTCCGACACTCGTTGACTTGTTCCCGAGAGATATTAGAATGGCCTATGTATCTTCGGTGCTGTCGTATGAAGTGCATGTAGAAAAAACAAGGTAGGTAAACACATGTACCGTTGACAACGACTTTGATGTTCATACCTGCCAAAAAACTGGTGATCCATTTACATAATTTCTTGAAAAGCCCATAGAACGGTAGATTTGTTGTAAGTGCTTTACACCGTGCCTAACCAAAGGCTTTCGCTATGTCTAAACTAACCGCCATCGCTTCCCCTTGCTCTCAACTGCCTCCACCCATCGCTGTATTAAGAATATTAGAAGATCACCGGCTGAGCGATTCCGTTGAAAGCCATATTGGTGATCGCTAATCTGCTAGTGCTCCTCTGAATACCGCTGCTGGCGAAACTGGCAGTTAACATTGCATTTCATAATCTTTGAGAACAAGGCAGTTAAATCTATTGGTCTATGGTTGGACGGGTCTGAGTGGTCCCCTTTCTTAGGGATCAGATGCTAAAGCTGTCTTCCACGAGCGTGGAACGATGCCCAATGAATAAGAGTGCCGAAAGAAACGCGAAGGACGGTTTCAAACTAAGAATCACAAGTTCGTAGCACTAACAGATGCCCAACGAAAAGAAGGCTTTGCGCATTAAGCTCTGTCGGAAAATTATTTCTGGCATACGGGTTTAAAGTATCTCTCCGAGGGATCGTCGGTGGTATTTCTCTCGGGTGTGAAGTGTGGATGGAAACAACAAGAGAGTTGGAAGGTCAGCCTCATCCTTTGCGGTATGGGCCAATGAGTGAGGGCCCTTCATGTGCAGTGATGGTAACAATAGCTTACAAACATTCCCTTGAACAGACATTCGCCAAAGGAACGACCAAAATGCAAGAATTCTCGAAGGAAGTTAGACCAATTGCTTGTAAATTCTACTCACGTACTCCGCTTTTGCCTTAGTAAAACTTCTTATGAACGACCTGGAAGCATAGTTATACTTACTCATTTTTTAATTCGCTGGTATTTACACCCTGGGATATCGATGCATTGACCCAAGCTCGGTAAGTTTCCCACTTATGACGTGTAGCCATCTTGTAGGATCAACCAAGCCACGGCTGGGATTTGCTGACTGCAGAGCAAAAAAAAAAGTTCCATGGCTTGCAGCACCATCTCTGCATCCCATTCCAATCAGATGACCTATGGTGCCAAACGTGACTGTAGCCCGCAAAAAGAAGCCATGATGGGCATATAACTGGCACAGAAATCCGAACCAGACAGTGGCCTGACAAGCCAAGTGGAGCGTCCACACGGAATCCGTGCTACAAGTGTGGTTTCTGCGGACGTGTTCCTGTGTAGCCATTTACATTTACCGCTGTGAGACCTATATAGGCAGACGTGTGGATGGTCGTCGCTATCTATGCGCAACCAGAAAATGGAGAGGTTTCCATATCCAAGACTGCCAAGATGACGAAAGCAGACATCTTCTCTGACGTACGCGCAAACTCCAGCCCGCGGTACAAAAAGTGTTCTTATTTGTAACCTGTATAGAAGAGATAAGAATTATCTGCTAGATAGGATATCTGTGTCTCAGTCAAAAAGGGCAAGGTCGACTTCGCCGTCTGGAGGCAGTAGTTTACGGCGTTTAGATTTGTATAAAGCCCCCCAATGTTACATAAATCCACGGTCATAGTGATAGAGAACTTCTGCCGATTTCTCCGTTTACCTCGGACAGTTAATGTATTGAGCACATTTTGTTGTCATCCCGCCCCCTCCAAAATACGGGGGGCTGCCCAGGCTTTCAGTCTCAGGTACAGGTCCAGTCTGTCTGTGAGTGAGTCCAGAAGTCTGAGAGTGATTCTCCGGTGCTTGCGACCGGTATCCTCCTAGGGCAGTCTATGCGTAGTTGTGTGTCCGCTTCGATAAAAATATTATTTGCTTCCTTAATAGGTTATTACTGAAACAATATTTTACGAACAAAACGCTATAATATTATTTTACTGTTTGAGTGAGCTGTTCAATATTTTGTAATGTAGTATTACTGTAAATTCGACCAACACATTTCACTAGAATAAAGTCGTAATGGAGGTTGCTGTTTTGGTACACATAGAATGTATCAGTAAGGGCAGATTGCTGATTTTGTCCTTAATTTTTTTTTCCGTAGAATTAAGCAATATTTCCTTGTAACTTCTTTAATACTGCAACGAAAAATATGAAATAAATTACAGAGATGTATTATGGCAAAAATTTGGCCGTCCTGGTGTTCAGTGAGAGAGGCCTATCACCAGCCATGGGTGGATCAATTCTGCTACTGATATATATAATATCATCATTATCATGTAATGTAGTGGCATGAGATCGGCCGTCTTGGTGTTCAGTGAGAGAGGCCTATCACCAGCCATGGGTGGATCAATTCTGCTACTAATATATATAATATCTTCATTGTCATGTAATGTAGTGGCATGAGATCACCGTCTTGGTGTTCAGTGAGAGAGGCCTATGACCAGCCATGGGTGGATCAATTCTGCTACTGATATATATAATATCATCATTATCATGTAATGTAGTGGCATGAGATCGGCCGTCTTGGTATTCAGTGAGGGAGATCTATCAGCAGCCATGGGTGGATCAATTCTGATGCTGATTTATATAATATCATCATTATCATGTAATGTAGTGGCATGAGATCGGCCGTCTTGGTGTTCAGTGAGGGAGACCTATCACCAGCCATGGGTGGATCAATTCTGATGCTGATTTATATAATATCATCATTATCATGTAATGTCGTGGCATGAGATCGGCCGTCTTGGCGTTAATTAAGGGAGACCTATGTTTAGCTGTGGACGGATAGAGGCCGATGATGATACATGTCATCATTATCATCATCATCATGTATAAATTATAATAATATTATGATCTACGTGTCGTCTTGCTGAAGTCCGTGTCAGTACTGAACTACGAAAACGTGCGTAAACCGTCATCGACAACGGCACAGTGGAAAAACGAAGCCTCGGCAGCGGTGCCGGGCCGTGACCGTGTCACCGCCGTGCCGTGACCGTGCCGTGGCCGTGCCGGTGAGTGGAAAAACGCCCATTCCATGCATGGACTTAAAAAAACTTTGTCAAGCACGAGTCTGACTCACGTGCTGCGGGTTCCGAAAAGCGTGTTTGATATAACAAAAAAATTAACGGTTTTCAGATTTTTCCCTTTACCTATTATGTGAGACCTAGCTTCTTAGTAAATTTCATGATTCTATGTCAATGGGAAGTACGTACCCTATAAGTTTTGGTGCTACCGACAGACAGACGGCCAACGGAGACGGCCAAATCTTATAAAAGTTCCTTTTTGTCAATTTGAGAAACGGAACTCTAAAAAAGGATTTAATAAAATATAACCTACTTATTGTCTGTAATATGAGTTTACGGACGATAATTTTACGTGATAACGTCCTGATGCGTCGCAAGCCGAAAGCTTAGGCCGATCGTGCCTTTCTATCACTTGTTCCTCGCTCTCGCTTGCACGCTCGGTTCAGGCGGAACGTGACACTTTTTCGTGCATGCAGACGGTATTCATCAATTTATAAGATGTTATTACGTCAAAAGCTGAATGACCGAAAAAGCTCATAAAATAATATAACGTAACAAGTTACACCCAAAATTGTAGGTCGAAACGAAAAAAACCTCTTAAAAGAACCTATTAGTAGTGGAGTATGATATAGTATCGTCGATTATCACTTACCAACAGCTGAAATGAGTGTCCATTTGCCCCCTCTTATAAAAAATGGTACTTAATGAATTCTAGCGTCGCCTATGAACA
This sequence comes from Helleia helle, assembly GCA_963853865.1. NCBI lineage: Eukaryota > Metazoa > Arthropoda > Insecta > Lepidoptera > Lycaenidae > Helleia > Helleia helle. Next base: position 8,592,763 of record OY971436.1, read on the forward strand.
TAAAAAATACATACACCTAGGAACCATTCCCACGAGCCCAAAAGTGGTAATGTTGGATGCGAGGGATCAGCCGTCTTGGAGTTCATTAAAACATGTCAAGCTGTGGATGGATAAAAGGTAATAATAATAATACATTTGAAAAGGAAAGTTCCAGCTCAATTATAAGATCCGTCTTGAAGAAACTCGGAATGTTATTAAACTTAGTATTTTCCTATTGTTACCTGAGAGCTTTGAACCTTAAAGGTTATTCTTAACTACAAATGAGATATTTTTATTATACAAGAATGTTATGGATATGGTAATGTACAAAAGCAATTTCTGACAGTCTGTCGCATTTTATAAGAATAATAGCTGACCCGGCAAACGTTCTGCCATAAAAAATATTTGGTTATAGGGACATCCTAATGCCTTTTCCTATACCTAAATAACCAATACATAGAAAATTTCATCAAAATCCGTCGTGCTATTTCGAAGAAGTTTTAGACGTAGTGCCATGCTGCATTGCAGCTGAACTGGGCTGGCACGACCGGGTGGAATCTCTCGCTATATAACACCGGCGTCAAGTGACAGCTAAGCTGTCACGTTTCGTGCGGTTTGTGAGTTTCCGGTGGCCCATTGGGGGGATAAGGAAAAGGAGGGCAGCGCATCTGCAAAACCTCTGGTGGCGTAGAAGTGTATGGGCGTCGGTACCATAAGGCTCCGACTGCTTCTTTCCTTCTTCTTTTCTTCTTAAAGTTTATTTCTTATTTATTCGACAACCAACGGAATCGTTTTAGAATTTTTAATATTTCTGAAAACTTTGCGTACCGACAAAAAGAAATTTCTGAACGCACTTATAAATATTTGACTACCAAATGACACGGGACGAACATCAAATTTTTGACAGTTAAGAGCAGATCTTATCAAGATCTTATGGTAAAATTTCATTGTCAGTAAAAAGATATATAATTTTTTTTATAACTATCCTATCCTTCGCAATACCTTTGAGAATGTGTACAAAGTTTCATGGTGATTGGTTAAGTAGTTTCTACGTTAAAGCGTAACGAACAAACTCACATTCACGCTTATAATATTAGTAGTTAGTAAGGAAGCATGTCAAAGTGGTTGTTATAATTAGCGAGCGAGAGGATGTAGGTTTGAATCCTGGTTGGTTTGTATTACAAATAAAAATATGTGTCTTGTGTGTTTGTTAACAGTAACCAATTATTGGGGGAGGGGGGGGGGGGGATGGGAACCTCACCCCATTGCACTGTCCCGAGATTGGGAGGGGTTATTCTGTGGTGCAGGACAATCCCTCTGTGGAGGTGACGTCGGTCCCTTGGGAGACTGACTAGGTGCCCTGTTACTCAACAGATCCGGGGCACGTCACCAAAGGCGTCATTGGTGGCATTCGCCGGGTTTTAGTGGGTAGAGCTGCGTCATACCCGCCTGGGGAGTCCCCCCGGGTTGACTGGTGAAAAGTAAGACTGGTTTATGTTTATAGGCGACGCTGACTACTATCCTACCACCATATGGCACGTCTACCAGTTTGCCAATCTTTACCATCCTCCATCCCTAATATGTGTCATAATTGGCAATCCAGGAATGAGTTGCCTGAAGTAGTTCCGGATGAACTGTTCTGGTAGATTGTCGAACAAAACATACATAAAGAGACCAGATACACCAACATTTACTTTCTTATTTTTATTAACTTATATAATACTAGCTGTTGCCTGCAGCTTCGCCCGCGTTACTCAACTCCTATAAGTTACAGCGTGATGTTTTATAGCCTATAGCCTTCCTCGATAAATAAGCTGTCTAACACTGAAATAATTTTTCAAATCGGACCAGTAGTTCCTGAGATTAGCGCGTTCAAACAAACAAACAAACTCTTCAGCTTTATAATATTAGTATAGATATTCTTTATTAAGTTTTAGTTTTATTTGGTCTAAAGACTGTTTGAAAGTGCAGTAATGTGTTAAAGACGAACTCTAATGATCTTTTCGCTTTATTCTTTTCAAAGTAAACAAGATTCTAGCTTCCATTACGGGGCAAAATGGCGATGTTTTTCGATGATATAGAAAATACTTTTAGAAAACCAATTGATAGCCCTCATGAAGTTTTTAAGGAGATGCATATCCAAAATTAAGATGTTTTGATAAACTGGAAAATAATGATTTTAGGCATTACCAGGTAGGACAAGTTTTCCAGGTCTACAATAAGGGTCTCCATAAGAAGTGGTCAATTATTCATACATATCAACAATACTCTTAAAATGGACCCTTATTGTAGACCTTTTTTTTCTTTAACGCCGGGAAATGCTCTGAGGCATCCCGCGGAGAAGTGGGTCTTCACGCGGGTATGTGGGATTCGCTGCGCCCGAAAGCTGGTAAGTGGACCCACTAAAACCCGGCGAGTGCCACCAATGCCGCCTTTGCCTTTGGTGAGGTGCCCCGGATCTAGTAAACAAACAGGACACCTCGACGGCTAGTCAGTCCCGCTAGGGACCGACACCACCTCCACAGAGGGGTTGTCCCGCACCACAGAACAACAACTCCCAACGTCGGGACAGTGCAATGAGGTGAGGTTCCCATCCTCGCCCCTTGCCCCCTGCTCTTTTGTACCCTCTTCTTATAAGAGGGGTACAAAGGGCCCCCTCGGCTCAATAAGCTTCGCCTAAGGTGTTGGGCTCACCCTAGGCTACTAAGCCCCACCGCCACGTCAAGGCCTGAACCATGGTGGGGTGGCACTACCTCTTACTCTTATGTTGATCATCATCATTCTCATCATCATCATCATTCTTACGTTAATATTTTTCGGTGACGATTATAGTTTAAAAAATATATTTTGCTTCATCATTACGAACCTTTTTCCGTCAGCCTGAAATAGGTCCCTATCAATGAACGTCAAGATTTTATGTACTGGTACACATAACATATTATTTAACGCAATAAACAGTTGCGGCTGCAAAAAATACAGTAAAATGTATATCACTGGAGATAAAGGAAAAGCAGACATAAACCCAGAGGAAATCTCGCGAATAAACGATTTTAATCAGAAGGTAGCCTCAAAACACGGCGGAGGAAATAAAATGAGAAACATAAATGTACTGAAAATATTATTAAAAATGTAGGTGCGGCTGTGAGCGTAGTGGTGAAGTAGGTATAAAGGTTTTGACATTGGGTTCGATCCTGATTTTTACACCCATGATTACTTAGTAATGTTGCCCGCAGCTTTGCTTGCGATAATTAAGATTTACAGCGTACCCCGATTGATGATGATTATTTTTATAACCTAAGTCATGGCTTTAACATTAGCTATATTCCAGTGGAAGTCCCATAAAATTGACCCAGCCGTTTGGAAGATTAGCCGGAACAAACAGACAGAGAAACAAAAATTGAAAAAATTGCTATTTGTACCGTGTAGACATCCATAATATGCATTCAATAAAAAGCGCCTATTTTAATATTACAAAAAGATACTCAAATTTTAATTATCTGTATAGATGTATAGATAAACATATTTGGCACTGTCAATCTTTATTCGTTACAGGGGTCCTCCATACATTACGTCACACGTTAAGTTATCGAGTGGGTCCATCGAAGTGTGACATTGTGTGACAAGGAACGGTAGAAGTAATTTTTGTGACGTCACATTTCAACATCATTATAATACGAGTAGGAACCTACTAACAACGAAAACGAAATTAAAAACTATTTTAAATGGAAATAAAAGTGATCATGGACGCATGCCTGCCTTCCCTGAGCATGGTCAAATAGACAATTTCACCTGAAACTAGCCCAGGCAACTCATCTATGTGTTGCCTATCCTGAGACATAAGATGTTAAGTCTCGGTGCCAGTAATTATTACACTGCCTGTCCTGCCCTTCTCCCCGAAACACAGCAAAGCTGTTTGACGGGAGAAATAAGCAGGATGTTGGTACCCATGCAGACTGGATAGCCAAACTGGCAGGTAGATTTTGTATGTCAGTGGTTTAATAAGAAACATCCACACATGCTGTAATGTATAAAATATCAAATTAACATGGTTATTTTATCAATTAAAACAAATTAAAACGGGATATTTATCATTTTTTACTCTAAGAGATCCATCTATTATAAGAGGTATTGCCTGCTTTGCAGCCGAATTGGGCCGGCACGACCAGGGTAGTATCACTCACATAATACCGGCGTAAAGTGACAGCTATGTCGCGTTCTGTTTGTGAGTTTCCGGTGGCCCATTGGGGATAGGGAGAAGGAGGTCAACGCATCTGCATAATCTCTTGCATTGCGGATGTGTATGGGCGTCGATAGTCGCGAAAAGCCTTCGATTGCTCGTTTGCCCCTTTTATGCATAAAAAACTAATGTTTTCGTGAATTTCACTCATTATAATGAAACATCTTTCCCGTGACCATGGTTGTTGTAAAGTATCCGAAACGTCGGGCTTGTAAAAATCTTGATAAACCGCGATAAGATCCGTAAAACAATAGTGGAAAACCTGGTAAATATCCCGTTTAAAAAAGTTTTATTTACCTATTATGTATCCAAAGGTTGTATGTATCGACATTGCCCTACAACAGATTGGCTTATCACAGGATTTATTGAGCATTGCTTGTTCGCGTGACTTCGCTCCATGTAATCTTGTTAATGTGTGGTTTATAGACCTTGCCTTAGACTTCCAGTGACCGATGCTAATAATGAAATTTCATTTCTGTATTGATTATATTTAATGAATTTCAATAAAACTTTAAAAGCAAATTGACAAAAATAAGAAAGATGACAGAAAGGCAAAGATACTTTACCTTCATTACCTACTGTGCACGGTATGTGCGTAGATTGCCTACGGCTACTGACTATGTCGCCAACGTGATGATGATGCTGAGGAATTGGGCTGGAGAATGACGATTTTACTATGGTTGGCGATCTTCGGGGTGATGATGATGAAAGTGGGGTAGAATCTTCAAATTAAATACTATTTTCACTATTGAGAACGAAACAGATTTTTGAAGTGTAAACTTCTTTTAGCGCGGTTCGTAGTTTTGGATGAGATAAAATCTCTGAACTCACGACACCGCTCACGAAACGCTGGAGACGCAGTTTGACGTTTATATGACGTGGACTCGCGACACCGCACACGAAACGCTGGAGACGCAGTTAGACGTTTATATGACGTGGACTCGCGACACCGCACACAAAAAGCTGGAGACGCAGTTTGACGTTTATACTAATATTATATTGGTACATTAATAGCGAGTAACAAAGGATATATTTTATCCCCGTATTTCCACGGAAATGAGAACTACGCGAGTGAAACCGCCGAGCGCTGCTACTATTCAATACTTAATACTTTAAAATATTTTATTGAATGACAAATTCAGTCTACTGCGTTCTATTGTTGAATAGTAAAACATGGTTTTAAAGAAACCACATAAATGGACCAACATGCGATATTCACAATAGGAAGAGCAACACGAAATGAAAAATTGCTAGCATTGTGAAACAGTATTGTCCACGACTTAATAACAATACAATGGAGAGCTGTCGATTTTCTCTTTAATAACAGTCGTATTATTTCACCTTTAAATAATTTTAAAATATTGCTAGCGAACATGTAGGTACATCGAATATATTATGATAGCATAACGAATTTCAGTTCGTGACATGAAAGCGTAAGCGCCTACAAAATTTTAATAGCAATTGTGTCGTAAAAAATTATCGCCCCATATTATGGCAGGCAATATTCATTACTTCACTGATGTTGCTATTAATAATGATATATTCTATACTTCTATATTATTATGAAAAGGAAATAAAAAATATTTCAAAAACAATATTAAACCGACTTCAAGGATTGTCCCGCACCACAAAACAACCCCTACCAACGTCGGGACAGTGCAATGGGGTGAGGTTTCCATCCTCGCCCCTTGTCCCATCTTCTTAGTGGGTGCTTCGCCCAAGGTGCTGGGTTCACCTTAAGCTACTGAGCCGCACCGCCACGACAAGGCATGCACCATGATGGGGATGATCATGCATACTAAGTTGGACAAGAGAGTTGGACCTTCTAAAAATTATCCAAAAGCTTGATGTGAGGTCGTCTTGGCGTCCATTGAAAGGAGCAATGTCCAGTAGTGAATAGAAAATGTAATAATTATAATAGGGAGTTAGAAAAGCATCCCTGTCTACGGAACTCTACGTCTCAACAAGCACTTGGCCGAGCAAGTGAGGACATCTTGTTTTGGTATCTGCTAGTTAATTAACCGACTTCTAAAAAAGGAGGAGGTTCTCAATTCAGATGTTTGTATTTTTTTATTTTCAGACGTCATTATATTTACTTCTTTAGGCTATAAACGGAGTCGCGGGTTGAAAGTCCACATGAAGTCTTTTATATCTAAAGCAAGCCTAAGAAGTGAAATCATTTTCTTATGTCATTAGGAGGCAACCGAGTAGTCAGAGACTTATGGGGACTACGGATGCTCATAGACATCCGCACAACCAAAAGTTATGCAGATGAGCTGTTGTACTCTTTTTTTTTATAATAATATGTTAGTTGGATAGGCAAATTGGCAAACGTACCACCTGATGGTAAGTGGTCGACGTCGCCCATGAACATAAACTAGTATACCTGGACCGAGCCCAGGCAACTTATTTATGTGTTGCCTACCCTGAGACATAAGATGTTAAGTCTCGGTGCCAGTAATTACACTGCCTGTCTTGCCCTTCTCTCCGAAACACAGCAACGCCGTTTAACGGGAGAAACAAGCAAGATGGTGGTACCAATGCAGCCGTGAGCGCGGCACAGCGCTTCCCTCCCACCGGTACCGGTACTCCCTTTCCCTATCCCCCCAATGGGCCACCGGAAACACACAAACCGCACCAAACGCGACAGCATAGCTGTCACTTGACGCCAGTGTTATGTGAGCGAGAGGCATCGCTACCTTAGGGATAAAACCGTATTTTGTGTACAATTGATTTTTCATCAAAAATCAAAAATCCAGGGACTGGAAAAGCATGGAAAATTTTGAATACCAATCCAAACTACCAAGTCTCCAGCACCGGGAGTGCTTCTGAAATTAATTTTCTACAGATGCAAGGGAAACTATGAAAGTATGTGTGTTTGCCGAAAAGCAGGACTCGAAAGCTCTACGTTGTGCCTTAATTGTTGTGGTGAAATCTGCAGTAACATCATGGAAATATAAAAAATAATCTAAGAAAATAAATTGGAAGATGAATTACCCACAATATTGTCCCAAATCTCTCGTTATTTCGCAAACATTCACCTTCGATATTCAATTAGATCCTGAACGGCAGTCGCGTCAAAATTCCAAATTTCACCCACACCCCCTCGATGTCTGGAAATTCATGACAACTTGATTTTTACGGCATTTCCTGCCTCGCACGACCATTTTTTTATAGAAGAGGGGACAAACGGACAGTCGGTTCACCTGATGGTAAGTGATAGCGACATGCACTGACACCCGCTACGCCAGAGGGTTAGCAGGTGCGTTGCCGGGCTTTCAAATGGGAGTAAGCTCTTTTCTTGAAGGTCTCTAAGTCGTAACGGTTCGGAAACGCCGTCAGTGACAGCTGATTCCATATATTGATCCGGCATTGAACGCGATCAAATGGAAGGAGCTGATATTGGGGCGCTCCATGATATGCATCTACGGTATTTCCGAACCGATAGGAACCTCCAAGAAAAGAGCATACTCATATTTGAAAGGCAACACACCTACTTATGGTGTAGCGGGTGTCTATGGATTTCGAATATCACTTACCACCAGGTGAAACGACTGTCCGTTCGCCCCCTCTTCTATAAAAATAAAAAATTCGGGACCATTAAAAAAAATTAAAAAATTATAGCTGGAAAATAACTACATGTATTTAATTTTATAATTATGCTCAATATACCTAGAAAGTGTCCGTGAATTCTATTTAGTTTGTGCGACCTATCGTCTCGACGATACGACGAGTCGATCGTATCGTATCGACTATCCTACTAATATTATAAACGCGAAAGTTTGTATGTATGGATGTTTGTTGCTATTTCACACTAAAACTATTAGTCTAATATCCGAACCTAAATGGACCTTCACCGAGCTGTTATTAGAATAAAACTTTTGTTATAATAAATTTAGAATATTATTAGAAAATATATTAAAAATGGGTTGCCAAAAAATCCAGACAGAATATTTTTAATTATTAAAAAAATATTTTTCATTAAATGTTGCAAAAGTTTTATTCTATTACAGCTCTATGAAGGTCGAAAATTTTCATGATTGATGATATTTACATACGTTAATTGTCCAAAATCTAATCCTGTGCAGACAAAGTCGTGGGCACCAGCTAGTACACCATGAAATACCGATATAACTATTATATCTGTTGTCATATTTTCATCCACTCGTGAAAATTGATATAAGCCAGCACTCAAAATGCTTTTAGGCGATTATCAGTATTGAGTGAAAACTCCATTGATAACATATCACTTAGTGACACTAGCTAATTTACAGCTAGCTCTGCCTCCCGTCTATACCTCATCTAATTCATCATCATCAACCGTCCACTGCTATCTCTTTCAATTAACGCCACGACGGCGGATCTCACTTCGAAGACGGATTCAAGAGGGATCTTTAAGTTTTGGAAGTTTTTTTAAATTTATCATCATCATTATCAGCCTTCATCCATCCACTGCTGGACCTTTCAATGAACGCCAAGACGGCCGATCCCACCTGCATCAAACTCTTCATCCTTAACGGCGGATTAAGTTTTGGAATTTTGATTTTCAAATTTATCATCATTATTATCAGCTTTCATCCATCCACTGCTGGATATAGGGCTCTTGAAAGAACGCCAAGATTGCTGATCTCCCGCCACTCGCATCAGACTAGGATCGTTTGCACGGAGATAGTCGTCCCATAGCCGGAGGTTGATCCTCCGATTGCCTGAACGTAGCCTCCACTCCTGATCTAACAATCAAACTATTTAGGCCTTTTTTTCTCTTTTTTTGTTATCGCAGGGATATGCTTTTTACGCGTGTAGCCAGGATCTTGGGGAGATTCTGACCCTATGTGGGACTCGCACCTGGAAGTGCCCTACCCATAAACTAAAAACACTGCGAGCGCCTTCAGCCTCATTTTGAGGGAACCGGATCTGTGTACTACGGGATTACCTCAGCGACAGGCTGGCCCCGGGTTATACTGGGCACAGGTTCCCATCCTGAGCCCAACTCAAGCTCAGGGGCGTTACTGGAGGCGCATTAAGTAGCGCCTCCTACGCAGCCCCGTTCGTCGCCTCCTCCTCTCTCAGCCGCTCGTCGGAAACTATTTAAGCCTTTCATCATCATCGTCAGCCTTTATTCGTCTACTGCTGAACTTAAATATTGCTATGCTGCTTAGCTGAAAATTTTGCAGCCGAATTGGGCCAGCACGACCAGGGTGGTACCTCTCACTCACATAATTCGTGCGGTATGTGAGTATTCTGTGGCTCATTGAGGGCATAGGAAAAGGGAGGGCATTGCATCTGCATAACCTGGTTGAGTGGATGTTTATGGGCGTCGGTAGTCACCATAAGGCTCCGACTGCTCTGTTGCTTCTTTGTGGCATAAAAAAGCAAAACTGGCAAAAATCACATTTATTGTAAGGAGGCTCCCTTAAATATCGATTTTATTCTGTTTTTAGTATTTGTTGTTATAGCGGCAACAGTGATACATTATCTCTAATCTATCACGGTCAACTGTCTACCACGATTCATGAGATACAGCCTGGTGACAGACGGACGGACGGACAGCTAAGTCTTAGTAATAGGGTTCCTGTTTTACCCTTTGGGTACAGAACCCTAAAAACAAAACCCTCTTGCAGTCGGGTAATAAAATTAGTTTTATTGAGAGTTAAGTAATTTATGACTATTCCTAGAATAAAGTTATTTGACTTGGGGGAAAACCATCCTTAATAATTTATATTTCGACTACAAAAATGGCGTCCTGTGTTAGTCATATTGATTCATTCTTTTGTTACTTCTGCTTTAAACGGATTCATAATTATAAAGCGTGAGTCTGACCCGCGCGCTGAGGGTTCCGTAAAAGTGTTTTTTATGTAAAATAAAAACATATTAACGGTCGTTTTTTTTCTTTACTTACGCTATGAGATCTAGCTTCTTACAAAATTCTATGATTACATGTGAATGCGATGTATCGTATTGGTTTGGCAGACAAAAAGACTGACCGACATACAGACAGACAAACGGAGAGCAGAGTAATCCTATGACGGTTCCATTATTTACTTTGAGGAAACAGACCCTTCAAAGACGAGTCACTTATAAATTGCACCGACTATAGGTCATATGCCAGGCGTTTTGTATCTGAAAGGCATTTAAAGGGCTGTCTAAGGACAGGAATGCAACTGACGTTTATCTGAGATAGATAATTCCAATACAAAAATCTTTAAAGATATTTTAAATGTTCAATGGACAGGCAAACTGGAAGAAAACCCACGTAATGGCGAGCAGTAAGCGTCGTCTCTGACTTAAACAAATTCACGTGAGGCTAGCCTAGGCAGCATTTAAGCCAGGATGAATGTGCAAAGCATTTCCACTGTGACAGAAAAGGCAGCGATTAAGCATTGCTGATCCCAAGACGTGACATGGTAAATTCGGTTCCAGTAATTACACTGCCTACCCTGCCCTTTTTACGAAAGGCAGAAAAGCATAAACTGCAGAAAATACCACCAATTATACTACCTATCTAATTCAATCTCAATCGTAAAACTTTAGGAGACATATGAGAAATACACAAGACGGACGCAATAAACGCACACTCTACCCATTATTTTTCTTAGCTCATGTACTAATACAACGTACTATTTGTTTAAAATACAACCTCATTATAATAAAACTTTTAACGCATTTTAACGCTGCTTATTAAGATTACGTTGCTGAAATTTATTATACTTTAGAGCAGCTATAGTCACACATTTTTATATCCGAAGTTTTGGAAATTTTACAACTAAAACAGTCTTGTGTCCATGATTGTTGTAAAATTTCCATTCAAATTTAGCAAAATCAAAAACACTTACCACGATTCACAAGTAAACAAATAGTAAATCACACCACAGATAACATAATCATTTAATTCGTAACATTGAAACTGTTTGATAATTATCACTCACCTTAACCGGAGACGAGGACAACCATAATTGGAACAGGTCTGAAGTCACTGACGTACTTCTCGCCTCATGATGGGGCCTCGGAGACAAAGATCCACACGACGTCAAACTATGGAGCCTATTTACTTCTTCAACCGTCGCACACTCCTTTATATATTTCTCTAATAACTTCGGCTTATTCTCTAAAAAGGATTTCAATTCTGACAAATCCTCGTCCGTGCATTCGTCGGGTGAAATCCTGTCTTCGTTGCAATGCATCAAAAGTTCGTTGGTAGCTAGTACGTCGTATACTACTTTATTGCCTAAATCATCTGGACTAGTTTCGTAATAATCACATTGTGCAGTCAATTCTGTCTCGCAACCGTTCTGTTCTGTTATTTCTACTATCGTGATTGGTGGGTTTTCTTTCAACATGTTCTGTTCTGTTATTTCTAATATCGCAATTGGTGGGTTCTCTTTTAACGTATTCTGTTCTGCTATTTCTGGTGGCAGTTCATATACTAGTTGCATAAGCTCATGCGATCGTTTCTGTTTCTCTATTTTCTGTGTGTCTGGATTGTCTGGTATCGTTTTGTTGTTTGTATCCGCTTTCTTTACATCTATGGGTTCTTCGGATGTCATTTCAATTAGTTTGTGTGTCCTGGGTAGTGGTTAGTTTCGTTTTTTGACGACATTTCCTTTCATTTGCCGTTTCGATCTGTAATCAAAATAATTGTATAGTTAGATTATTGTATTATTTACAGGTATATTATTATAATGTATCTCTTTAGTAATATAATAGTTCAAGAGAGTTTTTGTTTGTGAGCGTTATCCTTCGGATCTATAGGTTGGATTTGAACAATTCTTTTTGTATTTGACAGACAAATTATTAAGGAAGGTTCTTGAATATTTATTTCAGAGCAAAGTTTGTTTTGTAAAACTGCGGGAACAGCTAGTATAACTGAACAGTAAGATGAAAATCCCATTTACCGTGCAATCTATTGACCACAACATGAAAACAAAATACAGTAGTAGAAACAATTACGACGTATGATGACTAATGATCGTAACCTTGTAATATTATCACAAAATTACGTTTTGTTGACGAACCAAGTTAATGATTGTTTGGATCACTAAGACAAATTCTCTTTTCAACCACTGAAGTTTGGTTGACAGGTCAGTGAAAAGCCATAAAACCCAGATAAGTGTGAGTCTTTTGCCCGCTGAGGGATCCGCAAAACGCGTTTCCTATATTCCGCCTTCTATCCTATTTCCATCAATATATTACGTATCAATTTCGCAGAAGTTACACAAGTTAGACGTATCAGAAATAGCCATAATCGAATAACACGTTCTATTGATTTTGACAGATCAAGCGGAATGGATTTCTTTATTGATATAACTTATTTGAGGCTCTTATTATATTTATTTTTATTGGTTGATGTTGTGGGGGATCGCTATCTTGGCGTTCATTTAAACAGGCCTATGTCCAGTTGTGGACGATTAAAGGTTAATGATGAAGATGATGATGATGATGATTACAAAATGGTAGATAAATGCGACGGATACGTTAATGATGTAATGTAAAGTCACAAAATATACCATTTTAATAAGAAAGGCCGCCCTAGATAGCAATCTCATCTTATGGTGTCGAAGTTGAATAAATTTGCCACCATTTAAACCATTACATAACATAGCATAATTTTCATCAGTATTGTGCTATGTTATCACTCACTGTATATAATAATCGCTATAAAATAATCATCGTCAATGCAGATATAGCTGTAAATCTAACGCAGGTAAAGCAACGGGCAACAGCTAGAGTTGTTAGACCTAAAGGAAAAATTAGGACGTCAAAATCTAAGTATAAATAAATGTATACAACAAGACGCATTTGGTAGAAATAATGATCAAAAGCAAGATGAAACCTTGTTACCAGTTATTAAGATTTATTTTCTATAATTACAACCCGTTTGCTAAATCCTATTATAATGTTGCCAGCTCTATCAAATATTTTCCCCATTCACGATTTCCCTTACCTTTTTTTGCTCTTAGCTTCAATTGAACTAGTAAACAAAGGTTTATTAAAATATTCTATCAAAAATAAATAAAAATCTTCTATCAGAATATAATTAAAATATAAAAAATTATTTAAAAAGTATCCACTAAATAGTTAGGCGAACAAGCCCAGGAACAAGAATCGGCAATTGAATAGAACTAAATATAATATAAAAATAAAAAAAACTTTTCGATAATACTAACACACAAAAATAATGGCTCCGTGACCATGGTCTTGCCATGGCCGTGATCCTCCCGCTTGCTGTAAAGTATCCGAGACGTTGGGAATGTAAAAAAACTTAATAACCCGCAATAAAATTTGAAAAAATTGTTTCATTATAATTTATTCTACTTTCCATCTTCTTTCTCTGCTTTGTTTATTTTTAAATTAATGCTTCCACCCGTAAATGAAAACATCGTAAAACCTGCATGCCTGATAAGATTAAAAGTCTTTGAAAGTGTGTGAAGTTCACCAACCCGAAATGGGCTAGCGCATCGGTGAACACAACCCAAGATCCCCCCCCCCCCCCGCCTGATTTAGAGAAAAATACCCATGTCCAACAGTTTGACATATAAGGGATGATGATGATTATTTAAAATTTTATTTTTTGTATATATTTAAAATCATTTAATATAAAGTTCCTAATCAGTTTGCCCTTAAATGATAGAGCACTATAAAATGGCAACACTTGCAAATAATTATACACCCGGCCATTAATAATTCATAGAGTATAAATCTGTCAAATAAATTCCATGTTACGCTTAATATAGGCTTGTTCAAGACTTAGCTTTGGTTGGATATAGGTTTGAGACTTAGTGGAGAAGCAAAGTACATACAGTAAAGCGCTTTTTTTTCGGAAGGGCTAGACTTTTCGGCCTGATGGCCTTTAAGCTCAATCGGTACAGTAAGTGAGCAGATGGCTCACTTAAGAAATATTCGAAAGGGGGACGCCCCCTCCGCGCCCCGCAGGGGGCGCGGTTCATCGCGCGCGCTGCTCGGGAGAGCAGGATTTGGACTAGTCAAATCCGATACGGTCGACTAATCTTTTACGGTTGCATTTAACCTATCATCATGAGGGCCGGCCCTCATCCCTCCCTCTGGAGAGGGAGGCGGGTCATGCGCGGTGCCCAAGCAATCTAGCGGTAGCGTAGTGCTAGCGCTGTTTGCGCGGTCTGGGGCAGTAAAGCGCGCGTAAGACGATTTCACAGGGACCAAACTCGACACAGGGAGCGAACTCTGACTAAATGAATATCTATATATTATATATCAGCTATGTCAGCTATTTCAGCTGACATAGTGCGCGAACATGTGTGCTAGAATGAAATGCACAATGATTCATTCCTAAAATGTCCTTTTAGCAAAACAGTTATTATAGAAAAACTAATTAGTGTATCTTTTTAAAATAAATTTATTTAAACTTTTGAATAACTAAACTATGCCTGGAAGGTGCTTTATTTTTGAGCTTTCGTGCGTACACATTTTATTTTCGCCCAAAGTTGGGCTAAAATCAGAGTAGAAATACGAAAGTTTAGAAGCTTGTAATTTTTAAATGTATATTTTTTTACGGTTTTGGATTCATACAGACATACACAATGACGAGATCAATTTATAGGTATTATCCTTAGGTTTTGATGGTCAACGTCAAACATTGTATTAATTACTGTTCTGCGTTTGTATGGAATGATGAGCGACTTGTGTAATCCGTAATAAGCGGGATACGGAAAATAAACGTTATATTATACAAGCTGTATAATATAACGTTGATAACATACAGTTGATAAAAGCGAGAGGCATTAAATTAAACCACATACACTATGTACCGTTTCCAGGCTACACACCAAAAATTGGACCAATAGAATCAATAGTTTAGTCACAGGATATTAAGCCACTCCGCTTTATTCGCTATATTGACTTGCGTAGTTTATTTTATCTGATTTATTTTATACTTTCGGTGCTTATGCCGCATACGCCTTTAGATATCATTGGCGGAGCCACT
The DNA here is from genome assembly GCA_963853865.1 of Helleia helle. Taxonomy (NCBI): domain Eukaryota; kingdom Metazoa; phylum Arthropoda; class Insecta; order Lepidoptera; family Lycaenidae; genus Helleia; species Helleia helle. Next base: position 8,607,936 of record OY971436.1, read on the forward strand.
GTATTTCGTCTATTTTTTGGGCACCGAAGTAAAAAGCTATTTCATTGATACTATGTGTATATCGATAAATGGGTGGACCGAGCGTGAGAATGATTTTCGGGTGCCTCATCTCAAACGGAATGCACAATCATTATAAATTTATGCAAATATGCATCAAGTTGCAGGGTCTGACGAAAAATAGCGTATCAGGCGAGAAATCGTGGCAAGAAGGCGAGAAGGCGTGATCGTATTAAGCGCCCCACCATGGTTCAGGCCTTGTCGTGGCGGTGGGGCTCAGTAGCCTAGGATGAGCCGCTGCACCTTGGGCGAAGCGAATTGACCCGAGGGGGCTCTTTGTACCCCTCTTATAAGAAGAGGGGACAAAAGAGCAGGAGGCAAGGGACGAGGATGGGAACCTCAACCCATTGTACTGTCCCGACGTTGGGAGGGGTTGTCCTGTGGTGCGGGACAACCCCTCTGTGGAGGTGGCGTCTGTCCCTTGGGGGACTGACCAGCCGTCGAGGTGCCCTGTTTGTTTATTAGATTCGGGGCCACCTCACCAAAGGCGGCATTGTTGGCACTCGCCGGGTTTCAATGGGTAGAGCTTCGTCCACTTACCAGCTTTCGGGCGCAGCGAGTCCCACATACCCGCGTGGGGAGACCCATTCCCCCAGACGATGCCTCAGAGCATTTCCCGGCGTTAAATAAAAAAAATCGTATTAAGCAGGTTCTACTGTATCATACATACATACTGTTTTTTTTATTATAGTGGGATAGACGAGCCTTTCGATGGTAAGTGGTCAGCGTCACACATGCATACAAACGAGTTTACGTGAGACTAGTCTAAGGGACTCATACATTCGTAGACTATACTGTGACGCTTACGTCACAGTATAGTGTCAGTCCCTCCCTTATATCAGAAACATAGCAAAGCTGTTTAACGAAAGAAGTAAGAGGTGGTGGTGGTACCCTTCGAACGGTAAATGCTCCTTTTATATTTTTCGAAAACTGTCTCTTACATACACTCACAAATATATCATCATCATCAGCCTCTATCCGTTCACTGCAGAACATAGGCCTCCCTCAACGAACGCCAAGAAATATAAATAAAGCATCGATACAGCGATCGCCATACCATTGGTCCTGGTTGGAGGCGAATGCGAATGGCGGAAAGATTGGCCATCTTGGTGTTCATTGAAAAGGGCCTATGTTAGCGGTTCACAGATAAGCTCTGATGATGATGATAAAACACTGATTAAACATGCGTTATTTCGACATATATCGCCTTAGAAGACGATTAATAAAATCAAAGGTAAACCTTTAAAAAGGAAAGTGTACCCTTTAGAGACGTAATAAAAGAATCATTAAGTGTAATGACGTCAAATACAAAAGTGTTTAGTACACTATGAATCGGGACGAGCTTGGGCTGGGGTGAAAGAGTGTGCGTGCATACTGACGGATTTATAATATTATGACTAAACCAGTCGACGTAAACGACTTTAAAAATTAAATCCAAAAATTTTACCTCAATCGGCTAAGGATAACTGTTATAACCCAAAAATACAAACCTTTCCAATTAAATAAAAAATATTAGACATTTTTTTGAATTAGTAGTTTTTGCGTAAAAGAATAACAAATATCCGTACATACAAACTTTCGCGTTTTTAATATTAGATGTGTAAATTATAACTTTTCTCGATAATTGAATACGCATTTGATAGATTGCGAAAATAATTTCTCAAATCCGGCCTTAGAGATAAGCTCTTTCATACAAAAACTATTTTATTTTATTTAGTTTTTAATGCGATTAGTTGTCATTTCAAGACGTGGATGGATATCACGATATTGATAATATGGTTAATAGGGTTTTTAATTTTCTGGTGAGGCTATAAAAATAATTGTCTTGGTCAAAATAAATAAGTGCTATCATTTTTCACGTGAAATTAATTACTCGGTAATTAATTTCACGTGAATTCACGTTGGTAATACATGCAAGTAGGAAGGGATGCGATATGGCGCGCTCGTTACATGGGTACCACCATCTTGCTTGTTTCTCCCGAAAACAGCTTTGCTGTGTTTCGGAGAGAAGGACAGGACAGGCAGTGTAATTACTGGCACCGAGACATAACATCTTATATCTCAAGCAACATGTAAGAGGCCCAGATGAATTTTATTTATGGGCTGACTGCTGACTAGCATGCTCGTATGTCCGTTTGACTATCCAACTAACGTAAAAAATTCTAAATACATATACTACTTAAGATTACTTCTAAAAAAATAAGACATTGTTATGTCTTATTATATTGAAACTTTTGCTATGATTTGCGTCGTGTGATCATTGAAATGAAATCTCGAATATTTCCACAAGTCTTGTATGAAATATTATTAAATCTATACTAATATTATAAAGCTGAACAGTTTGTTTGTTTGTTTGAACGCGCTAATCTCAGGAACTACTGGTCCGATTTGAAAAATTCTTTCAGTGTTAGATACCCCATTTATCGAGGAAGGCTATAGGCCATCTAACATCACGCTTTGACCAACTACTTTGAGTAAGTTAACGCGGGTGAAGCTGCGGCCAACAGCTAGTTAATTATAAATAAACATCTATGAAAAAATATACGATGTCAACACTAGATTGTCTCGCAGTTTCAGTTTTTTTATAAGCTGCTAAAAATGATCTAGATTAGAAAAGTATTTTACTGAATCGAAATAATATATTTTATAATATATTATATGCATAATTCTTCTACGTGTGTATGTCACTGAACTGCTCCTAAGCGGATGGACCAATTTTGATGAAATTTTTTTATGTGTTAAAACGGATTATAGAATTGATTACATTCACGATTCGGTCCACCACAACATGTTTTATACATGACAACGTCAGCCGGGTCCGCTAGTATGTTATAATAATTAATCCTAATTAGTACCATAGTAATTATTTAGGCACGCCCAGCTATCCAAATCCGCTAATATGCAAGCGTCCTAAGTCGTTAAACACGTAGTACGCAATTCGCGCTTTTCGTTCCGGCCCTTAGCAAATAATTCGAAGTTTAATGTTTTGTTCACGAACATCATCATCGCTATCATCAGTCATCGTCATCATCATCATAATCATCATCATCGTCATTATCATCATCATCGTCATCATCATAATCATCATCATCATCATTATCATCATTATCATCGTCATCATCATCATCATCATCAACCTTTTTGTGTCTGTTGGGCATAAGCTTTCAATGAGAAAATTATTAGTGATTTTCAGCATAGTACACCATGGCTTTTTCTCAGAGACATCAGAGCATTATCAATATTATTTTATATGCTGTTTACATGGACACTAGCTTATTCCATGATACTTTGTAGTCACTACATAGTATAAAACAAAGTCGCTTTCTCTGTCCCTATGTCCCTTTGTATGATTAAATCTTTAAAACTACGCAACGGATTTTGATGCGGTTTTTTTAATAGATAGAGTGATTCAAGAGGAAGGTTTATATGTATAATAATATCCATTAAATAGTGGAGAAATACTGTTATTTTTGAGGTTTCTAATGTGATGTCGTAAATAAACACATTTTTTTTCACTTACATTGCAAACGCTGGATGAACACTAACAGATAGATCAAAATAATGTACTACATTATTGTACACCTTAGAAAGATCTACAAAAAAGTCCTTGATGGCATATGTTTATCTCTTAAGGATAACATACTATATCCATTTTAATACTTAAAAAATGGGCAATTATAAAACGGTAGTTGGAAAGCTATTTACACAAAAGTGGTATTAATCCTTATCATTTTAAATATGTTAGTTAGCTTGAGCATTTCATGAAGTATGTTTTTCCCGTTTACACCATGCAAATGAAATGCATATCTTAGAAGAAATAGCAATATCAAAATAATGCGACACCGTGATTTCGACAGAGCCGCGCGAGCCGGGCGCTCCGTGATGCCGTGCCTCGCCCCGAGCCGGGCCGGCCCCGGTTCCGAAGGTTAGGATAATAATTATTATTGTATAAATGTAATATGGTACAATTGTGTATCCTAAATATGCCTACCTGAAAAGTCCGCGATGGCATAATATGTCTATATTAGTTAAATATAACATACTACCTATATTCATTTTAATACTTTAAAAATTGTCATTTATAAAGCGATAATGTAAAAGCTATTTACAAAAATACGGTATTAATAACTTCATATTATAAAATAAAGTCCTACGCCCGTCCATAGATAAATAATCATCATCAATCCGTGTACGGCTGTACATCTAAGTTAACGCGGGCGAAGCTGCGGGCAACAGCTAATATAACTATAAGTACTCGTAAATTTTGGAAAGACCACCCATGTATGGTACATTGTGTACATGGATAGAGAATGGTCATTGTACAATCAAATGAATCAGTATTCTGATATTAATTAACATTAAAGGAATTAGCCCAATAGAAATATTAATAAAAAAGTGTGTATGTGCCTTATTATGTTTATAATATATTACCAAGCTCATAAAATATGTTGTAAGCAAAATATTACATACATATATCATATACATATTTATGTTTTATATACATTGGCACAGAAGTTTGAACCTGGGACGTCACAATGCCACGATTCATGATTCTGTACGAGAGACGATTCATTGATAAAATGTACGTACGTTTGTTTGTCTTTTTACACCGTAACATGGCAACGGTTTATCATAATTTCTTTGACCCAGTTGGAAAATCCGGAAGTGAGTTAGTTTCCTACCGCTATTTTTATTCCTTGGGGATATTCAGTTATACAAACTTTTATATTAGTTATACGACGTCTTAAAGGATCTTCAACCAAGAAAAATTGTTTGCGCAATCTTAAAAAATATTGGCTGTCTGTAAAGTCGGTTTACGGACAATAGTTTTACGTGATAATGTCATAAAGAAACATTGATGAAAGTATAAAGTATGTAAGTAATTAAAATTAATTACCTTCTTTGCCGAACAAAATGAAATCAGACTGAATTTATGGAGGAAATCAATCACATCTTATTAAATTGTAGAAATAAACACAAAAACACAAAACACGTTGTCGCGTATTAAGGTTGCACAAGTCGCTCATCTTTCCATACAAACGTACAGTAATTACTACAATGTTTAACGTTGACCATGAAAAACTAAGTATATATTAAATTGATCTCGTCGTTATATATGTCTGCATGTGCCCCAAATCGTTCAAAAATTATACATTGAAAAAATACAAGCTTCTAAACTTTCATATTTCAACACTGATTTTAACCGAACTATGGGCGAAAATAAATAGTATACAGATTACGAAAGCTCAAAAATAAAGACTCTACGTCTGTAGAGACTTTATATCTAGATTAGTTATTCAAAAGTTGAAATAAATTTATTTTAAAAAGATACACGTAATAATTTTTCTATAATAATTGTTTTGCTTAAAAGGACATTTTCGGAATGAATCATTGTGCATTTCATTCTAGCACGCATGTTCGCGCCTTATGTCAGGTGAGATAGCAATCATTTTGTTAGAAATCGCGCGGTCGACTAGTTCAACCTTAACATTTGTTATAAATAATAGTTTCTTTTTTTATTTTAAATTAGTAATTACAATATACTTATAATTAAAGAACTATAATATATATATAGAATAAAAACACTGTCCCATTAGAAATTTAAAAAGTTTTCTTGGTCCAACTTGGGCCAAAAAGTTTCCAACGCTTGGGACTCTATGGTTTGACCGTCACGCGGAACGGGACACTTTTTCGTGCGCGCTGTCGGTGTTTATCAATTTATCAGACGTTATAACTTTAAAAAGTTACCATAAAATAAGGAGTAAGCATTTGTGATTGTTATAAACATAATATGAAAATACAAAATCTTAGCGTGCCCGATAAAACGTGACGGCCAAAACATGTCACCGATAATATATTCACGCCTGCTATTGATTCATTATTGACCATTGTTACAACACACGGACAGAATGTTCGACGACCAGTTTCATCATCATCAACCTTCTTCCATTCACTGATAGACCTCCAACGAGGTCCCAAAGAAGGTTGTACTTTTCAAAAATAACCTAATCTATACTCATACTGATAGTGAGCGATGGTCTAGACTCTAGGCCCTAGGGGGTATGGGCTTGGCCTTTTTGAGTGAGAGGTCCGGGTTCTATCCTGAGCAATGTGGTGCCTTGAAATGGGTTTTCTAAATTTTTACTTGCAACTAAATATAAGACCATCGCTCGCTCACCGATGAAAGAAACATCGTGAGAAAACCTGCATGCCTGATGAGATAAAATTTTTTGGAAGGTGTGTGACGTTCACCAACCCGTATTGGGCCAGCGCATCGGTGAACTAATATAATAAATAATATAGCCCAACACCTTCCTCGCCTGATTTCGAGGAAGAGATGTGTGCCAACCAAGAGGACAGAAAAGGGTTCATATCACTAATATCATTATTTTATACATATACTCATACAAGCTAAGGTGTTTGTTTATTGATTTGAACGCGCATATCTCCAATTATATTTTTTATTTATTTATTTAACAATTTATGTACACTAGGATAGATACAAAGAAATAACAAATACAAATAATGCAGGTACAAAGGCACTACTTATCCCATGATGGAATCTCTTCCAGTAGTCCTACCATAGGAAAATTAAAAAAAAAGCCGCAAAATTATCGTGTACAATCTTAAAATATTTTAATATCTATATATATATATATATATATATATATATATACATACATACACATACATACATACATATATTAAATATATACATATACAATATAAGTCAATATATTATGAATACATACACACGTATATACATATAATACAATACATATTATGATATATTCTAATACGCATAAAGATACTTAAATAAATTCAATTAAACTAGGGTTGCTCTAGATAGAATTCTCTTTATCTTTTCTTAAATCACTATTTAATATTGTTTTACAATCACGAATTTCTAATGGTAGGGAGTTCCAAAGTCTAGCAGAATGTAAAGTAAATGCAGTAAAGGAATAGGAATAAAAATCGGTACGGTGGGAGGGTATCTGAAGGAGGGAGCGTTTATTTGATCTGCACGGAGAACCACTAGCGTGAGAGAAAGAAAAGCGGTCCCGTAGATACGAAGGAGAACTAGGATTAAAAAGAATGTTAAAAAGGAAACAAAGTATTCTAAAATTTCTACGATGGCGGATAGGAAGCCATTGCAGTTGCGTACGAAAGTGACTTACATGATCATGTCTTCTTAGTCCGAAAATGAAACGCAAGTATAAGTTTTGTAGTCGCTCAAGTTTGTTTAGCGATTCCTCGGTTACATCTAGACAGGTAACATCAGCGTAATCGATGATAGGTTGAATGAGAGTTTGCGCAAGAGAAATTTTAGTTTTAAAGGGTAAAAAATTTTGTAGTGCTTTTAGAGAGTGGAATGAAAAGTATACCTTACGACTGATCTCATTAATGTAGGCTTTCCAGTTCAGATTAGAATCAAATACAACGCCTAAGTTCTTAGCCGAGTCAGAAATAGGAATAGGAACGCTGTCTAAGGTAATAGGAGGTAATTCTGTTAAATCAAGTTGAGAGCGAATGCGTTTACTACCTATGATCAATGCTTTAGTTTTTCCCGGGTTAACGGTAAGACCAAAACTTTCAGCCCATTCAGTAATACGCCTTAGATCATCGTTAATAGAGATAATAGCAGCTCTGACATCGTGTAACATAAAATGGCGATATATTTGCAAGTCATCGGCGTATAAGTGAAATTTGGAAGAGATGACCTTAGTGATCGAGTTAATAAAAACAGAAAAAAGAAGAGGAGAAAGTACGCTACCCTGGGGAACTCCCACAGTTAGTTTACACCAGTAGGAATAGGATGTATTAACTTGAACACGCTGTGAACGATCCCGAAGATAAGAGTCAAACCACGTTAACGCAGATAAAGAAGTATTAATAGATTTTAGTATACCAAGAAGGATATCGAAATCGATAGAGTTGAACGCATTGCTAAAATCAAGAAGTATAAGGATTGTAAGCGATTTTTTCTCCATGGCTAAGCGGATGTCATCAGTTACATTGATAAGAGCCGAAGTTGTGCTATGTCCTGGACGAAAACCAGATTGATATGAATTCAGAAGATCAGAAGAATATAAAAAGAGAGAGAAATGCTTATGAACAATGCATTCAAAAACTTTAGACAAAGTAGGCAATATGGATATAGGTCGGAAATTAGCTAAAGATGTAGGATTGGTAACTTTAGGCAAAGGAATAACATTTGCTAGTTTCCAGGCTTTCGGAAAGGAACTTGTGGACAAAGAATAATTAAAAATATGGTTAAGAATCGGTAATAGGAGAGGAAGAATTAACGTAATCATTTTCAAGCATAATCTGTCATAGCCAGCGGCCTGAGATGAAATTGAAAGGACTGCGGTCTTAATGTCTGTATCAGTTATAGGTGTAAAGGAGAATGGAGTATTGGGTATTGGCAATTCTGATAAATATTTTAAAGTGCGATTTTTGACGTTAGAACACAGTCTTGTAGGAGAATGGGAAATTGATTGTTGAGAGCGTCTAAGTCAAAATCCTTAGGTGACAGGATGGGTGATTTGCCAATACCTACGGACTTAAGAAATTTCCAAACATCAGCAGTATTTCTATTTTGGAGAGAAGAGTGAAAATATTGACGTTTGGCGGCACGGCACATACGGTTGCATCGGTTACGAAGAGTTTTAAATTTAATGAGATTAGTTTCCGAAGGACAAAGCTTATGTTTCCTTTTAGCGCGATCTCTAAGTGCCATTTGCTCCTTTATAGTATCCGAAAGCCAGGAAGCTGGATTATGCTTAACTTTAATTTCCTTAAGTGGGGCATGCAAATGATAAAGATTAAGAATCTTCGAATTAAGGCTTTTAACTTTCTCGTCGATATTGTTGCTACTTAATATATCAGACCAATCAATGTTCGAAACATCATTTTCCAGTGCTTCCTGATTAATATTTTTATAGCTACGTAATAAGATTGTATGAGGTATACGTTTAGGGGGGCGTACTCGATGGGAGAGGAATAGCAGATCATGATAGGAAAATGAGGCGGGAAGTTGGCCATGAACAGGAACATTGTTAATCGAGGACACAATCATTAAATCTAATAGAGAAGGGGTGCAGTTAGGAGAATGATGGGTAGAAGCAGTGGGTAAGAGATGAAGATTGTAGGATGATAGTAAGGTACGTAGTTTACGAGCACGGAGGTGGTCTTTAATTAAACAAGTATTAAAATCACCCATTATAATAACATGTTCGTAAATGGTGCGGTAATTATTGAGTAAAGTATCAAATCCATTAAAATAGTCAATATTAAGATTCGGGCAATAGAATACAATAAGTAATAGTTTACTATGGTGTAGAGTTAATATATATATATATATATATATATATATATACATATCTGGGATTTTACAAATTATGTTTACATTTGACATCCCAATATCCCAATCATTGAGCAAGGCTATTTAGTTATAAGTTTTTTTTTAAAGAAACCACAGGGAATTCCCCGCTGCCGGTGTAAAAATATATAAACTACACAACATAACAGACTGGCCTGTTGGTCTAGTGGTTAGTGAGCCTGACTGCTAAACCAGAAGGTCGTGGGTTCGATTCCCACCCAGGAAAAATGTTTGTGTGATGAGCACGATCATTTGTTCTGTGGTTTGATTTGTCTGGGTGTAGTTATAAACTACACCCAAACACAGATGTATGTATTTAGAAATATATAAGTATATATTGTCTGGTTACCATAAGAACAGGCTCTGCCTAGTTTGGGATCAGATGGCCGTGTGTGAGTTGTCCCAACATATTATTATTATACATATTAAAATATAGTTACACAGAACATATTAAATAAAAAGTACAAATACTCGATCACAGCGCCACTGGGTCAAATTGTAAAATATAATCTTCTAGGTAATCACCCAAACGCGCAAAAAATTCATTAAATTCGGTCTGATAATTAGGAGGTAGTAGCAGTTTAGATCAAACTTATAAAACTCAAAATTAAGATTAATTTACTGATTCTAGCTATAAAGATAAGGATATAATTCCATGTCAGGTACGCAGATTAGATAAAGTATTTCACCGTCATCATCATCATCATCCAAGACGTTCCCCGCCACTTGCGTCCAATCCGGATCACCACTGCATGGAGACCGTCGTCCCATCTTGAAGGTCGGCCGAACCTTCGTCTTCACTTCCATTTCTATTGACCACCAGTTCTTCAGCGTATCATCATCAATATTAACCTCTTTCCATTCACTACTAGACACTCTTTCAATGAACATCAAGACGGAAACGAATATATCATCATCATCAGCTCCTATCCATCCACTGCTGTACATAGGCCTCCTTTAATGAACGCCAAGACGACTGATCCCTCGTCACTCGCATCCAACACGGACCGGCCACCGCACGGAGATCGTCTTCCTGGTTACTGGCCGACCTTTGTCTACCCAAACGCGGCCTACACTCTTGAACCTTATTGGCCGATTGGCCACCTGTTCTCCTGAGTGTGTGACCAGCCTACGAATATATTATAGGAAGTACTATATATGTAAGTATAACTAGCTGTCGTCCGCTGCTTCGCCCGCGTTTGCTTAAATTTACAGCTATCTCGTTTCGCGGAACCCTATTTTTTTAATAAAAGTAGCTGAAGTTACTACTTATAGCATCTGCCTGTGAAAGTCCAGTCAAAATCTGTCCAGCCGTTTTAGAGGTCAGCTGGAACAAACAAATAGACAAAAACTGTATGAAATAGTGAAAATCAAACATACATAAAGTGGACCTGACAATTTTCTATACATTTTTTTTTCAGTGGATCAAATTTTGAATCTAAACCGCTCTCGAATTCACTTGAACACACACAAAACATCAAAATCGATCCAGCCTTTTGGGAGGATCTCAGTGACATACACACGCAAAGAAGAATTATATCTATAAAGATTATACGACGTATACAGTATGTTCTGATTTTTTTTGCACACCAGGTCAATGACCTCTTACAAAATATTAATGTTACATAATTCTGCGGTAACACGGCTGTATGAACTTGGCACGATTCCAATGTTTTGTTCTCTGGATATGCCAAAGTAAACCTTCTATTTTGACGTGGCTTAGATAAATATAGATGTTGGATCTCAAAAGACGAAAGTCCAAACGTTTATTATATTATATGGATTTGTTGGGACAAAGATATATGATATTTTTTATACTGGATATGGCTAAATTTGGTGACGAACCATGTAGTAGGCAACGGTTAGGTTATCTTTATATTTATATTCTCATGTGCGTGTGTATGTCATTGAACTACTCCTAAATGGGTCCACCATTTTGATGAATTTTGTTGTGTGTGTTCAAGTGGATTCGAGAATGGTTGAAATTCATAATTCGGTCCGCTAGATATAACTGGAAAGCGTTGGTAAATAAATACCATTTCGAAAGAAAGCGGGTTCGAATCTAGGTACAGCCTGATGGTTTGTACTATTACCTGTACTATTACTTATACTGTGGTATGGGTAAATTTTGTAGTAATACTAACATACAAAAATATCAATACAAATTAATCTTAAGTCGCGAAGTCCTACTAATATTATAAACGCGAAAGTTTGTAAGAATGTATGGATGTATGTTTGTAACTCTTTCACGCAAAAACTACCGAATGGGTTTTAATGAAACTTTACAATAACATAGCTTATACATTAGAATAACATAAAGCCTATAATTTATCCCTTTAATCCCACGGGAATAGGAAATACGCGAATGAAAACGATTGAACCGAATTTAATAAAATTTAAAACTGCAGATATAGTTTTGGATATCGTTATCTTTAGACCTCTAGGACCATTAGAAGAATTAACACGCTCGCCGGTCTCTCTGGCTGTGTGTCCCGTGTTACACAAGACAATAAAACAATAGCGATACGTACTAAACCAGTGCCAAGTACTGACCAGCTCCTACAAGTGGATATACTTATTACTGTTCAACTAATAACTAGTACTGTGGTGTCCAGGTACCTGGTACAAGCAGAGGTCGAGGGCTGGAATTAGGACAAATGATTGATGATTGAAACGTGTTATATATATACGAGTAGGTGCTTAGGTGCTGTAATGTTCAGGTAGGTAATACCAGCGATCGGGGGTTCGAATCCTGGCATGTCTAGTAATCTTTATGATGATATATGTGTATTTATATCTTTCTGAAGCCTATTCCTTATCTTGTGTTCAGTATTCCGGTAGTTATCAATATACGCAGTTTTAGCGGGTTCCGACACCTTTTCTTTTTTTTAACGCCGGGAAATGCTCTGAGGCATCCCGCGGGGGAGTGGGTCTCCCCACGCGAGTATGTGGGACTCGCTGCGCCCGACAGCTGGTAAATAGACGCAGCTCTACCCACTAAAACCCGGCGAGTGCCACCAATGCCGCCTTTGGTGAGGTGCCCCGGATCTAGTAAGCAAACAGGGCACCTCGACGACTAGTCAGTCCCGCAAGGGACCGACGCCACCTCCACAGAGGGGTTGTCCCGCACCACAGAACAACCCCTCGCAACGTCGGGACAGTACAATGGGGTGAGGTTCCCATCCTCACCCCTTGCCCCCTGCTCTTCTGTCCCCTCTTCTTATAAGAGAGGTACAAAGAGCCTCTTCGGCTCAATTCGCTTCGCCCAAGGTGCTGGGCTCACGCTAGGTTACTGAGCCCCACCGCCACGTCAAGGCCTGAACCATGGTGGGGATCCGACGACATCTAGAAATTTGTATGATAAATATGTTAGTGGGTCAAAAATATTCAAGTTTCAATTCAAAATGCTGCATTGAACCCCGGGGTGGTACCTCTCGCTCACATAACACCGGCGTCAAGTGACGGCTATGCTGTCGCGTTTCGTGTGATTTGTGACTTTCCGATGGCCCATTAGGGGGATAGGGAAAATGAGGGCAAGGCATCTGCTCTCTGGTTGTGCAGATGTGTATGGGCGTCGATAGTCGCCAAAAGGCTTCGAATGCTCGTTTGCCCTCCTATGATATAAAAAAATGTGAAAATTCACGCCTTAATATCTTAATAATTTATGTCTTCCTAGTATACGTAACACAAGTTCTTTCATACCACGTGGTGTGAAAGAATTTTAGGATAAATAAAAACTTAAATTAATAGGGTTCATTTTCTTATGTTTTTTATTATGTTAGTTGGATAGGCAAACTGGCAAACGTACCACCTGATGTTAAGTGGTCGACGTCGCCCATGAACATAAACTAGTATACCTGGAACGAGCCCAGGCAACTCATTTATGTGTTGCATATCCTGAGACATAAGATGTTAAGTCTCGGTGCCAGTAATTACACTGCCTGTCCTGCCCTTCTCTCCGAAACACAGCAAAACTGTTTCACGGGAGAAACAAGCAAGATGGTGGTACCCATGCAGCCGGGAGCGCGGCACAGCGCTTCCCTCCCACCGGTTCTTGCAATAATTCCATTAAATTATCATAAAATCCAGGAATCTCTTCGTTTTATTTGGTCAAAACGATTCAAAATAAAATACGTAATAAAAACGCATCCTCGATTTTGGGTAAACGATTGAACGCTTGTTGAACGAAGAAAATACGTGAACCGAAAAAATGTGTTTTTAGATTGGAAGGGCCTTGGTACCTTTGTCCCTCTATTTCATCAAACAATTTTCTTTTTTTATTAAGTAGTAGTTTTGGGTTATCAATGAAAATCGTGAAAACAATTCGTTTTTGATTGATCGATATTTGAGGACTTATTCTTATTACTTTCTTATATAGGTATGGGAGTGATAAGGGTCACCTCCCGTAGATATGATCAAGGGGGAATATCTTGAAAGAGAAGGAAAAGAATAAGAATCCTCTTATAATGTATATCGAATAGTAGGTTATAATTCATATTTTAGGCTTTGAAGAGATATTTCACTAAAAGCTTAAGCTAAAAAACCTAACGCAATAGCTGATGCGTACAAGAGCTGATGACGTAGCTCTACCCTCTAAAACTCGACGAGTGCCACCGGTGACCCCTTTCGTGAGGTGCCACAGATCTAATGAGCAAACAGGGCACCTCGATGGCTTATCAGTCCCTCAAGTGACCGACGCTACCTCCACCGAGGGGTTGTCGCGCAATAGAACAACCCCTCCCAGCGTCGGGATAGTACAATGGGGTGAGGTTCCCATCCTCGCTCGTTGTCCCTCTGCTCTTTTGTCTCCTCTTCTTATAAGAGGGATACAAAGAGCAGCTCCCTCGTCATATCAATATATACGTATATAGACGTATGTTTGTTACTCTTTTAAGCAAAAAGTACTAAATAGATTTTAATGAAACTTATCATTAATATTTCTATACATTAGAATAGTACATAAGCTTATTACCGTCCTCCCACGGGAATGGGAAGTATGCGGGTGAAACCGCGGGCGCTGCTTCATAATAAGTCAAGACTGTTATCACAGTAAATTAATTCTATGTATGTATTGTTCTGTTATTCTCGGAACATACACTATTCATACATTCGTATTCTTGTAACGTATGATACGTTGCAGGATTCGAAACAGCTTCCAAGTACAAACAATAAGGCATTTTGTATATTTAGATCTATGTTTTAGTCATTTCAATCTTTTTACGTTCCCTGTTGAACGTAACCTTTTTAACGGCTCATCCCCCGTCCCTTGCAGGACCAGCCTCTGCATGGAGATCTTCGTCCCGTACTTAATGTTTATGGAAAAAAAATGTAACAAATCTTAACCCTTATTAAATTATAAACACGTCCATAGTTTAGGATTGCATTCGACGGGATTCAAACCCACGACCATACAAGACTATACACGAGCTGGCCGTCAAACTTTTTTTTTTGTTTATCATCATTATTATAATCAATATCTTCCAACCTTTTAATGAACGTCGAAATGGACGGTCCCACGTCTTACCTATTAAGATATTGGGATTCGAACGCGCTACTTATCAACTTAAGTACTCTATAGTAATGGAAAATCTACACAATAAAGGAAAGCCAAGGAAATAAAATTTCAAGGCCATAAAACACCTTTATACAGATAACGTGCGTCAGGGCGGGCCCAGTCCAAAAATAAAAGAGGGGTTGGACTATTGTTTGCGTGGCCTTTGTGGCCTGTTTTTCTGGTTGGCCTTTAGCTGATTGATGTTTTAGTTTTTATCGGTGATTCCATCGGAAGTATGGTTTAATGTAAATAAATTAAATTAGACAACCTTTTTTTCACTTTAATTTTCCATGTTGAAGCAAATTTCATTGAAATTAATTTCACGTATTTCATGACGCGTGACCGCTGTCTTACTGACCGCTTAGGTAATGAGGGGAGAAAAGACCGTCTTGGCGTTCATTGAAAGCTGGAATGTTATGTACATTGAAGATGGATCAGTGCTGTTGATGATGATCATTAAGGTTAATTTTAATTATTGTCAAACAAACAACAACAATATAAAATAATAAGCCTGTAAAATGAGACCCTAAATGTGCATATAATAAAAGCAAAAAGCTCTCGTAAAAGCTTCCTGCTTCGTATTTTTTATTTAAAAGCCTATGGAACGGAGCTTACAAAGCTTTTCTATTTCAAAAGTTAATGACATGCAGAAAATGAGCATAAAAGTATCATTATAATGATTCGTTTCAAAGGAAATAATGAATGACTTAAAACTTTCATAATTATTTTTCATGATTTTATCTTTTAGGCTTTTTAATACATGATGAAAAAATGGTTTCGGTATCTACAACCAATCACCTGATGATAAGTGTTCAACGTATCCATAAACTAATTCATCTAATATATACACCAGTCTCTTTCTTGCCTACGCTGGGGGGTAAGATAAATTATCAGTAAAAATAACTGCCTATCCTACTACCTATCTACCTCTAGTTGTTATTACTAAATTTGATTGTAGCGCTTAATACTAACTCTATTCACATAAGCACAATTTTCCCTACTCAAAAATAGTCAGCTTAAATCACTTAAACATCAAAACCATTCTTTCGTTCATTTATCAATCATTCATCGTTAATTCATCATTCACCGTTCATTCAAGTTTCATTGACCATTCAACATATGTCCCTAGGTATGCCATCTCTGTGTTTGAAAGTGTCCGTCGTGGCGTTACAGTAGCAAGAGGGTCACACACACACACACACACAAACACACACACACACAGCAATCGTGGTCCGTGGACGTTTTAGTTTTAAACTGTTATTTACCGCAAAAAAAATCCCTTTTTTTATTTTTTCCTATATGAAATTCCCCCTTACTTCTAATCATTGCCACTACCAGAAGTAGCTAGCCAAAAGCGCTTAAAAACTCATTTCACATCTGAAATGTAATGGGAATAATTTTCTAATCGTTCATTAATGTTTCATTTATCGTTCATTCATCGTTCGTTCCTCATTCACCTACCCGTGGGAGAGAAGTGCTGTGCCGCAATCCCGGCTGCATGGGTACCACCATCTTGCTTGTTTCTCCAGTGAAACAGCTTTGCTGTGTTTCGGAGAGAAGGGCAAGACAGGCAGTGTAATTACTGGCACCGAGACTTAACATCTTATGTCTCAGGATAGACACCACAAATGAGTTGCCTGGGCTCGTTCCAGGTAAACTGGTTATGTTCATGGGTGACGTCGACCACTTACCATCAGGTGGCACGTTTGCCAGTTTGCCTATCCAACTAACATAAAAAAAAGTTCAGTCGTTATTCTCAGGCCACTAGATAGAGACAGACATAACTTGGTCATCAATAAAAGGCCACAATAGGCTTTGTGTATCAATATCTATTTGTCTAATATTCTATAGTTTGAAATTGCTTTTTCAACTTATAGTGATGCAGAGGACGTGGACCGTTCGGTTCTGTCTAGGACATTTTACCGACCCCGATGAAATTTTAATACTTCGATGACTTATTTCGATGTAAGAACATTAATTAATATATTATAGTTTATATTTCATAAGTATGAACACATAGTGGTAGTTTTAGGATAAACAAGAGTAAATACACCATCTGTTTTTTTTTTTTGGTTTTACGGGGAAAATGCATTTACGCACTTACCCTCCTAGCATTGGTCGGCTAAGAAATCTACAATAGCCCCGGATGGAGCCCATAATTCAGGTGCCCCAGATCTATCAGGGCGTCTTGGGGGTCCTTGACGAAAATAAGCAATACTAATATATATATTTTTATGTTAGATACATAATAACTGAAGATATAAGATTCTAAGCCATTCCAGTAATTATACTGCATTTCCTGCCCTTCCCTCCGAAAGACAGCTGTTTCAAGGATGGTGCAGGATGGTGGTATCCATGGACACAGACGTACAGAGCATCCTTCCTATCGGTAAAGAGTTTTGTTTATTTAGTTGAAACCGCTTATCTCCCGGACATGAGTGCGTTAATCAGTCACTATTGGTTGGATATGAAAAGTTCCTCTTGTCTCCAATAGCTAAATAAATGATATTTGTTTCTCATAGAAGTAGGCAAACGGAGTATCGGTTCACCTGGTGGCAAGTGACCACCAACACGTATAGACAACCGCTACACTAGAGGATTAGCGTGTTACCAGCCTTTAAAAGGTCTTTTTAAGGTTACTTTGCATTTTCGGCGCGGGTTGCTCAGAAGCAAAACAAGTAACCAATAACTTACTTAAACATTCTTACTAAGGAATGCTGCACATGTACTAATCTTTTGAATTATGTATGCACTTACATCAAGACCTAATGCCAACTAAAGAAACGTTCTACAATCCACATTTTTTTTAAAGACTACGATATTAAATAGTACAGTTTTTATATTAGTTTGATAGGCAAGCAGGTGAGATACAGGATGGTAAGTGGCCATCAATAAGTGGCAAATGCTCAGTTTATGATATTTTCCACCAAATTCAGTAGAATTATGTGTATTTGATGCTGTTTAAAATGAGGTATTTATCATGTTCTTGACTTCAGAGTTAATCACGGCACGGACACTTCTTAATGCGGCTCTACACTCTCCCCGAGACAGTTACAGGCAGGGCGAGTGCGAGCGCTACCATCTACACGCGCTCGCCCGCCTCGATCTGTCATTTATATTAGACAGCGTGTGATATCAAGCGATAGTGTAGAGCCGCCATAACATCGTCAAGATCTTCTCGCATACATCAGTCTTGTGAACAAGACAGTTTTATATAATGTCGAAATATCGAGTTCAGCGAAATAAAACTGAAAAGCATAATAAATATCCCGTTTTAATAGTTGGATGTCTAAAATAACCATGTTTTTATAGGATAAGAGGGCAAACAAGCAGTCCACATCTGCACAACCAGAGATTATTTAGATGCGTTGCTCTTGCAAACAAACAGCATGAAACGCGACAGCATAGCTATCATTTGACGGCGGTGTTATGTGAGCGAGAGATACCATCCCGGTCGTGCCAGCCCAATGCGGCGGCAAAGCATGGCACTACCTCTTACTAAATGTTAATTTAAAATCTTACATACATATTTATATCTTAACCTACAGTAAAGATAAAACATCAACTGCTAAGTGCAATTAAAAAGGGTTTTATAAAACCTAACGCGCGTCTGTCTTTTATAGTACAATGAAAAATAAATTGAATTCTCTGTATTATGAAAGTAATAAACCTCATAACGACCTAAGCGCTATTAAGTGGAAGAAAGGACTCATAGAAATATGCTCTTTGACTCCACTGAAAGACTAGATGGTTTATTTTCATCTAGTAAAGTGGTTGGATGCGCTTCTGACCGTTTGCTTAGGTACCACCATCCTACTAATTTCTGTGAAATAGTTTTGCTGTGTTACGGTAAGAAGGACAGGACAGTCAGTATAATTACTGGCACTGAGGCAAAATTCAAAAGTGCTAGCCAGCCTGCCTGCTAGCCAGCCTGCCTACTAGCTAGCCTGCCTGCTAGCCAGCCTGTCAGTTAGCCAGCCTGCCTGCTAGCTAGACTGCCATGTAGTCCTGTGTAAACTAATTTAATATGTTCATGTACAAAGTGAACTTTTTTTAATGACGCAGGGGAATGCATTTCGCGTGTCTAGGGGAAGGCTCTTAGACCCTATGTGAGACTCACACTTGGGAGTGCACTAATTAAACCACCAGCGAGAGCTTGCCGCTGCTCTTTGAGGGCCCTGGATCTGCAGGTAACAGGAACACCTCATCGACAGACTGGCTCTAGCGAAGGCCAGGTTACTTCTCGTAAGGGGTTCAAAAAGAGTTGACTACTTACCTTATATTAAATGAAAACAAATTGGAAGATAAAAAAGCCTATCTTACACGAATGTAGCAAACGTATCTAGGTATATCTCATGAAGATATAATAAACCTTACAAGAATTTATGTAAGTGTCTTATCGAACGTCAAAATTAGTATACTACCGATTCCAAAGCGGACTTAGAAGAACCAGCAATAGATAGATAAATAAGACGAACTATGTAGACCTTTAAAATACCTATCGTACAATCCTAGCATACTACAAGTAACGCAATCTTTAAAGTCTTCATAAAATCTAGCATATATGGCTGTAATATAAGTATTCATAGAGTAATCTCCTATTTAATTTAACTGCCGGTGGGTCAAACGGATTATCTTAGTTACTTTAACGCGCAATTTGCTCTTTCACATTCCATTCGTCACTAACTATCTTAATTGACCTACTAATGACCAATCTTTTATCTTAGTCTGGGTATCTATTTCCTCTATATATTTTAGTTCATCTGGGTATCTTTTTTCTTAGTCTATATCTTTTAGTTCATCGTTCTAATGATGACAAAATTTTACATTCAGCATTATTATCATATTAAGTTGTTGAGAAAGGCAGTAAAATATTAAGATGATGATTAGAAAATTTCAAAAAATAAATAGATTTTTTTTTACTTTTAACTAGCAGCATATTTAAATTCAAATATTGACAAAAAGGAAGACTAGTCAAAAGAATTTACATTCACATTTATGTCACATCTTTTAATTTAGTCCATATTTAGTCTGACTCAAATACATTTCATCTAAATAAAATATTAAGTGAGCCAATAAAATGAACTAATTAGAACCAAGCGTTACTATGCGGTAATCCATGACATTAATCTAATATATAAAATTTCCATGTCACAATGTTAGTTACCGTACTCCTCCGAAACGGCTTTACCGATGTTTACCAAATTTTATATGCGTATTCAGTAGGTCTGAGAATCGGCTACTATCTATTTTTCATACCCCTAAGTGATAAGGGTGGTCAACCCCTCAAATTTTAAAAGTTAACGCGGGCGAAGCTGCGGGTAACAGCTAGTATGTTATATTATATTGTCTAGCCAAATTCAATTTAAATTTGAATATAACATACTAACTGTCAGCCGCAGCTTCGCACTCGTAGATTTGGTCATTCAGACCGATGACTATTATTTGCTAGCCTTGTTCTTAACCCATTAACGCCCAAAATGAACCCAATTACATTTTTAATGGTTTTGCTTTAATTTTATATTAAGAAACACACAATTATAAAGGTCAGGTAAAGAAAATAAAAAAAAAGTTTTTTTTTTCAAAAGTTACAGGGGTGTACCCAAGCGAGTACAATGGGCAGATCAAGTGTTAAAAATACCGAAACATGGTTTCTCCAGACAAAGTGTTTTTGAGCACTTTGAACTACTCCAACGTACTCTGATCTGGCAATTTACACATCTTAATTGATTTGTGATCAATTCAGGTGTATGGCCATTATTTTGACGATCTACATGCACTACCATATTTGATGAAGTACGGTTTCTTTAAGGTTTTGATCGACGCAAATAAGCCCGTGCGATACTTCGTCTAGGTAGGCCCAGTTTTGGTGTCCGAAGCGTACTGGTTTCCCCATTCCCCATAATAAACTGCTTGGCTGTATGATGCTCATAATATTTTATCATAGATCCGTCGATAGACAAATTCTCGTAAAATACTCCCCACTGGCTAGAGCTCCTCTGTTAAATATCGCAAAAGGGCTTTACCTTAGACATCGGGTCGTTAGATGAAGCCATCATGTATGATCAACAAAATGTTGATTTTGTTTTATCTCCAAGAATCGATTTGTAGACATACAGTTTGCAACGAGTGGCTCACATAGATCTTCATCCAAAGACTAATAAGCACGTTCCGTAGGTAATTGGTTCAGACTATCGCCTCACAAAAGTATGTTCAAAAAGTTTTTCTGTCTATTTAGAATTGAAAGTTATGCCTATTACTTTGACCTGCACACAAAAGACTCTGTTCGTCTATCAAATCACACATTTGATCGTCAAAATACTTCTCAAAGAGCATCACTGGAGTACGTTTATATCATTACATATATGGTTCAATCGTTCTTCAATGGCGTTATTTACTTCTTATGCATTTGAGTAAAGAAAGAATATAGGTATAAGAGTAATGAAGAATAAAGTAAGTAGTTGGTAAGGTTTTCCGTCAAATAGATAACCCATCTATGAGTGTATCAGTAGACCCAGCCATACGAGAGCATTTTGAAGTTGAGGCATACGTCGAAAGCAGCTCATCATCACTGCTGTTATCGTCCGAGGATACTCTTCTACGTCAAAATAAGAAGCACTTCAACATAGAAGACGGTCCCTGGGACATCTCTTGGCAATGCTTGTGTCACAAGATCATCTTCTGGGCTCTCCACTTCGTCAGTTATAGCACCAGGTTTAGATGGAACTGTGAGAAAGTCGTACTCATAATCATCTCCTTCAGCAATGATAGAATTGACTGCCTTTTCTAACTACAAATAGTGGTATTGCAATGAAAAGATTCGCTTTTTAAACCAGTTTCTATTAATAATTATCTCTAAAAAATCAAAATAAAATATAAGTACATCTGCCCATTGTACCTGCTCAGGTACAGTAGGAGAAACACGAATTTTTTGACGAACCAAATTACTTGATTTCAGTTTTTGATAATTTATTGGAAATAATAGAATGTGAACATATTTCTTAGAAACAATTTTCAATAAATTATAGTTTATAACAATTAAATAATAATGAATTATTTTACCGTGCGCGCTCACAGTTGAACACTAAACAAATCACCTTCAACCCATACAAATTAAGAATAACAACTGGATATTTTTTTTATACTGTTTTTATATTATATTTATACTGTAAAAATATTTTTTTACATTTTTATTGGCAATCACAAAAATTATCGCGGTTTTTCTTGGTGTACCCGCTTGAGTACGGCGGACGGTAATGGGTTAATGATATACCTATCTAGCTGGTGCCCGCAACTTCTTCTGCACAAAATTAGATTTTGGACAATTCACAATCCAATATCTTCAAACATCCATACATACAAAGTTTCGAGGTTATAATATTAATAGGATCTACTTCCTTGATTTTAATTAAAATCCGATTTCTACGTGTTCCCGAGTTTGAATCCCGAATAACCTATTCAAATGTTTTTTTTTTTTTTAATTAATAAAATCTAAAAATAGGCTTGTAAAAATCTTAATAAACCGCGATAAAATCCGTAAAAATTGTTTCATTATAAAAAGTCAAAAAAATTAAACCAGCTAGAAATACTCCGGTGGCTTGCACATCTCGAGAGAATGCCAGCTGATAGGTGCAGGGCGGTGAGAAGGGCCTATGAGGGCCGCTGACTGGTTGGCCGACCCAAATACCGCTGGAAGGTCGAAGTAATGAAAGACCTACGCCCCCTGGGCGCCGTAAACTGGGAGGGGATCGCACAAGACAGGGCGCGGTGGAGTCATCTCGTATCGGAGGCCAAGATCCACTTCGTGTCGTTTAGCCTTACTCCGGTTTTTTTTTCTTTAACGCCGGGAAATGCTCTGAGGCATTCCGCGGGGGAGTGGGTCTCCCCACGCGGGTATGTGGGACTCGCTGCGCCCGAAAGATGGTAAGTGGACGCAGCTCTACCCACTAAAACCCGGCGAGTGCCACCAATGCCGCCTTTGGTGAGGTGCCCCGGATCTTTCTAGATCCTCCGTGGCATGGCGGTTCAGTAGCCTAAGGTGAGCCCAGCACTTGGGCGAACCCAATTGAACCAAGGAGCTGCTCTTTGTATCCCTCTTATAAGAAGAGGGGACAAAAGAGCAGGGGGACAAGAGGCGAGGATGGTAACCTCACCCCATTTGTAGTGTCCCGTCGTTGGGAGGGTTGATCTTTAGTGTGTGACAACCCCTCTGTGGAGGTGACGTCGGTCCCTTGAGGGACTGACTAGCCGTCGAGGTGCCCTGTTTGCTCAACAGATCCGGGGCACCTCACCAAAGACGGCATTGGTGGCACTCGCCAGGTTTTAGTGGGTAGAGCTGCGTCCACCTTACCACTTCTCGGGCGCAGCAAGTCCCACATATTCACGTGGGGGGAATAGGTCCCGCGGGGGAGTACCCCCAGAGCCAGCCTCAGAGCATTTCCCGGCGTAAAATAAAAAAATAAAAAAAGGGTTCCGTTCCTCAAATTGACAAAATAGAACTCTAAGATCACTTTATTTTAATGTATCGGTCTATCGAACCAAAATCTTGGTACTTCTCTTGGACATAGGATCATGAAATTTGGTAAAAAGCTAGGCCTCACAACACAAGTATTAAATAAACATCTGAAAAAATTTAATTTGTTGTTATATTATATAAATGGCCTTTGTTCAGCCGTGGAAGGATGAAGGCTGATGATGATGATTATATAAAACCACGTTATAATGAAACAACTTTTACGGATTTTATGGCGGCTTAGATTTTTACATGCTCTTCGTTTCGGATACTCTACAGCAACCATGGCACAGGAAGACCGAGGTAATCCCATAATGAGTGAAATTCGGTATATAAAGAACCCGTCGGAACCCTCAACGCGGCCCAGTTTCACGCTTGTCTGTTTTTTTAACCTCAAAAGCGGAATGCAGAATGCCATGGTTGCTGCCTTATTTGGCGAATGTGTCGATATTACGACGTCGGTATTGAACCAAATTTAAATTTATTACACATAAATATTGTGGGCCAGTGCAAGCGAATGAAGATTTTTTTATGAAGCTTATCGCCAAAACTTTAACTATACATCAATACAACAGATAAATAAAATTGGAGTGTCTGTTTGTGATAATATAATAACCACTTTTTAATAAATGTATATACACGGTACATACACAAAAATGACATTTTTTACATTTTCTGTCTATCTGTCTGTTTGTTCCAGCTAATCTCTGAAACAGCTGGGCCGATTTCGAAGAGAATTTCACTGGCAGTACCTGAAGCTATATAAGGAGTAACTTAGGCTATAAAAATAATAATCATCAATCCGGGTACGGCTGTAATTCTAAGTTAACGCGGCCAAAGCTGCGTGCAACAGGTAGGTCAGGAATATTAAATCAAGCAATTTTAGATTGACAAACGGGCAGACGGGCCACGTGATCGTCAGTGGTCAGCATCACCCATGAAGTTAACTAACTCTTGATTGATTGAATTAAGTAACTCTTTCACGTGTTGCCTATCCTTAGACGTGAGGTGAATCTCGGTGCCAGTAATTACACCGCCATTCGTTCCTTCAGAAATGCAGCAAAGCTTTTTAGTCTACTTCACAAGTGACATTTTCGCCAATTCTTGTCCGCTTTCCTCGAAAATTATTCGACGCGTATTTACATCTAGATAGTTAAAGAAAAAAAAATCTCGCTCAAATAAAAAAGGAACAGTTACAAACTTTATTTTAAGTTAATTTAAAAAAGGGTTTTCGTTTTTCGCGATTATTAAAAAAAACTATTGCAGATATCTAAAATGGCCAAAAGGATTCTTAAAGAAGACGACATTTCGAACAAAAAGGTCACTACGCGCGTCAGGAACCGCGTAACCTACTTTTGGTCCCATTTTCAGAGCTAATAAAAATTATAAATATCGGTGATAGAGTTCTAAAAGATTTTAATTGTGAATTTCCACGTCCTTAAGAATTTTTTGGTGATATTGGTTATCTGCAATAGTTTTTGAGATATTCGGAAAAAAGCGGAACCCTTCTTTTTAATCAAGTGCTTATAACTTTTGCATTTTTTTTGAGCGTGAAGTATATTTTTTCAAAAACTTTTTAGATTTAGACTTGGTATAGACCCCTTCTTTTTTTTTTACGCCGGGAAATGCTCTGAGGCATCCCGCCTGGGGAGTGAGTCTCCCCAGGTGGATATGTGGGACTCGCTGCGCCCGAAAGATAGTAAATGGACGCAGCTCTACCCACTAAAACCCGGCGAGTACCACCAGTGCCGCCTTGGTGAGCTGCCCCGGATCTCTTAAGCTAACAGGGCACCTCAACGGCTAGTCAGTCCCGCAAGGGACCGACGCCACCTCCACAGAGGGGTTGTCCCGCACCACAGAACAACCCCTCCCAACGTCGGGTAGTACAATGGGCTGATGTTCCCATCCTCACCCCTTGCCCCTTGCTCTTTTGAACCCCCTTCTTATAAGAGGGGTACAAAGAGCCCCCTCGGCTCAATTATCTTCGCCCAAGGTGCAGCGGCTCACCCTAGGCTACTGAGCCCCACCGCCACGTCAAGGCCTGAACCATGGTGGGGAAGTATTTAGATGCCCTACGATACTTTAGAGCAACCATGGTCACGGGAGGACTTAATTACCATTATCTCCATATAACATTTATAATAATATAATATCAACCCTGTCCCACTACTGGACATGGGTCTCCACGAAATCAGGCGAGGAGGGTGTTGGTCACACACCTTCATTTTTTATTTCTCATCAGGCATGCAGGTTTCCTCTCGATGTTTCCTTCACCGGTGAGCAAGCGATGGTCAAGGCACCACAGGGGTCAGGATCGAACCCGGACCTCTCACTCAAGAGGTCGAGCCCGTACCCACTTGACTATCGTCGTCCACCGATAACAGTTGTTTGTATTTAACGGGACTATGTTATTTTACGTCTTTTCTTATTATGTAAAATATATTAAACTTAACAATTTTAAATTATTTCATCTTTTACAAGATTATCAACAAAATAAAGATATTTTATTTGCATCTCACATACTGTTCCAGAGTAAACAATAGTTGTAAAAGATATATAATAATTAAACTCCACCATTACCCGCCTCTCGGGCGTAATGACAAACCCATTACCGTAATTATTTCTGGCTCGTCCTGCCATAAACCTGAAACTTTGTCCACGTGAGTTCTAATGAATCATATTAATCCATAAGGTATTCCCTTACGTTTAGCTGATTAGATTTCGATCAAATTTTGTTAAAGATTGATTTTGATATGCTGAGAAAGGGGTTGGAAAGTCCCCACCATGTTTCAAGCGTTATCGTGGCGGTGGGGCTCAGTAGCCTAAAATGAACCCACCAATAATTGAACCGAGGGAGCTCTTTGTACCCCTTTTATTTTCTTTCTCGCAATTCTCTCAGTAGTGAATGCCGCGTGGCGGGCGCATCTAAACCGCAGCTCTACCGACGCCACCTCAACAAAGGGGTTGTCCCGCACCACAGAACCCCTTCCAATGTTGAGACGGTGCAATGGGGTGAGGTTCCCATCCTCGCCTCCTGTCCCCCTTACTCTTTTGTCCCCTATTCTTATAAGAGGAGTACAAAAAGGAGTTACCTTGGTTCAATTGGCTTCGCACAAGGTGCTAGGTTTACCTTAGGCTACTAAAGCCTGAACCTTGGCGGGGACGCGTGGTTTACCCTATTTAAATTAAAATTTCATGTCATAATTCAAAGTTATAAGTTTTCACTTCTACCGGCAGTCCCTATGACTACCATTTTTAATAATAATTTGTTTATCAGTGACTATGACTTATCAACTTACTTGTAAGGGTGGTTCCTCTACTTTGGTTACACAACTAACATAAAAAATACTGGTTGTCTGTAAAGTCGGTTTACGAACGATAGTTTTACGTGATGAAAAATTAATTACCTTTTTTGCCGCTGTTTTGAGAAAAACAGTTAATTAAAGTGAACAAAATTAAATTAGACTGAAAATTATGGAGGAAATCAATTACATCTTAGTAAATTGTAGAAATAAACACAAAACACGTTGTGACGTATTAACTTTTGTTATTAATAATGGTTTCCAAGCCAACGCTTGGGCCTCTAGACTCTAGCGTTTGACAGCGGAACGTGACACTTTTTCGTGGGCGCTGCCAGTGTTCATCAATTTATAAGACGTTATTACGTCAAAAGGTATGAGTTTTAGTTTGGAGCTGCCAGTGGTTAACTAGTATAATATAAAATGGTTCATCGTCTGGCTGTGTGTCACTGGACACTTAACGGGAACTACAACATGAATCACCATCGGGCTTGATAGTATATATTTAATTTGTTTTATCCGACGATAATAAAGAAGGCTGTGAAGGTATATAGAGCTAGCAGGTCTGTTATCTATTACGTCTAATCAACCGGGAAAAAAAAATTTGGCTCGCTGATATCACCAAAACCCTCCTCGCCTGATTTCGAGGAGGAGACCCGTGCCCAACAGTGGAATATAGGTAATATATGGGTCGATATTACGCTAGATAATGTCCTTTCTCGGGAGGTAGGATTATTTAAATGTGACAGTGAGCTGGTAACACACTCAGGAGAACGGACGGCC
The DNA here is from genome assembly GCA_963853865.1 of Helleia helle. Classification (NCBI taxonomy): domain Eukaryota; kingdom Metazoa; phylum Arthropoda; class Insecta; order Lepidoptera; family Lycaenidae; genus Helleia; species Helleia helle. The sequence continues at coordinate 8,635,523 of OY971436.1, forward strand.
GATGGGGCAATAAGGTTCAAGAGTGGAGGCCACGTTTAGGTAGACGAAGTGTTGGTCGGCCATTAACCAGGTGGGAATTGAATCTCCGTGCTGTGGCTGGTCCATGTCAGATGCAAGTGGCAAGGGACCGGCCATATTGGCGTTCATTGAGGGAGGACAATGTTCAGCAGTGGACGGATAGAGGCTGATGATGATTTTTTATGGCATAGCATGTCAAACGTTTGAAGAGTGAGCTGGTTGGACTTACGGATCCAAAACATTATGATCATCGACAGAACTGGTCAAAAGGGCGCTCATCTCTTTTAAAGTACTTTACATCTCCATACACTCTACAAGACAGTTAAATATGAGCAGTAACTATTGAAAGAAATAGAAAAAAAACCGGCCAAGTGCTAGTAGGACTTGCGCACGAAGGGTTCCGTACCGACACTTTAACATAAAATATGGTTTATTTTGAAAAAATGTTTTTTTTTAAATATATTTGAGTTGATTGAATGAAAGGTAAATTGCGGTTTACGATTTATGACGGATTAAAAAAGAACTACTTACTAGATCTCGTTAAAACCAATTTTCGGTGGAAGTTTACATGGTAATGTACATCATATATTTTTTTAGTTTTATCGTTCTCTTATTTTAGAAGTTACAGGGGGGGGACACACATTTTTCCACTTTAGAAGAGTCTCTCGCGCAAACTATTCAGTTTAGAAAACAATGGTTTTAGAAACCTCAATATCATTTTTAAGACATATCCATAGATAACACGCATGCATGGGTTTGATGAAAAAAAAAATTTGAGTTTTAGTTCTAAGTATGGGGACCCCCAAAATTTATTGTTTTTTTTCTACTTTTGTGTAAAAATGTTCACAGAATACATCTACTTACCAAGTTTCAACAGAATATCTTATAGTTTCGAAAAAAAGTGGCTGTGACATACGGACGGACAGACAGACAGACAGACATGACGAATCTATAAGGGTTCCATGTTTGCCATTTGGCTACGGAACCCTAAAAAAGAGGAAGAAGATAACACACAGCCGTAAATATTTTTTATCTCATAAGGAGGCACCCGAGCAGTCGGAGCCTTATGGTCGTCGCCCATAGACACCCGTACAGACTATGCAGATGCGATGCCATCCTTTTCCCTAACCCCCCCCCCCCCACCCCCACATTGGGCCACCGGAAACTCACAAACCGCACGAAACGCGAGAGCGTAGCTGTCACTTGTCGTGCCGGCCCAATTCGGTTGCAAAGTATTACTACCTCTTACTAAAATAGTATTAGTGTATATGATATCAATATCATCATAATCGAAAATGAGTCCCTTTCTGAGTCTTCATCAGCCTTTATCCGTCCACTGATGAAAATCATTTCTGTCATCATTCATGTAGTCATCAAAATGTTTTTCTTCACCGGTGAGCAAGCTATGTTGACATGTTCAGAGGAATTTTTATCATTAAGCAAGGAAAATTTTTGAAAAATCGATTTTACTGCACTATAGTGAGGTTCGAGGAGTCAAAATGAGACTTGGTCTCATTTAACTTCGACTAACAGTTTCTCCCCACCATGGTTCAAGCCTTGTCGTGGCGGTGGGACTCAATAGCCTAGAGTCAACCCAGCACCTTGGGCGAAGCGAATCGAGCCGAGGGAGCTGCTCTTCGTACCCCTCTTATAAGAAGAGGGGACCAAAGAGCAGGGGGACATGGGTCGCAGGAGGATGGGAACCTCACCCTATTGTCTCCGGAAGTTGGGAGGGATTGTTCTGCGGTGCGGGACAATTCCTCTGTTGAGGTGGCGTCGGTCCCTTGGGGAATGACTAGCCATCAAGGTGCCCTGTTGCTAAACAGATGCGGGGCACCGGACCAAAGGTGGCATTGGTGGCACTCGCCGGGTTTTAGTGGGTAGATCTGCGATCACCTATCTTTCGGGCGCAGCGAGTCCCACATATCCGAGGAGTCCCCAGTCCCCCGCGGGATGCCTCAGAGCATTTCCCGGCGAAAAAAAGACCATCGCTCGTATGCAGTAGTTATACAGTTTCTATTCTAAGAAACAAGCTATAATCTTCGTCCCATGAATCAGTGACCAGGAAGTTACCTTTCATCGTCGGCGGATGCTTTAATCAGTATAATAGTTGGCGGCGTGGAGACTAAGTATCGGAACGTATTGAAGAAACATACCTATAGATACTGCTTATGACGCTGTCCCCGCGGATTCAAGCTTAAAGTGAAAACATAAGCAGAAATTATTTACCCATTGTAGCATGCGGGTTATATTCAAATACAATTTTTGTGGATCATAATGTCATTTATAAAGATTTTTACAGGTACATCTACATTGTGGCCACAAATGTACAAGTCAACTGTATCCGCTTTTACAATCGGATCCCAGAAAACGTTCAAAAGCTATTCATTAATAGATTCAAAAAAGTTATTAAAGAACGTTTGTGTGGTAAAGTAAATAAAGTAAAAGATTTTATGGAAGATAAGATGTAAAAATTGTTATAGAATACATCGTATTATTTGAAAAGATTAGTTCTACTGAGTTTGTTTCGGCGGTTCTTCTCAGTCGGCTTGCCTTGGAACCGGTGGTATATGTAGATTCAATTGGCGTTCAAAAGGATACTTTATTGGTACTATTTTGATTTTCTTTTATGATAGATAGGCAAACGGGTAGAGAGCTACATGAAATCAGGCAAGGAGGGTGTTTGGCTATAGTTCACCGATGCGCTGACCCCATGGTAGGTGAACTTCACCTCCAAAGACTTTTGATCTCATCAGGCATGCCGGTTTGCTCAAAATATTTCCTTCACCGGTGACCAGCGAGTAGCTTTTTTTTGTTTCTTTTTCTTTAACGCCGGGAAATGCTCTGAGGCATCCCTCGGGGGAGTGGGTCTCCCCACTAAAACCCGGCGAGTGCCACCAATGCCGCCTTTGGTGAGGTGCCCCGGATCTAGTAAACAAACAGGGCACCTCGACGGCTAGTCAGTCCCGCAAGGGACCGACGCCACCTCCACAGAGGGGTTGTCCCGCACCACAGAACAACCCCTTCCAACGTCGGGACAGTACAATGGGGTGAAGTTCCCATCCCCACCCTTGCCCTTCTGTCCTCTCTAATTATAAAAGGGGTACAAAGAGCCCCCTTGGCCCAATTAGCTTCGCCCAAGGTGCAGCGGCTCACCCTAGGTTACTGAGCTCACCGCCACGACAAGGCCTGAAACATGGTGGGGAGCGAGTAGCGATGGTCTCATGTTCAGGTGCAGGAAATCAGAAAAACACGTTTCAAAGCATCACAGGGTTCGGGATCGAACCCGGACCTCTCATTCAAGAGGCCGAGCCCATACCCACTAGACCATCGTCGCTTACACGTGGTGAAAACAAATTGCAATAAAATCCGTGAAAATAGATTTCAATAATTTCCAAAGGTTATCTGTTTTTCCGCTACGATCTATCTCAATTATCTGTCAATCTATTTGGCTTGCTCTTTCATAAGCTTTACTGTCTCGGCATCGTTTAATCATCAAATGAATCAATCGAAATGGAAGGCTCTAGATAACGGCAACATGCAAGGACTTTGATAAGAGATAGCTGACGTTTTCATTGATTTATTATGTCATCTATGGTGTGATATGGTCGCGGGTTTGAATCCATGATCACTTTGCACCTTAGTAGTAAAATAGACTCAAATGTCGTGACACCAAACGGCATGACATGTGTCGGGCGTCCTGTCACTCGTGGCGAGACCTTTTTTTATATTTTAGTTTTGAAGCGCTTATCTCCGGAATGACTGTGAATTTTCAAAAACTCAAAATCGTGTTAATAGTTAGTTGTTTTTTTACGTTACTAAAACATCTATTCATATATGATTTGTTAGAGGTAGTGCCATGCTGCTATGCAGCCGACTTGGGCCGGCACGACCGGGGCGGTACTTCTCATTCACATAATACAGGCGTAAAGTAACACCTATGTCGTGTTTCGTCAATTTGTGAGTGTCTGGTGGCACATTGGGGGATAGGGAAAAGGAGGGCAACGCATCTTCATAACCTCTGGTTGTGCGGATGTGTATGGGCGTCGGTAGTCTAAGGCTTCGACTGTTCCTTTCCCCTCCTACTGTAAATTTGGTTTACGGACAATAGTTTAACGTGACAACGTCATAAAAAAATATTGATGAAATAATTGCATACTTTTATGTATAACATTTAATCATGTCGTAACGGGACAACAAGCGTAACGGGATAACGAATCATCCTTTTTCGTGCATGCAGCCGGCGTTCATCTATTTATTAGACGTCGCGTTAAAAAACAATCCACGAGCATCATCCCTTTATATTATGAGTATGTTTGGAAGATTTGAAGGCTGTTCACCCAGATGAACTCGTTACGACTGAAACGCTGTCATCAGTAACTGGAATTACCCACAACTTGCGGTTTGCTCTACTTCACTCATTAAGTGTAATACTCACAAAATGATATTCAATGGAATTTCGTTACGTGCAAATGTCTAGTTGTTATAGGTATATGAGACCTCTGGATTTAAGGACATTGTACTGTTGGAAAAGTATTATTTTTTAATTGCTTTAGGCGATGCATTGTTAAACAATAATTCTAAAACCGGAGACGCCCCAGAGGGTACTGAGCGTCCTGAGCGGGCGAGGCACTCCATACGCGCGACAAAATGGTTTTTGTTATTTTATTGCGTTAAAAATGATAATTGGAGAAATTCCTTCTATTATTTTAAAGAACATTTATAGAATCATTTACGAAGAAAGTTTTAACCGGTCCCGTTTGCCCATAAGATGTGAATCTTTTTTTTAAAAGAGGTATATTTCATATTTTTTTATTTGTTACAAATTTACTTAGTCATGTATTTAAAATTAACAACTAAGGATTTTAACATGAACTATTAGGTCACCAACTTATATTTTCATTCGTTTTGGAATTACTGAAATAAGGTAAAATGATTGACAGAAAATTTTTCAATGCTTCCTTTTAATTGTAAATAATTGCTCATTGTGTAGTTGAAATGTCAGGATTGGTGTTAATAGACATCCAATTTTTATGTTAAATGGACACGCAAACTAGCATACGTGCCTGATAGTAAGTGATCAGGGCCGCCAATAAAAAGAACAAACCCAGACAAATTTTTCACGTGTTGAGTGAGACAATATGTTAAGTCTCCCCACCTTGGTTCAGGCCTTGACGTGGCGGTGGGGCTCAGTAGCCTAGCACCTAGCACCTTGGGCGAAGCTAATTGATCCGAGGGGGCTCTTGTATCCCTCTTATAAGAAGAGGGGACAAAAGAGCAGGGGGCAAGGGGCGAGGATGGGAACCTGGGTGAGGTTTTTCTATGGTGCGGGACAACCCCTCTGTGGAGGTGGCGTCGGTCCCTTGCGGGACTGACTAGCCGTCGAGGTGCCCTGTTTGTTTACTAGATCCGGGGCACCTCACCAAAGGCGGCATTGGTGGCACTCGCCGGGTTTTAGTGGGTAGAGCTGCGTCCACTTACCAGCTTTCGGGCGCAGCGAGTCCCACATACCTGCGTGGGGAGACCCATTTCCCGGCGTTAAAGAAAAAAAAAGATGTTAAGTCCCTGTGCCAGTAATTGCACTGCTTCTCTCCGAAACACAGCAAAGCTGTTTCACGGGAGAAACAAGGAAGATGGTGATAACCACGGAGACGAGCGCGCAACTGCATCTCCCTCCCACTGGTAAATTAATTACTACCTAGCAGCTGCTCCCGCGGTTTCACCCGCGTACTTCCCATTCCCGTGGGAGTACAGGGATAAATAACAGCTTAAATGTTATTTCGATGTTTAATCTACATTATTGTAAAGATTCTTCAATATCCATTTTTGCGTGAAAGAGTAACAAACATACATCCATACATTCATACATTCTTCATACATTCTTCATACATTCTTCATACATTCTACATACATTCTTCATACATTCTTACTAACTTTCGCGTTTTATAATATTAGTAGGATTTTCTATTACTTTGGTAATATTGATACTCCATCATTTATTATCTTCTGTTCTTTGATCCTTATCACAATCGAACTACGAAGATGAATATTTTATCAAGGTTTTCAATGAAGATCACAAAACCTAGACATAGCGAGATAACTAACAGTTGTCAGATTAAATTATCAAATATCAATACATATCTGATATCTGAAATAGTACATTGGCTTATCAAATATCCATAAAAAAAAAAGCTGAAGATTTTGTTTGTACCGATTATCTCTGGAATTAAAACAAATTTTGAAAAATTATAGTTTCACTTTTTTTATGTGATCAGGGGGCGAACGAGCAGTCGGAGCCTCACGGCGCCGACGCCCATACACATCCAGATTGGATGAAGCCGAGTGAACCGATGGGGCTACTTTTTGTACTCCTCTTATAAGAAGAGGGGACAAAAGAGTAGAGGGGACAAGGGGCGTGGGTGGGAACCTCAGCCCATCGTACTGTCCCGACGCGGCGTTAGGAGGGGTTGTTCTGTGGAGCGGGACAAGCCCTCTGTGGAGGTAGCGTCGGTCCTTTGAGAGACTGACTAGCCGTCGAGGTGCCCTGTTGCTCAACAGATTCGGGGCACCTCACCAAAGGCGGCATTAGTGGCACTCACCAGGTTTTAGTGTGTAGAACTGCGTCCAATTATCACCTTTCGGGTGCAGCGAGTCCCACATACCCGCCTGGGGACTCCGTCCCCCGCGGGATGCCTAAGAATATTTCCCGGCGGTTCCAATATTAGGACTACAAATATAAAAACTAGGAATATCTATCGTCGTCGAAACATATCGTTCTATGGTTTTCCTCAAAGCAACGCCTAATTCCATTAATTATACTACAGATTATTTAGTAATGTATCACGTAACAACTCTGAAACAGAAGTGATAATAGTTTACAAGGAAAATATTACGTACTAGCAGCGTCCCGCGGTTTCGCCCGCATACTTCCCATTCCCGTAAAGCACAGGCATATATTATAGCCTCTGTGACATTCTGATGTATATATGTATAGCTATGTATATTGTAAAGTTTCGTAAAAATTAGTTTTTAACAAATTTTTTAATTTTGAAATTTGAAAAAATAATTGAAAATAGTTGTTACCCTAACAAGGGTAGGTAGAAAGGGCGACAACAAGGATGACCCCTTTTTAAGTACCTTATAGGACAAACAGATGGACAACGGAGTGATAAATAATAATAATAATATGTTGGGACAACTCACACACGGCCATCTGATCCCAAACTAGGCAGAGCCTGTTCTTATGGTAACCAGACAACTGATATATACTTATGTATTTTAAATACATGCATATTATAGATAAACTACACCCAGACAAAACAAATGATCATGCTCATCACACAAACATTTGTCCTGGGTGGGAATCGAACCCACGACCTTCTGGTTTAGCAGTCAGGGTCACAACCACTAGACCAACAGGCCAGTGATTTTATAAGGTATTTTCAATGTACCGAACCCTAAAAAGCTATTTTGTTCAGATAAACGGACTCAAAAATCCTGTACTTGGCCATTTAGTTCTATCGATATAATCAATCTGATCACGAGAATATACCACAGTATACGTATACTGTGGCTTTACACGTTGTCGATTTGATTTACACTAATCACAGATATGATTTATGAAGGGCGTAAAAAATGTTTCATTATAATGAGGGAAATTCGCGTACACATTAGAAAACAATAACGGAAATAATTTATTCTTATACTAGCTGTTAACTAAGATTACGTTACACAACTCATTAGCCTACGTCACTCTGTTTTAATGATTAAATAGTTTTTAATATTGGTCAAGTAGTTTTTGAGTTAATTCGTAACAAACAAACAAAAATCAAATATTTCCCTTTAAAATATTAGTAAGTATATAATGTGTCTTTAGTATCGCAAAAACAAATACTTATAAAAACAGTTATACACAAGACAACAGTTATAAGGAGTCGACCACGCAGCATGCTACCTCGCAGAGCTAATGGCGGACGTTGCACGTCATAATATGTGCGTATTACTTGATTAAAACTATGATATCTCGTAAGATATTCGTTGCAACCAAACAATATTAAGGGTGTATACTACCTCAAATGGCGTATTTTCCACTCGGCTGGACCTCCATATCTTCCAAATTACTAAATATTTAAGTTTGAAATTTATGTATATTTAAGTTAAGGATATAATCTATCTTTCATATGTTTCGAAAACACGATTCCGTAAAATTTTCTCGATAGAAAAAAATCGCAAAGTTACCTTTGATTTTTTATTAAATCCTAAATATCTCAGTAAATACATAAGTTATGACCTTGAGATTAAGCATGGTAGTTGAAATAAGTATGACAAACAATTCATATGTGGCGTTTTTTTTAAATAACTATTATTATGCTTGTGAGGAGGAAATACCTACAATTCGCGCAAAGAACAACCAAACGCTCTCATGTATAGGCAGTGTCTCCAGATGCACTGTAATTACAGTAGATTTACTGTATTTCTACTCTATTCACTGTACACTGTATTATGGTGATTACAGTGTATGAAAGTCACTGTAATTTTGAGTTTCTAAAAAAATATTAAAAAAAGAAAAGAAACTTAATTATTGGTAAAAAAACCTACATAAATGGATGAAACGAAACGTTATAGTTTAGTGTTTGTCTATGATTCAGCAGCTGGTTTATAGTTTATACCTACGTCCTACGATGGAAGGGGAATTCCCTGACAAACTGTGGAGCCATTGCCTATTACCAAAAAATAAATACTTTATACTAGCTAATGCTATTACGCATTAAAATTATGTAGACGAATTTTACTTTCGCTAAGGGTTTTAATTTAGCAAGGTGCTTTGTGTGTATTTCTTCGTAGTGCGTTAGAGAAAAGTTTGATCATTTTGTTTTGTTGGGTTCAAGAAAAGAAAAAAACAGCTGCAATAAAAACAGCCGCTTTTATTGCAGAGCACAAAATTTCACAGCATACAACAACATCGTTAAATTACTATCTAATATAATTACAGATTAGGAAATCGCAAATAATTTAAATCTTCAAGCCGTCGTAAATATTGTTATAGGAGATTTTCTTTCTCTTTTATCATGAAAGTGATATGAGCCCGATCCCGATCCGATCCGCCCTCTCTTGTTTTAACTTGGCAAACTTCATGCCCCTTCGATTTAGTCATTAAAAAGAAGTTAAAATGTTATTATTATCTACTGTAAAACATACTGTATTTTAGGATAGGAAAACACTGTAATTTTAGTAAATCTACTGTAATTTCAAATAGCCTTCACTGTAATTTTACTTTTCTAATCTGGAGACACTGTGTATACTCATTTTACTCAAGTGTATAGGTCTGAACTCAGTACCGTAAATATGGAATTGTAAGTACCTATAACTATACCTTATCTAATTATGATACGAGTTTGACGATTATGATTTATTGAAATTTCATAATAATTGTAGTTTAATTGTCACCTACCTACTCGTGATAGCATTATTTCAATCAAAATTTATAGAGTTCTGTATTTTTTGACGTGACAACGTCTTATAATTCGATGGAGCCGGCTGCAAGAATGAAAAAAGATGACGTATGCGGCGTTACCTCGCTCTGAGGCGTTCCATTTTCTTATGACGTTGTCACGTTCAACTATCGTCAGTAAACTGACTTTACAGACAACCGATTTTTATTCCATAAGGAGGCAACCGGCAGTCGGAGCCTTATGGTGACTACCGACGCCCATAGACCTCCTTTTCCCCCTAATGGGCCATCGGAAACTCACAAAACGCACGAAACGCCCGTGTCATTTGAGTGAGAGCTACCACCCCGGTCGTGCCGGCCCAATTTGTCTGCAAAGAAGTATGGAGATATGATGTATATATATTATTTTTTAGATCCCATATGAAGGCATAAATTATTCAAAAGCTTCAGATACAGAAAGCCAGACTCCTCAGTTGAACACATCAAATGAAATGCAAAACATATGTGATGATGATGCGAATGGGTACTTTCTAACCAGAAACACCAGAAAGGGAACATTTTTGAGAGACAAATTTAAACCAATTGGAATTCTGACTCTAGCGTCTCAATATCTTAGAAAATATTTACTATATTATGTACAGAAAAACAAGTGAATTCTGTAAAAAAGTGACATTATAGTAGGGATATACGGAATAGACCCAGGCTACATGTACCAGTTATTAGACTCACAAAAATAAGCAAAGGCATCTACCTACAAGGTACGTACGCCGTTACAATAGGATCACAAAAAATGGTCAATAACACCCAATTAAAAAAATATAAAGTAGAAGATTTTATGGAAGATACCACACCTTGGGAATAGGGCGATCCGCCCAGGCATTTCAGAATAAAATCATGTAAAATTTGTTATACAATATTTGAAAAGATTAGGTCCACTGAGTTGGTTTCGCCGGTTCTCAGTGGGCTTGCCTTGGAACCGGCGGTGGTAGACTCTATTGACTTTTAAAAAGATACTCTGTTGGTTCACATTTTTTTCCTAAAAATCTTAATAAATCTCAATAAAATCCGTAAAAATTGTTTCACTATAACACTCTGTTGGTACTACCACATTATTGTCAGTATATATACGCTATACAGTGGCCAACGGACGCGTATAGACATCCTATGTACCTCATCGGCCGGGAAACCCTGATAGACCAGGTCGTCTTTTATTTCGGCCGGGTCCATGTCTCGGGGCACTCCTACGATAACGACCCTGAGGACGCGCTCGTCCTCCAGGGCGTAAGTGTGATATCCTATCCTGTTTGTGGTCAGGAAGGCTCTGAACCTGCGGTGGTCATTTGAGTTCTCTACTTGTAATGGTTTTTGGGGATGCCGATTACGAATATGGCGTAGTGATATCTCTGCACGACCTGATTAAACTATAAACAAACTATTTTTAGTATTTACTCGTCATTTTCGTCAAGAAAAAATATATACATACACAGAAATTTTACATAATATAAAATACTATTTATAAAAAATGTGATATGGATAACATAATAAATAATACTGCATACGAAGTTTATTCGATCCACATACACACACACACACACACATACTTACATACTATGAATGGTACTACTATGAATAAAAAGAAAATGATTTTGATTTTTGATTTTGATTTTGTGGCCCTATTCATAGACTCCGCTGTCCATCCGTGTGTCTGTCTCCAGACTCATGGAACGCAAAATAAAACAGTCGAAAATTTCTCAGATGATGTATTTATGTTGAAACTATAACAACAAATACTAAAAACAGGTTATAGTAAATAATAAAGGTGCTCCCATACAACAAGCATGACTTTTTGCGGTTTTTACTAAACGGAACCCTTCGTGCGCGTGTCCGATTCGCACTTGTTTATCTACAAGACAAAATATATTTTTGATAATTATAAAATGCATTACGAATTCTTTTCAAAACTTGGTTTTAATTTTTTTGTTCGCTTTAAAACATCAACTTTTTATTTCAACCTATATGTATATTCATCATACCCACAAGGCAAAATAATATTTATATAATACTAGTATTTTTTACATTATGCGGAACCCCCATCGCAATGAGTAGTAAAGCTGTAGTTGTAAATTTATAAAAAGAATTTCACCGATTTTGTAAATAATTATTGTACTATTCATATTCAGGACAAGGTGTATTTTAGGAGAATCCAAACAGGGAATACAATATAAAGATTCCCGACGATATTATATTTTACTGTTGATAGATAATTGTAGGTACTTAGTACTGACCTAAAGGTGAATACAGTCTACCAACATACTACATAGGTATACCTAAGTACCTACCCGGCCGACATCGACCGGTCACCGGCATAATAGTTTATAATAATATATTATGTAGTACAAGCGAGCGAATGCGTGCGTACTCAGCGTACTCGTACTCGTAGTACAGCGTAGTCGTACCCCAGCAACTACTATACTTTTCATTTATCCATGGCGTCGAGCGGCCGCGCGCGCTCCCCGCAAGCGGGGTGCGGTTGTGACGAAGTGGGGGTAAAATCTGAATTCGAGCTGAGGTAGTGTAGCCCCTTAAGGGAAATCTTGTCCAACATTAAATCCATAAGATAAATAACATATTTATTTGTATAACGATTAGTCAAGTTTATAAAAATTCCATCGCAAATCGTACATTAATTTAAAACAAATAGCTGTTACTGCAGCTTCGCCTGCGTTAACTATTTACAATCATGTTTTTATTTACCGGTGGGAGGGAAGCGCTGTACCGCGCTCCCGGCTGCATGGGTACCACCATCTTGCTTGTTTCTCCCGTCAAACAGCTTTGCTGTGTTTCAGAGAGAAGGGCAAGACAGGCAGTGTAATTACTGGCACCGAGACTTAACATCTTATGTCTCAGGATAGGCAACACATAAATGAGTTGCCTGGGCTCGTTCCAGGTATACTAGTTGATGTTCATGGGCGACGTCGACCACTTACCATCAGGTGGTACGTTTGCCAGTTTGCCTATCCAACTAACATAAAAAAAAATTATGATGATTATTTCTAAATCCTGTCAACTATTTACCACAAACGGTGCAAGGTACAAAGCGTCCTTCTGGTAAATTCATTTTCACGTAAATTCACCTCGCTATGCACTTAAGAGGTAAGTTACTATGAAGAGCTAAATGCTTTGAAACACACCTTCATAGATTCTAAGAGCTTTGAATAAACATTAGACATTTATAGTAGGATGTTTTATATAGCTAATATTGATGTACTGTACATATGTATTATTGTATTCCTTTTCTTAATGTATTCTTCATAAACAAAATGACATACCATGAACAAAATGACCAAATATGTAAGTAGAATAACATAATATTTTATTTAGCAATTATTTATATCTTACAAATAAAACATCAAATAGGTATTCCCCATGTGAACATTGCATCATCATTATCATCAGCCGCTATCCATCCACTGCTGAACATAGGCCTCTCGCAAAGAACGCCGAGACGACAGATCCCTGCATATGGTTTTTAATGTTCGCGCTAATTTTACTCATAATGATTCTTTTCATGGATTTTATCGCGGTTTATTAAGATTTTTTCATACTTAACAAATCTATTATCTAGGTATATATATTATCTAGGTATCATAAATTTTATCCGACACATCGGGTTTTTTTTAATGTTAGTTGGATAGGCAAACTGGCAAACGTGCCACCTGATGGTAAGTGGTCGACGTCGCCCATGAACATAAACCAGTTTACCTGGAACGAGCCCCAGCAACTCATTTATGTGTTGTCTATCCTGAGACAAGATGTTGAGTCTCGGTGCCAGTAATTACACTGCCTGTCTTGCCCTTCTCTCCGAAACACAGCAAAGCTGTTTCACGGGAGAAATAAGCAAGATGGTGGTACCCATGCAGCCGGGAGCGCGGCACAGCGCTTCCCTGCCACCGGTATATAACAGATGAAAGACTATATTATACATATACAAATACTCAATGCAACCACAAAGAGCTATATCTTGAACTGAAGAACTAAATAAAATATTTCTAGGAACCATCGCTAGTAAACCTTCATACAAATAAAAAAAAACCGCATCCAAATCGGCGCTATGGTTCCTACATCGAGCATATAACCGGATAGAGTAGTAATGTGGGCCATAAAATTCCGAGACTGTTTAGTGATTTGTCACTAACGTAATAGCAATCCAACCAACCAGTGATCTGTATGTACGTCCCGTCGGCCAATCATCCATCAATGGCCATCAGTCGGTAGAACCGGCGCAGCGTCGCAGCACAAATTTGGCGTAATTTGTTTTCATACAAAACATACCGCTCTATTCCGAATTTCCGATTATAATATGCTCGATGGGTTCCACAGACACAACAATCAAACTTATAACATCTCCATATAGCGTTAGGAGTTAAAAATAACACACTTTTTTTTTTCTTTAACGCCGGGAAATGCTCAGGCATCCCGCGGGGGAGTGAGTCTCCCCACGCGGGCATGTGGGACTCGCTGCGACCGACAGCTGGTAAGTGGACGCAGCTCTACCCACTAAAACCCGGCGAGTGCCACCAATGCCGCCTTTGGTGAGGTGCCCCGGATCTAGTAAACAAACAGGGCACCTCGACGGCTAGTCAGTCCCGCAAGGGACCGACGCCACCTCCACACCTCCAGAGGTTGTCCCGCACCATAGAACAACCCCTCCCAACGTCGGGATACTACAACGGGGTGAGGTTCCCATTCTCACCCCTTGCCCCCTGCTCTTATGTCCCCTCTTCTTATAAGAGGGGTACAAAGAGCCCTCTTGGCCCAATTAGCTTCGCCCAAGGTGCAGCGGCTCACCCTAGGTTACTGAGCCCCACCGCCACGACAAGGCCTGAACCATGGTGGGGTAAAAATAACACACTGACTTCCTTTACTATAGGCGAGAGCTGTTTAGTTTATAAAAGACTTTTAGCTACCCGCACAGACTTCGTACTGTCAAAATTAAAAAAGTTAAAACCGTTCTTAGCTGACCTCTACGGCAAAAGTAATATTCCTACCAAATTTCAAGTCTCTAGGTCTTATAGTTCCAGAGATATATATATATATAGATTAGAAACTTAGATACATGGAAAGACACACAGGTTGCGCTATGCCGCACGTGCAAGGGTAGCTTCATCCCGCTTATTTCTTACTTCGCATTGATTTCGGAAAGAACAGGCAGTGTTTACTGGCACCGACATCTTACGTCTCAGGATAGAACACATTCCCCACCATGGTTCAGGCCTTGAAGTGGCGGTGGGGCTCAGTAGCCTAGGGTGAGCCCAGCACCTTGCACCCCTATAATTAGAAGAGGGGACAAAAGAGCAGAGGGAAAGGGATGAGGACGGGAACCTCACAGCTCACCCCATTGTACTGTCTCAACCTAAGGAGGAGTTGTTCTGTGGTGCGGGACAACCCCTCTGCGGAGGTGGTGTCAGTCCCTTGGGGGACTGACTAGCCGTCGAGGTGCCCTGTTTGCTCATTAGATCCAGGGCACCTCACCAAAGGTGGCATTGGTAGCACTCACCGGGTTTTAGTGGGTAGAGCTGCGTCCACTTACCACCTTTCGGGCGCAGCGAGACCCACATATCCACTTGGGGAGGCCCACTCACCCGCGGGATGCCTCAGAGCATTTCCCGGCGTTAAAGAAAAAAAAAAAAGGATAGAACACATTCTTGGGCGACGCTGACTATTATCCATAGACTCATGTGCTTATTAAATTGACATAAAAAAATTGAAACTTTAATGAATTAAGGCGGGGCTATCCGAGAACCGGATGAATATGGGACTCCGTTCGGCACTGAAACCGCGTCGAGCGCTTTCGCAGCGAGTGAAAACACATTTATTTAATTGCAGGGAGGGATTTATAAAAAAAATACTTTATGATGACCGTTTTAAATCAAATTATATACGAGGTTCAATAAGGTATAAGTTTTATTTTACAAAACCCAATATCAAATAAAATAGTTTTTTTCCCCCAATTTGGACCTTCTTTGCAATTTTTTCAATGGAGCAAAATATAAGTAATCTTGTATGGAACAAACGAAATGTCTTGATGAAGGCGTATTAAATAACATTTTTTTTTTCAAAACTAAACTAAACAAATAGACTTAATATCTAAATAAAACATAATTAAAAATGGGCCTTAAGGTTAAATTGACACTCAAAGGGCCTCCAGTTTAAATAAAATTAAATATACAAAAACTTATGATAATTTTTATTTTATTTACTACATTTTTTTTTTACATTTCTTATTTTATTTTCATTATTATCAGCCTCTCTGTCCACTGAATAGCCCGAAAAGCTGTAAATAGTAGTTTTATTCATATTCATATATATTTTAAAAAAACCGACTTCAAAAAATAAAAAAACTGAAAATAAATAAAATAATCGCATTTCTTTCATTTGTGTGACTACAACTTATAATAATTAAATTTTATTATAAGTTTGGCAATTTGAAAGGTAATTTACACAAATACGGTATTAATCTTAAATACGTTGGCTTGAAGATATTTTTTTTTTAATTTAGGCCGCTTGGGAAATTAAATTTACAAATGCTGTCTTATTTCCTTTAGGTAGAGATATAACAGAAAAAAAATATTTAATGTAAGTTAACGCGGACGAAGTTGCGGGCAACAGCTAGTTAAGTTATATTTGTTAAATAATAGTAATGTCTATGGACGCTTTCACACCACGTCAATCTGGTCCCGTGGTAAGTTATCGAAGAACTTGTGTTACGGGTACCAGACAACGGAAATATGTTTAATACTTTTATACTATACATATATTTAAGATTTTTATTATATAATACACATATTTAATACACATCCATGACCCAGGAACACAGAAAACTTTTTGTTCCCTGTCGGGATTCGAACCCATTGAGCCACAGAGGTAAATATATTTCACTAAGACCTCAACATCCCACTCCAATTCTCTCGCTGGTTTTATGAAGGTTTCACTTGGGTTTAAATAGACAAAGTTATTTTGTATTCTCCTGCACTTAATGACTCGTAGGAATGTTCTTAATGGGCAGTAGAATCTAAGGAAAATATATTTGATAACAGCTGATCTGGATGGATCTAGACTCAATCTAGAGACTAGTGTGTGATCTAGATATCTGCGCTAGGTCATGGATATATATCCTAACTAATATTATAAGTGCGAATGTGAGTTTATTACGCTTTAACGCCTCAACCAATAAAGCGATTTTTAAAATTAATACACCAATGAAAAACTACATTTTCTGCGAGTAAGAAAGCTTATATTCTAGCCCCGTATTTCCATGGAAACTAAAACTACGTGGGTGAAACCGCGGGGATGTGTATATAAATCAAAAACATATTCCGTAGTAGCCATAACGCAAGCTTACGAGCTGACTAGGTACGTAACATCGTGTGATTGTTGGTTGATATATTTTTAAATTCTCATATTTAAATAAGAAGTCTTAGAATATAATATATTTGCATTTGTTAAATTAACTCATATTTAACCTTTTTGACGTGACAACGTCCTCGCACCAGCGTTGCCGGCCTTTCAACCGTTTCCGGATTGATAATGATTATTATTATTTATGTCTTCCTTGAAAGAAGATTACCTTTTTATTATATAAGATTACGGTATAGATGGGATTACTTTGCAAAATTGTATCGAAATCTTATCAGTGGTATTGGCGTTATTTTCATATTTAAATTAGTTTAGACCTAGCACGTTAACGTATATAAGAAGGGAGAGAAAACGATCCATAGGTTCCAAATTTCAAGTTTATGTTCTGTAAAACGAACCTTACAGAGGTCTCTCTTCTTTTCTTTAACGCCGGGAAATGCTCTGAGGCATCTCGCGGGGGAGTGGGTCTCCCTAGGCGGGTATGTGGGACTCCCTGTTCCCGAAATCTGGTAAGTGAACGCACCTCTACCCACTAAACCTACCCGCCTTTGGTGGTGGTACAACCCCTCCCAACGTCGGGATAGTACAATGAGGTGAGGTTCCCATCCTCGCTCCTTGTCCCTCTGCACTTTTGTCCCCTCTTCTTATATGAGGGGTACAAAGAGCAGCTCCCTCGGCTGAATTGGTTCGCACAAGGAGCCCCACCGCCACGATAAGGCTTGAACCATGGTGGGGACCTTACAATGGTCTAGCTAGACCAAAGATTATGGCTATTTGTACAAAGAAATCTATTTAAAAAGGGATCTTTTCCAGTGTTACCTAAACAAGCATCATAATAATATGGTAAATATCTCTATCTGGGAAGGACGGGAAGTTACTGACTGAAGAACGATCTTTAACCAACCCTAGGCTATACCCATGAATTTAAAGAAAATGTGAACCAGCAATGTTATCAATGCTTCTTACTCTACATAGATTTGTTGGATAGGCAAACTGGCAAACGTACCACCTGATGGTAAGTGGTCAACGTCCCATGAACATAAACTAGTATACCTGGAACGAGCCCAGGCAACTCATTTATGTGTTGCCTATCCTGAGACATAAATGTCAAGTCTCGGTGCCAGTAATTACACTGCCTGTCTTGCCCTTCTCTCCGAAACACAGCAAAGCTGTTTCACGGGAGAAACAAGCAAGATGGTGGTACCTACCCATGCAGCCGGGAGCGCGGCACAGTGCTTCCCTCCCACCGGTAGAGCAAGCTTTACTAAACTTGTATATTTCAATGATAGTAATTCCAATGACATCCTATCATTTTATCAGATTATCATGAGTCAATCATCGCTTGATAGAGTATACTCTATCATCACTCTTTATTCGTATGTTTCGACACATTTATGCCTAAACTGATTTCGATGATTTGATAGAGTATCCAGACATGATCATTTTCCTTAAACACTATGAGAGGTTAAAAACGAACATTGTGAAAAATGTGAAAAACAGCCAGTGTTTTCGTCGTAGCCTCTACAATGTTGCGGAATCTTGTACGCTACGTTAGCTGGTTATTCAAAAAATGGGTTTTATTATATCTTCTTGATTTATTATTTGGTGGTTTTAAGACCTACAATTATATAATACAAAACCAATCATTCCAAAAGCGTTTCCATACAATAGCTACTTACACGCTGAAAAATCCCACTGATCCTTTGTGATGGGGTCGCATGAAACTATTCCGGGGGGTGAAACAACCAAAACACTGTTCGATGATTTTGATTTCACACGCGATTTTATTCAGCAATTGTTTTTGCACGCGGATTGTAAAGCGGCGGCGTAGCGTACCTTCCCGCTGTTGAGAGCAGACTGGCGAAGGCTTGCTGAGGTAAGCCGGGCCGGGTTCCTCCTCCCCCCCTTCACGCCCGCCCAGGCTCGCTAGGACTATACAATGCAGATATGTCAAGTTGAACAATGATCCATTAGGACTATCACCTTACAAGGTATTCTTAGGTATTTTAATGTCTTTATTCGTGTTATGTACCTATTCTGGAGAACTTATCAACGTTGATATGTAAATTTTTTGACAATAATATTATTAGAGAAATCATATAAGAGAATTGTTAAATTTCGTAATTAGTATAATATATTCTGATTGTGGTTATTGCAAATGTTAATATAATTAATAATTAATCATTGTCTGATTATAAAATATATACACTGGGCATATCTGCTTAAAATATTTTAAATTGGGAAAAAACATTGACATAATTGTTTATTAGATATGGACTTTGAGGATGCTTTAATTGTAAAATTATACCTCATAAAAATGTTTTATAAAGGACATTTATAAAAACATGGCGCTTACTTTGATCATATGATATAGATGCCACAAATGGTACAGATGGTAATCTGTACCATTTGTGGCATCTACATACTAATCCATGCCCCTAGGCTCCCTACAGTTTTTGATCAGTTCTGAAAGTGTCTCATTCATGATACAATTAGTCCCGTGCATTCAATATCTTTTATAGAGAATCGATGGGTTCTAAAATGGCGGCTTTTGAGTCTAGATTTTAATAGTCTAGATTATAGCACATTCAAATATATCTATAGTAATAGAATAAAGGTGGTTTGGTTGTGTGTTTGTTTGAACGCGATAATCCTCGCAACTAACAGTCGTAATGATACAATCTTTTTGCGTTTGGTAGCTCAATTATTGAGGTTCTAATTTATTTTAGTGGAAATGTATGCGGGTGAAACAGTAAGGCGTAGCTAGTGTAGTATATTAGTACAGTAGGTTTCTAAAATTCGAATGACATTAATTAAAATTTCCCGTGAATATAAAGTTTTTTTTTTTTTTATGGCGACGAAAAAAGCTTTATTTTTATTTATTATTATTAAAATTTTGGGTGATGTTAATCCCCATCAAGAAGCTTGTTTTGTCATTGCATAAACGAGTAAGCGACTCAAGTGATGGTAAGTGATACATATACCCGCAATTTGAAAATATACGCGTCACCTTTTTTAATAAAGGGGTGAGGGTGAAAAATTTGGTAATTAATGCTATTTAAGGTTTGAGATAGGATCGGGAAAGGCTCTGATCTGAAATGATTCTATTTAATGGAAAACAAGCTATATTTCACAGCAGATTCAAATAGAAAGGGCTTAAAAGCTAAAGTTTGATAATTATCGTGATAATGATAGAAATGATAGTGAAGATGGATGGGAAGTAATTCTACTAACGTGTTGAAATACAGCATATGCTATTTTACTGCAGGTTCAAATAAAAACAACGGCAGGTTGAGGTGCTCTCTATAAAATTGATGAAGTTAAAAACACCACCAGCTGGTGAAGATAGTGATGATATTGATCATGAATAGGTAAAACTTCCGACGTGATGACTCATTGAAACATATTTTACAGCTTTTAAAGGGCTCCGGGCTTAAGTCGGGTTTTCACTATCTTAGTACACATGGACCGAGTGCGCTACTATGGTCACTCAGATGCTACTCGGATAGTGAAAACTACGTTCCGAATGTAGTCAGACCTAGTGTACTAAGATGTACCCATCCAAGTTGACCCGGACGGCGCTCTACTTGCTGACTCGGATGGTTTTATAAAAACAAAATGGCGACAACTAAAAAAAAATCTGAATGCAATCGAAAATGGACGGAATACGAAACGCTAAGGCTTATCGTGTTATATGAAGAAGAAGTACTATGGACAGTAGAACTAAATGACTATAAAATTAAAATTTATAAATTAATAAGTGAAAAAATAATTTAACTAATTAATTATTATATTCTATAACTATGACTGTAAAATCCATTTTCGAGTCACAATTTCTCTATTGATCTTTATTTTTTGTGATTGTTAACTTGTTGTAACCTTGTTGCAGATATTAAAATATCTGCAACAATTTCGATCCCTCGCTTTAACAAATCAGACGTCTTTATTTCCATGATGTAAAAACCAATTTTGTGTGTGAACCACAATCCGAGCGCACTCGGATACAACCTATTTCATCTTAGTACTCTCGGTCCTAATGTGAGTTTGTGATAGTGGAACCCCGGCCTTAGAGTGCCCTGATTGAAAATGATGACGTTGATGATAATGACGATTATAGTCGGTGTGATGATGATATGATTGTTTACGATTTTAATAGAGTTGGCGATGATGATAATAACAAATATAGTGATGATGATAACGAAGATGATGCAGAAAACAAATATTATTCTTCTATATTTGGAGAAATGCACTAGCGTGTTACTTTTGAATCCCGTCCAATGTTTATGTTGACCGTCGGTCAGCGTTCGTCATTCGAGGAAAAACAATTTGAATCATTATCCTCGAATGTGGACTATGATCTATATGGTTGTGAAGTGAGGTCTCGGTTTGAGGCAAGTTCGTTTTTAGGGTTCCGTAGCCAAATGGAAAAAACGGAACACTTATAGATTCGTCATGTCTGTCTGTCTGTCCGTCCGTCCGTATGTCACAGCCACTTTTTTCCAAAGCTATACTGTTGAAACTTGGTAAGTAGATGTATTCTGTGAACCGAATTAAGATTTTTACACAAAAGTAGAAAAAACCATTAAATTTTGTGGGTCCCCATACTTAGAAACTGAAACTCAAAAAAAATATCCCATCAAACCCATGCGAGTGGGGTATTTATAGATAGGTCTTCAAAAATTTTTTTTTTAAATTTATGTTAGTTGAATAGGCAAACTAGCAAACGTGCCACCTGATGGTGAGTGGTCGACGTCGCCCATGAACATAAACTAGTTTACCTGGCCCCAGCCCAGGTAACTCATTTATGTGTTGCCTATCCTGAGACATAAGATGTTAAGTCTCGGTGCCAGTAATTACACTGTGTTCTTAGTGAGACATAGAGGTAACAATTTGTATTTATTTTTCTGTTTTGACAAGACAACGTCTTATAATTCGATGGAGCCGGCTGCAAGAATGAAAAAACATGACGTATGCGATGACGTATGCGGCGTTACCTCGCTCTGAGGCGTTCCATTTTCTTATATTTTAAATCTTATTAGGCAAGATTATTCTTCGTATTTTCCTACATCAGGAGCAAATAATGTTGACAAATTCAGTGCAAAAGAGATTTAGAAACCCCATTTTAGCGGTGCATTAGTTTAATAACTTCCGCGAATTCAGTCGCAATAAACAAAATAATATTAGTTACATTTGATTGCGTTATCTGATACATTCCTTATCAGATAAAGGTCCCCTTGAATTCTCATCTCTAAGGGCTTAAGATAAGACAAGTGGGTTGGAGTGTATGTAAATATGTTTTTATATAACTTGTCATTGCCTGTACGTTTGTATAATTTTACCCTATACCGGTGGGGCGAATAAAAATGCCAATTTAAACCCGTGCTTCAATTCCAGTGGGAATAAAGCTGGTAACAAAATATCTTCAGGATGATATTATTATATAAGACATTTTATTTCTAACGTTGATAAGAATTTCACTCATTATAATGTAAGAATATTTTGCGGATACTTGACAGCAAAAATGATAAACAACGTCATCCTTTTTTTTTCGGATGGATCTATGCTAACGGCCCGAAGGCCCTAATGCTACATCGGATTAGTGAGAGCCCGTTTGGCTCACTTTTGGTTTGTAAAAGTGGGGGGTTGCCCCCCCCCCCCGCCAACCGTGCAGTCAGCGACCACACGGCCTTCTGGCGTTGGGTTGGACAGGACGTCATCCATACACGTGTTTCTGCCTTTTTTATCGGAACACAGCAAAGCTGTTTGTAAGAAATAAGGATGGTGGTACATATGCAGATGCCTCCCTCCCACGTGTGCATGATATATGTGGCACCGTAGCTCTTAAACCTCAAGCTGGTAATACCCATACATCGCGACACCTGTATGTATACTTGCGTCATCCTGATATCTATATGAGGATTGATTGAGGATTTTATCTTTATTATTAATTTTTCGATTGCAGTGGTTTGCACACAATATACTTCATAAAGAAGCCGCTTTCATTTTGACTGTACAAACGTTTGTACAGTCAAAATGATGAAAGTCGATTATTTTGACTGGTAGGTATGTACACGCAGAGGTAGCATAAAATAGTAGAATCCCGCCCCCACCATGGTTCTGGCCTTGATGTGGCGGTGGGGCTCAATAGCCCATCAATAGGTGAGCCCAGCACCTTGGGTGAAGCTAATTGAGCCGAAGGCGTTCTTTGTAGCACTCTTATAAGAAGAGGGCATAAAAGAGAGACGGGGCCAGGACGGAAATCTCACGTTCTGTGGTTCGGGACAACCCCTAAGTGGAGGTGGCATCGGTCCCATGGGGGATTGACTAGTCGACGGCTGTCCGGTGTCCCTGGTGCCTTGTTTGCTCATTAGATCCGGGACATCTCACCAAAGGCATTGGTGGCACTCGCCCGGTTTTAGTGGGTAGAGCTGCGTCCACTTACTAGTTTTCGGTTGAGCGAGTCTCACGTCATACCCGCGTGGGGAGACCCACTCCCCCGCGGGATGCCTCCGAGCATTTCCCGGCGTTAAAGAAAAAAAAGCTCTAATCCCGCCAAGTGCAATATGTAATATTAAAAAAAGATACATACAGACGAACTTGATAGTACTTCCTCCTTTTTGGAAGTCGTTAAAAAGAAATAGGAATATAAGGGATTTCTAGGGTTTGCTTCCTTAGTTACTAGTCTATTCAACGAGTGGATTTTAAGTTAAAACCTTTTTTCCGTCTCCTAAAAGTATGATTGAGGTGTCGTTCGAATGGGAATCGCGTGTATATCTACATAAAAATAAAATATATTTTTATACAACGACACAAAAAGAATTAACTATTTTTTCCTCGTATTTTTAAAAAATATTTTTATCGAATTTTAAAAATTCTTTTCCTCTTTACTCCATCAGTTTTTGTTAGCGATGTAAATTGATATTATTATTATATCATGGAAAGAGGGGAAGAAGACCGAGGATAACATATAGAGATCAAGAATTCCACCGACAAGAGCAAATCTCCTAAATGAAGAGAGAGCGAAATAAAAGCTGGCTCCGACTGCTGCGCGACCACAAGCAAGACCTCAACACTTGCGTGTTCAGAAGGTAATGGTCGAATCGCTTTACACGAACGGCGCTGATTATTATAGATTTAAATATTATATTACCTACTACATTACTTTTACGTATACTATTTCTCCTTCACTCTCTCTTTATTTAAGAGCCTTGCTCTTGTTGTCTTGTGTAGTAATCGCTAGTCCTTCCTTCTCTCCGCCAATATCTTCACCTCCTGATACAATACGACCTGTACCTCCTCCTCGATCTTCTCTATATAAGTTCTCCTCTATCTCTTCCTCTCTTTCCCTCATTCCTTCCTTTTATGAACGGGCCATGTCGTATTAGGTGATTATTTATTATTTACTCTTCTGTTCTCCATTTATATTAACCTTATCCTACTAATTTAACTAACGTCTTAAAACATATATTATGTTTAATAAAGGTATTATAAAACAATATAAATTATATATTGTTTTGAACTAACGCGATCACTATTCATATTTGTGAGACAGTCTCCCCGTGATCATGGCGATTGAAACATTGCCGAAATATCGGGAACCCAATAAATCCTTAAACGCAAGCACCCGTAATAATATTAATATAAGTATAAATTATTTCCGGATTCCCACTATAAAAAAATAAAAAAAATGAACAATCCTGTGAGATAACTTTCATGTATAATACAATAAATAGTATTGTTCCTTGACAAAATTGATGCTATTATGATTTTCATTTTTCAATCGAACCGAGAGAGCTGCTCTCTCGGTTCGATTGGCTTCGCCCGAGGTGCTAGGTTCACCTTAGGCCACTAAGCTCCACCGCCACGACAAGGCTTGTATCGTGTTGAGGATGAATGAGTTGCCTAGACTTATTACATGTTATTTGTTTATGAGCTGAGCACTTACTATCTTGTGACTCGTCTGCCCGTTTGCATAAACAATTATCTTTAAAAAAAAACGGTAAACACTTACCAACAGATGATTGGACTGCCCGTTTCACCTCATAATAATCACATCACAAAACCGATTTTAAGTACGTAATTGACCTAGTATTTTCCTTTCAGTCAAAAGCTAAGTAACAAATAGACAGCGAAGTTATCTAATTTATCTAAACCAAAAAAAGATAAGAATCAGACATATAGGAGAAGGACGAGGGGATGCCACCCCCCGCCTCCAGAGAAGAGTGCCGGATGGCACACCGTTGTGCCCAGGAGAGGACGTCCACAGCTCCCTCGCCGGGTCACCCAGACGACGTTGAGAACACCGCTGGGGTTTAGTGGGTAGAGTCTGAGCCCACTTTACCATCTTTTGGACTCCCCCAGGCCCGGTGGTATGCAAAAGATCATTCCCCAGCGGGAACAAAAAAAAAACATTTATGCACATTTTCAGTCGTAGGTATATTAAAAAATATATATATATTATTATTATAATAAGAATTATTTTTTCTTTTTCCTACGATACGGAACTCTGAAAATATAATATTAACATTTATCTTATACTTCGTGGGCAGGAGGACCTATTTTTTTTCTTTGCGCGTTTTCCGCTTTGTTGTTCCGCTAAGGTTTTTGCTTTGTGATTTTAACAATTTCGTAAGGTATGCAAATTCTTTATTTGTACAAGGTACAATATTCTCTCGTTTTATACCTACGGGGAGATGCGGGCTCTATCTATTATTTGTAGAAGTTTTCTCGATCAACAAGTTTACGTTTACAGAAGACCGTTTTTTTTATGAAATCACAATATTTTCTTTTCTTAACTTACCTTTTGGTAATTGTCAATTGCATAGTAGCATCATTATCATAATTTCTTTGTACCCCTCTTATAAGAAGAGGGCCAAAAGAGCAGGGGGGACAAGGGACGAGGACGAGAAACTCACCCCATTGGGGTTGTTCTGTGGTGCAGGACAATCCCTCTGTGGAGGTGGCATCGTTCTCTTGGGGGACTGACTAACCGTCGAGGTGCCCTGTTGCTAAATTGATCAGGGGCGCCTCACCAAAGGCAGCACTGGTGGCACTCGCCGGGTTTTAGTGGGTAGAGCTGCGTCCACCTTACCATCTTTCGGACGCAGCAAGTCTTGAAACTTCAATCAATGCGTTATCCCCGTGATGACCTACGGGGCTGAAGCGTGCCTCTAAACCTACTACTGGTCCGTAAGTTTGCAGCAGCTCAACGTGCTATGGAGCGTGCTATGCTGGGTGTTTCTTTGGCAGATAGGATTCGAAACGAAGACACCCACCAGGGAACTAAGGCTACTTATATCACGCAAAGAATATTACCCCTTATGGGTGTATTATCCTTTGCGTGGTAATTAGACGAAGTGTTGGTCGTCCATTAACCAGGTGGGTAGACGATCTCCGTGCGGTGGCCGATCGTGTTAGATGCGTCATGCGAGTGACAAGTGATCGGCCGTCTTGATGTTCATTGCGGGAGACCTATGTTCTGCAGTGGATGGATAGAGGATGATGATGATGATGATCACGATGATGATGATAATGATGACAATGATGATGGTGATGATAATGATGACGATGATGATGATGATGATGATAATGATGATGATAATGATGATGATGATAATGATGATGTTATCATTAAAATTTAAAATGTACAGCTTACCACAGATGTTATATTATAATCAATAATGTGTTTAACAAATAAAGTTTTATTTATCAAATCATGTGATTTTGATGATGTAAATTAGTTACCGGTGGGAGGGTTGCGCTACGCTCCCGGCTGCATGGGTACCACCATCTTGCTTGTTTCTCCCGTGAAACTATTTTGTGGCACTGGCACCGAGACTTAACAGGAGAGATGGGCAAGACAGGCAGTGTAATTACTGGCACAGAGACTTAACAGGAGAGAAGGGCAAGACAGGCAGTGGAATTACTGGCACCGAGACTTAACATCTTATGTCTCAGGATAGGCAACACACAAATGAGTTGCCTGGGCTCGTTCCAGGTATACTAGTTTATGTTCATGGGCGACGTCAACCACTTACCATCAGGTGGCACGTTTGCCAGTTTGCCTATCCAACTAACATAAAAAAATAAAAAAAATAGCATCTTATGTCTCAGGCAACACATGAATGTTGCCAGGGCGCATTTGTTTATGTTCATGGGGCAGTCAGCGTCGCGAGCCACATGTTCGTGAGTAGTCAGCAACTTACCATTATGTGGCAAATCTGCCCATTTCAAGTATCATAAAAATATAATATTAAATAATAGGTGAACGTTCAATCCCTAATTGGAAAATACTGTAGGCTGGTTCGACGTAATGGTTGAGGGTGTTCTGGGAAACGCAGCTCATTTTCGGACATTGAGTGTAGGCGTAGCCGTAGTATTTTGATTCTATCAATATTACCTTATTGTCGCTGTTTTTGCGAATTCCACTTATAATGTAAAATAGCAGTAAAATAGTTTTAAATATCCCTTATTTATTTATTTCAATGTTTCTCTGCACATAAAGCTAAGCCAAGTCGTACGTAGATCCCCACCATGGTTCAGGCCTTGTCGTGGCGGTGGGGCTCAGTAACCTAGGGTGAGCGGTGCACCTTGGGCGAAGCTAATTGGGCCGAGGGGCTCTATGTACCCCTCTTATAAGAAGAGGGGACAGAAGAACAGGGGGGCAAGGGGTGAGGATGGGAACCTCACCCCATTGTACTGTCCCGACGTTGGGAGGGGTTGTTCTGTGGTGCGGGACAACCCCTCTGTGGAGGTGGCGTCGGTCCCTTGCGGGACTGACTAGCCGTCGAGGTGCTCTGTTTGTTTTCTAGATCCGGGGCACCTCACCTAAGGCGGCATTGGTGGCACTCGCCGGGTTTTAGTGGGTAGAGCTGCGTCCATTTACCAGCTGTCGGGCGCAGCGAGTCCCACATACCCGCGTGGGGAGACCCACTCCCCCGCGGGGAGCATTTCCCGGCGTTAAAGAAAAAAAAAAGTCGTACGTAGATATTAGCTCCCCAACATGGTTCAGGGCTTGACGTGGCGGTGGGGCTCAGTAGCCTAGGATGAGCCCAGCACCTTGGGTGAAGCTTATTGAGCCAAAAGGGGCTCTTTGTACCCCTCTTATAAGAAGAGGGGACAAAATCGTTTTCAAGCAAATTGAGCTCTTGACATGCTACACGAAATGTTAGGCACACTATACCATTATCAGTTCGTAGTGATTCAAGTGATGTTGGCCCACGAACATTTACCAGCAACAACCGCAAATAATAACATATAGGTACCCATCGTTGCCAGTGATGATCTTTCAGTGGACAATTTATAGTATATAACGCCTATGTCGATCGCTCTCCTTTCTATTTAAGCTCCATGACACACGCATTAAAAAATTGACAGCTATTGTACTTATAATATTATGTCAATTCTTTTTCATTATTTACATTTTTTACATTTTTATTATATATATATATATATTGATCTAGATCTGTGATAAATGAAGAACCGCTCGACCGATTTTGTGCAAACTTCACATAAACCATCTACTAAATAGTCCGAACAAATCCTAAACATTTGGTTGGGATTGGTGAGCCCGTTCTTGAGTTATAAAATTACAACAAAAAGTGGCATTGATTTTTATATATAAAGATAAAGCTGAAGAGTTTGTTTGTTTGTTTGAACGCGCTAATCTCAGGAACTACTGGTCCGATGTCTTTCAGTGTTAGATAGCCCATTTATCGAGGAAGGCTATAGGCTATAAAACATCACGATATCAGGAGTGAAGTTAAGCAGTTAACGCGCGTGAAGCTGCGGGCAACAGCTAGTATATTATATTTTTGTGTTGCGCTCCCATCTGTTGCAGCTTCGCCAGCGTCACCCGCGGTAACAGATTTACAGGCGTATCCGAACTAATAAAGGTTGTTATATTTAGTCATCATCAGCCTCTATCCCTCCACTACTAACCATAAGCCTCAATGACCACCAAGACGACTGATCATGTTAGTTCAAAGAGGTTTTATTACAACTTTTTTTATCCATATGCTGAACAAATTCTCTACTAGGTTAAACGTTACCAGAAATAATATTATTTTGACTTAATAATACGTTAAAATTTCATTTAATAAAACCACACTATTATAACAACCTCTAGACGACTTTTGTCCTGTTGATTTTAGGGCGGGTATCCCCCGGCCTCACGCCTACCCTCTGTAATAACCGTTTAAACCTGCCCTTCTCCCTTGATCTAAATACTTTTAAATATCGCTACATAATTAAGTTCAAGCGCTACATGAGTGAGCGACGATGGCCTAGTGGGTATGGGTATAGGTAAGTCACAACAAAACACGTAAGACGTTATTTCATTGCAACTTCTAATAAAAACACCACAAATACAAAATACAATTGACCTTTGCACTTTACTATCACCTCCTCATCTGTCTGCATCTCCTTTTTTTCCTTTAACGCTGGAAAATGCTCTTAGGCACCCCGCGGGGGAGTCGGTCTCCCCAAGCGGCTATGTGGGAGTCGCTGCGCCCGAAAGATGGTAGTAGACGCAGCTCTACCCTCTAAAGCCCGGCCAGCTCACCAAATCCCCGGATCTGTTGAGCAAACAGGGCACCTCGACGGCTAGTCAGTCCCCCAAGGGACCACCTCTACGGAGGGGTTGTCCCGCACTACAGAAAACCCCTCACAAATTCGGGACTGTGCAATGGGATGAGGTTCCCATCCTCGCCCCTTGGCCCCCCTGCTCTTTTGTCCCCTATTCTTAATAAGAGCAGCTCCCTTGGTTCAATTAGCTTCGCCCAAGGTAGGCACCACAGAACAATCCCTCCCAACGTCAGGACAGTACAATGGGGTTAGGTTCCCATCCTCGCCCCTTGCCCCCTGCTCTTTTGTCCCCTCTTCTTATAAGAGGGGTACAAAGAGCCCCCTCGGCTCAATTCGCTTCACCTTAGGCCACTGAGCCCCACCGCCACGACAAGGCTTAAACCATGGTGGGATTTCTGGATCTCCCTAATTTTGAAATAAAATAACCCTCCAGCACTTGATGATGATGACGCCGAGTTATCACAGGCATAAAAAATAATAAATTATTTATCAACTAATCCTCTGTAGAACAATCCAAGAATGTGAACTTCCAAATATTATTTTGAAATTCTAAGGCGAAATCTTGGAACGTAAAATATTTAAGAAATCGCCGAAGTTAAATAAAGGGAATTATTAATTAATAATAAGAGAAATTATAAGATAAAACGAGATTATTGGAACAAGTTGTTAACGCAGCTTCTCCCGAACGATGGAAGGAATGCGCCTGTGCCACGCCCGTCGTATTGGGTAACGCCATTTTTTTTCTTTTCCACCGGGAAATGCTCTTAGGCGTCTCGAGGGGAAGGTAGGACTCCCCAGGCGGCAATGTGGGAGTTGGGACTCGCTGTGTCCGAAAGATGGTAAGATGGACGTAGCTCTACCCACTAAAACCCTGGCGAGTGCCACCAATGCCGCCTTTGGTGAGGTGCCCCGGATCTGTTGTGCAACAGGACACTTCGATGGCTTGTCACTCCCCCAAGGGACCGACGCTACCTCCACAGAGGGGTTGTCTCGCACCACAGAACAACTCCACCTAACGCCGGAACAGTACAATGGGTTGAGGTTCCCATCCTCGCCCCTTGTCCCCCTGCTCTTTTGTCACCTCTTCTTTTAAGTAGGGTACAAAGAGCAGCTCCCTCGGTTCAAATATCTTCCCCCAAGGTGCTGGGTTCACCTTAGGCTACTGAGCCCCACCGCCACGACAAGGCTCGAACCATGGTGGGGATTTCATAACGTTCTATATCTGTCACTGCATAACTTTAACTACATGCAAAATTGCGTGAAATAAATGAATGGTGACCAAGCTGATGATGATAAATAACGAGAGACCATAATAGAAACTGGTACGGCTGCATATTAAAAGGTACATAAAAGTATTTTTCTTGAAAATCTTTGCAAAAATTTTTTTAGGTCAGGGATGTAAAACCTTTATGTACGCGCTATTTTTATGTCTGACCTTGGACTTGAAATGAATGAATTATTTTTATAATAGTCATCACAGGCCTATGACTTGTATAGGCTTTGCGGCGTCACAAGTTCGAATCCTCGAATTGCAGATTTCAGACGAATATCTATACTAATATTATAAAGCTGAAGAGTTTGTTTGTTTGAACGCGCAAATCTCAGGAACTACTGGTCCGATATGGAAAGTTCTTTCAGTGTTAGATAGCCCATTTATAGAGGAAGGCTATAAGTAGGCTATAATATAACATCACACTATGACTAACAGTAGTAAAGTTGAGTTAGTTAACGCGGGTGAAACTGCGACCCCCACCATGGTTCAGGCCTTGACGTGGCGGTGGGGCTCAGTAGCCTTGGGCGAAGCGAATTGAGCCGAGGGGGCTCTTTGTACCCCTCTTATAAGAAGAGGGGACAAAAGAGCAGGGGGCAAGGGGCGAGGATGGGAACCTAACCCCATTGTACTGTCCTGACGTTGGGAGGGATTGTTCTGTGGTGCGTGGACCGACGCCACCTTTGTGTAGGTGGCGTCGGTCCCATGCGGGACTGACTAGCCGTCGAGGTGCCCTGTTAGCTTAACAGATCCGGGGCACCTCACCAAGGCGACACTGGTGACACTCGCCGGGTTTTAGTGGGTAGAGCTGCGTCCACTTACCATCTTTCGGGCGCAGCGAGTCCCACATACCCGCCTGGGGAGACCCACTCCCCAGGCGGGATGCCTCAGAGCATTTCCCGGCGTAAAAGAAAAAAAAAAGGGTGAAACTGCGACCAACAGCTAGTCTTTCATAAAGATCATATTATATACCTACCTAGTCCAGCCATAAGTTCTGTTACAAATGAAAATGCATTTTTTAATGAAGTAATGTAATATTTAAAAATTGATACCTACATAGGTATTACTATGGTATGTCTCAGCAAAATATAAAAAATAAATATTTTATTCGAAATGGCCATCTTCGGCCATTTACAGGCCTTTAATCTATTTGGCCACGAATCTATGGATTTACGCACTGTTTCCACATGAGTAAATATACGGACAGAGGCAAAGCTTCATACAACCGCGCGAATCGATTGCACTACTACAAGCGTCGTAACGTATGTGTGCGTAAGCACTCGTGGCTCGTCACGTACGAGTAGAAACCGGTTCGTCGAGTGTTCGAACGCGGGGATGTGAGTGCACGTGTTAAGTTGCTTTGTATATTTTTCGCTTGGCGGGTATTTCGAATTATTATCACCGTTCTTAAATTTTTGTTAATTAAAAGTAAAAAGTGTCAATATTGTTTAATATACTGTGTGTATGAACAATAATAGAGCAAATAAAAAAGAATCATTTTTTATAACATTGTTCTTAAATTATTGTTGATAATTAAAAGTAAAAAGTGTCAATATTGTATACTGTAATGTGTGTATGTATCTGTGTGAACAATAATAGAGCAAATAAAACAAATCATATTTTAGCTATCCCAAAGATTTCAATAGGTAAGTTGTATATTATTATTTTATTTCTACTAATTATTATAACTTTTGTTCACTAAGTTTTTATAGATGTGCCTAAAGTCTAGTTAGGGAAACATTTGACCCGACATTAAATCTTTAATCTTAGCTAAACTTTACAGTAAAAATACAATAAGTATAGGTACAGAATACGTAATTAGCAGACGATTTCTGTTCGGAATAAAAAATATTATAATAGTTATGATAAAAACTGATATGCAATGAGAGTGCTTTCCATTAGAATTTACCACTCTATTAAAAGGTACAACATATTATTGCAAATAAAAAATATAAACACAAAATATTTAGAAAAAATAATTTGTAGGTAATAAAGATAGAATATTTACATAGATTACTACTCGATAAAAAAAATCGCTTTGTTCGTTTAATTTTATCCACGCACGTGACAACCCTACCACAATAGGTAACAGTTTTACGCGTAGTATGGAAGCTTTGTCTCTGTACGTTTACTTACTCATGTGCTGTTTCCAACGGAAAATT
Organism: Helleia helle; assembly: GCA_963853865.1. Taxonomy (NCBI): domain Eukaryota; kingdom Metazoa; phylum Arthropoda; class Insecta; order Lepidoptera; family Lycaenidae; genus Helleia; species Helleia helle. The sequence goes on from OY971436.1 coordinate 8,668,425, forward strand.
CGCTACTGCTTGCTCCAAAGATTTTTTAAGAGGCTCAATGTCGACGTTTGACGACCTCTGTGACTCGGTGGTAAGCGCATTGGCACTCAAGCCGGAGGTCGCGGGTTCGAATCCCTCCAGGGATCAAAAAAAAATTCTGTGTTCCTGGGTCATGGATGTGTATTATACCTATAATAAAAATCTTAAATATAATATGTATAGTATAAAAGTAAAAGTATTAAATATATTTCCGTTGTCTGGTACCCGTAACACAAGTTCTTCGAGAAATTACCACGGGACCAGATTGACGCGGTGTGAAAGCGTCCATAGATATTATTGTATTATTATTATTATTATTAATGTCGCCGTGTCGTTTAGAGCAGGCCATGTCCTCTAAAACTCCCCACCATGGATCAGGCCCTGACGTGGCGGTGGGGCTCAGTAGCCTAGGGTGAGTCCAGCACTTTGGGCGAAGCTAATTGAGCCGAGGGGGCTCTTTGTACCCCGCTTATAAGAGGGGACAAAAGAGCAGGGGGCAAGGGGCGAGAGCGGAAACCTCACCCCATTGTACTGTCCCGACGTTGGGAGGGGTTGTTCTGTTGTGACTCAGCTCTTGGCGGATCAAACCCGACGCCAGGAAGCCGTGTGGTCAAAGACTCTACAGTTGGCAGGGGACAACCCCCCTCATATTAAAATCAATAGGTGAGCCAGCTGGTTCACCACCAAACCGATGTAGCATTAGGGCCAATAGGCCATAGCTTAAACAATTCGAAGAAAAATATCTTGACGACTATTGATCGCACTTAAATACTGAATAAGACCCTTGGGCCTTCAATAAAATAAATTTCCACTGGAAATGTCTATGTAAATATTTGAAGAGGTTGCGAGGAAAGAAAATACGTTCAATTTTACAAGGATGTATGGATATGAATCACATTAACTATTGAACTAAGAATTCGAAGTTTCAGTGAAGCTATTTCATGATTTTTTCTTAATTCGATAGGCAAACTGGTAGTCGAGCTACCTGACGGTAGTGGTCAGCGTCGCCCATGAACATGAATAAGTTTACTCGGAACTAGTCCAGGTCCATCATTAGATCCCCTCCATGGTTCAGGTCTTGACGTGGCGGTGGGGCTTAGTAGCCTATGGTGAGCCCAGCACCTTGGGCGAAGCTAATTGAGCCGAGAGGGCTCTTTGTACCCCTCTTATAAGAAGAGGGGACAAAAGAGCAGGGGCAAGGGGCGAGCATGGGAACCTCACCTCATTGTACTGTTCCGGCGTTGGGAGGGGTTGTTCTGTCTTTGTTATTTCTTGTAGTATTATTTTTACAGAGGTTCACTACGCATACTGACATTTTACTTCAGATAATTACCAAAATTGAATAAAACACTCTGTACCTCCACCTTACACAACGATTGCAATGAGACTGGCTCGGGTACGCCGAATTCGGCGTGGTATTTGTTGCCGCTCATTACAAGTACGGCGCATATCTAGTCGTAGCGCAGCGGAGACCAATTTTTTATCTATGAAGGAAATATAGAAAATCACACTAATGCAGATTTTTAAATATTGATAGGGAAATATGCTCTGAGATACCTACTAAAAATGACTAAAATAATATAGTACCTATTTTCATCATTTATGTTATGAGGGCCCTTCCTCAAGTTTATTTTTCCAATATATGTTATAAAACCTCATTCATAATATTTTATAATACCCTCGTCATATTGTGATACATATTTTGTTTTACACAGTAACAATTTATGTTTAATTAATATCACTCCCTAGACCTCTTTATGAGTAATATTGTTCTGTGCCCTAGACTTAAAAGGGATTCCATTTTAGGATAATAATAAAAAAAGTTTTTTTTTTTTATGTTAGTTGGATAGGCAAACTGGCAAACGTACCACCTGATGTTAAGTGGTCGACGTCGCCCATGAACATAAATTAGTATACCTGGAACGAGCCCAGGCAACTCATTTATGTGTTGCCTATCCTGAGACATAAGATGTTAAGTCTCGGTGCCAGTAATTACACTGCCTGTCTTGCCCTTCTCTCCGAAACACAGCAAAGCTGTTTCACGGGAGAAATAAGCAAGATGGTGGTACCCATGCAGCCGGGAGCGCGGCACAGCGCTTCCCTCCCACCGGTGTCTGCCTATGTAGGTCTGCCTATCACCTATGCACAGGTGGTCTGTGGTTGCAACTTTTATCAATAAAATTCATAAATCAAAATAACATTTTATTTTCACATTCGTCAGCATACAAATAAAGGATATAAGCACATTCTAGCCATTAACTAAGCTATGAACGGAGCAGGAAACAATTCGTACTTACTACAAACAATAATGGTTTCAATTTTAAACATTTGCTGCTGTTATAAATAAAATTGGAGTAAGTAATATAATATGTAGAATATTATAATAACCGCTTTTTACTAAATGCATAAGGATGTATACACGGTACATATACCAAAATATGTAGCTTTTTTTTCAATTTTTGTGTCTGTCTATTTGTTCCGGCTAATCTCTGAAACGGCTGGGCCGATTTTGATGGGGCTTTCACTGACAGATAGCTGATGTTACAAGGAGTAACTAAGACTAGAAAATAATCATCATCAATCCGGGTACGGCTGTAAATCTAAGTTAACGCGGACGAAGCTGCGGGCTAGTAATAAATATTATTCAACAATCACACCACGTTAACCTAGCCGCGTGGTAAGTTCGTAAGAAGTTGTGCTACGGGTAGTAGGAACGGAAATTAAAAACGGAATACACGACCTTGACCCAGTGCAGACATAATATTATAATATACTAGGCGGGATTCGAACCTGCGACCGCTGCGTAAGAGTAGCCACTCGAGCAGCCGGAGGATAGACAGCAGAGTGCATCGTATCCAAAAATGTCCTATCTACAAGTTGGACCAGTGAGCAATTTTTTTTTAAATCAGTTCCGTGGTTTTGGGTTTCATCCAAACCAACTATCTTGTCATTTTGTTACAAAGTACAAATAGGATTAAATCCTATTTAATTTGACAAATAAATTACATCCCTATTCCAATGAAAATAAATCATATAATGGTAGTTTTCATGCAAATATTTAAAATACGAACCAAACTTAGAATACACTTAAATAAAATACGTTAGGTTAATTTAGTATTGCCATTATAATTAATTAAAATTATAATATTTAAAATATAACATTGCATGCAAATTATAATTAAATAAATGCTGACTACTTTATTTTATGTAGGTAGATTATCATTGTGTTGAATTTGTAACGCAATAGTAATAAAGTAAATACACCTCGAAAAATCGAGAAAAAAACCAGAGACAATTAAAACCGAAATAAATAAAAAACTTTTTTCACAAATTTTAAGAAATTATATGAGAAGAGTTTTTACGATTTTAAGTCTCATTCCGTTTCAAAAATACCTAGAATTTTCAGTTTTGCCAACATAGACATTTTAAACGGCGGACTTTCATCTTTCACCATACATACATCTATTTTATATTACTTTCCATTAATATTAAATCATTATTTACATATAATAATTATTATAATGACTAATTATAAATAATTATATCAGCTTTTTCACATTTCCAAAATTCTTGAATAAACAATTATTATTATAAATCTCCGTAAACCGCGCCAAAAGCTGAAAAATAACCCTATTAAGTAATAAGTGAAATTAGCATAAATTTAATAAAATAATAGTGCAGTTATTAAAACCACTAATAAATTATTTATTTATATTCTTATAATTATTGCGTCACAAATCAACGAACCAACTATTTACAAACCTCAGTCCGCCACTAGTATTAATAATTACGGTGTTATTTATTTTATAAATTTCAATTAATTTATATTAAAATTATAACTTCAAATCGTTAACAATAACTATAATCACAATATGATATATATTTGATATATTTTCTTATCTACATTCATTCGAGTTGGCATGGAATATATTTACGTTATTTAACGGATTAAAGAAACATGTTATAGCGAGGTTGTCTCAAGAAATCATTTTAATGACAGTATCAATATATAACATGTATACATTTAATATAGAAGCAAATAGAAATTTTAGATCTGTAATAGTTTTAACAGTAAAGAGAAACTGAACCGAACATAACCGAGGAATAAAAAACTTCAAACATTGTCCATATATTGATGAAAAGTTTTAAATTCTCAACAGTTCTTATCATATACTATCATATCAAGTTGGGATTCCTATCATGATATTACAAAACAGATATTTGATATAAGATATTGTCTAAAATATATTTTTCCTTATCTTATCCCACTACTTCCGCTGAATACTAAATGTCATGACGGAAAGGACATTTTAAATTTTAAAAAAATCACTCTTCTAATCAGTTGACAGATTATGCCAAAGTGTTTTGAAAACATTTAAAAAGATATAACACATACAGCCATGCATATTATGAGGGAGAGTGGAGAGTATGGTCGCTTATTTAAAAATCTAATGACAACAATAATTCTTGTGTATCAAGGAAGGTACATATTATCATAAACATATAATATTATGTATAAGTATGCATAATATAGTATATTGTCGTTAGATAGGTTAATAATTTAACTGAAAATATTATGAACATAAAACTCTTGAGTTGCGAATAAGAAAAGCAATAGGTTCAGAAATAATCAAAAAGTCTGAGCAAAGCTTTCCGTATGTGATGTAGGTACTAAAATCATAATACTGTATACTAAAAATTGCTTTCTGGTCTAATTATAAAAAAGGAGAATAGACAATGACTGTAAGAATATAACAGATATTCTTCTTTTTTATACTTTGTCTTAGTTATTTTCTAATTTGGGCAAGTTACAGCGTTTTTATAACCGTTAAATATATTCCATACCAAATATACTTAAAACTTAAATCCACAAGTATATTTAAATTATAATTTTACAAATTTTGCATCCACTCTAATTCACACATTAATTAAATAAAGCTTGGAAGGTAGTTTTGGCTTAAGGAGTTCTTTACATATACATCTATATTATATTACAATCATAATACATATAATATGTAAGACATATTACAAATTTAATACCTATCCTAACATTCAAACAAATAAAATATAATGATTTATATATTTATAGATGTTTGCCTTCTAAAACTTTTAAATTGTCTATGCTCTATGGTATTCTTCTTTTATATTTGCGCATAAAAAAAAGAATAGAATTCTTTTTTCAATTTATTATTTGTATTATTACATACTAAATACTAAAAGACAATAGTAAGCTGCTGATGTCATCACAATCAGAAATGGAGTCCAAAGTATATAATGATAAAAAAATGTGAACTTAGTTCAGACACAATATGAAAGTCTGTCATGCAACATCTGTTTACCAATGACATCTATAATATATAATATACAATACCATCACAACATGGGCACATATTATTATATTTGTGGGACTGTTTCAGAGATCACAATATTAAATAACTTACTTAAACACTCTTATAATAATATCCACCGATATAAAGTATTAACTAGATGCAGTGTATTAGGTACAGTTTAAGTGCCAACTTAGATTTTGGTCTGAGTAATGAGAAAAGTCAGAATATAATGAAACAGATTTTTACGGATTTGGTCACCGGAGAACTCTCGTGAGCGTGGTTGCTGTAAAGTATCCGAAACTTTGGAAATGTAAAATAATAAAAAGTGACAAAAACTGTAAAAAATTGTTTCATTATATTGAAATTTGTGTAAGCATTAGAAAACACGGAGAAATTCGAAACTATTGCTGATCAATAAACAGAAAATAAAGCATGCTGGCTCTAATAAAAATCAATTTTGAATTGGCAGTATGTTTGAGTCACTGTTGAGCAACTTCACATTTATAATGTTAATCCAGATTTAATATTATATCTACATTATTATAATATAGAAAAACTATTTTAAATTACGCATAACCTGTTTTCAATGAACATTCAAATTTATAGGGTCTTGATTAAAAGAATTACTATTGCTAAATTTCCAACACAATTTTCATATTGATATACACATATTTATAAGAATATTTACCTTTTTCCATGTATAAAAAGCTTTAGTAACAAAGAACGGATCTGGATAAGTAAATAAAATTTTATTTTTAATTCACCATACCATTTATAAAGTATTGAGACAGAAACAAAAATGTGTATAAATCTTATAGGAATGACACTTGGAAGGTAATCAAATCGGGGCACAACTGTCTCCAATACCGCTGTCCTATTTATGGTCATAAAATACCATAATATGCTATATTTGGGTTAGGAATAGAACAAAATCTATATCCATTGTTGTTAAACTCTAAACTTGTTATCCGCTTCCATCTAGATAAGGTACTATCACTTCAAGATACCACCTTACTTACAATGTGATAAGCACTAGCTCCTTTTTTTTTATCCTGAAGTATTTTCTCATAAGGTTTATAACAAACTATATCTATCAGTTTGGTACCTCCTAATTAGCTTTGATTGACATCATGCTTTTATTAATGGGTAGGGCTCACAGGTGAGGTTTATTAAAACATGTAATGTTACACCAATATTGATGTCATAGATGTTTTACATCTTCATAGATAAACAAGACTTATAAACTTAGATTTATTATTTGTGGAGCCAATATCTGAAGTTATCAATTACTTATATAAATATTTTTTACTTCATATTACATAACCAAGACCCCATAGTAACAATTTAAATGTTCAATATATAAATATTACTTAATTGTTACATAAAGAACTCCCTATTTTCGTGTGGTGGTCAAGTGTGCCGCATCTGTCCCGTTGAATTACCCGTAGGACTTTGACAGTTTGGTACATCTATGATTGTTATCTCGATGACCCTCAACCCCCTAAGTATTGGGTCCGTTATGTGAATCCCTCGAGGATTGTACACTCTTTCGTTCTGTGTTGCAATGAATTTCGATATTTTCCTTAGATGCTGAAAATTTTATATAGGAACAATTAGATTTATATTATAACACAGAGGTTATTATTATGATGTAAAGCACAAGCTAAAATACTGTAAAATATTCAGAGTTCGATATTTATTGGTATTTTAATGATGAAACATCTCTTAGCATCAGCAAGGTATTCATAGAGAATGCAATGTATTTAACTTTGCAATATTATAATAGTGACAAATTTGGTGAATATCATGTTTCAAACAGTTTTAATAGAAGCCGTTATTTTTGTATTTTCTTGTCATATCAATAAGTATAAAACTATGAAAACTTAAAGATTTAAATATGTTGCTACACTTTACATTTATATTATTCTCGGTATTTTTATTGATATCATATATATTGATATAGGGATCAGCCATCTTGTACGTTTATCGAAACAGACTTGAATTTGGTAGTGGACTAAAAAATGTTCAATATAATGATGATGTATTTACATCACTACACAATTCTCTAGGTTCAAATCACTTATTGAATGAAATTATTTTCTTAACAAACACAAACCACAATTTTTTTGTTTATTTATGTTCTTCTAAGTTATAGAGGATTACTCAAATTACTTGTCAGGATAAATTATTACCTTTTCATAGTGCGTCTCTGTGCATATGTAAATAAAATATGCCGTCAGACAAGCTAGACATCCTTCACAGTATGTGCTGCAATCTGCTGTCTCTGCCATCTCGAAATGCTCATTTAATCTTTCCATTGTATACTCAAATGTTTGTCTATCTATCTGTAATTGTTGTTTAACACATTGTTAGTTGAATTAAATATGTACTATAAATGCTAAATTCTTAGGCGGTTGGCCAGTTTTAGTGCTCGACTGACCATTACCGTTTACATGTGTATTTTGCTACATTTTCATATAAATGTCAAATGTAACTTAAACAGGCCTTAATTTGCCAATATACAGTCTTAATTTATGTTTTAAATCTACGTCGAGACTTAAAATTTAAAACGCATTTTACAGATATTACCGTCTGGAATGTAAATTATTTATGACATTATAAAACAACCTTAAAAAAACCAAAAAATATATATATTAACAATTATTTTATGTTTCATTATATTCTGTACATTTTACTCCGTTTATTATAGTGCCTGGCAGAATTCTACTGGCAGTATGATAAGTACTTAGAATGAAAATATTCTGCACATATCTACAAAATGTGAAGAATATTTTCATTATCAAAAAATAACACTTATTATAAAAAGGTGTACATTTAAATCAGAGTTTAAAGATTCTAACAAAAAAATAAGTAGGTATTGTCATGTAACACAGATTTGAAATGAGAATAATAAATGTCATAAAAATACACAGAATCAAGGCCTTTGGGGTATGTTGACAATAAAAGCTTTCACTTACTCTATCTTCTAATTCTGATGGAAATCTTGTCTGAAATTTAACGGCTGTGCCTTCTGAATAGTCTCTTTGAATAAATATCTTTATACCCTGTTGAGTGGGAGTCTGTTGACTGCCAGGCGTATTCGGACCTGATGGAATTCTGTTGTTTGCCATAATCAAACTTCTCACGATTTCACGATAACAATAACATTTATATTTTCACATAGAATGTGGTGTGGGCCTTTTATACAGGTAAGAACATTACACGGATGAAAAATAATAAATAATCTCAACAAATCATTAACGAAACACCAAAAAATATATTTTCTCGTAATTTCGTTTAGATTCTAGGGCTGTTTCTGTAAACGATGACGTTTAAAATGTACGAGTAGTCGAGTACGACAAATGACAATTAATTCTGACGTTTTGAGGTTGTTACATTGTCGCTTTATGAAAAGACTTCAAATCATACAGCCTGGAGTTTTTATTTTGTATAAAATGAAAAAAATCTTCGATTTTTTTTTATAATAATATAATCTCTTTTTGTAATCAGTCAAATGATTTGAAAGTAATATTAACTTTGTTATTAAAAACAGAGCGGGTTAAATAATATAATTTTTATCAGACTTTTTGTAATTCAGATTTTACTTCTTTGCTTTGCGTACTTAAGTACACTGACAGACGTCATTATTTACTTCAGGGTTTTTTACTTTTTTAGGCGTATGGAGGCAAATGAGAAGTTGGAGCCTTATGGTGTCTACCGATGCTTATAGACATCTCCACAACCAGAGGTTATGCGAATGCGTTGTCCTCCTTTTCCTTATCCCCCAATGGGCCACCGGAAACTCACAAAACGCTACAGCATAGTATAGCTGTTACTTGACGCCGGTGTTATCGTCAGCGAGAGGTACCACCCGGGTCGTGCCGGTCCGGTTTTTATATAACCTGTCCAATTTCACACCTTTCATATTTTAACGGATACGTAGCATGTTATCAATATTGTATTAATAATCACAATACCAACATGGCATAATAGATCTTTCAAAATTATTAGTATTCACATCGCGTGTGTAGCGAAATCGTCCTAAATAGCTGTATGTCTGTCAAGCGCTAATCAGTAAATAATTCAGAATCCCATATCTTCACCATCAGATCACACAGGCTTTCATTGCGGACAGCCTTCTTTTTACTTTTTTATAAATCTATTACTTAAATTATTCAGCCATTAGTGCGTCGCACATGCTGAACTGATTGCCTCTTGACCTTGCCCTTTTTTACATCACATCATTAATTATTTACGTCGTGTATTTTATGTGTCAAATAAAGCTAAAGGTAACAATCACAACGCGGTAACTTACTCAAGAGGTATACTCGGTAACACAATTTACCTACTAATTTAGAATAGTGCAGGATATGTACATAATTAAGATGTTTATAATAAAAACGTAGGTATACTATAAAGGCAAGTAGGTACATTATAGCACGGTGCAGAACATTATGGCTCGGTGTAGAATAATGATAATTTTAAATATTCAATACAAATTAATTATCTGCACTTGCCGCTTAGAGTGACTTGAGTGACGTGTGAGGCCTTCAAAATGTCTGTAGCGTCAGGAATATAAAAATTTTATTAACCACGACATAATCCGTAAAATGTGGTTTTAGTAAAATTATATTCTTGTAATATCATTACTTTTTTTTCTTTTAGGCCCCCTGGCTCAATTAGCTTCGCCCAAGATGCTGGGCTCACCCTAGGCTACTGAGTAGTACTGAGCCCCACCTCCATGGGCGTCAAGGCCTGAACCATGGTGGGGATAAATGAGTTGCCTGGTAAATGTTCATGGGCCACGCTGACAGAAAAAAAAACATTTTTTTATGTTTAATCACTACCTTTTATTATTTTATACTACTACCTACCATACCTAGATACTATGCTATATTACTTTAATGTCGCATGATCACACTTACAAGTTACAATAATTTATTTAATGTGCAGAACTTGAAATAAACCATAGATTTAGTAATTATCCATACCATATATTATATCCATGCCATGATACCACGTAAACTGAATTCACACGCATGCCACAATAGCACAGATATAATATATGAATATATAATAAAATATTTGACAAAAACCAAATTCGAACTAATTTTTTTATTCAAAATACTAAAAACAACGCAGCTTTTTGAACGTCAATTGAATCTACCACAGGCTCCAAGGTGAACCCACAGATAATAACCGGCGAAACAAACTTAGTTGTTCAGATCTTTTAAAATAAAATGGTGGACATAAAATTTAGGCCACCTAAATTTTTATGATTTATGAATTAATTACGTTTTGTTTTAAAATGGATGTGCAGTACTCTTTTCTGACGAGTGCCGTATGTGTCTTTATGGTGCTGAATGTCGCAAAAGAGTACACCGTAGATCGGGAGAACGACATGCACAATGGGCCATATCTGATAGGGTACGTTTTGGAGGTGGTTGGTTCAGTTTAGTTCTGGGCAAGCATAAGCTTAGAAGCCCGTAAAGAGCTGGTAATCAAAGAGGAACTGTTCTGCTGCTTCGTTTAACAAACACATTCTTGAAGAAAATTTTGTGCCATATTCAGGATCTAACGGTCCAGATTTTAAATTAATGCGCGTCCTCACACTGCAACGTGTGTTAGAGATTACTAGCAAGAAATAGGGATACTGTGTCTGGACTGGCCAGCACGAAGTCCAGACCTTAATCCTATAGAGCATTTGTAAGACGAGCTAAAACACCGAGTAAGACAGCGGAAACCAGCTCCAAAGAACCTGCAACAGCTGAAAACGGCTCTATTACAAGAATGGGATGAAATACCCCAATTGACCATTAGAAATTTAATAAAATTCGTGAACAAAAGGATGGTATGTGTTATCAAAGCCAGAGGAGGCCATACCTCTTATTAATATAAGCTTAATTGCAGCGAAATCTGCTTTAATAATTTTGTTTTGGCGGTGCGGTCTTGTGTAAATTTTTTCGTTTTTGGTTTTTCTAATGATTCTATTATTTTGATGTTTTTTCTTCTTTTTTTAAAATTATTATAATCGTTTGTTAAATAAATAAGTCAATTGTAAGTTATAACTTAAATATATGAATTATATGCTCTATTCAGGATGTGACCACTCAGGCGTCAGTTGAAAATCAGCGCGTCAGCCATTAGTGCGGTCGCACATGCTGAACTGATTGCCTTCTTGACCTTAACCTTTTGTTTACATCTTTTCAGATATTATGTACGTGTATTTTTTGTGTCAAATAAACCTAATTCTTTCTTTCTAATGAATTTTTAATAAAATAAAGTTAATCAATAATGCAAATGTCTTATTTTAATTAGCCATTGACCAACAATGAATTTAAAAATATTCTAAAAGTCATTGTGTTTCACAGTTTCTACAGCCGATTTAGTAGGTGGCTTAACTTTTTTGTCCACTTTATTATAGTCCATAACAAATTTTACATTTTTTTTCTGAAATGTCCTGGGAGGAACGCCCTATAACCAAGTTGTGTTATCTTCCATAAAATTTGTAACTTAATTGTATTGTTTGTCACACAAACGCTTTTTTTTTTTTTTTTTTTTGATTTCGCTGGGGAATGCGTTTAGGCATACCCCTGGGTCCGGGGGGTCCCGGGGGTTATGTGGGACTCACTGCGCCCGAGAAGATGGTAAGGTGGACGCAGTCTCTACCCACTAAACCCCAGCGGTGTTCTCCTCGTCGTCTTGGGTGACCCGGCGCGGGAGCTGTGGACGTCCGCATCGGGCCACAACGGAATGCCATCTGGCACACTCCTCTGGAGGCAGGGGGGACGACATCCCCTCCTCCTACTCCGCTTTAGGCACCTGGAACACACAAGGGTGCCTTATAGCCCGGACCTTAAGCGCGCGCGGTGGATCCCCCGATCGACCGCGCACAGGTCCCTCACAGCGGCGCAACTGCTTGTCGCCGCCGTGCTCTCCTGCGGGATGAGGCGCCAGTGCGCTCTCTCTCCCGCTCCGCCTCCTCCTTCTGCGACATCACTACCTCGCAGAAGGAGACGACCGCCTGCCATGCGCTCTCACTGTCAGTCATCGCTCGGATGACCGCAGGGAGCGACAGGTCCGCGCCCACTTCAGTGATAAGTGGCGCCCTTTCCTCTGCCCAAGCTGGGCACTCCGCCAGGGTGTGGTCTGCAGTGTCTTCACTACTGCCACAGTGATGACACCCTGGCGAGTCCTCCGCGCCTGCCACCTTCCACAGATACCTTCCGAAGCAGCCGTGCCCCTTCAGGATCTGCGCAAGGTGGAAGGTGATTATGCCATGCCGTCGGTCAACCCACTGCTCCAGGATTGGACCGACGGCCTGCACCGTGCGATGGCCCGCACTCGGCTCCTCCAGCCGCTCCTTCCATTTACGGAGCACCCACTTTCTTAGGCGCCTCCGCCAGCTCTCCTCTCTTTCAGTCTCGTCATCTTGTGAGACCTCCTCCTCCTCGGCGTCTCCTCTCCTCCTCCGCCAGGACCTCGCCAGGGCACCTGCCACCAGGTTCCATGGTGCAGTGCCCGCCAGTACGCACGCCGCCTCATACGAGGTTGTGCGGTACGCACGGACGGCCCTGACAGCCATGACTCGTTGCGGACGTCGCAACAGGGTCAAGTTATCTGCTGTCAGAGCGGCCGCCCATATCGGCGCGCCGTACAGTGCCATCGACTGCAAGACGCCCGCATATAGGCGGCGGCAGCCAGCGCTCGGCCCACCCACATTGGGGAGGAGGCGACTCAGCGCCCGCGCGGCTCCAAGCAGCTTCGGAACTAGCCGCCTGAAATGCTCCTTGAAATTCCATCTACTGTCGAGGATGAGGCCCAAGTACCTCATATTCGCCTGGACAGAGATGGAAGTTCCTCCCACCATTAAACTGGATCCGGGTGGTGGGGCTCGCCGTGGCCCGTGAAAGCATATAGCCTCACTCTTCTCCAGGGCCACTTCGAGCCCGAGGCGTCGGATCCTTGCAACAACTTGGGCGACTCCGGCTACCGCACGTATTCGGGCCTCCGAAAAGGTAGCTCCACGCGCGGTCACGATGGTGTCGTCGGCGTAACACGCGACGCCGACACCTGTCAAATTCCCGCCACGGAGGACCCAATCATACCCGATGTTCCACAGGAGCGGGCCCAGTACAGAACCCTGTGGAACACCGCACTCTACTCTCTTCGTCGCCCAGCCGCCGGCCGTCGGGTACACGACGCACCTACTAGAGAGGTAATCCGCAACCAGTCTACGCAGATACGTCGGCACTCCGTGGAATCTCAGCGCCTCCAAGATTGTATCAAAGGGCAGGGTGTTGAAGGCGTTGGCGATGTCAATAGACACCGCCAAAAGCACCCCTCCGCCTTCGATCGCCTCGTCAGCGAGAGCCCTCACCCTGGCCAGAGCGTCCAGGGTGGACCTGCCCCGCCGGAAACCAAACTGGTAGGCGCTGAGATTCGGGCCTATTTCATCAAGGTGTTCGACTATACGGGCACCTGCTATCCGCTCCAGCAGCTTACCCGCATCGTCGAGCAGTACGATCGGTCGATACGCAGACGGCGAGTCGACCGGTCGCCCGTCTTTCCGGATTAGGATCAGCTTCCCCTTCTTCCACGCCGTGGGAAACCTACCTTGCGACAGACATGCGCTCATCAGGCGCTTGGTGTGCGACCGGAGTGGGCCTAGGGCCAGAACCAAGGCCCGCCCGGGAACACCATCTGGACCAGGGGCGGTATTGCGCGCCTTCAACCGCGCCAGCGCCATGTCTATCTCTCCCTCTGTCACTTCCGGGATTTCCGCCTCGACGCTCGACGGCCCACTGTCAGGTGGGGCCATCGGTGGAGGCGCATGGTCTCCTCGACCGGGAAACAAGGCCGGGACTATTCTGGCCACGAGGTCGGGCTGGAGACTCTCCGTCAGGGGAGGGGCCCAGGGGCGCATCTTGTTGCGAACCAACCTGTACGGCCTCCCCCACGGATCTCGATCCAGAGTCTCCAGGAACTCGTCACAGGCTGCCTCCTTGGCACGGCCTATAGCCGTCCGCAATTCCACAGCGGCGGCCCTGTAGATGGAATAGAGCCGCCCCTCCTCCGTTTCATCCCGGCGTCGCCGTCTGCGGCTCCGGGTGTACCGGCGTCTCGCCGCAACGCACTCTCGGCGCAATTCAGCGAGCTCCTCCGACCACCAGTACACCCCTCTGCGTTGCGGGGGCCTCCGGCCAGTTCGAGGCATGGCTGCGTCACATGCCTGCGATAACGCAGCGACTAGTCGTTCGGTCTCGTCATCGACCTCCACCTCTGCCCTGTACTCCAGAGAGTCAAGGTTCCAGGCCTGTACCAGAGCTGCCTCGAGAAGGGCTTCCTTGTCGAGCCTTTTTAGTGCCCAACGTCGCCCGCACTCGGCTTCGGAGCCACGGCTTCGGGTTGGGGCAGAGACGCTGTATCGGAACCGAATATATCGGTGGTCCGATAGCGTCTCGTCCTCGAGCACCTCCCAGCCCTGTACGCAGCGAGCTAGGGCGGCATCGGCGAACGTGACGTCGACGATGCTGCCACCCTGCTGTCTCACGCAGGTATGCCTGGATCCCACATTAAGCACCTCCAGCCCAGCCTCAACCAGCCAGTCTTCCAGAACCGCACCTCGGGCGTCAGTCGCAGGGCAACCCCAAGCCACAGATTTGGCATTGAGGTCCCCAGCGACAATCACGTGATCAAGGCGGTCTCGCCCCACCAGTGAGCCGACCTGAACCAGAAACCGTTCGAAATCAGCGAGTCTCCGGTTGGGCGAGAAGTAAGCCCCGATCACTAAAACTCTGCCAATCTCGGCCGCGACGAATCCGCGTCCCCTCTCCACTATGCCAAACGGTGGCGAGCCGTTTGTGCTGGCGATGGCCACCACACCATCCTCGTCGCCGACCCAATTTGGCGAGTTCGGGACCCGGTACGGCTCTGCCACTACAGCCACCTGCACCGACCACTCCGCCAGAGCCTGAAACAATAGGTCCTGAGCTCTGGCGCAGTGATTGAGGTTCCCCTGTAGCACTTGGGTGTATTGGTGTGCCATCACTCCAAGACCATGGAAGCCTCCTCACCCAGGACCGCGAATCTGTTTGCGGTCGGGGTTATGGGCTGAGAGAGGACACTAGGTCCCTTGCCAGCCTTTTCCGCCTGTTTTCGTCCGGCCCGGCTACGACGCGGGGCCACGCAAGCTCCACTGCCCATTTTGTGGGCGGTGGGTAGCCCCTTCTCGGAGCAGAGCGCACACTTGGGAACGGCCGCAGCACAATCCCTGGCCTTGTGCCCCGCTTCCCCACAGCGGAAGCACAATCCGCTCCGGTCTACAGCGGAGGAGCAAACCGCCGCCATGTGCCCTTGCTCTTGGCAGCGGAAGCACCTTAGTGGGCGGGCATTAAGCAGTCGGAACTGCGCCGACACCCAGCCCACCAGTAGTCTGCCCCTCTCCACAATCGCCTTTGCTGCCTGAACGGGGCACAGGACGATCGCCGCACCGAGCCCGGAGGGGCTGCGGCCGATTTCACCGGACCGCACTTGTTCCTGGGGGCAGCTTCCTGCCTCTGCCACTGCCGCTACAATGTCGGCCTTCGTGACCGAGTCGTCTAGGCCCGAGACGCGTACGCTTACACATCTGGTGGGCCTGGACACCCGGACCACGTCCTCCCCGACTACCTCCCGGATCTTTTGAGCCAGGGAGTCTGCCTTTTCTCCGGTGGCCGCGCCTGGCAGTATCAAGAGGCGGCCGCCAGTGGCTGCTTTTCTGCAGCGGAGGGGCTCTATGCCGAGGTCGTGAAGGCGGATCTCCGATTTCGCCTTCCTTATTACGTCAGCGTACGTCAGGCCCCTCTCCGCTGCGGCCGGCTGTAGCTGCAATACCACAACCGACGAATTGGGTGCTCGCAGTTTTGGCTGTCCCTTCTTCTTCGGTGATGGCGCCGCGCTTTGGCTTTTGGCCTTCTTCTTCTTGGTCTTGGTGACCTTTGTCCACCCGTTACCCAGATTGACTCCCAGCGCCACCTCCTCCTCACGTGGTGCAGCGTTGGCAGTCGCCTTCTTTTTTTCGTCTTTGCCGCCTTTTTAGGGGCGGCCGAAGCCCCTGGGTTTGCAGGCGGCATCAAAGTCGTCGCTGTCGACGGTGCCTTCTTCTTTGGTGCTTTTTTCGGAGCAGCCGAAGGCCCCGGGTGCACCGCTGGTATCGGCGATGATTCAACCGCCGCCGCCCTTCTGTCCGCTGCGAGAGGCGGGCGTAGCCGCAGCTCGGGCAGGAGCCTGGACTCCAAACCCTCGAGCCTCGCATTAAGCCGTGCGCTCGACAACGCCACCGCCTCCCGCATCGCCTTCTGTACTATTTCCTCCAGATTGGGCGTAATGGCCAGGGGCGGCGTTGCGGCCACTGCCTGCGGTTGCTGATAGGAAGTGGCGAGCTCGCTTCGGAGTGCCGCGAGCTCCTGGCGCAGTTCTGCCACTTCTGCCGACAGTCGTTTGTTTTGCGCCTCTAGCGCCCGAGTTTCGGCGGAAGACGTACGGTCCAGGAGCGCCAGTGTTGCGGCCTGGATTGTCTCAGTCGCGTCCTTTAGAGCCTTCATCATGGTGCCCTTCAAGTTTTTCGACTTGTTGCGGACATCAGTGATGGTTTCCAGGGCCTTGGAAATGCTCGACCCCAGAGCGCTCGCAGTGTCCGTACTTGTCAGGTTGGGGGCCGCCTCCGACCCCGACGACTCCGACAGGCGGGACGGGCGTAGGCTTTTAGATCTGGCCTGTCCTACATTTTGGCCGGTCGTTGAGGGCCGACCTCGTCCTCTTTTAGTGGGTGGCGTCTTCCTGAACGCCCCCGCGTTTTTCCTTAGCGTTGGCTCGCTGTTTTCTTCCTCCGACGATGATAGACGGATTCTCTTCCCCTTCAGATGAGCTGAACGCGTCGACCTCATGCTGTTAGCGGAGTCGCTCGCGTTCATCACCTCCATGTTTCCAGTTTCCAAATCACCAGATATCAAATCACATGCATCAGTTTCCGTTGGGTAAGCCAGGTCGCGAGAGTTTGAGCCCTCGAAGCAAATTGTGCCCCCCCCGTAATACGTGGGGCAGACCTCCGCCGATTCCGACGTGGTGCGGGATTCCCCCTTTCGGGGACCCGCCCGGGGACTATTTTCAAGTTGCTTTCCTTCCATTGAAAATTCTACTCATTAGGGTTGAGCAAAACCCGTAGCCATCTCAAAAACAATGGTGCGCTAACGACTGGAGACCCTCCAGCCATTCATCCCCTCGCCGCACACCTGAGCTTATCTTGGGATTGGGGTGATTTTTTAGAGAGGTTTTCTTCCTCGCGGTCCCCATCTCGGCGTGAGATGGCGACCACCATCACACAAACGCTGGGTAACTTTTTTTAAAATTTGCATAAGAGATTAATACATGCCTTTAAAAGAATTCTTTAATGTGTTAAGTCTGGTGGAACACAAGTCTGATCTAGCCTGCGTCTAGTCTATTTATAATTCATGTATGTTTTTCCGGACATAGAACCTTGTCACCTTGGCCATGACTTTGTCGTGTCGAAATGCCCTCAATCCTCAATACGCCGATAGTAGGTTATAGGTACTCTCGACTCGTTTACGCGCGTATTTTGTTTCACCTGACACCTGTTATCTATTTAAATTCATTATGAATTCTAATTTTAAATATTAGATTTAGAACTATTATGTATTATTAGAATTGCTAATTTTATTAAGTTAACTATTTATTGTGTGAGAGGTAGTGCCTTGCACCTATAGAATATTATTTTTTTATTAATGCATCTGACATTATTATGGAGTGTTACTAACTTAGTTTTAAGTTTTATTTACTAAAATTGTTTATAATTATTATGTACGTTTAGGTTAAGGTATCTATGGGTTAGTAGCGGCCGGGCCCCCACCATGGTTCAGGCCTTGACGTGGCGGTGGGGCTTAGTAGCCTAGGGTGAGCCCAGCACCTTGGGCGAAGCTAATTGAGCTGAGGGGGCTCTTTGTGTCCCTCTTATAAGAAGAGGGGACAAAAGAGCAGGGGGAAGGGTTGAGGATGGGAATCTCACCCCATTGTACAGTCACGACGTTGGGAGGGGTGGTTCTGTGGTGCGGGACAACCCCTCTGTGGAGGTGGCGTCGGTCCCTCGCGGAACTGACTAGCCGTCGAGGTGCCCTGTTAGCTTTACAGATCCCGGGCACCTCACGAAGGCGGTATTGGTTTCATTCGACGGGTTTTAGTGGGTAGAGCTGCGTTCATTTACCATCTTTCGGGCGCAGCGAGTCCCACATACCCACCTGGGGAGACCCACTCCCCAGGCGGGATGCCTCAGAGCATTTCCTGGCGTTAAAGAAAAAAATGTAGCGGCGGGGCAGTCCCTCCTTACGATGAGTAGTCTGGTCTTCGCCGAGGCCAGCCTGTCGCGGAGGTAATATCCCGTTGAACACAGATCCGAGACCTTTCAAAAAGCGGCTGAAGACGCTCGCAGTGGTTTTAGTTTACAGGTAGCGCACTCCCAGGTGCGAGTCCCACATAGGGCCAGGATCTACCCGAGATCCTGGCTACACGTAAAAAGCATTTCCCTGCGATAACAAAAAAAAACGTATCTATGGGCCTATCAATCCTATAAGCCTGAAAATAAAGGTTTTATTACTATTATTATTACGACACTAAAATAAAATGTATTGCTAATTTAATACCATTGCTGTTTAAAATAAAATAAAAACTATTACCGCTATCCTTGCCATAATATAAAAGAAAGTGACACCAACATTGCTTACGTAATAGAGGGCGCATTTCTTATGAATTGTTGATTCAAATCATACGCCCAAGTGAAAGATGTCGCTGTTAAACGGATGCCCGTATCCGTGATCAGTTTTGTAATAACGTCAAGCCTATGGCGTTTCGTGAATTACTAATGTCACATGAATTATAACAGCTGCTGAGGTCAATAAATCAAATTCGTTTAAAAAATGTAGACCTCTTTCGGTTGGCCCACTTAAAAATTAGGTAATACTTACATAAAACCTGTACAAAACATGTGGTGGACCGAATTGTGAATATAAACCATTCTCGAATCCACTTTTGAAAAGAGACGTCAAAGTCCAGTTTAGGAGGAGTTCTGCAGTGATACATTCACAGAAGAATTATTATAATATTATGTATAATTATACAAAAATCGTGATGTTGCCATAATAGGAATATGAAATTATAATATAATTATAATATTATAATTATAATACAAAGCTTAATTATTAAGCTTTGTATTATAAGTACTTGATTTACGAATAATTTTCTAGGTTTTTTTTTTTCGGAAGGTCTAGACTTTTCGGCCTGATGGCCTTTAAGCTCAATCGGTACAGTAAATGAACAGATGGCTCACTTAAGAAATATTCGAAAGGGGGACGCCCCCCTACGCGCCCCGCAGGGGGCGCGGTTCATCGCGCGTGCTGCTCGGGAGAGCAGGATTTGGACTAGTCAAATCCGATACGGTTGACGAGTCTTTTACGGTTGAATTATCATCATGAGGGCCGGCCCTCATCCCTCCCTCTGTAGAGGGAGGCGGGCCACGCGCGGTGCCCAAGCAATCTAGCGGTAGCGTAGTGCTACCGCTGTTAGCGCGATCTGGGTTTGTGTCTACTCGTATCGGATTCGATAGGTTAGAGTTGTTAGATCCGATACGAGTAGAGCTTTCGCGATCGGTCCGGTTTCTAGGTTTTCATGGGCTCACTTTAAGAGATCTATCGGAGGCATCTAATTAATAGATGATTCAAATTCGTACCAAAACTCAAAAATAAAAGCATTTTTCAGATAAACACCGTAATATGACTGAATTGTTTATCATCACCATCATCTGGTGTCCAATCACTGTAAAAATATAGTCGTTCTGAAAAAAGATACTTAGTCGTTTTGAAAAAAGATAGTCGTTCTGATAAAAGATAGTCGTTAAAAAATGTCAATCACAAAAATGTCTTTTTCTAAATGCCTATTATATGCGACACATCGTCGTCTGCATGACGGGTTCATAATATTAGCTTCGAAGAGGGCTTCGGGTAAACGACGACGCCCAAGTATACGCTTCTTACATCTGGGGCGTAGCTACCGGGCCGTCGTATCAGCGGTGTAAATGATGGGGGCCCCCAGACTACAGGGGCCCAGTACTGCCCCCAGTGTGTTTAATCGTAACATCAAAAATATAACTGGATAGAGTAGAATATGTATGTAGTATATTATGTATGTAGTAATGTGAGCTATAAAATTCCGAAACTGGTCAAAGCAATTCAACCAACCAGTGATTTTTATGTACGTTCAATCGTCCAATCATCCATCAATGGGCATCGGTCGGCTAATCAGAGCGTAGAACCGGCGCAGCGTCGCAGCACAAATTTGGCGGAATTTGTTTTTATACCACACATGAAATTACCGCTCTATTCCGGATATATTATGTTCAATGAATCGATACTTAAAACTCCAGAATTCCATTAAAAAAAATGCGATATGTCGATACGGAGGCCCGCTATCACAAGCTACACCATTGTCCATCCAACTTCTGCGAGATGTTGCTCGAGGTATTGAAGCCGTATACGGATTGGATTGGAGATTGGAGAAGAGCCGTCTTCGCATTTATTGAAATGTATACAAGGTTGATAAAAGCGAGAGGCATTAAATTAAACCACACATACTATGTACCATTTTCAGGCTACACACCAAAAATTGGACCAATAGAATTAATAGTTCAGTCACAGAATATTTTTAAAGTTTTAAAGCCACTCCGCTTTATTCGACCCGGTGAGACGCAATGTGCTGTGCGTCGCACTGCCTTTTAGATTCGAAGGTCAGTGGACATTTTACAAATGATGTTTACGCTTTACTTTGGCTATTCTCGTATTTAAGTTCTTTGAAAAAGTTTTTTTTATTTATCTCATAAACTGTTTTTAATAGTTTCGGGTTAACCGTAAGCATGTGTAGTAACATAATATTATGAAAATATTATAAGTAAAATGTTGGCTACATAAATTTCTTTTTTTATTGTTTTTGATTTATATGTGATATGTTGGCTGTTAAACTGTCCCAACAACGCTTCCGTCGAGTTTTTTGGGGCCACATAAAATCAGGACTGTGTTTTCTCGCACAGTCACTTAACTGAGTGGTTTCCATTTTAGGAACTGTATTACACTGATGTGCATTTTATTACAGTTATTATTAAAATAAAATCATATACTTATATATATTTTGTAGGTATATATTTTTATGTAGGTATTGTGTTTGTAATTTCATACTTTTGTCCACTATATAATATGATTGATAATATGTACCTTAGAATAAATATATATATATATATATATTTTCTATCTTAGTAAACGTAAGTAGATAATAATTATTATAAGTACTTTAAGTGTGTAACAGTGTAATATTTTACCAAAATAAATGTTATTCTATTCTATTCTAGTATATGTAGTTTAATTTAATGCCTCTCGCTTTTATCAACCTTGTATGTACCATGATGTAACATCAGAACAGGACTATTATAGTCCCCACCATGATCGTGGCGGTGGGGCTCAGTAGCCTAGGGTGTGCCCAGCACCTTGGGCAAAGCAAACTGAGCCGAGGGAGGAGCTCTTTGTGTCCCTCTTATAAGAAGAGGGGACAAAAGAGCACGCGGACAAGGGGCGAGGATGGGGACCTCACCCTATTGCACTGTCCAGGCGTTGGGAGGGGTTGTTCTGTGGTGCAGGACAACCCCTCTGTGGAGGTGGTGTCAGTCCCTTGAGGGACTGACTAGCCGTCGAGGTCTTTTGTTTGTTTTCTAGATCCGGGACACCTCACCAAAGGCGGCATTGGTGGCACTTTGGCCACGGGGCACACTGGCCTGGGTTTAGTGGGTAGAGCTGCGTCCATTTACCAGCTGTCGGGCGCAGCGAGTCCCACATACCCGCGTGGGGACACCCACTTCCCCGCGGGATGCCTCAGAGCATTTCCCGGCGTAAAATAAAAAAAAAGAAACCATAGTCAGTCCCGCAAGGGACCGACGCCACCTCCACAGAGGGGTTGTCCCGCACCACAGAACAACCCCTCCCAATGTTGGGACAGTACAATGGGGTGAGGTTCCCATCCTCACCCCTTGCCCCTTGCTCTTTTGTCCCCTCTTCTTATAAGAGGGGTACAAAGATCCCCCTCGGCCCAATTAGCTTCGCCCAAGGTGCACCGCTCACCCTAGGTTACTGAGCCCCACCGCCACGACAAGGCCTGAACCATGGTGGGGGTAGAATGGCATCTTGGCTAACCCACCAGATATCTGATTTATTTACTTACCTTATCTCAGAATTATATTAGTATACTTACTTACGTCTCTTACGTGTCACGTTTTTCCGCGACCAATTCAAACTGCTTAGTGCTTAACCAATTTTAATGAAATTTTCAGTGTGGCAGCAAATTGTTAGTTTTGGACATGACGTCTGTTTGGACCAGTTTTATAAACATTTGAAAAAATAATATTATTGTACTTATTTTCTTTATCTTTGTACTTTTACTTTATCTTTATTAATGTGTAAATTAATATGTATATGTGTGCAATAAAGTTTATTAAAATATTAAACAGTATTTCTAGATGGAACCGGTACACAAGTTATTTGTGAACTATCTTACTAATATTATAGACGCAAAAGTTTGTAAGAATATATGTATGTTTGTTACTCTTTTACGCATAATCGTGAATGGATTTTAATAAAAAAAAAATACAATAACACAGCTTGTACATTAGAATAACATATGGCTATAATTTATTCCCGTACTCCGGCGGGAATGGGAAGTACACGGGTAAAACCGAGCGCTGCTAGTATGTATAAACTTATTGTAAGCGCACATTTAAAATATTTCCAAGAAGCGCATCTTACTTTTAAATACCTCTTTCACAGAAAGTATTTAAAGTTTAACCAGCGTTTTAGATGGAATCTACCTTTTGGATGGGATATACCTTTTACATACAAAATCTAATTATGATAAAAAACAGACAAGTATAAGTCAGTCTCGAGCTCAACCGCGACTTATTTTCTTCCCAAATTTCATGATTCTATGTCAAGGGGAAGTAGGGGGGAGTGTAGATATTGGTTTGACATACTGACATACAGACAACGCAGTGATACTCTAAGGGTTCAGTCATTTAGAGGGATATAACCTTAAAAAAATAAAAATTATTACATTTGTATTAATTCTATAGTAATTAATCTAAATTGCATGATTTATGTATGATTGGAACCTTCTAATGGAAGAGCAATTAGACAAGGAAAGGTGACAGTTTCTAATTCAATAGCTTTGATTAAAATGTGGCCGTATGTAACGCCATAACAGAATCAAACTCCGGCTCACGTATTAATGCTCGTATATAAACCGAGGTCTGGCCATCCCTGACAATCATTGTGACTACAGACCCGACGGCAGTCAGTCGTCGCCGTCGTTAAGTGAAAATGTTCAAACTAATTGTGATATTATCGATAGCTGCCTATGCAAATGGAGGGTATACAGCGTCGAAACTGGCGAAAAACATTTACAACGAATGTCTAAGCCAGTACTCCATCGAGTGTGTGAAACCTAGGACCCTAGAATGGATATCCCGCGTGTCTAACGATGATGAGATCAAAATCACGGATGACCTATCGATAGTCAAGACTGCAGTGCTCGAAGAAGACAACGATGTTGATCCACGGATGGCGAAGGATGCAACTTACGCGATCTTCGATAAAGTCGACCGTTTTCTCCAAACTCATTCCCTGAAAGTGAAGGTTCCTGAAGAAATCGCCAGCAGTGCCGCTTCAGAATATGTGCCGAGGTCTCTCCTTGCTGATTTACCGTCTGAATTGGATATGCCTTTGGATGGAGAAGAAGAAGTCGACACTTTCGAAGGCAGAAAGAAGAAGATTAAGCTTCCTAAGCCTTTGAGGATTAAGAGCAGTATGTGAATTCATTTTTAGGCTTTTTGAAACAGTTATGGCTCTCTTTTCCTGATATTTTATTTTAGTCATGCATTTTAACTTTTACATCTTTATAAGTTCTAACTTCTTTTAGGCTTATTTTATAGAATTAGTTTATTTAGTCTCTGCAGTGTAGAAGCTAATATTTTTGAAATTTCAGAAAAAGGTTTCGTTAAGAAGATTCTGCTGCCTTTCCTTTTGGGTCTGAAGTTCAAGGCATCAGTGTTGGTTCCCCTGGCGCTCTCGCTCATCGCCCTGAAGACATGGAAGGCTTTGACTCTTGGCCTCATCTCCCTGGTTCTATCTGGTAAGATCTTTGATACTTTTAATCGACTGCTAAGGTTGCCAAGCTAGTTTAAGTTACAAAATGGTAATTTACGCTTATCATATATAATTTTTGCGGGATTCAAACCCTTTATTTTTCAGTAGTTATTTCATAACTGGACCAGAAAATTATATTTTTTTTCATTTCATTTATCAAAGATCAGATAAATTATTATTTTTAATCACTGTTTCAGGCTTTATACTGCTGTTTTCATTTTATAAATGTTTTTTTGTAACATACTGGCTAAGGCCAACACGCTTTATATTTTTTTAGAGAAGCTAATAAAAAATGCAATATATAATAATAATAATATCAACCGTTATATTATGTCCCACTGCTGGACACGGGTCTCCTCCTCAAAATCAGGTGAAGAGGGTGTTGAGCCTTAATTCACCGATGCACTGGCCCAATGCGGGTTGGTGAACTTCACATACCTTCAAATACTTTTAATCTCATCAGGCATGCAGGTTTCCTCACGATGTTTCCTTCACCGTCTATAAAAAATTGCAAACATTGATTGAATACAAAATAATACATTGTTTTAAACTAACACGATCACTAATCATATTTAAATACATATTGTTAAAAATTTACCGCGTTCATAGTTTTATTGATGTCTCCCCGTGATCATGGCGATTGAAACATTGCCAAAATATCGGGACCTCAATAAACCTATAAACCTATGAACGCACCCGGAACAATATTTATTTAAATATGAATAGAAAATAACATCCTTCTATTGAAATACAAATAATGCGTTTGGGTAGACGAAGTGTTGGTCGGCCATTAACCAGGGAAGACGATCCATACAGTGGCTGGTCCGAGTTGGATGCGAGCGGCAAAGGATCAGTCGTCTTGGCGTTCTTTGAGGGATGCCTATGTTAAGCAGTGGACGGATAGAGGCTGATGATGATGATGATGATAGAAATACAACGCTGTATAAGAACTTTTGAGTGAATCCATTGTCTTATTTTAAGCTTTGCGGAATCATTTTTTTTTATATACAAAAGCGAAGCGATGCAGATACATACGATAAAATCATTTCCTTTAAAGAAATTGGACTAAAATTTAGTATAAATAAGTTTTCGTGACCACATCCATGACATCTCCATGGATGATCTGATCTGGATAGAGTTCCACCGACTCTCTGTCTTACGTGGACCCAATAAGACTTATTATTAATATTCATATGTTCACAGGCGCCATGGTCATCTTCAAGTTCACCAAGCCCAAGGTGGTCAACTACGAGGTGATCCACTACCCCCAGCACCACGTCGAGCATCATGTGGACCACCACGCCCCCGCGTGGGACGCCCACGGCCCCTACCAGGCGCGCTCCTACGAGGAAGCCCACGCCCCCTCGTGGGACGCCCAAAGCCCCTACGAGGATGCTCACGACATCGCCTACTCCGCCCAAATATAATAACGGACCTGTACAATTAAATTATTTATTAACTTATTTATTTTTCTGTAAATAAATCTTTATAAGTGTCAATTTTATTGAGGGATCTTTAATTAATGTTTGTCCTCGTCTCCTTGGTCAGTCAGACCCTGGACCTGATATGACCACTTACAGTGGGTTAGCAATACAATAAATTGCGACTTGCAATATTGTATTGCTAACTCACTGTAAGTGTTAATAAAAATGAGAATAATATGCATAATATCAAAAAGGAAAACCAAATTAAAAAAGAGCAGACCTAGAAATGACTAAGCAGATTTTTATAAAATATGTCTAATATTGAGGGAGGCCTATGTTCAGCAGTGGACGGATAGAGGCTGATGATGATGATGATGATGATGATGTCTAAGAACCTCCATCCGCAAAATCCCTTTCTTTAATTTCATATACACATCAGCAATTGTGAATCTTCCGCATATAGAGCACGAGCGTCCAAAAACCTTTTTAAAATTGGCGGTGATGCTAGGCACCAACTTATAACACAAGCTCTAGTCTGAGAATCCCAGACTAGGATATATCTTCTTCACTGTTCCGTGTAGTCTTATAGGCCCAACGGCGGTGTTATGAAATGGGCTCAGTGACGAGAGAATCGGGTTCATAACAGACCTGAGCAGAATGGGTTTTTCTAAATCCCCTGACCAACTTGACCTGTTAAGGTTAAGTCATTGTCAAATTCAAACCTATATATGTATATACTTGTTGTGACACGAAATATCTCGGTGCCAGAAATTACACTGCATGTGCTGCAGCTAATTACAAGGTGCAGTAAAGTTTTTTCACGAGAGGAATACGGATGTTGCTACCCTGCGCATCCCAATCACCGGTAAAACTTTTTCATACAATGTATACATATATCTGTCGCAGGGAAATGAGGAAATTAGAGATTTCACGAAATCCCTAGGGATACCACGAAATCCCGGTAGATGTTGAATATTCTTATTTCCCACGTCTTCTTACGAAACAAATCTAGGGATATGACGAAATACTAATATAAAATCAGTTATATGTCGTTTGACTAAACTCAGGCTAGTGAAATGTCAATAGCGTGGATACTTACTGTTGTTATTGTTCCGAGGATACTGCCGAATAAAAATCGAGCCATGCATCTCACTCATTTCTTACAAATTTTGTTTTGTTGATTATCGTTTCCCTGCGACATATCGATACTTCACCATCATAAGCCCTTACCTGAAGACTATAAGTGGATAAGTTAAATAAGAATCACCAAATCGTTTATTGAATTTGATCTCTGGGGCTCAATGGTTAGCGTTGGCGGGTGAGATTCCCGCCAGGGAAAAAAAAGTTTTGTGTTCCTGGGTCATGGGTGTATATTAAATATGTGTATAATATAATAAAAATCTTAAATATATGTATAGTATAAAAGTATTAAATATATTTCCGTTGTCTGGTACGTAACACAAGTTCTTCGAGAACTCACCACGGGACCAGATTGACGTGGTGTAAAATTGAATATTTAGTGAGCCTTAAAATATCATACATCTCATGAAAATCAACTCATGAAATTTAAAGTCAGTGAAAGTATCTTTTAATAAAAGCCGAGACGGCTAATCCCGAGAATTAGATTTTATAAAAGTTTTTTTTTCTAAAAGATTAATAATTGTCATTATCAATACCAATTACAGACTACGCTACGCAGCCAAGATTGCCAATCGCCCACCACTCGCATTCATCTTGGAGCCACCAATCCACGGCCATAGTTGATTTTCATTATCATCAGCCTCTATCCGTCCACTGAGCTGATGCTGAGCATAAGCCTTTTTTTCTTTTAACGCCGGGAAATGCACTGAGGCATCCCGCTGGGAGTGGGTCTCCCCAGGCGGGTATGTGGGACTCGCTACGCCCGAAATCTGGTAAGTGGACCAGCTCTACCCACTAAAACCAGGCGAGTGCCACCAATGCCGCCTTCGGTTAGGTGCCCGGATCTAATAAACAAACAGGGCACCTCGACAGCTAGTCAGTCCCCCAAAAGACCGACATCACCTCCACAGAGGGGTTGTCCTGTGGGACAGATGCCACAGAACGACACCTCCCAACGTCGGGACAGTACAATGGGGTGAGGTTCCCATCCTCACCCCTTGCCCCCTGCTCTTTTGTCCCCTCTTCTTATAAGAGGGGTACAAGAACCCCCTCAGCTCAATTAGCTTCGCCCAAGGTGCTGGGCACACCTTAGGCTACTGAGCCCCACCGCCACATGGTGGCCTGAACCATCCATGAAGGTGCCCCGGATCTGTTGAGTAAACAGGGCACCTCGATGGTTAGTCAGTCCCTCAAGGGACCGACGCCACCAACCACCGCTTGGGTGGGCGAGAATCTCCGTACACTAGTCTAGCCAACAAGATCTTTTTTTATTAAATTATAAATTTCAGTAATCTCGGAAAAATATGCTTATGGTGTACTTTTTTTAGGAATAGCTTAATAGGTGATTTCAGAAGAACAGCCACTTTTTATAGAACATAAGAGGTAATTTTTTTGGCAAACATTTCTGTAACAGAAAATTAAGGCAACCTAAGGCTACTTTCCTACCACATCCGGATTTTCACTCACACATCCGTCATGCATACAAATGTACGCACACCGTGACATACATATCCTAATTAATACTTAGTGACATCAGTTGTATGAAAATTTTATACATATACTAGTTGTTGCACGCGGCTTCGTGCGCGTGGATTCTCGTAATGTACCTACTGGTTTATAATAATTATTATTTTCATAAACAAGTGACAATATTTCATGAATATAATATATTTATCGTTGAGAAACTTAACATCATATACATATTATTTAACTATTGAAAAGCATAAAATTTATGTTCATTATGGACTAACATTTTTTTTTTGGAGTTTATAGCTATTATACAGATTTAAGACCTTGAACACATTCAGACTGTAACTCTCTATAAATAGAGCATGAAAGTGACGAATTTTTATTTTGAATTTTATTGCAAAAACTAATATAACTGAACAAACATAAACCATTTATTCTTTCCAAAACTAGCTTAAGTATCTTTTTTTTTAAATAAAATAAAACACTAATAATATTATTATACTCAATAAATATTTACACTATTACCACTTCAGCGTCAACAAACTTATTCGGGTCCACCATTTTGTTTTCCGCCATTTTATAAACGTCGTCATATTTGACATTCGAAACAGTATTCAAATAATCTTCCGTTAAACCGGGTTTGCCAATTCTATAATTAGATTTACGGTTTTTGACATCAAAATTATTGTTTCTTTTGGAAATAGAACTAAGTTGATTTGGAATATTGTTTCCTGGGAAGATCTGTTCATGTTTTATCGGTTTTATTGGATAGATTTCTTTCACTGGATTCGGTGACATGTTTGTTTTCATTTCTTCGCTTTCATTTATATTGTAATTCAAGGCACTGTCCGGCCTTGGTAAAAGTATTTGATTAGAGAACGCTTTAAATACATTGGATCGTTTCAATGGATTCATTTTATATAAATTTAGTAGCACATTAAAATTTTCCTCGTATGCTCTCTTATTTCTTTTCATTGAAGATAGAGGTAGAGACTGTAAGTAAAATTAGGTACATTAGATTTTTCTGGTATTTGGAACAGGCGAGTAGATATTATGGATAAGTATTTGGATAATAAATTAGTTTAACTTTATGTTATTTGGACAGGTAAAGTGTCACTTTAGCTAGTTCATAGTACTAATTAGTGGGGGATGCTCCTTTTGCCTGCAGATCCGGGACCCTAAAAAGCGGCTGAAGGCGCTCGCAGAGGTTTAAGTTTGGGTATACAGCCCAAGTGTGAGACCCATATAGGGTCAGGAGCCACCCAGGTACCTGGATACATGCACAAAGCATTTCCCTGCGTCAAAAAAACTTGATGGTCTAATGAAGTAAACACAATGTCGCCTGAACAGAAACCAAATATGTAATTGTCTACTCTGAGATAAAAGATGGTAAATTGTCGGCGCCAGTATTTTTTTATGTCCCAAAGAGGCAACGGAGCAGTCGGAGTCTTATGGTGACTACCGATGCCCATAGACATCCGCACAACCAAAAGTTTTTAAAATGCGTTGCTCCCCTTTTCCCGGAAACTTACAAACCAAGCGAGAGGTACCACCCCGGGCGTGATGGCACAATTCGTTAAAAAAATAATAGTGGTATCAATGTTATGCAAGCATACACCGGTAAAACTTCAAAATTAAATAGGGACACGAGCTAATAATTTAATCGAGTTATAATCGAGTAATGTTTTTTTTGATAATCGAGTTATGGCACGAGCAAGAAGCATTTTGTGTTGAATAATCTATTTACATGCCATTTTTAGTTAACTTCAATTCAAATTTATATCAATTAAACTTACCGACAAAATGGCGCATACCACTAAGATGCCAACCTTCATGGCATACTTGTGTTTGGTAAATACAGATTAATACTACACGTCAAAAGAACAATAGAAATGTTTTTTTTTTCTTTGTACCGAATCGGAGAATTACTGTTCTATTTCCAAAGAATCATCATCAATATGGATATTTTTTGTCCACTGCTCTTTCAATGACACCAAGACAGCTGGTGTCCTGCCGAGGGGAAACTCCCCTGGCGGGTATGTGGGACTCGTTTCGCCCGAAAGATGGTAAGGTTGACGCAGCTCTACCCACTAAAACCCAACGAGTGCCACCAAAGCCGCCTTTGGTGAGGTGCCCCGGATCTGTTGAGCAACAGGGCACCTCGACAGCTAGTCAGTTTCCCAAGGGACCGACGCCACCCCCCACAGACGGGTTGTCCAGCACCACAGAACAATCCCTCCCAACGTCGGGACTGTGCAATGGGGTTCCCATCCTCGCCCCCTGCTCTTTTGTCCCCTATTCTTATAAGCGGGGTACAAAGAACAGTTTCCTCGATCTAATTGGCTTCGCCTAAGCCATAAGGTGCTGGGTTCACCTTAGGCTACTGAGCCCCACCACCACGACAAGGCTTGAACCATGGTGGGGGTTGAGAGTGCTCTACTCTCGACATGTCAAAAAAAGCAGTTTTCTCGAAACTGAAATTGACTTTTTACCGACTTCCAAAAAGGAGGAGGTACTATGTTCGTCTGTATGTATCTTTTTTTGTGTATGTTCATCGATATTTACCTCTAAATGTGAACCGATTTTGATGATCCTTTTTTTGTTGGAAAGGAGATATTCCAAGGGTGGTCCCATGATAAGGAAACCAGGATCTGAGGATGGCATCCCAGGGGAATCGAGGGGATCTTTCGAAAATCATAGGGGTGACTAGTGCGTTTGTTAATTTTTTAAGGAACTACAATTTAATGAAAGTTTCGTGTCGATATGATGATGGAACCGGAAGATAGTCGAGGGGATTCCTCAACGACTTACAGCAGTTACCTTGTGTTTGGGCTTGATTAATTCGTATTGATGAGAATCTAGATGAATTGTGACTGCCACTAAGGGGCTGATGATGAAGACGACGGACAGTTAAGGGGACTTACAATAGCTACCTTGTGTTTGGACTTAATTTATTTATATTGGTGAGAACTTTGCACCCATATGGAACATAAATTCCATTACAGGTGTGATAATGGAGACCATAGGACATAGATAGTTGAGGGAATTCCTCAACGATTTACAGCAGTTTCCTTGTATTGGACTTACTTCATACGTTTTAGAACGCCAAAATATTCAGTTTGCAAAAAATGGACACATATATAGACACAAAAAATAGAGACATAAAAAAAATAAAAGAAACTTTTTTAAATCTATTTTTTTTTTTCTTTATTAAAAGGGTTTTTAAAAAAATATTAATAAACCGACATCAAAACACAAATAGCTACTCAAAAGCGAAAAATAATTAACACCTAGGTATAATTATTATCCCCACCATGGTTCAGGCTTTGACGTGGCGGTGGGGCTCTGTAGCCTAGGGTGAGCTCAGCACTTTGGGCGAAGCTAATTGAGCCGAGGGGGCTCTTTGTACCCCTCTTATAAGAAGAGGAGACAAAAGAGCAGAGGGAAAGGGGCGTGGACGGGAATCTCACCCCATTGTATCTACTGTCCCGACGTTGGGAGGGGTTGTTCTGTGGTTCGGGACAACCCCTCTGTGGAGATGGCATCGGACCCTTGGGGGACTGACTAGCCGTCGAGGTGCCCTGTTTGCTCATTAGATCCGGGGCACTTCACCAAAGGCGGTATGGGTTTTTTTGTATGTTAGTTGGATAGGTAAACTGACAAACGTGCCACCTGATGGTAAGTGGTCGACGTCGCCCATAAACATAAACTAGTTTACCTAAAACGAGCCCAGGCAACTCATCTATGTGTTGCCTATCCTGAGACGTAAGATGTTAAGTCTGTCAATAATTACACTACCTGTCTTGCCCTTCTCTCCGAAACACAGCAAAGCTGTTTCACGGAAGAAACAAGCAAGATGGTGGTACCCATGTAGCCGGGGGCGAGGCACAGCGCTTCCCTCCCACCGGTATATTCCTACTTTAGTCCTCATATAAAACGGTACGTGAAGTGCAGTACACAATCTGTTTGGAATATTCGGCATTTCCTAAGATATTTTAAGTGGTAATATTTTGAAAAACAACAAAATCCTCTAAGAACAATAGCCTGTGTTGCCAGCATTGGTAATCTGTTTACCCTGATATTGGGGAAAAAAGTTCATGTGGTACATGCCCCTAAATACTGAGTACAAACAGTGTTGTTATGGTCTAATACTCTGTGAGGGTAGCTAGCAGTGCCCCACCATGGTTCAGGCCTTGATGTGGCGCTGGGGCTCAGTAGCCTAAGTTGAACCCAGCACCTTGGTCGAAGCAAATTGAGCCGAGGGGGCTCTTTGTACCCCTCTTATTTGAAGAGGAGACAAAAGAGCAGGGGGCAAAGGGCGAGGACCTCTTCCCATTGTACTGTCCCAACGTTGGGAGGGGTTGTTATGTGGTGCGGGACAATCCCTCTGTGGATGTGGAGGTGGCGTCGTTCCCTTTGGGGACTGACTATCCGTCGAGGTGCCCTGTTTGCTCATTAGATCCGAGGCACCTCACCAAAGGCGGCATTGGCGGCACTCGCCGGGTTTAAGTGTGTAGAGCTGCGTCCACTTACTAGCTTTCGGGCGCAGCGAGTTCCATATACCTGCGTGGGGAGACCCACTCCCCTGCGGGATGCCTCAGAGCATTTCCCGGCGTTAATGAAAAAAGTGCGATTTCTGGCACCGAGACTTACCACCTTACATCTCCAGATTGGCAACACGTGATGACATGCTTCGATTAGGCCCAGGGGCACTCATTAATGTTAACTTGTTTGTGTTGTTTGTTTTATCTCTAGGGACGTATGGATGATATACCCTAGTCGAGCGTAATATGGTCTCGGATCTTGTTTATTATGGGCAACGCTGAACACTAGGTAGCCCATCTGCTAGTTTGGCTATACAAACAACAAAAAAATGTTGCAATACCGGGTATTCCTTACATTAATGTAGCAACATCATTGCTATGTATAAAAGAATAGATATTTGCAAATAATGTGATGTTACACAATACAGCCTCAGTTAGTAGTCAAACGTAGTGATTACATTCTCTTAGAAGTAGTCTTACATGAAGTACAGCCCAAGATGTGGTAAGTGACTAAACATCACTCCTTCATTCAAAGTTCTTCTTCACACACACTATTCAAAGACTTACATGCAAAGAGCCCCTTACTTTCCTCTTAAAATTGAAGTTCTTAAGTAAGTAAGAAGTATCAACTATGACATACTTAATATACACTAGTATATTACTTCACTATGTAGATATTAGTTGACTTAAAAATACAAACCAACTTTCAAACAACAATTTTTATTTCAACCATGATAATCACTAAGTTATACAAAATAACTCATAGTTGATATACATGTATATTAATCATACTATGCAGATATTTGTAGACATAAAAATTTCTCCGTGGTGCATTGCAGCTGGGCTTCCCCTGGCTGCTGTCTTTTCTTGACTTTTGTTAGTCTTTACTTGAGTTTAGTTAGTTTAGTAGTTTGTTAGTTAGGGGAGGGAAACTGGAAATTTTTCCTACTCCTCCTGAATACTTCTGATTAAATTCGTTGCGTATCCGAAGGCAGTTTTAACGTATCCCTCGGGCTCCCTGAGATCGTATCAAAGGGTCATTTAGTGGTTACCGCTATACAGGAACGATCCTGGCTTTTCAGGAGTAGCAGCGGTGGGAACGAGTGGTGGGCCTAGTTTAAAATATCCGTCTATATCTGTGTAGTTGGTTATCGACATCGACTTCCCAAACTTGGCTTCCAAACCACCATCCTGCTTGTTTCTTCCAGGGAACAGCTTTGCTGTGTTTTGAATAGAGATATTGGACAGGGAGTTTAATTACTGGCATCGAGACTTACAAACAACATATTGCGTCACACAATAGTTAATTCTCATATGGTGACCCACCTTGTCGCGAGGAACAAAGCCCAGCTGCGCTCGGCGTAGTGGGTCATCGCAGTAAGAGTGATTTGGAAGTACCGTACGGTGCAGCCACTGCCCTGGCTGTTGACCCCCCGTAGGAACTCGTGCCGGAGGCACTTGACGAAACGTACACCTATGTCTGGGATAGGAGGTTTCTTAGCGAGAGCCTTACACTGGACGCTGGATGTGGGGGGGAGGAACAGGCGCGGCAGACGTATGGCAAAAGCCTAACGGCTGCTATGAGTCCCGCCCTCGAGCGGTGGATGCGCCGTAAACGCAAACCGTTGACCGTGTGTTACGATTGTGGCCTGGCGGTGGACTCGGCCCAGCACACCCTCGAGGATAGGTGGCGCTGCGTCACGTTCTGACATCAGTCACCGAGAGCGACTTGTCTCTGCCGAACGTCATCACCGCGATGCTCAAGGACGATGAGTCCTAGACGATTATGGTCTTCTTCTGCGAGGCAGCAATATCCCAGAAGAAGGGTGACGAGCGGATGAGAGAGGAGGCTGCCGACGAGACCTCCTCTCGCAGGCGACGAGACTGGGGTGCGTAGGTATACGCCCTGCATTCTGTACTCGTGTCGGGCGTAGGTAGTAGCGGCCGGGCAGTCCCCCCTTACGAGGACTAGTCTGTAGTCTGAGGTGATCCTATTGCCTGCAGATCCGGGACCCCCAAAAATCGGCTGAAGGCATTCGCAGTGATTTTAGTTAAAGGGTAGGGCACTTCCTGGTGCCAGTCCCAAATGGGGTAAGGAATTAGTATCTACCCAATTTCCCTGCCATATCAAAAAAAAAAAGTTTAATTCTCCTGAGCTAATTTCAGATTATCTTGTTCATGTTCATGGGTGACGTCGACCACTCATCATCATGTGGCTCATCGGCCTATCCAACTAATATTAAAGCAACTCTGACTAAACTGCTCATCGATTGTACATTTCCCTCGCTTTCCTACCATTTAGTTACTTTAAAGCCATACTGTAGAGTGTGTGGACTCGATCGTGACTGTTATAGAATACACTAACTGCTGCCCGCGATTTCGTCTGCGTAGGATAAGATTTTGGACAATTCACACAATATATTTGTAAATTATAGCCTGTTATTCTGATGTATAAGCTATATTATTGTAAGTGTCATTCAAATCCATACTCATTTATGTGAAAAAGTAACAAACTTACATACAAACTTTCCTGTTCATTATATTAGTATGATGTTCTCTAATTGTTTTGCAGGTTCCTCCTAATCTGGTTCCTTCAGCCAACCTGGGCTGTCCACGAGATGAAATATAAATTCCCCCAGGAATACGAGCACGACTGGTATTTCTATCAACCAACGTTGTCCCCGAATATACCTGGTCTCGATGAACCACTACCAAACAAACTATGGGACACCCCAGACTTCCGAGAGCCGGAGCCAGTTTGGGTCCCAAGGATACGCAATAGGCTGGAGGAAAACCGACCCTACCGCGTATCCCCGAGTTATAAGAGGCTCTCCTATATCAGCGGTCTAACAAGCGACGTTAGTTTACCTTTTATATTCTGCTACGGATTGGTACTCCAAGAAATTAATTAAAATATAGAAAGTAATTGGGATAAAAGAGGGGGCAAACGGACAGTCGGTTCACCTTTTTTTCTTTCTTTAACGCCGGGAAATGCTCTGAGGCATCCCGCCTTGGGAGAGGGTCTCTCCAGGCGGGTATGTGGGACTCGCTGCGCCCGAAAGATGGTAAGTGGACGCAGCTCTATCCACTAAAACCCGGCGAGTGCCACCAGTGCCACCTTGGTGAGGTGCCCCGGATCTGTTAAGCTAACAGGGCACTTCGACCGCTAGTCAGTCCCGCAAGGGACCGACGCCACCTCCACAGAGGGGTTGTCCCGCACCACAGAATAACCACTCCCAACGTCGGGACAGTACAATGGGGTGAGGTTCCCATCCTCGCCCCCTCTTCTTATAAGAGGGGTACAAAGAGCCCCCTCAGCTCAATTAGCTTCGCCCAAGGTGCCGGGCTCACTCTAGGCTACTGAGCCCCACCGCCACGTCAAGGCCTGAACCATGGTGCAGGGGACACCGTACGACTAAGAAAACCTACCGTGTACAAGAGGCCTAGGATTTAGCTAATTTAAATTCAAATTTGTATCAACAAAGTAGTTCATTGAACGTTAATTGAATCCATCACCGGATCCAAGGCGAGCCAACTAAGATAAATCGGCGAAATGAACTCAATAAATTTCTTCAATATTCTTCTCTACTGAATATTATATTAACTAAACCTACCTTTTCCAGGAACAAATAACCAACCTAGCCTGCTACTGCACTACTGTGTACAAAAGGCTTACTCCCCTCGCTGGATGCGCGATTCTGACCACCCGCCACATCCTCACCACGGCATCTTCCACTTGGCTGGTCCTCAGGGACCGCATGTCCTACGAGACCCTGGAAGATGTTCTGGGACTTTGGTACGACACCAATCACAACGTCGCCAACAGCTCCATGTATATGTCGCCTTCGCGGATACATTTCCACCCCTTGGTAAGAACTATGCAACGCTTAATACACACACACACACAAACACACATCCATGAACTTGATGTTTTTATTTATGTGTGTGTGTTTTTTTTATTTTATGGCATAGTAGGGCAATGAGCAGTTGAAGCCGTTTGGCGACTACCGACGCCCAAACACATCCGCACAACCAAAGATTATGTAGATGCGTTGCCCTCCTTTTCCCTAACCGCCCCCCCCCCCCAATGGGCCACCGGAAACTCACAAACCGCACGAAACGCGACAGCATAGTTGTCACTTGACGCCGGTGTTATGTGAGCGAGAGGTACCACCCCGGTCGTGCCGGCCCAATTCGGCTGCTAAGCAGCATGGCACTACCTCTTAACAGCAGTATATGATGTAAACTTCTTTACATGTACGACGGACAGACGGACAGACATACAGACAGACATGACGAATCTATAAGGGTTCCGTTTTTTGCTATTTGGCTACGGAACCCTAATTAATTATGTATAATAATATTATTTTTCTTCTTTGGCCTTAGCTGCCAAATGGAATTTTATTTATTTTATTTAAAAGGTACAGAAACAGGCAACAGATTGAAAATTACATAAAATAATATTAAACAAAATACACTTAACAAAATCTGACGCCCAACATACACATTTACAAATTATAAGGCCAGTGCGCGCAAGTAACAAAAATACAAAAAAAATATATATATACAGAGAAAGAGTCAGCACTCAGCAAAGTTATTAGTGATATTATGTTTATTTACAATACTCTTACTGTGACATTAATTAGAACATTATTACAATTTACATCATTTATTTAATATCTTAACTAGAAGTTTTTTGAAAGTCGTTAAACTATTATGAAATATGTCTACTTGTGAGCAAATGGAGTTATAATCTCTACACATTCGTGAGAGCGTACGATTTATACATACACGTATATATGGGATACATTATTATTATGAAAAGTTATTAAAAACAGTTGTGGATTACGCACAGATCGTGTTGGCAACCTGAAGTTCAACTGACTGACTAGGTTACTGTCTAGTTGACCATTTATAATTTTGTGCAGTGTGCACAAATCAGTCATCCGTCTTCTGCTCGCCAGACTCATAATTTTAAACTTTGTAAGTCGATCCTCGTAGTCTTTTATCTTTTGTCTTAGACCAAATTTAATGCATAGTGCTCTAACGAACTGCCTCTGTACAGCTTCTATTCTGTCAATGTGCGTTTTATACACAGGAGCCCACACAGTTGAACAGTATTCAACTACGCTTCTGACCAAACAGTAGTACAGAGTTAGTAGTGAGCTTATTTGTTTGAAGGGCCTAGAGTTCCGAAGTACAAAAGACAGCATACCACCAGCCTTACTGCAGATGTGGTCATAATGAGGTCTAAAGGACATAGCTGAGTCAAACATTACCCCAAGATCACGAACCTCATTGACTCTATTTACTGTCTTACCCTTAATCATATAAGTGTAGTTAAAGGGTATTTTCTTTTTGGTGAATGTAATAACTTGACATTTTTCTATGTTTAGTGACATTGCGTTTTCATCACACCAATCAATGATTATATTTAGATCAGCTTGGAGCCTTTCACAGTCGCTGTGATCAGATATGCGTCTAAAATTTTTAATGTATAAGCATAAGCTAGGCATCTACTATCAATTCGATACAGCATGTCATTAATGAATATTAAGAACAGAAGGGGGCCCAAATTAGATCCTTGTGGTACCCCTGATGTTGCTGTGAATGGAATAGATTCAAACCCACTAAGTGCAACTAACTGTGTTCTATTATATAAGTAAGACGTAAGCCATCTATGTAAGTTTCCATGAATTCCAACATGCATAATTTTAGCCAACAACACCGCATGGTTAACGCGATCGAAGGCTTTGGAAAAATGGGTATATATTGAATCTACCTGCTTTTTGTGATTAAACGACTCGCCCAAATAGGTTGCGTAACATAGGAGGTTTGTATGGGTAGAGCGACCATTCGTAAAGCCATGTTGATTCGGACTTAGTAGGTGTTTGACGTGATTATATAAATGATTATAAATGTAAAACTCAAAGACTTTCGCAAAACAGTTCAATATACAAATTGGGCGGTAATTTGAGACATCACTCTTGTCTCCTGACTTGTATATTGGTGTAACCTTTGCAATTTTCCAAAGCTCAGGGAATATACCTTCTTGTAACGACTTGTTAAAAATCATGAGGAGAGGTGTTACTAGTGCAGTTGCACAGAGCCTGATAAATATAGGGGGGATACCATCAAAACCACTACCTTTAGAAAGATCAATGCCCAGCATTCTCTTTAGCAAGTCACTTTTAGTTATGATTAGTTTACCAATTGGATAATTAGATGACGAGAAGTTAGGGGTATAGTTATTTGTTATACTGGAGGAATAAACTGTTGAGAAGTAATCCGCAAATAGATTAACAATATCCTTACCCGAGCTACCCATTCTGTCCTGATAGTAAATATTGCTAGGATAGTTGTTGGTTACACGTTTACTCTTTGTATAACGCCAGAATGCCTTAATATTGAGCTTAGGGTCATCTTCAGTACGTTGAATGTATGTTCTATAACACTGATCTATAACAATTTTAATTCTTGCTCTGAGCATTGAGAACATATCATAGTCTCTGGGATTCCCAAATCGTTTATATCTAGAATGAGCTCTATGCTTTGTGGTTATTAATTTTATTAGATTTTTAGAGAACCACGCAGGGTAGCTACTATTTGTGACTTTGGTTTTTGGTGTATATTTTTCAATAATTGAGTAAATTTTGTTGTAGAAAAATTGTACAAAGTCATCGCAACCTAAGAGTAGCGCATGTCGCGCCCAGTCGATGTTAGCAATATCTCTTTTACAACTCTCATAGTCAGTTTTTCTATAACATAGTTTTTTTATCGATGTGTTATGTAGGAGTGTAGGTGATGCAGTTTGCAACGTTATTTCAAAAGGTGGGTGATGTGTATCTAGACGACTGATAGGCAAAGCTGGTGTAATCTTAAGTAGGTCTGGGTAGTCAGTTATGGCAAGATCAAGGATTTTACTGTTAAGATTAGTCAGATGATTTATTTGTTGAATCGAGTTTGTTTGAAAAAGCTCGTATAGAGATCTAGACTTTTCATTATAATGATTTAGGGGACACCCCGAATGTTTAGACCAATTCATCTCGCTCCAATTAAAGTCACCCAATATACATGTTATGTGATGTGATCAATTATTAAGTACATTGTTACATTTACTGAAAAATTCGTTCACAATATTTACAGGTAGATACTACAGGAATTGCCAACTTATAATATTCAAAATAGAAACTTGCATTGGTCGTGAGTATAATATTCCTTTGTCATACTCCACGCTTCCTGACATAAACCATATACTTGTTATTATTTATTGTGTGCTTATACGCCAACTAGTGCCGAATCGTGAATCGCGAGGAAACCTGCATGCCTAATGAGATTACAAGTCATTGAAGGTGTGTGAATTTCACCAACCCGATTTGGGCCAGCGCATCGATGAATATGGCCCAAAACCCTCCTCGCCTGATTTTGAGGAGGAGACCCGGAGAATTATTGTATATTTTTAAGCTGTAACAAACATTGCATAGGAACACAGCACAAGCAACAAAATTATCTTATTACTTATGTATACATAGTTTTATTCATTTTTTGAAAGCACGTTTGTTTTTTTTTTTCATACCTATTTTAATTAATTTATTTATTTTATACAATATTATACTGGATAAGATGTTACAAACTTGCCAGGTAGTTGTGGGATGCCCGCCTCTTTATATTCCTAATATTATATTTGTTAACAACTATTGTTCGCACCACTTGTTCTACTGAGTTTATTTTGCCGGTTCTTCTCAGTGGAAGTTCAAAAATGATTGAAAATGATTTTTGACGACCTCTGCTCAATGGCTAGCGCGTTGGCGCTCAAGCCTTAGGTAGCGACTGCCGTCCTTATTTTCTTTAATAATTTTGGCATGGCTCCATGGCCTTTGCGGAAACAATGAAATAAAAAAAAATGTTATTGTATAGTTTTAAAAACGAATTATATCTTTTTTTTTTATTATTTACTACTATTTAACGTTTTTATTTAAGTTCGCAATGATATTATAATAAGTACAGATATGTTATACACTTACAAAACAACAGAAAAATATGTTCCGCGCAGAGCGGCAGCTCACATACACACTATTCATTCATCTTACATTGGAAAGGGATAGCTTGATAAAAACAATAAGAAAAAAGTGACAGCTAGATGTTGTCAATTGCGCGTGAATGTAAAGAAACATTAATCACCGCACGTTGGCATCATAGATAATTAAACGAGACAGAAGGTACAAACCACGTGTACAGTAGCTGGGGTTTGTGCCTATAAAAACCAATAAACACTACTAAAGGTAAGTAGATAAGAATTAAAACACGATTTAAAAAGAAGTGATTGCTACAGATTCTACTGCTTTTTTTTAAGGAGTCCAATCCGATTCATTTCTTTGTTTCCGAACAATTGCGATCCATTCTTGAAGCCGGGTCTCATTGGTTGGAAACCTTTACGAAGAAAAGACGGTAAATAATGAAATCGCTGTTGTTACATCGTAAACTAATATAATATTATACGATTCTGACTTGAAACTTGTTAAATATGGTAATTAAAATTAGAAATAGATTTATTATTACACTATCTGTGATATATTATGATAATGCTAAGCTATTTATATTTCCTTTTCCCACTCCTGACATGTTTAATTTATAATTAAGTACCTATATCAAACAAAATTATTAAATAAAGAAAACTTAGAAAAATGAAACGGCTCTTGGGTATCGTTACCCCAGAGACGAATTTATTGCCTAATAATTCGCATTTGTACTTTTATTCCATGTCCGGAGTGCATGCGTCCTTGTCGTCCTTACGACAAAAATGTATTTCCCATCTCTTCTTCTTTCTTTTCTAACCACCAAATATCATATTATTAGGAAAATTTTTGAAATATATTAATAAATCGAAATATATTGTATACTTACATGTGGTATGAGATCCCTTGTGTTTTATTTACTTTCTTATCATAATTGGTACACTTTCTGAATACACACGATGGCATTTTGACGGCAATATCGTAACAGCGCGCAGCGTATCACTCGTCGCGATGCGTGACGCAGACTAAAGGCAAAACGTCCCAATTAGGACGTTTTCGAATCTTCACGATTACGCGCTCATAACATAATATCTGTACTTATTATAATATCATTGTAAGTTCGATTTAAAACTATTAATTATGCGAATAGGTTTTTTTATAAACTGTACTTTTCAAGTGATGTTTGACAGAGAAAGGTTATTGACATTTCTATTCTTATTTAGAACGCATAATAATTATTTTCAGTTCCACTTGCCCGAGCACGTGAACCGCTCCCACCCCTTCCCGTTCACGTTCGACCTGGCGGTGTGGGCCACCACCTACAACCTGTACGGATGGTACAGCAACGGCAACTCCGTCACCACCTGCCTCCGAGCTACATCACACCCGTAACGTATACTTTTAGTAGTAAACTGGTTAACTAGTGATAAGTGGTCAACATGCTGTATTAACTTATACATACAAGTCTTTTTTTTTCTTTAACACTGGGAAATGCCCACTAGGAGGGGGATTCCCCAGGCGGGTATGTGGGTACTCGCTGCGCTCGAAACATGGTAAGGTGGACGCAGCTCTACCCACTAAAACCCGGCGAGTGCCACCAATGCCAACTTTATTGAGGCGCCCCGGCGAAGGTATCTCGACGGCGTCGGTCCCTTAAGGGACCGACGCCACTTCCACAGAGGGGTTGTCCCCCTTGACCCCCTGCTCTTTTGTCCCCTCTTCTTATAT
Organism: Helleia helle; assembly: GCA_963853865.1. Taxonomy (NCBI): domain Eukaryota; kingdom Metazoa; phylum Arthropoda; class Insecta; order Lepidoptera; family Lycaenidae; genus Helleia; species Helleia helle. The sequence continues at coordinate 8,711,377 of OY971436.1, forward strand.
CGGCCCAAGGTGCTGGGCTCACCTTAGGCTACTGAGCCCCACTGCCACGACAAGGCTTGAACCATGGTGGAGATCACGTTATTACCCTATTCCAATAAGCTTTAAACTTGTTATTACTGAGAAAGAAGATAATTAGAGATTAATATTATGACTCCAGTACAGACATAATTATAATATTATATTTATCACTAGGATCACCCCGCGGTTTCACCCGTGTACTTCCCATTCCCGCGGAAGTACGGGGATAAAATATAGCCTATGTTATGTTATGATTAGTTCAAGCTATGTTATTGTAAAGTTTCATTAACATCCATTCAGTAGTTTTTGCGTGAAAGAGTAACAAACATACATTCTTACAAACTTTCGCCTTTATAATATAAGTAGGATACGCGAAGAGGTTCGAACCCGCTACCGTAATATATATGGTTTTTCAGGCGCGACCACGGATCCCCAGTACCCACCAACGAGATGTTCAACATAGTTGGGTTCCAATATATTTGGGCGTACAAGCGGAAACCCATGCCGTGGAACAAATATATGTATAGAACATATTATGCGACCAACCCCTGTCCTAAGGTAACATTTAAACAAACATAAGTACTAACCAAAAGTGAGCCAAATGGGCTCACACTAATCCGATGTAGCATTAGGGCCTTCTGGCCGTTAGTATAGATCCATCCGAAAAAAGAGAAGTATTTCTTATGCTAGTTAGATAGGCAAATGGACAGACGAGCCGTCTGACGAAAAGTGGTCACACGCACACAGCCTCGCAGCAGGCTGTTTCGGAATAAAGTAGAATCGTGGTATCCGTGGAATCCGGCACCGCATTCATACATCCGGATGAGAATTTGATGGTGAATAGAGAGCGCACAAGAACAGTGACCTTGGGCAACCAATTCATGCCTTGCCTTTTTCTTCGGGTGACCCAAAGAAGTGAACCCAAAATACTGACCCAATGTGGGACGCGCACCTGGGAGTGCCCACCCTAAGTAAAACCACTGCGAGCGCCTTCAGCCGCTTTTTAAGGGTCCCGGATATACAGGCATCCGACAGGATCACTTCAGCAACAGGCTGGCCCCGGGGAATGCCAGACTCCTCGTTAGGGGGTGAATGCCCGGCCGCTACTAAGTAGTCCCCGCAAGTAGTTCGTCGCCCGCAGGAGGAGGCCTCGTCGGCGGCCTCCTCTCTCACTCGCTCGTCGGTCTCCTTCTGTGACATTACTCCCTCGCAGAAGAAGATCATCGCCGTCCAGGACCAGGAGTTTGCGCTTACGGTGCATCCACCGTTCGAGGACTTACCCGCTGCGCCGAGCGCAACTGGGTTTTATTCCTCGCGGCAAGCTGACCGCCAAGATGGGTGCACCGTACGTTGCCATGCTCCGGCAGACTCCGGGGTATAGCTGCCTGCAGGTGGCTCTGGGTCCTCCGAGGTTCGGGAGGAGTCTGCCCAGCTTGCCACCTTTACGACCTTCGGTCCCAACATTGAGAAATGTTGGCCGAAGGTCCACCCTCCGTCAAGGATGAGCCCCAGATATTTGATATGAGGGCACATCCTGACCCTCACCCCTCCGACCTGGAGGACAACCCCTGGTGGGGGTCCTTTCCGCCCGGTCCCGCGGAAAAGAAGGGCTTCGGTCTTTTCAGGTCTCACCAGAAGCTCTAATCTCTCTATGCGGCTGATCACGAGGGCGATCCTGACCTCGGCCAGCCGCGCTGCCTCCTTATAGCCTTGTGCCCGGGCGTACACAAGGGTGTCATCTGCTACGCGGATCCCAGGGAGGAGACGGCCTCGCAGGATCCAGTCGTAGCTAATGTCCACAGGATTGGACCCAGAATCGATTACTCGACTCGCCACCTCTCTACGGACCTTGAAAGTCCAGGACCCGGGCCCTCCTCCAGGTGCCGAACGAGCCTGGAGGCCATTATTCTTTCCAAGGCCTTCCCAGCTTCGTTCAGCAACACCACCGGTCGCACTACCGGGTTCCGCCCTGCCTTTGGTAGCAGGCAGAGCCGACCCTCTTTCCAGGCCCTCGGGTACTGCCCGGACCGCAGACGGCGGTCGAACAGCTCGCGAAGACTATCACCAAGGTGCACGAGAGAGACTGCGAGAACCTTCCCGTGCACCCCGTCTAGACCCGGTGCCCTCTTCTTACTCTGGAGGCAGGACAGAACCACCTCCATTTCAGCCTCCGTTACGGATGGCGGAACACCCTCCTCGTCCGGCGTCTGCCGAGACATCCTGGGGTCGGCAGAAGTCGAGCCATCCTGAGGTCGGCCCCAGTTGGTCGGTCCCAGGATGGATCGGAGGAACCGGAGGAACCGGAGATGATTGAGGGTCTCAACAGAGACCCTCAACCACCTCCAGCTAGCCCTCCGCCTTGATGCGTTGCCTATCCTGTGATGGTAGACTACTGGATTACCTTATCCTTTCTTTCAGGTGAAAAGTAAAAATTTTAAAGTGGTAAATGTAATGCGGTGTCGGATTCCACGGATACCACGATTCGAAGGCGCTCGCAGTGGTTTTACTTAGGGTGGGCACTCCCAGGTGCGCGTCCCACATTGGGTCAGTATTTTGGGTTCACTTCTTTGGGTCACCCGAAGAAAAAGGCAAGGCATGAATTGGTTGCCCAAGGTCACTGTTCTTGGGCGCTCTCTATTCACCATCAAATTCTCGTCTGCTGGATTCGTAACGCATTTAAATAATAATCATAATGAGGGCGGTGATAAGGTTGAAAATGGAACCACGGACACATAATATTTTATCTAGTTTACCCACTTGCCTGGCTGAGTTCTGTGAACTAGTTTACGTTGACCACCTCCATTTTGTGGGTCGCTGTTAGCACTTTTTCAGGCGTGGACTATTTGTTTAGATTTTTTGACTGGCATCGATTGTCTTGCTCCTGTGTACGTACTGTGTATGTACTAGTACCTCCTCGCACATTTTGGACGTGCCAGAAAATAATCTATATTCGTTTATACATTCGTTCATTCATAGAATCATTCATTCACTCAATTGTTTCAGAGCGAGTGGGGTTGGTTCATATGCATCTACAGCGAGTTCCTGAAATACGGCATCGACAGCGGCGCTGGGCTGCATCGGGCTTTCAAAGGCCGTAGCTGGCGGTACAACGGGCTGGTTGGCCTTGGGGCCTTCTCGATGAATCTTCGGTCCCTTGGCCTTACTCACTACTTCACGGTGCTCGACTGCCACATAGTTCTCGACTTTCTCTATGACACGTACATCAACAGGCAGAAACCGGTGTGGTTGGATGCCAGATTTCACGACACAACCGGGGCTGCCCCTAAGCCTAAATACCACATCCCACACGTATACACACTGGGTTATCAAAGTCCAGCCTACGATGATTACTTAATATAAATATTTAAAATACATTATTATATGTATATCAATAAAGTAAATCTGAAAAGGTTGTTTAAATTCGCTCATCTAAGAAACTAACAGCTTGTATTATAATGAAACAATTTTTACGGATTTCATCGCGGTTTATTGAGATTTTCACATGCCTGACGTTTCGGATACTTTACAAAAACCACGGTCGCGGGAGGACTCCCGTGATCAAGGGTTGCGTTGGGGATGTAAAAATTGGGATTGCGCAGGCTTTGCAGTGCATCCGGCATGTTTGCGGATGCACATACTAAAGACTTCTTCGCTGTAATTCGTAACAGAATAACATCTGTCAGAAATAGAATGCTGGACAGCCCTAACGGCATAATAAGTTCGCTCGCTGGCAGACCTGACAGTGTCTTACAAAGGCATTGGGTAACCGCCCTGTCACATCCACAAATTGAGTCCGTTTATAAAATTAATTAATATCTTTTTAATAATATCTAAATTAAATAATTATTAAATGTTTTGTTATTTCAGATTATAAATTAAAAGATTATAAAAAAAACCCGCGTTAAAATCCATAAAAGTTAATCTATACTAATATTATAAAGCTGAAGAGTTTGTTTGTTTGTTTGAACGCGCTAATCTCAGGAACTACTGGTCCGATGTGAAAAATTATTTCAGTTTTAGATAGCCCATTTATCGAGGAAGGCTATAGGCTATATAACATCACGTTGTGACTTATAGTAGTTGAGTAACGCGGGCGAAGCTGCGGGCAACAGCTAGTTAATTATATTGAGTGAAACACGCGTTCACATAAGAGAATAATATATATGTGTACCAGATTATACAGATTATAATTAAATGTATGACTGAATATAAGGAAATATAGCGGTACCTATAATAAATTTAAGATAAAAGTGTAACTTTAACAAAAAATATGTTTATCATGTTTTATTAAAGAATTATACAAAATAATTGACTCAATAACATACCAAATATCTCTTGACTAAAAGCGATTGATATAACATAGAGAGGTACAAGTACAAAATGTTCAGTTCATTATTTAATATATATAAAAAATCTTTAAACCACTTAACATTATCATTCATCTATTTGCTGTAGAATTTACAATTATAAAAGAATAAATAATATTTTGGTCTTGTTACAATAAAAAAGATTAAAGCATAAAATAAATATTACAAAATATAATAAATTAATTTTCTATTCTAAAATAATTTACGACCTCAAATTAATATATGGCCTAAAATAATTTTTAGTTCTTAAAAAGAATTGAATACCTAAATAGTTAGAAAAAAAAAACGCTAAAAGTAAATACTTATTTTAATAAAACCTAAAATATTTTATATAATTAATCGTATAAATCGCCTTTAGTCTTTCATTCCCCTACTTATAAAATAAATATAATAAATATTACCAACTATAGCTTTTGGATATAGCTGTATAGGTTACAAATCTACGTATTATATTAATTTATAATTATAAATGCAATTTTCTGTCTCATCATTACAATAATTTTTGAGCAATAGAACAAAAATATTATTATATTTTTGCTCCTTTTTTGGATACAGAAATAAAGGAATAAATAATTATATTAAAAACTATTTACATTTTTTGGACATGACTATTTATGTCAGTATCTTTTTGCGCGCTTTTAAACGTGTGTAAAAACCACAAAATAAATACTAATTTGTGGTAAAAACTGGCGGCCATTTTGCATGACCATAATAAAGATTTCAAAGAGAAAAACAAAAGTGTGAATAAACAGTAAAAATAACATCTCTTTTCTTTTATAACCTGCTTATTTCATTCAATTTTTGTCTTCTCTTTACCTCTATCTTCTTCTTAATAGTTTCTTTATTCTGCACGCACGGTAAAGCATGATTCATTGTCACGTTACGGCTGAGCCAAGCGTGCAAACGAGAGCGCGGGACAAGTGATGGAGAGGCACAATCGGCCAAAGCGTTCGGCTTGTGCCGCATTCTGACATTATCACGTAAAATTCTCATCCGTAAACCGACTTTACAGACAAGAGGTTTTGTATTTTAAACATTTTTTTATGTGAACCATCTATTGGCGCGTCTTAGCAGTAATATCGAAAGCCGTAACGGCCATGATTCCCATGTAGTAGGCGTCTCTCGACGGCCAATATTTCTACAAGAATTATTTACACAAAATAAAAAAAATCATGACCTACGAAACAGGCAGTAAACATTTCGCCTATTTCTGCCTGGGTTTAAAACAAGTCCAATATACTATATGAACATGTGATGGATTTAAATTCGGTTATTTTGGACAGCTAATATGACTAATTCCGTGGACATATTCTCCTTTTAAACTTTCGCGCGAAACTATTGCTAGTATTGGTACTAAAAGTTTGACATAATCACTATACATAGTCTGTGCTACATTGAGGATAGAGGACGTGACAATCTTTGTTCTCCTGTCCCTCCCTCGCCGCTGTAACATATCGGTAATATCTCAACGCCATCTTGCTTTCCGCTGGTGGTACTAGCTCGCTGGAATCCCTGAAATTACATAATTCGATAAGTTGTGGTAGGTAAGTAAAGACGTTTGGAAGTACTACCATGAATATGATCGGTATAAAGGATCCAGAACGTAGGGCGTAATATAAGCGGGCATATAAAAACCTAAGCAGTCATAGGGACTGGCGATAGAAGTGAAAACAAAATTAATTATATTATTCCGTTTCTTAGGAAACGTTTCTATTTGTATCAATAAATGACACTGTAATATAATTAAATCGCGCAATCGGTTGTACTTCAAAGTAATATATAGTTCTGATTTTATTTCGGTAGTATGTTTCATTTATTGTGAAGTTACGCAGCGACAGTATCTTTCTCGCTCGGGCACATTCGACGATTCCGAGTTCACCCGACCGAGCCTTGCACCTCAAAGCGTGAAGGCTCAGCCACGTTTATACCCTACAAAATGTACGGTGCGCCAAAAGAAGTTTTCACTTCTAAAACTAAATGAAGGGTGATAAAATTATTTCATTACAAGGCTTGAAAGGATCATGTTGCCAATTGAGCTGACGGGGACTCCCTGCTTATTTTTTGTGGAGTGGGATGAAGGTCAGGACAGGCAGTTTAATTATTGGCATCGAGGCCTTGCGGCTTAAGATCTTATAATTAATAATAATAATTATTATTTTATATAATTATTATTATGTCCATGGACACCTTTTAGGTCAAAAAACATACTCACTTGCTAAGTTCATTGGAGACTAAATTACTGTAAGGGGAATGTTTGAAGGGATCCTTGTAAAGGGCACATATTGCTCGCTCCCTGCACCCAGCTTCTGTGACGCCTATCGAACCCAATATCGAGTCCACCTTCTCTATGAGGATACCGTAGAACTTCTCAGCAGCTATGGTGTCCTGGAAATACATGGCCTATTGATAAAACAAATGACAAAACATATGGTAGTTACATCCTTAGAGTATACATATTATACTAGCTGTTGCCTGCAGCTTCGCCCGCGTTACTCAACTCCTATATGTCATGTAGCCTATAGCCTTTCTCGATAAATGGGCTGTCCAACACTGAAAGAATTTTTCAAATCGGACCAGTAGTTCCTGAGATTAACGCGTTCAAACAAACAAACAAGCTCTTCAGCTTTATAATATTAGTATAGAAACTATAGATTATAGAGTGCGCGTCACCAAGTATGAACTGTAAGCACGGGTATGAACATAGACCATTGTATTGGAAACGTTCAATCAATGACAAAACAACACGCGTCACATTAGGTCCGCGAGCGTTTGTTGTGAAGTGTGAAGTGTCAATTTGTAAGAATGATTCGCGGAAGCAAAATAAAAGAAGCAATAACATTTCTGTCTTGGTGTTAATTTAGGGGTGCCTATGTTTAGCAGTGGATGGATAGAAGCTGATGATGATGATGATGAAAGTCCTAATTTTTAATATTGACATTTTTTATGCATTACGCATGGAAATTCACTCTCACAGCGCTTTACTATAGATTATTTATAACGCATCTGCTTACGATCGGCACAATGAAGCGGCGTGACAGTAGCACTCTATAACTTGCATATGTATACTCTAAGTCCCTTTTCACACGTTCCGGTTGCCGGGTAGCAGGCGCCGGGTATCCGGTAGCGAAATGTAAGAAAATTACGCCGGTACGTGTGAATGCTGCCATACATGCCCATACAGTTCGCTACCGGTTACCCGGCGCAGGCTACCCGGCAACCGGAACGTGTGAAAAGGGGCTAAGGGTAAAACAGTTTATTTTTATTTTATAAGGCAACGACAGAGCAGAAGTCTCACCCGGTCTCAGGTGATTATAGCCACTAAAAGGCTAGGCGTGAGATAATTTCGTAACTAAAAATGAGATAATTTCTCACTATTTTGTGAGACCAGAGTTTTGGGATAAGATTGATTATGAAGCTAATGTGAGCAACGAAGGTCCAGTGGGTATGGGTTCGGCCTCTCAAGTGAGAGTTGAGAAGTTTTGGGTTCAATCCTGACCCCTATGATATACCTGACCCCTATAGAAATTTAGAAAAACACATTTCTAGGAAATGTGTTTTTCTAAATTTCTATGTGCATCTGGACATGAGAGGTGAAGGAAACATAAAGTCTTTGAAGATATGTGTAGTTCACTGTTCACCAACCCGCATTGGGCCAGCGCATCGGTGAACTATGGCCCAAAACCCGCCTCGCCAGATTTCGAGGAGACCCGTGCGCAGCAGTGGGACATATAAGGGTTAATATTATTATTATATTTATTATTGAAGCTAAGGCAGCTCCCACAACACACCTATTTCATGACATTTTTAAGTAGGAAGTTTCAGAATACTTAGTATTGAGGCCACACTTCTGAATCGTCTCCATTTTCCTTGACATATGCTCCGTATAAATTATCCACTATATACATACACTATATTATACTACATACATACATAATTTATATGGTATATTGTTTACCATATTAGTTGAAGCTGATGATGATGATGTAAGGTCACATAACACCGGCGTAAAGTGTCAGCTATGCTGTCTCGTTTCGTGCGGTTTGTGCCCATTTGGGGATAGGGGAAAGATCTGCTTAATCTCTGGTTGTGTCGACACCCATACACATCCGGTGTATGGACGTCGACAGTCGCCAAAAAACTTCGACTGGTCGTTTGCCCTCTCCTATGCTATAAAAAATGCAATTTTCGTTGATATAGGTATTTTCATTACGAAAAGACTACCACAGTTGAAAACTACATTTTTGGTTCCTTTATATCCAAAGTTTCAGATAAAACATAGCTCCTGACCCTGAGCCGATCACGGCATATCATACCAATTTCCCAATACCGTTAAATATCAACTAGCGTATGCTGTGTTACGGCACGTCAGTAAGTCATTTTTTATAGCACATTTAGTTCACCTCGTGGTAAGTGATCAGTGACAGCCATAGCACCCGCTACCCCAGAGGCACATTGCCGGCCTTTCTAATATGAGTATGCTCTCTTCTTGAAGGTCCGTAAGTCGTATCGGTTCGGAAATACCGTAGGTTGTGCAAGGCATTAATGCTCTTAAACTCTTTTCTGCCAACTAAAACCAATAACGTACCGGGTCCTGTGCAGCCAGGATCTCCTGCTGCTGCTTCACGAGGTTCGTCTCCATCTGGACCCGGTTGTTCTCGGTGAGTTTGGCGGTAGACACTCGTAACAACTCGTCTCGGACAGGCGATGGAGGAGCCTTCGCAGCTAACACTGCTGCACGTATCTGCAGGACATGGAATTGATGAAACTTCATTCTGGATAGCCAAACTAGGTGATAAGCTGATGGTAAGCTGTTCACGCCTATCAATGTAAATGATTTCACTCAATTAACTTTTGCTAGTGCCAAATTATCCATGCCTTTTTTTTAAATCTATGGTAGGATATGGTGCCAGTAATTCCCCACCATGGTTCAGGCCTTGTCCTTGTGAAGCTGATTGAGCTTAGGGGGCTCTTTGTACCCCTCTTATAAGAAGAGGGGACACAAGAGCAGGGGGCAAAGGGCGAGGATGGGAACCTCACCCTATTGTACTGTCCCGAAGTTGGGAGGGGATGTCCTATGGTGCGGGACAACCCCTCTGTGGAGGTGGCGTCGGTCCCTTGCGGGACTGACTAGCCATCGAGGTGCCCTGTTTGTTTACTAGATCCGGGGCACCTAACCAAAGGCAGCATGGGTGGCACTCGCCGGGTTTTAGTGGGTAGAGCTGCGTCCACTTACCAGCTGTCGGGCGCAGCGAGTCCCACATACCCCCGTGGGGTTCCCCCCCCGTTCACATACGAAACACAGCAAAGGTGCTTCACGAAAAGAATAGGTAAGCCGTACTGTGGTGCCCATGCATGAACAAGCGCTCTTCAAACATGGCTAGCTTCAAAGAATGGCTCTACCAATTTATAAGTAGTAGAGTACAAAGATTAAATATAAAGTTTCACTTTCTTTAACAGGCTTTTTAAAAGTATCCCTTACCAAGGCTTCCTTTTCTGCTTGTACTGGATCACGTGGAACAAGTTTCTTATTTCGATAGTAGGGGTTAGTAGGTCCTTGTGGTCTAAAAAGAAAAATACAAAAACATAAGTATATCCTAATTACAAATAATAAGGTGCTCATTCGAGGGCAATCCGTACTACTGCTAAAAGTAACAGGTGCGTTACCTTTTAGGTTGGTAGATAGTATATATCAGAAAGTAACAATAATTATCCCCACCGTGGTTCAAGTGTCGTGGCGGTGAGCCTAAGGTGAATGAACCTTGGGAGAAGCCAATTGAACCGAGGGAGCTGCTTTTTGTACCCCTCTTATAGAAGTAAGAGTAGTACCATGCCGCTCACATAATACCGGCATAATACAGCTATGCTGTCACATTTCGTGCGTTTGTGAATTTCCGGTGGCCCATTGGGGAGGATAGGGAAAAGGAAGGCAACGCATCTGCATAAATTCTGGATGTGTATGGGCGCCGATAGTCGCCAAAAGGCTTTGACTGATCGTTTGCCCCCTATGCGATAAAAAAAGAATCGGAGTCAAAAGAGAAAGGGGACAAGGGCCAGAAGGAAGCTGACGAGCGAGACCCGACGCGGTTGACACTCATGTAAAATATATTTTCAGATAATGGTGCCATAGCGCACCGTTTCTCCAAAAGTATTGCTCCTTGGGTTGGTGAATGCGTGTCTTTTTTCACATCACAAAGATGTTTGTAGCACTCACTCACACGTTGGGCATCCATAGCTTAAATCTCACCTTCCATTATTTCCAGCTACCCTGTTGCCAGCCTTTGGAGGAGACACCACGTTCGCATTTATCGTATTTGGACTAGCGTATTCACCGACATTCAAGGATTGACCTGGAAACATAAAAATTGGGATATATGAATAAAGAATACAAAAGTAACATCCAATCAGGCAAGCACATAAGACCTGGTAGTATACATACAGAACATTTTCCCCGCAATATATGTGCCAATATCCCTGTCCAAATATTTTTGAAGGCATTTAGCTGCTTGAAAGCTGAACGGTACCTTTGCAATAAAGCACATCCATACCAACGGTAAACAGATGCTATAAGGAATATTTACCTGGTGGAAGACCTAGACCCCAAGCGTTGATGTCATTGGAGTCATTTTCTTGAGGCTTAAAACTGGCTATTGCATTCCGGTTAATATCGGAGATATATCTGTAAAAGCAATAATACATGGGTAACAACACCAACACTAAGAGGGAAAAAACGTGGGTCAGTGGTCAATTGAGTAATATTTTTCTGAAATTCTCTCCTGACCTTAGGGTCCTACCATGGTTATATGAGCTGAAACAAAAATATTTTTCTGCTTCTAATGCTTCTGTACTTAAGAACAGCTATTAGAAGAATTTAACTTCGTAATTTTATTAGACATTCTGATAACACCAAAATTCCTTGACCAGTAAGGTAATACTCCATTTCTAAGTGGAGCTGAGTTTTAAGGGTCAGACTCGCCGAGATTGGCTCTAAAGTCTTTTCCCTTCCGAGACGTCATCTACTTCAAATGTGACACGATTATCATCATCCTTTATCCATCCACTGCTGGACCACTCTTTCCATTAATGCCAAAACGGTCAAACCTTGAATCAAGGCTCAAAAAAGACTTACTCAGGCCCAAGTCCTGGCCCAGACAGCTCCCAGTCCTGTGGGTAGTGATCGAACGCTGGCTGGTTGACGTCTTGGTGCTTGACATACACTTGCCCGTGGGCCGGTGGGCCGTACACAGGTGGTGGTGGGCCGTATACAGGGGACGGTGAGCCATGGTGGGAATGCGGTGGCTGTAACATTGAATAAAAGGGGTTTAGATAATAATATGAACTCTTATATGCCCACTGCTGAGCACGGTTATTCTCCTAGAAATCAGATAAGGGTGTTGGGCCATAGTTTACTGATGAGCTGGCCCAATGCAGATTGGTGAACTTCCCACACCTTCAAAGACTTTAAATCTATTCGGTCGTGCAGTTTTCCGATGATGTTTTCCTTCACCGGTGAGCAAGCGATGGTCTGGTGTTCAGGTGCACATACAAATTAGAAAACCTCATTTCAAGGCATCGCAGGGGGTCAGGATCGAACCCGGACCTCTCGCTCAAGAGGCAAAGCCTGTCATCAAGACCCGTGACCCACAATGGGGCATATAAGGGTTGATATTATTATCATTATTATATAATACTAGTGGCCTGGTACGTGCTTCGCTACGTATAAAGTGAAATAAAAAAATTGGAACATCAAATTAATTTATTCAAACAAAACAATATATTATTAATTGCTAGCTATTTTAAAACTTTATGTTGAACTGTCAACACTGAAAAAAGTTTCAATATGACCCCAACTGAAAAAGTTTCAATTTGACAGCAAAATCTCCATTAGCAAAATGATCTGCCATTTATTGAATTAAAAAAAATGTGATAAATGAAGAACCGCTCAACCGATGTTTTGCAAACTTCGCATAAACCATGTACTAAATAGTCCTCGAGTTATAAAATTACAACGAAAAGTGGCATTGATTTTTATATATAAAGATATACCTTATGATGATGAGTTATCAAGTGGTGGTGATGGTGGAACTTCGTGGTGTGGTAGTTCTGGTGGTACCACGAACACAGCTTAAATATGTGACTCAGGGCTGGGAACAGGAACAGGAGGAGTTTCAGGAACATCTTCTTGGCGGTGGTGACTCCGAGGATTAGGGGCAGAATGAAGACCACCTTTAAGGCTATCAGCTTCACCACCAGGATGATGGCCAATGCTGCCATTATCAGTTTCTTCTTTAAATATTTCTCTGGAAAAAACAAAATGGTTTTTTGTTAAGTGGTGCTCGTGGCTTAGTAATAACAGCCACTCGGTCAATCCATCAGGTGATACGCGGGGTTGGTCCGTGGATGGGTGACCTTTCCATACCAAGACTCCTCAGTACATCGAAAAGCACGTTAAGCTGTTGGTTCCGGCTATCATTCGTGGGTCTTTGACAGTCGTTACGGGTCGTCAGAAGCCCGAAAGTCCTACAAACAGTCTTACAGGGTATCACGGGGTTGTGAAGGTCAGATAAGCAATCGCTCCATTTAAGATACCGGGGTGATACTCTCGCTTACATAACACCGGCGTGAAATGATAGCTATGCTGTCGCGTTTCGTGCGGTTTGTGAGTTTCCGGTGGCCCATTGGGGGGATGGCGGAAAGAAGGGCAACGCATCTGCATAACTTTTGGTTGTGCGGATGTCTATGGGCGTCGCTAGTCACCATAAGGCTCCGACTGCTCGATTGCTTCCTTATGACATTAAAAAAAACTGGTATTCAGCTGCATCCGATTAGACTTGAAGCCGACGCCAGTATAATTGGGAAAAGGTTAGACAGAAGAATATGGTTATTAGTAAAGTGAAAATGCGGGTAGATTAGATGCGGGTTGTCGCTGAGGTGATCCTGTTGCCTGCAGATCTGGGATTCTCAAAAAGCTGAAAGCGCTCTCAGAGGATTTAGTTAGGGTGGGCACTCCCATTAGGTCAGGGTCTATCCAAAGATGTTGGCTGCATTCATTGGGATTATCTGCGATATCAAAAAATAAAAGATTTGATGCGGGTGGCGAGGATGGTCCGTTTTGGCGTTCATTAAAAGGGGCCACCACTCGGGGGTTCGCCACTCGTATCCAACACGGACTGGCACGGTGATTGTAAGACGATCCAACATTACAAAATGTACTCACTGATTTTGTTGAAGAATATCCTCCCATCTCCGTTGGTCTGTTTTGGCTGCAGGTCTATATGCACCAGCGCGCCCGTCTTCGTGAGGGCTCGTGGGGACACCCTGAGGGTAGCTCCGTCAAATATCATCTCTGGAAGGGTCAGCTTCATGTCGTGTGTCATGAGGAACTTGATGCCCTTGCTGTAGAGGGCGTCGGTAACTTCTTCCAATGGTGTCTCTGAAAAGAGGAGGTATAGCATTTAATATATGGGCCTCGACGCAAAAAAGGATGTTATAAGTCTCACCATTATATTTTGGCTTTTATTAAGGTCTATACTCTATGGTATCCTAGGCTTAAGCTGGTGACCCCACCACGATTCAAGCCTTGTCGTGGCGGTGGGGCTTAGAAGCCTAAGGTGAATCCAGCTACTTGGGCAAACAAATTGAACCAAGGGAGCTGCTCTTTGTGCCCCTCTTATAGGATGAGGGGACAAAGGAGCTGTAGGGGGGGGGGAAGCTCACTGTCTGCACTGTCCCGACGTTGGGAGGGGTTGTTCTGTGGTGCGAGATACTGTGATGTGGACGAGGTCCCTTAGGGGACTGACTAGCCGTTGAGGTGCCCTGTTGCTTAACAGATCCGGAGCACCTCACCGAAGGCGACATTGGTGGCACTCGCCGGGTGGGTGGGCAGAGCTGCGTCCCCCTTACCATCTTTCGGGCACAAAGAGTCCCATACCCACCTGGGGAGTCCCCACTCCCCCGCGATATGCCTAAAAGCACAAAAAACGGTGTAATCTGGTGAAACGATTCGGATGTTTTTTTATTTGGAAGCAATTTTCCTTGGAAAAGTTTTAGGAAATCGGTTCGACTGTTTCAAGCTCATCTTTTTTTTATGGCATAGTAGGGCAATGAGCAGTCGAAGCCGTTTGGCAACTACCGACGCCCAAACACATCCAAACAAAGATTATGCAGATGCGTTGCCCTCCTTTTCTCTAAAACAAATGGGCCACATTATTTTATTATCTTTTATTATTGCGGTTAGGTTTTCGAAGATAGAGAACACCGTCATTAGAGCGGTGCTTGCTCCCTTATTCCGCTAACCAATTCCCCTCGATCAGTCCTGAAACAGAACGCGCCTCTTTCGAGCTTCACGCTCGAAAGAGGCGCGTTCTAAAACAGTCGAGAAATATCTAATCCTTTTTCTTGTCAAATGTGAGAATGATTTTACCATACTAAATATAAATCCTTTTCTTTCCAACCTTAATCATCCACAGTCAAGAACGTTCTCAATTTTTCAGATTGTCTATGGGCGACGGCATCTCTTGTAAATAATGCTTAAATACATAATATACATACCTACATAGTATTATTTTTTGTTGTTGTGTTGTTGTGTGTGTGTTGTTCATAAATATGCAAAGCAAAATTATGCGTATAAAATCCATGAGATTATTCGTTAACCGTTTCAATGCTGATTACGAAAGTAGGTATATTTAAACTAAAATATTATAATATTATAGTGATAATTAAACATTACGTTTTGTTACCAAATTACCGTTTTTTTATAATTATGGTAATGTATTATGCGTTCTTACTTCTTATGTTATATTATGGTTTGTGTAAGTAAAAGTTAAAGAATTACGCGCGAACATACGCGCCGTTTTCTTTTGTTCGTATTCGGGTTAATGATGATTATTTTATGACCTAAGTTACTCCTTATAACATCAGCTATCTGCCAGTGATAGTCCCGCCAAATCGGTCCAGCCGTTTCAGAGATTATCCGGAATAAACAGACAGACAGACAAAAAAAATATAAATCGATTTTTTCATAAGTACCGTATAATATACAGTCATATTTATTTAGTGAAAGGCTGTTAGTTTGAAATTACAAAAACTTTGTATAGACGGACAGGCCAACTTGCACAACCATTTTTTTCTTTAACGCCGGGAAATGCTCTGAGATATCCCCCGGGGGAGTGGGACTCGCTGCACCTGAAAGGTGGTAAGGTGGACGCAGCTCTACCCACTAAAACCTGGCGAGTGCCACCAATGCCGCCTCTGATGAGGTGCCCCGGATCTAATGAGCAAACAGGGCACCTCGACGGCTAGTCAATCCCTCAGGGAACCGAATCCACCTCCACAGAGGGCCTGTCCCGCACCACAGAACAATCCCTCCCAGCGTCAGGACAGTACAATGGGGGTGAGGTTCACATCCTCGCCCCTTGGGCCTTGCCCCCTGCTCTTTTGTCCCGTCTTCTTATAAGAGGGGTACAAAGAGCCCCCTCGGCTCAATTAGCTTCGCCCAAGGTGCTGGGTTCACCCTAGGCTTATGAGCCCCACCGCCACCATGGCCTGAACCATGGTGGGGAAACTTGTACACCCTGATAATAAGTCCAAGCCGGACATAGACATAGACGAGGTAAGTAGCCATATTATAATTGATTGCATTTCTATACTAAACGTTGCCTATCCAGAGACTCTTGACATGGATATCGGTGCTAGTAATTCCTGCTCTTTTTCCACAACAAAACGCTTTTTTGATGACGCAGGGGAATGCATTTCGCAGGTTCCCCGGCTCCTAGACCTATGTGTCTACATAAGACAACTTTTATCCAACAGACAATATAGGATAATAGGGATCGCTGATAATCCGCAATACCCATCTTTATAATCATTAATTTGGGAAGGAGTTGGTCAACCCGATGACGATAAAGACGATGATGATGATGATATTGTTGGATTACGAGCACTTAACAAAGTAAACAACAGTGACGCGGATTCGACATTTCTAGAAAGTCCGACAAGCCATATTTACATAAACAATGGACGATCAGCATTCGCGCCGCGTGCCCGTCGGCCATTTTGGAACTGCAACCGCAAATATTTCAAAGAGGTTTCACTATGATCTAGGACACATTATGGGTTGCAGGTGAACCATTTATACATGACAGGTGTCACAAGACATACATCAAAAACTTGGATAAAGTTTTTGATATATGTCATGTGATGCACTACGCCACCGCTCTCGAATCCTTTTGTGCGTGTATATTTAGTATTTCTTCATTATACTCCAGAATATTGACATACATAGCTGTAACATTTGCCGGACGTTCCGATTTCATGTTAGGTAGGCTGACGATTTTTAGCTATGTGTGAGTAGGTAGACAGACAGACTTGCCAATTCACCCAATAGCATATTTAAACGAATTTTCTCATACTTATACTTTTTTGCGCCGGGAAATGCTCCTAGGCATCCCGCGGAGGGTGGACTCCCCAGGCGGGTATGTGGGACTCGTTGCTTCCGAAAGATGGTGAAGTGGGCGCAGCTCTACCCATTAAAACCCGGCGAGTGCCACCAATGCCGTCTTTAGTGACGTGCCCCGGATTTGTTGAGCAACAGGGCACTTCGACGGCTAGTCAGTCCCCCAAGCGACCTACGACGCCACCTCCACAGAACAACGTCCAACTGTCCCAACGTCGGGACAGTGCAATAGGGTTAGGTTCCCATCCTCGCCCCTTGTGCTCTTTTGTCTCTCCTTCTTATAAGAGGTAATTGACTTTTCCCAAGGTGCTGGATCACCTTAGGCTACTAAGCCCTACGGCCAGGACAAGGCTTAAGCGATGGTGGTGACTCATACTTACCCTCCTTCTCCTCTATTCTTGGGTCGATCCAGACAGCTCATCCATATGTTGCATAGAGACTATTACCAGCAAATAAAATATTTAAGAGATTTCGTGGTCTCCTTACGATATAAAAACGATTACTTGGATATAAAGATGATAAGTTGATGCGGTAAATATAAGATGACTAGTGAGTGAAAACATCTGGAAGATGACATCCACAGCACAGCGCAATCCTCCCGTATAGTATATTAATACTATACCGTGAGGGACCCATCTCCTTTGGTACTGCCATCCCTCCCTTCGCTGTGTTTGGGAGAAAAGGGCAGGACGGCCAGTGTAATTACTGGCACCGAGACTTAACATCTTATGTCTCAGGATAGGCAACATAATATAAATGAGTGGTCTGGCCTAGTTTCAGGTAAACTAGGTTATGTTCATGGGCGACGTCGACCACTTACCATCAGGTGGCACGTCTACTAGTTTGCCTATCTATGTACCATAAAAACTATATAACCTATTAAACATATATAACCTATTTAATATATATTAAACATATATATTAAACTGTTATAAATATTAATATATTTATAACAGTTTAATTTGTGCATAAAATTTAGGATACTTGTGTGGTTTTTAAATACATTAATCAAATTTTAGTGTAATGTTAAAAAGTTATTGAATTAAGAAGGGGCTAAATGTGGCTCCAAATGTCTCGTACAATATTACAGTAAGTTCTCTTTTCTTGGCTTGAATTTGGCTTCACTTCTTGGGGCTATATTGTAATATCATCATCATCATCAGCCCCTATCCGTCCACTGCTGAACACAGGCTTCCCTCAAAGAATATAGTAATAAGTATTCTAATATGTGTGACATATATTACTTATAAGTGTTGTATATTATAAAAAGCTAGTACCTAGTATTTTATGAACGACAGACCGACTTTAATATCAAAATAAAACAAGATTACAACAAAAAAAACTCAATGATTGGAGATGGAGTCGAAGAAAGCTTATGACATGACTTAATCAGCTATGCAAATCTACTACATCCATTTGGCTAATTGAGTACCATTAGCATGATTAGCGCCTTTCACGAAACTACCAAAAAAGAGAACAACTACTTGTATAAATAAAGCTTTAGAATTGTGCCAAAGAGTTTCTTCTACCAGCCAGTTAAAAAAAATTGCCAGTAGTCCAATTATTTAGAAAGATTACCTACTTATATATTTTTTGAAGTGAAAACTTCTTAAGGCGCGGTACGCATATTTTTAGATGAGATAAAATCTCTGGATTCGCGACACCGTTACCACAGTTATGCGACGCTATTTGACGTTTGATTTATTTACGTCAAACACACTGAAATGTCAATGTCACGCGGCCATTTTGTGCGCCGTTTAAATTGTATAGTATAGGTTGTCATAATCTTTTTCAGCCTGTATTATAGGTATTTGAATTTAATTGTTTTGTTCTCACTTCTATCGGCAGTCCCTGTGACTGGTTGGGTTAGTTTTTTTCTAGATTGGAATGACTAAAACTGTGGGGATGGATGACGGATACAATTTGACAGCTGTGAGATATTATTATATATATTAAATTGAGTAATTATTATTTAATGCACTATAATATGTGTATATTTGTGTCTGTGTGTGTCTATATGTGTCATATATATGAACACATGTTTTCTATGTCGTTTGTCTACTTGTAACGTCGTCTTGGTATTGTGCTGTAATGATTATAATTTATATGATTATGTCTAAATAAAAAATAAATTATTTTGGCGTGCGTTACAAAATAATAAAAATTACACAAATATAATATCATGAAATAGTTTCTGTGCTCTGTAATTCAACAGATCCGGGGCACCTCACCAAATGCGGAAATGGTGGCACTCGCCGGGTTTTAGTGGGTAGAGTCCCATACCCGCTTGGAGAGGCCCACCTCGGCGCGGGATGATTAGGAGCATTTCCCGGTGCAAAAGAAAAAAAAATGATCAAAAAGTTTCTCTTAAATTAATTTAAAAAAATCCGAGATAACATAGGTAATAATATAAGTTCTTAACTTTATGACGTGTTTTCATTATTATTATTATCTGCAATCTTTGATACTACGCATATTCGCAATTCACATTTTATAGTAACAAATAAAAAGTTACGACGCGACGGCAAAAATCTGAGTTCCGTTCGTAAAATGGCAGAGTGCGGAAGGTTATTTGCTTCGGTGTTTTTCTATTACGACGTGTGGAACCGCCTCAGTATGATTATGCATTCACACATTCTCTCATGCATTTAATATGTATGTTTTTTATGTTAGTTGGATAGGCAAACTGGCAAACGTACCACCTGATGTTAAGTGGTCGACTTCGCCCATGAACATAAACTAGTGTACCTGGAACGAGCCCAGGCAACTCATTTATGTGTTGCCTATCCTGAGACATAAGATGCTAAGTCTCGGTGCCAGAAATTACACTGCCTGTCTTGCCCTTCTCTCCGAAACACAGCAAAGCTGTTTCACGGGACAAACAAGCAAGATGGTGGTGCCCATGCAGTCGGGAGCGCGGCACAGCCCTTCCCTCCCGGCTCCCACCAGTATGTAGATCGCTATCATTTTGCGGGTGACAGTGACAGCCGTCTTGGCGTTTATTGAAATAGGCTTACAGGAGTGGACGGACACAGTTTACTAATGATGATGATGATGATGATTTCTAACAAAATTGTTACTTGTAAGTGATCATAATGCAATGTTTTAATCTTTTATTACTTAAAAATGATAAAGTATTATTTACCTACCCATCGAGCATATAAACGGAATGAGTAGTAATGAGAGACATTAAATACCGAAACTGGTCAGTGATTTGTCACTGACGTAATAGCAATTTAACCAGTGATCTGTAATGTACGTCGCATCCGCCAATCATCTATAAATGGCCAATCAGAGCGCAGAACTGGCGCAGCGTCGCAGCACAAATTTGGCGTAATTTGGTTTCATACAAAAGATAACATTACTGCTCTATTCCGGTTCTATACTTGATGGTTCAACCTAACCTTATCTAGGTTGTGTACAGCAATTTCCCGCTTCTATAAGTCAGCAGACTGGTTACAAGCTGTTCAGCCGGTCTTGTGTCATGCAGTTTTGAATTAATTAGGTGCAATAACCTCATTCACTCAGGATGAATGAATGAATGAATGGTCCTGTCTTATATGCTTTAATTATTATAAAAAGGGTTTTTTTATAAACTAACTGTGATTATGCGGCTGAGCTCATGTGAATGTTTTTTTTTTTATATAGAAGAGGGAGCAAACGGACAGTCGGTTCACCTGATGGTACGTGAAAGCGACATCCACCGACACCCGTTACACCAGTGGATTAGCAGGTGCGTTGCCGGCCTTTCAGATATGAGTATGCTCTTTTCTTGAAGGTCCCTAAGTCGTAACGGTTCGGATACACCGTGGCAGCTGATTCCATATATACGTCGTGCGAGGCAGGAAATTCCGTAAAAATCGAGCTGTTGTGTATTTACGAGCATCGAAATGGTGAGGGTGAAATTTGGAGCTTTAACGCGATGTCCGGTGGTGGAATTCTGCTGCAGGTATTAGTCCGAACAATTCCTCAGAACACGCAGTGGTAGATGCGGTAGAAGATGCAGAGCGATCCGACATCTCTACGCAGTGCCAAATAATCAAGCCGATTGGAGAGAACCTTGCTATCGACGATTCGAGCCGCCCGGCGTTGAAAGCGGTCAAATGTGATTTAATATTATTATCATGAATGTTTATTTAATATCTACCTAGGATGACTATTACGGAACCTTTCTCAAGATGTATCGAAATCTGATTTGTCATCTAGCAGGATTTATTTTTGTGTTTAAATATTATAAATCACTAGTAGCGCCCTTCGGATTCACCCGCGTACTTCCCACTTTCGTAGGAGTGCAGGGATAAATAGCCCATATGTTATTCTGGAGTACAAGCTATATTATTGTAAAGTTTCATTAAAAGCCATTCAGTAGCTTTTGCGTGAACGAATAACAAACATACATCCATACAATTTCGACCTCTGTGGCTCAGTGGTAAGCGCGTTAGCGCTCAAGCCGGAGGTTGCGGGTTCGAATCCCGCCAGGGAACAAAAATATTTTCTGTGTTTTTATATATATTCTGTGTTTTAAATATATTTTCTGTGTTTTAAATATTTTTTGTGGACGTTTATTAAATATGTGTATTATATAATAAAAATCTTAAATATATGTATATTATAGCAGTATTAAATATATTTCCGTTGTCTGGTACCCGTAACACAAGTTCTTGGAGAACTTACCACGGGACCAGATTGACGTGGTGTGAAAGCGTCCATAGATATTATTATTATACAAACTTTCGCTTTTCTAATATTAGTAGGAAGTAGGATAGCTATGCCCGCAGCTTCGCCCGCCTTCGCTTGGATTTACAACCGTTTCCAGACTAGTTATGATTATGTTTGTATCGTATTTATGTATTTTTTAATTGGATTTTTTTTATTTTATAAAAGAGCGGAACGGAGAGTCGACAACTGGTGGTACGTGATAAGCGACATCTATAGACACCCGCTACACCAGAAGATGTGTCGATTTTAAGAATACTTCTTACATCTAAACTTAATAACCTATTTATTATATTATTATTATTATTTTTTTGTGTTTGAGTGCAGCTCATGATGAGACGCGTGGAAAAGAGAGAGGGAGGCCTTTGCCCAGCAGTGGAACAGTATAGGCTAGAAAATAATAATAATGATATAGATGACTCAAACAATTTATCTTCTGTTCTTAATATTTCTATGCTTCTGCCTTCTATGGTACTTATGCAGGTTTACAAAATTTTGTGCAACGGGTTTTTGATTAAAAAAAAGAATTTATAATCTATCTATCTTTTCTAGGTAGCTGTATTGGTTTGAAATAAAATATAATAAATATACCTAATATGTTGGGGCTCAACTCACAGACGGCCATCTGATCCCAAACTAGGCAGAGCCTGTTCTTATAGCAACCAGACAACTGATACATACTTTTCTAAATACATACATATTATTATAGATAAATTACACCCAAACACAACTCATCACACAAACATTTGTCCTGGGTAGGGATCGAACCCACGACCTTCTGGTTTAGCAGTCAGGGTCAATAACCACTAGACCAACAGGCTAGTCAAGCCTAGAAATATATTATGAATTATGTATGTATTAGTAACAAAGAAAGTTCATGATTAATTAATAAAAAATATACGGGTAGAAGCGGTGCGCTGGTGTGCAGCCAATCACCTGAAAGTAAGTGGTCAGCGTCACCCATGAACATACAAAAATCACTCGGGACTAGCCCAGGCCACTCATTCAAAAGTAGGCGACATTTGAATGAGTGGCCTAGGACCTGAGACATAAGATGTTAAGTCTCTGTGCCAGTAATTACACTGCCTGTCTTGCTCTTCTCTCCGAAACACAGCAAATCTGTTTCACGGAGCGCGCATTCCTCCCACTATTTAAAAATTGAGAGGTCAGGTTTTAAAATAGTTATATCTATCTTGTTTAAGCAGAGAGCAGATCATCATTTGCCTGGCCCTACACCTCGGTCCAATGGGATCTTTTGTGCCACATAACGTGGAAATATGACAAATCGTAAATGCCAATAATACATAAGTGTAAAGGCCACAGGTATGAACTTTACATCTCTCTATTATACGTTATGTATTGTTTAGAATAACGTCGTGTAAAACCTCCCAACTTACAAACGAGGTTACAGTGTTAAATGACATTGTAAAATTGCTATAAAATACAAAATAGTTTTATGACAATAACCCCCAAATACTCAAACGAATCTCAAATTTAAGACGTACTTAAACTCATGCTACGACGTGTCAGATTCAAAGAAAATAGAGGGACAACACGAGTTTAAGTAGGACTTACATTTTAGATTCGTTTGAGTATTTGGGCGTTAGTTCTTCAAAAATTGTAAGTGTAAGTAATGGTAAACTATAATTTGTCATAGTACCCCACCATGGTTCAAGCCTTGTCGTGGCGGTGGGGCTCAGTAGTCTAAGGTGGACCCAGCACCTTGGGCAAAGCCAATTGAGCCGAGGGGGCTGCTCTTTGTACTCTCTGTGGAGGTGGCGTCGATCCCTTGAGGGGCTGACTAGCCGTCGAGATGCCCTGTTTGCTCAATAGATCCGGGGTACCTCACCAAAGGCGGACTTAATGGCAATCGCCGGGTTTTAGTGAGTAGAGCTGCGTCCACTTTACTATATTTCGGGCGCAGCGAGTTCCACATACCCGCCTTGGGAGACCCGCTACCCCGCGGGATACCTAACAGCATTTCCCGGCGTATAAGAAAAAAAGGTTACTGTTTCATGTCTTGCTAAGACGTAAGATTCTTTATGCCAGTAATGTTTATGCCAGTAATGTTTCTGCTCGCTCTTGTTTTAGAAACACAGCAAAGTTGTTTAAAATGAATACTATCCGGCTGCAGAGCAGCATGGCACTACCTCTTACTAATTAATATGTCTTTTAAAATTTTCATACATTAACATAAAAAGTGGCACTAATAAAGTTAATCTCAAAACAAGAAAAACAAGATATTTTTATAAAATTGGAGAAATGTAATATGATGTTAATATGATACTTTGAATATCGATTTCGTTTACCGATGAAAGCGACAGTGATACTAAAACACAATTATACCAACGGCTACAAGATTTAAATTGGCAGTTATGTGCGCGCGCGTGTATGTGTGTGTGTATGTGTGTGTGTGTGTGTGTATGTATGTGTGTGCGTGTGTGCGTGTGTGCGTGTGTGTGTGTTTGTGTGTGTGTGTGTATGTGTGTGTGTGTTCTCCTTCACTTCATTTTACTGGAATGTAAATAAATATTAACTTATAATAATCAAAAGTCATTGACAACCACTCATTATCTTTATAATATAATATGTATAATATAATAATTCTTCTGTACGTGTGTATGTCACTGAACCTATCCTAAGTGGCTAGATCGATCTTGATGATTTTTTTTTTGTGTATTCAAGTGTTGTTTATATCGGCAGCATTTCCCCATAAAAGTATTACACAAGTCGCTCATCTTTCCATACAAACGCAGAACAGTAATTACTACAATGTTTGACGTTGACCATAAAAAACTAAGTATAATATAAATTGATCTCGTCATTATCTATATCTGTATGTACCCAAAATCGTAAAAAAATATATACATTTAAAAAATACAAGCTTCTAAACTTTCGTATTTCAACACTGATTTTAGCCCAACTTTGGGCGTAAATAAATAGTATTCGGTATACTCGAACGGCACGAAAGCTCAAAAATAAAGCCCGTACAGATATAGTTTAGTTAATCAAAAGATAAAATACATTTATTTTGAAAATATACACTTATTAGTTTTTCTATAATAACTGTTTTGGTAAAAGGACATTTTCGGAAAGAATCATTGTGCATTCCATTCTTGCACACATGTTCGCGCACTATGTCAGGTGAGATAGCAATCATTTTGTTAGAGTTCGCGCCGTCGACTAGTTCAACCGACATAATACTATGAAAGTAGCTAAAACATACTGTTCGCGCTGTATCTTTTGGTAATGTCGTATGGAGGCAACTGAACAGTCGGAACCTTATGGTGACTACCGACACCCAAAAACATCCGCACAACAAAAAGTTATGCCGATGCGTTGCCTTTCTTTTCCCTATCCCCCCACAATGGGCCACCGGAAACTCACAAAACATACGAAACGTGACAGTATAGCTGTCACTTGACGCCGGTATTATGTGCGAGCGAGAGGTACCACCACTCAATTCACCTGCAAAACAGTATGGCACTACCTAACATGAATATTCCTTCATCAGTAAACTGTGTTATTTTTCTCATTTTTATGTTAAGTTGCGGTGGCAGTAATTCCACTGTCTGTCCTGTCCTTCTCTCTGAAACACAGCAAAGCTGTTTCATGGAAGAAATAAGCACCCATTTTTTTCTTTTTCTTTAACGCCGGGAAATGCTCTGAGGCATCCAGCGGGGAAATGGGTCTCCCCATGCGGGTATGTGGGACTCGCTGCGCCCGAAAGCTGGTAAATGGACGCAGCTCTACCCACTAAAACCCGGCGAGTGCCACCAATGCCGTCTTTGGTGAGGTGTCTCGGATCTAATGAGCAAACAGGGCACCTTAACGGCTAGTCAGTCCCCCAAGGGACCGACGCCACCTCCACAGAGGGGTTGTCCCACACCACAAAAAAAACCCCTCCCAACGTCGGGACAGTATAATGGGGTGAGGTTCCCGTCCTCGTCCCTAGCCCCCTGGTCTTTTGTCCTCTCTTATAAGAGGGGTACAAAGAGCCCCCTCGGCTCAATTAGCTTCGCCCAAGGTGCTGGGCTCACCCTAGGCTACTGAGCCCTACCACCACGTCAAGGCCTGCACCATGGTGGGGAGAA
The DNA here is from genome assembly GCA_963853865.1 of Helleia helle. Lineage (NCBI taxonomy): Eukaryota > Metazoa > Arthropoda > Insecta > Lepidoptera > Lycaenidae > Helleia > Helleia helle. Next base: position 8,737,023 of record OY971436.1, read on the forward strand.
ATAAGCATCCGCGCCGATGGGAGCCAACTCTCGTGTTATAAATTTTATTACAATACTATCTGTTGCCTGCAGCTTCGCTCGCGTTACTCAACTCCTATAAGTCACAGCGTGATGTTTAATAGCCTATAGCCTTCATCGAGAAATGGGCTATCTAACACTGAAAGAATTTTTCAAATCGGACCAGTAGTTCCTGAGATAAGGGCATTCAAACAAACAAACAAACTCTTCAGCTTTATAATATTAGTATAGATGATATTAATAATTGAATAATTGAATTACTAATCGTAGAGTCTACATCCTGAGGATGCCTCGGTGTCGGGGCGAAACGTACGTAGATTGTTTGGTGGTGGTTTTTACTGTGGTTGTGGTGCATGCGAGTGTACGCATATGCAGTGTGGGAAAGGAGGGCGGTGCTATATGCATGCATATGCGTGCACTCACACATTTGCTGTAAAGACTGCGTTTTTCGCGGGATAATTGCTAATTAATATAATTAATTTAATATCTTATATAATGGATTTCCGCAAGGTAACGCCTGATTCTATTAACTATATAAATATGTTTATCATATAATATTAATATCATTGAATATAAATATGTTTTTAGTGTTTACGTATACAAATATGTTTATGGTTGGTATATATTGGTATGATTATAATATTTTAATTAATACTTTCCAAAAACATTGGGATTCAATTGACTTTATTGGGGAACCACAATTGGCAATGTCTTTGTGATCTCATTATAAGGTATGACCATTCGCAAGACATTACGCTTAAAACCTCATTTTACCGTTTCGTTTTCCTTCTAATCGTTGTCTATGGTATGTGTTACAGCATCTCTCAGAACTAGTTTAGTATAAACAACCTTAAGATTGTAGATGCTATTATAGTTTTTATGTGCATATTAATATGAACATTTTGGCTTAGATATATAATTGTTATTGACGTCAATATCATGATACGATAAACTACTTTTGCTTTCCCTTTTCACTAAATATATAATACATATAATATAATGTTTATATTTTTTTTCTATGACATTTTTCTTTGTATTTTGAAGCTTCTGAAAGTCTTAATTACTAAAATAATTAATGTCAAAACAATAAGACGATGAGTCATGAGATGAGACAATCTGTCTGTGTGATATAATATATTATCTATTGACGATATATTATATACTAATAAGGAATATATACCATTTCCCTTCGTACATCTGAAGCTTAGGAAAATCTTAAGGATTAAAATAACATCAAAACAATAAGACAATGAGACAAAACTATTTTCTATTTAATGATTGGAATTTAAAACAATGAGACGAGACAGTATGTTTGTGTGATTAAACATATTATCTATCGACGGTAAATATACTAATGAGGAAAGTAGTGACAATGATGCAGAATGTTTTCCCATATGTCGTAATGGAAACCGATATACTTCCGTAATTGGTGAAAGATTATTGATTCATATGAATGTGGAGCGTGGAATGTATGAAAGTATAAGACAAGAGGCGAGAAACTGTTCGTGTTGACTTTCCGTTACGAAACAGACAAAAAGTGCGAGTTGGTGACAAAAGAAATGGTTCTGTACAATAATTATTTTCATCATAACCGCTCTTACGTTTTTAAGACGGTCGGAAAAATTGATAATGATGACGAAATTTTTTATTTCTCGTTTTTATCATCCGATGCTAGACGGTCTCAATAAACTAAGACTCTTCTCTCTCAATAAAAAACACAAAGACGGCCGATCTCCTGCCACTCGAGTACACTAAACTAATAAGACCACCCGTTTAGAGATAATATTTGGCATGGAGAGGCTACTTTTTATCCGGGTGCAAAAAGTAATTAATTCCCTTGAGACACGGGTAAAACTAGCGGGTAACAGTACTAGCAGTTGTTAAATTATACTAATAATATATATTTTGAATTTATTTAAAATATCTTATTACAAAAGAGATTTAAAAGATACGGACAGTCAGCAAAGTCTAAATTATTAGTTTTTTACTTACGGGACCCTAAAAAGAGAATTGACGAAGATCAACTACAATAAGTCATACATATTCATCGGTAAAGCAAAGATTTAACATACAATACAGGGTGCAAAGTTCAAAACTTGGGAAACATGGTTTTGGGTTGTCAGATTCACTTACATTGACAGACATTGTAAGAAATAAATTACCAACTATTTTTTATAGCATAGTCGAAGCCTTTTAGCGACTATCGACGACCATACACATCCGCACAACCAAAAGTTATGCTGATGCGTTGCCCTCCTTTTCCTATCTCCCGCAAAGGTCCACGGGAAACTTACAAGCCGCACGAAACGCGACAGCGTAGCGGTTAGGTACTTGCCGCCCATGTTATGTGAGCGATAGGTACTTACCACCCCGGTCGTGCCGGTCCAGTTCACCTGCAGCAGCATGGCACTACCTCTTACCTCTATTATCACAATTAAATATTTTAAAATTGTCAGTACAACCTACATAAATTAATTAGATTCTTTGAATATCTTTAATATGAGATGATAAGGTTTTTTTAAATCAACAAACACTATTAAAAACCACCTTGTACACATATCAAATATTTAAATAAATATCATTCAACAATCACATCACGTTAACCTAGCCCCGTGGTCAGTCCGTAAGAATTTGTGTTATGCGTACTAGGAACGGCAATAAATTTAAGAAATTTATATAAATACATATATTATACACGTCCATAACCCGGTGCAGATACATATAATATAATATATTCATCATACAAATTATCTTCACTTGGCGGGATTCGAACCCGCGACCATTGCGTGTAGTGTCCAGTAGCCCGACCACTTGAGCAGCCAGCCGTCACTTAAGATTAAGGCGAATTGGCTATAAAAACAATATTATCAATAATATATCATATCGGGCAAACAACTGACAGACTAGTAGAGAAACATTTAAACTACGAGGATTAAATGAGGGCAACGTATCTGCATAACTTTTGGTTGTGCGAATGTCTCCGGGCGTCGGTACCATAAGGCTCCGACTGCTCTGTTACCTCCTTTTGGCATAAAAAAGTATCTTAAACTTAAAATAATAATGATTATTAAGATACCTTGAATTATTAATAAGTAAAAAGTATTCACCTGATCCGTCGTCATCGGGAATTTCATTTTCTTCATCAAACGATCGATCTTCATTCTTAACACCGGTTAGATATATAATATTAGCTTCTTTACTATATTTATTCATATCTACATTGTTCTTTTTAAAACACATACCACTAGAAACATCCACATCACCATTAAAATCTAAACTCTCGTCTAAATACAAATAGAAGTTCTTTTGCAAACAACTCACTGACGGTTTCACTGTACACTTGTTCAAAATGTTGTCCCACAAAGTGTTCCCTGTCCGAAACGTACCATTGTGATAAACGTCACCCACAAATTCTCTTCCAGACACCGCTTGAATGAGTTTCAACTTCTTCGGTATTTCGTCTTTGATTCTCTCGATGTCTGTCCCATTCTCGGCGTATGTACTGACGATTAAGATTATGAATATCTTTATTACCTTAATGTCGAGAAGCACATGTCGTTGTGCCATTGTCAGATCATTACAGGCTAGGTTGTCATATGCTATAAGGCATTAGTTGATTCGGCCAAGCGTTCCAAATTCATCCTAAAATACGATTTGAAGATGAAAGTCCCACTTGATGTGTCAACGGAAATTTTCCATGTATCTGAAAAGAGAAAACGTATTTTTATTATCTTAGCATATATTGTAGATAAGATGAAATTGATTTTTTTAAATTATTCATTTGCATTTAGTTTTGAATTCGATTGAGCTAATTATCATCTAAGCTAAATATTTGTTCGTGTCTATGTGTTCTCCGTGATTTAAGCCACAGCAAAAACTGTCCTAAAATACTCTGTAAGATCTCTGTAGCGCAATCAAACTAACAAATTTTCCAAATATTTGTATAATAAATTATAAGACTAGTCGCGCAATGTGGTTTCACTCGCGTACTTCCCATTCTCGTGTGAGTACCTATATGGATAAATTATAGCCTATAATATGTTATTCTGATGTATAGGATATGTTACTGTAAAGTTTTATTAAAATCCATTCAGTAGTTTTTGCGTGTAAGAGTAACAAACATACATCCATACATTCTTACATATTTTCGCGTTTATAATATTAGTAGGATCTAAACTCTAAGCTGTATAATAAAAAGTAAATAATTTTGTTACACATTACCGAGACAGATTACATAAAGTTTAACTTTAACAGTCTTTAAGTCAGTTTAAATTAGGTGTTGTATTAGTGTTAGCTATAAATACCATTCGCCTGTACTGTATACTAACAATACTAATTGGCCAGTGTAGAAGAGCCACGCTTTCTACTGTGAAAAGTGAGCAAAGGTCTCAACCTGTATAATGTATTTAGGTGGTCTGGAATGTTCTACTCCGAGCCTAGATTGTACGCTAATCTAGTTCTTGATACAGCTGCGTCTAGACTAAATTGAGTCTAGAATTGGTCTAGAATTAATCTAGAATTGTAATGGTGATGAGCACTCTATAGGACAGGAACCATGCTATATTGAAGAAGTAATTCATCATCATCATATACATCATCATCATCATCATCAGCATTTATTTGTCCACTGATGAACATAGCTCTATCAATGAACGCCAGTAAACTATAAATAAAGAAGAAATTAAAAAAAGGTAATTAAGAAAATAACTTTTAAAATTTAAGTACCGGCTTCCAATTTAGCAGGTTGATTAAAATCTACCAAATGAATATGAATGAATTTTGGGGATTTTCCAAAATGTTGTTTTTTTTTATAGAAGAGGGGAAAAACGGACAGTCGTTTTGGAAGTAAGTGATAAAAGAATATTCATAGACACTACATAATTAGCAGGTGCGCTGCCTTTCAAATATGATTATGCTCTTGAATGCTCCTAAGTCGTCTCGGTTCGGAAATACTATCCCACAGAAATCTAAATAATAAATTATTTAGATTTCTGTGGTAAAATACAGTACACAAACGGTAGCAGCTGGTACCATATTATAGTTATGTTGTGTTAAAACGAGTTGTTGTGGATAACATAATATCATAATGGCTAGTTAACATAGTTTTTCACTTTTGCTATATTATTAAGTTTTAATACTTAGATACTGTTTGTGACCATTTAAATAAACTTAGTTAGTAGTAGATTCAATATAATCCTTGTTTCAAACGTACTTTGTATTCATTTATACATGCTTAGGCTTATATATTATATATAATGTAGGTTTGGTAGGGCTACACTACTAGGGTTAAAACTACTTAAAACGGCTGCAGTATTTTCAACCAGTGTACGCGGTTACTAAATGAATCCCATCCCCCATCGGTGGGCAAGGGAAGGTTTATTTAACATTTTTTGGTTTCATGATAATACCCAATCATCAAATATAAGCATGTCTAATATTTATTAAGCCTCCAAAATTTGGAAAATAGAATAGAAATAATGTGGAAAATATTGCTTCGCGTTAAACGGAACCCTAAACAGATGCTGGAGATAAGAAAGTTCTGGCAGAAAATTACGACAAAATTAAATATAACCTTTGTACTGATGACGGAAAATTATTTTCGAATTTGGAATACCAAGATGGCCGTCGTGTTTGGTATAAGACCTCGGCTTCCATTCTTAATGATATAATACTTAGGAATGGTATTCATCTTTAGTTACAAATATGATTTTAGTCTAGACCAGTGGCGAAGCCTTTGAAAATGGTAAAAAGTAGAACCAAATATAGTAGAATGAAACCCATTGGAAAAGGAAGAGAATATAACAGAAATAAAAGGAAAAATAACTTACGGGCGATCTGAGGGCGTAATAAAAACATTTTACAAAAAATTAAAACCGACTTCAAAACACTAAAAAGTAATAAAATAACAGTTTCTTTAATTTTTGTGCTTACAACATATAATCAACTTAATCTTCTACTAATGTACAAACTTTGCGTTTACCACGTCATTATAGTTACTTTTGGAGTCGGTGTCAGCCAAGGTAGGTAGGAAGGTAATGTACAGCAACAAATACGACACCGACTCCAAAAGTAACTATAATGACGTGGTAAACGCAAAGTTTGTACATTAGTAGAAGATTAAGTTGATTATATGTTCTAAGCACAAAAATTAAAGAAACTGTTATTTTATTACTTTTTAGTGTTTTGAAGTCGGTTTTAATTTTTTGTAAAATGTTTTTATTTCTTAATTTTTAGTGATTCCGAAATTCGTCATCTTGGCGTTCATTGAAGGAGGCATGTTCAGCAGTGGATGGATAAAGGATGATGATGATGATGATGGTGATGATGACGATGATTACGATGACCGCGACATACTATGGTGTGCTACCAAAGTATCCTATACAATTGTTACATCGACACGTAATAAAATTATCATATCATCAAGGTAAACAAAACCAACCAAATAGGCATTATTGGGAATAACTAAAAAACGGCTTGTCAGATCTTAATAAAATTAATATGGGACCAAATTGGAAACACCAGCTTTCAAACAAAAAAATAACCATCGAAATCCATTCACAAACGGCGGAGATATCGTGTCACATACATACAAAAAAAAAAAAAAAAAAAAACATACAGACGAATTGAGAACCTCCTTTTTTTTGAAGTCGGTTAAAAATGGGAGAGGGGTTGAAAGATTAAAAATTGTTTATCTCGATTTCCGATAAAACTACAAGTGCTATGGAAAAAAGGTGAATTGCAAAGTTCTAGGTAAAAAGGTCGTCGTCGAAATTATAGTGTAAATGCCTATTTATTGCTATTTTGTAATAACTTAATTAATATATATCTGAGTGAACTTCGGAAAATTTTAGCTCATCAAAAGGTATTTCATAGAGAAGTGGGGAAGGGGCTAGGAGGGTCTGGGCCTTATTTTTTCTCGTATCGTACTCGTTATATTGCATTTTTTTATATTTTGGCAATATTTTAGAATGTATTTGCACACAAGACTCAATATATTATTGAGCTCCGCGAAAGAAAAGTGAAAAACATAGTAAGTGCCCCGTTTTAAATAGTTTTAGAAATTAAATTATCTTAATACCCAAAATTCTATGAAATCCATTAGGACGTTTTAGAATCCTTTTAAGACATTAGACAACTTGAAATTCAATGAAAGAAAGAAAGATAGAAAGAAAGAAAGAAACATTTATTCGACACAAACAGGAGACGCATAGAGACATAAAGAGAATGAGCAGTAAAATTTTCCATTTTTTTTAATCCCATAAATATTTATTCGTGTATTACATTTCCACTTGAGAAGTGTTTTCTTTTGTAAAGGAAATTGTCAAGATCATCACGCAATCATTCATATGAGAGCTATGTCCATAATGTCTTCTCAGAACTGAATGTATTACTGCGATTCTTCAGCTCATCTTGGAAGTCATAGCCGTGATTATTATTAATCTTATTAGGGTTCCGTTCCTCAAACTGACAATACGGAACCCTTGTCAGATCACTTTGTTGTCTGTCTGTTTGTCAAACCTTTCTCATTGACATAGATCATGAAATTTGTTAGAATGAAATAAATGAATGCCTTACTACAGTCTGTAAAAGAAAAATCTGAAAACCGTCAACTTGTTGTTGTAATATTAGGTAGCGCGTGGTTCGGCCCTGCCATGGTTCAGGCCTTGACGTGGCGGTGGGCTCAGTAGCCTAGGGTGAGCCCAGCACCTTGTGCGAAGCTAATTGAGCCGAAGGGGCTCTTTGTACCCCTCTTATAAGAAGAGAGGACAATAGAGCAAGAGGCGAGGACGGAAACCTCATCCCATTGTACTGTCCCGACGTTGGGAGGGGTTGTTCTGTGTCGCGGGACAACCCCTCTGTGAACTATAAAAAGGGTACAAAGAGCCCTCTCAGCTAAATTCGCTTCGCCCAAGGTGCTGGGCACATCCTAGGCTACTGAGCCCCACCGCCACGACAAGGCCTGAACCATGGGCCCACGCAAGGCCTAACCAAGGTAATACCATTCTGCATTATCTAATCTAAAGCAGTTACAATTATAAAGGAATCCGATACACACCTTATCTGCACGGGCACAAAAACCGTGGCCGACTGGTTTGTTCTGACCAACAGACACACTTTGCACTTTGCAGGCATACTTTGCCTTCTTTCCTCGTGCGGTGTAGAAATTATAGCTTCTTTTACTGTAAGCTGGTCTAGTGAGGAGACATACGCGGGTTGCGGATTCGAATCCCGCCAGATAAATTGTATGTTGAATAAATATATCATTTCTTTCGGATGGACGTAATATGCTACTGGCATCGTGCTTCATCGGTATGATAGGTGATGACTCACTTCAACACCATGGTTCAGGCCTTGTCGTGGCGGTGGGGCTCAGTAGCCTAGGGTGAGCCCAGCACCTTGGGCGAAGCGAATTGAGCCGAGAGGGCACTTTGTATCTCTCTTATGAGAAGAGAGGACAATAGAGCAAGAGGCGAAGGCGGAAACCTCATCCTATTGTACTGTCCCGACGTTGGGAGGGGTTGTTCTGTGTCGCGGGACAACCCCTCTGTGAAGGTAACGTTGGTCCCCTGAGGGACTGACTAGCCGTCAAGGTACCCTGTTTGCTCAACAGATCCGGGGGACCTCACCAAAGGCGGCACTGGTGGCACTCGCCGGGTTTTAGTGGGTAGAGGTGCGTCCACTTACCATCTTTCGGGCGCATTGAGTCCCACATACCCGCATGGGGAGACCCACTCCCCCGCGGGATGCCTCAGAGCATTTCCCGGCGTTAAAGAAGAGCTGTTGACTCACCTAAGAAATACATACGTGGATGCATGCATGCATGCATGCATATTCATGCTCCGTTTCATCTATTTATACACGTATTTTTATTTCTGTTCCTGGTGCCCCTGACACAAGTTTTTGAAAGCTTACCTTGGCTAGGTTAAAGTGGTGCGATTGTTCCTTCATATTCGTTTATTGTTATATTAGATTAACATTGTACTGTGAAAAAATATTTGATTTTTTCTCATAATCCTCAAAAAATTTGATCAATGTTTAAAATTGTGCTTCTTTCTTATCATATTAATATATTAATAATGTATATATATGCCTTCCCTAAAATACTTCTTAAAGTTTTAAATATGATACGAACGTTATATATTAGCAAATAAATAACGTTTAATCATTTAGAAAATCGTTAATTAATGGACATTATTTAGAAAGAAGAAAGAAAGAAAAACATTTTAGTGTCCACAATAAAGATAAAAACGTGATAAAACATAATCACCACTTAGTTTCCCATTGATTAATTATTATTTAGTAATATTGTATTTAATATAACAATACAAAAAATATATCTATACTTTTTTTTTACTGCAAACTGGCAAACGTGCCACCTGATGGAAAGTGGCCGACGTCGCTATGAACATATACCAGCCCACCCGGAACGAGCCCAGGCCACTCAGCTATGTGTTGCCTATCCTGAGACATAAGATGTTAAGTCTCGGTGCCAGCAATTACACTGCCTATCTTGCCCTTCTCTCCGAAACACAGCAAAGCTGTTTCACGGGAGAAACAAGCAAGATGGTGGTACCCATGCAGCCGGGAGCGCGACACAGCGCTTCCCTCCGACCTTTTAATAATAGAAAGCTGAAGAGTTTATTTGTTTGTTTGAACGCGCTAATCTCAGGAACTACTGGTCCGATTTGAAAAGTTCTTTTAGTGTTAGATAGCCCATTTATCGAGGAAGGCTACAGGCTCTATAATATCACGCTGTGATTAATAGAAGTTAAATTAAGTTAGTTACCGCGGGTGAAGTTGCGTGCAACAGCAAGCAATATTATATAGGTGAACAAAACGATAGCTAGGCTAGTTTAACCTAGTGAAGTCATTTTTGAACAAAGAGTGATCAATTTTAATATTTACGTCTTGTTTGACCACTTTCATGACGTGAAAATAGAGTTTATTTCCTATTGTCTATTGATTTCTACTGTCATGAATAACCACAACCTTAAGCTGTCATAAAAATACGTTTCACGGATTTGTATCGATTTATTTAAATTACATTCGCGACGTTTTGGATACTTTAAATATAGGTATATATTATATATATATATAGCTATAGGTCTGGGTTTGTTTGTTCATAGCAAATCGTTCGTTTTTATTTTATTACTATTTTGTTAACTCGCTTTGAGCTTCATCTGTCCAGGTGAAATGTTGTACTCCATCATGGTTCATGTCCTTGTCTTGGCGGTGGGGCTCAGTAGCCTAAGGTAAACCTTGGGCGAAGCCAATTGAAACGGAGGGGCTGCTCTTTCTACCCTCTTATAAGAGGGGACAAGATTGCAGGCGAGACAAGGGTGAGGATAGGAACCTCACCTCATTGCACTGTTTCAACGTTGGGGGGCGTTCAGCGTTCTGTTGTGCGGGACAATCCCTCTGTGGAGGTGACGTCGTCGTCGTGACTAGGCATCGAGATGCCCTGTTACTCAACAGAATCCGGGCCACCGCCCCAAGGGGTTATAGGGGGTATTCGGTACAGATAGGTGTCGCGAGTCGCACACACCATCGGACCGTTCGTGTAAAGGCGTTTCCCGTGTTAACAAAAAAAAAAGGTGAAATTTTGTAATTGATTTTAAACTGACTTCCCGATGAGATAGAGTTATGAAATTTTGTCCATAGCAAAGAAGTAGATGACAATTCATGAAAATAATAAAAAATGCATACTTTTTGCGATTTATAAAACATTTTTTTAAGTTATATTTTTTATAAAAAGTATATTTGTGCCAGTGCCAGTAGTATACAAAAGCAACATTATACAATACTATTTTGGAACGGTAAAAAACCTAATGAATAAAATGTATTTCACTTTCCCATCACACTTTGGCAAAATTGTATTGTGTAATACAATGTAAGAAAAAAAAACAATACATAATGCACTCATACAGCTTTAATTGTAATCTGTGTTGAAGTGAAAGTATTTTGAATATAATGTTATGATATAATATGATTAACAGTGAGGCTGTACACAGTATTATTAGCAGTGGAATGGATGCGCTGTTCCGCGCTCCTGGCTGCATAGGTACAGGTTTGCTGTGTTTCGGAGAGAAGAGCAAGACAGGCAGTGTAATTGCTGGTACAGAGGCTTAACATCTCATGTCTCAGGATAGGAAAGACATGAATGAGTTGCCTGGGCTAGTTCCAGGTAAACTGGTTTAAGGGCGACGTCGACCACTTACCATCAGCTTTCCTATCGAACTTAAAATATAAAAAAGCAATGAATTCTCGGAACAAAATAATTATTATTAGACATTTCCGATCCGAACCGACTTAGTAGTCGGTTCGGTCAGAAAAGAGCATACTCATATTTGAACATACATTCGGTGTCTTTGGGTGTCGGGGATCACTTACCACTAGATGAACCGGCAGTTCGTATGCCCCCTCTTATATATAAAAAACAGACAAGACATGAGTCTGACTCGCGGGTGAGGGTTCCGAAAACGTGTTTTTTGTGTAATATAATAATAAATTAACGGCTTTCAGGAGGAACGGAACCCTTTTATTTCTTTTTTTTTCTTTTCTGGCGGGAAATGCTCTTAGACATCCCGCGGGGGAGGGGGTAATGTCCAGGCGGGTATGTGGGACTCGCTGCGCTCGTAATATGGTAAGGTGAGTCTCGAAAGATGGTATGGTTGACGCAGCTCTACCCACTAAAACCCGGCGAGTACCACCAATGCCGCTTTTGGTGAGGTGCCCCGGATCTGTTGAGATAGCAGGGCATTTCGACGGCTAGTCAGTCCCTTAAGGGACCAACGCCTCCACAGACAGGTTGTCCCGCATCACAGAACACCTTTGTCCCCCGCTGTTCTGTTGTCCCCTCTTCTTATAAGAGGGGTACAAAGAGCAGCGCCCTCGGCTCAATTTGCTTCGACCAAGGTACTGGGATCACCTTAAACCATTGAGCCCCACCGCCACAACAAGTCTTGAACCATAGTGGGGAGAGGAACGGAACCTTAAAAAGCATCGATCGATTCGAAACTGTAATAACTCTACCTACACTTTCTATACAGCCTCACTTTTAATTTTACTATACATTAACAACTTAATTTTATATTGTACATTATATAATGACAAAATAACATATAATAACTTTATTATGTAAAGTATGATTTAATACTTTTAAATACATATAACATGTGGTTTAATTATTAGTTAACCGTTTTTAACCTGAATGTGAATTGTGGCCTGACTTAACTCGTAAATTATTAACACGCGTTAAGTATAAGAAGATCCATTTTTTTTTTACTAGTAACGCCTAGCGGTTTCGCCCGCGTACTTCCCATTCCCGTGGGGGTAAGGGGATAAATTATAACTTATGTGTTTGTCGGATGTATAAGATATATTATAGTACAGTTTGATAAAAATCCACACAGGAGATTTTGCGTGAAAGTGTAACAAATATCCATACATATAAATTTTTACGTTTACAATATTAGTAGAAGGAAGTAGGATGTAATAGTCTCCTACCACGCATGCATGCATTTAAGCCTTGTCGTTGCGGTGGGGCTCAGTAGCTTAAGGTGAACCTAGCACCTTGGACGAATCAAATTGAACCGAGGGGGCTGCTATTTTTACCCCTCTTATAAGAAGAGGAGAAAAAAAGCCGGGTGGACAAGGGCCTAGGATGGGAACCTCACCCCATTGTACTGTCCTGACGTTGGGAAGGGTAGTTCTGTGGTGCAGGACATCCCCTCTGTAGAGGTGCCGTCGGTCCCTTGGGGGACTGACTAGCCGTCGAGGTACCCTGTTGCTCAACAGATCCGGGGCACACCTCACCAAAGGTGGCATTCACCGGGTTTTAGTGGGTAGAGCTGCGTCCATCTTACCACCTTTGGGGCGCAACGAGTCCATATCCACCTGGGGAGTCCACCCTGATGCCTAAGAGCATTTCCCGGTGCTAAAGACAAAAAAGACTAGTAGAGCTCTATGCTTTGCGTTTATTTTGGATACACATGTCAGTTAATTAGATATAAAGGATTGATCGAACTAGAGAATTGAAAATAATTTATAGCAATATTAGAACTAAAAAAAACCGGCCAAGTGCTAGTCGGACTTGCGCACAAAGGGCTCCGTACCATTACATAATATACAAAATTAGATACTTTAACAAAAAATATGGTTTATGTTTATGAAATTAAATGTTTTTTTATATATTTGAGTTGATTGAATGAAAGGTAAATTGCGGTTTACGATTTATGACGTATTAAAAAAAACTACTTACTAGATCTCGTTCAAACCAATTTTCGGTGGAAGTTTACATGGTAATTAATGTACATCATAATATTTTTAATTTTATCATTCTCTTATTTTAGAAGTTACAAGCACACATTTTACCACTATGGAAGTGTCTCTCGCGCAAACTATTCAGTTTAGAAAAAAATGGTATTAGAAACCTCAATATCATTTTTGAAGACCTATCCATAGCCACCCCACACGGACAGACAGACAGACAGACAGACAGATAGACAGACAGACATGACCAATCTATAAGGGTTAGTAACTCCAAATTTTAAATGACCAGTGAGCAAGGCATGTGTAGACACACATGCCTTGCTCACTGGTCATTTAAAGACAACGCCAAAATACCGAGCCCTACAAAATAAAAATGAAAACATGAGTATCCGGTTTATATTCCGATATTTAAAAACGCAAATAACCGTGATAATTTACCTACCTGCAGATGTATAAGGTATATTATTAACCGACTTCAACAAAAAGGAGAAGATTCTCAATTCGATCGGTATTTTCCCGTCAATTGTGGACCGATTTTCAAAAATCTTTTTAAAGTTATACTTCTTTTGGCGCGTTAGGGAAAAATGATGAGAGTATTTTTTTACGATGCGCGCACTCCGTCACGAAAAACCGACACCCTGAAGTTAGCTACATTATTTAAGCAGTCAACATAATTTTCACTTAATGACAGTATATACGTCAGAAGAAGATATAGTTACTACACAATAAGCAAAAAGGTTACAGTGTAATAAAATTGTACTGAAATTGTATTATTCTTTAAGGAGCAGGCGGGTATGTGGGACTCGCTGCGCCCGAAAGATGGAAAGGTGTACTTACCATCTCTACTCGTCTCAGACGGCTTGTATGATTTAAACAACGTCAGTAAAATTGAAGACCTTATGAAGGTTAACTAGCATAAAAAAATACTCCAGGGACCCTAGGATTAGCGCACCATTTCAAGAAACACTACAGCATAGCGTAGACAATAATCTAGTCTAGTCTATAAGAGCTGTCTCTGAGATAGTCGCTCGTCTACGAGATATTACCGTCTCACGGGCGATTCGAACAATTAAGGAATTTTCGCACATGAATAAGCGCAAGAACGACCGCCGCATCCGAGATGATTCGTTCCGCTTTCCTCGCACAGCTTCGCACTTTTATCATTAATACGGAATGTTGTTGCTGCAACAATCATGTCCAGTATGAAAACTAGTATATGATCGTGGATTTATTGAAATTAATTGTCTTTTTAACCGACTTCAAAAAAGAGGAGGTTATCAATTCGTCTGTATGTTTTTTTTTTGTATGTATGTGACACGATTACTCCGTCGTTTGTGAATGGATTTCGATGGTTATTTTTTTTGTTTAGAAGCTGGTGTTTCCAATTTGGCCAAAAAATATTAATTTTATTAAGATCTGACAAGCCGTTTTTTAGTTATTCCCAATAACGCCTATTCGGATGGTTTCTTTTACCTCGACGATAAGCTCATGTTATTACTTGTCGATGTAACAATTGTATAGGATGCTTTGGTAGCACACCATAGTATTTCGGGTCATTGTAATCATCATCATCATCATCCTTTATCCATCCACTGCTAAACATAGTTCTCCTTCAATGAACGCCAAGACGACGAATTTCGGAATCACTAAAAATTAAGAAATAAAATCATTTTACAAAAAATTAAAACCGACTTCAAAAATACTAAACTAAAAAGTATTAAAATAACTGTTTCTTTAATTTTTGTGCTTACAACTTATAATCAACATAATTTTCTACTAATGTACAAACTTTGCGTTTACCACGTCATTATAGTTTACTTTTGGAGTAGGTGTCGTATTT
The DNA here is from genome assembly GCA_963853865.1 of Helleia helle. Classification (NCBI taxonomy): domain Eukaryota; kingdom Metazoa; phylum Arthropoda; class Insecta; order Lepidoptera; family Lycaenidae; genus Helleia; species Helleia helle. The sequence goes on from OY971436.1 coordinate 8,752,153, forward strand.
GTTGCTGTACCCTACCTATTTTTTTTTCTTTAACGCCGGGAAATGCTCTGAGGCATCCCGCGGGGGTGTGGGTCCTCCCACGCGTAGTAAAAAAAATATGATGACCTTGAAACTGAAACCATTTTGATAAGAAAAATTAAAGAAACTATTTATCAGCGATTCAACACGGTAAGTAAGTTATTGACAAGAAAAGGAGGGAACTTATAAAAGAGGTGTACTCTGGTACTTGTCAATCACACCCAGACTTCTTATTATTTATTTCACAAGGAGGCAATCGAGCAGTCGGAGCCTTATGGTGACTACCGACGTCCATATACATCCGCACAACCAAAAGTTATGCAGATGCGTTGCCCTCCTTTTCCCTATCCCCCCATTAGGCCACCGGAAAGTCACAAACCGCACGAAACGTGACATAGCTGTCACTTGACGCCGGTGTTATGTAAACAAGAGGTACCCCGGTCGTGCCGGTCCAATTTGGCTGCAAAGCAGCATGGCACTTCGTCTTACTAAACTTACTTTCTATTTTATTCGTATATATAACAATGGATAGAAAATCATAACTGTGATAAAACTTAAAGCAGAAGAGGAATATTTCTACGAATCTTATTTGACCGAAACCGCTAAACACGGGACACATAAACCATGTTTTAAACCTGCAACTATCGTGAATGTAACCGCAAACTACTCTTTGTTTTGTGTTAAATCTTCTCTTAGGTTGAAACCATCTGCTCACCAATCTTTCGATGAAGCTTAAAGACCAATAGGCCAGTATAGGTTCATCCGAAAATAATATAATGTTAAATCTTCTGCCCGCATCCTCTCAGAATAAACGGAATGATCCTGGCTGACGTACAACATGTGGTGAACTAGAGGACAATCTTGGTGGTAAGTAGTCAATGTGGGTGACGTTGACCACTGGAAAATTCTGATCAAAGGCCTCGAAACCGTTTTTGTGCTAGATCCAATCAACACGTCCACGCTTAGAATATCATGAAACAAAAGAAATCAGCATGTAACTGTTGTAAGAGAAATGTGAACCCTACCATGGTCCAGGCCTTGACGTGGCGGTGGGACTCAGAAGCCTAGGGTAAGCCCAGGATCTTGGGTGAAGCAAATTGAATCGAGGGGGCTCTTTGTACCCCTCACCCCACTGTACTGTCCCGACGTTGGGAGGGGTTGTTCTGTGGAGCAGGACAACCCCTCTGTGAAGGTGGTGTCGGTCCCTTGCGGGACTAACTAGCCGTTGAGGTGCCCTGTTTGCTCATTAGATCCGGGGCACCTCACCAAAGGCGGCATTGGTGGCACTCGCCGTTTTAGTTGGTAGAGCTGCGTCCACTAACCAGCTTTCGGGCGCAGCGAGTTCCATATACCCGCCTGGGGAGACCCACTCCCCCGCGGGATGCCTTAGAGCATTTCCCGGCGTTAAAGAAAAAAGTTTATGTTCATGGGCGTGGAACGTGACGTCATAAGAAAATGGAACGCCTCAAAGCGAGGTAACGCCGCATAGGTCATGTTTTTTCGTTCGTGCAGCCGGCTCCAACGAATTATAAGACGTTGTCACGTCAAAATGTGTGCGTCTCGGGAAGCCCGACAGAAGTGGTAACTTAAAAGCTAAGCGCCGTAACGCGTTACGTAACAAATTGGTTTACCCTCCCATAAGAAGTTATTCACTTCAAAAGACAATAATATATCAAAATTTTCGAATTTTTGTCATTGCGGATTCCATTGTTGAAAAATGTCGTCAAAATTATAATAACATTTTTTTTTTTATGTTAGTTGGATAGGCAAACTGGCAAACGACCCACCTGGTGGTAAGTGGTCGACGTCGCCCATGAACATAAACTAGTTTACCTGGAACGAGCCCAGGCAACACATATATGTGTTGCCTATCCTGAGACATAAGATGTTAAGTCTCTGTGCCAGTAATTACACTGCCTGTCTTGCCCTTCTCTCCGAAACACAGCAAAGCTGTTTCACGGGAGAAACAAGCAAGATGGTGGATACCCATGCAGCCATTAACATAGACCTGTTATAGCCATGTGTCAAGGTTCCGTTGACTAACGACGAATGGCAAACAGTTTATTCCACTCCAAAAACATCACAGGAGTTGTTTGAATTATTAGTCATAAATAATAAGAACCGGAATTTAAAGAAATATTAGAGATATCTTTATTTGTACTAAATTTAGGCATACGTAATTTTATTAACTAACACGACGTGCCGTGGTTTTGCCCGCGTAAATCCCGTTCCTGTTTTTACAATACGGGGATAAAAAAAGAGATGCTTTTCGCTAAAAATGGCTTAGTTATTTAGGCATAAAAGAAACTATCATTCGCATTCTGTAAGAGGTAGTGCCATGCTGCTATGCAGCCGAATTGGGCCGGCACGACCGGGGTGGTACCTCTCGCTCACATAACACCGGAGTCAAGTGACAGCTATGCCGTCGCGTTTCGTGCGGTTTCCGGTGGCCCATTGCGGGAATAGGGAAAAGGAGAGCAACGCATCTGCATAACTTTTGGTTGTGCGGATGTCTATGGGCGTCGGTAGTCACCATAAGGCTCCGACTGCTCGGTTGCCTCCTTATGACATAAAAAAAGTTATTAAAGTTAGTTGGAAAAAAAATAATTCACTGCAAAATGGACTAACTACTTATCTGAAACAGAACTGAAGTTGTGTCACAAGAAAAATCGCTTTTAAAAATTCTGTGATTGGTTGGTTGGTTTAACGTCAAATTCATTTATCTTTACGATCCAGTATGCCATATTTTCAACGACCTACATATAGGTACTTACATATTTCTATCACACAACTTCACCTTCATGTAAGAAGGGCAAATTTTGATGGTATTTTAATAGGCAATATTTATAACGTGTTTAGGCAAGAAAATATCGGTGGTATCTACTACCTACTTTAAGTACTAAAGTCTACGCTTGTTCTAAATCAGGTAGCTGGTTTTAACGGGGCCCCGTATCAAGATATTTTTGTTTTTGAGTTGCTTTTTTGCTAACACACTTCAAAGCCCCAAATCGGGCCCCGAATCAGTAAAACGGGGCCTTCTACACTAATACAGCGGTAGCTACGCTCTGTTCTAAATAATAAATGTACTCGTTAATCATTACAATCAGTGGACACCCCAATATAATCAGTGGACCGGTTTGACTATCCCAACTTTTTAGTCGGGAGTTAACTACAGGTTACGAAATCACACGTTCGTAATACTAGCACAAGACAAACGCGCATGGAAGTTTTTTTATTTGCATACAAATCAACGCATTTATCGACCTAGCCGTGTTTATGGACTTTCACTAAGAAAATTTGGGTCAAGTATTTCTGGTAGAATTTGATTAGATATTCCGTCAACGCCCAATGTAATTTATAGAGTCATAATGTTGTAACTTAAGGGCGACAGACATTAATGTTGTATGAAAACGGAAAGTTTTCGTTTTTTAAGAAACTACCCGGTGGCCCAAATTCGAGCTTAATTTTGTTTTTAATTGCTAACATTAATAGAAATTACTGTATACTATTATGAATATAGCTCCATGTTAAATAACAATGTAGGTACTTGAATATATACAAATGAATACAATTTTATTTTACTAGCTTTTTATTTTACGACAAAAGATTTGTCCCATTGTGATGAATCTTTTGAAGGCACACCCGCGAAGGTCAGTGAACTCAGCAAGTAATGCCATAAAAACGATAGGTATAAAATAATAAAAACATGTACAAATGGATATTATTTATAATCATTAACATTATCATGCTATATTTGAGAAAGGAATACTAGGGGAAAATCCAAGGGAAAAGACCTCCTGAAAGAAGGTGTACTTCTTGCATGGTTTAACCTCATCACAAGAAGATTTGAGGAAGGTTCCGAGAATGCCAAAATATATTTAAGAATCGACTGCGACCATAGAAGAGAAATTTAAGGATAATTGCATTGAGCAAACTGGTTGGCGGTCATCGAACTACACATATTAGTATAATAGTGCTAGCTGCCCCGACAGATGTAGTCCTGTCTTAATTACGAATATTGAAATCGAATTAGTATAATTTTCTAATCTAGCCTTATCTAAAATTTTATAAGGTGTTTAAGTATTCTTAAATTTTCTTATTTTCGATATTCTAATTTTTTTCTTTCATAAGAACCTTCTCCTGACAATAACAAACACAATAATATAAGAATTAGAGAAATCGGTGCAGTCGTTCACGCGTGATGGCGTGACCAAGGGAAATAGGGATTCATTTTTATATATTATATCTATACAGATAATAGATATATACACGGTACACATGCCAAAATAGCATTTTTACAATTTTTGTCTGTCTGTTTGTATGTCTGTCTGTCTATTTGTTCCGGCTAATCTCGGCAACGGCTGGGCTAATTTTGACGGGACTTTCACTAACAGATAGCTGATGTATTAAGGAGTAACTTAGGCTACAAAAATAATCATCATCAATCCGCGTACGGCCGTAAACCTAGAGTAAACGCGGGCGAAGTTAACGCTATAATCATAGGAATCAAAGGTTTTAATTTTTTTTATATTTCATAACCTAATTATGGGAACAGTTTATATGCGATTAGTTTAAAGGAAAGTTTTTTCTCAATTGAAGTCTGTATGAAACGGCGAGGAAAAGCTAGTTAATAATATCAAGCCACCATATATAATATATATTGTCCTTCAACATAGAAGGATGAATGACCGATACGTGGTCTGAAAAGCGAAAGTTAGCGAAACGTAAGCGAAAGCAACAGCAGAAATGCTATTTAACATCCACTCAACTTGAGATTTTAAAATCTTAGTCTGTTAAAAGAACTGTTTGATAGATAACTCTAAAGTGATATGGAATAAGATTAAATGAAGTCAAATCTATAGTTTGAAAACGAAAGTCACAGTTGGTCCAGAGATCACGTGGCCGAAGCATGACAGCGGATTTGGTCAGCACATTTCACAGAACTCAGTGTTTCTTTGACGGATTCGCAACGAGAACAAATAAAGAAATCGACATAATGCGAAAGATGATAATAATAATAATAATAAGAGCTTTGATAGTGGGCTGTTCACATATTTGGGAATAAAGAAAAGAATAAAATTCAAAAAATATTAATCTAAAGATTTGATATAATGGCGGATATGAGTCATCCACGTTCATATTAAAATTCTATATTAATAAAAATCTATAAGAGAGATGGAATAAAATAAAGATATGGCAGCACCATGCCGTTTGCCGTCACGGCATTCTAGTCGATTTTACTGTAAAGCGCGCCAATAGATGTTTTACGTCAAAAAACTTTTCATAATTAAAGTATGTAAGTGAATAATTGATTATGTAAGTCAGTATTTCTTATTGTCCTCACCATGGTTCAGGCCTTGTCGTGGCGGTGGGGCTCAGTAGCCTAGATTGAGCCCAACACCTTGGGCGAAGCCAATTGAGCCGAGGGGGCTCTTTGTACCCCTCTTATAAGAAGAGGGGACAAAAGAGCAGGGGCCAAGGGGTGAGGATGGGAACCTCACCCCATTGTACTGTACCGACGTAGGGAGGGGTTGTTCTGTGGTGCTGGACAACTCTCTGTGGAGGTGGCGTCGGGCCCTTGCGGGGCTGACTAGCCGTCGAGGTGCCCTGTTAGCTAAACAGATCCGGGGCACCTCACCAAGGCGGCACTGGTGGCACTCGCCGGGTTTTAGTGGGTAGAGCTGCGTCCATTTACCATCTTTCGGGCGCAGCGAGACCCACTCCCCAGGCGGGATGCCTCAGAGCATTTCTCGGCGTAACAAAAAAAAAAAGTATTTCTTATTGTAAAAAACTAATAGTTACATCTATGAATTATTGTCTTATTTTGTTTCGAATTTCCTATTCTAGGAAAGTTAAACGACCCGAGAATATTTCTTATCGACAGTCAGAATTCTGCAAGACTATGGAACATTTGTGAAAGACCTAAATCTAAATCCTAGTTGCAAAGCACGTACGATGATCTCATAAGGGTATGACGGAATGAAGTTTTCTCCGCTAGTTACATTGTACTGTTCATGTATATATTTTCTACTTCATTGTTCTATTGATGTCCATACAATATTAACGTTAAAAATTTTATTATTAAAAAAATAGCTCATATTTGAAAAATTGGCAATCAATTTTTTTCTAGACACGTATTCTATATTTGTAAATATGAAGTCAAAGATCAGCATCTAAACAGTTTTATGCACGGTAGCGTGAACATATAATTTAGAATTATGTTGAATAACAAGATAAGAGCAGATGTGTAACACGGTTACTTTCGTTACTCTAGTGCCCTTCACTTTGTATCTAGTAAGATTTTTAATCAAAATTAAGACCTATGATGGTGACTTCCTTAATCAAACGCTTTATTGAGAACGAAATATTAATATATTTGGTATATTTATAGTGACGGTATTTTCCAAATAAACAAAGCCTGTGCGAGATTATTTCCAGATTATTATAGGCAAGATGGAATCTCGGTATACATTTACTTTAAGTATGAGTTTAAGCCATATACGAATAGTAGAGGAACAGTCTTGGCGTTTATTGAAAAGCCTGGAGCGTCATCGCTGCATCACAAAAGCAGCGATAAGAATTTAAATTTAACACGATTATTTTCGTTTTTAAAACTGTTTGATATGGAATATTTACCATGTTTCTCACTTTTACAAAACTCGATATTTAGGCATTGTCTACCAATGCCTTGATTAAAACACTTGAGTCTCTAAAAGTGAAAAACTTAGATTTATCATATATATTATTCCAAGTTTTGCAAGTTTTAAAAGCATTGCTCATTAAGTCACCTTAATCCTTTAGTTTAACACAATACATTGGACGCTTTGTTCAAAACAACAGAGGAGACTCACTTGAGCGGGTTTCTTGTAAAAAAGTTTAGTTACGCTCTGCTGCTATTGACACACTAATAAACTTAGAGGATCCAATAAAGATTGATTTATTTCGATGTTAGGATATTGTCAATAGAATTATTTATACTATACTATCTCGTAGAATTTACGCATTGGAGTGCCACAAGGTCCTAGTGTATTTCCTCTTTTATTATTTCATTGCCTTTATTTCTACCAGTCTTGTTCTTCTCACACACGACAATTTAAATCATATATTCATCATCACAACTTATTATTCAGTAAGTACTTAATTTAAATTACTAAGTAAGTTTTTTTTATTTTATTGCAATATGAACCCAATCAGTATAATAACCGAGTCGACAACGGTATATTTTTGAAAAATGCAAATTCAGTGTTATTGATTAATAGCTTTTAAGCACACATATTGAAAGGCATAACTGTATGTAGTTTGAGTATAAAAAAATCTAAGTAGTTTTGAAAGTTATTAGAATTTGCCAGAGTAACTTTTTTATCTTTAATTTTATTGAATTTGATTTCAGATTGAGATGCGACTATAATAACGTTCTATATTTTTAAAAGTCTATAGTAGCTATACAAATACACAAATTCGACCATATCATGTTTTGAGTTTAATATTAGAAGTATATTTCCTAAATAATAACGTCCTTAACCTTACGTATAAATACTACTACAGAACCAGAGCCATCTTAGAGAGGCGATTAAATTCTTGAAAATAGATATTTGGTAGACCTCCAACTGACATCTCCGATTAACAACCGAAACACACAAACAATGGTCGGGTATAGACTTCTTGTTTTTCTATATTAGTTTCCTCAAGGAGGGTATAGACAGTGTTGGCGTCATTGAAAGACTTGCGGGTGCTACACGGAGAGTATTATCACTTTTCGTCACAGATTATTACACATATGGGTTTACTTTTACATGTAACTTGTTATTTTCATCACAGAATTATCAAATCAAGACCGGGCAATCATCTCTTCATATTTCTACCAATTACTGTGACGTGCATGAGTGATATACCTATTTTGCGAACTCAACCTCCGAAAAAAGTGTCATTTGTAGACATTTGTCATTACGATGTCAAAATGATTTTGAATTAAGAGATTTTTAAGAATATTAGTTATAATATTATATCGTAAGCTGTCTTGTTTACGTGAATTCCACTTAATTTAATGCAATAATTTTTATGGAAATTATCGCGGTTTATTATACTATATATATATTACTATATATTACTATATTATGCGAGACGTTTCGGATACATTACAGCAATAAAGGAATTCGACGCGTGATCATGGTTGATGTAAAGTATTTGTCAGACGTAATAAGTTAAAGTTCCAAAGAATTAAAAAAAAACTTGCTAAATACTCTTTATCACGATAATTATCTGTATCTATATCTTTTACTTACGGGAAATTTGTCAGAATTATCGCAAAGACCAATCGCACAAATAAAGGCCTTTCATTCTTTCACGCGTGATAAGAAACGCGAGACAAAGTATTCTAGGTGCCAATAAATTAAAATCTATAATTTTTTACTTTCTCACTTTGACCGAAAGTGGGAAGTGACTCGACAGGTAGACTCGTATGTTCTTTTCCTGTGGGTTTTCGATTAACTTTAAAGACGGAGAGCAGTGATATTTATAATTTATTGGTTCAATTATCTACCCGTAAATTATTAACAGGAAACTTGATTAACGTAGAGTACTGTTGAAATATTGTACAGCTTCATAGTTGACAAATATATTTTATTATAATGCTTAAAGGACACAATAATTAACTTGTATGACCAAGTAAGCGTTGTTCGTTTTCTTTTTTCCGCGTCAAAGCAAATTCGATATCTATTAAGTCATCATTCATCATCATCATCATCATCGTTATTAATATCCCAACGTCTGCTTCGCCTCTCTCAATAAATGCCATGATGCCCCGCTACCCGCATACCACTACCGGCCACAGAGGAGATCGACTCACAGTTCGAGGTCAACCGTACAAGGCCGGCATCATCAAATCAAGAACATCCCACATTTATTGATTAAAATATGAGTGTGCCAGTTTTTATGGAAATGCGAGAGAAAACCCACTGGACTTATAACTGGTTTACAACTTGTTTTGGGTTCTTGTATTTTCTTTTGTAGCATCATTCGTCCTAAATTTTTGTCTTCTTTAAAAATCACAGAGACAACAATATAACAATCATTTTAGATTAACAGGTTATATTAGCGTATCTAGTTGGGGTATTCGTAGACAATGCCCAAATATCGAGCTCCACGAAGTATCCTTTCTTAAACAGTTATAATATTTTTATCATTATCATCAGCTTCGTCATCAGCATCATAATCAACAACAACATTATCATTATCATTATCCTCAGCACATTGCTTGATATATGCTTGAAGAAAGTGCACAACCGGTCCTTTGCTATGCAATCTAACGCAGTGGACATTATGATAATAATAAATAAATATTCATTTATTTACAATCGACATTTAGAAATTTGAAATGCACTAATTACATATAGTGTTATATAATTATAATTATTTCTCATACTTAGAGCGGCGCTGATTTGTCAGTGAAAGTGCTCCAAAATCGGACTGGTCGGAGAAATGAAAACAAGAGTAAAACTAACAGAGGCTAACACGAAGACGTCCGAACATGTCCGAACTCACCCGAATCTGTCAAACGATAAGAGGAATGACGTCACGTTAGAGATAAGAAAGTAAGTCCAGATGTTATGATCTAGAGTTTAAAGAATGCTGGGTATTGAGTATACAAGATGATGATAAATATGTTGATGAAAATAATTATGATTCTGATAAGAAAGAGAAAATTAATTGAGATCTTTAAGTGATTGCAATCTATCTCCCGAATCCACTATATTTTGAATTGCACATGACAATAATGATGAACACAACACGAAGAAAATTATTTTGGAAATCGTTAAGAAGGGTCAATGTTCAAAAACCAAATTTTGAAGTATTATTATTATTTAAGATTTCCAGTGCATAAACTAAAACTTGAGTTAAAATATTTAGATAACAATTTCTATAAGGTTAATTCAATTATTACTCTAGTGTTACATCTGATAAGAAACCAGTCTTAACAACATTAAGTCTAAAAGAAGAAACAGAAAGCTTCACCAGAATATTTATATTGACTTTCCCTAATAAGCATTTATGAAAATTTTATTTATAAATGAAACGAAGAAAGTGAACCATGAAATAAGATTAAAAAAGCAAAAGGACCGAAACCTACATAGTCATTGTGTTACAAGAGTCTTCAAAATCAGCAAATATTTAATGGAATACTAGAAAACGTACGAATATGTCGATGTACAAATTGGCGAGATGGTGTTAAGTGTTCAGTGAACATGAATGAACAAGTGAACCTGAAACAAGCCCAGACAAATCATTCACGTGTTGCCTATCCTGAGATGTAAAAAGGTAAATCTCGGTGCCAGTAATGCCTGTCCTTTTTTTTTCTTTAACGCCGGGAAATCCTCTGAGGCACGCGGGGGAGTGGGTCTCCCCAGGCGGGCATGTGGGACTCGCTGCGCCCGAAAGCTGGTAAGTGGACGCAGCTCTACCCACTAAAACCCGGCGAGTGCCACCAATTCCGCCTTTAGTGAGGTGCCCCGGATCTGTTGAGCAAACAGGGCACCTCGACGGCTAGTCAGTCCAGCAGGGGACCGACGCCACCTCCACAGAGGGATTGTCCCGCATCACAGAACAACCCCTTCCAAAGTCAGGACAGTACAATGGGCTGAGGTTCCCGTCCTGGCCCCTTAGCCCCCTCGGCTCAATTCGCTTCGCCTAAGGTGCTGGGCTCACCCTAGGCTACTGAGCCCCACCGCCACGAAAAGGTCTGAACCATGGTAGGGAGCAATGCACATCCTGCCCCAGATGAGAGCGCAGCACAAGCGTCTCCGATCGATTTACCAACACTCATAGGCAACATTAAAGAAATTACGGTAACGCACGGGGCGTTGCCGGAATTTTGATAATGTTCTTAAATATCTAGAGTCGTATCGATTCAAAACATGTAGAATGTAGCAATAAAATGCCGGATATCTATGTCTACCGTTGGTATCACATCCGCTTAAATAGTAAGTGTAAAATTTGAAAGTGAGAATATTCGGTCATTCAAGTCATTTTCTCTATAGTATTTTTAACGTCTCCAAAATGTCTATTCATTTATTAAGCTAAGTTGATTTATTTTTGTATAGTAAAGTTATTTTAAATGGTAACATTTGGATATTTTTGACGTGATAACGTCTTATGAATCGGAGAACGTTGGCTGCACGTACAAAAAAGCGTCACATTCCACCTGAGCCGAACGTGCAAGCGAGATTGCAAGCGATAGAGAGGCACGATCGGCCTAAGCGTTCGGCTTATAACGTCCGTATACCTAGTTTACAGACGACAGGTAGGTCAACCATTGACCAGGTGTGAAGACGATCTCCGTGCGGTGGCCGGTCCATGTTGGATGCGAGTAGCAAGGGATAGGCCATAGGCCATTTGGCGTTCATTGAAGGAGGCCTATGTTCAGCAGTGGACGAATAGAGGCTGATTATGATGATGTTGATGATGAACCCAATTGTTGGGAAACATTGTAAAGCCACTTAATTTGAGTAAGGAGACTGTAAGGAACCACCTGAATAAGATTATTTTGTTTAAAGGACAGTAACATCTACCCATTCTTTTTTAAATTTTAGACTGTATATTTTGAGGGAATTTAGGGCGTGTAAATCCGGATTCAGCTAGGCTTTAATATTTTCTTTGCCTCTAAAACCCGGTATTTGTAAATGTATGTGTTTACCGTAAAAGTTAGAAATGAAATACGACTTGTGAAATTGTTGACTTTGAGATTCTATTAGTGCCATGACAGAAACAAATATTAAATGAACATGGTTATTTTCACTATTAATTGTATACAACCTTTTTCTCACTTTTATATCCTGGTACTCAATATTTCGGCATTGTCTTCAAAAGCTCATGGGACTCGTTAAAAAGCTTTCTTGATTATTAGGTACATAATATAACGTATTTAAGATTTAGATTTTATCAGATGGTCTTATAAATGTGGCCTTACGTGTCCCCAGTTAGAAAAGTTTAATTTTAATGGGGTTTTTTTTACTTTATTTTTAATAATTTAAATTCATTTTGTGTATTGTTATCTTGCTACTAACCCATAGATTATTGTTGAATGTAATGTAAGAATATTGCTTCTAACAAAGTTTTGGCTATGTGGCCTAAAATAATAATATTATTATTATTATAAATGCATAGGTACAGTACAAATATTCATCGAAACAATAAGTAAAAAAACACCCAATTCGAGAGAGCAGTTACATCAGAGATTACTTTCGAAAAGTACTTTCTTTCGTCTTAATGGTTTAACGAGAGCGCCTAAAGGTGTATTGGGCCCTCTACTTATAAAAATATTTGTGACTACTGATTTCCGTTTATTTTTATGTATTTATAATTATAAATGAAACAACTACTTTATTCGGGCAGAATTATAAATTTAAATGTGTAGTTGACCGAGTATCAGGGCCGTCTTAACGTTCATTACAAGAGTCCTATGCCTAGTGGTCGACGGAGAAAGGTTGTTAAAAATGATTTGTATATTATTTAGTTATATTGTAGATTTGTATATTATAATGATCTATATATTTATAAGAGTGTTACTGATATTTTCGACGATGGCCTATTGGGTATGGGCTCGTCCTCTTGAGTGAGAGCCGAGAGGTCCGCGTTCGATCCTGACCCCCCCCCCCCCCTGTGATGCCTAGAAATGGGTTTTTCTAAATTTCTACCTGCACCTGACCTGGAGAAGGAAACATCGTGAGACAACCTGCATACCTGATGAGATTAAAAGTCTTTGAAGGTGTGTGAAGTTCACCAACCCGCATTGGGGCAGCGCATCGCTGAACTATGGCCCAAAACCCTCCTCGCCTTCGAGGAGGAGACCCGTGCCCAGCAGTGGGACTTATAAGAATTTATATTATTATTATTACTTATATAATATTATCTACTGTTATTAATTGTTTCGTTATGATTTCAACAGCTGTTAGCCGACCCCACCATGGTTCAAGCCTTGTCGTGGCGGTGCGGCTCAGTAGCCTAAGGGCTAAGGTCAACCCAGCAACTAGAGCCGAGGGAGCTGCTCTTTGTACCCCTCTTATAAGAAGTGGGCACAAAAGAGCAGGGGGACAAGGGGCAAGGATGGGAACCTCAGCTCATTGAACTGTCCCGACTTAGGAGGGGTTGTTCTGCGGTACGGGACAACCCCTCTGTGGAGGTGGCGTCGGTCCCTTGAGAGACTGACTAGCCATCGAAGTAACCTGTTTGCTCATTAGATCCGGGGCACCTCACCAAAGGCGGCATTGGCGGCACTCGCCAGGTTTTAGTGGGTATAGCTGCGTCCACTTACCAGCTTTCGGGCGCAGCGAGTCCCACATACCCGTATGGGGAGACCCACTCCCCCGCGGGATGCCTCAGAGCATTTCCCGGCGTTAAAGAAAAAAAAGATGTGAGGCGACAAAAAGTATAGGTTTTTAAATATTTTCCATTTGGTCCTGACTCCTTGTTTTAAACAAATACTAGAAGAGCTTGACTGACGAGACAAAAGAAAAAAATAAGCACATTCATACTCCTCATATTGTAATAATATATACATAAGTATACTTCTATTTGCAATAAATATTTTATTTTACATAATATTTCGTGAAAACTTGAGTGGGTCACGAAGGAGAAGCTAGAAGTTTACCGGGCCTTAGCAAAACTGAGTTTGGGAAACACTGGGTTAGAGAATAACGTTTACTAGGTAGCATTGACCTTGGACATGCGTACTAGAATGTAGATGACAAAGATAAAACGATGAATATAAAACTGAGCGGCTGTGACACAAACACATGGGAACTTTACTTAAACCTGGTCATATAAAAAAATATCAAGTGAAATTAAATACGATTTAAAATATATATTCTAATATATAAAATTTCCATGTCACAATGTTAGTTACCGTACTCCTCCGAAACGGCTTTACCGATTTTTACCAAATTTTATATGCGTATTCAGTAGGTCTGAGAATCGGTCAACATCAATTTTTTTTTTGTTAAGGGTGGTCCACCCCTCAAATTTTGTATGTTAACGCGGTCGAAGCTGCGAGCAAGCTAATTTTTATATGAAATTTATCCCAATTTTCTTAAAAATACGGTTCATTCTCGACCGCAAAAGAACTAAAATAACAGGAGGACATCAATTTACAAACCATGATTCAACTGCAAATTATATATTTTCAAATCATTAACTATAATATTGTATCTTCTTTTAACACTCTTATTTAACTTCACTTGTATCTTCACGGAATCTTGGAATGTTATTTTTATCCACTATAAGAAGTCAGAATAAATTGAATCCTTAAATACTTTTGAAGGACTGATGACAATACAGTAATTTAATAAGTTTGTTCTAATATCTTGATCAGGATAATCAGGATAACACATCCAAGGAAGGCATAAGGCGCGCAAGTTACCTACATCACTTGTGTAGTTTTTTAGTCTTTCTCATCCTCAAGTATTTATTATTGCCATAGATTAAAATACAAATAAATTTTATTTAAAAAGTATTTTTAATATTTATGATTAAAAAATAAAAAGATAGTTTAAAAAAGTAAAAAAACACACTTTAATAGCAAACCGAACTAATAATTGAAAAATAATATAAGAATTAAATGGATTAACAAAAAAAAAATACATTTTTATACTAACTTTCCTTTTAGAAATATTTTTAATTGAATATCGAGCACCTCATGCTTCTTACAATATTTAATACTATCATTTATTTTTGTTAATCCATTGATTAACTCTTACATTAAATAATATTGTTTTATTTTTAGTTCGGTTTTCTAAGCGTGTTTGCTATTTTTTTATTTAACTATAATCTTGTGTCATCATCATCATCAGCCTTTATCTGTCCACTGCTGAGCATAAGCCTCCTTCAAGTGTAGTAAAATATAATTAATAACTCATCAAATAACCATTTATGAGTTGAGGATTATTTAAATGGTAGTCTGTAACTTTCAAATGCAGGTAACAATTATCAGAATATATTATCAGGCAATAAAAGTGCAATAAATATTTACGATTCAATTGAAAAGAATTTCACTGACATCTAACTTTGTTAATGAATGAATTCATAGAAAGGTGAACCTATGATATAAAACCATTCAAACAAATTCAACAAAATCTGAAGAAATACATTTTTTATGTAAAGCATCTATTGGAGCGCTTCAACTGTAAATGCCGCGACTAGGAAGTCGTGATGCCACTACGCCGCCATATTTGACTTCCTTGTGTGCGAATATTTTATTTTATAATATATTGTTATTAATTTTGAATCCTAGTTTTAGATATTAGATTTATATCGTCTCGTCTCGTAACGGCCAACTTCTTTTCCATTTTTTTATTCCTATTGAAACAGGCTAAGAGGCCTTTTTTTCTTTACTCTTGCTGCGGGGAATCAGATGGTAAGGACGCAGCACTACCCAATAAAACCGGGTGAGTGCCACCAATGCCGCCTTTGGTGAGGTACCCCGATCTGTTGAGCAACAGGGCATCTCGACGACTAGTCAGTCTCCCTAAGGACCGACGCCACCATAGAGGCATTGTATCGCACAACAGAACAACCCCTCCCAACGTCAGGACTGTTAAATGGGGTAAGGTTCCCATCCTCGCCTCTTGTCCCCCTATGCTCTTTTCTCCCCTCTACTTATAAGAGGTTACAAAGAGAAGCCCCCTCGGTTCACTTGGCTTCGCCCAAGGTGCTGGCTTCACCTTAGGCTACTGAGCCCCACCGCCACGACAAAGCTTGAAACACGGTATGGAGGCTAGGCTAAGAGACCTAACCAGATGCCATACTGCCAATTCTGTCGTAATCATAATTCATAACCTAGTCTGTATTTATTTGGTAAGAATGAAGCAATTTTTGAAGAATAGAAAAACGGCGGGAAACCCAGAGGAGCGCGGCTTCATCCCTCTAGTCCCCTCATATACAAAAATAACAATTAATTAACGGGAATCCAGAAAAACACAACCGCGCGGCCCAACATTTCCCGCCGTGCTTTTTTTCCTTTTCAACTAAACTATTTTAGTTTTTAGTTTTGCGTTATTTTAGCAATATATTGTTTTCATGCTAAATAAATTTTTGGTCATAATAATAATAATAGAATATATAATATGTTACTGCCAAATTAGGTACAGCCAAAAACAACAATGCTCTACATTTCCTTTAATTTAAAAATTAAAAATACAGAATTATAAGGTCCTTCGCCTTTCTCCCTTTGAGATACTTTTTAAAAGAACACCCACAGCATTTTGAAATAGTGTATAATAAAACATAAACATTAATATTTATTATTATGCAAAATACGAACGATCATTATTTTCGTTTTATTTGCGAAGCGTAAAAAAATGTTTAATATAATATGTAAAACTGTTGTAACATAATCTGTTATATTAAATACTGTAAGTATAAGTTTATAAATATGTAATAATAATGAACTCATTATAAAATAAATAATATTAATATTTTACATAAGATTTTTGTAATTTTATAAAAGAATTTATTAAAATAATTGAAGCTATTTTTATTATAAATTGATTTATGAACGAAAGAATGAAGTTTTGAATGGAAGTATTAACGAATAAATGAAGCAATTTGTGAATGAATATTACTGTATGACACATCGATTATAATCTAAAGAGATACTAATAAACATCGACAACGTTTTATGTAAACTGTGAAAAATCTTTAGACAGTAAGTCTTCCTTCTTTGTCGGAAATTTAAACAGTTGTGTGTTATGAAAATAACAGAGCATCGACTGAAACTATTATATTATATTTATAAACAATATTAATAAAAACTAATAAACACTATGATCATACATCTCATCCATTATATTGCATGTAACTTATAAATTAGACTTTCTTTTTCTTCATTTTTTTTATCTTATTTATACATCTTATCCTTATTTATGTATTTTGTTATTACATAACATAGATTTCTCCATATATAGTATACCCTAACACGCAAACTTTACGCACAAGTTATTTTTGTAACAAACGTCTACATTCTCCGTACTATTTATTATATTATGTTTGTAAGCTATGAGCGCGTATAAATAATAATTATAAGAAAATTTCATAGATACTGTATTATCTCTACATTGTAACATCCGATACGGTGCTTAGTACATATACTCAACAAGATGTTGCCCGCAGTTAAATAAGATAATAAAAGTTAAAAAAGATAAATGAAGTAAATGAAATGAACAAATGAATAAAATGAACGATGTGAATGAATGAAGTGAATGAGATAAAGGTGGTGAATAGAGTTATCAAATAAGAGTCAACGAAGAAGAGTTTCACGTCCAAATGACACTGTTTTCATCTAATATAAGTTTGTAATAAAGTGAAGTGTCACTCTCACAGTAAATTCGAATATAACGTTACCTCTTATGCTAAAATCTTTCGAGGAGTAGCGTACCAAACAATTATACATGCATACGTATAGTGTACAGTGTAATTACTGGCACCGAGACTTAACATCTTATGTCTCAGGATAGGCAACACATAAATGAGATGCCTAACATCAGGTGGTACGTTTGCCAGTTTGCCTATCCAACTAACATAAAAAAAAACGTACTCTCCAAAAACATAACCCTCCTTCTGGAGCAGTCGGGTAAAAATACAGTTAATTTACGACAGATTTCTGCCGTGTTGATAGTTGAGAAGTGTCTTGGATGTGAGTAGTCTCGACGATCTTAAATGAAAGTAAGAAATATATTATAATATCACAGGCCAAAGTAATTTTTGCATGTTTTTGTAACCTGGCATTACCAGAATATTCTATTCTATTCTTTAAAAAATATCATTACAGTACAAAACGTAATTTTGTGTGTTTTCTTCATCAGACAAGTAGTGTCTCAAAACAATTTTTTAAGCCACAAACCTCATTTCTGGCTTTTGTAACCTGATGGTACAAAATTTAATTGAAAACACATTTTACAATACAACATAGCTTCTCCACGTTTTTGCCTGCCTGGACAGTCTTTAACACAAAGTGTTAGACACAAAACGTAATTTTAGTACAGAAAGCGGGCCACACCATGTCATCCTTTTTTAAGTCCGGTTCCAGTGAAAGTGTAAAACGCTTGGACAGGTTAATGAAAATCGTACGATTGTGGTCCCGACATTTCGAAAAGTGTTTTAACCATAATCATTTATTACGCTTTTTAATCATCGTTTATTACACTTTTTAATCATAATCGTTTATTACACTTATTAATCATGATCATTTATTACACTTTTTAATCATTATCTTTTATCACGCTGTTACAAAGTTCTTATTATTAGCGTTTACACACTAGGTAGCATTATAACTTGTTAGACTTCTATTGTTCTAAGTGATTCTGATGATGACGTTAGTAGCCACAATGCAAAACTATTAAATACTTTTTGTGTAGTAGGATCATCGAGCATATTATAACCGGATAGAGTAGTAATGTGACTCATAAAAATCCGAAACTGGTCAGTGATTTATCACTGACGCAATAATTTTGACCTCCAGTCTCAAAGGAATAAAAAATACGAAATCCACGTTCTAATTCTTGTGATCACAATACGCTTCGGAGGAGCTGATCAAAGACTGTCTTAGTAAGAATACAATTGTGGAATAATTATGTATTAATAGCGACTATCTTATTTTACTGATTAAAAAGTGAAATATTACACACAGGTATCGTAGTATGGAACAATACTTTAGTGATCGAATCTTTTAACTTTGATTTTAATTATGTCAGTTGGATAGGCAAACTGGCAGACGTGCCACCTGATGGTAAGTGGTCGACGTCACCCATGAACATAAACTAGTATACCTGGAACTAGCCCAGGTCACTCATTTATGTGCCTATTCTGAGACAAGATGTTAAGTCACCCCGTAATTACACTACCTGTTCCCTTCTCTACAAACACATCAAAGCTATTCCACGGGAGAAACAAGCAAGATGTTGGTACCCATGCAGCCAAGAGCCCGGCACAGCGCTTCCCTGCCACCGGTAAATCAAATAATTTTAACTTTCAAATTATCAAATTGATAGTAAAAAATTAATAATGGCAACTTATTGGTCATCAGTCATGTCTTAAACAGTAATTAGCCTATTGATATTATAAATCTATGAATGAAGACATTTTAGTATAGGTGACTGTCTGTCCTTTGACCTAATGATGACTGACAACTGTCACAATACTGTGACACAATACTGTCATACGACAGTGAGCGGCTCCCTAGGGAACCGGGGACAGTGACACGATCGACCTTCATTAGACATTTAGTCACTTAACCTTGAGCTTATGATTTAAATCTGGCACAACCAGGATCGAAAATTAAAGCGGCTGTTGTAAATTTTCGGTCGATTCGGCACGATCCAGATCTGTGAGACCTTCAACGATTGTACAGGTTAAAGGTCTCACTTTAAAAGAAGCTTATCAGAGGTCAACTTCTATTAGACAATGTTGACGAAGTGTTGGTCGCCATTAACCATTAAGGTGGGAAGACGATGCCTGCAAATCCAGGACCCTCAAAAAGCGGCTGAAGGCGCTCGCAGTGGTTTTAGTTAGAGTGGGCACAGTCAGGTGCGAGTCCCATTGGGTCAGGATTTACCCGAAGATCCTGGCTGCATCCATAAGGATTTCCCTGCGATATCAAAAAAAGGTGGGAAGACGATCTCTGTACAGTTGCCGGTCCGTGTTGGATACGAGTCGCAAGGGATCAGTCGTCTTGGTGTTCCTATGTTCAGCAGTGGACGGATAGAGGCTGATGATGATGATTAATGTTGACATATAGGCGATGATTGAAAATATTTCACTGTGATATCGGCGTACATAACGATTCATTTCTATCAGAATTGTCCTTTTCAGTCATTCAGATGTTACACAGATAGAAAACAGCAAAAATATTGGAATCGTAAATCTACGGTTTTTCCGAACCAATACGACTGGGATCTTCATCAATTTCATCATCAGCATTCGTATTTGAAAGGCAGCGCACCTGATAATGATGTAGTGTATATATGGATATCGCTTAGCACTTACCATTAGGTGAAACAACTGTCCATTTGCCCCTCTTCTATAAAAAACCAACCAACCAATCCACCAGCCGTCATACTAAGCTTCAGAAGAATGTTAATTGCTTAAAACTTTTAGTATGGAAACATGAGCTAGAAGAAAATACAAAAAAATCTCCGGTAGGTTCAAAATGGAGAGAACCCGCCGTCTTGAAAGAGGACTCCAACAAGGGTCAAACGGAAGGATTACGTTGATGATTATATATTGTTTTAAATTAACGCGATCACTAATCATATTTATATTAATATTATTACGGGTGCTTACCGCGTTTAAAGATTTATTGAGTTCCCGATATTTCCCTTTGAACATCCTGGTGTCTATAAAGTAAACTGTAATTGCGGCAGTTCATATATCGGCCAGACAAAGAGGACAATATCATGTCGCATCAAAGAACACATCAAAGCCGTCACAAACAATGACCCCCAAAAATCGGCCATAGCTCAACATCTGCTAGAAGCGGGTCCTAATCACTGGATTGAGTTACATAAGCCACAGGTTTTGTCATCCGAACGTCATCATTTCCCTCGATTAGTAAAGGAGGCAATTGAAATTAAAAAACATCCGATTTTCAATAGGGAAGACGGATTCAGAATACCGAGTATGTGGAATCCCGTGATTAGTTTGTGTGAAGGTCCGTCAAGATATAGATGCTCAAAGTTCAAAAAAGACACTGTCAGTATAGTGAGTCGTGGTGAACAAGTGCGTCCGTGTGCCGAAACTAGTCGTCCGAAACGAAGAAGAAAGACTGTAGACAGATTTTTCTGATCTGTCACCATCTACCAGCACCGTACGTCAGTCTCCCCGTGATCATGGCGATTGAAACATTGCCGAAATATCGGGAACTCAATAAATCTTTAAACGCGGTAAGCACCCGTAATAATATTAATATAAATACGTTGATGATGATGATTATGTTGTGGTATTGGAAATCCATCGAAGTATATCTGAAAACGCATTATATTGTTGTACCTATCGAGCATTTATCCGGAATAGTGTGTCTGTATGAAAACAAATTTCGCCAAAGTGCTGAAACGCTGCGCCGGTTCTGCGCTCTGATTGGCCAACTGATGGTCATTGATGGATAATTGGCCGATGGGACGTACATACAGATCACTGGTTGGTCGAAATGCTATTACGTCAGTGACAAATCACTGACCAGTTTCGGAATTGTTAGGCTCAAATTACTACTCCATCCGGTTATATGCTCGATGGTTGTACCTAGTATGTTAGTTAAGTTGGTGGGCTAAACCCTTTATCATAAATCACACTCAAATAGGTCACATAAATACACCCTAGAAACCAAGAATTCATGAATATAGGCCGCTTCTAGGAAATCACTCTCCTTCCCTTTCTCTCAAGGAAAGGATTCTAGGTTAGATAAACGTAATAAATTGTATTTCAGGATGATAGTGGCATTGATGATAGTTATTAAAATAAATAAACCTACATAATATAGCAAATTTGTATAGGTACGTAAGGTTAAAAACAAACAAGAATAAAAACAAAAAAGAAAATAGTTCCCACAAAACATTTTGGAAAGCTTATATTCTTTTGTATGAACATTTAACTTTTTGATTTCTATTTTGATAAAATGACTTTAAAATCGATATTAGTAACACTCAATTCATTCTAAAACAAAATTCATTCACAAAAAAAATACTATCACAAAAAAAGCGAAAGCAAAAAAATTACCGTGATAATCAACATCCGATTACGTTGATGTGATGGTGTGATGACGTGATGGCGTGATAGACGTGATGCGGACGGAGACGAAACACACAAGTACCACACACTCGCGCCAAGAGCTGACTGGCCAGGCCGTGATGTAGAGAAGGGGACCTCTCTATCTCACGATATAGGCATGCGAACCGCTGTATCGATGATTTTTAATCAGTTGTGATAATGATTAATGACGATCTATGATTATATTAGTAATTTTTTCATTCTTGACCCTTGCACCTGATTATTTTTCTTTAATCGAGACATTAATTTTCTGTGTGTTTTGGGCTAAAAGTTAAAAAGCTATTCGGCCTTAAATAAGCTGATAGAAAGTAAAATGTTTACGGGATTATTTTTTTGAACTATTTTTTACTTTTATGTGTTATGTCTCAGGATATGCAACACATAGATGAGTTGCCTGGGCTCGTTCCAGGTAAACTAGTTTATGTTCATGGGCGACGTCGACCACTTATCATCGGGTGGCACGTTTGGCAGTTTGCCTATCCAACTAACATGAAAAAAAACTTTTTATTTATTTATATATTTAACGGGTCATTTGGTCACCGCTGCCGATCCTGGCTAGGAAACAGTGGAAACGAGTGGCTGAAACCGATGTAAACCGTTTCAAAAAATTAACTAACTAATGATTACATTTCATTTCTTATATTATGTCGGTCCTTCTAGCGTGATATATGAAATTAAATACTGAAATCCAAGTAATGAAAATAGCTTATCATTAAGCTTTTTTAGTATTCTGAATAATAATTGTTTGTAGTAGGAGTGAGTGCGACGTCTACTCCACTAGTTATAAAATTAAAGCCAAAAGCATACAATTTTCATATACTTAAAAAAAAAAAGGACTCGCGCACGATGGGTTCCGTTACCATTATCTATACAAAAAGACAAAAAGTCACGTTTGTTGTGTGAGAGCCCCCTTAAATGTTTATTTTATTTTAATTATTAATTTTTAAAGTTATACCTAAATATTCCGTGAATATTTAAAGCGCCTAGCTGTTGCCGTTATTCATATCGAGCAAAAACGAGCAAAACAATCACGTTCATTGTATCCCATACTCTAAATATTTTATTTATTTTATTCTGTTTCTTAGTATTCATTGATAAAGCGGCAACAGAAATACATGAAATAATTAATCTGTAACAATTTTAACTGTCTAACTATCACGGTTCATGAGATACAGTCTGGTGACAAACGAACAGAGAGATGGATGGACATCGGAATCTTAGTATTAGGGTCCTGTTTTACCCTTTGGGTACGGAACCCTCAAAATGTCTTTCAATTTATCAACATCGAGAAATCATTTAAGCCAAAATCATAAAAATTTTATAAAGGTACTTCAAAATGTCTTAATTTAGCGATATCGACAAAAACACATTTTAGCCAAAAGCATAGAATTTTAAATTAAAAAAAAAATGTTCAATTTATCGATATCGATAATGTTTCTCCCAAGCTACGGTTTGCCAAACCATATTCAAGAGCAAGGTGAGGATCTAGGTCTTTGACCGCAAATCCCGCTTCGTCAAACCGTGGGCTAAAACTGCAGTTAACATTGGTACAAAACCCAGGCAAGCCCGAGTCCGACTCGCGCTGTGGATTCCGAAATAGGTTTTTTTTAAATGTAATATAATAACAAATTAATGGTATTCTGATTTTTTCCTTTATGCTGTGAAACCCAGCTTCTTAACAGATTTCATTATTCTATAACACTGCGCGAGGTAGGCGAGCAGGAGATGATATTATCATGTTCAGGTTCACGAAAAAATTTCGTAAAAATACATTCCAGGGCACAGGATTCAGGATCGAACCCAGGTACAAAATATAGTAGTTTACTAATATTGTTGTCCCGAACACTGTTGTACTAATAATAAACCGCGATAAAACCCGTGAAAACTTTTTTCATTACAATATTTTGATCGTGCTAAGCTGAGCTAAAATGAAAGTGGTTTAAAGTCAGATTACCTTACAGTGTCACCGGGCTTTTTCTCGGAGATTGTCACAAAGCCCATCGAAAGCTGTCATATTGAGAAAGATATTTAATTGTCCTTCGTAAAATTTAGGAAAGTAAAAATATTTATAGTACCTACTGTCCAATTAACAAATATATAAAAACATTAATAAGAATAAAAACCAGACAAGTGCAAGACTGAGAAAAAAAAACAAAATTTATTGTGTGGGAGCCCCCCTCTCAATATTTATTTTATTTTTATTATATAATAATAAAATAAATATACAACTTAATATTTTGTGAAAATTTCAAGTGCCTACATGTTGCCGTTATTGATATCCTCCAAAAAAATCGGTTGTCTTTAGAGTCGGTTTATTGACGATAGTTGAACGTGACAACGTCATAAGAAAACGGAACGCCTCAGAGCGAGGTAACGCCGCATACGTCATGTTTTTTCGTTCTTGCAGTCGGCTTCATCGAATTATAAGACGTTGTCACGTCAAAAGGGCAAAAAATCACGTTTTTTGTATTATTTTGGATAAGTATTTATTTTGTTTTGTTGTATACATCATTTGTCAACAACTGTCTAGCTATCGCGGTTATTGACATTAGAGATACAGCCTGGTGACAAACAGACGCACAGACAGACATAGTTCTTGCTTTAGGATCCCATTTTTACGCTTCGGTTACGGAACTCTAAAAACCGTGTTCAAAAAAGAATATTCTATATGCGTTTCTTTATTTATTAAGATTACAACTTACAATCAACTTCTTTTTCTAGTAATTTACTTCAGTATTTTGAAATTTTGAAAAAAGCTTTCAAATAAAATAAGATTTAAATTTCCGAGACTTGCGATGCGACGTTCGCTCTAACTCACTCTCTCTCTCGATGTTTCTCACTCGCTTGCTCCCTACTCTCACTCCATGGCTGCGAATCCGATACGAGTAGACACAAACCCAGACCGCGCAAACAGCGCTAGCACTACGCTACCGCTAGATTGCTTGGGCACCGCGCATGACCCGCCTCTCTCTCCAGAGGGAGGGATGAGGGCCGGCCCTCATGATGATAGGTTAAATTCAACCGTAAAAGATTCGTCGACCGTATCGGATTTGACTAGTCCAAATGATGCTCTCCCGAGCAGCGCGCGCGATGAACCGCGCCCCCTGCGGGGCGCGGAGGGGGGCGTCCCCCTTTCGAATATTTCTTAAGTCAGCCATCTGCTCACTTACTGTACCGATTGAGCTTAAAGGCCATCAGGCCGAAAAGTCTAGCCCTTCCGGAAAAAAAAAAAAAAAAAACTCCATGTCTATGTGCTTCATGCTACGTTCGCCCTTTCTCACTCTCTCTCAATCGGTCCCAATAACTCTCTCGCTTGTCTTGGACAAAAACGGTGCACATTTCCGTGACGTTCATCCGAAAAAAAAATCCCTCAAGTGCGCAAAGAAGTTTCACTTCAAAAAGAATCATCAAAATCAGTTCACCTTCAAAAAAGTTCTGGAGTAACACAAATTGAAAAAAAAATTCATCATCATCATCAGCCTTTATCACCACTGCCGAATATAGGCTTCAAATTCATCATCATCATCAGCCTCTATCCATCCACTGCTGAAAATTCAAAGTTACATTTAAATAGAGGTTCAAAAAAACCTTGTGAGTGGGATGCGCCGCTCCCTGTATATAATACAATGTCAGGTACAATGACAGTCTCCTATGAATTTACTGTGGTAAAGGTATTAGGTACCACCATTCTGCTTATTTCTACCTTGAAACAACTGCACTGTTACGGAAAGAAGGGAACAGGCAGTGTAGTTACTGGCAACAGGGAAATCAAAATCAAAATCATTTTTTTTATTAAAAATAGTACCAATAAAGTATATTTTTGAACGTCCAAAGCATGCGCACTGAGAAGAACCGGCGAAACAAACTATTTTTCATGTTATTATTCTGAAATGCCTGGGGCTGGGAGGGACGCCCTATCCCCAAGGTGTGGTATCTTCTATAAAATCTTTTACTTTATAATATCCTTTACCACACAAACGCTCTTTAATAACTTTTTTGATTTTATTAATTGGGAGGTTTTGATCATTTGAGATCTGGGATCATATTGTAAAAGTGTATACAGTTGCCTATAAAAGAATTGCTTACTTTTGCAGTGTAGTTACTGGCACAGACTTACCATCTCAAGATAGACAAAGCAAAAAGGTTTTAAATGAGGCTTTGCATGCCTGTATATAGTGCAATAATCCGAGAGCCGGGACAGGCTAGCTAGGTCAGGGATTCCCAAAATGGGCCTAGGTTCCGTGGAATACAATTTTCATCAGAGTTCCGCCAAAATTATACAGGTCAAGATTGAATGCTACCGCAGTAGCTACCAACGTATCGCCGCCATGGTACAGGCCTTGTCGTGGCGGTGGGGCTCAGTAGCCTAGGGTGAGCCCAGCACCTTGGCGAGCCGAATTGAGCCGAGGGGGCTCTTTGTACCCCTCATAAGAAGAGGACAAAAGAAGCAAGAGGCGAGAACGGGAAAGTTGGGAGGGGTTGTTCTGTGGTGAGGGTAACCCCTCTGTGGAGGTAGCGTCGGTCCCCTAAGGGACTGTTTGCTCAACAGATCCAGGGCACCTCACCAAAGGCGGCAGTGGTGGCATTCGCCAGGTTTTAGTGGGTACAGCTGCGTCCACCACCTTTCGGGTGCAGCGAGTCCCACATATCCGCCTGGGGAGACCCACTCCCCCGCGGGAAGCCTGAAATCATTTCTCGGCGTAAAAGAAAAAAAGCGTCGTCCGTAAACATAACCTAGTTTACCTGGAACGAGCCCAGGCAACTCATTTACGTGTTGCCTATCCTGAGACATAAGATGTTAAGTCTCGGTGCCAGTAATTACACTGCCTGTCCTACCTTTCTCTTCGAGCAAAGCTGTTTCACGGGAGAAACATGCAGAATGGTGGTACCAGACTAGGTGACAAGATTATCAAAAAGTGACTGAATTCGCTCGCAGTGGTTTTAGTTTGGGTAGGGCACTCCGTGTGAGTGCCACATAGGGTCAAAAACCTACCCGAGGATCCTGGCTACATGCAATGCATTTCCCTGCCTTATCAAAAAAAGGTGAAAAGATGTATCTTATAAAACTTATATAATGTACATGGGCGTACTTGTAATTATTAAACTTAATGTCCAATGACCTGTCTTAACCCCCAAAAAGGCCACAACCTCAATTGATGATGTAGGGTCAGCCTAAAAACTGGCTAAATCCGTGTCGGTAGGGTCAGGCGCCCTACCGTTATATGTAATTTTTCTTGTTATTCATTTTCGATGTTTTTATTAATTCGTTGAAATAATTATCGAAAGTTGTCAACTTTGAACTCATCCAATTGATATAACACGCAATGCTTTTCTCTATTTTAGAGTTCCTCAATAGAACAAAATGAAAACCTCATGGCATTACTCCTTGTCTGTTTGTCATACCGGTGGGAGGGAAGCGTTTTGCCGCGCTCCCGGCTGCATGGGTACCACCATCTTGCTTGTTTCTCCCGTGAAACAGGTTTGCTGTGTTTCGGAGAGAAGGGCAAGACAGGCAGTGGAATTACTGGCACAGAGACTTAACTTAACATCATAATATGTCTCAGGATAGGCAACACATAAATAGCCAAGGAGGAGGCTTGGCTGGAGATGGTTGAGGGTCTCAACAGAGACCCCTGGGGACGACCATACTTATGGGCGCGGAACATGCTCCGCGCCCAGTCGGCCCCAATCAACGAGACGCTCCAGCGAGGCCAACTGGGGAGGATCGTCGGGGAACTTTTCCCCGACACACCCGTGGGCTATACGCCCCCCAGGATGGCTCGGCAGACGCCGGACGAGGAGGGTGTTCCGCCACCCGTCACGGAGGCTGAAATGGAGGTGGTTCTGTCCCGCCTCCAGAGTAAGAAGAGGGCGCCGGGTCCAGACGGGGTGCATGGGAGGGTCCTCGCGATCTCTCTCGCGTACCTCGGCGATAGCCTTCGGGAGCTGTTCGACCGCTGCCTGCGGTCCGGACAGTTCCCGAGGGCCTGGAAGGAGGGTCGGCTCTGCCTGATACCAAAGGCAGGGCGGACCCCGGACTCGGCTTCGGCGGTGCGACCGGTGGTGTTGCTGAGCGAAGCTGGGAAGACCTTGGAGAAAATTGTGGCCTCCCGGCTCGTTCAGCACCTGGAGGAGGGCCCGGGGCCGGGACTCTCAGAGTCCCAATTTGGGTTCCGGGCACGCCGGTCAACCGTCGATGCCCTCAAACGCCTTCGGGCGGTGACGGTTGAGTCGGAACACAGAGGGGAGGTGGTGGTCGCGGTGTCCTTGGACATCGCGAACGCCTTCAACAGCCTCCCTCACAGTGTGATACGGGAGGCACTGAATTTCTTCGGAGTGCCCCCGTATCTAAGGAGGCTGTTGGAGGCGTACCTCTCCGAGAGGAGGGTAGCCTGCGAGAACCGGTGTGGGTCCGTAGAGTGGTGGCGAGTCGGGTGCGGTGTTCCACAGGGGTCGGTTCTTGGTCCGATCCTGTGGGACATCGGCTACGACTGGGTCTTGCGAGGCCGCCTCCTCCCCGGGATGGGTGTCATATGCTACGCCGATGACACCCTCGTGTATGCCCGGGGACGAGGCTATAAGGAGGCGGCGCGGCTGGCCGAGGTCGGGATCGACCTCGTGATCAGCCGCATAGAGAGGTTAGGGCTTCGGGTCAGACCTGAGAAGACCGAAGCCCTTCTCTTCCGCGGGACCGGGCGGAAAGGACCCCCACCGGGGGCTGCCCTCCAGGTCGGAGGGGTGAGGGTCAGGATGAGCCCCCATATCAAATATCTGGGGCTCATCCTTGACGGAGGGTGGACCTTCGGCCCACATTTCTCCATGTTGGGACCGAAGGTCGCGAAGGCGGCAAGTGCACTGGGCAGACTCCTCCCGAACCTCGGAGGACCCAGCGCCGCCTGCAGGCAGCTATACTCCGGAGTCTGCCGTAGTATGGCGACGTACGGTGCACCCATCTGGGCGGATCACCTTACCGGGAGGAATAAGGCCCGGCTGCGATCGGCGCAGCGGGTCATCGCGGTAAGAGTGATCCGGGGGTACCGTACGGTTTCGTGGGCAGCAGCCACTGCCCTAGCCGGTGACCCCCCGTGGGAGCTCGTGGCGGAGGTTCTTGCCGAGATGCACTCCTATGTCTCGGATAGGAGGTGTCTGGGTGAGAGCCTTACGCTGGACGGGATCCTGCGGGTTCGCCGACTAGGGCAAGAGGCGTTAATGCGGAGGTGGGGGGAGGACCTGGCGCGGCAGCCGTATGGCAAAAACCTGACGGTTGCTCTGCGTCCGGTCCTTGAGCGGTGGATGCGCCGTAAGCGCAAACCCCTCACCTTCCGTCTGACACAGGTGCTCACCGGGCATGGTTGCTTTGGTGAGTACCTGTGCCGGACGGCCCGCAGGGAGCCGTTGACAGTGTGTCACGATTGTGGCGCGGCGGTGGACTCGGCCCAGCACACACTCGAGGTGTGCCCGAGATGGGCGGCGCTGCGTCACAGTCTGACATCAGTCATCGGAGGGGACTTGTCTCTGCCGAGCGTCACCACTGCGATGCTCGGTGACGACGAGTCCTGGACGGCGATGGTCTCCTTCTGCGAGGCAGTAATGTCCCAGAAGGAGGCTGACGAGCGGGTGAGAGAGGAGGCCGCCGACGAGGCCTCCTCCCGCAGGCGACGAACGGGGGTGCGTAGGAGGCGCTATTTAATGCGCCTCCAGTAACGCCCCTGTGTTCGTGTCGGGCCCAGGATGGGAACCTGGGTCTGTATGGCACGACGTCGTGGGGACTGCTTAGTAGCGGCCGGGCAGTCCCCCCCTACGAGGAGTAGTCTGGCCTTCGCCGGGGCCAGCCTGTCGCTGAGGTGATCCTGTCCGTTGCCTGCATATCCGGGACCCTCAAAAAGCGGCTGAAGGCGCTCGCAGTGGTTTTAGTTAGGGTGGGCACTCCCAGGTGCGAGTCCCACATTGGGTCAGGATTTACCCGAAGGTCCTGGCTGCATCCATAAGGATTTCCCTGCGAAAAAAAAAAAAAAAAAAAAAAAAAAAAAAAAAATGGCAACACATAAATGAGTTGCCTGGGTTCGTTCCACGTAAACTAGTGTATGTTCATGGGCGACGTCGACCACTTACCATCAGGTGACACGTTTGCCAGTTTGCCTATCCAACTAACATAAAAAAATAAAAACCAAAACCTGGTACTTTCCATTGACATAATTGTTTGGTAAGAAGCTTGGGCATGCAAGTAAGATAAATAAAGAAAAAAAAGAAAAAAGCGAGGGAAGCGCTGTGCTGCGCTCCCGGCTGCATGGGTACCCCACCAACCCGCTTGTTTCTTCCTTCAAACAAATTTACTATGTTTTGGAACAAAGGGGGGGGGGGGCAGGACAGTGTAGGTAATTATGACACCGAGGCTTAACATCTTATGTCACAGGATGGGCACACAAATTAAGTTGCCTGGGCTAGTTCCACGTCTTGTTTATGTTCGTGGGCAAGGCTGACCACTTATCTTCAGGTGGCCTGCCTGTCTTTCTATCCTTTGCCTGTTTTCCTATCAAAATAGCGTAGAAAACCTAATTAGAACACCTTTCGTGTAACCATTAAATACAATAAATAATAATATTTCATCACATTGATTTTAACTAAACTATTAAATATTAATTAGTGACTGTTGGAATTAATCGCGAACATATCTTTAACGCGGATTAAGTTTATTCCCTACGTTTCGGATATTACGTTACAGCAAACATTTGTAATTATAATGAGTGAAATTCAAGTAAACACTAGAATTTGGAATCGATTTAGGCGAAAATAAAACTTGTCTAGCTGTTTAGAATGTCTATACAGATAAATAAAATTGGAGTGTCTTGTAATATTAAAATAACCGCTTTTTATTAAATGCTTATGGACACGGTGCATATTTTACAATTACATCAAAATAGCATTTTTTACAATTTTTGTCTGTCTGACTGTCTGTTTGTTCCGGTCTTTAATTCTTTAAAATAATCATCATCAATCCGTATACCTACGGCTGTAAATCTAAGTTAACGCGGGCGAAGCTGCGAGGAACAGCTAGTAAATAATAAATAAATTCTAATTATAATCAATTAATCAGCAAGATCAGCCTTCTTCGTGATTGCAAATGTTTGTAAAAAAAAAAGATTCCGGCGAATTGAGAACCTCCTCATTTATGAAGTCGATTGAAAATTGGCGATTGCCTAAAATAATTGCTTACAATGTTAAAAATGATATTCCGATACCGGGAATCGAACCCGAGCCTCCTGGGTGAGAGCCAGGTATCCTAGCCACTAGACCATATCGGATGGTTATAAGGCTAATGAAATAAATGTATACAAATGAAAATATTTAATTTATTTTTGAATTTAATATTTATATCCAGAGTCATAATTGACAACCACAAAGTAGATAAACTTTATTTTATATATTCAATATAACTTTTTTAATAAAACAAAAACATACCAAGTAGGTAAGTGTATTTCTAAAGATATAATAATATTATATATGATAAATCTTTATAAAAAATGTAAAAACATATATTTTTATGAGAGCCTATACATAAGTAATATTCAAAATTCTTAAAAAATATACTTTTATCTTGAAATGGTAACGTAGAAAACATTTAGACATTGTAGTTTGCACTATACCTCAGAGATGGCACTTTTAAAAGAAATAATTCCATATTTAAAGCATTTTCAACAAACATACTATAGATTGAATTAGAATCTGATGACAAAGTAAGAAATAATGCTGAATAGATTAAAATCCTTACAATTACTTTTAGGATGAAATTGTAAAGTAGCAAGCATTTAGACATTGTAGTTTGTACTATACCACAGAGATGGCGCTTTTTAGAAAATTTTATGTACCTAAACGCATTGTTAGAATCTAGTTATTATAATTATTGTTACCTAAGTATGTTGATTTATCTATGTAAAACAAGTCATAACTGTCATGACTTACTGATTAGGAAGAACGGTCTCATCCTAATACAGGTTTTCAAACTTAAAAGGGTGAGATCCATACCCCACTTTGTAAATGAGACTTTTGTTATGAATAAATATTTTTGTATTTTATTTTTTGTACTCTGGTAACAAAGTAAACAAAGAAATAATGTTATATTAGTTATTTGTAAATCTTTTCATAGAAAAAATATGTATACAATATAATCATTGCTTAATAGTTCATTTAACTCACAAGAGATGGTGCTGTAATGAATATAATAGACATTTAGACATGGATTCCTTACGCTAAAAAAATTTAAACAAAAATTAAAACCAACTTCAAAATTAAAAAAAAGAACTAAAAAGTTATAAAATAATTTCCTTAATTTTTGTGCCTACAATTTATAATCAACTTGTTCTTCTACTAATATACAATCTTTGCATTTACCACGTCATTATTGTTACTTTTGGAGTCGGTGTCAGTCAAGGTAGGTAGGGAGGTAGGTACATCAACGAATACGACACCGGCTTCAAAAGTAACAATAATGACGTGGTAAATGCAAAAATTGTATATTAGTAGAAGAACAAGTTGATTATAAAGTATATATATAAGTAGTAGTAGGCACAAAAATTAAGGAAATTATTTTATTACTTTTTAGTTTTTTTTTTAAATTTTTGTTTAAAATTTTTTTTATTTCTTAATTTTTTGTGATTTCGAAATTCGAAAACTGATTTTATTTGTCTGAAATATGGGTAGAACTATTAAACGCGTTGCTCAGATTAGATAGCGCTGTATTAATGAGATGAACGTAGAAAGGGTTTAAATCATTACAATAAATTTAATAACAAATGAAAAAACCGAAATGGAATTGTGTAAAACTTTATATACATGTAATTGAAAGCAATCACGGCAGATTTGCTGCTATTCGTTAAATAATTCCATTATATATAGGTATAGAACATCACCAATATATTATAGATATAGAATGGATATTATGATGACCTTGAAAAACTATGATGCGCTTCCAAGCCACAGTTGTTTTTTGTTCATTTAACAACGACAAGTAATAAAATTACATGATTTTGGCATAATATTATTTACCGTATGAAGTAAGCCCAATTAAAGCTGTAAATCGTCGAGGATTCCCCTCAACTGTGTATGGTCTCCATCATCACACCTGTAATGGCGCTTATTACCCATATGGGTACAAAGTTCTCATCAATTTAAATTAATTAAGTCCAAACACAAGGTAGCTACTGTAAACTGTTGAGGAGTTCCCTTAACTGTCCTTTGTCTTCATCATCAGACCCCTAATGACAGTCACAACCCATCTAGGTGTAAAGTTCTCATCATTACAAATTAATCAAGCCCAAACACAAGGTTACTGATGTAAATAGGTGAGGAGTTCCCTCGATTGTCTTTCGGCTCCAGCATCAGATCGACTCCAGACCTTCATTAAATTGAAGTCCTTCAAAACACTTTATAAAAAAAATATCAAACGCACTAGTCGCCCCTACGATTTTCGAAAGTTCCCCTCGATTTCTCTGGGATGCCATCATCAGATCCTGGTTTCCTTATCATGGGACCATTTGGGAAGTATACCCTTTAGAACAAAAAAAGAATTTTTCAAATCGGTCAAGCCATCTTCGAGTAATCAGGTAACATACATAAAAAAAAAAAAAAGATTCCGACGAATTGATAACCTCCTCCTTTTTGAAGTCGGTTAAAAATACCTAGTTAAAATATTCAGGAAGCTTGTCCTTAACGATAACTCAGAGAATTTATAAAATAAAAATATGGTATTAAAGCACATTCTTTATTAATAATTCCACTTATATTATAATAAATACAAAATACTAAGCATAGCAATCATGTACTATTTAGTATAAAAAAATCGCAAACACATAAGTTACCTACTTAAATATCTTTTATAATAATATTAACAAGCCATAGCTGAAAAATAAATAATAATTATTATTGTACAACGAAATAATTTATTTCCTATGCAGTTGTTACATTAATCCTTTCTTTATCCCTTTTAACTTTAGGCACACAGACATTGCTGTTCTAGCATATCGAGATTTTTGGGCCATTTGCAGTTAATATAATTACACTAAAATCAGCTAATATTCTTACAATTATAAGAATATAAATGATTTAAAGTCCGGCGACACTATATTGTCAAGCACATAGAATTTCATCAAATAATATAGTCATTGCCACGGATTATCATCGACCGTATCGTTAACGTTTTCTTTCATTTTGCTCAACTTCTTCTTAATCATTCTACTTTCAGCCGGTTCCACGATCTCTCCTTTGTTAAATTCACTTATGTTCACCGGTTTTACATCATCATTGTGCAACTCTTTTGGTGACTTCAATTTCGGAGTTTGTCTGATCGGATGGTAGATATATTTCACACCATTTATGACTCTGAATTTCGGATAAGCAGGTTGCTTTTTATATCCAATACCAAACACTTTATTAGTCCAGTACAGATAAGCTCGCTGGAGATCATCGATTATGCTGCGTTTTCTCCTCGATTTGTTACCTTCTTTGATTTGATCTATTTTGATGACTTCATCTTTCAAATTCTTTATTATTACCATCGGTTTTGGTTCGTTTACCTTATTGCTGTATGCGATGATCGGTTTTACGTACGTTACTATTGGTTTGTTTGTTTTCATGTCTGCATCTTGTGTTTCAATGATGGATCTGCTTTGCCATTGGCCGTTGGCATCGTATCCCCCGCCTCCGTAATCTTGACCTGGTTGACAATCGGGTGTTCATTATTGGTTATCTCTATAGGTAATAATTTACATGACTGGAATAATACCTGCTGGCATCCAGGCTCCTCCTCCGCCGCCAGCTGCCCAGCCCTGTGAATGGATTTTAGATTTAATCTTTGATCTACGAGAAGTGATCAATAGACAGGAATTGGTCTACGAGATTCATTATAATTTTGTCACTTCTGACCTTCTTCAACCAAGCTACCTTACCATTAATAAACCTTCTTTTTCCTTTTATTTCTTATATCACTAATGTTTGTCTATCATTTGTATGTATAAGCTCGACGTTTTGTATATGTACCTAAATTTTACTAAACTAAACTTTTTACGGATTTTCTCGTGGCATACCTACGTTATTTATATTCCCAATAATTCAGATTCTTAATAGCATCCATAATATTTTAGTATTCGGACTCAAAAGATGAAAAGTTGGCAATGTTACAAATGCAGTAAAATTATGAAATTGCAAAAGAATATACAAGTAGCAGTGATTCTTCTAAGTTCGATTGTCAGGTTATAATATTGTTTTACCTACTCTTGTCTTGCCCTGGACAGGCAGACAGATGCATAGGCAGACATCATCGACAGACGCGGCCGCTGACGTATAGATAGGGTGATTTGCTCGCGTGTCGTAGGTATTCAACGTCGGCAGCACATTGCATCCGCCACAAATCCGTTTGTTGTCGGTTTTTGTAACAGGGATCAAAGGGTTTCAACGCGAACGTCTGGCATCCAACAGACGTGTGGACATACGACGACAGATTCAACATGCATGCAATAGACGCCAATGCATCTGTCGACGTGTAGAGGGGCTGTTATTACATTAATGTCTTTAATATATCAGGTGTCACTAAGGAATCTTACCCCGTCCCCTCCTCCCGCGTTCCAACCTCCCCCTCCGCCACCCCCGCCTTTTTTCTCCAGCAGTTTCATCAGCAGCATCATCTGCAAGCACATAGTATGTAAGTATTTTTTTATCATCACTGATTTTCTGATTCCTGTCTATCATACCTTCGACAGCATGAACGACATCATGCTGAACATCATGCCCTTGAATGACATCATTCCCATCATCCCCATCATTGCGGGCACCATCTGGAAAATTAAAAATGTTTTTTTTTTTTTATAAATTCCCTTGAACTGGATGAAATGCATTGATGGAAACAACGATGGTCTAGGAAAACGAAAATTTTTGGAGGCACACCATAAATAAAAAATCTGTTTTTAATTTTTTTTTAATGAATCAACAAAACACAGATTAAGTAAAGAAGAACTAGACAAAACGCCTCGCTCGTGAGCTCACGTAATATGTAAGTATTTTTCTGCAGTCCATTTAGCTTTATGAGCTAGATAACCTAATTTTTCACGGCACACCAGTTTGCTGCGGCACACACTTTGCGGAACATCTTGTTGACGGAACTCAAGTGAGATCTGTGCTCAAGCCTGGTGCCACTTCAGAGAACTAGGGTCTAAAATTTCCCGTGCAATTGTCAGCACTAGAAGAAGTAGAGGACAGGCAGACTGGGCTCGATCGATACTAATCTAGACATACTTACGACTATAGATGAACGTATGGATGGGGTGCATAGAATTTGCATTATCTTTACCCCTCCCCCGTCCATATCATATATGACGTCACATATTTTCCAATGCCTACATGTGGAAGTTAGTTTTAATATTTTCATCTAAATTGTTCTTTATTAGTTCGAATTATTCGTGTTTTAATAACTTAAGCATAAGAATTTAATGTTGAAAATATTTAGACTCCTTCCACCCCTTGTCACACAGTATAACACTTCGTTGGCTCCCTTCTTTAAAGTGTGACGTAATTTATGGATGACCCCAATTAGCAAGGGTGAAGGGAACCTTTATTATGTCATAGGGAAGTAATCGAGCAGTCCGAGCCTTAACTACCGACGCCCATAGACATCCGCAAAAGTTATGCAGATGTGTTACTTACCCTCTTTTTCCCAAACCCCAATGGGCCATTGGAAACACACAAACCGCACGAAACGCGACAATATCATAGCTGTCACTTGACGCCGATGTTATGTGAGGAGTGAAAGGTACCCCTTTGCTGCCGGCCCAGTTCGGCAGCAAAGCAGCATGGCTCTACCTCTTACTCGTTTTGGCTAATGATCGACGTTGACCACATACTATCTTCACGTCTGATTACTTATCCAGTTAGCATAAAAATAATTAAAAGAATCAAGTAAGTACTAATTAATAGTTTTTGACGAGTATGTGATGTGGATCTCGAATTTAGTTATGCCTTACCATCATAAACTTCATCTTCATACACATCATGGCCATCATCATCATCTTTTTCTTTCCCCCATCATCACCACCACCACCATGCCCGCCGCCACCACCTCCCCCTTTTCTTCTCTTCCGACCAACAAACTCCTCCACTGAAAGAAATAGCAATGACGTTTTGTACTATTGCACATCTCAAAAGATTAGGTTGAGGCAAGTAATTGGGATAAGTTAGACTATATTATAGTCTAACTAAAAAAGAGTCAATATTATTAATATTGACACTTTTTTAACCGATTTCAAAAAAAGAGGAGGTTCTCTATTCGTCAATTTTTTTTTGTATCTATGTGAAACGATTAACCGTTTAATATAATATTTCTTTTTGTACTTGAAGACATTACTTGAATTTTTCAGTTTTTCTTCAAGTACAAAAAAATATTATAAACAAAGTATGAGTATTTTTTAAATTTTTATGGCATGATCTTATTAATTATGTATATAAAAAAGGCTCTACGAAGCGAAAAAAATTTGCGAGAATTATTAAAACATTTTTTTTCATTTACAATTGAGACGGAAGTTCGAGAAAATTTTGTTAGTTAACAATCGTTTAACTTGTTGAAAAATTAACTTTAAGTAACATTTCTAACGGGAATAAATTATTTATAGTGTCAGAACACACCATAATTTTTTCAAATTTAAAAAATATAATATATTCAATACCTTAAATAAATTAATTAATGTGCCGTACTCGCTTTTGACGCCACGCGTGCAACCTAAAAATGTCGTGCGCAGACCTATTTTCAGCGTTAAATTAAAATTATAAATAATGGAGATAGATTTCCGGGAGTGAGGAGTTTTTTATTGGAAATTTCCTCCTCTTTTAGAATCTTTTTTTTTAAATTTCTTAAATATTGATAATTCATGAAATATTGGCAGAAAACGAAATGCCATGTTTTTCATCTTCAATTGTTTATAAATTTTGCAATTTTTTATGTGCTACTACACGCTTTCAGCACATTTTTCTAAGCTTCATTCCGGATCCAATGAGCTATCACTCATAATTTTTAGAGCAGTATCCTACGGCAGTATCTCTATTTTAGACCATTTTCAACTTGTTGACTAGACTAATTACCTACCTACCTTGGCTGACACCTATTAAAGAACCTATTATATATTAAAGAAACTGTTATTTTATTACTTTTTAGTTTAGTATTTTTGAAGTCGGTTTAAATTTTTTGTAAAATGTTTTTTTATATAATTCTTCTTGATATTTTGCAAAACCACCTTTTTTGTGACCCACGCTACATTGTGACTCCATTATAATCAGCATCAACAGACCTTTGATACGATCTCGGGGAGCCCGAGGGGTCTTGGGACCCGCAACGAATGTAATCAAAAGGAGAGGAGGGAGGGAGGGGGAGAGGAGTAACAAATCTGGGAGATATTAGAATTTAAATAGTTATATAGAATTAGATATTAGAAAAAAGGCGGATATCAGCTAGTCTTTAATAAATTCAATTATAAATTGCATCGTTATAAGTAGGTAGGAAAATCTAAGTGTATTTTATAATAAGCCACTTTTCTTGTTTTAGATATAGTAGATAATAGTTATTAATATAATAATTAAAAGTAACACTTTATACCTGTCTCTGGGACCATAATATCCTTTCCCAAAGCCGTGAACCTTATGAGATGGTTTTCAAAGAATTTGTCCACCGAGTTGTCAATCAGGTAAGCCAGCTCCTCGGTGTTCATGGATGTCAACGTGTCGTTGTCATTCTCAGAAGTGTTTAATTTAACTGAAATGAAAAAAAAAAAGATTTCGAAGCGTTAGGACGTCTCATATCAAATCCATCGGCAAGGAGATTGGTCTCTATGTCGTGTCTAGACAATTAGGAGTGCTTATTCTACGTTCCTATCCCATAATCCTATCCGACTAATGAGCATAGCTGGTTCCACGACAGGGTAAGGATAAACTTCCCCACCACGGTTCAAGCTTTGTCGTGGCGGTGGGGCTCAGTTGCCTAAAGTGAACCCAGCACCATGGGCGAAGCCAAGTGAACTGGCTGGCTGCTCTGTGTGGGTTACAAGAAAAGGGAACAAAAGAGTAGGAGAGGACAAGGGGCGAGGATAAGCCTCACCCCATTGCACTGTCCCGACGTTGGGTGGGGTTGTTCTGTGGTGCGGGACAACACCTCTGTGGTGGTCTCGGTGGCTTGAAGAACTGTCTAGCCGTCGAGGTGCTCTGTTAGCTCAACAGATACGGAGCACCTCTCCAAAAGCGGCACCGGTGGCACTCGCTGGGTTTTAGTGGGTAAGAGCTGCGTCCACTTACCATCTTTCGGGCGCAACGAATCCCACATACCCGCCTGTGGAGTCCCCCATCGCCAGCGGGATGCCTTAGAGCATTTCCCGGCGGAAAAGAAAAAAAAGGGTATGGGTAAACTTGTAGATCTGTTTTGTTTGTTTCTAAGTTGTTGCATATCTACTTAGAGCTGTTTATTTTTAAGATAGAAAGATAGAAAAGATATCACCCATACCTCAAAGCGTCCTCAAAGCCTTTTAAACGTTTAACAAACATGACATCCGTAATATGACAACAGTAAATAAATAAAGTAAAACTTTTTAATTTTTTTTTGTAAGCGACGATGGCCCAGTGGGTACGGGCTCAGCCGCTTGAGTGAGAGCCGCGAGGTCCGGGTTCGATCCTGACCCCTGTGATGCCTTGAAATGGGTTTTTATAAATTTCTACGTGCACCTGAACATGAGACCATCGCTTGCTCACCGGT
The DNA here is from genome assembly GCA_963853865.1 of Helleia helle. Classification (NCBI taxonomy): domain Eukaryota; kingdom Metazoa; phylum Arthropoda; class Insecta; order Lepidoptera; family Lycaenidae; genus Helleia; species Helleia helle. The sequence goes on from OY971436.1 coordinate 8,791,751, forward strand.
GAAGGAAACATCGTGAGGAAACCTGCATGCCTGATGAGATTAAAAGTCTTTGAAGGTGTGTGAAGTTCACGAACCCGTATTGGGCCAGCGCATCGGTGGGCTATGGCCTAAAACCCGCCTCACCTGATATCGAGGAGGAGACCCGTGCCCAGCAGTGGGACATATAAGGGTTGATATTATTATATAATATTTATACTCGCCTGTATTCGACAATAACAAAAATGTTAAACTTACCGAATTTCACATAATCACCTATTATCGATATTTCTTTTAACTTATTCAATTCTTTCAAATACAATAACGTTTTTCTTTGCAAACACGTGTACGATAGTTGAAAGAAGCATTCAGAGTATACACCTTTGAAGATATTTGATGGATTATCATTATCAATTTCATTCTCACTAATTTCTGCACTTTTTGGGTTGTCACGGGTAACTGCTTTCACTATAACAGTAAGAGATAAAAGCAGCAGTATTCTGTTGGATGCCATCACTGCAAATGAAGGCAGAACAGTGGGTTACTGTTATTTATTTGCTGTTAATAGGATTCAAGGTTTAAGGTCATGGTGTTTAGGTGAAAACATATTATTTTCTTGATCCGATGAAAAATGCAGGTCTGGTTAACTGTTAGGAAAATGTTAGCATATTCTCGATCTTTCCTAGAAATATCCAAAACCATATCATTTCGAGTGATATACTACAAGTTTAGCTTCCAAATAGTATTCTTATATAAGGTAGAAAATCCTTTGTATTGTTTTAGTGTTCTCAAATAGACCGTCCTTTTAGGAAAAAAAACTAAGTACCAAAAGAATTGAGAACCTCCTCTTTTTTAAGTCTCTTAAAACTAAAAACCAATATAATATTATGTTAAAATGTTAACACTGTTTTGAGACATGTTCACACCATGGTCAATTCATGAAAAAAATACCAAATTATTTCTCTAACATCAATATAATATGTAATAATTATAATCTCCACTGACTTAAGTTTACTACACCGAATATACAGAACAAGCTGAAACGTACTAAACCACATCTTCATCATCTTATCTCTTAGCAAATGAACTTGGCTTCAGCACCTCACCATACATTTCTTATTAAATACTAAGACTTGGGAACTTTTAAACTTTCTCAATTAAACCTTTGTCTTTTACTTGTCCACGATTGTAATAAACTTTATTTTACTATAAAATTGTTTAAAACTAGATAATAATCATGCTTTTTACTTTTGTGAAGCTCGTTATTTAAATAGATAGATAGATAGAAATGCTTTTTCAGTGCTAATATTACACAGACTAGCTGTTCCCCGCAGCGTCACCCGCGTTAACTTAGATTTACAGACGTATCCGGATTGATGATGATTATTTTTATAGCCTAAGTTACTCTCTATAACATTAGCTATCTGCCAGTGAAAGTCCCATCAAAATCGGCCCAGCCGTTTCAGAGATTAGCCGAAACAAACAGACAGACAGACAAAAATTGTAAAAAAAGGCTATTTTGGTATATGTCCCGTGTATACATCCATATGCATTGAATAAAAAGCGGTTATTTTGATGTTACAAACAGACACTCCAATTTTCTGTATAGATTACTGAAATATATAAAAAGTTTTACAATATCAACGAAACAAAAAAAAAACAGATACATATCGGAATTAAAAATTAATGCCTTGATCATGAGACTGATTAAATTTTTTTTTGTTGCATTTTCATTGTGAGCCGTCAGTTGAGAACGCCTGATGCATGTGGTTGTGGTTAAAGAGGTTTTATAAGAAAAGGCTTCTTGTTTGTTTTGTTCATTGAAAATCTTACTGATGTCATCACGTGAAGAGGTGAAGATCTAGACCAGTGTAATTATTAGTTTGATTTTGAACAGCCTACGGTATGTCCGAACAGACTTAGGGACCTTAAAGAAAATTGCATACTCATATTTGAAAGGCAACGCATCTGCTAATGATGTAGGTAGTGCCTATGGATGTCGTTTATCACTTACCACCAGGTGAAACTACTGTCCGTTTGCTCCTGCTTCTATATATAAAAAATAGTGGCCGGAAATAGGGTGATGATGTTAAAATAAGGGAGGTACTTTAGCCCTCCCCACCCATGGTTCAGGCCTTGACGTGGCGGTGGGGCTCAGTAGCCTAGGGTTAGCCCAGCACCTTGAGCGAAGGTAATTGAGCCGAGGGGGCTCTTTGTACCATAAGAGGGGTACATAGAGTCTTCTCTTTTGTCCGGGGCGAGGACGGGAACCTTACCCCATTGTACTGTACCGACGTTGGGAGGGGTTGCTCTGTGTTGCGGGACAACTCCTCTGTGGAGGTGGCATCGGTCCCTTGGGGGACTGACTTGACGTCGAGGTGCCCTGTTTGTTTATTAGATCCGGGGCACCTCACCAAAGCTGGCATTGGTGGCACACGCCGGGTTTTAGTGAGTAGAGCTGCTTCCACTTACCAGCTTTCGGGCGCAGCGAGTCCCACATACCCGCGTGGGGTGACCCACTCCCACGCAGAATGCCTCAGAGCATTTCCCGGCGTTAAAGGAAAAAAAAGAAGAAGGTACTCTAGCCCTTTGACCAGACGTAAAATGAAACGTGATTATGATGATTTGCAAATACCTGTACATGAACAGGTGATGCATCAAAATCCACTTGGCAATTTCAGGAAGGCCTGCAATAAGTAGTAATACTTCCATGAGCCATCAGGCGCTTAAATCCAATAACCGAACTTGGAGAGTGCTTGGAGGTGATGATGAGGCCTGGCAAGCACGGCCACCTTGTGCGAGCCGTCATATTTTCGTCGAAGGTCGCCGCGGAGCGGGACAGAGAGGACGACGCCATGTCCATCCCGCTCCGTCGACGTTGGACGAGAGTGCGAAGGTTGCGTTATGCGCACCTTCTGCCTCCCGTCCAACGAGACTCGGAGAAATTAATAATAAATTAAAAGTAATAATAATAATTGGATAATAAATATTACAAAAACCTTTTGCAGAAAAAAGTATCCTAAATGCATTTATTCATGTCATTCTTTTTTTTTCTTTAACGCCGGGAAATGCTCTGAGGCACTCCGCGGAGGAGTGGCTACTATTTTTGATACTTGTTATATATTCAATTTATACTGAAACTTTTCTAGTTTCATAGCGGGTTGTATTTGCAGACTAACGCCTTTCAAAAATGTATAATTTTCTCACATTAAGATATTTTACTATTATTTTTTTACAGGCACTTTATTTATATATAAATGCTTTCTCTAGTATTAGTCTGTAATAGTAGTAGTCTTTACTAATACTGGAGTATTAGAGAGAAGAAGTATTTCTGCCTCTAGCTAATAAGATAATGAGTAAGAAATTTCTGAACTTGAAGTTAAAATCTACACGATATTAATGTGTTTATAATATAATAGTTAGGTTCTTGACAGAAACAGTTGTACCCACGGAGCAATAACAAAGGTTGTACCCATGCTTTTTTTCGTCTCTTGATATGTGCACTGAAATATAAATGGAATTCCTAATTGACAGTTCAAGTCGACGGTGTCAAAATAAATAAAAAATATTACATTATTAGTACAGATAATAGGCAGGTTTTTGCTGGTACTTTAGTACTATTATTTATTCTGTACTGGTACAGGTCTGGTGTAGAATTGAATACTATCTAACAAGTTTAGTAAGAGGGATTGCCATACTGCTTTGCAGCCGAATTGGGCCGGCACGACCGGGGTCAAGTGACAGCTATGCTGTCGCGTTTCGTACGGTTTGTGAGTTTCCGGTGGTCCATTGGGGGAGATAGGGAAAAGTAGGGCAAATCATCTGCATAATCTCTGGTTGTGCGGATGTGTATGGGCGTCGGTAGTCGCCAAACGGCTTCGACTGTTTGCTTTCGAAGTTATAAAAAAAAACTCTTCAGCTTATTATAGATTAAGATAGATAAAGAACCAAAATATCATCTGATATACATGAAAGTTAAACATGATCATCATTTCCGCTTAAATCCACTAAAAAGTCGCGTAAGTACTTCGTACCGATACCGTACGATATTACATCTTAGTATGCGGTCTAGAAGCTTCTTTATCAAAAACCAGATGGTTCCGCTCCAAGGCCCTCAATTAGTGACGTCACAGGTGAGAGGGTCCGACCACAGACGCGGATCTTGAATGAAAACTTGAACGGTTTCTAAAATGGCTCTATCTTATCCACAGTATCATCATCATTATCCCCACCATGGTTCAGGCCTTGACGTGGCGGTGGGGCTCAGTAGCCTAGGGTGAGCCCAACACCTTGGGCGAAGCTAATTGAGCCGAGGGGGCTCTTTGTACTCCTCTTATAAGAAGAGGGGACAAAAGAGCAGGGGGCAAGGGGTGAGGATGGGAACCTCACCCCATTGTACTGTCCCGACGTTGGGAGGGGTTGTTCTGTGGTGCGGGACAACCCCTCTGTGGAGGTGGCGTCGGTCCCTTGCGGGACTGACTAGCCGTCGAGGTGCCCTGTTAGCTTAACAGATCCGGGGCACCTCACCAAGGCGGCATTGGTGGCACTCGCCGGGTTTTAGTGGGTAGAGGAAAAAAAAAAACATCATCATTATCATTACTATCACGACAATCATCGCGAAATAATTAAAAGAGATGTTTGACCTTTTTCAGTATCTATCATCACCACTTTTAATAATAATAATAATATCAACCCTCATATTATGTCCCACTTGACTGCTGAGCACGGGTCTCCTCAAAATCAGGCGAGAGTGTTGGGCCATAGTTCACCGATGCGCTGGCCCAAAGCGGGTTGGTGAACTTCACACACCTTCAAACCCTTTTAATCTCATCGGGCATGCAGGTTTCCTCACGATGTTTCCGTCACTGGGGAGCAAGCGATGATCTCATGTTCAGGTGCACGTAGAAATGTATGAAAACCCATTTCAACGCATCAAATGGGTCAGAATCGAACCCGGAACTCTCACTCAAGAGGCCGAGCCCACACCCGTACCCGTACCCGTACGTGACGGTGGTCCAGTGACCACCGTCACGTACCACTTCTGTCAAAGTTCTCATCCTCTTCTGATTGATCGTAGGACTCAACCGTTTTGGGAGAGACATTTAATCAAGAGAAGCCTACTAGATGACGAGTGTAGAATCTAGATCTGACCCGTCTTTCCGAAATTGGATATTCCAGAATAACATAGACCCATTATTTTTCCAGCATAACTACAATTGAGTCCTACTAACTTTATAAACGCGAAAGTTTGTAAGAATGTATGGATGTGTGTTTGTTACTCTTTCACACAAAAAATACTGAACTATTTTATTGAAACTTTACAATAACATACCGTACACATTAGAATAACATATATTATAGGCTTTAATTTATCCCTGTACTCCCACGGGAATAGGAAGTCCGCGGGTAAAACCGCGGGGCGCTGCTAATCTATACTAATATTATAAAGCTGAAGAGTTTGTTTGCTTGTTTGAACGCGCTAATCTCAGGAACTACTGGTCCGATTAGAAAAATTCTTTCAGTGTTAGACAGCTTATTTATCGAGGAAGGCTATAGGCTATAAAATATCACGTTGTGACTTAAAGCAGTTGAGTAACTCGGGCGAAGCTGCAGGCAACAGCTAGTCTACAATAATTAAACTTATTTACTTCGTAAAGCAGCTTTTTCTTTTCGAAAGAAAGAGCAAGTCCGACCTTGCTCTTTGCTCAACAAATAAATGAGTTACGAGCAGTCCTGAGTAAACACGTGATGTTATTGGGCGACGTCAACCACTTACTATCATATAGATCCTTTTTTATTTTAAACAAATATAAATACGCATATCACTTAGCACATTTGCACAACTATAGGTAGTTATATATAGATAACAAAACAAAGCATTAATTCGATGCAACATTTATTGTAAGATAACATTGAAAATAAATTACTACATGAAACAGAGAACAGTTAAATAAATAAATAGGTTAATCTAAATATTTGGTACAATAACAATTATAAATGCACGAAGAATTATGACTAATATAAATAAAATATCACAGCAAACATACTGCTTTGAATAATAAATTTACAATACAAATAAAAAAAATAATATTTATAAATAACAATAAAAATATAGAAAGAATAAACTAAGTTTATTATTAATATAATGTATATATAAAACGGTGGGAGAAACAGCGAAGAAAGGTAAAAACATAAACATAAAAGAATAAAAAAGAGTAGAATACTTTTAAAATAAGAATAAAATATTATATGGGCTTAAACTAATGAAATAAATTATTAATAAATAATGACGTATTTACAGTGAGTCATAATGAGGACGTTCAAATAATTATTAAATAACAATAAACACATTTATGTAAGCTATTCTAACAATTATTAATAATTAAATGACAAATAAATAATTTAAGACATACTGGTAAATTAATACGACACATACATCTAACCTTTCAGAGTCTTGAGATGATTACCTTGTACCATTACAATTATTAATAGTATTTTTATTATTATTAGACATACACGAGGTAATTAGAAATACTGCTAAACTATCAGACATAGACACGTCTAAATTTTCCGAGTTTTGAGTTAAGACAAAGTCTACCCTTTCGAGTCTTGAATGGATTACTTCGTAGTCGTATCATATGGCATGTAACTGTTGTAGTTCTCATCATACGCCCGTCTGTACCCTCCATGATGTCCATGTTCGTGTTCGTGATGCTCCTCGTGGCTGTGGGAATGATGATGGGACACTTCGGGCTTGGTGATGATCTCGTACGTGGTGGACTTGTGTCCCCCGTGCCCCTTGAGTCCCACCAAGGCTGATAGGAGGAGAGACATCAGGGCTGTCATGAGGGCTTTTCCCGCTAAAAGTGCTAACGCTCCCAAGGCTGCTGCGGCGAGGGTACCTGGAAATTGATTTTGTGATAAATGATAATATAATAATATGTAGATAAATAATTGCAATTACATAACAATACAGATAAATAAAATTAGAGTGTCTGCTTGTAATATTAAAATAACCGCTTTATACTAAACGCATATGGATGTACATGTATACCTACATATGCCAAAATCACATTTTTTACAATTTTTATCTGTCTGTCTGTTTGTTCCAGCTAATCTCTGAGACGGCTCGGCTGATTTTGATGGGACTTACACTGGCAGAGTTTATAAGGATTGAGGAGTAACTTAGGCTTTAAAAATAACAATTAACATCAATCCGGGTACGGCTGTAAATCTAAGTTAACGCAGGCAAAGCTGCGGGCAACAGCTAGTTATGTAATAGAATACATTTAGGTAGACGAAGTGTTGGTGGACCATAATAATATAATAATAACCATAATAACAACCAGGTGTGAAGACGATCTCTGTGCGGCCGGTGCCGGTGCCGGTGCCGGTGCCGGTGCCGGTGCCGGTGCCGGTGCCGGTGCCGGTGCCGGTGCCGGTGCCGGTGGCCGGTCCATGTTGGATGCGAGTGGCAAGGGATCGGTCGTTTTAGCGTTGCCCGCAGCTGCACCCGCGTTAACTTAGATTTACAACCGTATACGGAGTGATGATAATTATCTTTGTATGCTAAGTTACTCCTTATAATATGAGCTATCTGCCAATGAAAGTCCCGTCATAATCGGTCTAGCCATTTCAGAGATTTTCCGGAACAAACAGACAGACAAAACATAAAAAAATATTTTCATTTACTCTCATAAGCATTTAATGAAAAGCTGTTAATAATTTGAAATTACAAACAGACACTTCAGTTTTGTTTATTTTTATATGTATATATACATAAAAAGATTACCTTTCATCATCAGAGCAGCAGCCAGCAGAGCCCCGCCGCCCCCTTTACCTCCTCCCAAACCACCCCCTCCTCCGGTCTTCCTGGCTACGGACTCGGTATCCCCCTTCGCCATATTCAGAGCCTCCTTAGAAGTCTCCGAGTCCAACAAACGGTACCTCAGAGAGTGTCCATCCAGGTAATTCTGCAGACGATATAATAGGAACCTGTTCAGCTTCTCTTCCGGTTTTCCGGGGAATTGGCGGGAGAGTTCAGCAGCCATCTCCTCTGGACTCGTGCTGTTCACATCCTCTTTAACAATGCTTAACCCAGGGAAGAGATTCAGCTCATCGCGAGAGCTGAGATCCTCCAAGAAGGATAAAGCATGTATCTTCAAACACTTCGCACTTAAACCGCTCGTGCATTCCTTATGCAGGGATCTTCCACTCCTGTCCGTGTGATTCTTATCATCACTGATGCTGTTAGACCCCGCCCCATCAACGACTCCATCTGATGGGGACACGTAACACATGATAACACTTATAACAACGATCACCACCGCGTTTTTCGCAAACATTTTTGCCACTGACACTTATTTCTTCCCTAAATATAGATTCCCCGATTCGGTAATGGTTCCCCAAAGATAGATTCCCCAATTCGGTAATTGTTCCCCAATTATTGACTTGACATTCTTCGCTCCTGCCCAAGACTGATAGATCCATCGGCTCCGGATTTATTTTATACCTTTGAGTAAATAAAAAGTATTCGACAGTATTGGAGCAGAAAAAGAACACAACCAGAGTATTGTCCGAAGAGAAAGATACTTTCGATAAGTATTTGATAATGGAAAAAGATGTTTTCTCTCTAGATAATTTCTATAATTGTTACATTTGGTAAAAGTGCATTGGTTTACCTATATTTGTAAGTTACATATTATTATGTCATGATAGTTCCTTATACTTTTACCAAAATTTTGAAAAGCATTTTGAATAAAGTATTTTCCTATTTGGACTGTTAATGTGATTATTTTTTTTATCATCAAGATAGAATCGATCTTTTATAGACATAAATTCGGCCATGTGTATTCTTATTTTATTGAAATAATTCTCCTCTCTACAGTTTGTTTATTTATAAGATTTTATTAAATAAATATTTTTAAAACACATTTAATCTCTAATAATATTATAGTTATAACCTGACCAGAAAAATAAAAACCCTCGTCATGTTGCGGAAAGTTTCGGAACTTATTTCTGTATGGACGATACTATGTGTTGACGTAAAAAAATACAATGGCGACACCAGGCGGGGTTTATATATTTCTGGTCAGTCTTTACCATGTTGATAGTAATAGGGATAAAGCCTTTCGGCAATGGTGTGCTACAACAATTTGTTAATAAAAAAAACTATTAATTGTTACATTAATAACTATTAATGTATGTGAAACTACGTTGTGATTATGTTTTGATCTTTCGTGTGAACAATAAAATATTTTTCTTTCTTTCTTAATGCAATTATATACTATGTATGAATAGTAAAGGTATTAAAATTAATCTAAATTCATTAAAATGTAATGAATATTAGTGATTGTATTAACATTACATTAATATTCAGCGTTTGGTCATTTGTTAGACTTTAAAAAGGGGGAGGTTATCAGATCGTCGGAATCTTTTTATATGAGTTACTTTTTAATTTTTAGTACATAGAATCAGGAGTAATTTAGAATCCTTTTTTGTCTAAATACTTAGTTAATGTGTTCTTTATTTGTAGTCGCATTTCATTTTCAGGCTCTAGACCGTGTAACTGTGTGTAACAATAATACTTTTATTGTTCTGTTTTATTGTTAGCTTTCACGGGACAAACATTTTTATCCATGTACAAGCGTATGTACACAAGCTATGGACGGGAATAGTTGTAAAGTATAGTGAGAGGAATGTGCTGTGCCGCGTCCCCGGCTGCATGGGTACCACCTTCCTTGTTTCTCCCGTCAAACAGCCTTGCTGTGTTTCGGAAAAAAGGGCAAGACAGGCAGTGTAATTACTACACATAAATGAGTTGCCTGTCCTAGTTTCAGGTAAACTAGCTTATGTTCATGGGCGACGTTGATCAATATCCATCAGGTGATACATCTGCTAGTTTGCCTATCCAACTAACAAAAAATACGCTAAAGAGGCAGTGAACCTGTTATTACGGTGATAGCAGCAAAGCCTTTCTGGAATTAAGGCATAGTTTGACGGTCAACCGTAATCTGGATGCTAAAACGATTTTAAACCACGGTTATTTTCACTTTTAAAACTATTTCAAACGGAATAGCTACCATGATTTTTCGCTTTTATTTGCTGCGCTCGATATTTATTTAAATCTAGAGTTTAGAGCAGTTTTTCGACTAACCTTAGTAGCAAAGAGATAAATTCAAAAAAACGGGTACGAGTCCGTTATGTTAGTGAATGGTTCAGGCCTTGACGTGGCGGTGGGGCTCAATAGCCTAGGGTGAGCCCAGCACCTTGGGCGAAGCTAATTAAGCCGAGGGGGCTCTTTGTACCCCTCTTATAAGAAGAGGGGACAAAAGAGCAGAGGGCAAGCGGCGAGGATGGGAACCTCACCCCATTGTACTGTCCCGACCACAGAAATCTAAATAATAAGACATTTTTTCATTCAATTGTCTTATTATTTAGATTTCTGTGGTCCCGACGTTGTGAGGGGTTGTTCTGTGGTGCGGGACAACCTCTCTGTGGAGGTGGCGTTGTTCCCTTGCGGGACTGACTAGCCGTCGAGGTCCCCTGTTAGTTTACTAGATCCGGGGCACCTCACCAAAGGCGGCATTGGTGGCACTCGCCGGGTTTTAGTGGGTAGAGCTGCGTCCACTTACCAGTTTTCGGGCGCAGCGAGTCCCACATACCCGCGTGGGGAGACCCACTCCCCCGCGGGATGCCTCAGAGCATTTCCCGGCGTTAAAAAAAAAAAGGTACGACATCATCATCATCAGCGCTTATCCGTCCACTGCTCATCACAGGCCTCCTCAATAAGTGCCAAGACGACCGATCCCTCGCCAATCGCATCCAACACGGACCGGACACTGTACGGAGATCGTCTTCCCATCGACCAACACGGGAAGAGATATCGATCAAAACCGAAAGTACTTTAAGTTCTGGACATAATTACATATATACCTTTGAAACACTGTCATAAATGAAGCGACCAAAATAATTTGAACTTCATACTCAATACTGATATTTAATTTAGGTAAACGTGAAGTATTTATACTACTCCGAGAAAAGCAAATAACTAAGTACTATTGTTTTCTAATGTTGACGCGAATTTCACTCATTATGATGAAACAATTTTACAGATTTTATCGCGGTTTATTAAGATTTTTGCAAGACCGACGTTTCGGATACTTTACAGGAACCATGGTCACGGGAAACATGAAAAAATCTTAATAAACCGCGATAAAATCCGTATTCATTTTGATATAGCAGGGTCTAAGTTTTAATAATAATGCAGTGGCAGAGAAATAAGCAAAATACACGTTTAAATAAGTTTTATTAAAAAAATCTCTTCATTCACACAATAATTAATTATAATAATACTGTTTGACCTACATTACAATAAATATATACAAAATAAACAAAAAATAAATTTAATTACTAATTATATAATCTCATAATAATTAAATAAAGATATTTAAATAAACATACTATAATAATTACAAAGAAATGTTTGTACATAATAAAGTAAGGAATAATATACTCTTAAAATATGAATATTTACATAATATATAAATATTATACTATTTAATAACCAAATAATACAAAACAAAATATGTATAAAAGTAGGAACACTATTAAGCGTAACTATTTATTTTATTATATAAACATAATTATAAATCAGTCTTGCTAAATAAATCATATTTATATAACATATTATAAATAAATATACTTTACATCAATATCAAAACTTTCACACAAAATAAATAAATTAATAACAACAAAGAAAAAAAGTTTTATTCTTAAACAGTCTTCATTTTAATATACACAGAAATACTGCTCAATTTATTTATAAATAAATTAAATAATAAATTAACGTAAAAAAAAATATACTATTTCATAGTACTACACTTTCCAAGTAACAGAATACTTCAATACTCTGTATCTCAATTACTTCATAGCGAAGGAGTATTTGTCACTTGAATTAAATAAATCTACTCATCCATTACTCTACTTTAGTTTTAAAATATTTTAATAAATAATTCAATTTCGCATATAACTTAGCGTTTTAATAAATATAAATAATTTACGGATACGCCTTAGCGTCTCTCCTTCAGGTTCCTCCCATACCCAGAATGGCCATACCCTCCTACATCTTCATGGGCAGAGGAGTGAGAGTGTGAGTGAGTGTAGACGGGCTTGGAGACTATCTCGTAGGTGGTCGACTTGCCTCCACTAGAGAGGGACTTGAGGCCGATGACAGCGGATAGTAGAAGAGACATCAGGGCTGTCATGAGCGCCTTCCCAGCCAAAAGAGCCAAAGCTCCCAGACCCATGGACATTAGAGTACCTGGAAGAGAGAAGAATAATTAGAATATTATTTCTGTTTTGGTAGAAAATCTATCTTTTTGGGATCTGCCATCCTGTTTATTACTTTTGAGAAAGTGTATGCGTGTGTGTGCTTATTTGTTGGCAACACCAACCCGAGGCCAGGAGGCCGTGTGGTCTTAGACTGCACGGTTGGCGGGGGGCTACCCCCCACTTTAACAAACCAATAGTGAGCCAAATAGGGTCATACTAATCTGACGAAGCATTAGGGCCTTTGGGCCATTAGCATAGATCCCTCCGAAAAAAAAATATTGGAAACAGGTTGGGCAAGCTTAAGACACATTTTAGCCATAAAAAACCGAGTGATCTCATTTATGTTAGACAATGTTACATCCCCACCAAAGACTACAATTGTATAACTAGAGAATCCCCACCATGGTTCAAGCCTTGTTGTGGCGGTGGGGCTCAGTAGCTTAAGGTGGACCCAGGCTCCTTGGGCGAAGCAAATTGAGCCGAGGGAGCTGCTCTTTGTCTCCCTCTGCTCTTTCATCCTCTTTTCTTCTCTTCTTATAAGAGAGGACATGGGGTGAGGATGGGAACCTCACCCCATTGCACTGTCCTGACGTTGGGAGGGGATGTTCTGTGGTGCGGGACAATAAGGGTCTGACTAGCCGTCGAGGTGCCCTGTTTGCTTAACAGATCCGGGGCACCGGCAAATGCCGCCTTTGGTGAGGTGCACTCGCCTGATTTTAGTGGGTAGAGCTGCGTCCATCTTACCATCGGACGCAGCGAGTCCCCACTCCCCCGCGGGATGTCTCAGAGCATTCCTCAGTGAAAGTTAGAAAGAAAATTTCTTAAATCGCATGATCAGTATCTAAGATCCTCCTATATCGAAACTCTTCGTGCGACTGACTTGACATTAGTTGATAATAGCGACCAATCTCTATGTCTCGCCTCACGATTGATATTAAGTAATTACACAAACGACCGTTTTAACGTAATCTGTCCGTCCATCACGTAAATAGAAAACGTAAAATATGGGGTATTAAAAATCCATTTTTACCATTATCTCTATGCTCTAATTGTGATAGAAAATAAACCGAGAAAAAAAGTAACCTCTATGTCAAGTGCATACGGTTTGATTTTGTAGAGACGTGTAAAAATTTCTTTTTTTACACAGTTCAATTAGATTACAATTTTTTTATAGATTTATATGATAATATTACTATATTATTGTAATTATACTGTTTAATAAAGAAAGATTAGAAAGAGCTTAGATTTTACAATTCGTGTATTTTAAAATATAACAATGTAAAAACTAATTTGGAATCAGGTCTTTCCAATTTATTTTTTTAATATCAGTCACACCACGTTAACCTAGTACTATGGTAAGTTCCCCACCATGGTTCAGGCCTTATCGTGGCGGTGGGGCTCAGTAGCCTAGGATGAGCCCAGCACATTCGGCGAAGCCAATTTAGCCGAGGGGGCTCTTCTTATAAGAGGGGACAAAAGAGCAGGGGCAAGGGTTGAGGACGGGAACCTCACCCCATTGTACTGTTCCGACGCTGGGAGGGGTTGTTCTGTGGTGCGGGACAACCCCTCTGTGGAGGTGGCGTCGGTCCCTTGCGGGACTGACTAGCCGTCGAGGTGCCCTGTTAGCTTAACAGATCCGGGGTACCTCACCAAGGCGGCACTGGTGGCATTCGCCGGGTTTTAGTGGGTAGAGCTGCGTCCATTTACCATCTTTCGGGCGCAGCGAGTCCCACGTACCCACCTGGGGAGACCCACTCCCCAGGCGGGATGCCTCAGAGCATTTCCCGGCGTAAAAGAAAAAAAAAAGTACTATGGTAAGTTTGTAGACTCTTATGTTACGACTGCTATGAACCGAGATAAATTGAAGAAATTCATGTACGTGACTTGGTACAGGGTATATATATCATTGAAATTATCTGCAATTTGGAATCGAACCCGGGACCGTTGTATGTCTCCACACTAGAGGTACCTGACCTTATATGCATATAACAAGCAAAAAAAACTGACTGTCTGGGGTCCACCGGTAGATGTCAAAGATGAAAAAAGAAGTATAAAAATAGAAAGAATTACACTTAGAAACACGAAAACACAATGGAGTCGAGACTGGCGGCGTAGTGGCATCACGCCATGACAGCGTCATAGCATCTGTCGTCATGACATCCGACGCAAGGCGCCTGTAGATGTTGCACATCAAAAATGTCCTACATCTTCCTCATCTCTACTATCTATGAAATTAAGCTTTCTAATCTCAAAACGTGAAAATCATTTGTGAATCAGATTTTTATTGTGTTCATTATAATAAATGATTAGTGATAACTTGGTTATAGTGAAAAATGATTTGCATTTTTATAATCATCATCATCATTATAGACTTAAAAAAAGAGGTTCACAAATGGTTAGATATTCACTAATGTATAGCGTAAGGCCAGTTTTAAGGTTACACGTCCCATTGCGAGTGTCTTCCTCGAATTTAGGCGAGGACTAGGATAAAAATATATTGACCGTTTGCGAGTAGGCTACACACACCTCCAAAACATAATATCAGGCGTGTATGTAGAGGTTTGATGGGACTTTGTAGTGAGCTATCTAGTTGACGTGATCCAGTGCACCTTACCAAAAATAAGGTTGTATATTTAATATCATATCAATGATTAAAGGCCAGGTACATTATTAGAATTAAGTATGCAAATGTGCGCGACGATGGCCTAGAGAGCCGCGAGGTCCGGGTTCAATCCTGACCCCTGTGATGCCTAGAAATGGGTTTTTCAAAATTTCTACGTGCTCTTGAACATATGACCATCGCTTGCTCACCGTGAAGGAAACATCGTGAGGAAACCTGCATGCCTGATGAAATTAAAAGTCTTTGAAGGTGTGTGAAGTTCACCGTCACGTCACGTCAGGTGAGATCCGTGCCCAGCAGTGGGATATATAAGGGTTGATATTATTATCTGATTATCATAATATTATATATAAGTATGCAAAATATATACACACGAACATATAACCTCCTCCTTTTCGAAGTCGTTTAAAAAAGTATCTAATTGAACGTCAAATGGAGTCTAATGCCCGTCAACGCTGAGGGGTATTTTGGTGGGTTTTTTTCTTAACTTAAACTCTTAATTTCATTCTCTTAACCCAGACGTCTGTTTTTTAACTTGATTCTAGCTTGACCTTTCATTCATGATGTATGTACGGGTATAGGCTATTTTAAATAAATTTGTTTATCGAACCTTTGGCAATAAGGCTTCCTTGTTTTAATTTGATTTTTTTTTTGTAGTATTCAAAAGATTCGCAGTGGAGCCTTGAATCAGGGGGTGGACGCAATCCCCACCATGGTTCAAGCCTTGTCATGGTTGTGGGGGTCAGTAGCCTAAGGTGAACCCAGCACTTTGGGCGAAGCCAATTGAACCGAGTGAGCTGCTCTTTGTACCCCTCTTATAAGAGGGGACAAAAGAGTAGGGGGACGACGACAGGGGTCGATGATGGAAACCTCACCCTAATGCACTATCCCGATGTTGCGAGGGGTTATACTGTGGTGCGGGAAAACCCCTCTATGAAGGTGGCGTCAGTCCTAGCTGTCGAGGTGCCCTGTTGCTCATCAAATCCGGGTCAAGGCTTCAGGTGCAGCGTACCCCACATACCCGCCTGGGGAGTCCCCCCTCCCCCTAGGAATGCCGAAGGGTCTAGATTAGATTTTTTTCTATGTCATATGGATGCAACCGAGCAGTCGGAGTCTTATGGTGACTACCAACGCCCATAGACATCCGCACAACCAAAAGTTATGCAGATGCGTTGCCCTCCTTTTCCCTATCCGGGGGGGAATGGGCCATCGGAAACTCACAAACCGCACGGAATGCGACAGAATAACACTTGACGCCGGTGTTATGTGAGCGAGAGGTACCACCCCGGTCGTACCGGCCGAATTCGGCTGCAAAGCAGCATGGTACTACCACTTACTCCTGATTCCAGTCCTTATTCCACCTACAAACCTCTCTATCTATATTGTGGTATCGGGAAAACATTGGTAAAACAAATGACAACGGAACCATTTGGGATCATTCAATTCATTCATTTCAATGACATAGAATAACCTCTAGCTAAGTCTCATAGCATACAACCCGTTTACTGGAAGAAAGAAGAAAGGAACTGAAGATGTGTGACATTTCTCCCGCTTTCCCGTGCACAACCCACGTTCGTCCTGTTGTCGCGCCGAAAGGGAGAAGTGTCTCTGCTCTTTCAGTAAACGGGTTGTGAAGGCAAACATTTAGAAACCATACATTTTTTGTTATCACATAAAAAAATACTTTTTATGGAACCCTCAGCGTGAGAGAAAGATTCGCACTTCTTGGTATTTCCTAGAATAAGTTACTACTTATCCCGCAAGGTTACTACAATAAATCTCGGCAACTACTTTGATTTAGCTTTAAGCAGAGGAAAATTTAAATTAAGTCCTTAAATGTAGGTCCTCAAAAGGAGAAAATAGAGTGGCAAGCACATTTTTTGTTTCGATCTAAGTAAGGTTGCTGGCGATGGGATAGCTTGAACAGCCATACATACACATAATACATACCATCACTTTGTATATTGATTGGTATGTAGATCAAAGTTATGTTGTCCTGGTGTCTATTTACTAAGCTTTTAACAGTTACTAAACAACCAAACTTCAAAGTTGGGTTGTGTGTAACCATAATATACCTATATTTTGAATAATTCCTAACATCACGTATTCCGCAATAAAATTGTAAGAGGTTAACGTATGCAAATTCGTGTTTAAAGAAATATTATAATGAACAGTCACACCACTTGAACTTAATCAGGTAATCTCGTAAGAACTTCTGTGAGTACTAGAGACGGTATACGTAAATGCATAAAATCCATGACCGATGATAAATTATCAGTCGGGATTCGAACCCGCGACCACTGTATTGTTTTAGGTCTTTACCACTCAACCATCGAAATTATCACCACTATATATCATTACACTTCGGAATCACATTCACGACCTCGCATGCTACCACTTAGCCATACTAATTAACATGTCTTACCTTTCATCATAACAGCGGCCGCTATAAGTCCACCCATTCCCCCCTTTTTACCCCCCAACTTCTTGGACCTGGACTCAGTCAGCTCCTTAGCTTCTTCCACTCCATCATCAGCCAACTTGAACCTGACGGAGTGGCTATCCAAATAGTTTCCCAGCTGGTATAGAAGATACTTGTCCAATCGTTCTTCTGGTTTCGATGGTAGAGCCCTGGCCAGTTCAGCGGCGAATTCTTCATCATTACTTCCATTAGTGGCCTCCTTAACAACACTTATTCCTGGTAGAAGATGCAGCTCATCCTTAGAGTTCAGTTTTTCCAACACAGATATAGCTTCTATCTTCAAGCATGTCGCACTGAAGATCCCTTTCGAACAATTCTTTCCCATGGATCTGGCTGCAGTCTCCAAGCTTGGTATCTTACTCTCCGGGTTAGGTAAGGCGTTAGCTATACCCAGACAGACACATATCCATAAGTAATGCATTTTGACGTCTGTACGTTAAGAAGGATGGCTACTATATGATAAGCATTAACTTGCACGAGTTTTTATATGACTTCCATAGTTATTAGTTGGACTATTATTTTCATAGAAGACTGACTGCAAAAAAGTAATCCGGATCGTATGCAAAGTGTACTTTATATTAAGGTTCTAAAGCCGATTTTAGTTCGACGTGTACATGATATACGCAGTGAGCGTACTTTTTGTTTTTTTTTTTTATAAATATTGTGGCTGTCAAAACCACAGTTGTTATAATTTCTCGATACGAATATCAAATAATGTTATCATTTTATCAGTTCTTTATAGAGTTTTGACGAATACGAGTTGTTACTTGTTAATGTTTTTAAAAGTTACCATGTTAACTATAGTTAACACTATACACTATATTATTTAACTGTTAAAGCTATTCAAAATGGGATATTCACGATGTTTTTCATTTCGCGGAGCTGAAAACTTGGGCATTGTTTACGAATGCCCACGTGACGTAACAAGGCAGGCGTCTTGTTTAATAATAATAGTATAATAATCTCAACCCTTATATCCGTGTCCCACTGCTGGGCACGAGTCGACTCGAAATCAGGCGAGGAGGGTTCTGGGCTATAGCTCACCGATGCGCTGGCCCAATGCGGGTTGGTGAATTTCACACACCTTTAAAGTCTTTTAATCTCATCAGGTATGCAGGTTTCCTCACGATGTTTCCTTCACTGGTGAGCAAGCGATGGTCTCATGTTCAGGTGCACGTAGAAATTAAAAAAATCCCATTTAAGGCGTCACAGGGGTCAGGATCGAACCCGGACTACTCAGCTCTCACTCAAGAGGTCTAGTCCATGCCCACTAGGCCAACGTCACGTTTCTTGAGCTCCACGAAATAAAAAAGACAAAATTTACTAAATTCTACTTATCCAAGCACCAGGTTCCTTAAAGGTTAAAATAAAACCTCTATTTTTTTTCTCAATTCAGTATTCCTTGTATCTTTTTATAATAAATAAAAGTTTTTATAATAAATAAAAGTTTTTATAATAAATAAAAGTTTTTATAATAAAAAAAATATATAAGTTCACGCGTATGAATGCATGTCTTAATATAACTTCATTAATGTTTAATGTAATTTAAAGTATTTTATTCAACAGAATAAAATATTTTATTTCATGTATACACATGTTTGTATAAATTGTACACTAGTAACAAAAATAGTATTAACTTTCTGCGTTCAGTTACCTTAGAATGCAGCAGTGCCCTCACTTTCCCCACCATGGTTCAGGCCTTGACGTCGCGTCGGGGCTCAGTAGCCTAGGGTGAGCCGCTGCACCTTGGGCGAAGCTAATTGAGCCGAGGGGGCTCTTTGAACTCGTCTAATAAGAAGAGGGGACAAAAGAGCAGGGGGCAAGGGGCGAGGACAGGAACCTCACCCTATTGTACTCTCCTGACGTTGGGAAGGGTTGTTCTGTGGCGTGGAACAACCCCTCGGTGGAAGCGGCGTCGTTCCCTTGGGGAGGATAGAAGAGGTAGTGTCATGCTGCTTTGTAGCCGACTTAGTAGCACGACCGTGGTGGTACCTCCCGCTCACATAACACCGGCGTAAACTGACGGCTATGCTGTGGTGTGTGCACGTTTTGTGCAGTTTGTAAGTTTCCAGTGACCCATTGGGGGGATAGGGAAAATGAGGGCAACGTATGTACATAATCTCTGGTTGTGAGGATGTGTATGGGCGTCGGTAGTCGCCAAAAGGCTCCGACTGCTCGTTTGTCCTCTTATGATATAAACAATCAATATACATGTAACCTCAATTTGGTAATCTATAAATTCATTCTTTATAATTGAATTGATTTTAGCTTACTGTGCGCACGGAGTAACGAAGAATCGATTTTATAGAAGAAAAATGAGGGCACTTTTTTTTTCTTTAACGCCGTGAAATGCTCTGAGACATCCCGCGGGGGAGTGGGTCTCCCCAAGCGGGTATGTGGGACTCGCTGCACCCGAAAGCTGGTAAGTGGACGAAGCTCTACCCACTAAAAGCCGGCGAGGCGAGTGCCCCGTGGTGAGGTACCCCGGATCTAATGAGCAAACAGGGCATCTCGACGGCTAGTCAGTCCCCCAAGGAACCGACGCCACCTCCACAGAGGGGTTGTCCCGCACCACAGAACAACCGCTCTCAAAGTCGGAACACTATAATGAGGCCAGGTTACCGTCCTCGCCCCTGCTCTTTTGTCCTCTCTTCTTATAAGAGGGGAGAGACACAAAGAGCTACAAAGGTGCTGGGCTCACCCTAGGCTACTGAGCCCCACCGCTACGACAAGGCCTGAACCATGGTAGGGATCAGTTAAGGTAGGTACCTGCCCTGACCCTTCTCAAATGCAACCTGTATATAAAGATTATGCTATGAAGTTCTACAAGTTATTTGACTTGGCAGGCCACATACATCAATGTCACCTGAAATAAACAAAAAATACCTTTTTTTCCAAAATCTTATCATCTACATTAAACTACAAGCTATAAAAATCCTAAGTCATATTGGTTCGGAAACACTTTTTTATGTCAGTTGGACAGACAAACTGGCAGACTTGCCACCTGATGGCAAGTGGTCGACGTAGCTCATGAACATAAACTAGTTTACCTGGAACTAGCCTAGTAGCCCAGCCAACACATGTTAAGTCTCGGTGCCAGTAATTACACTGTCTGTCTTGCCCTTCTCTCAAACACATCAAAGCTATTTCACGGGAGAAACAAGCAAGATAGTGGTACCCATGCAGCCGGGAGCGCGGCACAGAGCCTCCCTCCCACCGGTACTTCAGCTGGGTTATGATAAAATGCGTATCTGTGATATTTCACACATTGTTGCCTCTAAAATTAAACGTATGCGTTAATAAAAGTACACGCATCAATTATTATGGACGCCCGGTGTTAATTGGTCAGCTCATATTTGGAGGTCACGGGTTTGAATCACGCTATTAGTATAATGAGAATTGTCTGTCTGGTTTGGTGGACCTAAAAGCAATTAAATAATTAATAATTTCCTAATGATAGTAAGTTTTGAATAACTATTATAATTAAACAAAATCTGCTGATTTTTTCGCCGGAATAGCGCCGCCGAAATATCTGATATATTTAGCAACCATGGAGATTGGAGCAGTCTAGCAATTGGCAAGATGACTGTCAAGCGACTAGTCGGGCTTATGGTCGGGCAACAGGTCTGGTGACTGATCAAGCGACTGATTGGGCAACTGTCGAGCGAATAGTCAGCCAACTGGCCGCACAACTGGTCGGGTGAATGGTCGGGCAACTCGTCGGGTGACTAGTCGGGCAACTAGTCGGGCGACTAATCAGACAACTGGTCGGGTGACTGGTCGTGAAACTGGTCGGGTGACTGGTTGTGCAACTAGTCGAGCGACTGACCAGCCAACTGATCAGCCAACTGGTCATACAACTGGTCGGGTGACTGGTCGGGTGACTGGTTGGGCAACTGGTTGAGCGACTGATCAGACAACTGTTCGTACAACTTATTAGGTGACTGGTCGGCCAACTGGTCGTACAACTGGTCAGGTGACTGGTCGGGCAACTAGTCGAGCGACTGATCAGCCAACTAGTCGAACAACTGGTCGGGTGACTGGTCGGAAAACTGGTCGAGCGATTAATCAGCCAACTGGTCGTACAACTGGTCGGGTGACTGGTCGGGCAACTATTCGTGCAACTGGTCGGGTGACTGGTCGGGCAACTGGTCAAGCGACTGATCAGCCAACTGGTCATACAACTAGTCGGGTGACTGGTCGGGCAACTCGTCGGGCGACTGGTCGGGCAACTAGTCGAGCGACTGATCAGCCAACTGGTCATACAACTGGTCGGGTGACTGGTTGGGCAACTGGTTGAGCGACTGATCAGACAACTGGTCGTACAACTGGTCGGGTGACTGGTCGGGCAACTAGTTGGGCGACTGATCAGTCAACTATTCGTACAACTGGTCGGGTGACTGGTCGGGCAACTGGTCAAGCGACTGATCAGCCAACTGGTCATACAACTGGTCGTACAACTGGTCGTACAACTGGTTGGGTGACTGATCGGGCAACTAGTCGAGCGACTGATCAGCCAACTGGTCGTACAACTGGTCGTAAAACTGGTCAGTACAACTGGTCGGGCAACTAGTTAAGCGACTGATCAGCCAACTGGTCGTACAACTGGTCGGGTGACTGGTCGGGCAACTAGTTGGGCGACTGATCAGTCAACTATTCGTGCAACTGGTCGGGCAACTGGTCAAGCGACTGATCAGCCAACTGGTCGTACAACTGGTCGGGTGACTGGTCGTACAACTAGTCGCATGACTGGTCGGGAACTAGTCGAGCGACTGATCAGTCAACTGGTCGTACAACTGGTCGGGCAGCTAGTCGAGCGACTCGTCAGCTAGTTGGCTGTCGAGCAACTGATCGGCCAACTGAAGTGCAAAATAAGAAGCAGTAATAAAGGGCCACATCTATAATAGGATAGAACTATTTAAAATTACACAGTTAACAACTGCAGTAGAGCTCCTCTTCCTGCACACATTTTTTGATATTCAATAAGTCCATTCTATTTAATGTCACGCGTCACACTCTGTTAAAGGAAATCGAAAAAATGGTCGCGGCAAAAGTATAATTTAAAAAAAAGTTTCGCTTTCTGCCGTCTAATAACATATTGTATATCGAAAGGCGAAAGGGACATTATAATAATGTAACATTACTATGTAATTTTACTTGTGCATATGGTAATATTTTATATAGAAGTAATTTTGTCTAAATATAAATATTTTAATGGATATTTGCATCTGATATTTAAGGTCAGTTAGCCTTTCACACAATTTGGATTAATATTGCATAGGAGGGCAAACGAGCAGACAAAGCTTTAGACTACCGATGCCCTTCTTTTCCCTATCCCCCCCCAATGGGCCACCGGAAACTCGCAAACTGCACGAAACGCGACAGCATGCTGTCACTTTACGCTGGTATTATGTGAGCGAGAAGTGGTACTTCTCGCTCACATCGTCCCGGACTAATTCGGCTATAAAGCAGTATGGCACTATCACTTAATGTTTATGTGACCTTTTTTTAACTCAAAATGGATACATTTAATTGCTATGAAAAAAAAATTGTAACCTTTTTTAAGTTGATAAGGAACTCCTCACTTTTTTAGAAAATGCTGGACGCCTGATCAGACTTCCGTGGGGGTCGCCGTGCCACGCGTTTCAAGCGGAAAATAAATAATTTTAAATTATCACTGGAGCGCTGTGCCGCGCTCCCGGCTGCACGGATACCACCATTTTGCTTGTTTCTCCCGTGAAACAGCTTTGCTGCGTTTCGGAGAGAAGGGCAAGACAGGCAGTGTAATTACTGGCACCGAGACTTAACATCTTATGTCTCAGGATAGGCAACACATAAATGAGTTGCCTGGGCTTGTTCCAGGTAAACTGGTTTATGTTCATGGGCGACGTCGACCACTTATCAGGTGGCACGTTTGCCAGTTTGCCTATCCAACTAACATAAAAAAAATATAATTTGGTCTTTGGTAGAGTCATTTAAAACGTGTCCGGAGTAGAGCAGACAGTTCAGTGAGTCTAAGACGTAAGATGTGTGTTGACATTCAACATAGAAGCCGATTTTGTTATTTTTAATAAATTGGGATAAGCTTGTTTTGATTTTACGTGTTTATTCTTTTATAAATCGATGAACGCTGGCTGCACGTATAAAAAAGCATGACTCATTTACGGCATCCCGCGGGGGAGTGGAGACTCCCCAGGCGGGTATGTGGGTATCTTTGCGCCCGAAAGGTGTTAAGGTGGACGTAGCTCTACCCACTTACACCTGGCGAGTGCCAATAATGCCGCCTTTAGTGAGATGCCCCGGATCTATTGAGCAAACAGGTCACCTCGATGCCTAGTCAGTCCATCAAGGGACCGACGCCACCTCCACAGAGGGGTCGTCCCGCACCACAGAACAATCCCTCCCAACGTCGGGACAGTACAATGGGGTGAGATTCCCATCCCCCTTTTTCCTCCTGCTCTTTTGTTCCCTCTTCTTATAAGCAGTGGGGGATTTACAATAGGGGCAGTCGGGGCTAGTGCCCAGGGCTGCAAATTTTCTAGGGCGGCAAAATTTAGAAACTGATTTTTTTTCCAGTCTTATCAAGATTGCTAATGAAAATGTTTAGAAAATGAAAAACGGCTTAACGTAGAAAGTTGCCAATACTTTTATTGTTTTTCGAAGTTATCTCCGTTTCTTTCTACACATCGTCGCATTCGATGGAACCTCTGAGAAAAGCAGTGGGCCCATTCTTCCTTAGGAGTCTTTTCTATGGCATTTTCGTACGCTTTCACCGCATCTTCAGGGCTCGTAAAGCGAATATCTCGAATTTTATCTTTAGTTCTCTTTACTTTAGTTTAGTTTAGTTTAGGGAATAAATGAAAGTCGCAGGGCACCAGGTCAGGACTGTAAGGCGGATGACTCATTATCTCGACACCTGCCATAGTCAAATATTCAACAGTCCGTTTTGCGGAGTGCGCTGAAGCATTGTCGTGGTGAAGGAGGATCCTGCTTCGAGGGCGCTGCTGTCGAATTTTTTCCAAGACCACAGACAAACAGCGATTGACATACCAGTCTGCAGTAACTGTCCTTCTATCTTCTAGCACAACTGAACTTTTTTCCTTGACTTCTTCCTTTCTTTACCTTAGTTGGCCGATCCTCGAAAGGAAACACCCACTGAGTTGATTGTCTTTTGGTTTCGGGTTCGTAGCAATATATCCAGCTTTCATCACCCGTGATGATGTCAAATACAGCATTTGACTTACCGCCGTTGAACTTATCTAACATTTGGCGACACCAGTCCATGCGGAGGCGTTTCTGGTCGTCGGTTAAAGTATGGGGAATCCATCTGGTACAAAGCTTCCTGACGCCTAAATGTTCGTGTAATATTTTTTGAACTTGACTCATACCAATGCCTAGGCTTGCCCGTATCTGCTGATAGGTCACTCTCTTATCTTCCTCTATCATGCGTCGCACAGCACTGAAGTTATCTTCAGTAGTCGCTGTTAAAGGACGTCCCTCACGCGGATCATCACTGAGATTGCTACGTCCACGCTTAAACTCGTTAAACCAATTGTAAATAGTGTCACGAGATGGGGCTTCATAAAAAAATGCTAATCGCAGCCTATCATAGCTTTGTTGTTGAGTAAGCCCACAACTAAAGTCGTAATAAATCATTGACCGAAATTTTTCTTGCGTTATGTTCATTTTCAGGTGTAACAAGAGTTTTAGATTTGCCGCCAATTCACAAAAACAAATGACAAATGAATGCAATATACTACATTAGGTTACCAAAGAGTTCTAAAATTGAAATTCAAAAAAAGTTTTCATTTTCAATGTTTCTAACTGGCCAGTTCTAAACATTTTCAGTGTTACCCACGTATAATTAATTACTTTATTAATTAAATAGATAATTAAAGAAATTCATTTTTACGTAATATAAAGGACCTTTACACTGAGTTTCCAAACGTGGGTTTATGATATTAGGTGCAACAAACTGTAGCGCCAGAATGATCGTTTTCATGTTTGAAAAGAGTTAAAAACTTCTTACTTCTACAATGAGTGCAAATAGGCTCAATAGCTTAGATATTATTTTTTTTTCGGAATGATCTATGCTAACGGCCCAAAGGACTTAATGCTACATCGGATTAGTGTGAGCCGATTTGGCTCACTTTTAGTTTGTAAAAGTGGGGGGGTTGCCCCCCGCCAACCGTGAAGTCTGCGACCACACGGCCTCCTGGCGTCGGGTTGGTAGATATGCATCAAATCAGACGTACTGACAACATTTTGATTGCGAACAAATATTTTTTTTTATGTTTTGGCAATATACAATAGGCAATATATAATAGGCAATATATAATAGGCAATATATAATATACACAGATATTATAATAATGTATAATAAATTAGTTATTTTATTTTTGAAAAATATGTTAATCTATAAGTACTAATGTTATAAAGCTGAAGAATTTGTTTGTTTGTTTGAACGCGCTAATCTCAGGAAACTCGGACCAGTAGTCCGATTAGAAAAATTCTTTCAGTGTTAGACAGCCCATTTATCGAGGAAGGGTATAGGCTATATAAAATCAAGCTGTGACATATAGGAGTTGAGTACCACAGGCGAAGCTGCAGGCAACAGCTAGTAAACTATAAGTTTAAGTGAAACTGCAGTATTGGGGCGGCATTTTTTTCGGTGCCCAGGGGCGGCATTATGTTTAAGTCCGGCCCTGCTTATAAGAGGGATACAAAGAGCAGCTTCCTCGGCTTAATTTGCTTTAAAGAATTGGTGGGTTGGTACCAATGCTCTACTTATTTCTTCCGCATAATTATAATGAAACAATTTTTTACGGATTTTATCGCGGTTTATTAAGATTTTTACAAGCCCGACGTTTCGGATACTTTACAGCAACCATGGTCACGGGAGGACTGAGGTGACAGATGTCCTAATGTTACAAAGTTATTCGAAACTACCCTATGATACATCATTATTTTAATAAGTCCTCTCTACGCAGAAAGTGCTAACTGCATCTTTAATTTGTGGCATATTATGCTTGGTTTTTGATTTAATTATTTTAATAATGGGATCCCAAGCAGGTGGTAAGAGCCAGCCATCTTCTCTATTGAAATTTGGATGTTTTTTTAATTTCAATAGCCTCGCGGATCATCCTTGGTTGGAATCGGTGTTCTTTTGCGAGTATCTGTGGTTTATCAAATCTAATATAATGGCGAGCTTTGTCTAGACTATGTTCACAGATTGCAGACTTAGTGTAGCGACGGTGTTTTAAGTCAGCTATATGTTCTTTAACGCGAGTTTTAATTGATCTTTTGGTTTGGCCTATATAAGATCTTTATCTTCCGCATAAAGTTTTTTTCCAGAAAAAGGGCAATACAGACTATTTCCAATTAAAATCTAACTACTTCTAATTACTGACACCGGTACTTATCATCAACGTCTCAGGGTAGCACATGTAGGCGTTGCTAGGCTCGCTTTGAAGGTGATTTAGTTTATGTTCATGGGTGACATTGATCACCTACCATCAGGTGGCTTATTTCCCAGTTTTCCCATACTACTAAAATTACAACTCGTGACAATAACGAAGGGCTTCACTTCAGGTGATTATTTTGATCAGACACCGTTAAGAAATCGAAAACAGTTGTAGTTAGAAAGCGTTAATGGATATTATCATTAATAATGTGTTAGATATAAGATATCCGTTAATACTATATTGCAATGAAACATAAAACAACCAAAAATAAATAAATAATGACTAGGCACAAAATGTATACAAAAAGAAAAAAAGAACAGCTCTCTCTAGTGTTGAATGGCGAGTCAACGTTTTTCTTTTTGTATCTTTGTAGCATTGTAGTGCAAAAGATCTAATAATAGATGGCGCTTGTATGTAAATATTAGGAAAGAAAAGCTTCATTAGATGGCGCTACTATGTACATAATAATTGTAAAAGGAAAAAAATAAATGTTAGCTTTGGCCTTAGAATGGTTTGTTCTTTTTGTAATAAAAGTGACTTAGTTTCTACTTTTTTATTTCGTTTTAATGCGTTTCAGATAATCTTGACTTTTTTTTGACTTTTGACATTAAACTGTATTTTTCATATAAAATTTCTTGTTTGCTATTTGTTAGAAATTATAATTTTTATTTTCGGCTTGTTTACTTCATAATAATTATGAAGTATAATATAATCTTAAGTGACATAGAAGTATAAATTATCTAGTCTGTTAAACACGATATTTGTGTTAATTTATTCATATATATATAATTTTAAACGGACGAGGATCCCCTTAGGATATTTAAGGATAACAAAATGTAAAATTCATCTTATAGTAAGACAAATAAATCAAACATTTTTTTTATAGAAGAGGGGGCAAACGGACAGTCGGTTCACCTGATGGTAAGTGAATAGTGGCATCCACAGACACCCGCTATACAATTAATGAAGTATCTACTGAATACAACATTTATTACATTGCAGCCTTTCTAAGATAAATATAGACAAATATATTAACGTCATATATCTACGAAAAGTTCTACCTAATATATGTTATAATTTAAGATCACCTGCCGGGTATGCCATGCCAAGGCCCAAGTTAGTCTCGGACATTATTATATACGGTATTGCTATTCTAGAACAAATCCCCCGCCTCGATATGCCATGCCAGTATTCCAAAAGAGCCAGTCAATAGCTGAACTGCTATATGTACCGAGACAAAGGTGTTCATAATCATCATCATCATCATCATCATCATCATCACACCTGTATTCTCGTAAACCAGAAGATGATTTCTGCATAATTTATGATCTAGGTATATAGTACAATGTTATGGAAATAGTGTATCTGATATACTTATATATTCATAGTAACTATGTTAGTAGGCTTTCAAGATGGAAACGTAAATTAAACCTTAATCCGTATATATAAGTGTGCTTGTCGTGTTGTCTTTGTCGTGAAAGTGCAGTCTTGCCCTGACTATTTCTAAGTTCATTACATTACGAGGCAAGTTTATAGTTTTCCCCCGAGTGAAGATAATTTTACGTAAATTCTGATGCGATTTATAAAGATGAGATAGCAGAAATTAAATTAGTTTAAAAATTAAATACGTCTAAAATTCCTTAATGATTATTGTTATGTTAAAATCTCTTACCTTTTAAAGATGCCGATAAAATTAGGCATTAAGATATCTTGAAAAATTATCGCCATCAAAAACGTAGGTTCTCGAACAACGGCTGTTTCTTAAATTATCGCCATCAAAAACGTAGGTTCTCGAACAACGGCTGTTTCTTAAATTATCGCCATCAAAAACGTAGGTTCTCGAACAACGGCTGTTTCTTAAATTATCGCCATCAAAAACGTAGGTTCTCGAACAACGACTGTTTCTTAAATCGGACAAACGAAGCTAGAGTTTTTATCACAAATTAAACTTTCAAAATCATTATCATCACAATTTTCAGCCATATTCCGTCCACTATATCTTTCAATAAAAGCTAAGGCGGATGTAACAACAAACTGACGGCAGGAGTATACTAGCTGGTGCTCACTGCTTCGCCTGCGATAACTTACATTTACAACCGTATCCGGATTGATGATGATTATTTTTACAGCCTATGTCCTAATCCAAGGTATAAGCCATCACTATTTCAACTTTCAGCCAAATCAGTTCAGCCGTTTTTCCGTGAAAGACGAACAGACATCCAAACTTACAAACTTTCGCCTTTATTAGTAAGATTAAAGGAACAAGGTTAAAGGAAATACTACACTATCTTTATTGTGCCTATGTAATGTGTGTTAACAGCCTGCCTGGAATAGATTTTCATCTGAGTGAGAGAAACAACTTAGGAGTATTGGTAAATGGTTTTAAATCAAAATTGTTTATATTATAATATAATAATAATATCAACCCTTATATGTCCCACTGCTGGGCACGGGTGTCCTCCTCGAAATCAGTCGAGGAGGGTTTTGGGCCATAGTTCACCGACGCGCTGACCCAATGCGGGTTGGTGAACTTCAGACACCTTCAAATACTTTTAATCTCATCAGGCATGCAGGTTTCCTCACGATGTTTCCTTCACCGGTGAGCAAGCGATGGTTTTATATTCAGATGCACATAGAAATTTAGAAAAATCAATTTCTAGGCATCATAGGGGGGGGGGGGTCAGGATCTAACCCGGACCGGGCTCTCCCTCAAGAGGCCGAGCCCATAACCACTAGGCCATCGTCATTCACCAAATTTGTTTATTTGGAAATATTGAAGTACTTTTTTGAAAAATCTAATTGTGCATCTAGGATCCTTCGATTTGTTCAAACACTAATAATTCTTGCACTTGGATTACATCGAGATTTTAACCGAAACATTTTTGGACCCGAAGCTAGGCGGACCAATGTGAGAGGCGGAGAGCGGTGCGTCCGGGTTCAACGACCGACTTTCACGATGTGATATAACGGATGCTGTCACTAGTGATGTCATTGATCCGAGCCTTGAGATGAGGATGGGTGGGTTTATTGTTATGACCATACTCGTACTTGAACGCCTCGCCCCCCACAGGATGGTAATTACTTACGTTCAGCTAAGCCAATCGGTTTGGTTACTTCTAATTTTTATGTTGACGCAGGGAGATGCTTTATGCATGTAGACAGGTACCTGGATCCCTGACACTACGTGTGACTCACACTGGGGCTGTGTATACAAACTAAAGCCACTGCGAGTGCCTTCAAACGTTTTTTTTACGCCGGGAAATGCTCTAAGGCATCCCGCGGGTATGTGGGACTCGCTGCGATCGAAAGCTGGTAAGTGGACGCAGCTCTACCCACTAAAACCTGGTGACTGCCAACAATACCGCCTTTGGTGAGGTGCCCCGGATCTAATAAACAAACAGGGCACCTCGTCGGCTAGTCAGTCCCCCAAGGGATCGACGCCACCTCCACCGAGGGGTTGTCCCGCACCACAGATCAACCCCTCCCAACGTCGAGACAGTACAATGGGGTGAGGTTCCCATCCTCGTCCCTTGCCCCCTGCTCTTTTGTCCCCTCTTCTTATAAGAGGGGTACAAAGAGCCCCCTCGGGTCAATTAGCTTCGCCCAAGGTGCAGCGGCTCACCCTAGGCTATTGAGCCCCACCGCCAAGTCATGGCCAGAACCATGGTGGGGATCAAAGTAGTACATCGGTCTATTCCAATTAACGCGAAACCCCCGAAATTTGTATCAAACTAGGACCATCAGTAGGGGATCGATCTGCATTCCCATATGTTGTAAAGAGTATTCACGGGTAAAAACATTATTTAAATAGAGAACAACAAAAACGTATCTACATACTCATTGCGCATAAAATGTAAAACTCAAATCAACATGTATAGCCAATGATGTATGAACGAGAACAGTTGTATTTTCTCTGCGAAGAAAATATTTAAGTCACAACGGTCAAAGTCACGCACTTTATATGTAACTAGCTCTGCGGTTTCACTTGCATAAAAATATAGTATCTTCCTTGATTACGAAAGAAAGAAAGAAAGAAACATTTATTCCACACAACCAGGAGACACACAGAGACATAAAAATATACACATTTATGGGTTATTTGCGAAAAAAAGGTATATTGATATGATAAACAAACAAGCCGAAAAGTCGCCTCTCCTGATGGTAAGTCACGTCTCCTTTACTTGGGAATGGCTTAAGAAACTCATTTATGCTGCCTATCCTGAGATGTAAGGTGACTTTACTCTGCCTGTCCTTCTTTTAGGAACACAGGAAAGCTGTTTCGCCGGCTTGTGTGAACGAAAATGAATTAAGAATTAATTTATTAAAACAAAACAAATTTTTAGACATTTTTTCGCGGTTTATTATGATTTTATATAATACCGACGTTTCGGATACTTTACAGCAAGCGTAATAAAGACTTGTGTCATGAATCATAAACCACGATAAAACCCGTGAAAATGTTTAATTACAATTAGCGAATTTCGCGTAAGCTTTATTTAACATTATAACAACAAAAAACACGACGCTGTTAAATTTTTTAAATGTATGTATGAATTGTGTTTTTCTGACCAACAAATCCCGAAGTTTTTATCGTTTTTCCTGGCTCCCGCATCTCAGATGAGTTTGTTGCCATCATTTTTATTGACTATTTTATTTGACGTGTGAAATAAAGACATTTTGATTTGATTTAAAAACCCGGTCATGAAGTATTTTTATTAATATTATTATGGGTGCTTACCACGTTGACAGATTTATTTATTATTATTGAGGTCAGTCTCCCCGTGATCATGGCAAAATAGTGCTGAAATATCGGGACCTCAATAAACCTATAAACGCGGTAAGCACCCGTAACAATATTTATATAAATATAGATCGCGTTAGTTAAAAACTGATCATGAAGATTCGAGAGAACCCTTCCAAGGTTTATGTTTTGTGAAACTACGTCGCGTTGGTAGTGACCACAAAAAATGGTCATTATCAAAACGAGCGGCCCTCACTTTCGCTACTTTCCCCTTTCACCGCATCCGCCATTGCGACACACGCCACCTGTTTCAAATACCAAGAAACGTTGCGTAAGAGAGTTTCTCCCATTTTTGGATTGTCTTGATGACACGGCACTACTCACCAATTTTAAAACCTCATCATCAACAGTCTTTTTCCGTCTAACAAACGACAAGATGGCCGACCTCATATAGCTAGATGTGTGTAAGATTTCTTTACGAATGTATTGTGGGTATGAAGTACGTACATAGTAAATAACTAATACCTAATAAATATGTAGAGTCCTTCCTGAATATAGGTACCTACCTATGTAAGTTTAAATAAGACCTAATTTTACTATGGTTCCAGTCTATAAGTGTTGCTGGAAACTATCCAAAACTTCGGGAATATAAAAAATTATGAACCGCGATAAAATCTGTAAAAATTGTTTCATAATAACTAAAAAAAAATACTGAGGCAATTATATGTATGCAAGAATAGTAATTCAAAGTTCAAACAATTTTCTTCCAGATTTTTTAAACGATAAAACTATTGGACAGTAGCTACCTACAAAACAGACGAACGGTCCTACAATTTCATCTTTGCCTATAATATCAATTTATATAACGTTGAGACAAAAGAGTTAGAGAGTTAGTAAGCGAAATTCGCCGAAACTAAAAATCTACTTTATGTTTTTTTTTTTTTTTTTATGTTTTATGTCTACATTCATATTGTATTTTTCAATTATGTGTATTTAAGCTTTGCATTTTTGGTCGATGTAAAGAAAATAGGAACAAAGATCGAAGTTTTTAAATGTTGAAGAATGAAGTAGCTTATCCCATATATCTTTTCTTCTGCCTCGATGCTGCTTCAAGATAATTATGTATCGTAGATACCTAGAATATAGATATTTTAGGTATCTCTGACACATAAGATGCTTATTTTCATAAATGTATAAAGATTTATTGAAATAAAACAAAAATATTACATTGAGAAACAATTACTCTATTATCCTTTATATCATTATTGTAATTGCATCATTCTTGACTCGAGTACCAATATAGTGTTTGTGGTCCTTCAAGCCGACGAAGTGCGTGAACTTCAAACGTAAGTACCTTCACTTCATTGTCAAGTGCACGAGAACTACTGCTCGAGTACTTACCGATATTACGTAAATATACTTATAATATAACATATCATGTTCGTAAGCAGTTCTGCGATTTTTTTTTGGATGATATAAGCTAGGAGCCTGAGGTCTTCCCACCATGGTTCAGGCCTCAGTAGCCTAGGGTGAGCCCAGCACTTGGGCGAAGCTAATTGAGCCGAGGAGGCTCTTTGTACCCCTCTTATAAGAAGAGGGGATGAAAGACCAGGGGGCACGGGGCGACGACGGGAACCTCACCCCATTTTACTGTACTGACGTTGGAAGGGGTTGTTCTGTGGTGCGAGACAATCCCTCTGCGAAGGTGGCGTTGGTCCCTTAGGGGACTGACTAGCCGTCGAGGTGCCCCGTTTGTTCATATAGATCCGGGGCACCTCACCGAAGGCGGCATTGGTGGCACTCGCCGGGTTTTAGTGGATAGAGCTGCTTCCACTTACCAACTTCCGGGTGCAGCGAGTCCCACATACCCGCATGAGGAGACCCACTCCCCCGCGGGATGCCTCAGAGCATTCCTCGGCGTTAAAGAAAAAAACATCAGAGGTCTGTTGTAACTTCATCTGTGTAGTGAGGCAACGACTCTCAAACCTTTCTAAGTTTTAGTGTTTGGACGGGGGCCCATAAGGTCCTCATGTTGCCCCCGTCCCGTCATCTAAAAGAGGGGGCATCGATATCAGCGCGAGGCTTCTAATTTCCTCCCTGTCGATCACGGGACCCACAGTCGGAAGCAATATCTTCTCGGAAGCAAGGTCACTATTCTGCGAATGGTCCTTATAATGTATTTAAATATTAATTATTAACTCTTAAAAATATACTAAAACATATTGGTGTTTTTTTTATGTTACTTGGATAGGCGAACTGACAAACGTGCCACCAGATGGTAAGTGGTCGACGTCACCCATGAACATAAACTAGTTTACCTGGAACGAGCCCAGGCGACTCATTTATGTGTTGCCTATCCTGAGACATAAGATGTTAAGTCTCGGTGCCAGTAATTACACTGCCTGGCTTGCCCTTATCTCCGAAACACAGCAAAGCTGTTTCACGGAAGAAACAAGCAAGATGGTGGTACCCATTCAGCCGGGAGCGCGGCACAGCGCTTCCCTCCCACCGGTAAATATACATTAAATAAACAATATGTTATATTTTATCATAATTACATTACATATTACATGTATATAAATATACATAATTAATTGAAATGAAAAATGAGTATAATAAATAAATTTTGACTAAAAAAATTATTCATTTTTAAACAAATACAATAATTCCAAAATATTTATTCATAAAACAAGTCTCATTTACAAAGCGAGGTATGGATCTCACCGTAAAGGTAAAATATTTTATAGGTATACAACTGTTATTATCAGTATTTAAGAACTTTATTAATTATTAAGAAAAAGAAGGAGGTTATTAATATTTAAAAACAATAATTTAATCATCAAGTGTGAAAATTAAATGATAACTTAACAAATTGCAAAACATTTTTGACGTGTTAATTTAAAATGGCATAAATTAAGTTAAAATTGGGAATTTGATTTTAGTTTAGTTTAGGATAGTTATTTTTTTTAATAGCCTATTGGATCCCACTGCTGGGCAAAGACCTCCCCTGCATTGCTCCACCTACCACGGTCCTGTGCCAACTCCGACCAGGTCTTATTATAGGATAGTTCTTAATAAAAAATAAAAAAAAAAAATTGAAACTAGTGTAATTTATTGTATTTATTTGTATTTAATTAAGATTCAAGAATGTTTTTATTCCAAATTTTCAAAAATTTATTTTGTGAACTTAGCAAAAACTTTTACCTTGTATTAAAAACTATCATAGATACACAATGAAGTATTAGTTTTTCATACTCTATATATTTTGGTAGACGAAGCGTTGGTCAATTAATCAGGTGAGAAGACAATCTCCGTGCGGTGGCCGGTCCGTGTTGGATGCGAGTGGTAAGGGATCAGTCGTCTTGGCGTTCATTGAGGGAGGCCTATGATCAGCAGTGGACGGATAGAGGCTGATGATGATGATGATAATGATGATGATGATATCATATTCATCATCACTATCTTATACCGATCATTCGCTCACTTGTCAATATGACTCTATTTTCGTATTTGAAGTGGAAATCACCTCATTTCTGCAATCTCATCTCTATTCCCCCGGGTTTGCTCGTCTAATCGCTTGCGATGACACCGGTGGGAGTGGTTTTGTGAAAGCGAAGAGAAAGTACGATGGTACCGGCCCCAAATACCAAGACTAAAGATATTTTTTACATGTAATCAAGCAGGTGGTTTGAGGCGCTGATTGTGTATCGGCCTGCTATAGGCACATAATAATATCTATGGATGCTTTTACACCACGTCAATCTGGTCCCGTGGTAAGTTCTCGAAGAACTTGTGTTACGGGTACCAGCCAACGGAAATATATTTAATACTTTTATACTATACATATATTTAAGGTTTTTATTATTTAATACACATATTTAATACACATCCATGACCCAGGAATACAGAAAACTTTTTGTTTCCTGGCGGGATTCGAACCCGCTACCTCCACAGCCACAGAGTTTGTCAAAAATATTTCCTATTGTACTATGAAAATGTTTCATAATAGAGTGTGGTTATAGAAAAATATAAACAACCCTATAGTACAATGCTTCGTATAATAATAAGGTATTGATCCCGATAACCCGATCAGGGTTTCCGAAAGGTACTATAATATACCAGTGCAAGGGATGTGCTGTGCCGCGCCCCCGGCTGCATGGGTACCACCATCTTGCTTGTTTCTCCCGTCAAACAGCTTTGCTGTGTTTCGGAGAGAAGGGCAAGACAGGCAGTGTAATTACTGGCACCGAGACTTAACATCTTATGTCTCAGGATAGGCAACACATACATGAGTTGCCTGGGCTCGTTCCAGGTATACTAGTTTATGTTCATGGGCGACGTCAACCACTTACCATCAGGTGGCACGTTTGCCAGTTTGCCTATCCAACTAACATAAAAAAACACAATTAACCATGTTCAAAGCTTGGTTCATGAGTATGAATTGTTATGAACAAAATAAATAAATGAAGATTCTCGTTAACTAAAGTCTGTAAACTGACATAATTATGAGTTTATTAAGAATTATGTTAATTATTTATTATATATATTTAAACTCTACTTAATCAGTTACACACCAGATATTAAAATATGATGACTATATAAATATAAATGATGATTACTGTCACGGTCATGGTCCCTCATTGTCAGGGTTGTTGATGAGTATCCGAAACGTCGGAAATGTAATAATCTTTATAGGTAATAATAAAATCCATATGTGAGTCTAATCTATCCATTATATTGTGAGTATAATTTGCTCAATTATAAGAAATAAAAAAATACTATCTACACAAATATACCTCCATGATATTTCAATACTAAGATGAAAATAAGATATTTGTATTTAAGTTGTTCCTGAAAACTATTAATGATAAGCCAGATTGTCCTTTTTGGAGCCACTGGGCGTCTTTGTGCATAAAACTGGTGTCGTAAACAGGCCTGTGTATATTTAAATTATATTAATATATGTACTATTTGTGATTGTTACTAACATAGCTTTTGTAAGTTCCTTCGTACTAACAAACTATGGATGCTGTACGAAATAAAGATATTTATTTATTTAAAAGAGTGGGAAAATTATAATTTGTATAGCTTTTTATCTGTAATATCTAAAGTTGTGAAAAGTGTTATCAAAACAATTTTTAATATTTTAAATTAATAATATAATCAAAACCAATAAATGAATATATCACACACCTATTTTTTAATATTTATATAAAATTACTTCCTCTAATCTACTTATCTATCATCAAAATACATAATATAATACCTATTTTTTGTGTTTTCATTAATTTTTTGTTTTTTTTTATTTGTTTTTTATTGTTTTCTTAACAAAAAAAGTGTTTTGACTCTATTAAAGTACCTTGCTAAAACAAGGTTTAAGTACGACTAAAACGAATCTACCCTACTTAGCCCACGTGCTTCAACAATAAGTAGTAAAACAAAATAAAGAATGTTAAGTAGTGAAAGTGACACACACAGAGACAACGCGCGTGTGTGTAGGGAAAGTTCTCTTTGAATGGAATGCGAATAGGGAAGGCTATGGAGCAGTTGCGCTATAATTTTTCAGAAACATTTTCTTACTAAATTAATATATATTTTCATTTGATGTACTTATAAAATAAATTTTAGATTTAAAATATGAAATATTGAAGTCAAAATTAAGAAATATAAAACTGCATTTTAAATAAATTTTGAGAAGTTCCGTACCTACTATCTTAAAATCTGTTTACATTCTGTATGTGCACAATAATACAGAATAGGCAATAGATATTTTAAATGAATAAAACTCCTTACAGGGAGTTTTTTTTATTTAAGTTTTAAAATATAACTTCAGTAATTATTTGATTGTAAATTATATAAACTATCATTTTAAATATTAATGTCAAAATATAAGAACTTAGTATTGGAAAATTGATTTCTAATCAAGCATCTAATCGTTAAGCATAACAATTAAAAGTTAATTTAATTTTAGTAATGACAATTGTAGGCTTATCTTATTTAAATGAATACAATTTCGTAAACATATTTAATAAAATAAGTTTGCACGATACACATATCATATATCATATACATATGATTTAATATGTTTACTTAATGCGTGGAGTTAGACTTGTACAAAAGTTCAATAATCTTAATTTAAAAAATTATCTCCATCAGCTCTACAGATTTCCTGTATAGCTAACGTCTATGTATGAGTGAGTGAAAGGCGTATACATACACGTGTGTACAGACACGGCTTTTGTCTGTGTGTGTCAGGTTACGCACACAGACGCATAGTTCTTCTCTACTAATTGTAAACCGGTATAAAAGTGGGTTTGTGCGCTAGCGGGGCTTAGTTTCTAACCTGTCATACAAGAGAATGATTTTTTTTTCAGGGCTAAAAAATAAAAGACTATTGAATTTTTTCTTCTTAAATTTAATAAATTTTTCAGGTATTTGTAAAATTCTATAAGGGGTGAATAATTAAAATCTTATGATATTGTATAAAAAATTATAATTTATTTATTTATATTTAAATTTCATAGAAATGAATAAATAAGATTGTGATGTTATGTCTTATCTAATCTAGTTAAGATTTTTGTACGTTATATTAACTAAACTTTATTAACAATAATATTTTTATACAATAATTATGCCACAGAGAAAAGTAAATATGTAGGTACATTTAATTAACGAAATTTATCTAATTTAAGAAATTAAATTAATTTTTTCGGTATCGAGACCCTTGGTCCGTGGGGTCCTCTTTAAGGAAATAACAAAAAGGTTAGTCGACATCATAGGAGACCGAAGAGCTGGCAGCTACCTCGGACAAACAATTAGTCTAGCAATTCAAAGGGGGAACGCTGCCAGTATCTTCGGGACCTTGCCTAAAGGGACTCCTTTTTATTAATATACTTAAGTTATTATATTATATTTTTTAAGGTTTTTAGTTTTAGGTTCTTTGTAATTTATATCCAATATGTTTTTATTTAAAAAATAAAGTTAAATAAAAAATGAACTAAAACATTGACTACCTTTATCACACGAAATTATTGTCTCTCTGTGATTTAATTAAGTGAAAAACTGAGCGTTAGATACAGCGGGTTCGAATCCAGTAAAAATAATTTTATATGATATTACAATTGTTTGAAATGACCGTTTGAAATATGATAATAATATCAACCCATATATGTTCCATTGCTGGGCACGGGTCTCCTCGAAATCAGGTGAGGAGGGTGTTGGGCCATAGTTCACCGATGCGCTGACCCAATGCGGGTTGGTGAACTTCAAACACCTTCAAAGACTTTTAATTTCATCAGGCATGGAGATTTCCTCACGATGTTTCCTTCACCGGTGAACAAGCGATGGTCTCATGTTCAGGTGCACGTAGAAATTTAGAAAAACCCATTTTAACCCGGACCTCGCACCCCAGAGGGTTAAAATATAGTCAATTAAAATATTGTATGTACTTAACCTTTTACAAGTCGTTACAGAAAAACTGTATATTCTCCAACTTAAAACAACTGCTTATTATATAGATCTCATCTGTTCATTGTATTAGATTACTATCCAAAAAGTAAATCATCGGAAACTTAAAAAAAATATGTTATGTATACCCAAGTGGCAATTATTGCTGACAGGTTAGGAACCTATATAAATAATATAAATCCTTTATTGGAATTGATGGTGGATGGATTTTGAATGAACACGATGCCATTATTATTAACAATTCTAAAAGATTATATTATCTCACTATGAAAATTAAGAACAAGCTATATTTTGTACGTCCTATAAGACTTAAACGCGTTCAGCTGTGTACAGCTATTCACCAATAGATGGCGCTGTGCTACGTATAATTCGAATTGCTATAGAATTGTTAAGAATTATCGTATACTATTCAAATGTGAAATTCGAGTTGGTTTTAGTCTAAGATACCCATGTAAATCTTAACACCAACATGACACAACAACATGAACAACACAACACCGGCGTCAAGTGACAGCTAGGCTGTCGCGTTTCGTGCGGCTTGTGAGTTTCCGGTGGCCCATTTGGGGGGATGAGAAACGCATCTGCATACAATTTGGTTGTGCGGATGACTATGGGCGTTGGCAGTCACCATTAGGCTCCCGACTGCTCGGTTGCCTCTTTATGGCATAAAAAAGACAAGTTTGTGCGTTTACCACAAAAAAAATCACCCTTCATCCAATTTGAAGGCACTTCCGTAACCACCTCGGTCAGTATTGGAATACTTGGCGTCGACATATCGATCAATGCACATTTCGTGGTCATTGGAAGGAAAGACTAAACTAGCATTTAAGAAACATGGTGTGTTCAGTAGGGCGAAGCAGTATTCATCCCTTTTCGACCCTGTAACAAGGCGCAGATCCGGCTCCACAAAGAATACTCTCACCTCTGGGCTGGAGCGCCCTGATATCAGCTCCTTCCATTTGACCGCGTTCAACGCCGGGCGGCTCGAATCGTCGATAGCAAGGTTATCTCTAATCGGCTGGATTCTTTGGCGCTGCGTAGAGATGTCGGATCGCTCTGCATCTTCTACCGCATCTACTACGGGGAGTGTTCTGAGGAATTGTTCGGACTAATACCTGCAGCAGAATTCCACCACCGGACATCGCATAAAATTCCAAATTACCCCATCATCTCGATGTCCGGAAATCCACAACAACTCGATTTTTACGGCATTTCCTGCCTCGCACGACAACCATATGGAATCAGCTGCCATCTACTGTATTTCCGAACCGATACGACATTTTTTCCTTTAACGCCGGGAAATGCTCTGAGGTATCCCGCGGGGGAGTGGGTCTCCCCACGCTGGTATGGGAGACTCGCTGCGCCCGACAGCTAGTAAATGGACGTAGCTCTACCTACTACAACCCGGCGAGTGCCACCAATGCCGCCTTTGGTGAGTTGCCCCGGATCTAGTAAACAAACAGGGCACCTCGACGGCTAGTCAGCCCCGCAAGGGACCGACGCCACCTCCACAAAGGGGTTGTCCCGCACCACAGAACAACCCCTCCCAACGTCGGGACAGTACAATGGGGTGAGGTTCCCATCCTCGTCCCTTGCCCCCTGCTATTTTGTCCCCTCTTCTTATAAGAGGGGTACAAAGAGCCCCCTTGGCTCAATTAGCTTCGCCCAAGGTGCTGGGTTCACCCTAGGCTACTGATCCCCCCCGCCACGTCAAGGCCTGAACCATGGTGGGGAAGCGATACGACTTACGGATCTTTAAGAGAAGAGCATTCTCATATTTGGAAGGCAACGCACCTGCTGATGTAGCGGGTGTCTATGGATATCACTTATCACTGACTACCACGTGAAACGACTGTCCGTTTGCCCCCTCTATTAAAAAAAAGACTCTAGCATTGTGTTTTGTTTGCAAACAGATATTTTCCTGTGTTGTTGGTGTAGTGATTGTCTGATTATTAGAAGGATGAAACCTAAGTGAAGGCTTACAGAGAGAGGTATGATACTATTAATGTCCCAGAAGGAGGCCGACGAGTGGATGAGAGAGGAGGCCGCCGACGAGGCCTTCTCGAGGCGACGAACGGGGGTGCGTAGGAGGCGCTACTTAATGAGCCTCCAGTAACGCTCCTGTGTTCGTGTCGGGCTCAGGATGGGAACCTGGGTCTGTATGGTACGACGTCCTGGGGATTGCTTTGTAGCGGCCGGGCAGTTTCCCCTTACGATTGGTCTGGCCTTCGCCGGGGGCAGCCTGTAGCTGAGGTA
The DNA here is from genome assembly GCA_963853865.1 of Helleia helle. Lineage (NCBI taxonomy): Eukaryota > Metazoa > Arthropoda > Insecta > Lepidoptera > Lycaenidae > Helleia > Helleia helle. Next base: position 8,833,090 of record OY971436.1, read on the forward strand.
AATCTGTTGCCTGCATATCTAAGACCCTCAAAAAGCGGCTGAAGGCGCTCGTAGTGGTTTTAGTTAGGGTAGGAACTCCCAGATGCGAGTCCCACATTGGGTCAGGATCTATCCAAAGATCCTGGCTGCATTCATAAGGATTTCCTTGCGATAAAATAGTATGATACTTTTCATTTTATGCCTTACAATTTTTGCCCAGGAAAATAATTTCAGCTCATACCTCACTCATAGCTCGATAAAACCTATCTTTAGATATTTGAGCCTGGCAGACCTTCAAAGTACAGGTAAGAAGTAAAGAGGACTGTACACACGACACAAACCAAGTGCAACAGCTTAGAATAAAAACAGCAATTACTACAATTTATTTTATTTCATTTATTATAAAACAGTCTTTTTCATAAAATTCTTATTATAGCCTGAATGACACATTAACCCGTAAAAATAAGAATAACTTAGTACAAATAAAGCTTTTGCTAGCATTGTGAGAATAATCCAAAAAATCATTTTAAAAGATCCAGTACTTAATATAAGTTACCCTGTTTAGTCCAAACTTTTTTTTTATTTTTACACTTATTCTTATATAACTTAGATTACAAATTTAGGTCATCTTAAGTGAATGAAATAACTTTAATTTACTTAAAATGACCAGTTACTTAATGATATTAATGTAAAAAAACTTAACTTATTACTTCGATTAATATCATAAAGGAATCGTATTTTAAGCGTATATAAAAATTTAAGTAAGCCAAAATATGATCTTCATGAGTTGTGATAAAATATTATTAATCCTTGTGAATTAATAATATTTTATTATACATATATATTATTATATATTGACGTGACAACGTCTTATAATTCAATGGAGCCGGCTGCACGTACGAAAAAACATGACGCATGCGGCGTTACCTCGCTCTGAGGCGTTCCATTTTCTTATGACGTTGTCACGTTCAACTATCGTCAGTAAACCGACTTTACAGACAACCGATTTTTTATTTTTTTTAATTAATACGATGTCAGAAAAATTTTTGGCCTACATACAGCACAAATATTTATAAAATATCAATTTTTCAGAAAAGCTTTATAAATATTTGAAAATCTCGAATTTAACATCTATAAATTCTTAAGCATTCAAGTACAGCTTGGCAAAAAAGAGTATGACGTGGTGACAGGTGGAACTAAATATTTTACTAAATGGAAACCTATGATGTTGACAATACTTGGCCGACAAATACTAGATTTTGAGTAAAGCTTAGTGTTTCACATTTATTTTTAACGATTTGATTAAATTCTCTTACTGATTTTCCATATTATGATGATACCTAAGTGACCTCATTTTTTCCATACTCTTTTTTGCCAAGCTGTATATTTATTCAAAATATGAATATTGCATAAATATTAATTTTAAATATTCTTATCATTTGCACCATAGAATTCAGCATCAATAATTATAAATAAAGAAAATAAATTATGGCTAATATAAGATCATTTGAAAGTCGTTTCGATTCACTCCAATTTTTCTTCAATTGATTTAATCACACTCTATTTTAAAATTATTTTATGTTAAATATATATTTATAAAATAATTTAAAGCAATGACCTTTACAATTTTCATACGAATAAAGGCGGCATTCGTCCTAAGAAATCTCCGCTTATATATAATCTTTGATAGGCTTAAATACACTTAAGCATAAATGAAGGACCGCTTAAATTCTTGCCTAAATTTAGGTGTCGCTTATTCAGCAACACCGCTTAAAACGCCGAGCAAACTTTTTATAAGCGCTCTTGTTGCTATGTTTCGATTGCTATTATTTGTTTTATGAATATTTTTTATGGAGAAATATTGTTGCTATATAAGCGAAGATATTTGAATATTTTAAGGCGTGAATTGTGCCTTATAAGCTAGATCATTGGCGTCTTGCGCGACATTCGCTGATCTGGCATAAGGGTATGACGCCGCAGCGGGGGCAGTTGGCGACGACCACTGCTGGGCTGTCGCTGGGAAGCCTGCCACCTGTAACATAAGAAAGCTTAGCTTACTTAGATCCTATACGAGTAGATACGACTTCACGACAGTATTGCTTATAATATTAGGTTAATATTTACAAATTCATTGATAATGTCTTCTTATGTGGACGCACCTGAACCCTGTTTTTATTTTCTTTGTAAATATAGTTTCGTTGGTCCATTGTTTAGAAATGTTCCACTCGAAATTTAGAAACGATCACTATAACCATTATGACACATTTAACGATGATATGCCCGAATACTCAAACGCTACACAAAACCGTCATTTCCTCCTATATTTAAGCATCTCTCAATTTTAAACGGTAACCCAAAAGTCACTCAAGCAATTTGAGCGGATGATTAGCTGAGCAGCCCTTAAATGCTTACATGAGTTCGTTTTCATTTACAAATTAAATCATTTTATGTTGAGATTAGTTGTACGCAGCTGTTTTAAACCTAATAATAAGTTTTAAGTAAATTCATTTACTTAAAATATTAAAGTATTTAGTAGGTTTCCATTGGAAAAGAGTTTTAATTTCTATTAGGTTATTATCTTTAAACGCACGCACGCACACAAGAAATATTATATATATAATTCTTCTGTGAGTGTGTATGTCACTGAACTCCTCTTAAGCGGCTGGACCGATCTTGATGATTTTTTGTGTGTGTGTTCAAGTGTATTCGAGAATGGTTTAGATTCACACACGCACACATATTTCTTGTGTGCGTGTGTATGTCACTGAACTCCTCCTAGACGGCTGGACCGATTTTGATAAAAAAAATTGTGTGAGTTCAAGGGAATTCGAGGATGGTTTAGATTCACAAAAAAATATATTTTGTACAGGACAACATCTGTCGGTGCCACTAGTATATTATATAATTCTTCGGTACGTGGTAATGGGTTAGATTGCCAATTTTCGCCAAAAGCAGTTTTTAAATTCTTATTCCTGAATAATAATATCTATTCCAAAAAAATCAAACCATCATACCTTCGCACTAATATTATTTAAGCTGTTCCCGCTCAGGTACTTGTGGACGCCCAGCGCGGCGGCCGCTAGGAAGGCCAGCTTGGCTACCACCAGGGCCTTGGTGACGAGCAGCGTGAGAGCCCCGAACAGAAGACCCACCACTGCTATGACCTTCACTCCGATACCGGCCAGGAGTGGTGTGTATTTCTTTATTTTTCCTCGAGCTGAAACAAAGCCATAAATCAATCTATATGATCGAACTACTCTTCTGATTAAATTCGTTGCAACCCAAGATCAGTCTTCGATCTCAGGATCGTATCAAAGGGATATTTGATTACCACAGACGATCCTGGCTACGTATGTGAAGCAACAATTCCTGCGAGGAGTAATGTCCTAGAAGGTAAAAGGGAGGAGGCCGCGGACGAGGACTCCCCCCCCTCCCCCGCAGGCGATGAACGGTGGTGCGTAAGAGGCGCTACTTAATGCGCCTCCTGGAACCACCCTGTGCTCTTGCCGAGAGAGGATGGGAACCTGGATCAGTTAGACACCACGTCATGGGGACTGCTGAGTGGCAGCCGGGCAGTCCCCCGTTACAACGAGTAGTAGTAGTAGCAGAGGCAATACCCTCAAAAAGAGGCTGAAGGTGCTTGCAGGTGGTTTAGTTTTGGTAGTGCACTCCCAAGTGCGTGTCATACATAAGGTCCAGGAGCCTACCCGGATAACGTAGATACCTGCGAAATACATTCCCCTGCGTCATGAAAGGTATAGCAAAATGGGAACGAATGTTGGCCTAGAACTCTGAACTCAAACTGTTTGATGCGAGCCAACCAACGAGCATATTATAATCGGAATAGAATGGTGTATGGAAACAAATTCCACCAAATTTGTGCTGCGACGCAGCGCCGGTTCTGTGGTCTGATTGGCCGACTGATGGCCATAGATGAGTGCTTGGCCGATGGTACGTACTGGTTGGTTGAATTGCTATTACGTCAGTGACAAACTACTGACTAGTTTCTGAATTTTATAGCTCACATTACTACTCTATTTATAAGTTCGATGATTATACGCCTGTATTTTTTTTTAAATCGACACAAGGTTACTAAGTTAAAATTCGGGAAGGGCGCATTAAAATATTATGTAAAATAACTAATTTTCAACACTCCGGGAAAGTTTCTAAGGAAACTCTTTTTCCCGCACTAAATGACTGTCCAATATTTTTTTTAACAAATCAATAAGAGAGACAGCACACGTTCTCTCATAAATATAGAAACCACAATCGTGTGTTGGTTTGTGGCACGCAACCTGATGAAAGTGGGGTTGTCGGCCGGTTACGTGAGACGACGTAACTCAAGGTTGCTATGGTATAAGTGAAAGAGGTAGCGGGTTAAATTTTACCGTGGTAAACACCATAAGGAAAAGTTTAGCTTCACTAGTAAGGGTTAGATATTTTAATGTGGTGAACGCCTAATAGAAAATGTATAAGGCCATTTAGAAAGTAATTCTATTATATGGAATCCTCATGAAGCGAAATACCGGCTAATGATTGAAAAAATTCAACAAAAATTTGCAAGGTTTTTGTACCTAAAGGAGTATGGCGTGTACCCGTACTATCCTTTAATGTACCCAAGTAGCTTCGTGTTGGGTATGGTCGGATACTGCAGACTATCTGTTCGGAGGGACGCGGCCCTCGTCAAGTACGTGTGCCGCGTGCTGCGCGGTGAGCTGCATCACCCGGACGTTTTGAGCGCGCTGCCGCTGCGCATCCCCTACCCGGGTCTGCGGCGCAGGCAAGCGTTACTCAGTGCTCCCGCATCCCGGACGAACCTACTAAACGCATCTCCCGTGTCACACGCCATTGGCTTAATAAATATGCTCGCGGATAACGATGTAGATGTTTTTTGTCATAACTTGCCGAAACTCATGAGATTAGCCCAGGTAGTTATTGAGAATAGTGATAATAATTATTAATTAATATTGTAATGTAACATACTTTTAATGTGTCCACCTTTTTTTTTTCATGTTTCATATAGCATCGTCTTGGATTTTATCTGTTATGGTGTTATATTTCTGTTATCTAATAAATAAAAAAAAAAAAAAATATAGCATAGGCCCTATGCTAGGCAAACGAGCACTCGAAGCCTTTTGGCGCACAACCAGAGGTTATGCAGATGCGTTGCTCTTCTTTTTCCTATCCCCCTAATGGCGCACCAGAAACTCACAAACCACACGAAACGCGACAGCATAGCTGTCTGTTTTGTATATGAATAATGACAAAAATAGGTCTTTTGTATTTAGGGAAAAACAACATGGGAGGAAAAACAAGGAAACCTATAGCGTCATTGGTATCTTCATCATCACCATCAGCCTCTATCCGTCCACTGCTGAACATAGGCCTCCCTCAAAGAACGCCAAGATGACCGATCCCTTGCACTTGCATACAACACGGACCGGCCACTGTACGGAGATTGTCTTCCCACCTGGTTAATGGCCGATCAACACTTCGTCCACTTAAACGCGGCCTCCACTTTTGAACCTTATTGGCCCATCGGCCATCATTGGTATGGTTCTTGGTCATATACGTATGAGTTCCATTAGTGGAAGATTTTTTTTAAGAAAGGCTGTAAAAATAAGTTTTATTTCAATGTCGAGCATTTAAAATGGTTTTTAATTTTAAAGGGTTCTTGTTTGTACATGTTTATACACAATAATCATGCTAAAAATGTTGTCAGTAATTGGCAAATTTATATTTGAAATATTATATAATATAATAATATATAGAAGTGTTGGTCGGCCATTAACCAGGTGGGAAGACGGTCTCCGTACGGTGGCCAGTCCGTGGCCACCACGTAAAAGCTGATGATGACGATGATGATGATGATAATAAATATACTGTAGAAAAATGTATAATATTCTTTACATAAAAGATGATATTATAACGATCTGCAGTAATATTTATTGAAATCGTAAACACTATTTGTTTTGTTGATGAGTAAAATTCACGCACTGAGAATAAAATTTAATTTAATATTAATGAGTATTTTTATGAGTTATTAATTTATTAGAAAGTCAGGTTGTTGGTCCGTCGCGTGCATGCGTGCGTGCATGCATCTAAACTGTCTTGTGACATGCACATATTCTAAGTTTAAATGTGTTCGAATTTACAAAAAAAAATGTTATTTCTTATAATGTAAAATAAAATAAAAAATAATGAAACGAACGATAAATTTAATAAAACATTGGGTTATACATATTAAGGAAGTGTGTATGGAAAAATACAGGTTTGTGTGTAAGGGTTTATTTTAAAAACCATCAATCACATTTTGAAAATTCTTTGTATATTTGTGAGTCAAACAGGAAGGTTATAGATATTTTACTTTAAAGAAATCTTAACATTATCTATCTGTCATATCTGGACTAATAATGTTAATTATTATAATAACGTTGATTTAAAAAAAATGGTTAAGAAGTTTCCAAGATACATCCAAACTCACATACCTTTTCATAATATACTAACTTTATATCAAAAGAGATGAAAAGGGTTCTATTCAGTAGTGGATTAGAGCATGATGATGCTGATGATGGGCGCGAGAGGAGAATGAAAGAAGCGTAGTAACGGTCTGTATCTGTAGGTGTCTGTAGTATGGACTTGACCGGTCAAGGCCAGAGGTGTGGTACAAGCACAAGCGCGCGCGAGCTTCGATTTTTATCAAAGAATCGAGAAGTCACACGGAGTTTATAAGTAAGTAAAATTACTATAAAACCCAGAAAAGTAAATAAATAGTAAATCATAATCTGAACAATTGAATAGCTATAATAAATAATATTGATGGCAGTTAAGGCTACATTTTTGTTGAATTCGGATTCGAATCCTGTCGATGTTACAGACGTGTATTCAACCCCACTATGTAATGGTTCAAGCCTTGTCATGACTGTGGGGCTCAGTAGCCTAATGTGAACCCAGCACCTTGGGTGAAGCTAATTGAACCGACGGAGCTGCTCTTTGTACCCCTCTTATAAGAAGAGGGGACAAAAGAGCAGGGAGGACAAGGGGTCAGGATAGGAACCTCACCCCATTGCACTGCCCCGACGTTGAGATGGGTTGTTTTGTGGTCCGTGACAGCCACTCTGTGCAGGTGGAGGATTTCCCGCGGTCAAAGAAAAAAAAGACGTGTATTCATAATAATAAATTGTCTTTGTATGATTCGAACACCCGACCTCTGCATATACTAGTTACCCAACTACTACACGAGTCAGGCCTATTTTTTCCTATCAATAGGTAATATTAATCTGAGTCTGATATAATAGGGGCTAGTTCCAAGTGATGTCTCATGGGTGACGTTGGCCACTGACTGTCAGATGACTTGTCTGCCGGTGTATTGATCTAAAAAATACGATTTTCACTAAATGAACATTATAATCATCAGCCCCATAAAGTTTCCTCGTGTATGCTGTCATTGCACATGGCGGGACTCCTGCCAATTTCTAGTTACAATAATGAAGGATCGGTCGTCTTGGTGTTCATTGAGGGAGGCCTATGTTCAGCAACGGATGAATAGAGGCTGAGGTGAGTTACCTTCTTCAAAGGTCCTGGCAGCTTCCTTCAACTCCCCCGGCTCGAACTTCACGTTGAGTTTCTCCTCTCCCAACGGGTCTCTGTAACAGGTGAACGATTAGGATTGTCAAAATCATTATCAACATCATTAGCTAGGTCGAGATGAATTTCCAGATTTTTCCCAGAATTTAATTAGATATTGTCACCAGAAATATGAACGCCGCGTCAAATTTAAAAGGCGAAAGCAAAAGTTCCATTGCTTAATCTGTTTTTTTTTAATGAAACATTGGAAAAAAGCTTTTAATGAAAAATCTATAATACATATTTTTAATTAATAATAATAAATAATAATAAATTCTTTATTTCTTAATCAGCAATTACATCACAATAATACCTAATAATAATACTTAATTACCTAAGTTCTTTTAAATCAACTTAACGAAATAATAATCTTACTGCTACTAATGAAATAAATAAAAACGCATGTGAAGAGGTTGAGAAATTTTATAGAAAATCGAGCACAAACATACGAACAGAATCCACTTGGAATCTTCATACTTTGTAAGCCTCATATAAAGCCTTTATAACAAACTGACAAAAGCCTTAAATCACGTTTACATGACAGAACAAAGTGAGATTTGAGAAACACAATCGAAGAGAAAGTCATAAAACAAATTATAGGATTGGCTCATTTTGATCTATGTATTTACTTCCATCTCATATAATGATGATTATCATGAGAAACGGGAGATGAAGGAGACAGAATGATCTAAAGGAAGATAAAAAAAGACCACAGAAAAGATCGCAAGATTCTATTTTTATTAGCCTATTTCATATTCTATTCATAAAGGCTATAGGCTACATAACATCACGCTGTGACTAACAGTTGAGTAAGTTAACGCGGGAAAAGCTTCGGGCAACAGCTAGTCTTATAATATTAAAATTATATATAGAACGACGATGGCCTAGTGGGTACGGGCTTGACTGAGAGCCGAGAGGTTCGGGTTCGATCCTGACCCCTTGATGCTTCGAAATAGTTTTTAGGGTTCCGTAGCCAAATGGAAAAAAACGGAACCCTTATAGATTCGTCATGTATGTCTGTCTGTCCGTCCGTATGTCACAGCCACTTTCTTCCGAAACTATAAGAGCTATACTGTTGAAACTCGGTAAGTAGATGTATTCTGTGAACCGCATTAAGATTTTGACACAAAAGTAGAAAAAAAACAAAAAATTTTGGGGGTCCCCAAATGTTTTTTCATCAAACCCATCCGTGTGGGGTATCTATTGGATAGGTCTTTAAAAATTATATTGAGGTTTCTAATACCATTTTATTCTAAACTGAATAGTTTGCGCGAGAGACACTTCCAAAGTGGAAAAATGTGTGTCCCCCTTGTAACTTCTAAAATAAGAGAATGATAAAACTAAAAAAAAATATATGATGTACATTACTATGTAAACTTCCACCGAAAATTAGTTTGAACAAGATCTAGGCAGTAGTTTTTTTTATACGTCATAAATCGTAAACCGCAATTTACCTTTCATTCAATCAACTGAAATATATACAAAAACATTTAATTCCATAAACATAAACCTTAATTTTTGTTAGTGTCTAATCTATACTAATATTATAAAGCTGAAGAGTTTGTTTGTTTGTTTGAACGCGCTAATCTCAGGAACTACTGGTCCGATTTGAAAAATTCTTTCAGTGTTAGATAGCCCATTTATCGAGGAAGGCTATAGGCTATTTAACATCACGCTGTGACTTATAGGAGTTGAGTAACGCGGGCGAAGCTGCAGGCAACAGCTAGTGTTGTATATTATGTAATGGTACGAAACCCTTTGTGCGCGAGTCCGACTAGCACTTGGCCGGTTTTTCTATATTTCTATGTGCACCTGAACATGAGACTATCGCTTGCTCACCGGTGAAGGAAACATCGTAAGGAAACCTGCATACCTGATGAGATTAAAAGACTTTAAAGGTGTGTGAAATTCACCAACCCGCATTGGGCCAGCGCATCGGTGAACTATAGCCCAGAACCCTCCTCGCCTGATTTCGAGAAGCAGACCCGTGCCCAGGAGTGGGACATATAAGGGTTGATATTATTATTATTATTATATTATAGAGTTGTAGAAAGTCGTAATGAACTATCTCAATTTCAAGGAAGAAGAGAATTGACGTAGGTACGATTTTCACGCGTGTATAGAAAGCTGACCCTTTAAAAGTAATTTAGTGTAACGTACCTCTATTGTCTCGTTATTTTCACTTCAGGCGTAAATAAACGGAGTGGGCAAACAATGTGTCACGTGGTGACCCTCTTTAAGGTGGGTGCGGTAAGGAAATTGGTAGCGGAATCCATCAATCCTTGGTTTTGCTACCATGAGGCCTTCATAAAAGTGGAATAAAGAAATAGTGGGACAAAAAATTCTCCCAAAAAATATTAATTGTCTTTTAAAAAGTGGCTTTTACGTCGCTTCGTTTTGTTTGTACTTAGGACGTGTTCTTTGCGGTTATTACCTAATCGAGTAGGTTTAAAAACTTTTTTGCTTTGCAAGAAAATTTATGCATGTGATTGTTTGAAACTCATGAACTCTTTGCGCATTATTTGTCATTTTCTTGGAATCGAAATTTTAATACTAGCGTAGCCTCTGCGTGCGCCGCGGTGGAGCCGCGCCTTAAATGTAATTATTTTGTATTTACGTATTTTTAGGATAATTAAAATTTCGGTATGATAAAAAGCACAAAATTACAAAAGGAGTACAACTGCGCCTACCTAGATTTTGATCTTGTTTTTTAAATAAATCATTAAGAAGTATGGTAATGACTAAATATTTTCAATTTCCTTCCATTTTCAAGTGTGATCCTCAATTTGTTCTCCTGTGTATCACAAATCATCTATATCTACTAATTCTGATATTCCTACATCCCTATACCGGTGAACCAGCAAATGCTACACAATATTACCTACCAAATCCAGATATATTACAGATATCCAGGCATTACACAGATTTTTAGTATAACCTGGATAAGCTTTTTGGTGATATGAACTATATTGATTGAGTAATGAATCTTAATAAGGTTGGATGCAAGGGATCGGTCGTCTTGGCGTTCATTGAAGGAGGCCTATATTCAGCAGTGGACGGATAAAGGCTGATAGGTAATCAAAATTCTAAAATATTATATCCATGCTAAGAATAAAAAAAATCTTTTGACATTTGACGCTTAACATTAGGTTACAAAATTAGGCGAGGGCCTCTTGACAAAATTTGCCAAAAAAGCATACCTTTGTAGATTGTATGGTTAATATTTATATGACCCGTATTCTGTTTTGGTTTAAAAAAGCGTAAAATTATGAGGTCCTAGACTTTGACAAATAGCTCTATGAAGTTGAGCAAACAAATTAAAACTACTATAATATAACGAAATCACATTTTTGTACGAATAACAATCGAACAATTTATAATTAAGCCAACAACAACTTGTAAAAAAATCGATAGCAAAGTTATAATAAATATTCCAGAACATTACATCGCGGTAACCTAGTCTCAAAGTAAACTTATGAGTTGTGTCCTACTTGGATAGGCAAAAGTAGATAACGACAAAAAATACCGTCACGGGACGCCAGACAGATGTGAAACATCTATTATGTAAACATCTAGATGCGTTACACCTATTACTATCTATAATTATTCATACAAATCTATAACAAAACAAAACAAATAAATGAAAGCGTCATGCATCACGGCATTCGAGTCAATTTTACATCCGCGCCATGTTTAAAAAATAAGTTCCTTAAACGTCGGGCCGTTGTGTCACGACATTCTAGTGATTTTGCTTCCGCGATTAGATGTTTCACTTGAGAAAAAATCGGTACTTACTTTTCAATGGCCACTCCTGAGAAGATCTCTACCCTGTCTTCCTGACCCGGGGCTGCGGAGACGGCCGCGACCAGGAGGAACACCCACAACACGTTCATATTGGTTCGGCGGTGAGGACGAAATAAGATGCGCGCGGGATGCATCAGTATATATAGGGATGTCGTGCGTGACTGTTATACAATAATTACGTAGAACATTGTTTGGAAGATTTAACAATACTGGAATATTGACCGGTGTAAAAATATGTTTTGTTTAACACAAAAGATAAATAATATGTCGTTGATATAGCAAGCTATGTGCACTCATGTTTTTTAAAATTGATAAAGCTATAAATATTCGGCTACAATGAAAAGTTTTACAAAATATAAGAACATAGTATAAGTAATCTACTCTTGCGATTGCAATGTTGTGTATTAAAATATTTGCTATAGATTTTTTAACTTTTTTTTTAAATATTGTTTTTAATATATTATTTTGTTGCATAAAGCTCATACAAAGCTCTAAATTGGAACATTCACTCATCTCTAAACTATATTTACTAATCTCTAAAGCTCTAAATTGGACTAATAAAAATAATATAATTACGCAAATTTCTCATGACCCATCTCAAACTCTATTTTTATAAAGGCATCATTTGGATGCGAGTGGCGAGAGATTGGTCGTCTTGGCGTTCTTTGAGGGAGGCCTACGTTCAGCAGTGGACAGATAGGAGCTGATGATGATGAAGAGGATGATAAAAAATATTTATACTCGTACTAATATTAAAATGATAAGTTAAATGTAAAATGGTAGGAGACAGTCTTTAAATGTGTATTCGAGAACATGATATCCTACTATTTTCCCATGGATCTATCAAAATAAGTCGCTTTTCATATCACGGTAACATACTATCCGGCAGACTAGGCACTGGATGGTAAATGGTAAATAATAAATGGTAAATATTTTTTTTTTTTTTTTTATGTTAGTTGGATAGGCAAACTGGCAAACGTACCACCTGATGTTAAGTGGTCGACGTCGCCCATGAACATAAACTAGTAGACCTGGAACGAGCCCAGCCAACTCATTTATGTGTTGCCTATCCTGAGACATAAGATGTTAAGTCTCGGTGCCAGTAATTACACTGCCTGTCTTGCCCTTCTCTCCGAAACACAGCAAAGCTGTTTCACGGGAGAAATAAGCAAGATGGTGGTACCCATGCAGCCGGGAGCGCGGCACAGCGCTTCCCTCCCACCGGTAAAATAAATGGTAAATTGTCAAGAGTTGGCGCCGCGTTCAGGTAGATAAAGTGTTGGTCAGCCGTTAACCAGATGGTAAGACGATCTCCGTGCAGTGGCCGGTCCGTGTTGGATGCGAGTGGTAAGGGATCGGTCGTCTTGGCGTTCATTGAAGGAGGCATATGTTCATCAGTGGACGGATAGAGGCTGATGATGATGATGAAGTGGTAAATGCCCATCAGAGTGGATGGCTCGCTAAGTAATTGAGTATGATCATTTTTAACACTTTTCCTTTCACTTCTGGACTTCGATACCTTGTAAAGTCTTCATTCGACAATGATATTGTCTTTTTTTTCAATTCTCTGAGGTATCCCGCGGGGGAGTGGGTCTCCCCAGGCGGGAATGTGGGACTCGCTGCGCCCGAAAGCTGGTAAATGGACGCAGCTCTACCCACTAAAACCCGGCGAGTGCTACCAATGCCGCCTTTGGTGAGGTGTCCCGGATCTAATGAGCAAACAGGGCACCTCGGCGGCTAGTCTGGCCCTCAGCTGGGACCGACGCCACCTCCACAGAGGGGTTGTCCCGCACCACAGCCCACAACAACAACCCCTCCAAACGTCGGGACCGTACAGTGGGGTGAGGTTATTTTTTATTAGTTTAATTAATTAGCTTCGCCCAATGTGCTGGGCACACCTTAGGCTATTGAGCCCCACCGCCACGTTAAGGCCTGAACCATGATCTGGCGATCGATTCCAAAAATGGGGTATTGTGTATCAAAACAACAATCTTTTTTACGTTTCGAATACTTATCCAAGTACCAAGACTCATCCATCCGAGGAGGTTAAACATTCATACATGTACAACATAAAGGCGTGACAAAACCAGAGATACACACACAAACATACGCAAAATTCACCCTTAATACTTGGACAAAAGATACTTCAGAATTTAATTTTAGTTTGGTTATGTTAAATACGAAACAAACGAATGTCAAAACCAAATCAACTTTCTTTGTTCCTCCCATTTAGGTGCGTTTGAAACACCTTGTTCTAATCTGAACTAGCGGGTCTGACATACCTACGGACATACATACGGTCCTGTACAAAACAAAATAGTGGGCCAAATTGTGAATATAAGCCATTCTCGAATTCACTTGAACACACAAAAAAATCATCAGGATCGGCCCAGCTGGTTAGGAGTTCAGTGATCTACACACTCACAGAAGAATTATTTAAAAAAGATAATAAAGATAGTCAGTTCGTTTGAATGCACTCATCTCTGGAATTAGTAATCAAATATTAAAAATCTTTTTGCATTTAATAGTCCATAGAGGTAAGATATGAGCTATTTAGAAGATATTTTTTACAATAATAGGGTGGATAAAACCGCGGTATTAGCTGGTATATAAGCATAATAAAATATCTGACGAGTCAACGTCGCCTAATATGAGGCTAATTCTTACTGTACACGCGGCGCCACATCAAACTTTACGTTTCCAGTTTTTGCGGTTCTCTTATCGCATAGACATAATATAGAATATAGATGACTCGAATTTTAGTAGATTCTAGAATTCTCAAAAAGGTTTCCTGAAAATAGTATAATAGAATTCATATACATTATTATTAATAATTAATATTAATAATAATAATTAAATAATAGTAATAATTAATATTAATAATAATAATTAATATTAATAATAATAATTAATTCATCTACATTCAATAATAAGTAGGTTCATACGCTGCAAAGGTTTTTTAATCCTAAATCTTAGCCTGATTAAATGACTGTATTTCCAGTACAAAATAATATAAATAAAATAAATACACAGTACATAATACATCTTGTATGTATTTTGTGTATTTATAGCTCGTGCACGCAGTTTCGCCTGCATTAACTTAGATTAACAACCGTATCCGGATTGATGATGATTATTTTTATAGCCTATGTCTTAATCCAAGGTATAAGCCATCACCATTTCAACTTTCAGCCAAATCAGTTCAGCCGTTTTGTCGTGAAATAACAACAGACATCCAAACTTGCAAACTTACAAACTTTCGTCTTTATAATATTAGTAAGATTACTAGTACATACTTTTATTGTGTTTTTTATTTTATTTATGTATAAAATCATAGCCGATATTTCATATTTATTTATAGATTTGTAACAAGTTAAAGTTAATGTTTTATATATAAATCATTTTTTTTTTTTTGAAGATGTCATAGGGTCGCGTCACCGACATACTAAGGTAACATTATGACGTCATTATGAAATTTGAAATTTCCCAAAAAGGTTCCCATCCTCACCCCATTGCACTGTCCCCCTAATGTTTTGTTCCCTCTTCTTATAAGAGGGGTACAAAGAGAAGCCCCCTTGGTTCAATTGGCTTGCCCAAGGTGCTGGGTTCACCTTAGGCTACTGAGCCCCACCACCACGACAACGCTTGAAATATGGTGGGGTTGTACATTGACACTAGGTTAACATAGTCTACTATATACTAATATAACGACAAATTTAAGAAATACAGAAATTAGTCATACTTTTATATTCATCATATTACATCTTACATAACATGTTCCTAAGCCTTAGTTTAGTTAGACACAAGCCCGAGCTTCCCATGGTTTTCTCTGAGATGGTATAAATTACATTACCTTTCTTCCTATCATGGGCCAAGGACTCAACTTTCACCAAAAATATGAGGCCACGTTCACATTGGAATTTAATGGTTCTTGTGTATACTCTGGACTTCGTTATAATAATGGAATTTAACCGTAAATTTTAGTTGTACTATGTTTTTATCTTATTTTTCTTAAGGTTGTGTAAATGCTGCAACCCTAGATTTTAAAACGCTTTTCTTAGCTTGACCTATATCTAAATATAAAGTAATGCAAAAAAAAATTTATATGATTGTAAAAAGCACAGCGCTTTGTACCATATTTTTATACAAATTATGCTTATAGGAAACTGTAGTTGTGGGATATTTCCAAAATAATCAACCATTTTTTATTTTTATAATGATACTAGTGGCCCCGACAGACGTTGTCGTGTACAAAATATTTTTTTTTTGTGAATCTAAACCATTCTCGAATCCACTTGAACACACACAAAAAAAATCATCAAGATCGGTCCAGCCGCCTAGGAGGAGTTCAGTGACATACACACGTACAGAAGAATTATATATATAAAGATTAATTTTTCGTCTATTAATTTAGTTTTATACAAAATTTATTTTCGTACTTTTCTAAGTTTTTTAGTGTTAGCGTATTTTTATTTTTTATCTATAATTTATTTTTTGATCATTCTTTTGTAAAAATGAATGGTTAGTGGCTGGTGAGGGGATATTTTTTTCACATATAAAGTCATAAATTAAATGTGGTATTACTAAAAATGTCTAACAACCGCCATTTTACTTACAACTAGTGGTCCGAACTCCAAGCAGATCGTCCTATCCCAAACAACAGCGCCAAGGAGGATGAAACTAGTGTGTGTTACACAGACAAAAGTATATTTAAATTGGTTCAGTACAAAAATGTGATAATTATTTATGTAGATATATAAATATTATACAGATAAAATCGAGCGAACCCGCTGTCACCAGCTTACTTACTTACCTTACACCATGTGCGTTCGGCTTTATCAGTGAAGGCCGTGGCAATGACCCTGATGACTTTCTACCGCAGTACACGCCAGCCGCAGATAAAACGTTTGTAACGTGTTACGTGTGCCAGTGGCGTGATCGGATTTCGGAATATATATTATCACTTGTTGGATAGATACATGTATTTTTTTAGAATTATAAATTTTTACAGGCCTCTTTAGTGAACGCTAAAACGGATGATCCGCCGCCACAAGCATACTATATTTTTTATATAATATATAATAAATATAGTAAATGATTTTAAGCCACATCTGGCTAGTGTTAGTAATTGTAACCATTGAGTATATGTCTACAATTTTTTAATGTGAGAGATTAGGAAAGGATGGAAATTAGGAACGGGGTAAAGCTTTTCGGATGATATAAGGTAAAAAACGTTTCAGTATTTTAGTTTTAAACAGGAATATCTCAAAAAAATAAAAATATTAAATCGAGTCAAATGTATTTTTTTTAAATAACGATTTATTTAATTTAAGTTCTTTATATTCGTGTTTCACCTATAATAATATTTTTATATTATATTCCAGATGTGCCAGTGTGATATTATTGGGTTCCTGTAAGCATATAATTATTTGATTTAAATATCCATATAGCCTTAATGTTAAAACCTTAATAAACCGCGATAGAATAAGGTTTTTTTTTTATTATAAGAGGAAATTCACGTAAACATTAAAAAAAACATTTAATTTCCATACCGATTTATCTGCGTTAGCATATACTGCGGTATACGCGCTACCACCATGATGTAATCTGACATACTTTGAAATTACGTGATTGGTATCTTCGACTAGCTTCTGTCCGTGGATTTGCTCTTGTTTCCTCACCATGTATAAAATAACGTAGATGAAAAGAAAACATACGAAAAAAATACAAGTGGAAAAAACAATCTTGCTTATTTCGCCCTGAGGCAGTGTGGTTACTGGCACCGAGACTTACCTTAAGTCTCAGGATAGATTAGGGTAAATAGACATGCCACCTGATGACAAGTGGTCAACGTTGCTCAAGAATATAAACTAGTTTACCTGAAAATAGCCCTTATTTGTGTAGGCAACACATCCAGAGACCGTGTAAGAGGTACAGAAACAGCAAAGCTATTTGGCCGCAAGATTGTAGTGCCTACTGCCTGTGGACCCCACCATGGTTCAAGCCTTGTCGTGGCAGTGAGGCTCAGTAGCCTTAGGTGAACCCAGCACTTTGGACGAAGCAAATTGAGCCAAGGGGGCTCTTTGTACCTCTCTTATAAGAAGAGAGGACAAAAGAGCAGGGGGACAAGGGGCGAGGATGGGAACCTCACCCCATTGACTGTCCCGACGTTGGAAGGGGTTGTTCTGTGGTTCGAGACAACCCCTCTGTGGAGGTGGCGTCGGTCCCTGAGGGACTAGCCGTCGAGGCCTGTTTGGTCAACAGATCCGGGACACCTCACCAAAGGCGGCATTGATGGCACTCATTGGATTTTCGTAGTGCCCATGCAGGTGGGAGCGGCACAGTGCATCCCTCCCATGAATATAGACGGCGTGGGGATTTGTGTGAGCGAAAGACAAATAAAAGCCACTTACAATCTCTACATAGATAAATAGTTTCTTTATACCTATATAAAAACTTATACAAATTATTTAAAAAACTACTTTCTTCATCTATTTGTCATTACTGTCCATTAATATTATTTTATATCAAGAAAAAATGTCACAAAAGACGTTCCACAATATAAAGAAAAATTAAAAATGTAACTAAAATATTTGTATCCACATAAATTATGACCGCTTAAAGGAAATCAAAATGGGGAAACGCAAGCGTAGAACTGTAAAGAAAAAGAAATCCTTATTCAGAAGACCGCATCCCGTCAAGAGGAAGATAGTGTTAAAACGTCGAAGGCTCAAGACATACTTCCTCAAGCACGACCCCAGGGTATTCTTCGTCAGGGGGATGAGGAAGATGGTGGGGGGGTTCTACACCGTGTCAGACAAGGTAAGGGATAAGATAGCTGAGAGCAATATGGCACTGAACAACCCCTTCAGTGCGCAATTTTATGAAGACAGGTGTGTTATCCAGTAAAGAGAAGTTGTACAAAATTCTAATATAAGCAATGAAAAAAAAGTTGTACAAAATTCTAATATAAGCAATGAAAAAAAAGTTGTTTTTTTATTATCATTATAATATATCGTCGTAAAGGATTCGAATATGCCATGCGTAGAACTAGTTACCGATATCACGCCGAGAATAAGCTCGAAGTGGCAATGGGCTGGTCACACACTCAAGAGGATGGCCGATGGGGCAATAAGGTTCATGAGAGGAGGCCACGTTTAGGTAGACGAAGTGTTGGTCGACCATTAACCAGGTGGGAAGACGTGTTCGCGATTAGCAAGGTTACGGCCGTCTTGGAGTCATTGAAGGAGGCCTATGTTCAGCAGTGGACGGATAGAGGCTGATGATGATGATGATAGAGCTATAATAATATTATGAAGGGTTTATGTTCGTATAGGTGTCGGAGGTAATCTGGAGGTAATCGTAGAACCTACTCGTCGGATAAATATTTCCACCAATAAAATGTTACGTTATTAATGACAGCCATAAAATTATATAAGTATTATCCCTTCGGTTTTTTTTTGTTTCGCCACATTTTCGCTGAGGAAATTTTTTTTTTTTTTATAGCATAGGAGAGCAAACAATCAGTCGAAGCTTTAGAATACCGACGACCATACACAACCGCACAACCAGAGATTATGCAAATACATTGCCTTCCTTTTCCCTATCCCCCCAATGGGCCACCGGAAACCACACGAAACGAGACAGCATAGCTTCCACTTGACGCTGGTGTTATGCTGCTTGCCTTTCATAATTTTATGTCAATTTATAGTCTTAGGTTTGCAAACAGACAGGTAGTTAGGCCCGGTTCGTATTAGGTCGAATCCGACTTGGTCCGATGTCGGATATCGGAAGAAGGTATTCACATCTAGCGACTATCAGTGCGACGATGAGTAATCACAGCCCACTGCGCAAGATGGATGGCGACGAAAATAGACACTGCGGGGCGAGCGGGCAGAGGCCGTCATCCATAATCTAGGATATCTTATGCTAGGAGTTTCGTTTTCATTATCCGATATATCGAGTGTCGGATCCGACACTTTGACCGGAACTTCGCAGTGACAAATCTTCCGATTGAATAATCGGATCCGATTTTTTTAATCGGATCGGACAGATGTAAACACTTGGCCCGGTTTCTTGAAGAACTTCCGACAGTAGTAAGGATTCCGGCGATCTGGCTCACCCCCACCACCGCGCCCCCCATCCTCGTCTCCTAGGTTCGTCTGGGCTAAAAAAAAACTGAAGGTTTTGGGGGTCATCTAAATCGTTTGCACGCATCCATTTTTGCTAACACTTATAGCTATATGCAATTAAGCAATTACCGTCGATATCATTAACAACAATCATTACGTTTCGTATCTATTGCACACCTAATAACTCGGTGTCAGGATGTATTGGCGGACGATCGGCCGTCTTAACGTTCATTGAAAGAGGCCTATGTTCAGCAGTGGACGGATGTAGGTTAATGATGATGATGATCATTACTGACAATCATTATGCTTCTTATCTGTTGCTCCAGGAATTATAAACAACCATGCGTCTATTGAGTGCGACGATTGCCTTTTCTTTTTTTTCTTTTACGCCGGGAAATGCTCTGAGGCATCCCGCTTGGGCAGTGGGTCTCCCCAGGTGGGTATGTGGGATACGCTGCGCCCGAAAGGTGGTAAATGGACGCAGCTCTACCCACTAAAACCCGGCGAGTGCCATCAATGCCGCCTTGGTGAGGTGCCCCGGATCTGTTAAGCTAACAGGGCACCTCGACGGCTAGTCAGTCTCGCAAGGGACCGACGCCACCTCCACAGAGGGTTTGTCTCGCACCACAGAACAACCCCTCCCAACGTCGGGACAGTACAATGGGGTGAGGTTTCCATACTCATCCCTTGACCCCAGCTCCTTTGTCCCCTCTTCTTATAAGAGGAGTACAAAGAGCCCCCTCGGCTCAATTAGCTTCGCCCAAGGTGTTGGACTCACCCTAGGCTACTGAGCCCCACCGCCACGTCAAGGCCGGAACCATGGTGGGGAGAGCGACGATGGCCTAGTGGGTATGGGTTCGGCCTCTTGAGTGAAAGCAGAGAGGTCCGGGTTCAATCCTGACCCTCCTTTCATGCCTAGAAATGGGTTTTTATAAATTTCTACGTATACCTGAACATGAGACCATCGCTTGCTCACCGGTGAAGGAAACATCGTGAGGAAACCTGCATGCCTGATGAGATTAAAAGTATTTGAAGGTGTTAGAAGTTCACCAACCCATTGGGCCAGCGCATCGGTGAACTATGGCCCATAAACCCTCCTCATTTCGGGGAAGAGACCCGTGCCCAGCAGTGGGACATATAAGGGTTGATATTATTATTATAGTGGTAGTACAAATATTATACTAAACAATACTCGCCGCATACTTCGGTCCAATCATTTTGTACCCTGCTTAGAAAAAATCGGCAAAATCCTGATGGTGGTCGGCCAAAGGAATTAAAATATTGTCCGACTTTGTTATTGTTTATGTGTATGGCTATCCAATGTGGTCCTGGCTCCTTATCGGAGTACAAGTTGCTAACTAGGTACAAAGGTGTTTTAACAAGGATTGGTAACCTGTTTGCTGGATACACGTTATTTTGTAAAGAAGGATTGATTTTATATAAACTTTCTTTGATTTCAAGTGTATTCATATTTACTGATATTAGTTAGTAGTGCACTTCTGTTAACTATAGCAGATATCATAAGAATGTTTAACGTTACTATTACAAATAACTATTTAAAGATGGATATATACATACAACTTTAAAGCCAGTGATAGAGTTGTAATGTGAGCCATAACATTCAGAAACTGGTAAGTGATTTGTCACTGACGTAATAGCAATTCAACCAACGAGTGATCTGTCTGTACGTCCAATCATCCATCAATGGCCATCAGTCGGCTAATCAGAGCGCAGAACCGGCTCGGCGCAGCGTCGCAGCATAAATTTGGCGGAGTTTTTTTCATACAAAACACATAAAATTACCGCTCTATTCGGTTATATGCTCGATGAGATCTACCTAGCATTTGGTTTGGGTTTTTCGTTTACACGGTATAAAGGGCATCTATCCTTCTCGGTATTTTCATGGTGGGGCAACTATCCATGTAGGTAGGCACCTATCCTCAAAAAACATGTCCCACGAAAAGCTAATTTCTGCAAAATCTGTATATGATAGGTAAAAAAATAATAATAGTAATTCAACATAAGGGATTGAACTATATTAATAAATATTATTCGTATAAAAATAATATTTTTAAAATTATGAGGCGAATACAAAAAGTGGGGCATCTATCCCGGTTTTACCCTACTTCCATCGCAGATCGGAGTATGTAAAGTTTAGACAACTTAACTATTAAATATTACACACTAATATTATTTCTACGCTTCTCTTTCGTTACTGTGAGAGAACTGGCTCACATTGGGTCTTTTATAATGAAATGATGGTCATGTACATTGGAATCAAACAATGTAATCTACTTAATATAAACACACTTATTGTGTAATTGGAATTCTGTTCCTCATTAGTGATAACGAGCTTAATGTTGTTTGTATTTTTATAAAAGTTAGTCCGAGAGCAAGGTATTTTGATCTTGTTTCACCATAATCAAACTCTATCCACCCGCTGTTAAACATACTTTCATCATAAAACTCTTATAATGAACAGAAAGATGGTGACTCCCCCCCCCTGCTATTCGAAGTAAACATAAATATTAACATTGAACAACATTTTACAGTAATCGTGGTACCTTTGTGAGATTATCACTGGCTTTAAAGTTGTATGTATATATATATGTATCCATCTTTAAATAGTTATTTGTAATAGTAACGTTAAACATTCATATGATATCTGCTTTAGTTAACAGAAGTGCACTACTAACTAATATCAGTAAATATGAATACACTTGAAATCAAAGAAGGTTTATATAAAATCGATTCTTTACAAAATAACGTGTATCCAGCAAACAGGTTACCAATCCTTGTTAAAACACCTTTGTACCTAGTTAGCAACTTGTACTCCGATAAGGAGCCAGGACCACATTGGATAGCCATACACATAAACGATAACAAAGTCGGACAGTATATTGATTCGTTTGGCCGACCACCATCAGGATTTCGCCGTTTTTTTCTAAGCAGAGTACAAAATGAAAACCCAAGTATGCGGCGAGTACTGTTTAGTATATTTGTACTACCACGATAATAGTATGTTGGATTTCTCACGTGTATTTTAAGAATATGATACAATCACAAATGATGTATTAGTATCTAAATTGTTCAAGTACTCTTTTAAATAAATTATGAAATAGACGCATATAATAATAATAATATCAACTCTTATATGTCCCACTGCTGCGCACGGGTCTGCTCCTCGAAATCAGGCGAGAAGGGTTTTTGGGCCATAGTTCACCGATGCGCTGGCCCAATGCGGGTTGATGAACTTCAAACACCTTCAAAGACTTTTAATCTCATCGGGCATGCATGTTTCCTCACGATGTTCCCTTCACCGGTGAGCAAGCGAGGGTCTGATGTTCATGTGCACGTAGAAATTTAGAAAAACCCATTTCTAGGCATCACAGGGGGGTCAGGATCGAAGCCGGACCTCTCTAAAGAGGCCGAGCCCATACCCACTAGGCCATCGTCGCTCTCAATAGACGCATTTACGGTTGTTTATAATTCCTGGAGCAACAGATAAGAAGCATAATGATTGTCAGTAATGATCATCATCATCATCATCATCAATCTACATCCGTCCACTGCTGAACATATGCCTCTTTCAATGAACGTTAAGACGGCCGATCGTTTGCCAATCACATCCAACGCGGACAAACAAAGGCAACGGTTAATGAGACCGAGTAATTAAGGGAGCAATAGATACGAAACGTAATGATTGTTGTTAATGATATCGACGGTAATTGCTTAATTGCATATAGCTATAAGTGTTAGCAAAAATGGATGCGTGCAAACGATTTAGATGACCCCCAAAACCTTCTGTTTTTTTTTAGCCCAGATGAACCGACGAGACGAGGATGGGGGGCGCGGTGGTGAGGGTGAGCCAGAACGCCGGAATCCTTACTACTTTCGACTCTTCGGTCAGATCTGGGAGTCGGATCCAACCCAATGGAAACCTCAGGCGTAAAAGAAAATATTTCTATAAGATATTGTTTTCTAATGTTTACGCGAATTTCACTCATTATAATGAAACAATTATTTTTTACGGATTTTACCGCGGTTTATTAAGATTTTTACAAGCCCGACGTTTCGGATACTTTACAGCAACCATGGTCACGGGAGGACTGAGGTGTCATACGTCCTTAATAAACCGAGATAAAATCCGTAAAAAAATTGTTTCATTATTTTTTTGTTTTTTTTCAGATTAAAATTAAATTTTTTGAAAATTATTTAATGATGAATTCTAATCGATGTTTTGTAATTGTCATAGTTATAAGGTTTTCTTTTTTTTTGTATAAATGGATGTTTGATATCTGAGTTACGGATAAATAAATAAATGATTTTTATATGAGTTCCGTTCTGTAATAGTAAGGAAAAAAAATCAAAATTAAGATTATAAAACTTTATTCAATCATTTTATCGAGACCAAATTAGGCAGATAATCATTCCTCTGATAAAGATCATCATGGTAGATGTGCTCGTCGTGATTGGGAACTTGGATGATCTCCACCTGAGTCTTGGAGTCGTCCTTGCGGTTCTGATAGCCGTGAGAGTGTTCAAACATGCCCTTCAGGCTGAGGAGGGCCGCCATTATTGTGGAGAAGAATCCCATCATCAGACCTGCAAATCATCGTCAGTAACACAAGAAGAACAGATCACTGGTATTACCAAGATAGAATATAGGATTAAGAGGCACAGCTCTTAAACCTAATACTATAATAGGAACTTCTAGTTGAGCACAACAACAACACTTTACCGGTGAGAGTGATGCGCTGTGCCGCGCTCCCGGCTGCATGGGTACCATCTTGCTTGTTTCTCCTGTGAAACAGCTTTGCTGTGTTTCGGAGAGAAGGGAATTCACTGCCTGTCCTCAGTGTAATTACTGGCACCGAGACTTAGCATCTTACGTCTCAGGATAGGCAACACATAAATGAGTTGCCTGGGCTCGTTCCAGGTAAACTAGGATGTTCATCGGCGACGTTAACCAATTACCATCAGGTGGCACGGCTGGCAGTTTGCATATCCAACTATTATAGCAGCTATAATAGTTCGGTTTAAAGAAATTTATTCTCATAAAGAATTACAAAATTCACTTAAAATGAGAAATTTACATAGCATTTAATCCTAACATAATAACATATATGCGAACATGCTACTTACACCTTAACAATACACAAATATTATACTAGCAATAACTAACAATTACAACTATTAAATAGTGGGTAATCTTAAAATATTTTTTATCAAAACAAACAAGCATTGCATCGGTCGACTCGTGAACAAAGAAACTATAACTTTACACAGATCTGCCGTTCCTAGAAGTGGTAGCAATATTAATATAATTTTTATTTTTATTTATTAAAATTGTATTTACTAGATTTATAAGCTAGAAAATGAAACGTTACCTCGTTTTATTTAATGTGAAGAATATTACTGTGATTTTATGTGATGTTTTATCAAAATATGTATATTTATTTTTAGATGAGAAGACTTTATTTAATAGTTTATTTTTATTATTTAATATTTTAATATTTATTATATTATATGCATGTAGATACATATTATATGCAAATATATCATACATACACAGTACACACACATACTTATTATTTGAAGTAATATGTAAATATGCTCCAATCATTTCCATGATCTATTAGATTTCACTATTACCATGTCATATGTACACAGACACCAACTGTCACGCGTATATACATATATACATACCACACATATATATGCACACATCAATATACATACACCTTTTTCTCCTATTTTGTTTTACTATGTAGTTTTATATTATTTTCTGTGTAATATTTATTATTCGTTACATAAATAAATTTTAAGTAACTTCTTAAATCTATATAGATTTTCTGTTGATTTAATATAATCAGGTAATGAGTTAAATATTTGTGCGCTTTCAAAAGTGATATTCCTTTTCCCGTAGTTTGTCCGTGGTGTCAGTAAAGTTATTTTGTTTGCATTTCGTAATCGACTTAGGTGGGGGTTTTGATGTTTCATTTCAAAAGAAATATTAGTATGTATGTGCTTTGATAGTATTTTACGTATTAGAATGCATGTGTAGTAAATGTATGTTTTGTCCAGACTCAATATTTTAGTTTCACTATATAACTTTTTTTTGTTGACATCAGGTAATCATAGTTAAAGAGAGTTTTAATTAGTTTATTCTGGGATGTTTGTAGTAGTATAAGATTGGTTTTTGCCGCTGAGCCCCACACCTCGATCAGATAATCAATGTGTGGCTTCACCAGTGAATTATATATGGTATATCGGACATTCAATGGCAAGCAATTTACTATGCCGCGGAGGGCACCGGTTAGAGATGTTAGTTTAGATTTAATCATCATAATATGAAGCTTCCAGGTTAAGTGACTATCCAGAATGAGACCTAAGAACTTTTCACTAGCTGATTTGTTTATTAAAACGTTATCTATTGTAAGGGGAGTACTACTCGTTACATTTTTATTTTTAGCTGAAAACACAACATAGTGTGTTTTATCTATATTAAGTGTTAACAGATTGCATTTAAACCAGCGATTTATCTGATTGAGATCACCTTGGGCATCCTGGATAATAGAATCCATTTTTTTACCAAAATAAAAGAGGCTAGTGTCATCTGCATACAACGATATTTCTCCCTTAAGTTCTAGATTACTGATGTCATTTATATAGATGAGAAAAAGCAAGGGTCCTAGTATTGATCCTTGTGGGATTCCGTATGTTATGGGTGCACTAGAACTATGAAACTCAGCAGTTTTGACTATTTGAAAACGATCTGTAATATATGATTCAAGTAGTTTGTGCGCTTTTCCTGTAATCCCAATATTCCTAAGTTTTATAAGGAGAATTTTATGACTAACAGTGTCGAACGCCTTCCTAAGATCAATGAATATGCCAAGGGAGATATTTTTATTGTCTATGTTATTTTTTATTTTTGTTACTAGGTCAACACTAGCAGCTAGGGTATTAGATTTAGGTCTAAATCCATATTGTTTGCAATATAACAAGT
Source organism: Helleia helle (assembly GCA_963853865.1). Classification (NCBI taxonomy): domain Eukaryota; kingdom Metazoa; phylum Arthropoda; class Insecta; order Lepidoptera; family Lycaenidae; genus Helleia; species Helleia helle. The sequence continues at coordinate 8,859,643 of OY971436.1, forward strand.
TTATTGAGTTAATATATGTTTCAAGGCGGGAATAGATTACTTTTTCAAAAATTCACAACCGACGCCAGGAGGCCGTGTGGTCGCAGACTGCACGGTAGGCGGGGGGCAACCCCCCAATCAAAAGTGAGCCGAATGGGCTCACAACAATCCGTTGAAGCATTAGGGCCTTCGGGCCATTAGCATAGATCCATCCGAAAAAAAAAAAAAATTTCAACATGAAATTTTCGACATGACATTCTGACATGACATGACAGTTGAATAGGAAAACTAGCAGACGAGCAATGAGATGGTAGGTGGTCAACGTCACACAAACGAGTTAAAACAGGACTAGCCCAGATAACACATGCGTTGCCTTTCTGCCTCGTGATGCCATCGTTCTACTTGAAATTGCTGTGAAATAGCACTGTGTTTTGGCATACGAGTAAAAATAAGATAGAGCTTTTTACCATATTCAGCTGCAGTAAATGAATGGTTTGGATTTCTTTCTTCTTAAGACTGTTTATTTCTTCTTGTTATGCTTCGGAAGAAGTGCAGGTTAGGTATTTGGATAGATAAAGTTTTTTTTATTTTAAGATAGCTGGATAGCCCAGGCAACTCATTTATATGTTGTCTATCCTGAGACATAAGATGTTAAGTATCTGTGCCAGGAATTACACTGCCTGTCCTGCCCTTCTCTTCAAACAAAACAACGATAAGCAAACCTGTTGATAAAAAACCACGGGACAAAAGCAGGATGGTGGAACCCAAGCAGACGGGAGCGCTGCACAACGCAACCCCCCCCACCGTGAGTGCCAGTAACTACACTGACTATTCTGCTTTTCTTAACAAATTCCTTTTCATCATGATCATCATCAGCCTTTATCCGTCCATTTCTGATCATAGGCCTCCTCCAATGAACGCCAAGACGACCGAGCCCTTGCCACTCGCATTCCTTTTATCTTATCTTATCTTATATCTTTAAATGAGCAATTCTTGTATATTTTAGTATACAGGGGGTTTCGGGGGCGATAAATCGATCTAGCTAGGAATCATTTTTAGAAAATGTCATTTTATTCGTGTTTTATCAACTTAAACATAAACTTGAAACATAAACAAAAAGGAGGCGTTTGAGTTGTCCCAATTTAAACTGAAAAATATAACTCTTCCTGACATCTATTGGCGAATAATAATACTACAAAAAACACAATTTATAAAAAAAAAATACCGAGAAAAGCTCGGTCATCCAGGTACTTAGCCTTTAATTGCCATTTGTTTTTGAATTCAATACGGTCCACTCTTAGTAAAACCTTATCACGATTCCATTTCAATTAGAACATTAAATTTAGTAATCGGATTAGACATACCTTTAGCAGATATAAAAGCCAGGGCCTTCAGTGCGACTGGTACCAATATACTCTTCGCTGCTATCATGCCTATGATGAGTGGCATCATATATCTCTTCTGCATGGTATTCTTATTTTGGGTCCTCTTTCTTTTATTCTTATTTCCCTTGTTGAATATTTTGAACACGCATTTCTTTCCTTTTCCTTTGCGTTTGGATGTTATGCTTTTAATTTTTTTCGTTTGGGTTTTTTGACCTTTTATTGATCCGTTTTTCAATGATCTTGATGATTCTGTTACGTTAGTTTAGTTATTTCATGATAAATTTATACTATTTACAGCGGGTTTTTTTTTGTAATGATTAAAAAGGACTGTCTTCAATTTCTAGCCGGGACATAGTATCATTGTTTTAATAATAACAAGGGTGAGTGATGATGGTCTAGTGGACATGAGATCGTCACTTGGGTGAGAGGTTCGGGCTTGATCCTAACCCCTTTGATGCCGTGAAATTAGTTTTTCTCTTGAACATGAGACCATCGCTTGCTCACCGGTGAAGGAAACATCGTGAGGAAACCTGCATGCCTGATGAGATTAAAAGACTTTGAAGGGCCAGCGGATTGGTGAAAAATCGGCCACACCCAGGCGAGGCCCGATTTCAAGGACGAGACCCGTGCCCAACAGTGGGACACGTAACGATATTATTATTAAGGGTTAAAAAGGATTTCTGATCGGAGTTCTGCAGTAGGTATACTATGTCCCCCCTCTCCCCAGCGCCTAAGAGCATTTCCCGGCGTAAAAGAAAAATGATAGTGTAGTAAATGCTATCATTTACTACACTATCATTTACTTTTATTGTAGTAAATGATAGTGTAGTAAATGATAGTGTAGTAAATGATAGTGTAGTAAATGATAGTGTAGTAAATGATAGTGTAGTAAATTCAGGCGAAGGAAAAGAAATTTAGGTCCCTTTATTTAGGATGGTAAACTAAATAAACTAATTTAACTTTTAGGTGGCGTGGAATTTGTGTTTATTCTTATGAAAAAATCCACAATAATAAATGTTTGAAATAGATAAAAGCGACCATTGTAAGAAGTAAGTAATTTGTGTTTAGGAGAAAATGATAGGAGTGAATAACAAAAAGGAAAATTACCTTGGGGCGGCTGATGATGTTGGATATTACCACTGTCCAGGATCCATTCCAATGGTTCTGAAGTGTTAAACTCTTTTATAAAACCAGCCTGATTTCTAGGCCCGAAGCCGAATAATGTCTCCGTTTTAACTATCCCATAATTATTGGTATTATCTAAAATCAACCCCGAGTATGGGAGCATCCTGAATCGCGCTAGTGGTATATTATATCCACGGGAATAAATATACTCAAGTCAACCATATTGTCACTTAGATTGTGGAAGGTTGTGAAGAGTGTAAGGCATTATATAGCAGTAATGAGTTCATAACGAATGAAGCATGGTGCTTTAATGGTATGACATTGTAATTGACTTAGAAACGTTTTAATTGCCAGGGAAAGCTGTTTGTTTCATTATTATCGACACGTATCAGTCTCCATCTGAACCCCACCATGGTTCAAGCCATGTCATGGCGGTGGGGATCAGTAGCCTAACGTCAGCCCAGCACGGGACGAACGGGGGTGCGTAGGAGGACGCTTCTTAATTCGCCTCTAGTAACGCCCCTGTGCTCGTGTCGGGTTCAGGATGGGAACCTGGGGCCAGTATGGCACGATGTTGTGGGGACTGTTTTGTAGCGGTCGGGCAGTTCCCTCTTACGAGTAGTAGTCTGGCCTTCGTCGGGGCCAGCCTGTCGCTGAGGTGATCCTGTCTGTTGCCTGCATATCCGAGACCCACAATAAGTGGCTGAAGGTGCACGCAGTGGTTTTAGTTAGGGTGGGCACTCCCAACAGTCCAACATTGGGTCAGGATCTACCCAAAGATCCTGGCTGCATCCATAAGGACTACCCTGCGATAAAAAAATCAAAAAGGTCAGCCCAGCACATTGGGCGAAGCAAATTGAGCCAAGGTTACCCTTCTTATAAGAAGAGTGACAGCTATGCTGTCACGTATCGTGCAGTTTGTAAGTTTCCAGTGGCACATTGAGGGGGTTAGGGAAAAGAAAGGGAAACGCATCTGCATAATCTAAAGATATGGGCGTCGATATTCGCCAGAAGGCTTCGATTGCTCGTTTGCTCTCTATGCTATAAAAAGGGGCAAACCTCCAAGTCCGGAGCTGATCTGGTCGTACTAATCTAGGCACGGCTATTTAATTACAACTTTAGCTGGTAGGAAAAAGCTTTGTTAGGTCACGTTAGTACCTTATTATCTACCCATACCAAAAATCTTAAACAATAATCAGATATGAATTATATTCCGTAATCATCACTTCGTAAGATGCTTACTTTATAGCAACAACATATTTTATCTATTCTTTAATTTTTCTAGTGATTTTTGAACTTTGGGCATTTAATGATTTTCCTACAACTTTATACATCTAATTTATTTAAAACCTAATGGAACTAGAACTATTCATTATTTCTGAGTAACGTTATAAGTGAGGCGAGTCAGCCATCATACAAAATAATGAGTTGAGAAAAGCTATAATAAAATGGTGAATTTTCCAAAAAAGTGGAGCGCATCGTGTTGCGGTTATTAGAAAATAGATTATCGCAAAATATTACAATCGCTTCTTCTGTTTCAACTGGATCATAAAAAATGGGTGTTGGAAAAGAAGATATGTATATGTATAATAGAATGAGCGGAAAAGAATAAGATGAGTGGAATAGGAATGAGATGAGTCAGGATCAGTTTCAGTGCTATATTTCTGACAGGTAGGAGTTTCTTTTAGACGATACACCTGATAGCTTACCTCTTAACGTCCCCGTCCCCCATGACTGAGTTCACCTGAGCCTATATGTGGTATGTTTCAGTAGCGTCAATGTCCTTTGACCTTTCCTATTCTCTCCAACACAGCAAAGCTGACCACGGAAAACAGTGGTGCAGACGTGTGAGCGGGTAAGTAATATCCTATTAATATAAACGTGAAAGTTTGTATGGATGTTTGTTACTCTTTCACGAAAAAAACTACTGAATGGATTTTAATGAAACTTTACAATAATATAGCTTGTATATTAGAATAATACATAGACTGTAATTCATCCCTGTACTACCACGGGCATGGGAAGTACGGGGTTGAAGCCACGGGGCGCTGCTAGTGTGATATAATAGCAAAATCTCTTATATTTACAATTTATAACAACTTATTCTATAATTATAGAATAACATTTTTATAACCATAACTTAATATGTACATCGAACATAAAATCATTTTTTTTATGTTAGTTGGATAGGCAAACTGGCAAACGTGCCACCTGGTGGTAAGTGGTCAACGTCACCGATGAACATAAACTAGTATACCTGGAACAAGCCTAGGCAACTCATCTATGTGTTGCCTATCCTGAGACATAAGATGTTAAGTCTCGGTGCCAGTAATTACACTGCCTGTCTTGCCCTTCTCTCCGAAACACAGCAAAGCTGTTTCACGGGAGAAACAAGCAAGATGGTGATACCCATGCAGCCGGGAGCGAGGCACAGCCTTCCCTCCCACCTCACATTTGATATACCTACCACTCAAAAAACCTAAATCCTATTTAGTCTAATATGACATAAACGTCACTATGACCAGAAAAAATTAATCCCTCGGACTCGGATTAGTTCCCACATTGCGGAAAATGTGGGAACTAATTTCTGTATGGACGATAGTCTATATCTAGTATATAGGTACTACGTGTTACCGTATAAAAGATACAGTGGTACCGATGCAGGGCTTATATATTTATGGTCAGGATATATATTATTTCTTAGGCATTTCATTATTGTTACATATACCTAATAACTGCTGAACATAGGTCAAAGAACGCCAAGACGATCGATCTCTCGCTACTCGTTTCCAACACGGACCGGCCACTGTACAGAGATCGTCTTCCCAACTGGTTAGTTGCCGACCAACACTTCGTTTACCCATACGCGGCCTCCACTCTTGAACCTTGGCCCATCGGCCATCCAGTGGACGGACAGAGGCTGATGATGATGATGATGATGATGATGATGATGATGATGATGATGATGATGATGATGATGATGATGATGATGGTGGTGATGGTGATGATGATGATGATGATACCTAATAACTAAATACCACCTGCCAAGATAGTTCGACGGAGCTTCGTGCTCCTTTTTCTGAGTAATTAAAACGAGAACGCCAAAATCTTGGCAGCGACAACAAAACTGACAGTGGTTTTCTACAAAGAGGTATCCTGTATTAAGTCTTTGGTTTTCTGTGCAAATTAAAAAGAACAAAGATAGTGGAACTAATCTCTGTTATTAAAAAGTATTTAATAACGGTGATTAAAAGTTTTAACTGCTATGTTTAAATACTTTTTAATCATAGTGCATATTTATTATCTATGCCCTAGTTCATGTAAATCTGCAAAGTTGAGGTAGTCTTTTTATTAAAAGAAAATATTTGAATTGGATTGCTAGGTCAATGCTTTTAATAGTATGTAATAGTAATAATAATTTTGAAAGTAATAATTAAATATTAATAGGAATTCCGAAATAATCTCTATGAATAATTTTGTAATATTCCATGTCTAGTCCGAATTAAGACAAATGAGACTGTTAGTCAGAGTTACCACAAAATTATTTCATACTCAGCAGATTTAAGTGGCAGACATGCCACCTGATGGTAAGTGGTCGACGTCGCCCATGAACATGAACTAGTTTACCTGGAACGAGCCCAGGCAACTCAATAATGTGTTGTCTATCCTGAGACATAAGATGTTAAGTCTCGGTACCAGTAATTACACTACCTGTCCTGCCCTTCTCTCTGTAACAGGTTTATTTCTCCCGTGAAACAGTTTGGATTCCTCGGAGAAATAAATCGTCAAACAGCTTTGATGTTTCGGAGAGAAGAGCAAGACAGACAGTGTAATTACTGGCACAGAGACTTAACATCTTATGTCTCAGGATAGGTGATATATAAATGAGTCGCCTGGGCTAGTTGCCTAGACAAATAACATAAAAAATATAATATATTTACTAGTGTATATATATGTATATATAAATTTACTATAATATGTCCCATATTATAAGGGTTGATATTATCATTTAATAAGCTAGATTCTATGGGAATAATCCTTAATCAGAAACAAGATACTTGTTGTATAAGATAACGTAAACAAATTACAAAGATGAGTAGGATATTAGTGTGAGTACGATGCATTTGTGCGTCATATCCACGTAAATGACGCACAAATGCATCGCCCCCATCACAATTCGACCTTAACAATCCAAACTGTCTTACATACGGGAAAAAGATACGCAGGAACAAAAAATAAATGTGTATTTTAGTATTACAAAAAATAAAAATAAATGGTAACTACATATTTATTCCTTGGATAAATTAACAATACATTAAATAAATATTTAACACTATTCAATAATCTAAAGGAAATTATTTACAATAGAATGTAAAATTGAAAACACGAGTGAAAAACTTTCAAATAAGACTGCACTCCTAGAAGAGAATTTTCATCCTCTTTTCGAAGTTTGGAAACAGAGAAAGTTAACTAAATTGTGATGGCATCTGCGAAATCGTCGACTTTATCTATTAGTATCCCCCCTTCTGCAGTCCCATGACTGCTGCGAACAGGGCAAAGAAGAATCCTGCCATGCCAGTCGCTCCCACCAGGAGAACCAACCCTGCCACCATTACTGGCACCAGAGCGAAGTACTTCAGCTTATAAGCTAGCAGAAGTGGCATCATGTACTTGGAATACTTCTTCACCTTCTTCCTGATCTTCTTCTTTGGATTGTGCCCTCTGTCTCCTTCTGCGTCATCTTCTTCGAATTCCTCATCATCATCATTGTCTTCTTCGTCTTCAGCCCCTAAGATATCTGGAATGAGAATTTACACTTTTTTTTAATCTCTCTTAACATCAAACTACACAAATAGCACAAATCTGTAAGAAATTCAGCCTACGTATTATATGAAAGCTTGGAAATGGAGGAGATTCTTTAACAATGTGGTATCTGTCCATGACATGACAAGTTGATAGAGCCAAGAGACATGAGATCTGTCTCGACGTGCTCTTTAGCCCAGGACACAGCAAATCATATACAAACACTAGCTGTTCCCCGCAGCTTCGCCCGCGTTTATTCAGATTTACAGCCGTATCCGGATTGATGATGATTATTTTTATATTCTCAGCTACTCCTTATAGCATCAGCTATCTGCCAGTGAAAGTCCCATCAAAATCGGCCCAGCCGTTTCAGAGATTAGCCGGAACAAAAAGACGGACAGACAGACAAAAATGGTAAAAAAAGTATTTTGGTAAATGTACCGTGTATGTGTATACATCCATATGCATTTAGTAAAAAGCGGTTATTTTAATATTACAAACAGACACTCCAATTTTATTTATATGTATAGATATACGTTGTGATACTTCATTGTCCCATCCTTTCCCCTTTGAACAGTTATAATCGCGAAAATAGTAACAATATTTTCGCGATTATAACTGTTTAATACGGTATTCTTAGTTCTTACCATGTTTGTCACTTTTTGCGGTGCTCGACATTTTGGTAATATCAAGCTATGCAAAAAGTGAATATCGCGGAAACAATCTATACAGATAAATAAAATTGGAGTGTCTGTTTGTAATATCAAAATATCTACTTTTTACTAAATGCGTAAAGATGTATACACATATACCAAAATAACATTTTTTACAATTTTAGTCTGTCTGTCCGTCTGTCTTGTCTGTCTGTTTGTCTGTTTGTTCCGGCTAATCTCTAAAACAGCTGAGCCGATTTTGACGGGACTTTCACTGGCAGATAGCTGATGCTATAAGGAGTAAGACTATAAAATAATCATCATCAATCCGTCTACGGCTGTAAATCTAAGTTAACGCGGGCGAAGCTGCTGGCAACAGCTATTTTAAAATAAAATTGTACTAGCAGACAGCAGTGCATTATTTAATGGCGTTCCGTCATAAACTGGAGTCACGCTTTAGAATTTTCATAATAAAACAATTATAAAGAAAGCATTAAAAAAGTGTGACTTAACACACACTTTTAATTGTAGCTTATACCTACATAGGCTCATTTTAAAAGGGCCTAAGTAAAGTAGAAGTCTACTCTATTTTCATTTGTCTGTACGCCTTAACGCCACGAGGTTTGGATGCAAGGTCTTCGCCACTTACCGTGGATGCGGTATTAAGTGCTAAATGTTTCTTATAGTCTTTTTTTTCTTTAACGCCGGGAAATGCTCTGAGGCGTCCCGCGGGGAGTGGGTCTCCCCACGTGGGTATGAGGGACTCGCTGCGCCCGACAGCTGGTAAGTGGTCGCAGCTCTACCCACTAAAACCCGGCGAGTGCCACCAATGCCACCTTTGGTGAGGTGTCCCGGATTTAGTAAACAAATAGGGCACCTCGATGGCTAGTCAGTACAGCAAGGGACCGTAGCCACCTCCACAAAGGGGTTGTTCCGCACCACCGAACAACCCCTCCCAACGTCGGGACAGTCAATGGGGTAGGTTCCCATCCTCACCCCTTGCCCCTGCTCTTTGTGCCCCTCTTCATATAAGAGAAGTACAAAGAGTCCCCTCGGCTCAATTATCTTCGCCGAAGGTGCTGGGCACACCTTAGACTACGGAGCCCCACCGCCACGTCAAGGCCTAAACCTTGGTGGGGTTTTTCTTATAGCCTGTGGTCTAGAAGCTATAGGGCAGTCATGCCTGTGTTATATAATAATGCTACCTATTATATTCCAAACTGTCTTGGACCAAATTACATTACTGAAAAAATTTCATTAAAATCGTTTCAGTATTTAGAATTTCGTCGCATACAACATGACAACGTAATTTTTAAATAAAATACTCTTCTATTCAGTGAATCCTCGCCATGGTTCAAGCCTTGTCGTGGCGGTGGGGTTCAGTAGAGCCCAGCACCTTGGGAAAAGCCAAGTGAACCGAGGGGGCTGTTCTTTATATATAAATTAAAAGGGCCTCTTATAAGGGGACAAAAGACGAGGAAGGGAACCTCACTCCTTTGTACTGTAAAAAATGAGTGAATGGAATAGTTTTAATGAACGCCAAGACGGTTGATTTAACCGATCACTGCATCCATGCCTACACGATGTTGGTCTAAATGCTTCACTATATACATTCATATGCATGTAGGATGTATACACGGTACATATACTAAAACAATATGTTTTACAATTTTTATATGTCTTATTATTGTTCCGGCTAATCTCAGAAACTGGGTCGATTCGGTTGGACTTTCACTGGCAGATAGCTGATGTTATAACTTAGGCTATTAAAACAATTATCATCAATCCGGGTACGGCAGGAAATCTAACTTAACCCTGGCAAAGCTGCGGGCAACAACTAGTCTAAGTACAAAATATCGTGTCACTGGTGACACGTGGTCGCACTCCTCCGAAACGGCTCGACGAATTTCTATGGATTTTAATGTATATTTGATATGTATGAGAATAAGTCGTGAATTTTCATACCGCTATAATAATTATGGCAGAACGTTGCCGGGTCAGCCAGTAACTATATATTTTAATTTCTATATAAATCCCTTTCCAAAACATACAAATAGTTGTCATTACAAGACAGCCGTTATGGCGTCTCTGAACCGCACAATTCAGTTTCGATAATAACCAATCATTTGTTCCGCCCGTGGACGGTATAATATAAATATCTATAATACACCCGTCAGTCCCTCCACAACAACTGTCACGCTACACGACTTGCGGTATTGCCATAATTTTATATTGAAAGTTTGATAGAATTTTTTGAATGGTAATAGGCAACCTCTCCTCGCCTTATTTCGAAGAGGGAACCGTGCGTCGGGTCGATGATGATTATGATTGTTGAAATTAAATAATTCATTTTTTGAATAACATTCATTCACATTAACATTCTTAATTTCAAATCACTAAAGGCTTTGAAATGTAACACATTAAAGATAGATTTATGATGTTTCTTGGTGTGTCAAATTTTTCTATCTTCCCGCATAAATGATCATCTAAGTAAGAGGTAGTAACAAGCTGATTTGCAGCCGAATTGGGCTGACACGACCGGGGCGGTACCTCTCGCTCACATAACACCGACGTCAAGTGACAGCTATGTCGCGTTTCGTGCGGTTTGTGAGTTTCCCATTAGGGGGATAGGGAAAGGACAACGCATCTTCAAACTTTTCGTTGTGCGGATGTCTATGGGCGTCGGTAATCACCAAGGCTTCGACTGCTCGGTTGCCTCCTTATGACATAAAAATGTAGAGTAGAGTAGAATAACGATTGTCTTGGCATTAAATTAAAGACGTCTCGAGCTGATCATGATGGTAGTAACAACCTGTACCCGTGGTACGTGAAAGGTTGTTATTATTAATAAATGCTGAATTATAATAAATTACTCTTTACTTCGAACATAAGCAATTTTATACAGGAATCAAGAGCGTAGTCGCAAGGATGCAAAACCAAGTCACGAAAAGGGAGGAAAAAGCTAAGAATATAGTGATGGGCGAGAAAATAGCGTAGTTGGATTCTAGACCAAGCCATAAAAAGGGACGAAAAAGCTAAGAATATAGTGATGGCGAGAGAATTAGTGATGCGACGATTGGATATCGAGTTAGCAGATGGCGCTAATGTTTGAGTTTACTCCAACAAAGGTACTTGAATGGTTGAACTCATGAGTTTCAGATCTTTAAGGCGAAGGTTTACTAGTACCGTAATCTACAAGGACAACCAAAACCATTAATAATACAGAGTCGTAGAGTGAATAGAAAATTAGCTTTTTTTTGTCGCATGTAAATAAATACTTTGCGCATTCACCCGGGGATGGGTCGTCCCCGGGGATATGTGGGACTCCCGGCGCTCTCCGTTACCCCCGGCGCTGGTACCCCGCACTAAAACCACTGCGAGTTGCCTTCAGCCGCTTGAAGGGTCCCGGATCTGACTAACACAGGACAAAGCTAACTAATACTGTCATATAGGAAATTAGTCACAAACTTTTAAAAATAAAAATGCAAAACCGTAAAACTAATCCTTCTAAAAATGCAATAGATTATATTCAATTGTCCCAACGTTCATAGATCGTGTGCTAAGCAGACAGACAGACATCCTCATATGTGTATATTCCGTGTCAACGTATTTAGTCAAGTATGAAATAATAAAAAAAAATAACTTTCATTGCCAAGGTCAATGACGTGTAACAGGTATTTAAAGCGATGATATGGAATGCGATTATCCACATGCCATACTTCTTCCGATAAACTTTCCTGTATACATGATGAGCAGGACAATTCTATCCTGTCAGGAAAGGCAGTGCCGAGACCAACCTACCCTATTTTTTTTCTTTTACGCCGGTAAATGCTTTGAGGCATCCCGTGGGAGACTGGGTCTCCCCAGGCGGGTATGTGGGACTTGCTGTGCCCGAAAGATGGCAAGGGGGACGCAACTCTACCCTAAAAACCCAGCGAGTGCCACCAATCCCGCTTTTGGTGAAGTGTCCCGGATCTATTGAGCAAACAGGGCACTTCGACGACTGGTCAGTCCTTCAAGGGACCGACTCCAACTCCACAGGGGGGTTGTCCCGCACCACAGAACAACCCCTCCCAACGTCGGGATAGTAGAATGGGGTGAGGATCCCATCCTCGCCCCTTCTCTTTGGTCTCCTCTTCTTATAAGAAGAGTACAAAGAGCAGTTCCCTCAGCTCAATTTGCTTCGCCCAAGGTGCTCAGTAGCCAACTTAGGCTACTGAGCTCCACAGCCACGAGAAGGCTTAAACAATGGTAGGGGAGACCCACCTACCCTGGCAAAATAAATGGCAATCAAAAAATTATAATATAAGAACCCGATTAACAACATGTCATTGTATTTCTTCCGCTAAATATTTCTGTGATTTCTCTTTGTGTGTGTGTTTCTCTAATGGCAGGGTAATGCCTTGTACACATCCAGGATAGGCATTTCAAGAAGGCACATCTATCCTTAAAACTCTGGGTTTGAAATGCCAGGTTATGTAGTGCGAGTAGGCACCGATACCTATTTAACTAAAGGCTGGGTCTAGCAAATGATGAGCAGGATAATTCTGTCTCCCCACCATGGTTCAGGCCTTGTCGTGGCGGTAGGGCTCAGTAACCTAGGGTGAGCCGCTGCACCTTGGGCGAAGCGAATTGGGCCGAGGGGGCTCTTTGTACCCCTCTTATAAGAAGAGGGGACAAAAGAGCAGGGGGCAAGAAATGAGGATGGGAGCCTCACCCCATTTTATTTATTGGTTTGGTTTGGTTGTTCTGTGGTGCGCGACAACCCCTGTAGGATGTGCGGGGTGCGGGATTGTGGAGGTGGCGTCGGTCTCTTGTGGGAGTGACTAGCCGTCGAGGTTTCCTGTTTGTTTACTAGATCCGGGGCACCTCACCAAAGACGGCATTGGTGGCACTCGCCGGGTGTTAGTGGGTAGAGCTGCGTCACATACCCGCGTGAGGAGACCCACTCCCCCGCGGGATGCCTCAGAGCATTTCCCGGCGTTAAAGAAAAAAAAAAAAGGATAATCCTGTCTTTTCAATGTATATTCTCCCTAGATTAGCAGTAGCACTGCGAACCGATACTCAACATCTGTCAGAAAGGCATTGCAAAATAAAAGCCACATAAGTAAACATGTTTACGCTAAAATAGCAGAACGGTCTGAACAACAGATAGCCTATAGGCAAATAGGATTATGGAGTGGAGGTCACGTTTTGGATGACGAGGGTTTATTCTGAGGTGACGATATTTATGACAGTCCCAGATGGATGTGATTGGACGAGGGTATACGATAATTAATATCATCATCAACAAATCACGGGAGGACTGTCAGACGTCCTAACGTTACAAAGCTATTCGAAACTACGAAACTACCCTATCATACTTCAATAATTTACTGTACTAAAATATGTTGTTAGCACACATTACTACCAATTACAATTTATTTGAATACTAATAAGTTATTAGACAATAGCTATTCTTTAATAGTCACAATCTATCACGGACTCGCCCCGTTTCGATCGGAACCAAATCATTTGTTGTGGTAATAGATCGTAAATCGCCGAACCTTAACAAATAATTCATGGTATTTCAAACATTAATATCGAAAATCGATTTCTTGGTTTATTTGCGCTTATAGAATTAAAGAAAGCTTGGTATATTTTTACATAAAATGTTAGCATGTAAAACATCTTTTTGTGATTCTAAATCTGGATCTAATGTGACTTCGCTTAAATCCATTAAAATTACCCAATTTAAGGGGTAAAAATGGGGGTAACTAATAAATACATCTTGAGATTGGTTTTGGTATAATCAGTCATGATTTCACTGGCGTTGATGGTGAATCAAATCATAAAATAGTAATCCCCGTAATCCAAATGCATCGAGCATATAACCGGATAGAGTATATAATAATGTGGGCCATAAAAATCCGAAACTAATCAGTGATTTGTCACTGACATTATAGCGATTCAACCAACCAGTGGTCTGTATGTTTGATCCATCGGCCAACCATCCATCAATGGCCATCAGTGTTGCAGCATAAATTAGGTGGAATTGGTTTTCATGCAACCGCTCTATTCCCGTTGTATGCTCGATGTCCAAATGTCATCGGTACGATATGGATCCCATCCCATTTTATAATTATAATAAATACCAAGCATGATATGATGAATATAATATAAGCATGATAAGAATGATAGCTAATCATCATCATCACGTAACCAAATGATATCAGAACTCTCTTACTTTTGTGATCATCTTCTCATTTCCTTGAGGGTTATTTATTTAATGAGAGTGAGTTTAATTGAGAATATTTTAACATTCTAATAAATGAACTGGTGGTGAATGGACAGCTTGTCAATAATAAGGGGGTTCTCCTTATCAATAAAAATTTGTTATATATCCTTCCATCCTTCTCATAATTTTGTTATAACACAAGTGGCGGTTCTACGATTCTAGTTCTCTGAGCCTACTAGGGCTTTAGACCTGAAGTGGTTATGAGGAACTAGTTGTTGCCCGCAGCTTCGCCCGCGTTAATTTAGATTTACAGCCGCATCCGGAGTGATGATGATTATTTTTGTACTCTAAGTTATTCCAAATATCAGTGATCTGCCAGTGAGAGTCCCGTCAAAATAGATCCAGCCGTTTCAGAAATAACTCGGGATTTGATTTTTAATGTATCGTATAAATACTTATAATAATATGCATGGAGTGAAAAGCTGTTAGCTTAGAATAACAAAGAGACACTTCAATTTTATTTGTATAGATATAATGACCTAAAATAGATTATAACTACTTCATTATCATCATCAGCCTTTATCCGTCTACTGCTGAACATAGGCCTCCTTTAATGAACTCCAAGACGGCCGATACCTTGCCACTAACGTCCAACACGGACCGCACGGCCACTACTAGATATAGTAACATACAATTCTAAAAGCATAAAAGAAGAATGAAAGGAATAGACACCTAAGGAATATAGGGCACAAAAGACGCCTAAGGAATGTAGGGCACAAAACACCCCTAAGGAATATAGGGTACAAAATACCCCTAAGGAATATAGAGCACAAAATACCCCTAAGGAATATAGGGTACAAAAGACCCCTAAGGAATGTAGGGCACAAAATACCCCTAAGGAATATAGGGCACAAAATACCCCTAAGGAATATAGGGCACAAAATACCCCTAAGGAATATAGGGCATAAAACCCCAGTGTCTCTGATGCCTTCTCTAAACATGAGAATGAAGTATACTCACATGAGATAGATCTCTTCATCAGCGACATTTCGGAGGTCTCCTCCGGCTTCTCCAAAATAGGCTCGCTCACATCCAACGACCTCTTCTCAAACTGCCCCCTGATCAGAGGGATCACTTGCGGCGTGAACACTTCCCCACTCGGTCTGGTAGCTTCATCAATATTAATGCTTTTCTCTTTGGAAATTGAATAATAATTGCCAGGGAAAAGGATTTCCGTCTTGTACCCATCGTTTAAATTATCCTTCGCGTAGTAGACGGGTTTGTCTCGTTCAGCCCTCCTGAGTGGTAGCGATCGTGGTCGGAATCCATATTTCAGGTCCTCCTTCGAATATTCCACTGGTATGTATTTCGTTGCACTCACAGAATCCAAACACGACGAATGCTTAATTAAAAATATCACGAAAGTGATGGAAAATTTGTTCAAAATCATTTTAATTGTTTTTATGCTTTTAATTCACTAGGGTGCATCATTTTGTGGCAACAGTTAACGCAAAACTGAAGTGTGGTGCTGTGCGCTGGTATATTTATACAGTGTGTGATGCTTCCTGATCCACGGTCGGATGGTCGGCGGAACCCACATGCTAGTATCATACACAGATTTCTTCTTGTGTCAAAATTGTGTATCATTAAATGTAATTTTCATGTCATCATTGGTATCGCGGAGTGGTATCATTATTTGATATTTTCATTTTCTATTTTATCAAAATGTTAAGGGATTTTCAGAGATTTTCTATCCTGGTGGGCCAAGATGCCATTTTACAATCGTAAACGCTTGTAGAAAACTAATAAATGTATGGAAATGACATTTGACATCGATAAATCACGTGGTCTTAAATTGTCATTTCCATAGATACATTTGCTAGTTTTCTACTAGCGTTTACGATTGTAGATACGTTTCCCGGTAGGATATTTTTATGGTCTTCATATTATGAGCACTCGCTTTATATTGTCAAGTTGAGAAAAAGTTGACAATAGTTGAAGGATTGAGTAATTTTAATGCTTTGTGAAAGATTTTATCACAGAGTCGAACGGGAAGATAGTTTTTCAGTGCTACTCTGCCCTTTATAAAATGCCATATCGTGGAGTAACTATATTCTTACCTTTCTAATCAAGCTATATGTAAAAAAATGTATTTAGTATAGATTCTGTAATAATTAGGTTCAATAAATATTGTAATAAACAATACACTACATTTATTAAATAAAATAGAGATCATGAAACTCCACCCTGCATTAGGCTAGCGGATTGCTCTATGTCCTAATAACTATCCTCGCCTGTTTTCGATGTGATGCTAAGAGCTAAGTAAATCTAAATTCATAATGATATAATAAAGAGGTGTAATTTGTAAGTTGGTATGTAAATGGCAGTCCAAGGCTTTGTTATTACTGAGTGACATAAGCTATAAAAAAATCATTATCAGCGCGGATACGCCTGTAAAATTAAGTTAACGCAGGCGAAGCAGGCAACAGTTAGTACATTCTTAAATGTGATCATGTATTGTGTTTTAAAGTGTTTTTTTTTAATGTGATCATGTATTGCGTTATAAAGTGTTTACAAGCTGATCATGATGATTCCCTTCTCTGTCACTCCCTGTTCGATCGTGACTGTAAATCCAGGAATTAGTAGAAATAGGAGAAAGCGTACATTCGGTGATTTTAATGATTAATGAAGACATGCGCTTCGCGGTTATCATGCGAGGATTTGTTTAGTTCATTATTAAATTATTATGAAACAATATAATTGATTGAGTAATATAAAAAACCCACACAAACAAAACAAATTCATTATTTTCATATTTTTTTCTTTAATAATCAAATCAAAATCAATTCATTTTTTTTTATTCAAAATAGTACCTACTAATACAGTATTCCAGATAAACATTAAATTTGTGAGACCTAGCTTCTTACCGACTTTTATTGTTCTATGCCAATGGGAAGTACTTACTGGCAGACAGATAAGTAGACAGGCAGACAGAAACCCACCATAGTTCAGGCCTTGACGTGGCGGTGGGGCTTAGTAGCCTCGGGTGTGCCCAGCACTTTGGGCGATTGATAATTGAGCCGAGGGGGCTCTCGAGGAGAAGGGGGGACAAAAGAACAGAGGGTAAGGGGTGAGGAAGGGAATCTCAACCCATGTACTGTCCCGACGTTGGGAAGGGTTGTTCTGTTGCGTGTGACAACCCCTCTGGGGAGGTGGCGTCGGTCCCTTGGGGGACTGACTAGCCGAGGCTGACACAGGAGGTGTTTGTTTATTAGATCCTAGGGCACCTCACCAAAGGTGGCATTAGTGGCACTCGCCGGGTTTTAGTGGGTAGAGCTGCAGCCACTTACCAGCTTTCGAGCACAGCGCGTCTCGGGCACAGCGTAGGGAGACACATTCCCACGCGGGATGCCTCAGATCATTTCCCGGCGTTAAAGAAATAAAAGCAGACAGACAGACAACGGAATGATCCTACAAGGCGGAACCTATATATTATCATTCCGTTTTTGTCATTTTGAGGAAGGAATCCCTAAAAAATGTTGTATTCCTGACGACTAGCTGATATTTTGCTGTAAGAAATCCTTACAAACATACCTTATAAATATTACTTTGCATACATTTAAATTAAAAATTGACTTTTAAAATGATCTAAGCAATTATAAAGATTTAAATTTAGGTAAAAAATGTAAAAGAATTATCTACAAATCATAACTTGATGACCTCTGTGCCTCAGTGGTAAGCACGTTGGCGCTCAAGCCGGAGGTTGCGGGTTCGAATCCCGCTAGGGAACAAAAATATTTTCTGTGTTCCTGGGCATTACAAATATGTGTATTATATAATAAAAATCTTAAATATATGTATAGTATAAAAGTATTAAATATATTTCCGTTGTCTGGTACCCGTAACACAAGTTCTTCAAGAACGTGGTGTAAAAGCGTCCATAGATATTATTATTATTATTATAAGTTTTTTCTTAGTATCACTATTGCGTGTCTGTCTGTCTAATACCCCCAGGTACACGGGCAAAGTCACGGTCGGTGTCTAGCAAATTGTCATAATCTGTATATCATATGTAACGATTAGATAACGTATAGATGCGCAGGAATGTGAAGTTCGCACGCAACACAAACGAAAGTATGAAGTAAGGCTCAATACACAATATATGGTATTTTCTGCTGAAATTTGATACTTAATTATAAATGGAGGGATGGGATTTCAAGTCTTGGAAGGTACCGAGGGAATAAGGGTGCGCTTGTGTCACGTGACTGCATTGGTACCGCCATGCTGATTTTCTACCATGAAACATCGAGCATATAACCTAAATAGAGCGGTAATGTTGTGTTTTTGTATTAAAAAAAAATCTGCCAAATTTGTGCTGCGACTCTGCACCGGTTCTGACCTGATTTGCCGACTGATGGACATAAATTGATGATTAGCTAATGGGACGTACATACAGATCACTGGTTGGTTGAATTGCTATTACGTCAGTGACAAATCACTGACCAGTTTCGGAATTTTATGGCTCTACATTACAACCCATCAGGCTTTAAGCTCCATGGTTTGAAAGGAGGGGCAGGATAGATAGTATCCCCACCATGGTTCAAGTCTTGTCGTGGCGATGGGGCTCAGTAGTCTAAGGTGAACCCAGCACCTTTAGCGAAGCAAATTGAACCGAGGGGGCTGCTCTTTGTGGAACCCACTTTGGGAATCACCGATGTAATGTATGTTGTCGTAGTTGTAGTAATGAATAAAATTGACATATAAAATACGACCTTGACAAGTTCGAGCCTGATTCCTATGCTTTTTTATACATTTCCCCGATTACCGGACATTGACAGCATCGCACGTTTACCGGCGAAGTTAAACTTCGAAATGCCCGATATGATAAAGGAGAGGTGTGAATTTCGTTACAGGTCATTGCTAAAAGGCATGGCATCATTGATTGATCTCTATGATCAAATGATGATGATGATGATGATGATGATGACGACGAAGACGGTGATGATGATGATGACGATGATGATGATCATGATGATGATGATAGTAAAACGATATTCCAATACGTATCGTACGCATGTGTTAAATATTCTGTTTTGCATAATTTTAATAAATTTTTAAAATGTATGAATATACATTATTTTGTATTACTTACAAATCGGTATATACTTAAATATTGTGGAAATAAAGGTCTCTATGGTATGTGTGTTGTTTTAGGAAAGGTTCAGTACATTATATTTATTCTAGATTTGAAATATGATTAAAAAACAAAAAAAAAAAAACAAAACAAATACTATTCGTGTGTTGTTTTCTATTGTTTGCACGAATTTCACTCAATATAATAAAACCTTTTTTTTTAGTTTTACGGATTTTATCGCTATTCGTGTCCCAATATTACCAATTATACCGGTGGGAGGGATGCGTTATGCCGGGCTACCGACTGCATGGGTACCACCATCTTGCTATTTTCTTCCAAGAAACAGCTTCGTTGTGTTTCGCAGAGAAGGGCAGGACACGAAGTGTAATTACAGACACAGAGAACTTATAAATTACTGGAAATCTTATGTCTCAGGATATACTAGTTCAGGTTTAGTTTATGTTCATGGGCGACGTTGACCACAGACCATCATGTGGCTCGTATACCCGTTTGTCATTCAACTAACATTAAAATGTATATTTATTATAATATAATATTAGCTCTCAGTTTTGTATATTGTTTTATAACAATAATTATCGATATAATTGAAAACTTTTTTCCACCCACTTTCAGTTTCCCGCCTTTTTTCTATGTTGCTGCGTTACGGAAATACGGATTTTTTTTTCATTTAAAGGCATTAGCTACTAGGCTATTCGCCATACAAAATACAATATTTAGTCTGTAATACGGAGAAACGGTGGGAAATCTCATGGATCGCGGCTTCGCCCCTCTAGCCCCCATAATACGGATAAGGCCGGCTGTAGTTCTTTTCTTGTTGTATAATGGCTCCCACTATGATTTGCCAATGTCAGAGACTTTTTTATAGCATAGGAGAGCAAACGAGTATTTGAAGCCTTTTTAACCGACTTCAAAAAGGAGGAGGTTATTTCGAATATCGACACCCGTATACAACTAGAGATTATGCAGATGCGTTGCTATCCTCTTCCCTACCACCCAATGGGCCACCGGAAACTCACAAAACAAAACGCGACAGTATATCTGTCACTTCACGTCGGTATTATATGAGCGAGAGGTACCACTCCGGTCGTACCTGCCCAGCTCCTACCTCTTCTAAAACTTCTTACCTCTTATAAAACTGTGACTGGCTCATTGCCAAAGCCGCGCGCAATTTGTATTTTTGTAAAAAAAAGGATTTTTTACTGTTTGCCGTTTATATTTTACATCATTTCATTAATTACTGTTACATGTATGTTAATTAAATATAGTTGTTGTAAATAAAATAATTCTATTTTAATTATAGAGACATAAAATCTAAATTCCGTTATAATTAATATATTTTATTTATGAATTATGTGTACATAGTGTGAGAATTCAACACAACATAAAACAAAATTATCAAATACTTGGCCTTTTATAATTTTTAATTATAAACAAAAAGAGGTTAGTTAACAAAAGCAATGAATTATACTCACGCTTAGCCGTTTTCATACTTGTAGTACCGAAACTCTGGGCAAGCTATGAAATTAGTAGACTCAGTTGAGATTTAATAAGATAGTTTTAAGGTACTTAGTACTTATTTATATATATATTCAAAAACATGATCTTTTAAAAAAGATTTTTTTTAAAGTCCTAAAAAATAACAAACAAAATCAAATTGTTTTCAACCAATAGTGCTCTGTCATTTAAGTGTAATATCTCAATCGAGAATATATCCAGATAGAGTTGTAATGTGAGCCATAACATTTCGAAACTGGTCAGTGATTTGTCACTGACGTAATAGCAATTCAACCAACCAGTAATCTGTATGTATGTCCATTTCCATTAATGTCCATCAGCCGGGCAATCAGAGCGCAGACCCGGCGCAGCGCACAGCTTCTATTCCGGTTATATTATGCTCAATGAATGCGGCAGAAGATTAGACAAACTTAGGCTGAACCTATTATATAGGCACCTTATGGTCTAGCATGGCCTTTCCCCACAGATATTGTCTACCAGAGAAAAAGATGAAAACGATTGACTTGAAATGATTTTTTTATCATCTAACAATCACACCACGTTAACCTAGCCCGTGGTAAGTTCTTAAGAACTTGTTTTAGATGCTAGACATGAGCACAAGTCCCTCCTCAACAGCCTCCTAAAAAACAAGAAGTACGAGTGTGAATCCCTCCCCCTCAACATCCTCCTAATAAATGTATTAGATTAAGTTAATACATAGTACAATTTCATTACACTGTAACCTTTTTGAAGTGTAAACTTCTATTAGCGCGGTACGCATATTTTTAGATGAGATAAAATCTCTGAACTCGTGACACCGCATACGAAACGCTGGAGACGCAGTTTGACGTTTATATGACGTGGACTCGCGACACCGCACACGAAACGCTGGAGACGCAGTTAGACGTTTATATGACGTGGACTCGCGACACCGCACGCGAGCCGCTGGAGACGCAGTTTGACGATTGATTTATTTATATAAGATTGTGCAATGTTTGTTTTGCAAATTGTGTTGCTTCTAAATTATGTCATGCCGCCATTTTGTGCGCCGTTTAAATTGTATAGGTTGTCATAATCGCTTGCAGCCTGTATTATAGGTATTTGAAGATAAGTATTTGTTTTCACTTCTATCGGCAGTCCCTGACTGGTTGGGCTTTTTCCTTATTGTGTAGTTAAAAACTATATCTTCTGACGTCTATACTGTTATTATGTGAAAATTATTATATAAAACTAGCTGTTGCCCGCAGCTTCGCCCGCGTTAACTTTTAAAATTTGAGGGGTTGACCACTTAGGGTATGAAAAATAGATAGTAGCCGATTCTCAGACCTACTGAATACGCATATAAAATTTGGTAAAAATCGGTAAAGCCGTATCGGAGGAGTACGGTAACTAACATTGTGACATGGAAATTTAATATATTAGATAGATAATGTTGACTATAGCTAACTTCACGGTGTCGATTTTTCGTGATGGTGTGCGCGCATCGTAAAAATTTACTTTCATCATTTTCCCCTACCGCGCCAAAAGAAGTATAACTTCGAAAAAACGACGGGTAATTAAGATTAGAAGTTGTACCAACAAATTTGGACGGACTTCCCCCTATTTGGGAGAAGCGATATAATATATAAATATAATATTTATGTGGCGGTATTGGAACCCGCAACCGCTGCATTATCCTGTAACCTTTTTTCTTTAACGCCGGGAAATGCTCTGAGGCATCCCGCGGGTTGAGTGGGTATCCCCTGGCAGGTATGTGGGACTCGCAGCGTCCGAAAGCTGGTAAGTGGACGCAGCTCTACCCACTAAAACCCGGCGAGTGCCACCAATGCCGCCTTTGGAGAGGTGCCCCGGATCTGAGCAAACAGGGCAACTCGACGGCTAGTTAGCTCCTTAGGGGGCCGACGCCACCTCCACAGAGGGGCTGTCCCGCACCAAAGAACAACCCCTCCCAACGTCGGGACAGTACAATGGGGTGAGGTTCCCGTCCTCGACCCTTGCCCCCTGCTCTTTTGTCCCCTCTTCTTATAAGAGGGGTACAAAGAGCCCCGTTGGCTCAATTAGCTTCGGCCAAGGTGCTGGACTCACCCTAGGCTACTGAGCCCCACCGCCACGTCAAGGCCTGAACCATGGTGGGGATTATCCTGTGACCTGACCACTCAACCAGGCCGTCAAATAATCGTAAAATGTAACCTCATTTATGTTTATCAGTGACGTTGATCACATGGTTTTGACTTGGTTTCCTTGGATTTAGTCAATGTACCCATTTCAACTAACAAAAAAGGCTGAATCCTAAAACACAATGAAAATTAAATTGATTAAATATAGCCTTATTCTCTTTTCTAGCTATAAAGTTAATTTGAAATAATTTATTCTTAATACATAAATTATTCCATTAACAATAAAATGACTTTTCATTCGAAATCTAGTTGTAACACATTTTTTTCTATAAAAA
Source organism: Helleia helle (assembly GCA_963853865.1). Classification (NCBI taxonomy): domain Eukaryota; kingdom Metazoa; phylum Arthropoda; class Insecta; order Lepidoptera; family Lycaenidae; genus Helleia; species Helleia helle. The sequence goes on from OY971436.1 coordinate 8,882,906, forward strand.
TTATCAAGTAAATCATAATTTTTTGGGTTCAATGGTTAAAGCTTTTTTTTTCATTGATTTTCATCCAATTGTTTTTCTGTGCCTTTTTAGAATTATATAATCTATTTAAAAGGGGAAGAAGGAACAAAAAGTATGAATGAATTTTCCTCTCCTTAATTTTTTTTCTTTTGCGCCGGGAAATGCTCCTAGGCGTCCCGTGGGGGCGGGGAGGACTCCCCAAGCGAGTATGTGGAACTCGCTGCACCCCGAAAGTTGGTAAACTGGACGCAACTCTACCCACTAAAACCCGGCGAGTGTCACCAATGCCGCCTTTAGTGAGGTGCCACGGATCTGTTAAGCAAAAGGGCAGACTTGAACCGAGGGAGATTTGTACCCCTCTTATAAGAAGAGGGGCTAGTTGCCAGAATATATTTTTAATCCTACGGACCCTACCGTTACTTTATGTCATTGACTTATATTAACTTTGAAATATATTTAATATGCATTATATTTGTAATTATAAAATAATTTATGTAAATTATGCGCTTCAACTAAAAAGCATATAAAATTATAATTATTAAAGTATAGTATATTAAAAGTACGTATTTTACATACTAGCCGAGATGACACATCGATACACTATACTTGGGTAAGTAAAGTCAGGGTCACCCATAGACATCAAGTCTGTAACACGGTACTGCGTACTGATGAACATTCTGCTCTGTCCTTCAAGCAAAAATATTGTTTTATATTATTTGAAAAAATAAATATTGTTAAAACAATAGGTTACAGAATACGCCTATCTCAATTTCAGGGAACATACCTTTTCGACAGCATAGCTGTCACTTGACGCCGGTGTTATGTGAGCGAGAGGTACCACAATTACGACACTCCACTAATTCTACAGTGGAACTTATCAATTTGCATATCTTAGACAATATTATAGCCACAACAACCAAACAGTATACTCCTTTATTTTATAACATATATGTATATTATTTCTCGAAACTATTTTTTGGAGGCAACGCCATAACTTCCTTCATTCGTCATCAAAATTAATGATTTAAACGTCATCTTAATGATATTCCCGGCTGTTGACGAAAACTAGGTTTATTCTTATGATGATATATATATATATATATATATATATATATATATATATATATATATATATATATATATGCAACACACATGACTTATGAAATTAACAATACTATCTAGTTGAGAGTACCGGTGGGAGGGAAGCGCTGTGCCGCGCTCCCGGCTGCATGGGTACCACCATCTTGCTTGTGTCTGTACCAGTGGGAGGGAAGCGCTGTGCCGCGCTCCCGGCTGCATGGGTACCACCATCTTGCTTGTGTCTCTACCGGTGGGAGGGAAGCGCTGTGTCGCGCTCCCGGCTGCATGGGTACCACCATCTTGCTTGTGTCTGTACCAGTGGGGGGGAAGCGCTGTGCCGCGCTCCCGGCTGCATGGGTACCACCATCTTGCTTGTGTCTGTACCGGTGGGAGGGAAGCGCTGTGCCGCGCTCCCGGCTGCATGGGTACCACCATCTTGCTTGTGTCTGTACCGGTGGGAGGGAAGCGCTGTACCGCGATCCCGGCTGCATGGGTACCACAATCTTGCTTGTGTCTGTACCGGTGGGAGGGAAGCGCTGTGCCGCGCTCCCGGCTGCATGGGTACCACCATCTTGCTTGTGTCTCTACTGGTGGGAGGGAAGCGCTGTGCCGCGCTCCCGGCTGCATGGGTACCACCATCTTGCTTGTGTCTGTACCAGTGGGAGGGAAGCGCTGTGCCGCGCTCCCGGCTGCATAGGTACCACCATCTTGCTTGTGTCTGTACCGGTGGGAGGGAAGCGCTGTGCCGCGCTCCCGGCTGCATGGGTACCACCATCTTGCTTGTGTCTGTACCGGTGGGAGGGAAGCGCTGTGCCGCGCTCCCGGCTGCATGGGTACCACCATCTTGCTTGTGTCTGTACCAGTGGGAGGGAAGCGCTGTACCGCGATCCCGGCTGCATGGGTACCACAATCTTGCTTGTGTCTGTACCGGTGGGAGGGAAGCGCTGTGCCGCGCTCCCGGCTGCATGGGTACCACCATCTATATATGTCTCTATGCTTGTGTCTCCCGTGAAACAGCTTTGCTGTGTTTCGGAGAGAAGGGCAAGACAGGCAGTGTAATTACTGGCACCGAGACTTAACATCTTATGTCTCAGGATAGGCAACACATAAATGAGTTGCCTCATGGGCTCGTTCAAGGTAAACTAGGTTATGTTCATGGGCGACGTCAACCACTTACCACCCCTTAACATAGAATATGTAGGTTTTGTCAATTATTATCAAAGCTTAAATTACTGGCGTCCGAAGTCCATCAACTCAACTTATACATTAATAAAATATGACAATAGTCTGCCTCTCCAAACTTAATACGAATTTAAATTAAAAAATATTAATTTTTGAGAAACAGATGCTGAGCAGCCTCAACGGCATCATAAGTTCGCTCGCTGGCAGACCTGACAGAGTATCAAACACATTGGGTATCCGCTCTAATAAATACATACAATGAGTCCGTATATAAAATTAATTTTTTTTTTAAATAAGGATAGAATAATATCTATTGTGTTTTGATATTTCAGATTTATATAAATCTTATATATTATATGATAATACAAAAATGAATTATAAATCTATGTTTTTGTTCACTAATAATATGGATCTTTGTTATTTGAATTTTGAATAAATAAATAAAAATTATTCAGAAATAAAAGCTAAGGTAATGTAAGGTAATAATGTTATATCTGTACTCTTTTCAGATCAGCTACTTAATATATAAATAAGAATTTTGACTAAACTAAGACGCAAAGATATCATTCAATAAAGCTATTTGACGAAAGAATAAAAAGGGATAGTTGGCGGCACCACATACACATTTCTCTCATCGAGGAGCCTTCTCATAAGCTTCTCACCGGTGGAAGGGATGCGCTGCGCCGCGCTCCCGCTACATGCACCACCATCTTGCTTATTTCTCACGTAAACAGCTTTGCTGTATTTTGGAGACGGGGAAAACAGGCAGTGTAATTGCTCCCTACCATGGTTCAGGCTTTGACGTGGCGGTGGAGCTTAATAGCCTAGTGTGAGCCGCTCCACCTTGAGCGAAGCGAATTGAGCCGAGTACTTATAAAAAGAGGGGACAAAGGAGCAGGGGGCAAAGGGCGAGGATGGGAACCTCACCCCATTGTACTGTCCCAACGTTGGGAGGGGTTGTTCTGTGGCCGGTCCCATGCGGGACTGACTAGCCGTCGAGGTGCCCTGTTTGTTTATTATATCCGGGGCACCTCACCAAAGGCGCAGGTGGCACTCGCCGGGTTTTAATGGGTAGAGCTGCGTCCACTTACCAGCTTTCGGGCGCAGCGAGTCCCACATACCCGCGTGGGGAGACCCACTCCCCCGCGGGATGCCTCAGAGCATTTCCAGGCGTTAATGAAAAAAAAAGGCAGTGTAATTACTGGCACAGAGACTTAAAATCTTGTGTCTCAGCCTCTTCTGAATAAATTGCTTTAGCTACTCTAGAACTAGTTCATGGTGGACGCTGACGTGGCTCGTTTACCTGTCTACATAAAAAGACTTCTTTCACCAGTTCTGGTTATTATGATGATAATGACCCCATATGCCAACTAGTGTGCAACCATCTGCATATGTTCATGCATGCAACGCGGAAGACGCGTGGTGCACGCGAACGGAAGACGGCCTTCCACACTGAAGGAAACGTATTGTTTAATTATAAAATTGTTTAGGCGTTTCCGATTGAAAGTAAAGGCATTATATACATCAGATACATACAGTTTTGTGAGGCGTGAAATATGCGTTTCAGGAATGGTTTTTTTCGGGATGGAACAGTGCGGAAATAAATGTATTATCACGGTTGAAGATAGTTGAATTTTTTTTCTTTAACGCCGGGAAATGCTCTGAGGCATCCCGCGGGGGAGTGGGTCTCCCCACGCGGGTATGTGTGGGACTTGCTGCGCCCGAAAGCTGATAAGTGGACCCAGCTCTACCCACTAAAACCCGGCAAGTGCCACTAATGTCCCGTGAGGTGCCCCGGATCTGTTTAGCAAACAGGGCACAACAACTATTATCCTACTAATATTACAAACGCGAAAGTTTGTAAGAATGTATGGATGTATGTTTGTTACTCTTTCACGCAAAAACTACTGAATGGATTTGAATGAAACTGTACATTAACATAGCTTATACATCAGAATACCATATAGGCTTTAATTTATCCCTGTACTCCCACGGAAATGGGAAGTACGCGGGTGAACCTTGGGGCGCTGCTAGTATCTGAATATTTTTTTCTGTATATAAATATTATGTTCTGTATGTTGTTTAGACTCAAACCATCTAGTACACACAGTATAAGTATTTCACTTTACTAGTTTTGTTACATTGTTCTACTAGAAGTACAACTATGTCTCCATAGATGGCGCTATTTTAAATGAGTATATAATCGCCAACCTTTATCCTTCCATAGCTGGGAAGGGGCCTCTTCAATGAACGACAATACAGCGTTGTTACAGTGTCAGGAGTAGACAATTTATATGGAAAATCATAATCATAAATAAAAAGATATTATCATAATCTATCTTCTATCTATATATTATAATAATAATAATCATTTATTCTCATGCACTATATGGCCCATAGATATATACCTTACAAGGCTTACACACTAACATACATATATTTTATTACACAAGGGTTAGTATAAAACCTTAAAATTATGTTAGTAAACTTCCTAGCGCTACGTCTTCGTGCGTTCCGGTTCCGGTTCCGGAACACCACATCCTGAGGCCAGAAGTCTTCTTGTAAAACTTCCTGCAGGTAGCAGATCGGTACTTGCACCGCAAACGCCTTGAAGTTGACGTTTCGGCGCGACTCCAGCTCCTGCACCCTCGGACAGTACTGCAACTTCCGGCGCACGTATTCCGCGATGTTCTCCGCCTTTGTGGTGTAATGAAGGCGGGAGATATACACCGGCGTGTTCGGCTTGGCGGCACGCACGAGCACGTTGGGCTCCAGTGGGGCTTTGCCGCAACGATTCTGGACGGTTCTGGGATGGCGCTTCTTCCTCTTCACCACCTCAAAACCATCTTCACCCCGACGTGGCGCCTGCTGAGCAGGCGCGGGCAGCGGGGCGGGGCGGGGTTATTATATGTATATATATATATATATTATATAGGAGCTGTTTTATAGATTGACTCGTCACGATATCTCTGGAACTATAAGACCTAGAGACTTGAAATTTGGTAGGAATATTACTTTTGCCATGTAGAGGTCAGCTAAGAACGGATTTTAAGAAATTCCTTCCCCCTCCCCCTTTGACAGAACGAAGTCTGTGCGGGCAGTTACTATTATAATATAACTTTATCCCAACTACGAAAATAATATTTTTTTGGCTATATAACGTGTTTTATAATAATACCTCATTATTTGAAGCCGTGTAAGTAGTTTAGATATAACATAGGTATTCAAAAACACAAACAAAACCTTTCGGAATGGCCATGGTTGCGTGAAAAGTCTTATGAAGTATACTAACTTGACTCTTTGAAACATGGGGTATGTTTACTGAAGTCAATATTGAAATCTTAGATCCAAACCCAGTCCCGGCTAAATCTCTTTATGTTCATAGGTGATACTGACCACTTCACTTGACCTCTTTCTATATGCTAAGATAGTAACTATTACAATAATAATAAATTATTATATTATAACAGAATTTATTACGTTTATATAATAATATTATCAACTCTTAGGTAATTATATCCCATTGTTGGGCACAGGTCTCCTCCTCGAAATCAGGCGAGGAGGGCGTTGGGCCATAGCTCACCGATACGCTGGCCCAATGCGAGTTGCGGAACTTCACAAACCTTCAAAGACTTTTAATCTCATCGGGCATACAGGTTTCCTCACGATGTTTTCTTCACCGGTGAGCAAGATCTCACGTTCAGGTGCACATAGAAATTAAGAAATACCCATTACAATTTTCAAGGCATCACAGGGGGTAAGAATCGAACCTGGAAGTCTCGTGAGACCGAACCCTTATCCACTAGACCACCGTAACACATTATCTATGTTTATATAATTGAAACAAGTTAACTTATCATTTCGTTTCATTATCCTCTTATCTCTGATGATAAATGATCTGAGATGATAAATGTAATTTATTATTGTGAATCTTCTGCTCTAATTTTGGATTTTATAGTATTTTCATGCTTGTTTCTCCCGTGAAACAGCTTTGCTGTGTTTTGAAAAGAAGGGCTGGAGAGGCTGTGTAATCACTGGCACAGATACAACATCTTATGTCTCAGGATAGTCCCAGGTGCGCCTCCAATAACGCCACTGTGCTCGTGCCGGCTTGGCCCTCGCCGGGACCAGCCTGTCGCTGAGGCGATCCTGTTGCCTGCAGATCCGAGACACTCATAAACGACTGAAGGCACTCGCAGGTGGTTTAGTGGGGTAGTTTATTCCCAAGTGCCCACAAAGTTCAGTGACGTTTTTACACCACGTCAATCTGGTCCCGTGGTAAGATCCCGAAGAACTTGGTAGACAGACAACGGAAATATATTTACTACTTTTATAATATACATGTATTTAAGATTTTTATCATATGATACACATATTTAATATACCATGACCCAGGAACGCTACCTCCGGCTTGAGCGCCAACGCGCTAATGCCACAGAGGTCGTCAACGATTTTTCATCTTACTCTAGGGTAACAAGAAATAAGTGGGATAAATAAATTACAAAATACATCAGACACAAAATAATTTAATAAATAAATAAAATTAAGGCAGTCGTGTTTAAAGCTAGTAAGTACCCTTAATTAAAACTAAAATAATTTATTTTTAAACCCCCTACTAATATAATGTATGTAAGATATATTTTAAGTGTTCTAACTTTTACGTATCTTAGAAACAATTTAGAGGATTTTAAGATAGATTCATGTCTACTTGGCCTTATTAAAATTCACTTTTACGTTTTATTTGTACATTGTTAAATAATAATGATTATAATAATATATAATAGTTAGGTAAACAGAGACACCTCAAAATATCTTAAACTATTTTGTTATTTCCTTTTTATAATAACTTTTGTAAATATCCCATAAATACCTTTTAACGGTCTAAAAAGTATTTTTGGTCTTCATCCGTCTTATAAGCTATCTATGTGCAAAGTTACATGCCAATCTGTTTACTACTTTACCTATGATTCAACATCAATTCAAGCAAATTCGTGACAATTACAAAGTTATTGTCAAGATAATGTTTATTACCTAGTTTTGTTGTAGTTATCAACTGTTCTTTAATAACCACTCGCATTCAACTATAATGTGTACTGGATATTAACTTCAAAAGCTTATAGTTTCTATAACATTTTATAATAAACTCTACATAGTATATTAAATTTAACATTTACAATCTAATTAACAGCGCACACTATAAATAAAGTTACCGATAACCCAAGCACAAATTATAAGCAAAACCAAAATTGTCAAAGATTTGAGACTAGAAAGAGTGTTTTATTTAAGATGTACTGGTGGGTCAGCCAAGATGCCATTCTACAATCGTAAACATTTAAGACCACGTAATTTATAGATGTAAAATATTTATACATTTATTAGTTTTCTACTTGCGTTTACGATTGTAGAATGGCATCTTGGCTAAACAACATGTTATAGTTTTATTAATTCTAAGACAAAACCTCCACAAGTTAATTTTAAACTACTTCAAATTTTTACTACTTTCTCGATAGGTAGATACACTCACTATAGATACAATTTCTTTAAAATTACGATTATTGTTTAAAAATATATTTTTCAACGATGCTATTTGTTTTTGTTAAATTTTGTTTTTGAATTTAAACTACCTTCTCTATGAGCTAGAAACTTGAAATTTTTACCAAGGCTCAGAAGTGGATGACAATGCATGAAAATATAAAAGAAAATAACCTTTTGTTCGCTATGAAATCGTAATACAATTAATATTTGTAATGTTATATTTATTATAATAATCATTACACTACCAACACATAATGAAACAAGCAATAAAGCTTGAAAATAAATGATGGCTAGTGTACCTTCATATAAAATCAACATTTATATTGTATTCAGTATCAAAAATAATAACTTCATAATAATCAAAGAATCTACTAATTATTAGTGTTATCAGATTAAATAAGTCAATCTACGACAATTAAGGTTACTTTGATTTGTTTAAAATGTTCTTAAATAATCAAAACAGCTAAATCGTACTAAATACTTACAAACAAAAATAAATAAGTACCAGAAATAACGACTTAAATAAAATAAATAAGCTATTGTTACAGAAATAACGTCTTCAATAGATAAGCTTATGCTACTTATACTACTTAGCCTACTTAGCCTAGTCCTTCTTCTGACCGGCGTAGGCTAAATCAGAGGCGTAGGACCGGCGGTCCCACCCCCCACTACCACCTCCTGATGACCAGCCGTGGCTCTCGTGACCACCACCACCACCACCGCTGTTTTTCTGGGCGAGGATCTTCTTCAGCGCGATGATTCCCGCCAGAAGTAGCGCGATCTGAAAAATAGAGAATGCTCTTGTCAAAAATTTGCTAATGTAAAGGAGAAGATCTCAGTGGGTTTCAGTGTGGTCCTAGTATACGAGTAGGCTACCTGATTGACCCCACCATGGTTCAGGCCTTGTCGTGGCGGTGGGGCTCAGTAACCTAGGGTGAGCCCAGCACCTTGGGCGAAGCTAATTGGGCCGACGGGGCTCTTTGTACCCCTCTTATAAGAAGAGGGGACAGAAGAGCAGGGGGCAAGGGGTGAGGATGGGAACCTCACCCCATTGTACTGTCCCGACGTTGGGAGGGGCTGGACTGTGGTGCGGGACAACCCGTCTGTGGAGGTGGCGTCGGTCCCTTGCGGGTCTGACTAGCCGTCAAGGTGCCCTGTTTGTTTTCTAGATCCGGGGCACCTCACCAAAGGCGGCATTGGTGGCACTCGCCGGGTTTTTGTGGGTAGAGCTGCGTCCATTTACCAGCTGTCGGGCGCAGCGAGTCCCACATACCTGCGTGGGGAGACCCACTCCCCCGCGGGATGCCTCAGAGCATTTCCCGGCGTAAAAGAAAAAAAAAAGAAAAAAAAGGCTACCTGATTGTAAGTTTTTTTTTATAGCATAGGAGGGCAACCGACGCCCATACACATCTGCACACCCAGAGATTATGCAGATGTGTGGGCAACTCATCTTTCCTTTCTGTTCGCAATATTAATATGTATGTCAAACTACGTTGTGTACGATTATGTTTTATAATAACATAGTACCCGGATGATGGTATTTTTTTTTTTTTAATAAAATGACATTTTCTAAAAATGATTCCTAGCTAGATCGATTTATCGCCCCCGAAACCCCTATATAGTAAATTTCATGAAAATCGTTGGAGCCGATTCCGAGATTCCAATTATATATATATATATATATATATATATATATATATATATATATATATATATATATATATATACAAATTGCTCATTTAAAGATATAAGATATTTTGTTGTGGACAGTAAAATATTTTTCTTTCTTTCTTTCTTTTCGCTATCCCTCCAATGGGCCACCGGAAACTCACAAACCGCACGAAACGTGTCGCGTTTATACACAAAGCTGTCACTTGACGCCGGTGTTATGTGAGCGAGGGGTACCACCTCGGTCGTGCCGGCCCAATTTGGCAGCAAAGCATGGCACTATCTCTTACGTTAGTGGTCGGATTTACCCATGAATCCATGAAAGTTACCCATGAAGAGGGCTAAAAGTTATTAATTATCTAAGACTTTTTATTTTATGTGTGTAAAGCCGAAACTTCAGAAAGAAATACGGTTTATATTAATTTTGCATAATATTTGTGCTAACTAGTGAGCGACCACAGTTATTTGAAATAGTGTGACCCTGTGTCCCACGATGACCTAGTTGACCCACGATGGCCTAGTGGGTATAGGCTCGGTCTCTTGAGCGAGAGGTCCGGGTTCGATCCTGACCCTATGATGCCTAGAAATGGGTTTTTCAAAATGTCAACGTGCACCTGATAAGACCATCGCTTGCTGTGGTGAAGGAAACATCGTGAAACCTGCACGCCTGCACGTCTTTGAAGGTGTGTGAAGTTCACCAGCATTGGGCCAACGCATCGGTGAACTATGGCCCAAAACCCTCCTCGCCTGATGGAGACCCGTGCCCAGCAGTGGGACATATAATGGATATTATTAGGTATATTAAATATTATAAATTGGTTTTCTGTAAAGAAGAGGTTAAAAAAGTCTTTGTTAACTTGTTTATAATAATATGCATGCATAAGTATGTTATGAAAAGGCGAAGCCCTACACGGCGAACGAGGTAGACGTAATCGCATTACGGAAGCCAATTATGAAGATATAACTTTAAATAAATATGTTTTTGGTCTGTTTGTATTCGATCGTTAGTTTTAAATACACTACGTCAACCTAGTACCATAGACCAATAAAAGTGTTATGGGTGCTAGGAACGATTTTTCTAATTTCTTTATTTATTATTAAGATAATTTTATCAAAAAGTAAAGGTAGTGCCATGCTGCTATGCAGCCAAATTGGGCTGGCACGACTGGGGTACCACCTCGGTCGGGGTACCACCAATTCGGTCGGCCACAATTCGGCCTCTCGCTCACATAACACCGGCGTCAAGTGACAGCTATGCTGTCGCGTTTCGTGCGGCTTGTGAGTTTGATTTTTGATGATCATCATAAATGATTGAGACGAAAGATGATGGTCAGTTGATGATCATTTGAGAATATTTACACTACATCGCACTAAATCAAATGGGAAATATAATAAGTAATAAATTATACCATTTAAGGTTTTTCCCCGAAAGAAATCTATACTAATATTATAAATGTGAGAGTAACGCTGTCTGCCTATCTCTTCTTCACGCCTTAACCACTAAAGCGATTTGGATGAAATTAGGTACAAAATAATTTGAGACTCGAGAAAGGACATAGGATAGTTTTAATTTCGGAAATCTTACGGGAACGGGAACTATGCGTGCAATACCACTGGTCTGTCAAAAAGAAATAAAGCCGTCTGGGAGTTTTCAACGAAAACGCTGCCGAAAGGGTAACAAAATAATGTATGGTGGAATTGTGTATCTTAAATAGGTCCCCAGAAACTTCCGCAATGTCTAGAATAACATACTATATTATTATCCATTTTAATACCTAAAAATCGGTTGTCTGTAGCGTCGGTTTACTGACGATAGTTGAACGTGACAACGTCATAAGAAAATGGAACGCCTCAGAGCGAGGTAACGCCGCATGCGTCATGTTTTTTCGTTCATGCAGCCGGCTCCATCGAATTATAAGACGTTGTCACGTCAAAAATTAGCAATTATGAAACGGTACCTAATTGAAAAGCTATTTACACAAATATGGTTTAAATCATTATCATTTTAAATACGTTAGTTGGCTTGAGCATTTCATGAATATTATTATTGGTTAGAATTTTGGCTGCTTAGTTACATTGAAAACGCTGCCTTACTTCCTTTAGAGATTCAACAAAATTTAAAGTAGAAAAATGATCATCATCAATCCGAATAAGTCCGTAAATATTAACTAACGCGGGCGAAGCTGCGGGCAACAGCTAGTGATAATATAAAACATCTGTACTAGGTAGTAAGTATGTTAATAAAATATAAATATATGTAAATAAAAATATACTTTTTAAAATAATTATTAACGTATAGTTAAAAACGGATATACCGTTAGTTGTCTATGTTCATAAAGCATGAAGGGAAAATGTTAAACATTATAATTTGCTACATAGATTTGTTTCTATACTATGGCATACTTACATATGTAAGTATACATAAATATAATATAGTATATATAAATATAGTCAAATGCAATGCCGAACTGTTTTAGTCAACGTTATTGTCGTATTTCATCAAACACAGCACGTCTGTAAACGTAAACATGATTAGGTACTGCTAAAAAAATCGAAATGAAATTAGTATCAGCGTATTACGATATTAACTTTTTAATGTACTCATGGCATTGTCTTTACAGAAATAACATCAAGCAAATTTTACGCGAAACGTATTTTGGATTTTACCGATATCGTAGTCCTCTAATGTTCCGCGTAGATAATGGTAAAAGTGACTTACTGTTCACAAGACATGAAACCTACTACAGTAATAACATTTAACAATAGTATTCGACAAATAGTGTTCAATTTCATTTCAGACGAATAAAAATATTAAATACATAACGATATCATGGGAAAAAGCGTATTTCTGTTAATATAGGCCTGAAAAATCTGAAAAAAAATCACAGCATGTAATCGTACGTGTAGGTAACGAAATTCAAGTAAAACGTAAACTATGGTAATGTGACATTACCATATTATTCGCTGGGCGCGGCGATATTATCATTTATTAATTTATAATATTTAAAATCAGAAATAGAGAATAATATAAAAATAAAAAATAAATGTCTCAACAATACTGAAATTAAAAATTGATGTTGAATTTTTTAAAAATTCTAGTGATTACATTCTCTTGGATTCCTACGTTATTCTATATGCCATAGGGCATACCTATCATAGATTATTTTCTAAATTTAAATTTACAACATTTAAAATTCGTTTAAAAATAGAACATTACCTCAGTGTGACCAGCGCTGGTAACATTGCCAGCCGTGTAAGCGAATCTGGCACGGCGTGGTGACACAGGCCGCACGAGATTTACTTTCACCGCTGGCAACACCGCTGGCTACTACGGCTGGGGACGGACTGAGCCTACAGGTGATGCCAGCGCAAATAATCTCCCGCAATGTTTCCAACGTGTAATTTTAGGTTACTGATAAAATTATATAAGATATAATTGTACTAGCTGGTATTGAACATGAAGTTCGGAAATAAAAGGAGTTGCCCTTTTAAACTGACAGCTGTGAGTGCTTGATCCGCCATCTTGAGTGCCCTTATCATAGTAGTATCCTCTTTATTGCTTGTGGTTTTGCTGTCAAACCCCTAGCAATGGTAGCCATGCTAAGTGCCAATTTGAGTTGTAGGTATACACCTTTTTTTCGTAGGTATACCCAGTCCTTCTATATTATGTCTATGGTATTTAAGTGAATTTATATTCGAATTTGGCAAAAGTGAAAAATGATTTTTTTTCTTTATATTATGTACAGTCACATTAATTGGCTACAGCCGTTGATATAAATGGTTTCTTATTTTCTTTTTATATAAAATGGTTTCTTCCAGCTTCACTTATATTAACTGTCTGTATTAAGTATATTTTTTAAAAACAAATAATTTAATGTCACAAACCTAGCACTGTGCCCCCTCATCGTAGCAGGTAGTAACTGGAAATCAGTCGATCTTTCTTCGGACTGATCTTTTAGTACTGAGTTAAATACCTTTTTGTGATTCTGCAGTACACATACACTGTATTTAAGTGTAATATTACTAATGCTGTTATCATATTTTATCTATTTTTAATTTTACTCTTTTTATTGCGTATGTGAAATGTGGAATTGTGAATAAAGTTTTTATCTATCTATCTGTTCAAATAAATTGAGTGAAATTTTAAGGCATTTATGTGCATTCTTATTAATTAAATTTCCTTAAGTATCATGTACCGAATAAAATAAATTAGTTATTATCTACACTTAATTAAATTTAAATTTTCCCACAGTATTGACAACTTCCTAAGTCTAGCAACACTTTACTTATCAGAACGCTTAGAATGCAGTATAATTGGCATAGAAGAGATTCTTACTAAATACCTATAACTTTACAAATTCGTTCATAATACCATAAACATAGGGTCTTATTTTTAGATCGCGTGACATGGCTATGAGTTTTATTTGATTTTTGTTAAGAATTTCATATCGTAGTTCATAAGCGGATCATTATAAAAAGAGTACGTTCTACGGATTTTGAGTTTAAAACTATAGTAGAGGCAAGAGAAAGAAGACAGAGAAGAGAAAATTCATCTATTACGCTGAATTCCTATGCAAATTTTTTTTTACTGATTCCATTGGGCTTAAGAATGTTAGATACAATCCCGATGTTTCGAATAAGTCTTGGTGACAAGAGGATCCAAAAATGTTAAATGTTTTATACTTAAGACGACTAACATAAAATGTAAGATGAGCAAAATTTTAAATATAGTATTCGATAACCTGGACAAACTCTAGAGCCATTTACATAAACAATTTTTTTCTAAATTTCTAACGGTTTTATAGGTAAGTAGTTTAGTTATTAATGTACTTTGAAAAGATAATCTGCTAGATATGATACGATAACATTGAAAAGGTTTATGTTTAGGAGTGGGATGTAGGGTGATGGTGATCATGTTTTCTAGAACCCTCCACCAGACGCCATGTTGTCGGTACGTGGGCGTCTTCCGTCAATAAACAGAATTACGTAGGAAGCTGATGGAAAACTTGGACACTTCTACTAATAGCCGAGTTAATAATGCAAACAGTTTGTAGATACTAGTCATTGCACGCGGGTATCCTTGTTTTCATCATCATTATCAACATGTTTCGTCCCCTGCTCCTCTGTCTGTCCAGGACCGACCCTGCACTGGATCGACTTCCCAATTCCCATCCAGTTAAAGGTTAACTACTCTTTAACTTCCCAAATGTTTTAACTACCCAGAACGATTTCACGGATGTAAACTATTATGCATAAATACATAAGGTATAAAGGAAGGGAGACTCATAATTGTCTGTGTTGCATGCGAGTGGCAAGGGATCGGTCGTCTTGGCGTTCATTGGAGGAGGCCTCTGTTCAGCAGTGTATGGGTGAAGACTGATGATGATGATGATGATGATTAATTATCAAAATTTCATCGAAATTGTTATTAATTTACCAGATCCTAAAGGTAATGCACTATGTATTCGATTTTTTCGTACCCTTTCCCACCCTCCCCCTTGCTCCCTTTTCTTTTGTCCCCTCTTATTATTAGAGGGGTACAAAGAGCCCTCTCGGCTCAATTAGCTTCGCCCAAGGTGCTGGGCTCACCCTAGGCTACTGAGCCCCACCGCCACGTCAAGGCCTGAACCATGGTGGGGGGACGGAATCCTCCTCCCTCACCCGCTCGTGGGCCTTCTTCTGGAGTTATATCCCAGAAGTATAGTATCGCAGAAGGAGAATAGAATCCTCCATCAATGAACGCCAAGTCGACCGATCCCTCACCACTCGCATCTAACACAGACAGGTATATAATTTATTTATATCTGAACTTGCTAGTCGCACATCCTATTTCCAATTGTTAACTTTCTCTGGAAAGTTGATGAGGAAGATTGAGAAAATTATTACTAATGTCGGTTTCAATGATATTATTTACAAGTGGTAAAATAATTATTGTAGCTACACTGATGTGTTATCTGACATACATGAGAAGACAATAAGAAACTACGGCTAAAACCATAGCAATATTTGTGTAATATACCCAAAAAATCCTAGGATATAAATTGAACAAATTAACAAATTAAGCCTAGAAATTATCTATAATATCTATAATATAAGTATAGTACTTATATTATAGATATTATATATAGACTAATGAAAAATTCGGTTTCATTTGGTTTGTTTGTTACGATTTCACTCAAAAACTACTAGACCGGTTTCAATAATTATTTCACCTTTAGAATTCTACGTAAATACAAAGTGACATAACATAAGGTATAAAAATAATCACGCAGACGACGAACGGGGGTGCGCAGGAGGCGCTATTTAATCCGGGACCCTCAAAAAGCGTCTGAAGGAGCTCGCAGTGGTTTTAGGGTTTAAAAATTATTGTCATGGATCCGGATACAGCTGTAAATCTAAGTCAACGCGGGAGAAGCTAGTATGAAATATGAAATGATTTGTCATTGTCATATTGTCATCGACGAGTGTAAGAGCTGATTCTCAGGTTGGAATATTTACAAATGGACGATATTGTGTCTATTGTCATTGACGAGTGTAAGAGCTGATTCTCAGGTTGGAATATTTACAAATGGACGATATTGTGTCTATTGTCATTGACGAGTGTAAGAGCTGATTCTCAGGTTGGAATATTTACAAATGGACGATATTGTGTCTATTGTCATTGACGAGTGTAAGAGCTGATTCTCAGGTTGGAATATTTACAAATGGACGATATTGTGTCTATTGTCATTGACGAGTGTAAGAGCTGATTCTCAGGTTGGAATATTTACAAATGGACGATATTGTGTCTATTGTCATTGACGAGTGTAAGAGCTGATTCTCAGGTTGGAATATTTACAAATGGACGATATTGTGTCTATTGTCATTGACGAGTGTAAGAGCTGATTCTCAGGTTGGAATATTTACAAATGGACGATATTGTGTCTATTGTCATTGACGAGTGTAAGAGCTGATTCTCAGGTTGGAATATTTACAAATGGACGATATTGTGTCTATTGTCATTGACGAGTGTAAGAGCTGATTCTCAGGTTGGAATATTTACAAATGGACGATATTGTGTCTATTGTCATTGACGAGTGTAAGAGCTGATTCTCAGGTTGGAATATTTACAAATGGACGATATTGTGTCTATTGTCATTGACGAGTGTAAGAGCTGATTCTCAGGTTGGAATATTTACAAATGGACGATATTGTGTCTATTGTCATTGACGAGTGTAAGAGCTGATTCTCAGGTTGGAATATTTACAAATGGACGATATTGTGTCTATTGTCATTGACGAGTGTAAGAGCTGATTCTCAGGTTGGAATATTTACAAATGGACGATATTGTGTCTATTGTCATTGACGAGTGTAAGAGCTGATTCTCAGGTTGGAATATTTACAAATGGACGATATTGTGTCTATTGTCATTGACGAGTGTAAGAGCTGATTCTCAGGTTGGAATATTTACAAATGGACGATATTGTGTCTATTGTCATTGACGAGTGTAAGAGCTGATTCTCAGGTTGGAATATTTACAAATGGACGATATTGTGTCTATTGTCATTGACGAGTGTAAGAGCTGATTCTCAAGTTGGAATATTTACAAATGGACGATATTGTGTCATATTGTCATCGACGAGTGTAAGAGCTGATTCTTAAGTTGGAATATTTACAAATGGACGATATTGTGTCTATTGTCATTGACGAAAGTCATTTTTTTTTATAGATAATATGTATTTGATTGCATGTTTGTATAAAGACGTTTCAATGTTTTTATTACCCGACATGTGAAGCAATAAGAGGGTTATGATTTTGACCGGTACGCATGTATGTTTGTATGCATGTTCATCATTTCGCTCATTACGTCTAAACTACTTATCAGAATTTTACAATTGAGGTATCGTTACAAGCGTCTTGATTGTCCGCTGGTTGTATATAAAATGTGGCACCCACTAGAGGACATAAGTCATGGCCTAAAAAAATACGTTTTGTAATGATACCATGTGGGGTATTAAACTAAAGAGCCCATATAAATATTTTCAAATATCTGTGAAAGAGCCTAATAAGCATATCCAAAAATATAATATAATTATAATACTAGCTATTGCTTTTAATTGCAATTAACCATGTATATAAGCAAAAGTAAACTTAAAAAAAAGAAAAAACGTTTCTGTTTTCTTTTTAATTCTTCATCATATGAGGCTCAACTTAATGTATACTTTATTCAAACAGAAATTCGGTTTCGAAGCTATACAGATGGCTTCTGATGATGATAATGATGATCTGATGACCCTGATCATCGTGCTGATTTCTATTCAAGACCATTACAATGATGGGAAGTTAATCGATACGAGTTCAACAGTTCTAGATCGTGCGAACACGGTTTTTAGTTAACTTTTCCAGTACACATGTCAATCTTCCTCGAATGTTCAATGAATAACATATACACACAGATAGATAAAATTGGAGTTTCTGTTCGTAATATTATATTAACCGCTTTTTACTAAATGCCTATGGATATATACACAGTACATATTATACTAAAATAAAAAAATTTACAAAAAAATTCTGTCTTTCTGTTTGTTCCGGCTAATCTCTGAAACGACTAGGCCGATTTTGATGGGTATAGCTGGTCTTATAAGGAATAACTTAGGCTATAAAAATAATCATCAATCCGGGTACGGCTTTAAAACTAACTTAAATTATGGAGAGATTGGTATACCACCGACCCGTCTTTTAAGAGGTAGGAACATCCATTTTTTTTTGGTATTTATCCGACAGCAAGATGAGTTAACGTGATTGATGTCTTTTCTAACAAATTGTAGGACTTTTGTTTAAGTTTTGAGCTACAAAAGGTAGATTGCGCCTATACTATCATTATTATTTATATATTATTGCTAGTGTGATGCAATGGAGTATGTGTAAGCTATAATAATGGAGTATGTGTAAGCTATAAATTTCCATTAGTTGGAGCCGCTATGAAACTCACTACCATAATAATTAGACGCAGATCTACCACTATTAGCAAACATAGAATACCTCACTCACAGTTGACTAATAAATATACTTCGCTAATATTTTAACCAAGCTATAATAATAATAATATCAACCCTTATATGTCCCACTGTCAAGCACTGGTCTCCTCCTCGAAACCAGCCCAGGAATTTGTTGGACCATAGTTCACCGATGCTTCACACACCTTCAAAGAATTTTAGTCTCATCTGGCATGCAGGTTTCCTTAAGATGTTTCCTTCACCGTCAAGCAATCGATGATCTCAGGTCCACGTAGAAATTTAGAAAAACCCAATTCAAGTCACCACAGGGGTCAGGATCGAACCCGGACCTCTCACTCAAGAGGACGAGCCCATACCGACAAGACCATTGCTCAATCACAACTCACAAGCCATAATGTTTTTTTTTTTTTTTTTTTTTTTATGTTAGTTGGATAGGCAAACTGGCAAACGTACCACCTGATGTTAAGTGGTCGACGTCGCCCATGAACATAAACTAGTATACCTGGAACGAGCCCAGGCAACTCATTTATGTGTTGCCTATCCTGAGACATAAGATGTGAAGTCTTGCCCTTCTCTCCGAAACACAGCAAAGCTGTTTCACGGGAGAAACAAGCAAGATGGTGGTACCCATGCAGCCGGGAGCGCGGCACAGCGCTTCCCTCCCACCGGTAAAAATGGTGCTTATATTTGCCTTTTAGCAACCTCTCAATCGATTGTTTTCTTCTTTCCAAAGCAATGCCTGTATCCCATATGTATAATTAGATATCTTTCACATAACAAGGCACGTGCTCCGACTCTGCCCGCAATTACAAGCGGCCCGTCCATATCTATTCGTACAAATAACTCGCAAATTACAATCGTGACTATATCTTTCTATAAATTTATTGTTTCTATGATAAATACGGTCAGCAAAAATATATTTGAATAAACTATGGTAATAAATTGGTATGCAGAAATGGTTAATTTATAGCAAGTGCATGTCTTAACTCTTATCGCTTCGGCTTTATTTTATAACAAAGCTTGAATAATGTGCTTTAAGCATGTTGCATGTCTAAACTATACGTACCTATTATGTCTATTTGAGTTTGTATGACTAGATAGCAAAACGATCTTAAAGAGAAGTTATTTTAAAATAATTTAATATAGGTTAGATTCATAATATCTATTTTAACAAATCCTATTCTATTTATCATAAATAAGTTTAAATAGTATTTTGTGTATTTTTAGACTAGACATGATAGAGTTGACGTGACGTGATGACAAAAACTCATATTTAAATAATTGTTTTAATAAAGATTATTTAAAACTAGATACTACAGTTAATATATTAAAATTAAATAAATCTTGGGAATGTATTGCATTAAGTCTTAAAATAATATTTATTTCAAATTTATTTGACAAAAGCTTTACTTTATGGGGTAAAAATATCATTAATTAAATATTCAATCATTTTACCAGTAAAATATAACACTAGAAACCTAGTAAGGAAGAAACCCTTGACTAGGTCGAGTCTAGCTCGCGCGCTGAGTACGAAAGTATTTTATATGTTAATGTAATTTTTAAATTTTTTTCCTACACGTAGGAATCCCAAAATTTTTATGTTTAATAGATACACAGAGAAATGGGCAACGCGACGGAGTGATCTTTATGAGACTAGCAGTGCCCCGTGGTATCACGTACTTTCCATTCCCGAGGGAGTACAGGGATAAATAGCCTATATGTTATTCTGATCCATAGGCTATGTTATTGCAAAGTTTAATTACAATCTATTCAGTAGTTTTTGCGTTAAAGAGTATAACAGAACATACATCCATACATTCTTTATTCAGTTTATAATATTAGTAGGACTTGACATTTTGGGGAGCGGACCCCTAAAAGTGATTTGTACTTCATACAAACATAATAATAATTACAAAACTGTAATTTTAATATAACGTTTTTACTTAATAAATACCTACTCGGCTGATTTTGATGGGACTTCCCACTAGAAAAGGACCCATATTTATTATTACGTCGTAGACGTTTACGCGTTATCTAACATATTTTCTATCTTTTTATGTCATAAGGAGGCAAACGAGGAGTCCAAGCCTTATGATACCGACACCTATACACATCTCCACAACCAGAGATTATACAGATGCGTTGCCCTCCTTTTCCCTATCCCCCTAATAGGCCACCGGAAACTCACAAACCGCACGAAAAGCGATAGCATAGCTGTCACTTGACGCCGGTGTTATGTGAGCGAGAGGTACCACCCTCATCGTGCCGGCCCAATTCGGATGCAAAGCAGCATGACACTACCGGAAAACTAAAAGGAGGAAAACGGATAGTCGTTTCACCTGGTTCTTAGAGGTCAGCGGCACCCATAGACACTACACCAGATGATCAGCAAGTGCATTTCAAATAGGAGTATGCTCTGTTCTCACAGGTCCCTAAGTCGTTCGGAAATGCCGAAATCTATACAGATGAATAAAATTGGAGTGTCTGTTTGTAATATTAAAATAACTGCTTTTTATTAAATGCATAATATGGATGTATGTGTGCACAAAAATAGTGTACACAAAAATGGTGAAAAATGTTATGTTGGTGGTACATATACCAAAATAAACAAATTCACCATTTTTGTCTGTCTGTCTGTTTGTTCCGGCTAATCTCTGAAATGGCTGTTCTGATTTTGATGGGACTTTTATTGGCAGATAGCTGGTGCTATAAAAATAATCATCATCAATTGGTGCGGCTGTAAATGTAAGTTAAAGCGGGCGTAGATGCGGGCAACAGCTAGTAATAAATATAATAGATATGACAGTGTTGTTTCTGACGCTACTCAGTACGTTGACATCAAACCACAGGCTAAGGTAAGTGTGCCGTCGTAATGATCTCGTAATGACAGCTCAGTGTTACGGCCGCGGTGCCACATCACCCGTCATCACCATCACCATCAAAATCATCAGCATAATCACCCAATAATTGATAAGACCACGAAAATTATTGAACGAACCGCAAAGCATCGTGTATCCCCTTCTCCTCAATTTCTTCCTGAATTCCTGAGAGAAATCCTTTTTCTTTGAGAATATGAAGAAGTACATACATATCTATCATTATCATCAGCCTCTATCCGTCCACTCAACCTGCCTCCTTCAACGAACCAGGACAACCGATCAATTATCTGTATATAATATTATATTACCCAAAACTTGACAAAAGATGTGAAGTTAATTATTGGTCTAGTTCTTGAGTTAAACGCTACTTGTCCGTAATTAAAAAGGTTGTCACCACAGAGTATTTAATCAAGTGGTATTATATTAATGAATCAAGTTAGTGGAACAACTCCCACGAGAAACGATGGTGGTACCATTGTCAGACAATGTGGGGGAAATAGAAACAGCATTTAATTAGGTGAAAAGTGGGTCTGGGAAGGCTAAGCATTCAATCATTGGGCTAGATATGAACCTAGACTAGTCGAGTCGTATTAAGGGCCTCATAGATTTATCCTACTATTATATAAACGCGAAAGTTTGTTAGAATGTATGGATGTATGTTTGGTACTCTTTCACACAAACACTACTGAATGGATCTTAATGAAACTTTACAATAACATAGCTATACATCGGAATAACATATAAGCTATAAATTATCTCTTACTCCCACGGGAATGGGAAGTACGCGGGTGAAACCGCGGGCTGCTGCTAGTAGATCACATTAAAAGAAACTAAGAGTACACAATCATGTACTTCC
Organism: Helleia helle; assembly: GCA_963853865.1. Lineage (NCBI taxonomy): Eukaryota > Metazoa > Arthropoda > Insecta > Lepidoptera > Lycaenidae > Helleia > Helleia helle. The sequence continues at coordinate 8,905,120 of OY971436.1, forward strand.
GTCGGAGGTCACTACGACCTTGTCTCTACTACAAAAATAGATAATACATTAAAAAAATAAGGTTTGACAGAGGGGATCTCTGAAACTACTTCGATAGTATTTTTTGGAACGAAATTCCTTATGGGGTGGAGGGGTACCTGTCTTATAATTCGATGTCAAATTAACGTCTTATAATTCGATGGAGCCGGCTGCAAGAACGAAAAAACATGACGCGTGCGGCGTTACCTCGCTCTGAGGCGTTCCATTTTCTTATGCGACTATTAACAATTAAGTTAATAAAACTAATTAAGAATTTTATTGTCTAATAAAAAAGGAGTTTTATTATTAGTGAAATCCGCGTAAAGATTGGAAATGATTACTACTGGAAGCACACGTTTAGCAAAATATAGTTAACAGTACTGTATCATGTACTAGAATCTAGATATTATAATATGTCGTGTATTGGAATGTTATCATTAACATGGCTGTAATAGTTGCGGCAGAATTGGGATAATCGATAGAGCAAAGAATGAGTCGTCATGATTTCGTGTGATCATAAAATACAGCCTTAGTAGTAATAGACTAGATATTCTCTTGTATTATTATTTATTATATTTTTATAGTAATAGCGACTTCTAGGTAATTACAACAGAAGTAATGATTGTCGAATTACTAAAACGTAATAGAATAGTAAGCTTTTTTATGTTAGTTGGATAGGCAAACTGGCAAACGTACCACCTGATGTTAAGTGGTCGACGTCGCCCATGAACATAAACTAGTATACCTGGAACGAGCCCAGGCAACTCATTTATGTGTTGCCTATCCTGAGACATAAGATGTTAAGTCTCGGTGCCAGTAATTACACTGCCTGTCTTGCCCTTCTCTCCGAAACACAGCAAAGCTGTTTCACGGGAGAAATAAGCAAGATGGTGGTACCCAAGCAGCCGGGAGCGCGGCACAGCGCTTCCCTCCCACCGGTATTTACTTTTAGCATACAAAAAGGACTAAAGTACTTTTTTACACAAACGACATTTGATATTATTGCTAACATTTGTGCTTTATATATATAAAAAAAATTATTTCCGTACTAAAAGAGGTTATATTATAATGATAATTCTTATTAGACTCTACGCACTTTTACCCTAAAGAGGTAAAAGGAAAAAAGGTTGTATATTTTACAACCTGTTTCGAGGGGGTTGAATTCCTTCCAAAAATTGTTTATGCTGAACACTAATTTTAATATTTATATCTTTTTTACATGACTAATTGTTTTTCTAAGCTTTTTTAAACGTGGGACACTTTTTTTTGAATGTACATCTATTTTAGATGATAGAATTATTACCAAAGTTTTTTTTACGCGGGACGCTTTTTGAATGTATATTACCTTAGCCGTGATCAGAGCCTTCCCCGCGAGCACGAACAGCCCAGCAATAGCCATGGGGATCATGGCGGCCATCTTCATCGCGCCACCCATCATCATCATACCCATCATCTTCTTCATCTTGCCTCGACCTGGAATTTGGTAAATGATCTTTTAAATACCTTGCTTGAGATAAACTGATAATTTTTTATATAATGCAAGTTGCAACGCACTGGATATGACGTCAGCGACGTTAGTTCACATCCTATATTAGTTTAATTTAGAAAACTTGAAATGATGTTGAAGCCACGATTTTGTCAAGTATTGTGTTGTTTGCCTTCGCCGTAGTATGAGTAGCGTTCCCCACCATGGTTCAGGCCTTGTCGGCGGTGGGTCTCTGTAGCCTAGGGTGAGCCCAGCATCTTGGGCGAAGCGAATTGAGCCGATGGGGCTCTTTTTTGGGCTAAAGAGCGGGACGGGAGCTTTAGGACGGGAATCTCACCCCATTGCACTGTCTCAACGCTGGGAGGGGATGTTTTGTGCGGGCAACCCCTCTGTCGAGGTGGCGTCGATCCCCTGAGGGACTGACCAGCCGTCGAGGTGACCTGGTTGCTCATTAGACTTAGGGCACATCACCAAAGGCGGCATTGGAGGCACTCGGCGGGTTTTAGTTGGTAGAGCTGCGTCACTTACCAGCTTTTGGGCGCAGCGAGTCCCACATACCCGCCTGGGAAAACCCACTCCCCCGCAGGATGCCTCAGATCATTTCCCAGCATTAAAGAAAAAAAAAAGTAGCGTTGATGAAGTTATAATTTACAAACAATTTGGTGTCTGGTGATCAAACTTAGGCAACTAGGATAAAAAATGGATAATAAACCGCTAACGTAAATCTGTTCATTTTCTATACAGATAAAGAAAATTGGAGTGTCTGTTTGTAATATTAAAATAACCGCTTTTTATTAATTGCATATGGATGTATACACGGTACATATACCAAAATAGCCTTTTTTATAATTTTTGTGTTTCTGTCCGTCTGTCTGTCTGTCTGTCTGTTTGTTCCGGCTAATCTCTGAAACGGCTGGGCCGATGTTGATGGGACTTTCATTGCCAGATAGCTGATGTTATAGGGAGTAACTTAGGCTATAAAAAGAATCATTATCGATCCGCGTACGGCTGTTAATCTAAGTTAACGCAGGCGAAGCTGCTGGCAACAGCTAGTTACAAATAAAATTCGTATACAATGAAATCGAAGAAACGTCCCAACCAAATACTGGAATGAAAACGGTAAAAAGAATTTCAGTTTTGTTGTTATATCAAAATGATTGAAATGGTTGTCAGTCATCTCCATTCCTCTTACATACCATCATCACACTTTTCAATCACAGACTATCGAAAGCAACATTCAATCAAGCATTTCCAACCACACTTAACACACAAAGCCTCCCAAATACCCATCATTAGGTAGTTATTCCTTCGTAACCTCACGCCTAGGGTCAGATGATGAGAAAGTGACGATCATTAGTGCTTTCACTTTGATATAATGTGTTCTATTTCAAATGACCTTATCTATGGCTAGTCTACTATTCCACCTTTAACCTATGGGGACCCTGGGCACTAGTATAATGGGGGCCCAGAAAACAACGATTTTGGGATCTGCGAGCATGATTTTTAGAGTAAACATAGTTTTAATTAGGGCACAACTAATTATTTTAATCAACAATCAATGTTTGATTTTCTTAAAATGACCACTCAATCATGTTCTGATGGAAATAAAAGGCCCTATAGATCGCGCGGCCCGACTTTCCCAGAGTGCCCAATGAGAAAGACGGGCCTGCTGGTCGAGAGGTCTTAAGTGGTCGCGGGTTCGAATCCCGCCAGGCAGATAATTTGTATGATGAATATATATGTCTGCTCCGGGTCATGGACGTGCATGGTATTTATATTAATTATGCAAATTTCTTTAATTTATTCCTAGCACCCATAACTCAGAATCTACATTAGAATTAATTTCGTCTATTTCGTATATTCTTTCGCTTTTTCTTGGGAAAGGGAAAATGTATATATTTATTAAATGTTTGTTCTTAGCAACCATAACTTAACGAGCTAAGTCAGTGTACTAGGTTACCGTGGCATTATTGTTCATAAATATTTCATGTTCATGGACAATCTAATTAAGTTAACACAGTTTCGAAGTGAGCAATAACTTTTTCTACAGTTATCGGGTAACGGAAATAAACTTATATACATACATACACATTAAAACTAGATACAGAAAAGATATACTTTATACAAACAGTTTTTTATGTTAATTGGTTAAGAAAACTGGCAGACTTGGTGATGTGGTCAGCGTCGCCCATGAACATTAACCAGTTTACCTGGAACTAGTCAAGGCAACTCATGTGTTCCCCACCATGGCTCAAGCTTTGTCGTGGCGGTGTGGCTCAGTAGCCTAGGGTGAGCCCAGTAACTGGGACCTTGGAGCCAGCTGCTCTTTGTAACCCTCTTATAAGAAGAGGGGACAAAAGAACAGAGGGACAAGGGGCGAGGATGAAAACCTCACCCCATTGTACTGGCCCGACGTTGGAAGGGCTTGTCCTGTGGTGCGGGACAACCACTCTGTGAAGGTGGCGTCGATCCTTTGAGGGACTGACTAGCTTTCGAGGTGTCCTGTTTGCTCAATAGATCCGGTCCTGAGGGCCGGGGCACTTCACCAAAGGCGGCATTGGTGGCATTCGCTGGGTTTTAGTGGGTAGAGCTGCGTCCACTTACCAGCTTTCGGGCGCAGCGAGTCCCACATACCCGCGTGAGGAGACCCACTCCCCGGCGGTATCCTCAAAGCGTTTTCCGGCGTTTAAGAAAAAACAGGCAACTCATATGTTGCCTATCCTGAGACATAAGATGTTAAGTGTCGGTGCCAGTAATTACACTGCCTGTCTTGCCCTTCTCTCCGAAACACAGCAAAGCTGTTTTCTTTTTTAGGCAGACAACAACAGACAAGAGGAAACAAAGCTACTACCTTCAAGAAAAGAGCGTACTCATATTTGAAAGGCCGACAACGCTAATTCTCTGATGTAGCGGATGTATGCAGATGTCGCTTACCATCAGGTGAACAGACTGTCCGTTTGCCCCCTCTTCTATAAAAAAGGTGGAATTCAACCTGTGACCTTTCTATGCTCCGTTAAAGTACACTTAACTTGTTACAAGTGATGGCTGTCGACGTCGAGAGTGCATGACAGACACTTAAGTTGATGAGTATGTGAATCATCATCATCTTGTGGGGTATAGGGTATAGGGTATAGGGTATAGGGTATAGGGTATAGGGTATAGGGTATAGGGTATAGGGTATAGGGTATAGGGTATAGGGTATAGGGTATAGGGTATAGGGTATAGGGTATAGGGTATAGGGTATAGGGTATAGGGTATAGGGTATAGGGTATAGGGTATAGGGTATAGGGTATAGGGTATAGGGTATAGGGTATAGGGTATAGGGTATAGGGTATAGGGTATAGGGTATAGGGTATAGGGTATAGGGTATAGGGTATAGGGTATAGGGTATAGGGTATAGTATATAGGATATATATCATTCTTATGTTGGATTCTTATTACGAGAGTTGGTCGACCAACCCTGCGTCGAAAAATATCTGAAAATAATTGACATTTCCCACAAGCTTTTTTTATAAATTTTACATGCTAAATTCTCAGCTGAAAAAAATACTGAAAGAAAACTAGGGTCAAAAGATAGTGTATTACCTACCTTTTTTTTCTTCTTAAGAGTTTGTTTGTTTGAACGCGCTAATCTCAATAACTACTGGTCCGATTTGAAACATTCTTTCAGTGTTAGACAGCCCATTTATCGAGGAAGGCTATATAACATCACGCTGTGACTAATATGAGTTATGTTAAGTAAGTAAACGCGGGCAAAGCTGCGTGCAACAGCTAGTTTTAATATCTGTATTTTATTTAGGGGCTTTTGTCTTTCTTATAAAATGCCTACCCTATTGTAGGTACACTTGTAGGTCACAGAGTAAGTTGGGAAAACTAGTTAACGTTGGATGATGTTGATGCTATGGCACTTCTAAACAGCTTCAAATGCCTGCACTATGGAGCGAATATGGGTTAAACTATTGCCTTGTATGGGAAAAAACCTAAAACTCAGCATCGTATAATGGTTACTCTGACAAAATGGTAGACATACATTACAAGCATTTCTTCCACACAATGGTAATCTTCCAAAATTCATCATAATCTGTCTCATCCGGAGAAACCACGCGCTAATTCTCTATGGCGCGTTAAATTACCGCTTTCGACTATTATTCTTTGTCAAAGCTTAAAACTAAATTTTATGTTGTGGGATCTTTTTGTGATATACGAAAAATGTCAAATACTTAATAAGTAATTGATGAGTTCCTACCTACCTACCTAGTAATTGATGAAAACCTATTACTTTGGCTAAGTTGCAAGAGATCAGAGGTGGTATCATCTTGCCTTTACATAGAAAATGAGAAACCATGAGAAAACACAATGAAAAATAATAAAAATGACAAATTCCACATTCAAATGTAATATTTTGTTTATTTTTAATTTTAAAAATATTTATGGCCACACTCTGTATATTATCTACCTATTATATCGTGCTTATTTCTCAAAGACTAACTATATATTCCTTCCTCTTCGTTATTTCTTTCGACAAGTGACACCGGGTGCTGACTATAATTTTCGACTAGGACTCACTTAGGAGCAATATAGTGTTATCCTGACTATTTCTACCAACCAGTGACTTTGATATCCTTCTCATTTCTTTCAAGGACTAGCTTTGTATGTATTTAACATAGAGTGTCCCTCTATCGATCACTGGCAATAGGTACAATATGCATTCAACAATCGGCGTCTAAAGGTAAGTTAAGACACAGAAATGTATTACACTTATTCAGTTTATCAAACTAACACAAAAATCTTGTGCAGAAAAATAATATCGTAAAAATTGTTCTTCGCAGGATTTGAACCCCCGTACGTCTTAGATGTGACATTGAACTTCTTTAGTATAGAATGTAGATACGCAATTGAGATAAACATCGTCACGGAAGACACTTCCCACGCGCTACACACAATGGGATACAGTAATGTGAAAATTTATTTCACATTAGAATAAGCACGCTTGGAAATGCGTTTTTATGTGATACATTTATTAGCGCGTAGCAGTAAAATGGACTCACATGGAGTGACGATAAACGGCATGCCTTGCTATGATTTTATTAATTACGAATTCTAATATTATGTTATATCTATGTTATATAGATGACAAATGTGTAATGTCCCGTGATGTCCACCTTTTATATTATTATTTTTATGTAAATCAGTTCAGTGGGCTGGGAAAAGAGGGGAGGTCGATCTCCTACTAGACTACTAGTTGAATACGAGGATTTGGCGTTTTGGCGTTTATTGATTGAGTCCTAGCTTTTACAAAAGACAATATATTACACTAATACTATATTTTGTAGTATATCACAATAATACGATAGTGTCTATTTGACGGAATGAGTTTGTTTCGCCAGTTATTTCAATGGGTCTATGGATATGGAAATTTGACATCTTTCTCCCTTCTATTGGTCCTTGTTGAAGATTGTGACTCCCATTATGCATGTTCTTGTGTGCTATTAATGACTTTTCTCCTCCAGTGTCGATCTTTGACCTCGTGTAGTGATTTATTTTGTTTTATTGGTAAATTGTAAGTGATATTGTGTTTTTTCCTGTAGGTGACTTTCTGCTACCGAGGAAAAAATGAACGGGATGATAATACTTTCAGAATTGCCACTTTTTTATGACTGTTCAGGTTATCTCACTAAGCTTGTTTAGTGAACTTAACCGTGAAAGGTAAAATAATTAGCGTGTACGGAGAAAGTAAGATTAATTAAGTTTTTTAATTATAACATTAAGACAACGTTATTTTGTTACGAAAACTATTACTTGTATGTGTTTTTCAAAGTAAATACAGTTATTTTTTCTAAGTGAAAACTTATTTTGGCGTAGGTACAGCACAGAGATTTTTGTAGGCTGTGAGTGAAGGTGATCCGTCACGCTCGGAGCTGAAAGGCTCTATCGGGTGAACTCGGGACCACCCGAACGAAAATAGTCAGCTGCTCTTTTCACTTCTATACTATTATTATGACATCCCTATGACATGTTAGGTTTTTCTTTGCTTACTGCTGTTGTTCATGTTTACTTTTATTTACAGTTATGTTGAGACTAATTTTAGTTTAAAGAATTTACTTTCAAAGAGTGTTTAATTTTATTTTTTTATAAATACATTTTAAATGCCCGTCACATAGTAGGTACTCTTATGCTCATTTAACATAATATACTATACTAGCAGCGCCCCGCGGTTTTACCCGCGTACTTCCCGTTCCCGTGGGAGTACAGGGATAAATTATCACCTTATAATGTTTTTTTTTATGTTAGTTGGATAGGCAAACTGGCAAACGTGCCACCTGATGGTAAGTGGTCGACGTCGCCTATGAACATAAAGTAGTTTACCTGGAACGAGCCCAGGCAACTCATCTATGTGTTGCCTATCCTGAGACATAAGATGTTAAGTCTCGGTGCCAGTAATTACACTGCCTGTCTGGCCCTTCTCTCCGAAACACAGCAAAGCTGTTTCACGGGAGAAACAAGCAAGATGGTACCCATGCAGCCGGGAGCGGGGCACATCGCTTCCCTCCCACCGGTAAATATATAATAGATAATTCCGAAAAAAAATATAAACCCTGCATTGGTTTGTTTCACGGGTTTTTTCTTCAAATTCAGAACAAATGTGTTTCTTCATCAGTAAGCAATTCTAATGTTGTAAAAGTGTACTTAATTTTAGAAAACCCAATTTCAAAAATTGTTATTGTAATATTTTTTGTAGAAAAGAATTTAATTTTCGTAGCAATATTCATTAGACAAAGAAACAAATAAAAATATTATGTTTAGAAGTGAATAATAAATATAAAAAACACAGTTGAAAGTTTTTTTGGCGTGAAAATTTAACTAAAATATGCTTTTTGTGTCATAATTTATTTCTAATTCAAAACAAGTATGTTATTTAACCGACTGCCCCAGAAGGTTAGTGTGTTTGACGTTCAGTATCATCATCACCTTCCATCGCTATTTTAATTAAAATTATATAAACCGAATATCCAATTATTATTATTTTTTCGGGTGGATTTATGTTACGGCCCGAAGGCCCTAATGCTACATCGGATTAGTGTGAGCCCATTTGGCTCACTTTTGGTTTATAAAAGTGGGGGTTTCCCCCCGCCAACCGTGCAGTCTGCGACCACACGGCCTCCTGGCGTCGGGTTGGATATCCAACTACATGTTATACTGTTCTATGAAATAGATGGTGTGACTATACCCAATAGCTTGTTCAAATATGACGCTAACTTATACTTTTAGCTCAAACCGAAAGAGTTTAGTCATCGAGCATATAACTGGATAGAGTGATAATGTGAGCCATAAATTTCAGAAACTGGTCAGTGGTTTATCACTGAAGTAATAGCAATTCAACCAATCAGTGATCTGTATGTACGTCCCATTAGCACATCATCCATCACTGGCCATCAGAGCGCAGAACCGCAGCGTCGTGCACAAATTTGCCGGAATTTGTTGTGATACCAAACACAACTTTACCACTCTATTCCGGTCCAAACCAACGCCAGGAGGCCGTGCGGTCGTAGACTTCACGGTTGGCGGGGGGCAACCCCCCACTAATAATCAATCTTAAGTGAGCCAAATCGGCTCACAACAGTCAGACGAATCATTAGGGCCTTTGGCCGTTAGCTTAGATCCACCCGAAAAAAAATCTATTCCGGTTATATTCTCGGTGATTTCAGTGATGCATTGAACCTGAGCATCATAAAAAATCTCAATATTCTTGTACATTTGACTGCTTAGTGAAGGAAAACATATTTCGTAGTTTTGAGTTTTCTTTATGCCTAAGCCTTAATGTCCTCGCTTTATTTCGAGGAGAACCATTATATACCAAGAATAAACTATACACATATTTTATTACTAGCTGTTGCCTGCAGCTTCGCCCGCGTTACTCAACTCCTATAAGTCACAGCGTGATGTTATATAGCTTATAGCCTTCCTCAATAAATGGGCTGTCTAACACTGAAAGAATTTTTCAAATCGGACCAGTAGTTCCTGAGATTAGCGCGTGCAAACAAACAAACTCTTCAGCTTTATAATATTAGTACAGACGATGACTTAAAATATAAATAAACGATTCACATCGTCTACGCTTTCTGCTGACGGTTTACTGATTACTGTCACATTATAAAGGGGAGATTAGATGCAGCATCCATTGAGAGTTACAATTAGAGATTAAGTTCCGGTTTAAATACATAAAGATTAACTTTAGTAAATTTGTGTCGTGGATTAAAATAGGTCGTTTAGTTAGTTAGAGATTAACTGATTTAAATAAGATTCGCCTAGATGTATAGCCCTAGTCATCTTGCATTTCAGCATCAGCATGATTCAAATGGGACACAATGGAGTTTCAAGACAAAATGGAGTCGCAAATTTACGGTTTTCATCTTAAACTTTGACCGTTTTTTAACTGTCTTGGCGTTCATTGAGGCAGGCCTTTCTTCAGCAGTGGATGGACAGAGGATGATGATCTTAAACTTTGTATCAGACCCTTGAGATATTAATTAAATAAATTGTATCTTGACGACATGAAATAGAATAGATAATTAAAGTTTAATATGAAATCAATCTAAATATCTACGCCAAAAAATGACGAAGGTAGGACAACCTTGGTTGGTAGGTGAGAAGGGCAAGACAGGCAGTGTAATGACTGGCACCGAGACTTAACATCTTATGTCTCAGGATAGACAACACATAGATGAGTTGCCTGGGCTCATTCCAGGTTAAACTAGTTTATGTTCATGAGCGACGTCGACCACTTACTATCAGGTGGCACGTTTGCCAGTTTGCCTATCTAACTAACATAAAGAAGAAAAAAAACCTCCAACCAAAACGGATGAATCTTCCTCCGAGAATCAAACCATTCTTTCTTTGTCTTTGCGTTCGTTGAAAGAGGTTGGAAAATAGTAAGCGAAACATCATCATCATCAGCCTCAATCCGTCCATTTCTGAACATAGGCCTCTCTCAATGAACGCTTGCCACTATAGGTGGGAAGACGATCTCCATGCAGTGGCCGTGTTGGATGCGGATTGATAACTTAAGAATACTCAAACCCGCCACAAATAATTTTCATTCCAAGTAAACATTTTCATACATTTCTAGTATTAAAGTAAGTAAGAAAGAAAGAGTAGTAAAATAAGAAACAGTAATAGTAACTTGTAGTCACGCTTTTGATCGTGAGCTTAGCTTCCTTTCTCGAGAGAAAGTACAGTTAAGGACGGGGTTAGAGGTAATCGTGATAAAGTGAAAATAACTGGGAGGAAAGCTTCGATACGTGCATCATCAGCAGGGGCCGTCCCAAGGCCTTATAATATACTTGAATTGGTAATATTCTACTTAAACCTTACTTAAAAGGAATCAGAGGTAAACTATAAATAAATATATATTAACATACAATCTATATGTATAATATGAGCTGTTCTATAGATTGACTCATCACGATATCTCTGGAACTATAAGACAAGGAAACTTGAAATTTATATATATATATATATATATATAGGAGCTGTTCTATAGATTGACTCATCACGATATCTCTGGAACTATAAGACCTAGAGACTTGAAATTTATATATATAGGAGCTGTTCTATAGATTGACTCATCACGATATCTCTGGAACTATAAGACCTAGAGACTTGAAATTTATATATATATAGGAGCTGTTCTATAGATTGACTCATCACGATATCTCTGGAACTATAAGACCTAGAGACTTGAAATTTATATATATAGGAGCTGTTCTATAGATTGACTCATCACGATATCTCTGGAACTATAAAACCTAGAAACTTGAAATTTATATATATAGGAGCTGTTCTATAGATTGACTCATCACGATATCTCTGGAACTATAAGACCTAGAAACTTGAAATTTATATATATATATATATAGGAGCTGTTCTATAGATTGACTCATCACGATATCTCTGGAACTATAAGACCTAGAAACTTGAAATTTATATATATAGGAGCTGTTCTATAGATTGACTCATCACGATATCTCTGGAACTATAAGACCTAGAGACTTGAAATTTATATTTATAGGAGCTGTTCTATAGATTGACTCATCACGATTTCTCTGGAACTATAAGACCTAGAGACTTGAAATTTATATATATAGGAGCTGTTCTATAGATTGACTCATCACGATATCTCTGGAACTATAAGACCTAGAGACTTGAAATGTATATATATAGGAGCTGTTCTATAGATTGACTCATTACGATATCTCTGGAACTATAAGACCTAGAGACTTGAAATTTATATTTATAGGAGCTGCTCTATAGATTGACTCATCACGATATCTCTGGAACTATAAGACCTAGAGACTTGAAATTTATATATATAGGAGCTGTTCTATAGATTGACTCATCACGATATCTCTGGAACTATAAGACCTAGAGACTTGAAATTTATATTTATAGGAGCTGTTCTATAGATTGACTCATCACGATTTCTCTGGAACTATAAGACCTAGAGACTTGAAATTTATATATATAGGAGCTGTTCTATAGAAACTTGAAATTTATATATATATATATATATAGGAGCTGTTCTATAGATTGACTCATCACGATATCTCTGGAACTATAAGACCTAGAGACTTGAAATATATATATATATATATATATATATATATATATAAATATATATATATATATAGGAGCTGTTCTATAGATTGATCATCACGATATCTCTGGAACTATAAGACCTAGAGACTTGAAATTTATATATATATAGGAACTGTTCTATAGATTGACTCATCACGATATCTCTGGAACTATAAGACCTAGAGACTTGAAATTTGGTAGGAATATAAGTTTTGCCATGTAGAGGTCAGCTAAGAACTGAATTTATGAAATTCCTCCCCCTCCCCCTTTGAAAGAACGAAGTCTGTGCGGGCAGATAGTTATAACATACTAGTTTATGCATGCATCATTGGGCTGTATCTACAGGCATGCAAAACATATGCATGCATTAATAAATAGTAATAAACGTCAAATCCATAGATTCAATTCAGATATAGATGATATATATGTATGTCATCTAGTTCTTTGGGATAACTAAGGATTATACGCCTTCGACTTATCAGGGTTGAAGTTGGTAAACTTTGAATCTCAAAGGCTGGAAGCTTTTAGGAAATCTGTAGCTCAATGGTTAGCGCGTTGGCGCTCAAGCCGGAGGTAGCGGGTTTGAATTCCGCCAGGGAACAAAAACTTTTGTATGTTCCTGGGTCATGGATGTGTATTTAATATGTGTATCATATATAAATCTTAAACATATGTATAAAAAAAGGATTAAATATATTTCCATTGTCTGGTACCCGTAACACAAGTTCTTCGAGAACTTACCACGGGACCAGGTTGACGTAAAAGCGTCCTTAAATATTTATGAGTAGAGTATTTGTGTAAGTGTTTCATGGCTTAAGAAATTATTGGATCAGTCTTTAATAGATCTGGTCTGAGAGGACATCCAGGCTAACGTCTAAAAGAAATCTAGTATGTTTTACATTGGACGTGTAATTTGATTCACATTAAATAACAAACTAGTTTCAATTGTAAATATCAACATATCATTAACCCATAAAACCAGTGACATACAATAGCATATTTTTTCAGTGCTCAAGTGAGATTTGAACCTTGTACTTTGAGGTCAGTAAGTCAATAGTTTTATGCTAAATAGATAATAAAAAAAAACAATATCATTATATTCAATGACCTAATCATCCACATATTTTAAAACTTCTTGGACAAAAAATAATTGCGTTAAAAACTTACCCTCCTCAACGCCTTGGTTCAGTTCCTGTCCCGTGATCTTTGGCAACGACAGCTGGATCGTCCTGGAGTTGGCAAACGCAGCTATCCTCTCCCACAGCATCGAGCTCAGGGTCTCATCCTTGCCCTCGAAGGAGCGGGACAGGTTGACATCAATGTCATTCTCACTCACAGGAACCACTTCATAGTTCGGAGACTTCACTATATCTACCCCATCTATCAGTGGGATAGCATCCATCCTAGCCGCTCTATCGAAGAACAGGATAGCCTTCTTCTTCAGACACGGCATTATCCCATCCGCGCGCTGGCAGTCTTCATATATCCTCATGATGTACTTCATCCCGAAATCCTCCTTCGCCTCCACCACCACCAACAGGACAACCATACTTAGCACAATTTTGAACATTTTGATGCAAGCTGTGTGGTAGGATAAAAAAGACTAAAGCGTACCATGGGAGCTCCGCGTATTTATAGCGAGGTACGGTACAGAAAGAATTGTTAGCAGCAGATCGGGGGTACCGCTGGTGGTACATTCACATCGTATTTGTTGTTGCCTGTCCCTAACGTCTAACGTTTGTTTGTGCTCATTGCAACCGTTGTGACGGTTGATGTGAGAGCACCAGATGGTGAGTGTATTTGTTCGTGTGTACCGACGTGGTGGGTGGCGGTGTGTGCAGTCGCCATTTGATGCTATAATTAGGGATGGACGCGGCATTTTTAATCTAAATTTCATTTGAGATGTTAATGTGCGTATAAATATTTATTTGATGGTTTTTGGGGTTTGAAGGTAAAAAGCATTTGACATTAAATACTGTCTTGCATTTAAATGTTAAATGCTTTTTACGACGACCTCTACGGCGCAATGGTTAGCGCGTTGGCGCTCAAGCCGGGGGTAGCTGGTTCGAATCCCGCCTGGGAACAAAAAGTTTTCTGTGTTCCTGGGTCATGGATGTGTATTAAATATGTGTATCATATGATAAAAATCTTAAATTTATTTATAATATATTATAAATCTATTTTTTTTATCAATTAATTATTAATTAAATAAAAAAAAACATAAATTTTGTAAGGAATTTATATATATATATTGATTTGATTTGAATTTTATTAAATGTTATTGAAATTTTATTGAATGCATGTTATTGAAATCTTAACATAAATGTAAAAATGATTATTTTTATCTAGGAATTCAAAGGCTTAATTATTATTATTATAATTATTATGATAAAAATCTTAAATACATGTATAGTATAAAAGTATTAAATATATTTCCGTTGTCTGGTACCCGTAACACAAGTTCTTCGAGAACTTACCACGGGACCAGATTGACGTGGTGTGAAAGCGTATTTACTTTCGTTACATTTGCAATGAATGAATTAGAAATAAATTGTGAAGTTTTCATAATAAAAACTAATTAAAACTTTTACTTGGCGGAGCTTTATACTTTGGCATTGCACGTGAAGGTGAGGTATGGCAGCAAAGTCAAAACATTTTTATGAAAGTCAAATTACAAGCTGAAAATTATTATAGTGATGATGATGATTATTTAAAATAGATATATTTGTAATTTACATTATTTTTGACGTGATAACATCTTATAAATTGATGAACACCGACAGCGCGCACGAAAAAGCATCCCGTTCCGCTGTCAAACGAGCGTTGCCTTGGAAACCATTATTTATAACAAATGTTAATACGCGACAACGTGTTTTGTGTTTATTTCTACAATTTAATAAGATGTAATTGATTTCCTCCATTTCAGTCTAACTTCATTTTGTTCACTGCAATTAACTGTTTTTCTCAAAACAGCGGCAATAAGGGTAATTAATTTTTCATCAATGTTTCTTTATGACGTTATAACCTAAAACAGTCATCCGTAAGCCATCTTTATAGACAAACAAACATTTTTTAAATTAATCACGGAACCTCACACATGAAATATCCAGTTCAGTCTTAGCCAGTTTTTTATGATCCGTAGAATATTATCATTTTACATATTACTGTATAGGAACATTTACACAACTATGACCGTGTAATTAGAATAATGACCATCAGTGAGAGTATCTTCAGTTACACGGGCCAGGCCAAGAGACCCACGGAACCGTCAGTTTCCACTTGAGGTAAAAAGCATTTTCCCCGTGAAATTAAACAAAAACAAAAGGTTTATAATACATTGTTTTAAACTAACGCGTCACTATTCATATTTAAATAAATATTGTTCCGGGTGCGTTTATTTTATTGAGGTCCCGATATTTTGGCAATGTTTCAATCGCCATGATCACGGGGAGAAGTGCGTCTGTGTGCCGAGACTAGTCGCCCAAAACGAAGAAGAAAAACGGTAGACAGATTTTTATGATCTGTCGCCATCTACCAGCACCATACGTCAGTCTCCCCGTTATCATGGCGATTGAAACATTGTCAAAATATCGAGACCTCAGTAAAACTGCAAACGCGGTGAGCACCCGAAACATTTATACATCTATACAGATAAATGAAATTGGAGTGTCTGTGTTATATTAAAATAGCCGCTTTTTATTAATTGCATGTGGATGTGTACTCGGTACATATACCAAAATAGTGTTTTTTACAATTTTTGCCTGTCTGTCTGCCCGTTTGTTCCGGCTTATCTCTGAAACAGTTGGGCTGATTTTAATTGGACTTTCACTGGCAGATAGCTGATGTAATAAGGAGTGACTTGAGCTATAAAAATAATTAACATCAATCCGTGTACGGCTGTACATCTAAGTTAACGCGGGCGAAGCTGCGGCCAACAGGTTATTTACTAAAAAAGACAAAAGGGTTTTAGTATTTAAGCAAAATTTTTATATTGGGTATCCCGAGGGGGAGGGGGGACTCCCTAGGTGGTTATATGAAACTAGCTGCGCCTGATAGATAGTAAGGTGGACGCAGCTCTAACCACTAAAACCCGAATGCCACCAATACCGCCTTTGGTCCCGCACCACAGACCAACTACTACTCTTTTGTCTCCTCTTCATAAAAGAGGCGTACAATGATCAGCCCCCTTGGTTCACCTTAAGCTATTGAGCCCCACCACCACGTCAAGGCTTGAACCGTGGTGGGTATCATTTTGTCTGCTGACGATTAATTCTATTTTTAATAATATTTTTTAGTCAAAGCTAGTATATTAAGACTGTTTTAATATTCATGACTAACTGTGATATGATACACAGATGGTGAAACTTGAAGTTCACGCTGCGTGTCCGTCTAATGGCCACTTCTGGGGCTCTTAATAAAACAGTGTCCGCCAAAACCTCACGAAAGTTAAGTACTCGAGTAACTTAGACTTTCGTGTACGTTTGAGTAACAGGTGCCATGCTGCTTTGCAGCCTAATTTGGCCGACACGACCGAGGTGGTACCTCTCGCTCACGTAACACCGGCGTCAAGTGACAGCTATGCTGTCGTGTTTTGTGCGGTTTGTGAGTTTCCAGTGGCTCATTGGAGGGATAGGGGAAAGGAGCGCATCTGCATAACTTTTGGTTTTGTGATGTCTATGGGCGTCGGTTGTCACCATAACGCTCCGACTGCTCCGTTGCCTTCTTATGACATAAAAAACACGACTGTGAGCCATTTCGAAGAAAGTAACAGTGAGTTGCAGAAGAGAAAAAGTAAGTCTTCCTTACCTCGAAATTTGTCGAGTAAGCTCTATAATAGAGCGTGTGCAATCGTGCATTTAATCCTTCGAAATTTTGACTCAGATCGGGCGCAATAATGGATCTCAGGATTTGGGATTTTAATGTTGTACTATAAATTAAGTAACTGTGAGTTAAGAGAAAGAATTGTCTAGTCTTCTCCTCGAAATTTCTCGAGGAGGATAGAGCGTATGCGTAACGTGAATTTCAATTCAGATTGGGAGTAAAAAACTAATCTCAGGGATTTGGGATTTTATTATTAAGCACTTACAAATAGGCGGCCTTATCGCTTACAAGCTATATCTATCAGGCAACCAGCGGGGAAAGAGAAAAAAGCAGATTAATTAAAAATCCCTGCCGATTTTAAAAGTGTTACAAAAAAAACTGAGTCTAGAGTCTACACTAAGTTTTTTTTTCTTTTTTCTAGACTCTAGACCTCTCTTCGAAATTTATCGCGGATAAAGGGTATGCATGGGCTTGTGATGCTTTGAAACACTGACACGCAGGTGTGCAAATTATACCTCTCCTCGTAATCAAGCAGAGAAGTAAAACGTATCTTTTTTTTCTTATAAATATGTGTCTGTTTTAGTGTAAGGTCCAGCAGAATTGAGTTTTTCACTAGACTTATAAAACTAGTGGATTATGATTTAAAACTGAGTCATCCTCATCATCACCATCAGACCCTGTCCGTTCACTGCTGTTCAACATAGGTTTATGTATATTGTATGTATGTAATATGTATGTAAGTTCGTCTTGGCATTATTTGAACTCGGCACCTAGCAGAAACCAGCCCTTTTTCAGAAATCATTATCATCCTCTTTCCGTCCACTGCTGAACATAGGTATCCTTCAATGAACGTCAAGACGACCGATTCCTTGCCACTCGCAACACGGACTGGCCAAAGTTTATACCCATATTTATACCAAAAAATTAATAAACTAATTCCAAAAATTAAGTCTTTATAAAATTTCGCCTGTAGTATTTTTGTACATTACTTCAAACATTTATCGATACACATACATTTCTTCGAACTTTCCTATTTATAGGACAAATTCTAGGTCATAATGTAGACCAGAGCTTTCGATCTGTATTATATTCAGCCATTCACCGCTAAAGCAATATTATACAATCTTTACGTTCATAATAGTAGAGGTGTATGTTTGTATATTTGGATGTAGGGGGTAACCATCATGGATCAAATGTTAGGATTCATTTATCCCCACCATGGTTTAGGCTTAGACGTGGCGGTGGGGCTCAGTAGCCTAAGATGAGCCCAGCGCCTTGGGCGAATCGAATTGAGCCGAGGCGGTCAAAAGATCAGGGGGCAAGGAGCGAGGACGGGAACCTCACACCATTGTACTGTCCCGACGTTAGAAGACTTTGTTCTGTAGTGCGGGACAACCCCTCTGCGGAGGTGGCGTCGGTGCCCTGAGGGACTGACTAGCCGTCAAGGTACCCTGTTTGCTCAACAGATCTGGGGCACCTCACCAAAGGTGGCATTGGTGGCACTCGCCGGGTTTTAGTGGGTAGAGCTGCGTCCACTTACTAGCTTTCGGGCACAGTGAGTCCCACATACCCACCTCCTCCACGGGATGCCTCAGAGCATTTCCCGGTGTTAAGGAAAAAAAAAGGATTAATCATTAATAAAAATCTATAATTGATCATCACGGTATTCATATATGTGCCGTCACGGCATTCGAGTCGGTTTTACTCCTAAAGCCGGGCATCGCTATCTATCGGAGCGCACATGAGAAAACCCGACTTAAGATCCATAGATGTTCCATATAAGAAATTATTTCACCAATTGGTGAACACTCCAGATCATTCCGGATAGCGCTGTAAATCTTAGTTAAAGGTAAATGTAAAGGTAAAAGTAAATGTAAAGATTAAAAGGTAAAGCTAGCAACAGCACTGGTGAGAGGGATGCGCTGTGCCGCGCTCCCGGCTGCATGGGTACCACCATCCTCCTTGTTTCTGCCGAGAAACAGCTTTGCTGTTTTCTAGAAGGGCAGCCATTGTACAGCCACCGAGACTAACCATCTTACGTCTCAGGGAAGGCAACATGTGAACAAGTTGGGTGGGCTAGAACTTAACTAGTTTATGTTCATGGGAACACTGAACACTTACCTATATGGCTCGTTTGCTCATTTACCTGCAGAACATGAAAATATATTATCTCGAACTCATCAAATATTTATAACTCCTCGGCGCTCGCATGCAAACTGTACGGAATACTGTTATTATATAGGCAATATATATTTTATGTAATTGACACTTCCTGCTCCAAACAATATGCATGCGTGGCGCACGAAAATTACCTTGAAATAACCCGGAAACCTTTGAAAAACAGGGAAACAGGTTGTGTGTGATGGGTGCGGGATGGTGATGATGATGAACTATCACCATGGTGATTATTAACATATGAAGAAATTAAAATGAACTAAATTATTTCGATATATTAAAAATATGTAGATATATTATAAAAATATGTAGATATATTATAAAAATATGTAGATATATTTATGACGTATAAAAAAAAACTACTGCCTAGATCTTGTTCAAACTTATTTTCGGTGGAAGTTTGCATGGCAATGTACATCATATTTTTTTTTAGTTTTATCATTCTCTTATTTTAGAAGTTACAAGGGGGACACACACATTTTTCCACTTTGGAAGTATCTCTCGCGCAAGCTATTCAGTTTAGAATAAAATGGTATTAGAAACCTCAATATAATTTTTGAATACCTATCCATAAATACCCCATACGGATGGGTTTGATGAAAAAAAATAATTTTGAGTTTTAGTTCTAAGTATGGAGACCACCAAAATTTATTGTTTTTTTTCTACTTTTGTGTCAAAATCTTAATGCGGTTCACAGAATACATCTACTTACCAAGTTTCAACAGTATAGTTCTTATAGTTTCGGATGAAAGTGGATGTGACATACGGACGGACAGACAGACAGACAGACAGATAGAACCCTACGGAACCCTAAAAAATTAACTACCTACTTATGACTTTTTACAGTTGTTACTTCTTATATAATATCTGTTATTATCTGTTACGTCACTAGGTGCAAGCTTTTCATGTCAGATAGTTTTAATTTTAGGGAAAAATATAAAGAGATGATTTCCTTATTTTTTGATGCTCTACATCTATTTCATTATTTTTTTTCTAGTTCTTACCGTTCCCTCAAATAAAAAAAAAACACTTCATATTTTTTCACCCCTACTCGGGGATGGTAATCTTTCAAAGTAACTTATATCAACTTGATATAAGTAATAATTATTTTATTATTATTAATAATAATAATTAATAACAATAATTCAAGTATTTGGTGACCTCGAAATTTGTGTTATGCTAATTTTAAATCTTATATTTTTAAATATTGTATTAGTTTTATAATTTTTGTAAATAAATAACATATTCTTGTTCTTTACCAAAAATAAAACAAATCTCGTCCACACTAGCGGCAGATGACAGTGACCTTTCTATAGTTAAATTAACTACACTATGTAAGATGACCTCAGTTGCAAGTAATACTTGTAATGAATGTTTATGATCACCACGTTAACCTAGTCCCATAGAAAGCTCGTTAGAATGTAGTAAGTTAATATTTGTAATTTTGTATAAATGCATATTTAGTATGCATAGATATATAGAAGATATATATCTATTTCGTGAGCTCGCCCTGGTGACCTGAGTGAGACACGTTAAATTATCTTTACAGCCCTCTTTTTTTTACGCCGGGAAATTCTCTGAGGCATCGGGTGTGTGGGACTCGCTGCGCCCGAAAGCTGGTAAGTGGACGCCGCTCTAACCACTAAAACCCGGAGGAAACCCCTCTTATAAGAAGAGGGGACAAAAGAGCACGGGGCAAGGGGTGAGGACGGGGACCTCACCGCATTGTACTGTCCCGACGTTGGGAGGGGTTGTTATGTGGTGCGGGACAACCCCTCTGTGGAGGTGGCGTCGGTCCCTTGCGGGACTGACTAGCCGTCGAGGTGCCACCAAGTGCTCACCAAGGCGGCACTGGTGGCACTCGCCGGGTATTAGTGGGTAGAGTTGCGTCCATTTACCATTTTTCGGGCGCAGCGAGTCCCACATACCCACCTGGGGAGACCTACTCCCAGGCGGGGAGCATTTCCCGGCGTAAAAGGAAAAAAAAGGGTATACACAGCCCAAGTGCGAGTCTCACATGCATGTAGAAAGGTTACGCCGGTAACCTTTCTACATGCATAAAGCGTTGCCCTGCATCAACAAAAAAAAGGTTTGAAACCTCTGCCTTTAAAACCGAGCCTATAAATAAACCATCTTTGCTAGCATGTATAAATATTTATTTAGTTTTTTTGAAAAAGGTTCTGACAGGCAGTGGATTCACCTAGTGACTAGTGAACTTTGATACCTATAGACTTTTTGAACCGATTTTGATAACCCGCTAAACAAAACATACATTAATCATACGTTTATTATTATATGTTGTGTTGTGTTGTGTTCTATGAGGGACTTTGCTATAATGGAATGGGAAGAAAATTACGTGACCTTTTTGAACTTTTGTTTATGTCTGTTGTTCTCGGCTGGGTCTTTGGTCCTCGGAGAAGGAGCCCAGGATCCTCCACTATCTACTAAAATGTTGTCCCCTCAAACCTGTAAAACTGTAGTAGTTGTATGTATCACCGTCATTTTTGTATGATTGTAATATAATGCTTCTGGCTTGAATTCAATGCTTACATTACTATGAATTAAGCATCTCCAGGGACTTATAACGCATCCATACTTACAAAAGCTACCTCTTTATACTCATAGACCGGGGAAAACCTTTTGTACCGAAATGAATCTGAACCATTCTTGAACCTATTTGAACACACAAAATGATCCAGTCGTATAAGATAGTTCGGTGACATACAAACGTACAGAAGAATTTAGTCAGTCGTAGAAATTAATTTAATAATAATAATATTTATGGACGCTTTCACACCACGTCAATCTGGTCCCGTGGTAAGTCCAAGAAGAACTTGTGTAACGGGTAAATACTTTTATACTATTCATATATTTAAGATTTTTACTATTTTTTTACTATATACATTTTTAATACACATCCATGACCCAGGAACACAGAAAATAATTTTGTTCCCTAGCGGGATTCGAACCCGCAACCTCCGGCTTGAGCGCCAACGCGCTTACCACTGAGCCACAGAGGCCGCCAATTTGAATTTCAATAAGATACTTTTTGGTCAGAAACAGAACGAGACTGCCTAGACGTGGTGATGGCAGGTGGTCAACGAGCTGTAACCGAGTGGCCTACACTTCCATCGTGGAATCGTCCAGGACGTCCTATGGCGAGATGGACCTATGACGTGGGCAAGTAGGCAAAACGTGAATGAAAGAAGAAAGAGAGAGAAGAATGGTTCTTTAAATGATAGTTGAAAAGGTAAACTAGCAGACGAGCAACATGATGGTTAGTGGTTAGCGTCGCCCGTGAACATAAGCAAAGTAAATCTGAAACTAGCCCAAACAACTCGTTCACGAGTTGCCTATCCTGAGACATAAGATGTTAAGTCTCGGTGCCAGTAATTACACTGCCTGTCTTGCCCTTCTTTCCGACAGACAGGAGAAACAAGCAAAATGGTGGTACCCATAAAGACGGGAAGGTGGCCACAGCGCATCCCTCCCAGTGGTGCCAATGCTGGTTTGATTAGAGGATGGCGCATTTTTTTTAAAGCGGTCTCGTCCTACATATTCTTCAAGGTGTTGTAAGCATGGTGTTTCTGGCTGTTGTTGAGGGCTTGTAATCTTCAAACATCACAGAGCCTCCCAAACACGTAGGTGGGTTTTTGTAAGCGCGGCACTCTCACTGGTCACTATTCAGCAGTGGCAATGACGATGATGATGATGATATTGACCTGTAAACACACGGTCAGTGTGACAATTTCCTATGCATTTGCCCACTTCTGCATGCATTAGTGTCAGCACTCAACATACCGCGGCCATTAGCGCGTGCACGATATTATAGTGAGATTCATCTCGCATCCGGCATGCTGTGGGTGGACGGTTAGAGTATCGCTGGGGTAAGGGTTCGAAACCGGGATTCAACTTTGAAGGCTATGATCATTAGATAATGATAATGGAAACCTTCTTCCGCCTACTGCTGGATATAAGAAGGGACTATCCTCGGCCTCGCAGTAAACCAGGATCGACCGCAGCATGGAGATTGCTGTCCCATTTAATGCCTTCTACTCTATCTCCCTGATAGAGGTCTCTACTACAAAGTCGTGTTACTTATATAAAACAATATATACCTGTCAGGTTGATGTCCACGAACATAAATGATGGCTGACTGGTCGAGTGGTCAGGCTACTGGACACTTTACGCGGCGGTCGCGGGTTCGAATCCCGCCAGGAGCAGATAATTCTATGATGATTACAGAAGTTGGCTTCGGGTCGAAGACATATTTATGGATACAAGTACTTACGTACTTATTTTTTTTCTTTAACGCCGGGAAATGCTCTGAGGCATCCCGCGGGGGAGGGGGTCTCCCCACGCGGGTATGTGGGACTCGCGGCGTCCGAAAGCTGGTAAGTGGACGCAGCTCTACCCACTAAAACCCGGCGAGTGCCACCAATGTCGCCTTTGGTGAGCTGCCCCGGATCTAATGAGCAATCGGGGCACCTCGGCGGCTAGTCAGTTCTCCAAAGGACCGATGCCACCTTCACAGAGGGGTGAGGGATGCCCTCTTCTTATAAGAGGGGTACAAAGAGCTCAATTATTTTCGCCCAAGGTGCTGGTCTCACCCTAGTCTACTGAGCCCCACCGCCACGACAAGGCCTGAACCATGGTGGTGTTTTACGAACTTATTTAGGCCAGGTTAACGAGGTGTGGTTGTTGGTTAATACATATATATAAGTATTTATTATTTAATTTCCTATAAATGAGTTCAAGATGACCAACCCACTCACATCCAACACGGACCAGCCATTGCACGGACATCGTCATTGAGGGAAGCCTATGTTCAGCAGTGGACGGATAGGGGCTGATGATAATGAAATGAGTTCAGGTCAAGTCTTGACTTTGCTATATCCAAGAGACTTATGCCTTACCACTCTGCCTTTTCAGTATTTATTTCAGTAAGGCATCAATAACAGTTCCTGTGTTGCCTGCAAGATCCGGGACCCTCAAAAAGGCGGCGGAGGGCGCTTGGAGCGGTTTTAGTGGGTAACGACACTACACGACTGCCCAAGTGCGAACCCCACACACGGCTAGGTTTTAAACCAACCCCGGTCCTAGCTATGGTTTGGGCTGCAAATTTCCGCTGCAGACCAAAAAAAAAAAATCAATAACAGAAATCAACTAATGAACGTGCTAGGCTGGCAGAATAATTTAACTTGACACCAACTGGTGTAGTGTTTAGGTGTGGTGGAAGACGTTACGTTACATAAAAGAGAAGAACCCTCCATGTTATACTCCACAAATATAATAATCTTTCTTCAAAGCCTTTCTTCCGAACAACAAGCCATTTTAGGTATTGGCAAAAAAGAATTGGTGGAGGCTCTGTTTTTTTTAAAGATTTTTTTTCATTTAAATTGTGGTATGAGGGCGGCACTGAAAATTTCGGGAATCAGGGAAGTGACACAACATTACTATTTAAAATTGTATTTATTGCTTTTCGAAGTATTCTCTGCGAAATTTTACACATTTTTCCATACGATGGAACCAATCATTGAAGCAACCATTCCATTCGGAAGTTGGGGTCTCCAAAATGGCCGTTTTGTAGGCGTCCACAGCTTTTTCAGGCGATGAAAATCTCTGACCACGCAATTTATTCTTTATTTTAGGGAGAGTATAGAAATCATTAGGGCTTAGGTCGGGGCTGTACGGCGGATGGTCTAATAATTCTATGTTTTCTTGCTCTAAAAACTCTTTTGTTCTGTGCGCGGTGTGAGAACTCGCATTGTCGTGATGGAGGATGATGCGGCAGTTGCAGTTCTCTTTACGGAGTTCAGAAACAACCTGTGGCATACAAGTGCTAGCATACCATTCTGCATTAACCGTTCTTTGTCCTTCAAGTAGAATAGTCGCAACATGGCCGGTTTTGGAGACAAACGTGGCCACCATTTTTTTTGCAACACCCCGCGAACGAACAATTTTTGTTGGCTTTAACTCATTTTCGAACACACAAACTCGTGACTGGTTTTTTGTTTCGGGTTCGTATGCGTATATCCAGGATTCGTCACCTGATAAGATGTTGTATACAGCATTTGAGGATCCTGCGTGGAATCTTTCGAGAGTTCTGACGCACCAAGTAACGCGAGCCGCTTTTTGCTCTTCACAGAGCAAATGCGGTATCCATCGGGAAAACAACTTTTTTACACCTAATTGTTCATGCAAGATTATTTGTATTTGACTCATGCCAATGTCTAAAGTTGGCTGAATTTCGCGGTATGTCACAAGTCGATCTTCCTCAATCAGATTACGCACAGCATCAACGTTTTCTTGGGTGACTGCAGTTTTTGGACGACCTTGACGGGGATCATCACTGAGCTTGACACGTCCACGTTGAAATTCAGCAAACTAGCGATAAATTGTGGTTTTGAATGGGGCTTCATCACCAAATGCAGAAATCATCCGGTCAATACACTGTTTTTTTGTTAAACCACTTCGAAAGTCATAATAAATCATCGCTCTAGAATTTTCTCGAGTCAATTCCATTTTCTCAACGACTAAACAATATGCAGCCTGTATTTAATAATATAAATAATTCAAATATTTCTGTCAAAAATGCGATTGTATTTACATTGAAACTATCATCAGATCGTATTCGGCAAAAGGTATCCATAATAGGATCAACAAAGAAAAAAACAACAAAAAATCTTTAGTTTTCGTTCGACGTTCGATGATAATATCATGTAATATTATTAAGCTGATGATAAAATCATCTTGTGGGAAATAGAATTCTAAATATTACCGCAAGTTTACAAATTAGTCTTTCATTAGATTTTTTTGATGAGTCTGAATAGTGAGAAAAGGTTGTATGACAATTATTATATGTAGCTCTATAATATCATTGTTATAAGATAGACGTGATTGGAGGCCGGGTTTAGGTAGACGAAATGTTGGTTGACCATTAACCAGGTGGGAAGACGATCTCCGTGCGGTGGCCGGTCCGTCTTGGCGTTCATTGAGGGAGGCCTATTTTTTATATTTTTTATGTCATCAGGGGACAAACGAGCAGTCGGAGCCTCACGGCCATGCAGATACGCCGCCCTCCTTTTCCTTATCCCCCTCTCCAATGGGCCACCGGAAACTCACAAACCCTACGAAACGCGACAGCATAGCTGTCACTTGACGCCAGTGTTATGTGAGCGAGAGGTACCACCCCGGTCGTGCCGGCCCAGTTCGGCTGCAATCCAGCATGACACTAGCTCTTAACTATCAGCTGAACGCTGAACATATCAGCAGTGGACGGATAAAGGCTGATGATGGAGATATTGTGATGGTGATGTTCATCTATTATAAGGGTACATATGCATAGCTATTTCATTAAATCATTAAAATCTCAAAACGAAAGTTTCTCATAGCTCTAGAAAGTACTCGTTATCTGATCTAACTAAATTGTTCTTATTTCTTTCTCACAAAAATTATGATAAATTTGTGATTAGATTTTTTTTCTAAATGTCATATATTATTCTCTTTGGTTATAAAAGAGTTGGTTTAGTGTGGTTTTTTAAATAAATTTAATGAGTTCCGAAAAGAAGTACAAAGAAATTATAGTTTATCACCTTGCAGTTGGGTAATTAGTTTTACAGGCCTTGCACAATGAAGTCCCTGGTTTCGCTTATATATTCATGGGTGACGCCCTGACAGCTCTCCTATTTTGTCAATTGTATGTTACATAAAAAATATTCAGTAAATAAACCTTAATTACATTTAACATGGATTCGATGGCTATATAAAATAAAACTAAATACTTTACCGGTGGAGGGATGCGCTCTGCCGTGCCCCCAACAGCACGAGTACCACTATCCTGATTGTTTCTTCCGTGGAACAGCTTTCAAAGAACAACAGGCAGTGTGATTACTGGTACCGTGACTAACCGTAGGCAAATAGGTTTGAGAGTGAAGGCCGCGTTTAGGTAGGCAAGACAGTGTTGAGCATCTGTCGCATCCTAAACGGACCGTCACTGTACGGAGATCGGCGCGTCTTCCCACCTCGTTCAAGTAGCAGTGGGCTGGTCAAACACTCAGGAGAACGGATGGTCGATGGGCCAATAAGGTTCAAGAATGAAGGCCGCGTTCAGGTAGGCAAAGTGTTGGTCGGCCATTAACCAGGTGGGAAGACGATCTCCACCTTGGTTCAAGCCTTGTCATGGCGGTAGGGATCAGTAGCTTAAGGTGAACCCACCATCATCATCATCATTCCATAAACGTCCACTGCTGAACATCTGTCGTATCCAACACGGACCGGCCAGCTTACGGATATCGTCTTCCCACCTCTTTCAAGTAGCAGTGGGCTGGTCACATACTCAGGAGAACGGATGGCCGATGGGCCAATAAGGTTCAAGAGTAAAGCCCGCGTTCAGGTAGGCGAAGTGTTGGTCGGCCATTAAACGAGCATCTTGGGCGAAGCTAATTGAACCGAGGGAGCTGCCCTTTGTACCCCTCTTATAAGAAGAGGGGACAAAATAGGGGGGATATGGGGTTAGGATGGCAACCCATTGCACTGTTCCGACGTTGGTAGGGGTTGTTCTGTGGTGTGGGACAACCCCTCTGTGAAAGGGCGTCGGTCCCTTGGACTGACTAGCCATTGAGGTGGCCTGTTGCTCAACAGATCCGGGGCACCTCACCAAAAGCAGCATTGGTAACACTCACCGGGTTTTAGTTGGTAGAGCGAAGCGAGTCCCTCATACCCGTCTAGGGAATTCCCTCTCCCCAGCGGAATGCCTAAGAGCATTTCCTAGAGTTAAAAGAAAAAAACGCACGCACGGCAGTGGCCGGTCGCAGTTGGATCCGTTCAGCAGTGAACGGATAGAGGCTGATGAAGATGATGAGATTCTTTTTGACTAGGATGTCCCAAATGGTTTCTCCTTTCCGTTACTCTAACCACCGTAAAAATAAACGTAACGATGATAGTAATTGTTCATATCGAGAAAGTGTGATTTTTGTAAATGTTATGTTCTAGTAAAAATAAACAATAGCGTCGTTCCAAGGAAACTAGCGCATCTCACACCTAATCTCGTGGTTGCACCACTGGCTCAGTGGTGGTGCGAGAGGTCATAGGTTCGTTGACTGATACAAAAGATTTGTTTAGAAAATTTATGTTTACAAGTTATAATAATAATGATAATAATAATATCTATAGACGCTTTTACACCACGTCAATCTGGCCCCGTGGTAAGTAATCGTCGCTTATAAGCATACACGAGTTTCATCATCATCATTATTATCATCATCATCAACCTCTATCCGTCCACTGCTGAACAAAGGCCTCCCTCAATGATCTCCAGGACGGCCGATCCCTGCCACTCGCATCCAACACGGACCGGCCACTACACCGGTTCCGAGTGAAATGAGAAGTGGACCGTCTTCCCACCTGATTAAACAATTAAACAGAAACGATTCTCGAATCCACTTGAACACTCACAAAAAACTTCATCAAGATCGGTCCAGCTGCTTAGGAGGAGTTCAGTGGCATACACACGTAGTCATTCATTTTCTAACAAGAGAATATTATAAATGTAATGTTTAAATAATTATATAATTTTAACTTTAACAACTTATTATAAACATATTAATGAGATGCTAGTACGAGAGCCAGGGGTCACTAGGTTTCCCTTAATTAGCAGTAACATCTTTTGTCCTTTTTTTGTGCGTTGCCTTCAGCCGCTTGAAGGAGAGTATCCCGGAACTAACATAGGACACTGCGACTTGTAAATCCTGTTTACTACTTTTCTGAAACAGCTTTGCTTTATTAAGATTTTTACAAGCCCGACGTTTCGGATACTTTACAGCAACCATGGTCACGGGTTGCTGTGTGGCTTAAGAATACCCCTACACCAATGCCAGCCCAGGGTGACGTAGATATCGTCAAAGGGCATTTAGCTTCCCAACATCAAGGATGCTAACCCTGCGAATCGATTTCTTGGTGTCAGTCTGTCTCATCGCGACAGTGAGATAGACTTGGTCACTAAGCATCGATCGCACCGAGTGATGGCGGCACCATCAATCGAATTGGCGGCAGGCAGCAGTGCCGCCGATGCAAATTCATCATCATCTGCGATTGCCAATCCGCCAGCTCAGCGTGGCAATTATGAGCATGAATCCCTTCATAAATTACAGGCACAAGAGAAGGCCCCTAGTTCCCGGCCGTCCCACTATTTCTGGTTACGGTAGCAGCCTAGGTTACGGTGGGACAGGGGGTGCTAAGAAGCCCCGGGCTACGGATCGCTACCACCAACTTGACCTGGCTTCGAATAATGGACGAACGATCTCCGTGTGTGTCCGTGGCCGGTCCGTGTTGGATGCGAGTGGCAAGGGATCAGCCATCTTGGCGTTCATTGAGGGAGGCCTATGTTCAGCAGTGGACGAATAGAGCCTGATGATGATGATGATGATGGTCACGGGAGAAATCCGTAAAAATTGTTTCAATATAATGAGTGAAATTGGCGTAAACATTAGAAAACAATACAGCTTTGCTGTGTTTAAGAGAATATTATTATATTATTTTTCTCCCTGTTGATCACGAGACTTGCAAGCAAGGACTTCGGCACCTACAGGGGAAACAATGTAATTACTGGGACCGAGACTAAACATGAACAAGAAACAAAAAAATATAATAAATATTAATATTAAATAATCATTTTTATATATTAACAACAATTATGTACTTAAATGAGCAAATTTATGGACCTAATAATATTATTAAACGTTATATTATATCGGTTTAATCTTAATCATCATCATCATCATCATAACCACCTCCTATAACGCGTGCACACACAGACGCACACGCCTGTCCCGCTCTGTTAAACAATAAGAAGTAACTACCACGACCCATTGACTACACTTCCGTTTTTAACTGTACACGCGCAGGGGGATTTGTATCTGTACAAAAAAATTGATTTCACAGTACTCACTAAAGTCATTTGAGAACCATGAAATTCACGTAAACATTAGAATACGTTATTAACCGACTTAAAAAAAAAGAGGAGGTTCTCAATTCGTCTGTTTTTTTTTGTACGTATGTGACATGATTACTGCGACTTTTGTGCATGGATTTCGATGGTTATTTTTTGTTTGAAAGCTGGTGTTTCCAATTTGGTCCCATATTAATTTTATTAAGATCTGACAAGCCATTTTTTAATTATTCCCAATAATGCCTATTTTGTTGATTTCTTCTACCTCGATGATATGCTCATTTTATTACTTGTCGATGTAACAATTGTATAGGATGCTTTGGTAGCACACCATAGTATGTCGCGGTCATCGTAATCATCATCATCATCATCATCATCATCATCCTTTATCCGTCCACTGCTGAACATAGGCCTCCTGCAATGAACGTCAAGATGACGAATTTCGGAATCAATCATCGGAAAAAATTAAGAAATAAGGCCTTTTTACAAAAAAATTTAACCGACTTCAAAAATACCAAATCAAAAAGAAATAAAATATCTGTGTCTTTAATTTTTGTGCAACATAATAATAAATCTTCTACTAATGTACAAACTTTGCGTTTACCACGTCATTATTGTTTCTTTAGGTGTCGGTGTCGTATTTGTTGCTGTACCTTACCTACCTACCTTGGCTGACACCGACTCCAAAAGTAACATTTTTGAAGTCGAATGAATGTTTTTTTTTTTTTGTAAAATGTTTTTATTTATCATTTAGAAGTTAACGAAAGAAAATAAAAACAGGAAACTTCTTGATTACTATAATAACATTTTTATAAATCATTATAATTTTGTTATATTAAATTTTTATTATATTACAAGTAAATATTTTATTAAGACAATAGCATAGAGAATATGAGCTTGGGTTATTGTAATAAGAATACACAATACCCGATTAGGCAGATTCTGAATCTTTTTAGGTTCGACCTAAATCCTGTAAGCATGGTTTTAGTTACTGTATATATTTGAACATTACATTTTATTACAAAAATGAAGCTAATAAAAGCGTATTAATATAAGTCTCCCTTCCGCTATGCATCTCTCTGCTCTACAAATGCTCAGTATAGTCGAAGTTAATTAGTAATAAATAGTATCTGCATGTAATTGTAATATAAGAACTGTACTTACTCTCAATTTGACTTAATTAACTTAAAAGTGGCCCTAATGGTGGGCCAGTGTGATTCTGGGGGTCGGAAGATGGTTTTACGATGGGAGAGTTTCTGGACTAACAATATGTCTCCCGCATCTCGAGTTCCATTCCTTATCTTTTTTTATGTCATAAGGAGGCAACCGAGCAGGCGCAACCTTTTGGTGACTACCGACGCCCATACACATCCGCACAACCAGAGGTTATGCAGATGCGTTGCCCTCCTTTTCCTATCCCCCCCAATGGGCCACCGAAAACTCTCAAACCGCACAAAATAAGACAGCATAGCTGTCACTCGATGCCAAACCCCGGTCATGCTGGCCCAATTCGGCTGCAAAGCAGCATGGCACTACTTCTTATCTGATTTTTGTGGTGTGATGAGATTGATGTGGCCCGCTCCTTTTCTCTATTTGCCTTAAAGGTGACGGATGCACCCTTTGAGCGGGGAGCTCAGTAACCAGTGATACTACAATATGCCTTGAATTCTGATACCTGGTGCCGTATATATCGCACTAGTCATACCCCAGTCTTCAGAGTAGGTCAGCGATTCCCCTGTCCCCTCCTGCCTCTATCAGAAATAAAAACGGATACACACACACACACACAGGATATAACCGCTATTACTCCTGACATAAAGCGGACTAGTCAAGTGCCTTCCTCACCAAGCACCACGATATCACGGCGCTGCAGTGTTGTGCACTCCTTGAGAGTATGCTGATCAGTGTTCATCTCTGTGCACCTCATGCGGCAGTGAGTTTCTCTCCGAACCTAGAGGATCCCACAGAAGCATCCATCAGTACCTGAATCATCGTCATCAGAAATGTGTGTGATTTTCGGTATCTAACTATTTTAACCTGGCACATTACAGCAAGTTCATGGACAAGAACGATTTGAGATGATGGCTAATCTGCCAGTTTGCCTATCTCTATTGAATCTATAAGAGGCAATTTTTTTATACAGATATTCCAGCTTGCATCAAGGTAAGAAATTTACTCAATAGAACGGTGTCAATATTATTAACCTATACTAAACACGGCCCTCTCAAAATATGTGGTTTACGGAAATAAATACGAAGGCTCTAATTCATGATCGAGTCATTGGCTCCAGTATTGATAGCTGTGGAGCCAATGACTCGAACACTATTACGACTTGATGAATGACCATTACGATCACTTAATCATCGATAGCGTGCCACTTCATGCAATTAGTGATGGAAACCTCATACGTATGAACCACACGAGTACGTTACCCTGCAAGCTGTTGGACTTGCTAAATTGAGGGGGGGGTAACTACACCCAAATAGGTGTAAAGGGATGTAGAGGTGTAAGGTTAGATAAGAAGGGAAGTACAGGACAGACAC
The DNA here is from genome assembly GCA_963853865.1 of Helleia helle. Lineage (NCBI taxonomy): Eukaryota > Metazoa > Arthropoda > Insecta > Lepidoptera > Lycaenidae > Helleia > Helleia helle. The sequence continues at coordinate 8,937,746 of OY971436.1, forward strand.
ACCAGCCTAGTGGCTCTCATAACGACTTGTTTGTCTAGAGGTCAGGTCTCGTCGTGGTCTCTTGTCGTGGCGGTGGGGCTCAGTAGCTTAAGGTGAGCCCAGCACCTTGGGCGAAGCTAATTGAGCCGAGGGGGCTCTTTGTACCCCTCTTATAAGAAGAGGGGACAAAAGAGCAGGGGGGAACAAGGGGCGAGGATGGGAACCTCATCCTATTGCACTGTCCCGACGTTGGGAGGCTGCGGAGGGGACGGCCCCTCTGTGGAGATGGTGTCCGTCCCTTGAGGGACTGACTAGCTGTCGTGGTGCCCTGTTTGCTCAATAGATCCGGGGTACCTCACCAAAGGCGACATTGATGGCACTCGCCGAGTTTTAGAGGGTAGAACTGCGTCCACCTTACCACCTTTCAGGCGCAGCGAATTAAACATACCCGCCTCGGGAGTCCCTCCCTCCCCAGCAGGATGCCTCAGAACATAAAAAATAAGAGGTCAGGTCAGGACTGGACACAAAGGGTGCGCACAGCCTTGATAGATAGCAGCGCCATAATATTATTTTAAGATTATTTAGATGTTGGAGGAGTGAAAGAATGTTTTCTTTATACCCTAATTTGAAGTCGGATAATCATTGAGCTAGGAACCAAATAGAAGAGAATCACTGATAAGAGAATTCCGTTTGAAGTTCTTTGATGAAAATTTCTAGCTCAACCAAAACCTAAAGTAGCAATAAGATGAGTTGTTTAGTACATATTACGGTATTACAGTTGTTTGGTACATATTACGGTATTACAGTTGTTTGGTACATATTACGGTATTACAGTTGTTTGGTACATATTACGGTATTACAGTTGTTTGGTACATATTACGGTATTACAGTTGTTTGGTACATATTACGGTATTACAGTTGTTTGGTACATATTACGGTATTACAGTTGTTTGGTACATATTACGGTATTACAGTTGTTTGGTACATATTACGGTATTACAGTTGTTTGGTACATATTACGGTATTACAGTTGTTTGGTACATATTACGGTATTACAGTTGTTTGGTACATATTACGGTATTACAGTTGTTTGGTACATATTACGGTATTACAGTTGTTTGGTACATATTACGGTATTACAGTTGTTTGTCTAATCAGTGATTCTCTTGACAATATTTTCTTATTTATTTTGTAATTGACTAGCTGTTTTCTTAGATTTAAACTTAGATTTACAGCCGTACCCGGATTGATGATGATTATTTTTATATCCAAAGTTACTAAGGAGTATTTATAAGGATAAACTCAGCTTTCTGCCAGTGAAAGTCCCATCAAAATTGGCTTAGCCTTTTCAGAGATGAGCCGTAACAAACAAACAGACAGATAGACAAAAAATTTAAAAAATGTTATTTTGGTATATGTACCAAATGTGGGTATTTTTTTAAAGTCCGATGAAGGTGACCCCAATGTTTTATGTGAAACCCTGTAGATTGATGACGTCACAATAATTCGACCTGAAAAGGAAAATAAAAATCAGCTCAGTAGTTTTAGAGTTTAGGGCGAAACAACTTCCCCACCATGGTTCAGGCCTTGACGTGGCGGTGGGGCTCAGTAGCCTAGGGTTAGCCCAGCACCTTGGGCGAAGCTCCTTGTGCTAGCTTCGCCCAAGGAGTTGGGCTCACCCTAGGTTACTGAGCCCCACCGCCACGACAAGGCCTGAACCATAGTGGGGAAGTATTCTAAGGCTAGACAAACCCACCCACTAGACATAACCGTCTCATAAAATCCTCTCCCAGCAATGCTCACATCCCACCTCAAAGACCCATCGGCCTCCAATAATTATCAGTCTTGTTATTCGTAGGCCCAATATAATATCATGCTAATCATTAATTATGTTATATACGATGAGTCTATTATATGTTGCAGTTCAATAAAGGATTGGCCATTTCTGAAAAGTCCAGTATCAAAATTGTTACAAACTTCAGTGGCATTTTAAGTGTTTTAATAAATTACGAGGATACATAGATTGAAGTAATGTGAGTTTTTATTAATAACTAGCTGTTACCCGCAGCTTTGCCCGTGTTAACTTATATTTACGGACGTATCCATACATGCATTATTTTATTATATCTCAAAAAGCCATTTGGAAATTGGGAAGTCCCCATTCACAAAGGGAAGGGAGGGGAATTCTGTTCCCGTAGGATTTCGGGGATAACAACTATTCTACGTCCTTTCTCGGGTTCCAAACTATCTTCATACCAAATTTCATCTTAATCGGTTCAGCGGCTTAAGCGTGAAGAAGAGACAGACAGGCAGAGTTACTCTCATATATATAATATTAGTAAGAATAATCATTATTTATACTAATGGTTCCATGGTCAAGAAAAGCTAACGTAAGGATAATATAGAAGGTTGAAGGATGTAAAAAAAGAATAGAAGAGTTATGCATTAGACTACGATAATATTATTATTCTACAAAAAATAAAAGATTTTTAAGATTTAAGATTAGATCACAGATATAGTATGCCGGTAAATTATACAAAAAACTAATAAATATTAGAGTGAAAGGATTCACACAGGATGTTATAAGCCATGTTACTTCTATAAACTTCTATCAGCTTGTGTCAGTGCCCTAATGAGCGATTATAAATAACAAATCTCTAAGTCCTCACCTCTGGACTTCCAGGCCGTGAATGTAAGAAGTTCAGAAATTAATAAGTTCAAATATCCCAAGGAATGCTATATATGAATGGCATACTGGCAGACGAGACACAAAAGTCACCCATAAACATGTTCGCCTGACAGCAGCCCAGGTAGCTCAGCCAAGAGTTGTCTATCCTGAGACGTAAGTTGGTAAGTCTCTTCGATTTTTCTCCCAGGGAGTCCCAGGCAAAGACAGCACACACAGGTGAGAATGCAATGAAAGGGATAAGTGAATTCCCTTTTGCTTTTATGCAATGTATCATGTGTCTTTGTATATAGGGGTGATTATGCTTTTTATTAGAGATTGCAAGACCCGTAACGAAACCTTATTAATCTGGTCGTGGTTTTTCACTTTTGTTTACTTCCATATAGAGATAATATTATGGTATTATTTTATACACAGACGCAACGTACAAGGAACATACAACGTACGGCAGTCATAATCAAAATCAAAAATATTTTATTCAAAATAGTACCTAGTAATAGTACTACTGTCTTTTTGAACGTCAATTGAATCTACCACAATGTCAATTGTATCGGTAGAAGATTATTCTTATACTACTGACTTTTTTATAGAAATAGGCAACGGTCAGTCGGTTCACCCGATAGTAAGTGAACACTGACATCCAGATGCCAACCGATTTCTACTGCTTTTTCTTAATAATTTGTTGCTTCAAGATTTTAAATTTTCGTTAAAAGGGATAAATTCATTGCATCGGCGCAAACCCAGACATTCGCTGTAATGCTAAATCAACACGTACCCTTGGCAGTGACCATGCAGCATCAAGTGACCACACACACATGCATATGCCGCATGCACAGCACGCCTCAGTGCACGACCACACGATGCAACGATTGCACGCTCTAAAAGATTTATAGATAAATGCAGTTCCCGGTGAAAATAGATAAATGCCACCGCTCATGTGGTTTCACCACATTTCATTTGACGCAGGCGCAACGGACGAGCGTCCAGCGACAAGATGGTGCATCGAGGGGTTCTCATCCTGTGTATGTGCGTGCTAGCCACCTCAGCTGACTACGCCGGCATCAAGCTGGTCTCCAGGATTTACGACAACTGCCAGAAGTCGCAGGAGATCGTGAAATGCTTCAAGATCCAGGCGGCGAAGTTGATGGACCGGGCAGCTAGAATGTCAACCCTGCCTATTGCTGACGGAGTCACGCTTGTCAAGAATCCGGAACAAGGTAGAACATTCCCCTCCACCCTTCCAGAAGGTGACCTCAACTCGCTAACATCGGATGAAGTGGACAAGCTCCTCCAGATGTCAGCTTCCAAGCTGATGCAATACCACCGCGTCGTCATCTCCCCGGCGAGTGTTGGGGCTGATATGGGCAGATCTCTCAACGAGGCTAGGAGCAAGCTGAAAAAGATGATGGGGCCGATATTAGCAGGCGTCGCAGTCAAGGGAGGATTCCTGATGATGGCGTTCCAGGCCATCGCGCTCATCGCTGGAAAGGCGTTGCTGATCGGTAAAATAGCTCTCCTTCTATCAGCAATCATTGGACTGAAGAAGCTCGTGTCGAATGGAGAGGCTCACGAGAAGACCACGTATGAAATTGTCAAGCATCCACAGGTTTCACAGAGTCACACATACTCGTCGTCGCACTACGGCAACGACTTCGACACCACCGGGCCGGGAGGTCACTACAGGAGGAGTGTGGAAGACGAGGCCGCGGCTCAGGAGCGAGCCTACAGTGCTTACGTCAAGAAACAGTAACAGTTAAACCTGCATTGATGACGACTCATACAAAAATACAACGACGACAAAAATATTTTATATTCTGGAGACCAAGACTAATCGACTAAAGTTAAAATTAATTTATTTTATTTAACAATATTCTGGTGTGGTAAAACCAAAGCATCGAATGCTTGTAGTGATAGGTTTATATGTTTGGGTATAAGGACTTATACAGGTTATTTATTTGCATGTACATACATATGTGTGAGTGTATTTCATAGCTGCACCAAATTTTAATTAGTGGAATGTATTAATCAATTATAATATATTAAGGTTATATTATAAGATTTAGGCTAGTCGACGGGTACTGTGCATTTCCAAAGGTCCAATTGTCCAATTTTGTATAAATATTAGTCTAAGCTTTATAAATATAAATTATTTTATGGTGCTGTTTAGAGAATATAGTTTATAATGTATGTATTGAGTCCTATTATATTGTATTGTGTATTTATTAGACAAGGTGGTACGCGAGTACCTTTATAAAATATTTATTGAAATTATAATTATAAATGACGCGTTATAAGTATTGATGTGTTTTATATTATTGTTAGTTTATAATTATAATTAGTGTATGTATCAATAATTTGATGGGTACTCAGGGGGGTGAAATTTTGATAAATATTTTAAAGTGGTATGTTGTTTTATTGTTGAAATAACTCTTTGGTCAGACAATAAAAATGTAAGTTTTTGATTTTTTCACTTCACCTACTTACATTTTTTTGAGAAGAATAAATTTAAAATGAATTGATTAAATTTTTTTATCTGGATATTTCTTTTTATTTAAACAAATATTATTAGTAACAGAAAAAATGTTATCTGTCATGGGGCACCCAGGAGCACCACATTTTAACATCTGGGCTAATATTAAAATTATATTTAATAATTATAGCAACCATTATATGTCCCACTGTTGGGCACGGGTCTGCTCCTATATATATCTTCTCCGGGATATATGGCGAGGAGGGTGTTAGGCCATAGTTCACCGATGCGCTGGCCCAATGCGGGTTGGTGAACTTCACACACCTTCAAAAACTTATTTTTTAATGTCGTCAGGCATGCAGGTTTCCTCACGATGTTTCCTTCACCGGTGAGCAAGCGATGGTCTCGTGTTCAGGTGCCCCTAGAAATTTAGAAAAACCCATTTCCCGGTATCACAGGGGTCAGATAATAAAATGACAACTTTACTCCGTTTAACGTAAAGGGTATTCGAGGTTGTTGTCACGTTTCACGTCTAAACATAATTAATAATTAAACAGAGCCTATAATTGATTGTCTGTTCAAGTATGTAATTTTTTACCACTAATACATTACATGTACGGAAGCAAACCCGTCTTGAGTTAATATAAATTAAATTGCTTTTTCACACTACAATAATTTGTTAAATTTGTCTTTATTTAATACGATCATAATTTTTTGTATTATTACAGTTACAAGATAATTATTTTAAATGTTTGTTTTTACAAGATCTTTTAGGTTTAAATAAAGAATATTTCTTCAGTCTCAAAATTGGAGATGGCTTCATCAGATTTGTCATTATTCCACAAAAATAATTAGCTTTAGCCTGTATTCATATTTTACATAGTTGTTTAATGAACGTCAAGACGACCGTATTCACTCGGTCCAATGGGCAACTAGATTATAATAATATTTCGGCTACGAAAGGAATTTGGTTTAGAACAATACAATCTCATTCTCCTCGAATACCATGGTGGTCATCGTGTAAATTAAGAAGACAACAAATTGTGTTTCCTTTAAACTTCGCTCTGGACATATAAATTTAAACATTTACTGAGACACATAGACTCTCCAAACTGCACTTCTTGTGGGGTCGCAGAAGACGTATCACTTCCTTTTTGAGTGTGTACAGAGTGAAGTATTAAGAACACACATCTATAGTAAATATAATATAAACATACAAGATGTCGATATTTTCCAGTATACTGGCAACACCTATGTCTGATACAGCCAAAGATCTATATAACGGATGTATACAATTGATTAATAATCGTTCTAATGATTGATATTGTTATTTTATGTGTACAAAATTTGTTTATTTTCACTTTTTTGTCAATGTTAACTTATTATAATAAAACAATTTTTTACGGATTTTATCGCATAATAAAAAATTGTTTTATTATAATGAGTGAAATTCGCGTAAACATTAGAAAACAACAATGTTAACTTGTTAACTAAATGGGACTGACATAATCGCAAAGCGACTAAAGCCCCTTGAAAAAAAATAAAGATTAAAAAAAATATAAAAAATCTTCCTACTAGGTATATTATACGATTAACTACGACTAAAGACTCGTTTACTTCTTAATAATATTTATTCTGATGTTTTTATAGTACACTTCTATAAAAAACATCATAAAAAGGAGCTTTTTCTGAGACTTATTAAAAAAATTGTTAGAATGAAACATTAAACCTAAGGCATCTAAGATGTAAGGAATAATCTCATTTTACTGAATAGTATCTCACAATAACTTAAAGATATCAACTTTGCCTATGCAACTACCATAAAAATGGTCAACAAACCTAGCTTACGAGATTAAAATGCTATAAAAAGTGTTCCTGTACGAAATTGACCACTTTCACGTTTATAACGATTGTGCTATATAGTAATTGAAACTGTTTCCGCCCTTCGTTTATCAATCAGTCGATCAGAACGACTCCATTACGATATGTATTGATTCCGGTATTAGTATTGTAATATTTTTTATGACAATTGGATAGGCGAATGGACGTGCCACCTGATAGTAAGTGTCAGTATCGCCTATATACGTTCACCTAGAACTAGTCCAGGCGAGTCACTCATCGCGATTCTCAGGGTCAACGCGTATTGGACGACGATGGTCTCTTACCGCGAGGCAGTAATGTCCCAGAAGGAGGCCAACGAGTGGGTAAGAGAGGAGGCCGCCGACGAGATCTCCCCCACGGACGATGAACGGGAGTACGCAGGCTCCTGTGCTCGTGCTGGGCTGGGAACCTGGTCGATTTAGGAACAACTTCACGGGGACTGCTTTTTGGCGGCCGGGCAGTCCCCCATTACGAGGAGTAGTCTGGCCTTCTTCTCAGCCTATCGTTGATGTGGTCCTGTGTTGCCTGCAAATCCAGGACTCTCAAAAACGGCAGAAGGCGCTCGCAGGTGGTTTATTTAGGCTAGTACACTCTTAATTGCGAGTCCCACATAGGGTCCAGGAGCCTACCCCTGCGTCACCCAATGAAGTCCCCCAACTCCCTCCAACTGGTAAGAATTAGTTGTCTTCCCTCAGCCTATTCTGACCGTATGCCGTTAATTAACTCCAAGTTATTTTCAGAAGGATTAAATACTGTTTAGTAAGACTGTAAAATATGTTAGACTATCATTCTATCTCCTAAGTTACTTAAAGTACTGATTTTTAGGGAACTGTTCTTAAAAATTATAAACAGATCCTTTATACAATAACCCCATCGTCTAAGATATTAAATTATATTATATTAATTAGCAATTATCCCGCGAAACACGCAGTCTTTACAGCAAATGTGTGAGTGCACGCATATGCATGCATATAGCACCGCCCTCCTTTCCCACACTGCATATGCGTACACTTGCATGCACCACCACCCCACATGCACCACAACCACAGTAAAAGACCACCACCAAACAATCTACGTACGTTTCGCCCCGACACCGAGGCATCCTCAGGATGTAGACTCTACGATTAGTAATCGTTTCGTTTCGCGGAATAATTGCTAATTAATATAAAATAATTTAATACCTTATATAATGGATTTCCGCAAAGTAACGCCTGATTCTATTAACTAACCCCACCGTACATCTGTTCATTGTCCATAACTTTCCAATTGTTAAGATTGTTTGTCTATCGGAAACCCGATAATTTTACTTGGATGGTACCACCATCTTCAATTTTTCTTTTCTCAAACAACTTGGCTGTTTCTTTCTTGAAACACCTTTGTTGAATTTGCCTGGGCTATTTTCAGGTTATGTTTTTATGTTAATGGGCGACGCTGAACATCATATGGATCACTGCTCGTCTGCTTATCAAACTCATTATAGTTAATCTAAAATTAATAAAGTAACCCTTATTTTTACTTATAAACATTGATTAAATTAATGGCGGACAATTGGAGCAAATCCACAGCTAGACGAATGTGTGACTTGCGAGGTATGAGCGCACGCGAGCACGCGAAGATGTTGGCATCCAGAGAAAAAATACGAAACTGTGATCTGAAGCGTGAGACCAATTACTGCTCATTATATATGGGAGAAATTGAGATCTTTGAAGCCTTGGTAGGGGATGCACTGTGCTCCCAACCTGCATGAGTACCATCTTGCTTTTTTCTCCCGTGAAACAGCTTTGCTATGCTTCAGAGAGAAAGGCAAGACAGGCAGTGTAATTACTGGCACAGAGACTTAACATCTTATTTAAAAAAAATGTATACTTTATGTGACGGCCGGCTGGTTGAGTGGTCAGGCTACTGGAAACTTTACGCAGCGGTCGCGGGTTCGAATCCCGCAAGTGCAGATAATTTGTATGACGTGAATACATATATGTATTTATATAAATTTCTTATATTTATTTCCGTTCCTAGTACCCGTAGCACAATTTCTTACGAACTTACCACGGGGCTAGGTTAACGTGGTGTGATGGTTGAATAATATTTATTTTACCACCAAGACCTGTGTGGAAACTGGTAGTTAATGGGACTCGGCTTTGGCTCTAAGAAAATAAAAATAAAAATATTTTTATTCAATGTTGTTCATAAAAGTAGATACTTTTGAACGTCAAATGATTCTACTACTCTCTACTCTACTCTTTACTCTACTACTCTGACAACAGGTATGCAGTATACAAAACTCCTAGCCCTAGATACATCGACCCCGGATCTATCAGCAACAGGGTACACGAGTATTTGCCTACTTATTTCTCCTATAAAGCTTTGCTTTTGGAAAGGTCAGGCCTTCAGCAAAACTTCCATCTTCTGTCTCAGATACAAACGCATGAGTTGCTGGGCTAGGACAAGAGAACCACATATACATATTTAATACAACACATATTTAATACAACACCTTTTAACTTTTTATTCCCTAGCGGGATTCGAACCCGCTACCTCCGGCTTGAGCGCCAACGCGCTAACCATTGAGCCACGGAGTCGAAAAAGTTATTTCAGATGATTATTTTTATTACAACAATTTAAACCATCATTTCTAAAAACTCCAGCATGGTAGAGACAGTTGATGCAGTCATCTAATTGACTTTCTTTTTCCAATTACACCTATATCCTCCTGAATTAGCGGCCACAATCAGACCGCGACAGTTCCGGCTACAACGGACGGACGAGACAACCGGCTTTATATAGAGAGGTGGGACGACCATCTCTGTACGATGTCCTGGTTGGATGTTCGTCTTGGAGTTCATTGAAAGTTGCCAACAGTGGACGGTAGAGGCTGATGATGTGTTGGAAAAGGTTCTGGTCGGGATAGAGGCCAGGAGCGCACCAGACTCTCTGGTATCGGTCTATGGATGTCGCTGACTTACCATCAGATGAAATAACTGTTCGCTTGCCAATCTCTTCTATAAAAAACCGATGGGAGGAATGCGCTGTGCCGCGCTCCCGTTTGCATAACTATCATCTTGCTTTCTCCCGTGAAACAGCTGTGTTTCGGAGAGAAGGGCAAGACAGGCAGTGTAATTACTGGCACCGAGACTTAACATCTTATGTCTCAGGATAGGCAACACATGAATGAGTTGCCTGGGCTCGTTCCAGGTATACTAGTTTATGTTCATTGGCCACGTCGGCCACTTACCATCGTGTGGCTTGCCTGCCAGTTTGTTTATATATAACTAACATAAAAAATCAACCAGTTGGACGATAACGACGAGTAGATTATGATGAACTGGCCGTAAAGACGCGTGATGATCGGCCATTTTGGAATTAATTTATGTGACACTGACGAGTACGGAGTGATGATGATGCAGGTAATAATAAAAGAGACATTTAATAATCATTCAATAAAAATATCTTTATTTATTGTAGTGTAGTGTCAGGTATAACTATTTATAAAAGTGAGGATAAAAATATCGCCATTTCAAAATATTTGGCTAAGCTGTGAATGACGGAAATATGGACTTTTTGACTAGAAACATTATTTATCCTTTATTGGTAACTGGTTTACTATTGATTAATATTTATTTATAATATTATTTGGTTTAATACTGACAACAAACTAACAGACGAGAGGATTTGGTCTGACCTCACAAAGCCTGTCACAAAATATACGTTAGTTTGAAATTTTTTAAGCCCCGTTCAGACACTGCGAGTTCGATGAAAAAGGTCTTGTCTAAAAAGTTTCGTAATGAGGAACCATTGCATCACCTTATCCAGTATTGATCGGTGTCCAGGCGAAGTTTCTAGCATTCCTTATATTCTCTTCTCTCCCTTCCTCGTGCTCCTTCTTGGTCACAAACAGCCTCTCTAGTCTGTCTCTGAGCTCGTCTGGTGTTATCGGTGAAGCGGACGAAGGTTCTACGAGCTTCTCTTTGTAAAAGGGATCCGGATTGTAAAGATGTCTATTGTCCCGGTAGTAACCTGTAATAGTGATTGCAATTTTATTCCTTTTTGCGTAGCACATAATGTTCTTAACAGTTAAATATGAGTAGGTACTTTCATCGAAAAATATATATTAAAATGTATTAGTTCATGAACAGGGATCAAACCACATCCAAGATAATATTTTGGATTTAACTAAATATTAACCAACAACCACACCACGCTAACCTAGCCCCGCGGCAAGTTCATAAGCCACTTGGCAGCATTGGAGCCCACGATTCACATATAAATATGTATTTATAATATAAGGATTGTTAAATATGAACCCACTAACGAGATTAAAGTGTAATTATAATTTTTTTCTGTCAATACACCTAGACTTTACATTTGAAAAAATTATGCGTAAAAGTGAGAGCAATAGAAAGTAAATTAGTTTGTGTAGCGTATAATAACATTACCTAATTATCTAGAATTAAGACACGACTTTAGGTAGATAAAGTGTTGGTCGGCCATTCACCAGGTGGGAAGACGATCCCCACCATGGTTCAAGCTTTGTCGTGACGGTGTGCTCAGTAGCCTAAGGTGAACCCAGCACCTTGGACGAAGCCAATTGAATCAAGGGAGCTGTTCTTTGCACCCCTCTTACAAGAAGAGGGAACAAAAGAGTAGAGGGACATTGGGCGAGGATGGAACCTACTGTACTGTCGCGACGCTGGGAGGAGTTGTTCTGTGGTGCGGTACAACCCCTCTATGGAGGTGGCGTCAGTCCCTTGGGGGACTTGAGTCCCACATACCCGCCTGGGGAGTTGCCCCTTCTCAAAAAATGGTCAATGTATTGGCGTTCTTTGAAGGGGGCCTATGTTCAGAAGTGGAAGGATAGAGGCTGATGATGATGATTCTAGAAAAACGGATTGACTACTGAAGTTTACTAACAGTAGAGCATTTCAATATTTTAATCTCTGAATTAGAAGTTTTAGACAGACAAACTAACGCGCCATCTGGTGGTAAGTGGGCATCGCTCTTGAATTAAAGTCGGATAGTTTTCTTTTTTTTTTCTTTAACGCCGGGAAATGCTCTGAGGCATCCCGCGAGGGTGTGGGTCTCCCTAGGCGTGTTTGTGGGACTCGCTGCGCCCGAAAGGTAATAAGGTGGACGCAGCTCCCACTAAAACCCGACGAGTGCCACCAACGCCGTCTTTGGCGAGAGGCCCCGGATCAAATGAGCAAACAGGGCACCTCTACGGCTAGTCAGTCCCTCAGGGGAACAACGCCACCTCCACAGAGGGGTTGTCCCGCACCACAAAACAACCCCCCTCTCACAACATCATGACAGTACAAAGGTGAAAAAAGTGAGGTTCCCGTCCACGCCTTTTGCCCCCTGTTCTTATTAGAGGGGTACAAAGGGACCCCTCTAATAAGAACAAGAGAGGGAGGGAAATTGAGCCGAGGGGGTCGGCTCAATTAGCTTCGTCCAAGGTGCTAGGCTCACCCCAGGCTTCTGAGCCCCACCGCCACGTCAAGGCCTGAATCATGGTGGGAAAAGTCGGATAGTGGTAGAACTATCGAAAATGCATCTTAAGTAAATTATGAAGCTAAGTGATAGTAGAACTAAACTCTAATTCTAGACCTACATTCTAAAGTGGTAAAAGCTGGTCAGTTAGATGATCACAAATATCTCATGATATTATTATTAGTTTAAGCGCTATTTTAGTATTAATAATGTTTTGACTTTGGAGCATTATATAAGATTATTAATAAGCACGACTTTTGAAAATACTCACTAAACTAATAATACTAGTTTTATTTTCCCGGGGGTGCCAGGGGGGTAAGTGTGCACTTGCATGAAGTCAAACGACCTGTGGTCAAAATATCTAATTCATCATTGGCCCATGACCATCCTCTCTTGATAAACCACTACCCTTAAATGAGCATAATATCTTAGACGAAGAAAAAGAATATCGGTACATATAAATAAAAAATCGGTCCACAATTGACGGAGAAATCGGTGTACATACATAAAAAAAATACCGATCGAATTGAGAACCTCCTCCTTTTTGGTGAAGTCGGTAAAAATTACTTAAAATAATCTTAAATAACAATTTACTAAATAATATTATGCACAAAGGCGGTCTTATCGCTAAGGAAGCGATTTCTCCCAGACAACCTTAGGATAGAGGAGAATTTAAAATAATAGATGAGTAGGTCATCAAAAAGAAAAACTAAATTGAAATTAAAACAAAGAGGAGCCTACAATCTAAACAATATAATAAATAATATAGTTTTTTTTTTATGATTGATAGGCTTGCGTTTGGGCACTGTCTCACCTGATGGAAAGTGACGACGTGGCCGACGGTGGAGCACGCTTGCCTAGAAGGTACCTATTCACTCTTGTTTTGAATTTCCCTAAGTTGTAAGTATCAGGAAACACAGATGCTGGTAACGAATTCCATAATTTAGCAGTACGAATGATAAATGTGGAATCGAATCTTTTAGTACGTAAATGTTATAAATAAATAAATAAAACAATAGACACATAAATAGATGTTAATATGGTTAGTATTTGTAAGTACCTATATATATTATGTACGCGGCATTAAAATAATTAATTTATATCGAGCTGTTTACATAATATGAGATACATCGTATCTAGTATATAAGCTATAAAGTGGGTACAGTTTTATCAAAAGCAGACTAGCAATTTTATTGCAAAGTCAAACTTAGCTAGCAACTTAGCGTGCCTAAGTGTCAAAAATATAAAGAGGCCTACCAACTATTTTAGTCTTCAATTGTTTTTAATTTTCTTAATGTATACATCTATATATAGATAAATAAAATTGGAGTGTCTGTTTGTAATATTAAAATAACCACTTTTTATTTAATGCATATGGACCGTATACAAGATACTGTAAATACCTAAATAACTAATATTTTTTGTCTGTCTGTCTGTTTGTTCCGGCTAATCTTTGAAAAGCTGGGCTGATTTTGACGGGACTTTTGCTGGCAAAAACCTGTTGTTATAAAGAGTAATTTAGGCTATAAAAATAATAGTGAATACGTAAAAATAGCAAATATTACCTCCAGGCGAATGATGACCATGATAATGACCGAGGCTCTCGTGGGAGTATGAAGAGAGACTCGGACCGGAGAAGCCCCCGAAGCCCGGACTGAACGTGGAACCGCCACTGAACAGAGTCACAGCTATCAAGGCCAGCTTGGCTAGGAAGAAGGCCTTCTTACTGGCCAACAGCAACAGGCCAAGTAACAGAGGCAGCAGCGTCGATATGTGGAACTTGAGGCCCAGCAAGAAGGGCACTAAAAGGTTCCGAGCTAGAAGGCGACCTGGAAGAAAAAAGATAAGATTTCAAAAGGGATATAATATTATGTAGTTATACTATCTGAAAATAATACTGTAAGCGTATAAAGTCATAAATATTTTGTTACATTTTTTTTATAAAATATAAGTTAAGTATGAGTAAAAAATGTAAAAAATAAATAAAACAATTAATCTCTTAGAAATTTAAGTTTTTAGTTACACTAATCAAAACTAGATGGCGCTTATCATTTCAAGTTCATTGTCGAGTCAAGTGAACCGTCCTTGTAGCTAGTTCATACGTACGAAAATAGATAGCGCTTTTTAAGCTTGATGAGTAATATAATTAATTAAAAATAATAAATATTCACTTTCTTTAACTGTTATATATTTTAATATGTAGTATGTTATAATAAAACATATTTTTGTAAGAATCGAAATTTCATTTTATTCTGTTTCATTTCATAATACCCGTATTAGTAGTGCCTTTGTAATTTCAATATGTAAGGAAATAGGTTTTAGTTTTTTTAACAATTCAATAAGAAAAACGTGGCCTTCATGAGACGCCATATATTATATAAAAATTAATTATCAATAACGATCTATAACGAAAGATGGAATAATAGACTAAAGAAATGACAGCGTCAGTTTAATATGTATAATCTATGGACAGCGTCATGCCTTTTTAAGTCACGTCATTAGAAGTGATGTTATGCTAAGGCGCGCCAGTAGATTTTTCACATAAAAAATTTATACTAACCAGTAGATACCTCTCCCGTCTGGTGATAGGCCCGGTCCTTTGACCTTGGATCTATCACAAACTCCAGCACTCCGTTTGCCAGCGTTGGGCCGATCCTCATCACCAGTCCAGGGTATACCGTCCCCAGATCCCAGTGGAGAGAACGCTTGGAGATTAGATCGCTGGCATCTTCCATTATAGACCTAGGTAGGTATAATATAGATATTGGTATTTTTGGAGGACACGGAGGATAGGTAGACCTCGAACCTCGACCTCGAGTAGCTAGAGATCGGCCGTATTGACGTTCATTGAGACAGTCCTATGTCCAGCATGATGATGATGATGATGATGATGATGCTATTTATAATATACTAGGTGTAGCCTGCGACTTACCTGTGTTAACGTGGATTTAAAATCGTTTACGGACTGATACTAATTGATAGCAGATGTCCTTTGTAAAACTATCTCCTAAAAGAATTTCTTATATCTTTCATGAAGGGCAGACTTATTTTAGTATCTTAATAAGTAGTTAACTATCAAAACCTACACATAACATTTTTATTTCTTTAAAGGAAATTCTAACGCAAAGAGGCAAAACTATCAATACCTAAAATCCATTGGATCCTTATCAAGGAAAGTACCGAGGTTCCTCTGAGTTTTCTCATCTCGCACAAAAGAGACACCATTCGCCAAACTGAAGCTCTCCTTCTCATCGTAGTTGTTCAGCCGATTAAGCAGTTCTTTGCCAAAACACACGCCAATCTCACTACCTCTCCTGTCTCCCAGACATTGGTTCAGGTCCGAACTATCCACTACATTTTCCTTCAACTCTTCTCCTTGTTGCAATTGGATGGGAATCACAAAATCACTGATCAATATTACCAGAATAAAAATGAGAGTCTTCATTTTGTCACCAATTCTAAATTCAAAAAGTCACATTTGATTTCATTCAAATGGTTCTGATTTTGAATATGGAATTTCAAAAATGAGTTTGCGTTCTTTTTTTTGTATTTCAAACTGTTTCAGTTAGTCCGCGTTCTTTATTCTAAATTACGAACATTTTACGAGTGCGCGTTTTTTTTTATTAAACTTTTCTTGTGAATTTTCGTTCTTTATTTGAAATGAATTAGTGCACTGTTTGATACGAATTGGATATTACGTATAAGTAAATTTTCTAAAGGTTCACAGTTATATAGAGTGTTCTTGTTATGTACGACTGAACTCTGCTATTGTCTAAGTCACGGTTCTTCCCACGGCTGGGCCAACAATGAGGTGAAAATTCATGGATAATTTGCAATTGTAGATGTTACGGATGTTATATAAGTGCGCTGTAAGAGCCATCTTCGTTACATATGTATACGTACTTACTAATTTTCATTAAATTAGCAACTGTCTTCTCTCCAAACAATACATCTTAGATACCTACAGATAAACGAAATTGGAAAATTGTTTTTGCAGAAAATAGCCGCTTTTTATTGAATACCTACGCCGGATATATGATCAGAACATATGTATACCAAAACTTTGCTACTACCGCCAAAATGGGAAAAGCAACGGTGGTCCTGAAAACCAGTGTTAGGGCTTTTAGTCCTGACTATAGCTGAGGTCCCACCTTTTAGTCCTGACTATAGCTGGGGTCCCACCTTTTAGTCCTGACTATAGCTGGGGTCCCACCTTTTAGTCCTGACTATAGCTGGGGTCCCACCTTTTAGTCCTGACTATAGCTGGGGTCCCACCTTTTAGTCCTGACTATAGCTGGGGTCCCACCTTTTAGTCCTGACTATAGCTGGGGTCCCACCTTTTAGTCCTGACTATAGCTGAGGTCCCACCTTTTAGTCCTGACTATAGCTGGGGTCCCACCTTTTAGTCCTGACTATAGCTGGGGTCCCACCTTTTAGTCCTGACTATAGCTGGGGTCCCACCTTTTAGTCCTGACTATAGCTGGGGTCCCACCTTTTAGTCCTGACTATAGCTGGGGTCCCACCTTTTAGTCCTGACTATAGCTGGGGTCCCACCTTTTAGTCCTGACTATAGCTGGGGTCCCACCTTTTAGTCCTGACTATAGCTGGGGTCCCACCCTTTAGTCCTGACTATAGCTGGGGTCCCACCTTTTAGTCCTGACTATAGCTGGGGTCCCACCTTTTAGTCCTGACTATAGCTGGGGTCCCACCTTTTAGTCCTGACTATAGCTGGGGTCCCACCTTTTAGTCCTGACTATAGCTGGGGTCCCACCTTTTAGTCCTGACTATAGCTGAGGTCCCACCTTTTAGTCCTGACTATAGCTGGGGTCCCACCTTTTAGTCCTGACTATAGCTGGGGTCCCACCTTTTAGTCCTGACTATAGCTGGGGTCCCACCTTTTAGTCCTGACTATAGCTGGGGTCCCACCTTTTAGTCCTGACTATAGCTGGGGTCCCACCTTTTAGTCCTGACTATAGCTGGGGTCCCACCTTTTAGTCCTGACTATAGCTGGGGTCCCACCTTTTAGTCCTGACTATAGCTGGGGTCCCACCTTTTAGTCCTGACTATAGCTGGGGTCCCACCTTTTAGTCCTGACTATAGCTGGGGTCCCACCTTTTAGTCCTGACTATAGCTGGGGTCCCACCTTTTAGTCCTGACTATAGCTGGGGTCCCACCTTTTAGTCCTGACTATAGCTGGGGTCCCACCTTTTAGTCCTGACTATAGCTGGGGTCCCACCTTTTAGTCCTGACTATAGCTGGGGTCCCACCTTTTAGTCCTGACTATAGCTGGGGTCCCACCTTTTAGTCCTGACTATAGCTGAGGTCCCACCTTTTAGTCCTGACTATAGCTGGGGTCCCACCTTTTAGTCCTGACTATAGCTGGGGTCCCACCTTTTAGTCCTGACTATAGCTGGGGTCCCACCTTTTAGTCCTGACTATAGCTGGGGTCCCACCTTTTAGTCCTGACTATAGCTGAGGTCCCACCTTTTTGAGAAACATCTTCTCTTATTGCTTTTTTGTTTTAATATTATGCTGTTCTTAAACATTAAAATTTAAAATGTACAGCTTACCACAGATGTTATATTATTATCAATAATGTGTTTGGACAGTGTGTTTACCAAATAAAGTTTTATTTATTTATTTATTCAAAATAGCCTTTTTGACAATTTTTATATGTCTGTCTGTTTGTTCCGGCTAATCTCCGAAACGGATGGGCCAATTTTAAAGGGACTTTCACTCGCAGATAGCTGATGTTATAAGGAGTAACTATAAAAATAATCATCATCAATCTGGATACGGCTGTAAATCTAAGTTAACCCGGGTAAAGCTTTTAGCAACAGCTTGTGACTTATAATTGGATGTATAGGCATTCAATAAAAAGCGTTTATTTTAATATTACAAACAGACACTCTAATTTTATTTATCTGCACCTATAGATTGTTGTACATACAATCTATAGGTGTTGTATTTAGTAAAGTTTCTCTATTACATTTATTTGCATTGTATAGGTACCATAAGAAATTATTATTATGTAAGTACTTGGTGCCAGTGCCAGTACTCTTAAAAACTCTGTTTTATAAACTAATAACTAGCCGTGATGACCTGTAATTGGATTTACTTGCTAAAGACTGTTAACTTAAAACTTATTGTATACCATTGGTTGCCTTATTATAAAGAAATAAATAAACGAAATACATCTTAATTTTTTGCCTGTCTTGCCCTTCTCTCCGAAACACAGCAAAGCTGTTTCACGGGAGAAACAAGCAAGATGGTGGTACCCATGCAGCCGGGAGCGCGGCACAGCGCTTCCCTCCCACCGGTAATTAATTATTGTAATTTGAATTCATTTATATATTTCACAACGTCCTACGAAAAAAACATGATAATCAGCTTTTCAGCTTATTTTTTAAATATAATTTACAAAATAATTTGGAAGCAACTTGGAAGTTTGAGTCTAGAATCAAAACAAGCTTATTTGAATTATGAATGAATGGGGTGCCATCTTCAAATTGAAGTATGGAGGTCAGCTTTCGGTATTCCTTCCAATTTTTATGATGATAGAAAAAAATGTCCCAAAATTATAAAAATGAAAATATTAATTCGAATTTCCTTTTCTTGAATGAAAATTCATAATTTCTTTATTAATTATTATGAAAATGTTTCCTACATTTTCACGTTCATCGTGATCCGTCAAAGCTATAAGGCCTTTGACCGTTTTATGGTCTCAAGTAAACCTGTTCCGTTTTGGCCACAACAAAACAAAGACCTTATACCACAACTGTAGGGTCCAAAATACGTTATTTTGGTCCTATGTAAGCTAGTGAAAGTTTTGTGTCCGGTTCGGTAAAAGTGTGTGACGTAATGCACGGACCGACATACTGTTTTTGAATATACATGTCATTTCTTATGTAACATTTTTACTGCTCACGGACTTTATCACGCTTTATAGGTTGCCTGGGAAATAAGACTATACCATTTCGGTAATCCTTAAGATAGGTAGACTGGAGACCTGCCTGGGCCAATACTATTATATATAAATCTCGTGTCACGGTGTTTGTGGGCGAATTCCTCCAAAACGACTGGACAGATTTTTGTATTTTTTATGTATTTGGTAGGGACGAGAATAGGTTGTAAAGCATATTTCTTATCGCTATACAGAAATGTATATGCCAGGACACGCCGGGTTAGTTAGTATATAGATCCCCACCATGGCTCAAGCCTTGTCATGGAGGTGGGGCTCAGTAGCCTAAGGTGAGCCCAGAAATTTGGGCGAAGCGAATTGAGCTGAGGGAGCTGCTCTTTGTACTCCTCTTATAAGAAGAGGGGACAAAAGAGCAGGGGGATAAGGGGCGAGGATGGGAACCTCACCCTATTGTACTGTTCCGACGTTGGGGGGGTTGTTCTGTGGTGGTGGCGTTGGTCCCTTGAGCTGACAGATCCGAGTCACCTCACCAAAGGCAGCATTGGTGGCACTCGCCGGGTTTTAGTGGGTAGAGCTGCGTCCACCTTATCACCTTTCGGGCGCAGGAAGTCCCCACCTGGGGAGACCCAGGATGCCTCACAGCATTTCCCGGCGTAAAGGTAGTATATAGATGTTTACCTTGTCACAGAAGGACAACACTTATATTCATGTTATCAAACATTTTCAGGCGGTAAATATTTTAACAATACTTTTCCCGGACAATGCCGGCTTGATTCATTGTAGATTTACTAAAAGCTAAATTTATGTTATTTTCTGTTTGTTGTTTGGCAAACTAAATCATGATTGACTGAGGTCCAACCCCATTGATCCAGCAAAGCAATTCACTGCGATAGCAAAAAAGCACCCAACCTCATGAACGCGTAAACTTGAACGTGAATATTAGAAGCCTGTCCCCCATTCTTTTGAAACAGCATATTTCACGGAAAGAACAAGCAGGATGGTGGTACCCTTGCTGGTGGCACGTTACTTCCAGCTCCTCAGACAAGACAATGAAACTAGCGAGATGAAATGGAAACATAAAATCCATAATTGGGAGGAAAAAAACTTTCATTTCTGTCGTCATAAGTATGTATTCGCTAATCCTATGTTAATATATGTATGTGTGCGTGACTTTAAGAGAAACCGGTCAAGCGTGAGTCGGAATCTCTCCGAGATATTTAGTAATGGATCCAAATTATCTTTATTTTGAGATTTCAAGATCTACTTCTTTGGATTATTTTAATGTTTAGGTAAGTATACAAAAAACTAGCATGATAAGAGTTCTGTTATTTGCATTTCATTATTTACATTTACTAAAAATGTTAGTACACCAATAATAATACTTAGGGACTCAAAACAGCTTTAAAAAAGAGACTGACCCTACGTAAATGTCAATTCAAAACGATAATCTTCAATAATTATTGACGTATTGTAAAAAAAAAAGCCATCACTCATACCAGCTTTCCCTTATAGCCTCAGGCTTCGAGTGACCGAGGTAAGTCCATCACACGCATTTTAAAACCTTCCCCTCTCTTCGACAGACCACTTACAATATTCATTCAACTTTAAAACCATCCGAAAATTTATTCAAAACCGTATCACAAGAAGACAAAGTTGAATATTATTTTTCTTCATTTACACATTTATTTTGTATTTGTAAAACCTTCTTTTAACATACATGTTTGCGTTTTATATGTCTTTATGTAATATGAAATAAGGTTCGAAGTATTTATTTTTATGACTATAAATAAGTTAGTTCATACATTCACGTTGTGTATAACTCTTATCTCCTACACCATATGGTTAAATGGTATGTTTACATTTTATGCGGTTTGTTCAGAATAAAACCGACTTTAATAAAATGGTATAAGGTGTTGTGGTATATATGTGTGTTATGTACACGGTTATTTACTTTAAAGGAAAAGCTGAAAAGCTGATGTGAACCGGACACAGGAACATGTGAAGAGAAATTTTAGGTTTTTAATGATAAGAATGTAATGGAATTAGACCTATTTTTGTGTTGTTTTAGATAAGAGTTAATTTTTAGTATCATATTTATATTTTTGTCCGTGGCTCTGTTGTTTTTTGTAAGAAATGCTCTACAATGTTTAATTAGGCATATTTTATCAGTTATTTAACTAATTTTATTGTTAAAATACACAATAAAATTAATATATTTTTTAATTGTTACATAGCTAGGAATTTAGTTTAGTGATGTACAGTTCAATTTTCTAGTGTATCAGTTATAATAACTTAAAATATGTACAGAACCATGCGTAAAAAGATGCAAATTTAAGAATAAAAATAAAAAATAAAAATCACATTTTAGAATAAATTCTTTATAAATAATTCCGTGTTACGTATATTTGGCTCACTGTGTGCAATTTGGCTCATCTTGAGAAATTAAGTTGCGAATACGATAGGTCGCCACCTGTCGTGTTCAAAATTATCGTGTCCAGCATCGTAGACCACTAGTAAATTTATTGATAATAATATATTTTATTTTGTAAGAGGTACATTTGCAGCCGAATTGGGCCGGCATAACCGGGTTGGTACTTGGTACCTCTCGCTCACATAACACCGGCGTCAAGTGACAGCTATGTCGCGTTTCGTGCGGTTTGTGAGTTTCCGATGGCCCATTGGGGGAGATAGAGAAAAGGAGAGCATCGCATCTGCATAATCTCTGGTTGTGCGGATGTCTATGAGCGTCGGTAGTCACCATAAGGTTCCAACCACAGTCCCAACTATCGTTTGCCTCCTTATGCGAAATATAAAAACTAACCCAAACAGGGACTGCCGATAGAAGTGAAAACAAAACAACTAAATTCAAATACCTATAATACAGGCTGTAAAAGATTATGACAACCTATAGAATTTAAACGGTGTACAAAATGGTGGCATGACATTGACATTTCAGTGTGTTTGACGATTGGTTATGTAAACAAATATTGCTTAATCTTATTTAAATAAATCAAACGTCATATAAACGTCAAATAGCATCTCATACCGGTGGTAACGGTGTCGCGAATCCAGAGATTTTATCTCATCTAAATATATGCATACCGCGCCTAAAGAAGTTTTCACTTCTAAATTTAACAAGTTTTATATAACTGTGTTAAAAACACTCAAGAACTCCTTTGTGTTAAACAACGCTGACATACCATACTCCTTTTTTTCAATTACCTCGTTTATCACTTATTATGTATCTAAAACAAAATTACATCAAAACCGTTTTAGTAATTGCCTTCTTCGGCCCGATGACTTTCACCGAACATTCGGAATCATCAATAACTCATCACTGGAGTGGCTGGACCGGTTCTCATGGTTGTAATCACATCCGTATAGAAACCATGAATGTTCATTCAGAAATAAGCTACGTGCGATTATCAAAGTGAATTTTAATAACTCTCTGAAGTTTTAGAGCCCTGATACGTAAAGTTACAGGTCCTTATTTTTTTATAGCATTGGAGGGCAAACGAGCAGTCGAAGTCTTTGGACGACTATCGACGCCCTACAACCCCCCCCAATGGACCTGTGGAAACTCACAACGCGACAGAATAGTATTATGTGAGCGACAGGTACCACCCCGTTCGTGCCGGTCCAATTCGGCTGCAATGCAGCGTGGCACTATATCTTCTTAAAAGTCACAGGACTTTTGTGGCGCAGACCCTAAAATTATTTAGGCCTCGTATTTTATTTACGATTGTTATACATGTGTTGTTAGACCCATTTGTAACAAATATCTATAGAGCTATGACTATTTTAATTACAATGCGCGTTTCGCATTATTTTAACTACTCACATTTAACGCTATTTAGCAACAAAAACCACTTTCAAAGGGTTTTAGAGGGGGGAGGGTTGGTAGAGCCTTAGTTTGCTTTGAATTACTAAGCTATTGATCACCACACACACACCCTGTGATCGCCTGGTTCCCTCCGGTGATTTCTTTCAAAAAAATCACTTGATTTTAATCGCCATTTAAATCAACTCAACCCTGCCGCGAAACTACCACAAACTATTAAAAAGGTTTTGGTCGTTTTAGTCACATCCACCTTTCTTTCGTGTATCTGTTATCAAGTTATCTCTTCCGCCATTTAAGCTATTTCTACTATTTCTTCCGCACGCAGAGGACATAGAAGTAATGAACCGCAATTAATTTAAACGTTTATTGTACGCTATAAAAGTGATTTATATGGAGAAAATTGAGTAGAGTTAACGGCCGTGACGTCAGAGTAACTTCCGCAGTTAACTCAACGTTTGGTTAACTTGGAATTAGGTTAGGTGATTATCGGTGGGAGGATTTGCTAACTGAGCAAACCTATTCCTTTTTTTTAACCCTGAGATATGCTCTGAGGCATCCCGCTGGGGAGTGGGTCTCCCCAGGCGGGTATGTGGGACTCACTGCGCCCGAAAGCTGGTAAGTGGACGCAGCTCGTCCCACTAAAACCCGGCGAGTGCCACCAATGCCGCCTTTGGTGAGCGAACAGGCCACCTCACGGCTAGTCAGCCCCTCCGAAGACCGACGCCACCTCCACAGAGAGGTTTTCCCGCACTACAGAACAAACGTCGGGACAGAACAACGGGGTGAGGTTCCCGTCCTCACCCCTTGCCCCCTGCTCTTTTGTCCCCTCTTCTTATAAGAGCCCCCTCGGCTCAATTAGCTTCGCCCAAGGTGCTGGGCACATCTTAGGCTACTGAGCCCCACCGCCACGTCAAGACCTGAACCATGGTGGGATCCGTTTGTCCTCTTTTCTATATATATGGTGGCCCATTGGGGGGATTGGGAAAAGGAGAGCAATGCATCTGCATAATCTCTGGTTGTGTGGATGTGTTAGGGCGATGATAGTCGCCAAAAGGCTTCAACTATTCATTTGCCCTCCTATGATATAGAAAAACTATCTTATGTATAGGTAATGCTTACATTTTTTCTTGACGCAGTGGAAATGCTTTGCTCATTCACCCAGGGATGGGGCATCCCCGGGGATATGTGGGACTCCCGGTGCTCCCCCCCCCCCCAGCGCCGGTATACCGCACTAAAACCACTGCGAGTTGCCTTCAGCCGCTTGAAGAAGAGTGTCCCGGATCTTTCTAACAAAGAACACACCCCGCGACCGGCCGGTTCCCTCAAAAGGGCTAACCTGTCTTCTTCCTAGTATGGGGGAGTTCCGACAACCTGGAGCACCACCGTCGACGCCGGAACTTTTCTACCGGGGCAGGTACCCAACCTTACCCCGAGTCCCGTTAGTCGGGGGGCAGGAGGTAATGCTTACATGGATGACCTTTGCCTATCTTTAATAACATAAAAACAATAAGGTGTTTTGTACAGGACGGGGGTCCGCTAGTATCCCCTTCATATCTTTCTGCAGGATTCGAACACGCGACCGCCGCGTGCTGTCATGTCTATAACCACTAACCACAATGACAGTGCGCGTGACAAGTGTGTGTTTACTTATGCACAATTTCTACGTAACACGTGTAGCGTGTCAGTGAAAATGTCTCCGTGTATATCTATAGTTGTGTATTACTTGAATTTGATGAGAAATGAGCTTTTTATATATGTAAGATATGCCATGTTGCTTTACAGCTGAATTGGGCCGGCACGACCGGGGTACCACTCGTTCACATAATACTGGCGTAAAGTGACAGCTATGCTGTCGCATTTCGTTATGTTTGTGAGATACCGGTGGCCCATTGGGACGGAAAGGAGGGCAACACATCTGCTTAGCCTCTTTTTTCCGGAAGGACTCGACTTTTCAGCCTGTTGGCCCTTAAGCTCAATCGGTACAGTAAGTAAACAGATGGCTCACTTAAGAAATATTCGAAAGGGGGACGCCCCTCGACGAGGAGGGAAAACGATCCCCAGCGAATTGAGCAGAGGGAGCTGCTCTTGATACCCCTCTTATAAGAAGAGATTGTTCCTATTCTTATAAGAGCAGCGGGACAAGGGGCGAGGATGGGAACCTCACCCCATTGTATTGTCCCAACATTGGGAGGGGTTGTTCTGTGGTGCGGGATGACTCCTCTGTGGAGGTGGTGTTGGGGATGGGGAATCCCTCAAGGGATTGAGGGACTGACTAGCCGGTGGTGCCCTGTTTGCTCATTAGATCCGGGCATCTCACCAAAGGCGGCATTGGTGGCACTCGCCGGGTTTTAGTGGGTAGAACTGCGTCCACCTTACCATCTTTCGGGCGCAGCGAGTCCCGCATACCCGTCTGGGGTGTCCCCTCCTCCCGACGTAAAAGATAAAAAAGGTGGGAAGACGATCTTCGTACAATATACCCTACCTATTTCAAAATGAAAAGGTTGAGTTGTTCATAGTCGGGTCAAAGATTTCAAACTTATTAATAAGTAGTAAGCACTACACATATATATGTATGCGTCGGTTTTTTACGTACGGACGACCCGCGTGATCAAGTGGCGTCACGCTATCAGCTCGAATACCAGTGACTGGTTGCAGGCAGGACTTTATAGACCCTAAGGGATTTAGGTCCGGAACTTAGAAAGCTTAGGCAAAGAGGTTTTATGTAATATTGTACTTACAGAGTAGGTTATTAACGTCAAATTGATTTTACTACAACTCTGTAAAAAAGGAGGATGCCCTGTGCTCCTACTTTTTTTTTCATTTACGCTGGGATATGCTCTGAGGCATCCCGCTGGGGAGTGGGGACTCCCCAGGCGGGTATTTGGGGTTCGCTGCGCCCGAAAGATGGTAAGGTGGACGCAGTTCTACCCACTAAAACCCGGCGAGTGCCACCAATGCCGCCTTTGGTGAGATGCCCGGATCTAATGAGCAAACAGGGCACCACCGGCTAGTCAGTCCCTCAATCCCTTGAGGGATTCCCCATCCCCAACACCACCTCCACAGAGGAGTCATCCCGCACCACAGAACAACCCCTCCCAACGTCGGGACAATGCAATGGGGTGAGGTTCCCATCCTCCCCTTTGTCCTCCCTGTTCTTATGTCCCCTCTCTTTATAAGAGGGGTACAAAGAACAGCCTCCTCGGTTCACTTGGCTTTGCCCAAGGTGCTGGGTTCATCTTAGGCTACTGAGCCCCACCGCCACAACAATGCTTGAACCGTGGTGGGGCCCTGTGCTCCTACCTGCATGGGTACCACCATCCTGCTTATTCCTTCCGTCAAACAGCTTCGCTGTAGTTCGGAGAGAAGGGCAGGACAGGCAGTGTAATTACTGGCACCGAGGTCCGAGACTTACCCCCTTACATCGAACATATATCCGTATCTAGATGCGTTTAGTAATGTGAATCATAAATTCCGAAAGTGATCATTGATATGTCACTGACGTAATAGCAATATAACCAACCAGTGATCTGTATGTACGTCTCGTCGGCCAATCATCCATCAATGGCTATCAGTCCGCCAATCAGAGCGCAGAACCGGCGCTGCGTCGCAGCACTTTGTTTTCATACAAAACACAACATTACCGCACCACTCCGGTTATATGCTCGATGACATTTTACGCCTCAGGATAGGACCCAGTGACATTGACTAGTCCCGGATGAACTGGTTATGCTCATGGGCGACGTTAACCACTTACCGTCGGTTGACTCGTCTACTAGATTACCCATTTAACTTATATAAAAAAGAGATAATTGTCATGAATGCGATAGAAGAAGATGTGCGATATTGTGTCCTTTTTTTTCTTTTACGCCGGGAAATGCTCTGAGGCATCCCGCCTGGGGAGTGGGTCTCCCCAGGTGGGTATGTGGGACTCGCTGCGCCCGAAAGATAGTAAATGGACGCAGCTCTACCCACTAAAATCCGGCGAGTGCCACCAGTGCCGCCTTGGTGAGGTGCCCCGGATCTGTTAAGCTGGGCACCTCGACGGCTAGTCAGTCCTGCAAGGGACCGACGCCACCTCCACAGAGGAGTTGTCCCACACCACAGAACAACCCCTTCCAACGTCGGGACAGTACAATGGGGTGAGGTTCCCATCCTCACCCCTTGCCCCCTGCTCTTTTGTCCCCTCTTCTTATAAGAGGGGTACAAAGAGCCCCCTCGGCTCAATTGGCTTCGCCCAAGGTGCTGGGCTCACCCTAGGCTACTGAGCCCCACCGCCACGTCAAGGCTTGAACCATGGTGGGGCGATATTGTGTCCTGTGTTAGTCAGATCCGGGACACTCCCCTTTAAGCGGCTGAAGGCAACTCGCGGTGGTTTTAGTGCAGTATACCGGCGCGGGGCAGCAGGGAGTGCCGGTACTCCCAAATATGCCCGGGGACGACCCATCTCCGAGTGAAGGCCAAAGCATTTCCACTGCGACAAAAAAAAAAGAAGCGATATACCTAATAGTGAAGCTAAAACTAAAGTGTTTACGCTTTCTTTGAATTTGTTTTCTTTGGAACATCCAACCGTTTTGAAAAATATTTTTGTATCTTATCTATACTAATATTATAAAGCTGAAGAGTTTGTTTGTTTGTTTGAACGCGCTAATCTCAAGAACTACTGGTCCGATTTGAAAAATTCTTTCAGTGTTAGATAGCCCATTTATCGAGGAAGGCTATAGGCTATATAACATCACGCTGTGACTTATAGGAGTTGAGTAACGCGGGCGAAGCTGCAGGCAACTGCTAGTCAGTTATATGGGGAAGTACATGGACTATTCTTTTGAGGGATATTTTATTATTATTTTAGTTGCACCCCAAAAAAACCGCGGGAAGTCTACTCTTGTCTAAAATACCTTCCTAAAGAACATATATGAAAGTGAAAGACTGGATGAAAAACACTAGTTTGATGATGATGATTAATACAAGCGTGATGTTCATATATACATCACTCCGTCCTGCCGTCTTGTACGTATATAATAATTTGTCTGTCCGTTGCGTTCATACATCACACAATTTGTATTTATTTGTCTAACAGAATTCCTAATTATAAAATTTAAAAATGGTTTTCGTTCGAGTTGGGTTAAAATGATGGATTACTTTAAGTAATAATACATTAGGGAAATAATAAATAATAATAATAAAAAATCAATGAGTATTATATCAGTTGGAGTAGGTAAACTTGTAGACCAAGATGTAAAGGTATCGCCAAGGATAAGAGGTGTCCTGTGTTAGTCAGATCCTGGACACTCCCCTTCAAGCGGCTGAGGGCAACTCGCAGTGGTTTTAGTGCGGTATACCAGCGCCGGGGTAGTAGTAGTCTAACCCCCCCCCCCTCCCCAACAATAGTTTGAGTTTGAACTGTGCAAATTCGTCATTCCATCCCAAACTCGATGTCGAAGTCGATACGTCAACGTCAAAATATTGTCAAGAGTGCGAAAAATGTACGAGATTGAGAAATACCAATTTCAATTAGTTACATAAAATTCCACTGTGATCGAGTCAAATCGTGCGCTAATGTAGCGTATAAGAGTACCGATTGATAAGTTCTCGATCCCAATCCTAAATTTCAATAGGGTCGAGTGTCGAGAGTAAGCCCGCTGACCATGATTGCTGTAATTTGTAAATTATGCGAAACGTCGATTGTTAAAATCAAGTTGTTTCGTTAAAAAAAGCCTAATTACTGAGATTATGTTCTTGATTTTTAAGTGTTGAGTTATTTTTCAATGTAAAGTAAAAGAGATGATTAAATAAATGTCATTAACATCATCATCATCAGCTTCTACCTGTTCACTGCTGGATAGGCCTCTTTTAATTAACGCTAAGATGGCTGTTCCCCGCCACTAATTTATCTTAAATGCTTATTCAAATTTCCATGACTAAAACTGAAAATGTCACGGATTTTCGTATAAAATCATAGAATTTTTACAAGTGAAATAATTGAAGGACCCCAAAACGTAGGGACAAAAACGGCCACCAACACAATCTGGGTGATCACTGTTTTGGCGTTTGGGAGATTCCTGACCCTAACCATTGATGGCTGAATATCATACTAAATAAACGCGAAAGTTTGTAAGGATGTATATTACTCTTTCACGTAAAAACCATAGAATGGATTTTAATGAAACTTTACAATAACATAGCTTATACATCATAACATATAGGCTATAATTTATCCCCGTACAACCAAGTATTTTATTATTATACCCCTCTTATATAAAAGAAAGAGCAGGGGCAAGGAGCGAGGATGGGAACATAACCCCATTGTACTGTCCCGACATTGAGAGGGGTTCTTCTGTGGTGCGGGACAACCCCTCTGTGGAGGTGGTGTCGGTCCCTTGGGGGACTGACTAGCCGTTAAGGTGCCCTGTTTGCTCATTAGATCCGGTGCACCTCACCAAAGACGGGATTGGTGGCACTCGCTGGGTTTTTGTGGGTAGAGCTGTGTCCACTTACCTGCTTTCGGGCGTAGCGAGTCCCACATACCCGCGTGGGGAGACCCACTCCCCCGCGGGATGCCTCAAAGCATTTCCCGGCGTTAAAGCAAAAAAAAGACATCGAGCATATAACCGGATAGAGTAGTGAGCCATAAAATACCGAAACTGGTTAGTGATTTATCACTGACGTAATAGTAATTCATCCAACCAGTAATCTGTATATACGTCACATCGGCCAATCATCCATCAATGGCCACCAGTTGGCCAATCAGAACGCAGAACCGGCGCAATTTAGTTTCATACAAAACACATAACATTACCGCTCTATTTCGGTTATATACTTGATGACAGGAGATAACGGTACCAGCCTGGTGGTAGCCGTGGTACCATTGCAAGTTCGCGTGTTTCTCCGGAGACACACAATATTATGATTATAATTGCATTATCGTGTGATCGTCTTTATTTTAACTATATTGGTACCGACAGCAAGGAAACTGTATTCAGACTAGCTATGTCTGAGAACAGATGATCGATGGGCCAATAAGGTTCAAGAGTGGAGGCCGCGTTTAGGTAGACGAAGTGTTGGTCGACCATTAACCAGGTGGGAAGACGATCCCCACCATGGTTCAGGCCTTGTCGTGGCGGTGGGGCTCAGTAACCTAGGATGAGCCGCTGCACCTTGGGTGAAGCTAATTGGGCCGAGGGGGCCCTTTTTACCCCTCTTATAAGAAGAGGGGACAGAAGAGAACAGAACATGACAGAGAGGGGGGCAAGGGGTGAGAATGGGAACCTCACCTCATTGTACTGTCCTGACGTTGGGAGGAGTTGTTCTGTGGTGCGGGACAACCCCTCTGTGGAGGTGGTGTCGGTCCCTTGGGGGACTGACTAGCCGTTAAGGTGCCCTGTTTGCTCATTAGATCCGGTGCACCTCACCAAAGGCGGCATTGGTGGCACTCGCCGGGTTTTAGTGGGTAGAGCTGCGTCCACTTACCAGCTGTCGGGCGCAGCGAGTCCCACATACCCGCGTGGGGAGACCCACTCCCCCGCGGGATGCCTCAGAGCATTTCCCGGTGATAAAGAAAAAAAAAAAGGTGGGAAGACGATCCCGTGCAGTGGCTGGTCCGTGTTGGATGCGAGTGGCAAGGGATCGGTCGTCTTGGCGTTCATTGAGGGAGACCTATGTTCAGTAGTGGATGGATGATAATGATGATGATGATGATGTATACGCGCTGTTAGTGCTTGTCATCTCCTTGTGAGTGACGAATATCTATTTGGTATAAGGATGGTCTCGAAGTGAAAATGCTGAGTACAAGTCTAACCTTGAGGGTGTATGAAGATCACATAAGAACAGGTGGTTTTGCTCTTGTCACCTGATATCGATATCCCGGGACAAATATTTATGCTATACTTACTTTAGTTATTACTTCAATCCTATTACTTAACTTACTTTTCCTAGGCCTAAAAGGTTTAAGGCTGTCTAGTAATTTAGTATAATACGTAACCGCCATCCATTTATATGGTCGGTCGTCTTGGCGTTATTTGAGCGAGGCCTATGTTCAGCAGTGGACGGATAGAGGCTGACGATGATGATGAACCACCATCCATCCCGAATTCTAGAATATATTGACATTATACCGAATCAACTCAGTCGGGTTTTTTTTATGTTAGTTGGATAGGCAAACTGGCAAACGTACCACCTGATGGTAAGTGGTCGATGTCGCCCATGAACATAAACTAGTATACCTGGAACGAGCCCAAGCAACTCATTTATGTGTTGCCTATCCTGAGACATAAGATATTAAGTCTCGGTGCCAGTAATTACATTGCCTGTCTTGCCCTTCTCTCCGAAACTCAGCAAAGCTGTTTCACGGGAGAAATAAGCAAGATGGTGGTACCTATGCAGCCGGGAGCGCGGCACAGCGCTTCCCTCCCACCGGTAAAATAATTTCATTATTTGCTACATCTATTAAGTGACACATACAAAAACATTAAAACCATTTTGGACATAATAAAACCTACAAAATGATTCACAAAACCTTACACTCGGTGAGAGGTGAATACAATACGATGGATACACAGAAATCTAAATAATAAGACAATTTGTCAACATAATAAGACAAATTGTCAACATAATAAGACAAATTGTCTTATTATTTAGATTTCTGTGGATGGATACCACCATCTTGCTTGGAGGAGGTAACCGAGCAGTCGGAGACTTATAGTGATTACCGACGCCCATATAGACATAACCATGCAAAACCAAAAGACATGCACATGCGTTGCCCTCCTCCCCCCACCCCCCCAAAGGGCTACCGGAAACTCACAAACCACACGAAACGCAACGGCACAGCCCGTCACTTAACGCCGATTTTATGTGAGCGAGAGTTCCCACCCCGGTCGCGATGGCCCAAGTCGGCTGCAAAGCAGCATGGCACTACCTCTTGACTAAAATGGCTTTGCTGTGTTTGGGAAAGAACGGAAACACAGGCAGTGTAATTACTGGCACCGAGACTTAATTATGTCTCGGGAATCGGGATACATAAATGAGTTGCCTGGGCTCGTTCCAGGTAAACTAGTTTATGTTCATGGGCGACGTCGACCACTTACCACCAGGCTCGTCTGCCAGTTTGCCTATCCAAGTAACATAAAAAAAACACTCGATAGATGACACAGGTGGGTAGGTAGGCTTAGACCAAACGCATAGACGCACCGCTTTTTACTAGCATATTATGGGTTTATTTTGGTAAATTGTTGATCGACAGTAACTCACCATCAAGTGGCTGGCCCCACCTTGATTGTGACTACCCTAGGAAAGACTGGCATTAAGCATATTATGTTTGCCTACCAAAGTAACATAAAAAAACACTCGATTATTGTTCCGTGTCCTACTCTACGAGGTCAGTGATTTATTTGCGATCTGTACACGGTGCATGTATTGATGCATCCCTCTCAGAACACCCGCTGTAGCGTGACCACGAGCGCATATAAACTGTGGCAGCCGCCTAGACCAACCACAGTGCCTATTCCAAGACCGCGAAGCAACGTCAAAATGGTACCACATTACCTCATTGTACTGGTGTTGGCAGCCGCCGTGAGCGCCAGGACGGCGGGCCAGGAACCAGTCAACGAAGCCAGATCCGAAGACACTGTCCTTGGTGATTTGAAGGTCGCGTACGAGACGTACAAAGACTGCGGAGATAAGGATCTGTTCCACTGTCTCAAGAGGAAGCTTGCCAAGTCCTTGACCAGGCTATCGAAGAGCGACGAAATATCGCTCCTGAGTGGAGTGACGATCACGAAGAACAGGGATGCGGTCGACAAGATGGAAGTTGAGGAGGCGATTCCGAGAGGTCTTGACGAGAGCTCACTGGACAACCTTATCTTGGACAAAATCGTTGGATTCATGCAAACTCATACCATCCAGGTAATTATACTCTTTACTTTTTGACCTCTGTGACTCAATGGTTAGAGCGTTGGCGCTCAAGCCGGAGGTATCGGATTTGAACCCTGCCAGGGTACAAAAAAGTGTTCCTGGGTCATGGATGTGTTTTAAACATGTGTTATATAATAAAATCTTAAATATATGAATAGTATAAAAGTATTAAATATTGTCTGATACCCGTAACACAAGTTCTTCGAGAACTTACCACGGGACCAGATTGACGTGGTGTAAAAGCGTCCATTGATATTATTATTATTCTCATTCTATTACTAGCTGGCACAAAGATGCCAGAGGTTCTATGGGCCGGGCGGAGCAAAACAATTCCGGGTGCCCTAAGTCATATGAGTGCGATGTGCTTACTGCTTACTGGAGCGTATGCGCTTCGTGCGATACACTTCTACGTCGATACCACCATATCAATAATTACCAACAGCATTCCTGTGTTCCTGAAATAAGGCCAGGACCATCGTTATGATACTAGGACATAGACCATCATGTGCCCCAAGATAGATAACACAGATGGGTAGGTAGGCTTAGACCGAACGCTTAGACGCATCGCTTTTTACTAGCATATTATGGGTTTATTTAGGTAAATTGTAGATCGATAGTAACTCACCATCAAGTGGCTGGCCCCACCTTGATTGTGACTACCCTAGGAAAGACATATAAGCATATTTTGGTTCCTCCTACACCAAAACTTACGTCCTGGGGATTATGAGGCCAATTTCGCATCGAGCAGGTGGATACTTGTGGTTGATAGGAACTAATGACCTGAAATAGTAAATCATCATCATCAGCCTTTATCCGTCCACTGCTGAACGTAGGCCTCCTTCAATGAATGCCAAGACGACCGATCCCTTGCCACTCGCATCCAACACGGACTGCCCACGGACACACACGGAGATCTTCCCACCCGGTTACTGGCCGACCAACACATCTACCTAAGCGCAAATAAATAAAAAACGCGAATAGTGAATATAAATAAATAAATTGTTTCCAAGGGTGTTGAAGGGAAGGGCAATTTTAAGGACAACCCAGTGGTGCTAGGCTAGGTGGTTAGGCTGCTGATGAAGGGCATATTAGGAAAAACGTTCAAATACTCAAAACTTGACTCAACTGCCCTTTAGTGATCGAGGATTGACGGGCTAGAAGTGGTATTCAGGGGAAGAAAGGTAGAAAATTGGGCTCTGCGGTATGTTTTTGGAAAAGAAAAGTGGACTAGAATTTAGAGTATGGTAGAGTGGGATGATGTCAATAGAATATAATAGCATGCCTATTACGGCAAATGTAATAAATGAAATCACGTTATTATTGAAACCAGAAGCGTATTTTCTGGCTCAGCATACACTCAGGGTCCATTTAGAAATCGACGGAATATCTTTAAACGCTTTTACACCACGCCAATCCGCTTGTGTTAGGGGTCCCAGACAACGGAAATATATTTAATACTTTTATACTATACTTATTATTATATGATACACATATTTAATACACATCCATGACCCAGGAACACAGAAAACTTTTTGTTTCCTGGCGGGATTCGAACCCGCAACCTCCGGGCTTGAGCGCCAACGCGCTAACCATTGAGCCACGAAAGTCGTCAAGAAAAAGCATATGATTAACAAAAATCGACACAATGTTATTATTAGCACAGTTCACATCAAATAACTTCGTTTAGGCTTTTTTTAAAAATTAGTTATGTTAATTAAAAAATTGGTAAGAATTCATTGACTAAATAATGTATGTACTTTTTCGTTTTATTTAGAAGACCAATAAAGATTGCAGATGCTGTTACCAATCTTGGCGTTAATAAAGCCAGCAAAATTCACGTCCACTGACCTCATCATCAGTAAATGGCAATAAAGATTTTATCATCATCATCATCAGCTACTACTGCACAATGCAAAGATGCAAAGACATACGTGACATGAATTTGTATTTCCCTTAATTGTTAATTTGACTAAAAATTACTCTGCGATGGATTAACAACCGCAAAATAAGATGTTAGGTAATACTAAAATTAATTTTTTAAATGCCTATATACTTTATTTATTTATTTAGATCGAGCCAAAATATCATATAGTAGTACCAAATACATATTCTGTGAACATTTGAATTAGACTACCGTCCAAAAGATACCCTACGACAGACGGACAGACCGATAGCTAAATAACGATGGGTAAATAAGGTTAAGGAACCCTAAGAAGGGCCAACTTATAGACACATAAGGATGGACCATAAAAAGACCATAATTTATCAAGCGTTTAGCCAATTTCCCTCATAATCACAAGCTATGTATGGGTCTAAGAACATAATTATACAATTTCTAATGAACAATTTTATTTACTTACCTACATTCGATGAAGCACTTATTGTTTTTTAACCTGTCATTCATAAAGACATCTGGCAATTTGTCAGGAATTTAGGGAGAGGATGAAGGACTTAGGCTTTGAGATGCAGCTCTTTAGAGAGATACGGATTCAAATCCATTGCCATTGGCAAGCCTAACGTTTATCTAAGGGTAAGGGTTATGTAAGCCTTAATAATTTAAGGGTTAATATAAGGGGGAGAGTCTTTACCCAGCAGTGGGATCCGATAGGCTATTTAAAAATAAAAAGGGTTAATATACCTTTTTTTTTTCTTTAATGCCGCGATATGCTCTGAGGCATCCCACCTGGGGAGTGGGTCCCCAGGCGAGTATGTGGGACTCGCTGCGCCCAAAAGATGGTAAGTGGACGCAGCTCTACCCACTAAACCCGGCGAGTGCCACCAGTGCCGCCTTTGGTGAGGTGCCCCGGATCGAATGAGCAAACAGAGCACCTCGACGGCTAGTCTCTTCCTCAAGGGACCGACTCCACCTTCACAGAGTGGTTGTCCCGCTCCACAGAACAACCCCTCCCAACGTCGGGACAGTACAATGGGGTGAGGTTCCCATCCTCGTCCCTTGCCCCCTGCTCTTTTGTCCCCTCTCCTTTTATGAGGGGACATAGAGCCCCCTCGGCTCAATTAGGTTCGCCCAAGGTGCTGGGCTCACCCTAGGCTACTGAGGCCCATCGCCACGTCAAGGCCTGAACCATGGTGGGGATTATTAATATACCTGGTATATATTCGGTGACTACGTTTACCTTCTCTTCAATCAATCTTACCTTCAATCTTACCTCGTTAGGAACGTGGTGTTGTTACCTATCATCATCATCATCATCATCAGCCCGTATCCGTCCACTGCTAAACAGAGGCCTCCCTCAAATAATGCCAAGACGGCCGATCCCACTATCATAATCATGGTAGGTAAAAAACGAGAACAAAATACACACAAAGATTTTTTAATATCATCATCATCATCACCCCTACAACAGTTTCAAAGATCGACCCTCGTGAGCTTGGCTGTTTTGTTGCTTTTTATGTTATGTGGATAGGACTACAAGACGAGCGTGATGGTTTCTTTTGTTAGTTGCCAGTTTAGCAGACTTGACACCTGATGGCAAGTGGTCGAAGTCGCCATGAACTAGTTTACCTGGAACTAGTCCAGGCAGCTCATTTATGCCTATTCTGGACACAAGATGTTAAGACCCTGTGCCAGTAAATACACTGCCTGTAGGGCACGTGATCAACGCCTATGAACTTCTCTAGACTTGTACTCCTCGAGATGCATTGTAATAACCAGCATAGAGACTTCATATCTCAGAAGCACTTACCATCAGGTGGCATATATACCAGCTTGCCTATCTAACTAACAAGAAAAGTGATGGTTCCATAACAAACGCATTCTTACCTGTAAAAACTAACCTACTACCCAAATAATTCACGTACTCTTTAGTAACACATGACATAACTCAAGGTTAATGCCAGATGACCAGATAAGGCAGTAATTGAGTGTTTATATTCAATGGCAGTAATGAGTTTGATGTAACTTTGCAGTTATTACAAGCGAATCCAAGTTCAATCCTATACTAAAAAATATGCGAAAAAATGTGTGTGTGATGTGTAGGCTTGCGGAAAGAGGAAACCTTATAGATAAATGATTGATAGCATGTGAAGTTCACCTTAGCATAGGTCTGTTTCAGATTCTAAGTTTTAATATTTATAATAAGTCTAAGATTTATAATAAAATATCTAACATTGGAAAAATTTAGTGTAGGTAGAATTTTTATATTGGTTCCACTATATAACCATTATGATTCTTATAACGACAAAATGCGGCTTCACCTGAATTCCATTAGACCTAGTGTAATTATTATAAGATTAGACCCAATTCGTTGCAAAATTCGGCAAACTAGGTAGCTTCGCTATTAATCTAACTTTGCCAAATTCTACCGTTCTAAGTAGGTACTTACGGAATAGAATCTTTCTAAAAAAAATCTAAAAAAAAAATTAAAATCTTTCCCCAAAATAATTTATCGAAATTTATCTAAGATAGATGACTGATTTTGGATATTTAACCTAATTAAGTCAAGGAAACAAAACATGTTTTGTTAGTAACCCACAAACTAAAATTTAAAACTTATGATGCCTAATAGTAAATTCACAATAAATGTTCTTTATTTGAAAATTGCACCAACTTTTTAATTTACGCCACAGCCGTAGATAGACGCGATTTCAGGTTCTTTATTTGAAAATCGAACGAAATTGTTCATGGCGATTGAGCCATTGCAATTTATTATTGTTACCAACATCAATAATTCATATAAACGTTAGAAAACTGTTAATACAAAATGCATTAAAATCACATACCGCACACCGACGCACCGTGACCGCTTTCACGCTGAACAGATGTTTAATTGCACGCAATTAATTTATCTTCACATTTTTCCTTGTCACAGTCTATTTAATGCTTTTCTCACTGCGGCCTATATATTTAATTATTGCTTTCGATAATTATTACTAATTACGGATCTTTACTAGCAACTTATTTTAATACTTCGATGAATGATGGATTTTTAGTATAAAAATATTAACAAGTATTGAAGAATATTACTATAAAACGGTTTTTGATTTTTAAAATATAACATGACTTTTTTTTAGCTTACAGTTTCATAATAAAAGGCAGATAATAAAAGGGACGATGAACATAAATCTGTATAAGTTACTAATTTCACTTAAAATACTATCATTCTATATTTAAATTTATAGATGACACTATAACGGATCGCCGATGGGCCAATTAGGTTCAAGAGTGGGGACCGCATTTAGGTAGAGGTGTTGGTCAACCATTAATCAGGCGGGAAGACGATATCCGTGCTGTGGCCGGTCCGTGTTGTGTGCGAGTGGCAAGGGATCGGTCGTCTTGGCGTTCATTGAGGGAGGCCTATGATGAGCAGTGGACGGTTAAAGGCTGATGATGATGTTGATAATGAGTTGACACTTTGATACTCATGCGTTAAATTTATTAGAAACCTAATATTGTTATTACGGGTTTTCATAAAATATTTGTACGGAAACTGAAAAATATCTCTACTTTGGCCTAAATTATACGCGGCCATTTCTTTTAATAGCCAACGATCGTATCGATCGATCGAACGATAATATCAAAAATATCATAATAATTAACTTTTTCCTATTATTCGCATTTCATGTCTCCTTGAACTTTTTAAAAATGTCATAATATATAAATATTAATTATAATAATTTATAATATAATAAATAGTTATTTACATATTAATAATGATTAAAAATATTAATTATAAATTATGACATTTTTAAATAAGTTATTTTCTGTAAGTATAAAAAAATGAAATACCTATTTTTTTAAGTTAAAGGAGACATGAAATACGAATAATAGGAAAAAGCTAGATTTTACATTTAGTTCTGATCAAACATCAAACCACCCATCTACTACTTAAGCCTTTTTCAACAAATTTCAAGACACATAATGTCCTACTGCCGAATCTTTATAATATGTATAATTATTTTGTATGTGTGTATGACACTGAACTCCTCCTAAATGGCTGGACCGATTTTGATGATTATTTTGTGTGTTCAAATGGACTCGAGTATGATTTAGATTCACAATACGGTCCACCAGAAAATGTTTTCCTAAACTTTTGTATTATATAAAATATAATTTAAAGGAAGTATCCTTCATCCACATAACGTTTACAAGAAAAACCTTCTCATAAGCAGCATCTCCCTTCCAGGTCAAATTCCCAAGTGGTGAGGAACTACAACGTGGCTTCCCCGAAGAGCGCGGCAGGAGGAAGAAGCTGGCACCCCTCCTCGCGATCCCTCTCCTTATCGGAGGCATGATGGTGCCCCTGGCCTTCGGAGCCCTGGCGCTCCTCGCTGGCAAAGCCCTAATCGTGTCCAAACTGGCCCTGGTGCTCGCTGGTATCATTGGTTTGAAGAAGCTGCTGTCTTCCAGCGGCAACGGTGAAGCGCATGAGGTTGTGGTGTCAGCGGGACACGGCGGTGCTGGCTGGAGCAGGTAATTAAATCTTAGTAATATTATAATGAAACCTTTTGTAAGAGGTAGTGCCATGCTGCTTTACAGACGAATTGGGACGGCACGACCGGGGTGGTACCTCTCGTTCACATAACACCGGCGTCAAATGACAGATATGCTGTCGCATTTCGTGCGGTTTGTGAGTTTTCGGTAGCCCATTGTGGGGTAACGCATCTGCATAACTTTTGGTTTTGCAGATGTGTATGGGCATCTGACTGCTCGGTAATGACATAAAAATACCTCCAAGTAAGAGGATGAGCTACATCCAGCATTGAACAGAAGAAGGTTGATGATGATTACGCGTTAATAAAAACTAACCAGTTACAGGGACTGCCGATAGAAGTGAAAACAAAACAATTAAATTCAAATACCCATAATACAGGCTGAAATAGATTATGACAACCTATACAATTTAAACGGCGCACAAAATGGCCGCATGACATTGACACTTCAGTGTGTTTGACGATTGGTTATGCAAACAAATATTTCATAATCTTAATAAATAAATCAAACGTCATATAAACGCCAAATAGCGTCTCATAACGGTGGTAACGGTGTCGCGAATCCAGAGATTTTATCTCATCTAAAAATATGCGTACCGCGCCTAAAGAAGTTTTCACTTAAAAAAAACAGAGAAATTTCACGAAGACTTTCAAACATTACGGAGTTATATATACAGAAACGAGATGTAAACTAGTATAAATCCCACAATATATTTATTTATATGTATTAATAAAGATTATTTATGAATAATCATACCCCATTAACCTACTAGTGGATAAGCTCGTGGGAACTTGTGTTCCGGATACCATACGTAAGCAATTTAAACAAGTATATCGTGCACACAGATGCTTATCAAAATTAAAACCTATAGAGTACTTTTCATTAATTAGGTATCCCAACAAAAATTCGACAAATGAATCCGCAACTTGGGAGTCAATTTGCACCTTTTTTTATTAAGAAGATCTATTTGATCCCTATAAATTCCCTTTTCATAAAAACATTTATTGAACTTAC
The DNA here is from genome assembly GCA_963853865.1 of Helleia helle. Lineage (NCBI taxonomy): Eukaryota > Metazoa > Arthropoda > Insecta > Lepidoptera > Lycaenidae > Helleia > Helleia helle. Next base: position 8,978,383 of record OY971436.1, read on the forward strand.
ATGTAAAGTAAATTCTATCTTATTACAGGTCTATGGAAAGCGGCAACGACCTAGCATACAACGCATACAAACCATAAACAAGAAAAGCGTAATAGACGTAGAAGACATACCACCTAATTTATTTATTTGATAACTGGTCATAGTCATAATACACGTTCATAAAAAGAAGGGGATTTACCTTCGTAATAACGGGCTAAGGTAACCGTCTATACAGCCTCAAAAAATTATAGTGCTGATTAAAAAACCATTTACATGGTGAGTACAATAGTGGCTAGGGAAAAAACATTATAAAAATAATATTTATTTATTTATTATAATATAATTATTACATAAGGTGCTACAACAATATGTAATCGACAAACGGCTTGAAACGGACAATGATATTACTAAAACGAATTCAATATACACATCCTAAAATAGTTTAAAAAGTACCTCAATATTCTAGTGCTTTATTTATTGAATACTTATATGTAAATATTTATGTAAATATATTATAGAATGAGACTTTGGAATTCGCTTTAATACAATAATTATATTTAATTAAATAAACTTGATAAGATAATTGTACATATATGGGCATAACTACATGTACCTAATTGTATATATATAATATATTTATATTATAAAAATATTATTTATACATATTTAAGTATTATTTATACATATGTATTGATATATTTATGAAATATTGCATTTATATATTATAAATCAAAAATATTAAATGTCGAATACAATGTATTTTTATTTATTTATATGTTTATAGATCTCATAATGTATTATGTTTATTTTCTTATTTATGGTATAGTGTGTAAATAAAAAGTGTAACATATTATTTTATATCTATTTATTATTTTTGTTTCATCATTTTATATATTATTTAACCTAAAATCTGATTCAATTAAACTAATGGTTAAAGAAGTTGGACTTTCTTTTAATTTCCTTGCATCACAACTCATTTCATGGCGGAAATTTGTTTCCGAAAAATATACTTAAGTTTTATTACTACATGTTGTATGTCATAAAACATCGCTAAAACACATTCATTTGGATTATTTTTATTTATTTTAGAACTTTTTGTTAAGTGAATTAGGTTGTTTCTTTATTTTATTTTTTTATATTAAAAAATACTTAGTAATGGCTGAAAAGTGAAAACACCATAATAGAGATCGCAAAAAATGTATGAAAGAGTTTTGCATGGAAAATAGTTTATGTTAAATATTAATGCATTGCCTATTCTAAGACACAAGAGCTTACGCCTCGGTGCCAGTAGTTACACTATGTTGGGTGTCAGCCACGTCGATCGAAGCCAGTACAACCAAGCTGGTCTGAATTGGCAACACTCAGGTGTTGCTAATACTCAGGGGGCAAACTGCCACTCAGCCATGATCAATGAAAACTTCTCAAACGCAAAAAGTGCAATTTTTCCATCATTTGCTACACATTATTTATTTATAAGAACCATGTTTTTCACAAACCGCTTTCTTGTACATTTTGGTGTGTGTTCCGAGTGCATTTTGTAATTGATTTCTAGATTTCCGATGAGCTAAAGTGCACGAAAATAGAAGAAAATAAGATGAAAACAAAAATATTACACTATTAGTTCGTTTTTAAGCAAAATAAATCATTTAATAAATCATGTATGTAATAAATCAGTTTACTTGTATTTATAAATAATATAGAGATCATTATAATCATTGCATCGTTTTGAATATTCCGTAATGAATATTAAAATTCATTATTATTATAAAAACTGTGTGACAATGAATATTTAAAAATCGCGGATGCGACTTTCACCATTGCGAATATTATTCAATAACTGAATTATTAATAATTGGAACTTATGAATAATGGAGTCAGTTTGGTCTGCCAAAATGGAGGTGCATGTGCCATGACAGGAATGGTGTCACAGTGTAATGTTGAATTCTCCGGTATTATACTAAATGAAATGTACGTAGAATTTATTTGAATTATATTAAAACTGCATTGCCACTGAAACTATTTAAAATAGGAAATTCACTACATTCGAAGATTTACTTTTTTGAGTACAACTTGTGGTACTACGATGTCGATTAATGTAGCATAATCATAATAGTTTGTTTGTTTGTTTTTTTGAACGCGCTAATCTCAGGAACTACTGGTCCGATTTGAAAAATTCTTTCAGTGTTAGATAGGTTATTTATCAAGGAAGGCTATAGGCTATATAACATCAGGCTGTGATATATAGGAGTTGAGTAATGCGGGCGAAGCTGCAGGCAACAGCTAATATCTTATATACAGAGTTCCTTCCACCAGCCGTTGGTAAATGAACACTATTTATAGTGTTTTTTGTCAAACATGTATGTTCGTGCGTATGTTCCATCGTAGCGCCTAAAAAATTTATCCGACTTTGATTGTTCGAGTAACATACAACCACATTTCATCCGACATTTCAGCTAATGTTTTAAAACTCTTTACTTGTGTATATTTACACCCCTAGTAAGTAGAGATATGAACTGAAATAATAAAATCAGTCGAAAATCTTTAAAGTGCTATCTTAACATCCTTATCCTTACTAATATTATAAGCGTGAAAGATGGATGTATAAGAACTCAAGGGCAAAAAATGGACAGGTAATATAAAGTAGCAGTAAGAAGATCTTATCATAGAACATACATCTTTGAAGACAAGCAAGGTAGAGAGGAATCACATGCGTATTACGCAAAAACTCCCTGGTGAAATGGTTGGATCAGGCCTCCTCTGCCTTTTTTATATCGCAGGGAAAACCTTTATGAATGTAGCCAGGCTCTTCGGGTAGATCTTGACCCTGTGTGAGACTTGAGATTGCCCTAAATTCAAACCACTGCGAGCGCCTTCAGCCGCTTTGCAGACCAGACTACTCCACGTAAGGGGGGACTGCCCGGCCGCTACTAAGTCCCCGCGACATCGTGCCATACTGGGCCCAGGTTCCTGGACACGAGCGCAGCATTTGCATCGCCCGCCTCGTCAGCCTCTTCTCTTACCCGCTCGTTGTCCTCCTTCCGGGACATCCACTGCCTCGCAGAAGGAGACCATCGCCGTCCAGGACTCGTCATCACTGAGCATCACGGTGGGCCTCCTCTATCTAAACTAAGATCAGTTATACAAAAAATTTATTTTAACACGTTTTTTATGTCATTAGGGTTCAAACGAGCAGTCGGGGCCTCACGGCACCGACGCCCATACACATCCGCACAACCAAGGCCACGCAGATGCGCCGTCCTCCTTTTCACTATCCCCCCAACGGGCCACCGAAAAATCACAAACCGCACGAAACGCGACAGCATAGCTGTTACTGGACGCCGGTGTTATGTGAGCGAGAGGTACTACCCCGGTCGTGCCGACCCAGTTCGGCTGTAAGCAGCATAGCACTACCTCTTACTACGTATCAGAACACTTACAAAACACTAAAAAAGCGAGACCACCTCGTGACCTCAAAAGAACTAAATTATGACGATGACTCGCCGGTAAAAAGTAAAAAAGTTGTTACATCATCACTTATTGTTGTTTTACAAAAAAAGAAAGTTCACATTCCGAGTTACAAAATATCAAGTCATCATAGAAATCGAACAAAAGTGTATCGCCCGGCGCGACTACTGGTTACCTTACTAGCTACAGCACGCGGTGTTGTCCACATACTCACGTACTACTTGTATTAGTGTTGTAATTCACATATGGGATCTTTATAATGACCACTTATGATTGTCTTAGCGGCTATAATGAGGGTTCGCAACGCGCCCATGTCAGAGAAGATACCCACAAGGAACTCTGCTCTTCCTATCATTATTTTAGTTGTGATCATTATTTCACAAAAGTCAATTAAATATAAATCTAGAGCAATTCATTTCCAAGCGTTTATGTCATTTATATTATAATCCTTTACATTACAATAGGATTTTGATATTAGTTTCTGTTTTATGGTAGTTTTAAATTTAATAATTGGCAACTCTATTATATCATTAGGAAGTTTATTATAAAAACGTATACAATTACCCGTAAAGGAGTTACCAATTGTATGGAGGCTTGAGTTGGGCACAGCAAGATTATTTTTATTTCTGTCATTTACGTTGTTTTGATCACATTTTTTCTTGATTTTTGAATATTCTTGTGTACGTACATAAGATTATCAAATATATATGGGCTATGCACTGTCATGAAATTTTCTCATTTTAAACATATCTCGAAGTGTCTTTTTTGGACCCTATATATTGCGCGAACAGCTCAGAGGGCTTAGACAAAGTGACATCGCTTCGTAGCGAAAAGATACCGAAATTCGTTATCGTCTTTGAGATAACGATAACAATTTTCTAGCCAATGTACAATGCCAATTCTTTTTTGACAATCGCGACCGTAGCGAAGGCGTATGTATTATTTATGTATTGTATGAGATATCTGACATAAGTGTTCGATAACCAATTGACAGTTTATGATTTCGTTACGAATTCAACATTGTCTACCAACTTGCGATAACGATAACGATTGACGATAAGCCGCGTTAAATCACGTTATTATCACGTTATTTAACGCGGCTTATGTCAATCCCATACATTTTAATCTTTTCGAACTTCGTTATCGTTTTTTAATGTTACTTTGCCAAAGCCAGCTGTTCTGCAGAACGAATATTGTATCAATATCAGCAGCATTACCCCACAATAGAATACCATATGACATAATGCTGTGAAAGTCACTAAAATAGACTAACCTAGCTGTATCTATGTCTGTCGAATTTTTTTACCGCAATAGCTGCAGATGGATGTATGTTTCACAAACTATCTATGTGAGGGTCCCATTGAAGTTTGGCATCCAAATTAATTCCTAGAAATACTTTAGCATTTACCATATCTTGGTAATCATTCAGAGTCTAGAAATAAATTTTCTTTTTATATAGGCCTCTTTAGATCAACAGTGGGCAGAAAAACTGTTAAAATGATGATAAAAAGTTTTCCCTGAGTTGTTTCTTATTTTCCTTGATAAGAAAAAAACAATTAAAGTTTTTTTCTCTTTTTTGCATATAATAACGATATATTTTAACAGTGGGAGGGAAGCGGCGGAGACTGCGCCTAGAGATACCTAGGCAGGCCTGCATAGTTACTACCATCTTGCTTGTATTTCCCGTAAAACAGCTTTGCTGTGTTTCGGAGAGAAGGGCAAGACAGGCAGTGTAATTACTGGCATCTTATATCTTAATAGGCAAGTAAACTAGTTCATCTTCATGGGTGACGTGGACCATTTACCATCAGGTGACACGTCTGCCAGTTTGTTTATCTGACTTAAATAAAAAGGTTAACATTTTTGTGATCATGATCTGTTATGTCATCGGTAATCGCTTTTGATCATGACGGTGAAGTATTTGATCCTCGACCAACAGGGTGAGCAGGAGTCACGTGCGCATTACGCAAATACTCCCTGGTGAATTGGTTGGATCAGGCCTTTTCTGCCTTTTTTTATATCGCAGGGAAAACCTTTATGGATGCCAGGTTTAGGCCAAGATTATGCCAAGGATTTAAGGAGGAGGCACGCTCAAATAATAACAGGTTTTAAAGAAATCCTACTCTACAATAGAAAATGGCCGATGTAGTATGTAACTATGACACGCTGAGGTCGCGGGATCGAGTCCCACGGCATGCAAGTTGAAAGATACAATTCTAATCATGGGACCAGGTCAACCTGGCTGGTATTTATTTTGTAGACTTTCCAGCAGTGGACTGATAGAGACTGATAATGATGATGATTATGACGATTATAATGACGATGATGATGGTGGTGGTAGTGGTGGAGGTGATGATGATGATACTATAATAATATAAATTGAAAACACTTCGGATTTGTAGAATTCGTTTTCAGCATTGACTACTTGTGCCTTGTTCAAAGACAAGTTCCAAGATACAATAATTTAGGTATTGTAATCATACAATGATAATCATATCAGATATCCTGTATTAAACAGTTTCATAGCGAAATTTAATATATTTAACAAAAATCTTAAGGAACCCTAATCCAAACCCCAACGGAACCCAAAAGCAGAGCGTTCTAAATATAGAGCAATAAAAAATAAGACAACTTTTGTAACGAGTTAGAAACCAACCGGACCAAACGGGTTCCGTCTTCCGTCCGTCTGGTCACTCGGTTTTCTCCACCTGTACGGTCTAAGCAATTAGACCTTAGCCGATGTACCTCGAAAACAGGCGAGGGAAGTTGGGTAATAATCCTCGAATTCATACTATATAAAAATATATATATTTCTTTTAGATCGTATTTTTGATTAAGTAGAAATAAGCAAACTTGGAGTTTATTGAAAGACCTTCGTCCAACAGCCGACGGAGAAAGGCTGATGATGATGATGATCATAACACGGAAGAATCCCAAAATCATATTTTTTTCGCGAGACACGTTCGGCTCGCTTTGACATTGAAGACTACGGAGCGGCCCGGCGTTTGGAGCCATGATGGCTCCATCAAAGTGCTTCAAAATGGGCGCGCGGACTTGGTTTCTAGTGTTATTGTTCTAAGCCTCCGGGGTTAACCTTCGGTACAGGCTTCAGAACTAGGAGAGGATTTCAGTGCCATATCTGATCCATGTCTGATGGTTCAGGTTTGACTATGTTTCTTAAACTGTGGTCCATGTCCTAAGGGATCCGTGAAACGGGTTTACGGGATCAATGACACACGACTAAAATAAATGTATTGTATTTATAACAAACACGTTGGTGGAGGGAACTTTTTGATAATTCTTTAGTTCCTTATATTCCCTCCACCTGTACATTCCGACAGGTATCTATGTTTATTTTTAAAAGTGGTCAATGACCACAAAAAGTTTGAGAAAGGGTTTCTTAACCCTTAAGGGATGTAAAGGGCCCTTCAATTTTACATCGAGTATTCTATGATTGGAATCTGCTGTCTTGGCGTTCATTAAACGCCGAATAGTGGACAGTTTACAGGTGGGAGGGAAGCGCTGTGCCGCGCTCCCGGCTGCGTGGGTACCACCATCTTGCTTGTTTCTCCCGTGAAACAGCTTTGCTGTGTTTCGGAGAGAAGGGCATGACAGGCAGTGTAATTACTGGCACCGAGACTTAACATCTTATGTCTCAGGATGGGCAACACATAGACGAGTTGCCTGGGCTCGTTCCAGGTAAACTAGTTTATGTTCATGGGCGACGTCGACCACTTACTTCATCATCATTATCCTAGACATTATTAGTCCCATTTATTTGGGGTCGGCTTTGAATGTCTCGTGTCTCCATTCTGGCCATGCCCGTTTATTCTTGCACACCTCCATATCTCAATTCCATCTGCCATATTCTTCGGTCATTCTGCCCCTATTCTCATGGCCTGTCATAAAAGAGTTAATCGCACCATGATCATCTTTTATGCAGCCGGTGAAGATCATATTTCATATAAATCATTCAGTCAGCACCTCACTTCAGAAACGGACATAAAACACACCATATAAATAATCACTCCAATTAAAAAGAAATACACACTCAACGAATACATTATGTTACATAAAAACACTTATATTTTAGAGAAGTGAAAACATTTAGTGATAAAATTAATCATAAAAACTCTCACTCTTTATGAAACAGGTTTTTAATAAGAATATATTTATTTCAAATGTTTATAATATTAGACACAAATTATTCTTTTTTTTTCGCGGATTTTATTCCAAGCTTATCTTTGAAATATGATTTAACGCGTCATTTTATTTTGTTATCCTTTTTGTCATACGACATCGTCTCTCTCGTTTTAAGTCTAAGCCCCGGATCAGATTTTCATCGAAAGATTGATTATGTCGAAAGAGATAGACTGTCATAATTGATTGTGAGTCCGGACTCCGGATACTGTAAATCTACTTTGGGGGCAACGACTTTTATGAATAATTAACTAGCAATAACTTATTCATGCGACCGTTTCTTATTATTATATAATATACTAGCTGCTGTACACAGCTTCGTCTGCGCTAAAGATCGACAGCCGTATCCATGATGATTACTAGACGTTATACTGGTGATGGAATTTGATCTGATGATTTTCAAAGATCATCCAACCCTCTTTATTATATCAGATATCGAAAATTTCATGAAATTTATAATATTTAACATTTATGATCCGTTTACACACCATATAGGTATTTGATGGGATTCCAACCCGCGACTTTTGCAATTCATTCACCTGTCTACACCAGCCATCAAAAAGATTCAATGTTTATATCTAGAAACTTCCACTATATTTTTGCCCACATAACACGAAGGTATTCTGTACCTTCTTATACCTATAGGCCTAGACCTTCATATGTTCCACAAAGATGGCTACGTAATTTATTATCTATTTATCAATTTCAGTAAGTCGACATAGAAATTATGTTTTCCCGCCAAAGTAGTTCATTTTAAAATTTAAACGTCAAATTTAATTCTATTGTGCTATTAATTGCATCATCATCATCATCATCACCATCATCACCACCACCACCATCATCATCATCATCATCAATTTAATATGATAAAATATAACTATTGAAATTCAGAAAGCTATTTCTTTTATAGGAAAAACTTATAATCTTTATATGTAAAGATAAAATTGAAAACGAAAAAATAATTTTATAGGTAAGTTACTTCGATCATTAGTATTGTTGATCGAAGGTAGGTTATGTTAAGTAACAAATAAGTTTAATTTAAGTCGATAAGTCTACAGGTATAAGTAAGAAGGCAGATAACATTTCAACTACTCTTAAAATAAAATTTTAGTCCAATGGATACTACTAACTATACGAATTAATAAACTAATTCAGAACTTAGCTACATTTAACTAACATTTTGTAGAGTGAAATTGAAAACGTTTTTTTTTTAAATAATAACTAAGTATCCATTAAAAATAAAAAGTATAGTAAAATACATATGTAAAATAACGCAAGTAGCGCTTTTTGACTCCTCTAAATATATCAAATTTTACGTATTCTATCAAATAACAATCAAATCTAAACGTTTTTAAACAGAAATTAAACAAAGAAATAATTAATATGTTTACCCAAACATAAATTACGTGTAATTTACACTATACTAAATACGGAATAATTAGCGGGTGGAAAACTTATAGAAAGTGTTAAAGATAAAGAGATAACTGCAAGGGCATTGTTTATCATTCAAGTGAAAATCCCGCGAAAGCTCTCCGTGTATTCCGTTACAACAAATGATTTGACGAAACATTTACTTTATTTATGTTTATGCACTTGTTGTTTACAGATTACTATCAGTTATTTCACTCCCCCACACGGTTGCTGTAAAGTATACGAAACGTCGGAACTGTAATCTTTATAAGCTGCCATAAAATCAAAAAGTAGTTCTATTATCTTTAATTGCATTTAAATAAAGAATAATTTATAAATAGAACCATTATTTTATATTAAATAAAGAACAATAAATTAAAACAAAAAATGTATTTCAAATTTAGAACTTCCTAATTCAAACTAGTTCACTTAAAAATATTAAATGACATTTTATAGTTCGTTTTATGAACTAATTGAACTATTATAATAAATAAAACTTTTTTAATTAATTCAAATTTAACTTTGGTATTAATTCTAATGTGTGGCGATGATGCGTAGCACGTGTACGCTAAACAAGTGAATGAGCGTCCAAAACATCTAGTGCCCGTATTAAAATCGCCCGTACCAGTTTAATCGCGCGAGTTCACTTCTCTTGCTGTGGTGGGGTGCAAGGCTTAAAACACACCGGCTTACTCACGACGGGCACATTTAGCCACAAGCTTTCCGGAGGGGTAGCAAATCATCATGAGGAGTTTCGTAGCTGTCCTATTTTGCGTGGCGGTGGCCCGGGGCATGCCAGCCCTGGACACGGAGACAGACCCTGGCTTGATGAACAACGTGCTTGGAGTGGTCAAGGAGTGCGTGGACGGTGATGTCTCCCTGTGCCTGAAGGTGTGACAGTGATATGATGTGATAATGGACTCGGACCCGTGATAGTGATTCAGTGTTAATCTATCTTTTTGCTTGCAGGAGAAGGCTTTGAAGTATGTGGAGAGTATATCGTCGGCGCGGGAGATGGATTTGGCAGAGGGCGTCACTCTACTTGGCACTGGTTCCCCGCGGTCTGCGAGGGCCTTCGAGCCTTTGGCTGAGGAGCCCAAGGCCAGGGAAGCTCAGATTGAGTCCAGGCTGGTTGACTCTGCCGCTGACTTCTTGGAGAACCATGTGATCCAGTTCCGCTTCCCACCTTCAACTGTTGAGGGCATGAAAAGGTCTCTTGAAGAAGGTATGTATTAGCGACTATTATTCTTTTCTAAAACGTCTTATTTTTAAAATACACTTAAGGGTATTTCATATCTTATGATCGTCAATCAAATCAGCAATGTCTAGATGATTCAGAACAGTAAAACTATTTTCAAAACTTACATGAAATCCCATATTTAAATGTAGGAACTCATAAACTAAAGGAATTATGAATACGTATAAATCCATAAATAATTTATATTTATAGTGAAATAAGTTCCATAAATAAAATAAAAAATCACGACATAAATCCAATATCAAAGTAAAAAATTATATATTTTTAATAAAAACAGAAACGTACTTTAATATAAAACGGTTTACATACAATTGCATAAATTTATTTTTGATATAATTGAAATGGTCCAACATCGCATACACACTCTAATTGTTGAACAAACAGACAAAAACGTGAATTGAAAAGTACTTTCGTTTTTTAGCACTGACATTGCATAAACGGAGGCTGTGATGGGATCCAAACAGTTGCGAATCTTAAAGACTTTTATGAAATTCTTTAAATAATTTTAGTAAAATATATTTAATTTAGATTAGTTTTTGTTTCCAACATTAGAAAAATAAAACAAAAGATCTTGATATTTTGAAATGTTCTAAGAGGGTTAATGACAAACCATATCAGAGGCTTTATAAAATGAAGGACATAGTGATTAATTTTGTTCGATTTGAATACCTATGTCTGTTTGTTTTCTTAAATAAACGCAAATAGAACATTTACATTATAAACACGATAATATACAATTATAAACACATAATTGTGTCCTTTTAAAAGCTTTGACACGATACTTCCGATCTATTTCGTCTTAATATTTTCCTGAGTAATATAATTCAAATAAACATTATTCTTAACATTTACCAGCAGATCACAATTTAAAACTTCAAATTAAGTAGAATGAAATCATAGACCAGTAAAAAAAAAGAATCAATCAAGAATGTTAAGATTATCCAAAACTTTTCAAAGTATAATTGGAATGTTTTTAAATTTGGAAACAAGTGGCCTATCAAATGATTGAGGTATTCATTGTGATTGACAAAAGTAGGCCTCATATGATTTACATTCGTGAGAGTCTAAAATAAAACCGGATTTCATCGTATTTTTACGGCCATCTATTTCCGATTTATACGAAAACAACTTTTACTTTTTATTTTATCGCTATTAATTAAGTGCATATTAATTATTCGATTTTACGGTTGTGAAGATTTACATAATTTAGACACGCGTTTTTCGATTTCGATTTTTTTTTAACTTTCTCTTTTAATTTAATAAATATATTTAATAATTATATAATGATAGGGATTGAATAACTTAAGCTTTCTTTCCGTCGGCTAAAATCGTTCAATTTATTAAATAATTGATAAATAATGATGTCAATTAGTGTCATAGATGAATTAGTGTAGTTTACAAAAATATTGTTAAACATTGTAAGTATAAAAGATAGAGAGAAGCCATAATATTTCCAGGTTCAATGACTCTATTTAATATTTATGTACTCACAAAAACTTGCAACATAATTTAATTATCGTCAAATTGATGAATCAAATATATTTTGTTGGTATCAAAGAACAAAGTCCTTTATTCTTTCTGATACTACAAATTGTAATACCTTTACCTATCGTTAGGAGAACGGATGGCCGATGGGCCAATAAGGAGAATTATAGAGTGGAGCTCGCGTTTAGGTAGACGAAGTGTGGGTCAACCATTAACCAGGTGGGAAGACGATCTCCGTACCACTAGTCCGTGTTGGATGCGAGTGACAAGGGATCGGTGGTCTTGGCGTTCATTGAGGGAGGCCAATGTTCAGCAGTGGACGGATAGGGGCTGATGATGATGATAACCTATCGTTTACCTAAATAAGTCTTCTCATTTTCTCTCTAAGTAGCAATAATTGAGGCATAGTGAGTGTTTTCAAAGACAATTTCTAATACAAGAAATACCTGTTCAGCTAAGTGCGTTACAAGTGTGTAGGCTGTAGGGCACTTGTCTGGTACCATTTGTAGCGGTGAACGTCCATCAAATAAACCTCATTCGAGCCGGAACATACACAATAATAAATAATGATTCATTATTTATAATTATAATTCAACACTATTTATTATAATTCAAATTTAGACTAAAATATTATCGCGTAAAATAAATTTAGTGCTGAAAATTTTTGTTTCTACGAAAAGGACTTTCTAAATACCTCCCTACATTTAAATAAGTATATAAATATCAGTTTCAATATATTCCCATTTAAATATTTAAAATACAGATTTTGTTTGATTGTTTTTATTGTTATTGTTTAATATGAACAAACATAAGACGTATTTCACACCTTAAATACATAATTTTTTGTCTTATTGTTTTGTTTGTTACAAAATTGGTTTTAACGCTTTACAATATTCATCTACAATGATATAGGTTGAAATAATCATCATCACCCCGTGTACTACCACCACGTGGGCAATAAGTATAATTTATTTTTCTTCGTTTACATTCCTCACTCGAGATGTCAAGGCGTGGGCAAGGAATTTCGAATATACCCATAACCGTGTCTAGGTCGCGAAAGTAGACACATGCTTCCTAACGTCCTGCCAAGTAAGAGCCAAACCCGTTTCCTCGAGAAAACGAGACCAAACCCATGCTTGGAAGAAAGTTGATTCGCCTTAAAATGCTTTAGAAAACATAAAAGTTGTCTATAAATGCAGGTCTACAGAGTTTGTTTCGTTCGAGACATTTTAAATGAAATATTTTTTAATAGTACAAACAAGATTCAAATACTTTTAATCATTGTCGATTAATGACCTAACTATCAAGATTGCTCATCAAATTTAATCTTTTCATAACATTTTTTTGGGGTTTTGAAGATTCAATATTCTAAATTTAAAAACTATAGCAGCTACATTGCTCAGAGTTAGAGGAATCACTTCTAGTTTCAATATCGAGGAGTGTCATTGACCATCCACGATATTATGGTCCAATTGGTACAATAAATAAATCTTAAAGGATAAAATATAGCAAATAAAGCAAAATGTTTAGTGTGACGGTTTTAACATGAACATAAGTTTCAAGTTGACATTTTTTTATTGATGTGGATAATCGATACTTTTTTAGACAAAATATATTTAAAGTTTTTTATTTTTTTTATTTTAATAAATAAATAAAAAAAATTATCAATAACTAGCTGTCCGTCCCGGCTTCGCACGGGTAAATGTTTTATAGCCTTTGTTACTGATAATGAAATCTTCTATACGTGAAAGAACTTTTCAAATCGGTCCAGTAGTTTTGGAGCTATTCGATACAAACAAACAATCAAATCTTTCCTTTTTAGACGTAATATTAGTATAGAAAAAGAAAATAGTTTTCGTACTTCTTTTGTTTATTTGAACATTGCAACATAAATAAATATTTTTTATTCAACAATCACACCACGTTAACCTAGTCCCGTGGTTAGCTCGTTAGAACTTACGTCTACATTCAACATACAAATTATCTGCATTTGGCTGGATTCGAACCCGCGACCGCTTCGTAAAGTGTCTAATAGTCGGCCATCAAATACATACATGTAGAGAATATTCTCGAAATAACAAATACATAACTCATTCTGAATATGAATATGAGCCAAGTGGGTTACAAACGCACGCGTAAAAACTTATAATCGAGGAATTTGGCACAGAATCTACCATCAACACTTTCGATGGAGCACCGCTATGCTCATTTGAATTATATGTTGGTGCAGCTGATATCAAAATACTTAGACTTTCGAAAGGACCCTGAACTTAGCAACGAATCGTTAGTTTGGTATCGTAACTTCAGGAAGATGTCTGGTGTTCTGGTCCAGTCCTTACCTTACCTTAGACCCTTAGGATCCTCTTGAGGTTCATTCACAGAGGCTTGATTACACATGATTACACATCAAAGGTCTTAGGCAGTGTTTTTAAATCTTTCTAAATACGCAACTTTACAGGTTCAGAATTTCCGATACCCTTGGACCAGCCAAAAAATCTATAAGATTATAAATGTTTTTTTTTTTTAATGAACAAGGTTTTTACTTTAATGCAGAACCTTGCCTTTCTTTCTTTATTTCTACCCCCGTTCTTTTTGCCGGTGACCCCCCCGAGTAATGCTTGGCGACCCCCAACAGGGGGCAATTGAAAAAACTGGTCTTACGTATATAATTGTCTACTGATTAATTCCATATTCATTGAGATAATGGCAACATTTAAAGGCAATCTACACTCAAAATAATCTTGACTAAAAATTATGAACACTGAGGCAATAATTTACAATAATTTCCTATTCATTATTAATGATTTATTCTGTTCATTACAGCCCGTGGAAAGAAGAAGAAGATCAAGCAACTCATCCCCCTTTTGGCCATCGCTAAACTGAAGATCTTGGCCCTCATCCCTCTCTTCCTTGGAATCATCGCGTTCGCAGCCGCCAAGGCGGTCCTCCTAGCCAAGATCTCCCTGCTGGTCGCCGGTATCATAGCCCTCAAGAAACTCCTCGCCAGCAAACACCACGAGACCAGCTACGAGGTGGTAGCCCATCCTCACCACGAAGAACATTACGCCAGCAGCGGTCACGGCTGGGGACGATCGATCGATGACGCTCAAAACCTGGCCTACTCTGGCCACGTCAAGTCAGATTAATTTTCATACCTCAAGGGTCGATTTTAGATCCGCTTCTCTTTCTTATATATGACGACCGTTCGAGATCGATATATGAGTGAATCGAGTTATTTATTGCTAGATGTAAGTGTATTTATTGTGTGTTTATCGAATGAGTTCCCTTTGTAAGGGTTATTGTTGTTGTTTTCCAAAAAACCTTTGTTCTGCGTTTGTATGACCCTTCTCGTTATACTATATTAGTATTGTTTTCACACCCTATACGGTATCCGTATTTGTGTATTTTGTTAAACAAACTCTTTATTATTTTATTTTATTTTATTCTAGTCTCATTGTGTTATTTCTTATCATTTATATCTATTTCATATTTATTTATATAATCATCCCACCTGATCGCGTGTATACATTTATTAGTATATTATATTTCATCGTTCGTAGTGTTTGTATATATTTATTATAATTGTACATATTATCTATATTTATAAGTATATAATTGTGATAATATGATTAAATATTTATCGTATTTGTAAGTATTTTATAAATCATTTCATTTTTAATAATATTCAATTATTATTTTGTTTTTGACAAATATTTTCATTGTATCATCGTATATTTACAATTCATCATTTATATATTTTATTATTTTTATGTTTTTTATGAGTTTATGTTCATTTGTTATTTACTCTATACGTTACATGACACCTCGAATCGTACAAATAAAGAACATGTTAATATTTTATTGTTTAATTTTTTACTAGCTGTTAGCCGCAGCTTCACCCGCATTAACTTTGATTTACAGCCGTAGCCGAGCTGATGATGATTATTTTTATAGCCTATGTCATTTAGTGTTAACGTATCATTATATTGGTGAAAGAATTTTCTAAATTATACGAGTATTTTCGTATTACCTCATACAACCAAACTAACTTTACCTCTGTATAATACTAGTATACATGAAACGAAAAATATTATGAAAGAAACTGTAATGTATGACAATTTCCTGAAACGTGATATTTTAGACGTTAATTCATAAAAATAAAGCAGCGCCATCTCTTAGAAATATCGAACAATTGTATATAGTGGATGTGGCGTCTAGGTACCATGTACTTACCGTAAAGTGAACGCTACACTGTTTAAACAGTTATTTCAGACTAATATAACCAACATCATCATCACCATCATCAGCCTCTATCCGTCCACTGCTGAACATAGGCCTCCCTCAAAGAACGCCAAGATGACCGATCCCTTGCACTTGCATCCAACACGGACCGGCCACTGTACGGAGATCGTCTTCCCACCTGGTTAATGGCCTCAAATCGATTACAGGCTTATCCAACATGTATAATAATTATGTGCATAAGTTTTTTTTATTTTAATTCCACTTTTGTACTCGTCGCATCAGTTTTAAGAGCTCATCATGAAACTTGTTTTTTTTTTCATTTAGGGGCATTTGTCTCCACGGACATGAGAGCCCCGCCCCAACTTTCCTTAAACTACTTACTGGAACTTGATTAATATGGTATGGTGGCTTAAAATGATTTTTTTTTTGTATTTATTGCTATAAATCATCTCTTATAAGGAATACGATGAAGACAATTTGTTCCATTAAAACACGGCCAAGTGCGAGTTGACCTCGCGCAAGGGTTGCGTTCCACTATTTATACAACAATCGACACTTTAATAAAAAGATTACGTTTTTTTTCGGGAGGCCCCCTTCAATATTTATTTTATTTAAATTTAATTATTTATTTTTAAGGTTATAACTAAATATGTTGATAATCAAACGTTGTTGCTCTTATTAATATCGAGCAGAAAACGGCAAAAAATCACGTTTGTTGTATGAGAGTCCCCCATAAATTTGATTTCTGTTGTACTATTTGTTGTTATAGCGTAAACAGAAATACATGACGTCAAAATTTCAACTGTCTAACTATCACGGTTCATGATACAGCCTGACAGACGGATAGCCGGACAACGGAGTCTTAGTAACAGGGTTCCCATTCATCATCATCAACAAATCACCAGTTTAATGATATGATAAATCTGCCATAGTCTGTAAAACTTAGTTGTGAGTTAACAGCTAGTTATTTATATTGTAAGTCTGGTTTGTGTTATATGTATTCAAGCTAGCGTACGTTCACCGTACATAACTTTCGTTACTTGTGACACTTTTCATCAGACAACATTCCAGACGTCCCCATTTCATCATCAGATGGATATCATTATATCGACCCTTAAATGTCCTACTGCTGGGCATGGGTCTCCTCGAAATTAGGCGATGAGGGTGTCGGGCCATAGTTCTCTGATGCGCTGGCCCATTCGGGGCCAACTTTACACACCTTCAAAGACTGTTAATCTCATCAAACAAACAAGTTTCCTCTTTTTTATATCATAGGAGGGCAAACGAGCAGTCGAAGCCTTTTGGCGACTGTCGACGCCCATACACATCTGCACAACCAGTGATTATGCAGATGCGTTGCCCTCCTTTCCTTATCCCCCCAATAGGCCACCGGAATCTCACAAGCCGCACGAAACGCGACAGCATAGCTGTCACTTGACGCCGGTGTTATATGAGCAAGAGGTACCACCCCGGTCGTGCCAGCCCAATTCGGCTGCAAAGCAGCTTGGCACAACCTCTTACAGAATCCTCACGATGTTTTCCTTCACCGGTGAGCAAGCGATGGTCTCATGTTCAGGTGCACGTAGAAATTTAGAAAAACCCATTTCAATTACCACAGGGGTCAGGATAGAACCCGGACCTCCCACTCAAGAGGCTGTACCCACTAGACCATTGCCGCTCACTCAACTAGACCCATAATCATCAACTTTGCCCCTCGAATGATGGACATTTCCCGCTTTTAATGGCCGTCAAGATGGCCGACGCCACCTACATCCCACTAGAACCAATCATACGGAGACCGTCCCATGTAGTAGGACAGACCCTCCTTCCTGAACGTGGCCTCATGCAGAGTAGCTCTGTTAGCCTGCCATCTCTTCGTGTGTGACCCGCTACCACTGCCATACAAACATTTATTAATAATAATAATATCTATGGACACTTTCACACCACGTCAATCTGGCACCGTGGTAAGTTCTTGAAGAACTTGTGTTACGGGTACCAGGCAACGGAAATATATTTAATACTTTTATACTATACAATATACATATTTAAGATTTTTATTATATAATACACATCCATGACCCAGGAACACAGAAATAATTTTTGTTCCCTGGCGGGTTTCGAACCCGCAACCTCCGGCTTGAGCGCGAACGCGCTTACCACTGAGCCACAGAGGTCGTCAATTTTATATTTCATTTTAATCTAAAATTGAAGAAAATTATTTCACATTCACGTGTTTGTCTAACTTTCTCTGGTGTACAATAAAATGACAATAAATTGTTAGTAGCTTATATACCTACTAATAAAATTTGGCGAAATTCTTAAAAATGTTCTTTATTATACCTACTTAATTGTAACAATGACAAGTCACCAGGGTAAGCTTTTTACGAAAACTAGATGATTTCGGAAAAGAAACTATTAAAGATAATATATAAGTTATTTTTATAAACTTAATATAATTTTTAATGTACAATTAAATTTGTGAGACAAACAGTTAAAAAAAAAAGTGTTCTTAATTCAAAATTCTGTTAATTTATATCACGCACCGTATGCAAACAGGCTTTCGTTTCGGCCACCTACTGTTTCAAACATGTTAATATTCTACACATTAAACTCATGTTGTAATGGCAACACCAGCCTTACCGTGGTATTATGTGATTTTACTACTGGTAACTTTATTTTTGTTAAAGACATGTCATCGGGCAGCAATTTTGCCAGATGATAATCTGGGATTCTCCCCAAATCTCCTCCAAAATGGTAATATTTTGAGAAAAAACCCTCACTAATTGAAAAAAATATATATTCAAACACATTTTTTTTTAAAATTAATTCAGCGATTGCTTCCATGACTAGATCAGCATCTCAAATTGCGTCTGCGCCTTGAAATATCACAAAGGTTTTATCAATGTTTTACACAGTTATTGTTGTGCTAGTGAGTGGTTCGATTGCGTTCAGTTATAAAAACTTGTAAATATTCCCCCCGCAGAACACCCCAAAGGATTTGTCCCCCCAAAAAACCCCCTGTGGTCAGAAAAAACCCTCATATTTGGGGAGAATTCCCCCCATCTGGCATCACTGTCGGGCAAGTAAGTCATCCTATCCCCATCAAGCGCAAGCCTTTTCATGGCGGTGGGGTAGCCTAAGGTAGACACAGCATCTTGGGCGAAGCCAATTGAAAGGAGGGAGCTACTCCTTGTACCCCTCTTAAAAGAAGAGCGGACAAAAATGTAAGGGGGACAAGGGGTGAGGATGGGAATCTAATCCCATTGCACTGTCCCGACGTTGAGAGGGGTTGTTCTGTGGTGCGAGATATCCCTGGAGCCTGGAGGTGACGTCGGTCCCTTGACTGACTAGACGTGGAAGTGCCCTGTTGCTCAACAGAGCCGGGACACCTCACCAAAGGCGGCATTGGTGGCACTCGCCGGGTGTTAGTGGGCAGAGCAGCGTCCACCTTACCTCCTTTGGGGCGCGTGCCCGCCTAAGGAGTCTGCCTTACTCCGTGGGATGCCAAGAGCATTTCCCGGCGCAAAAGAAGAAGAGGTAAGCCACCTATCGTGAACATCCCAAGTGGTTTTTATGTCTATCTGGTAAAGATCAGAATATGTCCTAGTTATAGTTGATACAAGTTTTATGGGCAAACATTGCCAATTTTCCATTTACAACGAGAATCACGGACCACAGACTTAGGTGACGTCGTTGCCTTTTTTAATGTTAACTCTCGCAAATGGTTTGAGTGTGGTATACCGACGCTAGGAAGCGGGGAGCACCAGGAGTCCCACAAGGGCAACTTATGTATGTTTTTCCTACCCTGAGACGTAAGATATGGTAGTAATTATATGTCTTGCCCTTCTCTCCAAAACACAGCAAAGCAAAATTAAAATATCTTTATTTCGTAACAACTTGTACACTTGAAATACCTCAAAAAAAGAAGTCAATAAAAAGAAGTAGTAAAATAAATGTTCTCATGTTCAGGTGCACGTAGAAATTTATAAAAAACCCATTACATGGAATCACAGGGGTCAGGATCGAACCAGGACCGCTCACTCAAGAGACCGAGCCCA
This sequence comes from Helleia helle, assembly GCA_963853865.1. NCBI lineage: Eukaryota > Metazoa > Arthropoda > Insecta > Lepidoptera > Lycaenidae > Helleia > Helleia helle. The sequence goes on from OY971436.1 coordinate 8,998,483, forward strand.
TATCCACTGGACCATCGTCGCATCTAACCATGGAACCATCGTTGCATCGGACCTTTTATGGAGCAAATCAAAAAATAAAAATCGCTTTTTAAATATTCAAAATAGTAACAACAGAGTATATTTTTGAATGTCAATTGAGTCTACCACCGGTTCCAAGGCAAGGCCACTGAGAAGAACCGGCGAAACAAACTCAGTGGAACTAATCTTTCAAATATTTTATAGTAAATTTTACATGTTATCCTGACAATATTATCCTGAAATGCCTGGGAGAAATCCCCAAGGTGTGGTATCTTCTATAAAATCTTTTACTTTACAAGCGACGACCTCTGTAGCTCAGTGGTAAGCGGGTTGGCGCTCAAGCCGGAGGTTGCGGGTTTGAATCCCAACAGGGAACAAAACATATTTTCTGTGTTCCTGGGTCATGGATGTGTATTAAATATTATGTATATTATATAATATCTTAAATATATTATATAAATATATTATAATTAAATCTTAAATATATTATGTATAATATAAAAGTGTTAAATATATTGCCGTTGTCTGGTACCCGTAACACAAGTTCTTCCAGAACTTACCACGGGACCAGATTGACGTGGTGTGAAAGTGTCCATAGATATTATTATTATTATATCCGTTACCACACAAACGCTCTTTAATATATTTTTTTATTTTTTTAATTGGGAGGTTTTGAACATTTTCAGGGATCCTATTGTAAAAGCGTATATAGCCTTTAAAAGAATTGCTTACCTTTGTGAATCTAATCACTGGTACATCTAGCCTGTGCCTATCTCGTGTATCGCTACTATGTATGTCCCTTTTTTTTACAGAAATCACTTATGTTTTTCAAAACTTGGGGCAACACAACAAACTAGTACAATTAACTAAGAAAACAATAAATACTCGTCACAAACAGAATTTTCTCTTTTCCTTACATCACAAGATTTCCCTTCCTTGGCTATTCTGTAGGCGTATCCCCCTAAGCATCAGGAAAGTGACATAAGATGGCTCCAGAGAAATCTAGACTTAGTTTTAAGTGACTAAGCTGTATTTTAAGTATACTGTGCTGAGTAAACAAACTCTCTCCTAAGTTACTTAAACAATGTATGAAATTCTTGACTTCTTCACTATTGTTAGTCAGATGCATGTTACATTCGGATGAACTAACAGGGTTACAGTCTTTAATATATCGCCATTTTCCTATCAAATAGACGACATTTCTGTGACAGGATACCTGAGCTAGTCTGACTACCAAAGCTGGTCCACTGAGAAGAACCGGCGAAACAACTTGCCTTGTATGAAAACCAATTCCGACAAATTTGTGCTGCAACGCTGCGCCGGTTCTGCGCTCTGATTGGCTGACTGATGTCCATTAATTAATGATTGGCTGATGAAACGTAAATACAGAACACTGGTTGGTTGAAGTGCTATTATGTCAGCGACAGATCACTGACCAGTTTCGGAATGTTATGGTTCACATTACTACTCTATTCGGTTGTATGCTCGATGTACTTAAGAACTCATTCCATACTCTCTCTCACTCTCTCTCACTCTCTCTCTCTCTTTCTCTGTCTCTCTTAAGTTCAGATTCTTAAGAGCTCACATATAAAGAAATAGTTATTTTAAAAGGATACAAAAACGCAATTCGATGTGTTATTTGTAATGAAGAGGTTTATATTCTAAGAAAAGTTCACTTTCGCTAGCTGGTTATGTTTATAAATGGTCTCTTAAGGTTTTTCTTCATAAATATATCGCACGCCGATAGAAATCAAATTGTCTTATTATTTATAGAAAGCTCATTTTATATAATATGATATGGAACAAAGTTATAATCGGAGTTATTGTGGAACAAAATTAAAATGGTAATTGTAGAGAAATATAATCACGGTGTTATAATGACACTGTTATAGCATAACAATTTTCAATATTAAAAATGGATTGAAAAATTGAAAAGTGACTGAGACCGTGTGAACATTATGAGAACAATAATCTTGTTTTTTTGTTGTTGTTTTTAAAAATCAACATAATAAATACGAAAAATTGTCATAAAATTTATTTAGACATTTTAAAGACAATAAGTTTTTTTTTTACATTTTGTTCTCGACTGTACAGAATTTACTTCTTTTAGTATACTTGTATATAAAAATATTATTACAGAATGTAGGGACTGCGGTTTAACTAAAAATGCAGACTAGCAAAATACGTACCTAGCAGGTGTTTTGTGTATTGTAAGTCGCAGGTGAAACTATGCAGGCGCGGGCATTAATCAGCACTCAAAAATGAAAAATGCAGGAATGTGATTTCGCGGTTCGGCCACATTCTCTGTCACTTGTAATAAGAGAAAACAAATATCTTTGATCTCGACGTTCTGGTCCTGCTTCGTCATCGCAGAAACAGCTAGACATTTTTTTCTAAGAATTTAATTTGAAATTGTTTTTTTTTTCGATTATTACTTATACTTTATATATTTTTTTCAATTTATTTTTTGCAATCGTTAAATTAATGTTTATCTTTGACAATTCGATGTTACTAAGAAATTAGAATTTTTTAACCATTTTTAACTAAATTGATAATATAAAAACGCATTTCACGAGTCCGCAGGGAAAAGCAACTACCGTAAAAGTGTACCAGTATTTAATATTTATAACGTAATAGTAAGTGGACAACGTCACCCGTAAACACAAACAAGTTGGTACTAACCCACGCAACTCATTCATGTGTTTCCGATCCTGATACGTAGTCTCTGTACCAGCAATTATACTGCCTGTTCTTTTTTTTACGCCGGGAAGTGCTCGGAGGCATCCCGCGTTGGAGTGGGTCTCCCCAGGCGGGTATGGGACCCACATGGGACTCGCTGCGCCCGAAAGATGGTAAGGTAGACGCAGCTCTACCCACTAAAACCCGGCGAGTGCCACCAATGCCGCCTTTGCTGAGGTGCCCCGGATCTATTGAGCAAACAGGGCACCACGACGGCTAGTCAGTATCTCAAGGGACCGACACCACCTCCAGAGAGGTATCGTCCCGCATCACAGAACAACCCCTCCCAACGTCGGGACAGTGCAATGGGGGAAGGTTCCCATCCTCGCCCCTTGTCTCCCCTGCTCTTTTAAGAAGAGGGAACTCTTCTTATAAGATTGGTACAAACGACGTACAGACGCACACCAAACCAGTTAAATAATAATATGATTCTACGGAAACATTAAATTATTATTGATATTTTATTTGTGAAATAGCATTAGTAACAATATTAAGAAAGGTAACAATATACATTCATCACTTTGGATTTAAAAGAAAGACAGTATCACACTTAAAACTTTGAACATAAAATAAAGATTCAACTTTTCTTTGTGATTCACCGGACTAAAAGCGCAAGTACTTTGATAGAGATAAGTATCTTTTATATTATTTTAACGAACCATTGTTATCGAACACTCATACGTTCATCGCACTCAGTGTACAAGTGAAATGTTAAATAATATTCTCTAGAATACACCTAAAATAATATAGTAATGAATAAAAGCTGAAGAATAATAAAATAAATGAATTGAATATTTTTTACGTTCGCTCTAAAGCAAGGTCTGGATTTGAATTAAGAATGTTTTGTGTAATAAAATTGTAATCGCAATAAAATTTATTTATTCATTTTATTCACTTAGGTAACGGATATAATTTTAAGAAATCTGTATAAATATATATTATACAACGCGCCGGAACAGACAAAAATGTCTACCCTACACAAGATTCGAACCCGGTACCTCATCGAATAAAATGTAAATCGTAAATATTATTATTTTACGAATCTTTCTTTTAGAAAGAATACGTATGAAGCGTTCTTGATCATCATCAAACCATTAATATTTGATATAATATATGAGCTTCTGTCATCAGACACCAATTTCCTAGCCAGCTAGTTGATGATTGCCAATGTTAGTAGATCATAATGAACATCGACAACTGTCTGTCGTGATTACAAGAAGGCTATATAGGATCACATTTTTTTCCAAATGCAATGAAACAATGATCATTCGTCCATTTTCGCCATGAACAAACATCGCGTTAACATCAAAATGGACAAGCGGATCTTTATAGAATTTGCTTATAATTGTTACGCTGAGCAATGTTCTCATATCTGAATCACGCAAGCGATAACAAGTTTTTTTTTTCTTTAACGCCGGGAAATCCTATGAGGCATTCCGCGGGGGAGTGGGTCTCCCCACGCGGTATGTGGGACTCGCTGCGCCCGACAACTGTTAAATTGACGCAGCTCTACCCACTAAAACCCGGCGAGTGCCACCAATGCCGCCTTTGGTGAGGTGCCCCGGATCAGGGCACCTCGACGGCTAGTCAGTCCCGCAAGGGACCGACGCCACCTCCCCAGAGGGTTTGTCCAGCTCCCAACGTCGGGACAGTACAATGGGGTGAGGTTCCCATCCTCATCCCTTGCCCCCTGCTCTTCTGTCCCCTCTTATTATAAGAGGGGCACAAAGAGCCCCCTCGGCCCAATTAGCTTCGCCCAAGGTGCAGCGGCCCACCCTAGGTTACTCACCGCCACGACAAGGCCTAAACCATGGTGGGGAAGCGACAACAAGCTATGTTAGTATTCTTATTATCTGATATCCTAATTACTGCTGGCGTGAAATTCTGCAAAGGTATCCTGATGTTTTCTTCAACCTGTCTGTCTGGAACAAGTAATGTAGTCACGGAAATAAAATGCCAAAGTTCTATCCGTATGTAGTAAAATGGGAGCCCCATGCGGCTACACTTGTAGTAAATGCATGAGCGTCGCTGAATTTACCTCCAATTATTTCGTAATAATATAATTAATTAATTAAACGTATGTACTTACAAAATTTTAAAACAAACATCAATAACTTAATTGGATTGGTAATAGCTTCATAAATACCTAGATGTAAAGCAAATACACATTGCCGCAATAAACAATAAAATCATATTTTATATAAAGCACATTTTCAAAATAACATTATTATATTAAGTTTATTAATAACCTCACTAACATGAAATGAACCTATAACCTATTAAGTATTTGTATACTAATAAAAGAAAATATATTTTCAAATCTAAAAATAATAACGATTTATTCTTCAATCATTTAAAGAATGGAATATCCTAAGAATGGAATAATAATTCAAACGTGATTCTAAATTCAAATGACAAATGACAATCATGACCGAAAAACTTCACTTAAATTCATTAAAAAAATGGTAAACACATGCTAATTCTCTCCTATACGATTTCATCACCGCCAAGTCAATAGTGGGGAGGCACGAAATAAAACACACGGTGTACAAGCTTCCTTTACAATTGAACTTCGCTAGTGAGATGAAAACGTTCATAGCATTGTGTCTTCTAGCGGTGGCCGGGGCTATGCCCACTGGCAAAGAGGATGGAGTCATGGAGAAGTTTGTGTCCACCCTCAGGGATTGCGTGGAAACCGACACCATGCTGTGCTTAAAGGTGTGAAGTGATGTGATGTGATTAGTGTTTGTGTTAACGTGTTCTAAATTCAATTTTTTCTAAATTCAAAAATTATAACAGGAATTATGAGGAATAGAATTCAAAAAATGAAAACATAAATTAATTGATGGATATTTATTTTAAAATTCAATTAATCCTCTACATTTAATTAATTAATAAAGAGTAATTAATGTATCGTGAAATAGGCAATCAAATTATATCTAAATACGGAGTGTGTTAATGGCAATGATTGCCTATTACGGAACAGTAGTATCGTTCGTTCATTCAAAACCTGTTTTCACGTAATCATGAATGAATGCAACTATGAAACAATTGACTTTATAGAACATTTTATTCATTCTTTTTTATTATAATCAATTAATCAAAATAGGATTTATAAATTTAGTTCAATTTAATTTTATAATAAATATCGTAGAAATATGTTCACTTTTTTAGAGGTTGACCTTTTTTCTTTTCTTTTCAGGAAAAAGCGATGAAGTTTACAGACAATCTGGCAACAGCCAAAGACTTCAGCTTGGTAGACGGTATCACCTTCTCAAGAACTGGATCGCCAAGGTCTGCTCGCAGCTATGATCCTCTACCAGAAGAGCCTAAAGCCAGGGAAATGCAGATGGAAGAAAGGATTATGGACAACGTTGTAGACTTCCTAGATAGCCATACCTTACAACTTAGGATGCCTAGGTCGTTCTTAGACGAAGAGAACTCTATCGACGAAGAAGGTATTGAATATATTTTTTAACATTCCGTTCAAAAACATTTTCTTTAGCCGTTCTATTCTGATTCACTAAAATATTTTAATGCTTATTTTAAATTTTAAATATTATTCCAAATTTTACACGCTACATGGTTTTAAAATAGAATTGTTTCCAATAATGTAAAACGTATTATAATTATTACCCATGAAGTTAGGAAATAAGAGGAGATGCCCCTTTCTTTAAACTTACAGTTGTAAATGAGTGCCTGATCCGCCATCTTGAGTGCCCTTTTCATAGTAGATTATGGTTTTGCTGTCAAAACCCTAGCAATGGTAGCCATGTTAAGTGCCGATTTGAGTTGTAAGTTACACCTTTTTTTCGTAGGTATGGCCAGTCCTTCTATATTATGTCTATGTTATTACCCCGCATCTATCCATCGCTTTATATTTATTACTTAGTGATGTTAAAAAAAATCTTTTTGCTTTACAGGCCGTGGCAAGAAGAAGAAGAAGCTGAAGAAGCTGTTGCCCATTCTTGCCCTGATCAAACTTAAACTGACTGCCCTCATCCCCCTGTTCCTCGGTATCATCGCCTTCGCAGTCTTCAAGGCTTACCTCCTTGGAAAGATCGCATTCATCGCCGCAGCCTTTGGCGCCATCAAGAAACTTCTAGAAGCCAAAAAGAGCCACGGCTGGTCGGAGCCTCCTCATGAGGAACACGGCTGGGAGAGTGGTGGTGGCGGCGGCTGGGGCAGGTCCCAGGATGCCCAGGAACTAGCCTACGGGGCCCACTTGAAACAAGACTAACTTATTTATTCACTTAACTAAATAAATTATTTAATTTATTACTTACCATCTAAGTATTATCATATTTAATCTGAATGACCACCGTTTTGTGTGTGAGAGTTTTTATACCAGTATTTTATAATTTTATGTTTTATTTTTATGATTTATAATATGTACTGTGATTATTTATAGTATGTATGCTCTACTGTATATATTGACTTTATTTGTGTATTTTTATTTTAGCTAAGTTATGTATATATTCGTATTCTATATATTTTTTTTAATTTAAGTTTTCGTTTACCAAATACTTTTAAGTTTTTTATTCCAAAGAATTTTTTGTTTATATATTGTTTTGTGTGAGTGAGGAAAACGAGTCATAACGTAACTTATCGCGAAATATCGCGTAGGACAATAAAAGTATATCAAATAATCCTGGTTTCATTACTTATACCTTAAATGCTAAATAAAACTGTACCAAGTATCGGTGTTTTATTAGCATATTGAATATTTATAAGTTACGATAAGCATTCACATTATCGCTAGATATAAATTATCGCTAAAATACAGCTGATGGTTTGTCGATGGTTTGTCGATAGTTTTCTAAATGGAACAATATGTTCTCAAAGTAAAGATTGTAAGGCTTTTTGTTGAGATGTTGTGAATGGATGTGACTATCCCTATTGTTCAGATCTCGGCCACAGACAATAACATTAAGTTGTGCATAATTGGTGCTGTGAGAATAAGCGCTTAATAAGCGAAAGTAACGTTTAAAAATCTCACTTTAAAATATAATAATTATAATACTGTTTATTTTTAATTGGCAGCAAAGGGAATATTTCTCATTATATAATAAATTAGAAATGTTTTAATATTTCGTTTTTATTTCTTCATTGTTACTTTTCTTAGTTGATATTATTATCTCCTTTCATTATAATATCTATCTATATCTATTTATTTTAAGGATATATTGTTTAGCGTGTATGTGTGTCAGTGGAGCTTACAAAACTTTCACTCTTATGTAAATATAGGCCTAAAGCTCGACAATTTCGCAAGCGTTTTATAAAAAACTTTCGTTTGTAAAGCATTGCACAATTTGGTGACCGTTTATGAAAGTTGATGACCCGTCCGTTACGTATATGTGAAATTTTAATTAAATACTTTATATGATCGAAACGTCAAAAAGAAACTTTTTACGTAATGCACATTTTATTCGCTTATGAATTTCTCGTTTAATGGGTACCGAATTCTGATTAATTATTCCAAAATTATTATTAATATAAGTATTATTATAATTGTGGCCGAAAGAATTATTATTTATAATGAGAATTAATTTTTATCCAAACAATTGCTTGGTTAAATAATAATATTTTTATGTAGTATAGCCTGACCCGAAATATATAAACCCTGCGTGGTGTCGCCACTATGTCTTTTTTACGTCGAGACTTAGTATCTTCCATACAGACATTAGTTCCGAAATTTTCCGCAATATGGCGAGGGTTTTTATGTTTCTGGTCAGGCTATAAATAGATTGATTTATTTCGATCATTATCTGTTTAATGGGACGTGTTATCATGATCATTATTATCAGTCATCGAACGCTGAAATTGAAAGTGATGAATGATTAATAGTCAACTAATGAAAACAAGTCTATTATCCACTTACCACGTGAATTGACAGTACGTTTGCCCCCCACTTCTATACTTACTAATAAATCTGACGAATTTTCGAACGCACAAATCTCAGGAACTACTAAAACTTTTTTTTTATATACACAACCTACATAGCGTAGCCACATTCGCATAGCACTAATTCAATTAATCTACTAATAGATATTATAAACGCGAAATTTTGTAAGAATGTATGGAAGTTTGTTGTATCCCTGTACTCCCACGGGAATGAGAAGTGCCTACACGAGTAAAACCGCGGGGCGCAAGGTCTATATATATTTTCACATTAGTTATTTTCATTTATGTAATTTAATTGTTATTTACCAATCATCATCGCCCCACTACCCGCTGTAAGATATATAATGCGATGACCTAAAACACAGGGGTTTGCCATGCTGCTTTGAGGACAAATTGGGCTGGCACGACCGGTGTGGTACCTCTCGCTCACATAACACTGGCGTAAAGTGACAGCTATGCTGTCGCGCGTTTGTGAGTTTCCAGTGGCGCATTGGGGGTATAGGGAAAATGAGAGCAACGCACCTGCATAATCGCTGGTTGTGCGGATGTGTATGGACGTCGATAGTCGCCAAAAGGCTTCGACTGCTCGTTTGCCTTCCTATGATATAAAAACGATATGGAAGCGTGTGTTTTAGGTAATTATCAAACCGAAGGGTTGATAAAGGTATTCTCACATTTAGACTAAGGTCCCGCAGGACGGCAAACCAAGGCCCAAAATACACATAGGTGACTCTAGATTTTTTTCACTTTACTCTAGTTCTTGAATGAAATTTCTTCCCAGATTCATCACATTCCCAAATCTTCAGATTTCTTCATCAGAATATCAACAATTGCTAAAGCTTATTGAGGTACATAATATAACAACTACACATATTTTAAGTCATTAAAAAAAACTACGATTAGATAAGTAGCTTTTTACGCATGTAGCCAGGACCTTGGCAATACTGACCCTATGTGGGAGTCGCACCTGGGAGTGCCCTACCCGTAAACTAAAACCACTGCGAGAGCCTTCAGTCGCATTTTGACGTCCCGGATATTACAGGATAGTGCCATACAGATAGGCGCAAAATACTAGTGTAAGGTAAAACGCTGAAGGTTTATTTGCCTGTTAGTTTGTTTGAATGCGCCGATATCTGGAACCATCAGTCGTAATAATTGCACTCGATCCAATCATTGAGATTATAGATTTCGAAGACTTATTTTTTATTTTGGGTCAGCTTAAGGAACCAGTTTTTTTTTAACAAATTGGCATTGGCATGTTAAAACGTAACTCAAATAAACGATAAGCTAGCTATGCTTAATCGGCGTCTGACCTAGCTAAGTGCAGTAATGACGTACATAGTAACAAGGCACTTAAAATATTTCCCATGAAAGTGGAGCCGGCAAACGTAAGGCACAGGGCATTTAACATACAAAACTTTAACATACAAATAACAAAACACGTTCTCGGAATATTCTTATGTTTAAAATAAGGTTTTCTATTTGAGTCAACATTTGACATATCTATGAATTAAAATAAAATAAAAAACGCTCAAATATATAAAATAATTTTTATTTGCTTGAATGCTTTTTAACAATAATAATTTTGGTATCCAAGCAGGTGGTATCCACATTTGGCGTCCAGAATTTATAAATCAGATAAAAAAAATATTTTGCATTTTAAACGAATAATTAATAATATAATTCAGTCTCAAACAAAAAAAGCTTTTTTATTTAGATTTTTCCTTTTTTTATCTTTTTGCATTTCATGTTATGTTAAGAAGATATTGACAGTTTACTTTAATAAAAAATAAAAAAAAATTCATTTACGGTGGAACCACTTGATAAATCTAGTTTATTATAATCGATACATATAGATACATAATATAAATGATTAAAATATATTAATATTAGTGAAATTTCATAAATTAATATTGACATAATTTTATTCTACATCTGTAACTTTTTCTAATGTTCGATTTTTTATGTTATGCTATGAATACAGTAGTAAAAGTATTCTTATATAATTTATTTATTTTAATACACATGTATTTATATTAGGGAAGTTTAATATGGGATAACATATTTATATTAACCCAATAAAATTTGTACCAACATCAAGCACCCATCCGGTGGCGGGTGCTTGAAGATTGCTTCACCGGAAACGACATCCGCGGGGCTGACATAATTCAGGTATCTCGTCACGAAGAAAGTGTTTCATTATAACACTTGATAAATCTAGTTTATTATAATCGATACATATAGATACATAATATAAATGATTAAAATATATTAATATTAGCGAAATTTCATAAATTAATATTGATATCGATTTTATTCTACATTTAAATTTAATATAATTTTTTTATATTGTATGTTTAAAGGAATATTTATATCTTTTTTTAACTCTTAAATTGTAGGAAGAATATGGGATAACATATTTATATTAACCCAATAAAATTTGTACCAACATCAAGCACCCATCCGGTGGCTGTTGGTATATTCAAGGCATACTTCTTGAACCCCAAAATAATTCAGGTATCTCGTCACGAAGAAAGTCCACTGGTGTATCCGTGTACGTGTTGCAGGCAAACTGGGGCGTGTGGTGTTTGTGTGAAATGACTGGTTACCAAAGTCATACCTTTTTCTGAATGATAATTATAATTTTCTAGTGTTAAACGCTTTTGAATGATATGAATATTAAATTAATTGTGTAATTACAATATAATAATACGATTTAAGTGTTACCGTTACGTTAAAAACTTGATAATCTGGTCTGTTTCAGACTAACTTGCATATATATATATATATAATTATAGTATTTTTAATCATATTAATAATAACAATAATATGGACAATAATATATATTTATGGACGCTTTCGCACCACGACAATCTGGTCCCGTGTTAAGTTCTCGAAGAACTTGTGTTACGGGTACCAGACAATGGAAATATATTTAATACTTTTATATTATACATATATTTAAGATTCTTATTATATTATACACATCCATGACCCAGGAACACAGAAAACTTTTTAGTTCTCTGGCGGGATTCGAACCCGCCATCTCCGGTTTGAACGCCAACGTGTCATCGTTGCTTATATTAGATGCTATTTTTAATTATTTACTTGTATCAATTGGACAGAAATACCTAATTTAATCAGGTATATCCTGTCCTGCAGGCATCCGTTGCAGTACTTTTAAAATTTTCACCTGTTCTGTAATAGACAGTATATATTATAATCTACACGGGCAGTATATTTTTTTTTCATATAATTTATAATCGTTGTGGACTTTCTAATATTGTCGCTGATCCCGTTACTATTTAAGCAGTATTATTCACAGGGGCAATATTTATAGTCAACCTAAGCAGTATATATACTGTCCTATAAACGTTCATAGCATCTATCAGCTGGCCCGCTGCAATTTGCAAGTGGGCAGTATATTACTCACACGAGCAATACGCGTAATGCCCGGTGAGCGGTACTGCCTGCAGCGTCACCATGCGACGGCCGCGGCGGTCACATCTCTAAAGGTTACAACCACAGTTATACAATTGTGTGTGTTGAACTCGTATAGGGTTGTCACTTTTGTGGTTTTGAAAATATATTTTATCATTACCATCCGCCCATTTCCGTCCAGTATTTCAAAAATGTATGTATTGTATAAATGTATGTATTTCAATAACTATGTTCTTCTTTTTGAAGGGTGACCCAGTAGAATGTGTTTTTGTTAATATGATAATAATATAATGCTTAAAAGATATTCATACTTCTCATCTAATAAATATTTATCTGAACTCTTACGGCAACCCTAAGGGAGCTTCAAACCTTGTTCCTAGTTGTATTAAAATATATCTGAGAGTATAATTAAATTGACTGTGTCGGTTCCTATATCTTTTCTTATATTATCGGTGAATTAGAACCCGTACCTATTTCGACACAGCTACGCCACTATGCTATAAGGTCAAAGCACAAGTCATAAGAAAAGTGTTACGTTTTCTAACTGTTAAAACTCCGATTTTAATTTATGGAGACGAGGAGAGACAACAAACAAGACATATAAGAATATAAGATGTCTTGAGCCCTGCATATTTCTATATCGTTTAGTAGTTTCGGCGATTGAGCCCCCACACAACCCCCCGCCCGGACAGATGTCCAGTCACAAACAACAGCGCCACCTGTGTCCTAACTATCCTATTTACAAGACCAAACCACAAAATATCCAATTTCATTATAATTTATTCAATATAGTTTGTCCCGTAGAAATATCGCAACCCATAATAATAAAAATAATAGTAATAATAATAATTACACAGAAAAAATACAAAAGTACTTACAATTAGCTGAAGAAATAAAACAAATGTGGCACCAAAACGTCGTCAGAATAATCCCCATAATAGTCTCATCCACAGGAGTGATTCCTAAGTCTTTACACACTAGTCTTTCAGAATTGGGTCTTCATAAAAATATTTATATTAAATTACAAAAAGCAGATATCTTGGACACCTGCTCAATAGTCAGGACATCTCTTAACAGCCAGATCCAGTAAATTATTAAGTATTTAAGTGGTGCAAGTTCTTTGGCAATGCCTGTTCCTGTCACCAGTATAAAATTCCGGCATTCAGCTGAGACCATTTCTTGGATAAAACATAATACTAGATAATAATAATTATAAAAATATGTTGGGACAACTCACACACGGCCATCTGATCCCAAACTAGGCAGAGCCTTTTCTTATGGCAACCAAACAACTGATATACACTTATATATTTCTAAATATTATAGATAAATTACACCCAATCACAGAACAAATGATTATGGTCATCTCACAAACATTGGTCCTGGGTGATGGAACCCACAACCTTCTGGTTTAGCAGTCAAGGTCACTAACCACTAGACCAACAGGCCAGTCATCTATAAAAGTTAGGATAAAACTAACAATGGAAATATAGGGCTTTGGAATTCCATAAATTCCAGCGCAAGTGTCCTCAAAGTATGGGGTCAGAGAAATGGAAAGTGGTGACCTTACCGCGGTATGTGTTACCGCTAAAACGACAAGAAAGTGGCCGCCCGCCGCACCCACCGTCGCATACTAAGCTTTTGGGAGATATTTCACTTATATTAGTTTATTTTTGTACAATAAAACATAGGATATATTAGTATATTATATTACACATATAATAATAATATAATAATATTATGGATTACAATAATATGCTTTATTTTGTACCATAAAATTATGACTTAGAATACGCACTAAAATGGCGTTCTTACCGCTTTAAGCGGCCTCTATCAGACAACCATAATAAAAAATGATAACAGTTTGAGAAGAATAATAATATCTATGGACGCTTTCACACCACGTCAATCTGGTCCCGTGGTAAGCTCTTGAAGAACTTGTGTTACGGGTACCAGACAACGGAAATATATTTAATACTTTTTTACTATACATATATTTAAGATTTTTATTATATAATACAGAACACAGAAAACCTTTTCTTAGGTAAAAAAAATGTTTTTGTGTTTTTATATTAAAAATACAAAACCATTTTTTTTTACCTAGGCTGGTCGTAGAAAATTGGCAGACGTGCTACCTGATGGATTGTTCACTTTGTATTAGCCTAAGCAAGTCATTCATGCGTTGCCTATCCTAATATATAAGGCAAGTCTCGGTGCCAGAAACTACACTGTCTGACCTGCCTCTTCCGAATCCAGAAAGCTGTTTCACGGAAGAAATGAGGAGGGTGCAGGCCCACGTGTATTCCTCCACCAATTTATCAGATTTCGTTATCTTATAAAACTTCAGTCAAAAACGGTATTAAAGAATTAAGGTATGTAGTGTTGGGTCGGATTGGCGTTCATTGATTAACCTGTCAAGGAACTAGGAAGGAAATAAGTAGTGCCATGCTGCTTTGCAGCTGAACTGGGCCGGCACGACCGGGGTGGTACCTCTCGCAGCGTTAATTGACAGCTATGCTGACTGCTGTTGCAATTTGTGAGTTTCCGGTCGCCCATTGGGGGGATAGGGAAAAGGAGGGCAGCACATCTGCGTGGCCTTGGTTGTGCGGATGTGTATGGGTGTCGTCGCCGTGAGGCTCCGAAAAAAGAAACCGAATTTTTATAACAAGCTTGGCCCACTACTCGTTCCCACCGCTACTACTGTGTAGTAACAGCAGTAACAAATAGCCCTTGAAGGCTTCGACTGATAGGTTAATAATGGAAGTTATACAATTTCCACCAAACTGACGGTGTGTGGTCCACCTGTTCAAGGTCACCTGACTCATCCCACTTTCTCGAAGGTCTCCCTTCACTTCCGACGGGGCGCGGTCTGGCAGTGTCGTTATACTGCGGTTGTAGTCATCAGTAGAATTATTGGTTTCGATTCTTCGGTCCACCAACGAGTGTTGAATATTGTTTGTGCGGAAATGAATTAAAAAATGCTCTATCTAAAGATTATATTACTGAAGAAAGTCTAAGCATAAAGCAATACACAATTCCATCTTACTGATTATAATACTCTTATGCCCCACTGCTGGGCAGGGGTCAGACGAGGAGGGTGTTGGGCCACAGTTCACCAATACGCTGGCCCAATGAGTTGGTGAACTTCACACACCCCACAGGCATGATTTGCTAAATGATTAATTGATCATCCTTAGCGCACATTTTTTCAATTTTGATTATAAGCCTTACACGTCCGAACTAAACTTACAGTCGCATGCGGACTGATCATGATGAAAATGATGACAGGCTATAGTTGATTTATATTTGCTTACTATAAACATTTAAATTAGGTAGCGATTTAGACGTGAAAAGCTCATAGATACATGTATTTTCGTATAAAACCCAATCAAGATAAGTATAGACCAGAAATATGTATACTCTACGTGGTGTCGCCACTGTATCTTTTTTACGTCAACACATAGTATCGTCCATACAGAAATTAGTTCCGAAATTTTCCGCAATATGACGAGAGTTTTTATTTTTCTGGTCTGGCTCTAAAGTGATTAATAAAACTAGTAATACATCATATTGTATAATGATTTATGTCTGATAATATCAATAAAACCATATTGTATTATTTTCACGTTTAAATAAAAAAAAATGTCACTTGACACATAACGGCAAAAGAAAGTTGTGTCGGGCCTCGAATGTTCAATACTCATAACTTTGGGTTTTCTAAAACTTAACTCGAAGCTGACACGGTTATAATCGGACCTTTGACGGTAATTCATTGTCATCACCATCATCATTATCATTGTCACTATCATTATCATCGTCAATATCATTACGATATTTTTTGTGTCGATCGACCCTTTGTCATCATTATTATAATCATCATTATCATTATCAGCGTCAATATCATTATCATTATCATTTTCCGTGTCAATCGACCTCTTGCACTCCTAATTCAACTTTGTCACAATTTTCAACTTATGAAGGTTATCCAATGTCCCTTAGTAAAGAATATAACGGCTAATTGTAGAGTTCGTCATCAACTTATTGGGTGTTATTATTATTAATAATAATAATATCTATGGACGTTTTTCACACCACGTCGATCTGGTCCCGTGGTAAGTTCTCGAAGAACTTGTGTTACGGGTACCAGACAACGGAAATATATTTAATACTTTTATACTATACATATATATTTTTTTATATAATACACATATTTAATAAATATCCATGACCCAAGAACACTGAAAACTTTTTTGTTCCCTGGCGGGATTCGAACCCCCAAACTCCGGCTTGAGCGCCAACGCTCTAACCACTGAGCCACAGAGGTCGCCAAACTGACTAACTAATTGTACATAAAACTGCACCATTCTCAAGTTGTAACATGCCTCTACATCAGACTTTCCTTGAACACAAAAACCATTATGTATGTATGACGGCCGGCTGGTCGTGGATAGGCTACTGGATACTATACGCTGCAGTCGCGGGTTCGAATCCCGCAAGTGCAGATCATTTGTATGACGAATATAAATTTCTGCACCGGGTCATGAACGTGTATGTATGTATTTATATACATTTCTTACATTTATTTCTGTTCACAAGTTCTTACGAACTTACCACGGAACTAGGTTAATGTCGCGTGGTGTGATTTTTGAATAATATTTATTTATGTATAACTAATACAATGAGTATTTTGGATTGGAAATTGAAAAGCAGTTAAATTTGATATTGGTAAGCAAAAAGCTGAAAAGCTCATAATATGGTTATTATAGCATACATACAAATACCAAATGAACCAGGAAATGCATCTAGCAAGTACCGATCCATATATCACTGATAAAAAGAGCAGTATGAGAGGTCAAGTCAAATCTCATGAATGCCGAGTCTATCACTGATAAAGACCAAGCCAAATCTCACTTATAAAGACCTATATAAGAGGTCAAGTCAAATCTCATTGATAAAGTTCAGGATGAGGCTTTGTCGTAGCGGTGGGGCTCAGTAACCTAGGATGAACCCAGCACCTTGGGCGAAGTTAATTGAGCCAAGGGGGCTCTTTGTACCCCTCTTATAAGAAGAGGGGACAAAAGATCAGGGGGCAAGGGGTGAGGTCGGGAACCTCACCCCATTGTACTGTCCCGACGTTGGGAGGGGTTGTTTTGTGGTGCGGGACAACCCCTCTGTGGAGGTGGCGTCGGTCCCCTAAGGGACTGACTAGCTGTCGAGGTGCCCTTTTTGTTTTTCATTAGAACCGGGGCACCACACCAGTGGCATTGGTGGCACTCGCCGGGTTTTAGTGGGTAGAGCTGCGTCCACTTACCAGCTTTTGGGCGCAGCAAGTCCCACATACCCGCAGGGGGGATACCCAGTTCCCCGTGGGATGCCTCAGAGCATTTCCCGGCGTTAAAGAAAAAAAAAAGGTCAAGTCAAATCTCACTGATAAAGATGCATTATGACAGGTCAAGTCAAATCTCACTGATAAAGATCAGTATGATAGGTCAAGCCAAATCTCACTGATAAAGACCAGGAAACATGCGTCACTTAGGCTGACCGCGATCCGATAAACGCGACTTTCACCCGAATCTGATGCAACGTTACGTGCAATTGCCTTTGCGCCCAATTACTTAATCGACTTATCATTCACGGCCGTTTGAAACGTGAACTTGAATTTGAATTTGTGCGGAAAATGTGCGGACATAATGCGGAACATAATGCATGCATGCATGCATAAGTCTCACTTATATAAGGCATAAGAATTCCACCCCGGTCGTGCCAGCCTAACTCGGCTACAGAGCTGCATGGCACTACCTCTTACATAATCATACCATCAGCTGATGGTACGTGGCCGACGTCGCCCATGAACATAAAGTACTTTACCTGAAACTAGGTCAAACAACATTAATGCGTTGCCTATCCCGAGACATAAGATGTTAAGTGTCTGTGCCAGTAATTACACTGCTTGTCTTGCCCGTCTCCGAAACACGTCACGGGAGAAACAAGCAAGGTCCCCATTCAGCCGGCACAGCGCGTCCCTACCACCGTTATAATGGATGAGACAACTTTTGGTTCTGCAAACCATTTATACCATCCCCACCATCGAGATCTAACACGGAAGGTCATTATCGGACCAAACTTGGTCGTGAAAATAAATTGTCTTCGTGAATGCCAAGCGATTACCGAACAATTATCTCCATCTTGGGAAATACATAGAAACAGTAAACTTGTAACTAAGTTACTTATGTGTTTCATGACGTATATGCCATCCTGCATCATCTACAAAATATTTCTGCTGGTGCTGCCACTCCTCCCATTTTATCGGGAACCTATCCTTTTTTTTCTTTTGCGTGGGGAAATGCTCTGAGGCATCTAGGAGGGGGATTCCCCAGGCGGGTAATTGGGACTCTTTGTGCTCGTAAGATGGTAAGTGGACGCAGTTATACCCAAAAAAATCCGGCGAGTGCCACCAATGCCGCCTTTGGTGAGGCGCCCCGTATCTGTTGAGCAACAGCACCATGACGGCTAATAGTCAGTCTCCCAAGGGACCAATGCCACCTCCACAGAGAGATTGCACAGAGAAACTGATCCCGCACCACAGAACAACCCCTCCCAACGTCGTGTTCAGGGTCAGGTCCCCATCCTCGCACCTTGTCCCCCCTGTTCTTTTGTCTTCTTTTCTTTTTAGAGGGGTACAAAGAGTAGCTCCTTACTTAACCTATCCTAGACAAGGCAAAGCAACTCTCCTGCATTCTATATAGGATCTTCTATCTAAAATACAAATGGATAGAAAGGCATACCACATAAGCATTGTAATAAATGTAGATGAGCCTCATGAACACCATTTATTATACCAGACCGAGGTATTTCTGAGTTCTTTGGAACAAATATGTGTTTTACTTAGGTAGGAAAACTGGCAGACACGCCACGTAATGGTAAATCTGGGTGCCAGGAATTACACTGTCCGTTCTGCATTTCTTTTTGAAACCCTAGAAAGCTGTATAAAGAAATGAGCAGTATAATGGTACCTATGTAGTCAGATCAGCACAGGTGCATCCCAATAAAAATATATCTAACCTAATTCTAAATCTAAAAAAATATTTTAAAAATTGTGTAAAAAGTCCAACACGAACGAAAAAACAGCACATTACTAATAGGTACATTGTTCATTTTTCAAATAAGTAAATGACTTAGCTTAATATTGGCTGTTGAATAAATGTACTAACATCATTAACACATTCTTTCATACGTATCATTATGAATATAAACTTATATAATATTATAGTTTCTTGAATATTTTTAAAGTATCAATAAATCAAATTGACCTATATTATGCCAATAAGCGGTTCTCTTTTTCATCTTCTTCATTGCTTAGGTGATTTGATAACACAGTTTCTTTTTTTTCCAAATAGAAATTAATATTTACATAATGGTTCATCATAAATATATATTTATGCGAATGAAATGCATTAATTTTTATTAAATGTATAATTATATGATTAAAAAGGATAATGTTCTAAATTCGTTTTTTGAAATACAATTTCGCATCATTATAATTTTTAAATTTAATGAGAAAATATTTTGTTTTTATTTGAATAATGTGTAATTAACATACTAAATAGATACCTTTACGTTTGTATTATTATTGTATTTTAAGTTTGTTTTATATTTTTTCACATTCTTTCATTGCGTAAACTCGACTACTACTGTAGTTATAAAATTTATTTAACAAATTATTCAAACATTTGATAATAAAAGTCTCTTTTAATTCTAAGTTTAATATTTTTCGTGATGAATCATCACATGAATGAAAATTCTCGTGCAATTTTATTACTGATATTAAAAAGTTTTAATTTGTAAGTCGGTTGCCATATAAATTATATTGTACTGTTAGTCTAGTCTTTCAAGTTTCATTTATAATAAGAACTTCCAATTTAAATTATTATGCTTGTATTATAGTTTTTTTTCACTCGTGAATAAAAATGTCTATGGAATAAATGGTTTTTTTTTGGACTTTTTTGGCAAAACCTTTTCGGGATTTGTCTACACATTCTACGTGAGCTTTTCGATTGGTACGTGGATGTTGTGGTCAGCTACGAAAGTCCATATGCCTCGTACCGGTTCTCACGTGACCCCAAACTCGACATAAAAAATAGCTACATATTTAATAAGGCAGTTGTCATGCGAGAGAGAGCAAATAATTTCACTTGTATTTTTGTTAACGAAAATTTAATGTTTATGTAATATGGGCTCCATTGAGTAAAATGGAGCTTGTGGTACCCGATATATGAGCACGGTATACCAGTCTTTGTTTCTTGTGTAGAAAGATGAAAATTGCTTGAAATCATGAACCGCTTTTACCTATATACCGTTGTCGAGTGTATGTGCTAATTGTGTTATGTATATAGACACAAACAGACATACAACATTGGTCTCTTGTTTCCCAGTATACGGTACATATTCGCCTAAGCATCTCTGTGTACACGAAAATTCAAACAATCCGCACTTTTTCTTTCATTTAATTTACACTACGGGCGTAAGAGTATTTATTTGGTTGTGACAAACTTCGCTTTCTATCCAATATTTATTTTTCTACTTTGCCTTGGGCTTGCGTACATTTAGAGTTTGTCGTCGGTCGTAGCGTACATCTCTCTGGTGGGGGATGTCAGGATAAATTCGTTGACATTTTTGAAAAAATATCACAATCCGCTAAGCTTCGATAGTGTGCTTCAATATGTGGGGGAAAATATCGGTTTTGGCCTTGCTGGCCTCAGTGCAGTGTACCCCAGTGGACAAGGGCCTGGCGGAGAACTTCATTGGTGTTGTGTCGGAGTGTGTGGAGAGCGACACCGCGTTATGTCTAAAGGTGAATAGTGCTACAGTGATGTGATGTGAAAAATCTACCAAACTTAATAAAGTGAAAGAATTGCTTTCGACTGATCGTGTAAAATAAAATAAAAATAAATCTCAAAAAACAGTGAATAATAAAAATCAGTGATAAAACAAAAATATTCGCTACAATTCGGTGCGTTCGTGAAAAATATGCGTACACAAAAACTTGTAACGCATCGAATTAGTTGTCAGCTCCAAGAAACGAGCAGGTTCTGGATAATTGCACTTTAATACGATCCCAGAAACTCGTCGAGAAATGAAAGTCAAAATATAAGTTCCGAGAACGATTTTGCAAAACGCGTTAACCCCATCAAGTGTTTGACATTTAAGATTTGGAAATTAAAAAAGTTTCAAAGAAATTTGTCTTGATATCCGAAGATGAAATAGTTTTAAATTAGTGAAAAATAAAACGCTAAGTAGAATAGCTTTTTTGAATCTTTAGAAATTATTAATACCCTCGATGACAAATCTCATATTTGTTGAGTGTTCGTACTAATATTAAAACCTATTTCCATAAGACATAACATTGATCTTATTTCTAATACGTTTAAAAAAATAAAAATACAAAACTTATGTGCAAAAGAAAATGCGGTCTATTATTTTTGGATAAATTTGCAATGAACGGTAGAACGCTAACTAGATAATGATGTGATTCAGATTATAAAATCTATAAGAAGTATAAAATTAAAAACATCACTTCAAGTTCAATTCTATAGTCAATAATATGACAATATTGACATCCAAAAACCAGTTCGGAAACGTAATAAAACCTTATTATAAAAATATATGAATCCTATCCTATAAATATAACAACAGCACTTCTAGCTTATATAAATTCAATAACGATGTTACATTTTCAAAAAAAATGCAGTAGAAGCATAAAAAATACAAACATTTAAATAAAACTAAAAATAAGAAATAGTATAAAAATAAAAGCAGCATCAATAATATTGTTTATTAAATATATATTATTAATAGTATTCGATATTAAAAATAACAAAAGCAATCACTTAGATCAAAGAAGATAAAAGCTTCGTATAAGTGACAGTACAAAAATAAAAGCAGAAATAATCATTATAAAAGAGAAAATAAATCACAAAACATAAGTCTCTGAAAAAATAAGAGCAATGAAATTGATAAAAGAATATTAAAGCTTGATGCAAATAATACAATATTATATTTCACAGGAAAAGGCCCTCAAATTCACGGATAAGTTGGCGATTATGAAGGATGTGAACCTCTTCGAAGGTATGACTCTTGTGAACACTGGCTCAGCGAGGTCAGCACGCAGCTATGAGCAGCTCTCCGAAGACCCAAAGACCAGGGAGAGTCAGATTGAGGAGAGGATCGTTAACAACGTTGGAGATTTCCTAGACGACCATGTACTGCAATTGCGTTTGTCTGACAACGATGACCAATCTAGACAACTCGACGAAGAAGGTAAGGGAGACGAAACGACGAAACGAAGAAGATTCTGTACAACTGATATTGTTAATGTAGTTCGTATGTCCAATTTTAATTTCAGATTTCTTATAAAACAATATATTAAGATTTTTTAGCTAGGTTGAAATTAAGTAAAATATAAAAGCGACGGGTGAAATGGAGAAATTAAAAATACACTTGTTGAATATTTACACCATACTATTACCATATTTGTCCTTAATATTTTCAAGTTATAAAGAGTTATAATAAATTAAATTACCTAGGGGTAGAATAAATGAAACATAATTGAAAACTAGCTAAGAGCTGATAAACTATTCGAGGAGCCAAATTTAAAGGTAAAGAACTGTTAAACAAATGCATTCGTAATTCCAGGCCGTGGCAAGAAGAAGAAGAAGATCAAGAAGCTCCTCCCCCTCCTTCTCTTGTTGAAACTGAAGTTAGCCGCCCTCATCCCACTCTTCCTAGGTATAATCGCGATTGTCGCTCTCAAGGCTGTCTTCCTCGGCAAGATCGTCTTTGCTATGAAGGCTTTCAGTCTCATCAGAGGTCTCCTCTCCAAGGGAGGTTCCGGTGGTTCCAGCTACGCTCCCGCCCACACTGATGAACACCCTGGGTACAATTACGAACCAGCCAGCCAGGGTTGGAGCAGGAAGGTCAATGACGCCCAGAGCTTGGCCTACAGTGGCCACCTGAACCAATTCTAGGTTAAATTTATCGTGTGTTTGTAATATTTATTTGTGTGTTTGTGTTGCCATATCAGTACCTCAGTTTAATTTATTTATTAAATTATAATAAAATATAATATGAAAATTTATTGACTGTTTTTATTCACGTTGTTTTTTAAGTATTCTGTACTGCTTTATTCAAAAAGCATTAAAAATATGACAATCCAATATATTATAATAAATACTGCTAAGTAAGTACCTTAATTTAACAAAGCAGTATTGATGGTTTCAATTAGATTTGATTGATTCATAAAAATAACTTCACTAATAGTCGCTAGCTTAATGTCCGTTATTTTTCAAATGTCTGTTTAGGTATGTCTTGGACAATTCAATCACAACAACAAATTATAACACTTTAACTACCCACTAGAAAATAATCTTGAATGGAGTTAATATTTCTATATATTGAGAATACAATTAGCTTTTTATATAACATTTAGAAAACATAAGAAAATAATAAAAAGAAAATATAGAAATTTGGAAGAAAAATACGTACAATTAAAAATGCTACAAGTATAAAGATTAAAACAGCAATCATGAACTTGAAATAAGGATTGAATCAGTAATATTTATATTTTATAATTCAGACATACTTGAAACTTGAGGTCAGGATGGTTTCCGAAACTCGACGCTTTTACGCCTATTCTGCGTGCTGTGAGTGTGAGTGTCTGAAAGTTCTTCAGACATAAAATTAGGAACTGTTCAAACAATGCTTCTAGAAGTAACAATTTCGAATCAGATTGAAAAAAAGGCTTTTGTAATTTATGCAACATCAGCCTATGTCAACTACGCCACTATTCTCTATTTTACTATAGTCTACATTACCTACAGGCGTGAACACTACATAAACTGTTATAAAAAAAATCAAACCAGTCGCAGGGACCGCCGATAAAAGTGAAAACAAAACAATTAAATTCAAATACCTATAATACAGGCTGAAGAAGTTTATGACAACCTATACAATTTAAACGGCGGACAAAATGGCCGCATGACATAATTTAGAAGCAACACAATTTGCAAAACAAATATTGCATAATCTTATATAAATATCTCAAACGTCAAACTGCGTCTCCAGCGGCTCGCGTGCGGTGTCGCGAGTCCACGTCATATAAACGTCAAACTGCGTCTCCAGCGTTTCGTGTGCGGTGTCGCGAGTTCAGAGATTTGATTGAGAGATTGAGAAACAAGCGTTCAAAATTAACCGTTTAATAAAAGTCTCATAAAACAGTTGGCCGTATCGCTCGATCGTCTGTGATAATATTAAAATTTATAATTTGCATGCATCTTATAAAAGATACATTATCAATTCTTCTTATAAATTGCATCTTATAAATTAATCCCACTATCACGAGTCTCCTCGAAATCAGCCGAGGATATGTCCTTCTTCTAGGCTACACGCGTGCGGGTAGGTAGAACTTTACATACTGTTAAAGAAGATCAACATGAAGATTTGTCCACGACAAATTCAGTATCGTACTTAAATACCGAAATATTGAAAATTATTTTCAGTATGTTTGTACTGACTTAATTTTCCAATTCTTGACCACTCATCGTTACATAATATCTTGAAAGTCTAGTAGTTTTGTGAACAAGCAGTTTTTACGAATGTCAAATGTCAGATATATGGCATGAAAGTGTAAAATAATTGCATAAGAAAGTTTTTTTATGACTGCTAGAAATATCTAGCAGAATTTTTATAGGTACTTTAAACGTGAACATAAGGTGAATACTGCAATACTTATAATATAATAATATTATAAATTATAATATAGTTATATTATAATACTGCTCCACTTTCAATTTTCGACCTTTACAAGTGATTTCACGACCTGTACAAGTGGCCCGTTATACAAGTGATTTCATGTTGAAATGTAAAACTGAAACAAAAAATAAGATAATTTGTGTACATAATATACAGTTTCTCATTTCGATAAAAGCATTAAAAGATGTACTTAATTAATAAAATAAATAGAATTATACGGCGTATTATATTTAATTAAATAAATTATCATAATATACAGAATGTGTTTTTTTAATTCCAGTGAATGTGTGCAAATGTGTGTATACATTACAGTAATTTCAAGTTAGGACAATTTCATTCATTTTCAGTGTCTTATGCCTTGGCTCCCACTGCTGGGCAAAGATCTATCATTATTTCAAAGATCCCAGTCTTAATCCATGTGAAAGAAGATAAGTGAACATTCAAAAAAAAATTACAAAGATCATAGTCGAAGCTGAACTTCGTTTTAAGTTCTCTACAATTAGCTCTATTAGTCTCTTCTACTAGATATAGTTTCCCGCAGCTTTGTTTAAAACTGAAACAGCATAAAGTACGTATCTACATAGACTTTAGTCGATTTTTTCCAAGCTATACAATATTTATCTTTTATCTATAAAAATATATACGATAAAAGATTCAGTTACGAATAAAATAATAGACAGATTTTGAATAAATTTAACACTGTTATACTTTATGAAGTGGAACAGGACATAGGCTATCACAATAATCATTATCAGCCCGTGTAAAGTCATAAATGAAAGCCTACGCAAGCTACAAAATATGTATAATGTACATAGACTGTCAAAACACAAATTTGTTACATATTATGAAGGGTATGTTAAATACCTTAGAAAGTATATGTTGTGTACTTTCTTAGATTAATAAAGTAAAAACGACAACTTTTAATATGTAAATGATTTTAGAATGTTCTCTCTAAAATAGTCAATTAAAATATTATTTAAAGCGCAAACGTACTACCGAAAAACAAATGAATAATACATAATTATTATATAATATTAATTATTAATTAGATATATTGCATAAAACATTCAAACCATTCATTAATAAATATTAATATGAAACAACTGTTACTCTCTCAATAAAGCTCGTTTACATCAAAATGTTAATAATCCGAATCTGGTGAGTGGGGAAATTTAGATAAAAAAACTGTTACCGATCCAGTTGTCAACAGTCAACGAGTTGGACCTTGTGAGAACGCAGTATGAGGGTCGCCATTTTATTTTTGTGCCTTTTTGTGGCTGTGCACGCTGGGCCGATAGCACAGGAAGACTCCGTGCTGCGCATTTTCGTGAATAACTTTGTGAATTGCATGAACAGTGATATTAATTTGTGCTTAAAGGTTTGTGCTCTGTGCTATTTGTGCGTGTGGATTTTTTAATCAAATGTGAAATAATCAAATAATTAATCGGATTAATTTAAAATTTTATAAATAATTACAATTGAACAATTAGCGCCGGAAAATAATTAATTTAAAAAATAAATTCCCATTTTTTATTTAATTATTTAACATAATTGAATTAGGACGGTAAATATTAAATTCGACAGTTAATTATCACATTTAATTCAATTAAACTATCAACAATCATAGTGATCAAAATCGATCGATTGTTAATTATCACACGTCACTTGACTAAGTATCAAATATTATTTTGACAGTCGACACACTTTCCAAGTGTATGATGTGCGAGAACTTATTAGAATTATATGCATTATGGAATATGGATTGACCAATATTGATTCATGCGGTCATTTAGACGGTCTTTAGTTTAAATTTGAATGAGGAGATTTAAATTATAGCTCCGTTATATGAAATAATTAAAAAAAAATAGTGCAAGAGCTAGAATTATTATAAAGCATTCAAATATTATGATTAAGTTAAAAAAATAATTTAAAATTAAAGGCTGTATAAAAATGCAAGTTTGCGTGGGAGAGTAGAATGCATTTTAAATAAGATGATTTAAATACTATTTACTCCCGTAAACATAGTATTTTGATTTTGAATAATAGTAGGTATTTATTTATAAATACTGTAAACTTTTTTTTAATTTCAACTAATTTAACAATAAAATTTAACAATAAAATAATTAATCATTAAAAAAATATCATTACTCTTATATCTCATTATCATTACATATTTATAAAACGTCATTATTTTTCAGGAACATGCACTGAAAGCCACCGAAAGACTTAGCTCTGCCAGGAAACTCGACTTAATCGAAGGGGTGACTCTTTTTAACAATGAGCCCAGGGAAGCCAAGAGCTTGGACAACCTGTCTGAAGACCCTGAGGAGAGGAACAGGCAGGTCAGCGAACGTCTCTGGACCACCACCTCGGAACTACTCCGCAGAAGCGACTTGGAACTGAGCTATGGAGGTGATGATATCGTTGAAGAGAAAGAATCGAGAGCTATTAATGATGGTGAGTGAATCCAGAAATCCAATGACCTAGACTTAATTAAGCGCCAAGATGTTCATTTACTTAAATTTGATGTATTTTTTAACATTTTGACGTTTCGTTCTGTCAAACACCAGAAGCGTCAACTGCATAATTCTTTGCCGCTCATCATAATTCCTCCCCATTATCATGTTCACTCGTATTAAGATTAATTATTCTCTAAGTTTTAATTAGGCGAAAAACACATTGAATTGCATAAGCGATTAACACGTTATAAGTGTAGGTAATTGCAAACTATAATTAGCGTGCTAAGTTGACTGTCTGAAAATATGTTAAATATGATTGGGCTACAAATTATTATACTACACTTAGGCAGTAGTAATAATTTGTATTTATTATTATACTATTATAATAATATACAATATTTTAGATTTTTTTAATTATTATTATTTCATTATATTCTTAAGAACTTTACAATGCAAATAATTAGACGACCTCTGTGGCTCAGTGGTAAGCGCGTTGGCGCTCAAGCCCGGAGGCTGCGGGTTCAAATCCCGCCAGGGAACAAAAATATTTTCTGTGTTCCTGGGTCATGGATGTGTATTAAATATGTGTATTATATAATAAAAATCTTAAATATATGTATAGTATAAAAGTATTAAATATATTTCCGTTGCCTGGTACCCGTAACACAAGTTCCTCGAGAACTTACCACGGGACCAGATTGACGTGGTGTGAAAGCATACATAGATATTATTATATTATTATTATTATTAAATAATTCTTATGAAGAAAGATGAACTATTATTATACTGAATGGAGGAAACATAAATTTCGACTTCTTTATAAAATATTTAGGAAAATTGTATTGATTTTATTGGTAATATGTGAATTGTTATCGTAAACTTGTCTTTATTTCACGTCAATCAACAGTTCCAATCAAACAAAATGTTAATTTTGCTAGAAACGAATAGAAAGTATTTAAATATGGTAAAAACGATTAACCTAACAAAACCACTTAATGAAGTGCTTTGCATACATACACGCGGACAGACATATATTAGAATAAATAAAGGAGAGATCAATAAAAACTGGAATAAGAGAATACAGTAATAAATTTTATTGGGCTTCGGAAATAAAACATAAAAAATTATATTCAAGAAATCACAACAATTATAAGAATTTTATACAAAAGAAGCAAACAATTAAAAATTATACGTAATTGTTTAAAAATGGAACATTATATAAAAATATATTCCATACAATTTAAAAACAAATATTTTTTTAGTTTATATTTTGTTTTGTTCGGATTTTCTATACATTTAAGTTATGGAACTATTTTGATTTAATATATTTATTTATTATTGTATTGAACAACACGAATTCAACATAAAAGAGAAATTCGATTTTAAAGTATGTCAAATGTGTTGATACCAAAAGTATTCTCTCTTATGAAGTAAAATCTTCCGTTATAATGAAACAACTTTTACGGATTTTATCGCGGTTTATTAAGATTTTTACAAGCCCAACGCTTGCAGCAAGTATGGTCATCTTCCGCTCGTTTATACAAAAACATTTCATATACTGTTATGATGGTAATTACATACAATATATTTTGGGCATTTCTCATGCATAACAATACCATAATTAAACAAAACATTACTAGGTAGTATTACATAATATTTTTTAATCGTAATTATTGTTCTTATGCTTTTATTTTACAAATAAATTATTGAAGTAAAACTTCTTTAGGCGCGATTAGAGGGTAGCTTAGATTTTTTCTGATGTGAATGATTTTAATGTAAGTCGGATCTTTTGATTATGTAATTTTTTTCTCGCGGAAGTTATAATGCTCAGTATTCTATATTTAAAAGCCTGTTACTGTTGTTGACTGTTTATTGGTAAATCGTAGCTAACTTTAAAAATAGCATGTTGATCGAAGGTTGCTAAGCAACCCGTGGTCCACATTTGCTAAGCAAAACATAAGCAATCTGATAATATAAATTCACATTCGTATGATTACGTATATTTACTTAAATAATTCATAATTCAGCCCACTTTATAATATTTCGTACAACTGTCGGGGCCACTAATTATTTATAATAATTCTGACGTTCGCGATATTCTTCAATATTCAATAACAAGGTTTAAATATTGAAGTTTTCTGTGTTCCTGGGTCATGGATGTGTAATTAAATAAATTATGTATTACCTATATAGTACAAATCTTAAATATATTATGTAGGTATATTATAAAGGAAAAAATGCATTCCCGTTGTCCGGTTCCGGTCCCGTAACTTACCACGGGACCAGTTTCACGTGGTGTCAAAAGTCCATAGATATCATTATTTACATTATTATCATTACATACCCTGATCTAACCATCAATTATTTTACTTGTATTTTTAAATTAGAACTTTTTTAGGCGCGCTAAATTAACTTTTTTATTTGGTAAATCAGATTTTTTAAAAGTTCTGCTTCAATCGCGCGTAAAGATTACACGCACGCACTTTTTTTGTACTACTCAAACTAGTACTAAAACTAAAGATACGATGACCTAACAAAAGGTCAATTTCTTCCATCGACAAGTTTACTCAGAACTGGTTTTTATTGTGTCAGGCCGGATGACTCATTCATGCTACGCAAGGTGGTACAGAGACTTACCCAGAATTATAATAATAATAATATCTATGGACGCTTTCACACCACGTCAATCTGGTCTCGTGGTAAGTTCTCGAAGAACTTGTGTTACGGGTACCAGACAACGGAAATATATTTAATACTTTATACTATACATATATTTAAGATATTTATTATATAATACACATATTTAATACACATCCATGACCCAGGAACCCAGAAAATATTTTTTTGTTCCCTGGCGGGATTCGAACCCGCAACCTCCAGCTTGAGCGCCAACGCGCTTACCACTGAGCCACAGAGGTCGACAAAGTATTACCATGGGAATGCTGTTGTATGAACGAATACAGACTTACAAAGTCGTTCTATGTATAGCCTGTACTAGAAAAATAAAAACCCTCGCCATATTGCGGAAAATTTCGGAACTAATTTAGGTATATGGACGATACTATGTGTTGACGTAAAAAAGATACAGTGGCGACACCACGCAGAACTTATATATTTCTGGTTATAGCGTTAAGTTATAGCGTACCAGATATTTTTAAAATCATCAATATAGTCATTTGATAATGGGATGAGTTAAAGGTAAAAAAAAAAAAAAAAAAATTGTGCGCTGTTGTCATACGTCATCCTTAACAACTCTTTCCATCTACTTGGAGAATAGTATTCATAAATACTAATATGATGATGTCATATAGAGATTTACCGGTCGATGGGTTGCGCTGCGCCGCGCTCCCGGCCACCATCCTGCTTTTTTCTCCCATGAAATAGCTTTGCCGTGTTTAGGAGAGAAGGGCAGGACAGGCAGTGTAATTACTGGCACACACTTAACATCTTATGTCTCAGGATCAACACATGAATGAGTTGCCTTGTTTATGTTCATGGGCGACGTCGACCACTTACCGTCATGAGTCATAAAAAAAATATTAATGTATTGTTCTTGTTCCAGTCGAAGAAAGCCGTGGCAAGAAAAAGAAGCTGAAGAAGAAGTTGAAACTGCTCATCCCATTGGCGATCCTCGGTAAAGTTAAGGCCATCATTTTGGTAGTTGTAGCTCTCCTCATCATCGCCGCCTCCGTCTTCAAGATCGCACTGCTCGCCAAGATCGCTTTCATTGCGAAGGTGATCGCCATCGTGAAGGCCCTCATAGCTAAGAAGTCTGCCCATGAGGAGACCTCGTGGGTGCCATATGAGGAACACGGCCATGGAGGTGGCGGCTGGGAAGGTGGCTGGTCTAGGTCCAGGAATGAGGCCAACAATCTGGCCTACTCCGCCTACAATCAGTAAATGTTACATTTTTGTTAAGTAATTTATTGCCGTTGATAATTTATTCGTATGATTCGTGTGTGCGTGGTATTTATTTTTCAGTTTGTTTTTGTTTATCATTTTTTTGTTTGTTATGTAAATATTTTTATTTATTTTATTGCATATTTATTTATATATTTTTTATTTAGTTTAAAACCGAAAAGCTGTTTGTTATTCGTTTACGTATATATTTTTTGTTTTACATTGATGTATAACATTTATACAATTATGTTTATGTATGTAATGGAATTGTGTATTTATTTTAGAATGTATATAATAATATTATTGTATACATAATATATTTACGTATCTGTGTTTAATATTATGTGTTATGTTTTTTTTTATTTATTGAGGTATTTATTTGTGATATTTATATTATAAGAATTGTATGTATATATTGTTTTCTGTGTATACACGTGTATGTTTGACCAACTTATTTAATAGTCATAATAAAGCCAAACTTCATAACTTACTACTGTGTTTTTGTCAATTAACCTTCACAAAACTATATGACTTATTATTATAAAGTAAGTACAAAAAGTAAAAAGTAGAAGTTAATATTTTGTGACACGTATTATAATAAATAATAATACTTTGTGGGCTATAATCATCCATTTTCGTGAGTTATCAATTATTATTATGATGAGCCCGCGTCTATTCCCTATATTTTTTTTTTTCATTTTTTCATTTGTAATATCAAACCATAGACTTATAATATACTGTAATATACGACAGTATATTATATTATGTTTATGCATCAAATAATAATACTCAACAGTCTTTCGGTTGTCCTAGAATCGGCCCTACTTAGACATGTAGAGCCGATTTTTGGACTAAACATCATTTAAGTTTATCCGAAAAAAATGGTATAAAATGTCTTTTGTCGTACTTACTCCATTTTACTTCTGTTCCCATTATTATTATTATCAAATCAAAATCCAAGCATAATATGTAACAGATTAAAGATACAGTTAGCACTTTCTGCGTAGATAGGACTAACCAAAATATTGATGTATCATAGGGTAGTTTTGAATAACTTTGTAACATTAGGACGTATGACACCTCAGTCCTCCCGTGACCATGGTTGCTGTGAAGTATCCGAAACGTCGGGCTTGTAAAAATCTTA
This sequence comes from Helleia helle, assembly GCA_963853865.1. Lineage (NCBI taxonomy): Eukaryota > Metazoa > Arthropoda > Insecta > Lepidoptera > Lycaenidae > Helleia > Helleia helle. The sequence continues at coordinate 9,030,895 of OY971436.1, forward strand.
ATAAACCGCGATAAAATCCGTAAAAAATATTTCATTATAATGGAGCGGTAATTTGTGCTACGACGCTGCGTCGGTTCTGCGCTTTGAAGTTTGATTGGCCGATTGGACGTAGGACGGACACAGATCACTGATTGGTTGAATTGCTATTACGTCAGTGACAAATCATTCACCAGTCTATGTTGTTATATGGTCGATGCAGAAACAGCACTATAGACAGTGTAATTACTGGCACCGAGACTTAATATCTTACATCTCAGGAACCTAGGCCCGGCTCTACTCATTTATTATCATGGCTGTTATTGACCACTTACCATCTTCGTCTGCCAGCAAGCCAAGTATCATACAAAAAACTGTATAATATGTATTTGCAGCAAAGAAGTATCTTATACTATATACAGCAAAGGTCGAGTGGTCGTCATCTACGGTCATCATGATCATTGATAAGTGACTTTAGCTGTGTGTCCCGAAAGCGGCGGTTGAGTCAGCCCAGCACATCCTCAAGGTGTGCCCGAGATGGGTGGCGCTGCGTCACAATCTGACGTCACTTATCAGAGGGCGCTTGTCTCTGCCGAGCGTCATCACCGCGATGCTCAGTGACGACGAGTCCTGGACGGCAATGGTCTCCTTCTGCGAGGCAATAATGTCCCAGAAGGAGGCCGACGAGCAGATGAGAGAGGAGGCCGCCGACGAAGCCTCTCCCCGCGGGCGACAACGGGGGTGCGTAGGAGACGCTATTTAATGCGCCTCCAGTAACGCCCCTGTGCTCGTGTCAGGTTCAGGTTGGGAGCCTGGGCCCAGTATATACCCTGTAAGCATGACGTTGCGTGGACTGCTTAGTGGCGGGCTGGAGGTCCCCTCTTACGAGGAGTAGTCTGGCCTACGCCGGGGCCAGCCTGTCACTGAGGTGATCCTGTTGCATGCAGATACGAGACCCTCAAAAAGCGACTTAAGGCGCTTGCACATAGGTCCAGGAGCCTTATGCAAGGTAAACCTGAGTCTTGCAAAAGCATTAAACCTCGTCGTCAAAAAAAAACTCCGGTACCGAAAATAGACAGAAGGCAAAGGGAACCCTGGAATATTGATTCTTGATTGATAGTTTTTATTAGTCCACACAATTTAGCGGAGGAGGATTTACTCATATAGGAATCAGGATAAAATCCTAATCCCATTGTATCGTGGACTAACGGGTCTATAATGATAGGCAGCTAGCAGGGTCGTGAGGATCTTGAGAAACAATTGAAGACGTCCCATATGTTTTAGATCTAAAAATATTTAAAATTACAAACTTCTATCACACTGTGTGTGTTCAGATACGGTGTTGTTTTAAGCAATTTCATCCCACTTTTTTTTCTCGGTGGGGAAATCATAATGATATCCCCCCGAGCCCGGTGGTTATGTGAGACTGTCACCCAACTAAAACCCCAGCGGTGTTCGGCAATATACATAGATATTATAAACTCCGCACCGAGCCCAATATCACCACACATGCCATGTCACTTTAGATACTTATCTATACCCAGTTAGATCTCTATGAAATAGCAAACATATTAGAATATTGTAAGACCGATATCAACTAGTAATTAGCCTCAGAAACTGTTCGTTTGTCTCGACTCGTCTCTTCGGTCGAAGACTAAACTTCATACAGTAAGTAGTAATTAAAACTGATATTATGAATCTCATTTGGAAAAATGTTTTGTTTTGTTAAAATCTAACAGTTTCTTGGAAAGTGCACTTTTTTTAACCAAAGGAATAATATTCTTTTTATTGCAAAAAAATATAAAAGCAAACACAAATTCTGAGAAACAATAAAAAGGAATCCAGCTGACAAGTGACAACTGACAGCAAACATCTGTAATAAATTGACAGATTGGTGGATTGACACCATAGAGTATTGACACATTGACACAACACGAGTACTAACAAAATATTTACAATCGTTCATGAAAAATGTCTACTGATATTGCTGCTAAAAATGTTACCAAAACTTTTAAATTCTCGTTTCCAACGTGCACGAATGAAGAAATATTGTATAAATTGGAGGTACCAGTGGAGATACCTCATGCAGGATCCACAAGAGAACTGGTGCAAAGAGTAATTAAGATGTTTCACATACCGGTGTACTTGGAAGACGGTGGGTGGTGTTTCTTTTCTAATATCCATTCTATCAAATAATATGAATTAATAGAATTTCTATCAATAAATGTTTTAAACAACTGACATGACAATAAGTTCTAAACTTTTGGTAGAATATTATTGTGTCTTTTATTACTTCTCTTAATGACTATTTTTACAAAGAATTTTTATTATTATTATTATTATTTTTACAAAATTATTATGATATTAAGTTATAGTCCAAATAAGAATGAAAGATTATATATTGGTTTGTTTATGCTAGTTTACTTAAATCTTTATAAACATTTTCATATACATAGAATTAAATGAAAAGCTAGCAAATTTTGTGTCAGAGGAAACTAAAAACTACCACAATGAAAGAGATGCAAAACTGTTAGACCAGCTTAAAAGCAGTGAAATTAATGTGGAAGGTATTGTGAAAAATTGGGAAAAGCTGTTTAAAGAAAATGTAGTTGAGTTTGCTGAACAGAAGGGCACATCGGACGAAGAAGTGTTTGCTGCGGCATATCACAAGCTGGTCCATTCCCCGGCACTTGAAACTATTCTTCAGGTAGAGAGCTCATATGCCAAAACTGTTATGAATATGCTTAAAAACCGAGATGAGGATATCAAGAAGCTTACACAAACGTAAGTGTTATAAACGTAAAAGTAAACATATTTTATTGCGTACCACTGTTATCTGGTTCTACCCTATGTAAACTTCTGGTGAAATAGATTATGTTATTAATTTTATTAATATAGTTAATTTAAGTATCCAGGATCTAAAATAACTAAAATGATCAAGCCCTATATATCTATATCTATATATATGGGAATTGGGTGAAATGGTCCCGTTAATGAGGACTGATCACCCGTCTGGCCTTGCTGGTGTCCCCACCCCTTAAATAATAATAAATAATAAAGCCCTATCTATACTGTTATTATAAATTAATATTTACAGATAAATATTGTTCTTTCACTCAGTAATATTTTTGGACGTATATAGAATTGTTTGCAAACAAAATATTTTTACCTTATTTTAAATATCTATAGATTCTAAAATTTAACATAGGTACCTTTCGAGCGACTTAAGATTAAAAAATAATTAACTTTGACTTTAAATGTGTTTACGTTAACAATTGTGTTTCTATAGACAAACAGAAGAAATGGAAGAGAAGGTCAGACTTCTAAATACATTCACAACAGAAGAGGAAATAAATGCATTAGCAGCTGAACACTTTGAACAACAGAGTCTAGCTGCGGGCCGGTGGGACTCCCAACTTGATGCCCTACGACATACACAGAGAGCTGCTCACCGTACCTGGCTGATGGCTGCTCTGAATGAGTATCAGACTGATGAGAAAGTTACACCAAGGTTTGTTTAAATTTCGTATTTTAAAATTTGAAAATATAAACTATATTAGTTAAAAAGTTTGTTATGTAATGCAAAGCCATTTATTAAGTCTTTAATTAAGCTTATCTGTAGTAAACTGAATTGCATTAGAAATAAACATTTTATTGGTAATAGACATTAAGCATAAAACGGGAATAGAGCTGTAGTGATAAACTTTTTTTATGAAAAACTAATACCACCAAATGGGTGCTGCGCCGGTTCTGCACTCTAATTGGATGATTGGCCGATGGGACTTACACACATATCATGGTTGGTTGAATTGCTATTACGTCAGTGATAAATCACTGACCAGTTACAGCTTGATGATAATAGAATACGGATGATTATTAAGATTTTTATGTTCTTGAAGTTTCGGATGCTTTACAGCAACCATGGTTACGGGAGTCCTCCCGTCGTCCTCACTCCTCATAAAAATCTTAAAAATCTTAATCAACCAAAACAAAATCCGTAAAAATTGTTTATCGAAGCCATTTATTTTATAAGCTATTATCAAATAATATAACTTCTAAATTTTCAGATATAAATTTTTATGACTATTTATTTTTCAGTAATTCTCCACTATGTACATTCCCACCGGAGATAACCCTGCCCATGCAGCCGGCCCCGCCGAGAATGGAGGAGAGCTTCACCATCCACCTCGGCTCACAACTTAAGCAGACCCACAATATAAGGCTAGTGGCAGTCGATATGATGGAACTGTGCTCTGTCAATTATTCAGACAGGTGAGATTATACAAGCATTTACATGGCTATTTGTGTTTGCTATTGTTTGTTATTGTATTTGGCCAAATATATGACGTATAGGCAAATATGCAGATACGTATAGGCAAATAGATACAGATATTAAATTTGCCTTTTTCTTTTTCACATATTATACTATCTACACATGGTAATTTTTTGTCAAATACAAGAATACAAATAACCATGTGAAGTGCTGGCATAATATATTATTTTTACACATAAGCAAATAATACTTAAAATACATATAAAGGTGTATATATATATATAGTTTTATGTAGCAACCCAAGAGCATAATCGCTGTATCACTGGGCATAACAAACCAAGAGCACAGTTGCAAATTTAACTGAGGACAATGGATTATAATAGAACTTGATAAATTTCTATCGGTGGGAGGAATGCGCTGTGCCGCGCTTCCAGCTGCATGGGTACCACCATCTGGCTTGTTTCTCCCGTGAAACAGGCGAGAAAGCCAGGACAGGCGGTGTAATTACGGGCATAGAGACTTAACATCTTATGTCTCAGGATAGACAACACATAAAGGAGTTGTCTGGGCTAGTTCAGGTAAACTAGGTTATGTTCATGGGTGACGTGAACCATTTACCATCAGGTGGCACATCTGCCAGTTTGTCTATTCAACTAACATAAAAATGTTTATGATCAAAGACTAATCTATGTACCTATGTATGTTCAAATAAATGAATTTGTCCCTATGAAATGCACCCTTTTTTACCTTAACAAAATTATAATATTTAAGCATAAAAAATATATATTATAGGAATACATATCATTTATTAAAATATTGTTCCAACCCCAGCGGCTCGTGGTCCCGTGTGCAGCCAGCACTAGCTCTGTACTCGACCGAGCTGAGTGGGGTGGTCCTTCTAGCCGACGCGTGCCCCTCCCGCTCCCCGCTCGCCCGCGCCGCGCGCACCACTGACCACCACTTCCCAGACCTCGACCAGCAGTTGAGGGACATCGTGCAGAGGATCAAAGAGCCGGTATGGCAATGGTGAAGATTTTCGAATTAACGCCATCTAGCGAGGAAAAAGTTTTTCGAATTAACGCCATCTAGTAGAAGATTACTTTTTCTTTTCTTATGAATGAAGAATGGTCAAACCTCATCATCATATACAAATATGGCTTACCGTCGTGCCGAATGCGACATCTACTCTACAAAAACCAAAATGGTCATTACTGGATAGTCGCAAACTTGTCGACTACATTATTAGCTCTCTAGACAAATACAAAAAGATCCTGAGTATACTCGGAGACATTTTTTAAAATTATTACTAGCGTTAAAAACGTAGGTAAGGTTGTAAATGTAAAAAAAGTGTTTCTCAATTTTTGACTCGAACATACAGTACCTATACAAACATAAAAAATTAAACAAAAGCTTGTAAAAGAAAATGTTACATTACAGGCGGAAAAGCGGAACGAGGAGCGTCAAGCGCAAGCTGATAGCACGAGCGGTAGCAGTAGCGGTGGCGGGAGTGGAAGCGGGGGCGGGAGTGCGCGGCGCGGGCGGGTGCTGCGGCCGGGCGACGTGTACGTGACGCGGCACAGTAACCTCGCGGAGGCGCATGTCGTGTTTCATCTGGTGGTCGACGACGACTCGCTCAAGTCAGGTGGGTTACAAGATGGTCACTTCAGTTTACAAGATGGCCGCTTCAGTTCACAAGATGGCCGCTTCAGTTTACAAGATGGCCGCTTCAGTTTACAAGATGACCGCTTCAGTCCACAAGATGGCCAACTTCAGTTTACAAGATTTTATATTTTATATTCATGATTGAGCTTACATCAAAATTCCATCAAGTATGTGTGTATTATTGTATAGCATGAAAACCGTCTTGGCGTTTATTTTAAGTGGCCTATCTTCAGTAGTGACAAGAGATGACAATGATTCTGATGATAATGATTACGATATGTGTAATTTTATCTGTTCCCAGGCGACATAACCTCCCGTCACCCGGCCATCCTGGGTCTTCGCAACATCCTGAAGGCGGCCAGCGTTAACGATGTCACCTCCGTCGCCATACCGCTGCTGCTGCGGCATCACCTCACGGAGGTATGAGTACCACACCACTGGTGGTGTTAGTGGAAATGCAATAGTCAATGATAGGGGTGAGAGAGGGGATTAGCTAACTAGGTACCGCAACCCCACCGAGGTATAGCTGGTGACTACCAAGTATGTGTCAGTACTCAGTATCCTTGATGGGTGGGCCTTAACTTACTAAAAAGTTCAATTAGAACAGTATCAAAGATTTGTTACAAAAGGAGATAGTCCTTGTTGTTACTTGGATAGACAAAAAGACGAGAATATGGTAAGTGGTCGACGTCACTCATGACTAAACGAATTTTACAGGGAATAGCCCGGGCAACTCATGCATTGCCCATCCAGTATATGGTAAGTCTCGGTGCCAGTAATTACTCTACCTGTCCTGCTTTTCCAAAGCTGTTCCTCGAAAAAAGCAGATTGGTAGACCCTGGTATGGTAGGTGGGGTGATAGATATGGATGAATTAGCGTAGGGAATTACATCCAAAGGAATACAATTTACTTGTTATTTTAAAATTAGTATTTTTTTAAGTTATTGTTATTGCTTATTTTGCAAGTAATATAAATGTATTTTAATTATATTGTTTTTTTATATGGCATTCTAATCAGGAGGTACGCCATCTATTGCTATTGAATCAAAACATAAGATAGCGCCATCTAGTAGTCTCAAGTAGAACTTAAACATCCTACAATATTTTTTACCTCTAGTTTAACTTTAAATTATATTATATTGTGTTAGAAAATAGATCCCTATATTGCTGATTTTATTTTTGTTTTGCTTATTATTTAAAAAAATATTAGTAAGTCTATTAGCCGCTAGTGAGCACGCTTTTTTTTATGTATTAGCGCGCCATCTATTGTGTAGTAAACTATTTAAAACGGTATATCCACCATGTTTTCAAGTTATAACATCTTAACGGACCCTGTGAAGGAAAGCATCGTCAACAATCTTGCAAACCTGATAAGAGGAAAGGAAGTTTTGTCGTGTGCGCATGCTAGGCCAGCAGCGAGACGTACCTAAAGGTCGACGAAGCAATGGGAAGGGAATCTAATAAGGGTCGATGACGATGGTGGTGATATTGCAGGAGATGACGGCGGCGTGGTGCCTGCGGCGCGCGGAGCTGGTGCTGAAGTGCGTCAAGGGGTTCGTGCTGGAGGCGAGCGGGGGCGGGGGCGCGGAGCTGCGCACGCTTACTTTCGCGCTGCCGCCCGCCGCACGCCCCGCGCTTTTCGCGCAGCTGGCGTCTCTGCTGCCCAACGTATTCCGCCTCGCCGGACCCGTGCGGGCTCCTCGACGCTAGAGTACGGGCTGGCCCGTGCGCGCCTCACGCCTCTAGGGGCGCTGGCGGGACGGTTTATGTACGCCGCGCTCCGCCGCTAGGGGCGCTGGTGTGTCGACTCGTGCGCGCCGTCCGCCGCCAGGGGCGCTGGTAGGCCGGCTGTACGCGCTGTCGTCCGCGGCCAGCACTATCACATGCTAGTATCACTTTGGCCCCGCAAAGCCCTGAAGGATTCCCGACTAGACGTCTCAATATCAAGAATGTAATATAAGCATCATGTGAATTTTAGGATTATACATAATTCATCATTATTTTCGTTACTTGTATCTCCAATTATCATTTGTATTTTTATTTATATATATATATATATATATATATATATATATATATATATATATATATATATATATATATATATATATATATATATATATATATATATATAATATTTATTGTATAAATATGTGATTATAAGTTTTAATGGATATAAGATATTGTTAATATAATATACATGTAAGAATGTTAATGTATAATGTTTTTATGGTATTTGCCTTTTATTATACGGCCATATCCTTTGAATAATCTGTTTTTTCATGTTAGTTGGATAGGCAAACTGGCAAACGTGCCACCTGATGGTGAGTGGTCGACGTCGCCCATGAACATAAACTAGTTTACCTGGACCCAGCCCAGGTAACTCATTTATGTGTTGCCTATCCTGAGACATAAGATGTTAAGTCTCGGTGCCAGTAATTACACTGCCTGTCTTGCCCTTCTCTCCGAAACACAGCACAGCTGTTTCACGGTTAGGTTAGGAGCACAGTGATGGTCTACTATGGATAAAATACATCTTATAATCTCCGTTAAATTATAAGAGTACCTGAGAAGTGCCTTTTTCATAAAGATAACATGTAGACAGCTAGTTCATGATTATTGTAGGTTTTATTGGAATTTAGATTTTATTCAAAACAAGTCAAACGATAGCTGAGATATAGAGATGGAGTTGTACAGTTGAAATACTAGATGGCGCTTAAAGCTACTGTTGGAGATTTTAAAAGTAGATTAACTAGATGACGCTGTTTTAAGTTTTGTATCATAAATTAACAGATGGCGTACTTCTATTGTGAATACAAGTATTTTTTTCTTTTACGCCGGGAAATGCTCTAAGGCAGTGGTGGCTAACCTTTTCAGCAGCCGGGCCGAAATTCGGAAATAGAATTTCAAACCGGGCCGCACTACCAAATTTTAGGTTTTTTTTTGGAAGGGCTAGACATTTCGGCCTGATGGCCTTTAAGCTCAATATCGGTGCAGTAAGTGAACAGATGGCTCGCTTAAGGCGTGAGGGGGGGGGAGGGGGACATCGCGCGCCCTTCTCGGGAGAGCAGGATTTGGACTAGTCAAATCCGATACAGTCGACGAATCTTTTATGGTTGAATTTAGCCTATCATCATGAGGGCCGGCCCTTATCCCTCCCTCTGGGGAAAGAGGCGGTTAATGCGTGGTGCCCAAGCAATCTAGCGGTAACGTAGTGCTACTGCTGTTAGCGCGGTCTGGGTTTGTGTCTACTCGTATCGGATTCGAAATATAATACATATTATATTTAATACACACCCATGACCTAGGAGAAAACCTCCCCCATAATCGGGACAGTGCGATGGGGTGAGGTACCCATCTTCGCCCCTTGGCCACCCTTCTCTTTTGTCCCCTCTTTTTATAATAGGGGTACAAAGAGTCCCCTGGGTTTACTTAGCTTCGCCCAAGGTGCTGGCGCCCAAGGTGGGCGCCCCACGGCCCCACCGAATATTGATTCGGTGGGGATACCGATAATTTTGATTTTTAATGCGCAAAGTCGTGCGAACGAGAGCGCGACTGTCGAATGAGCGGGGGTGTGACGTCATCGGCTAGTGAGCGCCCGTCCGCGTTTTTAAAAACCTTCGGCTGAAAATACGCACTTTGATCGTAAATATCTTAAAAGCAAAAACACAGTTTTTCTCGTAATTTTTTGTAGATTTATTTGGCATATAAAGTAAAAAACGTTTGTCAGACCCATTAGTGTTTAAAAAAAAACATTTTTTTATAAATTTTATATAGTATACAGTCACTATAGTTAACTTTAAAAAAAATTGACCAGCTCCGCGGGCCACAATTTGACAGTCGGCGGGCCGCATGCGGCCTGCAGGCCGCGGGTTGGCCACCCCAGCTCTAAGGCATCCCGTGGGGGAGTGGGTCTCCGCACGCGGGTATGTGGGACTCGCTGTGCCCGAAATATGGTAAGGTGGACGCCGGTCTACCCACTAGAACCCGGCGTGTGGCACCCATGCCGCCTTTGGTGGGGTGCCCCGGATCTGTTAAGCAAACAGGGCGCCTCGACGGCTAGACATTCCTTCAAGGGACGCCAACTCCTCCCAACTTCGAGACAGTACAATGGGGTGAGGTTCCCATCCGCCCTTGTCCCCCTGCTCTTTTGTCCCCTCTTATAAGAGGGGTACAAAGAGCAGCTTCCTCGGCTCAATTTGCTTCGCCCAAGGTGCTGCATGGGTTCGCCTTAGGCTATTGAGTCTCACAGCCACGACAAGGCTTGAACCATTGTGGGGCATTCGTAACTAGCCTACCACTGCGAGTGCCTTCAGCCGCTTTCATTTGAGGGTCCCGGATAGGCATTCAACAGGATCACCTCAGCGACAGGCTGGCCCCGGCGAAGGCCAGACTACTCATCTTAAGGGGACTGCCCGGCTGCTTAGGCAGTCCCCGCGACGTCGTGTCACACTGGGCCCAGGTTCCCATCCTGAACCCGACACGAGCACAGGGGCGTTACTGGAGGCGCATTAAGTAGCGCCTCCTGCGCACCCCCGTTCGTCGCCCACGGGGGGAGGCCACGTCGGCGGCCTCCTCTCTCACCCGCTCGTCGGCCTCCTTCTGGGACATTACTGCCTCGCAGAAGGAAACCATCGCCGTCCAGGACTCGTCATCACCGAGCATCGCGGTAATGACACTCGGCAGAGACAAGTCCCCTCCGATGACCGATGTCAGATCATGACGCAGCGCCGCCCATCTCGGGCACACCTCGAGGGTGTGCTGGGCCGAGTCCACCGCCGCGCCACAATCGTGACACACTGTCAACGGCTCTCTACGGGCCGTCCGGCACAGGTACTCACCAAAGCAACCATGCCCAGTGAGCACCTGTGTCAGACGGAAGGTGAGGGGTTTGCGCTTACGACGCATCCACCGCTCAAGGACCGGACGCAGAGCAACCGTTAGGCTTTTGCCGTACGACTGTCGCGCCAGGTCCTCCCCCCACCTTCGCATTAACGCCTCTTGCCCTAGTCGGCGAACCCGAAGGATCCCGTCCAGCGTAAGGCTCTCACCAAGAGACCTCCTATCCGAGACATAGGAGTGCGTCTCGGCAAGAACCTCCGCCACGAGTTCCCACGGGGGGTCGCCGGCCAGGGCAGTGGCTGCCGCCCACGATACCGTACGGTACCCCCGAATCACTCTTACCGCGATGACCCGCTGCGCCGCGCGCAGCTGGGCCTTATTCCTCATGGTAAGGTGACCCGCCCAGATGGGTGCACCGTAAGTTGCCATACTCCGGCAGACTCCGGAGTATAGCTGCCTGCAGGCGGCACTGGGTCCTCCGAGGTTCGGGAGGAATTCGTAACTAGCCTAGCTCATTCACCACCTATCCTGAGATCTCGCTACCACTACCAGCAGTCATGCTGCTTGGAAAGCTGTTTCACCGAAAAATACTGGATGGTAACTCATGCAGACACGGCCAGTGCATCCCACCGGTGTAATCATATTAAACTTTCATTTAAAATAACTTCTCTACAATTTTCCGGACGATTGCAGTTTAGCACGCAGATTCAATTGTAAAATAAATTATTATCCATTCAGGCTATGAGGTCTTTTTTTTTCTTTAACGCCGGGAACTGCTCTGAGGCATCCCACAGGGGAGTGGGTCTCCACACTCGGGTATGTGGGACTCGCTGCGCCCGAAAGATGGTAAGTGGACGCAGCTCTACCCACTAAAACCCGGCGAGTGCCACCAGTGCCACCTTTGGTGAGGTGCCCCGGATCAAATGAACTAACAGGGCAACTCGACGGCTAGTCTGTCCCCCAAGGGACCGACGCTACCTCCACAGGAGGGTTGTCCGCACCACAGAACATTCCCTCCCAACGTCGGGACAGTATAATGGGGCGAGGTGCCCATCCTCGCCCCTTGCCCCCTGCTCTTTTGTCCCCTCTTCTGAACCATGGTGGGGAGGTGATGAGGTCTGCATTAATCATTTAATAATAGAATTTTTATATTATTTGCTACAGACAAGCGATCGTATGCTTTGGAGGGGATCAGTAACACCATCCATCTACAAGGGGCTCTGCGTACTAGGATAAAATCACTTTATAGGTGGACGTAGCTCTACCCACTAAAACCCGGCGGTGTTCACGTCGTGCTGGCCCGGAGCGGGATCTATGATCGTTCGCACCAGTGACCGTGTGCCTGGAGGCGCTCTCCTCTGGGGGAAGGGGCGGATGTCCCCTCCTCCTACTCCGCTTAAGGCACCCTGAACACATGGCGTGCAGGTAACTCACGGCGGTGCGATCGCCTGTCGCCACCGCGCTCTCCAGCGGGCTAAGAGGCTCCAGTGCGCTCCCCCCCCCCGCTCCACCTCCTGCTTCTGCACTACCTCGCATCCAGATGTACCCTGACACTTATTATTTATATGAAATAGTATTTGATAATGAATGCCCTTTGATGAAATTCTTTTATTACGATTGTAAATGAAGTCCAATTGAGACTTTCGCGAGCACGTTTTGTCAATATTAGAAATGGATGCGATAGGCCGTGGGGTCAAGAATACCTTGTGACTTTCCTCCGGTGGAATCTCACGAGAAGGAAACGGCGTTGTCACTTTAGTACCGGTTAAGCTGCGTTTCGAGCGCGCTAGTTTACGATGGGTAAGCGGCCTACAGTTTTATATGTTACTAGATGTTGCCCGCACCTTCGCCCGCGTTGACTTAGATTTACAGCCGTATATGGAGTGATGATGATTATTTTTGTAGTACTTCTCCTTATAACATCAGCTATCTGCCAGTGAAAGTCCCGTCAAAATCGGCCCCGAAATAACAAACGGCCGAAACAAATAGACAGACAGACAAAATTGTAAAATAATGTTCTTTGGCTATGTATCTACCGTGCACTAGTATGCATTTAGTAAAAAGCGGTTATTTTAATATTACTCAAATTTTATATATCTGTAGGTAGATATGACATTCTGGTTTTAGTAGTTGGTACTCATTTCAAGTTTGCGTGTTCCGACTCTGGTATGGGCAAACTTATATAGGCAAAACATACTGATGAATATTATAATATTATGGTTAGCTAACTAAAATTTGTATGAAAGTAAGTTAGGTATAAAAATATTTTGTGATAAATGAGTAAACTTCTACTCTTATGTTAAAATATGATATTTTCGGTGAAGACATGTTGCAATGAGTTTGCAAGCGAAAACTTCTACGCATTGAGGACTTTCTGGGTAAACAAAAACCATGAAACTCGCGACATCGTAAGACTTATGAAATTTGTATTTTTCAAAATTTTAAAAATAATAAAATAAAAAAATCAAACCATTTTTTTACATATATCATCATCATCATCAATAGTTATTTAATAATAACAACAATACGATCAATAATGATTTTCTAATCAAGTCCACTTTCTAGTACCAGGCAATTAGCAGCACTTAGAAGGTATTTGTATTGTGACCTCAACCTCTATAAAAATTACGGTGACCACTCTTTCTTGATTAGAATCAGGACACGTTTAATATAACTTTAATTATTTAAATTATCATCCACTAATGACTAGACATACATATTGCGTTAAATATATAAAAGAACAATTAAGATTTTTGTGTGTGAAGTGATAATAAAACCCGAAAGATTTTATAAATTGAGGGATATAGATTAGAGTTTTATTATTAATATTATGATGGGCTATTATTTATTAAAAAAATATATACAGGATTGAGCAAAATAAAGACTCTGGGTTGTAGAAGAATTTATAAGAATCATAATAAGCAAACGGGCGAAATAGAGAACTTAATGTGATTGTTTCACTTATTAATAATTATTAAAGTAAATTATTAAATAAATAATATTAAGTAAGGTTACAAAGCGCACTCCAGCATGGTTCAAGCCTTGTCGTGGCGGTGGGACTCAGTAGCCTAAGATGAACCCAGCAATTGAATGGAGGGAGCTGCTCTTTGTACCCCTCTTATAAGAAGAGGGGACAAGGGGCGAGGATGGGAACCTCACCCCATTGTAATGTCCCGACGTTGGGAGGGGTTGTTCTGTGGTGCGGGACAACCCCTCTGTGGAGGTGGCGTCGGTCCCTTGGGAACTAACTAGCCGTCGAGGTGCCCTGTTGCTGAACAGATCTGGGGCACTTTACCAAAGGCGGCATTGGTGGTACTCGCCGGGTGTTAGTGGCCAGTGGGTAGAGCTGAGTCCACCTTGCCATCTTTCGGGCGCAGCAAGTCCGACCTGGGGAGTCCCCACTCCCCCGCATCATGTCTCAGAGTGTATACCGGAGTAAAAAAAATGTTCCAAAGCGCAAAGAATCAGCAGAACAAACTAAGTGGTCTCGCTGATTCTTCTCGCTTTGGTACCGGTGGTAGATTTAAAGTAACGTTCAATAAGCTAAAACGAAAAATATTTTTTTTGGTAAAATGAGTCAATTCCATATAATCCAAGACATGTGGTCACCATAACTGGATAGGGCTCACTCTCACGGGCGCCTCGCGCCGCGTTCAACATCATTAAATTATAATATTTCGGCAGACGAGTTTCGCCTTCGATCTGTGTTATCATAATAAACAACATGCAACTGGTTTTAGAGAATTACTTTTACCGAAACTGTTTTCGTATAGCTAAAATAATATTTGATTGTAACTTATATTTTATGTGACAGCTAGTATAGTAGTTTGTTAACCTTTTTTTTCTTTTACGCTGGGAAATTACGCTGGAGAGTGGGTCTCCCCAGGGGGGTATGTGGGACTCGCTGCGCCCGAAAAGTAGTAAGTGGACGCAGCTCGACTCACTAAAACCCGAAGAGTGCCACCAATGCCGCCTTTGGTCAGGTGCCCCGGGTCTGTCGAGCAACCAGGGTACCTCGACGGCTAGTCAGTCCCTCAAGGGACTGACATCACCTACACAGTTGTCCCGCACCACAGAACAACCCCTCCCACCGTCGGGACAGTACAATGGGGTGAAGCTCTATCCTCGCCCATTGTCCTCCTACTCTTTTGTCCCCTCTTCTTATAAGAGCGTTACAAAGAGCAGCTCCCTAGGCTTATTTTGCTTCGCCCAAGGTACTAGGTTCGCCTTAAGCTACTGAACCCTACCTCCACGACAAGGCTTGAACCATGGTGGGGAGTAGTTTGTTAACCACAGTAACTTAGACGAGACCCGGCTTAAATTCACATACTAGCTATTGACCGTAGCTGGCTCCGTTTTAACTTAAATTAATGCGGTGTAATTAGTGATTATTTTTATCATCATCCATTGATAATAAACTCTACACAGTCTACACTGATGAAATATTTCACACTACACTTTAATCGGATGAAAAATCCTACAAACATAAACTCTTGTGCTTCTTGCCTTGGATAAAGTATCTCTTTCGATTATAAGACAAAGATCCAGCCCAGCATCTTTTTTCCACGTAGTACTTCAATCCAACTCTGATCTTAATCATTGCTAGTTTAAGATAAAAAGGGCTAAGAGAATATTCCTTAAAAAAACAAAAACGATTGTGTGTACGTGCACAGTTAAGCCACAAGTCGTTGTTTGTAAACGAAATGATAAATTAATAAATATTTAAAGAACTACTGTGAAACTTGAGAGTCAGTTATCAGCTGACTTCATCATGTCGCTTATTATCGGTCGCCTGTCGGTGTAACGCGCACCGTAAAAACCTTACGTGACCTTACCCTCATAACAAGCGCTCCAAAAGAAGTTTATCGTGGTATAACTTCAATAATCAAGAAAATTATAATTCGTGGCAACAAACTGCATACATTGTAAGATAGATAAGATAAGATAATTACCATAATGAATGGTAAAACTAAATAGTATTGATTTGAATTCGAAAGCGCTCTTTTAATTTTATGATATCCTGGTAGGTAGAATATAATGTCTAGTTTGATACAATCCGGATATCCGGAGAATTTCTCTGTAAAGAACCGGGTCTCAAAATAGTGATCAAATGCATTATTAATAGTAATAAGAATTTATGATTTCCTGGTTTGGATTTATAATCATAATGTACCGTGCTTTAAAGACGTCGCAAGATGGATGCGTCTAGCAAGATGGAAGAATGGGGCCGTCCTTAAATTTCGTCACTGACATAAGTGTGAGGGAGGGCTCCAAGATTTTGTGAACTTGGAAAAAATTCATGCTCACAAATTGTACATGAATTTTGAACTAAGAAAACAAAATTAACATAAAAAGAAAAAAACTAATAATTAAAATAAAAACTAATCTTTTTTTTATGTTAGTTCGGAGTAGCGGAGGGTCGGTAAAAATCATTACATTCTATAGTCATAAGCAGTATTCCCAATAAAAAGACACGTTAAACCTTTTCTTTACTTTTGTCGTAGAAGAGAGTGAGATCGAAGAAAAGAGAGAAAAAAAATCAGACACTAAATTCAGATAACTCTCTTTTCAAACTCTCGTCTCGTCAAACTTCAACATTCGCTAGAACTGCCATCATCCAATTTGCTTTCCCCAGTTCCATGTGACCGACCACAGGAGCTGCTAGCGTTCGTATAATCGAGATCATTTATTAATATTTTCACTTTTATGCCGTAAACCTATTTTGTTTGTATCTCGCGAATGTTTGTGTCTTCTACTTATGTATGATACAGAGTTGCTGATGGCATCACTGGTATGCGTAAAAAGCATTTTCTCGGCGAAAGGAAAAAGATCAGATAAACAAGTGTCAGAACTGGCGCGGTAAGGATTCCAAAAAACGTGTTTTACTTATACAACAAAATAACGATTTAATTTTTTTCTTTCACTTATGCTGTGACACCTAGGTTTATTGACAAACATGATTCTACGTCGATGGGAAGTAGGCCTAGCTCAGACACGGCGGGAACCGCGCGATTTCAGAATCGCGTGGAACAGCGCGGGTCTTGTTTAGAATTTTGGTCAGACACGGCGACAGCCGCGCGATTTCAGAATCGCGTGGTAACCGCGTGAATCTTATGCATATGTAAATATTTATTTTGGACTTGTTTAGACACGCGGGAACTGCACGATTACATATTAAATTTGAACATGGAGTTCTGAAATTGCGCGATTGTCGCCGTGTCTAAACGAGACCTAGATGTAGATATTTATTTAGGGCTCGCGGGAACCGCACGATTACAAGTCGTCCAGTTCTGTGGCCGCGCGTTTCCTGCCACGTCATAAGCAAGAGCGGTTTTGCTTTGGCATATAAACAACGAAGTGGTCTATAAGAGAAATGCTATTGTTTTGAGAAGCGGAACCCTTAAAAATGCTGTCTTGCGTAGATAGTGTAGATATTGGTATTGAAATCTTTATTAGGGTAAATAACGACGAGGACTGGGCAGCTGAATTAGGCGGTTCGACTGCAGATTTACCTATTTTTATTAATAAAAAAACAGTTTTCTTTTATTTGAACTCAACGACTAAAACTGTAGGTTTCAAGTATCCTCCCTACCATGGTTCAAGCCTTGTCGTGGCGGTGGGGCTCAGTAGCCTAGGGTAAGCCCAGCACCATGGATGAAGCAAATTGAGCCTAGGGGGCTCTTTGTACCCCTCTTATAAGAAGAGGGGACCAAAGAGCAGGGGGTAAAGGGCGAGGAGTGGAACCTCACCCCCTTGGTCGTCGAGGTGCCCTGTTTGCTGATCCGGAACAGATCCGGCGCACCTCACCAAAGGCGGCATTGGTGGAACTCACCGGGTTTTAGTGGGTAGAGCTGCGTCCACTTACCAGCTTTCGGGCGCAGTGAGTTCCACATACCCGCCTGCGGAGACCCACTTTCCCGCGGGATGCCTCAGAGCATTTCCCGGCGTTAAAGAAAAAAAAAGGCTTCAAGTATCCTTATAAAAAGCGAGTCTTCGACATAGATAGCTTTTTATTTTTTACCGAGCAATGTGGCGTCATGTTTTTAATATCACACAAATCATCATATAAATTCACCTGTCGATTCCAACTTCTACGAATTATGTTATACATTAACCGACATATTGACCGAAGTGATATTTAATTTAGAATCTCTTCTATGTAAATGGAAAGAGTAAAGTAGAAGTAATATGGTCTTATGAAAGCGGTGGGGCTACGGTGGTGAGTACTGTTCATATTGACGAATATGTAATTGTATGTATAAGTGTTTGGAGAGATGGTGGTAAGTACCATACTACCATCAGTACCATCTGTATTAACTAATGAGGTGCGGCGGTGTGGCGCTCGCTTTGTACAAGGCGCGTTTACATGGTCGTAAAACGTTTTAGATGAACATTTTTAGTGAGGTGATAAGGTGGCAGATGAGTCACTTGTTGGTAAGGGGTCAGCGTCGCCTATGAGCATAAACGAAATCACCTGGGATGAGTGCAGGCAACTCGTTCATACCTCGGAGGATCCAGCACCACCTGCAAGCAACTATACTCCGAAGTCTGCCGCAGTATGGCGATATACGGTGCACCCGTTTGGGCGGGTCACCTTACCGCGAGGAATAAGGCAGCTGGGTGAAATGCAGAATAGATGTACCGTAACGAAATTGTAAGTAAACTGACGTGTAAAAATCCGTAACGAAATTGTATCGAAACTGATAAGTAAGGGGTAGACCACATGTCCTAAAAAAACTGAAGACTATAATATAATAATTTACTTACAGCTTGGCAAAAAAGAGTATGGAAAAAATGAGGGCGCCACTTTCACTTAGGTCTCATCATAATATGGAAAATCAGTAAGATGATTTAATCAAATCGGTAAAAATAAATCTGAAACACTAAGCTTTGCTCACAATCTAGTATTTGTCGGCCAAGTATTGTTAACATCATAGGTTTCCATTTAGTAAAATATTTAGTTCCACCTGTCACCACGTCATATTATTTTTTGCCAAGCTGTACATGAATATACAAATTCTAATCATTTGATAAAATGGATTACCTATAAGAAAAAAAATTGCAAAATGAAATGTTAGACTTACCTATGCAGTTCAGTATTACATCATATTATTCTTATATTTTAAGACTAGCTATGCTATTTTATGTATTGATTTCAGAGTGCAATAAACTATATTAAAACTATATTAAAATAAAAGAACCTATATAAATATAGGTTCTTTTATTTGTAACGGAGTATAGGTATATCAATAAAGTAAAACACTTTTTTTTAATTGTTTATAAAATGCTTTACTTTTTCCGGGTGAGCCTTCCTTTTCTCTTCAAACTTTTCTGGATTATTTTGTTTCAGGCGTTCTCTATACCTCTTCTGCCTTTCGGCATTAGACAGCGGCGCCATCTGTTAATTAGGATAGCTAAAATTAGCATTCTCTCAAATGTATCTTTAAACTAATATTATACTGGATGACTTTTTTTACCGTGAGGAAAATAAACGTGTAAGATAGGTAAATGATATAGGTTACGATGGCATGGTGATGGAGGTTCTTTTGTACTCCTCTTATAAGAAGAGGGGACAAAAGAGCAGGGGCAAGGGGTGAGGACGGGAACCTAACCCCATTGTACTGTCCCGACGTTGGGAGGGGATGTTCTGTGGTGCGGGACAGCCCCTCTGTGGAGGTGGCGTTGGTCTCCTGAGGGACTGACTAGCCGTCGAGGTGCCCTGTTTCCTCATTAGATCCAGAACACCTCACCAAAGGTGGCATTGGTGGAACTCGCTGGGTTTTAGTGGGTAGAGATGCGTCCACTTACCAGCTTCCGGGTGCAACGAGTCCCACATACCCGCCTGGGGAGACCCACTTCCCCGCAGGATGCCTCAGAGCATTTCCCGGCGTTAAAGAAAAAAAAAACGGCACCCGTATGGTGAAAGTCAAACAACTGCTCTGCGTCCGGCCCTTAAGCGGTGGATGCGCCGCAAGCGTCCCTTACGTCTGACACAGGTGCTCACCGGACATAGTTGTTTGGGTCGGTCAAGGTCAACCAAACGGTCCACAGCCTCACAGTCACAGCCAGTGACAGTCTGTCACGATTGTGGCGCGGCGGTGGACTCGGCCCAGCACACCCTCGAGGTGTGCCCGAGATGGGCATCGCTGCGTCATGATCTGACACCGGTTATCGCGACCGGAGTGGAATTGTCTTATTTATTTTATAGGAAGGCAAACGAGCAGTCTTTTGGCGAATATCGACGCCCGCACAACCAGTGATTATACAGATGCGTTGCCCTCCTTTTCCTATCCCCCCCCCCCCAAAGGGCTACTGGAAACTGTTATTTTTAATTTAAAGCTAACTTCTTATAAAATATATTTAACTAACACATAACTGCATGTGAAAACATATTTAGAAGTTATCAAGTGAAACACAAATTGCCATCTCATGGTGAAATTCTAAGCGGATTTTGTCTTCGCACGAGAAAGAAAATATTTTATATTTGTCAAACATACATATTAGATGTCGTTTTTATTTCGTACACTCGAGTTTGGGGATTTATAACTGGTTCTATACAAACACGTAAATTCTTGAGAAGTGCCGGTTCGATTCCGGGCTGTGTATGACTGAGATTACTTTTAAAACTATTTAAAACGGGATATTTACAATGTTTTTACATTTTTTTCGCGGATCTCGATATTTCGACATTATCTACAAATGTCTTGGTCATATAACAGTCAGTTGTTTTGTAATTAATAATCATGAAATCACATTTTTTGGAATTCATATATGCATGGATCGAACCCAGATACTTCAAATCCGCGCCCGTACCCACTAGTACATCATCGTTTTGGTACAATTGTCCTTAATTTTTAATTGCCTAAATAAATATAATTATCTATATATACCTATAGGAGCTGTTCTACAGATTGACTCATAAATACCTCTGGAACTACACCTAGAGACTTGAAATTTGGTAGGAACGGTTTTTTTTTTAATTTTGACAGAACGAAGTCTGTGCGGGCGGCTGGTAACAAAATATATCCAAACATCGATTGTAATGAGAAAGCTTGTATGGCTATTACATGTTTTTGACAGCTTAGCAGATAGAGTGGTCAAGATACTTGACACTTTACGCTGCGGTCGCGGATTCGAATCCTGCCAAGTGCCAATTTGCGTAATGAATATTAAATATAGATGTTTGCACCGGGTCATGGAAAATTTAATTTTATATAGGTAAATGTATTAATATAAAATTAAATTTATTTTCGTTCCTAGTACCCGTAATACAAGTTCTTATGAACTGACCACGCGACTAGGTTAACTTATTCTTTGGTTAGGTAAAATAAAAAAGGGTTCTATAGTTTAGTAGTAAAAAGCACATTTTTTTAGGCTTCGTTCCTGAAAATGACAAAAACCATAGAACACTTAGTATAAGAAGTTAGTATAAGAAGATAGTTCTCACATGATACGTAAAGGACCCCACCACGGTTCAAGCTTTATCGTGGCGGTGGGGCTCAGTAGCGTAAGATGAACCCAGCACCTTGGGCGAAGCAAGTTGAACCGAGGGAGCTGACCTTTGTACTGCTCTTATAAGAAGAGGGGACAAGGGCCGAGGATGGGAACCTCATTGTACTGTCCCGACGTTGGGGAGGTTGTTCTGTGGTCCGGGACTTCCCCTCTTTGGAGGTGGGGTCGGTCCTTTGAGGGACTGACTAGCCGTCGAGGTGCCCTGTTTGCTCATCAGATCCGGGACACCTCACCAAAGGCGGCATTAGTGGCACTCGCCGGGTTTTAGTGGGTAGAGCTACGTCCACCTTACCATATTTCGGGTGCGAGTCCCACATTCCTGGGGAGTCCCCCCGCGGGATACCTCAGAGCATTTCCCGGTGGAAAAAAAAACAAGTAAAAGAAGAAATCTGTAAATCGAAAATTTGTTGTTATAATAAACTAGCTGTTGCCTGCAGCTTCGCCCGCGTTACTCAACTCCTATACGTCACATCGTGATGTTTTATAGCCTATAGCCTTCCTCGATAAATGGGCTGTCTAACACTGAAAGAATTTTTCAAATCGGACCAGTAGTTCCTGAGATTAGCGCGTTCAAACAAACAAACAAACTCTTCAGCTTTATAATATTAGTATAGATTTAAAAGAACACGTTCTTCGGATCAGACTCGTATTGTCTCGGTTTCTTTAATTAAAAAAGAGCGAACTGATGCGATTTGGTCAACACCACGGTAACAAATCCAAGCCGCATTCAGAGAAAAAGTCTTTCAGCTTTTACATACATCAACTATAACATCTTATCCGTAAGAGCCATCTCGTCATTTACATAAATACTTTCACTGAAACGCCAAACAAGACTAACTAGTTTTTAAGTGTTTTTTCGCTCTACTAATTCAGGTATTTATGTCTTTATTAAATCCGTATAATTATCGCGATCAACATAGCAGATAACCTTTACGCCAAGAACATATTCTACCAGAATAGGATAGAAATGGTCTTTAGACAATTGCTGGTGGTTATAACCAGTGAGTTGTAATTACTGCGTACGTAGTAGGTACTACTATATAGTTCAACTAGCTGTTGCCCGCAGCTTCGCCTGTCTTGTCCTGTTTTGTCTGTCTGTCTGTCTGTTTGTTCCGGCTCATCTCTAAAACGGCTAGGCCGATTTTGATGGGACTTGCACTGGCAGATAGCTGATATTATAAGGAGTAACTTAGGCTACAAAAATAATCATCATCAGACCGCGTACGGCTGTAAATCTAAGTTAACGCTGGCGTACCTGCGGGCTATATTTTATCTCCGTACTCGTAGAAAAGGTAAAAGTAATTTATAATGACAGAGGTCCAGTCGACTCCCAAGTAGATGAGACGATCTCAGCCGGCCCTGGCTGAAATTTCTTGAAGGTGGAGCACGAGCAGGCGCAAAACAAGATGACGAAATAGTAAAGACGGCGGGTCGATGTTGGCTAACTACAGTTAACGACAAAGAGAAATGGTTTGCCTTGGAGGAGGCTTTTACCCGAAGGAAGTCTACACAATTTTAATTATTGTTTTTATAATGTTTTCTAATGTTAACGCGAATTTCACTAATTACAATAAAACAATTTTATGGATTTTATCGCGGTTTATTAAGATTTTTACAAGCCCGATCCTGGTAAGAGCCAGCCATCTTCTCTATTGAAATTGGAGTGATTTTAATTTCAATAGCCTTGCGAGGAGTTGTGGTTTATCAAGACGGAGATATTGGCGAGTGCAGATAATGGTGAGCTTTGTCAAGACTATGTTTACAGATGGCAGACTTAGTGTAGTGACGGTGTTTTAAATCAGCTATATGTTCTTTGACGCGAGTTTTAATAGATCTTTTAGTTTGGCCTATATAGGAGAGACCACAGTCACAATCAAGCTTGTATACTCCTGCATCTTGTAAGGGCATATGACACTTGACTGATGGTAATAATTGACCTACCTTTTTTGGCAGCTTGAAAAAGGTTTTGATGGAAGCTCGCCTTAGGATGACAAAATTGACTAGATCCTAAAGCGAGCTTCCATATTGTTTTTATTCTAAGTATTAATATTGTATCAATGTGTGTATACCAATGTGGGATTAGGTGGGAAGCTACAAAGGGAGATCTCCGACCAAGCGAGATGGTATGCTCGGTTAGGCCGAAGCCCACTTGCTGTCAATTCAGCTGTATGTATGTATAGCGACGAGCTGTAGAACTTCGATAGCGTGATTCAGGAATGTGGCGCAGATTGGTACGTCACTAACTTTATCCGTCGTGTAGAACTAAATAAAGCTTTATTATTATTAGTGTACGGATGAATATAGTTGTTGATGATGATGATGATGAGAGGTATGACACCCAAAATTTCGATGTAAAACACCAAAGTTTTTTTTTCTCACCAATCAGTCAACCTTTTCACTTTCCAAATAAAACGAGGATAAACTTGAAAACAACCTTTATTATAATAAATTAAAAATAAATTAAATAAATAAATCTTTGTACATTAAGCTTTTTGGTCTATTAGTGTGGGGAGTAAGCACTGTAGGCTAGATTTTGTGCCTCATCCAGGTTCTTGTTCCAATCAGCACCGTACCCGGAGTATCCATGACCCAGGTCATGGGACGCGTGCTCAACGTGAACAGGCAGGTGGGTCTCATGGTGGTGGGCGTGGGGTACCACCTCATATGTAGTCTTAGTGTGGTCCTGCTTCAGGCAATAGGCCACAAATAGTACCACGGCTAGGATGAGCGCGATCTTGGCGGTTGCCAAAGCTTTCAACGCTATGAGCTTGACGATGAACAGCTTTCCGAGGAGCATCTTGGCTCCCAGGAGCCCTATGATAGCGCCCATGCCACCGCCCTTCTTCTTGCCACGACCTGGGGAAGAGAATAAAATTATAAAGTAATTTATAGGTAGATAGGTGGGTAAATAAGAAGTCGAGAATTTGGTGACCCTAGATTCAAACTAGTATAACTTGAGTCTAGGCCAATGAAGTAATCATGTCCGTGTTGGATACGAATGGCGAAGGATCAGCCGTCTTAGCGTTCATTGAAGGAGGACTATGTTCAGCAGTGGATGGATAGAGGCTGATGAAGATGATAGCTTTTGCAATCGTCTATTAGCTAAATGTATGCGCAGCGGTGTGTTATAATACACCGGAGTAAGGACCTAATAAAAAAACTTCCTATGGATTCTAAAGACCAAGTTTCAAAAACCTAGGTAGCTTCTAGAAGTATAGAATTTGGTAAACCTAGATCCACATGTATGACCTGAGTCTAGGCTAATTCCAGAGTAACTGTCCTGGAGAAATAATAACTCTAAAATATACAGTATTAATTGTCAATGAAAGTTAACCCACTCATCATTACCTTACCCACGAAATTCTAATCACTATCAAGCTAGACCGGACCTCGAAAATCATCACCCAACCAATATCAATTGATTTAGAAAACCCAATCTACATATATTATTAGAAATTCGATTAGAATTACAGCAATAATAAGCTCGAAGAACGCAAATGAAATAGCCGAGACCATAATTTCAAACGAAAGCTAATGTACATCCCTCTCTCTTGTGAAAGTCCTGTAGGAATTTATCTGTGAAAGGAGAATGTACATCTATAATCACTTTCCCTGTCTATATCCGGATACCAAGGTATATACCTATGAGTGTTCTTAAATAACTATAAAGGCAATGAAGTTTTGTTCAATCAGCCACAGATATTTTTGAATAAACAAAATTTCGCGTTTATAATAATGGTAGAAATATAATTAAATTAATACTTTTAATTATATGAATGCTTATAATATTTTTATATATTTGGCATTATCTTTGAAAATCATCAGCCTATCAAAACAGATTAAAAAAGAAATGGAATATGAAATGTTTCTAGAAGGCACTAGAATCAAAACTAGACTAATGATACCAGTTATTGGAGCGAAGAGAAACTAAAATATATGTTTGTTACATGTTCTCTATTTATGCATAATATGTTATTTTCAAGTTATTATCAAATCGCTTTCAATAGATTATAGACATAGCTAAGTCACGCCTTACTGAAAATCCCGTTGTAGAAACGACGGGATTAAAAAAATCTGACATTTTTATATACAAATGCAAAATTATATAAAATTTTAAGTCAATTGGTTGACTAAGTACCTACTTTTCTGTAAAGAAATATCCAAAAAATATTTTTGTTTTACATCTTCAGACATTTTTGAGCAAAAATATTACTTTCGCTATAAACTGGTTCAGATGATTGAAGTTCAATGATCTTGAACTGGCCTTGGCATTGATTTTTATTTTTATGAAATTACTCAACGTTCTTATTATAAGTGCAACTTCGATGATTCAACATCTTAATATTATAACCGTTGGACTAAATAAAATCTCTTTTGATCAAATCTAACTTTAAAGAGCAGTTGATCTTTTTTTCAACCACAAAAAAAAAATACGTTTTAAGACTATTGCTATGTAAATTCAAAGACTGTTATATAAGGTTCTTGCTGATGTTACATTTATGCCATATTCTAATTTATTGCATTATTAAGTTTTATCAAAATGGGCTCAGTAGTTTTTGTTTAATTGAAATCGAAATCGAAATATATAATTTGTTTTATTCCTAGCCATATAAGTAATAATTGTAAATGGCAATCACTGCTGTTTTATCACTAAATACTTTAATTATTTGAATTCTTTTAAAACACTTTTCTTAATATCTTATAAACAATTTTTGATTAAATAATAATGTGTAGATTTCACTTCTTGAATTTTAATTAAAATATGCTCTTACTTTTTTTTGAATATTAATTAAGTGTATTTCTCATTTAAGTTTAAAGATAGGTGAACACTTTCTTATTTTTTTAAACTTATAAATGTATTAGTTTTCACCGTCAAAACTATTATAAGAATACTTACGTTAGGATATTTTTATTTTGTTATTTTTTATTTATAAATTTCTAGTATTTTTAAGCTAATGAATAAATAAATTTAAGTTTAATGCCATAAAAAAATAGACTGAAACAGTAATATTAAATATAATTATTCTCTTATTCTTGTTAAGTAATTTTATAACATTTAGGTACATCATATTGATACGTACAAAGTATTCACAATCAGGATTTTTTAACATTATCATTTTTTTGACTTTATAAAATGTATAGTTAAATTAAAAATGGGTAAATGTACAAAATTATATATATAGGAATATTTATTTATTTCTCATACAAACATTTCCATGGTTTCTTTAAAAAAAACTTTCATTTCGTGCGAATGATATTTTTGTACTAGCGTTAAAATCCAGTTTTAGGTAACTGTAAAAATTGGATTTCTTCCGAAACGACTAATGAAATGTTTAGGCTTTTTTACAGATCATCATACTAATATTATAAACTTGAAAGTTTGTAAGAATGTATGTATGTTTGTTACTCTTTCACGCAAAAACTACTGAATGGAATTTAATGAAACCTTACAACAGCATAAACATCAAATTATATAATAACATATATTATATATCAGAATTACATGTAGGCTCTATCTATATATGCTAGTAAAAAATAATTGGGCTATGACATAAAAATAATTGTTGTTAGAATTCGACCGGTGGTTCCTGAGATCAGCGCGTTCAAACATACTGTTCAGCTCTATTATATTGGCATAGCTTTGTAACATAATACAACATAGCTAAAGAGCTAGATTTGATCACGGTTATCTCAGGAACTTTTAAACAGTATTGTTATTCTTTCTTTCTTTGTTGTATTATTTCTACATAATGTTTATGCAAATCTAATTTAAAACAGGGAGTCAGTCCCCCGTCACCATGATATCCCAATAACCACGGATAAATTGGGCTATTTATTTTGTTTTTTTAACTGGTTACCGTTGGCATGTTAATATTATTTTTATAGAAGACTAGCTGTTGCCCGCAGCTTTTCCCCCCATTAACTTATATTTAGTGTTTAGGCAGCGTTTTCGTAGAATGCTCCTAAACTTCAAACAAACGTCAGCTTACTTCCGACGATCCCGGAGCTTACCCTCATAGTTCCCGTTCCCGTATGATTTTTGGGATAAAAACTATCCTATATTCTTTTGCTTGTCTAAAACTACCTTTGTACCAAATTTCATCTAAATTGGTTCAGTGATTTTGGCGTGAAGAAGAGACAGACATACAGAGTTACTTTTGCATTTATACTATATAAGAAAGGATGGGGTAAGCCGACAGACGATTCACCTGATAGTAAGTGATAAACGACATCCATAGACACCCGCTACATAATTAGTAAGTGCGTCGCCTTTCAAATATGAGAATGCTCTTGAAGGGCCCTAACTCGCCTCGGTTCGGAAATACCGTAGTTGTTAAGCCATGGTACACATGAAAATGACACAGCTGGTCCACTTGTCATGTAATGTAGACCGGTCCCACGACACAATAATTTGTGGTCATACACCATGTCTTAGTAAAGGGCTGGAGCAAACTGGGTCTTGGTTAGTGGGTCACATTTTACTTTCGCTCGCTCATAGTTATAAAATATATAGGTAATTAAGAATTGAGATAAAATCAAAGGTAGTAATTTTGTTAGTAGTTACTAATTTGGTTTTAAAATATTGGAAAATAGTAGAAAACAAAATTTTAAGTTGGCGAGTTATGGTCCAGGTTTCACGGTACGAGCCCAACCATGGTTCAGGCCTTGACGTGGCGGTGGGCTCAGTATCCTAGGGTGAGCCGCTGCACCTTGGCCGAAGCTAATTGAGCTAAGGGGGCTCTTTATACCTCTCTTATAACAAGAGGGGACAAAAGAGCAGGGGGCAAGGGGCGAGGATGGGAACCTCACCCCATTGTACTGTCCCGACGTTGGGAGGGGTTGTTCTGTGGTGCGGGACAACCGTCCCCTCGTTGGAGGTTCGACATATTCTATTTTGCTAGCTACCACAATCGAGAATTTCCACATAGGAAATTGTTGGGTGTCTCATCAAAATGACTACTACAAAATGGCTACTCACGTAAAATTAGCTTGATAGTAATGAAGTACAAAATGTACCGTGGACCATAAACTCTAACTAACATAATTATATCCACGAAGTCTTACAATAAGTCTGACTATCCCGCTAGATTGATTATTGAAATAAATACTAACAATTATAAAATAATAACTAAAACTTATATAAATATGTTCTGCTTCTCATTTGATAATATATATATATTGTATATTGATCAGTGTATATAGCTTAAAATATAAAAGAAATGAGAACATATATTAACATGATATACCTTTTCTAACGAGTATTAGAAAACGCGTTATATAATGTTGCTTGTCTAGCCAAAAAGCGGGCGAACTTTCCCTGTCATGTCAGAAGCTAATTCATTAGAATTTGAATTATAATAACGTAATTATGCCTTTACTAATTAGTATCATTAACTTTTGAAATAGTGAAATCAACATGGCGCTAATTCCCATATTTAGTCGTTTGAGTTTTCACTGTGGATCATACTTAAAATTAGTTTGTTGTATATTTGAACTCTATTACGACCGTGTTAGTTTTATTGCTGTACTGCACTGTATTTATATTATTGAACTTGTTTATCGAAGGAAATGTTTTTTACGCATGTAGCCAGGATTTTGGAGATTCTGACCCTATGTGGGACACGCACCTGCAGGCAACAGGATCACCTCAGCGACAGGCTAGCCCCGGCGAAGGCCAGACTACTCCTCGTAAGCAGTCCCAGAACATGTTAATGAACTCATGGTAGTAATTGGGTTTCTGTTGTATAAATTACACTTATCATTTGACTTTCTATGGATGACTAGGTTATCATAAAAATTAGTTTCTCAATGAGGTTGAAACTGCGTCAATATCTAATATTATTTAAGATCTCGGCTATAGAATGTTGGGAGTGGCATGATCGCCAGAAATTATTAAGCCAGATTATTATACTTAATGAGCTGAAACTGAAAATGGTTAAAACAAACCTATTTTGAAAGAGCTCTGCATTAACGATAGAGCAATTATAATAGACTCAAAATCTTATGCATGTTATGAGCGAAATTAAATCTATGGAACAGCAGTTTTATCGACGCCATAATGGTAAAATTAAGTTGAAAGAACCAATAGCGAAACATTTATGAGTTGTATATTCCTTTTGTTCATCGCTATATTATTATATTAACAGGAATTTTAATAACCTGCCTCATAAAGTGCGATCAGAAACGATATGAAGGGTAATTAATTTTCCTTGATCCATAACCAAATTCCTGAAATGCCATATAACAAACAGTGATATTTGAAATGATCGTTTGGACTCTTACTTTTTCTTGGACGCCTAGTGATAAAAAACAGTGATGCTTATAAATGGGGATATACTCTATGCTCTATATTCTATAGCCCATATACATATTGTATACCACATATACTCTAGGCTCTATACTCCATAAACTCTATACCCCATATACTCTATGCTCTATACTCTATACCCCATATACTCTATGCTCTATAATCTATACCCCATATAATCTATGCTCTATATTCTTTACCCCACATACTCTATGCTCTATACTCTACACCATATACTTTATCAATTATATCTTTAGGGATGTACAGCCTCTATACATCACATTATTGGATAGTAAAAGCAGGCGTTTTGCTATTTGCCTATACACTGGCCCATTACGTCCTATATACTCGTCAAAATTTGACCCTTCTTATAACAGGCTAGCATTCCTCACAAAATTTGTCTCAAAAGGTTTGCGTTATGAAGTGATCTTACCTTCTTCAAGTGACCGCTGCATGTTCTCTTTATCAGCGTCATTCATCTTGACCTCCAGTGCGTGGGTCTCGAAGAGGCTGACCACTCCATCCAGCAGTCGATGATTGACCTCAGCGTCTCTCTCCGTGGGGTCCACTGGAAGTGCGTCCAGCTTCTTTGGGGTCCTCATGTCGGAGTCAGACTTCAGGGTCACTCCATCAACTATGGTGATGGCTCTTGACGATCTGACATTGTCGACTATTTTCAAAAGCTTTTCCTGTAAGAGATGGAAACTTTAGCAACACTTTATAGAGAAGATTTAGGTAAATTGATCAAATATCAAAGACCTATGAGTATTTTATCGGATAGGTCGTCTTGGTGTTAGGCCTATGTTCAGCAGTGGACGGATAAAGGCTGATGATGATGATGAGTATGTCATCAACATTGGTGAAGAAAATTATTAGTTTTTATAGAGTTCTTTAGTCGAAGATGAAAACAAATGAATATAAAGACGCGGTAAAGTATTTTCTGATTTGCACAAATAAGTTCAATAAATAGGTATATATTTATGATTTAGCTGAAAAGATATACATAGAGAACACCGCCATTTTTAATTATTAAAAGCTAATTTATTCATTAAAATATTAAAGTAGTCTAAACTAAAAACTCATGACCGTATGTTGTTACCAAAACATACTTGAAATCTAGATCCATTAAACTATGCACAGAGTCAAGGAAAGTTATTAGTCTCAAAGGAAATTAAAATCGATAGCTAAAGTAAACCGGGAAATGTATACTTTCACTAATAAAATATTGTGCTACTTTGAAATACTAACCTAGACACATACATTCGTTTTAATATGATTTTGATTATAACTAGAATATTAGTAGCTAAAATATTAACAATCACACTACATCAATATAGTCTTCAGAACTTATGGTAATCAAGAAAATATAAACATAGACAGACTTATATTTAAATAGTCGGTATTCGAACCCACTACTCCAATATATAAAAAATATTATTTTATTTCCTTATTGTTTTTTAATGTTTACCGTCAATTTCACTTATAATGAAAACATCTTTTTATGGATTATATCGAGTTTTTTGAAGATTTTTACATTTAAACTAACTTTGGAGCAATCGTGGTCACTGAAGGACTCCTAGGATAAAATCCGTAAAAAATTGTATCATTATAAAAAATTACCTTAACACATAATATATAATCTCCTTTGCAGTCCTTGATGAAATTGATGGCGGTTTCCAGAGAGTTGTCCGTCTGTTGACACCTGACGATGGCACAGCAGGCCAAAAGCACTAGGACACACTTCATTTTTATTAAAAAAAAAACTTTTTTTTTTCTTTTTTATGACATCTAGCGTCGGACTATGTGTGGCGTTGTGGAGCGGTCGCGCTTCAGTTTTATCAAACGCCCCCACTCTTAGCTCATCTGGGTTAAAGATATGCTCAAAATGTTTATAGAAAAATGTTTGATTTGTGGGCGTTTTCTTTGGGGTTTAGAAAAACGAAGGAAAGTTGTATCGGCAAGATAGAAAGTGATATAATTCATATGATTTATTATTTCATATTTGATTTATAAATATGGGATAGCTTGTTTCATTGTCATTGAGTTAGTTTTCGCTGTTTTAGACGCACCTGCAACGAGAGGCAAAAGCAAATCATTATTTTTGTAAATTTAAGTCTATTTTTTTATTACTTCTTCTGCGAGGCAGTAATGTCCCAGAAGGAGGCCGACGAGCGGGTGAGAGAGGAGGCCGCCGACGAGGCCTCCCCGCGGGCGACAAACGGGGGTGCGTAGGAGGCGCTACTTAATGCGCCTTCAGTAACGCCCCTGTGCTTGTGTCGGGTTCACGATGAGAACCTGGGCCCAGTATGACACAACGTCGCGGGGATTGCTTAGTAGCGGCCGGGCAGTCCCCCCTTACGAGGAGTAGTCTGGCCTTCGCCGGGGCCAGCTTGTCGCTGAGGTAATCCCGTAGAACACAGATCCGGGACCCTCAAAATGCGGCTGAAGGCGCTCGCAGTGGTTTTAGTTTATAAGTAGGGCTCTCTCAGGTGCGAATCCCACATAGGGTCAAGATCTACCCGAAATCCTGGCTACATGCGTAAAAAGCATTAGGTACCCTACCATATCAAAAAAAAAGGCAACTCATTCATGTGTTGCCTCCAGAGACATAAGATGTCTGTCTTGGTGCCTGTCTTGACCTTCTCTGAAACACAGTAAAGCTGTTTCTCGGGAGACTCAAGCAAGATGGTGGTACCCATGCAGGGCGGAGCGCGACACAGCGCTTCCCTCCCACCGGTAATATCTAATATACAAATTTAAAAGAGTTTTGATGTAGGATGCATCTTTGAACCACTCATGCAATTTAAAAGTTCTTTCACCAGTATACTGTTATGTGATCGCTGAGTGACATCATCATCATCATCAGCCTATATCCATCCACTACTGAACATACCATGCAGCCGGGAGGGCGGCACAGCGTATCTCTCCTACCGGTAGAAAATCTACTGGCAGTGATATCCTACCTACCTATTATCATTATTGACTTTCTGTCTCATAAGGCCTCATTAAAAGACCGACCCTTTGACAAAAATATTTAATATCTTCTCCCCATGCAGATGGGAGCTCGGCACAACGCATCCCTTACACTGTTGCCACCAAGCAAACCCTTTGAATGCGTTCCATGACTGATCAGAAATGAATTTATGACAGCATTGCTGAGAGCGTAACTAACTTTGTACTGTTAGATACTTAAAGAAGTTTTGACAGGAGTGTTTAGATTAACGTAAATCTATAGGACTACTATTGGCGTATTTGGCATTTCAACAGGCTGTTACAAGTATCTTATAAAAGCAAATAGACTTATAAAGTGGGCCCTTTTCAGGACTGGTAACCGTTTATAAAACCCTTGCGAAATGTAAGAAAATTACGCCGGTACGTGTGAAAGCTGCCATACATGCCCATACAATTCGCTGCCGGCTATCCGGCAAAAGGAACGCGTGAAAAGGGGCTTATAGTTCTGATAAATTATGGTCTTGGGATACTATAAAACCCTTTTTTGCTAGTTGGGTAGTATCAAATAACCGCATTGGGCCAAGCGCATTGGGTGAACCCAATTTTTTGATTTTGATTGAATTAAGATTGATTGCCCAAAACAATCCTCGTCTGACTTTGAGGAGGAAACCCGTACCCAGCAGTAGTATTAAATTATATATTATGGAGATTTTTTTATGTTAGTTGGATAGGCAAACTGGCAAATGTACCACCTGATGGTAAGTGGTCGACGTCGCCCATGAACATAAACTAGTATACCTGGAACGACCCCAGGCAACTCATGTATGTGTTGCCTATCCTGAGACATAAGATGTTAAGTCTCGGTGCCAGTAATTACACGGCCTATCTTGCCCTTCCCTCCGAAACACAGCGAAGCTGTTTCACGAGAGAAACAAGCAAGATGGTGGTACCCATGCAGCCTGGAGCGCGGCACAGTATTCCCTCCCACCGGTAATATCTAATATATACAAATTTAAAGGAGTAATTTTGAGAGTTTTGATGTAGGATGCGTCTTTGAAACCACTCATGCTATTTAAAAGTTCTTTCACCAGTATACTGTTATGTGATCACTGAGTGACATCATCATCATCAGCCTATATCCATCCACTACTGAACACAAGCCTCCTTCAATGAACGCCAAGACGACAGATGGACGGAACACGGACTGGCCACCACACGGAGATCGTCGTCCCACCTAAGTGGAGTTAGTGCTATAAAAATAATCATCACCGAATTCCGCTGTAAATCGTTAAAGGTGCTGCGCAACACCTAATCGTTAATAAGATAGATTTCTTTTCTACAACACTAATGTTGTTATTACTTTATGGACTATGGACCCTCTGGCTAAACAGCAATAAACGAATAAAGTAGCAATAAAAAATTGAACGCAAATTATAAAACATTAGAAGCAGTAACTTGTATTAGCTTTCTTTTTTAAGAACAGTTTTTTGTTGTTGCGTAATGCAGACATGATTTTTGGGGTCCATTTCTCAAAATGAAAATAATGCTATACTTACACTCTCGCCTCGTGAATTATTATTGGCTTTTTTCCATAAGGAGGATAATAATTTTATTTTAGCAAAGCAAGGGTTGTCGGCCGATCTGGACAATTTTCTTATATGATACAACCTTTTTTTTTTTTTTTCGAGGTGAGGTGGTAAGTTGGACGCATCCATCACCATCCAAATCCATACCATCTTTCAGGCGCAGCGAGTCCCACATACCCGCCTGGGGAGAACCTCTCCCCCGTGGGATGCCTCAGAGCATTTCCAGGCTTAAAAGAAAAAAAAGATAAAAGTTACAATATATACCTAAAAGCGACGATGGCCTAGTGGGTCCCATACCCGGCCTCTTGAGGGAGAGCCGAGAGGTCCGGGTTCGATCCTGACCCCCCTGTGATGCCTAGAAATAGGTTTTTCTTGATTTCTACGTGCATCTGAACATGTGACCATCGCTTGCTCACCGGTGAAGGAGACATCGTGAGGAAACCTGCATGCCTGATGAGATTAAAAGTCTTTGAAGGTGTGTGAAGTTCATCAACCCGAATTGGGCCAGCGCATCGGTAAACTATGGCCCAAAACCCTCTTCGCTTGATTTCGAGGAAGAGACCCGTGCCCAGCAGTGGGACATAGGCATAAGGGTTGATATTATTATAACTTTTTTTTCCTTTTACGCCGGGAAATGCTCTGAGGCATCCCGTCTGGGGAGTCGGTCCCCCAGGTGGGTATGTGGGACTCGCTGCGCCCGAAAGATGGTAAATGGACGCAGCTCTACCCACTAAAACCCGGCGAGTGCCACCAGTGCCGCCTTGGTGAGGTGCCCTGGATCTGTTAAGCTGACAGGGCACCTCGACGGCTAGTCAGTCCCGCAAGGAACCGACGCATCCTCCTCAGAGGGGTTGTCCCGCACCGCAGAACAACCTCAACAGGGGTGAGGTTTCCATCCTTACCCCTTGCCCCCTGTTCTTTTGTCCCCTCTTCTTATAAGAGGAGTACAAAGAGCCCCCTCGGCTCAATTAGCTTCGCCCAAGGTGCACCGCTCTCCCTAGGCTACTGAGCCCCACCGCCACGTCAATGCCTGAACCATGGTGGGGTGATATTATTATACCTAAAGCATATGTTACTAATTTATAAATATTATTGATTGTAATTTATATAAAAGCACCGTAAACTAAATTAGTAGTTATAACGTGTAGGTTATAGTTGTAAAACAGTAAAACGTTGTATTAATTACATGAATATGCAATAGGGTTATATATTATGTAAAATATAGCAAATTATACGTGCCACGCCGTTATCAGTCAATATGAATTATGGCAGCAGTGTTTATATTAGTGGGAGTCTACGCATTAGTGGGTCCCGCCAACCTCACCACCAAGGTTGAAGCTTCGTCGTGGGGGTGGGGCTCAATGGCTTAAGGTGAACCCAGCACCTTGAGCTAATTGAACCCCTCTTATAAGAAAAGGAGACAAAAGAGCAGGGGAGACAGGGGGCAAGGATGGGAATCTCACCCCATTACACTGTCCCGACGTTGGGAGGGGTTGTTCTGTGGTGCGGGTTGACCCCTCTGTGGAGGTGGTGTCTGTCCCTTGAGTCAGTCCGACTGGCCATCGAGGTGCTATGGACTTAATAGATCCGTGGCGCCTCACCAAATGGCGGCATACCCACTAAAAACCGGCGAGTGGCACCGCAGCCCCTCTCGCCAGCGGGATGCCTCAGATAATTTCCGGGCGTAAAAGAAAAATAAGAGCCCCCTCGGCTCAATTCGCTTCGCCCAAGGTGCTGGGCTCACCCCCGGCTACTGAGCCCCACCCCACGACAAGGCCTGAACCATGGTAGGTGGATGGGCAACGCTAACGTCTTACTATCACAATAAAAGACACGCAAATATTACGTTCGGTTTGAAACCTGCCAAGAGCAGTATTTGTACGAGAAATATAAATTATACCTGTGTGTTTTTATATACTTTTATGCATTTATACACTTGTTGAATATATTTTTGTACCAAAAACTTATTTACGATGTTAACATGGCGCTATTTTTTGGTCTAGTATATTCAATACATAATTCATAGATGTAATCTACAATAACTTTAACCTTGGTCAGAATTCCAACTTTCAAGTATTTCTTCCCTTTATCGACCCTTTTCAATATTGATCACCAATAAAGAAGAAGATAGCGAAAAATATTACATTTAACTAAATATCAATTTTTTTTTATTATTTTTTTTTTATTTTTTTTATTTTTTTATTTTTTAGGGAAACATACAGTACATTAATACAGAATCAAAAATTCACAAATAATTATACTTAAACCAGCAAAGTTTCCACATGCTAAGTATATCACATTGTTATATATATTATATATAGGCAAGCAAAATAGCATTACAACATTATTAATTAAATTAAATAGGCATAATATTGCAGTAGCATTTACAATAATAATTAAGATAATAACAATAATAAATAAAAGTGTGAAATGAAGAATTGGACGTAATAATAATTAATTAAACAAAAGAGATAGTGCAGCATAAAAGTAATTAAAAAATCAGTATATGCAGACACCATTAATTACTTGAATTTATAACATTCAAAACTTCCTTTTTTATCACCCTTAAACTTTTATCTCGGAAAAAGTCTACATTAAGGAAAATTTTGTTATACTGATTGCAAGCACGAAAGATAAATGTGTTAGATGTATATTTAGTTCTGGTGAAAGGAACTATAAAAAGCGATTTATTACGGGAAGACAGTCTGGGACATCTAAAACTAATTTGATTTAGCAGGTTAGGGGAGTCTATTATTCCATTAATAATTTTGTACAAAAAAAAAAAAAAAACAGTTTTGACAGTACTTCTGACACAGTCGGGTAAAAAGCTATTAAAAGCTTTTATCTTACAACTCACTAAACCGCCCCCACTCGCGCTTACGTGAACGGACCTTCTGGTCACCTAATTTTGAGGCAAAGACGCATTAACAGGGTTAATTAATCATAATATTATTCATATAATAATATTCGTAACCGTGGGAGGGCTATGCATAATTTTCATACAAATGTTAAACATTATTATTATTATGTAAACCATATTAAAATAATGTAAAGATATTTATTAAATTAATAACTTATTATGCACTTTCTTTTCTCTAATATAAGTTTATTATAATAAGAATCGTATTAAGTAACTTTCAAATAAAGGAAATATTACAAAATACAAACGAAGCGCGCGAACATTAAAATTTATTATCTGTACCGAAAAATGACGAGTTTGTCTTTCATTCAGATGAATAAAATCTCCTAAACTACCAGTTACAACTATTAAAATGAAATTTACCATGTTTTTTACTGAATATTATCTATGTGTAAACTTCTCATCCATCTGGGTTGAAGACAGTCAAATTTTTATATTTATTTTTTATGTTAGTTGGATAGGCAAACTGGCAAACGTACCACCTGATGGTAAGTGGTCGACGTCGCCCATGAACCTAAACTAGTATACCAAGAACGACCCCAGGCAACTCATTTGTGTGTTGCCTATCCTATGACACAAGATGTTAAGTCTCGGTTTCTTCGATTACACTGCCTGTCTTGCCCTTCTCTCCGGAACACAGCAAAGCTGTTTCACGGGAGAAACAAGCAAGATTGTGGTACCCATGCAGCCGGGAGCACGGCATAGCGCTTCCCTCCCACGGAATCCAATGGAACTCCTCAAAGATTTACAGCAGTTACCTTGTGTTTGGGCTTGATTAATTTGTATTGATGCGAAGTTTACACCGATATGGGTTGTGACTGTCATAAGTCGTTCAGGGTCTGATGATGAAGAAGTTAAGGTCGAACCCAGACCTCTCACTTAACAGACTGAGCCATACCCACAAGACCATAGTCGCTCTCCAAATATTGTAATATATTTACATAATTTTTCCAATGTATTCATTATACTTCCCATTAAACTTAGGTATAATAGTTCGACAGAGTCGTAATATTATCTTCGTCTTTGCTACTCTTTTTGACCACAATATTTAAGGGCCAAGATCTTTAACCTTACCATTTTGGCTTCAATAGTGAACTATATATTAAACGGGATATTTTATTTTAGAAAACATTAGTTTCTATCCAAACATTATTTTTTTCTATTATCATTATCCTATCATTTGGAACCAATTGGCCTTCTTTGACTTGTTGATCTCCTAGTTATTCTTATTTTATCTTATTTACACCCCATATACTTCGGTCTTTCCTATATTTATCTCCCACTGCTGGATCATCATCACCAGACATCAATGAATGCCAAGACGATTCACGTGCAGACCCTCCCAGTATTTGCTCACATCATTCTTGACTCTTGTAACACGACTTTCTTTATAATATTAGTATATGACGGCCTCAACCGGTTCCGAACCTTTCCATCTCTAATTAAGTATACTCTTGGTTTGAAAGTCGAGATAGTTACTGGAGCGAAGTTTACGGAAAGTGAACATGACAACCAAGAAATTGTATATGTATAATATATATCAATATCTACATCATACCAGCGTTTACGCGGCGAAAGAATTATTTTTTAATTTTTTCAGTTAACGGATAGAAAAAATCTATCCGATAACTCATAAGAAATGAAACTGATATCTAATATATGAAATTCTCGTGTCACGGCGTTCATAATTGAACTCCTCCGAAACGGGTCGACCGATTCTCATGACATTTTGTGTGAATATCGGGTAGGTCTGAGAATCAGACAACATCTATTTTTTATCCCCCTAAAAATGTTAAGGGTGGTCCACCCCTTTATTTCTTTAACGCGGGCGAAGCTGCGGGCAACAGCTAGTAATCTTTAAAAATATATAGATGCATTTTATTGATTAATCCAATATTTTAAGAGTTATCGGCTATATGGATGAATATTATCATCTATATAACATTAACTTAAATTATTATATAGTTTAAATTATAAAATAATAATTAAATATCATTATCATATGACTGGCCTGTTGTTCTGGTGGTTCGTGACCCCGACTGTTAAACCAGAAGGTGGTGGGTCGATCCGCACCTCGGACAAGTGTTTGTGTGATGAGCATGTTTTTTTTTCTTTAACGCCGGGAAATGCTCTGGATGTCCCCAGGCGGATATGTGGGACTCGCTGCGCCCGAAAGATGGTAAGTGGACGCAGCTCTACCCACTAAAACCCGGCGAGTGCCACTAATGCCGCCTGTGGTGAGGTGCCCTGGATCTAATGAGCAAACAGGGTACCTCAACGGCTAGTCAGCCCCTCAGGGGACTGACGCCACCTCCAAAGAGGGGTACCCCGCACTACAGAACAACCCCACCCAACGTCGGGACAGTACAATGGGGTGAGGTTCCCGTCCTCACCCCTTGCCCTTGCTCATTTGTCCCCTCTTTGTATAAGAGGGGTACAAAGAGCCCCCTCGGCTCAATTAGCTTCGCCCTAGGTGCTGGGCACACCTTATGCTACTGAGCCCCACCGCCACGACAAGGCTTGAACCATGTTGGGGGTGATGAGCATGATCTTTTGTTCTGTGTCTGGGTGTAGTTTATCTATAACATGTATGTATTTAGAAATATATAATTAGTAAGTATGTATCAGTTGTCTGGTTACCATAAGAACAGGCTTTGCCTAGTGTCCCCTACATATTATTATTATTATTATTATATTATATTAAATGAGTTCCGAGCCAGTCCGGGTAACTCACCCGTTGCCTATCCTGAGACATAAGATAAGCCACTGGGTTTACTGACCGGGAATAACACCGCCTGTCCTGCCCTTCCTTCACACAGCAAAGTTCCACGGAAATATGGAGGGTGGAGGTACCCATGCAGACAGGAGCACAGTCCAGGATCTGGTCCTCTACGATCAGGGGATTGACGTGAATAAGAACGTAAATTAGATTAAAAGTGAAAAACAAATTAGCTTTCTTCATATCTCCGTAGTACAGTCACCTGCAAAAACATATGTAAAAAGTACTTTGTATAAAAATCCGGTAGGTGATAGAGATAGCTGATGTATGTCAGTAGACAGGACTCTATCCCCACCATGGTTCAAGCGTTGCCGTGGCGGTGGGGCTCAGTAGCCTAAGGTGAACCTAGAACCGTTGGCGTAGCAACGTTGGCAGGGTTTGTTCTGTGATTCGGGACAACCCCTCTGTGGAGGTGGCGTCGGTCCCTTGGGGACTCAACAGATCCGGGGCACCTCACTAAAGGCGGCATTGGTGGCACTCGCCGGGTTTTAGTGGGTAGAGCTGCGTCCACTTACCAGCTCTCGGGCGCAGCGAGTCCCACATACCTGGGGAGCCTCCCTTTCAGGATGCCTAATGTCCCGGCGCAAAAGATAAAAAATACAGTACTATAATCTAATACGTATATAAAATTCTCGTGTCACGGTGTACGTAATTGAACTCCTCCGAAACGGCTCGACCGATTCTCATGAAATTTTGTGTGCATATCGAGTAGGTCTGAGAATCGGTCAACATCTATTTGTCATCCCCCTAAATGTTAAGGGTAGTCCATCCCTTAAAATTTTGGGGAATAACCTTTTTAATTTTTAGACAAAAGTTAACGCGGTGCAAAGCTGCGGTCCAACACCTAGTAATGCAAAAAAATTCGCCCATTCATAAGTGGATTCATTCGGGCACAGACGTTACTTGCCATGCTCTCGTGACACATCCATGTTCCCTATCCTGAGAGGAAAAAGATGTAGCAGTTTGTGAGTATGACATTAGAGTTTTGGCTAGAAATGACACTTTTATCATTCGTCTACAGCAATGCTTCGCAGAAGATATACGCAGTAGTACCCTGTAGACTAGCGCTTCACAAAGGGCACTTACATTTTTGAAAATAATAATATACACAACGGCACACTAACAAATACTTTTTTATATAACAAAGTACTTTTAATTTGTACGTGAGCGACGATGGTCCAGTATGGGCTAGGCCTCGAAGTGAAAAGTGGTCTGGGTTCAAACCTAACTGGTGCATGTGTTAACTAACATGGGTTGTTCTTTTCCCCGTGCTCTTGATTATGTCATCATCGCTTGTCAACTAGTCAAGACAAACATCTGTGCAAACTGGTGTGCCTAATTAGATTCAGGTCTTTGAAACGACTGTCCGTTTGTCCCCGTTCAAATTCACCACTCCGCATTGAACCTCCTGATTTCGTGAAGGAGACCCGGGGCAAGCAGAGGGACTTATGGTCGCATATGCGTGCTTAGCCTATTAAATATATACTCTTCCGCGACTGTACCCGAGCACGTGCACATCTCGTCAATATCGGAGTGTAATAATCAATTACACCGTTATGATGGTTTACACGATACGACACGACGATGACGCGGTGACGACACGACGTTTAAACGATACAAGAACTTTTATCAAGATGGTCTTTATTTTTAAATGAATAAAGCATATAGGATTAATTAAATCCTATTGTAGACATTAAATACCATATCCGAAATCTTTGTATAGGTATATTTTAAAATTTAGAAAATGTATGGATACCAAGCTTATAGTTAGTAATGGCACAACAAAAGTGGTCTATACTTTTTAACATACAAAAGGCATAATGACTGGTGATGATAGTTATTGACTCAATACACTGTTTTGAGTTTACAAGTAAGAATAATATTCATTACGGAGATTTGTAACTTATAAAATACTATGCAAACAATGCCGCGAGCAACAACTTTTTGAGTCAGTATAACCGAAGATTTACTTAAATACACTATGATTTACATCTGAATAAGTTTATTATATTTATTAAAGTTACATTGTATATTTGGCGTACCTATATTCCTAATCATTTAGTTTATAATTTAATTATAGTGATTCTTTATCACATAGAGCACTGGCATATGTATTTATATGTACAGACTTGTGATCAATAATAAATATATCGTATCGTATTTGTGGGATTTGAACCCGTGTGACCAAATCCATATAAATCTATAACAATAAAGTTCTCATCTATTATATAACAAAGTAACTTTCATAATTCCCATCTCACCGCACGTGTCAAACGGACATCAATCTCGACGATATGGGTGATAGTCATCAATAGAATATTGTTTATACAACACGATGACGATACGATAATAAATTTTATTTTGATATATGTTATTTTTTGTGATAATACATTTATTTCACATTATCGTTGTCATTATTACCTTGGAACCATCTTCTGCCAGAAGGAGACCATCGCCGTCTAGGACTAATCGTCACCGAGCATTACGATGATGACGCTCGGCAGAGCTAAGTCTCCGATGACTGATGTCAGATCTCTCCCATCCCATCAGGGGCACACCTCGAGAGAATCCGAGTCCACCGCCGCGCCACAATCGCGACACAGCCATATTAAGCCTTAATAAAAGCAAGAGGATACCCCTCTTCTCGTATCCAACTTCGTCCGATGACGAGATTATCATCTCATAATTAGCCAATAAAAATACCACCATGATAATACCACCATGAAGAAGAATGTAAAGATTATCATGGATACGTTCGTTTGGTACATGATGTGAATTATGCAACTAGTTACCGTGGCTATCCAGTAGTCTATTTGTTAAAGCTAAGTTTGACCAATTCAAGCTTGTGCATCAGTTTTGATAATTTTACTGACTATGGTATTGTTAGCAACTGATGATATTAAATAAACCTCAACATAACGATCTAAGTAATATTAAAACAGTTACAACTTGCAGGCGAGCTTTTGCATTGCAATAAAATTATATCCCCGAATTCATTAGAATTTCTAACCTTTTTTTTTTTTGTTTTCGCAGGGAAATGCTTTTTACGCATGTAGCCAGGATCTCGGGTAGATCCTGACCCTATGTGGGACTCACACCTGGTAGTGCCCTACCCGTAAACTAAAACCACTGCGAGCGCCTTCAGCCGCTTTAATTTGAGGGTCCCGGATAGGCATTCGACAACATCACCTCAGCGACAGGCTGGCCCCGGCGAAGGCCAGACTACTCCTCTTAAGGGGGGCTGCCCGGCTGCTTGGGCAGTCCCCGCGACGTCGTGTCATACTGGGCCCAGGTTTCCATCCTGAACCCGACACGAGCACAGGGGCACTACTGGAGGTGCATTAAGTAGCGCCTCCTGCGCACCCCCGTTCGTCGCCCACGGGGGTAGAATTTCTAACCTGGTTAGACATAACAAACATATGTTTATTTAGCTAGTATTAATATTAATATCTAATTAAATATGGCAGTAAAATTATTATAGGTTCTAGAGGAATTTGCTTTCGGGGACACAGGACTTCGATGGGATGACGATTTCCATGATGTGGTCAAGATGCGAATAGATGATGTCCTACTGTCTGTAAAATGAGATGATATTATTGATCTTGATGTTAATGACAATGAAGACATAGTAAAATATTTACATAGTTGTAATTTATATATACGCTGTAGAGTAAGTAAGTTCTTGTCGACCGAAACACTAAAATATCGGGATCCAACCGACAAAAAAAATGTTAAATTAGATGAGAATGGGGTAAATTATATCT
The DNA here is from genome assembly GCA_963853865.1 of Helleia helle. Classification (NCBI taxonomy): domain Eukaryota; kingdom Metazoa; phylum Arthropoda; class Insecta; order Lepidoptera; family Lycaenidae; genus Helleia; species Helleia helle. The sequence goes on from OY971436.1 coordinate 9,074,469, forward strand.
GTCTTCAAAAAACATCCGTGACTTTGTGAAGTTGTTGGAGCTTCGCCTCTTCAGTCCCTGTAAGGATAAAAGAATTAGATGAAAAGGAATACTTTTGCCCTCTGATCCACTTAATGCTGTGCTGTGCTGAGAGACACTATTTTGGGACAGTGAATTTTAAAGGCACGATCTTAATCTAACGCAGTTTAATATATAAACCAACATAATAAAGATAGAATATTAGTTCGAGTTTTTATGTAGAGGGTAATATTGCGTTATAACTGAATGTCATTAACTATAAAATAATCATCACATCATCAGCGCAGCTGAAGCTACAAACAACAGCAAATTATTATAAATATAGTTCACTAGCAGAGTCCCGCGGTTTCACCCGCGTACTTTCCATTCCCGTGGGAGTACAGGGATAAATTATAGCCTATATGTTATTCAGATGTGTATTATATTGTATAGTTCCATTAAAATCTATTCAATAGTTTTTGCATGAAAGAGTAACAAACATACATTCTTACAAACTTTCGCCTTTATAAAATTAGTAGGAAGAAGGATTAGTTGTAGCCCGCAGCCACACTATACATTACTTCATTATAAAATAGTCGTAGGTTGTAAATACTAGTATGGTGGTTGTGGTAGTCACGACTGACGATATATCGGGCGGGCACTTTCGATTCTCACCCGATTTTACTTTCCAACGATGATGAACGGTCATTTCTTGACGTATGTCTCGCTTTCATAACATTTAGACGAAAATATAGACGAAGTCACGCGGTGATACCGAAAGTCAATATTTTGCTCAAGTTTTTGTTCTGTGAAACTGCTTTTCTGTTTTCTTTTTCTTTCTTTCGTGAGAAGGGCAGGATAGGTAACTGGCACAGAGTTACCATCTTATTTCTCTGGAACTAGGATAGAAAGGAAGTTATGGACTTGTCTCAGGTAGACTCGTGTATGTTCATGGGGAAGCTGATGTACTTACCACCCGGTGGCACGAGTTTTTTTTTTTGCGTCGGGAAATGCTCTTAGATATCCCGCGGGTATGTTGGACTCGCTACGCCCGAAAGATGGTAAGGTGGACGCAGTCCTACCCACTAAAACCCGAGTGCCACCAATGCCGCCATTAGTTAGGTGCCCGTATCTGTTGAGCAACAGGGCACTTCGACGGCTAGTCATTAACCCCAAGAGACCGAGCAATCTCCACAAAGAGATTGTCCCGCACCACAGAACAACCCCTCCTAACTTCGGGACAGTGCAATGAGGTGAGGTTCTCCTCCTCCATCCTCTCCATCCTCGCCCCTTGAAACCCCCCTGTTCTTCTTGTAATAGGAATACACCGTACAAAGAGCAGCTCCCTCAGCTCAATTTGCTTCGCCCAAGGTGCTGGGTTCACCTTAGGCTACTGAGCCTCACCGCCACGACAAGGCTTGAACCGTGGTGAGGTGGCAAGAATCTTTATTATACTTGCTTATCCAACTGACATAAGAAGTGGTATCGCAAAGTATTTTATAAAACTTACATATGTTAGAGTAGAGATATCAGAGTTTTGTGCTAAATAGTATGAAATGAATTTTTAACTAGCTTTTTCCCGCAGCTTTGCCCACGTTAACTAAGATTCATAACCATATTCGGAGTGATGATGATTATTTTTGTAGCCTAAGTTACTCCTTATAATATCAGCTATCTTCCAACGAAAGTTCCGTCAAAATCGGCCCAGCTGTTTCAGAGATTACCCGGAACAAACAGACAGGCAGACAAAAATTGTAAAAAATGCTACTTTAGTACATATATATGTACCGTATATAGGTACGAGGGCGGCACTGAAAATTTCGGGAATCAAGGAAGTGACAACACTACTATTTAAAAATGTATTTATTGCTTTTCGAAGTATTCTCCGCGAAATTTGACACATTTTTCCATACGATGGAACCAATCATTGAAGCAACCATTCCATTCGGAAGTTGGGGTCTCCAAAATGGCCGTTTTGTAGGCGTCCACAGCTTCTTCAGGCGATGAAAATCTCTGACCACGCAATTTATTCTTTATTTTACGGAAAGTATAGAAATCATAAGGGTTAGGTCGGGTCTGTACGGCGGATGGTCTAATAATTCTATGTTTTCTTGCACTAAAACTCTTTTGTTCTGTGCATTTACTACTCGGTACTCTTGTCGTGATGGAGGATGATGCGGCGGTTGCAGTTCTCTTTACGGAGTTCAGAAACGACCTGTGGCAAACAAATGCAAGCATACCATTCTGCATTAACCGTTCTTTGTCCCTCAAGAGGAATAGTCGCAACATGGCCGGTTTTGGAGACAAACGTGGCCACCATTTTTTTTGTAACACTCCGTGAACGAACAATTTTTGTTGGATTTTTTTCGAACACCCAAACTCGTGACTGGTTTATTGTTTCGGGTTAGTACGCATATATCTAGGATTCGTCACCTGATACGATGTTGTATACAGCATTTGAGGATCCTGCGTGGAATCTTTCGAGAGTTCTGACGCACCAAGTAACGCGAGCTGCTTTTTGCTCTTCACAGAGCAAATGCGGTATCCATCGGGAAAACAACTTTTTTACACCTAATTGTTCATGCAAGGTTATTTCTATTAGACTCATGCCAATGTCTAAAGTTGCCTGAATTTCGCGGTATGTCACATGTCGATCTTCCTCAATCAGCCTACGCACAGCATCAACGTTTTCTTGGGTGACTGCAGTTTTTGGACGACCTTGACGGGGATCATCACTGAGCTTGAGACGTCCACGTTGAAATTCAAAGCAAATTCACATTCAGCAAACCAGCGATAAATTGTGGTTTTGGATGGGGCTTCATCACCAAATGCAGAAATCATCCGGTCAACACACTGTTTTTGTGTTAAACCACTTCGAAAGTCATAATAAATCATCGCCCTAGAATTTTCTCGAGACAATTCCATTTTCTCAACGACTAAACAAGTTTGACAAGACCTTGTGACAAGACCGAGAATCTGTTTTTAAATAAATAAATGGTATTCGATTTTTAAAACCAAGGAGTATTCAATTAAAAAGATTTTAATATGACAGGAACAGTGGAAATATTCCATTCCCGATACTTTTAGTGCAGCCTATGTACATCCATATGCGTTAAATAAAAGCTGTTATTTTAATATTACAAACAGACACTCCAATTTTATTTATCTGTAGAGATGTATACGATAGATTAGTACGCCTATTGGCAGATCACAGCGAGTCTTTTATTTAGCCAATAAAATGTATGCTATGTATGTAATGTAATGTATGTACTGTATATCTTTGTAACCTGTGTATCACAACAAAGACATTTTAATTAGGTTAAGAAAACAGACAACGGTCAGACCACAAAAAATGAGATTTCTGCTTGCAAAAAGTAACAGGAACATCCATTTTTTTTGATATGGTGCAAAATGATCTGCTAGATAGGTACGTGAAGTTAGCAGATCATTTTGTAAATTTTTCAAGTGTCATTTTTCGAGGTGAGAACGCCAAAACTAGTTGTGAAAACCATAGACTTAGAATATACTGTCATAGTTTATGGTAAAAAGTATATTATGGAACTATGCTGCATGCGAACCGAACTCCAATTTATTTGTGCACACTGATCTGCTAAGTTCATGGGCATGGTATTTAAAAAGTTTTATGAAATTTCTTTGTTCCATAATATTCATAAATTACGGCACACATTAATACGGGGTGGTATGTCGACGCTACATTTTGTGACGTCACATTTCCACATTTAAATGTTTAAGTTATTAAAACAGGAATTATAAACAAATACAGTAACACAAATAAAACATAATTAAAAACTAATTTCAATATGTAAAAATTGCGAATATGTGACGTCACACTAAGGTGGGGGACCAACTATTACAAGAACAGGGGAGGGGTCCAAATAATATGTCATATATCTTAATACATTTCTCTTTTAAAAGAAAGTTGATTTGAACATAATATAATGTAAGAGCTAGAGTTACAAGTCATCTAGAAATCTGTTAGGTGCTGCATCGTGTTGGATTACAACCGCATCAGATCGTTAGCTCTGGGTTCGAACCCACTATCAAAATGTTATTAGGTACCGGGTGGAAGCACGTACTTCGCCGGGCAGCGGGGAGCGCCAGGAGTCCCTGTGGACCACCCATCCCCGGGTGAATAAATGCAAATGCGTTTCCACTGCGACAAGCGCGTACTTCATGGGTAGCGTCATCCTTCTTATGTCTCTCTTAAAACAGATTCACTGTACTGTGTTCTGGAAAAAAGATAGGCCACTGCCTGTCACACTCTCGGATGACACTTCATCCGAAAATATCTTCTCGTAATGGGCAACACGACGGTGGCCTTTTTTATATCGCATGGATATAACCAGGATTTTCGGGTAGATCTTTACCCTGGTATCGCACCTGGTAGTGCCTACCCTAAACAACTTAAACCACTGTGAGCGCCTTCAGCCGCTTTTGAGGGTTCTGGATCTGCAGCCAACAGAAACACTTCAGTGACAGGCTGGCCCCGGCGAAGGCCAGACTACTCACTACTTAATACAGGGGCGTTACTGGAGGTGGCATTAAAAAGTACTTACGCACACTCGTCCGTCACCTGCGGATTGAGGCCTATCGTCGACCTCCTTCTGGGACATTGCTGCCTCGCAGAAGGAGACAATCGCCGTCGAGAACTCGTCGTCCCCGAGGATCACGGTGATAAAACTCGGGATAGACAAGACTGATGTCAGATCATGACGCAGCGCCCCCCTCTCGGGCACACCTCGAGGATGTGCTGAGCAGAGTCCACCGCCGCCGCCGAGGGGGCTCTTTGTACCCCTCTTATAAGGGGAGGGGACAGAAGAGCAGGGGGTAAGGGGTGAGGATGGGACCCTCACCCCATTGTACTGTCCCGACGTTGGGAGGGGTTGTTCTGTGGAGCGGGACTACCCCTCTGTGGAGGTGGCATCGGTCCCTTGCGGGACTGACTAGCCATCGAGGTGTTGTTTGTTTTCTAGATCCGGGGCACGTCACCAAAGGCGGCATTGGTGGCACTCGCCGGGTTTTAGTGGGTAGAGCTGCGTCCATTTACCAGCTGTCGGGCGCAGCGAGTCCCACATACCCGCGTGGGGAGACCCACTCCCCCGCGGGATGCCTCAGAGCTATTCCCGGCGTTAAAAAAACAAAAAAAAAGTGTCCACCGCCGCGCCACAATCGTGACACACTTTCAACACAACCGTCCAGCATAACTACTCACCGAAGCAACCATGCCCGGCATGCTCTGAGGCTGGGGAGGAGGGGACTCCCCAGGCGGGTATGTGGGACTCACTCCGTCTGAAAGATGGTAAGGTAGATGCAGCTCTACCAGCACAGAGGGTTCGTTCCGCACCACAGAACAACTCTTCCCAACGTCGGGACAGTGGGAACCTCTCCCCATTGGTGATGTTCCAATCCTCGCCCCTTGTCCTCCTTGCTCTTTTGTCCCCTCTTCTTATAATAGGAGTATAAAGAGCAGCTCCCTCGGTTCAATTTGCCCTAGGTGCTGGGTTCACCTTTCTCGCTTAAGTTAGAAAGAAAGAAAGAAAGAAAACCGAGTACACTCCGTATCTTTTAAATAAGGAAAGCGCGTCGATTTGTTTTCCAATTTTCCGATCATTTGTGTGTGGGGGGTTCCAAATGATCCAATTATGTTGAGCATATAACCGGATAGATGTGAGACATAAAATTCCGAAACTGGTCAATGATTTGTCACTGACGTAATAGCAATTAAACTATGCAGTGATCTGTATGTACGTCCCATCGGCTAATCATCCATCAATAGCCATCAGTCGGCCAATCAGAGCGCAGAACCGGCACAGCGTCGCAGCACAAATTTGGCGTAATTTTTTTTCAAGAGCACATACAATTACGGCTCTATTCCGGTTACATGCTCGAAGTCAATTAAACATCGCCTTTCATCGGTTGGATTCACTTGTCTCAAATCGTTAGGAAATTCCTATTTAAGGGTCCTTAAAATGTCAAAACGAAACCCTAATGATCCTTTATTGTAAATGGCATTTATCTGTTTGTCTAACCAAAACCCATAGGGCACTTCCCATTTTAAAAATCATGAAATTTGGTAAGAAGCTGATTTCACAGTGTAAGCGAAGGAAGAAATCTGAAAACTGTTAAATATGTGTTGTTATAATAATGTTAATATGTTGTTGTTATTATAATAAAACTGTTAATGTGTAATTGTTATAGTAATTTTAATATGTTGTTGTTATTATAATAAAACTGTTAAAAATGTGTTGTTATAATAAAACTGTTAATGTGTTGTTAGAGTAATGTTAATACATTCTCCACCATAGGCATAAGGCATTAACATTCTTTTTCTTTAACGCCGGGAAATGGATCTCGCCACGCGGGTTTAAGGGACTTGCTGTGTCAAAGGTGCTGGGCTCACCCTTGGCTACTGAGCCCCACCGCCACGACAAGGCTTGAACCATGGTGGGGAACATAGGCCTCCCTCAATGAACGCCATGACGGCCGATTCCTCACCACTCGCATCCAACACGGACCGGCCACCGCACGAAGATCGTCTTCCCACCTTGTACGACCAACACTTCGTCTACCTAAACGTGGCCTCCACTTCAAACATCGTTGAATATAAACTGAACTACTATTTAAAGATCTTAAGCTGACCACTATAGCCCCTGAATTATAACTGGTTCTAGGTGCTGCGAGCACCCCACATTGCAGGTCCAACATGATCGTGGGCGAGGCAGGAGGTGCTGATGTGGGAAACGGGTAAGCTGAAGACGCGGCCTTGGCTAAAGAAAACCCCTCATCTTCCACTGCTACAAGTAGTGTTGTAGTAGCGCTGAAGAGGACTCCGTCCATTACACCATGGGTTTCGGTGGTCCCCTAGTTACTAAAAACAGTTAAAATACAATCATCATCATCATCATGGGGTGCGATCTTCAAATTGAAGTTTGGAGGTCATCTTTCGGTACTCCGTCCGATCATGGGATATTCTCTTGATCTGGTGGTAACTTAATCCGGTCCAGTCCTTTATATCGTCAATCCACTTTCGCATTGGTCTTCCTGGTGGCATGAATTTTCAAAATTTTAGCGTAAGCGCCTTAATATTTTTATGAGCAATAATGTTGTTTAGACATTTGCTCATCCACAGTCAAAGAAATAATATCATTAATTCCAAATAAATAATTTTCATTTCATAAATTGTTTTGCTATAAAAGCTTTTAAGATTTTTCCCGATATTTTTAATTATTATCGAGGTAAATAAAAGTTAAAAATATGTTATTTTACGTGATAGACAAGTAGAAAACTTTAATATCATCCATTAACAAGAACAAAAGAAAAATTATATCTCCTCAAATTCGAAATTATTTATAATTTGAGGTTATTTAAAGATTTATTATGGCCAAAAAAATACTAAATTATGGCCTAGTGAGGTAATTTTGTTCAATTTTACAAAAAACATTTGTTGTTTCAAAGGAATTCTGTGGGAAGTTCTCATCGTTGTTTGTTGTGATCGAGAGTTAAATTAACTTTCTTTGTGAAACTAATTAATTATTTGATAACTTATTGTTGGGATAATCTCGATGTTTTTGATTATTACCGTAGTGACTGTCATAATCATCAGTACTGACGTTCCTAGCATGTTGATATATTTATTACATTTTATTAAATACTAGCTGTTGCCCATATGTAGCTTCGTCTTTTTTTCTTTTTTTTTGATATCGCAAGGGAATCCTTATGGATGAAGCCAGGATCTTCGGGTAGATCATGACCCAATATGGGACGCGCACCTGGGAGTGCATACCCTAAGTAAAACCACTGCGAGCGCCTTCAGCCGCTTTTTGAGGGTCCCGGATATGCAGGCAACAGACAGGATGGCGAACGCCAGACAGGAGTAGTGGCGTTCGCCATCCTGTCTGTTGCGTTAGGGGGAACTGCCCGGCTGCTACTAAGCAGTCCCTACGACGTAGTGCCATATAGACCCAGGTTCCCATCCTGAGCTCGGCACAAACACAGGGGCGTTAATAGCGCGTGGAGGCGCATTAAGTAGCGCCTCCTACGCACTCCCGTTCGTCACCCGCTCGTCGGCCTCCTTCTGGGACATGACTGCCTCGCACATTTGCCATCCAGGACTCGTCGTCACCGAGCATAGCGGTAATGACACTCGGCAGAGACAAGTCCCCTCCGATGTGTGTCAGACTGTGACGCAGCACCAGCTGCGGGCCGTTTGTTTTTTTTTATCGCAGGGAAATGCTTTTTACGCATGTAGCCAGGATCTCGGGTAGATCCTGACCCTATGTGGGACGCGCCTGGGAGTGCCCTACCCGTAAACTAAAACCACTGCGAGCGCCTTCAGCCGCAGTATGAGGGTCCCGGATAAGCATTCAACAGGATCACCTCAGCGACAGGCCCCGGCGAAGGCCAGACTACTCCTCTTAAGGGGGAGACTACCCGGCTGCTTAGGCAGTCCCCGCGACGTCGTGTCATACTGGGCCCAGGTTCCCATCCTGAACCCGACGCATTAAGTACTGCGCACCCCCGTTCGCCACCCACGGGGGGAGGCCTCGTCGGCGGCCTCCTCTCTCACCCGTTCGTCGGCCTCCTTCTGGGACATTATTGCCTCGCAGAAAACCATCGCCGTCCAGGACTCGTCGTCACCGAGCATCGCGGTGATGACAATCGGCAGAGACAAGTCCCCTCCGATGACCCACAGGTACTCACCAAAGCAACCATGCCCGGTGAGTACCTGTGTCAGACGGAAGGTGAGGGGTTTGCGCTTACGGCGCATCCACCGCTCCCCATAGCTTCGTCTACTTTAACTAAGATTTATAACTTACATTACAGCAAAATATTTAAAACCTTCCTCTTTATAATGAAAAACTGACCAACCAACAAACTTGACCTTAATGTCCTAGCATCAGGTGGTTAATGTGTGTTGTCTAATTTGTAACATTTAAAATCCTACTAAAATATTCAAATTAATACATCACTGAAAAGTGTTAATGACAAACATTAGGACGTATGACACCTCAGTCCTCCCGTGACCATGGTTGCTGTGAAGTATCCGAAACGTCGGGCTTGTAAAAATCTTAATAAACCGCGATGAAATCCGTAAAAATTTGTTTCATTATAATAAGTGTTAATGAGTTAGGTTGGTTTCCATCAGTAAAAATAGAAATTAATAAATAAAATCATTTATCGTAGTCCATAAACTAACATCTAAAAAACATTACTTTTAAACGGAAATTACTTTAGACTGGGAAGTTCAAGGTAACGTGAACCTTATAACAAAACCGTATACGATATAAAATAAACGTATTGTATACGTATTATATATCAGTTGCCTGATAAAAGAATACACAGACGAACAGACATAGATAACTGACTAAATAGTAGTGCTGGCTTTTCTATTGTATATATTAATTTATATTCTCTTAAGAGCGGAACCCAAGCGACGATGATAATGATGTAGATCATGATGATGAGTGAGCGACGATGGTCTATGGCCTCTTGAGTAAGAGCCATCCGGGTTCGATCCCGACCCCTGTGAGGCCTCGTAAACTCCGTGTGAACGTGAGAACATCGTTAGCTCACCAGGAATACCTCGTGAGGAAACCGTATGCCTGATGAGATTATAAGTCTTAGAAGGCGTGTTAAGTTCACCAACCCGCATCGGGCCAGCGCATCGGTGAACTATGGCCCAACTTTCCTCGCCTGATTTCGAGGAGACCCGTGCCCAACAGTGAGACATAAGGGTTGATATTATATGATATTGATGATGTTGATGTCTATCTATCGACTAGCCCGTTGGTCTAGTGGCTAGTGACTCTTACCGCTAAACCAAAAGGTCGTGGTTTTGGTTCCCACCCAGAACAAATGTTTCTGCTATGAGCATGATCATTCGTTCTGTGTTTATCTATAACTATAATAATAATAATAATAATAAATAAATAACACTAAAAGAATTTTTTAAATCGGATAAGTAGTTCCTGAGATTAGCGCGTTCAAACAAACAAACAAACTCTTCAGCTTTATAATAATTCGCACCTTTAATCAAATAACGAATTAACTCAAAATTTGGGTTTATTGAGTTAACATCATAAAGTGAAATAACTTCGCAAGGAGAATAAGTTCAATCCAACAGCCGTCTCGATACGATGAAAATGACGGAGATTAAAGATCGTAATTCTCTTTTTGACAAACGCTCGTTAAAAATGTAATACTAGTAAAGTGAACGAATTCAGTATTGCGCCGGCGTTTGTCAAGCTAAGAGCTAGACAAAATTAGAGAAAAGCGCAATAAATCTAAATCTGTATATTAGTATTAAGATTTGTTTTAATATATATTAATTAGTTCAAAAAGTGTATGGTTGTAGACTTATTTCAGTTTATTATAAAAAGGTGTTTTCCTGTGATGGTAAAATTGCGAGTTATTTCAGTTTTACATAAATTTTATTGTGTATCATTGTACCACTATATGAAGTTGTTGCTGTTTTATAATATTATAGTCAAGTTTAATTTTAAGCAATGAGTATTGTTTCAGTATTTTACTATAACTTATCAAAAATGATGTATTTATCTGTTTTATTGCTGTTTTGGATAAATTTTTTTTGTTAAAACTATTATTTTATTTGAAATTATTCCGGTATTTTAATAATTTTACTGAATATTTTGTTTACTTATTATATACTTACGCTCTAATTTATGAACCTGAATATTTATTTAAGATATTAAATTATATATTAATTAGCTATAATGCCGCGAAATACGTAGTAGTCTTTACTGCAAATGTGTGAGGGCACGCATATGCATACATATAGCACCGCCCTCCTTTCCCACACTGCGTATGCTTAGACTCGCATGCACCACCACCCCACATGTACCACAACCACAATTAAAGACGACTACCAAAAATTCTACGCTCGTTTCGCCCCGACACCGAGGCATCCTCAGGATGTAGACTCTACGATTAGTAATAAAGTGATAAACACCAGTCTTATATAAGCTACTTCCCTCACTAAAGAAAACGACTGTCCGTACAACTAAAAAGCCCGAAAGAAAGTTCTCAATGCATTCGAAAGGAAAGAAAGAGAAGGGAATAAGAGACTTATCGACTGTATCAGGTCCCACGAACTACAATTCAAGATCGGCTTAGCATTAAACGATGTGATCTTCTACTATTCTTAACACAGCGATGAGTGAAGGTGGTTGAGAGCAAAGCGGAAGCGCCGGCGGTTAGTTTGGACGTAGCGAAGGCCTTTGATCGGGTGTGGCATAATAAGCACTTCAAACAAAGCTACCATCCTATGGGCTTCCCGAGAAATTATGTAAATGGATCACCAGTTTTTTTGCAGACAGGAACATCAATGTTGTTTTCAACGGTGCTTGCTGGGACCTCAAGTCTATTAATGCTGGTGTTCCGCAAGGCTGTGTACTATCTCCCCACCGTGGTTCAGACAGAGCAGGAGGACAAGGGTACCTTGTACTGTCCCGACGTTGGGAGGGGTTATTCTATGGTGCAGGATAACCCCTCTGTGGAGGTGACGTCGGGCCCTTGAGGGTCTGACTAGCCGTCGAGGTGCCCTGTTTGCTCATTAGATCCGGGGCACCTCACCAAAGGCGGCATTGGTGGCACTCGCCGGGTTTAAGTTGCCAGTTGGTAGTTCTGCGTCCACCTTACCACCTTTCGGGCGTAGCGAGTCGCGCATACCCACCTGGGTAGACTCACTCCGAGACCCACACCCAGACCGCGGGGTGCCTCAGATCATATCCCAGCGTAAAAGAAACAAAAGGCTCCAACCTTGTTTCTTCTGCATATCAATAATATGCTGCAAACTAGCGGTATTCATTGTTATGCAGATGATAGCACAGGAGATGTCTTATACACAGGCTGTCATAATATTTCTAGGGAACAAGTCAATGAGTGTCGGAACAAACTTGTCTGAAATCGATCTCTTTTCCCACCGTCTACAATCATACAAATCGTAGAGATCTAACTCCACTTGGAATACTGCTCTCACCTCTGGGCTGGAGCGAACCAATATCAGCTCGTCCCATTCGAATCGTCGTTAAAAACGTTCTTTCCGATCGCCTTGAATCCATCCATGATGACTTCCTGACCCATGGATTTCGTTCCATCCACGATGATGAGCCTTCGAACCACGCTCACTTTGCAGCTTGTACCGAATCTACCACGGGGAGTGTTCTGAGTAATTGTTCGGACTAATACCTGCAGCCGAACTCCATCACCGGACATCGCGTAAAATTCCAAATTTCACCCACACCATCTCGATGTCCGGAAATCCACAACAACTCGATTTTTACGGCATTTCCTAATCGATGTGACTTAGGAATCTTCTAGAAAAGGGCATATTCATGTTTGAAAGGCCGGACGGCAACGCACCTGCTAATCCTCTGGCTTAGCGGGTGTCTAAGAATGTTTCTTATAACTTACCACCAGGTAAACCGACTGTCCGTTTGCCCCATCTTCTATAAAAAATTGTTATCGAGGCAAGGGGACCCGATCCTGCACTAGGTTATAGAAGGCGAAAAGCAGGTTGAAATGTGGCTATTGGCCTATCTTGTGGGAGGTGGGAGGGAAGCGCTGTGCCGCGCTCCCGGCTGCATGGGTATCACCATCTTGTTTGTTTCTCCCGCGAAACAGCTTTGCTGTGTTTCGGAGAGAAGGGCAAGACAGGCAGTGTAATTACTGGCACCGAGACTTAACATTTTATGTCTCAGGATAGGCAACACATAATGCCTGGGCTCGTTCCAGGTAAACTAGTTTATGTTCATGGGCGACGTCGACCACTTACCATCAGGTGGCACGTTTACCAGTTTGCCTATCCAACTAACATAAAAAAAATATAATATCTAGAGGATTTATCCTTTCATATTATGCTCAGTTTTATGATTCTATTATCTTTTTTATTATAATATTAAGATCTCAATTTTGTTTGTAGTGATAGTAAATGACTAAGATTGATTAATAAATCTATACTCTAGACAGATAAATAAAATTGGAGTGTCGGTTTAAAATAACTGCTTTTTATTAAATGTATATGGATATTTACACGGTATATAATATTCCAAAATAACATCTTTTACAATTTTTGTCTGTCTGTCAGTTTGTGCCGGCTAATCTCTGAAACACCTGGGCCGATTTTGATGGGACTTTCACTGGCAGATAGCTGATAATATTATAATGAGTAATTTAGGCTATAAAATTAATCATCATTAATACGGGTACGGCTATAAATCTAAGTTAACGCCACCGAAGCTGCGGGCTTTTTTCATCATAGTAATTATATTGATTATTTAAAAAATATATATTTCCCTTCATCTACCTCGTCACTTAAGTTTATTTAATAATAATATTATTAAATAAATAAAGAAACATCTTTTTATTTAATAATAAACTTATTTTATTATTATTAAACTAAAATGACACTGAAACATTTACCTAATATTTTTATGAAAACTTGTAATTGAAAATGATAAATTGTAATAAATTTTTATATTTCACTAGCTTTCAGCATAACTTTCATGGAAAAAAGAATTATTTGAAATTACTTCGGCCAAATTGAAATTATTTAATTTTATGTTTTGTGGAATAGTGAAATAAGTATGAACTTTTTTTTAAACGTGTATTTAAATGACTATCTGTACTTATTATAAACATTTATTTTACGTATTCTAATAATGTATAAATTACTCTTCCTATACTTAGTTTTAGAATTGATCTAACACAGTTATTTATTTTATTACGATTTTTTCAAGTCCACTAAACATGCAAAACTTTAAATGCGATTTCCCACAAAATTGAAATTTTGAGCTAATTCTTTATTTGATTAAAGGTGCGATATTAGTATAGATATGTATATATTTATAAATATATAAGTATATATCAGTTACCATAAGAACAGGCTCTGCCCAGTTTGAGATACGATGGCCGCGTGTGAGTTGTCCTAACATATTATTATTATATTATTATCTACAACGTTATCTCTACGTCTACGTCTACCTTTACGTCTACGTCTACATCGACGTCTACATCTACATCTACGTCTTCATCTACATCTACGTCTAAGTCTATGTATACGTCTACGAATACGTCTACGTATACGTCTAGGTCTACGTATACGTATACGTCTACGTCTACATCTACGTCTACGTCTACATCTACGTCTACGTCTTCCTTTATATCTACGTCTACGTCTTCGTCTACGTCTACTTCTACGTCTACGTCTGCTTCTACGTCTATGTCTACGTCTATATCTATGTCTACGTCTACATCTACGTCAACGTCTACATCTATAAGTTGGTGTGGTCACAAGTGTGGTCTAGACGGACGTGTTACGTAACATTCATTGATGCGGGGCCGGTCACTCGCACCGGTTATGACATAAATCGACATCAACAATGATGTTACAATCTAGATTCTGAGGTTTAAAAAAATATAACGAATAATTAAAAAATAAAAGGGGTATTTTGATACACAGGGATTACAACTCTCTAGAACTTGTTGTATTGTAACCGAAAATTCAAACTATTAAAAATATCTTTATTTTCTTGCTAAAAAATTTGTAATAAACTGTCAACTAAAAATATTGCACATAAAAAAATGAAGTGACAGCTATGCTGTCGCGTTTCGTGTGGTTTGTGAGTTTCCGGTGGCCCATTGAGGGGGATAGGGAAAATGAGGACAACGCATCTGCATAATCTCTGGCTGTGCGGATTTGTATGGGCGTCGATAGTTACCAAACGGCTGCTCTTATTGCCCTCGCTGTAAAAAAATATAAGTTGTTATTAAATAAAATATGTAACCACACTTTGTATTCACCAACTTAACATCGTCTTAAGTATATCTAGTATAACATATCGTGTCTTTAGTACGTTACTTTCTATTTTTTACCGACGAGCGGGGAATTTGACCGCCGACAGGTACCCTCGAAAACCGAATCATTTTAACGCTGTACCCCGAGCACATTGCAAACGAAAAATAATAGTTTTTTTTTATTTTTTTTTGGGTTCCGTTACTGAAAATGATAAAATAGAACCCTTATAGGATCACTTCGTAGGTCTTTTTGTCTTTCAAACCAAAACCTATATAACTTCCCGTTGACAAATAATGTGGTCAGATAGGTCTCGAAGTATAAGTGATGAAAAACTGTCTGAATACCGTTAATTTGTTGTTATTACATAGAAACTACGTTTTTCTGAACCCTCAACGCGCGAAAAACTCGCGGTGGTCTGGATTTATTTTCTTTGGATAGGCAAACGGGCAGACTAGCTACCTGATGGTCCCCACCATGGTTCAGGCCTTGTCGTGGCGGTGGGGCTCAGTAACCTAGGGTGAGCGGTGCACCTTGGGCGAAGCTAATTGGGCCGAGGGGGCTCTTTGTACCCTTCTTATAAGAAGAGGGGACAGAAGAGCAGGGAGCAAGAGGATGGGAACCTCACCCCATTGTACTGTCCCGACGTTGGAAGGGGTTGTTCTGTGGTGCGGGACAACCCCTCTGTGGAGGTGGCGTCGGTCCCTTGCGGGACAGACAAGCCGTCGAGGTGCCCTGTTTGTTTTCTAGATCCGGGGCACCTCACCAAAGGCGGCATTGGTGGCACTCGCCGGGTTTTAGTGGGTAGAGCTGCGTCCATTTACCAGCTGTCGGGCGCAGCGGGTCCCACATACCCGCGTGGGGAGACCCACTCCCCCGTGGGATGCCTCAGAGCATTTCCCGGCGTTAAAGATAAAAAAAAAGCTACCTGATGGTAAGTGGTCAACGTCGTCCATGAATATAAACTAGTTTGGAACCTGGAACTAGCTCGGGCGATTCATACTCATACCCTCCCACTAATAAAATAAGTAAATAGCGCTTCAAAGTTGCCACGCCTTTTTCATATTCAGGCGATTTTTATTATTAAATCAGTTATTATTAAATAAAATAAAAATTAAAAACTACAATTTATTTTTTTTGTCGCTGGGGAAATCCTAATGGATACCACCGGGCCAGCCAGCCAGGACCTCGAAGCGGTTTCCCGCGGTCGGGCAGGCAGACTGACCAAAGGCCGGAGGGACGTCAGCAGCCTTGCTGTTTTTGGCGCCCGGACGCTGACCACAGCGTGGTGCGACGCACGCCCTGCCGTCCAACAATTTCTATTATACTTTATGTACATACATTTTAGGTAATACAAAAAGGATATATTTAAGTTTTGTTTTTCTAATTTTGGATTTCCATTTATTTTTATTATTCAATTTCAATTTAATTTTAATAAAATATCAGATTTAGTCGTTTAAAATTTTTGAATATGAACCCCTCGTCAGGTGAGGGTGAAGGCCCCTTTTTTTCACCCTCCTCCAGAGTTACCCAACGATATCGGTCGGGTTATTAATATTATACGCATTAAAAATAAAACGTTAAATAAATTGAAGACCGTAATTTTAAATAAACTCTCATTAATATAATGTCTATTGTGTGCGATGATGATTCTCAAATTCGTACACCTGCCTGATAATTTGTGATCAATCGCCTCTCTACTAATTGGTCCACGACACTGGATGGGGCGCTGCTGGGTGGGCACCCCCAGCGATGTGATCAGTGCTGGTGAACTAGAGTGGAATTCGACTACTATATTAGGACTTTGGATTTTTCCAAAAAGGACTAGCCAAGTAATTGCCACTAGCGCTCCAGGATCAACAGCAGAAATTACCTTTAGGCGCACGCGCAAGGGGGCAAAGCCGTGGATTCGTACTTGGACTTGGGGTTAGTAACTTTAAACAGGACTAGTTATTCAGGAGGAGTAGGAAATATTTTCCAGTTTGACGACCTCTGTGGCTCAATGGTTAGCGCGTTGGCGCTCAAGCGCGTAGCGGTTTCGAATCCCGCCAGGAAAAAAGTTTTCTGTATTCCTGGGTTATGGATGTGTATTAAATATGTGTATTATATAATAAAAATCTTAAATATATGTATAGTATAAAAGTATTTTATATATGTATAGTATAAGAGTATCTTAAATGTTGGCTGGGCATATAAAGTACGACCATAAAATTTCATATAAATCAGTTGTAAGACGCCTGCTAGACACTCTTTTTGTAATGTTTTACTTTCCCGGGAGTACTCAATACTCACATTTATAAGCTTTATAAATTTTATTATAACATACATTGTTTAACCGTCAACATAGGTATTAGTATACCAAATTTTATTAAATTATATTCATAAGCTTTTGTATACAAAGCTGTTTATTTAATTACAGTTTTTTAACTATCCCACGGGAACTCTTTAATATACCGGGATCAAAAGTATCCTATATTATGTTAACTAGGGGTAAAAGCTACCACCATACTAAATTTCATTTAAATCGGTCCAGCTGATTCGGAGATTAGCCACTACAAACAGACAGACAAACAGAGAAACAATAAATTTGAAAAAAATCTAAATTAGGTTTATTTCATTTCCTTCATCCCCCTGACTCGGTTTTTAGCATTTTTTTTCATTGTACAGAAATTCGACCTCTACAGTTTTATTATATGTATAGAAGATAGAAGATATGTAGTTGTCTTAATTTATGTACTGTTACTACTTACGGGACTAAATTATAGTTCCGGCGTTGGCCACTTCCCTTGAGATAGTTTTTTTTTCTTTTGCACCGGGAAATGCTCTTTGGCATCCAGCGGGGGAAGGGGGACACCTCAGGTGGGTACGTGGGCCTCGCAGAGTTCAAAAGATTGTAAGGTGGACGCAGCTCAACGCACTAAAAACCGGCGAGTGACACCAATGCCACCTTTGGTGAGGTGCCCCGAATCTGTTGAGCAACAAAGCACCTCGATGGCTAGTCATTCCGCCGTCACAAGGGACCGCCGCCACCTCCACAGAGGGGTTGTCCCGCACCACAGAACAACTCCTCCCAACGTCGGGATAGTGCAAAGGGGTGAGGTTTCCATCCTCGCCCCTTGTCCCTCCTGCTTTTTTCTCCCCTCTTCTTATAAGAGGGGCACAAAGAGCAGCCCCGTTGGTTCAATTTGCTTCGTCTAAGGTGCTGGGTTCTTTACAATGTATATTATAATAATAATATTATGTTGGGACAACCCACACACGGCCAGACAACTGATACATACTTATTTATATATTTCTAAATTAATTACACTCAGACACAGAACAAATGATCATGTTCATCACACAAACATTTGTCCTGGGTGGGAATTGAACCCACGACCTTCTGGTTTAGTAGTCAGGCTCACTAACCACTAGACCAATTACAGTCAGCATTAATTAGAATTTATAGTTTAAAAACTATATAAGTTTCAGCGTTTAAAAAATCCAATGTTTCAAAGTACTCAACTTTTAAAACAATAAAATTAAAGTTTAAAAAAACTAAAAAAACACGCATTAATAGCAAATCCAACTAAAAATTTGAAAATAATTTGTAATGGATGAATTAAATGGGTTAACAAAATTACTTATTGTAAAAAAGCGTGGTGCTTGTAACTAAGCTTTTATATTAACTTCACTTTTAAGAAATAGATACCGATGAAATATTTTTAATAATGTATATTGAGCACCTCACGCTTTTTTACAATAAGTAATTTTGTTAACCCATTTAATTCATCTATTAAAAATTATTTTCAAATTTTTTGTTGGGTTTGCTATTAATGCGTGTTTTTAAGTTTTTTTAACTATAATTTATTTTTACTTTTTAATGTCGATTTTTTAATTAAAGATTTTATTAATTTAAAGTACTCAACTATTAACAATCACTTTAGAAATGAGTGAGAGACTAAAAACAACACAAGTGATGTAGGTAACTTGCGCGCCTTACGCCTTCCTAACATGTGCTATCCTGATTATCCTGATCAGGATATTGGAATAATTTTATCAAATTATTGTATTATCATCGGTCCGATCCATTGAAAATCTTGTCGTTAGAAGTGAGTCAAAATCAAGTCTAAAGGAGTCGGTTATTATTATTATTTAAGGGTGGGGACACCAGCAAGGCCAGACGGGTGATCAGTCCTCATTAACGGGACCATTTCACCCAAAAAGGAGTCGGTTACAAACATACAAACATACAGACCGTGAAGCTATTATAAAGCGTGTAATAAAAATTGATAAATTGTCTATGTTTCCAAAGTTCAAACTCACTAGTGACAATTCGTCTATGGTCTCAAATGGTCTAAGCCGGAATTGATCAAACTTTCCATATTTACCATTAAACGCCAATAAACCTGTGGTCACGCGTATGTCGCATCAAATCGCGTGTACTAGCATTGTACGTGAGAGAAAATACTATATTGGAAAAGTTGCCCTAATTCCAAAGTCGAATTGAATGGCGCTGTCGTGGTTGTATAGTCTGTGAACATATTGTGACGTAACAATATGTGATACGTTATTTAATATTATTTATTCCATTAAACATATTTATGTATAATAATCACATGAAAAGTTATTATTTTGAGAAAATTTCGTGTCGTAATTTTAGTATTAAACTATTGAAATCAGGATGTTGACCAATTTTTTTACTGTACTGTACATCAAGTGAGTACTAGAATATCTCGTTAACCAATTCATAGATAATGTTGAAATGCAATGCATGCATACATAAATATGTCGTCTTAAATAACCATGTCGGTTACTGAATTATATTAAATTCACTGGCCGAAAAAATTGCATTCTGTTTTCTTAGACTTTTGTTAAGTTGATTGCTGGCCAAAATAAAAGATATTGAAAAAAGTTAAACGTTTTTGGTCCGAATAATGGTGATGTTACTTCGTACCTACACTGCTTGTAATGTCTTGAAAATGCACACATTTTTTTGTAGGAGAGGGGGCACACGGACTATGGTTCATCTGATGGTAAGTGAAAAACGATATCCACAGATACCTGCTACATCAAAGGATTAGTAGGTGCGTTGCCTATCAAATATGAGTATGCTCTTTTCTTGAAGGTGTCCCTAAGTCGTAACGGTTCGGATACACCGTGGCAGCTGATTCCATATATTCGTCGTACGAGGCAGGAAATTCCGTAAAAATCGAGCTGTTGTGTATTTACGAGCATCGAAATGGTGAGGGTGAAATTTGGAGCTTTTACGCGATGTCCGGTGGTGGAATTCTGCTGCAGGTATTTGTCTGGCCAATTCCTCAGAACACTCCCCGTGGTAGATGCGGTAGAAGATGCAGAGCGATCCGACATCTCTACGCAGCGCCAATCAAGCCGATTGGAGAGAACCTTGCTATCGACGATTGAAACCGCCCGGCGTTGACCGCGGTCAAATGGGAGGAGCTGATATTGGGGCGCTCCAGCCCAGAGGTGAGAGCAGTATTTCGTGTGAGGCCGGATCTGCGCCTTGTATAATTGTAGGCGGTGTGAAGGCATGAAGTACAGCTTCGCCCTCGCACGCGCACTGCATTGAGCACGCGGTGTTTCTTAGAGGCTAATTTAGCCTTGCCTTCTAAATGACCACGAAATTGCACATATCTCGATATGTCGACGCCAAGTATCGCAATGCTGGCTGAGGCGGTTAGGGAAGTGCCTTCAAATTGTAGAGGTACGACGAAGGGAGATTTTTTTATAGAGTATATGAAAAATGAAGGCTACTTCAAAGCTTTAAAACTATGGCCGCTTGGAGGCGGTTTTAATTTACTATCCTGTGAGACCCTTGTCAGTTCTTCACTTTTTGATATAAAAAAATGTCATCAGTTCTATAAAGAACCGTGTTCTTCCCACAGTTTGCTAGATATCTGAAATGTTTTACAATTACGAAATTCCCTTAGCATTAATACCTTGGAAGTAATGAGTGCTAATCACTACGACATACTAGGTACACTAATGGTTTATGTACACTGTGTTTAAATGGGATAAGTCGAAAATGTGTACATAAAGAATTTAAGTAAATCAATCTGTGTTGAAATCAAAACATTTTTTTAAATTCAAAATAGTACCAATAAAGTATATTTTTGAACGTCAATTGAATCTACCACCGGTTCCAAGGCAAGTCCACTGAGAAGAACCGGCGAAACAAACTCAGTGGAACTAATATTTTAATGATATGTATTCTATAAAAAAATACATCTTATCCTGAATGCCTGGGAGGAAAGCCCTATCCCAAGGTTATCTTCCATGAAATTCTTTTCATTATTGATCTTCATAACTGACATTATCATAACGTAATCGCGCGATTAGGTCGATCGAGATTAAGATCTCTTTCTAGACGGCCATTAACATGTTTTACAGTAGACAAAATATGGGTATTCTGGGAAGTGGTCAAAGGTGTTTTTTTATGTTAGTTGGATAGGCAAACTGGCAGACGTGCCACCTGATGGTAAGTGGTCGACGTCGGCCATGAACATAAACTAGTTTACCTGGAACTTGCCCAGGCAAGTCATAAGTTGTCTATCCTGAGACATAAGACGTTAGGTCTGAGGGGTCGTCCCGCACCACAAAACAACCCCTACCAACGTCGGGACAGTGCAATATGGTGAAGTTCCCATCCTCGTCCCTTGCCGCCCCTGCTCTTTTGTCCCCTCTTCTTATAAGAGGGGTACAAAGAGCAGTTCCCTCGGCTCAATTTGCTTCACTCAAGGTGCTGGGTTCACCTTAAGCTAATGAGCTCCACCGCCACGACAAGGCTTGAACCTTTGTGGGGTTGTTTGACCGTTTGCCTAATACTAACATAAAGACCAAGGAATGTTTTAAGTATTATAATATTATTATAATAATTATATATAATTTTTTTAATAGCATAGGAGGCCAAACGAGCAGTCGAAATCTTTTGTCGACTATCGACGTCCATACCACCACCAAAGATTATGTGAGCGAGAGGTACCGCCCCAGTACCGGTCCAATTCAACTGCAAAGCAGCCTGGCACTACCTCCTACAAAGTTGTTGATGGGATTTGCCTATGTACTTAAAAAATAGAGTTACCTAAAGAAATCCTGTGAATGTAAGACGTATTGAGAAATTTAGGAGTAGTATAATGGCCAATATTACATATTTGAAAGATAACAAAAGTCCAGATTTCGCTTTTGGTGAATTGTTTAAATTAATTAATACACATTTTAAAGCCATTTTTACTTCTAAAACAGTCAGTTCCACAAATAAAAAGGGCTTTAATGATTGGGCAACAGCAGGAATCCACAATAGTAGACGCAAATTATATGACCTTTACCAAGAACGCACATACAATCAAAATCAATCATTTAAGCAGTATGTCAAAATATATTCAAAAACATTCAAACAAGTTTGTATCGCGGCTAAATCGCTTTATATTAAGGCAAAAATTATAAACGCAAAAAATAAAATAAAAACTACTTGGAACATAATAAAGATGAAACTGGGAGAGTCGGTAGTCGTAGCTCTGAATTTAATTTAAATATTGAAAATAGAACAATTAAGTCTGACGAGGAAGTTGCGACAGTATTTGAAAAATACTTTTCTGACATCCCGATTTCGACTACAAAAAATTTAATCTCATGTCCTGCAATTGCCGAATCATTGCTTAAAACCAATGTCAAACATTGTGAAGCTAACTTTAAGTTTAAAGAGATATGACCCAAAGATATTTTAAATGCATTTAACTTATTAAACAATAAAAATACCCCAGATTTATGGGGAATATCTGTAAAAGTCACTAAGCTCATAGTTGATGTAATTACACCCCATCTAGCAACAATTTTTAATAAATGTATTGATAGTGGCGTTTTTCCTGACTTAATGAAACATAGTCGAGTCTTGCCTCTTTTTAAATCTGGCAGTACATCAGATGTTACAAATTTTCGACCAATATCAATACTCCCCTCATTTAGTAAAATTTTTGAAAAAATTATGTTAAATCAGTTACTATATTACTTTGAAACCAATATGTTACTTTGACAAAAAACAATTCGGATTTAGAAAGGGTCTCTCCACAACAGACGCTGGCGTTAACTTAATTGACCACATTTATGAGGCCTGGGAGGAGTCACGTGATGCTTTGGGAGTTTTCTGTGACTTATCCAAGGCGTTTGATTGTGTACAGCATGAGACCTTGATCAGGAAATTACGCCACTATGGGATAGACGGTACGGCACTGGATCTTTTGAATTCCTATCTTAAAAACAGGACTCAAAAGGTCGAGATAAATGGTAAAAGATCATCCGGGACTAAAATAGAGATGGGGATTCCACAGGGGTCCATTCTAGGTCCATTTCTTTTTCTAATTTATGTAAACGATTTACCTTACCTAGTTAAAGATAGTCAAGAGGTAGTGTTGTTTGCTGATGATACTTCACTTATTTTTAAAATCAAACGACAAGAAACTAATTATGACGACGTAAACAACACACTTTCGAGAATGGTACATTGGTTTAGCGTTAATAACTTGCTTTTAAATAGTAAAAAAAACTAAATGCATAAAATTTTCCTTGCCAAATGTTAAGCAACTGCAAACAAATGTACTCTTAGACAGTGAAAACTTGGAATTGGTGGACTCCACAGTTTTCCTAGGAATAACTCTAGATCTTAAGCTGCAGTGGGGTCCCCACATAGCTAAATTGGCGAATAGACTCAGTTCAGCAGCATATGCAGTGAGAAAAATAAGACAGTTTACTGATGTAGATACAGCGCGAATAGTATATTTTAGCTACTTTCATAGCATTATGTCTTATGGCATACTTTTATGGGGAAATGCGGCCGACATAAACAACATTTTTGTGCTGCAAAAGCGGGCTATTCGTGCAATTTACAAGTTGCCTCCCTATTCATCTTTGAGAGAAAAAATTAAAGAAATAGGAATTCTGACTGTCACCTCTCAATACATCTTAGAAAATTTACTGTATGTCCGAAAAAACATAAATGAATTTTGTAAGAAAAGTGATATTTATAGTAGGAATACACGTAATAGACACAGGTTACATGCACCAATGATTAGACTTTCGAAAGTAAGCAATTCTTTTAAAGGCAACTGTATACGCTTTTACAATAGGATCCCAGAAAACGTTCAAAAGCTCTCCATAAAAAAATTCAAAAAAGTTGTTAAAGAACGTTTGTGTGGTAAAGTATATTATAAAGTAAAAGATTTCATGGAAGATACCACACCCTGGGAATAAGGCGTTCCTCCCGGGCATTTCAAGATAAGATGTTAAAATTGTAATTAATATATATTATTTGAAAAGATTAGTTCCACTGAGTTTGTTTCGCCGGTTATTCTCAGTGGGCTTACCTTGGAACCGGTGGTAGATTCAATTGACGTTCAAAAAGATACTGTATTAGTACTATTTTGAATAAAAAAAAATTGATTTGATTTTGATTTTAAATAAATATTAACAATCAGATAAAGGCACACCCTTACCGAAGGATATACCGATAATCAGACAGTCATCAAGGTCATAGTGGTGGATCTGAGTAATCTCTAGGTTAAGTTTTTTTTTTTTTTTTTTGTTTACATAGTATAAAATGTAACATATTGTAATGATAGTGCTACTACTTAGCATAAGTTTACCAATATTGTAAAATTAACTGAGGGAATGAGCGAGACAGACTCAACATAAGTAATCTTTTACTTAATGGGGATGCTTCACGAAGGTGAGGTGTGGTGGAAGTGAGGTGATTGCTGATTGAGAAATAAAGAATTTATTATTATTAAACACTAAAATTCACGTGGTACAATGCTTGGAGGACTGATGGCAGATATGAAGTGAATGTTCTATAGCGTCCATGTACTTGTAGATGTAGCGTGAAAAGGTGGACCAAGGACCTGGTGAGGGTTGAGGAAGTCACTGGATTAGCACAAGGCCAGCTTGGAGATCCTTGGGGGAGGTCAGTGGCCAGCGGAGGACACATCTGGTATATGAGACGACGACAATATATTAGATAATCTTACTAATATTATATAGTAAGAGGTACCATACTGCTTTGCGGCCGGACCGGGCCGGCACGACCGGGCTGGTACCTGTCGCTCACATAACACCGGCGTCAAGTGACAGCTATGCTGTCGCGTGTCATGCAGTTTGTGAGTTGGCCATTGGGTCCCCCCAGGCAACCCACCTAGGGAAAAGGAAGGCAACGCATATGCATAACTGGTTTTGACGATGTGTATGAACGTCGGTACCACAAGGCTCCGACTACTCGTTTGCCCCCTTATGATATAATAAACAAAAATTAAAACCGACTTCAAAATTAAAAAAAAACTAAAAAGTAATAAAATAATCTCCGTAATCTTTGTGCCTACAATTTATAATCAACTTGTTCTTCTACTAATATACAATCTTTGCATTTACCACGTCATTATTGTTACTTTTGGAGATCATGGTCATGGTCATCAGATCCTGGTTTCCTTATCATGGGACCATTTGGGAAGTATACCCTTTAGAACAAAAAAATATTTTTTCAAATCGGTCTAGCCAGTTCGAGTAATCAGGTAACATATATAAAAAAAATAAAAAATAAATAAAAAAAGATTCCGACGAATTGATAACCTCCTCCTTTTTGAAGTCGGTTAAAAAGGCGAAAGTTTGTAAGTTTGGATGTCTGTTTATCTTTCACGGCAAAACTGCTGAACTGATTTGGCTGAAAGTTGAAATGGTGATGGTGTATACCTTGGATTAGGACATAGGCTATAAAAATAATCATCATCAATCCGGAGACGGTTCTGAATCTAAGTTAACGCGGGCGAGACTGTGGACACCTGGTCTGAAATAACTCCAAAAAGAAATATCTCTTCGCTCAAGAACCACATCCAAACCACATCCAAAGAACCACATCTTATATAAGTGCGAGACCAACGAGAATAGAATTAAATATATTTTTGCGTTTTTATATAACACTAGAAACTTTTTATTACTCTTTATTGTTTTCGTCCAAACTAGTTATAATATTTATATGGAACCTCGTAATTATTTATCAACGTTAGAGAATTCACTTTTACTTTCGCGCGAATTTTAAATTTGGAATATATTTGAGCTGTTTTTTTTTTATACAAAATATACATAATTACCGCTCTTACTTTTTTGAAATCGTTTAAACGGTTTCTGAACATTTAAAAGTGTGTATTAAAATTGTATTTATTTCTTCTTTGATAAGAATGAGGATAGGACATGCCTGTCTATTTATTTAGAATAAGCGTGATGAAAAGTGATGTCTTGAAGACTTTCTCGAATGTGTTGAAGACTTATGAACATATTATTATATTATTATATTTTTATATATCATATTATTATATTTTTTGCATGTCCATTTTTTTTTATCGCAGGGAAATCCTTATGGATGCAGCCAGGATCTTCGGGTAGATCCTGACCCAATGTGGGACTCGCACCTGGGAGTGCCCACCCTAACTAAAACCACTGCGAGCGCCTTCAGCCGCTTTTTGAGGGTCCCGGATATGCAGGTAACATACATGATCACCTCAGCGACA
This sequence comes from Helleia helle, assembly GCA_963853865.1. Lineage (NCBI taxonomy): Eukaryota > Metazoa > Arthropoda > Insecta > Lepidoptera > Lycaenidae > Helleia > Helleia helle. Next base: position 9,100,848 of record OY971436.1, read on the forward strand.
GGCTGGCCCCGGCGGAGGCCAAACTACTAATCATAGGGGGGGACTGCCCGGCCGCTACTAAGCAGTCCCCACGACGTCGTGTCATACAGACTCAGGTTCCTATACTGAGCCTGACACGAACACAGGGTTGTTACTGGAGGTGCATTAAATAGCGCCTCCTACGCATCCCCATTCGTCGCCTGCGGGAGGAGGCCTCGTCGGCGGCCTCCTCTCTCACCCGCTCGTCAGCCTCACAATCGTGACACACTGTTAACGGCTCCCTGCGCGCCGTCCGGCATAGGTACTCACCAAAGCAACCATGCCCGGTGAGCTCCTGTGTCAGACGGAAGGTCCACCTTACGCTTTGCGCTTACGGCGCATCCACCGCTCAAGGATCGGACGCAGATCAACCGTCAGGTTTTTGCCATACGGCTGCTGTGCCAGGCCCTCCCCCCACTTGCCCTAGTCGGCGAGCCCGCAGGATCCCGTCCAGCGTAAGGCTCTCACCGAAACACCTCCTATCCGAGAATAGGAGTGCATCTCGGCAAGAACCTCCGGCACGAGCTTCCACGGGGGGTCACCGGCCAGGGCATTGGCTGCTGCCCACGAAACCGTACGGTACCCCCGGATCACTCTTACCGCGATAACCCGCTGCGCCGACCGCAGCCGGGCCTTATTCCATTTGCAAGTCCATTATTCGACCGTTCTTCATTTCTATCTTCCTTATAATCCCTTCATGTTCCCTTTGCAACCCGTATGTTTGTTAAGTTATCCTATTAAATATTGTAGTTGTTCCTCAACCAGGTGGGAAGACAATATTGAAGACGATCTCCGTACAGTGGCCGGTCCGTGATGGATACGAGTGGCGACGGATCGAGAGGCCTTTATTCAGCAGTGGACTGATAGAGGCTGATGACGATGATGAAATATTGTACTCTTATATCTTCTTTTATGGAATCAGCTGCCACCTATGGTGTTTCCCACCCGAGACGACTTAGGGACCTTCAACAAAAGAGCATACTCATATTTGAAAGGCAAGGCACCTGCTAATGATGTAGTGTCTATGGATGTCGCTTATCACTTACCACCAGGTGAAACAACTATCCATTTGTCCTCTCTTCTATATATAAATAAAAACATTTCACAAAAAATTAAAACCGACTTCAAAAATACTAAACTAAAAAGTAATAAAATAACAGTTTCTTTAATGTTTGTGCTTACAACATTTAATCAACTTAATCTTCTACTAATGTACAAACTTTGCGTTTACCACGTCATTATAGTTACTTTTGGAGTCGGTGTCAGCCAAGGTAGGTAAGTAATGTCAACTTCAAGGCGTTTGTGGTACGAATACCGACCTGCTACCTGCAGGAAGTTTTACAGGACGTGGTGTTCCGTCGCTTCCGCGGAACAGTACCACCGGAACGCACGAAGACGTAGCGCTAGAAAGTTTACTAACATAATTTTAAGGTTTTATACTAACCCTTGTGTAATATAATATATGTATGTTAGTGTGTAAGGTATATATCTATGGGCCATTAAGTGCCTGAGAATAAATGATTTATTATTATTATTATTATAATGTACCCCACCATGGTTCAGGCCTTGTCGTGGCGGTGGGGCTCAGTAACCTAGGGTGAGCGGTGCACCTTGGGCGAAGCTAATTGGGCCGAGGGGGTTCTTTGTACCCCTCTTATAAGAATAGGGGACAGAAGAGCAGGGGGCAAGGGGTGATGATGGGAACCTCACCCCATTGTACTGTCCCGACGTTGGGAGAGGTTGTTCTGTGGTGCGGGACAACCCCTCTGTGGAGGTGGCGTCGGTCCCATGCGGGACTGACTAGCCGTCAAGGTGCCCTGTTTATTTTCTAGATCCGGGGCACCTCATCAAAGGCGGCATTAGTGGCACCCGCCGGGTTTTAGTGGGTAGAGCTGCGTCCATTTACCAGCTGTCGGGCGCAGCGAGACCCACATACCCGCGTGGGGAGACCGACTCCCCCGCGGGATGCCTCAGAGCATTAAAAAAAAAAAAAGGTAAGTAATGTACAGCAACAAATACGACACCGACTCCAAAAGTAACTATAATGAAGTGGTAAACGCAAAGTTTGTACATTAGTAGAAGATTAAGTTGATTATATGTTGTAAGCACAAACATTAAAGAAAATGTTATTTTATTACTTTTTAGTTTAGTATTTTTGAAGTCGGTTAAAATTTTTTGTAAAATGCTTTTATTTCTAAATTTTTAGTGATTCCGAAATTCGTCGTCTTGGGGTTCATTGAAGGAGGCATGTTCAGCAGTGGATGGATAAAGGATGATGATGATGATGGTGATGGTGATGATAGTGATGATTACGATGACCGCGACATACTATGGTGTGCTACCAAAGCATCCTATACAATTGTTACATCGACACGTAATAAAATGATCATATCATCAAGGTAAACAAAACCAACCAAATAGGCATTATTGGGAATAACTAAAAAACGGCTTGTCAGATCTTAATACAATTAATATGGGACCAAATTGGAAACACCAGCTTTCAAACAAAAAATAACCATCGAAATCCATTCCCAAACGGTGGAGATATCATGTCACATACAAAAAAAAAACATACAGACGAATTGAGAACCTCCTTTTTTTTGAAGTCGGTTAAAAATATATATAAAATAAAATTGTAAACAATCAAGTAAGTTTTAAAGTAAAATATTTTTTTTTAATTATTTATTATGTTGTTATATATATATATATATATATATATATATATATATATTTTGGTACCTATAAATTTTCCTGATCAATTTGTCGTTTGTCCAAAATATCTGTTTCTTAATAAATATTTATCTATCTTTAGTAAAACTTGACACTGGCGAATAGTAAAAGATCATTTCCATAAAAGAAGAAAAAAAAAAGTATTTCCTAAATATTCAACAAAAACACAATAATGCCATTAAAAAAATAATAATGAAAATATAAAAAATAAAAATTGTGAGCATTTTGTGTAATAAGAGTCCTTTTCTGCTAGCCCTTCCATAGGCGATATCACCAGCCTCGAAATTTAAAAAAAAAATACATACACGAAATAGCCCTTCCTTTCCGTAAAAACTGCGCTATCAAATACAAAAAGATTGTATATAACGACTGGAGTTCCCGAGAATAGCGCGTTGAAACAGTCATGGAGCATATAGCCGGATAGAGTAGCCGTAATGTGAGCCATAAAATTCCGAAACTCATCAGTGACCTATCACTGACGTAATAGCAATTCAACCAAGCAGTGATCTGTGTGTACGTGCCGCCCAAGAGCGCAGAAGCGTTGCAAAACAAATTGGGCGGAATTTATTTTCATACAAAACACATAAAATTACCGCTGTATTCCGGTTATATGTTCAGTGGTGTCAGTTCACCCGCGTTAACTTCGATTTCCATCCTTATCCGGACTTATGGTGATTGTTTTGTAGAATAATTATAATTCAAAATAATTGAGTAGTTTCTAAGATCATCCCATACATCCAAACTTATTATATTTTATTAATATTATTCGTATAGTTTACTATAGGTAGATCATCAAAATATATTATAATGAGGACAGTTAAACATGAATGGATCTACCGACACGTGTTAACATTCAAGACTTAGATTGTTGGCAGACCTCCAAAGTTGTACTAAGCCGTACTTTATCGTTAGTATACGTTATCAGATATTGCTCATTCATTCGGATTTAGCCGTTTTTATAAGTTTAATAATAGCAACGCCCTATGTTGCCTATGATAAAGGCTTGCTCGCTTGCTTGATTGCTAGCTTCCTAGCTTGCTTGCTAGCCTGCTTGCTTCCTAGCTTGCTTGCTAGCCTGCTTGATTCCTAGCTTGTTTGTTTCTTAGGTTCTTATCTTGTTTGCTTGCTAGCTTCGGATATGCCATCAGAATGACCACTCTTGTCAATATTAAAAATCACAACTAAATATTTTTTATGGAATTTTATTTTAGATAGGCTTTTACCATGTTTCCAAGTTCCCGAGAGCAGTTTGATAGCTAGTGTGGTTGTGGTGGTAATTACAGAAAGAGTGAGCAAAAACCAAAAATGCAATATCATGCTATTAAAATATGACTCTCTAAATTCTATATATTATAAGATGTTTGTTTTAAGATTACATGCTTGGAAAGTTTGATAAAATACATAAGTAATCTGTAATTATTTCTTAAGTTATTCTTTAAATTTTGGAAATAAAACTCATGCTTTACTTGTGTCTTTTACAATAGCGATAAATTTCATCTTTGAGCGATTTTGTTTTGTCAATTGCAGGTATAATCTGACCAAAATAATAAAAATCCTCGCCATATTTCGGACAATTTCGGAACTAATTTCTGTATGGACGATACTATGTGTTACCGTATAAAAGATACAGTGGCAGGGTTTATATATTTCTGGTCAGTAATCAGCACCTGATGGTAAGTGGTCGACGTCGCCCATGAACATAAACATAGTATACCTGGAACGAGCCCAGGCAACGCATTTATGTGTTGCCTATCCTGAGACATAAGATGTTAAGTCTCGGTGCCAGTAATTACACTGCCTGTCTTGCTCTTCTCTCCGAAACACAGAAAGCTGTTTCACGGGAGAAACAAGGAAGATGGCGGTACTCATGCAGCCTGGAGCGGGGCACAGCGCATCCCTCCCACCAATTTCAAATTTATTATATTTTAAAAACATGGATTTTTTTCCAAAAGTAGTCATTCGTTTATTGATTAGTGTTAGATTTTCATGGCATTTTAATCTTTTTCGTCATCATGGATACGTTTAAAATTCGAGTAATTATGGAATATGAGTACCGTCGCGGCAGCAACGAGGCACAAGCGGCACGCAACATCAACGACGTCATTCAATCACTACAAACCAACGCACCACCTGTTATTGGTTTGCTCGCTTCCGTTCTGGAAATTTCGACCTGAATAATGAACCTCGCGGTCGTCCGAAGACTTTGGTCGACAATGACGAATTCAAGGCGATTGTGGAAGCTCATGATACACAATCTACGGCTGAATTAGCAGCAGCATTCGACGCTAGCGTCAAAACAATATTGGTCCATTTGCGTCAGATTGGCAAGGCAAAAAAGCTTGACAAATGGGTGCCCCACGAACTCAATGATCGCCAGCGCGAAGTACGCGTCGAGACGTGCCTTGCACTGCTCAACAGACACACAAATGAAGGAATTTTGAACCGCATTGTTACTAGCGATGAAAAATGGATTCTGTTTGATAACCGCAAGCGCTCAGCAAGTTGCCCTAAACGAATTACCCATAGAAAAGTGATGGTCACTGTTTGGTGGTCTAGCTCCGGTGTGATTCATCACAGCTTCTTACCAAACGGGGTGAGCATTACTGCAGATGTATACTGTGAAGAACTGAACACAGTGATGGAGAATCTGGCACGTCTCCAACCAGCATTGGTCAATCGCTTGTCTCCACTGCTCCTGCACGACAACGGGCGACCTCATACTGCACAGCAGACGGTCTCCAAGTAGCAAGAACTGGTGTTGGAAGCTCTCCGCCATCCACCCTACTCACCTGACCTTGCGCCTACAGACTACAACTTTTTCCAGAATTGGATAACTTCTTGGCGGGAAAAAAATTCAATACCCGAGAGGCAGTACAAAATGCCTTTGAAGAATTTGTTGCCTCCCGTCCAGCTGATTTCTTTAAGGGCATCAATAAACTGCTACTGCGTTGGCAAAGATGCATTGATTGCATGGGTGATTACTTCGATTAATACAAATAAAAAATACATGAAAAAAAAATCGTTTAATTTTTTTCATACTAAACGGCAATTTTATAGGTAAAGACCTAATATAAACATTACCTATGTGTGCGTTTGGATGTTAAAGGTGAAGTAAAATGCTGCGTTATCACTAATTGAAAAATTGAACATAATAATCATCAGGTCCAACACGACTTTAAAACCAAGTTAATGCAGGCGAAGCTGCGGGTACTAGTTAGTAAATGAATAAAAGACAAGATAAAATATAGATAGGTAGGCTTTAGGTACCTATCTACCGGGTGTAATCGTTAAGTGTGCACAGGCGATTATTCCATAACTATTACAGATATCAAAAAACTTTAAACTGATTTCGAAAGTACTTTAGCTAGTGAGTGAAATAACAATAATTATTAAAAATAAAATGAGAAATATCCAAAAATTTTACATTAAACTCCATACAATGTGTAGGTAGTTACGCTGAGAGAGTTCACAGCCTAGAAGAGTTACAGAATCGTGTAAATTGTGCAATAGGGATGTTTACTATTTTTATTAATGTTTATAGATCATTTATAAATATGTAATAGAGGCGTAAATATTATTAACTTTTGCTTAAATACGTCTAATGCCTATAAAATCTTGCATTTTATAATGCATTTTAATATATAGCGTGCCTACGCTTATGTGTTCGGGGTGCCTTGAGCGGAGAAGGAGTAGGGAACTCCACCCCGCCGGCCTCCAGAGGAGAGTGCCAGATGGCCCGCCGTCGAAGCCCCGCGGACGTCCACAGCTCCCGCGCTAAGCCGGCCAGATGACGGGAATACCGCTGGTTTTCTCGTCGTCATCTAGTCGGAGGGGTTTAGTGGGTAGAGTATGCACTCTTCCCATTAAACCCCTATCCACCTTACCATCTCTTCGGGTGCAGAGAGTCTCCAGAGACTAGTTTAGTGGTGTTGATGTGAATCATCAATTGGCGCGCCTTGATCGTAATTAAAGTCGTGATGCTCCTATGCTCCCTTTTTTTCTTTAACGCCGGGAAATGCTCATGCTCAATGCCGGGTTCCCCAGGCGGGTATGTGGGACTCACTGCGCCCGAAAGCTGGTAAGTGGACGCAGCTCTACCTACTAAATCCCGGCGAGTGCCACCAATGCCGCCTTTGATAAGGTGCCCCGGATCTGTTGAGCAAACAGGGCACCTCGACGGCTAGTCAGTCCCTCCCGAGTCCCTGGTTTTAGTGGGTAGAGCTGCGTCCACCTTACCACTATCTAATGCTATACGACATTTATTTCTAATCAAGCCTTATCTGAAATTTTATATGGTGTTTAAGTATTCTTAAATTTTCTTATTTTCCACGCAATATTCTAAATATTTTCTTTCATAAGAATCTTCTCCTGACAATAACAAACAGAACAAAAAGAATTAGCGAAATCGGTCCAGCCGTTCACACGTGATGGCGTGGCCAAGGGAAATAGGGATTTATTTTTATATATTATATAGACAATTTATTATTTTCATTATACATAAGTTATTGTGTTTATGGATATTTTTATGTCTGTATATACGGACTCTTGATTTCCTTTCGACAGAACGTGGGCTTTTGCTTCAAACAATTTTACTTTTGACATAAAATTTACCTCACGTCATTTCGACGTTTAGATATATTTTTTGGCGGGATTCAAACCTGACGGAATGACTACGTCAGCGAGTCCGTTTAATATAATCAGTTGGGCAATAAAGGACCTCCTTTGCTCACCTGGTAATTATTGTAAGCACGCAGGAACCCACGCACGCATGCACGTAGAAGTTACGTGCGTGTACGTGCACGCACCAAAATACGTACGCACGTATGAACTACATTTTCGACTATTTACATATAGTCATAGTTTTTACGCATTAATATAAGGCATACATTTTGAATGTTAACAAAATTATTTACAAATAGAATTTAAGATTATAAAAGGTATTTTACAGTATTGGCTAAAAATATAAAGAAACTTACATTATCTATACTAATATTATAAAGCTGAAGAGTTTGTTTGTTTGTTTGAACGCGCTAATCTCAGGAACTACTGGTCCGATTTGAAAAATTCTTTCAGTGTTAGACAGCCCATTTATCGAGGAAGGCTATATAACATCACGCTGTGATATATAGGAGTTGAGTAACGCGGGCGAAGCTGCAGGCAACAGCTAGTTTATTCATATATTTAACAATAGTTTTGATGCTTGTAAAACTTTTTTTTCCTTTAGCGCCGGGAAATGCTCTAAGGCATCCTGCGGGGGAGTGGGTCTCACCAGGCAGGTATGTGGGAGTTGGAACTCACTGCACCCGAAAGCTGGTAAGTGGACGCAGCTCTACCCACTAAAACTAAATTTTATGTGAAAACTAATAAATTTATTAAATATTCTACGGTACCGTAATGATGTATAAAATAGGTTAAATAAATAAAAAAATTGGATTTCTTTACTTTCTTTTTTTTTAAAGGAACTCTTCCGACATACCTATATCAGTATCATACAATCAAATTTAAGAATACACAATATTTGAGAAGTAGCTATACCACTTATTGCTCGTGAGTTTCTTCCCCGTGTGAAACATATCTGCTGTAACATAGGTAATGCGAAATAAAGACTTCTTATCCCTGTCAGTATCTAATTATAGTATGCAAGACATTTTTTAAGGTAGGTAATCGTTTAAAATCGTTTTTTCGTAAAAACACCCAAGACATTTTGTTAACAATATGTGCTTACCTTTTTTTCTTCTTTAACGCCGGGAAATGCTCTGAGGCATCCCGCCGGGGAGTGGGTCTCACCAGGCAGGTATGTGGGACTCACTGCGCCCGGTGGTAATGTGGACGCAGCTCTACCCACTAAAACCCGGGGAGCGCCACTAATGCCGCCTTTGATGATGTGACCCGAATCTGTTGAGCAACAGACGACTCGACGGCTAGTCAGTCCCCCAAGGGACCGACGCCACCTCCATAGATGAGTTGTCCCGCAGCACAGGAAAACCCCTCCCAACGTCGGGACAGTGCAATGGGGTGAAGTTCTCATCCTCGCCCCTTATCCCCCCTGCTCTTTTGTCCCCTCTTCTTATAAGAGGGGTACAAAGAGCAGCTCCCTCGGTTCAATTTGCATCGCCCAAGGTGCTGAGCTAGCCTTAGGATACTGAGCCCCACTGCCACGATAAGGCTTGAACGATGGTGGGGGATAAGTACTTACCTAATATCACTTACTCTTGTATGTTTATTCTTTTTTGCTTCCATCACCAGCCCCTTTTGCAGAATTTATGTCCTTTTTAATCGCAGGGACATCCTTATGGATGCAGCCAGGATCTTCTGGTAGATCCTGACCCAACGTGGGACTCGCACCTGGAAGTGCCCACCCCAACTAAAACCTGAGGGTCCCGGATATACAGGCAACAGACAGGATCACCTCAGCGACAGGCTGGCCCCGGCGAAGGCCAGACTTCTCTTCGTTAGGGGGGCAGTCCCGATGGCGTCATGCCATACAGGCTCAGGTTCCCATCCTGAACCCGAAACAAACACAGGGGCGTTACTGGAGGCGCATTAAGTAGCGCCTCCTACGCACCCCCGTTCGTCGGCAGCCTCCTCTCTCACCCTCGTGACTGAGCATCGTGGTGATGACGCTCGGCGAAGACCAGTCTCCTCCGATGACTGATATTGTAAGATCATGAAGCAGCACCGCCCATCTGGGGCACACCTCGGGGGTGTGCTGGGCCGAATCAACCACTGCGCCACAATCGGGACACACTGTCAACGGCTCCCTGGGGGTCGTCCAGCACAGGTACTCACCAAAGCAACCATGCCCAGTGAGCACCTGTCTCAAACGGAAGGTGGAATTTATATCCTGCTGACCATGTTTATGCCACCAATTCTGACAGCAATTAATGTTTCTTAGGAAGTTTTGAAAGCTAGAACATTGAAGTTAAAGCTTTTAGGTAGACCAAAGTCGGAAATTAACCAGGTGGGAAGATCTCCGTGTAGTGGCCGGTCGATGTTGAATGCGTGGCAAGGGATCGGCAGTCTTGGCGTTCATTGAGGGAGGCCTATGTTCAGTGTGGATGTATAGAGGCTGATGATGATGAAGTTTTGAGGTATCCTAAGTCTAGACTATATATAATCCATAAACTTAACTTGAGATCCTTTAGTAACCCAATCCATGATGATGTGAAGTTGTTTGTTTGAATTTGAACATAATATGTTTAAGAGTTAGCATTGAAAATAAACCAAGGAATACATAAAGCAAGGGGTCCAGCGAATAAATTTACGGAGAAGGTTATTCCATATAGGACGACCGTCCGTTTCCAACCTACACTCCACGTCTGAAATCCTGGTCTTATATGGAATTAATCTAGGTGAATTGGTGAAGAAGCGGCCGTCAGGGAGCCTATTCAGAAAAACCTTAGTAATAATGAGAGATAATGAATATTAAAGATAGTAAAACAGAAATGCACATCCAAGATTACTCAAAAATACATCTGAACGAAAAGTAGACAACCAGTGAAGAAATGATTTGAAGAGGATAATGTTCCTTTTTCGTCTATTTAACAATATTATGATATCGAAAATTACCAATTAATACTATAAAGAAAAATATCTTAATACATACAAGTACATTTTAATGAGAACATTAGGGATAAATACTTTCTTCACGTTACCAATTCAAAAAATACAAAAATATATCCTTTAAAATATATTTTAAGTCAAAAACATTCAGAGCAAAACGTTTTAGGTACTTTCATTCCAAAACGAAAATGAAATTTATTTAGTAATATTATTAAAAAAGAATTTAAAATTTCGAATATACATATATATATATATATATATATATATATATTATAATAATAATATATATATTATTCTAAATTCAAACTTTACAAACTTTAAAACAAACTTTTTGTTTTTTTTTTTCATTCCAGGAAATAACTATTTTTTTATAAAATATAAATTGACTTAAGACTTTTACCTACTATACAACTTTGTGATGATTTTTCTTTTCATCTTTTATATTTAAGTTTAATTATAGAACACACGATTTTCTAAGCGTTGCGTACGTTCAAAGCGCTTCCCTGGCGCGTTAGTGGGGAGGGTCCAATAAAACCGGCATAGCACACTCCCTAACTCACATTTCGCGTGCAGGTTCAATATGAAGCCAATCGTTGTATTATTAGCGTGTGTGGCGGTGGTGATCGCCAAGCCTACCGGTGATGAAGACGTGCTGGGCTCGGTGGTCGGCGTGGTCAAGAACTGTGGTGAACAGGATATGTCCTTATGCCTTAAGGTGTGAAGTGCAGTGATTTTAAGGATATAAGTGTTTTTTGCAAAGTAAAATTAAATTAAAAAAGAAATGAAAAAGTTTTATTGCAAAAAAAATTGTGACAAAATTTATTTTCTTTACTAAAAAAAGCATTTTTTTCTCCAGGAACGAGCACTGAAATACGCAGAAAACCTCGCCTCATCCCGGGAGATCAGCATCGCTGATGGCATCACCCTGATTGGCACCGGTTCCCCACGATCGGCAAGGTCCTTCGAGCCGCTATCTGAAGAGCCCAGGTCTAGGGAGAACCAAGTAGAATCCAGGCTTTTGGACGCAGCGGCTGACTTCCTAGAGAACCATGTTATCCAACTTCGAGTACCCAAGGGAACGGTTGAGGATGTCAAGAGATCGCTTGAGGAAGGTCAGTATTCTACTTAATTTTTATAATTCTTATTCTTTTCATAATATAAAAACATTATATTCTAGTCATTGTTAATTATCTGTTTTACTAATTATTTCACATTAGAAATATATTCTATTGGTTGGGTTTCCATAAAGGGATTATGTAAATTAATTAATTGACAATAAGCAGTAAACTTACATCATATCCTAATCAATGTCATCACAAAGAAAATCAACCAAAGTTGTGATGATAATATGAAGATAATAATATTTGATGATGATATTAAGACATTTGAATGTGCGTCGATCTATTTAGTAATAATTCCTTATTCAAAATACATTCTTTTTGACAGTTGCATTGTCACTTATTAGTTATTACACACACCATAATATGCACCCGTAAAAATAATTTTGACTATTAAACTACTCCAGGTTACTGCAATAAAAAATATCGTGATATTTTTATTTTTATTGCTCGGTAGAAAATGTATTTCACTTAAACGCTTTTTTATCAATTATTATTTCAACACTGTGAACATAAGCCACGGTAATAAAATAGATAAGTACATAGAATTATGTAGATGGGTTCGACGAAAAAATTATCGCAGTAAATGACCGCGAAAATGTTCACACTGAATATGGGAATATGTTATGCTTTTTTCATATTTTATGCCGTTACAAAAAAGTCCCCATGATTTTTTTAAATGTTGCACAACAATAGAATCTTAAATTTAGTATCTAATGCTAGTTGTTTAAGAGGTATTATTAAAGTAGATATGTATTGCAACTTGAAATGAATTTTCTGGAAGAATTGGCGCCACAATGTTAATGGGTTTAATTAATACACAGTACACGTACAAGTACTAGAGGTCGCCCAGGGATTGAAATATGACCTAAATTTTTAAAAAATCATCAACTTTAAATACAGTTTGATATTACCTAAAAACTAATGCCTCAAAATTTCTTTGTAAAATAAAATCTAAGTACCTACGTCGCAGGTCATCTAACATTTGACATTGTCATTATTCAATTTTGAATAGGTGCGAGTGAATGTATAGCATTCTATTTTATTAATTTAATGTATTTATTTATATTGCATATTACACAAAAAAATTATAGCTTTATCAACTCCACTCCACTCCACTTAATCTTTAATTGTACCAAATTTCAAATTCCTCCGTTTGGGCAATTCCCTTCGTTGCTTCACGTAATTAATACATAATATAAATAACCTTAGCTATACTAGGAAATGCTCATCATATTAAAATAATGACATAATTTGCATTGCAATTTGATGTAATAGGTACATATTTATGACGTGTAAAAGTAGTGTTCATATGTTAATTAAAATGCCAATCATCAAACAAAAAGACCAAGACTTAAAAAAATTAAATTACATTTTATTTATAATTATGTGATAAATTGTAAATGTAACGTAACATAACGTTGTAAATCGATTTGAATGAAGAATACACGCAAACAATGTAAATGGATTCGCGCGTAAAATTACACTACTTACTGTAAATATGTTCTTGTCATCGTGAGAATAGTACCGTATCATTAATTCAACATACCTATTTTAAAAACAAGCAATTAACAAAAAAAGGTAAAAGTATATTATGTAAAATGATCATCTTTCTGCCAATCATTACTTTCGCCTAATCACAAATTTAAAAAAAACTCGACTGGCAGAACGGGTGTGTATAAAAAAATAGAAAGTCCATGTGAAACGTCAAATTGAAATTGCGCGGGAAAAATGACGTCCTTCATAAACGTAGAAATCATAACAAGATCCAAGTTTCTCCACTAACATGGCGACTTCTTGGAAAGCGGACTCTGGCCAGTTTTTGCATTCCCATGGTGCCGAGAATGTAGGGATACTAGTTTAGATTTCCGCCAGTGTATCCGAGTAAAAGTTCTCGCTCCAGGCAGACTACAAAATATGGAAGTAGGCTCGGAGCTTTCCAATTGTAACTAATCGATGCACTTTCTAGATAAACGAGGTGGTTATGCAAACGGGATGTAACATGATGAATTTCAATTAAATACATCAAAACATTTGAATCCAAACAATGGAGGACACATAATGTATACTGATTGTTAGAAAACGGCCTTACATATTAGAGCGAATTCGCGGCAAAATTTTAAATCAAAAATACGCGCTTCCACGAAAATAATTACCAGTGTCAAAATGCGAATTGTAGCAATGATTTTTCTTAATTTTAATTCATATGCCAGTTAACTACATGATACCTACAAGAGAATTAAATATTAATATTAAATATCAAAATTATTATTTAAATATTTCAATTCTTTTAACTTTCAAATATTATGTTATGAATTACGAAAGTCGTTTTAAATGTTTATCATAAGTGAAAGATATTTTCATTAACACATTTGAATTGTTTAATTCAAAACATACGTTGTTACTAAATATGTGCTTGATGGGTTAATAGCACATCATACAACTCACACACCATTAAAGTAATTTTAGTATGCGGTTATTCACATACAAACTTTCCATACGAAGCACGAAGGTTTCAAATTTACGATTTGCCACAGGGCTTCAAGATTTCTTTTTTATTGTGCTGCGATGATTAATTAACTTTAGAATAATATGAATTAATAATTGAATCTTGCTAAATAGAAACTCGATCATTTTTTAGCGTAGTATTTGTATAAAAAAACAAAATAATCGATAGGTACCGCAGACGTCATTGAATAAAGTTTGATAAGAAGTGTTTCTTTAATAATAAATGATATGATGCTAAGAAAATTCATAATCATCAACAACGTTACTGAATACACCGTTCTACTTTTTTATTTAGGTCGGATGATTATAAAATCTTCTTACTACATCGGATTCTTATCCGAAAAGAAGAAAATAATGTAAAAAAATTGGAAAAAAAAAAATATTGCCAGATACCATTTTCAAATATAATATCAATTTTGTTCTTCTACGATATTTCACGCGTTCACGTTATACGTTGAATTATAATAAATCTTAGAATAATTACACTAATTATTCTAAGTAATAAATATATTGAATTTACCACATTATAAAATCAAAATATTTTTTTTAATTATTTTGCTGACAGAAAGCGTGTTTCTTTATGCTTGTGTAATATTTCGCGTGAAAATGTTATTAAATTACAAATGTAATAGCTCTCTTAAATTATTTGATTGATTATAACTTTTATAATTCACATTCAATCCCAACTGGCTTATTGAATGATATTAACATAATAAACTATCAAAATAACTAAAATAAAGATATCGTTTTAAGTTCTTTCCTGCATCTACAAACATCAATCAATCTTGTTATAAATAATGAGTGATTCAAAGCAACTTTTTCATTCGAGCTTTTAAGTTTTTTTTTCAATCATTATAATTACATAAGATTTATCTTACGTAATAATTGAATTGAATAAGGATTGAAAAAAGTGTTATCATTATAATTAATTAATAGAAATCACGCTGCGATTTCTATGGCCGCTTTTAATGAATTTAGTGATTATATAAAAGTATGAGCATACTATAAGAATATGTATAAATTTTATAAATATTTATTATTTTTCATAGTTTTAATAGATAGTTAGTGATGCCTATTGAAATTGATAAATAAATTTCTTTATATCTATAATCTAGAATAAAGCTTTCACATAAATTATTAACTAAGTATTTAAATGGTTAAAGACGCATCATATCAACCGGCATGACGTCACGCCTCCAAAATCAACCAATCACAGCGAATAAGCGTCCTAAATTCAATATGTGACGTCACTTTGCCTTTTGCTTTACTACGGCGTCTAATGGGCTAATAATCATCCGACATTGCCTGCATGGACCGTTATAGCGATCATTAAAATTAATGATACAAGGCAAAAACAACGTCTTAACACAGTCTTACTAGCAGTATATTATTATTATAAAGTAATAACATTAATGGCGAGAGTTTTCTTATATCTCTAAAAGTATAGGATTATAAGAATACCCCCAAATTGTGATATAGTATACCGTATTATATAATATTTTTTTCTTGTATATTGACTTCAACAGACCACTGATATAGAGAGATAGAGAGAAATAGCCTAATAATATGCTCGTAAAATTTCGCGGTGAAGATCTGTGCTCAATATTGACGTATTAAGATATTATAAGACGCATTATATATGAACAAAATAACTCAATAAAACTACAAATTGTAATTTCTCTTTCCAGGGCGTGGCAAAAAGAAGAAGTTGAAGCAACTTATCCCAATCTTCGCCCTCCTCCAACTCAAGATCCAGTCTCTCATCCCCCTATTCCTGGGTATCATCGCCTTCGCCGCAATCAAGGGTCTCATGCTCGCCAAGGCAGCTCTGCTCGCCTCTGCCCTTGTTCTACTAAAGAAGCTCCTCTCCAAACAGGAGCACCACGAGAGCTATGAAGTGGTTGCCCACCCACACCACGATGAGCACTTCAGCCACGGGGCTGCTCACGGAGGGTGGGGAAGATCGCAGGATGCCCAAAACCTCGCGTACAGCGCTTACTCACAGTAACCTAAGACATTACCTCATATTGACGTAGTCAAAACCTCAATCATTGACAATTAATTTATTATTATTTAATAATTTATTTAAATTATTTAAAAGATTTCATAAAATAGTTATAATCTTCTTTACACTCGTACCTGTTTTTCTACTCTAGTACAAATACATTTAAGACTCAAGCTTTTATTTTATTTATATTTATACTCTTTTATATTATTTATGTATACATTTGACGCTTTTGTAAATACGCTTATATAAATGTATTTATGTAACATATTTTTATTGATATTATTTTACTTATTTTTATTTATTATGATTTATGTATTATTCTTCTTTCATTTATTCTTTGCTTCTTATTTATTTATTTGTTTACTGTTAATCTATGAACCAATGTATTCAATACGTTTATATAAATTGTTATAATTAAACATGCATACAAAGTCATATAATGTTGTTTTGTTAATAATAAATTATTACTACAAATATCTCGTGTTTTATATTCTTTAGCCTTTTTTACACCGGGAAATGCTCTGAGGCATCCCGTCTGGGGAGTGGTACTCCTCACTCCTCAGACGGGTATGTGGGATTCGCTGCACCCGAAAGGCGGCAAAGTGGATGCAGCTCTACCTGTATGTACCTCTGTGTATTTACTTGGTACCCATGCAGACGAGAGCTCGGTGCGCAACGCCACTTTTCTCCGTCCCCCATTTTTGACAGTATTACTAAATTTATATAAAAAACATTATTAAATTTGTAAGAGGTAGTGCCATGCTGCATTGCAGCCGAACCGGGCCGGCACGGCCGGGGTGGTACCTCTCGCTCAAGTGATAGCTATGCTGTCACGTTTCCGGTGGTTGTGAGTTTCCGGTGGCCCATTGGGGGGGAGAGGCAAAAGAAGGTGCGGCGCATATCTGCATAGCCTTGGTTGTGCGGATGTGTATGGACGTCTAGAGATAAACCAGCTTCTCGTTCTTAAGATGCTAAGTCTGGATTAAACTAGACTGCTGCTGCTATACTGCCTCATTTCAGTAAAACATTAAGGGCGAATTGTGGTGGTTCGTCTTCCCATCTGGTTAATGGACCAACACTTCGTCTACCTAAACGTGGCCTCTACTTTTGAACCTTATTGCCCCATCGGCCATCCGTTCTCCTGAGTGTGTGACCAGCCCACTGCCACTTCAACGAGCTTAATCTTCGCGTGATATCAGTAACTTTAGTTCTCTGGATAGCGGCGAGATATTCCAAAGACATGGAACGATTAATGTTTTTAGTGCGTTAAAATGAGCACTGTCTGGCGCGTTATCTTCAATACACTAGATACTAGATTCTTTATTATCTTTATAATATTTATATTAGAAACCAGTAAATTGGCACGAAGAAAGTAAAGCCATATTCGCATGTTAAGCAGGCATTGCATGCAAATCGTTGGCACTGTTTAATATTCCATCATGTGAACTGTGCCTTACATTCCGTGGAAGTGGTACTTAGTTCGATCAACTTCAATCGCCAACCTGCTCAATTGGTTGAGCAAATCTGCTCTAACTGGTTTGGTGTGTAAGTAAGACTGCTTATATTAGAGAAAAATACTGAAAATGATGTGTATGTGTTTAAAAAACCATATTTGAAGTAATTGAGATTTGTAAAGACTAAAGCCTAACCAAAAAATAAAAACCCTCGCCATATTGCGGAGAATTTCGGAACTAATTTCTGTATGGACTATACTATGTGTGTATATGTGTATGTGTTACCGTATAAAAGATACAGTGGCGACACCGCGCAGGGTTTATATATTTATGGTCAGGATATAAATAAAAAAATAATGTTTTTTTTGCATTAATTTAAATAAATTATCAGATATAATAATATTGTCTAGCATGGGACGGAAAAAGGCCTATGGAAGTGATTATGCAAATTATATTTTGAGCTTGCTGTTTTCCGATAACTTTGATTTACAGCCGTACCCGGGCTAATGATTATTATTTTCTAGCCTTCGTCACTCACTGATAACGTATCATTATGCTGGTGGAAGTGTTATAAATCGGATGAGCAGTTTCGAAGGTAACCCCTTCAATACAAACTCAAAAATATTACAGCAATATTGTGTATTGATGATTGATAAATTATTTTGCCGAGTTTCATCCTCAATGATTTGGCCAAAAGCCTCCCAGGAATTAATGCAAAACATAAAATGTAAAATTTAAGAATTCTTTTTTGCATTCTGTATTAGACTAGATTCAATTTTACAATCGATAACATACTTTTTACACGCTTTTTATTAACTTCACCTGTATGTTTGTATGTTTATTTGTATTACCGACTCCTTTCGACATGATTTTGTCCCACTTCAATCGGTTAGATTTCATTTAAACTTAGTAGACTAATCGGGGGCCAATGACAATATTATAATAAACTAGCTGTTGCCTGCAGCTTCGCCCGCGTTACTCAACTCCTATAAGTCACAGTGTGATGTTATATAGCCTATAGCCTTCCTCGATAAATGGGCTATTTAACACTGAAATATTTTTTCAAATCGGACCAGTAGTTCCTGAGATTAGCGCGTTCAAACAAACAAACAAACTCTTCAGCTTTATAATCTTATATATAAAATTTCCATGTCACAATGTTAGTTACCGTACTCCTCCGAAACGGCTTTACCGATTTTTACCCAATTTTATATACGTATTCAGTAGGTCTGAGAATCGGCTACTATCTATTTTTCATACCCCTAAGTGGTCAACCCCTCAAATTTTAAAAGTTAACGCGGGCGAAGCCGCGGGCAACAGCTAGTATTAGTATATAAATGATACAATATTGATAAGATTATTTCATTATCCTAATTTCTCTAAATCGGCCGTCTTGACGTTCATTGAGGGAGGCCTATGTTCAGCAGGAGGCTGATGATGATGATGTACAATCCTAACGAATATAATAAACGCGAATGTTAGTTTGTTTGTTTGTTTTTTACGCTTTCACACCTAATTTGTTTGTTCGATCCCTGTGATGCCTTGCGGTTTTTCTAAATTTCTAAGGAATATTCTAAAATTCGTGAGGAAACCTGCATGCCTGATGAGATTTTAAAAAGTCTTTGAAGTTTTGAGAAGTCACCAACTCGCATTGAGCCCAACACCCTTTCGCCTGATTTAGAGGATGAAACCCCTACCCAGCAGTAGGACATATAAGGGTTGATATTATTATATTATTTAAATTTACAATGGCACGGTGATGCATAAAGGTTCACCACCCCTGCTCCAGTATTTGCAAAACATTTATGATTTACTTTTAGTTAAACATCAAAGCTTCCGAATAAATTAGATATCGCATCTAATTACACTTATCTTGAAGTCGATGTGATTGTATTAGAAACTAGTTGTAACCTAGAAGTCGGAACCTGCTTGTAGCAGATCTTGGCACACTTACCAGATGTACTAATGGCTAGTGAAGTCTGGTGACACTCGCGGTAATGGGTTCGAATTCCGCTAAGTAAGATTATGACGAATATTGATGGAAGTGAGGTAAGGGTTTTGTCACCTTGACGTCTATCGTAATTAATAAAAGGCATTTATCAAGCAGTGGATAAAATGATTATTATGTTAGATGCGTGCGGAGCGTGAGGTGCTCGATATTCATTGTTAAAAATATTTCATCGGTATCTATTTTTTAAAAGTGTAGTTAGTATAAAAACTTAGTTTCAAGCACCAAGCTTTTTTTACAATAAGTAGTATCATTTATTTATTTTGTTAACCCATTTAATTCTTCTATCAAAAATTATTTTCAAATTTATAGTTCGGTTTGCTATTAAAGCGTGTTTTTTAGTTATTTTTTTAAGCTATAATTTATTTTTTACTTTTTGGTGTCGATGTTTTTAATTAAAGATTTTATTAATTTAAAGTACTCAACTATTAACAATCACTTTAGAAATGAGTGAGAGACTAAAAACAACACAAGTGATGTAGGTAACTTGCGCGCCTTACGCCTTCCTAGCATGTGCTATCCTGATTATCCTGATCAGGATATTGGAATAATTTTATCAAATTATTGTATTGTCATCTGTCCTCGATAAATCTACAAAGTTTGAACGAAATCTGGCTGTTTAAAGTGGGTCAAAATCGCGCCCAAAGAAGTCGGTTACAAACTTACAAACATACATACAGGTAAAGCTAATAAAAAGCGTGTAAAAAGCAATATAGTCCGGTCAATTTAGACATTCGAAGTTACCTAAATTCCCACCAAGCTGAAAATCGGTAAAATTGTTTAAAATATCATTAAAAACAAAATTTGAAAGTTCCCCATCTTTCCCCTGTAAGGAAAAAAAAATATTCAAGGTCAAAGGTAAAAAAAATGAGATTTTCGCGATTTTCAGCAAAACAGTAAGTTTTATCTTTAAAATATTTCAAACAAAAATTGTAGATCATAAAATTATCTACAAAAAATTAATTAATACTTTTTTTTCTACGAGCCACCGTTTTTGAGTTATAACGATTCAAAAAGTTGTAAAAGTTGTAATCGTCATAATATGCACACGTTTCCTCGCCACCTATGAGGTAGTGTACTTAGCGCGGTTTTTTTTGTGGTTTCCCCAGTAGGCCTATTCCACGGGTCAGTTTTGATCCTGTTTAATTTGAAACTATTGAAAAATAATGGATATTAGCAGAGATCGAAAAGATAAAAGCAATTTAAGTTAAAAAAAAAGTAGTGAAATTTAATCGCCCGAGTCGTAACTTTCAAAATCTTCTTCTTGTTCTTCTTGTTCTTGTTCGTCTTGTTCTTGTTCTTCTTGTTCTTGTTCTTCTTCATCTTCATCCTGAGTGCATGTAAACTGCGTTAATAGCGATGTATCGCATGTTGCCTCGTTGGAATCAAACGGATCCTCTACTGTTGGTGATTCAATATTAGAGCACAACCGGCCTTCACAATGTGTACATGCCGGAGAACAGAACAGTCGGACTTTTTTGCAACGACATTTAGCACTGCATCCCTTTTTGCAGTTGCAATGGCGTATAAATTAAGGGACTGGGCTTCATTTTACCTGATATTCTTATAGTTATAACTTATGTATATTTTATATTAGTAGTGTAAGTTACAATAACCGATAGAAAAATATTTTAACATATATTACAACTATAGAGATGTATATATACGTGGCGTACTCATGCATATAATTATGACGATTACAACTTTTACAACTTTTTGAATCGTTATATCTCAAAAACGGTGGCTCGTAGAAAAAAAGTATTAATTAATTTTTTGTAGATAATTTTATGATCTACAATTTTTGTTTGTAATATTTTTATGATAAAACTTACCGTTTTGCTGAAAATCGCGGAAACCTCATTTTTTTACCTTTGACCTTGAATAAATTTTTTTCCTTACAGGGGAAAGATGGGGAACTTTCAAATTTTGTTTTTAATGATATTTCAAACAATCTTACCGATTTTCAGCTTGGTGGGAATTTAGGTAACTTTACTCTTATTTTTTGGTCTAATTTGACCGGACTAATAACATTTCTGTTTTGGCGTTTATTGAGGGGTGCTTATGTTTAGCAGTGGATGGATATAGGCTGATGGTGATGATGATGATGATGATGAATGTCCTAATTTCAAAAATAGATAATATTTTTAATGCATTACGCATGGAACGTCACTCTCGCAGCGCTTTACTATAGATACTTATCTATAACGCATCTGCTTACGATCGGCACAATAAAGCGGCGTGACACTCGCAGTCTATATATTATGTATACTCTGAGTATTCTATCCTTGGAGATCATCCATAACTTTTTAGGATATTCTGAACTGCATTGAAACAACTAGTGTACAATAAATGCATAAACTCTTTAAGGGAAAGCAAACTCGATCAGACGCTCGGTTAACTTAACAATACGTACTTGTGAAACTTTTTATTTGGCAATTAACACATAAACACACAGACCGTGTCGTCTCGTGGTTAAAATGCGTTTTAGATATTCAATATTTAGAAAACAATTATAATGTATGTAATATAATAAATATCACAAGATAAAAACCAAAATAATGACGAATTTCATAAGTTCTGACTAAATTACTTCGGCCACATTTTTCGCCGAAAAAAGGCCCAAGCTCCGTGTGACCAACAGTTCGGTTGTAGTGCTCCAGCTGTGCCGACGTCCTGTCAAAGGAGAAGTCCAATATTTGCCTCCGGGAGCCCGGCGTCAGTTTTAGGAAGGTGGTCACCGGAGCCCGCCTTTTGGTGGTGCCAGGGGCGGACACGGGAGAGAAAGGGGACTCCTTGGCCACTTAAATTCGCGAGGTAGTCGGCGGCGACGTCGTCAGGATCCCCAGACCCACGAGATGCGTCAGCGTCCGTGTCTCGGGTCCGGACGACTCTGTCACGAAGGATGAAGTCGTGGCAGCAGTTGCGGAGAAGGGCAGTTGCCCTCCAGAGCAAGTGCGATCCCGACTGCGGGCATTGCTATCTATTAGATTTCCCCAACAGAAAAAAAAAGTTCCGCCACATTTTATTTATCGATTTTTTTTATATATGTCAGGCCGAATAAAAGTATAGAAACTATTTATTGTTTAACTAAGTATTTGAAAAATATATCACTATAATATTGAAATAGTTCATACCAGTCCTCTATAATAGTGTTTTTATAATGGTTTTTAAATTTTCGCCCGCGTTATTCAACTCCTATAAGTCACAGCGTGATGTTATATAGCCTATAGCCTTCCTCGATAAATGGGCTATCTAACACTGAAATAATTTTTCAAATCGGACCAGTAGTTCCTGAGATTAGCGCGTTCAAACAAACAAACAAACTCTTCAGCTTTATAATATTAGTATAGATGGTATAGATTAGTAGATGTATTTAAACTTGATTTAACTACTACTTTATTAAAAGAATTGTTGGGAGATGATAATATAATTGATACTAATACTTTTTTTTTTCTTTTCCGCCGGGAAATGCTCTGAAGCATCCCGCGGGGGAGGGAGGACTCCCCAGGCGGTTATGCGGGACTCGCTGCGCCCGAAAGGTGGTAAGGAGGACTCAGATCTACACACTAAAACCCAGCGAGTGCCACCAATGCCGCCTTTGGTGAATTGCCCCGGATATGTAGAGCACCAGGGCACCTCGACGGCTAGTCAATCCCTCAAAGGACCGACACCACCTCCACAGAGAGGTTGTCTCGCACCACAAAAAAAGCCCCTCCCAACATCAGGACAGTACAATGGGGTGAGGTTCCCATCCTCGCCCATTAATTGTCTCCCTGCTCTTTTGTCCTCTCTTCTTATAATGGTACCCCTCATGGGTACAAAGAGCAGCTATTTATACTAATACCTAGTGAAAAATTGACTTACCTACTTGTTGTATTAAAATAATCATGTTGACTATATTACCTAAAAGTATAAATCAATCATTATTACATATTTTGTTTTAACACTGTGTTTTTTACTTTTCAAAAACATGATAGAAACGGATTTTTAATCGCTGTGAATAATCAGCGCCATCTCTGTACAGCATAGTGAACTAATTTCAGGGCTAAGTTTGTTTACGTTGTGTAATTTATGAATGTAATGTGGTAACTTCATTCATGCTCTATTCACTATTCCAATGGCGGCGCTGGCGTGCCGTTAGCCGTAAGTTCACGATAGAAGTTCAAGGTTTTTCCGTAAACACGCTCACGGCTCACCTCGTCTAGAATGTCAGCTGCTTTAATTGACATAGTAAATAAACATTTACATACTTAAGTACACATTATAATATTAAGTTCCATCACATCAAGCTTTATTGAGTTTTATATATATATTACCTGAGTAAAATGAATTTATTTGTTAAAATATGTGCTATTTCTAATTAAATATACGATTACTTCCGTGATAAATACCTATGTAATAAATATTTTAACACAAAAGATAACACTAATACCATGCTAATTAGCACGGAATTTATAGCAAATGTAAACCAGCCATTAGACAGCGAACGAAAAAAATCGGTGTACATAAAAAAATAAAATACCGGCCGAGTTGAGAACCTCCTCCTTTTTATTGAAGTGAAGAAAGCATAGAATTTAGAAATGCTAAAAGTCGGCAAAACGCCATCTATGTTAAAATGATTGCACCTTCAACGTATTTACGTATATTTTTTATCAATTTCATAATAATTATGTTTGTTGATTTAATTGAATTATAAAATAAGAAAATTATAATATGCATACAGTTTAGTTTTACGTAATATCCCGAATATCACTATGATTATACTTACCTACATAATATTATAAAATAAATGAACGTATCTAACATTATATTACCTCAGTAAAAGAAAATTAGGTATATACCTACTTATTAGAAAAACAAATTACATATTGACAAAATAAAAATAATAACTGATAAAAAACTAAGATACAAACGCGATGTAAGACTAAAATAAAAGTAAGTTAATAAAATAAAACTACTTGTACAATAAGATGACCTACTAAGCATTACCAATAAAAGAACTAAAAAGTAAAAACAAGTGAATGAATATTATGTTGATATAGGTAGGTATTTTGTTCTTTTTATTGACATGACTTTCTTGGCCAAGGTCAATGCCGCGTCTTGTCGTTTATTTGCACGCCACAAGATGGCGTCACTAGTGGTTCTTTTACCGTAATCGCGGTTGAGTAAGGTTTTCGTTTATTTTTAGTAAAACAAGCTATGATGCATTTCTTTATTTGTTTTTATTGTTTGTTATGTAATGCGTCGTTTGACTGGTAATGTAGGTATTGTTGGTGGCCTTTTTAGGTTCAACTATATTTGTTTTAAATCGGGATAAACACGTAATGCGTCTGTAGTCGTTCGCAATGATATATTTTTTGTATAGAAAAGAGGGTTTTCCACTTTTGAATTAAAAGTTTTACCTCCTCTTTTTCATTGAATTCTTTCATGAGGCACTGCTTTTTCCCCTGGACATCATCAGCCGTCCCCGCACCTCCAATCTACTCATCAGATGAGAGCCTGAAACTTTCAATTAAGTACTTATCATTAACAGTTAATAAGTGACGTTAGGTGTCTTCGCTCTCTTCAATTGGGTATGTCTTCTACTTATTTGAGTGTCAACGCTGAATGAACACGGTCGTGTTTTTGTGTGCACAATCTCTATCTTTTTGTGACGTGACGTGACGACGTCTTATAATTCGATGGAGCCGGCTGCAAGAACGAAAAAACATGACGTATGCGGCGTCACCTCGCTCTGAGGCGTTCCATTTTCTTATGACGTCACGTTCAACTACCGTCAGTAAACCGACTTTACAGACAACCGATTTTCCTGCATGGCGATGGTCTCGCGGGCGACGAATGGGGTGGCGTAGGAGGCGCTACTTTATGCGCCTCCGTAACGCCCTGTGTCGGGTTCAGGACGGGAACCTGGGCCCAGTATGCCATGACATACGAACCCCCGAATACGATGAGTAGTTTGACTTTTCGCCGGGGTCAGCCTTGTCGCTAAGGTGCAGTTGCCTGTAGATCTGGGAACCTCAAAAGCGGTTGAAGGCGCTAGCAGTGGTTTTAGTTTGGGTATGCAAGTGTGAGTCCCATATTATGGGTTCAAGACTCAGGTACCACCCTGGTGCCTCGCTACATGCAAAGCACTTACCTGCGTCAACAAAAAGAAAATCTTGTGATTTGGTCTTTCTTCGGTACATAAATTCACAAATCGTCTACACTTGACGATTCAAACCCGCTAACAGTGAACCGTATACAGAAGCACAACCATAAAACAATACGGACCCATCAAAGCGCGTCCGCCGTGATTACTCCATATACGATGGGTTTCTCTCGCCAGTCGCCATAAGCAGTACATCCGCGCAGCCCCATAGTTTCTAATGTGTTTTATAATGTCATAATGTTCAAACAACTGTGTAATATGACCGGCTTTTTACATAAAATTTGTGGGTATTTTTTTCGGGCTAGTTCCACCACTCGTTATCCTGTTGTCTGCAAATCCAGGACCGTAAAAATAAGAGCCCACTCGTTCTAACCGCTACTACAACAGTAGTCAGGATCGACAGCGGTAACCATTAATAACACTTTCACGATTTCTGGAGCCCGAGGGATAGCCTTGGGTTGCAATAAATTTAATCAGAAGAATTCAGGAGGAGTAGGAAATATTTTCTAGTTTCTTATCCATATTAAAGTGGCAGACAGCACAAGATTGCAATGACTTTTAAAAACCAATAAAAAAGAGAAGCTAGGGTCGAGCTGCAATACATAACGAAGAAAGGTGCTCGATTTGTAAGACGTGTTGAGAGTATAAGTTTAAAAAGGATAATAATATTAATAATATACATATTGGGACAACTCACACACGGCCACCTGATCCCAAACTAAGCAGAGCCTGTTGTTATGACAACCAAACAACTGACACATCTAAATACATACATATTATTATAGATAAATTATTACATCTAGACACAGAACAAATGATCATGCTCATCACACAAACATTTATCCCGGTAGGGAACCGAACCTACGACTTCTGACAGATTTATTAGCCACTAGACCAACAAGCCAGTCATTTATCTATTGTGTTGCGGTAACAGTATTCGGGCACGGCAGTTTGACCCTACGAATTATTTAGTACTATTCCCAAACTTTACTCTTTCTTAAAAGACTGTTGGTCTGTTGACAGAACTTTGCCACGTCTGGAAGAGTCTATAATAGCTTGGGGCTTATTCATCATGGGCGGTACACTATTTGTTACATGGACTCCTTAGGATCTGAAAAACTCTGAAGAATGTATCTCAAATGAATGAGAAGTGTTATTTCCCCCAAAATTTTATCCTGTGTATTTACTGTACAATCCTCTGCATATTATTTCTTATATAGAAGTTAATCCCACTAAAGCAATAATCGACCCTAATTGACACAGAACTGTTAGTAACTTAAGAGTTTCTAGGGACTTAGAATAGTCAGCGGTATGTAAGGTTAGAAAAGACGCCAGGTTTTATACGCTAATTCACATGTCTTCTAGGGGCTCCCAGCAGCCCAGACCGCCAAATATGAGCTCAGGGCCCCGAATATGAATCTAGGGCCCTCAAAATGATCCTTGAACCCCCAATATGAACCTAGGGCCTACGATTAAGTGTCCACGTTTCAGAGGCCACTTCTTTTTTCTATGATGACCTGTGTTCCCGCCATTATGAAGCTCAGAGCAATAGAATGTCGAATGATTTCACTTACCTTTCCCTTGTGGAGGGCAAGTGTTTGACCCGTATGGGGTACAAGGTAAAGGGTATAGCGGGTTCCGATTCTCACATATTTCTATTTCGAGCCCGATATGTTAACATTATCTAAGAACCACCAGTTAAATAGTTTTAATAGCTGGTAAATAGTTAAATTCACTTTTTTTACAATTTCCCAGAACTTCAGCGTTTAACCTTCTACTTAAATATCAGAAGGCAAAGCGTAATTGTAAAAAATAAGCCTACTTTATAAAATATTTTCCTCTGGTACCGGCATAAAATGTTACC
The DNA here is from genome assembly GCA_963853865.1 of Helleia helle. Lineage (NCBI taxonomy): Eukaryota > Metazoa > Arthropoda > Insecta > Lepidoptera > Lycaenidae > Helleia > Helleia helle. Next base: position 9,128,267 of record OY971436.1, read on the forward strand.
GGTGGGAGAGATGCGCTGTGCCGCGCTCCCGGCTGCATGGGTACCACCATCCTGCTTATTTCTCCCGTGAAACAGCTTTGCTGTGTTTCGGAGAGAAGGGCAAGACAGGGAGTGTAATTACTGGCACCGAGACTTCACATCTTATGTCTCAGGATAGGCAACACATAAATGAGTTGCCTGGGCTCGTTCCAGGTATACTAGTTTATGTTCATGGGCGACGTCGACCACTTAACATCAGGTGGTACGTTTGCCAGTTTGCCTATCCAACTAACATAAAAAAAAAGTAGTGCCCCAAGGTTCCATTCTGGGTCCGTTTCTCTTCCATGTTTATATAAATGACCTACATTTTTTCTGAAGAATAAACAGAAAATAGTATTGTTATCCGATTATACTTTTTTTATTTTAAATAAAGCGATAGCAAATGGTTCCTGACGAAGTAAATAGTAGTTTTACTATATAAGCTTACGTTTACTATATACGAAACCAATGTACCGTTTTTGAAAAAGCATATTCTCTTAAACACCGTTATGCTGCGCCGCGCGTTAATAATTATTCTTTTACGTGTTAATATATTTTTAGACGACTAAATATATTTTTCCATTTTTTTCCTACCCTATTAGCACATACAGACGGCCCTTTAAGTGTAGATAAAGATCGATAGTAATGTGAACAAGTAAAGTACATTAATATGGGATGGCTATAGCTGGTTATGGTAACACTGATCGAAATATACTAATTTTCTAATTTTAGCCTCTTGTTTTAACTTTGTTTTTCTTTTAAGTTAGGGGTCTAACGATGTTTATTCATCTAGGACATAGTACTAACCGTAGTTTTTTTTCGATACCTATACTGGATCGCGTCAACTAAGCACAAGCGTTGTTTTTAGACCATACGCTTCATGAGTACGTTAATAATGACACCATAAAAAGAAAAATATTGTACGCGTAATAGAAATAATATACTTACGTATTTTGCTCTCTTTGGTACACAAGATGACTTCGAAAATAGTACTTTCTTATTAGAAACTATCCGATTAAATCAATTCTCAAAATTTCAGAAAACTATTTACTGTATTTCGAAAAAAAATATTATTAAATCAATTCCTAGAAATATAGGTGGCCTATTTGTCCGGAAACATGATTTTCTAATAAGATGTTTATATAAGAATGTGTGGTAATTATTTAAACCGTATGTTACGTGGAATTCATTTCTTGACGGTTTTATATACCACCAGTAGCCAGGGAAGACGTCATGCTATAGAACCTCCAAAACTGCCCTTTCCAGTCAAACCAAATGGTAAATAGTGTACAATATTTTTTGAAATTCGAATCCGTTTAGGACTTCATCGCGGAGAAACAAAGAGATAAGGGATTTTATATATTTGTACTTAGGATTTCGTTCGTCAAAATGACAGAACGGATACCTTATATCCTCTGACTCCGTTATCCGTCTGTCTGTATGTCAAACCAAAACCTATAAAGTACTTCCAATTCACTAAGAATCATAAATTTGGCAAACAGTTAGGACATAAATGTAAAGGAAAAAATCCAAATACTAATTTGTTGTTTTTTTTTTACATAAAAAATCCTTTTTACGGAACTTTCAGCCCAAGAGTCGGACATTCCTCAGAGGAGTCAAATATTTGCAAAATTTACTTCTAAATCGATCAGCTGTGTAGACGTGTACAGTTAATAGAGAACCAGCTTTCACGTTTATAATAAAGTATAGATGTGACCCCACCAAGGTTCAAGCCTTGCCGTGGTGGTGGGGCTCAGTAGCCTAAGGTGAACCCAGCATCTTTGGTGAAGCCAATTGAACCGAGGGAGCTGCTTTTTGTACCCCTCTTATAGAAGAGAGGACATAAGAGCAGGATGAGTCGTGGTGCCCTGTTTGCTCAATAGATCCGGGGCACCTCACCAAAGACAGCATTGGTGGCACTCGCCGGGTAGTTTTTAGTAGGTAGAGCTGCGTCCACCTTGCCATCTTTCGCGCGCAGCGAGTAAGTGAGGAAGATTCTAGAATCTAGATTCTCAGTAACGTAATAATGCACATGTGTAATAGTAAAACTGGGTTTCATTATACAGTCGTTGGTCAATTCTCTAAACTTACATACGTTCCCAATTTATTAAAAAATTATAATGCAACACCAACGTATGCAGAAAGCGTTAAATTATATGCTTAACTTAATTATATAAATACGAAAATTATAATTTTATGCTAATAATTTACACCGCCATTTTTTTTAAATTACTTTTGCTACCAAAGGGGATCTGAGATTTTTATTTTATCTAGATTAGAGGCCATATTTTTTAATGTTTTATAAATTACAATTGGTCTGTTTTAGCTCTCTGTTTGTATTGTATAAATCATTTAATTAATTTTATCTTCATATTTACCGAGATTTAATTTTCTTTAATTTGCTAAAATAATTTAAGGTATGCCACAAGGTACAGTCTTTGGTATTATTCCCTTCATTTGATATCAAAATAGACAGGAAAAAATCAGAAGTCCAAACAGTTACTTTTTTAATAGCATTGTTTGAATGCACTTTTATCAAAAGGTTATACGAAAAAGAGAATATCGAGCAGGTTGATTATATTAAAGTTATAATAGTAGTACCTACTTATATATAAAATCCAGATAAACTTAATTCCATTAAAGATACTAAATTATTAATTATGTCAACGAAATAACTTTTTAATAAACACAGAGCAACTACCTACAGCATACTATGGTTATGGGAGGTTTCTAGGAGAAGTTTTGTGTGCATAGAGTACCTGTAATAAATTCTTGAAAATATTTTCAAAGAGATCTTGCATGATATTACATACAAGGATGGTGATTCTTTATATGAAATGTTTGTCGTCTTCAGTCTTAGTAGATTTGAGTTACGAATCCCGGTGAAGAAAACATGGTGAGGAGACCTGCATGCCTGATGAGATTTAAAGTTTTTGAAGGTATGTGTATTTCATCAACCCGCATTGGCTCAGCGTATCGATGAACTATAGCCGAACACCCTCCTCTCCTGATTTCTAGGAGGAGACCTTAGATACTTGACCTTGATATTATTATGATACATTATTCATCTAGTATGAATGTTAGTGTATATTAGTAGTGTTACTAACTGTTTGCAATATATATGACTCGGTCAGCTGGAGTGTGGTAATACGCTGAAGTTACAGGTTCGAATCCCGCAAAGTGCAATTTGTCATGGGCGACGCTGACCACTTACCAACTGCTTATCTCTCAATTCCAAGTTTCTCCAGAAAGTTCCAAATCAATTATTTTTTACCAGTTTTTTTAAATACAAGTTTACCACCCAGCAAATTTAGCGTAGGGTAGCTTCCTTTTATAATTTTATCATCATCATCAACCCGTCCATTGTTCAAATCAGGACGTAAGTACAAACCCGGACAGTCGAGATTTCTAAAATCATTAGAAACTTTTACAATCTCGTACTGCAAGTTCTTGTGTACTTTCCCGTAATAGGAACGAGCTATATAGACTTATATAGTCTAGATTTTATAAATATTCTTAGTGCGCTACTTTTTAATACTCCTTCTTCTTTTTTATTTCGCTAATAATGTGTTTTGCCAGCGGCAAATATAAAAAAGCTACAATTAAATAAATATTTATTTATTATTTTTAAATGATGAAAAACGATAGTTTTGCTTTATAAAATGATTAATAAATATTTTATAATTTCTTTTGCAAAAATTGCGAAAAATATCGATCACATCGGATAATGACTATTCTCTATTTATATAATAAATTATATCATATTGTTAGAAAATAGTATTAAATAATACATAATATTATGACATAAAAATACTTTCATGCACTGTTGTCTAATTCGTCTAAATTCAGAAAGATTTTTTTTCATTTTATTCGAGTTTTTGTCTTCCTCTTAGACCATCGAGGGACCATTTTGTGGTAAACTTTGAATAAAATCTATCTTTCGTGTTACATGCTTTGTTATAATGAAAATTATAATATACACTTGAGTTTCAACTTACATACCCACGATACGATAAATTATAATATTACCTATTTGATAGTTTAAATAAAAAATGCAGTTCTAAAACGTAAAACGTTTTATCATAAAATATATATTTACTTCAATAATTACATTAAAGAAACATAATATATTGAATAGAACCTTTATTAAAAATACATTATAGGAACGGGATAGAAACACAATTTAAATTAAATTATCTTTATTCGTGTCATTTACACAACCACAAAATAAATTAAGTACAATCATATCACACAAACAAGTAAAATACACAAAAAAATACACAAATAAAATGACTTAGAGAAAAATAAACCGTACAAAACAATAGGACCAGCCGTAATACAAACTTAAAAAAATTAAAGCCAGGCGAAAATTACACTACCTTACGCTAAACGGCAGTTCGAAAGGAATACATAACATATAATATAGACTTGTACTACTTTGTACTATACATAATATATAACCTATAAGGTTTACGTGTAAAATTGAGCGTACACAAACAATCACACTGCACTCTTAACCTGGGTGAAATCGTCTTAGAAAGAGGTCGAGAATGTGGGACGAATCTCACGGCTTCTGCGCGGAGTACGCCATAGTTTGAGCGTCTATTGACCTGCCCCAGCCAGCGCTGTGCCCTCCGCCGCTGCTGTATCCGCCTGCATCACCGCCATACCCGCTCGCTCCACCATAGTCGTGGCTGGAAGTGTGGCTGGACGAGTGGTGAGGGTGCGCCACCACCTCATACGTCACGTGCTTCTGCTGAGACAGGAGTTTCTTCAAACCGATTATAGCTGATAGCACCAACGCCAATTTTCCAATGAGCAACGCTTTTCCGGCTATTAACGCAATCGCTCCGATCGCCAACGGTAGTAAAGCCATCATTTTCATCATCACAATAGCTATGATAGGTCCGAGCATCTTCGCGGCTTTCTTCTTTTTCCCTCTGCTCTCTTCTGTCAGTTCGTTGTCCTCTGAGAACGAGGAGATAGTGTCTTCCAAGGCGCGTCCAGCACTGGAGACCACATCCATAACGTCAGCTCCTTTTAGCTCCACACGGATGGAGTGAGTTTTCAAGTAATCCTGGATCCTGGTAGCCGGGTCCAAGGACCTTGGCGCTCCCGTCTCCGCTGGTACATCGGAGGCCCTGACCACTGTGACCCCATCAGTTAGGGAGAAGGTCTCCTTTTGACCTATCATTTTGTCCACATACGAGAAGAACTTGTATTTGAGACATGATGTGGAGTCTTTTTTGAAGCACTCGCTGAGGTTTTCTATATCGTTCTCCGAGTGGGTGGTGTCTTGTGCTGGGAGGGCGAAGCACCACGCCACAAGCGACAGTAAAACGACCGTTCTGAGCATGGTTGCGTTGGTTACAGACTGCGGCGCCGGCGCGCGGGTCTCTTTAAATAGCTGGTTACCCCTCGCGGCTTGGACTTTCTCAGACGGGGAGTAAAAGTTATGTCCAGGTTTCATAATATGAGAATCTCAAAGTTACATGTTTTTTGGCGAATTTTATTTTATCCTTTTCTAATAAATAGCCGATATACAATTTATTTACACTTAAGGTTCTTATCGCGGTTTATTGAAGAATTTAACATTTTGATTAAACGCTATTAAAATTAAAATAATTAACTAAGATTAAGGAATGTCGAGAATACAAAAATAAGTATAGGTATTACAATATAAAATGAGTAAAAATTATTTGTTTTTTCTTGATTTACTTTTTATGAGATATTGTAACAGGTGGGTTAGCCAAGATGCCATTATACAATCTTAACGCTAGTAGAAAACTAATAAATGTATGGATAATGGATAAATCACGTGGTCTTAAATATCAATTCCATACATTCATTAGATTTCTACTAGCGTTCACGATTGTAGAGTGGCATCTTGGGTAACCGACCAGGCGTGAAAACTTAAAAAGTGTTCGGGTGCTATAGTATCTTACACTGAAATTATTTAAAACGGGATGTTTACCATGTTTTTCAGCGTTTCGACATTTACTACGATTGTCTCGTTCACGAGACTATTCGAGTTTTAAATAATACTCGCTGTTCCCGCAGCTTCGCCCGCGCTAACTTTGATTTACAGCCGTAGCCGTGATGATGATTATTTTTATAGCTTTAGTTACTCCTTATAACATCAGCTATTTGTCAGTGAAAGTCTCGTCAAAATCGGCACAGCCGTTTCAGAGATTAGCCGGAAAAAACAAAATAAATAAAATTGGATTGTCTGTTTGTAATATTAAAATAACCGCTTTTTACTAAATTTATAGATATGGATGTATACACGGTACATATATCGAAATGGCATTTTTTACAATTTTTGTCTGTCTGTCCTGTTTGTTCTGTTTGTTCCTTTAGTTCCTGGTTAATCTCCGAAACAGCTGGGGTGGGGCAATTTAGTATGGGACTTTCACTGGCAGATAGCTGATGTTATAAGAAGTAGCTTGGGCTGTAAAAATAATCAATATCAATCCGGGTACGGCTGTAAATCTAAGATAACGCGGGCGAAGTTGCGGGCAAGAGCTAGTATTTAATATAGTATAAAAGCTTTTTTTATTTTAGAAAAGGTGACAATTAAATGACTTGGCGTTCATTGAAAGAGGGATATGTCTAGCAGTGTACGGACGAGGGCAACGAACGGGGGTGCGTAGGAGGCGCTCACAGATATTTGAAATAAGTTCTTAATATTTCTATGGAGGCGCTACTTAATGCGCCTCCAGTAACGCCCCTGTGCTCGTGTCGGGTTCAGGATGGGAACCTGGGCTCAGTATGACAAGACGTTGCGGGGACTGCTTAGTAGCGGCCGGGCATTCCTCCCTTACGAGGAGTAGTCTGACCTTCGCCGAGGCCAGCCTGTCGCTGAGGGGATCCTGTCTGTTGCCTGCCATATCCGGGACCCTCAAGAAGCGGCTGAAGGCGCTCGCATTGGCTTTAGTTAGGGTGGGTACTCCCAGGTGCGAGTACCACATTGGGTCAGGATCTACCCAAAGATTCTGGCTGCATCCATAAAGATTTCCCTGCGAATGATCATTTGCGACGAATCATGATGATGAGCATAACCTTCGGAGTGAGATGTCCCGGTACGAATATGACCGGTCCATCCCCTGACTTTGTCATTGTCACCGGTGAAGAAAACCTCGTAGGGAAACCTGGAGGAAGAGCCCATGCAGCATCAGGTTATGCTTATTCTTAGTGGATTCAACTGTCTGTATTACAATTGATGCAAAATTTCGTTACGCATTTTATAGTGTTGGCGATATAACTCTGCAGCTTTCGCGATCAAAAAAATCCCAACTCTGAGCGAAACTATTATCATCATCAGCCTCTATACGTCCACTGTTACATAGGTCTCCCTCAATGAACGCAAAGACGATCGATTTATTTTTGTTTTGTGCCGGGAAATGCTCTTATGCATATCCAGGGGAGGCGGGACTCCCCAGGCGGGCATGTGGGACTCGCTGCGCCCGAAAGATGGTTAGGTGGACACAGCTCTACCCACTAAAACTCGGCGAGTGCCATCAATGCCGCTTTTGGTGAGGTGCCCTGGATTTGTTGAGCAACAAGGCACCGAGAAGGCTAGTCATTCCCCCAAAAGACTGACGGGTTTGTCCCGCACCACAGAACAACCACTCTCGACGTCGGGACAGTGCAATGGGGTTAACTTCCCATGCTCTTTTGTCCCCTCTTCTTATAAAAGGCGTACAAAGAGCAGCTCCTCGGTTCAATTGGCTTCGCCCAAGGTGCTGGGTTCACCTTAGGCTACTGAGCCCCACCAACACGACAAGGCTTGAACCATGGTGTGGAGACGACTGATCCCTTGCGACTCGCATCGAAGGAAACTCAAGTGATGTAAATTAACGATGGTAACATTGTTTGCATTTCAGATGCAAATGACCTTGTCGGTGAGCAGTCCATTGCGACTTATTTTAATACAAATTATTATAATTTATTAAATTATCCTAACCAGCATTTTTGGCCACAGCTGGACATGCAAACTTTCTACAGTGTTCTCCAGCCCCATCTAGTGGAACCAACCGCCTTAGATCCATCACCACGTACTTATTTGTCTTAAAATAGCAAAAATCAATTCATGTGGGAGGGAAGCGCTGTGCTGCGCTCCCGGCTGCATGGGTACCACCATCTTGCTTGTTTCTCCCGTGAAACAGCTTTGCTGTGTTTCGGAGAGAAGGGCAAGGCAGGCAGTGTAATTACTGGCATCGACACTTAACGTCTTATGTCTCAGGATAACACATAATTAATAAGTTGCCTGGGCTCGTTCCAGGTAAACTAGTTTATGTTCATGGGCGACGTCGACCACTTACCATCAGGTGGCACGTTTGCCAGTTTGCCTATCCAACTAACATGAAAAAAAAGAAAAAAAAAATGTCCTAAAACCGGGTAAGCCTGTTTTGGTTCTAGACCAGTTTCAATATGGTCTAATATGCACCGCTTGTGTAATGGTGAAATTTTCTAATTCTCTCACGAGATAACAAAAGTAACAGTCAATTGCCAAAAACGAAATATTACCATCGACCTAAAATAATATAGATCCGCGAGTATTATTTTGGGACAAGTTTTATTGTAAGAAATATTACACTAATTATTTACCGAATTATTTTGATTTTTGTGATAAATATATCCCAAAAATATCATACAGTGGAACATAGAACTTCCTCCTTTTTTGAAGTAGGTTAAAATAATTAAAAACGTAGTATAGTGATAATGAAAAAGACTCCTATATTCATTATTATCTAATGAGAGGTTTTTAAAACTTATCTGTGTATCTAGAAAGTAGGACCGATAGACAGTGTAATTACTGGCATTGTAATATCTTCTCATGGCATCCATTCATCTGGTCCTGGCATAGTTCCGGTAAAAATTGTGTTCATGGGCGACGTTGCCCACTTATCGCCTCCTCAGTGTTTTCTGGATACACTGACGCTGAACCATGATAATGAATAATACTATTTATATCTTTACATCTCATTTCCTGAATTACTGTGTTTCCCTTAATAATAATATCAACTTATATGTCCCACTTGCTGGGCGTGGGTCTCCTCCTCGTTTCTTTGGGCCATAGCTCATCGATCCGCTGGCCCAATGCGGTTTGGTGAACTTCACACACCTTCAAAGACTTTTAATCTCATCGGGCATGCAGATTTCCTCACGATGTTTCCTTCACCGGTGCGCAAAAGATGGTCTCATGTTCAAGTGCACGTAGACATTTTAGAAAAACCCATTTCTAGGCATTACAGGGGGGTCAGGATCAAACCCGAACCTGTCGGTTCTCACTCAAGAGGCCTTTTTTATTAAAACCTTACAAACTTTATATATCTTCGCCACTGCAACGCGTGGCCGGGTCTGCTAGTTGTTATATAGGTAAATAATATTTAAACTTATAGTGTAATATTTAGAATTTACTAATTGCATATTTAATTGAGTACATCTTAAAATGTATAAATATGGTAGGTAGTAGGGACTATTCGAGTGGGAAAATTCCGTTTGTAATCGCTGTCAGTAAGTGTTAAATGTTAAAGTACATATTTTCTGCTGCTCTCCTCTCAACCAGCTTATTTCTTCGTATCCTCACTATCCAACTTCTACACACCTAGGCCTTCTTCAATGAACCCCACCATGGTTCAGGCCTCATGGTGGCGATGGGGCTCAGTATTATTAGAAGAGGGGCAAAAGAGCAGGGGGCAAGGGGTGAGGACGGGAACCTCACCCCGGTGTACTGTCCGGACGTTGGGAGGGGTTATCTGTAGTGCGGGACAACCCCTCTGTGGAGGTGGCGTTTTAGTGAGTAAAGCTGCGATCACCTCACCACCTTTCGTAGCGAATCTCTCATACCCGCCTGGGGAGAACCACTCCCCCGTGGGATGCCTCAGAGCATTTCTCGGCGTTAATGAAAAAAAGGCTTCCTTGAATGAACGCCAATCCCTACTTGTATGTGGCAGGCGAGCCACATGATGAGCCACAAACCAGTAAACCTGGAACTAGCCCAGGTAACTCATTTGTGTGCCTATCCTGAGACATAAGATGTTAAGTCTCGGTGCCAGTAATTACACTGCCTATCTTGCCCTTCTCTACAAACTCTGCAAAGCTGATTCACGGGAGAAGCAAGCAAGATGGTGGTACCATGCAGCTAGGAGGCAAAGCGCAATCCTCCCATCGGCCGAAACCTTAACGTATAGCTTCGTATCTGTAATGGTTCCCACAACACATTACCCTGCATTCTACTTAAACTGTACTTTCACTGCTCTATAAAAATAATTAGTAGTCTCTATCGGATGTTTTCTAACTTATATCGCAGATATGAACACCATGTCAACCATTGTTCAGAAAACTCAATCAAACTAGGTGGGTAGACGATCTCTGTGCCGTGTCCGGTTCGTGTTGGATGCGAGTGGCGAAGGATCGGTCGCCTTGGCGTACTTTGAGGGAGACCTATGTTAAGCAGTGGACGGATAGGGGCTGATGATGATGATGATGAATGGGGAAATAAGACTAAAATTTTGAAATTTTGGTCAATTTTGAGTTAATTCGTTTTTACTTCTTATTAAAATCTTAGTAAAAAAAACGTCAAAAATCGCCTCACACCTTCATTCATAATAATTTACAAATCTGACTGCTAGATTCCAAAATTAGCGAGTTCAACAAAATCTTAAATTAAGTGAAAGCGTCCATAGATATTATATTATATTATTATTATTATTATATTCGTGAAGATTAATCTTTTGCATCGGTCTTCAATCGGTATTATCTTTATACGATCCTGTTCGGTCGAGATATTCAGTGATATTTTTGCTACGGTAAGTATAAAAATCAACCTTATTCTAGTTTTTCAGAAGATTGAAAAATGGTTGAATATTTATGCTTATTCCTTCTTGCGTCGCGTCGTCGCAACGGATCAACGCATACGCATGGCATACACACAACTGAGTTGCGTTGACGCACGACGTTGCGAGGTAAGCGGGTCGTCGCAGCTGCGTCTTAGTTCAGCCTTCGCATTGGATAGACACTAACGTGTTCTTTTATTGCTTTTATTACGCCACCGCCGAAATAAACATAGAAACCATAGAAGATTCGGCAGCGCATCACCCTCCCTCCCGCTTCGTCTCTTGTCCGTTGAAACGTCACGCGCGGCGACGCAACGAGGTAATGGGGCATAATATCATAAAAATATATGGAAAACGACGCAGCGTCGACGCTGCGACGGCGCATCGCAGCGCAACGCACTAATGGGGCCTCGCTCTAAGGCCATATTCATTTTCTTTATTTTCAACTTATCATGAGTTTAATTTTGAATATGTAGTATCTACGATAATACATCTGTGTGCGGTACAAAGGCATTAGTCACGACACACGGAACCGTTTGGGCACTCTGTAGTCTGCACGCGTCTCATCCATTCGTTCCAAAATGTCGATTTTTATTGGACCCCAGTGGAGCATCCAAATAGTAGCTAGATATAGAGTAAGGGAGAGTAAGACTCGTTAACAGAACTATCACGGATATTGAAGTATCTAGGGTACTTTGAGCTCGATCTAAATAGTACTTTGTGTTAATTTTTATCGATCAAACTGATGGTGAGTAAGTTTCGTTAAGGAGCTAGCTGGATAACATCTAAATACTATTTGATCTTTTTTTTATATAAGAGGGAACAAACAGACAGTCGGTTCACCTGATGGTAAGTAAAAAGTGACATCCACAGACATATCAGATTACCAGGTGCGTTGTCGGCCTTTCCAATTGTATGCTGTTTTATTGTAGGTCCCTAAGTCGTATGTGTTCGAAAATACCGTAGGTGGCAGCTAGGAAATGCCGTAAATTTCCGATTTCCGAATAACGTGAGGGTGAAATTTGAAATTTTTATTTGTTACGTTTCATCGCTTTGAGTAAGGGATAATAAGATTCGTTAATAGAACTGAGACAGTGACAGCATCCAAATCGACTGGATATCACTTAGGGTAAGGGAGACTTGACCTGTTAATAGAATAGGGATAGGGATAGCAAAGAAGTTCGAGCCTATAGCAAATAATTCCAGGAGAGTTGCAAGAAGACGGTCGAGGCAGCAGATGCCATGGAGTCTGCTGACCCGAGGAAAGAGGTAGCTCAGATGGTCAAAATGGCCGCCGGAAACCAGCAATTAAGAAACCGACGAAAAAGCCGTCGACAAAAAAGCCGGTGGATTCGACAATGGCGGCCAAGAAGGAGGCTCCCAAGCCGAAATTGTCGCTCCCCGCTCCGCAGGTGTAATTCAAAAGTTACGACCGGAGGTAACGGCCAGGGGAGCATAGTTATGGATTTGTCTTCCTTAAGGCCGAGCGAATTTGAGGAGCTGAGGGCATCGGCTCCGGATTCGTCAGTTGGCGACCGGAACGTATCTTATCAAGGCTCAACGAGCGGGGAGAAGGCAGACGCTCTCGCCGCCCGCTTAAAAGAGGTACTGGCGGAAGGGTTCAAGCCCCAAAAGAAGGCCGAAATGAGAATCTCGGACCAGAATGACTCGGGAAAATGAGAGCGGATACAGCCCACATAGAGCTCCCAGTTGCAGCGGCAAAGAAGCTGCTGCAACTGGGAGCGTTGCAGTGGCCTGGAGCCGCCTCTACCACTTGTAGGCGCGCCCTAGGGATTGTTTTCGGTGCCTAGGATTGGGGCATGTCCGTCCGACCGCAGCAATCTATGTCACCGCTGCGGTCAGCTTGGCTACAAGGCCGCCAGATACTCGGCCGCTGCATACTGTGCAATCTGCGTGGACCCAGGAAGACCAGCAGCCACGTGGGTGTATTCTATATTACCTGCCGGTCTTCCTGGGTTATTCAGTCAACAGACGGAATAGCGTTCTTATAGGATCTAGTGATTGATGACGAGAGCTCTGGAGTGGTTGCCGCAGTGGCTGCATGAGTCGTGTTTTTCATTGAGGGAGGACTAAGTCCAGTAGTAGGTGAAGAAGGCTGATAATGATTTAAATCGTCGTCAGATTTAGTCATCAATATATTTACTCGGACACAGATCTTCTTCTACTTCTTCTCTCACTGGTGTTCTTCCTCTTGCACGTTTCCCTCCCATCTGTCCCAAAATGAACATCCTCTCCAGGTCATGCCTTGGAGAACGATATAAATAAAGACACGGATCATTGATGATCAAGATATCTTCATCAATATTCAACTTCGACCTTTGCTGGAGATGTATCAATGATCACCAAGAAGGACTATCCCCACCACCCGTATCCAACCAAGACCAGCCACTTTATTTTTCTTTTACGCCGGGAAATGCTCTGAAGCATCCCACTGGGGAGGGGGGAATTCTCAGGCAAGTATGTGGGACTCGCTGCACCCGAAAGATGGTAAGGTGGACGCAGCTCTACCCACTAAAACCTGGCGAGTGCCACTAATGCCGCCTTTGGTGAGAGAACGCCCAAAACCTCGATGGCTAGTCAGTCCCTCAGGGACCGACACCACCTCCACAGAGGGGTCGTACCGCACCACAGAACAACCTTTCTCAACATCGAAACAGTGCAATGGGGTGAGGTTTCCATCCGCACCCCTTGTCCCCCTACTCTTTTGTCTCCTCTTCTATAAGAGCTTGTTTCTTGTCCTCGTGCTTCGCACAAGGTGCTGGGTTCACTTTAATCTACTCAGCCCCACCGCCACGACAACGCTTGAACCTTGGTGAAGGACTTCAAACTACATTATTTTTATGTGATGGTAAATATACATTAAAAATGCAATCACAAAAAAAAGCTGTCACTTGACGCCAGTGTTATGTGAGCGAGAGGTGGAAGGAAAGCGCTGTGCCGCGCTCCCGGCTGCTTGGGTACCACCATCTTGCTCGTGTGTCCCGTGAAACAGTTTTGCTGTGTTTCGGAGAGAAGGGCAAGACAGGCAGTGTAATTACTGGCACCGAGACTTAACATCTTATGTCTCAGGATAGGCAACACATAAATGAGTTGCCTGGGCTCGTTCCAGGTATACTAGTTTATGTTCATGGGCGACGTCGACCACTTACCATCAGGTGGTACGTTTGCCAGTTTGCCTATCCAACTAACATAAAAAAGGTACCCCGGTCGTGCCGGCCCAAGTCGGCTGCATAGCAGTATGCCACTAGCTCTTATAAAATATGTAATTATTGGTAAACTCGAGTCTAGATCTGATTTTCTAATGTTTACGTAAATTAAATAAACATAACAACTTACACAGTCCAGACATCTAAAATAATCTTATAAAACGTTACTTATGTAAGTTTGTTTGTGTCAGAGAATCTACGAAACTAGACATTCGATTTAAAAAAAAATTTGACCCGTATAATACGACGTCGTTTTTTTTTTCGGAATGATCTATACTAACGGCCCAAAAGCCCTAATGCTGGAGGTTGCCCCCCGCCAACCGTGAAGTCTGCGACCCCACGGTCTCCTGGCGTGGATGACGTCGTTACTGAGTAACAAAAGCCATAGAAATAATCACCATCAAAACGGCTGTAAATAAGCGTGACCGAAGCAGCGGGCAACAGTAGTAGTACGTGAACACAAATTGTCTGGAATTACAAAAGTGTAAATATCTTAATTAGCCGCGATAAAACCCGTACTAAGTAGGTTTATTACAAAGCTTTTTGAATTAGCAAAAAAATCGGTTGTCTGTAAAGTCGGTTTACTGACGATAGTTAAACGTGACAACGTCATAAGAAAATGGAACGCCTCAGAGCGAGGTAACGCCGCATGCGTCATGTTTTTTTGCGTGCAGCCGGCTCCATCGAATTATAAGACGTTGTCACGTCAAAAATATAAAGCGACAACGAATGAACAGGCTTTTTCTCTATACACCTTCGACAATGGTCTAGTTATTTTTTACCGCTTGTGCAACGCTTCTGTCAGCTTGGGTCCATCCTGCTTTTTTCGTTTCTTCGTTTTGTTTCGGAGAGACCGTATAAAAAGTCATGCCTTAAGCTACTGAGCCCCACCGCCGCGACAATGCTTGAACCTTGGTGGGGAAGACCAGCCACTGCTCTAGTGCACTCTATATTACATAATATATGTATGTATGGATGTATATACGGATATAGATAATGTGTTCCTATCATGTGGTCGTTAGAAATTGTTCTCGTCATTATCATATGTATGGAACTGGGTAAGTCATTTCACATTTTATATTCATAATGCATTAACCACGCGCCATCATCACCATCATCATCATCATCATCATCACCATCATGATCAGCTATGACTGACTGGTGCGTGGAAACTACACGTAGGGATCGCCTCAGGTGCTCTGCTAAAAGTGCAGAACACAAGTTTGCACGGTCATGACGTGACATAAAAACAAGTTATTCAGAACCTAGCTCTGCAGCTTGTTCATGAGTTACCTCCCCTAGTTACATACCCTGAGATGTAAGATTAGTGTCGGTGTCACTCACGCTTCTTTTCGAAACAAAGTTTCACTGAAGAAACAAGCAGGATGGTGGTACCCACAGGTGGTACCCATCGGTGGTACCCATAGGTGGTACCCACACATCGCTGGGTGGTACAGCTCTACTTATTTAATTATGGTGAAAGCTACAATAAAATCGTTCATCTTCTAGAATACATCATTTTGCTAATTAACTGTTATGTAACGCAATGACTGTATATTCAGTTGATATTAGCATCCGTTAGAAAGTTCACGGTGATCACCGATTATGATCACGACTAGCGATCACGGGATGGTTGTGACCATGGCCATGATTAAAAGTGTATTTTTTAAATAATAATAACTTTATTAGTGTACTTTGGTACACAGAAGTATGAAATCAAAACTAAATAGCTTACTTCTTCTTCATCATCGTTCCCTCACTGCTGAAGATCGTGACCACATATGATCTTCCACTGGACATGGGTCAAGTGGACTGCCCGGTGCAAATTGCCCCCCACTTTGATCTTCACAACATCGTACCATCTCACTGGTTCTTTCTCTAGCACGTTTTCTGTCCATCTATCCCAAAATTAACGTTCTCTCCAGATCATGCCTTGGAGAACGTATAATGTGACCGAAGAAGCCCAGAATCCTTTCTTGACATATTGTTAAGAGCCGTTTTTTTATATTAAGTTCCGCAGTTGGACTCATTGGTCCTTATTGCTGTCCATGGGATCCGCAGAAGACTCCCCACAGCTTAAGAAGCTTAAATAAGTCCTAAATTTTTTTTTTATAGCTAGATAGTTTGCCCCCAAATTAGTGTTGTATGCGTAAATGATTGTATGCATGTGCGTCTGTGCGAGAGTATGTGTACCTATCATTGTGCATATTTGAGAGTGCGTAAGTGCATAAACTAATTTTTATTTAAATCCAAAATATCATTGTTTAAATCAAAAGTTTGATAAACGTATTTTTATATAGTTTATTTATTTAAATATATATTTTTGTGTCCAGTTCAAGCATCTCGTATGGTAGGAGAAAATCTAAAACAAACAGACAGCCGGACAAAATTCTAACAAAATAAATACTTTAAAGTTATTTTATCACTATATTATGTGTGTTAATTGTGTGAACTTCGCACGAATTTGGCCAGCACATATGCGAACTATAACCTCCTCGACATTTTTCTAGGAGTAGACATGTGCCCAACAGGATACATGAGGATCGATTACCCTTATAATATGTTTACTTACGGAGAATTTTATTAATTTAATTTTTTTATAAGAGGTAGTGCCATGCTGCTAGTAAGGGCCGGCACGACCGGGGTGGTACCTCTCGCTCACATAACACCGGCGTCAAGTGACACCTGTGCTGTCGCGTTTCGTACAGTTTGTGAATTTCCGGTGGCCCATTGTGAGGATAGGGAAAAGGAGGGCAACGCATCTGCATAATCTTTGGTTGTGCGGATGTGTATTGGCGTCGATAGTCGCCAAAAAGGCTTCGACTGCTCGTTTTTACCCTCCTATGCTATAAAAAAGGAGATAGTTTTGGATAAGATTTTTTATCTACGAGTTTATAACGATTAATTATATATCAAAACAACTGAACCGATATTAATGACATTTGTAATTAATATAGATTTTTCACCAAAATAAATAACACAAAGAAGGTTCTCTAGAGAAACAATATGTATATTAGTATAAAGCACCGTATCTCTAGGTCAAAGCCTCCACACCCTTTCACTTTCATGGGGTCATTGACTAGTCGCTACTTAAAACTAAGTAAGTTCTTAGTAAGTATGCAAGTTACTTAGAGCTTAACTTTAAAAAATTGATGTACTTTTTTTACATGTATTAAGTCCTACTTTTAAGTTTTTGGGAACTATGGAAAAGTTTTACTAGTCTTCGTAGTACATTCGAAGATTTGTTAGCTAGAATTTTCACTGACTAGCTTGCCAGTTTTACGGAAAAAATATACTGCGCCTGCACCTGCGCGCCACATAATAACGCGAGTGGCACAGCGCACCTTTCTCATCGGTGCTACATTATACATACAATACTACCACGGGACTGCACGTTTATATATCTTTCTTTTTTATCTTTTGCGCCGGGATCTCTAAGGCATCTGAGGCGGGTAGGTGGGACTCGCTGCGCCTGAAAGATGGTAATGTGGACGCAGCTCTACCCCGAGCCCCACCGCCACGTCAAGGCCTGAACCATGGTGGGCCTTTCCACCACCCTGCTTCTCTTTCACGATTAACTCAATTTACACAATTAACGCAATAAACGATGTATGTATCTTTTACCCACATTACCAATTCACTTTTTTTTTTATCTGTGGCGGATTGGATGGCGCAGCAAGTCCCGCATACCCGCGTGGGGAGACCCACTCTCCTGCGGGATGCCTCAGAGCATTTCCCGGCGTAAAAGAAAAAAAAAGCATGACTGTACCGATATACCATCTTTGAAAGAGAAATGGGCCCAAAACGGAATTTTAAGGCACTTCTGTTTTGAAAAAAAAAGGATGGTGGAATTAACACAGCACAGCGCATTCCTCCCTGGTGGGTGGGACCTTATGAATGTCGTAGCCTGAGACCATCGAGCATAATATAATCGGATAGAATAGTAATAGGAGCCATAAAAATTCCGAAAATGGTCAGTGATTTGTCACTGACGTAATAGCAATTCAACCAACCAGTGATCTATGTGAACGTCCCATGGGCCAATCATACAATGGCTATCAGTCAGCCAATCAGAGTGCAGAACCGGCGCAGCGACACATCACAAATTTGGCGGATATTTATTTCATACAAAACACAACAGTACCGCTCTATTCCGGTTGTATGCTCGATGCCTGAAACGTAAATGGGAAGTCTTAGTTCCAGGAAATCCTGGCCTTTCTGAAATATAGAAATTCTGTTTCACGGTAGAAGTCTCCCTCCGGTAAACTAGTGGAAATTTCGCTTGCCCACATGAACATATCAGATCCGACGTAACCGAGCACTTGCCTCGACTCACTGACCTGGAACCATTGGACCAGCGAGAGTAGGCGAAAGTAGACGTGACCACGTGCGAGCACTAGGGCATGGGGGTAAGGTGAAATAAAATATTAAAATGACCTGGTAGAATAAATGAACTATACTTACATAACTGGGACTACTGTCTTGGTGTGTAAGTATCGTAGAAGAGTGTCCAGTATCAACCGGAAAAAGTTTGATATAAATGATGATAACATAACCGTCAACCAATCCTCATATGTGGCAGGGATCGGCTGTCTTGGCGTTCATTGAGGGAGGCCTACGTTCGGCAGTGGGCGGATGATGGTCGTGCTGGATCTTTTCAGATCAATTAAGAATCTTAGAGCTTGGTTTTTTTTTATAAAAGTCGGGCACACGGACAGTCGTTTCAACTGGTGGTAAGTGAAAAGTGACATCCATAGATATTTCTAGCAGGTACATTGTCGGCCTTTCAAATATGAGTATACTCTTTTCTTGAAGGTCCCTAAGTCGTATCGGCTTGGAAATAACGTGGGATACTGCTGGTTAAAAAATAAAAGATTAATTATTTTAGCCCTAGTGCATTGCACGTGGACGAAGATCACACACCTTGAAAGTCTTCTAATATTATCAGATTCCTTGAAGGAATTTCCTTCCGCGGTGAAACTAATAGCTTACTTAGGTGAAAAATGGAAATGGAATAGAAAGAGGATAAAGGTACTTACATTGCTTGTGATAAAATTAAAGATATAAAGTCTTGGCTTAAAGGTCTCGTAACCAGACCATAAAATATTAATTAAAAAAAAAAAAAAAAAAAAAGATATAAAGTGCCTTAAAGAGTTCCTACATATCGAGCTATCAAAATCATCATCATTATTAAACCGCCTAACATAAATAGCCTTCTCTTTCCTCATAAGAGGTCACAAAAACGTCAGAACTGTAAATAAAATATTTATTAATACTTTGATATTTTATTTACAACACGTAGTTTCGTTCAAAGAGTATATTATAAACACTACATTATATTAACATTTACTTACTCTTTGGTTTCGTTCTTTCAAGATCTATCTACACATTAATTCTAAATTCCATTTTTGAAAAAGACGTCAAGAAGTTCTTTTTTTATTCACAAACGGCCACCGATGCCATTCCTCTCAATGTTGCCAGCAAGATAATATTCTCAAATCATTCTAATACTCAGGTAAAAGTAACATCCGTCAATCACGTATTTCTCATAACGTAGATCCGTAGAAAGTTTTTTTATTCTTTTCACACACTCATTATTCAAAATTCGAACGTTTACGTTTAATGTTTTGGAAATATTCAAATTTTTTATCTTGTTCCATTATTTAATAACAATGTTTTATTGTGTGTAAAATCAAAATTAATTAAAAACAACATAATATGCATAATATGGGTGTAATGTTAAATACAGAATAAATAATTATAAATACTCATAAATTCATAATATAATTTGTCATTTTGGGACAAAGGGGAAAAGTCGGTTCACCAGATCCAAATTCGTCCGGTGAGGACGTCCACAACTCCCTCGCCGGGTCACCCAGACGACGAAGAGAACACCGCAGGGGTATAGTGGGTAGAGTCTGCGCCCACTTTACCATCTTTTCGGGTGCAGAGAGTCCCACATAGGCCCCGGGCTCCCCCGGGCCCGGTGTATTGCACAATCCCTAGTGGGAACAAAAAAATCATATCTTTATATATATTTCTTGTC
The DNA here is from genome assembly GCA_963853865.1 of Helleia helle. Lineage (NCBI taxonomy): Eukaryota > Metazoa > Arthropoda > Insecta > Lepidoptera > Lycaenidae > Helleia > Helleia helle. The sequence continues at coordinate 9,148,399 of OY971436.1, forward strand.
TTTATATATATTTCTTGTGTGCGTGTGTATGTCACTGAACTCCTAGACGGCTGGACCGATTTTGATGAAATTTTTTGTGTGAGTTCAAGGGGATTCGGGGTAGGTTTAGATTCACAAAAAAAATGTACAGGACAACGCCTGTCGGCGCCACTAGTATATTATTAAGAGGAAAGATTTGATTGTTTGTTTGTTTGCATTGAATAGACTCCAAAACATCGAGCATATTATAACTGGATAGAGTAGATGTGAGCCATACAATTCCGAAACTGTGGGTGGGGCTCAGTAGCCTAAGTTGAACGCAGCACCTTGGGCGAAGCCAATTGAACCGAGCTCTTTGTACCAATCTTATGGGAAGAGGGAACAAAAGAACAGGGGGAACAAAGGGCGAGAATGGGAACCTCACTCCATTGCACTGTCCCGACGTTGGGAGGGGTTGTTCTGTGGTGCGGGATAACTTGTCTGTGGAGGTGACGTCGGTCCCTTGGGGGACTGACTAGCCGTCGAGGTGCCCTGTTGCTCAACGATCCGGGTTTTAGTGGATAGATCTGCGTCCACCATAGTATCTTTCGGACGCAGCAAGCCCTGCGGGATGCCTCTCTTAGGCATCCCGCACTTCCCGGCTGAAAAGAAAAAAAACAAGGATAGGCAACACATTAATGCCTGGGCTAGTTACAGGTAATCTTGCTTACGTTCATGGGCAACGCTGGTCTGCTACTTATTCAACTGCCATAAATTCACACATTCTCAGGAATTGGGGACGAGAATCGCTTGCCCCTATACCCCGGTTTCGCATGTGAACAAAAGCTAGTTTTACTGAGACAATCGTCGCCCATTGTAATTGGTATAGGAACTTGTTCTAGCGTCTTCCGTATTGTTTTATTCACAGGTTCCGCTACATAATTATTCATGTAAAATATATCTTACAGTAAAATAGTTTTAAGGTATGAGGAGAATGTGAAAAGATTTTCAAGTTTTTTAAGTTATACTTCTTTTGGCGCGTTAGGGAAAAATATCATAAATTTTTAATGTGCGCGCGCACACCGACACGAAAAAAACCGACACCATGAAGTTAGCTATAGAACAATTTTCACATATTGACAGTATAGATATCAGAAGAAAATAAAAATTTTAACTACACAATAAGCAAAAAGGTTATAGTGTAATGAAATTGTACTAAGTATGTATGTTTCTTTAAGGAATATAATTTCTAACGCGTGTACATAAGTACACACACACTTTTTAAATTTTCTTTTATGTTTATTTGATTTTATTTCTTTCATTCATTCTGTCCGTTCATATCTATTTTAAATACGAGTAGGGATGTATTAGCCGTCTTAGCTGTCATTAAAAATAAAAATAAAGAAAGATTAGGAATGATAATGACAATAATGATTTAAATTGGATACGTAGTTCCATTCGTTCAAAATATATTATTAGCTTTATCTTATTAGTACGTCATATAAAACATCATTAGCATAAATAAGAAATATTATGAATCATTGTTTCTTTACTATCACATAGCAAAAATATTTTTGGTGCATATCAAATGCAAGCATACGCACGCGGACGCAACTTCCTTCTCACACACCTACGTCATGCATATGCGTAGATATGCGTACTCCAATCTTAAAGAAGTAACTTTAACATCTTTTTAAATATGACATATTATGTCTAAACCCCAAAGTGTTAAGGGTTTAAATATTTAAGAATTTTGCTTTGGTTGTATCTGTATTTGCCCTTTTTTCATTTGTATTGTCTTTTAACCGACTTCTAAAAAAGGAGGAGGCTTCTCAATTTGAATGTTTTTATTTTTTAGATACTAGAACACTTTTCTTTTTGTGCATGTTGTGACAACTTGAAATTTTGTGCTCATTTAAACTTTTTTATAGTTTTTATTTGACAATTATTATTATAATTCAGTTGTACTGATTGCAAATAAATAATTAATTTGAAAAAAAAAATATTGCCGTCATGGTGTGATACGAATTTCATTTTTTACGCTCATCGATACAGACAAAGACATCGTCACATACAGCCTACATGATCACAAAGAGTTGTGATCTCAATCTTTTACTATAAACCATAAACAATAGAACTGGCACATTAACACGTGACCTGATGAAGAAGAAATCATTGTCACGGTCCCATCTGAGGGGTTATGAGAATATTGATGAAAAATAACAATGAGGAAGAAGTAATTAACAAATATATAATTACAAGACCCAAGGCTATATTATATAATATGTTTTTGTATTAAAAAAGCTTTTGTTGATAAACAGATTGTATGAAATGCCTTAGAAGTAAATATATACGGACGGATATAATAGGTATTTTTGCCGTTCTGTAGTACGGGCCCCATTTCAAATCAAAATAATGTTTTTTTGTCTAAGAATTCTAATTTAAAATTAATTTTATTTTAAAAACATGGATTTCTTTTTCCAAAAGTAGTCATTTGTTTCTTGATTAGTGTTACATTTTCATCATGGATACGTTAAAAATTCGAGTTATTATGGAATATGAGTACCGTCGTGGCAGCATCGCGGCACAAGCGGCACGGAACATTAAAGACTTTGTGCGACAATAACGAAAGGCGATTGTGGAAGCTGATGATAAACAATCTACAGCTGAATTAGTAGCAGCTTTCGACGTTAGCGTCAAAACAATATTGGTCCATTTGCGTCAAATTGGCAAGGTAAAAAAGCTTGACCAATGGGTGCCCTACGAACTCAATGCGCCAGCGGGAAATACGCGTTGTCGAGACACAAATGAAGGAATTTTGAACCGCATTGTTACCTGCGGTGAAAAGTGGATTCTGCTTGATAACCGCAAGCGCTCAGCAAGTTGGTAAGATACTGGTTCAGCACCTAAACAATGCCCTAAACGCAAAATACCCCTAGAAAAGTGATGGTCACTGTTTGGTGGTCTAGCGTCGGTGTGATTCATCACAGCATCTTACCAAACGGGGTGAGCATTACTGCAGATGTGTACTGTGAAGAACTGAACACAATGATGGAGAAGCTGGCACATCTTCAACCAGCATTGGTCAATCGCTCGTCTTCGCTGCTCCTGCAAGACAACGCGCGACCTCATACTGCACAGCAGACGGTCTCCAAGTTGCAAGAACTGTGGTTGGAAGCTCTTCGTCATCCGCCCTACTCACCAGACCTTGCGCCTGCAGACTAATACTTTTTCCAGAATTTGGATAACTTCTTGGCGGGAAAAAAAATCAATACCTGAGAGGCAGTACAAAATGCCTTTGAAGAATTTTTTGCCTCCCGTCCAGCTGATTTATTTAAGGTTCAACTAGTCGATGCCGCGAACTCTAACAAAATGATTGCTATCTCACCTGACATAGTGCGCGAACATGCGTGCTAGAATGAAATGCACAATGATTCATTCCGAAAATGTCCTTTTAGTAAAACAGTTATTATAGAAAAACTAATTAGTGTATCTTTTCAGAATAAATTTATTTTATCTTTAGAATAAATAAACTATATCTGTACGGGCTTTATTTTTGAGCTTTCGTGCTCGGTATACTATTTATTTACGCCCAAATTTGGGCTAAAATCAGTGTTCAAATACGAAAGTTTAGAAGTTTGTATTTTTTAAATGTATAATATTTTTACAATTTTGGGTACATACACACATAGATAACGACGAGATCAATTTATATTATACTTAGTTTTGCGTGGTCAACGTCAAACATTGTAGTAATTACTGTTCTGCGTTTGTATGGAAAGATGAGCGACTTGTGTCATCAATAAACTGCCACTGCGTTGGCAAAGATGCATTGATTGCATGGGTGATTACTTCGATTAATACAAATAAAAAATACATGAATAAAAATAGTTTAAATTTTTTCATAAAAAACGGCAATTTCATAGGTAAAGACCTAATATTAATAAATCTCGAATTACATGACGGCAAACGATATGGCGCTGTCATACCGTGATGCTTTTCTTCTTTTTTTTTCTTTAACACTGGGAAATGCTCTGAGGCATCCTGCGGGGGAGTGGGTCTCCCCCGGCGGGTATGTGGGACTCGCTGTGCTCGAAAGCTGGTAAGTGGACGCAGCTCTACCCACTTAAACCTGGCGAGTGCCACCAATGCCGCCTTTGGTGAGGTGCCCCGGATCTAATGAGCAAACTAATAAGTCCCTCAGGTTGCCGACGCCACCTCCACAGAGGGGTTGTCCCGCGTACCACAGACTAACCTCGCCCAACGTCGGGACAGTACAATGGGTTGAGGTTCCCGTCCTCGCCCTCTGCTCTTTTGTCTCCTCTTCTTATAAGGCCATCGGCTCAATTCGCTTCGCCCAAGGTGCTGGGCTCACCCTAGGCTACTGAGCCCCACCGATACGACAAGGCCGTAACCATTGTGGGGATAACGTGATGCTCCCTTACCTATCCCTATTTTGGTATATGTATATGTACCGTGTATCCATCCCTATGCATTTAATAAAAAGCGGTTATTTTAATATTACAGACAGACACTCTAATTTTATTTATCTGTATAGATGTGGTTCGAGTGGCATAAAGAGCAGAATCTATACAAGTTATCTGCCCTATTTATTTCAATTAATATCATAATGTTTATTGTTTATAACATAATTTATATGCACATATGCACAGACATAATAATATGTACTATACGTTTCAAATGAGAATAGGACGGAATTAGCAGCATATTGTGACGTCATAGCTCTCAATTCAAACCAATTTGGTAGGGTGGACAAAAAAGTAATTCTTTTAATTAAATTTATTTACAGAGATTAAGTAAAAAAAATCAATCAGAACTAGCTCTTCAATTCCACTCATCTTTGCATTTCTGTCCGAGTGCCCGTCTGATACGTGTTAACGTGTTTTTATTTATCCCCGTACCCAAAATATAAACTCGCTTGGTCACTTTACTTGCATTTTACAGTATTTTCAAAATGATAGCGTACATTTCACGAGTCAATCTTATATTTCCTTCGGGTCCTCAAGACCGGCGTCCTTATTTTCTTTAATAATTTTGGCATGGCTCCAGGGCCTTTGCGGCAACAATCAAATAAAAACATGTTATTGTATGGTTTTAAAAACGAATGATTACTTTTTTTTTAAAAATAATTTACGACTATTTAACGTTTTTATTTCAATTCGATTTAAAACTATTAATTATGCAGATAAGTTTTTGTGCAAACCGTACTTTTCAAGTGATATTTGACAGATAGAGGTCACTGACGTTCCTATTCTTATTTGAAACGCATAATATGTCATTGTATGGCACAAAATTCTATATTTGAATAATCCTTAAGACTGGCTTTATCTGCCCTTCTAATAATACGAAGACGGAACGAGATATGTGATAGCGTCATGCAGTTTTCGATCACGGCACTCGACTCGATTTTCCTGCCAATAGATGTTTCTTACAAAAAATGTATATTCTTAGTCATTATTAAGCAATTTCTAACATCCCGCAGACGGACAAGACAGTTTTCTACTTCCATGAACCGGACCTAAGGGAGGGTCAGCAAAATAATCAAAATCTTTTTTGATTTTTCGTATAAATAAGATAAGAAACCGAATCTATTTTAGCTAGTGTTATTTAAATTATACATGAGAAAATTCGCAGGTTCACATATTTTTAAACACTCACACTAATAATATGGGGTTTGATCATTACATTTCAAAGACATTGGTTTGATGGTTATCTATGGGATTCAACCCCTTCCATATCCAGGCGATGTCGTATTTGTTGCTGTACCCTACCTGTCTACCTACCTAGGCCGACACCGACTCCAAAAGTAACTATAATGACGTGGTAAACGCAAAGTTTGTACATTAGCAGAAGATTAAGTTGATTATAAGTTGTAAGCACAAAAATTAAAGAAACACAGTTATTTTATTACTTTTTAGTTTAGTATTTTTGAAGTCGGTTTTAATTTTTTGTAAAATGTTTTTATTTCTCAGGTTACCGAACCCTCATTGTGTATTTTCTACATCCTAAATCTATGGGTGAAATAATTTGTTAGATTATTAAATCGCATGAGCAGTTTCGACGCTTACCTGTTCCCATCAAACATACAAAAAATACATGTTATAATAATATTATGTTTCAAATATAAAATATTATGTCATGACTTTTTATTATTTCTGACGGTTTTGAGAATGCGCTAATCCAAGCTCACCAAAATTGCCCTTTTTTATGTCATCAGGGGGCAAACGAGCAGTTGGAGCTTCGCCGACGCCCATACACATCCGCACAACCAAAGCCACGCAAATGCGCTGCCCTCCTTTTCCCTATCCCCCCCCCCCCCCAATAGGCCACCGGTACTCACAAACCGCACGAAACGCGACAGCATAGCTGTCACTTTACGCCGGTGTTATGTGAGCGAGAGGTAGGTACCACCTCGGTCGTGCCGGCCCAGTTCGGCTGCAATGCAGCATGGCACTACCTATATTATAATAATAAATGTGACTTTTTTGCCAACCGTACTCGCTTGATTCGCAGCTTTATAGAAACTGGATGTAATGGCACGTATGTTCGCCGCCAGTTTTCCTCGTCAATTAGCTTGCACATATTCTTTATAGAAGTTACTTAGATAATATATCAGGGCATCCCTAAATTATTTTGACTGTGATAATCAAAAACTACCTACCCCCCTAGTTATAGTTTCAGCCTAGTAACAGTTTATCAGAAAATAATTAAATAACTTTTATAAGTATTTTGTATTAGAAAACATAGATAATAAATACCTTTATTTTGTTTTGTTAAATGGTTACTAATGAGAAGGATATGCGCTTGCTTTCCTGTACCTAGCTTCTGTACACGGGGTACAATTATTATCATCTCTTTCTCCACATTTATTTACGATCTGTACTTGTTCTTTCAATACTATATAGTTCAAATAGGATTTGGTCGCATCGACACAGAAAGCTGATCCACCCCACCAAGGTTCTTTCGTGGAGACGGAGCTCAATATCTTAAGGTGAGCACAGCACCTTGGGCGAAGCAAATTAAACCGAGGGAGCTGCTCTTTGTACCCCTCTCATGAGAAGAGGGTCAAGGGGCGAGGACGGAAACCTCACCCTATTGTACTGTCTTTGGAGGTGGCGTCGGTCCCCTGAGGGACTGTCTAGCCGTTGAGGTGCCCTGTTTGTCAACAGATCCGGGGCACCTTACCAAAAGCGGCATTGGTGGCACTCGCCGGGTTTTAATTGGTGTTTTGTGGTGTGTGGTGGGTTCATATACAATAGTAGTCTTTGGGTGGGTTCTTTCTTCTTAGTTCTTACAGAAATCGCATTACAAACATGATTATTTTGATATGGAAGTAAATAGCGCCATCTAGTACTCCATTCAGAAAGTTTATTTCATCTTGATTCTCATCACTTCATAAAACGTTGATAGGTTAAAAAAAAAACATGTGGGTTCTACACCCACATTTGCAGTAAAATCTACTTCATTTTTAAGAAAATGTATTAGGTATTATTTAATCAACATAATATTATGACAAACATATTTTATTTGCCCTCTAGTGACATTTTTAGGCATTAATATTTATAATAATATGTATGTGCTGTTGTAGTACGTATGTTTTGTTAATAGATGTCACTTAAACATGCGAGTACCTGTTTTGAATTGTTGTCACATTATTTATTCGTAGGTTGTCACATATAAATTAAAATAATATCCTTAATTTCATCTTCTGAGTTAATAAAATCCTATTAATATTATAATTGCGAAAGTTTGTAAGAATGTATGGATGTTTGTTACTCTTTCACGCAAAAAGTACTGAATGGATTTTAATGAAACTTTATAATAACATATTATATAGTTTATATAAAATTTATCATCGGAATAACATTTAGGCTAAAAAATATCCATGTACTCCCACGGGAATGGGAAATACGCGGGTAAAACCGCGGGGTGCTGCTAGTTATAAATAAAATTAAACAGCTATTGACATAGGCAGAAAGTCACAAAAGTCGATCCGAGTATGCTAGAACTTCAAGTTGAGCAATTTCAGCGGGAAATATCTAGACGCGCAGTTGTGTTTTTGGTTTTCCCATAATGAATGTTTAATTTGTATTTCAAAATATTGTTAACACGATAGACTTGGCAGCATAGCCTCTGGTCTTAGCTGGTTCCAACAGGAACAAAAATAACCAACCTGGTCTGACAAATGACAATTGGACATTGGTGATTGGAGTTGGACAATCACTTGTTAAATCATCAAATGCCAAGTGACACCAAGCAATAGTAATATGTGCTTATTGATAAGTTAATTATAGTATTACATAATTATACTGTTTATATAAACATGTTTCATTAGCCAATATAATGTTATTAAACATTGGTAAGAAAGGACTACTTTCAGTGTATATAATAATCCACTATGAGAATACTTTTATTGTGTAGAATACTTCAATCGAGTGTTGTCGCCCTTCAATATCATGTTTTAAAACAAATCAGCATTTATTAACAATTTTATTTATTGTGCCCAATTTGTGCTAGTATTTAATAAGATAAAATAAAAAGAATAAGCAACTAAGCATCTGTGATATAAAAAATTGTTATTTTTATTAAGTAATATCCAAATGGCTCCTGTCCAAACGTACGTGTTTTTAGACTTAGAAACGACAGGATTACCTAAGGAAGAACATAATCGAACCAAAATTACTGAAGTCAGTATGATTGCTGTTAAAAGAAGTCATATGCTAGACACTCGAAAAGGGGCAGTGCCTCGGGTTCAACACAAAATAACATTCTGTCTGAATCCAGGGAAATCAATACATCCATCTTCCTCGGAAGTAACAGGGCTCTGTAATGATCTCGTAGAATACGAGCCATATTTCAATAAAGATGTATTTACGGCCTTGGATACATTTTTGAACGTCTTACAGAAACCTGTATGTCTGCTTGCTCAAAACGGGTTTCAGTTTGACTATCCAATATTGAAAAATCATCTGGTCAAGCTTGGTGTTAGTTTCTGTGATGATTTATTGTGTGCCGATACTTTATTTGCATTTTATGACTATTTTCAAAAGTCCGACGAACAGTTTCAGGCATCTATAAAAGCAGGCAGTAAGTGTGGAGATGATGTATCACTAACTAAAAATGAAGATGGCGGAAGCAAGCAAGACGAAGCAACATCAGATGCAGATACTCGTCACAATGATGTGTTTACATCCCAAACAGTAGACTTAAAGCACATAAATGATGCGGAAAACATGAGACTTAAAAATGAATCTACACCGAAAAAAACAATAAAATTCACACCAAAAACTCCAAGTAAATATAAAAGTCAAGTCTGTCGTTGGTTCCCATGGTCAAAAGGGAATCGGCCCAAAGAGAGTTATAAATTGAAAAATATATATGACAGGCTTCTGAACCGCCCTCCTCCAGAAGCCCATAGAGCTGAAAATGACTGCTTAATGGCATTAGAATGTGCTGTTGCAGTTGGTGAAGAATTTGTACAGTTTGTGGATTCAAATCATAAAAAATTTGCCGATGTAAAACCAATGGAGATTGGAGTACCAATTGGACATTAATCCATGAATAATATTCGTTTTTAATTTTAGATAAATTACATGATAATCAGAGGAATTGATTAATTAAGTCTTTATGTTAAAAAGTTCCCCTGGAACCTAGTCCTTTGTGGCATACAATCTAGATGACTTCATGCATCTCAGATGTAAGATTGTGGCAGCATTTACACTGCTTGTTCTGCCTTTTTTAACACGGAGGTTTTTGCCGTCCTTTGCTGTCCTATTTCTCAATATATAAAAAAACGAAGTTGGGCTTATAATCTCCAAAAATCACCTTGTGTCAAAAAAAGTGAAACAAATCAAACCAGAAAGTAATGGACGGAGCAAAATTTTGTCACAAATGATATATATTTTTATACATTTTTAAAACATTATATTTACGTTTTCGTAAGAAAGACTTATAGACTTAAAACTGTAATAATAATAATTAATTTTATCTTTACTATTATATTTAATAATATTTTATTACTATGAGAACTTTCGACTTGTACATCATTTGACTAAAATTGATTATGTAACAAAAGCTTTATACAAATTGTTTAAAAATTTTGATTAATACTTGTTTATGAATATTATTAAAGTTCCTTTTGGGCTGATTTTAATTAATAAGTTCTTTATATAAATCAAATGAATTTATTTAAAATATCAATATACTCAATTAATTTAATGGATTATTAAAGATACTCAATTAATGGATATACATAAAGTTGTATGTTATTTATTTTTATATAATTACATCAAAGTGACCGAACCTATTAAATATACCTTTATATCTATACAGATAAATAAAATTGGAGTGTCTATTTGTAATATTAAAACAGCCACTTTTTATTAAATGCATATGGATGTATGTATGCGGTACATATACCAAAATATCATTTTCTTCGATTTTTGTTTGTCTGTTCCGGCTAATCTCTGAAACGGCTAAATCGATTTTAATGGGACTTACAATGGCAGATAGCTGATGTTATAAGGAGTAACTTAGGCTATAAAATATCAATCCGGGTACAACTGAAAATCTTAGTTAACTTTGACAAAGCTGCGGGCAACAGCTTTTATGAACAATAGCAACAGCTAGTTATCTATATATTATAGACTATGATGCCCATGTTTCTTGTATATCAACATTACTTATTAAGTGGGCCATTGTTTGATTACTAAGATTTCTATTTTCCCCTTGGTCATGGGACATGTAGGGCATGTAGATTGTAGGATGAAAAGAAAGCCTGAAGCCATTGGTACACTATTAATAATTATAATATTATATTATTATTAATAATTGTAATAACGAATCTACAAGACATGTAACATAAGAAATTGTTGTTAGCTGAAGTAATTGCAGGATAAAATATACTGTCTATTGCGAAATAAATACCCTTAATACGTCTGAAGACAGTAGCACCATAGTATCTCCCATAGTTTCAGCTACATCAAGATAGGTTGAATTGGACATGGCAATATAAATGGATGGAACTTCACAAAGAAAAGAAAAAATGGACAGTGGTTATGACAATGTAAATTAATTAGAATCACTTAAAATTTTAATCAAATAAATGATTAATATTGATGATTACTTTACGTATTGCGTTATTTTTATTGAGTTGTTACGTGGATGTTTTGTCTGAACTTTTAATAAAAAGTATAGCCCGATTTACATTTCAATAAGTATAGTAGCGAGTTAAGAACGTGGTAAGTTGTGAGTAGCGTCCAAACGTAGGCGAGTAAGTCGGTCGTTTTGTACCTTCGACAAAGTTGTTCATCATCATCATCAGCCTTTATCCGTCCACTGCTGAACATAGGCCTCCTTCAATGACATGATGGCAGATTCCTTACCACTTGTATCCGACACGGACGGCACGGAGATCTTCCCACCTGGTTAATGGCCGACCAACCCCTCGTCTACCTAAACACGGCTTCCACACTTGAACCTTATTGGCCCATCGGCTATATCTCCTTTCTCCACGTTCAACATTATTAAGGATTAAATATACATTTCAGGTTTACTTTTCCTGACGGGGGCGCTTTGGGGTTGTACCAATCCCTTCATAAGGCAAGGGACGAAGGGTCTTCGGAGTATACAGGCTGGTAGCTGGTTGGGTCAGGCTTACGCAGAAGTTGCCTTTCTCCTGGGCAACTGGAAAGTAAGTGGAGTTGTTTTGACAATGAAATTGACGGCATTTCCTGCCTCGCTCGATCATTATATGGTACCAGCTGCTCCCTACCGTATTTCCAAACCGACACAACTTACGGACCTTCAAAAAAAGAGCATACTTATTTGAAAAGCAACGCACCTGCTAATCTCCTGGTGTAGCGGTCTATGATTGTTTGTGATCACTTACCACTGGGTGAACCCGCCGTTTCTCTTCTATAAGAAAGTTGCTATATTATCTATCATGACAATCCATTCATGTCGATAATTCCTTCAAACGTTAAAAATGCGTGTCATAATGGATGTAAAAGATGCGCCGCACTTCCATCTGTAAGGATTAAAGGTAGTACGCAGAGATGTGCTAAAGAGCATGCTTATAAGCTTGCTTAAAGTTAGCATGTTCTGCATTTGTCAGCATCACATTTGCCAACAATAAGCATGCTTCTTTAATCATATTGAATAGCGTGCTCCTAAGCTCGGAGCTCGCCCCCTTTTACGCCACAGGTGCTCAAAAATCAAATGTTTAACTAATTAACTCATAAATAGCAATGTTGCGACACGTGCTTATTAATAAGCACTTAATAACCATCACACTGCTTTTTCCGTCAATTACCTCTGCTGTGTTTCGGGAAGAAGGACAGGACAGACTCAACAGATAGCAGGACAAAAACATGGCGCTGATCAAAGGCGGCAAGAACAGATATAGAAATGAAAATGAAACAAGTGGCACAATAACGACATCTATTGATCTGTTTCTACATTAAAGAAACGCACACATTTAGTATGCTTCGTATTACTCTATAAAGGGGTATTTCCCGTATGTACCTTCTAGGCAAGCGTGCTCCACCGTCGTCCGTGTCGTCACTTTCCATCAGGTGAGACGGTGGTCAAACGCAAGCCTATCAATCATTAAAAAAAATAAAAGAAAAATGTAAAAATTGTTAACCTTTTTTTTTATAGAAGGGGGGGCAAACGGATAGTCGATTCACCTGATGGCAAGTGAAGAGCGACATCCACAGACACCCGCTACACTAGTGGATTAGCAGGTGCGTTGCCGGCCTTTCAGATATGCTCTTTTCTTGAAGATCCCTAAGTCGTATCTAGTCGTATCATTCGACACGCGTCCGCGTTTTTCTGCATAAAACAGAAGTGCCTTAAAATTCCGTTTTGGGCCCATTTCTCTTTCAAAGATGGTATATTGGTACAGTCATGCTTTTTTTTTTCTTTTACGCCGGGAAATGCTCTGAGGCATCCCGCTGGGGAGTGGAGGACTCCCCAGGCGGGTATGTGGGACTCGCTGCGCCCGAAAGATGGTAAGGTCGCAGCTCTACCCACTTCAACCCGCCGAGTGCCACCAATGCCGCCTTTGGTGAGGTGCCCCGGATCTATTGAGCAAACAGGGCTCCATGACGGCTAGTCAGACCCTCAAGCGACCGACACCACCTCCACGTAGGTGTCGTACCGCACCACTAACAGTCCTTTCCAACGTTGGGACAGTGTAATGGGGTGAGGTTCTCATCCTCGCCCCTTGTCTCCTCTGCACTTATAAGAAGAGGGGACAAAAGAGCAGCTCCCTCGCTTCAATGAGCTTCGCCCAAAGTTCTGGGTTCACCTTAAGCTACTGAACCTCACCTCCACGACAAGGCAATGGTTTACCATGGTGGGGTTGGTACAATCATGATATTTCAAAGATGGTTTATTGATTTAGTGTCTATATTTATATGTATTACTAAATTAATCATTGCACGCTAGAGATAGGCGTTTAGCAAACTTTAATAGGAGTAAGACCTGGTGGACTCTGCTATTTTATAGGCGTACCATACCAATATTTACTGAGCGACCTCTATACGAGGGCTCTCATTAGCTGTTTGTTTCCAGTACGTTCTTCCCTGGCTAATAAACCAGTCTGGGTCCCTGGTATACCTGGCGGCGGTGCAGCGGGCGCCCCTGTCTCTGGCAGTTCCAGTTGCCAACAGTCTGGCATTCGCTTTCACTGCCATCACTGATGCGGTGGTTGGCACCGAGGAGCCACTGGACAGGGGTATGTGTAACTTGACTTGTATTTTTGAACTTAAATCGGGGCACAAACATTTAATGAAACTATAGTTTGCTAAAAAAAACCGTACCTACACACTTTTAGGTGTATATTTACGAAACATAATAAGACATAAATTTTTTTTTCTGACGACTTTTTTTTAGTCATTCAAGAATAAACTTCGACTTCTTCTTTTAGTTCTGGAAATTGTCTTCGACAACTGAGGTTCCCACCCCGTGAAACAGCTTTGCTATGTTTCGGAGAGAAGGGAATGTAATTACTGGCACAGAGACTTATCTTATGGTCTCAGGATAGACAACACATAAATGAGTTGTCTGGGCTAGTTCCAGGTAAACTAGTTTGTGTTGATGGGCGACGCTGACCACTTACCATCATGTTTGCCAGTTTGCCTATCTAACCAACATAAAAAATAAAAAAAACCAGTTTTTAGTTTCCAATTTTGTTTTTCAATTCTTATCATACTGTCTCTATGTAAATTGTTTTATCATCAAAACTAAATGTGTGTACCATATATCAGATCAATTTGTCAACAGCAAGGTCAAACTTCAATTCCTTGTCCCATACAAACAAGGCAAGCTAAATAAAACCGTTTAATAGCATTACACGCAATCGTGCGACGTAGCTTCTTGTCACGATGATTCTATGTCAATGGGAAGTACCCCATATAATTTGGTTTGACCGACAGACAGACAAAAGAGTTTTCCTATACGATCATTTTGATGTGTACCAATTCTTCTTTTTCTTTTCAGTTTCTATGTACGGTGTATGTCTCATTGCGTTGGGGACCACTCTCTGTTGTTGGGACACCGTAGAGTGATCTTTTGTATCAGAGGACAAGTGATAACAGAACGAGGGGATTTACCGAACAATAGGTAACTAAAAGTGCTCTACAAATTATATGACACAGTATTATCTATGGAATACTAGAAATATCTAGAAACTTTAATTGTATAGATAATTGGCATTAAAAATATTATCTATATTTTCACGTGTATTATACATAGAGTTATAATTGTAAATAAATAAGACAAATATATTTTTTTTCTAATATTAAAAGTTGGTTTGATTTTTCCGGTATCTTCCCAGAGTATGGTGTCCTAATAAATTTATCGCTTTAGGTACCACTATCATGCTTGTTTCTCCCGTAAAACAGCTTTGCTGTGCCACAAGCTCCATCGAATAGGACGTCTGCATGTATTAAAAACAAACAAAATGAGGTTTTTATCATGAATTATCAGGCCACCAACATATATTTTCATTCTTTGCGAATCACTGCATAAAATGAAATTATTGACGTTAAAATTGCCACAATACCTGAATAAGAGTCTCTAGAGATCTAAAAATAAATTAATGACATCAAGTATAATCAAAGTCTATGAATGACATCTATTATAATAATTATATATTCTGTCAACTAAAACACATATAGCGACATCTAGCGCGAAAAAATGAAATTACAATTAAAATAGTAAACGCTAGACTCAGTAATAGTGGTGTGTAGATGGTAGGGTTTTATCCACAGTTTTATCTTATAGCGGGATAGATGTTAGTTCAGATAATGAGACGAATACAGGCTGATAACTGTGAATAAAATGATGCTATATTATTACGATTTTCAAATAGGAACAGTCAAATGCTAATTTCCATTTGCCAATCACCTGATTTTAAAACTACAATTATGTTACAATTTAAGCAAAAAAGAATAATAAATATTTATTTACAGCAAATAAATTAGTAACAGATATAAATTACTTAAAAATAAATATAGGGTCAATTTTGATACTCCTTCCAGCCTTGGTAGGGGAGTGGGGTGTCCAAGTTTCGCCTTCGTCGATGGTGGCCATGGTGGCCAGCGTAAATAACCTGATGATCATCGTGGTCGTCGTGTGATGTCAGTTTTTTTATACCTACAATCGCAGACAGCATCAAAGCCAGGGCAGATACAGCGAGGGCCTGAAAAATTTAAATAGACACCGTAAGCTTCACGTTGCTATTTTCTTTTGTAGGAGTAAGTATAAAGGAACAGACTGAAGTGACTGTACAGTACAGAGGAAATTAGGAAATATAGTTAGATTCTTTTCTGAGAAACTGCCAATGTTTGAAAGATATATAATACTTCGAATATTATAAATAAAAAATATGTGGAAAGTATATGGTAGATTTTTACGAACTTATTTATTATTTATTTATTTATATGACTTTTTAATAGATTTACAGTTAAGATTGTGTCCTTCACTAGAAAATAATCGATTTCTTTGTCAACATTTTATCAAAAACTGATCGCTAGGTACTTCAGGTAACAGACAGACATAAAGTTATTAATCAGACGGATTTTTCGCTATATGAATATCAGGCTTGAGCCAAGGTTCTCCTAAGCAACACGTTATATATCATACAGATCCACTCGGGTAAAACTTACGATGGATCACTCAAGTTTTGTTAATCGCGTAAAACCGGGGTTTGACAGTGAGCGATGATTTTTTTGTGTTTCTTATGTATTTATATATAATTAGAAAAAAGTAAAGTTTAGTTTGCAGAGCACAGAAGATAAAATATATCCCTAAGTATAAAAATTTCGTTCACAATGGCGGTCTGCGATGAAAACTAAAGTATCGACTATATTAAAATATTGCATTTGTGGCGCTGTTGTCGGTAGCAGGATATTCTTTTTCAAATTAGTTGGATAGGCAAACTAGCAGTCATGCCACCTAGTGGTAAGTGGTCGACGTCACCCATGAACATACACTAGTTTACCTAGATTTAGCCCAGGAAACTCATGCATATCCTTTTTTTATTTAACGCCGGGAAATGCTCTAAGGCATCTCGCGGGGGAGTGAGAACTTTCCCAGCGGGTACGTGGGACTCGCTGCCCGAAAGATGGTGTGTGGAAGCAGCTCTACCCTCTCAAACCCGAGTGCCACCAATTCCGCCTTTGGTGAGGTACCCCGGATCTATTGAGCAAATAGGGCATCTGGACGGCTAGTCAGTCGCTCAAGGGACCGACGCCACCTCCAGAGAGGGGTTGTCCCGCACCACAAAACAACCCCTCCCAACGTCGGGACAGTATATAATAAATAATGGGGTGAGGTTCCCATCCTCACCCCTTGTCCCCCCTGCTCTTTTGTCCCCTTTTCTTATAACAAATATAAAATATAACGAAGCAAATTGAACCGAGGGAGCTACTCTTTGTATGTCACAAAGAGTAGCTCCCTCGGTTCAATTTGCTTCGCCCAAGGTGCTGGGTCCATCTTACGCTACTGAGCCCCACCGCCACGACAAGGATTGAACCATGGTGGGGAAACTCATGCTTATCCTAAGACATAAGATGTTAAGTCTCTGTTCCAGTAATTACACTGCCTGTCTTGCCCTCTCTCCGAAACACTGCAAACCTGTATCACGACAGAAACAAGTACAGGATATCCCTTCCACCGGTAAAAGGTTTTCCCATTAGTAATTCTAGCCTTGTAAAAAGTATCTCGACATATATGGCTGATGCCTTCGGCGTTTTAATTTAATTTTGTTAAAGGTTGGACGAAGGTCCAATATAGCTAAGTTGTTGGACTCAGGTCGTAAGTAATTTACAATATTACGTTTAGTTTGAACCCCGCCAGGGGCTACGTAGGGAACTGAGGTAGTAAATAACTTTAATAGTTATTAGTTAATCTAGTTATCATTTCCTATATCAGACATTTTCTATCGGGCCTGAGGTATACAGGATTGTTAGTAAATTACCACGGAAAAGGTAAAGAGCTAACATCATAAATAATGTTTTAGACCAGTGTCGATAATTTTTGAAACAGAAAAAGAAAATAGTAGGGTGGAACACATTGGAAAAGGAAGTGAATATAACAAAAATTGGAAAGAAAAATAATTTTCGGACGATCTGAGCACGGGAAAGTGACAGGGTAAAAAAAAACGGTTTATCTCGATTTACGGCAAAACTTCAAGTCCTATGGAAAAAATGTTGAATGGCATTAGATAATAAAAAGATCTACAACTTTAGTATTTCCATTTTTTTTAATAAGCTCAAAATGTTTGTGAAAAATTCAAATAACCAAGTTTTTGCTTTTTATTTTTATCTTTTATCTACAAAAAAATGTTTTTACTCACGAAATTTGGTGAAAACTAATTTTTTTATATCCCAAATACACTGTATTTTTTTATTTCAAATATTTATTTTTCACCTTATCATGACTGAAAATCGAAAAAACAGGCCAATTTTCAATCGAAAATTCTCCCGATAAAATATCAGCTTTTTTCAAAATATTGGTGTGCTTTTTGTTCGTTAAAATCTCTACTTTCCTGTGCATGCTATTTAAGTCGCAAAATCTTCTAGTTTTTTTACAACCACCTTCAAATAGGGAACTGATTTGCATGCGTCATGACATGTTTTATGAAAATAGGCACAACAGTTTCTTTTTTTTCCATTGCATTTTTAATGTATATTTATCATCACATAAGCAGAATGTAGTTTGAAGTCCTCCACCAAGGTTCAAGCGTTGTCGTGGCGATGGGGTTCAGTAGATTAAAGTGAACAAGAAACAAGCTCTTATAGAAGAGGAGACAAAAGAGCTCTTTGTATGTCTGTTATAAGAAAAGGGGACAAAAGAGCAGGTCCCCCCTGCTCTTTTGTCCCCTTGGGACAGGGGTGAGGGTGGGAACCTCACCCCATTGCACTGTTTTGATGTTGGGAGGGGTTGTTCTGTGGTGCGGTACGACCCCTCTGTGGAGGTGGTGTCGGTCCCTTGAGGGACTGACTAGCCGTCGAGGTACCCTGTTTGCTCAAAATAGATCCGGTGCACCTCACCAAATGCGGCATTGATGGAACTCGCCGGGTTTTAGTGCTGCGTCCACCTTAACATCTTTCGCGCGCAGAGAGTCCCACATACCTGCTTGGGGAGTCCGCCCCTATCCCCCGCGGGATGCCTCAAGTCATTTCCCGGCGTAAAAGAAAAAAAAGTTTGTGGTTTAAGATCCACTGGATTTTTCACCTAGCCATAGAACACGGCCGTTGAAAATTGATAAAACTTGCCGCGTTTTCCTTGTGCCTTAATCTCATTTCCGCCTTGTCGCCGAGCTGTGGCTGTGACAGCTCTATTATATTAACCTCATAAAATGGGAATATAATAAATATTATTTTCATTATGTATCAAAACAAATTATACACGTTCTTTAGGGACGCTGTAGTCTAAAGTTTGGGTGTTTGAAGGATCTTTTAGTATTTTTTTTATTTGTATTTTGTTAATGGCAACGAATTAGAAAAGGTAGTTAGTGGCAGTCTGCGCTCTTTCTTTTTTGTGCAATATGAATTATTGGTTAATGTCGACAGCCGTTCTTTTGCCATTCGCATCCACCACGGCAACTGCACGGAGATCGTCTTCTCACCTGGTTAATGGTCGACCAACACTTCTTACATTCCTTGTGTGTATCCCGTAAACCACTTACCTTCATGGTCAGGAGTCCCAGACCTCCTATTCCGGCCGCGCCGAGGGTCTTCGCGAACATGAGCCCAAGGAGTGCCATGGAGCCCCCACCACCGCCCTTGCCTCTGCCGGTTACTGGAATCAAGATTATGAATTTAATAATATTATTAGGAGAGGAGTTAGGAGGAGTATATTTTTACCGGTAGGAGGGATGTGCCGCGCTCTCGTTTGCTTGGCTAATTCTTACGTGAAACAGCTTTGCTGTGTTTCGGAGAGAAGGTCAAGACAGGCAGTGTAATTACTGGCACCGAGACTTAACATCTTATGTCTCAGGATAGGCAACACATAAATTTGCCTGGGCTCGTTCCAGGTATACTAGTTTATGTTCACGCCTCATGGTCCTGACCTGTTACCATCAGGTGGCACGTATGTTTGCCTATCTACGAGTAAGTAACATAAAAAGATGTTGTATGATGGTAAGTGGTCAGCATCGTCCATGAACATAAAAAAAAAAACTTTTTGACGACCTCTGTGGCTCATTGGTTAGCGCGTTGGAGCTCAAGCCGGAGGTTGCCGGTTCAAATCCCGCCAGGGAACAAAAATATTTTCTGTGTTTCTGGGTCATGGATGTGTATCAAATATGTGTATTATATTAAAAATCTTAAATATATGTATAGTATGAAAGTATTAAATATATTTCCGTTGTCTGGTACCCGTAATACAAGTTCTTCGAGAACTTACCACGGGACCAGGTTGACGTGGTATGAAAGCGTCCATAGATATTATTATTATTATTCGGTTAAATGGAGAGTGCATCATGAGTTATAAATGTTTATAGCCATGGATGTGGTATATATGTTTTTTAATGAATGAAATGGCGTACTGTGATGGACATAGCGGGATATGATGCCGTGTTTTATTTTTATAATAGTCTCAAATATTCATATAATATTTTTCCCTGACAAAAATGGCACTGAATAACACGTGGCAATTAAAAAACAAAATGCGTACGATTTTAATTTCGCAGTAAAAGGCATTATATAGGTTAAAAAAAATAGTTAATAATTATTCTCCTGTGCAATACGGATAACTTCAATAGTTTTATAGTTGCTTAATTTTAAATATGGGTAGTATTATTATGTGAGAAGTATCAGCGTTGCACGGAACGACAATCATAGGTATAATGCACGGTCTTCAAGGTTTCCTTTTTATTCGTTGACATATTTAGATTTTTTTTGTTATCTCAGAGAAATGCTTTGACGATCTCCGGTGGTCAGACCTAGTTGGATGCGAGCGGGGAATGAGCCGTCTTGTCGTTCATTAAAAAGACCCATGTCCAGAGGACGGATAATGATGCTGACGGTAAGTGAACGTAGACAATGAACATTTTTTTGTAGCCCTTTGGCGACAATCGACGTATACATCCGCACAACCAGAGATTATGCTGATGCGTTGCCCCCTTTTTACCTATCCCCAAAATGGACCACCAGAAACTCACAAACCGCACGAAATGCGACACCATAGCTGTCATTTGACGCTGGTCGTAATTACCAGGTACCCATTTACTGCAAACCTGTTTTCTAATTTTTTACACGAATTTCACTCATTATAATGAAACAATTTTGAAGCAAAGCTTCTATTCTATAATATGCTCGGGCGGTTCGCATATAGGCGCTCGCCGCGCGGCCACTCTATCGTCCGGCTTTACCGTTAGTTTTATATATTATAATGATATATGTATATACATATTATATCATTATAATATATACTCATTATAATGAAACAATTTTTACGGATTTTATCGTGGTTTATTAAGATTTTTACAAGCCTGAATAAAAATTGTTTCATTATAATGAGTGAAATTCGCGTAAACATTAGAAAACAATATGTTATGTATGATTATGGATTTTATCGCGATTTATTAAGTTCTGTCGTAAAATCATAATAAATCGCGATAAAAATCCGTAAAAGGTTAATTTATTATTACAAGATAAAAATCTTACACAGCCATGAAGACGGGCTCTCATACGTCAGTAATAAGAAAATGAAGATTTTCTACCGAACCCTAAAATTTATAAATATTTATTTTTGAAATAAATTATATGTGTAAACCCACTCCTAAAATTTATTCAATTTATGAATAAAAATGCGTGTATGTACATATTTTACATAAATTTAAGCGTAATAAATCTTATTTGTGAACGCGTTTAAAATGTTTTAAGAAAATTAATACGACACACAAGGTTTAAAAGGATTCTTCCACATGCTCAAGAATAATTTAAAGATGGATTAATGGATTGCAATGTATATAAAATATGGTTAGATTTAAGATTATTTTTCTTTTAAGCTATTATAATGGTGTATCAAAATTCAAAACTATTCAAAAGGTTTTTCGTACGTAGAGCAGTGTCCCGCAATTTTTTTGTGATCGAGGTATATCTAGGAAAACGAAAATTTTTGTAGGTTTTTAAATATTATTTTATTAATCAACAATACGCAGATTCAGTAGAGATGCTCATCAGATCCGGGGCACCTCACCAAAGGCGGCATTGGTGGCACTCGCCGGGTTTTAGTGGATAGAGCTGCGTCCACTTACAATCTTTCGGGCGCAGCGAGTCCCACATACCCGCGTGGGGAGACCCACCCCCCCGCGGGATGCCTCAGAGTAGATTTAGTAGAGATGAACTGAACAAAATACCTCGCTCGTGAGCGCGTGTGATTAGCATCTATGTTTTTTTCTACTGTCCATTTAGCTTTATGAGATAGCATATTTTTTTACGGTTTTTACGGCATTGATCACGGCACACCAGTGTGCCGTAGAACACTGACGTAGATCACTATATTTTGGCATTCGTGCAAATTTGTCACCGGTTTTAAATAGTTTCAATGTAATGCAAAGGTTGTTCTTAGATGGTAAGCTATTTAGATATCGCAATTGTCAAATTTAAAGAGCAACCAATAAAAAAAATAACTTTTTCTAAGGACAATGTGATTAATTAATTAATTAATAAAGTAATTAACTTTCGATTGCTAACCTTTTTAAAATTAATTCACTTTAAAAATATTATTTATGATCATTATTTTGTATGATTATTTATACTTTAAGACTGTTAATAATATAAAATAATTACATCGTACAGAACTAGGTTTTTCCAAAGTTTTTGTGACTCAATAATTTATATTCTCAGATTATATATTCTCAGATTTATTTCATAAAACGTGTAAGTACATTGTTGTTTTCTAATTAGCTTAATAGAAAGACACATTATAATCAATATTTAGGTTCTATATAATTTAATTATTGATTTATTGCAAAAAAAAAAAAACAAACAAGAATGCCAAAATTCTAGCACCGATATTTCGCTATAGAGCGAAATAAAAGTGAAAAACATGGTAAATAATCCATAAATCTATACTAATAATATAAAGCTGAAGAGTTTGTTTGTTTGTTTGAACGCGCTAATCTCAGGAACTGCTGGTCCGATTTGAACAATTCTTTCAGTGTTAGATAGCACATTTATCGAGGAAGGGTATAAGGCTAAGGGAATATATATATATAAAATAATATAAAAAATAATATATATATATATATATGTGCAACGACTTGTTTGACGACTTTTTCGTTAAGATTTTGTATAGTTTGGGGAAATGTGTATTCTATGAGGAAAGTCCCAAACTATATCATATACCTAACGTATTGTTTGAGGAAAATTTATCAATACGTTGCACATACATATAAAAACAATACGTTGCATATATATATATATATATATATATATATATATTACACAACGCTGCGAGTAATAGAAATTAAGTTAAGTAAGTTAACGCGGGCGAAGCTGCGGGCAACAGCTAGTAATAATATATATAAAACATGGTGAATGAATATTTAACATTTTTTTAAATTATTATAACATAGTTACTTAAAACCATCGAACTTAAAACCGGATAGAGTGGTAATGTGAGCCATAAAATTCCGAAACTGGTCAGTGATTTATCACTGACGTTATAGAAATTCAACCAATCAGTGATCTGTATGTACGGCCGATCGGCTAATCATCCATCAATGGCCATCAGTCGGCCAATCAGAGCAAAGAACCGGTGCAGCGTCGCAGCTCAAATTTGGCGGAATTTGTTTTTATACAAAACACATATTATACCAGTTACATGCGATGCAACGCCCAAGTACTATAAATATAACAATCACGATTCAATAGACTATTCCGCGGTTCTTCGGCACTTTCTTTAATTCGTTTGAAACGTTTCCGTCGAAGTCCAACACGCTAGCGAACGAGGAAATCGCTTTCTTTGTTTTAAGGATACATTGATAATATCACAAACTTCCAAATTGAATTTCACAATCATTTTTTATGTTTGTTTAGTTAATATACTTGTGAGCAATCATTCCGCGAACCTTATTATGAGACTAGCTGTTGCCCGCAGCTTCGCCCGCGTTAATTTAGATTTACAGCCGTATCCGGAGTGATGATGATTATCTTGGTATCCTAAGTTACTCTCTATAATATCAGATATCTGCCAGTGAAAGTCCCGCCTAAATCAGCCCAGCCGTTTTAGAGATTAGCTGGAACAAACAGACAGACAGACAAAAATTGTAAAAAATGTTATTTTGTTATCTGTACCGTGTTTATATTCATATGCATTTAATAAAAAGTTATTTTAATATTACAAACAGACACTCCAATTTTATTTATCTGTATAGATAATAATAATAATATTATGTTGGGACAACTCACACACGGCCACATGATCCCAAACTAGGTAGAGCCTGTTTCTATAAGTGTTTACCAGACAACTGATAAACATTTATATATTTCTAAATACTTACATATTATAGATAAATAACACCCAGATACAGAACAAATGATCATGTTCATCACACAAACATTTGTCCTGGGTGGGAATCGAACCCACGATACATACATACATACAAACTAGGTAGAGCCTGTTTCTATAAGTGTTTACCAGACAACTGATAAACATTTATATATTTCTAAATACTTACATATTATAGATAAATAACACCCAGATACAGAACAAATGATCATGTTCATCACACAAACATTTGTCCTGGGTGGGAATCGAACCCACGATACATACATACATACAAACTAGGTAGAGCCTGTTTCTATAAGTGTTTACCAGACAACTGATAAACATTTATATATTTCTAAATACTTACATATTATAGATAAATAACACCCAGATACAGAACAAATGATCATGTTCAACACACAAACATTTGTCCTGGGTGGGAATCGAACCCACGATCTTCTGGCTTTTTTATTTCTTTTACACCGGGAAATGCCCTGAGGCATCCCGCCCGGGGAGTGTGTCTCCCTAGGTGGGTATGTGGGAGTCGCTGCGCCCGAAAGATGGTAAATGGACGCAGTTCTACCCACTAAAACCCGGCGAGTGCCACCAGTGCCGCCTTGTTGAGGTGCCCCGGATCTGTTAAGCTGACAGGGCACCTCGACGGCTAGTCAGTCCCGCAAGGGACCGACGCCACCTCCACAGAGGGGTTGTCCCGCACCACAGAACAACCCCTCCCAACGTCGGGACAGTACAATGGCTTGCCCCCGGCTCTTTTGTCCCCTCTTCTTATAAGAGGAGTACAAAGAGCCCCCTCGGCTCAATTAGCTTCGCCCAAGGTATTGGGCTCACCATAGGCTTCATCTTCTGGCTTAGCAGTCAGGGTCACTAACCACTAGACCAACAGGCCAGTCTATATATCTCATTGGATTTCCACAAAGTTACGCCTGATTCTATTAACCATGTGTTCGTTTAAATTTTTAATTATAAAGAACATAAAAATTTATTTAAACGTTTTTTACCGTTTCGTTCCTTAAAATAACAAAAAGGTAGGTACTCTTATGGGATTACTCATATGTCTGTCTGTTAAACCAAAGTCTATAATTCTTGGTCTGAGGATAACTAATTTAAAAGACTATTATAACAAATTATTGGTGTATATTTTATGAATAGCATAAAGATCAGAACTCTTACTAGTGTCGCGCAGGACTACCGAATTTTATCTAAAATAAAAAATAACTTAAGGCACTTGACGCGTACGTCTTAATTCATATTTAAAAAAGTAGAATCCAAAAAGTATACTATATTTTAATGAATAAAATTAAAAGAAAATTGACTAGGGTAAGGGATATGCTGTCACCCTAGTGTTGTGAACACTTCGTATTAGTCGAGCAGACGAGCGGACACGCACCCTTGTGCTACGATTACACGGCTCTACCACTATGGGTGCTATAAGTCTGTAATTTCCATTGGCCTTTAATGACCATGATATTTCAAAAGACCTAGGCCTACTCTTTCTCTCTTCATAAGTGGAGGAAATGGTTTATGTTTCTTGTTGCACAAAAAATACTTTTCACGAAATCGTCCTCGCGCTTGTCCGCTTTTCTTTCTCTAAGGCTAGGAAGTAAGTAAAGTAGGAAGTAAGAAGAAGCTAAGTATCAAATGCTTGATGCTTGAACCTAGATCTAAGGTTTTTTTATGTCATAAGGAAGCGACCAAGCAATTGGAGCCTTATGGTGACTACCGACGCCCATAGACATCCGCACAACCAAAAGTTATGCAGATGCGTTGCCCTCCTTTTCCTTATTCCCCTCCGATTGGCCAATGGAAACTCACAAACCGCACGAAACGCGACAGCATAGCTGTCACTTGACGCCGGTGTTATGTGAGCGAGAGGTACCACCCTGGTCGTGCCGGCCCAATTCGACTGCAAAGCAGCACGGCATTACCTAATCTCGTACTGGGCTAATAAAACGGTTTTTTGTTTAAATTATCTTAAGAAAGTTTTATTGTATTACCAATACAATAAAACCAAGTAGTACCATATTCTCTCTCTTTTACGGTGCGACAAGCTTTTAAAATAAAATCAGATTGTAGAATAACATTTTCTAAACAGATCTCAGGAAATTGCTGCTGCATTTTAAATCTATATACAGATAAATAAAATTGTAGTGTCTGTTTGTAATACATATTAAAAGAAACGCTTTTTATTGAATGGATATGGATGTACACACGCTACATATACCAAAATAGCATTTTTTACAATTTTTGTCTGTCTGTCTGTCTGTTTGTTCCAGCTAATCTTGGAAATTTTGGCTGGCCGCCGATGGGTCGATTTTGACGGGACTTTCACTGGAAGATAGCTGATGTTATAAGGAGTAACTTAAGCTATAAAATAATCATCATCAATCCGCGTACGGGTGTAAATCTAAGTTAACGCGGGCGAGGCTGCGGGCAACAGCTAGTATATTATAATAAAACACGAGTAGAAAATTATTGTTGAACTACTATTCTTCTCTTAACCCCCGACAGGAAAACACGGGTGAAATAGTTTGACCGTGTGTCTTTGTGTCTGCCGGCTGAACCGATTTAGATGCGGTTTTTTGAAATCAGATTAATTTTTATTATTAATTAATGACGTGATTATTTTCACTTTTCAAACCATTTAAAACTGGATATTATTTTATATATTACTTCATACATTTTTACGGCATTTCCTTTTTTCTTTAACGCCGGGAAATGCTCTGAGGCATCCAGCGGGGGAGTGTGTCTCCCCAGGCGGGTATGTGGGACTCGCTGCGCCCGAAAGGTGGTAAGTGGGTGCAGCTTTACCCACAAAAACCCGGCGAGTGCCACCTTTGGTGAGGTGCCCCGGATCTAATGAGCAACCAGGGCACATCGACGGTTAGACAGTCCCTCAGGGGACCGAAGCCACCTCCACAGAGGGGTTGACCTGCACCACAGAATAAAACCCCTCCAAATGTCGTGACAAAGCAGTGGAGTGAGGTTCCCATCCTCGCCCCTTGTCCTCTCCTACTCTTTTATCCTCTTTTCTTATAACAGGGGCACAAAGAGCAGCCCCCTCGGTTCACTTGGCTTCGTTTAAATTGCTGGGTTCACCTTAGGCTACTGAGCCCAAGGTTGGATTTAAGTACGTCGAAAACCATAGTAAAATTTTTTTTTAAAGATAGTATTCGTTAAAAAATATAGCACAATTATTAAAATAAATTTGAATTTATCAAAGTCAATAAAATCTTTAAAGTTCAAAGTCAAATAAACTCCTCTTCAAAGTATAAATTGCTTAAAAAATATAAAATGTCCACTGAAAAATTGGCAAAATTTCAGTGTCTATTTTGTGTGCAACTAATTAGTACAAAAATTGACTTTGGGAAAACTTTTATTTTAATTTCTTATTTTTGTATTATTAATACAATTAAAATTAATTAAGTATAACTTTGTATTTTAATAGATAACTTAATTTTTTAAGTTACAGTTTTTATCACACACATTTCGACACCATTATAACGTGATTACTGATTACAAAATATTGCTCAATTATGTAAACTGTAAAGTAACGAAATTATTGTATTTTTTTGTATTATCCTTAGATATGGATAGTATATAGTACGGAGCATGAAATCTATACTAATATTATAAAGCTGAAGAGTTTGTTTGTTTGTTTGAACGCGCTAATCTCAGGAATTACTGGTCCGATTTGAAAAATTATTTCAGTGTTAGACAGCCCATTTATCGAGGAAGGCTATAGGCTATAAAACATCACGCCGTGACTTATAGGAGTTGAATAACGCGGGCGAAGCTGCAGGCAACAGCTAGTTATAGTATAAATACTATAATTATAGTAAATAATCCAACCCTAACTGAGCCCCACCGCCGCGACAAGGCTTGAACTGTGTTTGGGAATGAACGAGAACCTCTGTAATATTATGTAACCTGAACCAATGTTTAACTATTAGGTGGTACCTACTGTCAAAATAAAATTTACTCACCATTGCTTTCCTTATAACTTTCATCGATCACCTTCAGCGATTCAGAGAAGACTTGGCTGATCTTATCCTTTTCGATCAAATTCGGCAACTTCACGTGCAATTCGTGTCCTTGCAGAAACTTCGCCATCCTAAATAGTGCGGAATCACCCAGCGACCTCCCTTCGTCTTCCAGGCTGTTGGATACTGGAATACTGACTAGCTTCACGCCGTCAGCTAAGTCCAGGTCTCCGTCCAAAATGGAGCCCATGGCTCCGGATAGAAGGGTGAGAAGGAGTATGTAAAACATGGTCCACGACTGTTTGAACAATAAGCAAGAAAGGGACGTAAATGCTTTTATATAGATGGCTTTCAAAAAAATGAAAAACACAGCTATGAGCGGAGAAAAAAGAGAGCGCCATTCTACAACAATTTGATGAGAGTGGTTTTATTTCGATAAGTATATTCTAAGTATAATATCGTTGTTATTATTATGTACTTAGATGCATATTTTTGAAGAATCGTTTTTTAAGTACTAAACTAAGTAAGTACTCGAGTAATCGAATTCAATTTTGATCAATGAGAATAATATTATAATATAATGTTTACATGTATATTTATTAATGTCAGTTTTTCTTGTCTGTTTGTTTTATAGTTAGATAGGCAAACTAGCAAACGTGCCACCTGATTATAAATGGTCAGCGTCGCCCAAGTACATAAACGAGATTACCTTGTGAACCTTATTAGCAGTGAAGAGCAGCTGCGTGTATTTTTCTCACTCGGGCACACTCGGCGGTCCCGAGTTCACCCGATCGGGCCTTTCACCTCTGAGCGTGACGGATCAGCATCACCCACATCGTGATGCCACGATTTTACCACGGTGCCTAAAAATGCCATCAAAACAATATAATCTAAACAGCTCCATTGGCATTTACAATATAAGCCTGTGTAAATAACCAACCAGTCAATATACCGAAGTCACCCATCCAGGTCCCGACCGCGGCCAGATGGTTTTGTGAAATTTGAATAGCACGCTCCCGGACGGGATATACATTTAAAATTATATTGGAAATTTGATATAGCAAAACAGAATTTACATACCAAAATTGTTTATAATATTATCATTGGACGGGTAAAACATATTCTAAGCTAAGAGATTGTTAACTTTGACTTCGTAATAAGAAAATATCATAATACATTTATAGTCATAACAAAAATAAACCATTAATGTCTATCATTCTCATAGTTTATCATCTATACAGATAAATAAAATGTGTAATATTAAAATAGCCTTTTTTAGCATTTTTATCTGTCTGTCTATCTGACTGTTTGTTCCGGCTAATCTCTGAAATGGCTGGGCTGATTTTGACGGGACTTTCACTGGCAGATAACTAATGTTATAAGAAGGCTTAGGCTATAAAAATAATCATCATCAATCCGTATACGGCTGTAAATCTAAGTGCGTGCGAAGCAGCGGGCAACAGGTAGTCGTAAATAAATAAATGATTCATGTTTAAGATGTTCTCTCCATGTATAAGCAGACTTATTTTCCTATTTATTTTTGTGAGTTGTATAGATGGTAAGTGATCGACGTCACCCATGAACATAAACTATACCTAATACCTGGAACGAGCCCAGGTAACTCATCTATGTGTGCCAGTAATTACACTGCCTGTCTTGCCCTTCTCTCCGAAATACAGCGAAGCTGTTTCACGAGAGATACAAGCAGGTTGGTGGTACCTATGCAGCTGGGAGCGCGGCACAGCGCAGAAATGCGCTTGATTAGATCACAAAAATATTTGTAATATTGAAGGACTGAGTTTTTACTTTTTTTTTATTAGAAATAGCATTAAAGAAAAGGCAATTATTAAAAAATGGCTATTTAGGAACGCCCTGTAAAAAAAATATCTTGATTTTTTTTTATGTCATAGGGAGGGAACCGAGCAGTCAGAGCCTTATGGTGATTACCGACGCCCATAGACATCCATACAACGAGAATTTGTTCAGATGCGTTTTGCCCTCCTATTCCCTATTCCCCCCAATGCCACTGGCAACTCACAAACCGCACGAAACGCAATAGCTATCTGTCACTTGAGGCCGGTGTTATGTGAGGGACAGGTACCACCCCGGTCGTGCCGGCCCAATTCGGGTGCAAAGCAGCATGGCACCACCTTTTACATTTTTTTATTTACTATCTTATTCTAAGCTAAGCTGTTGAATAAACGTCAATGCCCTCAATGGGCTATATATTATGTATCCTGGTATTCTCGATTTCTGTATAAATAAGAATAAACATGTATTTTAATATATAAAAACCGGCGAAGGAAAAGATCGTGAGGACCAGCATGTCTGATGAGATTAAGTCATTGAAGGTGTGTAAAATTCACCAACCTACATCGGTGAACTATGGCCCAGCACCCTCCTCGCCTGATTTCGAGGAGACCCGTGCCCTGCAGTGGGACACATAATGATGATATTTTATTTTCAAGATCATTTTATTTCTATATATAAAACTAGCTGTTGCCTGCAGTTTCGCCCGCGTTATTCAACTCCTATAAGTCACAGCGTGATGTCATATAGCCTATAGCCTTCCTCGATAATTGGGCTATCTAACACTGGAATATTTATTCAAATCAGACCAGCAGTTTCTGAGATTAGCGCGTTCAAACGAACAAACAAACTCTTCAGCTTTATAATATTAGTATAGATATTATAATTGTATTTATAATTAAATTTAGCCATATTGTTATTGTCCACTATAATCCGGCACTTCGGATGAGAGGAATCTAAGCTGTTGACGTGAAGATCCCTGAACCCTCGGGATTCCAAGTGATTTACGACTTCACATGACAAATTAGGTTTATTTCTGATAAGAATTTTTATTTGTATA
The DNA here is from genome assembly GCA_963853865.1 of Helleia helle. NCBI lineage: Eukaryota > Metazoa > Arthropoda > Insecta > Lepidoptera > Lycaenidae > Helleia > Helleia helle. Next base: position 9,179,260 of record OY971436.1, read on the forward strand.
GTCAACTATCTGTTCATGAATAACTTCCGTCCAAAGTAAACCATTTAATAATTTGTATGTAAAAATGATTTTTTCAAATTAGGAGTTTTGGAGGTCAGCACGTTCAAACAAACAAACTCCTTAACGACGACTTTTTTATGTTAGTTGGATAGGAAAATGCGCAGCAAACGATTGTAAGTGGTCAGCATCGCCTACGAGCATAATTTATAAGTAAACCAGAAACTAGCGAGTCGACGCATTCACGTTTACCTTAAAGCGCGTGCTACGCATGTGTGGTAAAATGTCAATTGCAAGAAAATATTATCAATTAATGCGTAGCGTGTTAGTGGGTTGCAGTGGAAAAATCATATACATTTTCTTGCAAAGCGGAACTTGACCAACGCGCGTAGATTTCCGTGCGCCTCTGTGGAGTCGCGCCTTTATACTCGTAGAGATTGTGTTTGCAAAATAAATAGTTTTAAAACTTAACGGGGCAGTCCGACTGTCGACGTTACTGTCATGGAGAGTGTTAAGACAGCACGACCGTCGATGTTTAACTTTGGTTCGCTCTAACTGACAAATGGAAATGACATTTAACATCGATAAATCACGTGGTCTTGAATGTCATTTCCATACATTTATTAGTTCATTTATTAGACATCGCGACAATGGCGTTTCTATGGAGCATGTGTCATATCACGCACGTCAATCTTGAGTTAAACTCTATTAACTCTAAAAACAAAAACTCTTGCACAAATAAAAGTGGCATTGGATGGTATTTGGATGTGTCAGACCGTCGAGAGACGTAGCCATCGCAAACGGTCAGCGCCGCCTGTGGGCGATCAGCCACATCGCGAAATGTTCGATAGTGGTGTCGTAGTAGACAGATGGTGTCGAAATAGTATGACATATTTAAGTGTCATATCGCAATTTCTGTGAGAAGCCAACTGCCCCGGAAGGTGTTAACCTATGCAAAGTTTTCATGTCTGAAAAATTTTATAATATAATGTGTAAAAATTATACCTACCTACTTAAGTAGTGTGTATTACTAACACAAATTATGGATCTGTGGTCTGAATTAAAGTATTTTATTTATTTATTTATTTATAATATCCTGAGTCTGCATTTTCATATTAATTTGACAATAGTTAATATGTAAATGGTAAATGACGAACGTTGCAAATGAAAATTCGTGAGTCTGGAACGAAAAAAGACAACTTGGAGGCTTAAAATGTTATTTATATTAAGAATCAAACAGTACTTAGTAAATCAGTAACAGTATTTTATTTATATTTTACACTTCGTATAAACAATATCTTCTACTATGGCGACAAAGTATTTATAATTGTTATTCATATATAATACTGCTTAAAGAAAAAACATAACCCCTTTTATACCGTAGTTGGATGAATAAAATATTAAACCGGACGTAAAGATCAAAAATGAGTAGAATACCGTCCACAGAATCACGACATTGAGACGGTCGAAATAAAACTAAGACAATAAGTTTACACTTGTACATCTTGATGTACGCTCACTGGAAACGACTACCCGTTAAAAAAAACATAATATACGTACAGTAATCATATCTTAATAAGAAAAGTAATTTGGATTTAGATACCAAGAACTTTATCAAATAACTGAACTAAAATTTCTGTTGTTTTGTGTCTGTAAGCAAATAAAAATAAAACTGGCTAAGTTTGTACTTGGTTAATACCTAAATAAAACTGGCTAAGTTTGTACTTGGTTAATACCTAAATTCAGGTACAGTTTAGGTACAGCTGTGGAAGAATGCAGCTAATAATTATTACTGATGATGATGACATTACTAGAAACTTTGACAAATAAATCATTCTGATAAAAAAATCAAATAGATACTAACATCTTTACTGATAAAATAATTCTAAAGACTATGTCAAAACGCGCAATTTTCGAAATTATTAGCCAGAATTTTCAAAACACGCTATGTCTAAAATTACGGGTGACAGCTAGTAAAAAACAAACTAAAAGTCAACCAAAATTCCAAATAGTACGAGTCATTTCTAGTAACTTTATAACGCTAGAGATCGGCAATGTTCTGTAGACGCAACAATTTTTCTTCTTTTTAATTGTAACAGGGAGAGTGTCCAAAAAGATCTCGAAGGGCCGGATAGAAAGCAATTCGAAGGTAGATTCATAGTCAATTATTACTTCTTACTAGAAAATAATTTAATTTGTATCTCTTTCTTTACTCTTAAAAAAGGAGGTATGCAGTAATAACTGTTTTAAGTTGTCTGCCTTTTTTTCCAGAAAATAATAGGCGGTGTTATTTCAAAGATCATCAGTCCTTGGTTGTTGAAGCACACCCAAATTTTCATGTATGATAATGATACAGTTAACGTTCTTTCATTTCAATCCATATCATGTTGCCATATTTAAAAATTGATGCTAATATCTTTCCTTTGCATTCTTATAGAGCATGGATTCTCCACCTGTGGTTAGAGGAAAATGATAAATCTGCTATCTCTTGCGCGGGAAATAAAGCCTTATTTAATTAGTCTAAAGAGATACTTCACATTATAAATCACCACGCCGTTTTACATAAGTTTTTTATATAGAGGTAGAATCAGTTCTCCTATGTCACAGAGGTAAAACTGTTGATAGAGCTATTAAAGAGATATTTTTTTATAGGCAATATATTTTTTTTTTTTTTTTTTTCGGATGGATCTATGCTAATGGCCCGAAGGCCCTAATGCTTCAACGGATTTGTGTGAGCCCATTCGGCTCACTTTTGATTGGGGGGTTGCCCCCCGCCTACCGTGCAGTCTGTGACCACACGGCCTCCTGGCGTCGGTTGTGGTCAATATAATGTAAATTCTTTTAATAATGAAAATGTACAATACACAATTTTATAAACATCTTAAAAACAGCTTTCATTTTTTCTCAAATAAAAGAATCTATACCCTATCAATGCTGTTGCCAATGAAAAGAAAAAAAAAGAAAAACCATTTCGCGGGCTTTCTACGAATGCTACACTTTCACTATCACGCGAAACACCCATCTCTTTCTTTTGCGTTATTATTTATTCACCGTCCCTTTCTAACATTTGTCAACGAGGTTACATAATTTTCAAATTATTTAAAAGTTATTTAATTATGACTTACATTAAAAAGATTATAATTAGAGCAATTATTGGACTGCTTAGAAAACTGTTTTAATGCTCTATTTTTTCTTATCGTTTGTCACTTTAAAAACTTGTAGATTTAAATTGACTCTGTAGCTACTCTGTAGTGTTTATTCAATTTTTTATAGAAAGGTAGATGAACCACTTGATGGTTAGTTATCAGCGTCCCCCGCCATGGTCCAGGCCTTGTCGTGACGGTAGGGCTCAGTAACCTAGGGTGAGCCGCTGCACCTTGGGCGAAGCGAATTGAGCCGAGAGGGCTCTTTGTATCCCTCTTATAAGATGAGGGGACAAAAGAGTAGGGGCAGAAGGGGTGGGGACGGAAACCTCACCCCACTGTACTGTCTCGACGTTGGGAGGGGTTGTTCTGTGGTGCGGGACAACCCCTTTGTGGAGGTGGCGTCGGTCACCTGAGGGACTGACTAGCTGCCGAGGTGCCCTGTTTGTTCAACAGATCCGGGACACCTGACCAAAGGCGGCATTTATGGCACTCGCTGGGTTTTAGTGGGTAGAGCTGCGTCCACTTACCAGCTTTCGGGCGGAGCGTGTCCCACATACCCGCCTGGGGAGACCCACTCCCCCGCGGGATGCCTCAGAGCATTTCCCGGCGTTAAAGAAAAAAAAACTGATCAGCGTCACCCTTAAATATAAACACGTTCACCTGGGACTACCCCGAGAAACTCATTCACGCATTGCCAATCCTGAGACGTTAGATAGCAAAGATTCTTTCCGAAACCCAGCAAAGCCGTTTCACGAAAGTTGTTTTTTTTGTTTATAAACAGTTTTCACAATAACCTTTTACATAAAAATCTTACATGAAAACCGCTGTTTAAATGTTTGACATTGATTTATGAATATAAAACAGATGTCAAAAATCTCTAATTTCGCTCCGTAGGAGATTCTCTGTCTACGTTTCGCTCACTGCAGATTCCGTTGTTGTGCTGCAAACATGTTACAATATGACAATACTAGCTGTTGCCTGCAGCTTCGCCCACGTTACTCAACTCCTATATCACAGCGTGATGTTATATAGCCTATAGCCTTCCTCGATAAATGGGCTGTCTAACACTGAAAGAAATTTTCAAACCGGACCAGTAATTCCTGAGATTAGCGCGTTCAAACAAACAAACAAACTCTTCAGCTTTATAATATTAGTATACATATAGATTGTCATCGTTGGGTGGGTTTCACTGTGCTGCGCTCTCGTATGCTTGGGTACCACCATCCTGTTTATTTCTACAGTAAAACGGCTTTGCTGAGAAGGACAAGACAGGCAGTGTAATTACTGGCTCAGAAACTTAACATCTTATGTCTCAGGATAGGCAATACACAGATGAAACAATTTTTACGGATTTTATCGCGGTTTATTAAGATTTTTACAAGCCCGACGTTTCCAAAATAACGATGTATCATAGGGTAGTTCGAATAACTTTGTAACGTTAGGACATCTGTCACCTCAGTCCTCCCGTGACCATGGTTGCTGTAAAGTATCCGAAACGTCGGGCTTGTAAAAATCTTAGTAAACCACAATAAAATCCGTAAAAATTGTTTCATTATAATACATGGGCGTCGTCGACCACTTGTGGTGACTCATCTACCTATCCAACTATCGTATAAAACTGCATTATATAATCTCACTATCATACGGTGCAGCTGAAATTAAATCCTTTGTTTAATTAAAAATTAACGTCACCAGTATACGTCGAGCATATAACCGGAATAGAGCGGTAATATATGTGTTTTGTATGAAAAACACTTCCCCAAATTTGTGCTGCGACGCTGCGCCGGTTCTGCGCTCTGATTGGCCGACTGATGGCCCTTGATGGATGATTGGCCGATGGGACGTACATACTGATATCTGGTCGGTTGAATTGCGATTACGTGAGTGACAAATCACTGACCAGTTTCGGAATTTTATGGCTCACATTATACTCTATCCGGTTATATGCTCGATGCCAGTATACAATCAAACTTTACCTTTCAATCGTTTTTAACACAAGTGTATCAATGTGATAGTATATGATTAAAGAAAGTCTCAAATGTAAAAGAAACTACATAGTTGCAGAATCATTCAATACAAAGGTGTGGTCATCACAAAAAGACAAAGGCATGCTCGCTTTCGTCATTAGCAGAGTGTATTGACCTGGTTGTCGAACCTACTTTAATAATTGTTATCGCCGTGATGATTATTAAAACGACTTAAGGAAAGTCAAGATGAAAGAAGGACTAATGAAGTAAATTATAAGATTTTTGAAGTGGAAATATCTTTAGCGTTGAGTACTTTTTGGTAGGGAAAAATATTAAAGGTTCGCCTCAGCTACATGGTTATGTTTCCCACCATGGTTCAGGCCTTGGCGGTGGGCCTCAGTAGCCTAGGGTGAGTCCAGCACCTTGGGCGAAGCTTATTGAGCCGAGGGGCTCTTTGTACCCCTCTTATAAGAAAAGAGGACAAAAGAGCAGGGGGCAGGGGGTTAGGATGGGAACCCCTCCCAACGTTGGGACAGTACAATGGGGTGACCGTTGTACTGTCCCGACGTGGGGGGGGGGGGGTCGTTCTGTGGTGCGGGACAACCCCTCTGTGGAGATGGCGTCGGTCACTTGCGAACTGACTAGCCGTCGAGGTGCCCTGTCAGCTTAATAGAACCGGGGCACCTCACCAAGGCGGCACTGGTGGCATTCGCTGGGTTCTAGTGGGTAGAGCTGCGTCCATTTTCGATTTACCATCTTTCGGGCGCAGTGAGTCCCACATACCCGCGTGGGGAGACCCACTCCCCGCGGGATGCCACAGAGAATTTCCCGGCGTTGAAGAAAAAAAAAACATGCTAATGTCATGACGTCATTATGAAATCTAAAAATTTTTGTACTATTTTTTATAATGTATGAAACTTCTGAGTGTCGATTCTAAGTACAAGTTTATGCTTCTATCAGCAATCCCTATGACTGCCAATTCTTTGCATTTGCCCTCATTATATTCTGGTCATAAAGGTTCGGAAATACGTGGATGCTGTTGGGGGTTCAAGGGGATTGGAGAATGGTTTAGACTTTAAATTCACAATTGGATTCACTACAAAATGTTAAAAAAATAGTAGAATTATTTATATTTTTACCGGTGGGAGGGGTGCGATGTTGAAACAGATGATGAATGAAGATGATGATGAAACTGTTTGCTGTGTTTCGGAGAGACTCAACATCTTATGTCTCAGGGTAGACAAAACGTTAATGAGTTGCCTGGGCTAGTTTCAGGTTTACTAGTTAATATTCATGGGTGACGTCGACCACTTACCATCAGGTGGCACGTCTGCCGTTTGCCTATCCAACTAACATAAATAAAACGTCTGCTGGGCCGCTAGTTTATTTACCGACATAAAAAAGGGTGGGGTGTTTCTATGCACTCTATGTATTTCAATTACGTGTGTTCAATACACTCCTGAGGCAGTCCTATTCTCTTCAGTCTTTAAGTCAGAATCTGACTTCAAAAGCAACAATAATGCCGTGGTAAACACAAGTTGTAGGAACCAAAATTACCAAAACGGAACCCTTATAGTATCACTTTGCAGTCAGTCAGTCTGTCTATCTGTCAGTTTGTCAAACCAAAACCTATTTACATTAAAAAAAACCTGAAAAACTATTTATTTGTTAAAAATGACCACATTTTTCGGAACCCTCAGCGCATGTTACACTTGCGTTTGTCTCGGGTTTTTTTTAACAATTTTTAAGTCAGTTTTAATTTTTTCACCGAGCGTGAATTTTTTTCTCTCCCATATTTAAATAATCTGAGGATGGTCAGCGATGTCAGTTCCGTAACGGAAACCAGAGCAAAGTCAGGGTTACTTTGCCGCACGCCGTCACGGTTGGGGTGTCATAGAATAGTGAACAGAGTCGCGATATTGTAATAGTTTAATGCCTATTGGTCAATAGGCCAACGGTATAGCTGTAATATTATTTTTAATTTATTGATTTAATTTGGAGTAGTACCATGCTGCTTTGTAGTCGAATTGGGCCGGCACGACCGGGGTGGTACCTCTTGCTCCCATAACACCGGCGTGAAGTGACAGATACGCTGTGCATTTCATGCGGTTTGTGAGTTTCCGGTGGTTAAATTATGAAATATAATTTACATTTTGAAATACTTATATATATATATATATATATATATATTTATAAAAAATAGTAAAAATAATGATGATAATGATAATAATGATTTCATCTCACATACACCTTATTATACTGTGAATACTGAGCCCTACAAAGGTTTAATACACAATTTCATATTTAGTTAGTAGTTCGAGCTGAATCAGATTTCCTGCACCAAGTAATTTGTATGGCTTGTAGGTATTAAGTTTTACTCTGCCTTTGTTGAGGTCACCTATAAATGAATTCATATAATCGGCCTTCATTAAAGTTCATATAGGCCTATATTCACAAGTGAATGGATGAAGGCTAATGAAGATGATACTAGCTTTTGCCCACAGCTTCCTTTGGACTTACATTACATCAAATACGCATAAGTTAAATTTACTGATAGCTTTTCATTTTGCATATCATTTGTCTAATAAAATTTACTACACCGTTAGGTTTTTCCGTCCGTGGATCCGTTTTTGCCTTATGAAATTACATAAAGCAGACAAATAAAAAAAAGGTAGAATAAGACCGCAAATAGTATTTACAGGAAAAACTATTTGATGCCATGTGGAGCCAAGTATATCCGATACGAGCGCGCTTGATCTCAAGTGAGATCAAGTAAATCCGACTTGAGTGCACTTGATGTCAAATGGAATTAAGTATACCCGATCCGAGCGCGCTTGATATCGATTCAAGTAAACTCGATGCAAGTACCCTTGATGTCGAGTCGAATCAAGTAAACCTGATGCGAGTGCGTTTGATGTCGAGTCGAGTCAAGTAAACCCAATTACCGCGCGCTTGACGTTGAGTCGAGTCAAGTAAGCCCGATGTGAGTACTCTCGATGTCGAGTCGAGTCAAGTAAATCTGATGCGAATGCGCTTGATGTCGAGTCGAGTTAAGTAAACCAGATCCGAGCGCGCTTGATGTCAAGTCGAGTCAAGTAAACCCGATGCGAGTGCGCTTGGTGTCGAGTCGAGTCAAGTAAACCCGATCCGAGTGCGCTTGATGTCGATTAGTCCCAAGTAAACTCGATTCAGCGTTACGTTAACCTGGAATAAACGTAACGCTAGCTGTTTTTATTTAAGTTTGTTAATTCCATCGTGTCTGTTTGTTATGCGTTGTTTGCGATAGGAAATCGCGTATTAAGTAGTTAACCGCGCGTGCAACGATGCAGTTCCTACACCGTATTTGCTCGCTTCCTAATTAAATATCGCATTTACATAGTTTTTACATATGTATGTAGCGCACAAACCTAATTATCACAATTTGATTATATAATTAGGTGTATTTTACTGGCTTGTTAAATTATGTTAACAGACCATGGTTTGGTCCAGTGATTATGTCCAGAGTGTTGCGGGTACTAGGAATGAAAAATAAAAGTAGATTAATAGTTATGGTATGACCAAAAAAATAAAAAGCCTCGCCATATTGCGGATAATTTCGGAACTAATTTCTGTATGGACGATACTATGTGTTGACGTAAAAAGATACAGTGGCGACACCACGTAGAGTTTATAATATAGTTCTGGTCAAGCTGTATATGTATACATTCACGTCTAGAGTTAGTATATACTTAAGTCTGTACTTGGTCGAATTCGCACCCGCGACCGCGATCGGCCATCCATCGTAAAATAACATGCTTTAAGAATTTCCTAGCGATGTGCCCGAACATCACCGCGTGCCTGCATGTGTGCCACCATCCCACCTGTTCCTTGAAGAAGTTTTGCTGTGTACTTGTTTCTAGTTCTGTAAGAAGGTAGAACAGCTACTACCTCTAAACTATTTTACTGTGTTAGTATAGGTATATATATATATATATATATATATATATATATATATATATATATATATATTTAAAGATTCTACCTCCAAGTAGATGAGACAAGGATCTCTGTACAGTGAGCGGTCTTGTTTGGATGTGGGTGGGGGGATCCTGGCGTTCATTAAAGGATAGCCATCTTTGGTGTGTGTCTGTGTGTGTGTCCGAGAAGAAACAGGTTAATGAAGATGACAGGAATATAATAATATAATATCAATCCTTATATGTCCCACTGCTAGGCATTCTAGGGTCTCTTTCTCGATATCAGGAGGGCGTTGGGCCGTAGTTCACCGCGCTGGCCCAATACTGTTTGGTGAACTTAACACACCTTCAAAGGCAGACTGCATGCCTGATGAGATTAAAGTCTGCGTAAAGTCCTCACGTTGCAACGCCGTGCTACGTGAACTTGACTTACAGGCGCTAGGAATGGATATAAATTCAAGAAATTTATATAAATACATATATACACGTCCATGACCCGGTGCAGACATATTCATCATACAAATTATCTGCACTTGGCGGGATTCGAACCCGCGACCGCTGCGTAATCAGTCCAGTAGCCTGACAACTCGATCAGCCGACCGTCAATTCTTTAATATTTTTTTTTCTTTAACGCCGGGAAATGCTCTGAGGCATCCCGCAGAAGATCTCCCCTGGGTCTCCCCAGGCGGGTATGTGAGACTCGCTGCGCCCGAAAGCTGGTAAGTGGACGCAGCTCTACTCACTAAAACCCGACGAGTGCCACCAATGCCGCCTTTGGTGAGACGCCCTGGATCTAATGAGCAATCAGGGCACCTCGACGGCTAGTCAGTCCCTCAGGGGACCGACACCACCTCCACAGAGGGGTCGTCCCGCACCACAGAACAACCCCTCCCAACGTCGGGACAGTACAATGGGGTGTGTTTCCCGTCATCGCCCCTTGCCCCCTGTCCTTTTATCCGGGTATTATACCTTATAATAACCGGGTTAACCCTAGGCTACTGAGCCCCACCGCCACGTCAAGGCCTGAACCATGGTGGGGATTTTTTAATCCACAAAAAAAATCAAAGTCTGTTATTTCCGAAGATCGCTCAAATATACACTTTATTATATCTATACTAATATTATAAAGCTGAAGAGTTTGTTTGTTTGAACGCGCTAATCTCTGGAACTACTGGTCCAATTTGAAACATTATTTCAGTGTTAGATAGCCCATTTATCGAGAAAGGCTATAGACTATATAAAAACATGCTGTGACAAACAGTAGTTAAGTTGAGTATGTTAACGCGGGCGAAGCTGCGGGCAACAGCTAGTTATCAATAAAGATAATTCCTTTGTCGCCATTGACAGAGAATAATGAGTAGCGGTTATGGAGACTCACGATGTTTTCACAACGGCTTAATTAATCATCAGCTTCATCAATCACTACGTTGACATCAGTGGGTTATCTACTCTACGAGAGATATTACTTCTTTCTGTTACACAGCTTTGCTGTGTGAAAAGGACTGGCAGTTTAATGACTGGCACCGAGACTGTCTCCGTTCGGCTATATTGGCTCACACTGCATCATCTACCGCAACTACCACGGGGAGTGTTCTAAGGAATTGGTCGGACTAATACCTGCAGCAGAACTCCATCACCGGACATCGCGTAAAATTCCAAATTTCACCCTCACCATCTCGATGTCCGGAAATCCACAACAACTCTTACAAGTTATAGGTATCGGGCGGTCGAGACTTGGGTTATCGAAGGACAATGAGGTCTAAGCTGGATGAACTTTATAATAGGCGATTTTGGACGGATAGTGGAACAAAGACCAGCAAAGGAATTGTGTAAACATGTTATATATGTAATTGAAAGCAATCACGGCAGATTTGCTGCTCAGCTGTCTAATTTGTGACCATCATCAGACTTGTACAGACAGAGATTGGTAAGAGGTAGTGCCATACTGCATTGCAGCCGAACTGGGCCGGCACAATTGGGGTGGTACCTCTCGCTCACATAACACCGGCGTCAAATGACAGCTATGCTGTCGCGTTGCGTGCGGTTTGTGAGTTTCCGGTGGCCCATTGGGGGATAGGGAAAAAGGAGGGCGGCGCATCTGCGTGGCTTTGGTTGTGAGGATGTGTATGGGCGTCGGCGCCGTGAGGCTCCGACTGCTCGTTTGCCTGTCCACATAAAAAAATCTTACAGGTCTGATGTCACTTAGTATCCATAAGGGTCAAAGTTCTCATCAATATACACGAATTAATTCCAAACACAAGGTGTTGTTCTTTTGCGAGGACTTGTGGTTTATCAAATTCGATATAATGGCGAGCTTTGTCAATTGTTGCCGGTAAAAGGTAGGTAGGGAGGTAGTAACAATAAAAACTTGATAAACGCCAAGATTGTACATTAGTAGAAGAATAAGCTGATTATATTATGTTGAAGGCACAAAAATTAAAAAAAAATTATTACTTTTTAGTTTTTTGTTTTATATTTTACAAAAAAAAATGCAAAAAAATTCGTAGCTACTTATCGGAAAAATAATCGACATATGCGTATGGCTTTATAATTAAGTTGTTCCGGGCAAGATGTTGGGATAACCTAGTTTTAACATAGATTAATCTTCACCTGATAAAGCAATGTTACTTCACTCTTTTCTTTTCTTTAACGCCTGGAAATGCTCTGAGGCATCCCGCGGGGGAGTGGGTCACCCCACACGGGTATGTGGAACTCGCTGCAACTGAGCAGCTGGTAGTGGACGCAGCTCTACCCACTAAAACCCGGCGAGTGCCACCTATGCCGCCTTTGATGAGGTGCCCCGGATCTAATGAGCAAACAGGGCACCTCGACGGCTAGTCAGTCCCTCAAGGGACCGAAGCCACCTCTACAGAGGAGTCGTCCCGCACCACAGAACAACCCCTTCCAACGTCGGAACAGTACAATGGGGTGAGGTTCCCATCCTTATCCCTGCCCCCTGCTCTTTTGTCCCCTCTTCTTATAAGAGGGGTACAAATAGCCCCCTCGGCTCAATTAGCTTCGCCCAAGGTGCTGGGCACACCTTAGGCTACTGAGCCCCACCGCCACGTCAAAGCCTGAACCATGGTGGGGAACTGTGTGTAAGTGTGCCCATCCCTCCTACGGATCCAATAGTCAATTTTATGTGTGTATAAATATAAATTAAAATAAGCACTTTTTTCTAGTATGTAGTCATTTTAATTTTGTAATAATTCTAGGAGTTTATCGCGGTTTCGTCGTCACTAAAATTTAAAAAAAGTGTGTGCGTGTAAGTTTTAGGCGCGATTGAAGTAAAACTTCATAAAAACCTGAGCTACTCTTTAGTCGCATCTAAATAAGTTTTAATAAAAAAAACTCATTTTATAGCCTATAACCATCCTCGATAATTGAATTATATACTTTCGAAAAAAATATAACTAATATATTATATATTACTATTATTATTATTTTTACTAGTAACGGAACGCTAGTTAAAATAAACTAACTCTTCAACTATAGATCTAGGTAACAATAATATTGTGTCGTACACTGTTAGGTTATAATGTCTTGTTATTATTTAGTAACAAACAAACACACATACTAACTAGTTTAAAGTCAAAAGCACATGTATTATTGCAATAAATTAGTATGTTATGTACACTAGAATTAACATATACATAAAAATACTATCACGAAATTGTACATACGGAAATATAGGTAGGAAGCTGGTAATAATTAAAGGTAAGTAATGTCAAGAAAATCATTGTACTAGTGTCATTAACAGCTTCAATACGGGGCACCTGGGGCCCTTTTATTATAAGGTAATATAGGCCCTCCACATGTGAATTCCGATAAATTAAAATTATCGATAGTTTTTTTTCTGCCTCATACATCTGGAGACGGGCCTCCTGGCTATTAGTACGCGCCCGTAGTATTATTACGGGGCCCCTGTGCCCTGTATTATAACGTTGTATAAGGGCCCCCATATGTGTAAACCGATTTCATAAATTTATTGACAATCTTTTTTAAGGCCCAATACATTTGAGACGGGGCCCCCTTCGTTATCTACACGCCCGCTTACATGTTACCACACCACCATAAAGCTTATTTCTTTCGTGAAGGGGCTTTGCTGTGTTTCGGAAGAAATCTTACCATCTGACGTTTCAGGATAGGTAATAACTGGTACCGATACTTATTATCTTACGTCTCAGGATAGGCAACACTTGAATGAGTTGCTAATCCTAGGACCGAGCAGAACTTATTTCATTCATGGGCGATGCTAATCACTTAATATGAGGTGGTACCGCTGCAAGTTTGTCTATTTAGCTAACTATCTAATTTACACATAAAGTCATTATGATTACTTTCCTAAACCTCCCTTTAAAAATACATTTTTGTAAGTTACAAGAAAAATATTTTTGAAGTGAAACTTCTTTGCGCACATGAGGGTAATTTTTTTACGGATGAAATGTCACGAAAATGTGCAACGTTTTTGTCCAAGAAGAGGGAGAGAGCGATTGAGACCGATTGAGAGATAGTGAGAAAGGGCGAACGTAGCATGAAGCACATAGCCATGGAGTGAGAGTAGGGAGCAAGCGGAGAGAAAGATCGAGAGAGAGAGAGTGAGATAGAGCGAACGTCGCATCGCAAGTCTCGGAAATGTAAAGCTTTAGATTAGTGTAAATATAAACGAAATTTAAAAATAAAGTAATATTAATAAGTTTCACCTCTGACATATTGTGTACTTTGTACGCGCGCACTTTTTTATAAATTTATAGTAGGTATTGAATATTATATCACATATGGCGGCAGTCTTGGCTTGGTTTTTTTTGTTATAAGGGTTTCGTACCTCAAACTGATAAAATGGAACACTCATAAGATCACTACGTTGTCTGTCTGTCTGTCAAACCAAAACCTAGGACATCCCATTGACACATCATGAAATTGAATAAAAAGTTAGGTCTCACAACATAAATCTGAAAACCGTTGTTATATTTATGAAATAGCTGTTGCCCGCAGCTTCGCCCGCGTTAACTTAGATTTACAGCCGTATGCGGATTGATGATTATTATTTTTATAGCCTAAGTTACTCCTTAAAACATCAGTTATCTGTCAGTGAAAGTCCCGTCAAAATCGGCCCAGCCGTTTCCGAGATTAGCCGGAACAAACAGACAGACAGACAGACAAAAATTGTTAAAAATGCAATTTTGGTTTGGTAAAAACCGGTTATTTTAATATTACAAACAGACACTCCAATTTTATTTATTTGTATAGAATATAGAAAAAAGACGTTTTTCGGAACCCTTAGCGCGCGAGTTAAACTTGCCTTTGTCTGATATTTGTACTGCACCGCGTCACTCTATCTGCGGCCCTTAACCTGCAAATAATTAAACTTAAGCTTAATCTGATCAAATTCAATTTAATTCTTGTTTACGTTTAAGTGTAATATCTCGTGAAACATCACCCATCGTTGGATGAGGTGTTCCCTTATAATCCCTCTCAAGTCTCAAGTAAGCTTTAAGCTCACTGTTCTATTTAAGACTTTACAGACATTTCATCATCATCATGAACTGCCGGCTGTTTGTATCGTAGAGGTCACTAGTCAGCTATATGCAGGTAATTTGTATTTTTTATAGCATAGGAGGGTAAACGAGCAGTCGAAGCCTTTTGGCGACTATCGACGCCCATATTATGCGTTTCAAATAAGAATAGAAATGTCAATGACCTCTATCTGTCAAATATCACTTGAAAAGTACGGTTTGCATAAGAACTTATTTGCAAAATTAATAATTTTAAATCGAATTTAAATAAAAACGTTTAATAGTCGTAAATTATTAAAAAAATTGAAGTCACAATTCGTTTTTAAAACCATACAATAACATTTTTTTATTTCATTGTTGCCGCAAAGGCCCTGGAGCCATACCTAAATTATTAAAGAAAATAAGGACCTGAAGGAAATATAATAATATAAGCCTTTATTCGGACATAGTTTTTACAAAGTTTTTTTTCTTCACATTGATGTTACATCGACAACTTCGTCCGTTTGCCCGCCCTTGGCAAAGGCCTCAGCATGCTCCTCTCTATACCTGTTTGGCATGTTCTAAGTTTTGTGATTTGCGCTTTGTTAAGTGCCCATGTTTGGCATCCATATGTGAGAACTGGTAGCACGGATGCATTGAACAGTTTTGTCTTGATGAACATTTTGGTCTCTGCGTTTTTCATAATCTCTCTTAACCTCTAGTAGCTTTTCCATGCATTACCTATTCTTATATCTATTTCCTTCGACATTATATCGGTAGTTGAGATCTGTTGGCCTAAGTACGTATACTCTTGGACATACTCAATTGATTCTCCATTAATAATAATAGGATCTTCTGACGCGTTTGTCATGGCTTTAGTTTTTAAGGTATTCATCGTTAGACCTACCACCCGACTTTCTCTTTCCAGATCTGCTATCATATTTTGAAGATGATTTTTATTTAAAGCGAATAGTATGATGTCGTCAGCGAATCGTAAGTGTGTTAATTGTTCTCCGTTTATATTTAACCCGTACTGTTCCCATTTAAACTTGCGAAAGATTTCTTCTAAAACGGCTGTAAATAATTTAGGGGAGATCGGGTCACCCTGACGAACACCTCTGCTTATTTTAATTTCTTTACCTTCTTTTTCTAGCTTTATTTTTGCCGTACTGTTCTTATATATTATATATTTTTCAATAGTCTTATTTATTTATGTTCTACTCCTTGATTTTTTAAACTGAGCCAAATATTTTCGTGTTCTATAGAATCGAATGCCTTGTTGTAATCGATGAAACAGCAGTAGAAAGGCAAATTAAACTCCTTATGTTTTTCAAAGGTTTGCCTTACGACATGGATGTGATCCACCGTTAAGGAGCCCGTCCTAAAACCTGCCTACTCCTTAGGCTGATTTTCATCTAAGATTTTAGTGATTCTGCCTAGAATTATTTTTGCAAACACTTTATAAATGTTGGACATAAGACTAATCGGTCTATAATTATTTATGTCATTCTTGTCACCTTTTTTATGGAGCAATATTATTTTTGATGTTGTCCATTGTACTGGTATTATTTCAGTATGCAGTATGTCATCGAAAATGAGTTTTAGCAAAGGTGCAATCTCGTTTTTGCACTTTACTAACAACTCATTACTGATTAGATCTGGTCCGGGAGCTTTATCTTTCTTTTGTGTTTCGATTGCCTTGTGTCAAACACCCAGACATAAATGAATATCTAAGTAAATAGAAGTTTGTATCTGATATTAGAATACATAAATCTTAAATTAATTTAGTAAATAACATTTGACGAGATTAACTTGAAACGTCCGGACTAAACGATCGGCAATCCCATTACAATCACAGAATACCTAAAACGAGGCCTTATTTAAGTCTAGTCTAATCAACTACATTAATACTGACTTAATTAGCACTTTCAATGAAAAATCAGGACATTTTTATGAGTTTCAAAATGCTAAGTATAAGTATTTGTACCAACCCTTTTTTTCTTTCAGGCATCCTGCTGGGGAGGTGGTACTCCCTAGGTGGGTACGTGGGACCCGCTGCGCCCGACAGATGGTAAGGTGGACGCAGCTCTACCCACTTAAACCCGGCGAGTGCCACCAATGCCGCCTTTGGTGAGGTGCCCCGGATCTATTGAGCAAACAGGGCACCTCGACGGCTAGTCAGTCCCTCAAGGGACTGACACCACCTCACACAGAAGGGTCGTCCTGCACCGCAAAACAATCCCTCCTAACTTCGGGACAGTACAATGGGGTGAGGTTCTCATCCTAACCCCTTGTCCCCCCTGCTCATTTGTCTTCTCTTCTTATAAGAGGGGTACAAAGAGCAGTTCCCTCGGCTCAATTAGCTTCGCCCAAGGTGCTAGGCTCACCCTAGGCTACTGAGCCCCACCGCCACGTCAAGGCCTGAACCATGATGTGGAGTTAATAATAGCCCTGATTTTATATGAGCTAATATAATATATATAACACATAATATTAGTTACGTTAAATTTTAGTTATGATTAGCTTCGAAGGAACGTGACTTGAATTGTGGCCTGTGGGACACACCAGTGGGAGCTCCCGGCTGCATGGGTACCACATTCTTGCTTGTTTCTCTCGTCAAACAGCTTTGCTGTGTTTAGGAAAGAAGGGTAAGACAGGCAGTGTAATTAATGGCACCGAGACTTAACATGTTATGTCTCAGGATGTCTCATGGGCGACGCTGACGATTTAGCATTGGATGAAACATAAAATAGTAACTTACAAATTATATGCATTCATAACCACCTGATTTTAAAATAAAAATTCCTTCCTTCCCAAAAAAGTATATATTATGATATTGCACTTATTGTATAAAGAATTCCAAATTTAAATCAATTCCAAATTCCAGTCGGACATATTGACCAATGAGATTAATTACGAAAATGCATATCCGAACAGAAAACGTGTCAGGTGGAAAAAATATAGGAACAATGAACAAGCACACACGCACGGTCAACCAGCGTGACCGACCATAAAAGTGGTGCTCACTCCCAACGCGGGCTCATAGACGACGATACCACCGGTGACTGTGGCCAAATGGATTAGTGAAGTGGTAGTGAACAGTGATCACGATGAAGACTCTTATCCTCTTCGCACTACTGGGCACGGCTAAGGCGGTGGTCGACTTGGACTGTAGAGACAATGCCACCTGCATCGATATTATGGCGAGGGACCTCGTCAGGAGCATCAGACAAGGGAAGACTGTGAGGCTCTTCAATACCTTCACGATAGAACCTCTGAAGAGGCAGGCGAGGTCGAATCTGGACCCACTGACACGGATGATCACGGGCCATGCGATCAGTTTCGACTGGGATGATTTCACGTTTAGGTTCTCTAAGCCGGAGGGGAGGAGTGACGCTATGGACTTGGAAGTGCTAGAGAGCAGAACTGCTAAAGGTACGTAATAGTAATAAGAAGGTATAAGAGAAGAAGTTTATAAGATAGAAGAATACTCTGACACTTTTTGACAGATCATTATAAAAGTTAGTACATAAATAAAATCGATAGACTCCGACACTTTTTGACAGATCATTATAAAAGTTAGTACATAAATAAAATCGATAGACTCAGACACTTTTTGACAGATCATTATAAAAGTTAGTACATAAATAAAATCGATAGACTCCGACACTTTTTGACAGATCATTATAAAAGTTAGTACATAAATAAAATCGATAGACTCCGACACTTTTTGACAGATCATTATAAAAGTTAGTACATAAATAAAATCGATAGACTCCGATACTTTTTGACCCATGATTACGAATGCTGGTGTATAATAATATGTAGAGAAACTCCGACACTTTTTGACCGAACCATATGAAAATCGATAAATTCTGCGACTTTTAGACCGATCATTATTAAAGGTTCTATTATCATTATTATTAATATATCATTATTATTATTAAGGGTATAAGGTATAGTTAATAGTAAACTCGGCAAATTAAATATTAGCAATCATTTGAAACCTGGCATAAGTGATAGATAAACTCCGATATTTCTGACCGATTATGTATATCGATTTTATATACTAGATAAATTCTAGTATATAAAATCGATATACACTTTTGAGCGATCATAATGATATTTACAATCGATAAAATCGACTAATAATTTACAGTTTATGTAAAATCATATGTTTATCGTTACGTTTATTTTAAATAGCTGCTAAATAATATTTGAAACTCATGAAATTTTGAATTAATTTCGTCTGGTAATATCTGTTCACGTAAAATCTATTCTTTGTCCCAAAAAGTATTATCATATTTGGTTCAGGCGCGACAAGATAACAGATAAACTGCTACACAGGGTTTGGTAATAATTATAAAAATTAAAAAAAAGGTTTGGTAATAAAATATTTATAATATGACTCACGTAATAATTAGTGTTCATAGTAAACATCACGAAATATTCTGACACATTAAGCATAGATCAACCTATCTGAAACTAGATCTTCTAGAATTAACTCCATCTTGAATTACATTTTCTTAATACCCAAGATTAAAATAATGAAACAGTCATTAACTAAGCATGTTGTAAGCTCGAGGACTTAAATAAAATGTCAATTTGTTACAAGCCACGATAAAGCCCCCTCGTAAAACATGACCGAGTTAAGTTTTATGTTAGACAAGGATCTTGTGAAAGGAACACCACATTTTATCATCCAAATAACATCAGCTGATGTAGGGAACCTTGATGGGTCTGGGTGACCTGAGGGAGCTGTGGACGTCCGCACCGGGCCACAACGGTGTGCCATCCATAAATAATAGCTCTGCCTTAACATCAGTTTTACGTAGGGAACCGCAGATGAGCTTAGTACGTGGTCAGTTTTAGTAATGGAAACCCTTGAGGTTAATGGTAAGTGGTCAACAACTCTGCCTTGCTTCTTTTGATGAATTACCGGATGGTGACCATCGCTTATATACATATTGCCCTGGGCAGGACTTTGTTATCCTGTAAATAAAGGCCTCGTCCTTTAATGCGGAGACAGGAATATGTATGGTAGAAAACAGGTGTAGTCAATATTGATAGGCAAAATGGCGTATGAACCACTTACTGGTGAGTGATCACCCTTTTTTATTTTTATTTATCATTATCACTGAGGAATAGCAATTCAACCAACCAGTTCGTACGTCCCATCAGTCAATCATCCGTCAATGGCCATTAGAGCGTAGAACCGACGCAGCGTCGCAGCACGGCGGAATTTTCATACAAAACACACAACATTACCGCTCTTTTCCAGCTATATGCTCGATGCCGGATAACCTAATTAATTTATGCGTTGTTGATGAGTAAGATAAGTCACGGTGCCAGTTAATCACTGCTACTCTGATCGTTGCAAGCAAAGAAGATATAACCAGGATGTTGGTACCCATGTAGGCGCGCGGTACAAGCGTTTTCGTCCCTTTTTGTTTCTTTTACGCCGTGAAATGCTCTGAGGCATCCCGCCTGGGGAGTGGATCTCCCCAGGTGGGTATGTGGGACTCGCTGCGCCCGAAAGATGGTAAATGGATGCAGTTCTACCCACTAAAACCCAGCGAGTGCCACCAGTGCCGCCTTGGTGAGGTGCCCCGGATCTGTTAAACTAACAGGGCACCTCGACGGCTAGTCAGTCCCGCAAGGGACCGACGCCACCTCCACAGAGGGGTTGTCCCGCACCACAGAACAACCCCTCCCAACGTCGGGACAGTACAATGGGGTAAGATCCCCATCCTCACTCCTTGCCCCCTGCTCTTTTGTCCCCTCTTATAAGAAGAGGGGTACAAAGAGCCCCTTCGGCTCAATTGGCTTCGCCCAAGGTGCTGGGCTCACCCTAGGCTACTGAGCCCTACCGCCACGTCAAGACCTGAACCATGGAGGGAAAGGTTTTTCGTCCTACCGGAATTCGGTCTTTTCATCATCATGTAGTTTTTATGTTTTGAATCCTTACATGTCTTCAAAAACACAAGTACGAGTGCTTTTGAATATCTTTTAATTTTTTTTTGTTTCGTTAAGCCAAAAATAAACCATCAAGTATCTTATGTTTCCTCTTTCATATTCTCTTTTATCTTTTTTCTCTTTTATATCTCTGTGATCGCTTTTATTCTATTTTTTAACGATTTACTCGTGATTATTGAGTAAAGAAAATAATTATAATTGATTACACAGATAAATAGATTGTAAGCGATATCATAATTGCATGTGTGTAATTGTTGAATGGTAGCGAAGAATAAGGCATGGAGTATATCTTTGTAACTATTCTTGAGTCTTTTATTGTGGTGTGCCCGTAGAAATGAAGTACCTATTTCGACCTTCATAGTATGTCTTTTGAGGCAGCTTTTTGAAGTGAAACTTCTTTGCGCGCATGAGGGATTTTTTTTATGGATGAAACTTCACGAAGATGTGCAACGTTTTTGTCCAAGTAGAGGGCGAACGTAGCATGAAGCACTTAGCCATGGACTGAGAGTAGAGAGCAAGCGAGTAAGAATGATAGAGAGAGTGAGATAGAGCGAACGTCGCATCGCAAGTCTCGGAAATTTAAAGCTTTAGATTTAGTGTAAATATAAACGAGATTTAAAAATTAGTTTACCAAATAAGTTTCACTTCTGACATGTGTACCTACTTTATACGCTCTTCTTTTGTGTCGTAAGAAGGGTAGGACAAGCAGTGTGATTAATGACAGCGAGACTTACTCAGGCTTACTCGTTTAAGTTCAAGTGTGACGTTGACCAATTACCAAAAGTCAGAATGTCTGGTCGTTTGCCTCATCATTAAAATAGATCGATACCATATGTGAGTGGATGAAATGACGGTTTCCGTACAGCAATTCGTGGCGGGAGCGGTTTTCTTGCAGTATAGAACTAGGCCAATTCATAATTATTATCAGTCCGTATCTGTCCAGTTAAGGACGGCTGTGGCCTGACAATGATATCTTAGTTTAGAATAGAATAGAATAGAAAAGCTTTATTCGATGTTCAGTACACGTCACTGCAGTACAGATAGGACGTATCAAACACAACATTTTACATAGTAATAACAATCTATACATAAAAATCTAATACAAAATAAGTGAAATAAAAAACAGACACATCAGATACAAACCAAAATATAAAAACAACGGTGTTATCATCTGCAAAGCAGTTTACAACATAATCTTGAAACGCCACGGTGAAACTCTTAAAAAGTAGTTTTGTTTCTATGAAAAATAGTACCTTATATTACACATATACTATACCTTATATATATACTTATACATTTACTTAATTAATTATTTCAAATGACTAGATTTATTGTCTTTCGTTCTTTAATTAAGTTTTATTAGCCCCCTCTTCTTCTATAGCATCGAAAAAATGCCTTTTTTAGAAGTTAATAGGGTACATATAAGTATATCTTAATCATCATCAACCTCTCTCCGTCCAGTGCTGACACAGGCCTCTTTCCATGAATCACAAGAGTGCTATTCCCTGAGTAACTGAATTAAACCAGGACCATGTACACACATGTGTGTGTTTACTGAAAGTTTTTTTTACGGATGGATCTATGCTAACGGCCCGAAGGCCCTAATGCTACATCGGATTAGTGTGAGCCCATTTGGCTCACTTTTGGTTTGTAAGAGTGAGGGTTGCCCCCGCCAACCATGCAGTCATCGATCACACAGCCTCCTGGCGTCGGGTTGGAACTGAAAGTTTGTGTTTTTAAAGAAAAGTTTACTAAAAACACTAATTGTGTTTTATTACCTTCAATGACTATTAGTGAAAGATTAAATCTTTGGTAAAAAGTTATAATTTTTCACTTTTTACTACTGCATCATTTTTGAAACATCATTTTTTTTTAATCATGAAGTTTCTTAACAATCCTTATCGAATATGTGAAGCAGAACTAATAACGGTTTAACTGCGATAAATATAACGGTTATTAATAACTGTTATCAATTAACGGTTGAAATAAACTTGTAACTAAATTACTAGTTTTATCGAGACTATGATTAAAATTGAAATGTCGGTGATTTAAAAATTGCATTATTAAGTTATTATAACATTTTTAAAGTTGTTTAAAAATAATTTTGTAGTTTTAACTTTATCGTAATATAGAGTTGTTTTGATGCTTGGAATTTGTTATTTGGAATAAATGACGAACTCTCACAATATTCTTAATGATTTAATTATTTGGGTACGCAAACATTTTTTTTTGCAAGATTAAAAAAAAAATGTTTTGTTATTAAATTATTATATGTGGGTACACCAATTAATAAATACTGCATTAATTATTTTAGATCCTAATTCATGTCTTAATGTTAAACAATTCACCCAACATTGTTTGTATTCCTATGGACATATATATGTCAGGCTTTTTAGTACAGTTCGTTATATTGTTGGGGAACATACATTGCATCTCAGGTGCATCCATGTAAAATTACTATTTATAATATTCTAAATCTTAAAGTATAAACATTAATATATATCAACACTTTATATATATATATATATATAAAAATATAATAAAATAACTTAATTATATTAATAAAAAGGAGTCCCTTTACGCAAGGTCCCGAAGATACTGGCAGCGTTCCCCCTTTGAATTGCTAGACTAATTCTTTGTCCGAGGTAGCTGCCAGCTCTTCGGTCTCCTGTGATGTCGACTAACCTTTTTGTTATTTCCTTAAAGAGCCTTTCCATGTAAAATGTATGTCAATTTCTGTGAATCACATTTCGTCGTGAAATTTTTAGTCCTAAAGATTTGCACTTTCTTACTATATTATTTTAAAACTGTTGTTGATATATCAGGGGCACCTCTATCGCAGCGATATTACACTTGTGTGTATGGTTGTGGTTAGAGTCAAAGTGTTAAAAGCTTTCCGCCCGAAAAAGTGCACATTTCAATGCTGTGCATAATTCAATTCTGTGCTTATATCAATACTGTGCCTTTATCAATACTGTACATATTTCATTTTATTTAAACTCGAGACCTAACAGAGTGCTTAAAATTTTCCGCCCAAAAAAGTGCATATTTCAATACCTTGCATATTTTATTATTGTACACATTGATGCATATTTTATTGTGAAATATGCATGTGTTTCATTGTGCTTGTGCACACCGCCTTAGTTATCGTGATAATATGCAGGCAGCGACTGTGAAGCTCGGTTCCGGCTTTCATAGCCGAGAATTTCAGTAGCTCACGTGAGGGGAGAAAATATTGTATACATTTGCTTTTTAATTAGTTTCGCGGTATTGTTATATGTTATCTATACTAATATGGAGTTTGTTTGTTTTTAACAAAAATCTCTACAACTACCACTTAAAATTGGCGGTATGAAAGAATGAATATATTATCTATGCTCATAAGTCCGTGTTGGATGCGAGAGGGATAGGTCGTCTTGGCGTTCTTTGCGGGAGGCCTATGTTGAGCAGTGGACGGATAGGAGCTGATGACGATGATGATACTATTACGAAGAGTATGTATTTAAACGCTCTAATCTTCTGAAATACCAACGGATATAGAAAGTCTTTTTGCATTCCATAATAATTACAGAGAATAGGTTTTTCATTTTAGGGCTGAACCGCGAGTAAATAGAATTTTTTTTGGAGGTCGCGTCGGTCCCTTGGGGGACTGACTAGCTGTCGAGGTGCCCTCTTGTGCAAAAGATCCGGGGCACCTTGCCAAAGATGGCATTGGTGGCACTCGCTGGGTTTTGCGTCCACCTTACCATCTTTCGGGCGCAGCGGGCCCCACATACCTGCATGGGAAGTACCCCCTCCTCCGCGGGATGCCTAACAGCAATTCTCGGCACAAAAGAAAAAAAGTGTTTTTACACATTAATATTTCATGGCGCATAGTTTGTTGGAATCTAAATATCACTAAAATATCAATCTAAATATCACTAAATATCACTAAAATATCAATCTAAATATCACTAAAATATCAATCTACATATCACTAAAATATCAATCTAAATATCACTAAAATATCAATCTAAATATCACTAAAATATCAATTTTTTCACTATTACACTTACAATGTACTTTAACGGTAAATTGAGTCTACCACCAAAGCTTGCCCAAAAAGGATCGAGTAGCGAAAATAATATTTATTTTATAAAACAATATTTTATGGACTTTTCCCTTTCGGATATTTTACAGTAACCAAGCATAGCATTTTACAGTTTCAGTTAGCACGTTCTGCGTGGATTAGTCGGAATTTTGATGTATCGTCGTTTCGAATAGCTTTGTAATCCGACACCTCAGTCCTCCCTTGACCATGGTTGCTGTAAAGTATCCGAAACGTCGAGCTTCCAAAAATCTTAATAAACCGCGATAAAATCAGTAATTTTTTTTTTAAATTTTTACAAGAAATTTAAATTAAATATAAGAAGCCTATACAATGTTTCAATTTTACCTATATGTAACAATTAGTACGAAGATTTCTCGAAGGAACAGTATTTTAATTACACGTTCCCACTCATTCCCGAATTCCCGACGAAGGTTAATTGATATGAATGAAAGTGGTAAGATGGCTGCTTGGTGTACCGCACGGATCACGGGATGAATCCCGTCAAATTAATGATGAATTTCTTTGCAGTTTCCAAGACAACATTTGGAATCTCTCTTCTTTTAAAAGGACAGATGAAATTGCTTGCAAAAACTTCCTTAATAATTCAGTTCTAAGATGCAAGAAGAAATCTAAATGCGACTGGTAGAAGTATTTACTATTTTTTAAAGAAGTATACCATACGTTTGTCATTATATTAGACAAAGTCATCATTATCTAAAGATGTTAGCCCTTTAGCCTTAAACAGACGAAGGCTAAATTATACTAACAACAATCCCATTAATAAATACACTCGTTAACTTGTTCAAATGTTTGTTTGTTTGTTAACGAACATCAAAGTTGAATCATTAACAAGTTTTAATCCTTTGAAATATTATATCCCTTTGTTTTGTTTACAATTCTTGATATTGTCATCATTATAGCTGTTCACCACCCTGGTTCAAGCCTTGACGTGGCGGTGGGGTCAGTAGCCTAGGGTGAGCCCAGCACCTTGGACGAAGCTAATTGAGCCAAGGGGACTCTTTGTACCCTCTTATAAGAAGAGGGGACAAAAGAGCAGGGGGCAAGGGGCGAGGATGGGAACCTCACCCCATTGTACTGTCCCGACGCTTGGAGGGGGTTGTTCTGAGGTGCGGGACAACCCCTCTGTGGAGGTGGCATCGGTCCCTAGCGGGACTGTCTAGCCGTCGAGGTACCCTGTTTGTTTACTAGATCCGGGGCACCTCACCAAAGGCGGCATTGGTGGCACTCGACGGGTTTTAGTGGGTAGAGCTGCGTCAATTTACCAGCTGTCGGGCGCAGCGAGTCCCGCCTACCCGCGTGGGGAGACCCACTCCCCCGCGGGATGCCTCAGAGCATTTCCCGGCGTTAAAAAAAAAAAAAACATTATAGCTGTTCTATAGATTGATTCATCACGATATCTCTGGAACTATAAGACCTAGAAAATTGAAATTTAGTAGGAATATTTTTTTGCCATAGAGGTCAGCTGAGAACGGATTTCAAGAAATTCCTCCCCCTCACCCTTTGACAGAACGAAGTCTGTGCGGGGAGCTAGTAGTGTATATTGTAGGATGTATGCGATTAGTATGTGCCTTATAATCCTGTCTATTTCGTCCCCTAGTTCGATGTCTGTCTGTATTACCGAGTAAAGTCAAGTCAAATCTTCTGTATAGATTAGGGATGTTTCATGAGTTGAGTTTGAGAGTTTTCCCTATAAACCAGTAACCTTCAAGAAAAGAGCATACTCATACCTGAAAGGCCGGCAACGCACCTGCTAATCCACTGGTGTAGCGGGTGTCTGTGGATGTCGCTCTTCACTTACCATCAGGTGAACCGACTATCCGTTTGCCCCCTCTTCTATTAAAAAAATAATAATGAGAATATTACAAAATAAAACACAAAGGCATTGAATCGAGAGCCATATAAGTAAAAAAAAACTCAAAAACAGTCACACGGACTGCCGATAGAAGTGAAAACAAAACAATTAAATTCAAATACCTATAATGCAGACTGTAAAGATTATGACAACCTATACAATTTAAACGGCGCACAAAATGGCCGCATGACATTGACATTTCAGTGTATTTGATTTTTTATGTAAACAAATAATAATTGACGTTTATATGACGTTTGATTTATTTATATAAGATAATGCAATATTTTAGTTAGTTTACATAACGACTGGTTATGTAAACAAATATTGCTTAATCTTATTTAAATAAATCAAACGTCATATAAACGTCAAATAGCGTCTCATAGCGGTGGTAACGGTGTCGCGAATCCAGAGATTTTATCTCATCTGAAAATATTATGCGTACCGCGCCTAAATAAGTTTTCACTTCGACAACCTTTTCCGTCATCTTGAATCTGTGATTCCGTACGGGCCAAGGTCCAGATCGTAAAAAACCACATTTCTGTACCATTGTCTACGGATTCCTAGATATGATCTAGTTTTACAGATCACTGGGTAATACAACATTTTTGGGTCAGTATTACACGATATGTGATGTGTGGGCTTATTGTTTACAAGTCAATTCAAGTTGACATTTTTTTTTCTTTTACGCCAGGAAATAGTAGCTCCCTGGGTTCAATTTGCTTCGCCCAAGGTGCTGGGTTTAAAATTCTTTTTAAGCATAATATTATGTCTTTTAACCTTCGTCAATAGTTGGGTGATCAGATATATTTTTTGAAAAAACGACGAGTAGTTTCGGAGATTACCGTGTTTAAACCAACTCTCCAATAGATACACCTCTATTAAGGGCAACACTAAGGCTAATTTCGCGTCTCGCATCCAACATGGCGCTGTCGACTTGGAGATCGACCAAGCCGAAGACGAACGTAGTCGAATTTAGTACTTACCGTAATTAAAACAAGAGATATATTAGCACACTTTAAGGTGAGTTCAATTAAATTAATAGGATTTATTTCATAGGGTTTCGGTTCTGAGCATTCACTATAGAAACCCTATTATCTTTATATATAAAAATCAATCCACTTTTCGTTGTAATTTTATAACTCAAGAACGGGCTCACCAATCCCAACCAAATGTTTTAGCTTTGTTCGGACTATTTAGTAGATGGTTTATGTGAAGTTTGTACAAAATCGGTCAAGCGATTCTTCATTTATCACATTTTTTTTAATTCAATAAATGGCGGATTATTTTGTTAATGGAGATTTTGCTGTCAAATTGAAACTTTTTCAGTTGGGGTCATATTGAAACTTTTTTCAGTGTTAACAGTACAACATTAAGTTTTAAAATAGCTAGCAATAAATAATATATTTTTTTGTTTGAATAAATTAATTTGATGTTCTATTTTTTTTTATTTCACTTTATACGTAGCGAAGTACGTACCGGGCCGCTAGTAGGTGTAGTATAATTTGTGTGTCAGTTCCGACGCACGACTCGGCCACTGTACGGAGATCGTCTTTCTACCTAATGACCGACCAACACTTCGTCTACCCAATCGCATATAAATATTACATTATTAATATTAAATACTAAAATAATATTAATAATATAATAATAATATTACAATTATGACTTTAGAATGACAAATGACATTAGTATAACGTCTGATTTTATTCCCCATAATTTTTCATACCCGGGCTTGTAATATATGAAAATCTATTATGGCTCCCAGTCGAGAGCTTAGAGATTTTCTTTTAAAGAATTCGGTGCCACGTTATTATTCACTCCTAGACTACTGAAGCGATTTCTATGAATTTTTTCCACAGTAAAGTTTGGTTAACTTGAGATAATATTTACACGACAGGTGGCGCCACTGTCTGTGGCAGCATGTCCCATTATAATATCTAGTATATTCTGTACATCTCGTACAAGCGACACCTGCCACTGTTATGTTATTCAGATTGAACACGTTGTTCCATTATACAGGCAGTGTCAAGTGGTATTACACTATTTCAAAAATAAATTATTTAATTAAAATCAAATAAATATTGAAAGGTGACCTCCGTAGCTCAGTGGTAAGCGCGTTGGCGCTCAAGCCGGAGGTTGCGGGTTCAAATCCCGCCAGGGAACAAAAATATTTTTTGTGTTCCTGGGTCATGGATGTGTATTAAATATGTGTATTATATAATAAAAATCTTAAATATATGTATAGTATAAAAGTATTAAATATACTTCCGTTGTCTGGTACCCGTAACACAAGTTCTTCCAGAACTTACCACGGGACCAGATTGACGTAGTGTGCTTTACGTCCATAGATATAAAAAAAGGGCCTCCCATAAATAAAACGTGATTTTTGCCGTGTATAGATAACTAGCTGTTGCCTGCAGCTTCGCCCGCGTTAACTTAGTCAACTTAATTACTGTTAGTCACAGCGGGATGTTATATTATAGCCTATAGCCTTCCTCGATAAATGGGCATAACACTGAAAGAAATTTTCAAATCGGACCTACTGTTCCTGAGATTCGTTCAAACAAACAAACTCTTCAGCTTTATAATATTAGTAAGTATAGATGATATGGAAGTTGGAATCCATCGTGTGCGAGTCTGACTGGAGCTGGATTTTTCCTTTTATTTCAACGCGCTGATCTTAGAAAATATCTGTCAGGACTGCTGTCAGATTTAAATTTTTTTTGCATATTCTTTATTATTTATATTAGCGGTTTTATAATTGTAGAACTGGGGCGAATAGTAGTGATTATAAAAAATCGTATAACCAGATATTGTTATTTTTCCCCTTTGGTTTCCTTTTTATCGTTAAAACATTCAAAGGACCATCGCAATTTACATGGATATTTATTAGTCATGAATCAAAAATATAAATAACTTTTGCTTTATATTTGACGTAGGATTTATGTCGTAAGTTTCCAATTTTACCGCGAAAAAATATTGTATCTAGGATCCTTACACTCCAGCGCAAACGTAGCGTACGTAATACAAAGATTTTCCAACACCGACCCACGTCATACTAATACAATAGATGAAAACGAAAAGAAAGTGAAAGAGACTGTACTAGGTAGATATGGATATGATATTTGTTACTCTTATTAATATTGTTATATATTTAAGTATTCTGTGAATGTATTGTTTCTGAACTCCTCCCAAACGGCTGGACCGATTTTGATGAAATTTGTTGTGTGTGTTCAAGTGGATTCGAGATTACTTAAATTCACAATTCGGTTCATTACAAAAAAAGGACAGGACAACGACTGTCTGGTTCACTTATATGGAAATATATTTGCTAGCAATATTCTATATTAGTTTAAAATCTAAATGGTTAATGTGTGAATGCATGCATAATATTACGAAACAAATATGTTCGTGCATTACGTTCTTGCGATACGTAGATGTGTCGTGACCCTTACCATCGTATATGACAAATAGTGTGTCTGCTTTGTTTATAGTGTTCGTACTTATGACTTTTATAGCCATATCACCCAAATGTACCAATAAAACGGAATGTAGCCAAAATAATGTATCTGAATATGGCAAATTTGGTAGTATATGTACTTTTAGGTGTCTGTTTAGATAAGGCATTATATGTTAGCAATATCCCCACCATGGTTCAGGCCTTGATGTGGCGGTGGGGCTCAGTAGACTAGGGTGACTAGGTGAACCCAGCTCCTTGGGCGAAGCGAATTGAGCCGAGGGGGTTTTTTGTACTCCTCTTGAAGAGAGGACAAAAAAGCAAGGGGCAAGGGGCGAGGACGGGAACTTCACCCCATTGTACTGTCCCGACGTTGGGTGGGGTTGTTCTGTGGTGCGGGACAACCCCTCTGTGAAGGTGGCGTCGGTCCCTTGGGGGACTGACTAGCTGTCGAGGTGCCCTGTTTGCTCATTAGAACCGGGGCACCTGACCAAAGGTACCATTGGTGGGGCTCACAGGGTTTTAGTGGATAGAGCTGCGTCCACTTACCAGCTTTTGGGCGCAACGAGTCCCACATACCCACCTGGGGAGACCCACTCTCCCGCGGGATGCCTCAGAGCATACCGGCGTTAAAAAAATGTTAGCAATATATGAATTATGGTTTCTTCTACCTTACTGTTCTAGAACCACCCATGTAGGGGTTATCCATAAATTACGGCACATGTTAATGGGGAGGAAGGAAAAGATTGGAAGCACTGCGTATGTTTCGCCGGTTCTTTTGTGGATGTGGGGGATCCTACATTTCCTGACGTCACATTTCAAAATAACATCACACGGTAGGGAGAGGGAGGGAGAATTCGTAAGGTACGACCGTCTTGCTTGTTTCTCCCGTGAAACAGCTTTGCTGTGTTTCGAAGAGAAGGGCAAGACAGGCAGTGTAATTACTGGCACCGAGACTTAACATCTTATGTCTCAGGATAGGCAAAATATAAATAAATTGCCTGTAATAAATATTTGTCTTTATTTTGTCAAAGGAAACCTGTATTATATTTTTTCAAATATAAACTACATTTTTTATTTTGCATATTTCAAGTTTTACAAATTTGTTGCCTCCGGAATAAAGGTATTTTGAATATGAATTTTGAATCCCAAACTTTGTTGCACCTGTTCTCAAAATCCTCTAAGCCGTATAACTGTGACAACGTCACCATCGCATTTGCAATAAAGTATAAAAGATGCCTATTTCCAATGAACAGTCACAGGCTGATGACGATGAAAGATCATTCGTTGATGCTAACGGAAATATTGAGTATGAATTATTAAAGTTTCCATCGCACGCACGCGCGTTAAGTAGCCCAGAGAAATTAGACGTCGTGACGGATCCGGGTGGAGTGGGGGAAGGGGAAGTCTATATGACCACCATCCTGGTCTTTCTGTGAAGTGTCTGCATATCTGTCATCCTGTTTCTTTGCATTCTTTTCTTTCTTTGAAATATCTTTATGACTGCCCTGCTATGTTGGCTTCTTTTCTTCTTCTTGGAAGCGTTTTTATGATCACCATTTTGCTTCTTTGTCTTCTTGTCTTCTTTCTTGCCACATGGTCAACATGGCTACCATCCTGTTTCATTGGTATGTTTCACTGCTGTTGAAACTATCAAGGCGTCCCGCGGGGAGACTGGGGACTCCCTTGGCAGGTATGTGGGACTCGCTGCGCCCGAAAGATGGTAAGTGGACGCAGCTCTACCTACCCGGCGAGTGCCACCAATGCCGCCTTTGGTGAGGTGCATCGGACCTATTGAGCAAACAGGGCATCTCGACGGCTAGTTTGTCCCTCAAGGGACCGATGCCACCTCCACAGAGGGGTTACCCCGCACCACAGAACAACCCCTCCCAAAGTTGGACAGTACAGTGGGATGAGATTCCCATCCTTGCTCCTTGTTACCCCCTACTCTTTTGTCCCATTTTCTTATTAGTGGGATACAAAGAGCAGCTCGGTTCAATTTACTTCCCCCAAGATGCTAGGTTCACCTTAGGCTACTGAGCCCTACCGCCACGACAAGGCATTATATAACTTTTTATTTTTATTTTTTTATATCATAGGAGGGCAAACGAGCAGTCGAAGCCTTTTGGCGACTATCGACGACCATACACATCTGCACAGCCAAAGATAATGCAGATGCGTTGCCCTCCTTTTCCCTATACCCCCTACGTGCCACCAGAAACTCACAAACCGCACGAAACACGACAGCATAGCTGTCACTTGACACCGCTGTTGTGTGAGTGAGAGGTACCACCCCGGTCGTGCCGGACCGATTTAGCTGCAATGCAGCATGGCATTAACTGTAAGTATAATCAGAATGAAAATATTATGATTCAACTATTTAGGTATCATGTACCAACGTACTTACTACTTAGTACATTACACTTCAATTGATACAACGCTCTCATAGTTAACGCATAAAAAGAAAAAAAGTATAATTCAATGTTGTGAAAGCGTCCATAGATATTATTATTATTATTAATGTAAATAAAAGTATCGTCTATATTCTAATTTGCTCTACCACTTCTAAAACTAGTCCACTGAGGAGAACTGGCGAAACAAACTCAGTGAAACTAATCTTTTCAATGTCCTACAGTATATAACATATTTACAGAAACTTCATAACCTGTAGAAGTCATTTGTATAATAATTTATGTAATTTTATCTATAGACGCTAATAATCAATCTGGTCCCGTGGTAAGTTTTCGAAGAACTTGTGTTACGGGTAGGTACCAGAGAAATGAAATATAATTAAATTTAAATATTTTAAAATTTAATACTTTTATACTATACATACAATACAAATACAATATATGTAAGATTTATATATGATACTCATATTTAATACATATCCATGACCCTGGAACACAGAAAACTTTTCTGGCCGGTTTCGAACCCGCTACCTCCAACTTGAACGCCAACGCGCTAACCATTGAGCCACAGATGTCGTCAAAATAATTGTTATATATTTTCGTAGGTACGTATTAAATATTTTTGTAAGCTAATAATATGTTAACAAAACTAAATTCACGAATTCGAGACTCTCCCTCCATTATACCCTTGTCCAATAATCGATTTAGAAATTTACATTTTCAATCAATACACAATCCTATGTTAATATTTGAACTGAAGGCTGTTTGATATCCATACTCCTTATCAAATTAAACTGTCTGGGTGTAAATATATTATTACTAGTGTTAGGGTACATGCCTTTTTTATTTTCTTTTACGCCGCGAAATGCTCTCCCGTGGGGGAGTGGGTCTCCCCAGGCGGATACGTGAGACTCGCTGCGCCCGAAAGTGGACGCAGCTCTACCCGTGTGCCACCAATGCCGCCTTTGGTGAAGTGCCCCGGATCTGTTGAGCAAATACCCCTCGATGGCTAGTCAGTCATCAGGGTTGTAGGGGTAGACCGCCTGGGGCTCCACTCCACCCGACGGTGACGCGGCACAGTCCCGCCACTGACACACAACCGACGCCAGGAGGCCGTGTAGTCGCTGACCGCACGATAGGCGGGGGGCAACCCCCCACTTTTTAAATCAAAAGTGAGCCGAATGGGCTCACACTAATCCGATGAAGCCTTCGGGCCATTAGCATAGATCCCTCCGAAAAAAAAAAAACAGTCATCAGGGGACCGGCGCCACCTCCACAGAGGGGTTGTCCCGCACCACAAAAGAACCCCTCTCAACGCTGGGACAGTACAATGGGTTGAGGTTCTCGCTCTCGCCCCTTGCCCCTGCTTTTTTGTCCCCTCTTCTTATAAGCGAGCCCTTTTTCGAGCACAGCGAGTCCCAAATATCTGCCTGTGGAGATCCACTCCCCTGCGGGATGCCTAAGAGCATTTCCCGGAATAAAAGAAAAAAAAGGGCAATAAACCTACTGATCTATATGATATCATGTAATGACAAAGACAAAGACAGTTATATTTTTAATCAAGCGAAGTCACGTGCAATACCTAGTCCCTTATAAAACGACGATAAAATACAAACAAATATTTGAAATGCCTTAAGTGCGTCGAGGACTCTATAAAAGGTAAGAGCGTCGTAAAATTTACGTTCAAATGTAGTTTATACATTATTGTAGGCCATCGACTTAATTGAAGAACAATTTGGTTCACGCCCACGACTTCCTCCGTAAATCAACCTTAGTATCTACATCATCATCAGCCTCTATCCGTCCACTGCTGAACATAGGCCTCCCTCAATAAACGCCAAGATGGCCGATCCCTTGCTACTCGCATCCAACATGGACCGGTCACTGCACGGAGATCGTCTTCCCACCTGGTTAATGATCGACCAACACTTCGTCTACCTGAACGTGGTCTCCACTCTAAAACCTGGGAGATGGATGGCCGATGGGGCAATAAGGTTCTAGAATATATATCTATCTATAAATAAAAAATATAGCCTTAGAAACCTCCTTTTTTAAAGTCGGTCAAAGTATTTTATTCAACGTCATATTGAGTCTAATATCGGTTCCAAAGCTTGATTATTTTATTATATAGCTTGAATTACTTTAAGCGCACGCAGGGACTAGGCACGTCAATTGAAGAAAATGTCAATGCGTATCATGTCTCCTCTCCGTGCGCCGCGGTGGAGCCGCGCCCTTATTTACATAGAACTGATGTAGCTTGCCATTATCATCATTTTTATCATTATCAGCCCCTTTCACGCCAAGACGACCGAACCCCCGCGAATTACACACAATACACGAATTGTATTGAATAGTTTAAATATTATATATAGTGTTACTTATTTCCAAACAATATATATATATACTATTTTTAGGTCCTAAACTTATCCTACATCTATTTACTTATCACGCGGTTCTTCAGCGCAGACGAGGCGCCCTTCGGACGTCGAGTCCGCCTACTGTCAGCGGTGCTGTACATAGTAGCGGTAGATGCTAATCGGCATACGCGCGCACATCACCGATGATCACTCAAAGTAAAGTAAAGAAAAAGTTAATTCAACAAAGTACATAAAATTATCAGTACGTCAAAGTCTATTGCCGGTATCAAAGCTTCATCTTACTACCTTAATTACATAGATACCTTTAGTTTTTTTTACATAGCGACAATTGTAATTTCAAATTGGTAATAGAAAACCGTTCTTTCTCAGATGTTTCGGATCCGGTTCCGAAGAAATCACAAAGCAAGGACGAAGAAGAAATTGATGATGACAAATCAAAGAAAATACCCATCAGTGAGTATTGATGACTTATCTTAATGGTGATCATGATGACTTTGTTCTGTTTCCTTCTGTTTTTATTCTTGGTCAAGACAGATCTTCACTAAGAACATTTTAAGCTATATGTCAAAGCCTAAATCCTTTGTCAAACATAATATGCATTTACAACAAAAACGACATTTGCAGTATTGATGGAATGCCGTTTGCATGGGTAAACTATCCTGGTTTCTTCCGCACCTATCCGAGTAATAACGATAATAATTTTCTCTTTAAAATTATGAATTTTTACTTAAAATATAAATAATAATTTAGAATGGAACTTTCTTGGAATCTGAGCAATTCAGGTACAATAGGCGTAGAAAACGTTATAAATAAATAGTACGCCTGCAAATTTCAAATAGCAATTACGAATACACGTCCTAACATAACGTTGTTGTTCAGGAACTTTATTTTTAATGAATTAACAAATTTGAATTATAAAGGTTCTTATAATCGATGGACTTTTTATCTGTCCTATTACAGATCTGTGTTACTATTTACTGTACCGCTAAAACAACACTAAATGAATCAACAGCGAGTAATACATTAAATATAATCTCTAAGTATGGAGAACTGTGGCGGATTATCATAATTTCAAGGTTTTGCTAAACTTTTTTTTACTCTTGAATTATTGGAAGTTTGGTGGCAGTGGCAGATTTATACATTTTCAAAATCTTGCTGTTTTTTTTTTACTTTTAAAACATCAAAAAACCGTCATGCAGAAATCTTTTTAATATTTAAAAGGTACAAAAAAATTGTCTCCGAATTTGCCACCCTCAAAAATCTACCACCGCTTCAGCTTACTCAGCCGCTAGAGAATCGGTCTCTGAGTATTGGATATAATACAGTATGGTGGTGTGACTGGAATGGTTATTCGAGTCCGTGTTGGCTGGATTATTAACTAATCTAACAACATATTTGACAATTTGTACTTATCTTCTAACAAATATTGCCCCGTCTTAATTTGTTTTTTTTTCTTTTCCCGCTGGTTGTCTGGTAGATATCGTTTGTAAGCGATAAGTCCACCTATTTGTAATTACATAATGCTTAATGTTTTGTTAACTTTGTCTTTGATTAACGTGTGCAAATAAAGTTTATTATTATTAAACATATGAAATTCTTAATTAGATTAGCTACAAAAACAACTAAGATATCTTTTATCTTACTTGGAAATAATATCTATAGACTAAAACGAGAGCTAAGTTGCTTTTGTTATATAGAAGATTCACTTGTGTTATATAGCTCCAGAGTCCAGACTACACGAATCTTCACTTTGTTAGCTTAGGTTTTATCTAGATTTATATTTATTCATCCATAAATAATGAATTTATATAGAAAGGATTTATTTCAGTTGCATATGTAAAGTGGCAGACGTGCCAGTTGGTAAGTGGTTGGCTTCGATCATGAACATGACTTCACCGGCCCAAGCGACTCATTCATGTATTGCCTATTTTTTTGTCCCGGGAAATACTATTAGGCATCCCGTGGGGGGGGGGGGGGGCACTCCCCAGGCGTGTATGTGGAACTCGCTCGATAGATGATAAGGTATACGCAGCTCTATCCACTAAAACCCGGCGAGTGCCACCAATGTCGTCCTTGGTGAGGTGCTGGATCTGTCCATGCCCATTGGGCGGGATAGGGAAAAGGAAGGCAACGCACCTGCATAACTTTTGCTTGTGTGGATGTCTATAGGCGTCGGTAGTCACCATAAGGCACCGACAGCTCGGTTGCCTCCTTATCCCACTCGTCGGCTAGTCAGCCCCCCAAGGGACTGACACCATCTCCACAGAGGGGTTGCCCCTCACAATGTCGGGACAGTGAAATGGGGCGAGGATCCTGTCCTCGCCCCTTGCCCCCTGCTCTATTGTCCACTCTTCTTATAAGAGGGGTGCAAAGAGCAGCTCTCTCAGCTAAATTAGCTTCGCCCAAGGTGCTGGGTTCAGTTTAGGCTACTGAGCCCCACTGCCGTGACAAGGCTTGAACCATGCTGGGGATGTGTTGCCTATCCAGATATATAAGATGCCTTGTATGCTTTTCTTTCCGAAACACAAAACTATTTCAAGGAAAAAATAAGCAGGAAGGTACCCATGCTGGTAGGCGTGCTGCACAGCTCATCTCTCCCAACGATAAAGTCGCTCTTTGTACTGTGAGTCCGTCCGCTTCTCCCATCTTGCTTATTTTTTACACAAAATATCTATCACAAAAAAGAAATTGATAGTTAAACTACCTAATTGCCTTTCATTACCCCAGTAGATCTTTGCCTTACATTAAAGTGACACCAAAGTCGCGAGAAACAGCTAGCTTTAAGTACCTACATATCATTGTTCGTCGGATTAAATCTTCGGATTTATATTATGGCATATAAAATTTGATGATGCGACAACTTCATAAATTAAGAGATACACAACAAAATCGTAAAACATCAAAATAATAATACTGAAGTAACAATGTCTATAGAAATAGGTAACAGTCATTGATCATATTATACACTTAGATAATGAATGCTAAGACTTTAAATATATAAATAATATTTTTTATAGCCAATGTTATTCTGTATCATCGAGCTTATAACCGGATAGAGTAGTGAGCCATAATATTTCGAAACTAGTCAAGTCCCACCACCAACCCTATCAACCTGTCGCGGTTATACGGGCCGAATCTCGGGAGTGCGCACCCTAATGTCTGGGGTTTCTTCTATTGCCCTTCCGGCGCGCACGCTTCCACTCCCTACAAGTTATTTAATTCTCTATCTACTTGTCCCTTAAGTCCTTCTCCCCTTTCTGGGGCGGACGGCACAGATACGCATTCGGTGTCTGCCGATAGTGCGCTCTGCTGTCTTCGATGGTCTTCTTTTACCTCCTTCTTTAGTTTTCCGCTTCGTTGCCTTCGTCCTTCTCGAGGTCGCTCCTTCTCTTGTGCTATCGTCGCGCGAAATTGGTCAGTGATTTGTGACTGACGTAATAGTAATTACCAACCAGTGATCTGTATGTACGTCCTATCAGCCAATCATGCATCAATGGCCATCAGTCGGCCAATCAGAACGCAGAACCGGCGTCGCAGCACAAAGGCGGAATTTACTTTCATACTAAACACTTAATATTACTGCTCTATTCCGGTTATATGCTCGATGATGGTGGTATTCACTAACAATTTTATAAGCTTGCTTGTTCGTCGAAATATTATTTTACCCATAATTGCTATATAATAATTTTTACAAGTTCATTTCACCTTTGATTTGATTTATAATGTTTTCTTGTTTTGACAACCCCAAGTGCTACCAATATAAATAATAGTTTTACATCTCTGTATCTAATGATAATATTTTATGACCCTGTGTTTGTTTCTACGACCATTGGCTGCTCGTAAATTATTATGTATACGTACAAACAATGGCCAATAATAGATTGGTGTGGTAAATCTATAAAATCCACATTTTATTATATGACCTCTGACTGAGTATTCAGTGAGCGACGATGGCCGAGAGCCGAGAGGCCCGAATTCGATTCTGACCCCCCCCCCCCTGTGTTGCCTAGAAATGGGTTTTTCTAAATTTCTATGTGCTCCTGAACATGAGAACATCGCTTGCTCACCGGTGAAGGAAACCTCATTAAAAGTCTTTGAAGGTGTGTGTTCACCAACCCGCATTGGGCCAGCGCATCAGTGAACTATGGCCCAAAACCCTTATCGCCTGATTTCTAGGAAGAGACCCGTGCCTAGCAGTGGGACATATAAGGGTTGATATTATTAATATGACCATTTATCCTACTGATATTATAAGACATTTTGTATGTATGGATGTTTCTTTATGAGAGAGTCACGCAAAAAACTACTGAATGAATTTTAATAAAACTTTACAATAATAAAGCTTATTAATCAGAAAGACACACATGCTATTTATCCCCGTCCCCCCACGGTAAAGGGAAGTACGCCGATGAACCGCGGGGCGCTGTAGTAGTGTAAACATACCTCTCGCTGACATAGCACCGGCGTCAAGTAACAATGCTGTCGAGTTTGTGAGTTTCCGGTGGCCCATTGGGTGGGGGGGGATAAGGAGGGCAACGCGTCTGCATAATCTTTGGTTGTGCGAATGTGTATGGACGTCGATATTCTCCAAACGGCTTCGAATGCTCGTTTGCCTCCCTCCTATGCTATATTTTTTTTAATAATATCATTTCTTTCAGCATCATCATCATCGTAATATTATCATAATCATCATAAAAAATCGTCATTATCAGTCACCATCCACTGCTGGATAGTCCTTTCAATGAACGCCAAGACGGCTGAATATACTACTACATGCACCCAACTTGACATTGCACGTTTCTATTTTCTTTATATTTCATCATCATCATCTTCTTCTTCCTCTTCCTCATCACCATAATATATAAACAAAATAAATAAAACATTATATTATCTTTATATTTATAAGTTTTTATTTATTCGTCATCTTCAGTCCATCTCCGACACTACGTGTTCACTTTATCCAGAGGTCGTAAACAATAAACTTCACTATAAAATTAATCCAAATATATTTTTGCCATTCAATGTGCAAAGTAACTCTTAAAGGTAAATCTGTCTGTCAATTAGTCTGAAGCCATTGAGAAGAACAGGAGAAATAAACTTATTGCAACAAATCCTTTGATTGTTTTGTACCTACATATTTTTCATTTCTTTTACCTCGATCGGGGTGGTAGTTCTCGTTCACATAACACAGCTATGCTGTGTCGTGAGTTTCCGGTGGCCCATCTGCATAATCTCTGGTTCTTCTTCTTCTTCCAGTGCCTCTTCAATCCTGAAGGTTGGCGTTAGCTTCCTGTATTCTATCTCTATCAGCAGCCAGCCGGAACAGCTGTTCGACGGAGGCAATACCGGTCCACTCCCGGATATTCCGTAGCCATGACTTCTTTCTTCGTCCAGCACGTCTCTTTCCGTCCACTTTGCCTTGTTCTCTGGTTGTGTGAATATATTGTATGGGTTGCTCGTTAGCGATCCTATGCTATATACATATAGACAAAAACAACTGTAAAGATTGTCACACGTACGTTGTACGTTATTTTCAAACATCCAATGTCTAATGGAATCCGCGCGAATTTTTCCCGCCAAAACACATCAAACGAATTCCCAAATTTAATCTCGGATTCCTCTCTTTAATAACACTGTTGTAAAGTTTTTATGATGTTTTTACGTGTTTGCGGCTTGTAAAAACGAAAACGGAACTTCAAACTGCGTGTTACAAAACGCTGTTTTGAACATCGCTTCATAAATTACATTTTATTTACTCATCCATTGTTTTATGATTTATTCGCTGTTCTCCGCTGTTTGACTCCTTTTTCTCTCTTTTTATTATAACCTCAATGATTGGGTTATAAAATGAAAAAATAAATTTTTAAATTGGACTTACCAGAGATAAACGCGTTCAAACGCTTCGCAATTTTTAGTATGAATTATGTGTTTAGATGGTTCTTAAGAATTCAGTAACTGGATTAAAGAGTGAAAGATACACACAACATGAGGCTATTCGGTCTCTATATTTTCCTCTTCATATTTTTTTATATGCGCCTTATATGAAAATCGAGACTTAGAAGGAAACTCCATAATGGCGTTGCTATACTACAACATCTTTTTATTGTAGACTAGCTGTTGCCCGCAGCTTCGCCCGCGTTAACTTAGATTGACAGCCGTAGACGGATTGATGATGATTATTTGTATAGCCTAAGTTACTCCTTAATACATCAGCTATCTGTCAGTGAAAGTCCCGTGAAAATAGACCCAGCCGTTCCGAAGATTAGCCGAAACAAACAGACAGACAGACAGACAAAAATTGTAAAAAAAGGCTGTTTTCGTATATGTACCGTGTATATATATGCATTTAGTAAAAAGCGGTTATTTTAATGTAACAAACAGACACTCCAATTTTGTTTATCTGTGTATAGATGTGAGTATGTTTAAATAATTAATTAATTATCTTACTGCTTTCTGCTGTATGTCTGTTTCTACTCTTCCACGCGTGTGGGTTTCTAAAAGAAGGTAATAGGTAGTGTAATTATTAGTTGACATTTATAAAGTATTTAAAGGCCTTCTTGTCTTCAAAATACTAGATAGACCCTTAAACGTAACCTGTGTTCCCCTGAAAAAGGAGTTTTACTAACACTGTTATAAACATCGCTTGTTCGTTGATTAAATTAAACTTGTCGCGAACTATAGCCTTTATTACTCGACAAAATTCGAGGAAAATCATAAGTGGCAGATACTTATGCCATGGATGATACTCCAACACAAACATTAGTGTTTCATGGTTTACGCATTTAGGACCCTTAAAATTCGTGACACTATAATATCATTGTTACAATAATGTCAACTTCAGAATGTTTTGAGTGGGATTATGTACATACGTGAATAATTGAAGTAGATACTGGGTATAATTGTTTTGTAATGTTTAATCCAACTTTATCTAATCTTATCCTATATCTGTTCTCGTTCTCTACATCTGTTTGTCTCCCCTTAAGTGGCTGGACCGATTTGGAAGAGAGTATGTGTGTTTTGGTTGGTTTGAAAATACAATTAGAAAATAACTCGAATCGGTTTTGCTGAAAAAATTACAACATAATTAAAAAGTAATTTGATACATAAAATAATTAGTTTCCTTAGGATGGCTGGTTTCCGGTGGCCCATTGGGGGAGATAGGGAAAGGATGACAACGCGTCTGGTTAACCTCTGGTTGTGCGGATTGGGCGTCGGTAGTCACCATAAGGCTCAGACTCGTTTGCCTCCTTATGACAAAAAATACAGTACAACGTCTGGCGGGTCCGCCAATAAAACTGTTTTCATTTTTATATCGATCTAACAAACTTCATTTTCCGGGTTCTGTTGTGATTGATAATTATTTTTCATTTCTGATAACGTTTTGAGACTTTTTCGCGTATTTTTTTCTTTTTTTATGTTAGTTAAATAGGATAGGCAAAGTGGCAAACGACCCACCTGATGGTAAGTGGTCGACGTCGCCCATGAACAAGCCAAGGCAACTCCTCTATGTGTTGTCTATCTTGAGATTAACGATGTTAAGTCTCGGTGCCAGTAATTACACTGCCTGTCTTACCCTTCTCTCCGAAACACAGCAAAGCTGTTTCACGGGAGAAACAAGCAAGATGGTGGTACCCATGCAGCCGGGAGCGTAGCACCGCTTCCCTCCCACCGGTAGCATGGCACTACCTCTTACGAAATTTCTCTTAAATCTATCAATTACAGCTTGGCAAAAAAGAGTATGACGCGGTGACAGGTGGAACTAAATATTTTACTAAATGGAAACCTATGATGTTGACAATACTGGGCCGTCAATTACTAGATTTTAAATAAATTTTAGTGTTTCACATTTATTATTAACGATTTGATTAAATTCTCTTACTGATTTTCCATATTATGATAAGACCTAAGTGAAAGTGGCGCCCTCATTTTTTCCAGACTCTTTTTTGCCAAGCTGTAATTCTATTCATTCTTATGTCATTTCATAGCATAAGAGGAGTTTCAAGGCAGACCAGTATTGTGAAAACACTAGCAGTTTCCCCACGTAATATTTTCAAGTCCCCCTGCGCGCGCTATCCGTGTATAAATAGCGCGTTCTATCAAAAAAATCTTCAGCATTTTATTGATTTATAACAGATGAAAATGAATTCATGTTCATCAAAATATATCTTTTTTCAAAATGTTCCTAACCTTTTCTATCATTGAAAATTTCAGGACGGAGAAGAACGAAGAGGAAAGTCTTCCAAGCAGTGGTGCCACTACTGTTCGGCATGAAGTCAGCTGGTGTGGTCATCTTTGGTCTAGTCATGGTCACTGTGATCACGCTGAAGGCCTTCATGGCGAGCAAACTGGCACTCATAGTCACAGTCGGCATGGCAATGAAGAAACTGTACGAGAGTTATGGCACTGGGTGA
Organism: Helleia helle; assembly: GCA_963853865.1. NCBI lineage: Eukaryota > Metazoa > Arthropoda > Insecta > Lepidoptera > Lycaenidae > Helleia > Helleia helle. Next base: position 9,222,417 of record OY971436.1, read on the forward strand.
GCAATCGTTGAACTAGGTCCTCAGGTCCTTGGGTTCTTAGGGTCTTGTAGAATATTCTGAAGCTGTAAATATGGCATACAGTACTAGCAAAGTTGTAATAAAAGCTATGACTCTGGTTCAGGTACAAGATTCGAATAGATGCTAAAAAATTACTTATATAGAAATAGCACACGAGCTTTTTATTTACTTAATACTGTAATTCACGGCTGTAATTGGCTGAGACAATTTATAAATGTCACTTGTATGTCGCTGGCTTATTTTTAATTCGAATTTTCTAGGTTTTTAATGTTCTCCAGTTTTAAAACTATTTTTTTGGGAAATTTAGTTTAGAAAAGGGGGCATTTAGATATTCTAGGGTTTTTTGTTTCTACAATTGTTTTTTTATAATTTTCGAAACTTATTTATATTGATCTTTTTATGCACTGGAAGTATTTTCTTCTGGAATACAGTTTTTGATGGTTTTCTCTCAATTTTAAGTTCTTAACAATTATCTTATATTTATTATATTTAAATTCACTCCCACGTTTCACTACTAATTGAAATACCTTAGGCATATTATAATACATATATTAATATCTGAACTAACTTAAATTTACTAACTTTCGGGACCGGTTACATGATTCCTCATTAATTCAATCAGCCCATTAGTTACAAACAAGTTAATAATTGCTTTAGACCTTTGATAAATATTGAAGCTTTGAAAATATTTTTGATTTTATGACATAGTATGAAAGAGCTTGCGCTGTTTTAAACTTGGCCCACTACTTATCCCCATCGGTATTCTTATCGACAGCGGTAACCAAATGACCCTTTGGTACGATCTCAGAGAAACTGAGGGATAATTTCAAACTGCTCTGGGAGCTACGATGAATTTAATCAGAGGAGTAGAAAGAGTAGGTTACGGGGCATCAGTTCCAGTATACAGTTTTTTTGTTTCTAAACAGCTGATGAACTAATGACGTTGCATTTTGATGAGTCACAGAGGAAGCTTGAAAAGGTCATTTTTTATAGTTAAAACTTGTCACGTTTTTTGTATGAACTACTGCATCAATTTTTATGAAATCCGCATACCATGTGCAGTTGGTCCCGTTTGTGAGATAAGATAGTTTTAGATGAAAAGTGGAGGTGTTGTCTGTGACAGACGTATATTAATAGGAATAATTTTCTGTTCCACCATCTGGTTTGACAATCGGCAATCACAGATTGGTCTTTTTCGATGTAGATCCACATCGCCATCGGTTTATCAATAAAGTTCATATCAAGGAAGGTCTAGATGACCGATCCTACCATTGGCATCCAAATTGGACAGTGTTAGCCATATTTTGGTCTGACGTCAACCAATATCCGTCCATAGCAGAATTAGGTCGTCTTTTTAAGTAGTAGGTGTGATAGTATGTAGTACCCGATTTCCCTAAATTAAGTCTGTATATAAAGAAATAATCTCTTGAAATTTATATTTTCTAGCCTATGCTTTAAATCGTTTTAATCAAGATTTATCTAAACCAGAACTAATTAAAAGCTGTATGTTTTTAATTTTTTGGGGTCGCCTATTTAAAAAAGATACTTAAAGGTACTTCGACTATCATTACCACACTTATATTACATCAGTTTCAGTAATTTAAAGACAAGATCTTTGCTAGATAACATTTCTACGATAAAAACAAGATTCCAGAGTAGTTTCATAGTAGAGTAATGAGATTCTATAAATTAGAATATCCATTTCACGTCTTTGCTAGAGTTTAATTAAAAACCTTATCTTTAAGACCTCCAGGTCAACTTTGTGTATTATTATTTTTGCTTATAGTGAAATAATTAATACATCTGAGTATTTTGTCCCTTGTTAAATGAAACATTTATCTTACTCCTCGTCGTTTTATACATTTTATAATCGTTTTTTAAATAACCTTTGTTAAGTTTTATCGAATTTAAAGTTCGAACACTTAAAAATTTCATTGTATAATTTTTTTTGGAAATACCGACTTTAGCTTTACTCCTAAAAAAAGGATAGAATAGTGACCAATAAAAGTAGGGGTCAAAATTCTTAAAAAGCCTAGTCTATTAATTAAAATAGGGGCCTCTTCAAAGAGGCCTATATCCAGTAGAAATGATCATGCTGATAGCAAGTATGCATGTTAAGATTGAATACTATTCGCATGACTGTATCGACTTTTACCGACCATTACCAACACGCATATAGAAATGCTCGTAAATAATGCATGCAATTTCACCGCATAACTTACATTGCTATCTTCTTCAATGCACAATAGAAATATTTAATTGCTTTGCAAGTATCGTTGTCAAAACACTTTCTCACTAATTGGTACAGTTGCATATGTACAGATTATCTCTATAATTATGACTAATTAATTGAATTAAAGATATTTCAATACTCATTAAATTTAATCTTGATAATTATTGAACGATGCTTTGGGCAATTATAAAGAAGACTGACGAATGAGATTGAATAGACTGGACTGAATACTAAAGTGACGAACCTCTTAAAAGTCTTGCTGAAGAAACTGAACTGACTGAGCTTGGAATGAAAATGACCTCGTTGCCTTGGGATATACCTAGACTGGACTAATTAAGAATTTTTGACTGGACTGTACCAATTAAAATAGAATTGGACTGAATAAAGATGGACTTGAAAAAACGGGAATTTATTGGACTGAATTGAAGTGACAAAAATGAACTGGACAGGATTACAAAAAACTAGACTCAACAAAACTGAGTGCGATTTCAGTAATTCTCACAATTGATTTATTTGGATTTCAGCTACGGTTTACAAAACAACCCTTACCTATATTCACAATATCCGATCGATTTTCCAAGCGCCTCATCGCACGCATACTCCATAAGTGGAGTGAGCCCCCAGTTCGCATCAGCGGAGATGTATAGCCCGTCTGGACTGGCAACACATGCCAACGCAAACGAGATGCTCCAGACTCATGACGCGAGTGCTCAGCAGTCGCAACAGGCGCCTTCCGTACTCGTGAATTCCACACGAGCGGCAGAACGGTGGGATGGTAAGTCGAAACTGCTCAAATACTTTGAACCAATTGTTAATAAAATCAAAAGTGTCGTCGATCCAATCGCCAGTGTGTTTTACGATGCAATGCCGGCTACCTTTCGAGGTCTGAATTCCGATGTGTCTACAGCCAAAACTGTAGAGAGAGTTGAAGAATTAAAGAAACCAAGAGAGTTCTTAGTACCTCAACCGAGACATATAGCTCAGAGAAAGATGACATATAGAAAAGACCAAAGACAGAGACCAAAGAAATATGTAGAATTCAAAATTGATTTAAATAGGCTTAAACACAATAAGGAATTTCAAGATTATATTAAAACGAAAAAATACAAATTTCACTATCCCAATACCTATTACTATCCTAGAATAAGATACTTTGTGAATCCAAATACAATTACATATAGACCCAATAATAATAGACCATTACATGGAATAAATGCTTTAAGAAGAAACATGACCATATTTGATTATAATGAAACTACTACTGATATGCCTTTACAACCGTTGTTTCCTCAACCGACTGATTGGAAACCAATCATAATTCTAAACACTACAACTACAACTCCTAATCCTAGCAGTACTATTAAAAAGCGACGAAGAAAGCGAATTCATAAAAAGAGAAACCGATCTAGGAGAAGTATAGATAGCAGAAGTGAAAATGTAAATACATTGATCACTGACTTGAGGGTCCAAAAAAGTAACGCCACTGCAAGAGGATTCTTAAATATATTCAATTTTTTTGAGGATCCATTTGTAGATATAATAAAAGAAACAGATTCATATACCAAGAGTATTATACATGGACCTGCACATTCGAAGAAACCACCTAAATATTATTCTGTAGCGTACAATTTATTATTATATACGATGGATATTATCGACGGACTTTTTGAAGTTCATGAAGTTATAAGAAATCATTTAGAAGATGATTTCAAAAGTGAAACAATAAAGAAAAAGAAACCAAAGAAAAGTAAAAAAAAGTCTAAAACGTCCAAAGGGAAGAAATGCAAGAATAGTCGATAAATACAATTTTATTTCTGCATGCATTTATTTTGAACGGTGGAGGATAAAATATGTATGATAATTATTATCACAGAATATTCATAATAATGATTATTGTTGGGATATTGTAAATATCAATTAAGATGTATTATAATTTAAAGGCCATTTCAATAATGTTTGAAAAGATACTATATATATCAATCTGAAAAAACTTTAAAGAAAAAACAGATAAGACGTAGCTAAATATATTCGAAATAAAACATTTAAAGGAAACATATCCATTATGAATCCTATCACATCAATTTCCATAATGGATTCGTTTCAAGTTAACTTTGTATCAAAGTTTGAAACAATCAAACTTTGTCGAATTATTGAAGTGACTAAGTCGTTTGTCATTTTAATTGATATTTCTATTTTATATATTGTTATTGTATTACACAGGGTACCGCAGACGACCAATGTTTTATGGAAGCTCGCGCGCTACTTCAGAATCCTATTCGGCCTACCGGAACCATCGCTAAGCTCTCCATCCATGACCATGCCTATGTACTCTTTGCCTGAAATGCAGATGCAGATGCAGATGCCCAGCCAAATGTATAACCCGTCTGTGGCAATGCCGAATCAGTAACAAAATTGGACGTTGGGTCAAGTGGTGACAGATAGGTAGCTAAATGTCAGGTTGCCACGTACGACCCGAGTACGTACATAGATCGAAGTACGTACACTCGATCCGGTTACGTACGAACACTTGATCTTGTTACGTACATTTAATCCGGGTACCTATGTACATTTGATGCGGGTACCTACGTACACTTGATCCGGTTACGTACACTCGATTCGGAGTACAACCCTTTACCCGGGTACGTGCACTTGATCCAGGGTACGTACACTAGATCCAGTTACGTACGTGTACGTGGCAACCTGACATTTAGCACGCTAAAGCAATGTTTTAATCTCTGGACCGTCTTCTCTTTGCCTGTCCTAAAGTCCAGACATTTTAAAGCATTGCTAGATAAATTGCTAAATAAGACTGAGATTAGAAACTAAATGTGGCTAAGCGCGAGCCCGTCGACTTTATTGTAAGAATGCGATAATTTAAGATATGTAAGTTATTTATTGCACATTGTGGATTAAAATATATAAGTTATGGTTGACTTTTATTTACCTTCAAGAAAAGAGCATACTCATATTTGAAGGGCAACGCATCTACTAATGATGTAACAGATGTCTATGGATGTCGCTTATAACTTACCACGAGGTGAAACTACTGTCCGTTTGCCCCCTCTTCTAAAAAAACACTCCTCAAGATAATATGAAGATGATTTTGTACTATCTTTAGGTGTCCCTTTACTAGGATTTGTCTTGCAAGTTAATACTTTTTTTATTTTACGCCGGGAAATGTTCTAAGGTATTTCGCTGGGGAGGGGGGACTCCCCAGGCGGGTATGTGGGACTCGCTGCGCCCGAAAGATGGTAAAATGGACGTAGCTCTACTCACTAAAATCCGGTGAGTGCCACCAATGCCTTTGGTGAAGGGCCCCGGATCTATTGAGCAAACAGGGCACCTTGACGGCTAGTCAGTCCCTCAAGGGACCGACATCACCTCCACAGAGGGGTCGTCCCACACCACAGAATTGCATCTTAATACTGGTAAACTGATGGTTTATAAGCTATATATGATCATTATAATCATAATTTAAAGTTAAGTATGAAATTAATATTGAGTTTAAACGAAACATAAAAACCACATACAGACAAAACATTAAAATTGTGTATTAAAGAAAACCAAATGCAATAGAGAGGTGACAAAATGGATTTTCGAACAGAGTAATGACTTTGATTTTAATCTGACTATTTTTTTAAATTTTCAATCTGCGACTGCGAGGTACCCTGAATACCTGTAAAAGAAGATTTTAACTTGGCACATTAGAACCGAATGTCATTGCCTGAATTCCAGTAGAAAAGACATACACATTTCTATTCCATAAAGGAACGACAGAAAGACAAGAGAGGCAGTGTAAGGCACCGATGTGCCCTACAAGGTACACATGAATAAGTTCCCAAATGAACGCTTATGTTTATAGGTCATGGGCAAATTTGACCACCTACAAGCACGTTTGCAGCTTGCCCTTCTGACTAATATAAAAATCTATACTAATATTATAAAGCTGCCCGCGTTAAATTTTAAAATTTGAGGGGTTGACCACCCTTATCACTTAGAGGTATGAAAAATAGATAGTAACCGATTCTCAGACCTACTGAATACGCATATAAAATTTGGTAAAAATCGGTAAAGCCGTTTCGGAGGAGTACGGTAACTAACATTGTGACATGGAAATTTTATATATTAGATTATAAAGCTGAAGAGTTAGTTTGTTTGTTTGAACGCGCTAATCTCAGGAACTACTGGTCCGATTTAAAAAATTCTTTCAGTGTTAGACAGCCCATTTATCGAGGAAGGCTACAAAATATATAACATCATGCTGTGACATATAGGAATTGAGTAACGCGGGCGAAACTGCAAGCAACAGCTAGTAGCAAATAAAGATGATTAACAATGATAAAATTCAAAGTAATCACACTGACTGTTCTTTATTTCTCGTTGCTAAGTTGTATAAATAAGATGGTGGTACATTTAAAGCAAAGATAAACAGAAAGAGACACAACTATTTACCTAGGAAAAAGTAAACCCTTCTCTCTCAATTTTACGAAACATTACCCGTATTTACGCAGGAATGTCAATACGGTCGACAGATCAATTGTTTGGCTAACTCTGGAATAAAAGTTGCGAAACTCCTGAATATTTGCAGACATTGTTGACGATGTGAAATGATTAACAAAAACGGTATGCAAGTCCTATACAACTGGGAACTGGGACATGATTTTATTGATCATCATCAGCATCATTGTTATCATGATTATCATCATCATCATCACCCAGTAGCTCGCGTTAACTTAACTCATCGAACATATAACCGGAATAGAGTGGTAATGTTATGTGTTTTGTATGAGAAGAATTCCGCCGAATTTGTGCTGCGACGCTGCGCGGGTTCGCTCATATTGCCATTTCCGACTGATGACCATTGATGGATGATTGGCCGAAGGGACGTACATACAGTTCACTGGTTTCGGAATTGTGTGTGTGAATTGGCTCACATTACTACTCTATCCGGTTATATGCTCGATGACTTAACTTTACAATGACTCATTGAAAACGTAATAGATTCGAAAATTATTTCCTAACTCACAATTAAAAAAAATATTATATAGTATAAATGATAGCTGTCTGAAGGTAAGTCAACCAACTTGCCCTGGGTATGGTTCTAGAAGTTTCTCATGGAGACAAGACAGGCGGTATAACTGGCACCGAGACTCATCTTACGAATTAAGCAAGCAAACCTAAGTAAGTATTCCTGGAGGGCCCATGAATACGTTCCACTAATCTTCGTTCCTAACAAAATACTGCTGGTACAGACCCACCTGTATTTTCTTAAAGGATTTCTATAAAATATTTTAGAGAATTACTATAATTGATTTCTAAATTTAATCACACTCTTATTAACTCATCTGAATCAAGGATGTGTCACATGGTGCGACTCACATCAACGTAACTTCCCACTAACAAGCTGTTATTTACAGAGCGTGCACTCGCGAGCATTGGAATTGGATCATCTCGTTAACTATGTCACTTGTATTTGTGATTATACATTTGCTTATAGGTTCTTCATAAAATTTTTATTTAAACTGCAAAGGATCGTAACAAAAAAATCCTTTTTATAGCTGCTCATTAAGTTATTTACACTGATCATAGTCACGGGAGGTAAATGCAAAAATTCTTAATGAATCGCGTTAAAATCTATATAAAGTTTGTTCATTATAGTGGGGTCATTTGCGTAAACATTGGAACACACAGTCAGACACAAACCCTCTTGTTTGAGCTATGGACATTTTTATTATTTTATTTTTCGGGGACGTGAGCTAATTTTTTACGTACGCGATACACGACGTATGCGATGACGTATGCGGCGTTACCTCGCTCTGAGGCGTTCCATTTTCTTATGACGTCGTCACGTTCAACTATCGTCAGTAAACCGACTTTACAGACAACCGATTTTTTTTACTTACAAAATTAAATGATCAATGACTTCTTTAATCATAAATATTATAATTTTATATGACTCCATATATTTATATTCAGAAGTACGTATTACGTACGTATTATTCAGCGTTCATTTTGAATATTATAATATCTATAGATCAAATTTATGCTCGCGAATGTACCAATACACTCTTCCCCTTTAAATGTCAGACGTTTTGACATTTCACTTCGTGTAAGCGAAACGTCCTTAAAATATAAGATCCTAGTTTAGATGAGGACTTTTAGGGTGCGTCTCCTGACTGACGCAGAGCGCGGCGGAGTGGAGAGGAAACAGTGTATTGGACAATCCAAATATCTCCACTGATGAGTTGGGGAGATTTCGAGCACTGTGATTGGCTAATTGGCGGTCTGCTCCTCTCTATTCTAGCTGTACATCAGAGGAAACGCATTTAATTGGGTAGTGGATAGACATTTAGATAGTTTCTTTCACAGCATTACGTCATATTGTATTTTATGTTGGGTGATGCTGCTGATATTTATACTATATTAGTTCTGCAGAAAAGGCTGTTTGTGCAATATTATATAATATGGGTGGGTCCAAAAGAGACGAAAAGTTTAAAACAGTAAAGATTATGATTTTACATAGCCTATATATATTTGAAAATCTATTATATGTATACAAAATTATCCAAAAATTCAATAAAAAAAATTGAAGTGAACACAACATCAATACCAGGAACAAAAATAATCTTGCTGTGCCCAACTCAAGCCTCCATACAATTGGTAACTCCTTTACGGGTAATTGTATACGTTTTTATAATAAACTTCCTAATGATATAATAGAGTTGCCAATTATTAAATTTAAAACTACCATAAAACAGAAACTAATATCAAAATCCTATTGTAATGTAAAGGATTATATAAATGACATAAACGATTGGAAATGAATTGCTCTAGATTTATATTTAATTGACTTTTGTGAAATAATGATCACAACTAAAATAATGATAGGAAGAGCAGAGTTCCTTGTGGGTATCTTCTCTGACATGGGCGCGTTGCGAACCCTCATTATAGCCGCTAAGACAATCATTAGTGGTCATTATAAAGATCCTATATGTAAAGAATAACAATAAACAATAAATAAACATTTTGGAGCAGATATACATATTCGGGAAGATGGAAGAGATTCATTGCTAAGAGGTAGTGCCATGCTGCTTAGCAGCCGAATTGGGCCGGCACGACCGGGGTGGTACCTCTCGCTCACATAACACCGGCGTCAAGTGACAACTATGCTGTCGCGTTTCGTGCGGTTTGTGAGTTTCCGGTGGCCCATTGGCGGGGGGGTTAGGGAAAAGGAGGGCAACGCATCTGCATAATCTTTGGTTGTGCGGATGTGTTTGGGCGTCGGTAGTCGCCAAACGCCTTCGACTGCTCATTGCCCTACTATGCCGTAAAAAAAAAAAAAAATTGCTTGGGAATGTACGAGCAGTGGCGTCAATGTAGCTTGATGGACAAAATGCTACGAACCCGCAGCCCAAGGGGATTCGTAACTCAAGACCTTTTAAAAAATACTGGCCTTTTTTAGCTTTCGCATGAGACATAAAAATTTTGCCACGGAGATCGGATAGTATAATTATTCTGTATAATATGATCACAGATAGACACTTTGATTTAGGTATTTGATTTTCTAATGTTTACGCGAATTTCACTCATTATAATGAAACACTTTTTTACGGATTTTATCGCGGTTTATTAAGATTTTTTAGGACGTATGACACCTCAGTCCTCTCGTGACCATGGTTGCTGTAAAGTATCCAAAACGTCGGGCTTGTAAAAATCTTAATAAACCGCGATAAAATCCGTAAAAAAGTGTTTCATTATAATTAGGTATTTGAGTCAGAAATTCTGCCCAATACTCCTATAATATAGAGCCAGGTCTGTAGAAGGTTTTGGATTCTAGAAAGGAATATAATATTACCTATACTTAAATACCAGTTCTGTAACAGTCAGTGCTAAAATTGTTGTACAATTCGAAGCTAACTACGATCAGCTATGTTGGTTTGCCTACCTTAATAAATATTAAGAAATATAATTTAAGTTAGATATGAAACCTATCCTTCAAGTTCAGGGAAATTAAGCCTTCAAGGTTGGCAATGTTTAGCCTTCAAAGTTGTAATGTTTAGCCTTCAAGATGGGAAGATTAATTTTAGAATCATTCCTTAAATCTCATTGCCGACGAATCACGAAGCCAGCAATAAACATTATACTCCAGTTTCTAACACTTGTGGTTGATAACATTGATGTACAATAAGATATAGATTCAGTATTGTGGCGGAGTTTATTCAAACTAAAACACACACAGACACACACACATACACAAGCACTTTAAGTCTAATAACCATATTATATTATCATCACCATCATCATTAACAGCCACTGTCCGTCTACTGCTGAGCAGGCCTACCTAGGCCTCTCTCAATGAACGCCGATACGGCCGATCCCTGGCCGCTCGCATCTGACACGGACCGGCCATTGTACGACGATGCTTACCAACACTTCGCCTACCTGAACAATTATATTATATATAATCAATCTTATTTATTACTTACCTGTTATATATATAACGTCTAATCTACTAAATTATATAATTATGTACAGTATAAATAAAACAAACTAAATGTAAAACATATCATAAAATTGATGTGACAATGTTATATATACATATGTACTTAAAGTTAAAGTAAAACTACATTTAATATAACGAATAATATTCAAAAACGGTATAATGTCCTTATCTCGACATTGGCTTTGTTCCGTCGTACGCGCATCCAATAGGAAGTGAAGCCAGTCGACCGATCCTCTCAGACGCGTAGCCTGTGTCGCTTATTCGTGTACGGCTTATCTTAAATTCATGCTAATCTCGTTTATCGCACTGCTAAGCTTTTTTCTATCACTCCTTCTATGTTAGTAATTAATGTGTGGCTGTAAAAAGTAACCTTATAGTGTATTGCTTTTGTGTGAACTCAATAAACTTTGTGAAGTGAATTGCTGTATTTATTGGTATCGCCCAGCACCACTATAACTACATAACAACATAACTACTGGTGAGCCACCTATATTTGCCCCACATTGGTGACCCCGAGAACACGAAGAATGAGTAGCAGCAGTGATTCTAAGGATACCGTCGCGTCACCGCACGAGCATGTAACCACCCGTCTTAAGATGACTCGCCGTGCCACCTCAGGACACGACATATCGGACGGATCCACACCAACTTTTAAGGTACCTCAATTTTCACCTGATGACCCCGAATTATGGTTCGCATTATTAGAATGCCAATTTAATAGTCATAATATTAAAGACGATGCAGTTAAATTTGCAAGCGTGACCAACAATTTAGACATAGTGCACGCAAAAGCGGTTAAGGATATTATCATAAATCCTCCGCCTTGTAACAGCTATGACAAGCTTAAGCATGAATTAATTAGGCGTCTGTCTGCGTCACACGAGAGAAAGGTTAAGCAACTGCTCACGCACGAAGAACTAGGCGACCGCAAGCCGTCCCAATTTCTTCGGCACCTTCAGGATTTGGCTGGACCCTCAGTCCCTGAAGAGTTTATACGTACGATTTGGGCCAATCGTCTTCCCAGCAGTATACAAATTGTGGTAGCCTCGCAACCAACCCATAACTTAGAGCAGCTGGCGGACTTGGCGGATAGAGTGCAGGAAATCATATCCCCCTGTAATGTAGCATCCACATCTATGGAGCCGCCTGTGCATGCAACTGCTAGTACATCGAGAGAGATTGCGGAGCTGAAACAGATGGTTGAACAGCTTGCCTTAAAACTAGAGGAATATTCACATAACACTCCTCGTTCAAGCGCTTTTCGGCGATCCAGACCACAGCATCGACGTCAATCGGAAGATCGTCAGAGGACACGATCGTCCTCAAGCTACCGTCGTTATCCTTTATGCTGGTATCACGCAAAGCTGGGGCCAAAGCCAAACGGTGTATTCAACCATGTGATTTTAGTAAGGCGGGAAACGCCAAGGGCAGTCGCTAGCGGCGACGGGCAACTGCCCAGCACCGACCGGTCGTCTCTTCGTCACAGACAGTAATTTGGGAATACAATTTCTGGTGGACACCGGAAGTGATCTGTGCGTGTATCCTGTGTCCGCTACCAGTGAACGTCGTACAAAGACTGATTTTAAATTAAGTGCAGTGAACGGAACAAATATAGACACTTATGGTTATATCGAGCTGTGCCTAAATTTAGGATTAAGACGCAAGTTTCAATGGCGATTCGTTGTTGCTGATGTAAGCAAAGCCATTATAGGTATAGACTTTTTAAAACACTATAATTTAATTGTAGATTGTAGTAATAATAGATTAATTGATAATACAACAACTTTGTCTGCTCTTGCTTCTGTTGTTAGCATGATTGACGTATCTTCTGTTAAGATCGTATTAGGTGACAGTAGATACCATAATATATTACGGAAATTTCCTGAAATTTCACGCCCTTCAGGCATACCTATTGACATTAAACATGACACTGTACACTACATAAAAACTACACCAGGACCTCCTATTTTTTGTACACCTCGTAGGCTTGCGCCAGATAAACTTAAAATAGCAAAACAGAAATTCGAGTTAATGTTAAGTAATGGTACCGCACGTCCGTCTAAAAGCCCTTGGGCTTCTCCTTTGCACTTAGCTGCTAAGAAAGATAACGATTGGCGACCTTGTGGTGATTATCGCATGTTGAACGCACGAACAATACCCGATCGTTACCCAATTAAACACATACATGATTTCGCTCACGCCATCTCCGGATGTAGAGTATTCTCTACCATTGACTTAGAGAGAGCTTACAATCAGATTCCTGTGTGTAAAGAGGACATACCTAAAACGGCTATCACAACTCCGTTTGGTTTATTCGAGTTCCCTTTTATGACATTTGGTTTGAGAAATGTCGGACAAACCTTTCAAAGATTTATCGACGAAATGACAAGGGGGCTCGACTTCTGTTATTGTTATGTCGACGATTTTTTAGTATTTAGTAGAGACGAGGTAGAGCACGAATCACACCTTCATCAACTTTTTTCCAGAATGAAGGAATACGGTATCCTCATTAACACTTCGAAGTGTGTTTTCGGAGCTAATGAGGTTACATTCCTGGGATACAGAATATCCGCTGCAGGCACTAAGCCTCTTGATACTAAAGTGCAAGCAATTAAAGATTTTCCCACACCGAAGACAGTAAGACAACTGCGCATGTTTCTAGGGATGATTAATTTTTATAGGCGATTTTTGCCACACGCCGCTAAAATTCAAGCACCCTTAAATGCTTTGCTCACTGGGGGTGTGAAGTCATCCCAGCCTGTCAATATTTCCGGTGAATCTATGAGGGCCTTTTTGCAATGTAAAGAAAGCCTAACTAACGCTTTACTTGCTCACCCAGACTGCAACGCTGCACTCGCACTAGTTACAGATGCATCGGACTCGGCTTTGGGAGCAGTTTTACAACAATTTAAAGATGGTTTTTGGCAACCATTAGCCTTTTTCTCGCGTAATTTGAACGCGTCTCAGCAAAAATACTCACCATACGATAGGGAACTCCTGGCAATATACAAAAGTATAAGGTACTTTCAGTACATGCTAGAAGCCAGACATTTTACGGTCTATACGGATCATAAGCCTCTATGCTTTGCTTTTCGCGAGAGAAAAGGTAACTGCCCGCCCAGGCAGTTTCGCCATCTCGACTATATCTCCCAGTTTACCACCGATATCCGACACATCAAGGGAAAAGACAACGTTGTTGCTGACCCTTTATCTCGTGTAGATGAGCTACAAATACCAATTGATTGGGACCAACTGGCTACGTCGCAAGAAAACGACCCAGAACTGAACCAATATTTAAGTGGTGAATTTTCACTCCGCTTGAAGAAACTTAAATTCCTGGTAGTAACGTTGAGATCTTTTGTGATGTGAGCACTCCATCACCAAGACCCTTCATTACTAAGCCATTGCGAAAGCAGCTGTTCGACAGCTTACATAGCTTAAGCCACCCAGGTGCTAACGCCTAAGCAAAGCTTATTTCTGAGCGTTTTGTATGGCTGGGAGTACGCAAAGACTGCCGGGAATGGTCGCATAAATGTCTAGCCTGTCAACGCTCTAAAGTAAGTCGTCACGTGCATTCACCGATTGGCACTTTCGGATTACCTCGCGCACGATTTGCTTTTATACATGTGGATATAATTGGCCCTCTTCCACCATCGCAAGGTTTCAGGTATTGCCTGACGGTTGTGGATCGTTTCACACGGTGGCCTGAAGTAACCCCGATGGCCGACATGACCGCCGAAACCGTCGGTAAGGCCCTAATATCGTGGATATCCAGATTTGGATGTCCAACAGATGTTATTACAGATCGCGGGCGACAATTTGAATCCACGCTTTTCCAATATCTTGGAAAAATGGTTGGATTCAAACATCGTCGCACTACCGCGTATCATCCAGCATGTAATGGTTTGGTGGAGCGATTCCATCGTCAACTAAAGGCAGCAATTATGTGTCATGCTGATCATAATTGGGTCGACATGTTGCCTTTAGTACTCTTAGGGATCAGAAGCGCGTACAAAGACGATCTACAGTCTTCTTCAGCTGAAATGGTATACGGCGAACCATTACGTTTGCCAGGGGAATTCTTTCATTCCACTGACATTTCCGATTTTACTACGCGCCTTCGTAACTTTGTAGCCAAACTGCAGCCTTCGCCAGCTGCACGTCACAGTAAAGAAAAAATATTTCTTTACAAAGATCTAGCATCTACTCAGCATGTATTCTTAAGGGACGATACAGTGCGAGGAGCACTTCAACCTCCCTACTCCGGCCCTTATCCAGTGATTGAGAGAGGGGATAAGACCTTTAAAATACTGGTTAGGGATAAAGCAGTCACGGTAAGCATTGACCGCCTAAAACCGGCCTACATAATGTCCACTGACCCACCTTATTCCCCAAAACGCGCTCCCCGGACCACTAATAATTCCACTCCTCCAACTACAGATAGAACACCTACCCCGTCTCATGCTGATGACCCTGTCACCTGTCCTAATAATAAACCATCTGAACAGGATAGGGCACAAGATAAGAGAAGTCGCTTTGGGCGGAAAGTTACCTTCCCTAATTACTATCGCCCGTAGGCACGGTCTCTGGAGGGGAGTGATGTGGCGGAGTTTATTCAAACTAAAACACACACAGACACACACACATACACAAGCACTTTAAGTCTAATAACCATATTATATTATCATCACCATCATCATTAACAGCCACTGTCCGTCTACTGCTGAGCAGGCCTACCTAGGCCTCTCTCAATGAACGTCGAGACGGCCGATCCCTGGCCGCTCGCATCTGACACGGACCGGCCATTGTACGACGATGCTTACCAACACTTCGCCTACCTGAACAATTATATTATATATAATCAATCTTATTTATTACTTACCTGTTATATATATAACGTCTAATCTACTAAATTATATAATTATGTACAGTATAAATAAAACAAACTAAATGTAAAACATATCATAAAATTGATGTGACAATGTTATATATACATATGTACTTAAAGTTAAAGTAAAACTACATTTAATATAACGAATAATATTCAATAACGGTATAATGTCCTTATCTCGACATTGGCTTTGTTCCGTCGTACGCGCATCCAATAGGAAGTGAAGCCAGTCGACCGATCCTCTCAGACGCGTAGCCTGTGTCGCTTATTCGTGTACGGCTTATCTTAAATTCATGCTAATCTCGTTTATCGCACTGCTAAGCTTTTTTCTATCACTCCTTCTATGTTAGTAATTAATGTGTGGCTGTAAAAAGTAACCTTATAGTGTATTGCTTTTGTGTGAACTCAATAAACTTTGTGAAGTGAATTGCTGTATTTATTGGTATCGCCCAGCACCACTATAACTACATAACAACATAACTACTGGTGAGCCACCTATATTTGCCCCACAGTATAAAACATGCAAAATGGTAGGACTATTCGTATATATTTTTTTCTTTAACGCCGGGAAATGCTCTGAGGCATCTCGCGGCATGAGTCTCCCCACGCGGGCATGTGGGACTAGCTGCACCCGAAAACTGTAGTGTAAGTGGACGCAGCTCTACCTACTGAAACCTGGCGAGTACCACGAATGCCGCCTTCGGTAAGGCGCCCCGGATCTAATGACGAAACAGGGCACCTTGACGGCTAGGCAGTCCCCCAAGAGACCGACGCCACCTCCACAGAGGGGTTCTCCCGCACCACAGAACAACCTCTTCCAACGTCGGGACAGTACAACGGGGTGAGGTTCCTGTCCTCGCCCATTGCCCCCAGCTCTTTTGTCCCCTCGGCTCAATTAGTTTCGCCTAAGGTGCTGGGCTCACTGAGCCCCAGGCAGGCAGGCTACTGAGCCCCACCGCCATGTCAAAGCCTGAACCATGGTGGGGATTCATATTATATTATTAGTAAATGTACTTTATTAGTAAACTACTTTATTGGTACCTAAATTATAATCATCATAATCAAAGTTTTTAAGTCCCCTTTTGTATTTGAGCCTATTTCAATGATCTCCAAGGCGGTCCTCGTCACGCGCATCTAACAAGGAATGACTCACGACAATCCTCAACCCATCAAGTTGAAGTTCCATCGATACTTTATCCTCCCGAGAGATTTAGCCAACCTAGAATTTAGAATACCATAAAATAGTTTTCATAAGAGAATAATTTAGTAATCCGAATCGATACGACTTAGGGACCTTCAGGAAGAGAGCATACTCATATCTAAAAGGCCGGCAACGCTCCTGCTGATCCTCGTGGTATAGCGGGTGTCGGTGGATGTCGCTTTCCACTTACCATCACACTTCTACAAAACAAAATCGTCAATTAGGATCTCATCCAAGTTGCGAGAGAAATTGGTGATCGTGACGTTCATTGGAAGAGGTGCATAATAATGGTGTTTATATAGATTTACAGAAATTTGATAAGTCCAAATATGGAGTTTGTTGATTGGTTTTAGGTTGAACTAAATATTGGGATTGTTTTTGAGGTAAAACAACCTCAAAAATGATCGATCCATATAGAAAACAGCTTTCAAACTCACATATAATTTTCAAAATCGTGTATTTTGAACAACTTTTACAAACATACTCGTAATAAGTATCAAAAAAGTTTTAGCAATAGATTTTCCATTTTAGCATTTTCTATAGCATTAAAAAAATTCGAAACAATGACACAACTTTTAGGGATTTGTGTATTATTTAATATTTAGACGTGTACGGACTTTGGTCTTCTCGATCTTTTTTACGGCGCTGAGACCTGGGCTTTGCAGACCGCAAACGCATTGACGCTTTCGAGATATGGTGCTGGAGAGAGATGCTTCGTATCCCTTGGACAACATTCCGGACTAACATCTCTATTTTGCGAGAATTTTGTCATCAGAGTGCCTACGCAGAATTCTCGAGTACTTCAGTCACATCGCAAGGAAGACGGCGAAAACCTTGAGAAGTTCATCGTGACCGGTAAACTAGAAGGCAAAAGGCCTTGTGAACGTAACCCCACACGTTGGTCCGACCAGATCCGCACCGCTCTTGACGCTACGGCTTACAACGCCGTCTACACCGCCAGGGATAGAAACAGATGGAGAAAGATCATAATTGAGAAAGTGATACAGAAGGGAGGTCACGAACCTCAGCACTGAGGAACAATAAGCGAAGAGGAGGAGTATTATTTACATTTTAGCATGCACGACGTTTCGGATACTTAACAGGAACATGTCCTTCTGTGTACAGTCGTTGTAAAGTATCCGAAACGTAGGGAGTATAAAAATCTAAATATACCGCCATAAAATTTGAATTGTGTCATTAATCTCCCAAAAAATATAAGCTATACAATATGTAATTGTGAGCAATTACAAAATAAATCTCATTAACCTTTGCGCCATTTTCAAGTCAATCTTATAAACGTATAGACTGCTGTCAATTCAATTGAACAATCGAACTCAGCAATAAATGAAGATGAAATCCGTTTTTCATCAATACTAGTTTCAATTGGAGCTTCAGAATAATTACGAAAGTAAAGGTTTCAAATTTAATTGTAAAAATTAATTACTTTTGATATGTACTTCGACGATAAATAATTTATCGTCTAAGTATCAAAAGTAAAAAAAAAAAACCAAGATAGCCGTTTTCGTGGTTTCAGCCGCTCTATAGTGGAGTATAATTTTTTTCAACAATAGACCTATAAATTTCTTCAATATTAGAATAATCAAACACAGACATAAATTTTAAAATATTTTTAAAGTGTAGATTAGATTGTATAAAGTCATATATATTTAAATGGTCGTACTAATTACATTGTTAATCTAGCTTTTGTAATATATCGTCTACCTAACTTATTTGAATAATTGTAGTGTGTCTAATAGCAAATAATTAATTAGTAATATGATAGTACCCCTCCCTCATATAAATTATCCCTACTCATATAAATTAGCGCAATTGTTTGTTTATTTGAATAAAAGTATCGGTCGAATTTCTTTTTGTAAACCCTAGTAGCCCTGCAGGTTGTTTGCTATTCATTTATGAGGAGTTTTTATATTATTTACGGCGGGTGAAACCCGACAGGTAAGTTTTATTCTAGGAATGTATTCATAAATTATTCATATAGCTAATTTTAAATAAATTATCTTTATAATAAAGATAATAAGAAAGTGATCTTATTTGGTAGATTATATAAGTGTATTACGATTATACGAATATCCTACTAATATTACAAGCGCGAAAGTTTGTAAGAATGTATGGATGTATTTTTGTTACTCTTTCACACAAAAACTACTGAATGGATTTTGATGGAACTTTACAATAATATAGCTTACATAACATAATAACATATATGCTATAAAAAATCCCTGTACGGGAGTACAGGGATTATTTATACGTATATATTATAGTACGGGAATAGGAAGTACGCGAATGAAACCGCGCGAAATAAAATATATATACATAATTAGTAAGCTACGTAATTTTCCTATATGTATTAGGTATATTATTTATGCGCTGCGCCCCCGTCGGCATAGTTACCACCATCTTGCTGGTTTCCCCAGCGAAACATCAAGCAAAGGCTCTATTTCGGAGAGAAGGTCAGGACAGGCAGTGTAATTACTGGCACCGAGACTTAACATCTCATGTCTCAGGTAACAAATAAATGAGTTAACAAAGTTGCCTGGGCTAGTTTCAGGTAAACTTGTTTTGTTAACTTTATCTAGTCAGCTTTTTTCCCCATGCGGGTGTGTGGGACTCGCTGCGCCCGAAAGCTGGTAAGTGGACGCAGCTCTACACGGCTCTACACACTAAAACACGGCGAGTGCTATGCCGCTATACTCTTTTGTCTCCTCTTCTTTTAAGTGGGGTATAAAGAGCAGCTCCCTCGGTTCAATTGGCTTCTCCCAAAGTGCTGGGCTAACCCTAGGCTACTGAGCCCTACCGCCACTTCATGGCTTTAGCCACGGTGGGGCTACCTCATTTGCTAGTTTGACTATAAAATTAACATTAAAATGAAAGTGACAAAGCCTGAACGCTCCGTAAGGTAGGTAGGTATTAATGTAAACTCTAAAAAAGTATCCAGTCACAGCGACTGCCGATAGAAGTGAAAAAAAACCAATTAAATTCAAATATAACAACCTATACAATTTAAACGGCGCACAAAATGGCCGCATGACATCGACATTTCAGTGTGTTTGAGGATTGGTTATGTAAAGAAATATTGTATAATCTTATTAAATAAATCAAACGTCATATAAACGTCAAATAGCGTCTCATAACGGTGGTAACGGTGTCGCGAATCCAGAGATTTTATCTCATCTAAAAATATGCGTACCGCGCCTAAAGAAGTTTTCACTTCAAAAATTTAATGCAATTCGTATATTCCATTTGCCGGTGATAATGAATTATGTAAATGACTTCATAAGGTCTCAAATGAAGTTTTATTTTAAGGACGCTTTTAACGAAATAAGAAGCTTTTCGCTAAATAAATTGTTATATTGAAGACGGTGGCTCGCTTGTTTATTACGGGATGTTACGGTAAGTGCTGTTAAACATGGGAGGTGGGTTCAAATCCACTTAACACTATACATTTTAATATATACTAATAATATCATTAGAGGTTTGAGAGTTTAGACGTGATAGTAGTCGAAACACCGAGCACACCTGGATTATAATATGTGCTCGGTGAGTCGAAACCACTCATCTGACTTTTTAATATCTTTCACCTGTAAATGCTAATTTATTTCTGAGTGGGGTGGAGCTCAGTAGCCTAAGGTGAACTCAGCACCTTGGACGAACCCCATTGCACTGTTCCGACGTTCGGAAGGGTTGTTCTGTGGTGCGAGACAACCACTCTGTGGAGGTGGCGTCGGTCTCATAGGGGACTGACTAGCTGTCGAGGTGTCGATCCGGGGCACCTCACCAATGGCGATATTGGTGGCACTCGCCGGGTTTTAGTGGGTAGAGCTGCGTCCACCTTACCATCTTTCGGGCGCAGCGAGTCCCATATAGGAGGGGGAGTGTCGCCTCCCACGCGGGATGCCTCAGAGCATTTCCCGGTGCAAAAGAAAAAACGTGAAGCTGTAATTGTTCAGGTTTTAATTTATGTGTGTATATCTACTTGAAATATTATCTAACGTAAGTTCTTACGAGTTTACTCTAAGGTGGTTCAGAACATGCTGAGATTGGCGACCCGGGTGATGCGGACGCCGAGAGGCAACCTTGATAACGTTGAACCGTCACTATCCGCCGCCAACTGAGTTTCTTGGCGGTTCATTTCAGGAAATGGCTAGGGTTCGAACCGGTGGTAACATCTCTCTCTCGTTTCTCCACCTCAATGGCTCTTTAAAAGGGTCAGCCGATAGAAGTGAAAACAAAACAATTAAATTCAAATACCTATAATACAGGCTGTAAAAGATTATGACAAACTATACTATACAATTTAAACGGCGCACAAAATGGCCGCGTGACATTGACATTTCAGTGTGTTTGACGTAAATAAATCAAACGTCAAATAGCGTCGCATAACTGTGGTAACGGTGTCGCGAATCCAGAGATTTTATCTCATCTAAATATATGCGTACCACGCCTAAAGAAGTTTTCACTTCAAAAATCATCATCATTAACTTAAGTGACAAAGAATTTGCGGAGCAAGTATAAAAATAATAATAATAAACAATCATCATTTATCTAACCTAAAGTGCGGACCAGTGGTCTGTAGAGAATTTCACGGGCTGGGTAAATTAAGCGCCCGGACAAAAAAAAGAACCTTCACTATCTGATGGTAAGTCAACGTTGAATACAAGGACATTTTGTGATAGCCCTATTTGTTCACTAACCTTTCAGTCGAAGGTGTCCTATTGTTGATCCGGAGCATCATAGACGGACGAAGGCATTCGAGTGAATTTTAGTCAGATTCCCATACGAATCCCAAATATTCAAAAAGGTTTTAATGAACAAACAAGGTTCTTTGGCGTCAAGGCCTCGCCCACCATAAGACACATGAATCGTGTCTGTTCCGCCCTTTCCGAAGATCAACAAAGCTGGTGAAAGAATTAAGTAGAATCGCAACCATAGTGGTGGTGACACAACCAGGTGACAGTTGGACAGTGGCCCAACTGATATTATTAACGCGAAAGTTTGTATGTATAGATGTTTGTTACTCTTTCACTCAAAAACCAAAAAAAATTTTTTTTTTTGCGAATGATCTATGCTGACGGCCCAAAGGCCCTAATGCTACATCGGATTAGTGTGAGCCCATTCGGCTCACTTTTGATTTATAAAGTGTATGCTGACGGCCCAAAGGCCCTAATGCTACATCGGATTAGTGTGAGCCCATTCGGCTCACTTTTGATTTATAAAGTGGGGGGTTGCCCCCCGCCTATCGTGCAGTCTGCGACCACACGGCCTCCTGGCGTCGGTTGTGATATAAGCGCCACGTCGTCGTCGAAGATAAAAGATAAAAATGATTTTTCTGTCCCCGCTGATATTACTAATACTTATATGGATCCCTTTGAAGTTGGCGATACGATGTGTTCTAGAAAACAAATAGAATATAACAAACTGGCGGGACTGTGCCGCGTCACCGTCGGGTGGAGTGGAGCCCCAGGCGGTCTACCCCTACCGGGTGGGCTCATTGGCGTGAGGACCCGGCAGATGGCGCCAGCGATACTGGGGCCCACTCCGCCGGTCGGAGTTGCAGCGTCCGCCACAGGAGGTCTTGTCTTGATGAGGGTTGTTGGGCGGGGCCCCCCTCGACACCCCGCGGTGGGCATCGCCTATCTGACGCGTTAATGTTTATTAACGTAATATTATAACTAAACGAACCCAATACGGTCGACGAGTTGAATTCGGTTAAATTAATGTGAGGGCCGGCCCTCTCCTCTCCCTCAAGTGGGGGAGGTGGGTCGCGCACGGTACCCGTATAATTAGACGTTAGCGAAGTGCTACCGTTGTTAACGCGGTCTGGGTATTTGATAGATGGTCACCTTACCTCTACCAAGAGTTTTTGTTACATAGAAATACATTTACAATAGAAAACTAAGGTATGGTATAGTTTTCTAATCGTGTTGCGTTCTATAATTAAGTCATGTGCGCTTGTAACAAAAACTCATGGTAGAGGTACTGATAAGGGTCTTTAAAGAAAAAGAAAAAAAAAACTTCCTAAAGAATAAATTAAAATGGAAAGTGAACGACGATGGCTTAGTGGGTACGGGCTCGGCTTCAGTGAGAGCCGAGAGGTGCGGGTTCGATCCTGAACCCCCCCCCCCCCTATGACGTCTAGATATGGGTTTTCTAAATTTCTGTGTGCACCAGAACATGAGACCATCGCTTGCTCACCGGTGAAGGAAACATCGTGAGGAAACCTGCATGCCGGAAAAGATTAAAAGTCTTTGAAGGTGTGTGAAGTTCACAACCCGCATTGGGCCAGCACATCGGTAAACTTATGGGCCAAAACCCTCTCTTCGCCTGATTTTGAGGTGGAGACCCGTGCCCAGCAGTGGGACATATAAGGGTTGATATTATTATATTATATAAAAAATAAAAACACAATAAACCATATATTTTATTTAGGAATATCATAAGGGTTCTTGTGTATCTTCTGGTTGCTTCTCCAGTCGCCCCAGTCGTTTTTGTGGTGGTCGATAAACACCTCGTAAGTCACATTTCTACGCTGTGTCATGAAACAATTATTATAAGAAGTTACTAGTTTTCAGGAATAATATTATATACAGTATACACTGCAAGTAACACAAGTATATATAGTAAATACATGGATGTGCCAGTGGTAAGACTTAACAGCGAACATAACAAAAGATAAAAGAATAATGTGTGTGGTTTTTTTGTGCTTTTTTATTCTTTTCATGTATTGTCAGCTATCTCCGAACCATTGTCAAAATTTCAAGTCTCTAGCTTGTTGGAAAGTTAGTTTATAATCAGCTAGATGTTACCCACAGCTTCGCCCGCGTCAACTTACTTAACTTAGCTTCTGTTAGTCGCAACGTGATGTTGTATAGCTTATAGCCTTCCTCGATAAATGGCCTATCTAAAATTGAAATAATGTTTCAAATTGGACCAGTAGTTCTTGAGATTAGCGCGTTCAAACAAACAAACTCTTCAGCTTTATATTATTACTAGCTGTTGCCTGCAGCTTCGCCCGCGTTACTCAATTCCTTTATGTCATAGCATGATGTTATATAACCTATAGCCTTCCTGGATAAATGGGCAGTCTAACACTGAAAGAATTTTTCAAATCGGACAAGCAGTTCCTGAGATTAGCGCGTTCAAACAAGCAAACAAACTCTTCAGCTTATTAGTTATTTATTAGTGTATTACTAACGTAAATTATGGATCTTTGGTCTGAATTAAAGTATTTTTATTTATTTATTTTATAATATTAGTATAGATAGTATAGATTATAAAATTTCACCCAAACAGATATACAAATAAAGCAATATATAATATGGTTTAGTATAAGAATAATAACATGGTAAAATCTAAAGACTATAACTCTATTACGATCCCAGAGAATTGTAGATATGTACTGAAAAAGCTTACTTCAGTGATCACTGATGTAATAGCAATTCAACCAGTGATCTGTATGTACGCCCCATCGGCCAATCATCCATCGATGGCCATCAGTCGGCCAATCAGAGCGCAGAACCGGCGCAGCGTCGCAGCACAAATTTGGCGCACAAACACTTAACAATGCCGCTCTATTCCGGTTATATGCTCGATGGCATCGGTTCACGGGTATTTTAAATATTTTCTTCAATTATGTTCCTAGTAGTAACAAGGTATTATGAGCGTATCATGGACCCTTCACCATGGTTCAAGCCTTGTCGTGGCGGTGGGGCTCAGTAGCCTAAGATGAACCCAGCACCTTGGGCGAAGCAAAATGAGCCGAGGGAGCTGCTCTTTGTACCCCTTTTATAGAAAGAGGGTACAAAAGAGCAGGGGGACAAGGGGCGAGGATGAAGACCTCAACCTATTTCAGATCATTTCCCGGCGTAAAAGAAAAAAAAGCGTATAACGTTATTTTTGGTTAATCTTTACACAAAAAGTGATAAAGGAACCATAATATGCGTTGTCTGTATGTCTGGCACTCGCTTTATCTTTTGTACTATAATATAGAGAATCCCTAGATCATTAAAATATGTATATACTTTATACTATAAATACCACGATAATGAAAATTAAATAAAGTTAAAATAAAATGAGTTGTCGATAGATACGGTGATCTTGGCTTTTTGCTTAATATCTATTATAATAGACATTAGAATTTTTTACAAAGTATATTAGGTTTTCAAAGGTCGCTGTTATAGCAAATAAAATAATAAATGAAAGAAACACTTAAATGGTCTCTATCTTAGAAACACGATTTTGTATTAATTTCTCGATATTAAAATAGATATTTTTATAAAATGTGTATTAAAATGGTCACTATAACAATTAATCATCATCAACCTTTTTCTGTTCGCTGCTAGTTATAGAATAGCGAACGCCGTGACGGCCGATCTCCCGCCACTCCCATATAATACGAACCGGCCATTGCACGGAGATCGTAATATTAATAACAAAAAAAATGTTGTCACGTGACGTTTCAGATGTGAAACATCTATTATAAATCCATAATGTATAATAAATGTTTTAGTATACACTCAAAGGAGTCAAGAGTGGTGGTGAAGTGGGGGCATCATTTGCCATCCCGGCATTCTCGTCGACTGTACTGTACCACAGACCACAGAGTGTACTGTACCACAGACAACAGAGTGTACTGTACCACAGACAACAGAGAGTACCAAGGCGCACAGATGTTTTATATCAAAAACATTTTATACTTAGTAATTGTATTAACTTTTTCTCGAGTAAAGTTGCGTATAATGCATATATCATATTTATATAAGTCCGCAAATACAATTAACGTACAATCTTCAGAATTCCATTAAAACGTAATATATTTTTTTCATTTGTTATATTCTATTTGTTTTCTAGAACACATCGTATCACCAACTTCAAAGGGATCCATATAAGTATTAGTAATATCAGCGGGGACAGAAAAATCATTTTTATCTTTTATCTTCGACGACGACGTGGCGCTTAAGCCGGAGGTAGCGGGTTCGAATCCCACCAGGGAACAAAAACTTATCTGTGTTCCTGGGTCATGAATGTGTATTAAATAAGAGTATTATATATAGTAAAAATCTAAAATATACGTATAGTATAAAAGTGTTAAATATATATTTCCGTTGTCTGGTACCCGTGACACAGGTCTTCGGGACCTAACCACGGGACCAGATTGACGTGGAGTGACAGCGTCCATAGATATTATTATTATCTTCAGGTTTTTTGACGAGGTATCTTCATATCGTCTATTCATAGAAGATACTACGTCACCTCTTTCAATGATTGCTATGACATTACCATCATCACCAGCATGTTATTGCACCGCTGAGCATATGCCTCCTTTTTTCTGCCCATCTCCGCTGTCCCTTGCCTGTTTCATCCATGTCTTGCCCACCAGCCTTCCCACGTCATCGGTCCCTCTCGTAATTATAATATTAGTATAGAATTATATGGAACGGAATGAGAACGATGTGCCAATAAGGTTCAAGAGTGGAGGCCGCGTTTGGATAGAGGCCTTAACAGGTGGGAAGACGATCCCCACCATGGTTCAGGCCTTGACGTGGTGGTGGGGCTCAATAGCCTAGGGTGAGCCCAGCACCTTGAGCGAAGCTATTTGAGCCGTGGGGGACAAAAAAGCAGAGTGCAAGGGGCGAGGATGGGAACCTCATCCCATTGTACTGTCCCGACGTTGGGAGGGGTTGTTCTGTGGTGAGGGACAACCTCTCTGTGGAGGTGGTGTCGGTTCTTTGGGGGACTGACTAGCCGTCTAGGCCCTGTTTGCTCATTAGATCCTTGACACCTCACCAAAGGTGGCATTGGTGGCACTCGCCGGGTTTTAGTGGGTAGAGCTGCGTCCACTTACCAGCTTTCGGGCGCAGCGAGTCCCCACATATCCGCGTTGGGAGACCCACTCCCCCGTGAAGTTAAAGAAACAAAAAAAGGCTTTCATTGAGGGAGGCCTATGTTCAGCAGTGGACGGATAGAGGCTGATGATTTGGAGCTTGCCTGATAGTTTGGATATCCAAGCCTCATTGTCATGTACGTACATCAGTCTAGTAAGTTTATCATCGAGGAAAATAATACATTGAGTGAACTGACGAGCTGTAGCTATATCATTGTCGCTATTATTGTTCTCAAGTTAGTGAATAAGTTTTCTTTATTGAGAATAAAGTTTCTTTAAACCTAAACTGGGTACCTCGACGGCTAGTCAGTCCCTCAAGGAACCGACGTCACCTCCACAAAGGGGTGGTCCCGCACCACAGAACAATCCCTCCCAATGTCGGGACATTACAATGGGGTGAGTTTCCTGTCCTCGCAAAGAGCCCTCTTAGCTCAATTCACTTGACTCAGCCTAGGCTACTGAGCCCCACCGCCATGATAAGGCCTGAACCATGGTGGGGACGTCTCACTGTCCTCGGTAAAACACATGAGTAGTCCATTTTATTTTATTTTACTCAATGTGGTGGAGCAGTCACTTGATATTATGACAAGGTCGTTTTTTATTCAGGTGTATGAATGTATGTATGCAGCATAAATATATAAACAAATATACACACATGCGTATGTATGTCTATCGCCTAAACTGTATTTTACGTTGAGAGGTTTGTTTACATTAATTTTGACTGTGACAGTGTCTATCAAGATTTTTGGCGTCAAATTAGGTGTAATTATAAGGTATTTTTATATTAAAAATGTTACTTGTTACATAAGCATTACGGCGACTCTTACATGTCATACTGCACGGGTCTCGTCGTCAAAATGAGACAAGGATGTAGAGATTGACATAATGACAGACAGACGAGATACAAATGTCTTAGTTTACCAGTTAGTAGACCAGCAAAACTCAGATAGTGAACAACGATGGTCTAGAGTAGTCTAGACTCTAGTTGGTATGGACTCTGCCACTTGAGAGTGAAGTCCAGGTTCGATCCTGAACCCTGTGTTGCCTTGAAATGGATTTTTCTAAATTTCTACGTGCCTGAACATGAGACCATCGCTTGCTCACCGGTGTAGGCAACATCGTGAGGAAAACTTCGTACCTGATGAGATTAAATGTCTGAAGGTGTGTGAAGTTCACCAACCCGCGTTGGGCCAGCACATCAGTGAACTATGGTTCAAAACCCTCCTCGCCTGATTTCGATGAGCAGACCCGTGCCCAGCAGTGGGACATATAAGGGTTGATATTTTTATTATATTTTATAATACCTACTCAGATACAGAATAATTATTTTAGTAATTATATTGTTATTTGAAGCATTTTTGTTAGTAACATATTAATATTATATTTGTTTTATTATACAATTTAGACCACATGCATAGCACTAAAAAAAAGGAAATTAATGAGTTAAATAATCAGACCACATAAGTGAATATTCATTTAATTCACAATAAATAATAGTTAGTACATTTAATATATTAATAAATTATTTTTCGAGGCCTGCGCCTTGTATAAATGCGAGACTGTACAAGTTAGTAGGTATTAGCAATAAATAAATAAATAATCGTGCTATTTACAATCGTACACTTAATCCAATTATGACATGATTAACAGTGATTAAAATATTGGACCATGATTGCCGCGACTATGATTAAGTCAACTTAATCACACTGTGATCACAATTACTATACTGATAACACTACATGCTTTTTAGTTATTTGCTTCGTCTTCATTTGGTTTTAACATAGCCTTTACGCTTATAATTAAAGCTAAATTTTTGGCATTTTCGAAAATAATCGATGTGGTATATTTTTTCATTAAAAAATCAATTGACATTGACGTATGGTTAAGCCGTATAACTTTGAGTTTTGGCTTATATATTTGTATAGAATAACCATAACAATTAAAATAATCATACCATATAGTCTGATTGATCATGAATAGTGACTATAATCACAAATGTGCTTTAATGATTAGTGACTATAATCACAAATGTGTTATAATGATTTTGTGTTTTGTACACTATCAAATGTCACTTCACCCGACCGCGTCGCTCGGGGTTCTGTATTTTACGCACTGTTAACTCTGCTCGGGTTATTGTTAGACTTGGTTACTTCGCACCCGTTCTCCGTCAGTTCCCATTCACAAAATGATTATTCCTTTTTGATGATAGCCTGAAATTTGTTCGAAAATTAGTTCTTTTTATTGTTATAATAATGTTAGCAATGAACAATAAGTAAATAAAGGAAAAAGTTGGAAATAAGCTTAATTAATCAAATAATAAACAATGTGCCAATTTTCGTCAATAATAAACCGTCACCAATAAATTCACACTTTTATTTATTCATATTTTTAAGTTCAATCGATAGTTTTATCTTTATTTTATGATTCTTGGTTATACTATTTATTAATTACTAATGTTTACACAAATTTCACTCATTTTAATGAACGAATTTTTGTGGGTTTTATATATTCTTAATTTACGTAAAAATTAGAAAACAATTGTAAATCGTAGTGCCATGCAAGGTTACCGCTCCTAGACTTAGATTTAAATAGGATAAATAAAAAAAAATTGGCATTGTGTTTAAAAAAACTAAATTGAAATAGTAAAAAAGTTGAGAGTTAAGTGTGTCAGTGTCCTTATCCAATTGAGCTAATGAGAGACAGAGATAAAGAGAAACTATGTTTCTCTTTATCTCTGTCAGAGATGTCTGCAGAGAAAAAGAAAAGAAAGCCATAGACCACAAATCAAACAAGTTATAATATTTATAAGACAAAATGAAAAACAATAACAGTTTCTGGCACTTTATTCATGCTCATGCAATACATAATTTAAAACAATTATGCAAACATGCAAAATATACAGTCGTACAATAAGTTAAAAGACTTGCATGCAAGTTTCATACTAATCAGTCACCTGAGGAGAGAAAAGCTTTTTCAATCCGATAATTGTGGCCAGGAGGAGGGCTACTTTGGAGATAAGGAGGGCCTTCCCGACCATCAGGTACAGGCCCTTGAAGGTCAAAGCTCCGAGGAGACCGAACTTCATCGCCGCCGCCGCTAGGAAGGGCCCAAAGTTCTTGTTCCGGGCTCTTCCACTCTCGATGGCCTTGGGAGCTTTCATTGTCACGCCTGAAAGTTAAGAAAGTGATAATGAATGGAAAATATATGAATGATTAGATGCTAATTGTACAGGAACGGTTTTAAACCAACGTTCAAATCTTAACCGGTGGGAGAGATGCGCTGTGCCGCGCTCCCGGCTGCATGGGTACCACCATATTGCTTGTTTCTCCCGTGAAACAATTGCTGTGTTTCGAAGAGAAGGGCAAGACAGGCTGTGCGACTTACCATCATCATATTATATAATACAAGAATAAGCCTATTAATGGCTAACCCCGGTTAAAATTGCATTAATGGGTGACGCTGACCACTTATAATAATTTCCTTACTTATAGGAAACCCATTCTTTATATCTTTTAAAACATCAACCATTAGACCTCTGTGGCTCAGTGGTGAGCGCGTTGGCGCTCAAGCCGGAGGTTGCTGGTTCGAATCCCGCCAGGGAACAATAATATTTTCTGTGTTCCTGGGTCATGGATGTGTATTAAATGTGTGTATTATATAATAAATATCTTAAATATATGTATAGTATAAAAGTATTAATATATTTCCGTTGTCTGGTACCTGTAACACAAGTTCTTCGAGAACTTACCACGGGACCAGATTGACGTGGTGTGAAAGCGTCCATAGATATTATTATTATTATTAAATATAAACCTTCTTACATGTTAATAAATAGGGGTTTTTGTATACACAACTAATATACAAAGCCCCCATTTATTTACAATATAACGGAGCCCCCGTGGGTTATATTCGGCTCTGAAACCTGCATCAAGTTAATTAACCCTCGAATACAACAAACTCATTGTCAACGAGGGCACATGTTGAAGTTTTATTCATTGCTATGGCTCTTTGTTGTTTCTGATTAATGGATGACCTGGATCTAGATGAGGGTAGACCTACGAAATGACTGTCTCCAGAGACCTGAAGAATATCATTAAATTAATATTCATATTTTCGTATTATAATTGTGTAGAAAGTTAATTATTTGTATGACAGCAAAAATAGGGACGGTTTTTAATATCTTATTCCTCCTTTCTTATTTTGACTACATTAAAGCCAGCATTACTTGTTTTATTAATTATTCTTTTATGATACAATTTTTGTGTACTAAAATGAAACTGAAGTGAAACCTCCATCGCGCCTGATAATCGAAGGTGGAGTGCCACCATGGTTCAGGCCTTGACGTGGCGGTGGGGCTCAGTAGCCTAGGGTGAGCCCAGCACCTTGGGCGAAGCTAATTGAGCCGAGGGGGCTCTTTGTAACCCTCTTATAAGAAGAGGGGACAGAAGAGCAGGGGGCAAGGGGCAAGGACGGGAACCTCGCCCTATTGTACTATCGTGAAGTTTGGGAGGAGTTGTTCTGTGTTGCGGGACAACCCCTTTGTGGAAGTGGCGTCGGTCCCTTGGGGGACTGACTAGTCGCCGAGGTGCCCTGTTTGCTCAATAGATCCGGGGCCCCTCACCAAAGACGGCATTTGTGGCACTCGCCGGGATTTTAGTGGGTAGAGCTGCGTCCACGTTACCATCTTTCGGGCGCACCGAGTCCACATATCCGCCTGGGGAGTTCCCACTCCCCAGCGGATATTCCCGGCGTAAAAGAAAAAAAAATCCCAGGACCGTTAATCTTTTAGACTTTATATACATAACGAAACCATATTATTTGTTTCTGAAGTATATGCAACACTTGACGGAAATTGGTAATCAAACATAAGCTTGAAACAAATTACTTGATCCTTCTTTTACGTCTACCTGAAAGAGATCTATTTGTTTAGATACATATTAATATTCCAATTAAAACCCTTTTAAGACTGCATTTTGAGATAGTCAAGGCTCGACAGAGGTACGAAGGCATTTTAATTGGAGCTCCGATGTGGGTGCTTCAATTTGACAGGCCGCGGATTTTAAGCTTTTTTCAAATGTTTCTGAACGAAGACAAATGTCGAAGTCATTGCGCAAATGGCCGCCATGATGGAAATTTTGGCGCAAAGTAAAGTGACATTATTTTATTTCAATATTAAAAAACAGTGGCCATGTTGGAATTTTTAGCGCAAGCTGTATATTTTGTTCATATTATATTTTAGTTTTTTTTTTAATATTCATGAAATGATCATAATAATACAAGGTACTACATATTCTTTTTCTTTTTCTTAGGCTTGTATTTTGCTTTATAAATTGTAAAAATTTGGACAAAAAAAGAGGAGCCTCTTTTAAAAAAAAAAAAAATTTTATCTGGTTGGCAATCTTCATTCTACTCATTCTAATTCATTCGCTTTTACTTTAGTATTTTAATACTTTTATGTGTTATAAAAGGTTTCAAATATATTTTATATGTATTAAATTTAATAAGCTGTGACTGTAAGTAAAAATGTGTTTTTAAACATAATAAAAAAATATTATAATTAAAGAAAAAAATCACGAAGATAATTAATAATAATTCTACAGCGCTCTACCTTGAAAATGTGCAGAATTTAATGAGATATCTATATATAATGTACACAATATTCCATAGATTTTATCTTTTGTCATTATAACGGTTAATAAATCTCTGTTCTCTCTTTACAATGTCATTATAATATTATAATGACAGTATTATAATATACTCTGCAAAAATAAATCAAATTCCGTTACCTTAGTTAAGAAAATTAATTTACGGAGGTTGAAATATCCTGCATAATTCTTCTGCCATGCACATTTACTCTTCGAAAAGAGTTCTAGATTCACAGGCAGTCATCGCAAAGGGAACTGCCATTTTGTGGATAATTTAGGATAAGGCGTGGAGGTTACCTAAGTTTGGCATACGGGTGACCAGTTTCAGAAGGACACAGGTACACGTGTTCTTACTTGTAATTAATAAAAATACATGTAGTCTGTAAAGTCGGATTATGGATGATAATTTAAGTGATAACATCATAATGCGTCACAAACCGAATGCATAGGCCGATCGTGCCTCTCTATCGCTTGTTCCCACTGTCGCTTGCACGTTCGGCTCAGGCGGAACGTGACAATGATCAACTTTTTTCGTGCGTGCAGCAGACGTTCATCGATTTATAAGACGTTATCACGTCAAAAAACCTCCAAAACGTCTCTGGATATCCAGGTCAGCCGTCTTGGCGTTCATTGAATGTGTTCAGCAGTGCACGAAAAAAGGTAGATTGATAATTACGAAGTTACCTAGGTATATGCCAAGGAACAATTACCTTGGAAACTCACGGTTATTATCACAAACTTGTAAGCAATTAGTTCAATACCATCCCTGATAATGAAGCAGTTTATATTAACGAGCCATTTAAATACAAGACTAGTACGTACAGATGTTTGTTACCTTCTTGTCTACCTTTTTTTTTTTTTTTCTTTAACGCCGGGAAATGCTCTGAGGCATCCCGCGGAGGAGCGGGTCTCCCCACGCGGGTATGTGGGACTCGCTGCGCCCGACAGCTGGTAAATGAACGCAGCTCTACCCACTAAAACACGGCGAGTGCCACCAATGCCGCCTTTGGTGAGGTGCCCCGGATCTAGAAAACAAACAGGGCACCTCGACGGCTAGTCAGTCCCGTAAGGGACCGACGCCACCTCCACAGAGGTGTTGTCCCCCACTACAGAACAACCCCTCCCAACGTCGGGACAGTACAATGCGGTGAGGTTCCCATCCTCACCCCTTGCCCCCTGCTCTTTTGTCTCCTCTTCTTATAAGAGGGGTACAAGGCCCCCTCAGCTCAATTAGCTTCGCCCCACTACTGAGCCCCACCGCCACGTCAAGGCCTCAACCATGGTGAGGTGACATTTGAAATCCATTCATGCTATACAATATACTATTCCATCGTTATAAGACACCTATATCCAGCGGATGGGGAAGATTGATGATAACAATTATGAAAATATTCTTATTACCAATTGTTTGTAGTTTGGACTAATTCTCTGGAACATTTGCTATCACTTAACAAGCACCTTTATATCACCTTACATGTAAGTTGGAGAGGACAACTGCCACGTGCCACCAGATGGTAGGTAAGTGGTTGACGTCGCCCATGAACATGAACTAGTTTACCTGGAACTAGCCCAGACAACTCATGTATGTGTCGCCTATCCTGAGACATAAGATGTTAAGTCTCTGCGCCAGTAATTAGACTGCCTGTCTTGCCCTTCTCTCCAAAACTAGACGGGAGAAACAAGCAAGATGGTGGTACTCATAAATAGATATCGCAGCACAGCATATAAATCTTCAATTCAAAATTTGAATACTCACCAACACCAAGTGTTCCATCGGCCTCCTGTTTGCCCGCGATTACCACGTCAGCGCCGTCCATCAGTCGGTACCTCAAAGACCTGGTGGTGGCGAAGTTCCATAGCTTGTCCATGATCAGTTGCTGCGCCTGGTCTTCCAGTGATGTTCCAGCTCTCGCCAACTGTTCCGGCTTGACAGGGATCTCTGCCGCAGCTCCATTGCTGGAATCAGTATAGTGGACTTAAAGTACTCGGATTTTTTCAAAGTCTAATGATGGGTTGGTGATTTTAATATCTGATACATAAGGGAAGTGAAAGGAAGGAGGTGCTATATGCATGCATATGCGTACACTCACACCTTTGCTGTAAAGACTGCGTGGTTTGTAGAATTATTTCTAACTAATATATAATTTTATGTCATATCTGATAGGTTGGTTATGAGCAACTGGAGAACTATTGGTTTGAAGTATCAAGATGAACAGTCATAAGATTAATGATTGTGCTTAGTTACAGCTCTAGAACTATTCGTTGCCTAACGATTATTAGATGGCTAATAAATGCAATTAGTTATGCAAACAATCTCTCAATAAAGACGTTTGAGTAAACGTTTCAGCAGTCTGTGATTTGAAAAAATCATAAAATTTTAATTAAATTGCAGTACATCGAGTCTAGCAAACTGGTGATTGGCTAGTTTTAGAAGTGTGACGTCACTAAGGAGTTGACTTTCTCTCTCTCTCCTAGCGTTAATAGGAAAAAGTTCCGCATAGAAAGTAGGTTGAGGATTCCCAATACAACTTCCTTATGCATTTAATAATATTATTAAGGTTCTAAGTTCCAGTGACCTTTTGTAATTCTGGAATTTCCCCAAATAAAATGTTTACACTTGATAGGGCCGGTTTAATTTTTTTTTTTTTTTTATGTTAGTTGGATAGGCAAACTGGCAAACGTACCACCTGGTGTTAAGTGGTCGACGTCGCCCATGAACATAAACTAGTAGACCTGGAACGAGCCCAGGCAACTCATTTATGTGTTGCCTATCCTGAGACATAAGATGTCAAGTCTCGGTGTCAGTAATTACACTGCCTGTCTTGCCCTTCTCTCCGAAACACAGCAAAGCTGTTTCACGGGAGAAATAAGCAAGATGGTGGTACCCATGCAGCCGGGAGCGCGGCACAGCGCTTCCCTCCCACCGGATATGTCTAAACTTCAGACAAACTTTGTTCAAAGCGGTTGCAGATATTATTGTATTTAGAACAGATGTTTTGTAACACAAAGACGCCATTTTGAAAAGTTGACACACATGGCGCATACGGAAAAGTTATAATTAACAAAGTTAACGAAAACATTTCTTTTTTACTCAACAGTCTACACTAAATAGGACGCGGTAAAATCCAATATTATAATCAAGATCTTAGGATCGATATGTTTACACTTGATCTAATCTAAAAAGCGGGGAATACGGTGAGTTTTCTATCAAATGTAGACAAAGCGATAAAAAGAAATGAGCACTTTAAACAAGAATTAATGTAATAAAATTACATTTTAGGGACTTTTAAATGTCCGATGTTTGGACGATACAATCCGTTAAAGTAGTTATAGTATAATGAGTAACTTTTGCAAAAGCATCATACAAGAATCAGTTGTCATATCCAATACATTTACCGGTGGGAGGGAAGCGCTGTGCCGTGCTCCCGGCTCCATGGGTACCACCATCTTGCTAATTTCTCCCGTGAAACAGCTTTGCTGTGTTTCGGAGAGAAGGGCAAGACAGGCAGTGTAATTACTGGCACCGAGACTCAACATCTTGTCTCAGGATAGGCAACACATAAATGAGTTGCCGGGGCTTGTTCCAGGTAAACTGGTTTATGTTCATGGGCGACGTCGACCACTTACCATCAGGTGGCACGTTTTCCAGTTTGCCTATCCAACTAACATTATATAATTATTATATTTATTTTTATATAATAATTAAATTATATAACAAAAAAAAAAGTACATTTATAAAGATATTCTTA
Source organism: Helleia helle (assembly GCA_963853865.1). Taxonomy (NCBI): domain Eukaryota; kingdom Metazoa; phylum Arthropoda; class Insecta; order Lepidoptera; family Lycaenidae; genus Helleia; species Helleia helle. The sequence goes on from OY971436.1 coordinate 9,258,558, forward strand.
GTACTTAAATACCTGGTAGGGCTACAAAGTTATGGATATTAGCAATTATTGAAATACTTTCAAGAGATTAAAGTTCAGAAGCGAGATAAATGAGCTGTTCTTAATGATATTCTACGCAGATCTTAGAACTTCCTCGCCCGGTAAGCTAACACAATTATGGAGGCCACGCTTTAGAAGTGGTATTGACTGTCATTTTACGGGTTTGGTTGTTATTATACGGGTTTGACTGTCATTATACGGGTTTGACTGTCAATATACGGGTTTGACTGTCATTATACGGGTGTGACTGTCAATATTCGGGTTTGACTGTCATTATACGGGTTTGACTGATGGTTGCATGTAATGCAGCCTTCTTTTATGGGACGAGCATTGAATTGCCCAGTTTGTCGTCTGGGCGATCATTGAAGTAAGTAGTCAGAAAAATGAGTTCGCATTAATATGCGAAGATACTGATGGTCCTTTTGGCTTACCTTTCATCAACAACCATCATGTCATCACTGAGCTGGAAGGCGGCGGTCCTCAGCATGCGGTCGACGTAGCCCACCAATTCGATGGCGATACACGAGGAGGTCTCCCGCGCCACGCATTTGTTGCTGAGACCTCGCTTGAGGGTCTCCTCGGCTGATGTCTGCAAGAATAATGTCATTAATTAGGTGTCTTCATACATGCAATTTTAGTAGAAGGTGTGCAGCCGAATTAGGCCGGCAAGACCGGGGTGGTACCTTTCGCTCATATAATACCGGCGTAAAGTGACCGCTATGCTGTCGCGTTTCGTGCGGTTTGTAAGTTTCCGATGGCCCATTTGGGGATAGGGAAAAGGAGGGCAATGCATTGGCATAACCTCTGGTTGTACGGATGTGTATGGGCGTCGCTAGTCGCCAATAGGATTCGACTGCTCGTTTCCCTCCTACACTATCTGATTTCGACTCCTAAATGAAAAACGTTTTAAAGTCTTTCCTAGCATAGACGCAGTTTAGTTAATTACGTAGTATTAAAAATATATCAACATTTTGTGAGACGTGCAAATTTCATAGTCACAGTACAAATATGAATTACTATTTTCTAGTCCTCCACAGAAGCGCTTACATAAATTATAAATGCTTGGTTTTTCTTTTATTATGCTATTGGATTCCAAGCAGGTTCCATTAGGTATAATAACATAACATTTTGTGGATAATGAACAATATTTTCTGTCCTTCCATTTCAAAAACCTTTAAGGAAACATAAGATAAAGGTTGGCACCAGTCCAACCCAGCTCCATCTGGGGCTTTTTATGTCATACAACTTACTTTCCCTTAAATTCTGTTAGGGTCCGTTAACATAACTTTCAATTCCAGTCAAAAATAATTGATTGTTATGGTTTGTAATGTTTAAAATGTTATAGGGGATTTCGATCATTGTATTTGCGTGGCTCCTGCCACGAACAAGCAATCTGTCGGTGAGACGAGGTGGTAGGTAGGTATGGTGAATGTGGTAGGTGCCTCAGAAACCCTACCATGATTCAAGCCTTGTCGCGGCGGTGGGGTTCAATAGCCTAAGCCCTAAGGTAAACACAGCATCTTGGGAGAATCTAATTGAATTTATACTTTATTAATTTAAAGAGCAGGGGGGACACCCTTGTCCCCCCCTGCTGGTGAGGATGGGAACCTCACCCCATTGCACTGTCCCGTCGTTGTGAGGGGCTTTTCTGTAGTAACCCCTCTGTGAGGTGGCGTCGGTCCCTTAGGGGTGTGACAGCTATGCTGTCGCGTTTCGTGCGGTTTGTGAGTTTCCGGTGGCCCATTGGTGCGAAAATGGAAAAGGAGGGCAAAGCATTTGTATAACTTTTGGTTGTGCGGATGTCTATGGGCGTCGGTAGTCACTATTAGGCACCGTCAGTGACTGCTCGGTTGCCTCCTTATGACATAAAAAAGGTGCGTGATCTTTATAATGAAGTATACTAATATTATTTCAAAGTGGGTCATTAAAAAAGCTTATTAAATCTGTACGCTGGAGAGATAGGTTGATTTTATTAAACTCTAAGCTACATAAATTGTACGAGGTCAGGTTATTATGTTTATGAATATAAAATTATGAATATTTCACGGAGAATTTACATCGACGGTGTATATTAAATAATTTAGTCATGGTAACGGCGATCACTTTATCATTATCATTAAAACATGATTGCAAACAATGAAACACTTCTACCGGTGGGAGGGAAGCGCTGCGCCGCGCTCCCGGCTGCATGGGTACCACCATCTTGCTTGTTTTTCCCGTGAAACAGCTTTGATGTGTTTCGGAGAGAAGGGCAAGACAGACAGTGTAATTACTGGCACCGAGACTTAACATCTTATGTCTCAGGATAGGCAACACATAGATGAGTTGCCTGGGCTCGTTCTAGGTATACTAGTTTATGTTCATGGGCGACGTCGACCACTTACCATCAGGTGGTACGTTTGCCAGTTTGCCTATCCAACTAACATAAAAAAAGACATTAAAGCACGATTGAAGACAAACACGTTTTTCGATGTGATACATCTACTGGTGCGCCTTGAATGCCGTGACCAAACTGTGCATGACGCTGTCATGTCGTGATACCTCCACTACGGCGCCGCTTATAATCATTTTGTGTGTGCGCGTATACCTACTATACTTCTTTATTTTATTTTATCTTTTCAATATGGATTTTTATTAATATTCCAATATAGGCATATATGTTCCACATCATCATCATCATCATCATCATCATCATCACAGTCATCATCATCATCTTCAGCTATCCGTCCACTGCTGAACATAGCCTAATAAATTTATAATCTTTACAAATGGCTTATAGTTAGTCGCTTTGTAATTTTTCTGAATCTAACTAAATATCTTTTAAATAGGAAAAATCGCATTATTCAGGTATGATTCCAGACTTTAAATAAGAGCAAGTAAAATTTACAATGATCAGGTGGAGAGGGAGGGGTATTAAGAAAAAAGTGCCTTGATCGGAATTGAACCTGGACCATTACAACCATCGTTCGATGATTGAATGAAACAAAATGTTATATCTTTTATCGATTCTTTTCGCTCAATTTGTACAATACAATACATTTAATTAAAACAGAAAATGTACAATTGGGAGAATCAAGAATACATTTGAAGAACATGACAAAAGTCTCTTTCACAAATGGGTTGTTGAGTAACAAAATGGAAGAATAAAAGTTTTATGTAATAAAAAATTCGTCGAACATTTTTATAACAACATAGTTCTTTTTATTACAATGAGGTTCGTCAAAGAACACTGTGATGACCGGATTAAAGTTCTTATTACAATGAAGTTCGTTATAGAACATTGTAATGACCAGATTAAAGTTCTTTTTATGTCATATTATATAAAGTTCGTTACGCATAATTGTAATCTATACTAATATTATAAAGCTGAAGTTTGTTTGTTTGTTTGAACGCGCTAATCTCAGGAACTACTGGTCCGATATGAAAAATTCTTTCAGTGTTAGATAGGATCCATTTATCGAGGAAGGCTATAGGATATATAACATTACGCTGTGACTAATAGGAGTTAAGTGAGTTAACGCAGGCGAAGCTTGTGGTTCTTTGATTACGTAAAGTTGTAATTTTTTTATGTTTATATAAAAAATTCATTTCATTCCCCTCGGTCGTTAAGTATATAATTTTGAAATTTTTTGAAGTGTAATCTTCTTTTAGCGCGGTAGGTACGCATATTTTTAGATGAGATAAAATCTCTGAACTCGCGACATCGCACGCGAGCCGCTGGCGACGCAGTTTGACGTTTGATTATGCAATATTTGTTTTGTAAATTGTGTTGCTTCTAAATTATGACATGCGGCCATTTTGTGCGCCGTTTAAATTGTATAGGTTGTCATAATCTTTTACAGTCTGTATTGTAGGTATTTGAATTTATTGTTTCGTTTTGAATTCTATCGGCAGTCCCTGTGACTGGTTGGGTTAGGTTTTTTTTGTAAACCACGTAAACTGTGCTATGGGTATTTTTTGGCGGAACATTGGTATTAGTCGTGGGTTCTAAGCCCGTTTAAAATAAATACAAGTTTATATAGCAAATATATTAAAATACATCTGTACCATTATGAATTAAAATTGAAGGAAGCTTATGTTTAGCGGTGGTCGGATAAAGGCTGGTGATGATGATGATCTACCTAAACGCGGCCTCCACTCTTGAACCTTATTGGCCCATCGGCCATCCGTTCTCCTGAGTGTGTGACCAGCCCACTTCCACTAGAATATTGTACTTACAGTAAACATTCTGGATAATTCTAGATCGATATTGAAAATCTTTTCCTTATTTGCAAGTCTCTCTAATTTCACTAAGAATCTCATATTAACAAACATTCTGTCTCAACCTACTTACAAAATATGTAGGTATCTACATCGTAAACTTGTGTACGAGTTTCATATTAATGTATATGAACATTTACACCACGTTAACTTCGACCTTTGCTTGTATCAGCTTTTAGCTGATACCGGCAAAGTATTAAAGAGATGCATTTGTATATAATTTTTTTGGTTCTAGTTGTCTGTCTGTTCTGGTCTCTGTTGAATCTATTGAGCTAACGACATGAACAGATAAAGGCTTAGTATTTTTTGTATTAGTTAGCACACCCTCCCTTTTCTTTTGGTGTTTTTTTTGGTTTCGATGGGGAATGCATTAAGGCATACCACCGGGTCCGGGGGGCCCGGGGGTTATGTGGGACTCCTTGTGCCCGAGAAGATGGTAAGGTGGACGCAGACTCTATCCACTAAACCCCAGCGGTGTTCTCCTTGTCGTCTGGGTGATCCGGCGCGAGAGCTGTGGACGTCCGCACCGGAACACCGGACACCCTCCCTTCCACCAACTAAATAATAATTCCTCTAAACTTGACGAAGAATCTAATAATAGCATTACTAGAGTCTAGAGAAATAGTCAAAGGCTTTGAGTAATTGTTTGGTCAATCGCGGTCGGTTTTCGCTGGCAATTCAATTTCAGTCGGTCTCGTCTGAGAATTAATTTATTCATTGGAATCTGAAATAGATTCTAACGCGGTTACGATAAAGTTATTTTACAGTTATAAGAGATAGGCTGTCAAAGATAATATGTGAATCATTTATGTTCATTTTTTTTTTCTTTAATGCCGGGAAATGCTCTGAGGCATCCCGCGGGGGTATATGGTACTCCCTGCACCCGAAAGATGGTAAGTGGACGCTCTACCCACTAAAACCCGGTGAGTGTCACCAATGCCGCCTTTGGTGAGGTGCCCTGGGATCTAATAAAAAAACAGGGCACCACCGACGCCACCCCCACAGAGGGGTTGTCCCGCATCACAGAAGAACCCTTCCCAACGTCGGGACAGTACAATGGGGTGAGGTTCCCGTCCTCGCCCCTTGCCCCCTGCTCTTTTGTCCCCTCTTCTAATAAGAGGGGTACAAAGAGCCCCCTCGATTCAATTAGCTTCGCCCAAGGTGCCGCGGCTCACCGTAGGCTACTGAGCCTCACCGCCTGAACCATGGTGGGGATTTATGTTTTTATATGTATATGTAACAGAAATGAGTAATGTAAAACGGAATATATATTTTTATAGAACACGAACGAATAGAAAACTAAGGTATGATATAGTTTTTTTTTTTATGTTAGTTGGATAAGCAAACTGGCAAACGTACCACCTGATGGTGAGTGGTCGACGTCGCCCATGAACATAAATTAGTATACCTGGAACGACCCCAGGCAACTCATTTATGTGTTGTCTATCCTGAGACATAAGATGTTAAGTCTCGGTGCCAGTAATTACACTGCCTGTCTTGCCCTTCTCTTCTACTTTTCTATTCGTGTTGCGTTTTACGTATCTACTATAGTTATGTCATTTATGCTTGTAATAAAACTTATGGTGAAGGTACAGGGGTATATAATAGTCGGTTTATCTAGTGGTAAGTTATTTTTTATGTTAGTTGGATAGGTGAACTAGTATATGTGCCACATGACGGTAAGTGGTCGACGTCGCCCATTAAAATAAAATAGTTTACTCGAGACATAAGATGTTAAGTCTCGGTGCCAGTAATTACACTGCCTGTTTGCCTGCTGTTTGAAACACAGCGAAGCTGTTTGACGGGAGAGACGAGCAGGATGGTGGTAAAATGAGGAGGGGAGCGTGGCACAGCGTATACCTCCCATCGGTAAAACACCATAGACCGACAACGCACCTGCTAATCCTCTGGTGTAGCGGGTGTCTGTGGATGTCGCTTTTCACTTACCATCAGGTGAACTGATTGTCCGTTTGCCCCCTCTTCTATAAAAAAAGACATGGCATCCATAGACACAACACCAGAAGAGCAGGTGGGTGGGGTGGAAGACCTTTCAAATATGAAAGCTCTTTTCTTGGGGGTCACTAAGTCGTATCGGTCCGGAAATACGTGGGTGGCAAAATAAAGAAATGACATTGTCGATTTTACTCCCAAGGTATGGTATTAAATGTTTCATATGAAATCTATTCTACTTCCTTAATATTATAAACATGAAAGCTTGTATGTATGGATATTTTTTACTCTTTGACGCTACTACTTAATGGATTTTAATGAAACTTTACAATCATATAGCTTATAAATTAGAATAACACATAAGCTATAATTTATCCATGTACTCCCACGGGAATGGGAAGTACGCGGGTGAAACCACGGGGCGCTTTAAATTGTATTATCTCTAAAAAGGTTCAATCCTAATTTTTATAAAATATATTTTTCGAGGATTTTAATACAAAGAATATAAAATAAGATCACTTTTATTTCTTTGTCAACATTTTCCCGCCCACCGCTGGACCTTCACGTCCACCGTCCTCCTCCAAAGAACGCCAAGACGGCCGATGTTGTTTACTTTTACAATATAATACTACCCATATAGTTTTTATGTATTTATGTCATGATATACAAAATGGAAGAAAAATATGTTTTATGGAAAAAAAATGGCATTCATTTCTTATGTGTGTGAGACGTATTTGGACAATTAGGACGTTATATGAAAGTAATACGCAGGGAAAATGTTCGGTGTTTAATTTTGAACACATCTTTGGGAACATAAGCAACGACAAAAAATGTGGATCTCTGTCTATATGCCTCGTGTATTTTTATAAATTTCAATATAAAATATATAGTATAGGATACGCATATAAAGCAACCTTCACCGAGATGTTTATTTGATGAAACGTATTTTATATTTAATTTAATACGTCAATAAATATATTGCATATGGGTTGCCTAACAAATTTTAGTCCAGGGTATGTTTAATTAATAATAATAAAAAAAACATTTTACCGGTATTATTAGATAATATCTATACCAATCGAAAGTATGAAGCCCATAGAATATGCAAACGTTAGGTTGCCTATTCTTTTCCGGTCCGGTATAGATTTACCTGTTTATACGTGGCTACCCGATAGTTGTGACCGGGAAAGAATAGGCAACCTAACGTTTTCATATTCTATGGGCTTCATACTTTCGATTGGTATAGAATTTATCTAATAATCAAACCGGTGAAATGTTTAAATTTTTTTTAAAATTATTAATTAAACATACCCTGGACTAAAATTTGTTAAGCAACCCATATGCAATATATTTATTGACACATTAAAATAAATATAAAATACGTTTCATAAAATAAAATTCTCGGTGAAGGTCGTTTTATATCCGTATCTTAGCCTAATAGGTTAGTGTTAACTAAAAGACATATTATAAAAGTTGATAATTATCAAAACTGTCATAAAATCAGTTTTAATGGGTTCACTGATAAACCCATTAAATACTTTATGTGATGCTTAGAAAGCCATAAACGGCAGGCTGTGACCCTTAATTACCTCGTAATTTGGATGTTATTAAAAGTCTTGCACCAATAATTACGTGGGTATGTAAGGCATAGCAGAGAGCGTTAATAGTAATTACTTCCACGTCAGTGGAAATGCACCCTAATAAGAGCTGGACGGAATGGAATGTAGCGGAACGTGAATTATCCAATCACAGTGGTCTGCACACTCCGCATCAGTGGAAACAGTGTGATTGGTGTCCGGCCCGCTCTTGCGTCGTCCGTGTCAGTAGAAATTTACCTACCCTTATACCTCTATCATATATCATCATCATCAGCCTCTATCCGTGCTGCTGAAATTAGGCCTCACTCAATGAACGCCATGACAACCGATCCCTCGCCACTTGAATTCATTATGAACCGGTCACTCCACGGATTACGTCCTCCCGCCTGGTTAATGTTTGACCAACACTTCATCTACCAAAACGTGGCCTCCACTCTTGAACCTTTTTGGCCCAGCGGCCATCCGTTTTCCTGAGTGTGTGACCAGCCCACTGCCACTCTACCTATACCTCTATATGTACCTATATACCTAATATTATGACGATGGTGTTTTTACCTCTCCATGCTTTTAACTAAATACGACAAAGCCGAAGGGCTATGATTTACGCAGCCTGCTAAATTAGGATTTTAATTCCTTTTAAGCAACCTTATAATAGCCCTAGGGGTAATGTCTTTTCTAGTCGAATCATAATTATTTAACTTCTGTACTTGTAATTGAAAGCGTTTCTTGCATATCTTTTTTCAATTAAACTGCAAGTGTTTTTTTAAATGGCAGCTATAGGGACTACCGAGTACCGATAGAAGTGAAACCTTATAACATAGAATACATTATGAAATTTGATAATGACGTCATAATGTCAAACTAACATGTCGATGACGCGAATTTGTAAGTTTCCACTTCAAAAAATGTTTGGGTGTTTCCCATGGATAATCAACGGGACATAAATATATATGCTATACTTCTACACGGACTATCTCTGGTCATGTCACCAGTCCTCTAGTCGTCTCTGACTTGGGAGTGTTCGCAGGTATATCAATAATACTGAGAGTGGGAAACTGGTGCAGCGCCGTCGCTCCCACATGATGTATCGCTTAAGGCTGAGTGTATAGTCTTATGTATACTAATATAATTAAAAGAGTTTTTTGAAACTACCAGTTCCATCTAGTCCCGTCAATTCCAGATGAAAATATTTTTGGATTCGAGAGCCCAATTATTGGAAGGGGCAATTTAAATGTTACTATAGAGATTTATAGTTAGGAGTAAAATTAAAAGGAAATTTTTCTTCATTTTAGATTTATATATTTATATATATATAAAAATAGTATCTTAAAATTCTACTCATTTTAAGATACTATTTTTAGTTATATCTGTATTTATATAGGTAGTGAATGAAAAAAACCTACGATAACTATGACGAGGACGGTGGAGTATTATTGGTGAAAATATGAATTTCGAAGAGTATCTCCTATTATATAGTATAGATCCATACTCGAAAACTTTAAATGTTTATATATTATATATTAAATTCCACTTAAAGCCGCGGGCAATAGCCAGTAAATTAAATAACCCATTTAAAACAAAATTAGATCCCAAAAGAGTTTACCAGCAAACCCCAATCCGGGACAAGGCAATTAAAAGACCCCGAATTTTGATTTCACCATTCATAATATAATTTGAAATTAACCCGTCCAATACTTGGTGGCCAAAAGTAACGCGATATGCCTGGTGGGGTCTGTGGGATCCGCGTGCTCTTTATACACGTTTTTTTTCATTGATAGCTCACTTGGGATTTAAAAATTAGGTTGAGGAGGTCACACATTTACTGACAACTGGCTACTGAAACCCGTCATTCAAATTAGAATGAACTACAAAAGACCATATGTCTGGGTCTGTAAGGCCTACAAAGCATGTCAAGGGTTAACTGTTGGACCGGGGAGGGTCAAATGCCTTGAAAATGTAAATTTATTAAGTTAAAAAGATCCATTTTTGAATTCCCCGAAATAAAGAAATTAACTCTTGTCTATTCATTTTTATATTACTTGTATAAACATAATGAAACAGGCAAGGGACGGAGATTGGTAGAAAAATGGAAGGCCTGTGTTCAGATTCACAATGCAGTCCATTTAAAAAAAATGTGCGTCTGTCAGGTCCGTTAGTAACTTAATATTACTTTATCTAGAAACCACCGCACCTTAACCATAGTTAACTAACTAATAGTATCTCAGATTGTGCGACGGTTTCCCGAGGAAAGTGCTCGCAAGAACTATTATCATATTGTACTGCGGAACTTGAGGAAAGTGAATAATTATTCAAAGATTCACAAGTGTGTTCCCATCGTTGAGAAAAGTTTGTGTCGTTATTGCGCAAAAAGTTGATTACTTTTTCAATCATTATTTCGTCACCTAATATTATTCTTTATATTAAATGTTTGTTTGAAACTTGGGATAAAACTCGACAGTCTTTTTTAGGATTCCTCCAAAATTTTGGATTTTTTTGGACATAAAAAAATGAAAAGCGGAACTCTTATAGGAACCATGAAATTTGGTAAAAGTTAGGTGTCAAAACATTACTGAGGGAAAAAATGTAAAAACCGTTAAGTAATTTGTTGTTGTGTTATATAAAAAACACATTTTTCTGGACCCCCGGCGCGGATCAGTTTCGTGCTTGTCATTTTTTAAATAGTAATTTTCGTTGAATTTCAAACGACGAATTTAGGATGTTCCTGTGAACACAAAATAGTATAAAAAAATATGGACATTGATTTAATTAGTGGTATAGGGCCGAATTAAATTTATTATACAAATTTAAACAGGAAAATTGTAACCTTCTAATCTAAGATTAAGCATAATCTTCTCCTAATCTAAGATTAAGCATAATCTTCTCCTAATCTATGATTAAGCAGAATCATCTCCTAATCTAAGATTAAGCATAATCTTCTTCTAATCTAATATTAAGCATAATCTTCTTCTAATCTAAGATTAAGCATAATCTTCGCCTAATCTAAGATTAAGCATAGTGTCTTAAGCTTCTCTTCCCCCATATTCTGGTCCATTAGGTCCACTATGAAGAGTTTCCTAGGACCGTTATACATTATGAACACGTCTGTTAATTATATTTACACGGTCACCAAGTTTATGGGTACGGGCCAATTTGGTGGCGCGATGAAGATATAAAGCGGCAGTAAAGTTCGGTGACCCGCGGTTTACGACTAGCGTTATGTTCTCCAATGATGTCACTATCATCATCATCAGCTAGACATACAATTCAATGAACACCAAGATGGCAAAATGCATTGTCTATTTCAAGGGACGCTAAGACGGCCGAATACTGGTCTACCCCAATGAACTCCAAAACAGTCGAATGCTGGTCTATTTCACAGCTGTTTACGGCTACGGCTTTAGTTCAATATTAAAATGGGCCCTTTCTATGAACGCCAAGACATACAGATGCCGTCTAGTTGGGGACCACCTCCCCGAACTTGCCTACCACTCTCCATATTAATCCTCAACATCTAATCATAGTATGTGAACGAACTATCATTTTAGCGTGCTCATCCTTCGCCTGATGTAGACTAGTTCTTCGACGGCTGATTTCAAAACGTAAAAAAACTATTAAAACAAACACTCTAGTATATCATCTGTACCATTTAAGCGATTCTTTTTTCAAACATCTTAAATAGGTACAAAAAAAAACTGTTGACATTGCGTGTGTTACAGAGATGTATCACCGGCCACCGCAGACATACACACACCGTTAGTTCTGACACACTTTTAAGTTTATGCAGCATGATTTGCTATAAATTACAATACATCGCAATTATGTTGGCGTTAATTAATTTAAAAAGTAGCTAATTAATAATTATTATTAATTATAATAATCCTATTTTGTAAATATAAAATAAGTAGGTAAGTATATAATAGGGATGTTGACAGAATTCATATAAGAATACTAGCTGTTGCCCGCAGCTTCGCCTGCGTTAACTTAGGTTTACAGCCGTAATCCGCCGCCCACAAAATGGGCGGCCCAGCGTGCGTCGCACCACGTCGTAACCGGCGACCAGCCGAAAAGCCGGTGGAAAAGAAGGCTGGCGATGGCCCTACGGCCCCTGCCCAGCCTGCTTGCCCGATGGCCAATAACTTTGCCATCTTGGCGGAGGAGGTTCCCATGGCGTTGGAAGAGCAGTAGCCCTGGAAACCTCTGGCAGGTGGAGATACGTGGTGGCGACAGAATGTTGTGCCGCAAGAGACCTGTGCGCGGCTGATGGGGGGGTCCACCGCGCGAGAAAGGTTTGTGCAGTAAGGCGCCCTTAGGTGTTCAGGGTGCCTTACTAGCGGAGAGTGCTGATGGGTACAGCGTCGGGGCCCGGAGCGGTAAGACTACAGTTCCCGCACCGGGCCCGCCAAACGACACGAGGCGAACACGTTGGGGTTTTAGTGCGGTGAAAGTCCCACATAACCACTAGGTCCCCCCGGGCCCGGTGGTATCCATTAGATTTCCCCAACAAAAAAAAAAAAAAAAAGGTTTACAGCCGTACCTGGATTGATAATGATTATTTTTATAGCCTTACCTTCAAATACTCAAACGAATCTCAAATTTAAGACGTACTTAAATTCATGCTACGACGTGTCAGATTCAAAGAAAAAAGAGGGACAACACGGGCGACATCCACAGACACCCGCTATACCAGGATCAGCAGGTGCGTTGCCGGCCTTTTAGATATGAGTATGCTCTTTTCTTGAAGGTCCCTAAGTCGTATCGGTTCGGAAACACCATAGGCGGCAGCCGTAAAAAACTAGATGTTGTGGATTTCCGGACATCAAGATGGTGTGGGTGAAATTGGGAATTTTTACGCGATGTCCGGTGGTGGAATTCTGCAGAACACTCCCCGTGGTAGATGCGGTAGAAGACGCAGAGCGATCCAACATCTCTAGGCAGCGCCAAAGAGTCAAGCCGATTGGAGATAACATTGTCATCGACAATTCGAGCCGCCCGGCGTTGGATGCGATCAAACGGGAGGAGCTGATATTGGGGCGCTCCAGCCCAAAGGTGAGTTATTTGAATTATGTGATATTTAATTAAAAAAAAAATGTATCAAAATTTTAAATAAGTCTTTTTTTTCGGATGGATCTATGCTAACGGCCCGAAGGCCCTAATGCTACATCGGATTAGTGTGAGCCCATTTGGCTCACTTTTGGTTTATAAAAGTGGGGGGTTGCCCCCGCCAACCGTGCAGTCTGCGATCACACGGCCTCCTGACGTCGGGTTGGATAAATAAGTCACGCTACAATAAACACCAAGGACGTATCTTATTCATAAGCAAACCATAGAGTATAGAAGTACTTATATTATACCCCATGAAACAAACTTTACGAAGCGCTGTCATTAATTATAGGAATACGAAACAGCAGAATATATTGATGTAAAGAAATTTGTATATTTGTTCTACCTACGCAATCTATAAAATTAAATTATTATTACAAGTGTTAAGGTTTTAGAGAGCGAAATTAAAACTTATTTTAAAATGCAGGATTTAATGTGATTTAATGTGTATTTAAGCAAAAGTATATCTTTATAAAATATTCAAAAATGTTCCTAAAAAAAGTGCGTGCGTTTTATACGCATACATATTTGTACATAATATGTCAGAAGTGTAACTTATTGGGCAAACTAATTTTTAAATCTCGTTTATATTTATACTAATCTAAAGCTTTAAATTTCCGAGACTTGTGATGCGACGTTCGCTCTATCTCACTTTCTCTCTCGATTTTTCTCACTCGGTTGCTCCCTACTCTCACTCCATGGCTATGTGCTTCATGCTACGTTCGCCCTTTCTCACTCTGTCTCAATCGGTCTCAATCACTCTCTCCCTCATCTTGGACAAAAACGATGCACATTTTCGTGACGTTTCATCCGTAAAAATTTACCCTCATGCGCTCAAAGAAGTTTCAAAAAGTTTTCAGTTTTCAAAAAACGTCACGTCTGTCAATCTAAAACCTACAAGGTGCTTCCCATTGATATATTAAGAAACGTGAATTACAGAAAAATCTCAGAACTGTTAAATTGTATAACTTAATATATATATTTCTTGTGTGTGTGTGTATGTCACTGAACTCCTCCTAGACGGCTTGACCGATTTTGATGATTTTTTTTGTGTGAGTTCAAGGGGATTTGGGATGGTTTAGATTCACAAACAAAAATATTTTGTTTAGGCCAACGTCTGTCGGTGCCACTCGTAACTTATAAAAAAGAAACAAGTACATTGACTCTCACGGTGACGATTTTGAAAAATATATATTTTGTGTAATATTTATAAATTCGCGGTTTTAATTTACTTGTATTGTGGGAGTGTTCCTATATAACACATATAATACACACACTCATATACACTCTCCCACAAACACACGCATACATAGTTAAGACAATGCAAATTTAAGTTTATTTTTAGCATCTAATTTTGTCATATTATGCACTTGTTTGTCATATCTTATTAGACTTATGGGAAGAGCGATGCCTCCTATCACAGGTATTCCTCCATGGCTCAATGGTTAGCGCGATGGCGCTCAAGCCGGAGGTAACGGGTTCGAATCCCGCCAGGGAACAAAAAAAATTGTTTAATACACATGTATTAAACAATAAAAATCTTAAATATATGTATAGTATAAAGTATTAGATATATTTCCGTTGGCTGGTGCCCGTAACACAAGTTCTTCGAGAACTTACCACGGGACCAGATTGACGTGATGTAAAAGCGTTCATAGATATTATACTATATTTTTATTATAGATATTATTATTATTTATAAAATGAGTGCATCCAAAACTTATGTACTAAGAAAAGATTCTGAAAATAAATGATCGTTATTATTATAATATTATGGGTTTCGTTTTGTCGTTTTGAGACCGGAACCTAATATTTTTTACGGTACTAAGTAGTACAAGTTTTATTTTATTGACCGATTCATGTGAACCCACCGGTAAAAACTAGTTAAGTGACATAATTACCGCACGCGGCGATAGTCTACAATAATTGGATTTATCAGAACAGAAATGTTAAGCAACCGTGCAGTGTGACATTTATAACTGCAAATTAAAAGTTTAAAACTATGACCCAACTAGTCTTGAATGTTGGATAGACACACGACGAGCAACATGATGGCCAGTGGTCGACGTCGCCCATGAACATAAACTACTTTTACCTGGAACTAGCCCAGGCAAATTATTTGTGTTGCCTATCTTGAGATATATGTAAAGTCTCTTTTTTTACTCTTTAACGCCAGAAAATTCTCTGAGGCATCCCGTGAGGGAGTGGGACTCGCTGCGCCTGAAAGCTAAATAAGTGGACTCAGCTCTACCCACTAAAACCCGGCGAGAGTTACCAATGCCGCTTTTGGTGAGGTGCCCCGGATCTGTTCAGCAAACAGGGCACCTCGACGGCTAGTCAGTCCCTCAGGGGACAACGCCACCTACACAGAGGGGTTGTCCCGCACCACAGAACAAGCCCTCCCAACGTCGGGACAGGACAATGGAGTGAGGTTCCCGTTCTCACCCCTTGCCCCCGGCTCTTCTGTTCCCTCTTCTTATAAGAGAGGTACAAAGAGCCCCCTCGGTTAAATTCGCTTCGCCCAAGGTGATGGGCTCACCCTAGGCTACTGAGTCCCACCGCCATGACAAGGCCTCAACCATGGTGGGGTATGTAAAGTCTCTATTCCAGTTCTGCCCTCTCCGAAACACAGCATCCGATTTACATTAGGTCTTTTACAAAATTACAGGACAACGTACTTGGGGTCCGAGTATGTTTTAATAATATTTAAATACAATTTTACTGAAACATACAATTTATCCTTTGAGCTCCAATCCTTTTTGTACTAACAAGGGTCTACTTAGGTTTATTTCAAAATTAAACGTTACATAAAATGCCTATGTAATAATATATGAAATTCATCTCAAAGAGTTAGTATGTCTGTACTTTCATCTCTGAAACCGTAATCCAATTTTATTTCTCACATCATCATTATAATTATTATCATTGTCATTATTATCATTATCATTATTATCATTATTATCATTGTCATTATTATTATTATCATTATCATGCTGTAGTGATGTTCTATGTTGGTGTAATAGGTATACTCATTATCAACGTATTTTCGTCAGCTTCTAACATAGGCCTCTTATAATGAACGCCAAGACGGATGATCTAACCAGGACCAGCCACTGCACGGGTATTCGTCCCATCTAGTTGGCAGCTTCATCATCATCAACCTTTTCCGACAGTGGACCCACTGTTGGAATATGCCTCTTAATGAACGCCAAGGTTTACCCTTTTTTCCATTGTGACCCCCACAGAGCTCTATACTATTACTAATACTTCTCTAATCAGTACCCGAATATTTACCAATATATACCAACCACTCATCATCATCATCATCGTCATCATCATCAGTACGTCTTAATATCTGATGATTACCTAATTGATTTGACGATTAGATTGTCTGAAAGGGACATTGGATTTTTTCCACATAAGTAAACTATCTAATGCCCTCCTCGCTTCATTTCGAGGAGACCCGACCCTTGAGGCTAATTATTAACAATCTATTATTATCATTTTGGCTTCATTTATGAAACAGTCTAATATAAATTCCAAATGAAATGAGATCAGATGGGTACCTAAAAATCAAATATGTATTATTTGATTTTCTTTTTGATTGATTGATTGATATTGCTTTTACTCGGCAATATTGAAGTATGGCATAAGAAATATGTATATCATATATTCAAGTTTAGGATGGCCTAATAAAAAAAAAAAAAATGGTTGCCTGTAAAGTCGGTTTTACGGGCGAAGATTTTACGTGACATCGTTTCGGTGACTCATCGTAACGTTACCGAGCGTTACACTTTTTCATAAGTGACTCCCAGCCGCAACCTAATTTAAGACGTTGTCACGTCAATATTTTTGCCATCAAAATTAAAAAGAAAATATTCGAATTTCAAAATATGAATATAATTAATTAATAGTTATCTTATTAATAGCCTAATTACTTAATTAAGCTTATTATATTTCAGCTATCAATGACCGTAAAACTCTGGTAAATAATAACTGTTAACTTGCAATATAGTGATTAATGAAATCATAATTAAAAATGTTCCCAAATACTAATCATTAAAAAAAGTATAAATCATTAATGAATTTTACGTAAAAAATTTAGCTTGTTACAAACATAAATAAAATAATTATTACCAAACATTTTCAAATATTTTTTTAATTCGAACTTACCGAACTGTTAATTTCATTGGAACGAACGATTCCGAACAGCAAAATCGATAATAAGAAAGCGTAATTCATTTTGTACCGATTGTCCTTCACTACACTGCACACAATCGATTCAGAATCGATTCAGAATCGATATTACACTCGATGCACTAACTGCAAATGCAGAAACGCATCACATATTACTGTTATATATGAAGACGCTTGGCTGGATACGCAGTGGGGAATAGAACACGGAGTTTCTATATGCATGATGTTTTTTTTAAATTTAGAACTTTTTCAATTTTATTAATTATTGCAATTAATTAAATTAATTATTACAATTACTTAAATTAATTAATTAATTAACATGTTCAATTAATATGTTTATGAACTATGAAATAGGTTTCATCGACGTCATTATTATATGATGTTATAAGAATAACATTGTGTCATTTAATTATTCTTAGGGTTCCCTAGGCAATGTGTGTCATAACAATTAATAGGTACCTAATACAAAAAGAAATAGAGTTTTAAAGAGGGTGTACGTATCCAAGAAACATTTATTTTTGGTCCATCTTAATAATGGCAATAACATATTATATTATATTATGTCTTTATAAATATTGTTAAACATAACACTCAACAACAGAATATAAAGACAAATACTGTGATAGAGCCCTTCATATAAAAATGAATGAATGATTGAATGAATATACTTTATTGTGCACACACAAAATTACAAACATGAAACACAATAAATCTGAGTCCCTCTTGGCCAATCGTTATTAAATAGTTTAGATATTATTATCTTGATTATAAATTAAATGCCTTATGTTAATATAAATCATATAATTTATATTAACATAAGGCATTTAATCCTCAATAATCTTACTAATATTATAAGGCGAAAGTTTGTAAGTTTAGATGTTTGGATGTTTGTTCATCTTTCACGTCAAAACGGCTGAACTGATTTGGCTGAAAGTTGAAATGGTGATGGCTTATACCTTGGATTAGGATATAGGCTATAAAAATAATCATCATCAATCCGGTTGTTAATCTAAGTTAACGCAGGCAAAGTTGTAGGCACCAGCTAGTGTAATATAGCGAGCTTTTACTTTTTACAGGCCACGAAGATCCTTTAAGACTGGTTGGGTAAGGTAACGACAAAAAAATGTACTTAAATACTTTACCTGAGCGACGATGGTCTAGTGGGTAAGAGCTCGGTCTCTTGAGTGAGAGACCCGGGTTCGATTCCGACCCCTAAAATACCTTGAAATGGGTTTTTATAATTTTTTTCTTGTACCTGAACATGAAACAATTACTTGCTCACTGGTGAAGGAAACATCGTGAGGAAACTAGCATGTCTGATGACATTAAAAGTCTTTGAAGGTGTGTGAAGTTCACCACCCCGCGTGGGCCAGCGCATCGGTGAACTATGGCCCAAAACCCTTCTCGGATAATTTCGAGGAGGAGACCCGTGCCGAGTAGTGGGACATATAAGGGTTGATATTATTATAAATACTTTACTAATAAGAAAAACGTCTCACGTGATATATAATATAGCCTATATTGAAACTATTCATACTTTTTTATTACTATACTATTCTGACCGTCTTGACGTTTATTGAATCGCCAATAAATGTGGACGGACCCGGGTTGAGGATTATATACTTTCTGATGGCATTATATTCTTTTGTTACACAAATTTATTTAAAACGAATTTCTTTTATCAAATAAGCATAATCAAAATGAAATTTTGAAGTTAATTTAGTAATTTAGTTACTTTAGGGCAAATTTTTATTAAAATTATTTAGTCGTTTTTTATATAATTTGAAGAGTTCTTTTTTAAATTTATAATAATATAAAACAATATTATACTGGAATTCATTTTAATTTCATATAGGTACTTAAATTAAATACAAATAAAATATGTATTTAATATTTATCTTTTAATTATATAATAATATTTATATTAATTCACTCATAATTATTTTATATAGAATGTGTATAGATTAATAAAGATATTTCAATGTGAACGGCGCGTCTTGGCAGTAAGATCGACTTGAGTGCCGTGACTCCAAATACATGACGCTGTCTTATATTTTATTTTATCTTTCGTTATAAATAATTATTAATTAAGAACTTTAATAATAATACTTATTAAACTTACCTTAATAACTTACTTAACTGAGTACTAATATGGTGTATTGTAAACCGTGGTTTATTGGAAACAGATTGGTCGCGAGTTCGAATCTCCAATGGTTTAGATTTTCTGATAAGGGTTACGAATTCGAAACCTGCTAGATGAATAATAATAAACCAGTTTCATTATGAGACGCCCTCTGTGGCTCAATGGTTAGCACGTTGGCGCTCAAGCCAGAGGTAGCGGGTTCGAATCCTGTTAGGGAATAAAAACTTTCTGTGTTCCTGGGTCATGGATGTGTATTAAATATGTGTATTATATAATAAAAATCTTAAATATATGTATAGTATAAAAGTATTAAATATATCTCCATTGTAGCTGGTACACAAGTTCTTAGAGAACTTACCACGGGACTAGATTGTGGTGTAATAGCGTCCATAGATTATTACTATTATCAGTTCTTCTTCGTCCATTGCTAGACATAGAACTTTCAATGAACGCCAAGACGGCCGATTCCCCCGATTCCAACCATTTTTTAAAATATTTATTTAACGCCGGGAAATGCTCTGAGGCATCCCGCCTGGGGAGTGGGTCTCCCCAGGTGGGTATGTGGGACTCGCTGCGCCCGAAATGTAAATGAACGCAGCTCTACCCACTAAAACCCGGCGAGTGCCACCAATGCCGCCTTGTTAACAGGACACCTCGACGGCTAGTCAGTCCCGCAAGGGACCGGCGTCACCTCCACAGAGGGGTTGTCCCGCACCACTCCACCCCACCTCTCCCAACGTCAGGACAGTACAATGGGATGAGGTTCCCATCCTCAACCCTTGCCCCCTGCTCTTTTGTCCCCTCTTCTTATAAGAGGGGCACAAAGAGCCCCCTCGGCTCAATTAGCTTCGACCAAGGTGCTGGGCTCACCCTAGGCTACTGAGCCCCACTGCCACGTCAAGTCCTGAATCATGGTGGGGCCCCGATTCCAACCAAGTCCAGCACCCAACTAGTCGGAGAATCCCTCCGTCTTCCCGAACAAGGACTCCAGACCTCACCCACCAATAGTTTCAATGAAAATATGAACCTAATTACCTTTTTTATTAAAGTTTAATATCATACATTATATCATACTCTTTATCATATCTTTACTGTGTATGTGAAATGTGGAATTGTGAATAAAGTAATCTATCTATCTATACATCATGATCAGCATCATCTCATCTCAATATATAGAGAGGTAATCGCACCGGGTCATAGAAGCCGGAGGTATCTCGTTACGTGTCACCAGATACTTGATATGGTCGAGTTTTCACCTCCTGATGATTTCTTTTAGGCCTTGACCCACTGGAAGGGCCATGAACAAGAAGATTTTTATGTTAGTTGGATAGGGAAACGAGCAGACGATCCACCTGACGGTAAGTGGTCAGCGTCGCCCATGAACATAACCTAGTTTACCTGGAACGAGCCCAGGCAACACATTCATGTGTTGCCTATCCTGAGACATAATATTTATTCTCTGTCTGTCTCTGTGACATTAACTAACTACACTGCCTGACTTGCCCTTGCGTGAAATCGTGTTCTCCCGAGTTTCGGAGAACTCGGGAGAACACGATTTCACGGGAGAAACAAGCAAGATGGTGGTACCCATGCAGACATGCGGCGCAGCGCATCCCTCCCACAGGAAGCCTAAAGTGTGTACTTGGATTAGTAATGTTAGGCCATAGTGACTATGAGCTGGCCAATAATAAGGCCTGACTAGGCCCACAACGGCCCTTTAAATTCAGATCTTCTTGCCAATATGATTTTACTATTTCTATGCCAGAAGTTTTTCTTTTTCTGAAGTAAAATTTTTAGCCTAAGTTTTTAAGAATATAATAGTTACTCCACCACACTCGACGCCAGGAGGCCGAGTGGTCGCAGACTGCACGGTTGGCGTGGGGCAACCCCCCACTTTTATAAACCAAAAGTGAGCCAAATGGGCTCACACTAATTCCGTTAGCATAGATCCAGCCGAAAAAAAAGAAGTTATTTCACTGGGTATTGGTCTTCTCGAAAATTCGGCGAGGGTTTGCGTCGAGGCTAACTTCATATATTTAGAATCTTCAGGCATGAAGGATTCGTCACCTTGGTTTTTACCGGTGACTATGTTAACAGATCTGGTGAGCAATAAGTGAATCTCATTCTGAAAAGATATTCGAATCATGAACTTTCTCCTCAAAGCCGAACTAAACCATCTAAACCATCCCCGCTCATTATATAAGCCTAAAACAGTAATTAAATTGTGAGTTTGGCCCGCGCTGTGGGTTCCATATAAAGTATTTTTTGTAATGTAATTAACGGTTTTCAACCGACTTCTAAAAAGGAGAAGGTTCTCAATTCGGATGTTTGTATGTTTATGACTTTTTTCCTCATTCAGTAAAATGCCAAATTTCATAATTCTATGTCAATGGGAGGTACTCTCTATTTTGGTTTGACAGACCAACTGTCAATGAATAGTTTCTGGCATAGAGAATAGAAGTGCCATGTCATTTGGCAGAAAAATTGAAAGTGTCCAGCTGAAAGCATCAAGCATATAACCGGCATATGCTAGATGACTGAAAGTAACAGTCAAAATAATAAAATAAATAAATAAAAAGCCTTTTTATTTCACGACACATTAACATTGGTTAACAAATAAATAGTAAATATAAATTAATAATAATACAAATAAGCAGTAAGAATTTATTATTATTATTATCAATTTGATTTTATGCATGCATCATAAATACAATTTATCATAATATTATTACATCACAATTAGTTATTAAAAATAATTTTATCGTTAACATAATATATAACACATAACAAAATTATTATAAATGAAGTATTTTTTATTTATTATTTCCATCCAAAAACACTCATAAATAGCGCTGGTGGATGAGTTTGGTAGTAGTGTGTGCGCCAAGAAATAGGTAATAATTATATAAAAATTGATTCTATTGCTCTTGTGGCGCCACCTATATTTAACTTTTTGACAGACACTTTTCAAACACATTATAATTACTTCTATATAGTCATCCGACAAATTTTATAAGTAGTACCTAATATAATCGATTGGAGAACACTGAACCACTGACGCACCCGTAAGTGTACATAGGTACACAGGGTGACCCAGCATGGATGTCAGGGGAACAACTCTCTTTAACCTAAGTGTAGTTACACACAAGGCATGGTATATGTAGATACAATTCTGGCATTTTCTAGGTATATTTATAATATAACCGGTGGGAGGGAAGCGCTGTGCCGCGCTCCCGGCTGCATGGGTACCACCATCTTGCTTGCTTGTTTCTCCCGTGAAACAGCTTTGCTGTGTTTCGGAGAGAAGGGCAAGACAGGCAGTGAAATTACTGGCACCGAGACTTAACATCACACATAACATAGGCAACACATAAATGAGTTGCCTGGGCTCGTTCCAGGTAAATTAGTTTATGTTCATGGGCGACGTCGACTACTTACCATCAGGTGGCACGTTTGCCAGTTTGCCTATCCAACTAACATAAAAAAATAAAAAAACATTTTGTATTATTAATTAAATTCAAGGTATAAGCCATCACCATTTTAACTTTCAATCAAATCGTTTTTTTTTTCAGCCGTTGCCGTGAAATATCAACAAACATCCAAACATCCATTTCACCTTTATAATAATAATATTAGTAAGATACTCCCCATCTTTGAAGGGTTCCGTTTTGTTTGAGGAACCCTAAAACATGTGAAAAACAATTTTATTTGCCTTACCTCAAATGTATAGGTGAATATCCGGGTAAGCCTGTAGTGAGATTGGTTTAGGCACGTTCAGCGTGTCATAAAATTTTATTGGTTCGCCTTTCTATAAACAAAATTGGATCTACGAATGTCAAAGTACAAAGATGAATTATAGCCATCAGCGGAACAGACTCGACATTTGAATCATTTTGGATATGGGTATGCTATCGACAGTATTATTAAAAAGTGATCTATTTTTAGAAAAAAATTGATACAGACAATGTAAGTTAAAATTTGTAGGTACCTAAGCTGATTTTCTATATGGTGGTCTACGATTATAATACAATATTAAATATCCACCCTTATATGTCCCACTGCTGGGCATGGGTCTCCTCCTCGAAATCAGGCAAGGAGGGTTTATGGGCCATAGTTTACCGATACGCTGACCCAATGCGGGTTGGTGAACTTCACACACCTTCAAAGACTTTTAATCTCATCAGGCAGGCAGGTTTCCTCACGATGTTTCCTTCACCTGTGAGCAAGCGATGGTCTTATGTACAACAGTACAGGTGTACATAGAAATTAAGAAAAACCTATTTCAAAGCATACAAAATCTTTACAGATTGTATGCTAAAACCTTTCTCAGGAATCACTGTATATTTTAATGAAAACCGCGTGAAAATCTGTTGAGCAGTTTTTAAGTTTACCGTGAACATTCAGACGCAGTAGGACTTTGTTAATGTAGTGATTATGTTCATAGGTGACATTCGCCGTCCTCAAGCTAATATTATAAAGTCACTTTTACCACAAATCAAAACGAAGAAATCAAACGGCAATACATAATTCAGAGAGGCACATAACAGCGGGGAAAATTATGTAAAAAAAATACTTTCGAGTGGTCTGGGCGATCTTATAAATAGTTAATGTGAAAAGTAACACGACATTTGGTCACGCGAAATGCCTTAGTCCAATTATCTATGTATTATGTATACAGATATTGTGCTCAATGACAAAAAACGCGTAAAGGTGTATGCATACTGTGGTAAACGCTGTTCGAACGCTGCGCCGCGCCGTCTGAAGTGAGAAGCAAGAAGAGAGGACTACGCCTTTTTCATAGTAGTCTTAGAAGTCACATGTCGTGTATTACCATCATCACTATCAACTTATACCGTCAACTGAACATAAGCTTCTTTTCATGAACGCCAAGATGGCCTATCTCTTACGTCTATTATGTATAGAGTCTAACAATATTAAATGACAAATGCTTTGTAAAGGTGTTGACAATGTATGCAGCGTGCGATTCTTCTAGCCAGGAGTGTGGTCTAGCGTGACGTTTTTTTTTCTATTATACGTTGATTAATAACAAACTTTTTTTTTGGAAATTTTGGTTATGGCAAGTGAAAAATTTCTAGCATATGAAACTTGTTTTTATTTTGATCAAAAACCATGTTCTACCAGGGAAATCAATGAAAAATAAAATTCATCCGCGCAAAATATTTAAAATCGCACACACAAATGACTAGCATGACAGCACCTTTATGTTCGTGCAATATGCTTAAATATAATTATATCAAACTGAAGTCATCGATCATTATTATCGTACATGTTATTGTTATTAGAGTTACGAAATTAAATTCAATCCTATATATAAATTCCTAGTCTGTATACAAAATTTCAATAAAATATCTCTAATATGTTTGTCCTAAGATATGATTTATAAGTGGATAACCCGTGGGAAGAATTAGCCGCGCGCTCGTCTGCATGGATACTACCTACGCCCCCTTTAACCTGTCGGAGCCCTGGGCACTAGGATAATGGGGCCCCATTTAAGGTAAAAGGATTTAAGATCAAGACAAGAGAAGAGTAACCCCCAAATACTCAAACGAATCTCAAATTTAAGACGTACTTAATCTCATGCTACGACGTGTCAGATTCAAAGAAAAAAGAGGTGCACGGGTTTAAGTACGTCTTAAATTTGAGATTCGTTTACTTTGAGTATTTGGGGGCAAGCCCGGTAATTAGGACACTACTAGGTAATTTCTAATAAGCAATTATTGTTTCATTTTAAAATTATCACTCGATCATAATCTTGTAGAAATAATGGGGCCCCGTTTATCGTGGGGCCCGGCGCACCTGACCAGAGTGCCCAATGGGATAGATGGGGCTGGATACTACCATACTGCTGGTTTCTTCTGCGAAACAGCTTTGCTATGTTTCGAAGAGAAGGGCAAGACAGGCAGTATAATTACTGGCACCGAGACTTAACATCTTATGTCTCAGGATAGGCAACACATAAATGAGTTGCCTGGGCTCGTTCCAGGTAAACGAGTTCATGTTCATGACCGAGGATAAGCCTGCTGCTTGCCTATCAAACTAAAATAAAAAAGATCTTTTCTCCCGCAAGTGAACGCAGCCCTACCCACTAAAACCCAGCGAGTGCCACCAATGCCGCCTTTGGTGAGCTGTCCCGGATCTGTTGAGAAAAGAGAGCACCTCGGCAGCTACCCTCAAGGGACCAACGCCACCTACACAGAGGGGTTGTCCCGCAACACAGAATAACACCTTCCAACGTCGGGACAGTACAATGTGGTGAGGTTCCCATCCTCGCCCCTTGTCCCATGCTCCTTTGTGTCCTCTTCTTATAAGAGGGGTACAAAGAGCCCCCTCGGCTCAATTTGCTTCGCCCAAGGTGCTGGGCTCACCCTAGGCTACTGAGCCCCACCGCCACGACAAGGCTTGAACAATGGTGAGGTTCTCTAGACGTCCTAGAAATTATCGCGATACCTAACCTAAAAGTTTAAAAGACACGAATGACATCCAGACAGTTTAAATTTTGCACACAATTGTAAAGATTCAGTGATTAAAAGTTTTATCAAATTTTCTAAGGACGTAATATTGTTGTGTTCACAATTTTTGTGTATTGCGACGGTAGAATTGGAAAAAAGTAATTGTGGAGGGCCTGTTTAGATTGTCTTAACCTACTTAAAAAAAGGAGGAGGTTTTATGTTCGACTGTGTATTTTTTAAGAGTATTCGCCGATTTCAGATAAATAAAATTAGACTAGTTGAAACGAGATGTGCTTGGAGTGGGGGGGATGATCGGCCGTCTTGGCGTTCATTTTTATAATAATATCTATGGACGCTTTCACACCACGTCAATCTGGTCCCGTGGTAAGTTCTCGAGGAACTTGTGTTACGGGTACCAGGCAACGGAAATATATTTAATACTTTTTATACTAAACATATATTTAAGATTTTTATTATATAATACACATATTTAATACACATCCATGACCCAGAAATACAGAAAATATTTTTGTTCCCTGGCGGGATTCGAACCCGCAACCTCCGAGCTTGAGCGCCAACGCGCTTACCACTGAGCCACAGAGGTCGTCAATTTTTGTTCATTAAAGGATGCCAATGACCACCAATGGACGGGGAGGGTAATTATGCTGATGACGATGATGTTGATGATTTCATATTAAACTTATATGTAAACATGTATGTATATATGTGTTACAGTATTCTAAATACTCTCATAGTGTCGAGGAGCCTATCCTGAGCCCTTTTTATATTGATACACCTGCTGTTGCCCGCCGCTTCGCCTTTACAGCCGTACTCAGATTGATGATGATTATTTTTATAGCTTAAGTTACTCCTTATTACATCACCTATATGCCAGTGAAAGTCCCGTCAAAATAGGCCAAGCCATTTTAGAGATTACCCGGAACATACAGACAGACAGACAAAAATTGTAAAAAAAATATTTTGGTATATGTATCGTGTTACGTACATTATGCATTACAAACAGACACTTCAATTGTATTTATCTGTATACATAACATTTATATATTGGTAGAGTTACGGCGATTGACGTAAGATTCCTTTAAATTCTTACTACTTATAACTTCAAATGTTCAAACTTTTTCAAATCTTCTGGAATAAAAGTAAAGAAGCAAAACCAATATACGACATTACGAGTACCATAACGTTGAAGACGTGATTCAAATTTCCTCCCGGTATATTTCTACGTGCTTATAATTTATATTTGCCGTTTTCGCATATTTTGTTCGTCATTTTACATGCTAAAGTTTTTATAGAGCATGATTACAGTCTTACAACCTCACCAGAAAAAAAATCCTCGCGATATTGCGGAAAATTTCGGAACTAATTTCTGTATGGACGATACTATATGTGTTACCGTATAAAAGATACA
Organism: Helleia helle; assembly: GCA_963853865.1. NCBI lineage: Eukaryota > Metazoa > Arthropoda > Insecta > Lepidoptera > Lycaenidae > Helleia > Helleia helle. The sequence goes on from OY971436.1 coordinate 9,285,744, forward strand.
GTGGCGACACCAATGCAGGGTTTATATGCTCTGAGGCATCCCGCTGAGGAGGGAGGGACTCCCCAAGCGGGTATGTGGGACTCGCTGCGCTCGAAAGGTGGACGCAGCTCTACCCCCTAAAACCCAGCGAGCGCCACCAATGCCGCCTTTGGTGAGGTGGCCCGGATCTGTTGAGTACACAGGGCACCTCGATGGCTAGACACTTCCTCAAGGGACCGACGCCACCTTCACAGAGGAGTTTTCCCGTACCACAGAACACCCGTCGGTACAGTACAATGGGGTGAGGTTCCCATCCTTGCCTCTTGTCCCCCCGCTTTTTTGTCCCCTCTTCTTATAACAGTGGTACATAGAGCAGCTCCCTCGGCTCAATTTGCTTCGCCCAAGGTGCTGGGTTCACTTTAATCTCCTGAGCCCCACCGCCACGACAAGGCTTGAACCGTAGTGGGGAGATTATCAATCTGAGGTCATCGTCACCTAAAAAGTGAACAGGTTGCTTGAAATCTTCGGTAGGATTTGATTTTTTTTATTTATTTATAGCCCGACTATTGATATGGTTGTAGTTTTATTTTGGAGGAAAATGAAAGGTGGGACTGTATTGTAGGAAATAGTAGGAAATGAACATCAACAAGATGATTATGTTGTGGTTTTTCTCAAGGTGAGTCACCGGGACTGGCGGAATAGCGGGCGTCGCGCTGTCTTGTGAAAACGCTAGATAGCATTCAAGTTTTGGGATAAATTTGAATTAAAAAATATAGGATTTGAGATTAAAATAAATAGCAATCTCTGTTGTATTGAAAATTAAATATTTCCATATAATAATGATGTGCAAACTGACATATTTTATAAGTAAATTATTCATTTAGTTTTTATTTTAGCTTGTTTTCAGGATTTTTTATGATTCAGTAAAGTACATCTTATGTAACCAATTAGTACATACTTTAGAGTTTAGACAATGTCCTTAGTTACATTTCTGATATTTTTTGTGAGACCGCTATTTAATAGGAAGTATCTCAAAAATTTGATTTGGAAAACCATTTTTCCCGTTTCGCCTGCGGTGACTCGCCTTAACTTTGCCCTCAACATCACTTGCGAAGGTGAGGGTAAAAATTAAAAACTGTATGTTTCATATGATTGGCCTTAAGGATTTGCGAAGCTTAACCACCATTCTGGCAGCAGGCCAGTAGCACTCCTCACCAAATTTCGAGGAGACTTATAACAGAGACATTAATGTAATACTAGCTGGTGCCCGCGACTTCGTCTGCGCAGGATAAGTTTTTTTTTATAAAAAATATCCTATGTTACTTCTAATACCTCCAAGAATATGTGTACAAAGTTTCATGATGATCGGTTCAATAGTTTTCGCGTGAAAGCGTAACAAACATCCACGCTTTCACAATTATAATATTAGTAAGGATATATACATTTTTTTTCGGAAGGGCTAGACTTTTCGGCCTTATTGAGCTTAAAGGCCATCGCCTTTAAGCTCAATCGGTACAGTAAGTGAACAGATGGCTCACTTAAGAAATATTCGAAAGGGGGACGCCCCCCTCCGGTTCATCCGCGGTTCATCGCGCGCGCTGCTCGGGAGAGCTGGATTTGGACTAGTCAAATCCGATACGGTTGACGAATCTTTTACGGTTGAATTTAACCTATCATCATGAGGGCCGGCCCTCATCCCTCCCTCTGTAGAGGGAGGCGGGCCACGCACGGTGCCCAAGCAATCTAGCGGTAGCGTATTGCTACCGCTGTTAGCGCGATCTGGGTTTGTGTCTACTCGTATCGGATTCGAACCTAAGCTTTCGCGATCGGTCGGGATATACAAATTCCCGTCGTAAAACTTAGGCTATGATTATTCCAATAACACATAGAAGTTAAGGCCTTGAGACTTCAGAACCAGTTGCCTTACCTAAATCCAGATGTCAATATCTTGTATCAATATCACAGCATCCAGTTTTCCCTCAGCGTCATTTATTCACGGAGATAAATAAGATAAGCTTCGCTCAGCATTATCGTGCGCTTAAATTCCTTAACGACTCCCCTGAATTGAGATTCTTGTTTATGCGTGTAAGAATACACTTTATTTTGTTCGTAAATTTTATTTAACAGCAATTATTACTTTTATAGGTGAAAACAATTAATTCAAGTTTATGTGATAGCGAGTAAATCAGATTTTTTTAATGTAATAAGGAGGCAACCAAGCAGTATAAGCCTTATGATGACCACCGACGCCCATAGACATCCGCACAACCAAAAGCTATGCAGATGCGTTGCACTCCTTTTCCCTATCCCCCCTAGTGGGCTACCGGGAACTCACAAACCACACGAAACGCGACAGCATAGCTGTCACTTGACGCCGGTGTTATGTGAGCGAGAGGTGCCACCCTGGTCGTGCTGGCCTAATTCGGCTGCAAAACAGCATGGCACTACCTCTTCAAACGAATGTTGTAATATGTAGGGCTGTTGGTATACCTATAAAATAAATAAATAAATCTGAAGAATGTTTGTAATGTATAACATTAAAAGAAAATATAGGTATTATATAAATTGAAACCAAGACGCCAGTTCCAACGCCTGAATAATAAAAATAGCAACGACATTAAAAACGCATTTGCTAATGACTTTTACTTGTGTGTGCTTATAATGGAACCGTTTTTACAAGTTGCATCTAATGAAATGGAAGTCATGAATCATAATATTAATATGATATTTGAATGTTTTGCTCGTTTGTTCTACTTGAAATTCATAGATAGTGAAATATTATGTTCATCCAAAATTAGTGTTTAGGTTGTTACTTTAATAAAATGGATGAAGTAAATGGAATGCTTGAATAAATATTAAAACTAAATAAAATATTCCAAAATTGTATAGTGATGTAATAACAGTTAATATTGGTAAAGTGTATTTAACTGATTCGGTGTTCCATTGCGGCCCAGTCAGGAAAAAGGAGGGCAGCCCGTAGTGCATTATCACCGGATGTGCGGATATGTCGATAGTCCCCAAAAGGCTTCGACTGCTAGATTGCCCTCATATTACTATTCGATTATTACTAGTATTATATTAAATATAAGAAAATAATTAAAAAAAATTACATAACTTTCAAAGCGGCAGACTCTCCAAAGTGTTGACAAAATTCCGTGAGACCACGCGTCTGCATCGGTACCATCTTACTTATTTAGTTTTGTCTTGCTAAGAATAGGAAAGTAATTGTAGTGGACGGATAGAAGCTGATGATGATGATGATGATGAAGAATAGGAAATATAAATTATATAGAAGAATAAAAATAATATGTATAGCAGTGATGTTAATATCGACGATAAACTGGTACACTAAACCACATACTAAACTGCTGTATTTGACAATGCCACGCCTCACCCTATGACATCAATCATAATATCGCATGTAAACTGTTTGGAGCCATTAGATTCAATTTGGGCTGAAAGTGTTTGAAATGTGGCTTTTACCAGAATAGGCATTATGTGTATGACCTATCATCACTTTTAATATAAGTATGATGGTTGTATGAAATAGAAATAGCATAAATAAGGATAAAAAATTTAGGTGGGAGGAATGTGCTGTGCCGCGCTCCATCCTGCTAGTGTTTTCTTACCTCGATCAACCCAGCCAACATGGGGGAACAGCAGAACACACAAACACACATACACACACGCACGCACGCACGCACGCACATACACACACACATACACACACACACACACACACACACACACACACACACACAGCAGGATAGCCCTAAAAAAGGGACATCGAGAGTGAATATTGTTTTCCACCGGCGAAATATAAATTTGACAAAACACCATCACTAAAATTATTTAAAACGGGATATTTACCCTGTTTTTCACTTTTTTTCGCGAAGCTCGATATTGCAACATTATCTACGAATATCTTGTTCACAAGAAAACATGGTAAATATCCCGATTTAAATAATTTTTGTAATGAAAATAACCATGATAACTTAAAATCATATATAAAACACCATCAGTTCTTATCCATCTATTTAAAGGCTGACCCTTCCAAATAGTGCTCAAGGCCCTACAACCCTTAAAGCAGCTACAAGTAGGTACTGTAAAAGTTAAACTTGTCTAATAAAAGAGCATTACCTAACAAATCCGCCATTTCTATTACTATAACAACCGGCGTTAAAAACTTTTATCGTATTTAAAGCGGAGATTCTCAAAACCCATTTCTAGTCTGGTGCAGAGATTGTCAAAGTACTCATACTGTTTTCTACTTGTACCGTAACAAAAGTTCTTACGAATTAACCATGGCATAAGGTAAACGTAGTATATATAATAATTATACTTAAGCATAATTACCATTAAATAACAATTTTCTTTCTTTTAACGTTTATATACTATACCACTCCCGGGCGGTGACCACAGCCCATTAACGAGTTTGCCATTGTCATTAAATTTCTCGAGGAGCCTGTACCCGTTGCTGGACGTAAACCTCTATCAATAAACGCGAAGGCTTTCGATCTCCTGATACTTACTTTCAACTTGACCTGGCTGCTGCAGGGATATTGTCATCTAGTTAAAGGTACACCATCCGTCGTCGATGCGTAATTTTTTTTATTATATATTTTATGTCAAATAACAAAATTTTAAAAGTTAATAACTACCAGGGTTTTACACAACCAATAAAGATTATCGCGATAAAACTGTTAGATACAAGTTTTTATATTATAAAACCTCGCGGTCAAACTTTTTTCATTTATCATAGAATTTATGTCGATTTTTACCGAAACATGTCCCCAACTTTAAACTAAGTTGTAACTTTAACTAGACAGCATTGATATGTTATATTACAGATATACAAAAAAAATGTGACAAACTTTTTTTTTCGGATGGATCTATGCTAACGGCCCGAAGGCCCTAATGCTACATCGGATTAGTGTGAGCTCATTTGGCTCACTTTTGGTTTATAAAAGTGGGGGGTTGCCCCCCGCCAGCCGTGAAGTCTGTGACCACACGGCCTCCTGGCGTCGAGTTGGACGTAACAAACTGTTTGGCCCAATATGACAGATCATATTGGGCCATACAGTTTGTTCAATTTTTTTTGTATATCTATTATATAACATATCTATAATATAACAAATGAAACTACAGAGTTTTAATATTTTAAAATATTATATAAACGATATATTTTGTTTGTTTCCAACCTTAGAAATCCAAAACTTCCGTCCTTATGCAAGTTTATTAATTTTTAAAACAAATAATGTTAAAAGGATTTTCATAAAACTGTTGAAAATTATAAATTAATTATTACAAATACTTATAATAATATTATTATTATGTAAAAGTCACCAAGATATTGTAACAATAAAAAACGTAAATTCGAAAGTACAGTATGAGTGATTTTATTTTACCGAACTGAAGATTGCTGTGAGTGACGTCATAAAGTAAATTGTCTTTGTAAATTCGTTTTGCGTCATTATAATCATCATAACCGTTATATGTCCCACAGCTGGGCATGAGTCTCCTAGAAATCAGTGTTGGGCCATAGTTCACCGATGCGCTGGCCCAATGCGAGTTGGTGAACTTCACACACCTTCAGAGACTTTTAATCTCATCAGACATGCAGGTCTCCTAACGATGTTTTGCTTCACCGGGGCATCGTTACGCATGCTCTAAAGTCTAAACCCTCTAAAATTAACAATAATGTGGCCAAATATAATTGAACAAGTTGTTATAGATTTCATCGCTTTATTACTATAAAATAACTTTAGAAGATTTTATAGCGATTTATTAGGATTTTTACATGCCCGACGTTTCGTGCAGTGAAATTTTAAGTAAAATTGTCAGTTTTAAGTTTAAAATTAAGATTTATTGGACGAGAGGGATACGTGTTGTAACTTTCGTAGCTATCACTTTCAGTCTGTTCATTGTTGTACTAATTCTACATCAGGATAAGGCGGACATAATATTTTAGCATATTATCCTTTCTGTAAAAGGCTGGGAATATAGAGCTTTGTCGCAATGTAGAGAAAAATAAAAAAAATGTATATAATTGTCTGTAGTATCTAGTCATATAATAAAATATCGTTGGATAAAACGATCGTGCCCTAAAATTGTCAGTTTTAAGTTTAAAATTAAGATTTATTGGACGAGAGGGATACGTGTTGTAACTTTCGTAGCTATCACTTTCAGTAGCAGGTACGAATACGGCAGTGCAAATACATAATGATCAGCGAGGTATGGGTTTTTTATTATTATACTCCGAAGAAGATCTACGTGCAGTTGCCGTCCGTGTTGGATGTGAGTGGCAAGGGATCGGTCGTCTTGGAATTCATTGAAGGAGGCCTATATTCAGCAGTGGACGGACACGGCTGATGATAATGATGATTATTATACACGGGTGGATACGGGCCCCCTGGGCACCTGTCCACAGTGCCCAATGGGAAAGACGGGCCTGTTGTATCCTGAGATGTAAGTTGGTAAATTTCAGTGCAAGTAATTGCCTGTCCTGCCTTATGTTTCGAAACAGCAAAGTTGTTTGACGAAAATAAGTAGGATGTTGGACAGCTGACGAAAGTTCTGGTAGATTAGGAACTCCTAGTACAAATCGATCTGGAAGCCATCGTTGAAACTGCCCTGAAATAGCTTTATATGCTTTGTCAGCGTTCGAGCAAGACCAAGACTAATTTTGTCCATTTCTAGTTTTTCATCTTTGCTAATTACTAAAATGGATAGATGATAGTAATTATGTCTTTGATTTACGGTTATCATCTCGAGAAAGAGGCTATTTCGTTAATTACGTGATACGTAACTCCCACGGGATCGAACCCGTAATACATTTACGTTCCAGTATTCAATTATTTTGATGTGTATAGGGAGGGGCGCAATAAAATATTTTTACGGTGTAGGTACCTGTAAAAACCGGTAATATATTCGAAGCAGACGGACAGCTTTCGGCGATTCCTATATTTCAGTTGTTATGGCAGACGAGCCACATGGTTATCGTTGCACTTAAATATAGATCGTAGCAATAGCCAAGTTCAGTTGACTGAAAAATCTGCCCTAAGATGTAAGATAGAAGAGGTAACGATGTGCACAGTATTAGAAATAAGATGGTATTTCCACGCACGCACCAAACTTCAAGTGAGGCCGTAATTATATTTTTTGATTTGATTATAAAAATAGGACAAGAGATACATAACATGCTTTTACTGAAGGTATTATATGCACATTGTAATTAATTTATACCAAGAATCGATACTGAACAAGGGGTATAATTTCGCTGTTTTTTCATAAAATTATTCGATATTAAATATTCTCGAGTTGAATGGGATATCTCTTTCATTGGACTACAAAACGTCCGTCTGCACCGGTACACGAGAATGTATACAAACACTTTATGGGAGATTACTTGTGGATTATATGGTCCGTGTTCACGACAAACGAGCTGAGGCTTTACGTCACGATTTAGGTGTTTCAGTCATGTGCTCTTAATAATTCACACACCCTATAAAGTATATACCTGCTGTTTTTGAATAGCAATCATGCGAGTGTTTGTTGCTATTAAAAGTTTACAGGCACTTTTTTAATATCCTATAAAGTGGGTAAATAATAATAATAATTCTTTCTTTATTGCACAAACACCAGGTAAATTTTAAGATGTACATTATAAACACATTCAAAGTTCCGGGCAGTCACAGAATGCAGTATTAAATCGTTTATACAAATGTCCTCAAACTAGGCTAAGCCTGTATCTTGGCGAACATGCATTATGTTTTGTAACTGCAAGCTCTGAAATTGAAATCTAATATATTAAGTAAACTACCTATTAAATTAAGTATAATTAGGTAGGTTTTTTTTTATTCCGTTCAGATTGACGTTGATTTTAAAATATATTTTTTATGCGAAAGGTACAAAGGGTATTAAAATTAATTAGGACAAAAACACCAAAGGTCTTTTGTGCGTATATTATTATGTAAAAATTATACAAACGCTGGAATTATTCATGAATCCAAACATAATAACTTATTTTTTTAAAGACGAGGCTAAATTGAAGAATAAAATTACACAGTTTATTTCACAGGGAACAGGAATTTCGTCGTTTCGCAGGAACCCGAGAGGAAACATGAAGAATAATAGGAGGAGGAGTTACTCCGTGGTCCGTAACTAAGGTTTTTAAAGAACTAAGTATTTTCCAGAAAAATATTTCTAGCGAGGAATGCTTTTATTTCGTTTCTCAAATTAAATGTACAAATTGTTTACATTTCAAAGCAAAACTACATTTGCGAGGTTGGCGAAAGTCTTCTAATGATAAATTCATAATATTCTTCGTAAAAATGTTCCTAAAAGATATCGAGGAATGCTAAATATTATTCTCTATGTCACATACACAGGTATGTTGATAATTAATTGGACTACTAGGATTTTTTGTGAAGATAACTGGTTCCCGTGACCCCATAGTTGCTGTAAAGTATCAGAAACGTCGGGCTTGTAAACATCTTAATAAACCACGATAAAATCCGTAAAAATTGTTTCATTACCTATAATGTGTAAGATTCGCGTAACTGTCTGTCATACACTGCCTGCCTTGCCCTTCTCTGCGAAACATTCACGGGCGAAATAAGCAGGATGGTGGTAGCCGAATTGGACTTGTTTCCACGCTTTTCAATATTGTTATAGTTCATAGTTCAATTATTGGAAAACTACTTACTTTGGAAGAACATCTTTTTTCAATTTTGGAGCAGGTGAAACAGCGAGGAATCGCTAGTTATTAATAAAACTTGATTAAATAGTATCCATTTAATTTCGCACAAAATAACAAATATAAATTAATGTAATTCAATAAATAAAATACTTAATCAGTCTACACTTAAACTAATAATAAATTAAATAAATATTTTAATTACAACGAGTGCTCATTTAACCAAAATTAACATCTACAAAACTGAATTAATTTTATTGAAATAATTACTGAAAGCGATTGTAATAAGAGCTAAAATAAAGAACACTTATAACAATTAACGTAAAAGGCTTATATAGCGAAAACATAATTTGAATAATTATTCATTAACTTATTGAAACCATAATGAAGATGTAAAAATACACAATAAGGCACAAAGAGTGGAAATTTTGAAGTTAAAATAAATAAATAATGATAAAATAGTCGGTGGATCATTAGACTAATGATAAAAATGGAAGTTTTGAAATAATTTATAAATAATTATGTTAAGAAAAATAAATGTTAAAAATGTATGAACTATTATGAGAATGAAATGAAAAGAGATAGAACGTATGAACTTTCGTAAACTTTAATAAAAGAAAGAATGTGATAGAATCCTAAAAGCTTGGTGATAATGAAGGAACAAATATGATTGAAACGTGTTAACTATAATTAAAGGAAAAATAAATTTATGTTACAAATGCATCAAATATTATAAGATAGAAATAAAACTATGATCTTACGGACTTAGTAAGATAGGAAAGAATAATTTATGATCGTTTCAATTATCAATAATAATGATAGAATATATATAGAATAGAAGATAAGAACCTCCTCCTTTTTGTTGAAGTCGGTTAAAAATAGGCATGGAATTGTATAGATTAGTTATAAGGAAAGAAAATTTTGAGACAGTTCGTCTAAACAAGTCTTTCAATCTTTCTAAATACGCGACCCCTTCACTTGTTAAAATTTTCTGGCGACCCCTGGGACCATACACAGCCAATTAAAGCCAGCCAATTCAATATAATTATTGAAACACTCTATGATATATAAAAAACAAGTCTTTTACTGTAATACAAGAATCTTGCCTTTCTATCTTTATCTGTACTTGCTTGTCAACCCCCCTGGGGGTCGCGACCCACAGTTTGAAAAGCACTGGTCTAAACTATTTAAATTATAGGGGAAGGATTATAAAAGAATTTCATGAGGTATTATGAAAGGAAATGTCTTAGTCACCACATTTAAAAGCTGGGTAATTTATGCTACAGATCCTGGAGCTGTTATATAAACTGGAGATGGTGTGGGTCGGTGCTTGGAGATGGAATAGGCCCTGTTGGAGGGCCAGTCCTTCCCGTACCCTCCTCCCGAGGAATAGGCGTAGTTACTCCCGTAGTCCGCGTTGAAGTCGGATGAATCGCTGCCAAAGTAGGAGTAGTGTGATGCGGGATGGTGATGCTGAAAATAAAAAATGAATTAGTGAGTTTGTAGGGTAAAAATCACAAACTCGGGCGGGTGAGAGAGGAGGCCACCGATGAGGCCTCCCCCCGCGGGCGACGAATGGGGGGTACCTAATACCTAATGCGCCTCCAGTAACGCCCCTGTGCTCGTGTTGGATAGGAACCTGGGCCCACGACACGACGCCGCGGGGACTGTTTAGCAGCGGCCGGACAGTCCCCCCTTACGAGGAGTAGTCTGGTCTTTCGCCGGGCCCAGCCTATCGCTGAGGTGATCGTGTTGCCTGTTGATCCGGGTCCCTCGAAAAGACCCGCCTTATGATGATGAAGAATTTGGGTAAATATGATTGAGGAATAGCGATGCTGATGAGATTAATCCTTCTCAAAATATTTGTAGAGCTCCCGTTTTATAAATTTGATTTCCTTTATACAAGTAAAATATCTTTAGAATCAACATTCAGATATTTTAAATCAATGGAACTGTTGGTTTACGTAAAAGCTTGTATTAATATTGGTTTACATTTCAGGTAATTTTTGATCCTCATTTTTTAAATGAGGATTAAACCGGCCTAGTGCTAGTCGGACTCGCGCACGAAGGGTTCCGTACCATTACATAATATACAACCTTAGACACTTTAACAAATAATAAGGTTTGTGTTTATGAAATTAAATGTTTTTTTTTTATATTTGAGTTGATTGAACGAAAGGTAAATTGCGGTTTACGATTTATGACGTATTAAAAAAAAAACTACTCACTAGATCTCGTTCAAACCAATTTTCGGTGGAAGTTTGCATAGTATGTACGTCATGCCCTCAGTATACCCACTAAAACCATTGCGAGCTGCCTTCAGCCGCTTGAAGGGGAGTGGCTCTATTCTAGTATCTATATTATAGTGTATCTAACTAACACAGGTCACCCCCCGCAAAAGATGACAAGTCTTTAAGGCGCGGTGTTACCTGAACATTCACAAAACTTGGTTTCTTTGACGCTCGAGTACATGGAAACCCAATGAAAATATCCCACACAAAAAATACAGAGCATGGAAAAAGTACTAAAGAAAAATTTTAACCGAATAGAATATTAAATATTTGTTTTATATTTCCAATAAAAAATCGCAATATGCTTCACAAAAATAAACTTTGGCGTCGAAGTCCTCTGTATTTTCAGCAGTAACAACAATATAATAGAAATATTGTTTTATTAAAATGTTAACCGGACAAAATATATTGAATTTAATGCGTATATTCCGAGCTATCTAAGGAAAAGGTTATTAAATGTTAATTTGAAGCCTAGTTAAATCTTTGACAAAAATATGCTTTGCAATTTTCAACCTTATTAAACGTTCCCTAAATGTAATATTAGATTACTCGGTCATACTCGCAGATATGCGGTTTTGTCGCGGTGGTGAAATCGACGATTTTAAATGGTAGTCATTCTGCGTAAAATACATAATTAAGATTTTTTCTTAGGCAAATCTGCAGACAAGCCAGGTGATTATTAATAATCAATATCGCCTATACAATTAAAGATATTCAAAATTTATCTCTGTGCTAGTAAATACACAGTCTAGTTTCTCTTGTATCCGAAACACAGAAGTAAGGCTTCATATAAAAGTGATGCCCGTGTCAGTAAGCCTATCCTGTTCTTTTGTCTCAAACCCCACACTTTGTTTGGTGGAATATGGTTCAGCATTCACTTCATACATTAACCGGTGGGAGGAAAGCGCCATGCCGCGCTCCTGGTTGCATGGGTACCACCACCTTGCTTGTTGTTTCCTTTAAACAGCTTTGCTGTGCTTCGGAGAGAAGGGCAAGACAGGCAGTGTAATTACTATGCTACTGGCACCGAGACTTAACATCTTATGTCTCAGGATAGGCAACACATAGATGAGTTGGGCTAGTTCCAGGTAAACTAGTTCATGTTCATGGGCGACGTCTACCACTTACCATCTCGTCTCCTAGTTTGCCTATCCAACTAACATAAAAAACGTATGATTACACCACTGTAACCTAGTCCTAGTGTGTTTTCACGGGAGTCGAACCCACGATATGATATGATAACAAGATTAGTCAGGGGTTCATTATCAGGACGGTGTTTGTGTAAAATGTAACCTTATCATTGAAAGCCGCTGCTTACAGTGCGTTTTGATAAAGCTATTTCACGCTTATTGATTTTTGGATTCGGTACACTCGAAGGCATAAGTGTTAATTTTTGTTATAAAGAAGCAACCGAGCAGTCGAAGCCTTATGGTGACTACCGACGCTCATAGACATCCGCACAACCTAAAGTTATGCAGATGCGTTGCCCTCCCTTTCCCCATCCCAATGGGCCACCGAGACACATAAACCGCACGAAACCACGAAACGCGACAGCATAGCTGTCACTTGACACCGGTGTGATATGAGCGAGAGGTCAAACCCAGGTCGTGCCGGCCCAATTCAGCTGCAAAGCATGGCACTACCTCTTACAAAAAAAAACTACATTTTCATTACTAAAATAATTTAAAACGGGATATTCATTATGTTTTCCACTTTTATTAATTCGCGAAAAAGATATTTGTAGCGAAAATATAGCGACATATTTTAGAAAATTCCTCGAAAATTACGGAAATGCTAAATTGGCAACACTGGTCATGTGGGGAGTACATGACCAGGATGAGTACACGTGTATGTATGTGGGCGTTTAATGGAAGTCGGATGCGAATTTATCTGAATACACCCAAATTGCATATTCCAAGTATTTTGGGTATGTGTTACACTAATATTAAAACATCTTAGTTATATTGTGTTCAGCATTGTAAACGAATGTCTTTATAGACTAAGTACTAATAAAAGTAAAAATATGGTAAAGATTAACTTAATATATAACTAAAGTAAGAAAAATAGTAGATTGTATATGGGAGCGAAATAATATTTTTTTTATATCCAGAACGACGTGGATTCTAGTCTACAATCCCTATTGTAGAGAATCCAGAACGTCTTCAAAACACCACCTTTAGGTGCACTTAAAGGCGACTTAAGTCGTCCCTTTCGAATATATGGAATGAAAACAATTTTTGAAATCATACAGTATATATAAATTGCGGGATATGTTGTTTTCCCGCGATCAATTCAACTATTAAACTGATTTTAATGAAACACATTGTGTACAGTCTGGCTTAACTTGAGAAATTCTGGACACGATAGTCTCTGTTGCCCGCGGTAGTAGTATTCTACAAGACAACTTACTACTTTTAACGAGAAGAATATTAATAACCAATAATCTATACTAATATTATAAAGCTGAAGAGTTTGTTTGTTTGTTTGAACGCGCTAATCTCAGGAACTACTGGTCCGATTTGAAAAATTCTTTCAGTGTTAGACAGATTATTTATCGAGGAAGGCTATAGGCTATAAAACATCACGCTATGACTTATATGTTGTGTCCTTATGAGTTGAGTAACGCGGGCGAAGCTGCAGGCAACAGCTAGTATAATAATATTGTTTTTAATATTCATGAGAAATGTGTTTAAAATTCATCAAAATCACACAACTATTACTTAGTTGTGTGAAGGATTGAAGGGCTATTAGCGAAACATTCTGTTGACTGTACTGTTGAGTGGTTGTTGAAACGATACAGGACGATAATAGCTGTTTATATTCAATATTATTACCCACTCATCCTGTATAAACACTTTCATGAATGTATGAAAAACAACGCTTCTAAATTGTCACCCGTCCCTTTAATGTTGACGAGTAATACAAGATGGCCTGAAGTTAGTTAAAAGTGACGTTGCATTATTTGGTACAAATGCGAGGCTAACTTCAATTCAAAGTTTTTTTTGTTAGTTGAATAATCAAGTTGCTACCCCGCCATTCAAGCCTTGTCGTGGGGATGGGGCTCAGGAGCCTAAGGTGAACACAGCACCTTGGGCAAAGCCAATTGAATCGAGGGAGCTGCTCGTTGTACCCCGAGAAGGCAAAGTAAGAAGAGGGGACAAAAGAGCAGAAGGGACAAGGGGCAAGGATGAGAACCTCACCCCATTGTACTGTCCCGAAATCGATAGGGGCTGTTCTGTGGTGCGAGACAATCGCTCTGAGGAGGTGGCGTCGCTCTCTTAGGGGACTGACTAGCGGTCGAAGTGCTCTGCGGCTCAACAGATTGGGGCACCTCACCAAAAGCGGCATTTTTGTGGGTAGAGCTGCGTCCACCTTGCCATTTTTCGAGCGCTTCGAGTCCCACATACCCGCCTGCGAAGTCCCCCCTACCCCGCGGGATGCCTAAGAGCATTTTCCGGTGCAAAAAATGATTAATATGATGATGATGGTGATGGTGGTGATAATACTCATCAGGGCACAACCAATTCTTGTGGTTAATTTAAACCAAGTATCCCTTTAAATTAGAATTGGCCAAGTCAATTAAAACTTGAAGTGTTGATCCCAATTATATTATTTAACTTGAAATTCATTTTGTGAGAGTTTAAGAGCATTGTTAGTGAGTTTGGTTGTTTATTAATTGTCCGTAAACTTGAGGGAATATTGTCAGGCGAAGTTTTCGATGTCATTGGGCCGTAATTGACAAATATTTATATTTATAATATCCAATTTTGAAATAACGGATGGTATGCGCTGTGCCGCGCTCTGCGTAATTACCGTGCTGCTTTGTTTCGTAAAACAATTTTGATGGGTTTCGTAAAGAGTTATGACAGGCATGCATGAGTTGCGTGGGTGACGCTGACCACTCATCGTCAGACACGATAGCCAGTTTGCCAGTACAACCAACATAGAAACACTTGATCGTCATTTTATTATGAAAAAATCGGTTGTCTGTAAAGTCGGTTTACTGACGATAGTTGAACGTCATAAGAAAATGGAACGCCTCAGAGCGAGGTAACGCCGCATGAATCATGTTTTTTCGTTCGTGCAGCCGGCTCCATCGAATTATAAGACGTTGTCACGTCAAAAATTTTCTTATACTATTTTAAATATTTTTTTATCTTTGCCTGCTCCTTTTTAAGGACTGTTAACAATATACTGAAAGCAAAATTCATATCACGTCAATCTGGTCCCGTGGTAAGTTCACGAAGAACTTGTGTTACGGATACCAAACAACGGAAATATATTTAATACTTTTATACTATAGATATATTTAAGATTTTTATTATATAATACACATATTTGATACACATCCATGACCCAGGATCTCAGAAAGCTTTATTTCCATGGCAGGATTCAAACCTGCTACCTCCGGCTTGAGCGAGAACGCGCTAACCATTGAGCCACAGAGGTCCTTATAATTCATATTCTATGTGCGTGTGTTTTCATTTTTTAAATCATAGTTCTAAAGATGGATTTAAAGATGACGCATATTTACCCATCGTTACTTGAGTGCAAAATTTCAAATTTAATTATTTTTTGTCAAAAAAAAAAACTTTTTTGAATCGCGCTAGGTTCACAAGTCGTTCCCACCGCTACACCTATGTAGGATCGACGATGGTACCCAAATGACCTTTGATACGACCTCAGCCTGAGGGAATTGCTAAAGCATTTTTTTACATTCATTCTGTATAGAAGTCCACATGTACACGTGTGTGCATGTATGAATACGGTTCCACTTTGTAAACGATGGTTTTGTGAAAATACTTTGACTGCTAAATGCTAAGGGCATTATAAAATAAAATATGTATGTGCTTGACATAGCAGTATGGAAGGTAACAAAACATATTTTTTTTCATTTTCTTTTCAACAAATTAGTATTTCGATTTAGTGAATTTTATTTAATGTATTTGTATAGTTATTTTACTGTAATTTGCGGCTCGTGGGAGGGGTCCGCTGCATTGTACTGCGCTCACATCTGCACGAGCACCGCCATCCGTATTTCTTCCGGGAAACAGCGTTGCTGTGTTTCGGAGAGAATGGCGGGATGGACCGTGTAATTAGAAGCTCTGATCATCTTATGTCTCAGGTAAGGCAACATATAAATAAGGAGGCTAATTCTCCTAAATTAGAAAAAAAAATCTGCCGTGTGCTGCTAATTACAGCTGAAAAGCTGTGCATTACAACTAGTTTAACATAACTCACCTTCCCCACCACGGTTCAAGCCTTGTCGTGGCGGTGGGGCTCAGTAGCCTAAGGTGAACCCAAGGCTTCACCCAAGGTGCTGCTTGGGTGAAGCCAACTGAACCGAGGGAGCTGCTCTTGAGGCGACAAGAGGCGAGGATGGGAACCTCACACCATCTTGCTTATTTCTCCCGTGAAACAGCTTTGCTGTGTTTCGGAGAGAAGGGCAAGACAGGCAGTGTAATTACTGGCACCGAGACTTAACATCTTATGTCTCAGGACAAGCAACACATAAATGAGTTGCCTGGGCTCGTTCCAGGTATACTAGTTTATGTTCATGGGTGACGTCGACCACTTACCATCAGGTGGTACGTTTGCCAGTTTGCCTATCCAACTAACATAAAAAAAATTGGGAGGCACTGCACTGTCACTGCACTTCTCAACAGATCCGGGGTACCTCACCAAAGGCGGTTTTGGTGGCACTCGCGGGTCACAGTGGGTATTCAGCACAGATATGTGTCGCGAGTCCCACACACCATCGGACCCCACCCAGGGCCGTAGACGGCGCGTAATGGCGTTTTCCTGTGTTAACAAAAAATAGCCCACCTTGCATGCTTTCAACGTGCTCAACAGACTCGGCAGCAGCAGCGCTGCTACTAGAAGCAGTTTCTTTATCAGCATCACTCCTAGTAAAATGGGTATGAGCATCATTTTGGTCTTCATGGTTGCTAGTAGGTTTAGAAGTGGTATCATGATTGCTAGCCTCTTTTTCTTACCACGGCCTGGAAAAGATAAAATTTATTTAGTCTTAATTTATTTATTACTTATGTATACACATTTTACAAAATCAACTTATCAACATTGATATTTAGTTTACCAGAATTATCTCTATTAGGTAGAGATCTTTTGCAGCAAATCCTGGGATATATATTATGTACTGTATTACGCAGATCTTCATAAATACATAGATACGTGCATAATATAATGTATACAAATTATATATAAATAAAAACATAATATATGTATAAATAGCCATATAAACATGTATGTAAATTAATAAATACATATCAAAATACTATTGCCATACACTTGATATGTTGAGCGAGTTTTTTTATGTCACAAGGAGGCAACCGATCAGTCGGACCCTTAGTCCCTTTTCACACAAGCACACGGTTACCCGGCAATCGGCACGTGTGAAAAGGGACTTATGGTGACTATCGACGTCCATAGACATCCGCACATATAAAATATGCATATACGTTGCCCTCCCTTTCACTATCTCCCAATGGGCCATCGGAAACTCACAAACCGCACGAAATGCGACAGCATAGCTGTCACTTAACAGCGGTGTTATGTGAGCGAGAGGTACCACCCCAGTTTAGAAAAAGATTTTTGGTGAATCTTATAAAGGGGAAGAAAATTTCATAATCGTTTTGCAGTCACCGAAAAACTATTGCCGTAAGCTAGTGGTTTTGGCACAGCACAACCGCGTACTGGCCTGTGCTTAGGGGGGTTATAAGCAAAGCGCTCTCAGAGGTAAAAGGGAGGTTCATATATTAAAATTTGTACAGAAGAGTTAAAATATGAAAATTCCAACGTTGTTGAATTGGGGGCCATTGTAACTTAGAGAGAAATTTCTCAGTTTAGTTCGGGATCGTTATTTTATTCACCTGTTACTTTTTACCACTACAATTCCTGTGTTGTGTGATACAAGAGATAAGAACGGGCACCTTTGATAAGATATGAAGGGACACAGCGGAGTAAGTAAGTACTTAATTTTTATAAAGAGGAAAATTAAGATACAATAGTAGTAGGAAGGTGAATACAAGTTATATTGGCAGAAAAAGGGAGGCCTGTGCTCAGCAATGGCCAATAACAGGCTAATGATGATGATGATGATAAAGGTAAATATTATGTATACGTGGTATTAAAAAATATTTAAAACTACCGGTGGGAGGGAAGCGCTGTGCCGCGCTCCCGGCTGCATGGGTACCACCATCTTGCTTGTTTCTCCCGTGAAACAGCTTTGCTGTGTTTCGGAGAGAAGGGCAAGACAGGCAGTGTAATTACTGGCACCGAGACTTAACATCTTATGTCTCAGGATAGGCAACACATAGATGAGTTGCCTGGGCTCGTTCCAGGTGAACTAGTTTATGTTCATGGGCGACGTCGACCACTTACCATCAGGTGGCACGTGTGCCAGTTTGCTTATCCAAGTAACATAAAAAAAAAAAAAAAAAAAAAACTGTTGTCTGCAGCTTCGCCCGCGTTAACTTACTCAACTTAATTACTGTTAGTCACAGCGTGATGTTATATAGCCTATAGCCTTCCTCGATAACTGAGCTATCAAACACTGAAAGATTTTTTCAAATCGGACCAGTAGTTCCTGAGATTAGCGCGTTCAAACAAACAAACTCTTCAGCTTTATAATATTTGTATAGATAACTAAAGCTTTCACAACTCTTCTTCTGCGGACTGATTCATAATTTTATAGATATATATTTTTTTTAGTTCAGCAAATTACTAATTATATTACTTGCTAATTATATACTAATAATTATTTACATGAATGGATGGATGTTTATTACATCTATACCGATTGAAAGTATTAGTAGATTTTTCTCAATAAATAAACTCCAACTTTCTTAGAAAAACTAATTCTAAGCAATTTATTAATAATAAAAGTTAATTAATGCGTTAAATATGTCATGTCTCGTGTTCTTCTTAATTATGAACAGATAAAATGTAAACTATGCCAAGTTTGATTCTGAACTAAATCAATGTCATGGATCACTGTTCAATAGTCGCTTGCGCCGGACAGACTAAATTATTTTGTCTTTCCAGTCATTTGACTCGTTTTTTATTTATATTAATATAATAGTTGTTAATAATAGTTGTTTTTATTATAAATAATAATTAATAATATTCGCACAACATCCATATTTTGTTAGTACTAAAGAATATAAAATTTATATTAGTAGTAATCACAATAATTAATTTAAATATACACGCCTGTTTTGAGGCACTAGGTCACACATGCATAGACCTAGTGCTTCAAAACAGGACCATCTGGAATATCACTAACAGTTTTATTATATTAGGTTTTATATTTACGTTTAATTATAAAATATAAATGCGTAAATGCGTGTAAAAGTAATACCTAATCTTATATACAGTAGGAGTACCCTTAAACATTTTCTTGGGTCCTGCAGAACCACCCTTCCATAGGATATTTGAAAAATGGGAGTGTCTAAATTTGACAGAAAATCTGTCAAATTTAGACACTCCCATTTTTTTCTTAGCTTGAGATCCTAGTAAATTATCACGTGGGGTGATTTATAAAGTTTTATTTAAAAGAGGAAATAAGTCTCATTTAAATTTGGCTTACATGACATAATGTGATAAATAATGTAACTTTTAGAAATAAGTGGTAAGTTTTTACTAAAATAAATATTATACCTGATTTGATATTTTTAAGCACGTTCTTTCGACTCAAAATGGTTACAATATCCATATTTCCAACTAAAATGTACAAAACACGTGTTAGAATATTTTTATCTATACAAATAAATGAAATTGGAGTGTCTGTTTGTAATTTCAAATTAACATTGTTTACCTTAATGCATATAAAATTGTATAAGTTTTTAAAATTTTTGTCTGTCTGTTTGTTCCGGCTAATCTCTGAAACAGCTGGGCCGATTTTAACGGGACTTTTACTGGCAGATAGCAGATATTATAAGGAGTAACTTAGGCTATAAAAATAATCATCATCAATCCGGATACGGCTCTAAATCTTAGTAACGCGGGTGAAGCTGCGGGCAACAGCTAGTATTTTATGCAATTATAGTTCCTAATATCGGCAAGAAAGACCATAGTTTTCCTACGTGGGGCCACCCACAGATCACAGAAATACTAATAATTATACTCCGTGGTTGGCCCAATGACAGTTGGCAAACTTCAGACCTTAGAGTATACATAATATTATATAGTGCTACTGTCACGCCGCTTCATTGTGCCGATCGTAAGCAGATACCTTATATATATATTTACCTATACATAGTAAAGCGCTGTGAGAGTGACGTTCCATGCGTAATGCATTAAAAATATCTATATTTTAAACTAGCTGTTGCGTGCAGCTTCGACCGCGTTACTTAACTCATATAAGTCACAGCGTGGTGTTATATAGCCTATAGCCTTCCCGAGATTAGCGCGTTCAAGCAAACAAACAAACTCTTCAGCTTTATAAAATTAGTATAGATTAGGACATTCATCATCATCATCATCATCACCATGAGTCTCTATCCGTCCACTGCTAAACATAAGCACCCCTCAATAAACGCCAAGACAGAAATGTTATTGCTTTCTTTTATTTTGCTTGCAGGAATCATTCTTACAAATTTGGCACTTTATATTTCACCATTTTAACATAAAACAAATATGATGAAAAGCGCGTGTTGTTTTGACACGGATTGAACTTTTCCAAGAGAATGGTTTTGTCTATGTTCATACCCGTGCTTACAGTTCATACTTAGTGACGCGCGCTCTATATAATCATTACTCTAAGCTTTAGACACCCTCAAAAGACGTTTATTAAACACTAGCCGAGTCCCGCGTACTTTCCATTCCCGTGGGAGTACAGGGATAAATTATAGCCTATATTGTTTTCTAATATTTGCGCGAATTTCACTCACAATGATTTTTTTTTCGGATTTTATCGCGTTGGTCCTCCCGTGACCATGGTTGCTGTAAAGTATCCGAGACGTGGAGCTTGTAAAAATCTTAATAAACCGCGATAAAATCCTCAAAAATTGTTTCATTTTTAGCCTATATGTTATTCTCATTTGTAAGATAAATTATTGTAAGGTTTCTTCAAAATTAATTTTGTAGTTTTGGGGTGAAAGAGTAATAAACATACATCCATACATTCTTACAAATTTTCGCGTATCTAATATTAGTAGGACTCATTATACCCGCGGTTTCATGGGTTAAGACAAAAACTTTCAGACAAATTAATTTATCCTGTAACTTTCCTTAATAACTCAGCTATCGAATGCAAAATACTTTTTGTAATCCGACTGGAAATTTCGGAGATTAGTGCCGCACAAAAAAGCAAACAAACATACGAACTAATCAAATTTAATTTAATACTATATGTTATAAAGGATCATATTTTTGTTTGTTATACTATATTATAGTTCAATTGTCTGTAGTTTATCTTTCGATGTCTCATCTAACATCGATTATAGCATTCGACTCGATTCTATCGATTCGATCTATTTCTTTCGATACACCATTATAAGTTGCGGGCTCATTACAAAAACCGTGTTTTTTTAATCGAAATTAATATGCCCTTGTTTAGATTAAACCGTCTCCGTGGCAATCGATTTGGTTCAATGGTCTTGAAATGGTCGGAGTTCGATTCCGTGTAAAACATTTTCTATGGTTCCTAACAATTCTATGGTGACAATTATTTAAAAAAAAATGGATGGTGTTTGGTAGTATGGTTACTTTTGCGTGGGTCAAGGGTTCGATTCTCGTCTGATAGATTATAGATAGATTTACGTTACGGTTACGAGGGCTAAGGTTAGATACCTATACCTAAATTACTGTAGTCATAAGTATTATTTGAATATAGATAGATGTGTCTATTCACAGTATAATGTGTGGTTCCAGCATAATAATGCGTATTATATTTGAGTCCTACAACACTCACTTTAAAGACATCATTGACATTTTTGCATGCCCCAGATAATATAAAAGAGTTCTTATGTCTAAACTTAGTTCTGTCTAAACTTAATTATAATTGTACTAAAAAATTAGAAAAAAAAATGCAATAAATTTACTATTAAAACTACACTATATCTAATGTTTATTATATTTTTTATTGATCATTTTAATTGCGTCATGGGTGACGTCGACCACTTAACATCAGGTGGTACGTTTGCCAGTTTGCCTATCCAACTAACATAAAAAAAAATATGCTTATTTCTCCTTATAATTGGTACATTATTTCAATTCCTAATATAATGACGTCATAAAAGAAGCAATTATTGTCATTTGTTTAAATTGTCTATTTATTGTCACCGATGCGTTGGCCGAATGCAGGTCGGTAAACTTCACACACCTTCAAAGACTTTTAATCTCATTGGGCATGTAGGTTTCCTCACGATGTTTCCTTCACCGGTGAGCATTGATGGTCTCATGTTCAGCAGATGCACGTAGAAATTTAGATAAACTCATTTCTAGGCATCACAGGGGGAGGGGGTCCGGTTCGAACCCGCACCTCTCGGCTCTCAGTCAAGAGGCCGAGCCCGTACCCACTAGGCTATCGTCGCTCACATAGTTATAATCGAATCATCCTATTAGTTTCTTATATAGCGTAAAAATAAGAAGATTTTCTTTCCTACTTACTATCACTTTATTATTGAAGTAAATACTTCTTTACGCTCGGTTGACTTGGGGAATAAACTGGGGCTCAAGTTTGTAAATTGTCACTGTCATCTCTGCTCTACATTTATTTTCGATCTTTACATGTTCTTTATATTACAGAGTCCAAATAGGACTTGATCGCACCGACACAGGGAGCCAATCTATGTGGGTCACCTCACGACGTCCTTTGGACATAGCCGTACAGTTTGGGAATCCCTGGTCTAGACTGTTACCAGCTCAGACTTCAGACACCCTGAAATAAAATAGTAATGATGATGGTGATAATGACGATCAGGTAGGTTGCATTACCCCACCATGGTTCAGGCCTTGACGCGGCGGTGGGGCTCAGTAGCCTAAGGTGCAGGACTTGTAATTGGGTGGTTTTGTTGATAACTTGTAAGGTATCCACTTATTTTTTTAATTATTCTTATCGCAGCGGTCATGTTAAAAACACAAAAATACAGTGAAATATAGATTGATAGTAGAATTGTTTAGATTTAGTTTTTTTTTTTTAGATTTGTTTCAATGTCTTGTAGTTATCTTTTTTTGTCGTGTGTTTAATTTAATGTAGTAACTTTACTTATGTTCATGTCCTTTGTAGGATGTTATAATTATGTATATAAAGTACTTATTATTATTATTAATAATAATAACTAATACGACAGGTACCCTGTGCGTACGGAACCCTAATGTGAGGAGAAATTTGCGGTGAGCTGCTCTGTTTCCCTTACCACACGAATGGACCACAGCCTGGTGCGAGATACCAATTATCGGATATACGGACGTACCGAATTATTTACTTCTATCTTAACTTACATTTATAGCGGTATCCGTACTGTTGACTATTGAAACCTTGTATCATTCCTATAGAAAAGAGATTATTTCTTCGTAGAAGGATCTACCATTCAAACTATAAGCATGGCGATTTACCAACTGGAGATAAAAGAATGGGTTCGGAAGGTTAGAAGAGTAGTATACAGTACTTTGAAGTGTTTTACCTAGGTAACACTGAAAATGTTTAGAAAATGAAAAACGGCTTAATGTAGAAAGTTGCCAATACTTTTATTGTTTTTCGAAGTAATCTCCGTTTCTTTCTACACATCGTCGCATTCGATGGAACCACTGAGAAAAGCAGTGGGCCCATTCTTCCTTAGGAGTATCTTCTATGGCATTTTCGTACGCTTTCACCGCATCTTCAGGGCTCGTAAAGCGAATACCTCGAATTTTATCTTTAGTTCTTGGGAATAAATGAAAGTCGCAGGACGCCAGGTCAGGACTATAAGGCGGATGACTCATTATCTCGACACCTGCCATATTCAAATATTCAACAGTCCGTTTTGCGGAGTGCGCTGAAGCATTGTCGTGGTGAAGGAGGATCCTGCTTCGAGGGCGCTGCTGTTGAATTTTTTCCAAGACAACAGACAAACAGCGATTGACATACCAGTCTGCAGTAACTGTCTTTCCATTTTCTAGCACAACTGTCGCGAAATGACCTTTCCGACCAAAGAATGAGGCAATCATCTTTTTTCCTTGACTTCTTCCTTTCTTTACCTTAGTTGGCCGATCCTCGAAAGGAAACACCACTGAGCTGATTGTCTTTTGGTTTCGGGTTCGTAGCAATATATCCAGCTTTCATCACCTGTGATGATGTCAAATACAGCATTTGAGTTACCGCCGTTGAACTTATCTAACATTTGACGACACCAGTCCATGCGGAGGCGTTTCTGGTCGTCGGTTAAAGTATGGGGAATCCATCTGGTACAAAGCTTCCTGACGCCTAAATGTTCGTGTAATATTTTTTGAACTTGACTCATACCAATGCCTAGGCTTGCCCGTATCTGCTGATATGTCACCCTCTTATCTTCCTCTATCATGCGTCGCACAGCACTGATGTTATCTTCAGTAGTCGCTGTTAAAGGACGTCCCTCACGCGGATCATCACTGAGATTGCTACGTCCACGTTTAAACTCGTTAAACTAATTGTAAATAGTGGCACGAGATGGGGCTTCATTAAAAAATGCTAATCGCAGCCTATCATAGCTTTGTTGTTGAGTAAGCCCACAACGAAAGTCATAATAAACCATTGACCGAAAATTTTCTCACGTTATGTTCATTTTCACGTGTAACAAGAGTTTTAGATTTGCCGCCAATTCACAAAAACAAATGACAATTGAATGCAATATACTACATTAGGTTACCAAAGAGTTCTAAAATTGAAATTCAAAAAAGTTTTCATTTTCAATGTTTCTAACTGGCCAGTTCTAAACATTTTCAGTGTTATCCACGTAACGTTAGAAATATCAGTGATCCCCACCATGGTTCAGACCTTGTCGTGGCGGTGGGGCTCAGTAGCCTAAGGCGAACCCAGCACCTTGGGCGAAGCCAAGTGAACCGAGGGGGCTGCTCTTAGTACCCTCCTTATAAGAAGATGACAAAAGAGCAGGAGGGATCAAGGGTGAGGATGGGAATACCACCCCGTTGCACTGTCCCGACGTTGAGAGGGGTTGTTCTGTGGTGCGTGACAACCCTTCTGTGGAGGTGGCGTCGGTCCCTCAAGGGACTGACCAGCCATCGAGGTCCCCTGTTTGCCCAACAGATCGGGGAACCTCACCAAAGGCGGCATTGGTGGCACTCGCCGGGTTTTTGTGGGTAGAGCTGCGTCCACCTTACAATATTTCGTTCGCAGCGAGTCCCACATACCCGCCTGGGGAGTCCCCCTCCCCCGCGAGATGCATTTCCCGGCGGAAAAAAAGGACGACAGTGATAACGTACAACACATGTAAAATAATGTATCAAATCGGATGAGTTGTTTCGAAGATTAGCTCACACAACCAAACTCACTAACATTAGCTCTTTATTATATTAATAATAATAGTAGTAAGAAGTCAAGATTGGGTACCTTCTACAGCTTGGGTATAAGATCATCACATTTTCTTTCATCGTAATAATTTTTGATGAGAAACATTTATTGGCGTGCCTTGGCTGTAAATTCGATTCAATGGCGTGACAGCCAATGACACGACGCTGTTATGTCACTTTTTCATCATAATTAACATTGCATTGTACTCACCATCATCACCCTGGTCCTCTTCAATGGTCCGTGCACCAATCGGCAGGTTGACCCTCAGCCCCCTGACCCTGAAGAACTCTCTCACCAGCCCCATGAAGTACCTCGCAATCTCCGTCCACTCTGACAGGATACCTCTAGGCTCATTGAAGGCGTCTTTCAAGGTCACATTCCGTATATCCTCTCCATCTAGAGGTACCAGACTGAAGACTTCATTCGCCTCAATCGTGGCATTACTGTTGAAATCACCGAATATGGTATTCTTCGCTATTTTCAAAGCTCTATATTTTAAACAAGAGATCGCTTCCCCCTTCACGAAGCAGGCATCTTTGATGTACCCTAAGTAGCTGTTCTCGCTGGTACCTCTGTGCAGTGTCAGTAAAAAAATGAAAACACTTAGTCGCATCATACTGTACCTTTGAACAAAAGAGATAGAGATTGGATATTGTAAAAGTTTTTGAAGTTTTATATGGGACTAGCTGTTGCCCGCAGCTTCGCCCGCGTTACTCAACTCCTATAAGTCACAGCGTGATGTTTTATAGCCTATAGCCTTCCTCGATAAATAAGCTGTCTAACACTGAAATAATTTTTGAAATCGGACCAGTAGTTCCTGAGATTAGCGCGTTCAAACAAACAAACAAACTCTTCAGCTTTATAATATTATAAGTATAGATTAACAAAATTTTTGATCTTTTTGACAAGAGCATTATTGCGCTAGTTTTATATAAAAATTATATTTGGATGTGGTTTTAAATAATATTCATTTGTTAATCATAATCATCATCATCATTAAAATGTGTAAGATGGCTCAAAATCGCAGTATTTGGCCATAGATGACACTGACCCAGAAAGCTTAATGATTGTACATACTTCGAAATCAATTGCAAAAAGAAGTTTTCAAGTACTAATTGTTGTTCTGGAGATTAGCACGTTCGAACAAACAAACTTTTTAGCTTACATTAATATTTATATTTATTTTAACTATTCTCTGATTCCACTCTATGAGAGATGATTTATCTTCTTCAATAATAAATAAGCTAAAGCTTGTTCTGTAAATAAAAAAATGAAACAATGAAAGCTTTCATACTTTTCATCGTTTATATAAGTAAAAGAGAAAATATAAAAAAATTGAATATGCATTGCCGGCTGTATTCTATTTTTGTGATTTTTTGTCTTTATAGAAAAATCACAGCATCGTAATTTATTCTCGCACTTAACACAAGCTCGTATAGTTTTTTTTTTATGTTAGTCGGATAGGCAAACTGGCAAACGTACCACCTGATGGTAAGTGTTCGACGTCGCCCATGAACATAAACTAGTATACCTGGAACAAGCCCAGGCAAATTTATGTGTTGCCTATCCTGAGACATAAGATGTTAAGTCTCGGTGCCAGTAATTACACTGCCTGTCTTGCCCTTATCTCCAAAACACAGCAAAGCGGTTTTACGGGAGAAACAAGCAAGATTGTGGTACCCATGCCGGGAGCGCGGCACAGCGCTTCCCTCCCACCGGTAAAATAATAAGTAAGATATTTTTTTTAATTTAGTAAAATAAAAACGTTATTAATAAAAAAAAGTATAAAGTAAAAAAAGTAATTCTTGATTTACTTTTTTACTATTCAATAATATGTGCAATTTTTACTTCTCAGCTTCATATAATATTATTAAAAATCCGATTATTATTTTTAGTTTACATGTACTATCTCAAACACGACACTTAATAAACACACAACACAACTTACTTTTACACTGTCACTTTAACTTTTAAGTTAAGTTATACTAAGTTAAGTATAACTTAAGCCAACGTTGTCACTACAGCGGTGGTCTAAGATCAATGGCAGGTTCGGAGGCTGTACTCTATTTAAATGAACGTAAGTCAGTGGGCTGCTGCAATATGATATGGATCATTTCGAAACCGATAGTTGGTTGCGCGCGGCTTTACGCGCTTTAGAAACATTTGAATAATTAAATTTACTAAAAATATAAAACCAGATAGTTTAGCCGAATGTTTTGTATGAAATAAAATATTTGTGCATTATTTCGGAAATGTGTGTAACGTTTTTAAAATTTGTAGAACCCAATATACGTAAGAAAATATAACAAACACACAGATTTCGTAAATAAAACATGACAATATTTTACTTTTAATTATGTTAGTTCGATAATCAAACTAAATGTTAATTGATCAATGGTAAATGATCATCCACGAAGATAAATGTATACCAGCTAGCCCTACTAGCCCAGGCTACTCATATAGTTAAGTGTTGCTATTTTGATATAAGATGTTAAATCTCTGTGCCAGTAATTACTCTGCCTGTTTTGTCCTTCTCTCCGAAACTTGACGGGAGAAACAAGCAAGATGGTGGTTGGTACCCATGCATTAGCAGTGAACGGCAGAAGGTCGATGATGACGATAACTATACAAGTTCGTACGTAACTAAAAGGTAGTAAATAACTAAATTATTAAGAGGAGCCCACATAATTATGGACCTCAACTAATTTTACTTTGAAGTCCCAATTTAGAAGCACTTTGTGAATAATTAGTTTTTAGACCTTAACAACTAGTAACTAGTTACATTCTTATCATCTGAATAAATTATCCCTTAGGACCCTAGAATAAATAACC
Organism: Helleia helle; assembly: GCA_963853865.1. Classification (NCBI taxonomy): domain Eukaryota; kingdom Metazoa; phylum Arthropoda; class Insecta; order Lepidoptera; family Lycaenidae; genus Helleia; species Helleia helle. The sequence goes on from OY971436.1 coordinate 9,314,053, forward strand.
TTTATTTAGAACTCTTTCCTGCGATTTCTTACTGAAATTGATGAAAACTTTTTTCCGAAATTAAATAGCCTTTAATCTTCCTAGAACGGCTATGGAACGCTTTTATAATGAACCAAAACAAACTTACTGTATTATTTTAGTGTAGACTAGCTGTTGCCCACAGATTTGCCTGCGTTAGAAAAAATTTACAACCGTATCCAGAATGATGATGTTTAAGTTTTGAGACATAATCTTTTTGCCAAAATGGGCATTAAGTTGGATGAATCTACATTAAGAATTAGTTGCGCGGGATTCGAACTTAGGTCCCTCTATAATTTGAATTATAAAGTGTCACTACACCAGCCAGTAAATATGTCATACTTTTATATGAACTCCATAATTATGTACATACAGACAGCTGATCGTTTTCCTAGTATCTAGTATTTATTGTAACTTCATCCGCAGTTTTCTAGCCCTATACTGTTTCACTCTCGCTTTTCTCTATCTGTGGTTCAACAGCGCTGAAAAGGTGAACGTCCTTATCTCATAAGGTCTTTAAGGGGGTTGCTACCTCCTCCCATTTTGATAATTATCACCTGCTTTTTTATGCGAAACGTCTGTTAAAGTAAAACGCCGCGACGGCAAATGGCATGCCACTGTCATGTCGTGATACCCCACTATCCCGCTGTAATAAAATCGACTCGAATGACGCTTGCCGTCACGGCATTCGAGCCGATTTTACTGAAGCGCGATCAAAAACCGTGTGGTGTCGTGGTGCACCAGATAGAAACGAAGTTCCTTATTATAAAAATATTAATTTCAAGTTCTATTCGAGGTGTAAGGAAAATAATTATTCGGATAGGTATATGTACATTTTTTATTATGATTTTTTTTATCGACAAAAAATCAGAGCATCTCCCGGCGTAAAATAAAAATCTTACGTTACGGACGTTTCTTGCCGGGTACCCCTCCGCAACGCCCCATAAGGAACTTTTTTTTAACATTTGTTACAAAAATACACAAAATTTTGGATTTACACGTGTAAAAAACTTTTTATTTATCCAAATATAAATCCGAGAATCCTAGATATTGACAGTCGAGTCACGCGAAAGGACGATTTTTATATATTATTGTCCGCGGCTTTACTCGATTGATTAATTTTAAATTAAAATATATCGAAGCTTGTGGTTAAAATGTCTTGAAAATATATTGCTAAGTTTCAGAACCTGTGAATTTTTTTCTTTTATTTTGCCAAAATAACTTATATGTAGGATGGGCTTTGACTTTTCGTCTGTAAAACATTAGATTGACATGGTTTATTTTCACAAAATAAATTGTTAAAATTGGATACTGCAATAATTCATAATTTTTCGAAGAGCTCCATTTTTTTGTGGGCCTTGTCCACAAAAAAATGTATAAAAATTTGTATACAATATTAAAATATCGAGCTCCTCGAATTAATAATGAAGAACGATGTGAAAAACTTTACCTGTTCTCGCGTATTTCCAGCAATAGCATGTACGGTTTTGAATTATATTTACATTATTATTTACTATATTTATATTATTATGTGGTATAACCCACATTTAATTTAAAATAATTAACATTATTCTAAAATACCTTCTTCAATAATTTGGCTAAGAAATGCAAGAAGAATTATTCAAATGTGTCATGAATGTTACAATTTTAACGAATGCTGCAATTGACAAATTACAGGTTTATTTCCCAGTAGCTCTCGTACTAGGATAGCCTGTATTGAGGGCTATTACCATGCTATTACGAACAAAAAAAAGCTTAGTGTGTTATAACTGATTTTTAAGGTATTATTGGAAGATAGATAATATAACTGTCAAATAATAAATATTGTATTGGGAAAGAAGTACAGATATAAAGAGAATTTAACACCAGTAACACCGGTATCTTCATAATCAAACTAAGGCTGTTTTTTTTATGTAACAAGGAGGCAACCGAGTAGTCGGAGCCTTATGGTGACTACCGACGCCATAGATATCCGTACAACCTAAATTTATGCAGATGCGTTGACCTCCTTTTCCCTATACCACCAATAGGCCACCGAAAACTCACAAACCGCACAAAACACGACAGCATAGCTGTCACTTGACGCCGGTGTTGTGTGAGCGAGAGGTACCACCCTGGTCGTGCCGGCCCAATTCGGCTGAAAAGCAGCATGGCACTTAGTCTAGGCTCTATCAATATAGACATAGAGTCATGTTTGTAAGAAATATATTTATATTTAATGTACCTGAACTTATTAACCTGTAACTTTTTAATCAAAACCTGTCTGAAGCAATTTTTATGGCAACAAAAATATTGTGAGATTTTTTCCCTTTCATCATTAATTTTTTATGAAACATAATATTAACTTTCTAAGAAAAGCCCAAATCCTAGCCAGTGTTCTAAGAAAATTTTATTAACAGAAAATATTTATCAATCAAGTTTTAAATATGTGCTAGCATTTGGTTCAAACAATAATAATAATAATCTATTAAAGTTGATTAATAATAACTATAATGAAATAAACATATTGGGCACCGGTCTCCTCCTCGAAATCAGGCGAGGAGTATTGGGCCATAGTTCATATTGGGCGCTGGCCCAATGCGGGTTGGTGAACTTCACACACCTTTAAATACTTTTAATTTCATCAGGCATGCAGATTTCCTCACAATGTTTCGTTCACCGGTGAGCAAGCAATAATATCATGTTCAGATGCATGTAGATTTAGAAAAATCCATTTCAAGGCATCACAGGATCGTCAGGATCGAACCCGGACCTTTAGGCTCTCACTCATGAGTCCGAGCCGGTACCCACTAGATAATCGTCGCTCACAAGTCTTTAAAGGTGTGTGAAGTTCGCCGACCCGCATTGGGCGAGCGCATATGTGAACAATGACCAAACATCTCCCTCGCCTGATTTCGAGGACAGCAATGGGACATATCAGCATCAGATAATAACGAATCAATTATCGAGAAAATTCAATCAAAGTTGTAGATCAGACCCAAGGATACAAAAGATTTAACCGATATATATTTAGTTTCCAAACGTGTTCCATTCAAAAGTTTCATTGGAAGCGTGGCTGGAATACCTGAGTTTGTGAGAAATAAAACAAGATAAATTAAATTTTCTTGAAATCCTTTCAGCATCGTCATCATCGACGTTTGATGTTAGTTGAGAAAAGTGATAGCAACGGAAGGAGAAAGAACGTCTTGGAGGTCATACGTCTGACACAGGTGCTCACCGGGCATGGTTGTTTTTGGTGAGTAACTGTACCAGAAGGACCACAGGTCCTGGGCAGCTATGGTCTACTTCTGCGAGGTATTCTTACCTATCCGACCAACCTAGCGTCAAAATGGAACACACCCTACAATGGTTCAAGTCTTGTCGTGGCGGTGTGGCTCAGTAACCTAAGGTATTGTACTCCTCTTATAAGAAGAGGGGACAAAAGAGATGGGGAGGCAAGGGGCGAGGGTGGGAATCTACCCCCCGACCCCATTGCAATGTCCCGACGTTGGCTTGTTCTGTGGTGCGGGACAATCCCTCTGTGGAGCTGGTTGCTCAGCAGATCCAAGGCACCTCACCAAAGGCGGCATTGGTGGCACTCGCCGGGTTTCAGAGGATAGAGCTGCGTCCACCTTACCAACTTTCGGACGCAGCGAGTCCCACATACCCGCGTGGGGAGACCCACTCCCCCGCGGGAGCATTTCCCGGCGTTAAAGAAAAGAAATAAAAGGGGTAAAAAGTACCAGGTGAACTTGGTGGTTTCATGTACGTTGATCACTTCATAATCATCATCATCATCAGACCGTTGTTGCCTACTGCTGAGCATAGGCCTCCCTAGTAATAAATAATCAACGACAAATACACAGGACTAGTAAGTGAAGTAAGCAAATCTTGACTTCAAAAAATTACAAGAAATAGTGAAAAGTGAAATCCTATGACTCGTCGTAAGCTGACTAGTTAAGTAATTTCTAATGGTACCCTGGCATTACAGGCATGCAAACCTGCGGTCACTGCAATCATAGATTATTATTTTTAGTCATCGTAGAAAGTGTTGAATGTATTTATTTAGGCGCGAATCGATATTTAAAATAAAATAACTAAAGCTGAAAGTTTTACTTTCTGCGCCCAAAATAATTTAAATATCTTTATTAATATTAAGCTAAAGAATTAGTTGGTTTTAACGTGCTTCATCTCCAAAACTATAGATTTTAAAATTAATTTTTGCATTTGACATTCTAGTTGTTGAATAAGTTTAATCTAACTAACTTTATTAATTAAACACGAAAATAATTCATTCCAATTATACAATAAGAATATGCTCACGGATACTAAATAATATTAATAATTATAAAAAAAATATAAAGTCCCTAGATCTTAAGTTCTAAACATCCCCACCATGGTTTAAGCCTTGTCGTGGCGGTGGGGGCTTAAGCGCCTTGGGCGAAGCAAATTGAGTCGAGGGAGCTGCTCTTTATGGGTACCCCTCTTATAAGAAGAGGGGACAAAAGAGCAGGGGGACAAGGGGCGAGGATGGGAACCTCACTCCATTATACTATCCCGATGTTGGGAGGGGTTGTTCTGTGGTGCGGGACAAACCCTCTGTGGAGGTGGCGTCGGTCCCTTGAGGGACTGACTAACCGTCGAGGTGCCCTATTTGCTCAACAGTTCCGGGGCATCTCGCCAAAGGCGGCATTGGTGGCACTCGTCGGGTTTTAGTGGGTAGAGTTGTGTCCTCTTACCACCTTTTGGATGCAGCGAGTCCCACATGGGGTATGTGGGATTCGCTGCACCTGGGGAGACCTACTCCCCCGCGGGATGCCTCAGAGCATTTCCCGGAGTAAAAGAAAAAGAAGTTCTAAAAATAGTAAAATAAAATATTGTCACTTATTTTCTTGTAAATTAACATACTAAAGTCTTGAATCTTGAATTTTGCAAAGGCTAATCTTGTCAAAAAAGCGTATAAAGATATTGAAAATATTTCATATTTGATAGTACCTCTAGATCAAAAGGACCTATTGGAATAAAGAGTGATGGCGGCAATAAAAAAATGGTTCCCTACATTTTACAAAATTGTCTTCTTATTCCCTATTTTTCAGCTGAGTAGATACATTTTATTGCGAAACTGTCTCAATGTCAGAACACCTTTTAGACCCTCAAAAAGGAGGAATAGAAATCATTATATGACAAATCGAGATAAAAAAATGTGGATAATCCTAACCCTGAATACTTCTATCCCTGTAACTCATGCTAGTTCTTTTTCTCATGGTCAACGTCGCCCATTCGTCGAATATTCTATAACAAGTCCCCAATCAACTCATGTTCGTTGATCGGGGACTTGTTCTCGTTTCTGTTTCCCCGGTTCTTCTCAGTGAGCTCACTTTGGCCTTACTGTCTTGGTACTATTTAAAACAATGATTTTTTTTTATTTTGACTAATCAAAACGTATCCATTACTTAGCTAGAAGATGGTTAAGGGCACGGGGACCTGGGCCTTATTTCTCGTGGTAAGTTGTCCCACTCCAATAAAAAAATAAAACATACGTTGCCATACTCCGGCACTGGCTCCTCCTAGGTTCGGCAAAAGTTTACCCAGCGCTCTTGAGGCCGTAACTCTACCCACTAAAACCCGGCGAGTGCCACCAACGCCACCTTTGGTGAGGTGCCCCGGATCTAGTAAACAAACCCACACCACAGAACAACCCCTCCCAACGTCGGGACAGTACAATGGGGTGAGGTTCCCATCCTCGCCCCTTGCCCCCTGCTCTTTTGTCCCCTCTTCTTATAAGAGGGATACAAAGAGCCCCCTCGGCTCAATTTGCTTCGCCCAAGGTGCTGGGTTCACCCTAGTCTACTGAGCCCCACCGCCACGTCAAGGCCTGAATCATTGTGGAGATGAATGAGTTGTCTGGGCTACTCTCAGATTAACTTGTTTATGTTCATGGGCGACGCTGATCACTTTTGATCATGTGGCTCGTCTGCCGTTTTGCCTATCCAACTATCATAAAAATCAACAAACCAGCCTATGTTTACAGTAAAATATATAATATCAGTGTTCTATGTTATAATTATCGGAACAAGTAAACAATAAATTATAAATTACGTATTAAAGTAATTAACACGCGTCATAGCATGTTTTTCACTTTCATTTCACGAAGTTCGATATTTCCATAATATATATTGTATGTTCTCGAGACTATTGCTCAGTCTCGAGAAGCAGAAAAGTGCAATCATATTAAAGAAATAGTCATCTATACAGATAAATAAAATTGGAGTGTATGTTTGTAATATAAAAATCTTGCTTATTTCTCCCGTGAAACAGCTTTGCTGTGTTTCGGAGAGAAGGGCAAGACAGGTGGTCTCGGTGCAGACTTAACATCTTATGTCTCAGGATAGGTAACACATAAATGAGTTGCCTGGGCTCGTTCCAGGTATACTAGTTTATGTTCATGGGCGACGTCGACCACTTAACATCAGGTGGTACGTTTGCCAGTTTGCCTATCCAACTAACATTAAAAAATAAAATATAAAAAAAAACCCGCTTTTTATTAAATGCATATGGATCTATACACGGTACATATTATAATAAAATAACATTTTACAATTTTTGTCTATCTGTTTGTTCCGGCTAATCTCTGAAACGGCTGGGCCTATTTTGATTGGACTTTCACTAGTAGATAGCTGATGCTAAGGAGTAACTTAGGCTATAAAAAATATCACCATCAATCCGGATACGGCTGTAAATCTAAGTTAACAGGTTCGAAGCTGCGGGCAACAGCTAGTGAATAATAAAATAACATATAGGCATATAAAATACGATACAATACAACCACAATAGATCGCTACATGTAATCCTAATATTTTTACGTTGGCAACCCGATTATAGGCAAGATTTCAAAACAACATAATAAATACGTTGAGAATAACATAAAAAATAAAAGTTTTAAAGCAACAAAAAAGATTGCGTCTACATCGTACTATCGTAAAAAAATATTTAGATGACTTAAGTGCCGAGGAATGAATAATACGTTCCTTCTGAATGGAGGGAGTACGGAAGGAAGTTCGAAAAGTGTACAGTCAACGCAATAATAAATACGTTCCCTTCAATGCCACAGTATTTTTTCTTAGAATATCTTTTAAATAAAGTCCTAAAAAGATATATCTGTCAGAATATTATTTTTATTAACATCTCTAGAGTATACGAATTATCGAGTTAGTACAGATGTAGCAATGTAAATCACGTGTTAATGTGGTTTTTCAATATTTTATCATCATTATCATATCAGCCTCTATCCGTCCACTGCTGAACATGGGCCGCCCTCAATGAACGTCAAGACGACCGATCCCTCGCCACTCGCATCCAGCAGCAGCAGCAGCATATTTACCCTTATATGTCATATGAACGTACGGAGTGGTGAAGTTCACACACCCTCAAAAATGTATATATTTTTTTTATGTTAGTTGAATAGGCAAACTGACAAACGTACCACCAGATGGTAAGTGGTCGACGTCACCCATGAACATAAACTAGTATACCTGGAACGAGCCCAGGCAACTCATCTATGTGTTGCCTATCCTGAGACATAAGATGTTAAGTCTCGGTGCCAGTAATTACACTGCCTGTCTTACCCTTCTCTCCGAAACATAGCAAAGCTGTCTCACGGGAGAAACAAGCAAGCAATTGATGAGGTTTCCTCACGTTTTCCGTTACCTGTGATCAAGCGAGCTTTACTGGTGACATGTTCGCAGGGATATTTAGGAAAATCCATTTTATGTCCCATTCAGCTTCGAACCCAGACCACTTCGGCTTATTTAGACGACTGTACGTTCATCCAAAAGTTTACTATGTTGTTGAGTGTACTTTTATCGGCGTACATTATATCAGTAGACCGTAAATGTTTATTGTACAGGGCTGGTGTACATTTTATTGTCGAGTTACGGTTAGTATATATAAAGATCAACTTTTTTTTCTTTTTATGCTGGGAAATGCTCTGAGGCATCCCGCGGTAAAGTGGGTCTCCCCAGGCGGGTAGAGGGACTCGCTGCGCCCAAAAGCTGGTAAGTGGACGCAGCTCTACCCACTAAAACCCAGCGAGTGCCAATGCCGTCTTTGGTGAGGTGCCCCGGATCTGTTGAGCAAACAGGGCACCTTGACGGCTAATCAGTCCCTCAGAGGACCGACGCCACCTCCATAGAGGGATTGTCCCGCACCACAGAACAACCCCTTCCAACGTTGGGACAGTATAATGGGGTGAGGTTCCCGTCCTCGCCCCTTATCTCATGCTCTTTTGTCCCCTCTTCTTATAAGAGGGGTACAGAGAGCCCCCTTGGCTCAATTAGCTTCGCCCAAGGTGCTGGGCTCACCCTAGGCTACTGAACCCCACCGCCACGTCAAGGTCTGAACCATGGTGGTGATGAAGAGATCAACTGAGTTATATACTATTTAGAAAACATTTGAGAGTTCTGTACTTTTTTGTGACATACTGACAGGCCTACCACATGATAAGTGGTCGACGTCGCCCATGAACAAAAACTAGTTTACCTGGAACGAGCCCAGGCAACTCAGTTGTGTTGCCTATCCTGAGACATAAGATGTTAAGTCTCGGTGCCAGTAATTACACTGCCTGTCTTGGCCTTCTCTCCGAAACACAGCAAAGCTGTTTTCGGGAGAAACAAGCAAGATGGTGATACCCCAACTCCCTCTCAGGTAGACAGACGTCCAATATGAGACAGGTTTAGCTCTTAAAAGACTCTTCTAAGAAAATAACATTTTAAAATAACGTACGTGATTCTTTCTCTTTACTATGTATTAAAAGTTTTAGAACTGTTTAAAGCAAACAGTTAAAGTACAGTTAAAGTAGTTAGTTTTAAATTAATGTCTTCTAAGAATGTTCTACTCTATATTGTAAGATAGCGAGTCTTTTTATATGTCATACTGAGGCAATCGAGCAGTCGCAGCCTTATGGTGACTACCGACACCCATAGACATCCGCACAACCAAAAGTTATGCATATGCATTGCCCTCCTATACCCCCCAATGGGCTATCGGAAATTCATAAACCGCACGAAACGCGCTGTCACTTGACGCCGGTGTTATCTTCAAGTGCTAGTCAAAAAATAAAAACACTGGAAGCAAGATTTTTAATGCGGTCGACTTTGCTGATAATTGGGTGTCAATTTCGTCTTGTTCATAAAATTATATCTTCAGGCTCGGCCTCTTGAGTGAGAAGCCCGGGTTCTATCCCGCCCCTGTGATGCCTAGAAATGGGATTTTATAAACTACGTGCACTTGAACATGTGATCACCGCTTGCTCACCGGTGAAGGAAACATCGTGAGGAAACCTGCATGATGAGATTAATGAGATTAAAAGTGTTTGAAGGTGTGTGAAGTTCACCAACCCGCATTGGGCCAGCGCATCGGTGAACTATGAGACAAAACCCTCCTCGCCTTATTTCGAGGAGGACATCCGTATCCAGCAGTTGGAAGAGTTGATATTATTATTATTAAAAATGGTACAAAATAGTAGTTAAAAGATCACGGTACTTCTCAGTGGGCTTGCCTTGGAACCGGTAGTAGATTCAATTGACGTTCAAAAATATACTTTATTGGTTCTATTTTGTACAGTATCCCAGGCGGGTATGTAGGACTTTTTTACATACCCGCCTGACGAGTCCCCTTCATCGCGGGATGCCTAAGAGTATTACCTGGCGGAAAAGAAAAAAAAAAATACCCCAAATAATTACTAATGTTCATCGCCATGACAGTAACTTGACAATGTCAAATTACCATGTCAACCTACCAACCCGTAAACACATCACCCGACTGTTTATTTTGTCAAGTAACTCCATTTTTACGGTCACGAATTTGATTAAGAGTGAAAGCTTGAACTGTTATGGGAATGTACTTTTTATAATAAATTAAGACCACGGACATGAAATGGTGATGATGATACTCAAAAAAATACTTTATTAAATTTTTTGAAGTTATATTTCTTTTGAAGTTATACTTCTTTAGGCGCGTTAGGGAATGTACGAAATGAGAGTTTTCAAGCGCTACTGAGTATGTATAAAAATATAGATGAATCGCCTACTGTGTAGGTCTGTATAGATGAATGGACTGGTGTCGCCAAATGTTAGATAAGTTCAACGGCGGTAACTCAAATGCTGTATTTGACATCATCACAGGTGATGAAAGCTGGATATATTGCTACGAACCCGAAACCAAAAGACAATCAGCTCAGTGGGTGTTTTCTTTCGAGGATCGGCCAACTAAGGTAAAGAAAGGAAGAAGTCAAGGAAAAAAGATGATTGCCTCATTCTTTGGTCGGAAAGGTCATTTCGCGACAGTTGTGCTAGAAGATGGAAGGACAGTTACTGCAGACTGGTATGTCAATCGCTGTTTGTCTGTTGTCTTGGAATAAAATCGACAGCGGCGCCCTCGAAGCAGGATCCTCCTTCACCACGACAATGCTTCAGCGCACTCCGCAAAACGGACTGTTGAATATTTGACTATGGCAGGTGTCGAGATAATGAGTCATCCGCCTTACAGTCCTGACCTGGCGCCCTGCGACTTTCATTTATTCCCAAGAACTAAAAATAAAATTCGAGGTATTCGCTTTACGAGCCCTGAAGATGTGGTGAAAGCGTACGAAAATGCCATAGAAGAGACTCCTAAGGAAGAATGGGCCCACTGCTTTTCTCAGTGGTTCCATTGAATGCGACGATGTGTAGAAAGAAACGGAGATTACTTCGAAAAACAATAAAAGTATTGGCAACTTTCTATATTAAGCCGTTTTTCATTTTCTAAACATTTTCAGTGTTACCTAGGTAAAACAAAAGGATGGGATAATGCTAATTATTTATTATTAAGTATAGCATCACCCCACCGGGGTTCGAGCCTTGTCGTCGCGTTGAGGCTCAGTAGCCTAAGGTGAATCCAGCACCTTGGGTGAAGACAAGTGAACCAAGGGAGCTGCTCTTTGCGCTCCTCTTATGATAAGAGAGGACAAAAGTTCAGGAGGGAACAAGGGGTGAGGATGGGAACCTCACCCCATTGCACTATCCCGACGCTGAGAGGGATTGTTCTGTGGTGTGGGATGACCCCTTTGTGGAGGTGGCGTTAGTCCCTTGAGAGACTGACTAGCCGTTGAGATGCCCCGTTTGCTCAATAGATCGGGGCACCTCACCAAAGGCGGCATTGGTTGCACTCGCCGGGTTTAAGTGGGTAGAGCTGCGTCCACCTTACCATCTTTTGGGCGTAGCAAGACCCACATACTCGCCTAGGGAGTTCCCACCATCCCTAGCGGGATGCCTCAACATTTCCCGGTGTAAAAAAGAAAAAAAAACCGGCCAAGTGCTAGTCAGATTCGCGCAAAAAGGGTTCCGTACCATTACATAATATACAAGATTAGACACTTTAACAAAAATTAAGGCTTATGTTTATGGAATTCAATGTTTTTTTATATATTTGAGTTGATTGCATGAAAGGTAAATTGCGGTTTACGATATACGGATTACGTATAAAAAAAACTACTTGCTAGATCTTGTTCAAACAAATTTTCGGTGGAAATTTTTTAGTTTTTAGTTTGCATGGTAATGTACATCATATATATATTTAGTTTTATCATTCTCTTATTTTAGAAGTTACAGGGGGGGATCTCGAAAGATTTCGAGATCTTTAATATCAAACACTAATCACACAAAACGATTAGAAGATTCTTAAACAAAATGGATTGTTATAATAGTGTTTTAAGTTTTTATAGACACTCTAGATTGTGTTCTACATACATGCATAATACAATCACATACGCAAATTGAAGATACCCTAATGGTATGGCACCGATCCCAAGATTTTATCGTAAGGTTAGGGTATCACATACATAAACACATAAATACAAATGTATACACACTCACACGCGCGTGTGCTGTAACATATTCACACAGGCTTGTATCTTTCGGAAAATGTTCTAGTTATAGTTTTTAAATCTTAATCACCTACTATTGTTTAAAGTTTACTTTAGTTTAATACTCTTGCATTGTATGGATCAATCTGGCACGCGGTGATATTCCGTGATTACGGATACTTTTAGTTTTATATAATTACTGAGGTTCTCATATTGTTAATAAGAGTTATCTATGTGGAATATCCTTAAATAAATAAATACATAAATAAATAAATACCGTAAAATTTACTACTTTCAGGAGTCATCAATGTTATCTTGCTTAGGAGATACTCATTTGACTTCTACAGACGTTCATACATAACGTTCTAGAAAAGGCTTCCAATTTAGAAACACAAAGGAAGAGGACTGGGAGATCCTTGAAAGATCCATTTAGAGATTTAAATAAGTATCAACATACTATAGCCCGTAAATTAATATCGGATGTGATTTTTTATGCTTCTTTAAATAAACTGTCTGAAGACAATCGATCTAATAGGCTTTCATATTCATATCCTTCATTCACACGATCATGATCTTTCCAGTAAATTTCATCCTCCTGTTCACACTTCATCATCTCCATAAGGTGCACAGTCCCAGTCCCCGTATTCTTTACACACACGGTACCTTATCCAATCGCCGGGCTTACCATTCCAGTACCAGAGACAATCCCCGCATCCATCAAAGTCCAAACAGTATCATATCCATCCTTCAAGTTCTTCTCTTCACTCCTTATAGCCCCCAGAACAAATACAATACTCAGATTAAATTCTTCAACCGTACAATATATAGTTAAAGTTCCGCACCCTTCTGTTCCTCCACCACCACAATCTCTCCTACATATCCCATCTCCTGCTCCTCAGTCATCTCTCTATCTCTCTCTATCTTTATTTAAGAGCCTTGCTCTCGACGATGTAGCAGTCTTGCATACTCCATAATTAGGGTGCTTAGAACAGTGGTTGCCCCACTTGCTTTCCGTTCCTCAGGACAATGACCAATTTCTTGCTCGTTGATCTCGACTTCTAGCGAGTATTAATACCGCTGTTGCCCGTTATTAAGGGGGAAGCGCTTTATAGTATTGGCGCTTGCACACAAGATCGTCATAGGATCTATAGATCATATGACGATGATGTTTATAGGTTAGCCCGGGATGGACTGTACTACCCACTCCAGCATGGTAATGTTGTCGCTACTAGGTCGGGGACTGCTTATTCGTATATTCGCAGCTAACCAGCATGATTCTGAAGGCCGTTCCACTATCCGTCACCTGTGAACCCCGTAGATAGCCTGATGCTCACCCTCCACAGCCATCAAGACCCAATAAATATGAAACTGACAACACTGTGTCGTTCATTGAAGGCAACGCGGATATAATGAAAGATTTTTTTTTTTATTTGGTAGTAAGAAAAAGTGATTAAGTTTACTATTAAGATTTAAGTACTCGTTTATTAAATGAATATTTTATAATAAAAAGTGTTAATTTAATTCACTCACCTTTAAGTGCCTAACATTTATAATTAGCCCAACATGTTCCAAGGATAATTTTTATCAGCAGGGGATAATAAAGAACTGAATTTTAAATCTTGATACGAATTTCCTGTTGCAAGAAATATTAATGTTGCCACCAATCTTTCTTTTGCGCTAATATTGTCTCGTAGGAAAGTATCTTGTTTTTTGAATATACGGTGTTACAAAATTTATTAATCTAACAAACAATCTCGAATCCGTTCGTAGATAATTTCTGAAAGCCGCTGGTTCCAAAACGATCATAATGTCCATATTTGCTAACTTTCCACCCAGCAATAAATATTCCTTCACCCTTGTTCTTTTTCTTTTTTCTATTTTAATTGAGCCAATGACCAGCGCTTGACAAAGGCCAATTTCTTGGTGTCTGGATAATACTGGAGCCATCCACACACAGGGGCGATACGGCGATACGGCGGTAGCTACACCGCCGTATCGCCGTATCAATTATACGGGGCTCCCGTTCCACGGCCCTCCCCGACGTGCGTAAGCAAATATTAATAAAAACTTGTCACTATTGTCAATAGAGGCAGAACTTAGAAAAACTAAAGTCATCACCAGCTATAAATAATTTAGTAAATCAGTTTGCCGAAAAAAAGGAAAAAAGGCATGGAGCGTGTAGTATATTTAATTTGAATTGTTTGTAATTTTTTTGAAAAACTGACAGTATAATTATGATGCATAGATTTTTATGCAATTTTTTTTTCTTTTGTGAGAAATCTTTACCCCTCATAAGGGCCCCCAAACAAATTTTTATACGGGGCCCCGTCAAGTCACGCTACGCCACTGCTCGTACACCTCCGTCGCACTTTAACTGGTAATTGATTCAGTCACTAAATAAGGACAGTGTGATCAGAAGCAACTAATTTGCTTCAGAATTATGAAGACTAAATTTAGCCAAGTGTACTAAGTGCTTCTGCCAATAGATATATTTTTAACAGTTTCAAATAATAATGATATCTATGGACGCTTTTACACCACGTCAATCTGGTCCCGTGGTAAGTTCTCGAAGAACTTACCACGGGTACCAGACAACGGAGATATATTTAAGACTATACATATATTTAAGATTTTTATTATATAATACACATAATATTTAATACACATTCATGACCCAGGAACACAGAAAATATTTTTTGTTCCCGTGCGGGATTCAAAACCGCAACCTCCGGCTTGAGCGCCAACGCCCTTACCACTGAGCCACAGAGGTGTGTGTCGTCTGGAATAGTCTGGTGATGTGCCAGAAATTATGGATGTCATATTTTATTAGATTGAAATTGGACAGGATTGTGTCGAACAAATAGTATAAGGGTTCCGTAATATTACTTTGTATTACTACTGTAAAAACAAAATGTTCAATCCTCCAAAGCAAACATTCTTAAGATGTACAGTCCGGGACTGAACTCCTTGAGAATGTTTGCTTTGGAGGATTAATAAAATAGTTCAATGTATAAAGTTTATTAAGACACCACTATTTATTGCTTATAATTAAATGAGTAACGCGCTATGTGTATGATGCTTATTCGCGAACTGACTCTATTGCTTTTATGTACAATACTTGACAAAGGAATTGATGAGTTTACATTTTACTTGAATGTGAATGTACGGGGACCGTACACAAAAATATAATAAAAACTTTATAAAATCAAATAATTAAAAGCCTTGTTAGGTCTAATATTGGTTCCCCCTAAGGTTCAAGCCTTGTTGTGGCGGTGGGGCTCAGTAGCTTTAGGTGAACCCAGCACCTTGGGCGAAGCAAATTGAACTGAGGGAGCTGCTCTTTGCACCCCTCTTATAATATGAAGAGGGGACAAAGGAGCAGTGGGATAAGGGGAACCTCACCTCATTGCACCATCCCGAAGTTTGGAGGGGTTGTTCTGTGGTGCGGGATGATCCCTTTGTGGGGGTAGTATCGGTCCCTTGAGGGACTTTCTAGCCGTCCAGGTGCCCTGTTTACTCAATAGGTCCGGGGGACCTCACCAAAGGCTGCACTCACAGGGTTTTAGTGGGTAGAGCTGCGTCCACTTTACTACCTGTCGGGCGCAGCTAGTCCGATATACCTGCCTCAAGTGGACTCCCCCTCCCCATTGGGATGCCTCAGGGCATTTCCCGCCGTAAAAGGAAAACGTTTAACATTGGTATCCCAGATATTTACTATTTTTATTTCTATTTTTCGGTACTAAGTATCGAAACTGCAACCGCTAAGTGTTCAACATTAGACAATGATTTTATGTTCAAATGCCCATCAAAACAAATGTCGGTATGTTTTTTCAAAACCGCAAAATTACGCAACGAAATGTGCGTAGCTTTCCAAAAGACACCCGAATTTCTCTATACACGTACCACTGTGGTGAGTGGAATTATAGTGACAAAAACTTTAGGGACAAGCTCTGGTGGGTTTTATTTATCTCCAAAACCACTGTAAGTGGGATTGTGTGAAGCAGACCATATGGTGATTCTCACGATTGTAAGTTGCAAAACAGACGCGCCTCATGGTAAGCGGTTTGCTCAAAAACATAAATGGGCAACTCATATTTTCTGTTCCTACCCTGAACACCCCGGTGCGGTAAAGACACTGCCTGTTTTGTGCCTGAACAGAAGAACAAAACTATTTCACAGAAGAAATGAGCAGAGGCCTTATCGTGGCGGTGGGGCTCAGTAACCTAGGGTGAGCCCAACACCTTGGGCGAAGCGAATGGAGCCGAGGGGGCTCTTTGGACCCCTTTTATAAGAAGAGGGGATAAAAGAGCAAGGGGGCAAGGGGCAAGAACGGTAACCTCACCACATTGTACTGTCCTGACGTTGGGAGGGGTTGTCATTTTTCGGCGTTAAATAAAAAAAAGTACTCAAGATTATGGACGCCCGACGAAGGGCGTAAGTGTTACTAGTATTAATATAAATATTATAAAGGTGTAAGTTTGTATGTTTGGATGTTTGTTGATCTTTCACGGCAAAACGGCTGTACTGATTTGGCTGAAAGTTGAAATGGTGTTGGCTTATACCTTGGATTAGGATATAGGCTATAAGATAGATTTACATTGATTGATGATGAAGCCGGATACGGTTGTTAATCTAAATTGATGCAGGCAAAGCTGCGGGCACCAGCTAGTTATGAATTAAATGATATTTGATTATTTAAATCCTACTTAATAATATTTTATGCGCGAAAGTTTGTAAGAGTATATGGATGTATGTTACTCTTTCACTCAAAAACTACTGAATGGATTTTGATGAAACTTTAAAATAACATAGCTTACACATTAGAATAACATATAAGCTATAATTTATACCTGTGCTCCCACGGGAATGGGAAGTACGCGGGTGAAACCGCGGGGCGCTAGTATTTAAATATAGTTATTATTATTATTATTGGATTTAAACCTCTTACAATGAAGATCAATTTAATTGCCATTAGTTAAAAAAAAGTTTTAGCGCCAAATGTGCGTTACCCCTGGCTATATATATTTTAATTTATGTATATGCCTAGCATGATAAAGTTACAATATGATTTTGTATACAGGTAAGTTTTATGTGCTACATTTTTTATTTGAACGATTTTTTGGTAAAAGAAATAATATTTTATAATGATAGGTTTAAGGGTGGAGGCCGTGTACCAGGTGGGAAGACGATCTCCGTGCAGGGGCCGGTCCTTCTTGGTATGAATTGAGGGCATCAAGGAGAGTGCTCTTTGTAACCCTCTTATAAGAAAGGGGACAAAAGAGCAGGGGGGACGAGGTGCGAGGATGGAAACCTCACCCCATTGCACTGTCCAGATGTTGGGAGGGGTTGTTCTGTGGTTCGGAACAAACCGTCTGTGGAGGTGGTGTTGGTCCCTTGAGGGACTGACTAGCCGTCCAAGTGCCCTGTTCCTATACAGACCCGGGGCACCTCATCAAAGGCAGCATTGGTAGCACTCGCCGGGTTTTAGTGGGTAGAGCGGTGTCCACCTTACCATTTTTCGGGAGCAACGAGGCCCATATACCAGCCTGGGGAATACCATACCCCCCGTCCCAGCGGGATGCCTCAGAGCAATTCCCAGCGAAAAAGAACAAAAGGGGATCGGCCGTTTTGGCGTTTATTAAAAGAGGCCTATGGCAAGGAATGGATGGTGAAGGGTTCATAATGATGATTTGTAGGGTTTAACAGTTTTTTCCCCGTGTTCAAGTGTTTTAACATACTAATTAAACGAAGATATTATGTATTTGTCAATTAGTGGCAAAACTTCTGCTTTTCATAATCCTGGTGTGCGATGGGAAGAAAAAGTCTAAAGTTGCTAGCCCGATGTACCCGAAAGACACAGTCTTCTGGGCGACAGACTTCTTCGTGCACGGCTGTAGGAACTTCTTGAAGAATTGCCCAAGCTTTTACAAGTAAGTCACAATGACGAAAGGACGTAAAACGGTGATGATGGTGATGACGATGTTGATATTATGATGATGATGGTGCTGATGATGATAATGATATAATCACATAAGCGACGATGGTCTAGTGGGCTTAACCTCGGAAGTGAAGTTTTTGTCCTAAATCCATGTGCATGAACCTGAACATGAGACCACCGCTTGCTCACTGGTGAAGGGAAATATTGTGAGGAAATGCATGCCTGATGAGATTAATAGTCTTTAAATTGTGTGAAGTTAGCGCATAGGTGATAGCCCAGATCGGATATACAAAATGCATACCTAAAAAGTACCTACAAAATATTTTGATTTGATTTGAATATACCTACGTATACTAATTAAATTATCTACACTTGACGGGATTCGAACCCCCTATGTGTAGAGTTATGGATCAACCATATTTATATTTGCAGACTCCAGCCAATATGTGCTCGCAGCTACAACGGGGAATACAGAAACTTCGAAAACTATTGCACCATGCAGTATGAGAACTGTAACACTTGGAGGAGTAAGTTCTATTATGACTACCCTTAAAGTATACTTTAGTTACGTGGAGTATAGAAGTGAGTGCAGACTTCCTATCTCTTAAGAGAGAAAAAATAAAAAAGTGTCCATTTTAGCTATGAATAACAGTTCCAAAATCGGCCACAATGGCGCTGGTGTAGAAAAAGAGTATGGTATGAAGTAGCAGTTTTAGGCGAATTATTTGTGTATGTTTAAATAAACATGTGTGTGTGCTAATTTCTCGGCGCACACACAATAACAAATTACATTCTCGCTATTATGGCGCCATCTTTTTAGCTGTTTTTGACGAAAACATTTTCTCGCTTAGCTTTATTATTTATACTAAATGATATGTTAGTTTGACATATGTGATTATAAACCATAGACATAATATAGAAGGACTGGACATACCTACGAAAAAAGGTGTAACCTACAACTCAAATCGACACTTAACATGGGTACCATTGCTAGGGTTTTGACAGCAAAACCATAGAGAGTACTACTATGAAAAGGGCACTCAAGATGGCGGATCAGGCACTCATTTACAGCTGTAAGTTTAAAGAAAGGGGCATCTCCTCTTATTTCCTAGCTTTATGTTATAAACCTACTTACAAATTGTCGTTGAATTAAAAATACAGTTTTTCAATCAGTACCTACACCTACAATTATAGAAAGCTTGATCTTCGCCTATCCTGAGACATAAGATGTTAAGTCTCGGTGCCAGTAATTACACTGCCTGTCCTGCCCTTCTCTCCGAAACACAACAAAGCTGTTTGACGAGAGAAATAGGTAGGATCGTCGCCCCTTGTCCCCCGCTCTTTTATATTCTTATAAGAAAATGGGACCTCTTCTTATAAGAATATAACGTTTATAATTTTGTATGTAATTTAAAATTAACGGCTTTTCACTGTTCTGTGAAAAGTCGTTAAGTGAAAGGCCGTTAATTTGAAATCACAAACAGACACTTCAATTTTGGTTTTTTAGAAAAACTCGAATATTTTTAAATAAAATAAAGGACTAAAATAACCAAAGGGATTAAAGTACATTCGCATTAGGTCTAGTTCTAAGCTGAGGTGATCCTGTCCGTTGCCTGCATATCCATGACCCTAGATCCCGAAGATCCTAGCTGCATCCATAAGGATTTCCCTGCGAAAAAAAGGTTTAGTTCTAAAGACCTTTGTTAATTTTCTTTACTTTTAAATGGAGTTTTGTTGTTAATAAGTCTGTATTAGAGTCGTATGGTTATTGCAACATACCTGTATCTCTTTTCCAATTGTGTCTAGACGGTTCCATAGCGATGGCAGATAGCACAATATATAACTTTGAAATGTTTCGTCAATAACTTTCATAGATGACTCTTAGGGTCTAAGGGTCCCGTTGTTAAGTAAATCCGTTTAACAAAGAAAAGTTTTAGTTATTTTATGAAGCAATTTCTATAATGTGGTGTAGGATTGGCATCGAGGCATATCGTCAGTCATATCAGGATGATAATTAAATTTATCTGTGGGAGGGATGTGCCGCGCTCCCGGCTGCATGGTTCCACCATCTTGCTTGTTTCTCCCGTGAAACAATTGCTGTGTTTTAGAGGGAAGGGTGAGACAGGGAGTGTAATTACTGGCACAGAGATTTATCTTATGTCTCAGGATAGACAACACTCATATGAGTTGTCTGGGCTAGTTCCAGATAAACTAGTTTGTGTTGATGGGCGACGCTGACCACTTACCATCAGGTGGCACGTCTGCTAGTTTTCCTACTCAATATAAAAATAAGAAATGATAATGTTTAATATTCTCCTTGTAATTGTTAAAACAATTTTCGTTCTAGCATCAGCCCCTTTAGACAAGTGGCTTTTATGTTGTTATGACAACTTTGCGATCGCTTTCAAAAACATGACGATTGCTTTCGACAACTTGACGATCGCTTCCGACAGCATTGTTATGTTGTCGCATTCACACATTCACACATTGACGTTACTACTCTATTCCATTCTGTAATTAAGCCACTTGTCTAGAGTAGCTGTCTTACACGCAATTCTCAGATTTCGTTAGTTAATGTTTGGAATTAATTAATGAACATACATTATGAGGGTAGATCATATTATGCTTCTATGTAGATTATTTAAACGAATACTGTATAATGGGTTTGGGCTCCAGAGCCTACGTCATCAATATTTCACATCGTAATCAACTTTAAAATCATTAAGATTAACCTTATCTTTAACTTGACATTTTTCATAATACAGAAGATGGGAAAGGTTTGTAAAAATGGTTTATTTATAAACTACCACAAAGTTAACTTGGTCCAGTAGGAAGCCCATAATCATCGAACATATAACCGGATAGAGTAGTAATGTGAGCCCTAAAATTCCCAAACTGTCAGTGATTTGTCTTTGACGTAATAGCAATCCAACTAACCAGTGATCGGTGACCGCAGAACCGGCGCAGCGTCGCAGCACATAATTATTTGGCGGAATTAGTTTTCATACAAGACACATAACATTACCGCTCTATTTCAGTTACGTGGGTAACACTGAAAATGTTTAGAACTGGCCAGTTAGAAACATTGAAAATGAAAACTTTTTTTGAATTTCAATTTTAGAACTCTTTGGTAACCTAATGTAGTATGTTGCATTCATTTGTCATTTGTTTTTGTGAATTGGCGGCAAATCTAAAACTCTTGTTACACGTGAAAATGAACATAAAGCGAGAAAATTTTCGGTCAATGATTTATTATGACTTTCGTTGTGGGCTTACTCAACAACAAAGCTATTATAGGCTGCGATTAGCGTTTTTTAACGAAGCCACATCTCGTGCCACTATTTACAATTGGTTTAACGAGTTTAAGCGTGGACGTAGCAATCTCAGTGATGATCCGCGTGAGGGACGTCCTTTAACAGCGACTACTGAAGATAACATCAGTGCTGTGCGACGCATGATAGAGGAAGATAAGAGAGTGACCTATCAGCAGATACGGGCAAGCCTAGGCATTGGTATGAGTCAAGTTCAAAAAATATTACATGAACATTTAGGCGTCAGAAAGCTTTGTACCAGATGGATTCCCCATACTTTAACCGACGACCAGAAACGCCTCCGCATGGACTGGTGTCGCCAAATGTTAGATAAGTTCAACGGCGGTAACTCAAATGCTGTATTTGACATCATCACAGGTGATGAAAGCTGGATATATTGCTACGAACCCGAAACCAAAAGACAATCAGCTCAGTGGGTGTTTTCTTTCGAGGATCGGCCAACTAAGGTAAAGAAAGGAAGAAGTCAAGGAAAAAAGATGATTGCCTCATTCTTTGGTCGGAAAGGTCATTTCGCGACAGTTGTGCTAGAAGATGGAAGGACAGTTACTGCAGACTGGCATGTCAATCGCTGTTTGTCTGTTGTCTTGGAATAAATTCGACAGCGGCGCCCTCGAAGCAGGATCCTCCTTCACCACGACAATGCTTCAGCGCACTCCGCAAAACGGACTGTTGAATATTTGACTATGGCAGGTGTCGAGATAATGAGTCATCCGCCTTACAGTCCTGACCTGGCGCCCTGCGACTTTCATTTATTCCCAAGAACTAAAGATAAAATTCGAGGTATTCGCTTTACGAGCCCTGAAGATGTGGTGAAAGCGTACGAAAATGCCATAGAAGATACTCCTAAGGAAGAATGGGCCCACTGATTTTCTCAGTAGTTCCATCGAATGCGACGATGTGTAGAAAGAAACGGAGATTACTTCGAAAAACAATAAAAGTATTGGCAACTGTCTACATTAAGCCGTTTTTCATTTTCTAAACATTTTCAGTGTTACCTAGGTATATGTTCGATGCGCATAATACTCATTCAAGATTCAAGTACACACATAACCTTATTGGCGGGAATCGAACCTGTGACCTCTACATACCAATCCTGATAACAGCCGTTAAATAAAAGTTTATATTTCAGATTGGCGAGTTTACAAGAAAGACACATGCTGAAGTTCTCCAAAGTTCACAGGAAGATTTTCCGTCATTATAATCATTAACGTTTTTTTAAATAAAAATCCAATACGTTTGTTTTTTCTTCCTTATGTTTTCCTGTGAGAAGCAGGCACTTGGACCATGCAGTATGCAAACCACCATCTTGCTTAAATCTGTCGTGAACCAGCTTTGCTGTGATTTGAAAAGGAAGGCCAGGATAGGCAGTGTAATAACTGGAACGGAGACTAGAATGAGTTGAATGGACCAGTTACCATCAGGAGCAACGTCTTTTCTGTTTGAAGTGAAAACTTCTTTAGGCGCTGTACGCATATTTTCAGATAAGATAAAATCTATGGAGTCGCGACACCGTTACTTCCGTTATGAGTTTTTATTTGACGTTTATATGACGTTCTCTCGCGACACCTTTACGAGACGCTATTTGACGTTAATATGACGTTTGATTTATTTAGATTATGCAATATTTGTTTACATAACCAATCGTCAATTACACTGAAATCTCAATTTCATGCGGCCATTTTATGCGCCGTTTAAATTGCATAGTTTGTCATAATCTTTTACAGTTTTGTTTTTACTTCTATCGGCTGTCCCTGTGACTGGTTGGGTTAGTTTTTTTTTTGATCAAATGCTATTTAGGCATGTAGCCAGGTGCCCCGGGTCGGTTCCTGACCCTTTGTGGGACTCGCACTTGGGGGTGCGTTAACCAAACTAAAATAACTGCGAGCGCTTGCAGCCGCTTTTTGAGGGAATGCAGTAAATAATCCCACCTAGGGAGTGGGACTCCCCAGTTGGGTATGTGGGACTCACTGCGTCCGAAAAGTGGTAAGGTGGACGCAGCTCTACCCACTAAAACCCGGCGAGTGCCACCAATGCCACCTTTGGTGAGGTGCCCCGGATCTGTTAAGCTAACAGGACACCTCGACAGCTAGTCAGTCCCGCAAGGGACCGACGCCACCTCTACAGAGGGGTTGTCCCGCACCACAGAACAACCCTTCTCAAAGTCGCATCGGGACGGTGAAATGGGGTGAGGTTTCCATCCTGGCCCCTTGTCCCCCTGCTCTTTTGTCCCCTTTTCTTATAAGAGGGGTACAAAGTGCACCTCCCTCGGCTCAATTAGCTTCGCCCAAGGTGCTGAGCACACCCTAGGGTACTGTCCACAACCAGTCTTGAACCATGGTGGGGCGGGTAGCACATCTGCCAGTCTCTGTGTAATATAAAAATAGACAAAGTCGCATGTAAAATATGGTACAGTCTGAATATTTTCTACATGTTAACTAAAGTGTCTCACCAAAACCCATCAATACTAACCTTAAAGCTCTTGCCCCAAAAGGTTCTATGTTGTATTTACATAAACTCAGAGACGTCAGCTTACGTCTGAATAAACGGTGCTGATAAAAATACACTAGTAAAATGGAATTGACGCGATAAACTAACATGGTTATTTTCGAAATTGAAACTGTTTAAAACGAAGTATTTACTTTATTTCACTTGTTTCGCTCAACATTTCGGCATTGTTAGCGAACGCCTTGTACTCGAGAACCCTCTTGTGAACAAGACATACATAAACATCAATTTAATCGTTTGCGAAGTTTTGGCATTAATGGCGTTAATAACAATACTATAGAACGTCTAAAGATTTATTGTTAAAAATACTTTTTTTTTACTTCTTATTTATCTGCTGGGCTAGTATGCAACGAGATATCTCATAACTAAAGAGAGAAAATAAAATGTTTACATCGAGTATTTTCTCTATTACGAGAAAATTAGAGGAGTGCTACTAAGATAACACTCTTCGTATACTGAAATTATATAATTATAGTAGCGAAACGCCACGGTATACAATAAATAGGTACCCGGTTTTATTTATTTAAGTTTAAATTACTTTATCGTGTCCTTAATATTGAATAGCTACTGTAGACAGAGAGATAATACGAGAAAAAGTGTAGACAAAATTTTGTCGTGCGCGCATGGAAGGCCAGCTGAAAAAAATCTAAGGCGATGGTGTATTTGCTCCTTAATTAAAAATACGATATGGAGTTACATTAAAGCAATAAGCATCATTTTGTATTTAAGCCATTTTTTACGCAACTGTACTTGCTGAGAGGAGCACGAAACGTGCTTGTGAAAATTTTTATACCCCGCGATCTATAAAATTTTGTTTCATCAATAAGACGTGAAATTCACGTGAAATTCACGTAAACATTAGCAAACTCGTATGTTTTTTCCTTCAAGAAAACTAATTTTTTGGCTGTTATGACTTAGAAATTAAGCTGGATAGTCATCATATAAAGATCTTTAGTATTCTTTATTACACTCGAAGGAGATGCAGGATATCTAGTCTATATCTAGTCTATATCTAGTCTATATTTCGTCTATATCTAGTCTAGTTTATCAGGAGAGCTATTATAGTAAAGAAACGATTTGGAACTGACATTTGAAGTTAACACCAAATTGTATCACGTGGTTGAA
Organism: Helleia helle; assembly: GCA_963853865.1. Classification (NCBI taxonomy): domain Eukaryota; kingdom Metazoa; phylum Arthropoda; class Insecta; order Lepidoptera; family Lycaenidae; genus Helleia; species Helleia helle. Next base: position 9,338,849 of record OY971436.1, read on the forward strand.
TAAATAAATATCAATGAACGATCACACCACGTCAAGCCAGTCCTGTAGTAGTCCCGTTAGACCGTGAAATTATTCATCCCAATTTTAATGAACCAAAAAACTTTAAGCACATAATCTGTATTCGACAATGACAGACTAGATATACTTGATGTCAAACGTACTTTTTTTTCTTTCTTTAACGTTGGGAAATGCTCTGAGGCATCTCGCTGGGAAGTGGGTCTCCCCAGGCGGGTATGTGGGACTCTCTGCGCCCGAGAGCTGGTAAGTGGACGCAGCTCTACCCACTAAAACCCGGTGAGTGCCACCAATGCCGCCTTTGGTGAGGTGCCCTGGATCTAATGAGCAAACAGGGCACCTCAACGGCTCAGGTGACCGACGCGACGCCACCTCCACAGTGGGGTTGCCACTATGGAGGTGCCCCCCGCACCACAGTACAACCCCTCCCAACGTCGGGATACAATCGGGATAAAATCCAATAGTACAATGAGGTGAGGTTCCCGTCCCTTGAACCCTGCTTTTTTGTCCCCTCTTCTTATAAGAGGGGTACAGAGAGCCCCCTCGGCTCAATTAGCTTCGCCCAAGGTGCTGGGCACACCTTAGGCTACTGAGCCCCACTGCCATGCCAAGGCCTGAACCATGATGGGGAAAGAAACGTACCTAAACGTAATAGGGTTCCCTATTTTTTCCCATATAATTATATATCATAATTTAACATGGCATACTTTTATTTATCTTAATAATAGTTGCGCATAAGAGTAAGCCTCCATGTCTGCATCGCACGCATCTCATCATAAGGATCGTAGTATTCTTTGTATAGAAGTGCGTCTACTGATCCGTACCGTACGAATCGCACTTTCTTTAAGCAGATACTAATGCAATGAGACTAAGCGTAAGCGAAGGTGTAAGCGTGAGCGTAAGCATTAGCGCAAATGTGTAATAGGAGTTTTATTTCAAACAGAACCAAGCTGTTAGAAAGATATAAGCATGGTGACACCATTTTACCGGCGGTACATCCCTTGGGTATAAATAAAATAAATCATGATTTATCTGGAAAATATTACTATTAGGGAATATCCCCTGGGGAAGGATACAGTCTCGTCAGGTGTGCAGTCGTATGTTATAGGTAACAACCTCTGTGGACTTTGAGATACACGAGTAGAAATATTGTGAGAGAGATCTCGGTAGTCTAACATTGAAAATAAAATAAGGTAGTAGAGAAAATAAACGATAGCCGTACAAGCAGTGGAAGAAAACAGATTGAAAATGATGATGATGATTATGATGATGATGATGATGATGATGATGATGATGATGATAAGATGACCAACAACAGCACTTTCACCTAGTAACTGTTAAATAAGGGAGACAAAACAACCCCACCATGGTTCAGGCCTTGTTGTGGCGGTGGGGCTCAGTAACCTAGGGTGAGCCGCTGCATCTTAGGCGAAGCTAGTTGAGCCGAGGGGACTCTTTGTACCCCTCTTATAAGAAGAGGGGACAGAAGAGCAGGGGCAAGGGGTGAGGATGGGAACCTCACCCCATTGTACTGTCCTGACGTTTGGAGGGGTTGTTCTGTGATGCAGGACAACCCCACTGTGGAAGTGGCGTCGGTCCCTTGCGACTGACTAGCCGTCGAGGTGCCCTGTTTGTTTTCTAGATCCGGGGCACCTCACCAAAGGCGGCATTGGTGGCACTCGCCGGGTTTTAGTGGGTAGAGCTGCGTCCATTTACCAGCTATCGGGCGCAGCGAGTCCCACATACCCGCGTGGGGAGACCCACTCCCCCGCGGGATGCCTCAGAGCATTTTCCGGCGTAAAGAAAAAAAAAGTCATTTCAGGGTAACAATATGTAAAATTTGTTATAAAATATTTGAAAAGATCAGTTTCACTGAGTTTGTTTCACCGGTTCTTCTCAGTGGGCTTGCCTTGAAATCGGTGGTAGACTCGAATTGACGTTCAAAAAGATACCTACTCTGTTGGTACTATTTTGAATAAAAAAAAATTACTATGATTTTCTCTTTCACCTAAAAACTACTGAATGGATTTTAATGAAATTTTACAATAACATAGCTTACACATCAAGATAAGAGGGGACAAAAGAGACAGAGGGGTTGTCTGCACCACAGAACAACCCCTTCAAAGGTTGAGACAGTACAATGGGATGAGGTTCCCATCCTCGCCCCTTGTCCTGCTCTTATGTACCCTCTTCTTATAACAGGGGTACAAAGACCAGCTTCCTCGGTTCAATTTGCTTCGCCCAAGGTGCTGGTTCACCTTAAGCTACTGAGTCCCACCGCCTCGAAAAGTCTTGAACCATGGTGGGGATGCAAGACGTTCTACTATGTCCTTTAAGGGTTCCGTTTTGTCATTTTAAGGAACGAAAACCTAAAAAACAAACGATTTTGTAATAAGTATTTAAGTGTTAATGTCCACATAACGAAGATGGTCTTACAAGGACAAGCCCTATAATCTTGTTTATTTTCTTATTTTTACAACAACGGCCAGGGGAAATACTTTGATAATAAGGAGTTTGTTTGTTTCGGCGTGCCCATCTAGGAAACTAATAGTTGTATTAAAATTGCATTTGATTTATAAGAACCACCGTGCTATGGAGCGTGCTAGGAGCGTGCTAGGAGCGTGCTATGCTGGGTGTTTCTTTGACAGATAGGATTCGGTACGAAGACATTCTAAGAGAACTAAGGTTACCGATATCACGCAAAGAATAATCTCGTTGAAGTGGCAGTGGGCTGGTCACACGTTCAGGAGAACGGATGGCCGATGGGGCAATAAGGTTCAAGAGTGGAGGCCATGGCAACACAGTGGCCGGTCCGTACTCCGTGTTGGATGCGAGTGACAAGGGATAGAACGTCTTGGCATTCTTTGAGGGAGGCCTATGTTCCCCACCATGTTTCAGGCCTTGACGTGGCGGTGGCGCTCAGTAGCCTAGGGTGAGCCGCTGCATCTTAGGCGAAGCTAATTGAGCCGAGGGGACTCTTTGTAACCCTCTTATAAGATGAGGGAACAAAAGAGCAGGGGGCAAGGGGCGAGGAAGGGAACCTCACTCCATTGTACTGTCCCGACATTGGGAGGGGTTGTTCTGTGGTGCGGGACAACCCCTCTGTGGAGGTGGCGTCGATCCCTTGGGGGACTGACTAGCCGTCAAGGTGCCCTGTTTGCTCATTAGATCCGGGGCACCTCACCAAAACGGCATTGGTGGCACTCGCCGGTTTTTAGTGGGTAGAGCTGCGTGCACCTTAATATATTCCGGGCGCAGCGAATCCCACATACCCGCCTGGGGAGTCCCCCCACACAGTTTTCTTAAATTTATTAATGGAAAGATTTTGAAAAACTACAACATACTACATTGTCCCATAAAAGATTTACTGACTTTATGAAGTCCAAATAAATGCTGACAAACTTACTAGACGAGGTTAAAGTTGTGTGGTTGTTCAATAGAGGGCTATTATTACATTAATTTGGTCCTTTGATAGTTAAGAGTTAAGACTTAAACCAGATACTTGATAGTTTCGATCCAATCTTACCTGAAAAGCTAACGAAACTATTGTGTTTATGTAAATCCTTCACAAAGTTCCTGGCATTATAGTTTGTATAGATTGGATAGCTTTATGTCGAGATAAGCGATATTCAGGAAGCTTAGCCATATTCTCACGTTGTCATAGCCCAGAATTTGAAGACGAAAGTCTTCGACCAATGCGTTCTCCCCGTGATGACCTACGGGGCTGAAATGTGGCCTCTAAATTTATGACTGGTCCGTAAGTTTGCCGTAGCTCAACGTGCTATGGAGCGTGCTATGCTGGGTGTTTCTTTGGCAGATAGGATCCAAAACGAAGACATCCGCCAGAGAACTAGTCACACACTCAGAAGAACGGATGGCCGATGGGGCAATAAGGTTCTAGAGTGGAGGCCACGTTTAGGTAGACGAAGTGTTGGTCGGCCATTAACCAGGTGGGAAGACGATCTCTGTGCGTGGCCGTTTCGTGTTGGATGTGGGTGGCAAGGGATCGGCCGTCTTGTTGTTCACTGAGGGAGGCCTATGTTCAGCAGTGGACGGATAGAGGCTGATGATGATGATGATGGTGAAGAAGCGACATTGTTTTATCCATGCTTCATCGATTGCACTTTTTGCTCATTGCTGAGATTACTTTCTTGTGCATTTTACTATGTTTTTTATGAAAGAGGGGGCAAATGGACAGTCGTTCACCTTGTGGTAAGTGATAGACATCCGCTACATCTTACGCATCGACCCTTATGCCCTCATTTATCCACTGGTCGATAAAGCTCTAGACAGCTCTAGGTAAGTAGTCTGCGTCACCCATGTATTGAACAAGTTCACCTGGAATTTCGCCGGTAAGTTATTTATGCATTGCCTATTCTGAGAGGTAAGTCTCGGCGCCATTAATTACAATGTCCTGCTTACTATGCTAGCTGCTGAACTATAGCTGAGCACCCTCTTCTCCTAATTTTGAGGAGGAGTAGAGTGCCCAGCACATAAGAGTCGCTTATAATGTTGATGAAAATACAAATCCAGCCTGTATATTGAGCGAACGTATGCCTCCATAAATCACCCTCATTCATGTATGCATAATAAACTCGTGTTTACACTGCAAGACCCCACGTTCCAGGCTCACAAATTGACCTTAACCAATAATGTTCTGGTTATGGTTAAGTTTTGATCGAATTACAAGCGAGTCTAAATACATTCATTGATCCCGCAATCGACTACGAAATACAAATAAGAGTGAATAAATATGCGTTTGTAGACACTGGCACTGTTAGGTTTATGGTATTGCATACGTGTGCGTATTCGATAATAGTGTGCGTATTCGATGGTAGTCTACGTATTCGATGGTCGTCCTCGTATTCGATGGTAGTCTACGTATTCGATGGTCGTCCTCGTTTTCGATGGTAGTCTACGTATTCGATGGTCGTCCTCGTATTCGATAATAGTGTGCGTATTCGATGGTAGTCTACGTATTCGATGGTCGTCCTCGTATTCGATAATAGTGTGCGTATTCGATAATAGTGTGCGTATTCGATGGTCGTCCTCGTATTTGATGGTAGTCTACGTATTCAATGGTCGTCCTCGTATTCGATGGTAGTCTACGTATTCGATGGTCGTCCTCGTATTCGATAATAGTGTGCGTATTCGATAATAGTGTGCGTATTTGATGGTCGTCCTCGTATTCGATGGTAGTCTACGTATTCGATGGTCGTCCTCGCATTCGATAATAGTATGCGTATTCGATAATAGTGTGCGTATTCGATAATAGTGTGCGTATTCGATGGTAGTCTACGTATTCGATGGTCGTCCTCGTATTCGATGGTAGTCTACGTATTCGATGGTCGTCCTCGTATTCGATAATAGTGTGCGTATTCGATAATAGTGAGCGTATTCGATGGTCGTCCTCGTATTTGATGGTAGTCTACGTATTCGATGGTCGTCCTCGCATTCGATAATAGTGTGCGTATTCGACAATAGTGTGCGTATTCGTTAATAGTGTGCGTATTCGATAATAGTGTGCGTATTCGATGGTAGTCTACGTATTCGATGGTCGTCCTCGTATTCGATGGTAGTCTACGTATTCGATGGTCGTCCTCGTATTCGATAATAGTGTGCGTATTCGATGGTAGTCTACGTATTCGATCGTTGTCCTCGTATTCGATGGTAGTCTACGTATTCGATGGTCGTCCTCGTATTCGATGGTAGTCTACGTATTCGATGGTCGTCCTCGTATTCGATGGTCGTCCTCGTATTCGATGGTCCTCCTCGTATTCGATGGTAGTCTACGTATTCGATGGTCGTCCTCGTATTCGATGGGAGTCTACGTATTCGATGGTCGTCCTCGTATTCGATGGGAGTCTACGTATTCGATGGTCGTCCTCGTATTCGATAATAGTGTGCGTATTCGATGGTAGTCTACGTATTCGATGGTCGTCCTCGTATTCGATGGTAGTCTACGTATTCGATGGTCGTCCTCGTATTCGATGGTAGTCTACGTATTCTATGGTCGTCCTCGCATTCGATAATGGTGTGCGTATTCGATAATAGTGTGCGTATTAGATAATAGTGTGCGTATTCGATAATAGTGCGCGTATTCGATAATAGTGTGCGTATTCGATAATAGTGTGCGTATGCGATAATAGTGTGCGTATTCGATGGTAGTCTACGTATTCGATGGTCGTCCTCGTATTCGATGGTAGTCTACGTATTCGATGGTCGTCCTCGTATTCGATGTTAGTCTACGTATTCGATGGTCGTCCTCGTATTCGATAATAGTGTGCGTATTCGATGGTAGTCTACGCATTCGATGGTCGTCCTCGTATTCGATAATAGTGTGCGTATTCGATGGTAGTCTACGTATTCGATGGTCGTCTTCGTATTCGATGGTAGTCTACGTATTCGATGGTCGTCCTCGTATTCGATGGTAGTCTACGTATTCGATGGTCGTCCTCGTATTCGATGGTCGTACTCGTATTCGATGGTCATCCTCGCATTCGATAATAGTGTTCGTATTCGATAATAGTGTGCGTATTCGATGGTAGTCTACGTATTCGATGGTCGTCCTCGTATTCGATGGTAGTCTACGTATTCGATGGTCGTCCTCGTATTCGATGGTAGTCTACGTATTCGATGGTCGTCCTCGTATTCGATAATAGTGTGCGTATTCGATGGTAGTCTACGCATTCGATGGTCGTCCTCGTATTCGATAATAGTGTGCGTATTCGATGGTAGTTTACGTATTCGATGGTCGGCCTCGTATTCGATGGTAGTCTACGAATTCGATGGTCATCCTCGTATTCGATGGTAGTCTACGTATTCGATGGTCGTCCTCATATTCGATAATAGTGTGCGTATTCGATAATAGTGTGCGTATTCGATGGTCGTCCTCGTATTCGATGGTAGTCTGCGTATTCGATGGTCGTCCTCGCATTCGATAATAGTGTGCGTATTCGATAATAGTGTGCGTATTCGTTAATAGTGTGCGTATTCGATAATAGTGTGCGTATTCGATAATAGTGTGCGTATTCGATGGTAGTCTACGTATTCGATGGTCGTCCTCGTATTCGATGGTAGTCTACGTATTCGATGGTCGTCCTCATATTCGATGGTAGTCTACGTATTCGATGGTAGTCTACGTATTCGATGGTCGTCCTCGTATTCGATGGTCGTCCTTGTATTCGATGGTCCTCCTCGTATTCGATGGTAGTCTACGTATTCGATGGTCGTCCTCGTATTCGATGGGAGTCTACGTATTCGATGGTCGTCCTCGTATTCGATGGGAGTCTACGTATTCGATGGTCGTCCTCGTATTCGATAATAGTGTGCGTATTCGATGGTAGTCTACGTATTCGATGGTCGTCCTCGTATTCGATGGTAGTCTACGTATTCGATGGTCGTCCTCGTATTCGATAATAGTGTGCGTATTCGATGGTAGTCTACGCATTCGATGGTCGTCCTCGTATTCGATAATAGTGTGCGTATTCGATGGTAGTCTACGTATTCGATGGTCGTCCTCGTATTCGATGGTAGTCTACGTATTCGATGGTCGTCCTCGTATTCGATGGTAGTCTACGTATTCGATGGTCGTCCTCGTATTCGATGGGAGTCTACGTATTCGATGGTCGTCCTCGTATTCGATGGGAGTCTACGTATTCGATGGTCGTCCTCGTATTCGATAATAGTGTGCGTATTCGATGGTAGTCTACGTATTCGATGGTCGTCCTCGTATTCGATGGTAGTCTACGTATTCGATGGTCGTCCTCGTATTCGATAATAGTGTGCGTATTCGATGGTAGTCTACGTATTCGATGGTCGTCCTCGTATTCGATAATAGTGTGCGTATTCGATGGTAGTCTACGTATTCGATGGTCGTCCTCGTATTCGATGGTAGTCTACGTATTCGATGGTCGTCCTCGTATTCGATGGTAGTCTACGTATTCGATGGTCGTCCTCGTATTCGATGGTCGTCCTCGTATTCGATGGTCGTCCTCGCATTCGATAATAGTGTGCGTATTCGATAATAGTGTGCGTATTCGATAATAGTGTGCGTATTCGATGGTAGTCTACGTATTCGATGGTCGTCCTCGTATTCGATGGTAGTCTACGTATTCGATGGTCGTCCTCGTATTCGATGGTAGTCTACGTATTCGATGGTCGTCCTCGTATTCGATAATAGTGTGCGTATTCGATGGTAGTCTACGCATTCGATGGTCATCCTCGTATTCGATAATAGTGTGCGTATTCGATAGTAGTCTACGTATTCGATGGTCGTCCTCGTATTCGATGGTAGTCTACGTATTCGATGGTCGTCCTCGTATTCGATGGTAGTCTACGTATTCGATAATAGTGTGCGTATTCGATGGTAGTCTACGTATTCGATGGTCGTCCTCGTATTCGATAATAGTGTGCGTATTCGATGGTAGTCTACGTATTCGATGGTCGTCCTCGTATTCGATGGTAGTCTACGTATTCGATGGTCGTCCTCGTATTCGATGGTAGTCTACGTATTCGATGGTCGTCCTCGTATTCGATGGTCGTCCTCGTATTCGATGGTAGTCTACGTATTCGATGGTCGTCCTCGTATTCGATGGTAGTCTACGTATTCGATGGTCGTCCTCGTATTCGATAATAGTGTGCGTATTCGATGGTAGTCTACGTATTCGATGGTCGTCCTCGTATTCGATGGTAGTCTACGTATTCGATGGTCGTCCTCGTATTCGATGGTAGTCTTCGTATTCGATGGTCGTCCTCGCATTCGATAATAGTGTGCGTATTCGATAATAGTGTGCGTATTCGATAATAGTGTGAGTATTCGATAATAGTGTGCGTATTCGATAATAGTGTGCGTATTCGATAATAGTGTGCGTATTCGTAATAGTGTGCGTATTGGATGGTACACTACCATTCGATGGTCGTCCTCGTATTCGATGGTCGTCCACGTATTCGATGGTAGTGTACGTATTCGTTGGTCGTCCACGTATTCAATAGTCGTCCACGTATTAAATGGTAGTGTGCGTATTCGCTGGTCGTCCTCGTATTCGATAATAGTGTGCGTATTCGATGGTAATCTATAGTCCATTTTTTTAGAAGTGTCCAAAATGGTAAACAAATATGGCACAAAGAGCAAAGGAATGAACAACATTAATGAGCTATAGACAAAAGTAAAATTCACCTACGTATTCAATTGTAGTGTGCGTATTTCATTGTATATTGCGTATTGGAGAGGCGTCTGCGTATTCGATTATAGTAAGTATGTGTATTTAAGATGGGGATGATTGTCTAGATATTTGAAAGTAGTCTACGTACCCGATGGTAAGGTGATTGTAGTATGACTAATGAGCGGTTTTACATTTGGGACAGTGGTTGGGGACCGTTGGTGGTCAACCTTGGACTATATAACTTTTCGCATGACTGTTAAAAGTAACTGCCAGCAGTGATTTAACGATGTCGTGGTCGCGTGTTCGAATCCAATTACCTCATGAGGAATCGGCTTCATATTTAAAGAAATCACGCTGAGGTTTATATATGGGCACGCGATCTTTATTATTCTAATCCTATGACTGTTATAAATGTATGGGTTTGTTCCTCGATAATGCCATTTTGATTTGGATATAATCTGGATGTAATATTTTAAGTTTTTGCTGTGCGACACCTTAGTTTATCTTTGTATATTTTTTTATATGTCACAAGGAGGCAACCGAGCAGTCGGAGTGTTCTGTATTCTTCGATGTAGCAAAAGCCTTCGATAAAATCTGGCACGAAGGCCTCATATACAAACTATTCAAGTTAGGAATACCGGACAGATTAGTCATCATCATCTGCGACTACCTTTCTGACCGGCATTTTAGATATAGAGTTGAGGGCACTCTGTCCTCTCGGAGACGTCTGAGGGCCGGAGTCCCACAGGGCTCCGTGCTGTCTCCGACCTTGTACAACTTGTATACCTCGGACATCCCCGAACACCCGGCGGTTAAACGGGCTCTCTTTGCAGACAACACCGCCCTGTATATCACCCACCCCTCTGCCGCAAGGGCTTCTACCATCCTCCAGCGTGCCGTCACCGAGCTGGGTGAATGGTTCGCAAAATGGAGGATTGATATAAACACTGAAAAAAGTGCCTCCACAAAATTCTCCCGTAGGTAGGTTACAAACAGACGACCTTATCGTACCATGAAACCGATAAGGTTAAACAATGTAGAAATACCCAGAATAGATCAGGTAAAATACCTGGGGGTCACCCTTGACAGGTCGATGTCATTTAGACCACACATAGAGACAGTCACCAAAAAGGCCAAATTCGTCTTGAGCCGTTTATATTTCTTAATTAACAAAAACAGCAAAATGCCCCTTGACTTAGGCTTTCAATAACATTATCATTAGTGTAAATAACGTTTTATACTATTTTAGGAAAATATGTAGACATAATATTAAATACTTCTAATCTGAAGGCTATCGAAATCAATAAAGACAAACAGTTAAACAAAGATATGGCGCCCTGGGTCAAGTGTTCCATGATCACGTGTCAATGTTGGCAGACATGTTTTGATATTGTTTGTGAATGTTGTGTGGTCGTCAAAAATAATATTAACGTGACTATCAAAATAACAGTATCAATAATATGTACCTACTTTATAAAAAATAAAATAAGCGGGTCATGAGACTGTCACTGCTGGTGCTAGCTTCAACCAGAAGTTGCGGGTTCGAATCCCATGAATGTGTTTCTGATAGGTATATTGACTTATGAGTCGGGAACACGGATGATCGGTCTATCACCGAGATGAGATGAAGGTCTCCCGGCTGTGGTGGAGATCGACCGTCTTGGTGTTCATTGAAATAGACCTATGTGAAAAAGGCTGGTAATAATAATGATGATGATGATGATCAATATCACGAATTATTACAAGTTACAATATTATGTTTAATTTCATCATCATCATCAGTCCCTATCCGTCCAATGCTGAACATTGGCCTCCTTCAATGAACGCCAAGACCGCTGAACCCTGTCGATGTTAAATGATGTTTAATTTATCGCTATATTGAAGTTCAGAGCTTTATAAATAGTAACTGGGTCCCCCTTCATCAGTCGATTGCCCTAATTGGATGGTCATGACGACTGCAATTAGTGCATCGACACTAGTATATTTTTTTATATAGGTTAGAAAGGCTAAAACAACAGCAAGGGCAAGCCAGGCAAGTTTTGAAGAGATGCCCACACGTAGGACATAATTGGGCCAAGCGCTCGCGAGCGCCTTTGATTTGTACAGAAAAACCGACACCGATACGAAGTGCGGCGAGTGAGGCGATGGTCACGAGCGGCTTCAAGTTGTGACAAGCTACGCCAAATGACTATACACGTTGGCGCTTGCCTTTAATCGGCCAACTAGACGAGCGACACCGAGCGATGGCAAGACAATGCAAATATACTGTCTTGTTAGGGATATTTTGTAAAAATGAGGGTAGGACGGCCGAGTGGTAGGAATGTTTTGAATTTGTCGGCGTCACACCCAACTATGCCTATAAAATTGAGGTACACCTAGTCCGAGGGCCGAATTGTTTTTGCGAGCTCGAGGAGGACGGAAGTCTGGCCGAATGGCTATCGGTCATGTTAAGTTTGTTAATTAATGTCGGTAAAGCCATTCTCTTTTAATTATGTAGCTGTCTGTTGTAGTAATTGTGATGTGTGTGGTTTAGGTATGTGAATGCACGTGCAGTGTGCCCACACATTTACATCTAAATGTTATCAGCGAACCCTGAGATTGTTATTCTTTTACTAATACGAATAAATTGTTGTTATTTTTAAACGTATTTCCCTTCTGGTTTCTTATAGTCTATATACGTTGATATTGGCCTCGGCAACACTTGTGCTCCTGAGTTGACACCCGTCCTTACGCGTCTTTTCCGGCACTCTTACTCATTAGGCGTCGTCCCATGCTCGTGGAAGACAGCTTTGGTACACCCGATCCCTAAGAAAGGGGACCGCTCAGACCCGTCCAACTACAGACCAATAGCTATAACTACCTTGTTCTCAAAGATTATGGAATCCATAATCAACTGCCAGCTCCGGCGATATTTGGAGGAGCACCAGCTGATTAGCGATCGCCAATATGGCTTTCAACGGAATCGCTCAGCTGGTGATCTTCTAATATTCCTAACGCAACGATGGGCGGAGGCAATTGAGAGCAAGGGGGAGGCGCTGGCGGTTAGTTTGGACATAGCGAAGGCCTTTGATCGGGTGTGGCATAAAGCACTTCTTGCAAAGCTACCATCTTATGGGCTTCCCGAGAAATTATGTAGGTGGATCACCAGTTTTTTGGCAGACAGGAGCATTAAGGTCGTTGTCGACGGTGCATGCTCGGACCTCAAGTCTGTAAATGCTGGTTTTCCCCAAGGTTGTGTACTATCTCCAACCCTGTTTCTTCTGCATATCAATGATATGCTGAAAACCAGCGGCATTCATTGCTATGCGGATGACAGTACTGGAGATGCCTTATACACTGGCCGCCCTAATATTTCTCGGGAACAAGTCGTTGAGTGTCGGAACAAACTTGTGTCTGAAATCGAGTCTCTGCTGGACAGAGTCTCGGAATGGGGGCGACTTAACCTAGTCCAATTTAACCCCAACAAGACACAAGTTTGCGCGTTTACCGCTAAAAAAATCACCCTTCGTCGTTCCTCTACAATTCGAAGGCACTTCCCTAACCGCCTCAGCCAGCATTGGGATACTTGGCGTCGATGTATCGAGAGATGTGCAGTTTCGTGGTCATTTGGAAGGAAAGGCTAAACTAGTCTCGAAGAAACTCGGCGTGCTCAATAGGGCGAAGCAGTATTTCATGCCTTCACATCGCCTTCAATTATACAAGGCGCAGATCCGGCCTCACATGGAATACTGTGCTCTCACCTCTGGGCTGGAGCGCCCCAGTATCAGCTCCTTCCATTTGACCGAATTCAACGCCGGGCGGCTCGAATCGTCGACGACAATGTTATCTCCAATCAGCTTGATTCTTTGGCGCTGCGTAGAGATGTCGTATCGCTCTGCATCTTCTACCGCATCTACCACGGGGAGTGCTCTGAGGAATTGTTCGGACTAATACCTGCAGCAGAATTCCACCACCGGACATCGCGGAAAAACTCCAAATTTCACCCTCAACATCTCGATGTCCGGAAATCCACAACAACTCGATTTTTACGGCATTTCCTGCCTCGCACGACTAATATATGGAATCAGCTGCCTCCTATGGTGTTTCCGAACCGATACGACTTAGGGACCTTCAATAAAAGAGCATACTCATACCTGAAAGGCCGGCAACGCACCTGCTAATCCACTGGTGTAGCGGGTGTCTGTGGATGTTGCTCTTCACTTACCATCACGTGAACCGACTATCCGTTTGCCCCCTCTTCTATAAAAAAAAAAAAAACACTCGGCCAACGTGTATTGCAGGCTTAAGAAAGACATGGTAAAATAATTTCCAGTCGAGCTTCGACCCCTGGATGTCAAAATAATTAAAATGGTAACATTTTAATTTAAAAAGTTGTAAGCCTGTGTTACAAGAAAATTGATGTGTCATCTGTGATGTGTAGTAATTACTCGGTAACGATTTTATGTATTTATAGGTCCCTCGAGTGGGGAAGGACGTTTATGCAATGGACGCCGTATTGTTTTTTTTTTATGTTAGTTGGATAGGCATACTGGCAAACGTGCCACCTGATGGTAAGTGGTCGACGTCGCCCATGAACATAAACCAGGCAACTCATCAATGTGTTGCCTATCCTGAGACATAAGATGTTAAGTCTCGGTGCCAGTAATTACACTGCCTGTCTTTGCCCTTCTCTCCGAAACACAGCAAAGCTGTTTCACGGGTGAAACAAGCAAGATGGTGGTACCCATACAGCCGGGACCGCGGCACAGCGCTTCCCTCCCACCGGTAAATTATATTGAGACAAACAAAAAATATGTAGATTCTTAATTTTGCAATCATTTGCAATATTATTTATTATCTGATGTTTACGCGATTCCTTGTAATGAAATAACTTTGACAGCCCAACCCGACGCCGGGAGGCTGTGTGGTCGCAGACTGCACGGTTGGCGGGGGGCAATCCCCCACTTTTACAAACCAAAAGTGAGCCTAATGGGCTCACACTAATCCGATGTAGCATAAGGGCCTTCGGGCCGTTAACATAAATATAAAAAAAAAACTTTGGCAGATTTTATCGCGGTTTATTATGACCGTAATATACATATTATATGACCTCCGTGGCTCAATGGTAAGCGCGTTGGCGCTCAAGCCAGAGGTTGCGGGTTCGAATCCTGCCATGGAACAAAAAGCTTTCTGAGTTCCTGAGTCATGGATGTGTATTAAATATATGTATTATATAATAAAAATCTTAAATATATGTATAGTATAGAAGTATTAAATAGATTTCCGTTGTCTGATAGCCGTAACACAAGTTCTTTGAGAACTTATCATGGGACCAGATTGACGTGGTGTAAAAAGCGTCCACAGATATTATTATTATTAAAAAAAAATACAAGACCGACGTTTTGGATACTTTTTTTTAAATTTAATCCTTAATATATTATTATAAATGCGAAAGTAACTCTTTCTTTATGTCTGTCTGTTCTTCTCCCGTTCCCGTGGGATTTTCAGGATAAGGACTATTTGAAGTCCTACGTTAAGTTACGAAGTATCTTCATATCAAATTTCACCCAAATCTGTTCCACCAACCCAAATGTGTTGTATTGGAATTTCATACGTGCGTAGTTATGGATGTCATTATTATAGAAATTAATTTAATTTTCCTTTGGCAAGATATGAATACCACGATCTCTATTGTTTTAAACCACCAAACTACTACTACTACTATACACACTTGCCGAAAATTTTGAGTAAACATTATCCAAATACTACTTCTGGGATTCCAACCCACAACCCTCTCCTCTAGCAATACCTACCACTAATTAAAACCCTTCCAAGAACATTCAGACGAGGTAATAAAGATATTGTAATTCTGGGAAGCTGCAGATTGTGATGCAGCATCAAACTTCGGTTTGAATCTCGGTAGAGTTTGATATCAAAACTTTTGTTCTAGTTATAATTCTTGAAATCCTAATGAATTTGATGGGCATTGATGGCTTAAGTTTTGAAGTGAAACTGCTTTGCGCGAATGAGGGTAAATTTTTTTTTACGAATGAAACGTCACGAAAATCTGCAACGTTTTTGTCCACGAAGAGGGAAATGGTGATTGAGACCGATTGACAGAGAGTGAGAAAGGGCGAACTTAGAATGAAGCACATAGCCATGGAGTGAGAGTAGGGAGCAAGCGAAT
The DNA here is from genome assembly GCA_963853865.1 of Helleia helle. Lineage (NCBI taxonomy): Eukaryota > Metazoa > Arthropoda > Insecta > Lepidoptera > Lycaenidae > Helleia > Helleia helle. The sequence goes on from OY971436.1 coordinate 9,354,194, forward strand.
GACGAAGATCGACAGAGAGAGTGAGATAGAGCGAACGTCGCATCGCAAGTTTTATATTAGTATAATTAATATAAACGAGATTTAAAAATTAGTTTGCCCAATAAGTTTCACTTCTGAGTACTGACATGTCTACTTTATACGCACGCACTTTTCTTTTAAGTTTAATTTCTTTGTTGAAACTAGCTACATACACAAAAGAATAAAGGAAAATGCTTTTTTAAACTATTTTCTCGAAATTTTCCTCTTATTTTACGGCTTGTACTATATTATATAATACTCGCTAGGGGAGGGGAGGGGACGACTCCCTAGGCGGGTATGTGGGACTCGCTGCGCCTGAAAGATGGTAAGGTGGACGCAGCTCTACCCACTATAACCCAGCGAGTGCCACCAATGCCGCCTTGGGTGAGGTGCCCCGGCTCTATTGAGCAAACAGGACACCGGGTTTAAGTGGGTAGAGCTGCATCCACACAAACCCACCTGGGGAGATCCACTGCCCCACGGGATGCCTCAGAGTATTACCCGGCGTTAAAGAAAAAAAAGAACAAAATATATTAATAAGTTTTAGGTTACAATACGTTATAGAGTTGTTTATATAAACACTTGACACATGGCTAAGAACTGGCTTACTGAATGCCTGTCTAATGCATAATATAGTGGACTGAACCCACGCCCCGTTGTTTTTCTACTCAACCAGAAGCCATATTTATTTTCCTTATTAGTTAACTCCAACAGACGGCTTGACAAGATGACCGATATACATCTTTTATCAGGATCTCGTTTGGAGAATGCTTTCTTGTTTTGCAACTTCTTTCGACAACAAGGAAGTAATAATAATCATTTGATTACTACACTAGCTTTAATTAGCTTCAGTTGTATATGCCGCTAGTTTATGTTCATGGGCGACGTCAACTACTTACCATCAGGTGGCACGTTTGCTAGTTTGCCTATCCAACTAACATAAAGCTAAATTACTATAAACATACAATAATCAACAAAATAAAAATGCATAGCTCGGTTTTTATTCGGCAGTATCCACTTTATTGTAATTTCACTAGACTGAGCTTAGTGAAACTATATATCACTGATTTTATATTAGTATTTTGTCATATCACTAGATTTGTTTAGTAAAAAGACGTCGTAAATAACAATATTCAACATCTACCGGGATTTCGTGGTATCCCTAGGGATTTCGTGAAATCTCGGATATTCTTATTTCCCTGCGACATATACACACACATACGATAGTTTAATTTAAAATAGTAAGAGCATATTAGTGTATATTATTTTCTATAGATTTAAACTATTTGTTGTTGTCTCGTATGTGTGTCAATAAAGTTCTTTTTCTTTCTTTCTTTCTTTTTCTATATATTATATAAGTCGTGGAATCTTAACGTCAGCGTCTATACTCTAAACAACTCATGCGTTGCCTACCTGTGCCCTAAGAAATATCAGCACCAGGGATCACTCTCCCTTATCCTTATTTTATAAACACAGCAAAAATGTTTCACTTGCAGGACGGACCCATGTGCGTGGCACAGCGCATTCCTCCGGGGAAATTATTATCCCACAAAAAACAGTTTCACTGTAAAATGTCGCGCCAAGTACACGTCTAACTATATACACGTATAGCAAAAATAAAAAAATAAACTAATCTTTACAAAAAAAATGAAAAAAAAAACAAGTACACAAAACCTCTCGGATTAAAAGAAACACTCATTAAAAACTGTGAACATTGAAAAAACAATTGGTGTAGTATATTTACAAAAAAAAAAGAAAAATTTGCAATCTACAAAAAAATATAAATTAAAAAAAAGTGAGGCCAACTACATGGCGTAGAAGGGTTGCAACAATTGTTGTTTTTATACTCCTTTTCCATACCAATTTCCTGGCTGTAGATCACAGAATAATATTACCCTAGCTCTAGATTAGCCATGAAAATATTTGGGGTACTCAATGACGCGCGCCAAGTACGTTTAAAAAATTGTTTTCAATTGTAAAATTTGCCACAAAAATTTTGCAATTATTGAAAATCACAATGATAACTTTTTTTTAATTTATATTTTTTTGTAGATTGCAAATTTTTCTTTTTTTTTTGTAAATGGTGTAGTACACCAATTGTTTTTTCAATGTTCACAGTTTTTAATGAGTGTTTATTTTAATCCGAGAGGTTTTGTGTACTTGGTTTTTTTATTTCATATTTTTTGTAAAGATTAGTTTATTTTTTTATTTTTGCTATACGTGTATATTGTTAGACGTGTACTTGGCGCGACATTTTACAGTGAAACTGTTTTTTGTGGGATATCTCTTTTTTTTGTAAAGCATATATTAACTAACATAATTACATTTCAAATATTTTAATATTTTAAATATTTATACTTCTTGAGTAATTCATTTCAAATACTTTAAAATTTTAAACTTAAACTTCTTGAGTAATTCATCAAATTTTTTCTCAAATAATTTAATAATAAAAGAGGTTATCATATTTTTTAAAATGTTATTTTGATTTTCAAAATTAACATAGAGCATGCGTTCCTGTTATTCCTCCTGTTTAAATATTTAGAGTGTAAAAGGGAAAGTTAGATACAAGATGGCGCAACATGCAACTTGACCGGCAGTTCAAATCAATAATTAAATTAAAGTAAAATATTATATTTGCTTATTAGTAAATCATGTAATATTAAGCTGAAATATGTAATTAAAAAAAAATATATTTTTTGTTCTTGTCCAATATATGATTCATTATTATTTACCTTAAATTTATTAAGTTATAGTTGAACACTACCATGCCTTCAGAATAAAAAAAAATTCAAAACTTTAGATATATTACTTCCTTTATTGTTTTCTTAAGAATAATTCAAATCCTACTCCATACGAAGAAAGTCATAAATTTACTTGATACCAATGTACTTATTATTATGTTTATTGTCCTTTCCAGAAGCTAAAAAAATGTAAAACAGTAAGGAAATAACTTCAAATGAAAATAATTAAAATTAAGAAATACTACACACATAATGTCTCGCAATTTTTGTTTACAACCAGCTCTTTTCCGCTTAAAGTTTTTTTTATTGCACGGTCTGTAACAATGGGAAAACAAATTGTATTGACAATAATAAAAGTATGACAAGTCAGAAATTTGAAGTAAAATTACTTACATAATATCATAATCAATACTGAAATTATCTTGTCTGTCTCTATTTGATTATTGGAACAAATATAAGTCATCAACATATAATGCTATAACAATTTTTACATCATTATTCATTTTTGTAAAAACACATGGCTCTATACGACTCCTTTTGAAACCTAACTCACATAAACATTTCTCCACTCTCCAATACCATGATCTAGATGACTGCTTTAAACCATAAATCATCAAGTATCAGCACATGGGGTGGTGCAGCGAAAACGCTACTGATATCCGTCGAGAGAGCGCAGAGAGCAATTCTCAAGGTGGCTACATTTCGCCCTTTCCTATTCCCTATAAACCTAACTAACCTTCTTTATAAAACATGTAAAGTCTTAACAGTCAGACAACTTTTTATACTAAACATAGTACTAAAACAGCACGCAGCTCTTGCCTACTGTACTGAACTTACTAAAAAACGAAGAAAAGATATAGTTTGCTCCCAAAAAATTGCAATAAAACATACCTTTATAACTAAATTTTATATATACCTAGGCCATTATCTCTACAACAGATTAAATGCTTTGTTAGATATTTATCGACTAACTTTCCATAAATGTAAAAAAATCTCCATTTGTCGCTACAAAGTATGTCGTACGAAGAGATAGAGAATTTGTTAATTAGGATAGAGTAGACTTTAACTATTTATACATTTATATTATAAGTTATATGTAGTTTAATATAAATGATACAATATGGTTCTCTATATAAAAATATAAAAAAAAAACCAGTTGTCGCTACAAAGTAGGTCGTACGAAGAGACAGATAATTCGTTAATTAGGTTAGATTAGACTTTACCTATTTATACTTTTATCTTATAAGTTATATATAGTTTAATATAAATGATAAAATATGATTCGTGAAGCAAGTACACTAGCCCTTTTAGCCTGAAACACAGGATTTCCTAGTTCAGGCAGTCAGTGCATATATTGTAAATACCTAAGAAACATTGCATTGTAATTATAGATTTTATTGTACTTAATATGTAAGTTTCTGAAATAAACATTTTATCAATTTTTTTTATTATTATAAATTACTTTGTTTAACAATCTTATTCTTATTTGAATCACAATTAATAACTAGTTGAACCTTATAAATGTCCTCTTTAAGAAAACCATTTAAGAATGCTGCTTAAACATCTAAATGAGTGACATCTAAATTTAACTGAACAGATAGTGCGAACAATAATTTCAAAGTAGAATGTCTGACATCTGGTGAGAAAGTCTATTCATAATCAATACCAGGCCTCTGTGTAACCTTGTGCCCTTAGCCACTAAACATGCTCTGTAACATACACAATTATCACTATTTAATTTCCTTTTATATACCCACTTGCACTGTACTAAAGTTTAATCAAAAGGTAATTCACTCACAGGAACCCATGCATCATTTTCTTCAAAAGCTTGCATGCAGCTTTTCCTCTATTGCCTCAATCCACTTGTCTCTTTCTGGGCTCTCCAGAGCTTCATGGACACAGACTGGATCATAAGTAACATTTGGACTCAACGTTGTACATAGATTTGGAAATCTATAACGCTCTGGCAGCTTTTTATTCACTTAATTTGGGTCCCCCTTTACTAAAAGTAAATGGTACTGGTTCCTCATTTTCTTCTTCAGATTGCTGTCTTTGTATGATATTCCCGTAACTGCTCCATCTATCATTTTATTCTGGTCATTTATATTCAAATGGCCAATCTCCTATGACACTCTTCACTAATTACTGTTGAAGTAGGAGTAAAAAAACATTGTTTATGTTCCATGACCAACTTATAAACACCATCTTCTTGGTTTGCTACAGCCACCAAACTGTTTTTTCTATTGTAAACATAACAGCATTTCTCCGTTAACTCCACATTGTTTCCATTCTTGATAAGTTGACTAATGTAAATCAATCAATTGGCTATAGTAGAGTATAGCAAAAATTTAATACCAATTTAATTGGTAGGAGATGAAGTCAAGAAACAAACTCCAGCGGCATTTATTATGCGGTTATGTCTATTTTTTAGAGTTTTGACCGAATAAAATCGGTTGAAACTAAATAGAAAAATACATTAAAATCACATTAAAGCACCACAATTACGTAGATAGAGATAGTACATCTCACTTTGTTAAATAATTTTGTTATTTAACAAAGTGAGATATATTTGTAATGCCGCCTTTGGTGAGGTGCCCGGGATCTGTTGAGCTAACAGGACACCTCGACGGCTATTCAGTCCCCTAGGAACCGACGCCACCTCCACAGAGGGGTTGTCCCGCACCACAGAACAACCCCTCCCAATGTCAGTACAGTGCAATGGGGTGAGGTTCCCATCCTCGCCTCTTATTATTATTATTATTATTATTTAAGGGTGGGGACACCAGCGAGACCAGACGAGTGATCAGTCCTCACCTCCGGGCCCATTTCACCCAATTCCCCAAGCTCGCCTCTGGGATTAGATGCGGGGATGGGTTAACAATAGCATCCTCGCCCCTTGTCCCCTCTTCTTATAAGAGGGGTACAAAGAGCAGCTTGCCCTCGGCTTAATTTGCTTCGCCCAAGGTGCTGGGCTCATTTTAGGCTACTCAGCCCCACCACCACGACAAGGTTTAAACCTTGGTGGGGATGGTGAATATAGTATGTACCTACTAAACGTATGGACGTGTATATATATATGTATTTACATAAACTTTGCTTTTTGTTTAACAATTTGTTTCCATTAGGTATACACACACACTTAAGAACTTACGTGGCTAGGTTAACGTGGTGTGATTGTTGGTTAATGTTATAATTGATTCACATTCGTTACTCTATTAATATTCAGAGTGTGACCTAACAACGCCCATACATTACGTGCATTGATAACATGTATACTTATAAATATTTATTAAAAATTAGCTTTGATCACCCATACAACCATACTTGATATTTATTTTGGGACCCCAAACGATTTAGAGGCTCATAAAAGAGCATTCTTCATAGACCTTCTAAATCCTCTTTATCTGATATAGAGACGATGATAACTTACCATTAGGTGATTCGACTCCCATCTGTTATTAAATCTAAATCAAATCGATGTTACATTTTCTACAGACTGATTATAATTATTATGCACATAGAAATATTTAGAACATTAAAATACCTATATAATCTGTGGTACCTACGTATTAAAGTCATTCTTGTCGGCTGGTCGAGTGGTGACTGTCGGTCGCGGGTTCGAATCCCGGCAAGTGCAGACAATTTGTATGATGATAGCAAAGTTACTTGTTATGTATTCAAATAAAATTTAATTTATTTCCGTTTCCGTACCCGCAACAGAAGTTCTCACGAGCTAGATAAGGTGTCGCATCTGTGGGGTGGTAGGTCCCACGATGCGACTCGATTTAGATAGGGTTCGAAATAAGATGATGAGGAACGTTCTTCTTAGATTTAGATAGGTAGCCAAATCTAGTAAATTCCTAGCGGAATGTTCATCTTAGATTTAGATAGGTAGCCAGATTTAGTAAATTCCCAGCGGAATTAAAGCCGTGTTTAATTTTCAAGGATTAGCCTCGAGATGGCCGAGGGGCCATCGGCGGCGATGTCCCCCAGACTCCCGTTGACAAGACCGGCAGTCAAACCACAGACTACATCCGATCCATCGTTCAAAAATCAACATCCGTTCACAGTTAAATGTCAACTGACTTTATAATTAATTAAGTTTTAATTTAGACATTTTGTTATTTTAGTTCAAATATTAGAATAAATAATTATTAGATTTAGGATTATTAATTATAACAGGTAAATTGATTTTATTTAAGAGAGATATTTATTACAAAACAATTATATATAAACTAGCTGTTGCTCGCAGCTTCGCCCGCGTTAACTTATATTTACGGACGTATCCGGACCAATTTTACTTCTTTGTTATATCTCTTAAGAGAATAAGGCTGTGTTTTTAATGTAAGCTCCAAAGCGGCTTAAATTTTTCCAACTCTCCCAATAATTATCCAACTATTTATCAATTTATACAGTCTTGGTAAATTATATACTATAACATGCCTCAGGAATTACTCAGATCCTATTGACAACAGGCATGAAAATCCATTTAGTTAGTTTGTACCTAGTTTTTGAGTTAATCGCGTACAGATAGACAGACGTGAGGAACGACTTTGTTTTAAATTATATTTTTTCTTTTTATATTATTGATGTTTTGTTTTATATTCTCGATCGGCGCTGCTTTCACGTGCTCTTGTTTCAGTCATGCTCTCTCACATGCGGTGTAACCGGGACTCTCGCTCCTCAGCAGATTCTTGTGATCTAACTAATCTCATTCGCTTAACGTATTTCGATGTAGCAGAAAGAGAAGTTTCCTTTCTGGAAGGCATCGTGTTATAACCGTATTAAAAATATAAAAATCTTCAAAACTACCCTTATAGAAAAAGATTCATCTCGCACCTAATCTAGATAATGAAAATTAATAACTATCCAACTTTACCTATTGAATCCTATATTGATATTTTTTTTTTTTTTCGGAGGGATCTATGCTAATGGCCCGAAGGCCCTAATGCTTCATCGGATTAGTGTGAGCCCATTCGGCTCACTTATGATTTATAAAACCTTTATTGAATTTTAACTAATACCTATACCAAAGATTATTTTTAAAACTAAATAAAATTAAAATAATAATGCCTAAACAAATATCTACTAAAACATATTAATATACGAATGAATAATCCTCCCCTATTTTTCGCTGGGGAGTGCGTTTATGCATACCACCGGGTCCGGGGGGTCTCGGGGGTTATGTGGGACTCTCTGAATCTGAGAAGATGGTAAGGTGGACGCAGTCTCTACCCACTAAACCCTAGCGGTAATCTCCTCGTCGACTGGGTGATCCGGCGTGAGAGCTATGAACGTCCACACCAGGCCACAACAGTGTGGCATCCGGCACTCCCCACTGGAGGCAGGGAGGGTGACATCCCCTCCTCCTTCTCCGCCTAAGGCACCTTTACTACATAAGGATGCCTTATAACCCGGACCCGGCGGATCCCCCGATCAGCCTCGCACAGGTCCCCCACGGCGGTGCAACCGCCTGTCGCCGCCGTGCTCTCCTGCGGGAAGAGGCGCCAGTGTGCTCTTACGCCCGCTCCATCTCCTCCTTCTGTGACATATACCTTGCAGAAGGAGAGGACTGTTTGCCATGCACTCTCACTGTCAGTCGTCGCATCGGATGACCGCAGGGAGCGACAGGTCCGTGCCCACTTCAGCTAAACAGTCTTAAATATACACTACCTATACTTTATTTTGTTAACTTTAAAATCTATTCCTACACCTTATAATAAACCTAATCGCTTCCCGCGCAATAAGTCCGTTCGCAATAACAGTCAAAAATGTACGACATGAACTATGATGCGATACGCGCGGCCTATGTCTCTGAAATTAGCTAGGTGCTCGCGGGGGTTATCCCCAGCCCCCGCCTGCCGCTTTGAGCCAAGTTAAACCTTCAGCCCTACTATTACAACATAAACTTCACTGCGGTTGACGTAACGTACGACAAACTTATTATATAATATGTTGGTATAGCAGTAAGCATGTCTAGGGATCGAACCGCAAAATTAAGTTCGTTTTTAATGTGTATATTTTTGCGAGATAAAAAGGTTGGTGCCCCGGATAGTAAAGTATAATCATACCAAGTTTCATCGTAATCGAACCGGTAGTTTTTGCGTGATGCTTGAACAAACAGACAGACAGACAAAAATTTAGTTGAAAATATTTTTGGGTTTTTTTTAGTTCTCGAGTCACAGAGTCTCGCCTCATGATCTTCATTAGATTCTTGGGATCTCATCATCCTTAATATTTTAGCTGCGCTGGAGTACTGAGAGAGTTTCGACCTTTTTCTAGGCATTGTGTACAAATTAATCTTCAACCAACACTTGACCAATATTAGTATTGTAATATAAATCTCTTAGCAGAAATAAAGGCTTAAGGCAACCTTTGAAACTTTCTTTCCAATATATACAAAATAAATTAAGGCTGGACCACGTACGAAACGACAATCCTTACACAACAACTTTTTTTCCCCATCGCGATGTAAAATACTGTCTAAAACGCCATCTTCTTTATTTATTACGAATTTATTTAACAGGTAAGAATTGAAATCGTTATAATATTATTTTCACTTATAATATACTGTCATAGTAAACATTTCATATTATTAGCGCCATCTAGTTGTATAGTATGCTAGACACTGTTTTAGTAATGTTTTACTTTCCCGCGGGAATTCGGAACTTTTATGGGAATACATTGTTTGAATACAACGTTAACATAAGGTATCAGCAAATTAAGTTCATAAGTTGTTGTATACAAAGCTGTTTCATTACATAATTACAGTTTTTTAACTATCCCACGGGAAGTCTTTAATTTACCGGGATCAAAAGTATCCTATATGTTGACCAGGGGTATAAGCTACCACCATACAAAATTTTATTCAAATCGGTCCAGTAGCTTCGGAGATTAGCCATTACAAACAGACAGACAAACAGAGAAACAAAAAAATCGAAAAAAATCCAAATTAGTTCTATTTCATTTCTTACATCCCCCTGACTCGGTTTTGAGCATTTTTTTTCATTGTACAAAAATTAGACCTCTACAGATTTATTATATGTATAGATATAGATAGATAGATAATAGCGACATTGAGCAAATTAGAAACACGACGTCAATTATAGGTCGATAGACAGTCAAGGATAGATGGCGCTTATTTATTGGCAGTATCAAGTTTAAAACTTATCTATCACGACATTACCCAATTATCAGTCTAAATTTAGGTAACGTGCAAGCGCAACGTTACAAAGGCTTGGTTAAGATGGTGTTTTTGTTAAAATTTATTATCATCATCATCATTTATCCGTCCACTGTTAAACATAGGCCTCCTTCAATTAATAATTAAGTGGGGACTGCCCGGCCGCTACGAAGCTGTCTCCGCGACTTTGTGTCATACAACTTCCAACAAGCTTCAGTTTATAACATTATCTTGTATCTGAAAGTGATGAATTACTTACAAAAGCGGTTTACATTTTTAATTTCACGGTAGATAGAAACAATTTGTTTCATAGCGCTAGGGTGAATTTTAGTACTTATAAACGAAGTTGCTAAAACTCTGAATATTTTTTAATGCTTATAAGTTTTTGTACTTGTGGACTTGGCCTCAAATATTGAGAGGACTAGGTTCGATAGGCAATAGGAGTACCTCAACAACAGGCTGGCCCTGGCAAAAGGCCAGTACTCCTCGTAGAGGAGATTCCAATTATATATATACAAGAATTGCTCATTTAAAGATATAAGATTCTCTGCGCACAGATAATTTAATTTAAAATCAAATGAAAGCGAATTATCGAAATGTCTGAGGTCACAAAATATAAGGTCAAAGTATATCTGGACGATAATACACAATAAATATTAACTTCATGTACCCTGGGGACATTTGAAATTGTTTATTTCCAAAATATAAAATTCCCTTAAGGTATCTTGTATGTAGGTACCTTAAGGTACCTTACAAAATCTTGACCTTACATATTCTTTATATAAATTCTTATCGGCACGGCCTCTTGAGTGAGAAGCCCGGGTTAGGTCCAGACCCCTGTGATGCCTAAAAATAAGACTTTCTGAATTTCTACGTGCACCTGAACATGAGACCATCGCTTGCTCACCAGTGAAGGAAACATCGTGAGGAAACCTGACATGCCTGATGAGATTAAAAGTCTTTGAAGGTGTATGAAGTTCGCCAACCCGCATTGGGCCAGCGCATCGGTGAACTAATGCCCAATACCTTCCTCGGCTGATTTCGAGGAGAAGACCCGTGTCTAGCAGTGGAACTTATAAGGGTTGATATTATTATTTGTATTGTATATGATTGTATAATCATCATCATCATCATCAATATAACATCCCCACCATGGTTCAGGCCTTGGGCGAAGCGAATTGAGCCGAGGGGGCTCTTTGTACCCCTCTTGTAAGAAGAGGGACAAATGAGCAGGTGGAAAGGGGCGAGGACGGGAACCTCACCCCATTGTACTGGAACCTCACCCCATTGTACTGTCCCGACGTTGGGTGGGGTTGTTCTGTGCTGTGTGTGTGCTTGGACAACCCCTCTGTGGAGGTGGTGTCGGTCCCTTGGGGGACTGATTAGTCGTCTAGGTGCTGTTTGCTCATTAGATCCGGGGCATCTCACCAAAGGCGGCATTGGTGGCACTCGCTGGGTTTTAGTGGGTAGAGCTGCATCCACTTACCAGCTTTTGGGCGCAGCAAGTCCCACATACCCGTTTGGGGAGACCCACTCCCACGCGGGATGCCTCAGAGCATCTCCCGGCATTAAAGAAAAAAAATGGGTGAAGCTGACCACTGCGTCTGCTAGTTTGCTTATCTTAGTAGCAACAAACTTCATTACGAAACCTATCAGATAAAAGCGTCTTCTGTGCAAGACTGAAGGCGGCAATTTCATTCGTGTGTCCTAAGTCTTGTGGCATTTTTTTTTTCATTTTTATGACTGCTTAAAACTCGAGGACCATGTATTTAAAATTAGAATATCCAAAGTATAGATAGAACACACTAGAACTAAATGCATATTTTTCCAGAAAGTTCTACAATTTGCCCACAAATTCGCATCTGGAGTTTCTCAAAGCACAAAGTCCCATTCAATTTCCTAAGAGGTTTACATATTCATTTGCCTCCACGGGTGCGATTCAACAGATATGTACATCAAATATAAATATTATGATACTGCTGCTAACTAGCTTTGCCCGTTTGATAAGGGCACGGCACCACCGCGGCGCACGGAGAGGCTACGCATGTTTGTCAAGTTTATTTGTATGTGATTGTTTCCTCTGCAACCCACGGACACGCTACGCATTAGTTAACATTTTATTGCAATTGATATTTTCACGTGCTAGGTCTCCGCAAAGTCGTTGTATTCTGGGCTCAGGTTCCCATCCTGAAGTCCTGAAAAGTAGGATGGTAATTCTCATTCATTGAGCATATAACCGGATAGAGTTACTACTATCCGGTTATATGCTCACATTACTATGTGAGCCATAAAATTTCGAAACTGGTCAGTGATTTGTCACTGACGTAATAGCAATTCAACCAATATGTATGTACGTCCCATCGGCCAAACATCCAATGACATAAACGCCTGTCAATAGCCATCAGTCGCTCAATCAGAGTGCAACCGACGTAGCGTGACAGCACAAATTTGTCGTAATTTGTTTTCATTCAAAACACATAACATCACCGCTCTATTCCGGTTATATGGTCGATGGTTTCTGTGCTAATAACGATACTGTATGTCTTTTCCTAATTTCCAGAAACCAGAAATCAATAAAGAAGTAAGCAGGGTTTTTACAAGTACATATTTTGCGACAAACCATTAAGCAGGTGGGAAGACAATTTCCGTACAGTTCGTGTTGGATGCGAGTGGCAAGGGATCGGCCGTCTTGGCATTCATCGAAGAGCCTTCAACAGTGGACGGATAAAAGCTGATGATGATGATGATATTTTGCGATGATGAGATATCAAATCCACTCGGGATGGCATTTCTAATGCCAAGTCCTTGAGACAGGTAAAAGCAATTACAATAAGAACGTAAACTATTAACGCTAAATAAAATATCAGTCAGTTGTAAAAAATCATAATTTCTATGAAAGCCAATATTGCATGTACATCCAATTAGAAACGGCTTCTACACGAATTCACTCAATTTAGCCGTTAAAAATCAACGAAATGTAAATGTAATGTAAACAAAATGTAGACGCAGAAAGACGACTACTTAGGGACCTTCAAGAATAGAGCATACTCATATTTGAAAGGCCACAACGCATTTTTTATTCTTTTACGTCGGGAAACGCTTTGAGGCATACCGCTGGGGAGGGGGGACTCCCCAGGCGGGTATGTGGGACTCGCTGCACCCGAAAAGTGGTAAGGTGGCAGCTCTCAGCAAACAGGGCATCTCGACGGCTAGTCAGTCCCTCAAACGATCGACACCAACTCAACAGAGGGGTCGTTCCGCACCACAGAACAACCTCTCCCAACGTCGGGACAGTGAAATGGGGTGAGGTTACCATCCTCGCTCCTTGCTCTTTAGTTCCTCTTCTTATAATAGAGATACAAAGAGCAACTCCCTCGGTTCAATTGGCTTCGCTCAACCTTAGGCTACTGAGCCTCACCGCCAGGACAAGGCTTGAACCATGGTGGGGCTGGCAACGCACCTGCTAATCCTCAGGTGTAGCGGGTGTATATCGCTTCTCATTTACTATCAGGTGAACCGACTTTGCCCCCTCTTTTACAAAAAAAGAAAGCATTTGTTCTGCCGGATAGACAGGTCCAACTAAAGGATAAATCATAACTACAGCTCTTAAATGGAAAACAAACAATACACTTTACAAAATTTATTTTAATAATCATATAGATCACAAAATTCTTCTTATTTCATACATATTTTGTGAAAGAATTACACATTATCTGTACACTTCTCACAGATAAACTGGTGTGGAAGTATATCGCGCATTTCAGACGTTCAGTCTTGTCACGGATGGGGAGGCGAGAACACGCTCCTGAAACATTCAACTTCGCACGAATTAATTCGAATTTTAAAGTTTCCATCCAACTTCTAAATTTCTTGAACTCTAAATCCGATTTCTAATTCTAAATCTAGTTTCTAAATTTAATTTGGTAGTGTGTTTAAGTTTTGAATGAATTCAAGTGTTTCAAGATAGGTGGTATTGAGATATTCGAGGATGAAGATGGGTACAGCTCCTCGTGTAGTGGTACTGACGTAAATTGGACAATATGCTATTTCTATGTGAAGAGGATTTTGAACATCTTGATGCCTTTTTATGATGATATGGTGAGTTTTTTAAATTTTCACTATTAAATAAAAAAAATGTTTAAAACAGCATATTTGCCATGTTTCTTTTCTCGTAAACAAGGAATTTAATAATTCGTAATTATTAAGTTTCGCGAAATAAAAATGAGAGACATGGAAAATATCTTATTTCAAACTAATAAAGGATAATTAATTATAGTGATCATTATTTAATAATTACTATACAATGTGTTAATATCGGGTAACTTCTTAATTGTTATTAATAGTACTTTATTAAATGTACTTACTGTATGTAAATATTTATAATAAAAAAATGCTTTTCTAAGAGTTTCGTTCTGAATGTTTGATTTTATCATGTTATGTAAAATCATTGTATGATATATTGTATGATATATTGTATGATATCACAAACTCAATCAACCTTACCAAAATGACGATACAGGTTGAATCTTTTCGTATATTATCGAGTTAGTTTTGTTTTTTATTATAACAAAAATATAAATAAAATGCGCTAGGATCATTTTGCGCCTACCATCTGCCTCTAGGAAAAAAAAGAAGGATGTGATAGCTAGTCTAATTACTGGCAGATCTGGCAGTCTGACAGATCTGGCAGTTTTATATCGGCGGACTTGGCGTTCATAGAGTCTTTGTCAAACAGCGGAAAAATGATCAGAATTTATAATTTTTTTTAGTTTGATTTATTATAGTTTTAGCGGGCATAATTCCGGACTGAAAAAAAAATTGATGTATTTAATATAACAATAAATTAACGGTTTTCAGTTATTTCTTCATGCTACCTAGGTTTATTTATATATGTCACTGAGGTGATCCTGTTGCCTGCAGATCTGGGACCCTCAAAAGTCGACTAAAGGGGCTCGCAGTGGTTTTAGTTTGGGTAGAGCATTCCCAGGTGCGAGTCACACATAGGGTCAGGATCTACCTGAGATCCTGGCTACATGTGTAAAGGATTTCATTGCGATATAAAAAAAAGATTTTATATATAGGTTTTGTTTTTTTTTTAATATCATAAGGAGGCAACCGAGCAGTCGGAGCCTTATGGTGACTACCGACGCCCATGCACATCCGCACAACCAAAAGTTAGGCAGACGGGTTTCTCTCTTTTTCCCTATCCCCCCAATGGACCACCGGAAACTCACAAGCACGAAACACAGCATAGCTATCACTTAACGCCGGTCTTATGTGAGCGAGAGGTACCACCCCGGTCGTGCCGGCCCAATTCAGCTGCAAAGCAGCATGGCACTATGTACCTCTTACAGACTGACAGACAACGGAGTGATCCGTCGACAATCCGTTTTGTCATTTTGAGGAATAAAAAGTAAAAAGACTGCAGGAGTTGACTTATTAATGAAACTGGTTATGGACTATAAAAATTAAGGATGAATGCGAGCTCCCCACCACGGTTCAAGCCTTGTCATGACAGTGGTGCTCAGTAGCCTAAGGTGAACCCAGCACCTTGGGTAAAGCCAAGTGAGCCGAGGGGCTGCTCTTTGTACCCCTTTTATAAGAAGAAGGCACAAAAGAGTAGGAGGGGACAAGGGGCGAGGATGGGTAGGTACCTCACTCCATTGCACTGTCCTGACATTGGGAGGGGTTATGCGATGCGGGATAACCCCTCTGTAGATGTGGCATCGGACCCGTAGGGGAATGACTAGCAGTCGAGGGGCCCTATTGCTCAAAGATCCGGGCACCAAATCAAATGCGACACTAGTGGCACTCGCCGGGTTTTAGTGAGTAGAACTGCGTCCACCGTACCATCGAGCGCAACAAGTCCCACATACCTGCCTGGGCAGTGCCCCCTCCTCCGGAGGATGAATGCGGGCTTAACATCTCAATGGTTCATTAACCATAAGTTTTGCCCGCATCGACGATTTCGCACGCCTCTTATGTTGTTTTGCCTCATCTCTTAAAAGTCAAGGGTTTATCCCCAAACACACTAACTTAGATTGGTTCGCGAGTTATACACTATTCAGATGCAATTACATTAGACGCACTCATAGCTGCTTAGGATACTAAGAGGAATCAGATACCATAGAGCATAGCATTTCTGAACCGATGCGACTTAGATATAGACTAAACTTATATTTACATGCAGTTATGACAACCTCTTTATATAAATGGCTTTACTTTACCTATATAGAATAGAACCTGACGTTCGCTTTAGAGAAAATTTTCGAAAGCGAACGTATGCTATTTTTATTATAGATTTAGAGCCGTATACGGATTGATGATGATTATTTTTATACCCTAAGTTACTCCTTAAAACTTCAGCTATCTGTTGGTGAAAGTCCCGTCAAAATCGGCCTAGCCGTTTCCGAGATTAGCTGGAACAAACAGACAGACAGACAAAAATGCATTTAGTAAAAAGCGGTTATTTTAATTACAAACAGACACTCCAATTTTATTTATCTGTATAGATTTAATTCATTATATTCCAATATTCTAATCCATATATGTAAATACCACTTGTCTAGAGGGTCTGTCCTGTCCAGGAACTAGGTCCATTTAAATGATCATTAGGAATCACCTACTACCAGTATTTTTGAACCCATACGACCTAAGGGCTAAGGACCATCTAGTGTAGAGCATAATATAGGAAAGGCAACAATAGACCATAATATGAGGCACTCGGAACCAGGTTATATTTACGGGGACTTACCATAGTACGTCTCAAGGTAAGCAGAATGGTGCCTTTTTTCTGTCGCAGTGGAAATGCTTTGCGCATTCACCCGGGGATGGGATTCCGCAGGGATATGTGTTGCCCACCGGGGTAACGGGGGGCGTTACCCCGGTGCCGGTAAAACGCACTAAAACCACTGCGAGTTGCCTTCAACCAACACAAGACACCCCCCGCGACCGGCCTGTTCCCTCAAAAGGGATTCTCCTAGTACGGGGGAACTCCGACAACCTTCGAACAAACGACATCAGAACTTAATCAGGGTGGTGCCCTGTTATTACGCCGATAATGCTCTCAGGTATCCCGCGGGGGAGAGGCGACTCCCCCGGCAGGTATGTCTGACTCGCTGCGTCCGAAATGGACGCAGCTCTACTACAGAGGACCTCGACAGCTACTCAGTCCCCTAAGGGACCAACGCCACCTCCAAACAGGAGTCGTCCCACACCACAACAACAACCCCTCCCAACGTCGGGACAGTACAATGAGGTGAGGTTCCCATCCTCGCCCCTTGCCCCCTGCTCTTTTGTCCCCTCTTCTGATAAGAGGGGTACAAATAGACCCCTCGGCTCAATTAGCTTCGCCTAAGGTGCCGACTCACCCTACACTACTGAGCCCCACCGCCACGACAAGGCCTGAACCATGGTGGGATGATCATACGGGCCTAGGTTAACGTAATGTAAGTGTTCAATATATTTATTATGCAAATGTGAAAAGTTAAAGTGTAAATATATTTGTGCGATGTTTGTACGGCAACCGTAATAAACCCGCGATTAGCATACAGACAGTATTGTACGGCAATACAATAGTTGCTAGCTTTTACACGCGGCTCTGCTTACAGGACTTATATATAATATGGCCAGAAGACATCCTACGAACTTGTAGTGTACAATGTCTCAAGTTGGACTAAACTAAATATTAGGTAACACGCAATGAGATGTATATGGGTGACGTTGATCACTTTTTTTTTTCTTTAATGCCGGGAAATGCTCTGAGGCATCCCGCGGGAGAGTGGGTCTGCCCCGGCGGGTATGTGGGACTCGCTGCGACCGAAAGCTGGTACGTGGACGCAGCTCTACCCACTAAAATCTGGTGAGTGCCACCAATGCCTCCTTTGGTGAGGTGCCCCGGATCTAATGAGCAAACGGCTAGTCAGTCCTTTAGGGGACCGCCGCCACCTCCACAGAGGGGTCGTCCTGGTGAGCCACAGAACAACACCTCCCAACGTCGGCACAGTACAATGGGGTGAGGTTCTCGTCCTCGCCCCTTGCCCCTGCTCTTATGTCCCCTCTTCTTATAAGAGGGGTACAAAGAGCCCTCTCGGCTGAATTAGCTTTACGCAAGGTGCTGGGCTCACCTTAGGCTACTGAGCCCAACCGCCACGTCAAGGCCTTTTTTTTTCTTCTTTAAGCCGGGAAATGCTCTGAAGCATCCCGCCTGGAGAGGGTCTCCCCAGGTGGGTATGTGGGACTCACTGCGCCAGAAAGATGGTAAATGGACGCAGCTCTACCCACTAAAACCCGGCGTGTGCCACCAGTATCGCCTTGGTGAGGTGCCCCGGATCTGTTAACCTAACAGAGCACCTCGACGGCTAGTCAGCCCCGCAAGGGACCGACGTGAGCTCCACAGAAGGGTTGTCCAGCACCACAGAACAACCCCTCCCTACGTCGGGACAGTACAATGAGGTGAGGTTCTCATCCTCACCCCTTGCCCCTGCTCTTTTGTCCCCTCTTCTTATAAGAGGGGTACAAAGAGCCCTCACTGCTCAATTAGCTTCGCCCAAGGTGCTGGGCTCACCCTAGGCTACTGAGCCCCACCGCCACGTCAAGGCATGGTGGGGACGTTGACCACTTCCTAGTCTAGGCTCGGTTTATCACCATTATTATCAACATTTTTCTGCCCATTGCTGGACTGGTCTCTTTCAAGTAACGACAAACAGCCTATCCCCTACCGTCGTCTCCGCCGACCAACGAGCATATAATATTGTGGTGTATGTTTTAGTTTTAACAATATTATATAAAGAACTAGCTGTTGCCCGCAGCGTCGCCCGCGTTCACTTAGATTTACAGCCGTACCCAGATTGATGATGATTATTTTTATAGCCTAAGTTACTCCCTATAATATCAGCTATCTGTCAGTGAAAGTCTTGTCAAAATCGGTCCAGCCGTTTCAGAGAATAGCTGGAACAAACAGACACACAGACAGACAGACAAAAATTAAAAAAATGCTTTTTTGATGTAAGTGCCATATTTAGTGAAAAGATGTTAATTTGAAATTACAAACAGACACTTCTATTTTATTTATCTGTATAGATGTAAAGATTATTTAATATTGTAAAACACAATCTATCTTTATGTCACAAATAAAACTATTATAATATTATATACACAGAAAAAAACCGGCCAAGTGCTAGTCGGACTCGCTCACGAAGGGCTCCGTACCATTACATAATATACAACATTAGACACTTGAACAAAAAATAAGGTTTATGTTTATGGAATTAAATGTTTTTATATATATTTGTGTTGATTGAATGAAAGGTAAATTGCGGTTTACGATTAAAAAAAATTACTTACTATATCTCGTTCAAACTAATTTTCGGTGGAATTTTGCATGGTAATGTGCATCATAACATTTTTTTTTAGTTTTATCATTCTCTTATTTTAGAAGTTACCTGTAACATCTAAAATAAACACACATTTTACCACTTTAGAAGTGTCTCTCGCGCATACTATTCAGTTTGGAAAAAAATTGTATTAGATACCTTAATATCATTTTTGAATACTTATCCATAGATAACCCCATACGTATGGGTTTGATGAAAAAAAATTGAGTTTCAATTCTAAGTATGGAAACCTCCAAAATTTTTTGTTTTTTTTTTTCTATTTAAAAAACTCTTAATGCGGTTCACATGATACAATACTTACCAAGTTTCAACAGTATAGTTCTTGTAGTTTCAGAAAAAAGTGGTTGTGACATACGGACGGACAGACAGACAGACAGACAGACATGACGAATCTATAAGGGTTCCGTTTTTTGCGATTTGGCTACGGAACCCTAAAAACTAGTTTATAAGCAGGATACTTACATAAAACGCTTAAAAACATCCCATGGATTCTAGAACCATCCATCTGTATCCAGGTATACTGGTTAAGTCTTACTGAAATTACAACTAAGTCTAAACGCCACACAATCTAATCCTTTAAGGTACTAAGCCTAAAGCGATCGGCTTCAGAGATTGAGCCAGATATGCTAACAGATCGGATAATGTTCGTTTGTGTATAATCCAATATATAATAATACCGGTGGGAGGGAAGCGCTGTGCTGCGCTCCCGGCTGCATGGGTACCACCATCTTGCTTGTTTCTCCCGTGAAACAGCTTTGCTGTGTTTCGGAGAGAAGGGCAAGACAGGCAGTGTAATTACTGGCACCGAGACTTAACATCTTATGTCTCAGGATAGGCAACACATAAATGAGTTGCATGGGCCCGTTCCAGGCATACTAGTTTATGTTCATGGGCGACGTCGACCACTTACCATCAGGTGGTACGTTTGCCATTTTGCCTGTCCAACTAACATAAAAAAAACATCATTATTTGCAATTGATAACAATAATAAGTACTCCTTGTGCTTCAGTGAAGGTTCATTGAAGGAAGCCTTGAAGCAGTGGACGGATATATATAGGCTGATGATGATGATGATGATGATGATAATGATGATATGCACAAGACAACAAACAATACAGCTTTAAAAGGATTCAGGACTTACGTCTTGTTGGACACGCGTCTCCCCGAAATTAAGCGAAGAAAACATATACTGACGTAATACAGACTGTTAGCATGATTTCGTAGTCTTAAATGCCAATACCGATATACCGGTGGAAGGGAGGGTGTGCCGCGCTCCCGGCTGCATGGGTACCACCATCTTGCTTATTTCTCTCGTGAAACAGCTTTGCTGTGCTTCGGAGAGAAGTGCAGGCAGTTTAATTAGTGTAAAAATTACCACCCTACGACTTAGAATAGTCAACGCGTTATTCCCTTTTTTATCTTTAACGCCGGGAAATGCTCTGAGGCATCCCGCGGGGGAGGGGGTCTCCCAACGCGGGTATATGGGACTCGCTGCGACCGAAAGCTGGTAAATTAACGCAGTTCTACCCACTAAAACCCTGCGAGTGCCACCAATGCCAACAACGGGGCACCTCGACGACTAGTCAGTTTCTCACGCTACCTACACAGAGGGGCTGTCCCGCAGCACCGAACAACCCCTCCAAACATCGGGACAGTACAATGTGGTGAGGTTCCCGTCCTCGCCCCTGGCCCCTGCTCTTTTGTCCCCTCTTCTTATAAGACCATGAGATTACCAGTTACATCATAACATGCCGATATTTAATGAAAATGTCTGTTGTTTACGACGCCGTGTAAAAGTGATAAGGCCATCATAAAGTATAGGTTAAGTGGAGCATATATTATATGATGCAGTCAACAGACGAATCATTAATTATTTAAGTTTATTTGACACCATGGGCTTTTAGTACGGCCATTACTAACATTGTTTAAGTGATTACTTCTTGGTACATGGGGAATAGAAAGCAAGGAGAACCATCTTGAATAGGCGACAAGTTGAAAATGTGTTCACCTGTAAACGCAAGTTAGCCGCTTATATAGTTCAAAAACCGTCCACAATGGCGCTGGTGTAGCATGTGGAAGCGTGTTTGTATGTATAAATATGTGTGTGTGCGTAATTTCTTGGTGCACACACGTAAATCCTTCCACTTGCTACTTGTGGCGCCATATGTCATAAGTCCGCAACACCTTAATTTGTCACTTTTCGATTGCTTTTCGACGGACACTTTTCACAATTTTGAGATGGTTCTCTTTCTATTCTCAATGGTAGGGGAAAATCTTATAGGTTCGCGTCAGCGACATGCTAATGTAATTTAAAAATTTCGTAATGTTATAGTTCTAGGTTATAAATTTTCACTTCTTTTGGCAGTCGTACGGATTTATCAAATAATAGTTGAATTGGCAGACGAGCCACATGTTTAACATAAAGCAGTTAATCTGAAACTATATGTTGTATTCATATGTTGCCTATCCTGAGGCATAAGATACAAGACAAGATACAAAGATCCCTATGCCAGTGCCACTGCCCATCCTTCCCTTCGTTCCCAAGCACAGCAAAGCTGTTTCACGAAGGAACAAGCAGGATGGTTGTACTTATTCAGACGGTAGCGCGGCACAGTTCATCCCCACTGGTAAACTACTATTCATGATCTATAGACATTTGGTTCATACATATTATGTTACATATGGTGTATACACGTAGTGTTTGTGACATTTAAAGTGGCCACGAAAACGATAAGCCCAGTTGATGGCAGTTCCCGAGCGATTGAAACCGAGGTCATGGTTAAAACGAGGAGATAGATAAGGTATTTTTATTTTAAAACTTTTTTATAGATGAGGGGGCAAATGTGCAGTCGGTTCACCTGGTGGAATGAATATGATCTTTTCTTGAAGGTTCCTAAATCGCATCAGTTCGGAAATACCTAATAGTGTGGTAGCTTAAAAGTTTGTAAGGATAACACGAGATGGTAAGTTATTAGCGCTTATCAAAGAAAAATCTGATTCCATCTAGGGATTTTTTGGTATGGAACATCTATTGGCGCGCCTTTGGGGTAAAATCAACTCGACTGCCGTGACAGCCAACGGCATTACGCCGTTTTCTATTATTCCTACTTTGTTATAGACTTCTACTAATTATGATTTAATTTTTACATAGATGATTCACATCAGACTACCTTAGGATTTAGGATGGTAGGTATAATTGGTAGGGACGCCCCTTGTGCTTATGTTGGGTCAGGGTGGGAACCTCGCCCAGATAGGCATGACGTCGCGGGAAGTGGCGGCCGGGCAATCCCTCCTTACGAGGCCTTCGCAGGGTCAGTCTGTCGCTGACGTTATCCTGTGGCCTGCAGATCCGGGACCCTCAAAAAGGTGCTCGCAGGTGGTTTAGTGGGGTAGTGCATTCCCAAGTGCGAATCCCCACATAGGTCCTGGAGCCATACCTGAGGTAAACCTGAATCATACGAAAGCATTAGCCCGCGTTGTAAAAAAAACCTTTATCCGACCACTGCTGAATGAATGAGTTACGTGGCGGCATCGTGTTTTGTATGACCCAACCATGGTTCAAGTCTTGTAGTGGCGGTAAGGCTTAATAGCCTAGGGTGCCTCTTAAAAGAAGAGGGGAGAAAAAAGCAAGGGGGGAGGGCAACGATGGTAACCTCACGCCATTGCACTATTCCGACGTTGAGACAGGTTTTAGTGTGGTCTGAGTTTACCCCTCTGTGGAGATGGCGTCGCTTCCTCGACTAGCCGTCGAGGTGCCGTGTTGCTTAACAGATTCGGGGCTCTGATTGGCCGACTGATGGCTATCGATGGATGATTGGCCGATGGGACGTACATACAGATTACTGGTTGGTTGAATTGCTATTACGTCAGTGACAAATCACTGACCAGTTTCGGAATTTCATGGCTCACATTAGTAGTAGATACCTGGCGGTAATTGTCAGTCTCCTGGACTTGTTACTATGGATCGTTTGGCCTATCTCTATCATAAACCGACTTATCTATACAAGAATACTGAAAGGAAGTTTATGCGTTATTGATAACGTTTTTATCAGATTGGTTGACAGTGAAATGTTGTACAGTCAGCGACAAAAATGTTACTATAATCATCATCATCACGTAGGCCTCTCTCAATAAACAATAAGACACAATATCTCCCGACTCTAACTTTTCTTAAAAAAATAAAGAAATAAATATTATATACACATCCATGACCCCGTCTATATTCATCGTACAAATTATCTGCGCTTGGCGTGATTCGAACCCGAGACCGCTGCGTCAAGTGTCCAATAGTCTGACCACTCAACCAGCCCGCCGTTAAAATGACTGTAATTAAATATAGTATTTCTATCATCGCCTGACTACAGACTTTTAACAAATCCTTTTTTCCTTTCCTATTATCCTATTATTTCGTTATTATTTCGGTTGATTTCCTTTGAGATTTGACATATTTCGTGACAATGTTTGCCTCTATTCTTTCACAATTACTAGTATAATTAGTCTCTCCGTTTGTATCTACCGCGAGTACATGGCTGAATAGATTTTGATACAACTAAAGACAGAACAGAGTAAAGGTTACCTCCCCACCATGGTTGTTGGTGCGGTGGGGCTCAGTAGAATAAGGTGAAACCAGCATCTTGGGTGAAACAAATTGAGCCGAGGGAGCTGCTCTTTGTGCCCCTCTTATAAGAAGAGAAGATAAAAGAGCAGGGGGACAAGGCGCGAGGATAGGAACCTCACCCCATTGTACTGTCCCGATGTTGGGAGGGGTTGTTCTGTGGTGCAGGACAAGCCCTCTGTCCTGGAGGTGGCGTCGGTCCCTTGAGGGACTGACTAGCCGTCGAGGTGCCCTGTTTGCTCAATAGATCCGGGTCACCTCACCAAAGCCGGCATTGGTGGCATTAGCTGGGTTGTAGTGGGTAGTGCTACCTTTCGGGCGGGTCCCACATACCCGCTTGGGGAGATCCACTCCCACGTAGGAGCGATTCCCGGCGTAAAAGAAAAAAAAAGAGTATAGGTTACCTGAGAAAGGAGGCTATAAAAATAGTTATAATCGGTCCACCATAAATCATGTAATATTATTCAGTAGTTTTAAACTTATCAATTTTAAGATATACATTCGAAAAATATAATATACTTAATGTATGTAAATTCCGGCACAGTGAGGTAAATTATTATAAATCTCTTTCTGGCGCAGAGAGATAAAATCAAATCATTTTATCAATATAGAAAATATTGTTATTTTACCAACGTTTAAAGATAAATCACAATAATATTAAAACTGCACGTTTAACCATTTTTCCGTTCAAAGCAGCTCTGAA
This sequence comes from Helleia helle, assembly GCA_963853865.1. Taxonomy (NCBI): domain Eukaryota; kingdom Metazoa; phylum Arthropoda; class Insecta; order Lepidoptera; family Lycaenidae; genus Helleia; species Helleia helle. Next base: position 9,378,849 of record OY971436.1, read on the forward strand.
TTCTTATCCAATAAAGAAAATAGGATGGGAATTCCAATTGCGGTGCGGATCTAGAAATCTGAAGCGAGATAAATGCTATATTGTATTATGATATTAATTATTGTCTTAAGTTTAAAATTTCATTAAAATTGGTTCAGTAGTTCGTTGCGATAAGATGACACAATGTCTTCATATATAATACTTTTGTACGTATGTCACTAAACTGAAACCGCTGGACCGATTTTGATGAAAGTTTTGTTGTGTGTTTGATCTGTTTTTGTGAGTGGATTCGAGAGTGGTTTTAATTCACAATTCAGAACATAATTTTATGTACAGGAAAACGTGATGGAGCCGCTAGTTTTATAGAATAGGCCTGTATTAATTATCTTAGTTAATCAATTTTAGTGGTTAACGTCACTCATGTCTTCAAATTGTTTAAAACGGGATTTTCACCTACCTCATATCGAGAGCAAGGCATCGTAGACATTGGCGAAACGCAACTCATACATGTGTTGCCTATCCTGAGAGGTATATTTCAGGTGTTGCCTATCCTAGGCGTAAGTAAATTGTCTCTGTGTCAGTAATTACACTGCCTGTCCTGCCCTCCTCTCCAAAACACAGCAAAGCTGTCTCCCGAGGGAAAGAAGCAAAATGATGGAGCCTTCCCAGTACCCATGCGCATCCCTGGTGTAACGCATATCATTAAATACTGTCTTATATCAACACTAAGTAAACTCTACAAAGAGATAAGAGAAACTAAAATTAGGTTAAAAGGAGGATTCAAAGCTTCAGACATTTTCTGCATAAATCGGAATAAATATATTATGGATGAGTTTTGGAATGACATTAGAGCGTCTGGACAAAGTCTCGTGACCATGGTTGTAAAGAATACTAAACGTCGGGAATATAATATGCATGAATATAAAAATATCTTTATGCTGTCTTTATTGCACATGGTCACACAACTCTTGATGAAATTAAGGAATATTTGGCTCTGAGAAAGGATAAAAGATTATAAAAAGTCAGCCGTCACATGAGGCCTCGCAGATGTGTTACATCTTAGGGTTCCATACCCAAGGGGTAAAACGGGAAGCCTATTACGGAGCCTCCACTTTTCGTCTGTCTGTCACCAGGCATGTGTCTCATGAACCGTGATAGTTTGGCAGTTGATATTTTCACAGATGATGTATTTCTGTTGCCGCTATAGTTGTTATAGTATATACATATACTAAAAACAGAATATAATTGATATTTAAGGGGAGCTCCGATTCAAGAAGCGTGAATTATAGCCGTGAATAGGTAGAGCTGTGTCCATCTGCGCTTTCGGGCGCAGTGAGTTCCACATACCCGCCTGGGGAGACCCACTCCCTCGAGGGATGCCTCAGCATTTCCCGGCGTAAAAAAAACAAAAAAGGAATACGTTCCGTAAAATTAAATTCAAGAAATATTTCATTGTGTATGGAAAAGATTGTGAGGAAAATGGCATGCCTTAAAAATCTTTAGCGTTGAAGTTCACCAAACCGTATGGTCTACCTTCTCGCCTTATTTCAAGGAACTGGCTGAAGTGAAACTTAGTGATTTTTAATATCTCCTATATCCAATATTATTTAAAAGTTTGTTATCGATTAAATTGTGTTTCAAACGCTTTAGCGAGAAAGTTCTACAATGTTCCAGAAGTTTGAAGAGTTTTCAGTTTACTAATGGAATATTCACGCAATATAACTAAACTTTTGACTTGCCTTCAGCCGCTTGAAGGGGAGTGTCCCGGATCTTTCTAACACAGAACACACCCCGCGACCGGCCGGTTCCCTCAAAGGGCTAACCGGTCTTCTTCCTAGTATGGGGGAGCTCCGACAACCTGAAGCATCCCCGCCGACGCCGGAACTTTTCTACCGGGGCAGGTACCCAACCTTACCCCGAGTCCCGTTAGACAAGAGGCAGGAGGTGCGCGTAGCGCCTCATCCGCACTCCTGTCCTACGTCGACGGAGCGGGACGGACGTGGCGTCGTCCTCTCTGTCCCGCTCCGCGGCCTCCTTCTGCGAAATAACGCTTTCGCAGAAGGTGACCGCCGCCTGCCAGGCCTCATCACTCTCGAGCATGCAGCGCACCATACTCGAGAGCGAAAGGTCCCCTCTAAGCACAGCCACGAGATTTTGACGCTGTGCAGCCCATCTATCGCACACCTCTAGGGTATGCTGGGCCGAGTCCTCCACAGCACTCGTGGCAGGCTGGCATCGGCTCCCTCCTGGCAACACGACACAGGTACGCACCGAAACATCCATGTCCGCTAAGCACCTGTGTCAAGCGGAAGGTGAGGGGTTTCTTCCGGCGACGCATCCACGCTGCCAGGACCGGACGCAGTGCCTCGGCCGTACGTTGGCCGTACGGCGACTGTGCCAGGACCTCCCCCCACCCTCGCAACAGCCACTGTTGCCCCAACCTCCGCACACGTGAGAGCTCCTCCCAGCTAGGTGACTCACCGAATTCTGACCTCCTCTGCAAAACGAGGAGGCGCACCTCGGCAAGCACCAACGCCACGAGCTCCCACGGTGGATCTCCAGCCAGGGCAGTGGCTGCCACCCAGGAGACCGTACGGTAACCCCTGATTACCCTCACCGCTATAACCCGCTGCATTCTCCGCAGCAGGGCTTTATTGCGAGTGGTGAGGGAATCCGCCCAGATAGGGGCACCATACGTAGCCATACTCCGACAGACTCCGGAGTACAGCCGCCTGCAGGCTTCGCTGGGCCTATGTTTGGCAGGAGTCGGCCCAGCGCTGACGCCACTCTTGTGACCTTCGGCCCCAGTTGTTGGAAATGGGGGCCAAAGGTCCACCTCCCGTCGAGGGTGAGTCCCAGATACTTCATCGTGGGCTCACCCTGACCTCCGTCTCTCCAATTAGAAGTCGTGCTCCCGGTGGGGGCCCTTTCCTCCCAAGTCCGCGGAAGAGCAGGGCTTCGGTCTTGTCAAAACGGACCCGAAGCCCCAGTTGCTCTATGCGGCTGACAACGAGGGCTACTCTCGCCTCGGCCAGCCGAGCAGCCTCCATGTACGTTCGTCCCCGGGATAAGACTAGAGTGTCATCTGCATAGCAGATGACTTCCATCCCGGAGAGAAGGCCGCTCCGCAGGACCCAGTCGTAGCTTACGTCCCATAGGGTAGGACCCAGAACCGACCCTTGCGGGACGCCGCACTCGACTCGCCGCCTCACTAAGGTCCCCGACCGGTCCTCATAAACGACCTCTCTATCGGAGAGATACGCTCTCAACAGACTTCCGAGATACGGAGGCACGCCGAAATACTTCAGTGCCTCCCGTATTACGCTGCGGGGAAGGCTGTTGAAGACGTTGGCTATGTCCAACGACACAGCCACCACCACCTCTCCCCGGCGTTCCGCCTCCTCCGTCACCGACTTAAGGCGCCCTAGGGCGTCGACGGTCGACCGGCCGACCCGAAACCCAAACTGTGACTCCGACAGTCCAGGCCCAGGGCACTCCTCCAGGTGCTGAACGAGACGGGAGGCCAAGATCCTTTCCAGGGTCTTCCCCGCCTCGCACAACAACACAATCGGTCGCACCGCCGACGCGCTATCCGGCGGTCGGCCCCCCTTTGGTAGTAGGGTGAGCCGGCCATCCTTCCAGGCCTTCGGAAACTGACCGGACCGCATACAGCGGTCAAAAAGTTCCCGAAGGCTGTCTTCAAGATGCACGAGAGCTAAGGATAGAACTCTCCCGTGCACCCCGTCTGGACCTGGCGCCCTCTTCTTACTTGGGAGGCGGAATAGAACCGCCTCCATTTCAGCGTTGGTGACGGGTGGCGGAACACCCTCTTCCTCCATCGAGTCCGGCGTCCGTCGGGCCTACGTTTCTCTCCGTAGACTCTATACAGCCGGCCATCCCGCTCCACGTCCTGGGGGCGGCGCCGCCTGCTGCGAACATAGGCGCGGCGTGCTGCGTTGCAGGCAGCGCGGAGGTCGGCCAGCTCTGCCGACCACCAGTACACCGCCCGTCGAGGAGGGGGAGAACCCCTCAGCCTAGGCATGGAAGCTCGGCAGACGCCAGTGAATGCGTCGCCGAGACAGCCAGCCATCTGGTCCACTCCCTGATCCTCACTCGACGGGAGGCTCCAACGGCCGACGATGGCCGCCTCCTCTGCCAGCTCCCGGTTGAGCTTCGTGAGCGCCCAACGCGGGAACCGTCTTTGCCCCCGGGACAAAGACGCCGGACTCGGCGCGGAAGCTGGAAACACCTCGAACCGTATGTAGCGGTGGTCTGAGAGTGTCTCCACCTCCGTTACCACCCTCCAATCCTCCACGCTACGTGCAACGATGGGAGTGGCGAACGACAGGTCCACCACTGAACCGCCCGTCCGTCGCACGCAGGTCAGGACTCTCCCTCTGTTCAGCAGGGACAGTCCTGCGGCTAGTGCCCACTCCTCCACCTCTCTCCCCTTAGGGTTCGTGATTGGAAATTTCGTGAGAAGGTCCTGAGCCGCAACGGAGTGGTTTACATTGGCCTGTAGGAAGCTGAGATGTTCTGTCATTAATCGGACATATGTGCCAATGCCGTGTACAATGCCGCCACACTCCCTGATGGACATGGGGAGAGAATGAGCTTTCCACGGATAGATGGGGGGTTGCACGATCTGCCCTCCATCACGTGGTCTGCCTTACGATCGGCATCGGCGCAGACGGCACACCGGAGCTTGGACACACAACCGGACGCCTTGTGGCCCGGCTGCCCACAGTGGTAACACAAGCCGCTGCGGTCTTTCTCCGAGGGACACATCGTAGCGGCGTGCCCCAGGCTCAGACACTTGAAACAATGCCTAGGACGAGCTCCGATGTGCTGCAGCTGAACCCTGCTCCATCCTATGACAAGGTGTCCCAGCTGCACCAACTTTTTGGCCGCCGTTAGGGGGCACGACATTCGGGCGAATCCGAGCCCGCGCGGGCCGCGGTATATATCTCCGACCCACACCTGCCCGGGTGAACAGCCCCCCTCAGCCGCGACCACTGACCGTACGCGATCTTGTGTCGCGGTATCATCCAGGCCCGTCAACCTGAAGTCGGTCGACTTGACGGGCCTGGTCACTTCCGCAATACCGTCCAGTGCCTCCGCGAGCTTATTGGCCAGGACGTCTGCCTGATCACCGCTAGCACGTCCTGGTACCTCAATAAGACGGCCCCCTGTGGCCGAGCTCCTAATACGGAGAGGCCCTATGCCCAGCGCCCGCAAATCGCCTATCTCATCCTGGGCTTTGGCGAGGGCCTCGCCGTAGGTGACCCCCTTTAGTTCCGCCTCTGGCCGCAACTTGACGACCACTGCCGAGGAGCTGGGCAGCACCACCTTGGCATCCCTATTAGTGCTTTATGGCACTTCGGGTGCTAGCTTTTGGAGCGCTGCCTTTTTCTTCGGCACCTTGCGCCGGACAACAGTAGACCAGCCATCCTCGGGGGCCACAACATGAGCAGAAGCTCCTGCTTGCTGCGGCGCAAGCCTCTGGTTCACACTAGAGGTGGAACCATACGCCTCGCCACTGACGATATATTTTCTTCTACTCTAATAATCGCCCTTCTACACCCACTGTCCCCCCCACCACTTCCATGATCTCCCCCCCCCCCCACTCCTACAATCTTTCCCCCACTCCTAACATCACATAACTCCACGATGTGTGTCTTTGCCAACTCGCTTTGCTTCTCGATATCCGTTTTGGTAGCCTGGTCGCGTAAGTTCGGGGTTTCCGAACCAACGAAGCATTGTGTGGCCCCCTCCGTATTACACGGGGCCTCAGTCCTAGGACTGGCGGGATTCACGGTACCCGCCCGGAGAGTGTTTTTCTTGATCAAACTAATTTTGGACAATACTTGGTCCCCTCTGGTGTCTCCACCTTCGGGGTCAGGGTCACGAAGCATCCTGGGCAGAGCCCTGTGCACCAGGATGGCGTACATTTGTATCCCAACCAGGGGGTCCGCAGGTACCTTGGCTGGGGGTGCGCTAACGACTGGAGACCCTCCAGCCATTCGTCCTCTCGCCGTGCACCGAAACTTAGGATTGGGGTAATTTTGAGAGGTTTTCTTCCTCGCGATCCCCATCCCGAAGTGGGATGGCGACCACCACCCCCGGCCCTATGGACTAGGGAGCGGCTTGGCCAGCAGTGGTCAGAACCAACTGCCGGCCGATTCAGATCCAATTGGTTCACCCGGAGTTTGCACCCCGAGCTTAAGACCCACCGCCGCGTCAAGGCCCGGATCCGGATGGTGGGGCCACAACCTCGCCTGCATTAACTTAGAACAACCGTCTCCGGATTGATGATGATTATTTTTACAGCCTATGTCCTAATACAAGGTATAATCCATCACCAATTCAACTTTCAGTCAAATCAGTTCAGCCGTTTTGCCGGGAAAGATCAACAAACATCCTAACATACAAAGTTACAGATCTTTATAATATCAGTAAGATGAATTCCAGCCGGAACATCCCGTGGCGGCCTTCTTTTAATCATTTCATTTAATGAAAGATTTTGAATGTTTGAATCCAGATCGGTTCCATATTTCTCTCACCTTGGCGAGTTTTTATGAAAATTCATAACCTTAATAAATTGATACACCTGCTGTATCAGAAGTAAACAATATAGATATATTTTATGGCATCCAAAAGACCTCAATACATTCTATACTTTACGACGTACGTACAAAGGTGCTTTGAAAAATATCTTCGTGATATATTTTCGTATTACGTTGTCGATATTTTTGCTTGCTTTTCATTACTTACTACTACGAGGCTTCTATGTAACTACATTGTAACATATTGAAAAGATTAGTTTCACTGAGTTTGTTTCGCGGGTTCTTTTCAATGGACTAGTTTTGGAACCGATAGTAGAGTCATTTGACGTTCAATAAGATACTTTGATGTACAACTTTGAATAAAAATATTTTTATTATGAACAAGGTAATCGTAGATGCTATTGAAATATAGAGCGGCAGGAAGTTATAATGAAAAATATGCTAATCACCCCGTTTTAAATAGATTTCATCGTAGCTATTTATAAGTGAACATTCTAGGGTTTACATGAATCCAGATCAGTTTCAGTGAATTAGCAAATCTTTGTTTGATAAACGGTGGGTGTGAAATGAATGCTGACTGGCTGACAAGGAACCAAAGAGTAAGGCGAAGAATCGGATTATCTTTTAATGCCTATCTTTGTTCTCTTTATTATCGAAGTGAAACTTCTTTGCACGCATGAGGGTAAAATTGTTATGGATGAAAGGTCACGAAAATTTGCAACGTTTTTGTCCAAGAACTAAGGGAGAGAGTGATTGATACCGATTGAGAGAGAGTGAGAAAGGGTGAACGTAGCATGAAGCACATAGCCAGAGTGAGAGTAAGCGAGTAAAAAAGATCGAGAGAGAGAGAGAGAGAGAGAGAGCGAACGTCACATCGCAAGTCTCGGAAATTTAAAACTTTAGATTAGTGTAATGTATGAACGTGATTTAAAAATGAGTTTGCCTAGGTAGTAATGTTTCACTTCTGATATATTGTGTAATTTTTACGCAGGCACTTTTGTTTTTCTTTTGCGCCGGAGATGCTCTTAGGCATATTTAAATATATTATATTTGTTCGGGTGCTTACTGCGTTTATGGTTTTCTTGAGATCCCGATATTTCGCCAAAGTTTCAATGACCATGATCACGGGGAAACGCATGCTCTTCCAGCTCGGAAACTTGTTGGATGTTGGACTTGCTCTGCCCGAAAGGTGGTAAGATGGACGCAGATCTACCCACGAAAACCCGGCGAGTGCCACCAATGCCGCCTTTGGTGAGGTGCCCCGGATCTATTGAGCAAACAGGGCACCTCGACGGCTAGTCAGTCCCTCAAGGGACTGACACCACCTCACACAGAAGGGTCGTCCTGCACCGCAAAACAAGGGTAATATGTAAAAAAAGGGTGTTATACATTTGGCCCCTCTGTGCTACGGTGCAAGTGACAGAAACATATATAAACTGTGCGTTTGTCAGTGGCATCGTAGCACTAAAACGGTTCACCCAATTTGGATGTGTTTTTTTTTTAAGTTCTACTTCGACGACGCACGTGTTGGAGCAAAACTGGGAGGTAAAACAATCTGATTGTGAAGGATGGACACCGTATACTTTTCCCAAACCTGGGAATACCCACCCTTACTAAAACCACTGTGAGCGCCTTCAGACGCTTTTTGAGGGTTCCGGATATGCAGGTAATAGGATCACCTCAGCGACAGGCTGTTAAGATACTATATTATACTGCAAAATTTCAAACATGGTGAAATCGTTCACGCCATGAATTCGTTCCACTACCTTCTGTTTTTCCTTCTCTTCCTCTCTTTTCTTTCTCTCTGTCTATTGCAGCTTTGCTTTATCTAGATATAAGGACAGGACAGACCGCAAGACTAGTGGGGATTTTAATGTAAATCATCCATTTGTTACTGGCGCGACTTGGCAGTAAAATTGCTCGAATCCCGTGACGGCGAATAGTCTTGTTATTCTATTGCTATATTTTTTTTTTAATCTAGTTATGTTATCATATCGCGATATCCTCGCTACATCACTACTCTCAACTCCATTGTATCTGCGCGCATCTTTTGGCCTTATTCTTCACCATATAAGTGGCCTACTGCCACTTCAAACTTACATTACTCGTAATCTTATCTGACTCTTAACATAGCACATTTCACAACTGAGTTACTGCAAAATTGTGAATGAATTCAACATTTCTTTCACTAACCGAAATATAGTTACTAATTACAATTATAATATTTCAGCTTCGTGCATCATCGTGTTTAGAATCAAAGCTTGATATTTCATCTTCGAACTTTGCTTTATATTTAACATAAGGTCCTGCTTCAGATCCTTTGAGATATAATATTCTCATGCTTGCATTGCCCTTTAAAACCACGTCCTTATTACGGTGATATTGGAGACTTACGGTTTCAAACATTGCTTTATTTTTGGAGGAATTCGTCTTCAAATTATGTTTTATTGTCAAAATTAGAAAAAATATATAGATTTGTTATAATATTTCTTTCGTACTAGACTGGCGTTTCCAAGTCTTCAACATCACGGAGATAAACCAATGGTTTATCTTATAACTCATTGATGACGTAAAGATATCGCTTGGCTTTATCATAGTGTTTTAACAGTAGGAGGGACGCACTGTTTTTTTTATATCACAGCTTTATGGATGCAGCCAGGATCTTCGGATAGATCCTGACCCAATGTGGGATTTGCACTTGTTAGTGCCCTACACAAACTAAAACTACTGCTTGCGCCTTTAGCCACTTTTCGAAGATCCTGGATCTGCAGGCAACAGGATCATCTCAGAGACAAGCTGGCCCCGGCGAAGACCAGACTACTCCTCGTAAGGGGGGACTGCCCGCCTGATCCTCTTTCATATTTTAATTTCCTTCTGTACTATATTTGATCGAAATCGAAAATATAGACGTGGAAAGGTTACAAAGGCACACAAAAGAAAGACAGTATGTAAGTAAGGATAAGAATCTTGAGATTGTATAAATAAGACCAGTGGGTCAGATGCCAGGACGAGTGTGGCTCGTGCTGGGCTACTTAGACCATTTTCATTAGATGCATTTACAGCGGGGGGTATTGTTCTAAATTCTTGAGCGTGACGTCACGGGAACATTCTAGATGATTTCATTATAGATCTTGGAGAGTATTATCACATTATATCTCCTAGTTGGATGCAAGGTTTAAGGAGGGTGTATGTCGAGCAGTGAATGGAAAAGGTTGATAATGATGATGATGATGATGATATATTTATTATTCATGTCAGTTGGATAGATAAAACGGACAGAGCTATCAGCACCCAGTAACATCACGCGGGACTTTTTTTTAAATGTCATTTGGAGGCAACCGAGCAGTTGGAGCCTTATGGTGACTACCGACGCCCATAGACATATGCACAACCAAAAGTTATGCAGATGTGTTGCCCTCCTTTACCCTATCCCTCACTAGGCTACCGGAAAGACATAAACCGCACGAAACGCGACAGCATAGCTGTAACTGGACGCCGGTGCTATGTGAGTGAGTGGTCATGCCGGCCCAATTAGGCAGAAAAACAGCATGGCACTACCTCTTACACATTCCATTACATACATTCTCCGAGATGGCCTTTACCTATGATGATGTGCCAGTCCATCTAGTCAGGTAGTCTTTGTCACTTACGTCAGCGATAAGCCTACGCTTCTGGTAATGAATTTTTCGGGTACAACGGAGATTTTGGCGAAATGCCATTGGGATTTTTCTGAATACAAGTGTTATGAAGAGCATATTTCTATACAAAACTAATAAGGGATTTAATCAGACCAAATTGGTATTGCTAAGCTGCCTTAGATAGTCGTATAAATCCTACAATAGTTCAAGCCTTGTCGTGGCGGTGGAACTCAGTACCCTAAGGTGAACCCAGCACCTTGAGAGAAGCCAATTGAATCGAGGGACCTGCTCTTTGTACCCCTCTTATAAGAAGAGAAAAAAAAGTAAAAAAAAACACTAAACTAGTGTTATTTGTTTTTAATTGTATAATTATTTTATTGGTGTCAGTGGATCTCGCTTTCACTTACCACCAGGTGAACCGACTGTCCGTTTGCCCCCTCTTCTATATAAAAAAATGTAGTTTCTATTTATTTTAGTATCATGTTATTTTATTATATTTTGCCTGTGGATTCGATTTTTTTAAAAGGTACTAACTAGCCTTTAACTATTGATAATTAATTATTGTGCTTGTTGTCAAATTCACGTAAAAGAGTAACAAACATCCAACCATACCGACGACGACGACAACCTCTGTGGCCCAGTGGTAAGCGCGTTGGCGCTCAAGCCGGAGGTTGCGGGTTCGAATCTCGCCAGGGAACAAATATATTTTCTGTGTTCCTGAGTCATGGATGTGTATTAAATATGTGTATTATATAATAAAAATCTTAAATATATGTATAGTATGAAAGTATTAATTATATTTCCGTTGTTTGGTACCCGTAACACAAGTTCTTCGAGAATTTACTACGGGACCAGATTGACGTGGTGTGAAAGCGTCCATAGATATTATTATTATTATTATACAGACATACGTCCTTCTTCTAAGATCTTTCGCTTTTATTATATTTGCCAGTTTGCCTATCCAACTAACATAAAAAAAAAGAAAAAAAAAAACTAGTAGGATACATTTATATAACTCTATTTTTTTTCTTTTGCGCCGGGAAATGCTCTTTGGCACCTCGCGGGGGAATGGGGACTCCCCAGGTGGGTATGTGGGACTCGCTGCGCCCGAAAGATTGTAAGTGGACGCAGCCCTACCCACTAAAACCCGGCGAGTGCCACCAATACCGCCTTTTGTGTGGTGCCCCGGATCTGTTAAGTAACAGGGCACCTCGACGGCTAGTTAGTCCCCCAAGGGACCGACGCCACCTCCATATAGGGGTTCCACAACACAGAACAACCACTCCCAATGTCGGGACAGTGCAATGGTGAGGCCCATCCTCGCCCCTTGTCCCCCCTGCTCTTCTTTCCCTTCTTCTTATAAAAGGTGTACAAAGAGCAGCTCCCTCGATTTGGCTTCGCCCATGGTGCTGGGTTCACCTAAGGCTACTGAGCCCCACCGCAGCGACAAGGCTTGAACCATGGTGACAACTAATATGCGATAACTATTGACAATATATGTATAAGCCAAAAATAGTATTCATCAGTCTAGATATGGCTGTAAAACTAGGTAAGGTAGATGAAGCTACAGGCAACAGCTAGTTATAATAGTATCATAAAAATGTAACAGTTTCAAATGCAAAGAAAACTCTTTTAAGTTTTAATAGAGTCGTTGAAGAATCGTTTCGTTTTGACCTTCCTTTGATTTTTATTGTACGGGTCTGAGCACCTGTATGAGATATTACGGTGATGAAGAATTTAGTATAGGTGTCCGGGTTCGAGTCTGATCAGAGGACTGTTTTTAACACGCTTATATCAGCTTCATCTCTATGTATTTACCTATCAACAATCATGTAACAATAATGTAACTATCTATGTAATTAAAATATTCTAAAGTCGAAAGTTAAAAAAAAATAAAAACACTATCATCATCATCATCATCATCAGCCTCTGTCCGTCCACTGCTGAACATAAGCCTCCCTTAATGAACGCCAATACGGTCGATCCCTTGCCAGTCGCATCCAACACGGACTGGCCACTGTACGGAGATCGTCTTCCCACCTGGTTAATGGCCGACCAACACTTCGCCTACCTAAAAGTGGCCTCCACTCTAGAACCTTACCCTTAAACTAAAATCGTGGCGTTGGTCCCCTGAGGGACTGACTAGCCGTCAAGGTGCCCTGTTTGCTCAACAGATTCGGGGCACCTCTCCAATGGCAGCATTGGTGGCACTCGCCGGGTTTTAGTGGGTAGAGCTGCATCCACTTACCAGCTTTCGGGAGCAGCGAGTTCCACATACCCCCTTGGGGAGTACTCTCCCGCGGAATGCCCCAGAGCATTTGCCGGCGTTAAAGAAAAAGACTTATCCATGGTCCGTGTGTCAGTTATCTCACCCCCTCAAACAGGGAGAAGAAAAACAAAAAAGTCAAAGTAGAGTCAATAAGATGATACTAGGTATATGGAATATCATCATCACCATCATCATCATCACCATCATCATCATCACCATCATCATCATCACCATCATCAGCCTTTATCCGTCTAAACATAGACCTCTTTCAAGGAACGCCAGGACGTACTTTATATGTATACATATGACAACTATATGTATACAATAATCAAATTAAAAGCAATGTATAAAATTCAATAATATTAAACTTTCCAAACTACAAAATCCACGTGAATGCAATATAGAGTATCGCTTTCGAAAAGTGGGTCAAGATTCGGCTACCTCGCCAGGACGTTCGATAGACTAGCTTACGAGATTGTATCAATTTTAAAATGTATTGCCTATCAAGATGTATAATTATTTAAATTGAGCATATTTAATTTCAACATAAGAGATAATATAATGCTTTAAAATAGTTATTACAATTGAAAACGGACTGATATATTTTTACCGACATAAATAAGGAAAATTTGAGTTTATGTTTTTTTGTATGTTTGTTACGCTATTACTACGCCAATTATGAATGGATTTTAGTGATTGTAGACTTCAAAAGTAAGTAACTAACGCGTAGATAAGAATTAAAGTAAAAAAAAAATATTTTACTGAACTTGAAATCAGTTTTAATATTTTTTTCAATAAATTAAATTATAGTTCAAAATTATGAATTAGCAAATCCGATTATTCAGGAAAACGAGATCGACGCCATCGATCATATTACCGGAATAGTGCGGTAATATAGGCTTTGTATGAAAACAAATTCCGCTAGATTTGTGCTGCGATGCTGTGCCGGTTCTGCGCTCTGATTGGCCGACTGATGGCCATTGATGGATGATTGGTCAATAAGCTTCGTGGCTCATACTACCCTGTCCGGTTATATGCTCGATGACAGAGTTCATGTACGGTATTTGACGTACGAACCGCTGCTGTGTATTAAACATAAAAAATACAATTTCCTAATATTATTTAATGATAAAAAATAAGATTACTGTTCGGCTTAAGGCCAAAAAAATATTATACAATATTATATTTATCATATATTATAATATTATCACAATATATTATTAAGAATATAATATTAGCCACGCAACGCGGTTTCACGCACGTACGTCCTATTCCCGTGGGAATACAGGGATATATAGCCTATATTATATTATTCTGATGTATTATCATAAAGTTTCATCAAAATCTATTCGGATTTTTTTTGCGTGAAACAGTAACAACATCCATACATTCTTACAATATTTCGCGTCTATTAAAATAAGTAATATAGGAGTAATATTAGGAGGATATATTTATCCTACTCTTTACCTACATTCTACTAGTGAAAGGCCTAAAAACTAACCATGTCCAATTTCCATTTTCGTATGCCAAAAACTTGCCATAGAATTTGTAATTTAAAGACACCTCAAACATTCTTTAATACCTGAAGTACCGAAGTATAAGTAATAAAAGCTTTTAAAAGCTTGGCAACTTTCAATATTTCCACCCTCTATAGAGAAGCAAGCTTGGCAAAGATTAACCTATATACTGTACATTTAGTTTTCAAATAAATGCCTGTGTTCTATCTATAGAGATATTAATTATATCTATAGAGATAATCGGATCGACTCGATCATTGAGGGAGGCCTGTGTTTAGCAGTGGACGAATGGATGATGATGATGATGATAGAGATAATTCCTGTTATCTGTTTCATCTCTATATTTTAAGTTAGTTGGGTTTTAAGTTATAGGCGAACTGGCTATATGCCACCTGATGGTAAGTGGTCGACGTCGCCCTTGAACATAAGCCTGCAATTAGCCTAGGAAACTCATTCATGTGTTGTCTATCCTGAGACGTAATGTTATGTTGTCAAGTTGTTAAGATGGGATGTTGAAACCTATGAGAATTCCCGCCGGAGTAAAATAAGTATCGCCGCCAGTAATTCCAGCAAGAAGAAACAAGCAAGATGGTGGTACGCATGCAGACATGAGCGCAGCACAAACGTATTCCACTGGTATTTAACAAGCAAAGACATTTTAACCGCCTCATAGACTTACCTATTAAACGTCAGATTAATTCTACTGTTTTCCGAAGCTTTTTAACAGATGGCACCAGGACGTTTCTTCCACAGATGAATTATTTTATTTTCCATCAAATATTAGCCCGGTAGGTAATTTATCAAACCCCACCATGGATCAAGTATTGTCGTGGCGGTGGGGCTCAGTAGCATAGGGTGAGCCGCTGCACCTTGGGCGAAGCTAATTGAGCCGGGCTCTTTGTACCCCGTTTATAAGACGAGGGGACAAAAGAACAGGGCGAGGCAAGGGGCGAGGACGGGAACCTAAACTGTCCCGACATTGGGAGGGGTTGTTCTGTGGTGCGGGACAACCCCTCGGTGGAGGTGACGTCGGTCCCTTCAGGGACTGACTAGCCTTCGAGGTGCCAGCTGTTTGTTTATTAGATCCGGGGCACCTCACCGAAGGCGGCATTGGTGGCACTCGCCGGGCTTTAGTGGGTAGAACTGCGTCCAGCTTTCGGGCGCAACGAGTCTCACATACCCGCGTGGGGAGACCCACTCCCCGCGGGATGCCATTTCCCGGCGTTAAAAAAAATAAAAAGGTAATTTATCAAACAAAACCTAATGGATTCGAACCCACTTCTTATGCTTTGAAACCCATCACCATAGACTCTAAACATATTTTACGTTTACAATAAACAAACCTGATACACAACAGAAGCTATCTCTATTTTTGCAATCTCGTTGCTGGCGTGTATTAATTTTTTGTATGAAGATATTAATAATGTACTCCTGTTTAAAGTCTGCTTCTGATAAATTTATTGCACATTTTTCGGGTTTTTTTTTTACGATTGAACATCGGTATTGGCGTAAAATCGACTCAAGTGCCGTGACGGGAAAAGATATGTCACTCATTCTATTGCTGCCATTTTTGTTGTGTTTTTTTAATTAATTAGTAGTGAACCCAACAGAGGTCCTCCTCAAAACATTTTGTAGTGACTGTTGATCATCATGATAAATCATTCTCGAATCCACTTGAACACACACATAAAATGTCATCAAAATCGGTCCAGCCGTTAAGTAGTTCAGTAATACGAGAAGGTATACACGCACAGAAGATTTATTTATAAAAGTGAATTGTAATATTAGGTATTTACCTTTTTTTTTTCTTTAACGCTGGGAAATGCTCTGAGGCATCCCGCCTGGGGAGTGGGTCTCACCAGGCAGGTATGTGGGACTCGCTGCGCCCGACAGCTGGTAAATGGACGCAGCTCTACCCACTAAAACCCGGCGAGTGCCACCAATGCCGCCTTTGGTGAGGTGCCCCGGATCTAGAAAACAAACAGGGCACCTCGACGACTAGTCAGTCCCGCAAGGGACCGACGCCACCTCCACAGAGGGGTTGTCCCGCACCACAGAACAACCCCTCTCAACGTCGGGACAGTACAATGGGGTGAGGTTCCCATCCTCACCCCTTGCCCCCTGCCCTTCTGTCCCCTCTTCTTATAATAATAATAATAATAATAATATCTATGGACGCTTTCACACCACGTCAATCTGGTCCCGTGGTAAGTTCTCAAAGAACTTGTGTTACGGATACCAGACAACGGAAATATATTTAATACTTTTATACTATACATATATTTAAGATTTTTATTATATAATACACATATTTAATACACATCCATGACCCAGGAACACAGAAAATATTTTTGTCCCCTGGCGGGATTCGAACCCGCAACCTCCGGCTTGAGCGCCAACGCGCTTACCACTGAGCCACAGAGGTCGTCAAAATTTTCAAAGTTATAAGAGGGGTACAAAGAGCATCCTCGGCCCAATTAGCTTCGCCTAAGGTGCACCGCTTACCCTAGGTTACTGAGCCCCACCTCCACGACAAGGCCTGAACCATGGTGGAGAATAGGTCTTTACCTATGAAATTGCCGTTCTGCAGTGGCCATTTCAAATCAAAATAATTTTTGTTTGTTAGGAATTCTAATTTCAAATTAATTTTATTTTAAAAACATTTTTTTTTTATGTTAGTTGGATAGGCAAACTGGCAAACGTACCACCAGATGTTAAGTGGTCGACGTCGCCCATGAACATAAACTACCTGGAATGACCCCAGACAACTCATCTATGTGTTGCCTATCCTGAGACATAAGATGTTAAGTCTCGGTGCCAGAAATTACACTGCCTGTCTTGCCCTTCTCTCCGAAACACAGCAAAGCTGTTTCACGGGAGAAACAAGCAAGATGGTGGTACCCATGCAGCTGTGAGCGCGGCACAGCGCTTCCCTCCCACCGGTAAATTCATGGAATTCACATGGAATTCTTTTTCCAAAAGTAGTCCTTTTTTATTGATTAGTGTTACATTTTCATCGCATTTCAATCTAATCTCTATCTGGATATCTGTGGGAACAACCCCTAGAGGTGGAATCGGTTCCTTGAGAGACTGACTAGCCGTCGTGATGCTCTGTTTGCTCAATAGATCCGGGGTACCTCATCAAAGGCAGTATTGGTGGCACTCGCCGGGTTTAAGTGGGGCGCAGCGAGTCCTAAATACCCTCGAGAATCCCCTCTCTCCAGCGGGATGCCTCAGAGCATTTTCCGGCGTAAAAGAAAAATAAGGTCAACAGACTGTCCGTTTATCATTAAAAGTAGATGGATGTGATCTGATGATACATTCAATAAGCGCTTGTTATTACGTAACCCAACCCCAAAAATGGTCCCACGCTCAATTTCGAGCAAGATTGATTCATGCAATTAAAAAGCTTGATGAATTTTTTGCGCAGTTCCAAACAATTTGTTTTCACGGAATTCATGATTTTCACAATTAGCCTTTTTTCATGTGAATACACGTGAATAACTTCATTAAATTACACTAAAATCTCTCATATATACGTATATTGTAACCCGAAGCTATTTTTGGAGACAGTGCCATAACTTCTTTAATTATTTCATATCAAAATAAATGATTTGAACGCCATTTATAGCATAAGTTTTGTAGCGTTTGGCTATTGAAGAAAAACAGGTTTTTTTTATTATGTGGGATTTTGTTTTCACTGGTCGATGTAAAGTGACTGCCTTTATACATATATAATAATAATAATATGTTGGGACAACTTACACACGGCCATCTGATTCCAAACTAGGCAGAGCCTGGCAAAACTTAAGGCAACCAGGTACCTGATACATACTACATACTTATATATTTCTAAACACATACATATTATAGATAAATTACACTCAGACTCAGAACAAATGATCATGTTCATCACACAAACATTTGTCCTGGGCGGGGATCGAACCCACGACCTTCGGGTTTAGCAGTCAGGGTCACTAACCACTAGACCAATAGGCCAGTCAGATTTTTTAATTATCGTTTTTTTTATAAGTAAATCAGATATTACGGAATTAAATTAAGGTCTTGTGTGCTTTTTTTTCCCAGGGAAATGCTTTTTTAGCCAGGATCTCGGGTAGATCCTGACCCTATGTGGGACTCGCACCTGGAAGTGCCCTACCCGTAAACTAAAACCACTGCGAGCGCCTTCTGCCGCATTTTGAGGGTCCCGGATAGGCGTTCTATAGGATCACCTCAGCGACAGGCTGGCCCCGGCTAAGGCCAGACTACTCCTCGTAAGGGGGGACTACCCGGCCGCTACAAAGCAGTCCCCGCGACGTCGTGTCATTCTAGGCCCAGGTTCCCAACCTGAGCCCGACACGAAAACAGAGGCGGTGGTACTGGAGGTGCATTAAGTAGCGCCTCCTACGCTCTTTCTGGGACATTACTGCCTCGCAGAAGGAGACCATCGCCGTCCAGGACTCGTCGTCAACGAGCATCGCGGTGATGACACTCGGCACAGACAAGTCCCCTTTCGATGACTGATGTCAGACTGTGGTCGGCCAGCACAGGTACTCAGGTCTTGTGTGCTTGTCACGAGGCCTTGTATTATTTTTAGAAAATAATAAACAACAAAAATCTATGTCTTGTTGTTTATTCCGCAGAAGTAAACAGCAACGGGTAGATGATGTCGATGATTTCTTTATATAAGAATCTAGTACCTGGATGACCGAGCTTTGCTCGGTTTTTTTTTTTTAATAAAATGACATTTTCAAAAAATGATTCTTAGCTAGATCGATTAATCGCCCCCGAAACCCCCTATATACTAAATTTCATGAAAATCGTTGGAGCCGATTCCGAGATTCCAATTATATATATATATACAAGAATTGCTCATTTAAAGATATAAGATAAGATAAAATATTATGTTGAACACTAATTTAGATTTTATTGTCCATGTGAAGCCATGTTACATCTAGGTTATATCTAAATCCTAAGTTTCTAGATGACCTATTTTTTCTGAGCGCTATTCTCCCTGTCATGTCATCTGGAAGTTTATCAGCCGCATGGGGTTCTGACGCGAGAAACACGTTTTTTATTGTAAACGTGATATAATATGTAATATTTATGTTTGTATGTGTTTTTGATGTACTATTTATCTTAAAACGACTAAAAAACCTTTATATAATCATGACAAGAAGCACGGTGTCAGCATAAGCGTAAATAATTTAAAAAGTATAATATAATATATTACCCGTGGGAGGGAAGCGCTGTGCCGCGCTCCCGTCTGCATGGGTACCACCATCTTGCTTGTTTCTCCCGTGAAACAGCTTTGCTGCGTTTCGGAGAGAAGGGCAAGACAGGCAGTGTAATTACTGGCACCGAGACTTAACATCTTATGTCTCAGGATAGGCAACACATAAATGAGTTGCCTGGGGTCGTTCCAGGTAAACTAGCTTATGTTCATGGGCGACGCCGACCACTTACCATCAGGTGGCACGTTTGACAGTTTGCCTATCCAACTAACATAAAAAAAAATATAATATAAAAATAATAAAAAAATATTTTGTTACATTTACTAATACTAGAGCTTTTTTTTTGGTTTCGCTGGGGAATGCGTTTAGGCATACCACCGGGGCCCGGAGGTTATGTGGGGCTCTGCGCTCGAGAAGAGGGTAAGGTGGACGCAGACCTCCAGCGGTGTTCTCCTCGTCGTCTAGGTGACCCGGCGCCAGAGCTGTGGACGTCCGCACCGGGCCACAACGGTGTGCCATCCGGCACTCTTCTCTAGAGGTGGGAGTGTCGTCCCTTCCTCCATCTCCGCTTAAGGCACCCCGAACACATTAAAGTGCCTTATAGCCCGAACCTTACGCGCGCGTGGCGGATCCCCCGATCGGCCGAGCACAGGTCCCTCACGGTGGTGCGACCGCCTGTCGTCCCCGTGCTCTCCTGCGGGAAGAGGCGCCAGTGCGTTCCCTCTCCCGCCCCGTCTCCTCCTTCTGCGACATCACGTCCTCGCAGAAGGAGCTACCAGAGCTAGCCCAGCGGTCGAAATACGATCACTATTTTAAAAAATCATTGACAAATTAATAAAAGTACCATGGGATAGTCATGTATAGTTTAATTTAATGTCGTAACTTCACACCCTTATACAAGATATAGGTAGCAATAAAAGTCACGTGATAACCCTATAGCAGATAAGGCTGTAACGGCGCTAACGTAACCTTAAAAGTTTATGGAAATATTAAATGCTTTTTATAGTAAACGTCTGCAAACTAAGCTTTTCATTGATCTCATAAAAGCTCATAGTTTATATGCCATAAAGTGACAAAAATGCTCTCCGTATACTAAAATATTACTTATACCATTAAAGGTGAATGTGATGTAAAAAAGCCGGTCAAGTTTGAGTCGGACGAACACGAAGGGCTCCGTACCATCGCAAAATATCATGCGGTAAAACGGAAAATGTCAACAACGGGTTATGTACGTGAATATCTACTAGCTGTTGCCCGCAGCTTCGCCCGCGTTAACTTTTGTCCAAAAAGGACTGGCAGTGTAATCTATACTTATAATAAAACTGTAGAGAGGTCAATTCTGTACATTGAATATATATTCAAAATTAATATTGGAGGATGACTGGTGATCGATACTGATGCCAAAAATGCAATCAGTAAATTTTTTGTCTGTCTGTCTGTCTGTCTGTCTGTATATGCACGCATGGCTCAAAAACTACTGAAGGGATTTTAACCAAACTTGGTACATAACATAACGCTAAGACACATAATAGCTGAGCAGTGACGATAAATTTGAAGCAAGTCGCATGAAAATGCGCTTTCGAGCTGTTATCCTCGCATACGTTGATCATACACCAAAAGTATGTATTACAAAGATGATGGTCTTCAAAAGATCTACAAAAAAGTCTTGAATAGTATATATCTATCTTTTATAAATTAGCTACAATAATGTGTTTAATCGTAAGCATTTCTTCAAATTGTATTAAATGCATAAATATATTGTATTTCACATAGATATATCTTTATCAAACTCCCATATTCAAAAAGTATACTTTAATATCTATTTTATAAAAAAATATTATAGTAATCGGTTTATAAACACACAAGATATAGATGAAATAAAACTTTCAAATCTCGCCGCGCCAGTATGGGTACGGCTATACGGTTGATTTTTGTTTAACGCGCGAAACGGCCATCCGCTGCATCTATAAAAACACGATCCACAACCGACGCCAGGAGGCCGTGTGGTCGCAGACTGCACGGTAGGCGGGGGGCAACCCCCCACTTTATAAATCAAAAGTGAGCCGAATGGGCTCACACTAATCCGATGAAGCATTAGGGCCTTCGGGCTATTAGCATAGATCCCTCCGAAAAAAAAAAAAAAAAAAAAGTAGGTACTAATTTGAATTAAAATATTGATGTATCATATGATAGGGTAGTTTCAAATAACTTTGTAAATTTAGGACGTCTGACACCTCAATCCTCCCATGACCATGGTTGCTGTAAAGTATCTTAAACGTTGGACATGTAAAAATCTTAATAAATGGCGATAAAATCCGTAAAAGTTATTTAAATATAATAAAAATGTACTTCTAAATTAAATAAATATATTTTTTCAAAACGTACTATCGTGCCTATAAGGAAATTATCGGGAAGTTAATAGTATTCTTTAAATTATAATATAAGGTGGTAAATTGGAACCATATTATTTGAAAAATAAGTTTAAAAAAAATACTTCTTACATGCGGACGAAGTCGCGGGTAAAAGCTATGAAATAATATACGGTACTTACATAAAAAAATCAATTTTGTCTGTCTCTTTGTTCCGTTTGATCTCTAAAACGGCTAAGCCGATTTTGACGAGGCTTTCACTGGCAGATAGCTAATGTTATAAGGCGTAACGTTGGCCATAAAAATAATCATCATTAATCCGAACGGCTGTAAATCTAAATAAACGCGGGCGAAGCTGCGGGAAACAGCTAGTCTATAATAATATTGTAAAGCTGAAGAGTTTGTTTGTTTGTTTGAACGGGCTAATCTCAGGAACTACTGGTCCGATTTAAAAAATTCTTTCAGTGTTAGACAGCTTATTTATCGAGGAAGGCTATAATATCACGCTGTGACTTATAGGAGTTGAGTAACGCGGGCGAATCTGCAGGCAACAGCTGGTTACTGATATAGAGATTCTTTTGTCTTAGGATAGGCAATGCATGTATGATGCCTGACATAGAGAATCCGTTTATGTACGTGCGCGACGTTTACCACTTGCCACCTTAAGGCTCTTCTGTCCATTTGCCTAGCTTACTTAAAAATACCAACGTAAAACAGCTTAAAAACCACATCAAAACTAATGTTTTGATTGGAATTTTAAAAAAAATATTAGTTTTAAAGGTATTGTCATGCCTACTGAATATATACAATTCATCAAAATTGGTCAAGCCGTTTCGGAGAAGTATAAACACTAAAACGGTGACACAAGATATATTAGACTTAGGAAATATTTGTTTGTTTGTTTGCATTGAATAAGCTCCAAAATTTCGGGACCGATTTGAATAATTATTTCGCATATAGGAAGCCATATTATCAACGAGTAGCGTTATAAATTGTTTACCCATGCGAAGCCGGGACGGACCGCTAGTATTTATATAAACTTATAATTATTTCTTTTCCTATAGTACTCGTCAGTCAAGTTACGACGCCAGTAATGTGCCAAGCATAGTCATAGCATAATCTCTAATTTATTTATAAATTCTCTTGTCACGGTGTTTGTTAAAAAATCCTCCGAAATGGCTCGACCAATTCTCATGGAATTATTTGTTTATTCTATTTTTTTATTTTTAGATATTTTTTTTTGTCTGCGAAGCTGCGGAAAACAGTTTATATAAAATTTACTTACAAATTTTTTCTAAAAAAATGGTGGGATTTTTTTTTTTATTTGAAATATTGATGAATTGAAATAAAAAAAGTGCCCCCTTCAGCTATAAACTGCTAAACTACTGAACGCATTTTAATGAAATTTATCACAATGTTCATCTTGAAACTTACTTTTATACACAATAAGATGGCGTTTTCTGTAGACATCCTAGTTTATGTGTATATAACGTATAATCTTTAAAAGCTTTCAAAATCCTCATAATAAAGGAAATCCTTGACATAACTTTTAACTTCACTTAACGACACCAAGTTCGGTTATGCCTCACTTAACCGTAACTTATTTAATCTGCGGGTAAAATAAAGCTTGCGGTTATAATAATGTTTACTAATTTCAACTCTTAAACTACTTATGCATAAAGTGATAAAGTTTTGTTTTAATTATGAATATTGTTATTTTTCAGCCTCTTCCATTTTTATTGCGTGATTGTGGATACATGTATCTATGTATATGTATGTATATTGTTAATTAAATAATAGATTTTTAAGATAATATGGTTATTTTTACTTCTAAAACTATTTATAACGGGATATTTAACGGGGGGAGGGTTAAAGGGTAAACAAACGGTTTATCTCGATTTCCTAAAGGCACTGGTCTAGAGTTATCATTTTCTTAAATTTATCTATTATGACAATACATTTTGAAATAAATATATGTATCAACCCTTTTATATCCCACTACTGGGCACGGGTCTCCTCCTCGAAATCAGGTGAGTAGTGTTTTGGGCCATAGTTCACCGATGCGCTGGACCAGTGCGGGTTGGTGGACTTCACACACCTTCAAATACCTTTAATCTCATCAGGCATGCAGGTTTCCTCACGATGTTTCCTTCACCGGTGAGCAAGCGATGGTCTCATGTTCAGGGGCACGTAGAAATTAAGAAAAACCCATTTCTAGGTATCACAGAGGGTCAGGATCGAACCCGGACTCTCGGCTCTCACTCAAGAGGCCGAGCCCATACCCACTAGAGTCTAGTGACTAGACCATCGTGACCGATATAAGGCTTTGAAGGTGTGGGTTCTTCACCAACCCGCATTGGGCTAGCGCATCGGTGAACTATGGCCCAGAAACCGTGCCCAGCAGAAGTACATTTAAGGGTTGATATTATTATTATCATATCTTTGCTGTGTTTCTGAGAGAAGGGCAAGGCAAGGCAAGTGTAATTACTGGCACCGAGACTTAACATCTTATGTCTCAGGATAGGCAACACGTAAATGAGTTGCCTGGGCTCGTTCCAGGTAAACTAGTTTATTTTCATGGGCGACGTCGACCACTTACCATCAGGTGGCACGTTTCCCAGTTTGCCTATCCAACTAACATAAAAAAAAATATAGTTTTTATTGGGCTCAAACATGTTTCATAAGTTTATTGATTTTTTTCGAATGTTGATCGATCTTATGTAAAACTCGGGCTAGGACTGAAATTGCCAACTCGAGGGGGAAGTGGGTCAACAGCTCTCGTCATCGGACATCGATTCATCTTTTAGTCGGCTCAGGAACTTTCTAGATTTATCGAATTTGCATAATCCGGCGTTTATTTGAAATATTTGAATGAAATTTTTAGTATTGAAATAGATGCGAATATTTTTAAACGCTTTACATTTAGCTTCACCTCTATGTATGTTTGTTTGCAACCGACATCTTTGGCGCGATTTTGACCCACTCCAAACGGCCAGATTTCGTTCAAAGTTTGTAGATTTATCGAAGACCGAACACAATACAATAATTTGATAAAATTATTCCAATATCCTGATCAGGATAATCAGGATAGCACATGCTAGGAAGGCGTAAGGTGCGCAAGTTACCTACATCATTTGTGTGGGTTTTAGTCTCTCGCTCATTCTAAAGTGGTTGCCATTAGTTGTGTACTTTAAATTAATAAAATCTTTAATTTAAAAAATCGACACTATAAAGTAAAAAATAAATTATAGTTAAAAAAACTAAAAAAACCCTCTAATAGCAAACCCAACAAAAATTTGGAAATAAATTTTAATAGAATTAAATGGAGTAACAAAAAAAAGACTAAAAAACCGTGGTGCTTGTACTAAGTTTTGGACTTTGTACTGATGTTACGCAGCCACGACTTCCTTCTATGATCAGCTTTTCTTTTTCCGACAATCATATTACAGACAATAAAGATTTAAGCCTAACAGATTAGATTAGCTTAATTCAGATAAAATAAGCCTTTGAAATACGATGAACATGCATAAAACATTATGAGCAAATACATTGAAAAGCTAAAATAAATATGTCTTTGAAAAGAAAAACCCCTCAAATATGGTTCATATAAATCTCATACATTTTAGCGGACACGATTTATCTGCTGAAAGATAAGCGAAAGATCAAACAAGTATTTCACATGAAAATAAAAACATTTTTTCTAAATCATGATTTGGATTTTATATTAAATATTTTACCAAGATTAGCAAGCGGTAGTGCCATGCCGCTTTAAACAAAGTGACATCGCTTTGTAGCCGAAATTCGTTATCGTCTTTGGAATAACGATAATAATTTTCTAGCCAATGATCAAATCAAAGATCGTGACAGTGCAACGACAACAACTGTCAAGTGTCAACAAAGTTCGACAAGAAGTGTCAAATCAGACCAAATAATTAAAATTAATTTCTATGTAAATAGACCTCATACACACTATAACTCATAAAAATTGTGAAAATGTTGCCCTCCATGGCCCACGCCCACGGATAACGAATCAATATCAATAATAAAATAACATAAGTTTGACATAAGTGTTCGATAACCAATTGACAGTTTATGATTTTGTTACGAATTTTAACATTGTCTACCAACTTGCGATAACGATAACGAGTGACATAATTGACGACGGCTTATGTCAATCCCATACATTTTATTCTTTTCGAACTTCGTTATCGTTTTTTTAATGTTACTTTGTCTAAGGCCTCTGGTCCGGCACTTTGTAAGTTTCCGATGGCTCATTGGGGAGTTTGCGTCTGCATAACTTTTGGTTACGTGGGTGTCTATGGGCGTCGGTAGTCACCATAAGGCTCCGACTGCTCGGTTGCCTCCTTGTGACATAAAAAAAAGATTTTATCATATTACTATACTATGCATTTGTTTCAGGCATTTTCTTCTCTAAAAAAATCCAATTTTCTATTAAATTTTAAACTAACTTCCCGAATATATTTTTACGGTTTTATTTACCTCAACCTGTTTATTTTGGTCAAATTTAGTAATTGAAGTTTGGCCCCCTTTCTGTTGACAGGTTGATCTTTGGTACACACATTTGGTTACTGCACGGAGGTGAAAACTCATTGGCCGACGGGACGTACATACAGATCACTGATTTGTTGGATTGCTATAACATGCATCAGTGACAAATCACTGACCAGTTTCGAGAATGTTATGGCTCAAATACTCCTATCCGGTTATAATATGCTTGATGTAAAATACAAAACATCCTTAAAAGATCGCAGATATGAACATTTTCATTTGTACGAGTCAACAGAAAATTTCGCAAGTCCACTGATTTTCGAAATGTATTTCCGAGTAAATGGGAATATTACGTATATCCCCACCCTGACCTTCCCTGGAAGGGTAAAGAGGGTAAGGAACTGCCGATGGATGGCCTCTGGACCAACAAGGGTAACCATTACCAGGCGGGAATACCATCTCCGTGCAGTAGCCGATCCGTGCTTGACGCGAGCGGCGAGAGCTCGGATGTCTTGACGTTCATTGAGAGAGGCCTAAGTTTAGAAGTGGACGAATAGGGACCTTTTTAACATAATAAAAGGGCTACATGCCATAATTACGGAGATGAGCGCATTATTATAGGTACACTTATGTATCCTTCACAAAGTCTGACTAAGTTTGTTCCTACTGTAGGGCCGTATCTGATAATCAGATATAGCGGATTCATTTCAATTCTCCTACATATTCACACAAACACCCTCTTTATTATATAAGTATATTTATCTAAACTATATTTATCTGGTATATTATATAATTCTTCTGTAGCTACGTGTGTATGTCGCTGTGATGACGCTGAACTCCTGCTAAGCGAATTTTTTGAGTATTTAATAAGATTCAAGAATGGTTTAGATTCACTGTTCGGCCCATAATGATTATGCTAATTTAGTTAATTATTTATGTTAATACAAATGTGCATTTACATCAGACTGTTAATTCGTTGCTAAGCAACTGACCACAGTTACCAAACTATACAGTTGCTTGGCAACGAATAAACAGTCATATATAGGCACAATTGTTTTATTGCGTTTATTTACTTAGATAATTTACAATTCGGCCCTCTTTGTTTTGTATAGGGCAACGTCTGTCGGGTCACTAGTAAGATACATACATAATACAGATAAATAAAATTGGAGTGTCTGTTTGTAATATTAAAATAACCGCTTTTTACTAAATGCATATGGATGTATACACGGTACATGTACCAAAATAGCATTTTTTACAATTTTTATCTGTCTGTCTGTATGTTACTGTTTATCTCTAAAACTGAAAACAATCATCATCAATCGGGCTACGGCTGTAAATCTAAGTTAACTCGGGCGAAGCTGCGAGCAACAGCTAGTATTTTATAAATCAGCTTTGTCATCTTACCAGTAAAGAGTTACTATAAATGGATTTATTATTATAAGCATAATATATAAGCATAACATTTGTATTCCATAACTCACCCTTGTATAAAGCATTGTAATTTCGAGACACGCTTACAAAATGTATTCGCCTTTATTTATTCCAAGCGATATTTTATTATACGAGTATTAAACTAGCTATTTACTAAAAGCTTATAGTGTTTTCAGATTAGAAACTAAATCTTGAATCGTAATGCAAGAAAAATGTGATTTTTATGGAAACAAATAATGATATTCTTATTTTATATTAAGGGGCAAGCATCCAGCATTTAACCGGATAGAGTAGTAATGAAAGCCATTAAATTACGAAACTGGTCAGTGATTTGTCACTAACGTAATAACAATTCAACCAATCAGTGATATGTGTGTACGTCCCATTAGCCAATTATCCATCAATGCTCATCAATCGACCAATCAGAGCGCAGAACCGGCGCAGCGTCACAGCACAAGTTTGTCGGCATTTGTTTTCATACAAAACATAGCATTACCGCTCTATTACGGTTATCTGCTCGATGGGTGGAAGTCAGCATTTCATTCTCTGTTAAATTAACTTACAGAGGATAATATAATATAAAAATACTAAATATTGAACTTGTTTTTGTATAGATTGATTCTACTAAAATTTTTAGACAGATAGATTTTAATAAAAGTCCCATGGCAAACGCCCTTTTCAAAAGTTGTTTTTAGTATCCCCAATTAATTTATTAATTTTATAGACGTTACCACAGTTTACTTAAAAATCCTTAACAGTAATTATTCTTGAAATTTATTTATTGACAATTTTTCTCTGACATTCTAAAATATACATAACAATTAATACATAATATTATAATTGGCGTTGAGCTTATCAACATAATATAAGACATCAAGTTTTTGTTTCTTACGTAATTTTACGAATTCATATCATAATTTATTTAAACCTACAACATTATGAAATACTAGATGCTAGATGTTAAATTCTTGTTCTTTCCATCTTCCGTAATAAATTTGACTTTGTAAGCCAATTTTGCAATTCCAACTCTGAACTTTACAGCAACCAAAAGGATAGGTGTCCGACCTCCTATTTTCATCCCTAATAGAGCGATAATTTTACTATAAAATATGCGTATGTGGTGAGGGACCGAAAACCACAATATGTGGACTCAAAGGACCAGTTTCGCTTGAGGGTGACAATGTGCGGACCTCAAAGGTCCTCTGGGTGTGATGTATTCTGGGTCTCTTTTGTATACTTTGTCAATACAGAAAAGGTCCTAAACGTCCTTTGTTGGCTTTATAGTTTTTGAAGGAACTTACGTTCTACTTATATATCTGCTTTATATAGTAAACTATATAAAATTAAAGTAACTTTTTGTGTATGTCTGTTTGTACATCGATATTTTTTAAACTACTCAACGGATTTTGATACGGTTTTCACTGTCAGCTTTGTTATGAATAGGGTAGATTCTTAAGTATGTACTTGGCCCAGCATATTCTCGAGGTGTGCCCGAGATGGGCGGTGCTGCGTCACGGTCTGACATCAGTGATCTTCATTACCGAGCATCGTGATGATGCTCGACGAGTCCTGGATGGCAATGGTTTCCTTCTGCGAGGCAGTAATGTCCTAGAGGAGATCGACGAGCGGGTAAACGAGGAGGCCGCCGACGAGGCTTCGTCTCGATTTTTACGGCATTTAAGCCTCGCACGACGGCACCTACGGTGTTTTCGAATCGATACGACTCAGGGACCTTCAAGAAAAGAGCATACTCATATTTGAAAGGCAGGGAACGCACCTGCTAGCCCTCTGGTGTAACAGGTGTATGTGGGTGTCGCTTTTCACTTACCATCAGGTGAACCGACTGTCCGCTAGCCCCCTCTTCTATAAAAAGGACTCATACCAAGGATGGTGTGGGGCTATGACGATAAAGCCTAAAAATAAAGCAATAAGTTATCCTAACATATTTTTACACGTTTTTTTTTTTAAATTCTTTATTTATAAAGCTATACACCTATATAAGGTTAAGCCAGCTTATTTTTACACGTTAAAATATAAACAAATGTATTCATATTTATTCCAATGTAGAGAAAGATGTAGGCTTATATTGTTTTCCTTACATTTGTCTTCGTTAATGTAATGTTGGAACTATGAAGGGTGTTTAGGGCTTTTCATGTCATGTGGCTTTTTGGTTGGAAGAGCCAAACATTGGAATTTATAAAATTTCATAGTTTTAAAGGGCCACAAATTTTTTGCGTACCAATATTAGAGTACTTTCTTATTAAATGCTATTTTTTATGATTGTTGAAGACGAGCCACATATTGGTAAGAAGCTAGGTCTCACATTAGTAGGGGGCACTGCCCTAGCCGGTGACCCCCGGGGGAGCTCGTGGCGGAGGTTCTTGCCGAGACGCACTCTTATGTCTCGGATAGGAGGTCTCCCGGCGAGAACCTTATGTTGGACGGGTTAATACGGAGTTGGGGAGGGGGACCTGGCGTGGCAGCCGTATGGCAAATGCCTGACGGCAGCTCTGCGTCCGGTCCTCGAGCGGTGAATACGCCGTAAGCGCAAACCTTCCATGTGACACAGGTGCTCACCGGGCATGGTTGCTTTGATGAATACCTGTGACTGACGGCCCACAGGGAGCCGGTGACATTATGTCACGATTGTGGCGCGGCTGTGGACTCGGCCCAAGGTGTGCCCGAGATGGGCGGTGCTACGTCGCGATCTGACATCAGTTATCGGAGGGGACTTATCTCTGCCGAGATTCATCACCGCGATGCTCGGTGGCAACAAGGCCTGGACGGCGAGGCCTCCCCCCGCGGGTGATGAACGGGGATGCGAAAGAGGCGCTACATATCCGTTTTGTGAAGTTTTACTTTATTGGCGCCTAAAGATTACACACACACACACACACACACACACACACACACACACACACACACACACACAGACACACACACACACACACACACAGACACACACACACTTTTCTTTAGTTTATGAAAAAAATAACAAGCATAAAGCCCATACAAAAGTACGCGGCCATTTTTTACTTCAGCGCTTTCAACAATGTTAAGGGTACGGCACAATAGGTTTTGTGGTATCAGGCTTTTTGAGTCCACTAGTGATTTGTTAAAAGAAATAAAATAACATCTAAAGATGCCTTAAAATAATTTCGAACTCATCAAAATAACGGCGTGCTACATGGCTTCTATGTATAATTATATCATATTATGTACCTATATTGTACAATATTGAAAAGATTAGTTTCACTGAGTTTGTTTCGCCGGTTCTTCTCAGTGGACTAGTTTTGGAACCGATAGTAGAGTCATTTGACGTTCAATAAGATACTTTGACGTACAACATTGAATAAAAATATTTTTATTTTATTTTTATACATAACAATATAGAACATAAACTATGATCCTTAAAAACATGAAACTCATTGGGATATTTTGGAAACCATACAAGAAAAGATTTCAAGAAAATGTATATGTTAAGATCCGGTAATTTATTAATTATATGATTAGGCATATAAAATTTATTATATTATAAAATATAAAATTTATTTTGAAATCGCTGATAGACCCTTAAATTTTATAAATAGACTAGTGGCACCGACAAACGTTGTCCTGTACAAAATATTTTTTTTGTGAATCTAAACCATCCTCGAATCCCCTTGAACTCACACAAAAAATTTCATCAAAATCGGTCCAGCCGTCTAGGAGGAGTTCAGTGACATACACACGCACACAAGAAATATATATATATAAAAATATTGACGTGATAAATCTTATAAATCGATAAACGCCGGCTGCACGCACGAAAAAGTGTCACGTTCAGCCTGAGCCGAACGTGCAAGCGAGAGCGCGAAACGAGCAATAGAGAAGCTTGATCCGCCCAAGCCTTTGGCTTGTGACGCATGACATATAATAAAGTAAAAAAAGTTAAATCATCGCCCGTAAACCCACTTTAATAAGTAGGTTTTTTATGCCAGTTAAATATACTATCAGTCTTTCTCCCTGTCGCAAATAAATATAAGAAAGTTCAACAGAAACATCTCAGGCAAACAAACAAGAACATTCACGTGTTATCTATCCTAAAACGTAGGTTAGGAAATACAGCAAAACTGTTTCACGGAAGAAAGTAGGAAGATGGCGGTACCCATGCAGACGAGAGCGCAACACAATAGCATCCCTCACACTTTTTTTTTTCGGATGGATCTATGCTAATGGCCCGAAGGCCCTAATGCTTCAACGGATTAGTGTGAGCCCATTCGGCTCACTTTTGATTGGGGGGTTGCCCCCCGCCTACCGTGCAGTCTGCGACCACACGGCCTCCTGGCGTCGGTTGTGAACCTCACACTGGACTATAGTTTAAATAGCAGACACCCAAAAGATACTCGATATTTTTCCTGTTATATCAACCAAGTGTATCCACATCCTAATATAAAGCTGTATAGAAGAAAGTGAGCTTTTTTGACCTGTTTATTATGGGGCAAAAACAATACCCGCTGGATTGTTGTTTTAAATGGTGGGTGGGCTTAAATGCCTATCCACTTCTCTACAGACTTTTGTGTTGTATATAGCCGAGTGGTTAGGAATTTGAATCGATAGGTCGGATTTCAATCCTAACATAATATGTTGAATGATGCCTAAAATTGCTTAGACGTGAGGCCACAGTAGTTTTATCTAATAAATACAGGTGTATTTGTAAAACACAAGCAACTTCACTGGACATTGTAGCTAACATTATAGACAACGTTTATTCTTCAACTTTTGACATAACACGATATACTAAATAAAATGTTTTTTAAGTTCTTGGTGCACTGTCGTAACATATTTTGTAGGTCTATGTTTTACGCTAGTGCCGCCCGCACGCAACCCCGAGATTCGCACGGTTTTGTTTACCTAATCTTTATAATGCGCGTAGAGTTACGAACAATCAGACGGACGGATAAATAAATAAAAAAATTGTATGAAAATAAAGTCTAATGTAGTGTTATCGATATGAACAGTTATACAATAATTACACATCGTAGACCATGGCAGGACGAACTGCTGGTAGATGAGAGGATCTCCGTGCTTTGATCTCCATGCTCGTGGCGGAGGATCGTCATGGTTCATTTCAAGAGTATACAGGCTTATGATAATGATTTCGCCACCATGGTTCAGGCCTTGACGTGGCGGTGGGGCTTAATAGCCTATGGTGAGCCCAGCACCTTGGGCGAAGCTAATTGAGCCGAGGGGGCTCTTTGTAACCCTCTTATAAGAAGAGGGGACAAAAGAGCAGGGGGCAAGGGGGAGGACGGAAATCTCACCCCATTGTACTGTCCCGACGTTGGGAGGGGTTGTTCTGTGGTGCGGGACAGCCCCTCTGTGGAGGTGGCGTCGGTCCCCTGAGGGACTGACTAGCCGTCGAGGTGCCCTGTTCGCTCATTAGATCCAGGGCACCTCACCAAAGGCGGTATTCGTGGCACTCGCCGGGCTTTAGTGGGTAGGGCTGCGTCCACTTACCATCTTTCGGGCGCAGCGAGTCCCACATACCTGCGTGGGGAGACCCACTCCCCCGTGGGGTGCCTCAGAGCATTTCCCGGCGTTAAAGAAAAAAAAGGCAACAGGCTGATGGTAATGAATATATTTTATAAAGTGCTAACGTTAATAACACGTATCACTGATTAAATTAAAAATTAAACTACAGTTTCTAATTAAGTGAAACTAGGGGCAAAGGCTACAAAGATTCTAGTAAATACTGAATTTATTCAGTACTCACTTGATTGGAGCAAACACAAACATTTCACTAAATTCGGGACAAGTCTTTAATTATACGATTTTTGTTAAGTGGTGCACTATTTTTATCCCCCGAAACAGAGGCGTGTTATAACTTGAACAATGTGTATTTGGCACCGTAGTTCTTCAACGCGTGAGCTGATTTGGATGCGGTTTTTTATGTTTGAAAGGTAGATGTAGTGCTATACTGCCTTGCAACCGAATTGGTCCGGCACGAGGGTGGTACCTCTCGCTCACGTAGCACTAGAGTAAAGTGACAGATATGTCACGTTTTGTGCGGTTTGTGAGTTTCCGGTGGAACATTGGGGGATAGGGAAAATGAGGGCAACGCATCTGCATAATGTCTGTGCAGGTGTGTGTGGGTGTCGATAGTGTCCTTACTACTCGTTTGCCCTCGTATGCTATAAAAAATGGTTTTAGAACTTTTATCGACAGACAAACATGTATTACCAAATCAACAGTATCACAGTCATCAGTTTATGTTGTTGCGTTGGATTTTTTTAAATTAAGCTTTATAATATTTATTTTATGTTAGTGGATAAGCAAGCTATATAAGCCACGGAGAGAGGTTAGAGTCGCAAATGCGAGTTCTTCTGAGAATAGCCCAAACAATATTCTTACTTGACTTATGGCTCAGGAAAGGCATGCATATAAATCTCTCTTTTCTGCGAGGTGACTTGGTGTGACATTTTTATAGAAGAGGGGGCAAATACACAGTCGTTTAACCTGGTGGTAAGTGATAAGCGGCATCCATAGACACCCGCTACATTGTTAGCAAATAAGAGTATGCTCTTTTCTTGTAGGTCCCTAAGTCAGACAGGGTCATAGGTTGTATGCCTGGTGTTCCCATGACCCTGTCCAATAGCAGGAAGGTGGAACGTCGTTGGGTTTTAGTGGGTGCGAGTCCCACATAACCACCGGATCCCCCCGCGTCTGGTGGTATGCAAAAGGCATTTCCCAACGTTAAAAAAAAGAAGGTCCCTAAGTCGTATCGGTTCAGAAATATCGTATAATAATTATTCGTCTGTTCATTATAATTTATTCATTAACGTATTAGTACATAAATATTATCCAAAAATACAGTGGCTGATCAGTGTCGGATGCGAGTGGCGAGGTCGATCGTCTTGGCGTTCATTGAGGGAGGCCTATGTTCAGCAGTGGACGAATAGGGGCTAATGATGAAGATGATTCAAAAATAAATTGGTATATAGATGTCCTCTAATACTATCTGTACGTATTGGAGTCTAGATTTAGAAACGTCTTCCTCCATCTAGATTCTAGGTTGTTCTCATTCAATAAGACCAAATTGCCACTTCTGTGGGATGCTAATCAGGAGGCCTTTGACTCTGGAGAGCCCCTGACACGTTTTTGAACATCGAACTAAATTGGCGACTAGCTAGTGTATGTGAGTTTGCTTGAATACTACTTTATTTTGCTCTGTTCTTTATTCATTGTAACCTACAATTAAATATTTTTAAGTTTGTTTAAACCATCGAGCATATAACCGGATAGAGTAGTAATTAACCGGATAGAGTGTGAATATATGTAATGTGAGCTATAAAATTATTGTTTATGGCTTAAGATCTTTATTATTTTTTCTAAGATTACATTAAAATCGCTACTAAAATTATTTAAAACTGTATATTTATCATGTTTCTCACTTTTATTTCGCGGAGCTCGATATTTCGACATTATCTACGAATGTCTTGTTCACGAGACTGAAGTATGCGGGTAGATGTTGACGGCATTAGAGGGGTCCGTACCGCACTACCTCCTTTCTCGTACGTTTGCTGCGTAAACACTGGTCACCACTACTATTGTCTTTTTTAGTAATGAAAGTTACCATGTTAACTTAAAATCATATATTAAAATCACTTACGAGAAATATTATTAAAATAAAAAAACAATATAAATTTTAACAGTCTCCAATGAATGTAAATGCCGAGAATACCGAATATAAAATTCCGAAACTGGTCAGTGATTTGTCACAGACCTAATACCATTCAACCAACCAGTGATCTGTATTTATATTATACTAGCTGGTGCCCGCGACTTCGACTACGCAGGATAAGATTTTAGTTTTTTTATCCTATGTTACTTCTAATACCTCCTAGAATATGTGTACAAAGTTTCATGATAATCGGTTTTGTAGTTTTCGCGTAAAAGCGTAACAAACAAACTGAAAGTATCACATTAATATTAGTATAGATTGATGAACATTCAAAAAGAATATCGGTGATAGTACGATTTAAAAAAATCCCCTAAAATGTATTTTTGATCCACTTAAAGAAGAAATCTTACTAATATTATAAATGCGACAGTTTAGATGTTTGTTCCTAAATCACGACAAAATTACTGAACGGATTTTGATGAAACTTGGAAGTGTTGTTGTTTATATACCAGAATAGCACATAGACTACATTTTATGCCGAAAAATTCTAAATTCCTGCGGGAATTACATTTACCTTATTAGTAGTAGGTAATTCATAATTTCGTCAGTTGAAATATCAAATTGTCAAACGTATCTACAAATTCATACGTAATGGCCGAACGCTAATTATATAGAATTGTGTGACATTAACACACGTTTGCATTATAAAATATTAGTAAGGATAAATACTACTTATTGGTTTTTTGAAGTGAAACTTCTTTGCGCGCATGATGGATTTTTTTACGGATGAAGCGTTATGAAAATGTGCAACGTTTTTGTTCAAGTAGAGGGAGAGAGTGAGACCTATAATTGAGACAGTGAGGTTGAGCGAGCCTCGGAAATTTAAAGCTTTAGATTAGTATAAATATATACGAGATTAAAATTAGTTTGCCAAATAAGTTTCACTTCTGACATGTATACTTTGTACGCACCACTGGTAAGCACGCACTTTTTTATATCATTCTAGCATTGAAATACATGAGCTACTTTTTCGAATTCCACGCGGAAGAAACTGGTGCCACCAGCTTGTAGTTTATAAAGAAATACCGAGACCATTTTACAAATCTGGTCCAATTTCTTAACTTATTTACTTTACACAAGTTAACCCACTTATTTAGACATCCCTACGACCCTACGACATAAAAATAGAACGGCAGAATAGGCAGTAAATTTTGCTATAAGGCAGAATGTCTTATAGCCGGTAATTTACCGCCCTTCCTGCCCTGCAGCAAATCTTTTATTCAAAGTTCTCACAAAATAAAGATATTTTCGACTTTGATTCCCCAACAAATCTCAATCGGAAAAATATTTTACGAACATCAATCGAAGATGGTGTTTATTAAAATATAAATAAACAAAATGTCTTCTTTTTAAACCAACATATTCTTAAACTACATTCTACTTTATTTCTATGGAATAAGGAGCATTTTTGTGATGTTCGTGCATAAAATCTGTACAGTGTTTTCGCACTGACCGTCATTAAAACTGTCAATCAGTGGCGGGTATTAAGGTAAAGTTTACGTTAGATGAGATAGTCAAATTCATTTAGTAAAATTTTTGAAAAAATTATGTTAAATCAGTTACTATATTACTTTGAAACCAATATGTTACTGCACAAAAAACAATTCGGATTTAGAAAGGGTCTCTCCACAACAGACGCTGGCGTTAACTTAATTGACCACATTTATGAGGCCTGGGAGGAGTCACGTGATGCTTTGGGAGTTTTCTGCGACTTATCCAAGGCGTTTGATTGTGTACAGCATGAGACCTTGATCAGGAAATTACGCCACTATGGGATAGACGGTACGGCACTGGATCTTTTGAATTCCTATCTTAAAAACAGGACTCAAAAGGTCGAGATAAATGGTAAAAGATCATCCGGGACTAAAATAGAGATGGGGGTCCCACAGGGGTCCATTCTAGGTCCATTTCTTTTTCTAATTTATGTAAACGATTTACCTTACCTAGTTAAAGATAGTCAAGAGGTAGTGTTGTTTGCTGATGATACTTCACTTATTTTTAAAATCAAACGACAAGAAACTAATTATGACGAGGTAAACAACACACTTTTGAGAATGGTACATTGGTTTAGCGTTAATAACTTGCATTTAAATAGTAAAAAAACTAAATGCATAAAATTTTCCTTGCCAAATGTTAAGCAACTGCAAACAAATGTACTCTTAGACAGTGAAAACTTGGAATTGGTGGACTCCACAGTTT
The DNA here is from genome assembly GCA_963853865.1 of Helleia helle. Classification (NCBI taxonomy): domain Eukaryota; kingdom Metazoa; phylum Arthropoda; class Insecta; order Lepidoptera; family Lycaenidae; genus Helleia; species Helleia helle. The sequence continues at coordinate 9,416,286 of OY971436.1, forward strand.
TCCTAGGAATAACTCTAGATCTTAAGCTGCAGTGGGGTCCCCACATAGCTAAATTGGCGAATAGACTCAGTTCAGCAGCATATGCAGTGAGAAAAATAAGACAGTTTACTGATGTAGATACAGCGCGAATAGTATATTTTAGCTACTTTCATAGCATTATGTCTTATGGCATACTTTTATGGGGAAATGCAGCCGACATAAACAACATTTTTGTGCTGCAGAAGCGGGCTATTCGTGCAATTTACAAGTTGCCTCCCTATTCATCTTTGAGAGAAAAATTTAAAGAAATAGGAATTCTGACTGTCACCTCTCAATACATCTTAGAAAATTTACTGTATGTCCGTAAAAACATAAATGAATTTTGTAAGAAAAGTGATATTCATAGTAGGAATACACGTAATAGACACAGGTTACATGCACCAATGATTAGACTTTCGAAAGTAAGCAATTCTTTTAAAGGCAACTGTATACGCTTTTACAATAGGATCCCAGAAAACGTTCAAAAGCTCTCCATAAAAAAATTCAAAAAAGTTGTTAAAGAACGTTTGTGTGGTAAAGCATATTATAAAGTAAAAGATTTCATGGAAGATACCACACCCTGGGAATAAGGCGTTCCTCCCGGGCATTTCAAGATAAGATGTTAAAATTGTTATTAATATATATTATTTGAAAAGATTAGTTCCACTGAGTTTGTTTCGCCGGTTCTTCTCAGTGGGCTTACCTTGGAACCGGTGGTAGATTCAATTGACGTTCAAAAAGATACTGTATTAGTACTATTTTGAATAAAAAAATTTGATTTTGATTTTTGATTTTTGATTTTGAATTGGTCTGGTCCGGTCCGGTCCGGTCTAGTCTGTTCTGGTCCGGTCCGGTCTGGTCCGGTCCGGTCCGGTCTAGTCTGTTCTGGTCCGGTCCGGTCCGGTCCGGTCTGGTCTGGTCTGGTCTGGTCTGGTCTGGTCTGGTCTGGTCTGGTCTGGTCTGGTCTGGTCTGGTCTGGTCTGGTCTGGTCTAGTCCGGTCTGGTCTGGTCTGGTCTGGTTGTGATAAGTGATAAGAGAAACACAATGGATACCACCATTTTGCTACCTATCCAGAGTTATCTTCAAAATGGTAGTTCACTATGTTACTAAACGCTTCCTGGAATTCTTGAAGAGCTTGGAAGACTTTAACAGTAGAAGGGAAGTGTTATGTCCTTTCTGTGTGTTCTTTCTTGCGTCAAACATCTTTGCTATATTTCAGAAAGAAGAACAACACAGACAGTGATGCTGGCACAGAGCTTACCTTATGTTTCAGGATATATTAGGTTTAAAGAACTTTTATTTCTCATAAGAATTTACAATTCCCTTAAAATGAGATACAATATTTTTATACATTTACAAAACAGTTTTAATATCTGGGCCGTTGGATACAGTAGGCTTTCTTAGTTACTTTATTGAAGATATAATATGATTTTTTAGTTTGGTTTTAAATATTTTTAAATCACATATTTTTAAACGCTCATTGTACGCTTGCGGCCCAAAAATTGGTGCCAGCTCTCCTACTATGGCTCATTGTACGCTTGCGGCCCAAAAATTGGTGCCAGCTCTTCTGCTATCGCTCATTGTACGCTTGCGGCCCAAAAATTGGTGCCAGCTCTCCTACTATCGCTCATTGTACGCTTGCGGCCCAAAAATTGGTGCCAGCTCTCCTGCTATCGCTTATTGTACGCTTGCGGCTCAAAAATTAGTGCCAGCTCTCCTACTATCGCTCATTGTACGCTTGCGGCACAAAAATTGGTGCAGCTCGCCTACTATAACGGGACACTGACGCATCATTTCGTGCATGCAGCCGGCGTTCATCGATTTATTAGACGTTGTCACGTCAAAAAAACTTACATAGAAACATGTAAAACCTTAAAACTAGTTTATACAGATATTTGATAGTAGGTTTGTAATAAAATGATATGCTAGCAAAATAAAAGTTATCTGTTACACTAACCAGACGCCTTTGATAAACCGCATCCCGTTACAATGGAATATTTTGATATTTACATATCTGATCACTCTGTTTTCCATTTGTTTGTGTGTCTATAAAGTACCGGCGTATATAAATATATATTTTTTTGGGTGCTTACCGCGTTTACAGTTTTTTTGAGGTCCCGATATTTTGGCAATGTTTTAATCGCCATGATCACGGGGAGACTAAAACCATAAATGCGGTAAGCGCCATAAGTAATGTAAATTTAAAAAGGAATAGTGATTGCGTTAGCTACAATCAATATAATATTATGTAATACTGGCGTAAAGTGACAGCAATGCTGTCACGTTTCGTGCAGTGTGTAAGTTTCCGGTGGCCATAGGGGAATAGGGAAAAGGAGAGCAATGCATTTGCATAATCTCTAGTTGTGCGGATGTGTATGGGCGTCGATAGTCGCCAAAAGGCTTTGACTGCTCGTTTGCCCTCCTATGATATAAAAAATCCTATAGAATACTTCCCATTGAACATTGAATTCCCATGCCATAGAATCATGAAATTTGGTAAGAAGCTTGGTCTCAGAACATAAATAAAGAAAATCTGAAAACTGTTAATTTGTTATTGTATTACATATATAACCCTTTTTTTTACCTTTTTAAAAACGTTTTGAAAAACGGATTCACGCGCACACAGGTCGAACTTTTTTAAATTCTAGAACACAATATTAATCTAGAACGCTTATTTCTAGAATTATCTCTAGAGAGTCTAGATTGTTGAGAATAAACTTTTTTTTTCTGTTGGGGAAATCTAATAGATACCACCGGGCCCGGGGTGACCTGGTGGTTATGTGGGACTTTCATCGCACTAAAACCCCAACGTGTTCGCCTCGTCATTTAGTCGGCCTGGTGCGGGAACTGTAGTCAACCGCGCCGGACCCCGACGTGCCCATCAGCACTCTTTGAGACAAGGCACCCTGAACACCCAAGGGCGCCTTGCAGCTCCGACCTACTCGCATTTTTGTGCATTTAAAATTTAAAACTTAAAAAGCAAGCTTTTATTTAATAAAAGCTTGTTTTTTGACGTGACAACGTCTTATAATTCGATGGAGCCGGCTGCACGAACGAAAAAACATGTCGGATGCGGCGTTACCTCGCTCTGAGACGTTCTATTTTCTTATGACGTTGTCACGTTCAACTATCGTCAGTAAACCAACTTTACAGACAACCGATTTTTTAAGTTATTTTTTTCTTTCAATTTATTTTTTTAATTTTTGGTTATCGCTGGACATGTTCCTCAGTCTGCTCAGCTCATTCAAGGTACAGATTCGAACAATTCCACCTCCATATCATGATTGAGAACTCCAAAATCCCAAGTATCCCACCCAGAATCAATTCCAACCAAAAAACATACATAAATCACAAGTTAGTAAGAAACTGTGAAATGACGAAATACGACATGTAAACGTCGTAGTCTGAATCTAGTGAACTGTGGAATAAAATGATTCAAGCAAATGACGTAGTTACAAGTCAGAGTCTTTTGGCCGTCCATAATGTTTAACTTACCATTATTACCTTAAAGAAAAAGATTTTTTAAGCCCAGAAATATGCATTGAGATAAATTTATTTTATTTATCTAATATTCGTAGCAGCGGTTATTACAAACTTTTCAACTAGGTTATGGTGATTAAATAAAAAGAAAACCTTTTTTTGTTTTATATTAACACAAATGGAACAGAATTTGAACGGAACAAACGGAAAAAAAACGAAACGGAAAATGGAAGAAATACTATTATTATAAAGGATAGAAAAACATAGTGCTTATTTCAGTTCCTGAACATTTTAATTAAATTTTTAAACAAAAAGGTTTATAAGCTTTTTATATCAATAATTTCCTTAAGTCTGGCTTTAAAGGAGGTCGTCTGTGATGTAGAATTTAATTAAATCTTACGCTACACGTGCCATCACGGAGCGCTGTTCCTCGCCTGATTTCGAGGAGGCATGCTCGATATTAGAAATATACATATTGAGATATAGTTGATTAAAATATTATAACACCCTTATATTAAATATTATATTATTGTTAGACTATTACAAATATATCTGTGTTGCATCCGAGTGGCAAGGGATCGGTCGTCTTGGTGATTATTAAAAGAGGCCTATGTTCAGCAGTGGAAGGATAAAGGCTGATGATGATGATGATGATAATAGTGATGATGGTGATGATTGTGATGATAATAGTGGTTGCGGTGATGGTAATGATTGTAAATACACAAATAAAAATGTGTTATTTTTTCAGCGATCTACCCCATAAAGATTTTCAATATTTTGAAATAAAACATTATAATAAAATACAAGACTTATTTATATAAGTCCTTATATATTGTTCCGAAAGATGGGACCCAATTTTTGCATTTATTTTCTTTTTTGAAAGGACCCCAGCTTGGGGCCTTTTAGCTTTTAACAACTTCTCGAAAAGTTATTTTTGTATAACCTTTGAAACTTAATATGATTAATGGGTAAAATTAATAAGCATTATTTTAAAGCGGGTTGAATGCGAGTAGCGTGGGATCGGTCGTCTTGGCGTTCTTTGAGGGAGGCCGATGTTCAGCAGAGGATGGATAGAGGCTGATGATGGTGATGATGATTTTATAGCAGTGACCCTTACCTTTTCTTAAACATATGACAGCAAAAGGGCAGAACAGGAAGTTCTGGCAACAGGACAAGTTAGACAAGTAACCTGGCATATTAAGTCTTGGGTGAACTGTATTATTTTAGGTGACGTTGACCACGTCCCAGGTGAATTTCTGTGTGGGTTTGGAAATATTACTGACAAAAGGTCTGTCGGTCTGTTTAGCGCGAGACATATAAAGCTAGTTGGAATAAAACTAAAAGGTGTGCTTGGTTTTCCGCTTTTTATAAGTTTTTCACTGTGTGGTAAACTTTATTAGATAGTATATTCTTTTAGTAGAACACTCAGTGTTGCACGCAGCTTTGCCCAATTTGACTTTTGACGAAAAACATTTGTTGAAAAGGGTTTGTTTAAATCAATATTTTTTTTTATGACATAAGGAGGCAACCGAGCAATCGGAGCCCTACCGACGCCCAGACAACCGCACAACCAAAAGGTATGCAGATGCGTAGCCCTTATTTTCCCTATCCCCCCTTCCAATGGTCCACCGGAAACTCACAAACCGCACGAAACGCGACATAGCTGTCACTTGATGCCATAAATCTAGTATTTTTATTATGAATTTGAAACGAAATATGACCATAAAGATGTATAAAATATGTTTACATATAAATCCTTCTGTACGTGTGTTTGTTACCCTACTCCTAAAGGGCTGGACCGATCTGGTTAAACTTCTGTGTTTATAAAAAAATATCCTGCTTGTTTCTCTGTTGTTTTTATTTATATAGATTATAATAACGATCTATTTGAGCTGATAACTGATAATCCGTGTCGGTTACATTCGTATCATAGGAATCCATAAAATAATCAAGGTCACGTATTAATTTTGGTCACGCGAAGGGAAAATCAACCCCACCATGGTTCAAACCTTGTCGTGCCTTGGGCGAAGAAAATTGAACCGAGAGAGCTGCTCTTTGTACCCCTCCTATAAAAAGAGGGGACAAAAGATGAGGGCGACAAGTGGCGAGAATGGGAACCTCTTTTCATTGCGCTGTCCCGACGTGCGAAAAAGATGGGTGCTATAGACAGAATAAATTTTAAAATATGTGTTCTATGGGATAATGGGATTTACCTAATTGGGAAGTTTATTCCAAATTCAAAAAGGAGACTTGCTTTTCTACATTATTACTCTAAATAAAAATCTATCAGATACATCTATTAAAGTTAGGCATAGAACGATAAGAAAAATTAATTTTTGAAAAGTGCCCGTCAGACAGATTGAATTACAGTTACTCGATGGCTGAAAATCAAATTATGTTTTTTACTCAATGTACAAAGTTTTTTTTTTATAGAAACGGACAGTCGGTTCACCTGATGGTAAGTGATAGCGACATCCACTGACACCTGCTATAGGAGTATAAGTTGATTATTATGAAAGTCAAACGTGCAGACAAGCCACATGCCGGAGGGAGTGGGAGGGTTGTGCTGTGTCGCGCTCCCGGCTGCTTGGGTACCACCATCCTGCTTGTTTCTCCCGTGAAACAGCTTCGCTGTGTTTCGTAGTAATTACTGGCACCGAGACTTAACATCTTATGTCTCAGGATAGACAACACATAGATGAGTTGCCTGGGCTCGTTCCAGGTATACTAGTTTATGTCCATGGGCGACGTCGACCATTTAACAATAGATGACACGACTACCAGTTTGCCTATAATAATAATAATATAATAATAATAATAATATCTATGGACGCTTTCACACCACGTCAATCTGGTCCCGTGGTAAGTTCTGGAAGAACTTGTGTTACGGGTACCAGACAACTGAAATATATTTAATACTTTATACTATACATATATTTAAGATATTTATTATATAATACACATATTTAATACACATCCATGACCCAGGAACACAGAAAATACTATTGTTCCCTGGCGGGATTTGAACCCGCAACCTCCGGCTTGTGCGCCAACGCACTTACCACTGAGCTACGGAGGTCGACAAATCGCCTATCCTACTAACTTTAAAAAATCTGCTAATTCTCTGGTGTGGTTCTATGGATGTCAGGGTTCACTTACCACCAGGTGAACCGACTGTCCATTTTCCTGTTTCTATTAAAAAAGGCGACTCATTTATGCGTTGCCTATCTTGAGACCTAAGGTGGTTTGATGGATCGTGGAAAGTTTTGAAGCGAAGCTTCTATACGTTCGGGCCGCTCGCATATAAGCGTCACTCTATCTGTGCTAAGCGTCAGATTTTACCGGTAGACTAACGCGTGGCATTTTTTAACGCTTAGTTTCTACGCTTTATACTGGCGGGTTGGTGGGATTCTCCGTTTCTGAAGCACTGGATAGGCCTGCATATACAGCAGGCGCAATAGTGTTAGTTGCCCGGGGCGGCGGACCTCACTTGCCCCAGTTAGAAATTTTCATTTTAATGGTTGTTTTTATTTTCTTTTTTAATTAATTCTTTTTATGTATTGTCTGTATTATCATCCTACTACTAACCTATAGATTACAAGAATATTGTTACTAACAAAGTTTTGGCTATGTGGCCTGAAATAAAAATATTATTATTATTAAAAAGATTCACTTCTTTTGTGTGCATGTAATAACACATTGAACTAGTTTATCGATGTTTTTTCTTGATAGAGATAAAAAATATTGCTTCAGATTAGAATCTCATTCAAACCTCAGCTTATATTAAGTCTGTAACTTGGGTGTCGTAATAAAATATCTTAGCAGCGATCTGTAGTATGCTATAAAAGGGAGATTAAGTTTTTTATTAAATAACATAAAAACGATCTCTCGACCTAACCGAGTGTTTCATCAAAACCCTTAGTATAACTGTATGCTATAAAGCTTTTATAGACGGTTTTTTGATATAGCTTAGGAAAGACGACGGTTTTCAATTTTGTAAATTGTCCTAATTTGACAAACGAGAAATTAGGAGTCCCGTTTTCTTTAATGCCTCTATTACGAAGGAAGTTTTTGGAATAATTTTTATTGAATTTTATCCCGGCTATCATATTACGAGTCTGACCTATGAGATATTTTTTTATTTAATTTGAATTATGTATTTTTTTATGTTAGTTGGATAGGCAAACTGGCAACCACCTGATGGTAAGTGGTCGACATCGCTCATGAACATAAACTAGTATACCCGCAACTCATTTATGTGTTGCCTATCCTGAGACATAAGATGTTAAGTCTCGGTGCCAGTAATTACACTGCCTGACTTGCCCTTCTCTCCGAAACACAGTAAAGCTGTTTCACGGGAGAAACAAGCAAGATGGTGGTACCCATGCAGCCGGGAGCGCGGCACAGCGCTTCCCTCCCACCGGTATATATTAATGGTATACATTAATGGCCGACCAACACTTGGATTCAAATAATAATTAATCATTGGTTGTTAGTTTTAATTGGATGGACCAATTTTCACATACTTTTGGTTTGTCTACCTCTATCTAGTAAACTTCCATTAAACTACGAAACCACTAACATCGAATAACTTAATTTGAACTAAAACAATCAAAATTGTTTCAGAAAGAGGATCCCAGAATGAATCTGACCCTAAATGCCTCAGCGAAATGGGTCATAGAGGCATCCAGGGGGGTACAGAACCCGAACACGCTGCTGGAAAAGTTCTCCCAGAATAGGAAGGTGGACGACCCCACTCGGTCTCTACTCCTCACTTTTTATGGCATCCTGGTTGTCATCGGCGCAGTGGGAAACGCTTTGGTGGTTATATCTGTAAGTATTATTGATATGAAGATAGGATAAGATGGGATAGGATGAGATGAGATGGGATGAGACGAGATAGGAAGGGATGGGATAGGATGAGATGGAATGAGATGATATAGGATGGGATGGGATGAGATGAAGATTAGAATGTTTGATTACAAATGCGCTGTGGGCTTTTCTATATCTGGTCCCGTGGTAAGTTCTGGAAGAGGGCACCAGACAACATGACCCAGGAACACAGAAAACGTTTTGTTCCCTGGCGGGTTTCGAACCCGCTACCTCCAGCTTGAACGCCAATGTGCTAACTGCTAACTATTGAGCCACAGAGGTCGTAACTATTGGCGCAGAAACTATCTTACGCCTTGGATAGGCAGCTAGTTAGCTCGTTAGTTGGGAAATACTCTTAGGCTTCCCACAGGGGAAGGGCGGCCTCCCCAGGCAGGTATGTGGGACTCGCTGCGCCCGAAAGATGGTAAGGTGGTCGTCATCAACGCCACCTCGACTGCTAATTAGCCCCCCAAGGTACCGACGCCACCTACACAGAGAGGTTGTCCCTCGCCACAGAACAACCCTTCCCAACGTCGGGACAGTGCAATGGGGTGAGGTTTAGCTCGTTAGCCTGGACTAGTGTAGGATGAGTTAAATATGTTCATGTGTCTTTTACCACTTACTAGACACATCTGCCACATTCTGCCATTGTACAAAGTACACAATATGTCAGAAGTGAAACTTATTTGGCTAACTAATATTTAATCTCGTTTATATTTATACTAATCTAAAGCTTTAAATTTTTTGCTCGCGATGCGACGTTCGCTCTATTTCACTCTCTCTCTCTATCTTTCTCTCCGCTTGCTCCCTACTCTCACTCCATGGCTATGTGCTTCATGCTACGTTCGCCCTTGCTCACTCTCTCTCAATCGGTCTCAATCACTCTCTCCCTCTTCTTGGACAAAAACGTTGCACATTTTCATGACGTTTCATCCGTAAAAAATTTACCCTCATGCGCGCAAAGAAGTTTCACTTCCAAAATTGAAGACATCAAATTAAGACATCAATGAAGTACTTGCCTTTATTTTATCACACTGGTATTAAAGCACTAACTAACCATATAGTTTGATAGTGAAGATAAATTGGTCTTCTTGGTTCTGGTTTTAGAGAATTATAACTAAGGGACCAATGTTTACGACGGTACGAGGATAGCGAGGATAAGATTAATAAACTAAGGACATAAACAAAATAGTAAACCTAGAATAATTTAGATCCAGATTATATTTAAGTTTACTAGACTCAACCGCGAATTTGTCTAAACTAAAAGAAAAAAAAACTCTAACAAAATGATTGCTATCTCACCTGACATAGTGCGCAAACATGTGTGCTAGAATGAAATGCACAATGGTGAATTCCGAAAATGTCCTTTTAGCAAAATAGATATTATAGAAAAACTATTAAGTGTATCTTTTTAAAATAAATTTATTTTAATTTTTGAATAACTAAACTATGTCTGTACGGGCTTTATTTTTGAGTTTCCGTACTCTGTATACTATTTATATTCACCCAAAGTTGTGCTAAAATCAGTGTTGAAATACGAAAGTTTAGAAGCTTGTATTTTTTATATGCATATTTTTTTACGATTTTGGGCAGTATGTACCCAAAGTCGTAAAAAAATATGCAGACATACGACGAGATCAATTTATATTATCCTTAGTTTTTGATGGTCAACGTCAAACATTGTAGTAATTACTGTTCTGCCAGAAGGAAGGAAAGATGAGCGACTTGTGTAACCTCAAATTCCAAGATTTCAGAAGGTTGTGGACAAAAACTATAAATAAATTTAAGCCGCGTTGTAATACTTGTATTATAGGTTTTTACCCATAACGGAAAAGGAAATATATTTAAGAATTTATGGTCCAGGTTCCACGATTTTTGCACTTGATTACTATCAATCTAATTTTCCGTGAGTAGGTAGCTTCATTTTGATGAGACGCCCAACAATTTCCTGTGTGAAAATACTCTATTGTGGTAGCTAACAGAGGTAGCAAGAATAAAATTCAGAATCCTGAATCAGTTTTCGTTTAGGTCGAGGCCAAGCGAGCGTAATTTTTTAAGCTGTGATTTGCCTTACGTCTCAGGATAGGCATATATATATATATATATATACCGTACGCCTTGATTGGTCTCAGTTAAACACGTTTATGTTCAAAGGCGATGCTGATCCCCTACCAACAGAAGAAAAATACCTTTGCTTGTAACCTGAAATGCAAATCATGTTATAAAATATGGCAAGCAGATATATTATATGTGAATAAGGATGCAAGAAATCATTATAATATACAAAATTATTTCAAAAGATATTAAAGTTGAAGTTTTAGGGTTCCGTAGCCAAATGGCAAAAAACGGAACCCTTATAGATTCGTCATGTCTGTCTGTCTGTCTGTCTGTCTGTCTGTTTGTATGTCCGTCCGTCCGTATGTCACAGCCACTTTTTTCCGAAACTATAAGAACTACATTATTGAAACTTGCAGTAAGTAGTATTATATGAACCGCATTAAGATTTTGACACAAAAGTAGAAAAAAAAAACAATAATTTTTAGGGGTCCCCATACTTAGAACTGAAACTCGAAATATTCTTTTTCATCAAACCAATATATGTACGTGTGGGATATCTATGGATAGGTCTTTAAAAATGATGTTGAGGTTTCTAGTAACATTTTATTCTAAACTGAATAGTTTGCGCGAGAGACACTTTCAAAGTGGAAAAATGTGTGTCCCCCCTGTAACTTCTAAAATAAGAAAATGATAAAACTAAAAAAAAAATTGATGTATATTACCATGAAAACTTCCACCGAAAATTTGTTTGAGCGAGATCTCGTAAGTAGTTTTATTTAATACGTCATAAATCGTAAACCACAATTTACCTTTCGTTCAATCAACTCAAATATATAAAAAAAAACATTTAATTTCATAAACACAAACCTTATTATTTGTTAAAGTGTCTAAGGTTGTATATTATGTAATGGTACGGAACCCTTCGTGCGCGAGTCCGACTAGCACTTGGCCGGTTTTATTGTAACTTTGGTAAAATGTATTCAAAAAATAAATATAAAAATAATAAAAAAATAAATATAATAATAAAAAATGTATTAAAAATTGTAGAAAAAGCTCAGAACAAAGAATAGATGAAAGCACAAAGCTTTTACTTGGAGCTTTGTTTCTGTTAGCTTTTGACAAAATAATTTGATACGACTATGGGCAAAAACGTGATCGGGTTACTTCAAGTATTTAGGTCACTAGGGATGGGCATAAAGGAATATTAAATTGGTCTTGATGTCTCTTTGGTCTTTGCTTTTGTGAAGAAACAGACAAACTGCCTACCAATGTTGAGGTCTTGCGGAACTTCAGGATGCTTTGCATCACTACAATGTTCTTCGCCGCGTCTGTGTGTCCGTTCGCGATTTACTCAAAAAGTACTAAATAAATTATCATACGGTTCTCACCAGTGGATACAGTGATTCTCGAAGAAAATTTAAGTAGGTATAATATATTTGTCAAGGTTTTGAGTAAATTGTCGACTGTTGACCAGTTTTTAACGTATCCCTCGGGCTCAAATGGGCATGGTATCAAATGGTCATCTGGTTACCGCTGTCGATCCTGGCTACGGGAGTAGCAGCGGTGTGTCTGTATCTATAGTAGCAGCGGTGTGTCTGTATCTATAGTAGCAGCGGTGTGTCTGTATCTATAGTAACATAATTGAACTTCTTCACAATACATTCTATTAATAAAATGTAATTAAAAATCATGATAGTTGTATCTATAATCTATATATCTATACCCTATGTGCACAATAAAGGACATTATCTTTTTTTATGTTATTCTGTTGTAACACGTTTTGTCTAGATGACGCCTTTGAATATTATGGTTATGAGATCTCGTTAAAATTGAGAGACAGTATGAACTAGCTTCATTATGTGGCTTTTTAATTGTCGGTGTGTGCACGCATCGTTTTACTCCTATAATTTTACTTTCCATACGCGTCAAAAGAACATTTTTAAGTAGAAGAAGACAAGAGAGCAAACCAGGAGATCCTATACAAACGAGAAGAAAGTCCGACGCTGATGATAATTAAAGGCGAGGCAAAACGAGCGTAACTTTTTGAGCTGATCGTGAGTCGCCACGGCGACGCAAATGACTGTGCGTCGCCGGGTGGCACAAGCAGACTTTAATATGAAACGCGACTCACAGCTCAAAAAATCATTTTACGCGACTCACAGCTTAAAAAATTACGCTCGCTTGCCCTCGACCTAAACGAAAACTGATTCAGGATTCTGAATTTTATTCTTGCTACCTCTGTTAGCTACCACAATAGAGTATTTTCACACAGGAAATTGTTGGGCGTCTCATCAAAATGAAGCTACCTACTCACGGAAAATTAGATTGATAGTAATCAAGTGCAAAAATCGTGGAACCTGGACCATAAATTCTTAAATATATTTCCTTTTCCGTTATGGGTAAAAACCCATAATACAAATATTACAACGCGGCTTAAATTTATTTATAGTTTTTGTCCACAACCTTCTGAAATCTTGGAATTTAAGGTTACACAAGTCGCTCATCTTTCCTTCCTTCTGGCAGAACAGTAATTACTACAATGTTTGACGTTGACCATCAAAAACTAAGGATAATATAAATTGATCTCGTCGTATGTCTGCATATTTTTTTTTTTTTAATTATCATCAGCGTCGGACTTTCTTCTCGTTTGTATAGGATCTCCTGGTTTGCTCTCTTGTCTTCTTCTACTTAAAAATGTTCTTTTGACGCGTATGGAAAGTAAAATTATAGGAGTAAAACGATGCGTGCACACATCGACAATTAAAAAGCCACATAATGAAGCTAGTTCATACTGTCTCTCAATTTTCACGAGATCTCATAACCATAATATTCAAAGGCGTCATCTAGACAAAACGTGTTACAACTGAATAACATAAAAAAAGATAATGTCCTTTATTGTGCACATAGGGTATAGATATATAGATTATAGATACAACTATCATGATTTTTAATTACATTTTATTAATAGAATGTATTGTGAAGAAGTTCAATTATGTTACTATAGATACAGACACACCGCTGCTACTATAGATACAGACACACCGCTGCTACTATAGATACAGACACACCGCTGCTACTATAGATACAGACACACCGCTGCTACTCCCGTAGCCAGGATCGACAGCGGTAACCAGATGACCATTTGATACCATGCCCATTTGAGCCCGAGGGATACGTTAAAAACTGGTCAACAGTCGACAATTTACTCAAAACCTTGACAAATATATTATACCTACTTAAATTTTCTTCGAGAATCACTGTATCCACTGGTGAGAACCGTATGATAATTTATTTAGTACTTTTTGAGTAAATCGCGAACGGACACACAGACGCGGCGAAGAACATTGTAGTGATGCAAAGCATCCTGAAGTTCCGCAAGACCTCAACATTGGTAGGCAGTTTGTCTGTTTCTTCACAAAAGCAAAGACCAAAGAGACATCAAGACCAATTTAATGTTCCTTTATGCCCATCCCTAGTGACCTAATACTTGAAGTAACCCGATCACGTTTTTGCCCATAGTCGTATCAAATTATTTTGTCAAAAGCTAACAGAAACAAAGCTCCAAGTAAAAGCTTTGTGCTTTCATCTATTCTTTGTTCTGAGCTTTTTCTACAATTTTTCCTGTTTGTTTCATCGAATACATTTTACCAAAGTTACAATAAAACCGGCCAAGTGCTAGTCGGACTCGCGCACGAAGGGTTCCGTATCATTACATAATATACAACATTAGACACTTTAACAAAATTTAAGGTTTATGTTTATGGAATTAAATGTTTTTTTATATATTTGAGTTGATTGCATGAAAGGTAAATTGCGGTTTACGATTTATGACGTATTAAAAAAACTACTTACTAGATCTCGCTAAAACAAATTTTCGGTGGAAGTTTCCATGGTAATATACATCATTTTTTTTTTAGTTTTATCATTTTCTTATTTTAGAAGTTACAGGGGGGACACACATTTCTCCACTTTGAAAGTGTCTCTCGCGCAAACTATTCAGTTTAGAAAAAAGTGGTACTAGAAACCTCAACATCATTTTTAAAGACCTATCCATAGATATCCCACACGTACATATATTGGTTTGATGAAAAAGAATATTTTGAGTTTCAGTTCTAAGTATGGGGACCCCTAAAAATTATTGTTTTTTTTTCTACTTTTGTGTCAAAATCTTAATGCGGTTCATATAATACTACTTACTGCAAGTTTCAATAATATAGTTCTTATAGTTTCGGAAAAAAGTGGCTGTGACATACGGACGGACGGACAGACAAACAGACAGACAGACATGACGAATCTATAAGGGTTCCGTTTTTTGCCATTTGGCTACGGAACCCTAAAACTTCAACTTTAATATCTTTTGAAATGATTTTGTATATTATAATGATTTCTTGCATCCTTATTCACATATAATATATCTGCTTGCCATATTTTATAACATGATTTGCATTTCAGGTTACAGGCAAAGGTATTTTTCTTCTGTTGGTAGGGGATCAGCATCGCCTTTGAACATAAACGTGTTTAACTGAGACCAATCAAGGCGTACGTTGCCTATCCTGAGACGTAAGGTAAATCTCGGCACCAGTAATTGCACTGCCTAACCTCCCCTTCTTTCCGAAACACAGTAACGATGTCTGATGGAAGAAACAAGCGGGATGGTGGTGCCGATGCATACAAGAGCATCCAGAGAGGGACAGTAATCCTGTGTTTAACCCAGGCTACCTTTTTTGTACAGGTAGTAAGAAAACCGGTGATGCGAACAGCAAGGAACATGTTCATAGTCAATCTGGCGGTCTCCGACGCGCTGGTCTGCTGCGTTGGCACGCCCCTGACACTCATGGAGCTGCTGACGAAGCACTGGCCTCTCCCGGACTGGCCCAGCCTCTGCAAGGCGTGTGGTGCCATCCAGGCTATATCCATTTTCGTCTCCACTATATCCATCACTGCGATTGCCTTGGATAGATATCAGGTATCTATAGTTTCCAATAATAGCATTTTTTTCTTATGAAATTGGTCCACAGAATCCATGAATATAAACGAGAAGAAGGTTTTCGGCGTTAGGAGGGTAGTGGTTGTGTGGCCTTCCCATCTGCATGGTACATCCATATATGGTATAATTTTTTTTTTTTTTTTTTTTTGTATATATGGTATAAATATGGTAAGCTATCTTATGTCTCAGGCCTGTGCCAGTTTCAGATTAACTTGATTATGTTTCTGGGCAATGCTGACCTTACCATAATGTGGCTTGTCTACACGTTTGCCTATCTATAACATAAAAAAGAAGAGGCAACACGTTAACACGCAGTTTGTGAGAAGAATGCGCTTACAATGTGCGTTTGCATAGACCGTATCATCATTTTTATTCACCCGTGAAACAACTTAAGACAAAAACACATCACACAAGTTTTGGATAGAACGGCAAGATGGCAGTGCAATTACTGGACCTAGTCACAGCGCCACATCAAGCTATACCCAACCAGTTTATGCGGATCTCTTATTGTACAGAAAATATATACAAAGCCAGGCTACGTTATACTGGAAATGTAAATATTGATGTGATGCCTTGTGTACCATCTTTAGTCCCAAGATAGTTGACGCATGAATGAAGGCCTGGATTAATCCTAATAGATTGTTTGCTTTGTTTTCTAAAGGACATAAAAAATACATCATTCCTGCATAGCCTATTAAAGAAGGAAGAAGCCTTGAAAATTTCCAAAAAAATATATTTTTGATCCAAAAAATATATTTTTAATCCAGAAAATATATTTATATATTACAAATATGTTTTCAATTTCAACAAGATTTGAACTGGATATGCTGAGTTTGGATGGTTGTAGTCTGTGAAACTATTCATTCTGTCATGTGAAGCTCTTGTCTGTGGAACAGTCACCAATTCTTCCTTCTCTCTGCAATTTCAAAACATTCACCTCCTGATACGATACGACCTGTACCTTCTTTATTTGTTCCATATTATAAGTTCTGCTCGGTCTACCTCTTCCTGTCTTTCCCTCAATCCTTCCTTCTATGATTTTTTGTGTGGATGTGTATGGGCGTCGGCACCGTGAGGCTCCGACTGCTCGTTTGCCCCCTGATCACATTAAGAAAACATCAATCCGACAGCTGTAAATTTAAGTTAATGCAAGTGCTGCTGCGGGCATCTGTATTTTCAACCCCAGATAAACCTAGAGGTGTAACTGATTCAGATGCTATTTTTTATTTAAAAGCAGGTTTTCTAGCGGCTATCTTAGTTACTTTATTAAAATCGGTTCAGTCATTTCATGGTTTTTTTTTTTTAATTTTTAAGAATACTCTGCAGACCAGACAGCTCGTCGCTGTATGTATAGACATACAACGGCTGAATTGATAGTAAGTGGGCTTCGGCCTGACAGAGCATACCATCTCGCTCGGTCGGAGATCTCCCTTTACGCCTTTCACCTATATTTCCCACATTGGTGACCCCCGACAGAAAACGCCTCCTTCTGAACTTTCATTATCATCACTTCCTCACCCCTCCGCACCACGACAGCCAGCTTCAGCCTCTTCGGGTATCTCGACCAACCAGCCCAACGCATCGCGGCACTGGTCGAACCCTCATCGGCTTCAACGGGCATTCTCACTACACGACCGGTCACAAGCAGAGCACATCTCTCCTGGTCAGCACGTAGCATCGGCCCCGCACGGCAGCACTCCGACTCACTGGAGCCCGTGCAGCAGCATCACAGTTCCGACTCACTGGGACTCTCTGGCACTGGCGACTCAAGCAAGAAGTCTCAAGAATTCGACCTTCGGTCTTCGGGGGGGAGTGATGTGGCGGACCAATCAGCGCCACAATACTGAATCGCGCTATCAAAGTTCCACAGCTCGTCGCTATACATACAACGGCTGAATTGATAGTAAGTGGGCTTCGGCCTGACAGAGCATGCCATCTCGCTCGGTCGGAGATCTCCCTTTACGCCTTTCACCTATATTTCCCACAGTCCGCACCATTGTTAGATTGGTTTTGATGATCATTGATTGTTACTTCCGTTGCTCCGCAAAATTGGAGTTCGTTAGGAGGTTAGTTGATGATGATTGATTGATTAGCTTAAGAGGAGCTGCTGGGGTGGAAGAAGGAGAGAGGATGTTACCACCGGTTCAAACCCTAGCCCTTTCCTGAGAAGAACCGGCAAGAAACTCAGTGGGCAGCGTCCCTATACTTGACACTTATAGATGGTAATGTGTTTGCGCGGTGTTTAGTGGTCACGCGCGCTCAAGTTGGTGGTTAAAGGCTCCTCTTATTTGTCACCGTTATTAGTATGTTAGTTGTGTCATGGGGTGTAGATCCTAGTGATTCACTCCCCGCGCTCATAGTTGGTCAGAGTGTTAGTTCGGTTTGGCTGTGCTAGATGGTGTGGCGCGCCCCATTGTCCTCAAGTCCTGGTCAGTTGTTTGGCTCGGCTGCGGTGGGTGCTGTGGCGCGCCCCTTTGTCTTCAGTTTCTGGTTAAAAAAAATCTTATGATGGCGTGGTCTCTGTTCTTAATTGCCATTTTTAAGTTGTAGTTGTTTATTTCTTGGTCAGGGATTGCTGCGACTTTTATCAGCCATTTCATGGTTATCAACTCTTTTTTTATTGCGTTGGGAATTTTTGAAGTGAAAACTTCTTTAGGCGCGGTACGCATATTTTTAGATGAGATAAAATCTCTGGCTTCGCGACACCGTTACCACCGTTAAGAGACGCGATTTGACGTTTATATAACGTTTTATTTATTTATATAAGATTCTGCAATATTTTTTTACATAACCAATCGTCAAACACACTGAAATGTCAATGTCATGGGGCCATTTCGTGCGCCGTTTAAATTGTCATAATCTACTACAGCCGGTATTATAGGTATTTGAATTTAATTGTATTGTTTTCACTTCTATTGCAGTCCCTGTGACTGATTTGGTTAGTTTTTGTTATATTATGACTTTTTTATCTTATGTATTTAAGCGGTATCAGTGTTCTGACCTTACTTCAAAATTTTGGGTCGTTTGTGTAAAATGATCCTAAAGATATTAAAGGTAAAGTACTGGATCAGATGTTGTTTACACTTGAGACTCAATACTTATTTTAGAAGATATTTTAGAGGACCTCAATCATTTAGTAAAATTGCTTTTCAAGGATCAGAAAAAGTTATAAATCGGGGAAAATACTTAAACAGTAGAATGAGAATGTACACAAAGCTAATACTAGGCTAAAGCAATATTTGTGTGTTTTAGTTAATCCTAGAATCCTTAGAGAAGCACGAAAACGTATAAAATATGATCAAGTCCTTACTAATATTATAAATGTGAAAGCGTGGATGTTTGTTACGCTTTCACGCGAAAACTATATAATATCATTAATAATACCGGTGGGAGGGAAGCGCTGTACCAAGCTTTGCTGTGTTTCGGAGAGAAGGGCAAGACAGGCAGTGTAATTACTGGACCGAGACTTAACATCTTATGTCTCAGGATAGGCAACACATAAATGAGTTGCCTGGGCTCGTTCCAGGTATACTAGTTTATGTCCATGGGCGACGTCAACCACTTACCATCAGGGGATACGTTTGCCAGTTTGCCTATCCAACTAAGATAAAAAATAAAAAACTACTTAACCGATCATCATGAAACTTTGTACACATATTCTTGGAGGTATTAGAAGTAACATAGGATACTTTTTATATAAAAAAACTGAAATCTTGTCCTGCGCAGACGAAGTCGCGGGCACCAGCTAGTGAAAATATAATTGGGTACATTTTTCTTGGCTGCGTTTCCATAAAAATGTCGTTTCACGGTATTTGTATTCGCACTACTCCGAAACGGCTTGACATTTTTTTTTTGAAATGTAAACTTCTTTCAGCGCGGTAGGCATATTTTTAGATGAGATAAAATCTCTGGCTTCGCGACACTGCACACGAAATGAGACACAGTTTGACGTTTGATTTATTTTTATAAGATCATGCAATAGTTGTTTTGCAAATTGTGTTGCTTCTAAATTATGTCATGCGGCCATTGTGTGCGCCGTTTAAATTGTAAAGGTTGTCATAATCTTTTTCAGAATGTATTATAGGTATTTGAATTTAATTGTATTTTTTTCACTTCTATAGACAGTCCCTGTGACTGGTTGGGTTTCTTTTTTTTACTAGCCTATGCTGTCCCACTGCTGGACTAGGTTATCAGGCCCGGGGCCAGCCTCGGCGACGTCGTCCATCTTCTGGCACCCAAAATTTGGTAAAATTTGCCCAGCGGTCGGAGTGCATTCGTGACGTGACTGCCCAGTTATTTCAGCTTAGCAGCTTTGATGCCCATGTCAGTAATGCCCGTTAATGAGCGCAGTCTGGTGTTTCGCACTCTATCTGTTCTTTTTATGTCCTGCACTGCATGGCTCTTTAACAAATCCCGAGACGGAACTGCGACTAGGTCAGAGAGCGGGCTTGCTCTTAACAATCGATCTTGAAATTTAGTATTGGGATCGAGAACCTATCAATCGGTACTCTTGTAAGCCTAGTGTAGCGCACGATTTGACTCGATTACAGTGGGATTTTATATAACTCGATGTGCGGAAATCCACACATCGACACACGATTTTTACGGATTTTCCTGCTTCGCACGACAAATATATGGAATCAGCTGCTGCCTACGGTATTTTCGAACGGATACGACTTAGGGACCTTCAAGAAAAGAGCATACTCATATAAGCCGGCCTGCTAATTCTCTGGTGTAGCGGGTGTCTGTGGACGTCGCTTTTCACTTACCATCAGGTGAACCAACTGACCGTTTGCCCCCTCTTCTAAAAAAAAAACTAAGTAATTCAATAAAAAAAATTTTACGGATTTTATCGCGGTTTATTAAGATTTTTACAAGCCCGACGTTTCGGATACTTTACAGCAACCATGGTTCCGATAAAATCCGTAAAAATTGTTTTATTATAATGAGTGAAATTCGCGTAAACATTAGAAAACAATAATTAATTCAAATTAGTATTCCTCAATCGCGTCCATTTTTCGCAGTCTAGACAATATTTTGACGTGGACGTATCTACTTCGAAATCGAGTTTGGGATCGAATGACGAATTTACACAGTTCAACCACTACAGAATGTTTCGCACAATGTTGGGTCTGCTAGTTCGTATATTTTAGTCCTCGACAACATACGATCAAGGTTAAAAAATTATCTCTTGATAAATTATAATACAATTTGAATTTGATTGTCTTTGAAATTGAATTAACTATACAAATTAATGTTAATTGTTATGCCGCTTTTATGTGGTAACAATTACAGTTTAGTAACGTTGTATTCTATTTTAGTATAACATGTAATTGTTATATTGTCATATTATTTATTATCATCATTCTTATGAGAATAGATGAACGTATTAAGAAATATCGGATAGAAGCATTTTTAGACAGGATAGTGTGACACATATTCCACCGCGATGCTCGGTGGCGACGAGTCCTGGATGGCGATGGTCGCCTTCTAGGAGGCAGTAATGTCGGTGTCCGTAGTGTGGGCAATAGAGCAGGCCACCGAGAGGCCATCAATGGCCATCAGTTGCCCAATCAGTCCGAAGACGGCAGGCGAAGCTGCGGAGTAATAATAATAAATAATAATTATATCTATGGACGCTTTTACACCACGTTAATCTGGTGCCGTGGTAAGTTCTGAAGAACGTGTTACGGGTACCAGACAACGGAAATATATTTAATACTTTTTATATTATGACATAATATATAAAAAAAATCTATTATATAATACACATCCATGACCCAGAAACACAGAAAACTTTTTGTTCCTTGGCGGAATTCGAACCCGCAACCTCCGGCTTTAGCGCCAACGCGCTGACCATTGAGCCACAGAGGTCGTTGAAGTGCTTGAAAATAATAATTGAAAATGAACTAATTGCCTAAACTGGAATAAACATACAAGTATGCCTCTTGTTTGTGATCAATATATTACATTCAAATTACCTCTTCGCCAAAATGAAATTTTAATTAAGCGTGATTCAATTGAGGTTTCAATAGGACAGGAAAATATCAATATGACATAAAATGGATATAATGTTATCGATATTTAATACAATTACAAGTATGTACTTCTCCAATATAATTGACAAGCTATTTCCGCCACTTCACTCTTCCCAAAATAATAAAAAAGATCTCTATAATAAATAGCCAATAATAGCTTTCTCCATAGTTAGGCTATATAAGAAATAGAACGTAAACAAATAAACACTTGCAATATATACGTACATCTAGCTTCACTATATTAGTATATATTAGATTTTTTGGAAAAATTTAAATGCCTTAATCATTTATTTTACTTTAATTCTCAAAGTCATTTCGATATAATATTATGTAACTTACATGACAATCAACTATCGATATCGATGTTCGAAACAACACGTCTCTATTCATCAAACCACCACATCCCTATTCTTCAGACCTTAAATGTTGTATTCAATTTTTAATGAGGCACAACCTCTTGAATTTCTTAAATACATCCATTATAATATGAAAGTATTTACAGAGTGGTTCTATAATAAGGGATTCTAGAACCTTCGGCCATCTTGAAATTCAGCTCTTTATACCATGGAGTATAGAAGTAAGTACCATTTCTGTGTACGAAAAATGCCAGAAGAACGCGAGACTAGCGCGCGCTGACGGTTAAAAAAAACATGTTTTACGTAATATAACCACAAATTCACAGCTTTCTTTACTTATGTTGTGTGACCTAACTTCTTACCAACCAAAAAGACAAACTGACAGACAGACGCACAATAAAATAATCCTATAAGGGTTACATTTTGTCATTCTTAGAAGCCCTCAAAAATGTCCGTCAAAAGCGTTTGATAATGGTGGCACAGTAGCAAGAGGGTAGAATTTTAGCCCACCATGGGTCAAGCCTTGTCGTGGCGGTGGGACTCAATAGCCTAAGGTGAACCCAGCACCTTGGGCGAAGCAAATTGAGGTGAGGGAGCTGCTCTTTGTACCCCTCTTATAAGAAGAGGGGACAAAAGAGCAGGGGGAACAAGGGGCGAGGATGGAACCTTACCCCATTGTACTGTCCTGACGTTAGGAAGGGTTGTACCTGATATCAGATATCACCATATCTGATGACCATCCCACTATCCGCCACCTGTATACCCGTAGAGCCTGCACCTCGGCCTCTACTTGAACAATACATTAATAATAATGACAATGATTGTGATGGAGATGATGCCTATGATAAGGATGATGGTGCGTATGACCTACTTAGAATTCTGGTTCCACCATACAAGTCAAATTCCAATACAATCAAGCGAAGGCATATAGACGTCGTCACTAATTGTCAGACCCGGTAACGTCTTGAATTTACAATATGAAATTCGGATACATATTATGTATCCGAATTTCATCAGGCTCCATCCGAATTCTATCCGAATTATATCCGAATTGCATCCAAACTCCATCTATATTGTTGTGACGAACTGGTAACTGGGAGTTATTCAAACAACATGACGTAGCGACGTAGGCGTAAAGTAACGTAACATTTAGGTTACCTTAATAATAATTGACGTTAATATTTATAGTTTAAAAAAAAACTTTTATCACGAGGGATGTACTTACGTATCTGGTACCATGATCATTTTTTTCATATTCCGAATAGAAGGATAGATAATTAAATTTTGACCTATAATTGCTTCAGGGTAGGCATACGTATTAATCCCCACCAAGGTTCAAGCCTTGGGCGAAGCAAATTGAACCTAGGGAGCTGCTCTTTGTACCCCACTTATAAGAAGAGGGGAAAAAAGAGCAGGGGGCAAGGGGCAAGGACGGGAACCTCACCCCATCGTACTGTCCCGACGTTGGGAGGAGTTGTTCTGTGGTGCGGGACAACCTCTCTGTGGAGGTGGCGGCGACGTTAGTGGCACTCGCCGGGTTATAGTGGGTAGAGCTGCGTCCATCTTATCATCTTTCGGGCGCAGCGAGTCCCACTTACCCGCCGGAGGAGTCCCCCCCCCCCCCAGCGGGATACCTCAGAGCATTTCCCGGCGTAAAAGAAAAAAAAAGACATACGTATTAAAGTAAAGTTTAAGTAAAGTAAATAAGTTTTATACATTATTATACAAAGAATATTTTTTTTTTTATGTTAGTTGGATAGGTAAACTGGCAAACGTACCACCTGGTGGTAAGTGGTCGACGTCGCCCATGAACATAAACTAGTATACCTGGAACGAGCCCAGGCAACTCATTTATGTGTTGCCTATCCTGAGACATAAGATGTTAAGTCTCGGTGTCAGTAATTACACTGCCTGTCTTACCCTTCTCTCCAAAACACAGCAAAGCTGTTTCACGGGAGAAATAAGCAAGATGGTGGTACCCATGCAGCCGGGAGCGCGGCACAGCGCTTCCCTCCCACCGGTCAAACGATGTTGAACGTCACATAACTATGCACATTAGTATCTGAACCTGGCACAATAAAATCTAGACCCAAATACCAGTAACTGGTCGTCTTAACGATCATAAATATTAAGTCCATTAGGTCGGTCCGTGGATGGGTGACCATCTTTACACACCAAGATTCCTTCGTGCCTCGGAAAGCACGTTAAGCTGATGATCCCGGCTGTCATTCGTGGATATTTGACAGTCGTTACGGGTTGTCAGAAGCCCGAAAGTCTGAGAAATCAGTCTTACCACAGGATATCGTATTACCCAGTTACTGGGCTGTGTAGGTCAAATATTAGGAGGCTATTGAAATTAAAAAACATCCAAATTTCAATAGAGAAGATGGCTGGCTCTTACCACCTGCTTGGGATCCCATTATTAAAATAATTAAATCAAAAACCAAGCATAATATGCCACAGATTAAAGATACAGTTAGCACTTTCTGCGTAGAGAGGACTTATTAAAATAATGATGTATCATAGGGTAGTTCGAATAACTTTGTAACGTTAGGACATCTGTCACCTCAGTCCTCCCGTGACCATGGTTGCTGTAAAGTATCCGAAACGTCGGGCTTGTAAAAATCTTAATAAACCGGGATAAAATCCGTAAAAATTGTTTCATTATAATGAGTGAAATTCGCGCAAACATTAGAAAACAATATGATTAGGAAAAACTTAGACAGAAGAAGATATGTATAATAACAATAGTAAAATAATAGAAAGCTTGAACTACAAGAAATATTTGGCCGACTGACAGAAAAATCTCCTAATCCAAGATAACTTCTTATCTACAAATTATTTGAATGATAAGATGCCAGAGTCATGGATGTATATATAATAGATACACTAATATAGTATGTTTGTAGGAACGCGCTAATCTTCAGAACTGACCGCTAGATGTTAAAGAAATCTTATAGCATTTTATGGTCTAATTATTGTGTGTGTATGTGTGTATTTATACCGTTAAATTAAGTTCAATTATTGGGCAAGTGAAACCGCAGGAAACAGCTAGTGTATTTAGATTTAGATTTAATTTATTACCGTTATCGTACTCATAACTTCTTCTGAGCTTGCGATAGGATTTTTTTTTTGGTTTCGCTGGGGAATGCGTTTAGGTACAACACCGGGTCCGGGGGGACCCGGAGGTTATGGACTCTCTGCGCCCGAGAAGATGGTAAGGTGGACGCAGACTCTACCCACTAAACCCCAGCGGTGTTCTTCTCGGCGTTTGGGTGATCCGGCGCGAGAGCTGTGGACATCCGTACCGGGCCACAACGATGTGCCATACGGCACTCTTCTCTGGAGGCGGGAGGTGGCATCCCCTCCTCCTTCTCCGCTTAAGGCACACTGAACACACAAGGGTGCCTTATAGCTCGGATCTTATGCGCGCGCAGCCGATCCCCCGATCGGCCGCGCACAGGTCCCTCACGGCGGTGCGACTCTCCTGCGGGAAGAGGTGCCGGTGCGCTCCCTCTCCCGCTCCGCCTCCTCCTTCTGCGACATCACGTCCTCGCAGAAGGAGAGGACCACCTGCCATGTGCTCTCACTGACGGTCATCGCTCGGATGACCGCAGGGAGCGACAGGTCCGCGCCAACCTCAGCGATGAGAGACGCCCTTACCTTTGCCCAAGCTGGGCACTCCGCCAGAGTGTGGTCAGCAGTGTCATCACTGCTGTCACCGTGAGGACACTTCGGCGAGTCCTCCGCAGCTTACGATAGGACTGGATTAACGTATAATATATAAGACAATCTTTTTTTTTTCTTTTACGCCAGCAAATACTCTCAGGAATCCCGCCTAGGTAGTGGGTCTCCCCAGGTGGGTATGTGGGATTCGCTGCGCCCGTAAGATGGTAAGTGGACGCAGCTCTACCCACTAAAATCCGGCGAGTGCCACCTTTGCCGCCTTTGGTCAGGTGCCCCGGATCTTTTAAGCTAACAGGGCACCTCGACGGCCAGCCAGTCCCGCAAGTGACTGACATCACCTCCACAGAGGGGTTGTCCCGCACCACAGAACAACCCCTCCCAACGTCGGGGCAGTACAATGGGGTGAGGTTCCCATCCTCGCCCTTAGCCCCTGCTTTTTTGTCCCCTCTTCTTATGAGAGGGGTACAAAGAGCCCCCTCGGATCAATTAGCTTCGCCCAAGGTGCTGGGGTAACCCTAGGCTACTGAGCCCCACCGCCACGACAAGGCCTGAACCATGGTAGGGACCATAATATACATGATAGTACTTTCTACTGGTAAGCATAAATTCTATGTTTCTAAAGGCAGTCCCTATGACTGGTTACTTTTTTTATTCTTGGTTAGCTAACCACTAATAATCATGCTTGAGCACTTTTACTTATCTTCATCTGTAAACAAAATAATTCATTACCTTCAAGAATACTTTGTTTTCATTAAAGAAATCTCTAGGAAAGCTAATGAAATAAAATAAAGATCTATTGGTTCTAGATAAACAAAAACGGTCTAGTTGTGACTGGATGTTACACAGAGGGGACGCGGGTTCGAATCCCAACTCCAGATAATTAATATGATGAATATAATCTGCAACGGGTCATAGGGTGTTTATATAAATTTCTTATTTGTATTTCTCTTACTTGTAACCATGTCACAATTATATTTATAACTAGTTGTTTCCCGCAACTTAGTCCGCGTTAACTTAGATTTACAGCAATACCATTGATGATGATTTTTTTATAAGCTAAGTTACTTCTTATAACATCAGCGAAAGTCAGTGAAAGTCCCATCAAAATCGGCCCAGCCGTTTTAAAGATTAGCCGGAACAAACAGATATCTCCATTTAATAGACTAGACTTGAGGAAGAGGTAGTGCCATGCTGCTTCGCAGCCGAATTGGGCCGGCACGACCGGGTTGGTACCTCTCGCTCACATAACACCGGCGTCAAGTGACAGCTATGCTGTCGCGTATCGTGCGGTTTGTGAGTTTCCGGTGGCCAATCGGATAGGGAAAAAGAGCGCAACGCATCTGTAAAACATTCGGTTTTGCGGATGTCTATCATGGGCGTCGGTAGTCACCATAAGGCTCCGACTGCTCGGTTGCCTACTTAAAACATTAAAAAAGACAGACGATAAATTGTAAAAAATGTTATTTTGGTATATGTACTGTACAAACGTAAAATAAAACATCTCAGATACACAAATACAATAATTATTCATTTAAGTCTTATCTTATGCCAATACTTCAAAAACTTGATTTTAATAAAGATTTTTTCAAAAATGGCGTAAGAGTTTTGTGCAAAATAACCATTTACAACGGGATATTTACAGCTTGGCAAAAAAGAGTATGACGTGGTGATAAGTAGAACTAAATATTTTACTTAATGGAAACCTATGATGTTGACAATACTTGGACGACAAATACTAGATTTTGAGTAAATTTTAGTGCTTCACATTTATAATTAACGATTTGATTAAATTCTCTTACTGATTTCCCATATTATTATGAGACCTAAGTGAAGTTGGCGCCCTCATTTTTTCCAGACTCTTTTTTGCCAA
The DNA here is from genome assembly GCA_963853865.1 of Helleia helle. NCBI lineage: Eukaryota > Metazoa > Arthropoda > Insecta > Lepidoptera > Lycaenidae > Helleia > Helleia helle. Next base: position 9,443,653 of record OY971436.1, read on the forward strand.
GCTGTACCATGGTTTTGACATTGTCCTGTGAACAAGACATTCGTAGATGTAAATCGAAATATCGTTTTGTTGCTTATTATCTCGTTTTAAATAGTTTTAGAAGGGAAAAATCCATGTTTATTAAGAATCTAATGAAATAATCTTTTAATAATTAGAGTCGAAATTAGCCCCACCATGGTTCAACACTTGTCGTGGCGGTGGGGCTCAGTAGCCTATAGTGAGCCCAGCATCTTGGGCGAAGCTAGTTGAGCCGAGGAGGCTCTTTGTACACCTCTTAGACAAAAGAGTAGACAAGGGGCGAGGATGGAAACCTTACCCCATTGTACTCTTCCAACGTTGGGAGGGGTTGTTCTGTGGTGCAGGACAACCCCTCTGTGGAGGTTGCGTCGGTCCCTTGAGGGACTGACTAGCCGTCGAAGTGCCCCGTTAGCTCAACAGATCCGGGGCACCTCACCAAAGGCGGCATTGGTGACACTCGCTGGGTTTTAGTGGGTAGAGCTACATCCACCTTACCACCAGCAAGTCCCACATACCCGCGTGGGGAAACCCACTCCCCAGCGGGATGCCTCAGAGTATTTCCCGGCGTAAAAGAAAAAAAAGTCTCGAAATTAAACCCATAATATTGGTTTAATTCATATTATGATGTCATGTTAATAGGCTTTTCCGTTACGTTAAACCTTTGGTTCACCTATTGGTAAGTGTCCGAAACCATAGACGCAACGCATCTGGTGTTAACTGATATTAGTTAAGTCATCTTTCTGATTTAACTAATCTCTTCTCGTTCAGATTTCTATTAAATGGATATATCTTAATTTATATGTATTTACGTACAGAGTACAGATCTGATCAAAGTGGTCGTTACTCTGTTTACAGAAGCTGTAATCTGTACGGGGAACGGGCTAAATATATTCACAGATTCACGTACGTCAGTCATAACAATGAAATTTGAGGTTAAATTAGTTAGAAACTTGGAAAGAGGATAACTGCATTCAACCTAAAAAATTAATTTAAAGTATCACCGTAAATTTCGGAAGAGGTAGTGCTATGCTACTTCGCATAATTGGGCCGGCACTACCGGGATGGTCCCTCTCGCTCACTTAACACCGACGTCAAGTGACAGCTATGCTGTGACGTTTCGTGCGGTATGTGACTATGTGTGTGGGCGTCGAAAGTCGCGAAACGACTTGACTGCTCGTTTGCCCTCCTATCCTACAAAAAAAATATAAAAACCGTCAGGTTAAAATTTATCACGCGACATTGTAAGCTATCGAAAAATTGTGATTCGTAAGTGCTCACATTATACATTATTTTTTGATAAAATATCGTTGATGATGATGATAGTGATGTGAAGTCGGCCATCTTGGAGTTCACAGTGGACCTTATGCAGCACTGGACGCAGAAAGGTTAATAATGCTAATATGTAATATTAATTTTTATTTCCTTTCAGTAGAACTATAAGAGTGACTCATTAGGAACTTCCTGGGAACTCATTAGGATTCCCACAGGGCTCCGTGCTGTCTCCGACCTTGTACAACTTGTATACCTCCGACATCACCGACCACCCGGCGGTTAAACGGGCTCTCTTTGCAGACGACACCGCTCTGTATATCACCCACCCCTCAGCCACAAGGGCTTCTACCATCCTCCAGCGTGCCGTCACCGAGCTGGGTGAATGGTTCGCAAAATGGAGGATTGATATTATAAACCCAGAAAAAAGTACCTCCATAAAATTCTCACGTAGGAGGGTCACAAACAGACGACTTTATCGTACCATGAAACCGATAAGGTTAAACAATATAGAAATACCCAGAGTAGATCAGGTAAAATACCTGGGGGTCACCCTTGACAGGTCGATGTCGTTTAGACCACACATAAAGACAGTCATCAAAAAGGCCAAATTCGTCTTGAGCCGTTTATATTTCTTAATTAACAAACACATTATGTCATACTCTTGTGTCGCATTCGCGCATGTGCCACAAAGTCGACTTAATGCACTACAAATAGTCCAAAATAATTTTTTACGCATGGCAACCGGTTGCCCGTGGTACGTAAGAAACATCGACCTGCACAGGGACTTCAGATTAGAGTCCATTAGGGGCCACTTCAAAATGACGTCAGAACGTCACTTTGAAAAGGCACTCCTCCACCCAAACCCGCTCATCGTGAGCGCGGCAAACTATTCCCCAGATAGCTCAGTTCCTATTAGGCATAGGTTACCTAAGCATGTTTTAACAGATCCAGTTGACGAAATCTCTCAGCTACTAATGCGCGACGCGAACGTCACAACATATACAGACATACACACGGTGCTAGGTACACCTGCACACCGCTTGGGCCTCGGGGTCGTAAGCGACGTCGACCCCTACACATGGAAACCACATCGTTCCGGATCGATCGCGGAAGCTTAGGTTCGAATCCGATACGAGTAGACACAAACCCAGACCGCGCAAACAGCGCTAGAGCACTACGCTACCGCTAGATTGCTTGGGCACCGCGCATGACCCGCCTCCTTCTCCAGAGGGAGGGATGAGGGCCGGCCCTCATTATGATAGGTTAAATTCAACCGTAAAAGATTTGTCGACCGTATCGGATTTGACTAGTCCAAATCCTGCTCTCCCGAGCAGCGCGCGCGATGAACCGCGCCCCGCAGTCGAATATTTCTTAAGTGAGCCACCTGCTCATTTACTGCACTGATTGATCTTAAAGGCCATCAGGCCGAAAAGTCTAGCCCTTCCGAAAAAAAAAAAAAACTTCCGCGAAATAACTTTATCCGCTAGTTAGTCTCGAACGTTCTGTTATTAATTACATCGCGGTTTCGTTGCTTAGGTGACTTTCATAATACTGAGATCAGCATCGTGTCAAACGACGCCATTGGTACGACTTTATGGCGACTTACAGAAATTTTTACATTCTCGTTTCGAAAACTTTACAGCAACCATGGTGACGAGAGGAATATACCCGCTTTTATAATTAAGCTTTTTAATAAAAGCTTGTAAAAAAACTATATAAATAGTTTTTAAGACCCTTAAACAGCTGTAAAAATTAAATTATAAAAGAATAAAGCTTCTCTTCTTAATAAATTAATATAATATTGCTGAAGAATTTTATTTGTTTTTACTTTTTTTTTTAATAACTTACTTATATTAACTAATATACACACAAATAACTAATTTGTGTCATGTCAAAAACTACATGTCGAATTTGAAAGAATCTGAGGTAGTAGGCAAATAGATATAATTTTTAAGTAGATTTTTTTAAAATAAATGTAACCGCGTAAACAACGAAAACAAAATATACATATCTGGATAACAAGCGTTGCAGTTTTGTGAAAATCTAATAAACGGCTGTCATCTATAAAATATGTGTATGCGTCAGAAATACCTGCCTTTCAAATCTTTCATATACCTATCTATTCAAAATCAATCAATTCATGAATATCTGCTAACAAGAAGAGCTCTTATTTGAGCAGAGATTTGATGCTCAATAGGCACTAAAGCCTTACCCAATATCGATATATCATCGGTTTTACAAAAAGCCATTATGATTATAATTCTATTTTTTACTCCCACATTATCAGTAAGAGGGAGTTATTTCTGCTACATGCTTACATAAGTACCACCATCCTGCTTTCGGTGAGACATGCTTGCGCTGCTAAAACTTTTGAAAACTATTTACGATGCTTTCACTTTTATTTCGCAGAGCTCGATCTTTCGACATAATACATGAATGTCTTGTTTATGAAACGTGTAGTTATGGTGGCTCCATATTATTGCCGCGAAGCTTCGCGAACAAGCGTGAACGTGAATGTAGATGATTTCGCGAGGTTCGCGTGCGTTCGCGGTTGTTCCTCGGTATTTTGTCCCGTGACGTAAGGTCCGCGCTTCGTTCGCGCAGCGTTCACGGCGCACCACCAGTTTCCCAGTTTCTAATTTGATCCTGACAAGTGATGTGTACGGACAGACACGTGCAGTCGCAAAAAAAATGTAAGGGCAGTTTTAGTGGGTACAGCTTCGTTCACTTACCATCTTGCGGGCCTTAGAGCATTTTTCAGCGTAAAAAAAAAAAGTTTTCACTCACGAATGTGCGACCCGTGAATGTAGAGCGGTCCACCGTGAATTAACAGCGTGGTTTACGGCACTAATGTGGAGCCGCAGATGTGTAAATAACCATGTTAATTTTAAATCCTATTTATTTTAGCTTTGTTCATAATTATGACTGAATGACCCCCGAATACTCAAACGAATCTCAAATTTAAGACGTACTTAAACTCACGCTACGACGCGCGACGTGTCAGATTCTAAGAAAAAAGAGGGACAACACGAGTTTAAGGACGTCTTACATTTGAGATTCGTTTGAGTGTTTGGGGGTGAGACAGTGAGAGAGATATTGACTGTAAGTGGTGAACACACCCATGGATACAAAAACTCGAGATAAAGCTTTCCTTTCTCTTTCCTTTCTCCTTCCATAAAAATCCATTTCATCACACTGATTATCCTCTTTCCAACTTTTATCACTTATTTAGTTATTTATAAGCCATTTCCCGAGGTTTCGCCTGCTACAAGAATTAAGAACTTAGCTTTCCTCTAAAATATATATAAACCTTCCTCCTCAAATAATTAGACAAATAAATCAAGACATTTATTTTAATCCAACTGATAGTTGCGGAGGTAAGAACATCAAACAAACAAACTCTTCAACTTATTACAATATTAAATTATTGTAGTCGCCCCAGGGCCTATTTGGTAGTGAGTGGGAAAGAATCGGCGGTCTTGGCGTTCATTATAGGAGGCCAACGTCCAGAGTTGGAAGGTAAAAGTTAGTAATGATGATGATGAATATTAGCATGTATATAAAACTAGCTGTTTCCCACGGATTCACCCGCCCCACATAACCAAATGTAATAAAAGTATTTTTCAAGAGGAAAACTGAAAGCTGTGAAAACATCTTGAGTTTATCGTTTTGAAATTGAATTTTATATATGCTACATACAAACTATTGTATTGGAGAAAATCGTCTGTCTCTACGGTTTAATATTTCATTTTAACGTTTTAAACTCCTTATATATTACGAATCGAATGTCTGAACTGTTGTCCGTCTTTTGCACCGTAGCGATTAAACCAATTTTGATAAAAAAAACCCAACCAGTCTGAAACTGCCGATAGAAGTGAAAACAAAACAATTAAATTCAAATACCCATAATACAGGCTGTAACAGATTATGACAACCTATACAATTTAAAAGGCGCACAAAATGGCCGCATGACATAATTTAGATGCAACACAATTTGCAAAACAAATATTGTATAATCTTATTTAAATAAATCAAACGTCAAACTGTATCTCCAGCATTTCGCGTGTGGTGTCGCGAGTCCACGTTATATAAATGTCAAACTGCGTCTCCAGCGTTTCGTGTGCGGTGTCGCGAATTCTGAGATATTATCTCATCCAAAAATATGCGTACCGCGCTAAAAGAAGTTTATTATAATTGTTTTTTAATCAAAATTGGTTCAGCTACTTCAAGATTGTCAGCTCTATAATTGTTATTGCGATTTTTTAATAACCTTTTAAAATTTCTTCGGCGCATTTTTAATTAAATTAGGTATCAGATTTTTTGTTATTGTAATGTATTTTTTAATATAACCTTCTTATATTTTTTTACATATCTTAATTTTTCGGATATACTATGGCACAAATAGTCATGTAAAGCAAGTTTCCTAGCGGTGATTCTTACACATATTTTATCAAAATCGCTTCAGCTGTTTAAGATTATGCGCTCTTTTGCTATTGCGATTTTTTTTACTTTTTAATATTTTAACATTGATGTTTGGGATATACTATTGTAATAATGGACATTTAAATAAGATTTCTGATTCGCCTATTTTAATGAAACATGTTTAAGATTATAATGACGACCTCTGTGGCTCAATGGTTAGCGCGTTCGCTCTGAAGTCGGAGGTAGTGGCTTCGTATCCCGCGAGGGAACAAAAAGTTTTCTGTGTTCCTGGGTCATGGATTTTTATTAAAAATGTGTATTATATAATAAAAATCTTAAATATATGTATAGTATAAAAGTATTAAATATATTTCTCATAGATTAAAAATTGATCTTCGTCGTAGCGTAGCGGAGACCAATTTTTAATCTATGATATTTCCGTTGTCTGGTACCCGTAACACAAGTTCTTCGTGAACTTACCACGGAATGGGATTAACGTAGTGTAAAAGCATCCATAGATATTATTATCATTATTATTAATATTATTATCAGTTCACGATCTCGTGGACGACGTGAAAAACTTCCGTGCATTGAAGCGATTTTGCCACAATTATTACTGGAAAAATAACATATCCCCAAGTCATACATAAATAGCTCATAGTTAATATACACTAGTATATTACTTCACTATGTAGATATTAGTTGACTATAAATACAAACCCAAATTCAAACAACAATAATTATTATTTCAATCATGATATACAATATGTATATTAATCATACTATGCAGATATTTGTAGACATAAAAATTTCACCGTGGTGCATTGCAGCTGGGCTTCCCCTGGCTGCTGTATTTTCTTGACTTTTGTTAGTCATTGCAATCTTGTACTGTCTCCCGCTTTAACCGGAGAGGGAAACTGGAAATTTTCCTACTCCTCCTGAATTCTTCTGATTAAATTCGTTGCGGGTCGATCCTGGCTATACAGGAGTAGCAGCGGTGGGAACGAGTGGTGGGCCTAGCCCGATATTAAATTATTATCAGTTCTTTTAATAGTTTTGTGCTAATTTGCAATTGGATTTTCCTATATAAAACAAAATATATTTTATCTCATTTTATTTCGGGTATACTACTGTACAAATGAACATGTAAAACAGCACATTACGAATTGAAATACGTCAGTGTTATCAGTCGAGTGTTCGTATCTGTAGTGTGACACTCGCTTTACAACTCGCGATAATGTACTGCATACAGATACCAGATAAATAATCTTTTGCCAAATACTTGATGTGAGTGGCAAAAGGTTATCATAGTTTAAAAGTCAGACTCAAAAATTGTATTTTTTTATGTTAGTTGGATAGGCAAACTGGCAAACGTACCACCTGATGGTAAGTGGTCGACGTCGCCCATGAACATAAACTAGTATACCTGGAACGAGCCCAGGCAACTCATCTATATGTTGCCTATCCTGAGACATAAGATGTTAAGTCTCGGTGCCAGTAATTACACTGCCTGTCTTGCCCTTCTCTCCGAAACACAGCAAAGCTGTTTCACGGGAGAAACAAGCAAGATGGTGGTACCCATGCAGCCGGGAGCGCGGCACAGCGCTTCCCTCCCACCGGTACGCTTCCCTCCCACCGATAAAATGATATTTCTTTTGGAGTAAAAATAATTTATTGTATGTCTACGACTACACTCATACTAGTGAGTATGCAGTGGATGCTTCACTCTAAAATGGGAAATATTTGTGAGAGTGGACGCATTAGGTACTTTTCCGATAAAAAATCATCAGCATAGGGCCAAATGACTGAGGATTATCATGTAAATATAGCACCCCAGGTGGATCTCCGTGTAGAGACCGGTCCGTGTTGGATGCGAGTGGCAAGGGACGCCGTCTTGCCATTCAGAGGTCTATGTTCAGCAGTGGATAGAGGCTGATGATCATATAATATCTATGGACGCTTTCACACCACGTCAATCTGGTCCCGTGGTAAGTTCTCGAAGAACTTGTGTTACGGGTACCAGACAACGGTATTTTATTTAATACTTTTATACTATACATATATTTAATTTTTTTATTATATAATACACATATTTAATACACATCCATGACCCAGGAACACAGAAAATATTATTGTTCCCTGCCGAGATTCGAACCCGCAACCTGCGGGCTTGAGCGCCAACGCGCTTACCACTGAGCCACAGAGGTCGTCAAATCATGGTTAAATATAGCATATAAAAATAATATAATGATTATCTAACCGGATACGGATCTGCGAAAATTGTTAGACTGAGATCACAGGCGGAGCTGCGGGCGAAAGTCTAGTATACTGCTTAAAAACTTTCGCCATTTGGCATAAATGAGTTGGCTTTTTATATTAGTTGGATAGGCATCCTGGCAGATGATCCACCTGATGGTAAGTGGTTCACGTCACCCATGAACATCAGGCAACTCATTTATGTGTTGTCTATCCTGAGACATAAGATGTTAAGTCTGTCAATAAGTTCTTAAATTTGTTTATTTTTATAAAATATTTTTTTTTATTTAAAATGATTTCATGAAAAAAATAATCTCTTTTTTGATCGGGTTATAAATTTTTTAAATTTTATTGATATATTATATTTATCTGTTGTTCTTTATTTATTTACAATTCATAATTCAGTTAAAAAAGACAGACAAAAAAAAACAGAAAAAAAAATTAGTGAACAAAAACTTATTAAACTGTGATAGTAACAAACATAGATTACAATTCAGCTTATTTTTTATAGTATAGGAGAGCAAACGAGCAGTCGAAGCCTATTGGCGACTTTAAACACCCATCCGTACAACCAGAGAGAGAGAGAGTTATGCAGATACGTTGCCCTCCTTTTTCCTATCCCCCCCCCCCCACAATGGGCCACCAGAAACTCCGGCCGTGGCGGCCTAATTTGACTGCAAAGCAGCAACTACCTGTTACAAATTTACATATTATTATAATATTGTATATTTGGTAGGTATTAACATGCGGAAGGTGACGTTAAAATATTTCTGTAAACGTGCCCTCCGTACTAAAATTCACTTATATTAGGTCCCATTCAATCCACCCCAATAACAAAAGAATTTCCCGTTTCATAATCTCCCAAATTTCGCATAATGAGAGAAAATGAAAAAAGCTATTTCAGAACCTTAATATCAGAGTAATAACCATCTTTCTTGTCCACAGCTGATCGTCTACCCGACGCGGCCTGGTTTGCAGACCATGGGAGCTATTGTCACCATGTTCTTCATATGGGTAACCGCTTTCACCCTCGCATCACCCCTCTACATCTTCAGAAGCCTAAAGACCCACAAGCTTGGTCTTCTAGGCATGGATTCTGTCAGTTTCTGTATAGAAGACTGGCCGATAGCCAACGGCAGAGCCATATACTCTCTATTAAGTCTAATCTTTCAGTATCTCTTGCCTGTGCTTGTAGTGGTAATAGCCCATGTCCAGATCCATAGACGGTTGCGTGGTAGGAGACGGACTACAAGAAAAACACCAGCAATCCTCATAGCCATTGCTGTTACTTATGTGATAAGTTGGCTACCTTTGAACGTATTTAACATAGCAGCAGATTTCAGTACAGACTTCATTCTGGACGAGAAGAAAATGATAATATCGTACGCTATCTGCCACATGTTCGGAATGTCTAGTGCGGTTTCCAATCCCCTTCTCTACGGTTGGCTGAACGATAACTTTAGGAAGGAGTTCGAGGAGATCCTCTGCTGCTGTAGGAAGAAGGGACAGAAGAATAACAATGTGAGGATGAAAAATAGAAAGATGGACACAGAACTTACGGCACTTCAGATGGAGCATACAGTCACAGCCAACACCAAAACGTCTCAATGCTCGCAGATCTTCTGACTAAAGACGTGTTTCAAATAGCACGCAGACGTGGAGTCTAGCTGTTGAACACTTGTGATATGTGTACAAAGTTCCTCTGTTTATAGCCTGTTCTTCTGTCTGTTTATCCGTTTTGTATATATAGATCTTCAAGGCGGCGTGCGTTTTTATGAGCCCAAAACGCAAGTCGCCTCTAGTTTGTAACGTAAATGTAAATTTCCTAATAAAATCTTATTTCTGGTGTGAGTGATTTATTGTAGCTATAAATAAAATGTGACTACGTTTTAGTTTGGTGGAGAAATATTTCTTCACGTGTATATCATCAAATGTTTCATCATCATCATCATCTCTAACCTCTATCCGTCCACTAACATAGGCCTCACTCAATAACGCAAACGCAGCCGATCCCATGTCACGATATCTTCCCACCTTTTTTTATTCTTTAACGCCGGGAAATGCTCTGAGGCATCCCACTTTAACAGCTTTACCCACTTAAACCCTGCGAGTGCCACCAATGCCGCCTTTGGTGAGGTGCCCCGGATCTAGAAAACAAACAGGGCACCTCGAAGGCTAGTCAGTCCCGTAAGGGACCGACGCCACCTCCACAGAGGGGTTGTCCCGCACCACAGAACAACCCCTCCCAACGTCGGCACAGTACAATGGGGTGAGGTTCCCATCCTCACCCTTTGCCCTCTGCTCTTCTGTCCCCTCTTCTTATGAGAGGGGTACAAAGAGCCCCCTCGGCCCAATTAGCTTCGCCCAAGGTGCACCGCTCACCCTAGGTTACTGAGCCCCACCGCCACGACAAGGCCTGAACCATGGCGGGGGACATTTTCCCACCTGCTTAATGGCCGACCACTTCGTCTACCTAAACGTGGCCTCCACTCAAATTAAAAGTTAATATAACCTAGCGGTTCCAACAGATGTTGTCTTATACAAAATATTATATAGTTGACCGACTGATAATCTAAACCATTCTCGCATCCATTTTAACACAAATCCAGTCGTTAAGAAGCATATAAACGGATGGAATAGCAATGTGAGCCATAACATTACGAAACTGGTCAGTGACTTGTCACTGTATGTACTTTCCATCAGCCAATCATCCATCAATGGCCAGCAATCGTCTAATCAGCGCAGAACCGGCGCAGCGTCGCAGCACAAAGTCGTAATTTGTTTTCATACAAATCACATAACATTACCACTCTATTATATAAAAATAGAGTATATATAGTATAATAAAACATAAAAATAATAAATCGATTGCATTGTTGAATGACCAAACCGATTTAACGAATTCTCCCATGATACGGTTATTCGGTGGGGGTAGTGGGGGAACCAGCTAATATAAGGCGGGTGTTTGGGCCTGCAAGTCACTTGACGATTACTAATCGTAGAGTCTACATCCTGAGGATGCCTCGGTGTCGGGGCGAAACGTACGTAGATTGTTTGGTGGTGGTCTTTTACTGTGGTTGTGGTGCATGTGGGGTGGTGGTGCATGCGAGTGTACGCATATGCAGTGTGGGAAAGGAGGGCGGTGCTATATGCATGCATATGCGTGCACTCACACATTTGCTGTAAAGACTGCGTTTTTCGCGGGATAATTGCTAAATAATATAAAATATTTTAATATCTTAAAAAATAGATGCGTTGTGCCACGCGTTTGTATGGGTACCATCCTTCTTATTTTAGTTCGTGCAGACAGTGTCAAAGTGCACAGAGACTCAAAATCTTATGTCTCAAGATACGCAACGCAAGAATACTTAGTTGCCCAGAGTGTGAATCCGTTGGTGAATCCGTTACGCCGTCAGTGGCATGTCTACCAGTTGCCTATTCAACTAGCATACGGCTTGTATCATCATCATCAGCCTCTATCCGTCCACTGAACACAGGCCTCCCGCAATCAACGCCAAGACCGCCGATCGCGACAGCTTATATATAAAATCTTATCAAAAGGCTATCAGTGGCATTAATAAAATTTATTATGCGTATAATTATTAATTATTTTCAATTGTGAAACATGTTAAGTGAATTTCTGCTTCTGTTTATGGGTAAGGCTTTCTAAATTTTTGATTGATATACAAGAAAACATAACTGCAAAGGCCCAATATTTCAAACATCCCCTTGGTTCAAGCCTTGTCGTGGCGGTGTGGCTCAGTAGCCTAAGGAACCAAGCACCTTGGGCGATGCAAATTGAGCCGAGGGAGCTGCTCTTTGTACCCCTCTTATAAGAATAGGAGACAAAAGAGCAGGGGGACAAGGGGCGAGAACCTCACCCCATTGTACTGTCCCGACGTTGGGAGGGGTTGTTCTGTGGTGCAGGACAATCCCTCTGTGTAGAAGGCGTCGGTCCCTTGAGGGACTGACTAGCCGTCGAGGTGCCCTGTTTGCTCAACAGATCCGGGGCACCTCACAAAAGGCGGCATTGGTAGCACTCGCTGGATTTTAGTGGGTAGAGCTGCGTCCACCTTACCACCTTTCGGGTGCAGCGAGTCTCACATACCCGCCTGGGCAGACCCACTCCCCCGCGGATGCCTCAGAGCATTTCCCTCCGTAAAAGAAAAAAGTGTTTCAAATATGACACCTTTTTTAATAAAGATATTTGATTTTGAAATTTAAATAAGATTCTTTGTTTAAGGTCTACAAATATGTGATTTATTTGAACTCAAAGATTACGGTGCGGAGACGCTGCCTCCCATGAATTTTGACATTTTGAACAAAACTGAGCGCGAAATTGCCATAGAAGAGTGTATGAACGAATTCATAACTTGTATCAAAGCTAAAAGGTTTTATATTATTATTACTTGCTTTTGAACACAGCTTCCTTATAAGAAATTGCCAGAACGCGATCTTACTTCCGTGCCGAAACACAGCATAGCAGGAGACAGGTGGCAGGATGGCAGGAGGAGGAGAAAGGCAGGACAGACAGAGTAATAGGCACATTAACATCTTACATCTCAGGATAGAGAACACATGAATTAGTTGGCTAGTTCCAGATAAAACTAGTTCATGTTAATGGGCGACGTTGACCACTTACCATCAGGTGGCACGTCTGCCAGATTGCTTATCTAAGTAACACAGAAAAATCTAGATCGACTGCGATTTTAGGATCTTCGAAATGCGAAGTGAGAGTCAAATCTCGTTTCGAACCGAGTGGTCCACTATAATAATATGTACTATTAACTAAAAATGGTTTTAAAATTTCACTTACATTTGATTTCATCAATATTAGCTCTTCGGTAGAAATTTAAAATTATTATTATCAGTCTATATCGGTCTACTGCTGAACATAGGCCTGCCTCAATGAACGCCAAGACGGCCGATCCTTTGCCACTCGCGCGGAGATCGTCTTCCCACCTGGTCAATGGCCGACCAACACTTCGTCTACCTAAACGTGGCCTCCACTCTTGAACCTTATTGCCCCATCGGCCATCCGTTCTCCTGAGTGTGTGACCAGCCCACTCCAACTTCAACGAGCTTATTCTTTGCGTGATATCGGTAACATTAGTTTGGGCCATAGTTCATCGATCCCCACTATGATTCAGGCCTTGTCGTGGGTGAGCGAGTAGCCTAGGGTGAGACGCTGCACCTTGGGCGAAGCTAATTGGGCCAAGGGGGCTCTTTGTACCCCTCTTATAAGAAGAGGGGACATAAGAGCATGGGGGCAAGGGGTGAGGATGGGAACCTCACCCCATTGTACTGTCCCGACGTTGGGAGGGGTTGTTCTGTGGTGCGGGACGGCCTCTCTGTGGAGGTGGCGTCGGTCCTTTGGGGGACTGACTAGCTGTCGAGGTACCCTGTTTATTTACTAGATCCGGGGCACCTCACCAAAGGCGGCATTGGTGGCACTCGCCGGGTTTTAGTGGGTAGAGCTGCGTCCACTTACCAGCTGTCGGGCGCAGCGAGTTCCACATACCCGCGTGGGGAGACCCACTCCCCCACGGGCATTTCCCGGCGTTAAAGAAAAAAAAATATAGTTCATCAATGCGCTGGCAAAATGTGGGTTAGTGAACCCACACTTCAGAGACTTTCACCTTTTACACCTTTTTAGACTTACTCTCATCAGGCACGCAGGTTTCCTCACGATGTTTCCTTCACCGGTGAGCAAGCAATATTCAGGTGCACGTAGAACTCTAGAAAAACTCATTTCTAGGCATCACATGGAGTCAGGATCGAACCTGGACCTTTCGGCTCTCACTCAAGTGGCCGAGACTATACCCACTAGGCCATCGCCGCTCACAAAATCGCTCGCTTGTTTCAAAATAACGTAATAATTATACGGCTCCGAGATTCAAATCTATACAAGGATGAGTATTTTCGAAGATGAGGTAATCTTACATCCAAACATACAAACATCATCTTTTATTATTATAGTATAGCCTGCACTTCATATTGTGACATTGTAGATGTCTTATTAACCCTTATTTGTCCTTTAATGACCTTCAAAATACCTTTTGCCCTTGATTGCCATGTCAAAATGATAAATACTCTCCGCATGATTGCTTTACCAAATAAATCTTTGGAAATGATTAATTTAGAGAATGATTTATGGAGAGGAAGATTTCGTTACCAAATATTATAACTGAAGATTTCACATTAATAGCGGTTTCAGCCTTAAAATTACAATAAGGAACTTTACTCTAAAATAAGTAAGCGACGTTGGTCTAGTGGGTATGGACATGGTCTCTTGAGTGAGAGGTCCGGGTTCGATGGACCATGTGATGCCTTAAAATGGGTTTTCCTAAAATTCCACGTTCACCATGAGACCGGTGAAGGAAATATCGTGAGGAAACCTGCATGACTGATGAGATTAAAAGTTTTGAAGGTGTGTGAAGTTCACCAACCCGCATTGGTGGCCCAATGCGGGTCGGTTGGCGCATCATTGAACTATTTTTCTTTGTTTCCGCTGGGGAATGCTCTTATGCATACCACCGGACCTGGGGGAGCCCGGGGTTATGTGGGACTCTCTGTGCCCGAGAAGATGGTAAGGTGGACGCAGACTCTACCCACTAAACCCAAGCGGTATTTTCCTCGTCATCTGGCTGGACCGGCGCGAGAGCTGTGGACGTCAGCGGAATCAGTTGCCCAACATCCCCTTTTTTACTCTAAAATAAATAGTATTTAATCTTCCTCCATAACCGGGTTATCAGCTGGTCTTTCATGATTATATGTCCAAAGGTTTTGATTTGATACACTCACAGACACGCTTCATTCTGTAAGAGTTTGCAACCATAAGAAACATCACCATAATACTCTTTGTAGAAAAAGTCCCATGTGCGGTATGGATAGCAAAAAGAACAAGCGCAATTTTGGTTCTATTTGTGAATTGGAATACGAAAACTGCAAGATAGAACAAGGTAATATACATCGAGCATGTAATCTGAATACAGCGGTAATGTTTTGTTTTGTATGGAAACAAATCCCAACTGTGCTGCGACGCTGCCGGCTCTACGCGCCGACTGACGGTCATTGATGGATGATTGGTCGATGGGAAGTACATACAGATTACGGGTTGAATTGCTATTAATTCAGTGACAAATCACTGACCAGTTTCGGAGTTTTATGGCTCACATCACTATCCGGTTATATGCTCGATGGTTTCATTGCATATAGTTAACTAAAATCGTATGTTTTTAAATAGTTTCCTTATTGATCACCCAAGCTTACTTTCAGACGAATGGCATTATTTCGACGATAGTTGTTCCGTCACAACTACATCCACAACGACGACAACACCGACAGTAATTAATAAAACATTCATATAAAATATTTCATTTTTCTTATTCTATGATAAAATAAGGAAACTTTATTGAGGTTTAGGGAGTTATGACGTCATCTTCATCATCATCGTCATATTTTGTGTATACCAATAGTGAACTTATTGGTAAGAATAGAGAATCCATATTTCTATAATCATTTTGTATGTAATACACATAATGTCCATTGTTGGATAAAGACTTATTTCAATTATAATATCTATGGATAATATCTATGGACGCTTTCACACCACCTCAATCTGGTCCCGTGGTAAGTTCTCGAAGAACTTGTGTTACGGGTACCAGACAACGGAAATATATTTAATACTTTTATACTATACATATATTTAAGATTTTTGTTATATATATACACATATTTAATACACACCCATGACACAGGAACACAGAAAATATTTTTTGTTCCCTGGTAGGATTCGAACCCGCAACCTCCAGGCTTGAGCGACAACGCGCTTACCACTGAGCCACAGAGGTCGTCAAATTACAAAATTACCAATAAAAATTCCTTCCCCCACTAATCTACTACTACCGCTACGCTACTTTTTTTTTGATATCGCAGGGAAATCCATATAGATGCAGCCAGGATCTTCGGATAGATCATGACCCAATGTGGGACACGCACCTGGGAGTGTCCACCCTAACCGAAACCTCTGCGAGTGCCTTTTTTATGTCCTAAGAAGGCAACCGAGCAGTCGGAGCCTTATGGTGACTGCCAATGCCCATAGACGACCGCATAACCAAAAGTTATGCAGATGCGTTGCCCTCCTTTTCCCTATCCCCCCCAATGGGCCACCAGAAACTCACAAACCGCACGAAACGCGACAGCGTTGCTGTTCTTGTCGCCGGTGTTATGTGAGCGAGAGGTACCACCCTGGTCGTGCCGGCCCAATTCGCCTGCAAAGCGGCATTGCACTACCTCTTACTCCAGCCGTTTTTTGAGGGTCCCGGATCTGCAGGCAACAGGATCAACTCAGCGACAGGCCAGCGAAGGCCAGAGTACTCCTCGTAAGGGGGGACTGCTCGGCTGCTACTAAGCAGTCCCTACGACGTGCCAGCAGAACTCGGTTCCCATCCTGAGCCCGACACGAACAAAGGGACGTTACTGGAGGGGCATTAAGTAGCGCCTCCTACGCACCCCCGTTCGTCGCCTGCGGGAACCGAGAGTGGTCTAGAGATCACAACATAGATATCATCCGATCACATTTTTTTATGATAATTAGATAGGCAAACTGGCAGCCGTGCCACCTGATGGTCGTGGTCAGCGTTGCCCATGAACTTAACCTAGTTTACCTGGAACTAGCCCAGGCAACTCATTTATGTGTTGTCTATCCTGAGACATAAGATACTAAATATCGGTGCCAGTAAAAACCCGAGACACAGCAAAGCTGTTTCACGGGAGGAACAAGCAAGATGGTGGTACCCATGCAGCCGGGAGCGCGGCACAACGTATCCCTCCCACCGGTAAACAAATTACAAATGTCTTTGGCCTAGAAGGGCACTGGGTACGGGGTATATTACTCTATATTCAGAATTAATAATAAAATATCAGAAGCAGATACTGTGGATAGAATGTGGGCAAGGAATACAAAATATCTTCTTCAAGGCAGTTCGAAAGCGATTCGTCACAATGTTCGTAGTAATCTTTTAACTCCAAACATCGCCTCGTCACCATAGCTACTATGATCTGCTAGAGTGACAGCCCACAGCTGCACTCTTGATGCCCAGAGTACCTTATATGAAAGATGAGTCTACCTACCAATTACGCAGAAGATTAGGCACAACGTCATAAAAGAAACAAAGTTTTAAATAAAAAATATACTCGAATTTTTATAATCATACCAAATTACAATGCACGTCACAGAGGCACAATCATTAACGCTAAATAAATACAGTTTACGCCTGTTACTTTTAAATAGCAATTAGCATCGCCTGCGTTTTATCATGCTCCATTCTGAAATATTCAGGAGTTATAATAATAATTAATTAAAATATACTTTAATAAAATTGCTATAATAGTTCTACTCCGTGGCATTACTATTGCCCTCGACAGTCGTTGTACTGTACAAAACATTTTATAGTTTGTGGTCTCAATTGTGAATTATATAAGTAAATATAGGCAATCAAACAAAATATGTGCATTTGTATCATCAGCCTTTACTGTTTACCTATTCGTTGCTAAGCAACTGCATAGTTTGGTAACTGTGGTTAGTTGCTTAGCAACGAATACATAGTGATATACATGCATATATTAAGTATTAACTGAAATCATTAACTAAATTTGCAAGATAATAATTGTGGCCCGAATTGTGAATTTAAACCATTCTCGAATCCACTTGAACACACACAAAAAATTCCATCAAGATCGGTCCAACCGCTGAGGAGTTCATGTAAGTGACATACACGCGTACAGAAGAATTATATGTATATCTTAGAATAATTACACTATATATATAGATTTTAGTTTAGTGGGAGCGCGCCTATCACGATTATTTCTCTAGCAATCATACAGAGGGAGTAAGAACGGTTTAAAACGGGATCTTTAAATCTTTCATCATCATCATCATCTATTTTCATGACATTGTCTACGGATGCCTTATTTATAGGAAAAATAAAAAAACAAGGAGGCGACTCATTGTTAAACAATTGTTCTAATATTGGACAGGCGCGAGAGGGGACTGAGCATCCTGAGCGGGGAGAGGCTCTGCTTACACGCACGAGCTTAAAAGCGAGAAAACTAACAAAATAAGGTTTTTATCATGAACTATTAGGTCACCAACTTATATTTTCATTCGTTTTGGAATTACTGAAAAAAATTGAAATTATTGACGCCAAAATTATCAATGCGTCCGAGCAGTAAGTAAATAACTATGGTGCTAAGTAAGAATTATTGTATCCAATTTTTTTTCGATCTAGTCCTCAATTTGATTCAAGATGGAACTCTTGGCTACTCTTGGTGCATCTCCTGTCCTCTTTCCAAATCACAATAAAGCTACTTCACGGAAGTCAGCAAAATTGTGGTATCCATATTTCGAAGTTCAACACATCGCACTTCACATAAAATATTAAAATGAGATATATCGAAATCATTTTCAAACTGTTCCTATCCACCATTGAATATATTATTAAAACCGGAATAGTGCGGTAATGTGTGCTTTGTATGAAAACGAATTCCGTTAAATGTGTGTGTTCTGCGCTCTGATTGGCCGACTGATGGCCATTGATGATCATTGGCCGATGGGACGTACATACAGATCACTAGTTGGTTGAATTTTTATAACGTCAGTGACAAATCACTGACCATTTTCGAAATTTCATGGCTAACATTACTATTCTATCCGGTTATATGCTTGCCTTATATTAAATTTAAAAAGGAAATTATTAAGTGGCTTAAATGTAAAACCTTTTATTCTGTAAATGAATTATTGCTAGATACTTAGAATTATTTTGTAAGGAATTATTGATAATAATTTAATCGATTAATTAAGATTGGACTAGTTTAAGAGAAATAAATTGACATGACTTCTGTATCTAGATTTTAAGTTGACTTGAAATCCCTATTTAATTAATTTTTACTATCAGACATATAATTATGACTTAAAATGAAGTTTATTAGTAATGATGAAATTATAATATTACTAGCTGTTGCCCGCACCTTCGCCCGCGTTAACTTTTAAAATTTGAGGGGTTGACCACCCTTATCACTTTGGGATATGAAAAATAGATAGTAGCCGATTCTCAGACCTACTGAATACGCATATAAAATTTGGTAAAAATCGGTAAAGCCGTTTCGAAGGAGTACGGTAACTAACATTGTGACATGGAAATTTTATATATTAGAATATATTTAAGGTAATTAATTACAAAATCTATAGAAATTTTGTTAATTTAAAACTAAACTCAATTTAACAATATTTGCATGCTATTGTGTTGTTAAAAGTGTTCGAACTAACAAATGTTATTATATATTATGAACATCCATTGTACCACTTTTTAAGCAAATAAATTATTGATTGATTGATGATGCCGTCGACATAGACTTTTTAATTAAAGCTCAGATTACCAGTATATAAGTGTATAATATATGTCTAAGATGGCCGTGCCTCCGCCACGCATCAATCATAAATTATTTATAAATTATTTTTTGTATACAAAAGCTTTTCTTGACTAAGATCAGGCGAAATTAAAGCTCGCATTTCAGCTCTTAATTTTACTATCAATTGAGACGGTTGAACCCACAAAATGAACTGGTTATTACAAAACTGTTTTAAATTAAACCGCAATATATACATATAAGAACATATTGCCTCTTCCACCATTTTTACCCGCCAAAAATATACTTAAATAGACTTTCATTATCATCAACGTTACGTGCATAGCATGGCATTCTATGAACGCCAAGACGATAGATCTATTGCATATCGATCTACTGCCTATTTATCTACTGCCTATCGATATATTGCCTATCTATCTACTGACTATCTATCGATAGTATCGGCAGTAGACTGCCTATCGATCTATTGCCTATCGATCTACTGCCTATCGATCTACTGCCTATCGATCTACTGCCTATCGATCTACTGCTTATCGATCTACTGCCTATAAATCTACTGCCTATCGATCTACTGCCTATCTAAGTAAGTAAGGTAAATCATAATATAAGCTAGAAAAAGAAATGGATCTAGAATGGACTATTTTAGTCCCGGGGGATCTTTTACTATTTATTTCTACTACATATACTAACTAAATATATTTAGGGTAGCGAATGCAAATATTCGTTTGATGTGAAAAAACATCTGTTGGCGTGGGAGTAAAATGACTCAACTGCCGTAACGGTATATGGTATTACGCTGTCATTTCTTTTATTCCTAGTTTCGTGTTAGATTCCTACCTATGAATTCTAATATATCTTAGAGGTCAGTGACCCAAGTTAAACGTACTTAAAACCCTGTGTATCATTCTAGGTATAATAAAATATTTTATGTCTTTAGGGACTTTTGAATCCCTGTGATCGTAAACAAAGATTAAAGTCTAGTAGTTTTATTACAATTTTCAAGTGTTGCTATCCGAAAATTTTGCCATAAATTTGTGATTTAATTTGACTTTATGTAAAACATCGTGAGGAAATCCAATGAAATTAAAAGGGTCTATGCTTTTCATTTACGCTTATAACCGGATAGAGTAGTAAATGTGAGCCATAAAATTCCGAAACTGGTCAGTGATTTGTCACTGATATAATAGCCATTCAACCAACCAGTTATCTGTGTGCACGTCCCATCGGCCAGTCATCCATCAAAGGCCATCAGTCGACCAATCAGAGCGCAGACTAGGCACAAATTAGACGAAATTTGTTTTCATACAAAACACATAACATTACCGCTCTATTTCGGTTATATGCTCGATATGCATAGTCAACGATGGGAATAAGAATAGGATAATACCTATACCGGGTGTATTTGGAACGCTTGCGAAGATTAAACCCTAATATTATACTATTTATATACTATATAATGCATATAACCATTTATCTCAGAAACTTTTTTTAAAGAAAATTTTAGGACTTGTGTATTTTGCAAACCCGCAATGTATGTATACACACTATGCACTCATGCTAACCGCGAGACGCGCGACTAGCGGGCGCACTGAAGACGCGCTCGGTGCGGGAGTTCGTTCACCTCGTGCATGCGACGAACGCTATCAGCTGATTCAGTCCCCTAGCCGGCGTGAACCATAAACCAATTGCTGTTTTTTTTTCAAAACATTGCTGTTTTTTTTTCAAAAAAAAATATTTTAAAGCATTATCATCAAATTCCTGTAACATTATGTTTACTAAACCGGAATATACAAAAAAAAAGCCAACCAAAAAAAAACGCGTTTTTTTTTCACTTGTATCATGTCAGGCTATGCCAACACTATCATACCTCTTCGTTTTCGCAAGGGTTCCAAATACACCCGGTATACACTTACCGTGTGCATAACATTATTTTTATGCGTGGGCAATTAATCTAGTTTTAAATTAGATGGATATTCAAAAAGGTAGAGCCAAAGGTAAACATTATAATCGAGTTTACCCGTAACTAGCCCACCGCCTAATGGTATGTCGCTATGAACGCCATAAACGACTTCACCCGCGACTATCAATTCAAGCCTATCTAGTGAAAGGTGAACTCACGTCTCCAGCTGTTGCAGTTCTCGTACTCTAGGTCGCAGTAGTTGTTGAAGGTCTTGTAGTAGCCGTCGTAGTGACGGCCACATACCATATCACGCCTGAAAATATTCCTAGTTAGGGAATACGATCTAACTTGTTAAGTGGTCAACGTCGCCTGTTATACGAGTTCTTTCGCCTATTGAGCCGTGAAGACGATGATGCGTCTAAGGTAACGTAGCTCCCACATGAGGGTGAGAGAGAAGGTGGCTGACGAAGGAGACGAACGGGGGTGTGTAGGAGGCGCTACTTAATGCGCCTCAAGTAACGCCTCTGTGTTAGTATGGCACTACATCGTGGGGACTGCTTAGTAGTGGCCGGGCAGTCCCCCCTTACAAGGAGTAGTCTGGCCATCGCTGGGACCAGCCTGGCGCTGAGTTGAGCCTGCCTCGCTGCATATCCGGGAACATAAAAAAGCGGCTGAAGGCGCTCGCAGTGGTTTTAGTTAGGGTGGGTACTCCTAGGTGCGAGTCCCACATTGGGTCAGGATTTACCCGAAGATCCTGGCTTAATAAGGATTTTCCTGCTTAAAAACAAACTCCTACATAGATGAAGCTATTTTAAGTGAGTTTGAAGAAAACGTACAAACATCTGAATTGAGAAATCTCCTTTTTTAGAAGTCGGTTAAATCACTTTAGGCATTTAAAGAAACTCACGCAAATAGAAACATACATACACACGTAGGTACCTACACAATTTAACTATGTCAATAATGTCAATAGGATGAATAGGGGCTGATGATCATGAATATCGAAATGGCAACCTGTATAAACAAGCAAAGAAATAAATATTTCTTTTAATTAATATGGTCAAAGAAATGAGGTATCGTGCTGATTCAATGTAATAATAAATGTTAGATTCCAATCACTTAATGACTGGTTCCTTTGATCAGGCATACAACTACATTTCTTAATGTCGTAGAGCCGTCTGGAAAAAACCTACGATGTCATTTCATTACTTGGTATAAGGTTTTTTATACTAATAATATAATAAAAGACGTTTGTGGCTTAGATGATCCCGTTGGCCCTTTTGGTAACGGAACTTAGGCATTCCGCGGGGGCAGGGGAACTCCCCAGGCGTAAGGTGGACGCAGCTCTACCCACTAAAACCCAGCGAGTGCCACCAATGCCGCCTTTGATGAGGTGCCCCGAATCTGTTGAGCAACGGGGCACCTTGACGGCTAGTTATCACCCGCATCACAGAACAACCCCTCTCAACGTCGGAACGATGCAATGGGGTGAGGTTCCCATTCTCACCCCCTTGTCCCCTCCTACTTTTTAGTCGGCTCAATTGGCATCGCCCAAGGTGCTGGGTTCACCTTAGGCTACTGAACCCCACCGCCAAGACAAGGCGCTTGAACCATGGTGGGGTTGGTGCGGAATCCTAAAAAATATACTTATTTGATATCTGATGATAAAACTTACTTGTAAAGCGCTGGACACTTTCTAAGGAACACCACACAGCCCATGTCTATGAGATCGGACTTTCGAAAATATGAGTTTTTTGGATAGTACATGACCTGGTTGGGTTTTGGGTGGTTCTTATTTACGTATTTGGTGTAACACTGGGATGGCTGAGATAGTACTGCAAAAAAAATATCATCAACTTCTTCTTCGCCATGTATATTAATGACATATTTATGGCCGCTATATACGTTCAAGAAATTTCTTCAAACAGGCTTCAAACAATTTGATCAAATTGGCATGATCTCTCAAGCACACCACACACCCTCATGCAGGCTTGAAGCGGTGTCAGTATCGAAGCGGGTGAAGAGTTGTCGTGCGACGCTTTAGCATTTTTTTAAGTTTAGTGTTTGCTTTAAAGGCTAACCAAAGTTTTCTTATTAGTTTATTATAAGCAGCATACCGCATAACTCTGTTATTCTATTTTTTTATTTTTTTATGTTCCATAAACAGGATTCATCCTACTTTTTGTTTTTTTCGGATGGACCCATGCTGCTGGCCTGTTGGTCTTTTAGCTTCATCAAAAAAATATGTGAGTGGAAGCGCTCACGATGAGTGGGTTGCGATGGAGTGCCGATGTCGCAGTACAGGTCAATGCTTCTCACGTATCATGGGCAAGCGGTTGCCATACGTAAGAATCTATTTTGGATTACCTGCAGTGTCATCAAGTCGTCTCTGTGACACGTTTTTTTTTTTTTCTTTAACGAAGGGAAATGCTCTGAGGCATCCCGCGGGGGAGTGGATCTCCCCACGCGGATATGTGGGACTCGCTGCGCCCGACAGCTGGTAAATGGACGAAGCTCTACCCACTAAAACCCGGCGAGTGCCACCAATGCCGCCTTTGGTGAGGTGCCCCGGATCTAGAAAACAAACAGGGCACCTCGACGGCTAGTCAGTCCCGCAAGGGACCGACGCCACCTCCACAGAGGGGTTGTCCCGCACCACAGAACAACCCCTCCCAACGAAAGGACAGTACAATGGGATGAGGTTCCCATCCTCACCCCTTACCCCCTGCTCTTCTGTCCCCTCTTCTTATAAGAGGGGTACAAAGAGCCCCCTCGGCCCAATTAGCTTCGCACAAGGTGCACCGCTCACCCTAGGTTACTGAGCCCCACCGCCACGACAAGGCCTGAACCATAGTGGGGTCTCTGTGACACGTGCCATAGTAAGAGGTAGTGTCATGCTTCTTTGCAGCCGAATTGGCCAGCGCAACCGAGGTGGTACCTCTCGCTCACATAACACCGACGTCATGTGACAGCTATGTTTCGTGCGGTTTGAGAGTTTCCGGTGGCCCATTGGGCGGGATAGGAAAAAGAGGGCAACGCATCTGCATAACTTTTGGTTTTAATGGTTGTAATTGATTGGATAACGGGTAACCGATAACCGATAACCAATGGGCAGACAGCGGATAACGGATAACTGATAACTGATAACTGATAGCAGATAGCAGACAGCAGACAGCAGACAGCAGACAGCAGACATCAGACAGCAGACAGCAGACAGCAGACAGCAGACAGCGGACAGCGGACAGCGGACAGCGGACAGCGGACAGCGGACAGCGGACAGCGGACAGCGGACAGCGGACAGCGGACAGCGGACAGCGGACAGCGGACAGCGGACAGCGGACAGCGGACAGCGGACAGCGGACAGCGGACAGCGGACAGCGGACAGCGGACAGCGGACAGCGGACAGCGGACAGCGGACAGCGGACAGCGGACAGCGGACAGCGGACAGCGGACAGCGGACAGCGGACAGCGGACAGCGGACAGCGGACAGCGGACAGCAGACAGCAGACAGCAGACAGCAGACAGCAGATAGCAGACAGTAGACAGCAGACAGCAGATAGCAGATAGTAGATAGCAGAAAGCAGAAAGCAGATAGCAGATAGCAGATAGAAGATAGCAGATAGCAGATAGCAGATAGCAGATAGCAGATAGCAGATAGCAGATAGCAGATAGCAGATAGCAGATAGCAGATAGCGGACAAGGGATAACTGATAACTGATAAGTGATAAGTGATAACTGATAACTGATAACTGATAACTGATAACTGATAACTGATAACTGATAACTGATAACTGATAACTGATAACTGATAACTGATAACTGATAACTGATAACTGATAACTTTCCGCAGATAGCGGATAGCGGATAGCGGATAGCGGATAGCGGATAGCGGATAGCGGATAGCGGATAGCGGATAGCGGATAGCGGATAGCGCGGATAGCGGATAGCCGATAGCGGATAGCGGATAACGGATAACGGATAACGGATAACCGATAACCGATAACCGATAACCGATAACCTATAGCTGATAACGGAAAGCGGAAAGCGGATAACCTATCCGTTATCTGCTATCTGCTATCTGCTATCTGCTATCTGCTATCTGCTATCTGCTATCTGCTATCTGCTATCTGCTATCTGCTATCTGATATCTGATATCGGTTATCGGTTATCCGTTATCCGTTATCCGCTATCCGCTATCCGCTATCCGCTATCCGCTATCCGCTATCCGCTATCCGCTACCTGCTATCTGCTATCTGCTATCTGCTATCTGCGGAAAGTCGGAAAGCGGATAACTGATAACCGATAACCTATCTGTTATCGTTATCGTTTATCCGTTATCTGCTATCTGCTTTCGTTTATCGGCTATCCGTTATCCGTTGTCCGTTATCATTTGCTATCTGCTATCTGCTATCTGCTATCTGCTATCTGCTATCTGCTATCTGCTATCTGCTATCTGCTATTTGCTATCGGTTATCCGTTATCCACTATCCATTATCCGTTATCTGCTATCTGCTATCTGTTATCGGTTAGCTATCCGTTGTCCGTTATCCGTTGTCCGCTGTCCGCTGTCCGCTCTCCGTTGTCCGTAGTCCGTTGTCCGCTATTTGCTATCCGTTATCCGCTATCCGTTATCCCTTTTCCGGTGTCCGTTATCCGTTGTCCGTTACAATATACTTATAAACGGTGCTGGGACGAAGACACTATTTATCTGATAAAGAACGCTAATAAAATTAATCATCAATCCGAACACGGCTTTAAATCTATGTTAACGTGGGCAGCAGATATATAAGATACGGGCAGCAGCTCGTTTTGATATATTTGTTAGAATTCTTGTAATACATCGCGGTTCGACATTATGCAATGCGACACGTCCGTATAGGAGCACTGTCGCAGCAAAAAGCAATCAGATTTATCAAATTGTTTTTTCAAACTGTTGGATCAAATAAAAATACGAAAATTCTATGTTTAAGCCATTTGATTACTCATTGAATTTGATCAAATTTTCCCATAGACATTCATGCTAATTTGAGCAAACTGTTTGAACCAGCCTGTTTGATCAAATTACTTGAAGATATATGACGGCCATTAGTCAATAGGCCAATTTATTAATGTTGGCATCCAAAATTAGACGTGAAAACGTCTTATTAATTGGAACGCAGGATACCTGCGAATGAAAAAGCATGATTCATTGTCATATTTTTTTCGGAATGATCTATGCTAACGGCCCAAAGGCTACATTGGAATAGTGTGAGCCAATTTGGCTCACTTTTGGTTTGTAAAAGTGGGGGGTTGCCCCCCGTCAACCGTGAAGTCTGCGACCGCACGGCCTCCTAGCGTCGGGCTGGTGTCTGTGGCGGGATTGGGCCGCGTCACCGTCGGGTGGAGTGGCGCCCCAGGCGGACTATCCCTACCGGGTGGGCTCATTGGCGTGAAAGACCCGGCAGATGGTGCCAGCGATACTGGGGCCAACTCCGCCGGTCGGAACTATGATTCATTGTCACGTTTCGCCAATTGTGTGTGATATTATAATATCTAGAGCCTCGGCCTAAGCGTTCGGCTTGTGACCCATTATGGCGTTATCAGGTAAAATTGTCGTTCGTAAACGAACTTTACAGACAACAGAAAGGTTTTCTCCTGAACTAAGCCTCTCTAAAATCTACTACTTATCGTTACGTACTAACATCGAGAATAATATAACCGAATAGAGTAGTATAGTAGCCATACAATTTCGAAACTGGTCAGTGATTTATCACTGACTTAATAATAATTCAACCAACCAGTGATCTGTATGTAAGTCTCACCGGCCAATCATACATCAATGGCCATCAGTCGGTCAATCAGAGCTCAGGATCGGCGCAGCGTCGCAGCACAAATTTGGCGAAATTTGTATAAAACACAACAATACCGCTCTATTCCGGTCAGATGTTCGATGCGTACTTAACGTCACCCATTAATTTCGAGTTCACCCGACACTAGTTTTTCCTGTGCTATCGTTTGCGTATGTTGTGAGAAAAGTAGTCACTAATTACATTGCCGCTTCTGTTCACACTTTTCAGTGAGAACACATATTACATATTTTTAACAGACAAAACCTTATTCATTTCTTTATTTTTCACATTATAATATACAAAATCCCATTCTACTTACATATATAAAATATAATAAAACACAACATTCTACGATTTAATATTCAAATACAATATCAATAAGCATAAACTGAGAAAGTTATTGGGAAAATATGTTTTAATCCAAAACGCATAGACCAAGAGACCATGGCCAGAAAACTACGTTTTATTTTATAAAATATTTTATCTTAACCTGGAAATGCTTTTTACGCATGTAGCCAGAGCGCCTTCAGCCGCATTTTGAGGGTCCCGGGTCTGTAGGAAACAGGATCACCTCAGCGATAGGCTAGCCCCGGTGAAGGCCAAACTACTCCTCTTAAGGGGGGACTGTCGCTACTAATCAGTCCCCGCGACGTCGTGTCATACTGGCATCAGGTTCCCATCCTGAATCCAATACGAGTACAGGGGCGTTACTGAAGGCGCATTAAGTAGTGCCTCCTACGCACCCCCGTTCGTCGCCCACGGGGGGAGGCCTCGTCGGCGGCCTCCTCTCTCACCCGCTCGTCGGCCTCCTTCTGTCCAAATGAGTACCTACAAATTTATATTGAAATGGTAAAAGTTTTTTTATGGTAATAAATATGGTATGGTATAATTGCATAGGCAAACTGGCAGACATTGTCCCTGATGGTAAGTGGTCGAGGTCACGTATGAATATTAACTAGTGTACCTGGAACGAGACCAGGCAACTCATTTATGTATTCCCTATCCTGAGACATAAGATGTTAAGTCTTGTGTAGTAATTACACTGCCTGTCTTGCCCTTCTCTACAAACACAGCTAAGCTGTTTCACGGGAGAAATAAGGTGTCTAAAATAACTGTTTTAATATGAAAATATGTTTTCTCGCACTTCAAATGAGAGTACAGCGGAAAGCCTTTTCGGTGATACTAAAAGGTAACTCGTGATTTCGATTTTCGTCCATTCGTTATATAAGTATTCTTAGTATTATAGTAGCAGGCAAACTAATAAACGAGCCATTTGAGAAGAAAATGTAAGACGCTACTTCACTTTCACGTTAAATTTAATCTGCTAAAGCACTAAAATGGACGACTTTTTTCCAGTTAGAGTTAGCGTAAATAAACTACATCATAGTACATCATAGCGTAAATAAACTATGATGTAGTTTATTTACGCTAACTCTAACTGTAGTTTTTACGTTCAGGGATCCTAAACTATTCCCTTTGGAAATATTAAAAAAACGAATGTATTTGTGAATTACCTATTTATTACAGAAAAGTAATAAATTTTATATTAAATTTATATGAAATAGAATATTAAAAAAATAATAATTTTCATCTCACAAAGAATATAATATAGTAATATAGAAAGCAACATTACAGAGTTTTTCATTTCCATATAATTAAATTAGTTATTATAATATATAAGCTATTTTTTTTAGAATTGAATTCATAGAATACTTCTTGTATAGTTTTACAAAGTTCAAAACTGAAAGGGCCATGCAACATCATCAAAGTACTAGTTTTTAAAGATTGGATTGTAATATATCTATTTATTGAATGTAATATAGTCAGTATGAGTTAGTGCCATGCTGCTTTTCAGCCAAATTGGGCCAGCACGACCGGGGTGGTAGCTCTCGCTCACATAACACCGGCAGTAACAGTCAGGTCGCGTTTGGTGCGGTTTGTGAGTTTCCGTTGGCCCATTTGGGGGATAGGGAAAATGAGGGCAACGCATCTGCATAATCTCTGGTTGTGCTAATATGTGTGGGCACCAATAGTCGCCAAAAGGCTTCGACTGGTTGTTTACTATCCTGTGCTATAACAAAAAAAAAATAAGTTGCTGTTAAACATGAACTCATTTGTCCTTCAGTCAAGATCGGCTTTTTAAATTAATTTTTACTTAATTGATCCACATTCAAAAAAACATAATTTCATGTTAGTTAGCCCGTTTTTATATGTCAAATAAAAAAAAACATGTGTACAAAAATTTTTCCTCGACTAAATTTGATGAGGCTGAAAATTTTAATTAAATTTTCGGATACATGTAACCCCTGCAGGCACCTGAGACCCGGTTTTGAGATAGGTTCTAAATGGATATGACATACGGACAGACATGACACATTTATTTACCTTTGTACCAACCGTGAGGTAATTTGTTCTACTTTTTTACTTTTTTTTAATTTGAGCTATCTAAGCAAAAAAAAGATAAATAACTTTGACTCGACTAATGATCTATTATTATTGTTGTATTACAATCAAGTCAATTAAAAAAAGTCATATATAACAACTAGCTATTGTCCGCAGCTTCGCCTGCGTTAATGTAGACGTGCCCGGACTGATGTTTAATATTTTTATTGCATATGACACTCACAAATAATGTAGCTTTCTATTGGTAAAAGAACTTTGTAAGGGTAGTGCCATGCTGCTTTGCAGCCTAATTGGACCAGCACGACCGGGCTGGTACCTCTCGCTTACATAACATCCGCGTAAAGTGACAGCTTTGCTATATTTCGTGCGGTTTGTGAGTTTCCGGCGGCCCATTGGGGGGATAAGGAAAAGGAGGGCGACGCATCTGCATAATCTTTGGTTGTGCGGATGTGTATGGACGTCGCTAGTCGCCAAACGACTTCGACTGCTCGTTTGCCCTCCTATGATATAAAAAAGAAAAACTTTCAAAATCGGTTTATTGGACCCAGAGAGAGAAGAGGTAAAATTTGTGAGGTTGTATACCCACCATGGTTCAGGCCTTGACGTGGCGGTGGGGCACAGTAGCCTAGAGTGAGCCCAGCACCTTGGACGAAGCGAATTGAGCCGAGGGGGCTCTTTGTACCGCTCTTATAAGAAGAGGGGACAAAAGAGCAGGGGGCAAGGGGTGAAGACGGGAACCTCACCCCATTGTACTGTCCCGACGTCGGGAGGGGTTATTCGGTGGTGCGGAACAACCCCTCTGTCGAGGTGGCGTCGGTCTCTTGGGGGACTGACTGGCCGTCGGGGTGGCGTTTCCTCATTAGATCTGGGGCACCTCACCAAAGGCGACATTGGTCATTGGTGGCACTCGCCGGGTTTAAGTGGGTAGTGCTGCGTCCAGTTACCAGCTTTCGGGCCCAGCGAGTCCCATATACCCGAGGGGGGAAACCCACTCCCCCGCGGGATGTCTCAGAGCATTTCCCGGAGTTAAAGGGAAAAAAGGATAGTGAAAATAAAGCACTAAAACCTTACAAACATCTGTAATAAATCGTGTGAAACCTTATTCATCGATACTGGAGAAATTGTTTAGGCGTTCCTTGCCTTACCATTTTACTATTTAGAATAGTCAAGGTGTAAATGACTTGCCTAAGCCTAATTAATAACTTTGAATTAACATTAAACATTAAAAACTTATTTTTTTTGGTTTTTTAATTTCGTTTCGAGCTCGTTTTTTCGACGACGTCTAGTTTACGGGACCCGAAGACAAAATCATTGTGATATCCCGTTTCAAACAGTTTTTAAAAATTGTCTATGCTAGTCCATTTACAATATGTTAATTTTTATGGGTGTATATTTCCACTGACATGGCTCCTTTAGCAAGCAAGAAAGTAAAAAATACAATTAGTTAATATTGTCTTTATTGGGATAATAATGAAACATTTTCAATGATCTTAGGATTTTATGATGGTAGCAGTTTTCTCGATGACATCCACAGCCGGGCCCGCGTTAATGATGGCGTCCCGGACACGTTGACCAGCTTTTTCCTGAGAAAAATAAAAGACTTAAAAAAAAATTGAAAAACGTATTTTACTGTTAAATAAAAAATAACTTATTTCTATCGAGTTAGGCAAAGGCAAAAAAAAATCAGAGAACGTGAAGGATCGACCATGTGGATTTAACTATGTCCAGCCTTTATTCTTCCTTGGAGCCCGTAGTATACGACGGGTAAGCGTAAATTCGACCTTCTGACTGCGCGTTACACAGTATAATATTTCATGGACTCTTTGTGGTATTTACAAGCTCTTCCGTCATGTACCAAGATCCCAGTGTCGCTAATTGATCACTTATTGATACTTCATGGTAACAAAATAAAAAAATATTTACACGAAACTATTAGTGGAAATAGGGAAAATAAATAACACAGCACGTCCTCCAGTTGTTAAATATCCCCCACCATGGTTCAGGCCTTGACGTGGCGGTGGGGTTCAGTAGCCTAGGGTGTGACCAGCACTTTGGGCGAAGCCAATTGTGCCGAGGGAGCTGCTCGTTGTACCCCTCTTATAAGGAAAGGGGACTAAAGAGTAGGGGGACAAGGGGCAAGAATGGGAACCTCACTCCATTGTACTGTCCCGACGTTGTGAGGGGTTGTTCTGTGGTGCGGGACAATCCCTCTGTAGAGGTGGCGTCGGTCCCTTGAGGGGCTGACTAGCCGTCGAGGTGCCCTGTTTGCTCAGAACAGATCCGGGGCACCTCACCAAAGGTGGCATTGGTGGCACTTGCGGGGTTTTAGTGGTTAGAGCTGCGTCCACCTTACCACCTTTTCGGGCGCAGCGAGTCCCACATACCCGCCTGGGGAGACCCACTCCCCCGCGGGATGCCTCAGAGCATTCCCGAACTTGGCCAGAACTGTGTAAATCATGATAAAATAACGATAATGTAATCGTTTGTTAGAATATTATCCTTAAAATAACATTTGAATAAGCCACTCATAGCATATCTCGTGTACCTATATAACAAATTGTTGGATTATAGTTTAAAATTAAGAATAAGAATATTTAAAAGATAATGACTAATATAAGATTTGTTGTTCTCACGACAATTATTATTAAACGACTTCTTTAATGAAATAGCTTCGACAGTTTTCTGTTTCTCCATGGTACGGTGGTGGTAATAGGACATTATCTTGAATTGACTAATTAATTAATTATTAATAGAACATTAGCTAGAATTAAAATAACATTATATAATATAACTAATACTTTAAAACTGACAAGAATTATTTTTGCATCATTATAATGATTGTACACCATAGTGATGTTAAGATGTAAGGACTGTATATTTTTGTAAGACCTATAATTTGTTACTGCATCTAACAATAAAGAATTTTGAATTTGAAAAAAACTAAAAAACACGCTTTAATAGCAAACCCAACTAAAAATTTGAAAATATTTTTTAATAGATGAATTAAATGGGTTAACAAAATAACTTATTGTAAAAAAGCGTGGTGCTTGTAACTAAGTTTTTATATTAACTTTACTTTTTAGAAATAGATACAGATGAAATATATTTAATAATGAATATTAAGCACCTCACGCTTTTTTACAGCTTGGCAAAAAAGAGTATGGAAAAAATGAGGGCGCCACTTTCACTTAGTTTTCATCATAATATGGAAAATCAGTAAGATAATTTAATCAAATCATTAAAAATAAATGTGAAACACTAAGCTTTACTCAAAATCTAGTATTTGTCGGCCAAGTATTGTCAACATCATAGGTTTCCATTTAGTTAAATATTTAGTTCCACCTGTCACCACGTCATACTCTTTTTTGCCAAGCTGTACAATAAGTAATTTTGTTAACCCATTTAGGGTTAACAAAATTACTTATTGTATGTATTCGTCTATTAAAAATTATTTTCAAATTTCTAGTTGGGTTTGCTAATTAAAGATTTTATTAATTTAAAGAACTCAACTAATAATAATTATTTTAGAAATGAGTGAGAGATTAAAAACAACACAAGTGATGTAGGTCACTTGCGCGCCTTACGCCTTCCTAACATGTGCTATCCTGATCATCCTGATCAGGATATAATAATATTATCAAATTATTGTATTGTCATCGGTCCTCGATAAATCTACAAAGTTTGAACAAAATCTGGTCGTTAGAAGTGGGTCAAAATCATGTTCAAAGATTCCATTACATACATACATACATACAACCCAAGCTAATAAAAGCGTGGTAAAAACGAATAAAAAACTCACCAGTTCCTTCAAGGGGTTCCATGGCGCAGCGAACACCATGTTGAAAGACATCAAACTGACCACAAAGAACAGTATCTTATAGAAATTCATCGTTTTAATAAACGCAACAGTTGACAATGCAAAAGCCTTCTCAGATATGAATCCAGTGAGCTTTATATATGTGAATGTTGACAAAGTTATGACATAGTTGACATACAAGAAATAGTTGTAAAATCGTCTTTAAAATAAGTATATAGAGACTACTGTTTTAAGTTATGTGTACTATCGCTATTAAGTTATATGTGATTCCCCTGCAAGTTAAAAACATCTAAATATAGATTTTATCGTTTTATGGGTCCGTACTCTGTATTGTTCATTATAAGATTAATTATCCTGTTAATTTTAAGAGTTGGAGGGATGCGCTGTGCCGCACTCCCGGTACCACCCAAACACCATCTTGCTTGTTTCTCCCGTGATTTGCTGTTTCGGAGATAAGGGCAAGACAGGTAGTGTAATTACTGGCACCAAGACAACATGTTTTGTCTCAGGATAGACTACATATAAATGAGTCGCATGGGCTACTTCCAGGTGGACTATGTAGTTCATGGTTGACGTCGACCACTCACCATCTGATAAAGGAATAGTTTCATAAGCAAATAAACATAAAATGGTAAATATTATCATGCCACGACATGTCAATTTAAAATCTGTCTTAAAAAAAAAGAGTTTTTTAAATACACTGTTTTCTGCTTGTCGCTGTTTTAAGATTGTTTTGTCCTATCCTGTCTGATTGATATCAAGACCATCGATCTTGTAACCGGATAATGTGAGCCAGAAAATTCTGAAACTGCTCAGTGATTTGTCACTGACGTAATAGCAATCCAACCAACCAGTGATCTGTATGTATATCGCACGGACCAATTTATATCAGTAGGCCAGATCCGTCGCAGCGTCGCAGCACAAATTTGGCGGTATTTGTTTTCATACAAAACACATAACATTACCGCTCTATTTCAGTTAATACGTCTTACCTATATTCAAACCATAATGCCAAATTCAGCATATTGAGACAAAATATTGTACAAAAAATTTGTGAGATTGATATAAAAATGTATGAGATCTCATTTTTAAATGAGGAAGGCAACTATATAGACATTTTAACTCATTTCAAAAAGAAGCAGTAATGTTTTCCTAATAGGGTGAGAGTTTTTAAACTTTTTGCTAATTAGCTATCCAATTTTACCTCACCACTAGATAGTGTTACAAATAAACTCATCAAGCGAAGCTGCGGGTATAAGCTAGTATGATAAAAAATCATTGAAATATTTGTTTATAAATAAAAACCATTTCTACTTATCTTTATATTGAAAGCGATAAAAACATTGCATAGTAAGCATAACCTGCATAACAATGTACAAAAATGCAATTTGCCTAGAATATTGAAATTTACGTATTCTAGAGTTTGAGAATTTGCGAATGAAGGAAAAATCTGGAATTGGGAATATTATAAAAATAATAATATCTATGGACGCTTTAACACCACGTCAATCTGGTCTCGCGGTAAGTTCTCGAAGAACTTGTATCACGGTACCAGACAACGGAAATATATTTAATAGTTTTATACTATACATAATATATTTAAGATTTTTATTATATAATACACATATTTAATACACATCCATGACCCAGGAATACAGAAAACTTTTTTTGTTCCCTGGCGGGCTTGTCTGAAAACTATTTCCTACTCCTCCTGAATTCTTCTGATTCAATTCGTTGCAAGTCCCAAGGTTTAACGTGTCTCTCAGCCCCCTGAGATCATATCAAAGGGTCATTTGGTAGTTACTGCTATCAATCCTGGCTACAAGAGTAGCAGCGGTGGGAACAAGTATCTGGTGTCTGCCTGGTGGTATTAGTAAGCGCGTGACACAAGCGCATCCCGATCATCGGTAAAACATAAAAAAACTTTTATCTTTGATTGTAGAATTACAATTTATTTCCGAACGAAATAAAAAAGTAAAAAACTCTTATTGTGAAAATAATAGTAAAAAAATATTAAATGCAACTAGACCCCAAGTACGATAAAATCGGATAAACGGCGCGTTTTAAACAAAAACTTTTTCATTGCTTCAATCTTTTTGTCGAACACGAATTTCCCTTTTTTATTTACATTTTTATCCGATTCCTGTGTAATACTTCTAACTTGATACTTTTTGTTTTTAGGGTTCAGTCCGTCCGTCCGTCCGTTTGTCTGTCCGTGTGTCACCACCGATTTTTGCAGGAACGGATGGACCTAGCAAGTTGAAATTTATACCAGATACTGAGGTCTACCTAATAGGAACTATTAGGTGTATATTGTATATATACACCTAATAGTTCCTATTAGGTGTATAAAAATCAAGGTCCTGAGTCATCGCAATAAAAAGATATAGGCAAATTTATATTTTCGCGAAAACTTACCTACAAGTACCAAAATTTAACTTAATTTACATATTTTTTTATTTTTCGGAATTTACCTTTACTTGTGCTCTAAGACCTTGATTTTAACTAAAATAGACAATTCTCCAGAAACAACCGGAAGTACCAGGAGCTACCATAAGAGGTAGTGCCATGCTGCTTTGCAGCCGAATTGGCCCGGCACGACTGGGGTGGTACCTCTCGCTCACATAACATAGGCGTCAAGTGACAGAGCTATGCGTGGCTATGCTGTCGCGTTTCGTGTGGTTTGTGAGTTTCTTGTGGCTCATTAGGTGGGATAGGGTTTTCCCTAGAAAGGAGGGTAACGCATCTGCATAGATTTTGGTTGTGCGGATGTGTATGGGCATCGATAGTCACCTTAGGGCTCCGAATGCACGGTTGCCTCCTTATGGCATAAAAAATACAATTACAAGAAATCGTCGCTCTTTGTTTACTGCGTCTGGAATAGGCATTTGACTGGTGGAAGGGTTGCGCAGTGCAGCGCTACCATCTTCTTGGGTACCACCAACCTGCTTGTTTCTCCCGTGAAACAGCTTTGCTGTGTTTCGGAGAGAAGGGCAAGACAGACAGTCTAATTACTGGCACCGAGACTAGCAACACATAGATGAGTTATCTGGACTAGTTTCAGCAGATAGCCTATATCAATGAACGTCAAGACGGCAGGTCCCGTATCCAGTCAGGATCGGTGAATGCATGGAGTCGTACCATCCCATGGTAGGTTATGTCATTACGAGGAACGGAACCCAAACTAGGCTTGGAACCTATATATTTTAATATTTTCTTATCGTTTGAGACATTTGCTCATTATAGCCTCGCTGACCAATCAATTAACATAAAACTGATAACTTAGGGGATTCACTTATAACTCTTAAAACGAAAATAGTTAAAATAACTCTTATTTAGATGCATTAAGGTTCATTTTTAATTCAATAGCAATAGTATAGGGGCTACTATCAATTAATGATGCGACGGTTTATCAGCATCAGACCGCGTATACGCGAAATGACTAGATTGTGTTTATTGTGATAATTGCTTATAATTTTGTGCTCGGTGGACGCGAGTCCTAAGTGGACGGTGATTCAGAAAATTGATAATCTATGTTGTGATACTTTTGGTTATTTGGCTATGATAAGAGAGTTATAACAGTCAATGAAACGAATTCATCCAGGTATTATATATATTACTTAGATAGAAACAGGCAGACGTGCCACCTGATGGTTAGTGGGCAGCGTCACTCATGACCATAAACTAGTTTACCTGGAATTAGACCAGGCACGTGTTACCTATCCTGAGACATAAGATTAATTGCAGTGGCAACAGAAAAACACCCGACCACGGTTTAAGCCTTGTCGTGGCAGTGGGGCTTAGTAGAATAAGGTGAACCCAGCACCTTGGGCATGTGAACCGAGAGGGCTGCTCTTTGTGCTCTCTCTGCTCGGGACAACCCCTCTGTGGAGGTGCCGTCGCTCCTTTGAGGGACTGACTAGCCGACGAGGTGCCCTGCTTTTTCAACAGATCCGGGGCACCTCACCAAAGGCGGTTTTGGTGGCACTCACCTGGTTTTAGGGGCAGCGAGTCCTACATAACCGCCTGGAGAGTCCATCATACCCGCGTCATGCCCAAAAGCATTTCCGGGTGGAAATGAAAAAAAAAACAAAAAAGGATAGACAAACACAGCAAAACTGTTTCCCCACCATGGTTCAGGCCTTGTCGTGGCTGTGGGGCTCAGTAGCCTAGGGTGAGCCCAGCACCTTGGGCGAAGCCAATTGAGCCGAGGGGGCTATTTGTACCCCTCTTATACGAAGAGGGGACAAAAGAGCAGGGGGCAAGGGGTTAGGATGGGAACCTCATCCCATTGTACTGTTCCGACGTTGGGAGGGGTTGTTCTGTGGTGCGGGACAACCCCTCTGTGGAGGTGGCGTCGGTCCCTTGCTGGACTGACTAGCCGTCGAGGTGCCCTGTAAGCTTAACAGATCCGGGGCACCTCACCAAAGCGGCACTGGTGGCACTCGCCGGGTTTTAGTGGGTAGAGCTGCGTCCATTTACTATCTTTCGGGCGCAGTGAGTCCCACATACCCACCTTGGGGAGACCCACTCCCCAGGCGGGATGCCTCAGAGCGTAAAAGGCACGGTAGCCAAGAGCACGGCACAGCGCCTCCCTCCCGATGGTAAAACAAATTTACCCAGGTATAGATTTTTTGGACTAATCTTTGAGAATTGTTCCATGCGTTGCATATCCAGATAATCCAGTCAATTGGCAAATGACAGAACTGGCAATGTCATTATACTACTAGCCTTTCCTTTTTTATTTAACAAAACTGCTTCTTGAAAATAAAAAGTGTGTGTGTGTGTCAGCTACGACGCACGATTGGAGTTTACTCCTTACGAACGATAATTATGATATATATCGAGTAGAAAAAAAGGGTAAATAAACGCATCTGCTAAAATGATAAGAGAAACAAACATATATCTGTAATTATTCGGATTATTTATATTACTTCGATAAAGCGTATTACATAAAGTATGTTACAAAATAATAATAACAAAGAGGAGGCCATGAGAATAAGATCAGGGAGGATCAGGGGCATTTCACTTAGTACATTTGGTTTTTTGTATGAGATTGGAAAGTCGTTATACATATTGCGTTTGATGGCGCTATTTTGGTTTTTTTTTTATGTCTATGAAATTTTTCCATGTTTCATGTTGAATTTTACGTGATTTATATTTTAACAATTATAGGTACCTATTTAATACTTAAGGGCCCCTTCTCCCAAAACTATAGATAGGTATTTAACGCACCGAATCGGTTTGCACTTGCGTTGCGCGGGAGATGTCTTTATATGAACTCCGGTGACCTACCACGGCCGGCAAGCACGCCACAGTATACGAATATGCAGTAGATTGACTATGCTCGAATTATTCTTAGATGTGATAATTAATAATTATGCATAACAAAATCTTGTTGTTGTTATAGTTATCTAGTTTTGGATTTATAGAAATACTAGCTGGTACCAGCGACTTCGTCTGCGCAGGATAAAATAGTTTTATTTCTTCACGAATTAATCGAAAGGAACTTCGATCCATCCGGGTGTCCCTTGACACCTCTCTTTAGTTTTTTTTATATAAAAAGTATCCTATGTTACTTCTAATACCTCTAAGAATATGTGTACAAAGTTTCATGATGATCGGTTAAGTAGTTTTCGCGTGAAAGCGTAATAAACATCCATGCTTTCACATTTATAATATTAGTAAGGATTAGGAAGGACGAATTAGCTACATAGGTCTAAAAGGTAGTGCCATGCTGCTTGCAGCCGAATTGGGCCGGCACGACCGTAGGGGTACCTCTCGTTCACATGATAATGGCGTCAAGTGACACCTATGCTGTCGCGTTTCTTGCGGTGTATGAGTTTCCGGTGTCCCATGGCAGGGGATGGGGTAAAGGAGGGTAATGCATCTGCATTATCTCTTGTGTGGAGGTTGCGGGTTCGAATCCCGCCAGGGAACAAAAAGTTTTCTGTGTTCCTGGTTCATGGATGTGTATTAATTATGTATATTATAAATAAAAAATCTTAAATATGTGTATAGTATAAAATATTAAATATATTTCCATTGTCTGGTACTCGTAACACAAGTTCTTCGAGAACTTACCACGGGACCAGATTGACGTGGTGCAAAAAGCGTCCTTAGATATTATTATTATTATGGGAGTCGGTAGTCATCTAAGGCTCCGAATGCTCGTTTGTCCCCCTAAGGCCTAAGCTATAAAAAAATCAATCATTCTAAGAATGCTTAAATGAGATTAAAAAATTGTTGACAAACATATTCTTTTATACTATATTAATTGTTTTAATTGTTTTAAAATTCAACAAAATTTAGTTGTCGTATGCTAGGTCCAGGTTCATTTACATCGACCATCATCGATTAATGTTAGACACGGGTCTCCTCTGAGAAGAGGGTCAAGGCCATAGTCCTCACGACACTGCCCTGTGGGTCGGGGCTAGGAAATGATTGCAAATCAGAAATATTTTGTGATGAAGGTTCCTCATTTTCTTTATTGTCGGACAATTTGAATTCTTCAAGTGTAGCGGAAGAAGACATCACTACATAGTATAAACTATAAAGCAAAGTCGCTTCCCGCGTCTGACTGTATGTATGCTTACATCTTTAAAACTACACAACGGATTTTGATGCGGTTTTTTTAATAGATAGAATGATTCAAGAGGAAGATAATAGGTACATGCATAATATAGTAGATAAACACTCATAATTTTAGAAGTTTCTCATGTGATGTCATAAATAAGCACATTTTTTGCACTCACATTACAAACGCTGGATGAACCCTAACAGATAGATCAAAATAATGTACTACATTATTATACACCTTAGCCGGGCCCGGTTCCGAATTAATTATTATTGTATCAATGTATGGTAGAATTGTGTATCCTAAATATGCATACTGAAAAGTCCGCGATGGCATAATATGTCTACATTAGTTAAATATAACATACTACCTATATCCATTTTAATACTTTAAAAAATTGCCAATTATAAAGCGGTAATGTAAAAGCTATTCACAAAAATACGGTATTAATCACTACATATTATAAAATAAAGTCCTACGCCCGTCCATAGATAAATAATTATCATCAATGCGTATATGGCTGTATATCTAAGTTAACGCGGGCGAAGCTGCGGGCAACAGCTAGTTTGTGATAAAACTGTATTAAGATTCTTTTTCTTATTTTACTTTTTTTATTCGCCATTTCAATTAAATAACTAGGTACTACACAAACTCAAGTATCTATTTATTTACCCTAATTAAAGGTTATTACAAACTAATTACAACTAAGAACAACAATTGTTAGTAAGTATTAATATAGCTATATTATTTACACTGTTTCGTCTTATTTATTTCAATGTAATAATTTGATATGCGCGGAAACAACGTTGTCACTAGCAAAAGTGGCACAGGTCCTACTTCGATGACGCCCGACTGGGCTCTGGCGGGACGTGGTGCGATGCGAGAGAGCCTTCTTATCGTTTTTTATTTTTCAAAAATTGACAGACATTATTTTTCAAAAAGTGACATAATAAAAATCTATCCAATCATTTCCCCGTCATCTCCGTTTAGCAATTTAAACGTAAAAGTTTCATTAAAATTGAGTTACCCGAAGTCTCATACTACTCAAACTGCTTTTAAAATCGACGTTACTTTAGATTTTTTTTTGATCATGTAAAATGTTAAATAATGTATTTTTATCCAAAAAAATCCCTAGATCAAAGATGTATCTATACCCTATTTTTTTATTATTATTTTAAAATGACGACTTCTATGAAAACACCTCGATCTAGAAACAACAATTTGGGATAAGGGGCCCTTAATCGAAATTAAATTCTTTACTTGACAAGTTTGTACAATTAAACTTGAACCAAGTGTTCAATGGTCACACCAAATAATATATTTAGGGAGGCAACATTAATATTTTAAAGTTCCTGATTGGTTAATTATCAAATTGAAGAGTTGCAATTATTTTTATTATTGTTAGAAAGAAATTGCAAATTATAAATATGATTATGAAAATATGAAAAAGAATATTTGAAAAGAATAAATATATATTAAAATTACTAGACTTTCTGTGCTGAAATTTAAAATAATTTTAAAATCGGCGCGATTATTGGAACGTAATGATTTTTTTTAGTCTGTGCTAACATTTCTCAATTTTGAATTAATTTTTGTTATTACGTAGTATTCCCTAGTTTGGGTTTTTGATTATTCAATCTTGAATATACTCTAGTTGTTTTATTTTCTTATTTCCACTCCTGTTTAAAAAAACCATTGTGAGTTGTGAATATGATAATGTAAGAAACTACATGAAGACAGTTTTCTATACGGAAATTGCCAATTACATAAAAATCAAAATTGTTAGTGGTGCAAAGATATAAATAATATATTAAGTGGACGCAGAAAGGTCACAGTGATACATTAAAAATTTACCTAGTCAATATTTTAATAATAGACGAAAAAATAAAATAATAATTAGTACCTACACATTGTTTTATTTAAAATCCTACATAATAACATCACGTCAATTTTAGCTATAGGGATACATACTTATTTGTCTTACAAATCATTGCAACGGAATAAAGTATTATTCCCATTTTTTTTCATCATTAGCTAAAATTGTTTAAATATCTTATAATATTGCATATATAATGGTCGTGTGATTGACTTTTAGTGCTGTAATATCGTGTTAGATGGCGTTGGCGGCATTATTTTAAGATACGCTGTGTAATGTATTCCATCTCATTCTTTTACACGTTCAATCATACAGATTTATATGTTTGTCTCTTTCTACGTAACGCCTCAACTTTTGTGTTACACTTGATTTTACTCCTCATAAAATTTCCGTACCGGGCCGTATAACTCAAATCGTTTCACTCCAATAAACGTAACAGCATAACCGATGGACGGTTTTGCGGCAGTCGAGTAAAAAGTAATCATGGAATAAATAGAATTCAGATTTTAACAATATGATAGTCATTTTGATCATAAGCCGAGATTCCGTTACGTGATCAGAATTCACTTGATCTTCGCTATGTACTAGTTGTAAAAGTTTTACCTGGTTTCCAGCATCTTTTATAATATTGTTCAATATCTTTAACCCCTAAAGCGACCCTAAATATTGTAAGGAGAAACTTAAGTCTAAAATTATGATTCGGAATCGTTTACTAGTATTGTTAGGGAACCCTAATACTAAGCTCCTCCGCTGTCCGTCTGTCTGTATATCTGTCTATCTGTCCGTCCGTTATCAAGTTGTATCTCATGAACCGTGATGAATTTTGTTGCTTCTATAAACAACAAATACTAGAAACAGAATAAGATCAATATTTGAGGGGGGCTTCCATAGAACAATCAACAAACAAACTTAATAATGGCAACAGGTAGACGCTTTAAATAGTAACAGATATACTTACAACAAAATATTTTTGAATTAAATTATATAAATATTTAAGGGGGTCTTTCATACAATAATCCTATACTTATTGCGCTTATGGTATAAGCGACACCTATTGAAGATATTAAATCAGAGAAATTGTAACCGAGCTAACAATCAATAATAGTTTAATTATTACATAACTAGATGGCGCTTTAATTAAAATATCAATAGCCACATTAAGGGCCCTTGGTAGGTGAAAACGGCAAAATTAGCTGTTTCCTATTAGCTGCTATTTCACAAGTTAAAGATTTCTGGCACTGATATTTCTAATATATATTACAGAACGTATTTCCAACTCAACTCAGAAAACTCAACAGTTTTCAAAACACGATTGGAAAAATTTTGCTCGATAGAAAAAAAATCTGAAGTAACCTCTAAAATTTCATATAAATGAATATTACGACCGTGTTTTACAATAATCATTCTTATAAAATCACAAACACATAGGTTTTTACCCTGACGATGTGTTGACAGTTTTAGATTTCCAAAAACTAAAAAAAATATTAACTTTATGATAAAAATTCGAAGTTTCCATACTAACCACGGACCTCGGGCCACACATCACCCGTGAGACCCAGTACCGCTTCGGCATTCACATGTGGGGGTTGTGTCGCTCGTCACGCGGAACCCGCGAAAGTTACGAGTTCAAAGCAAGAGTAAACAAACTAATATTACCTTGGGAAATAAAAGAAAGTCGCTATCGATATTGACTTCCTACTTGTTTGTCTTTACAAAATAATGTTTAGCTAAATATCACAATATATGGTATGGTAATGGATTTTAGTAATTTTTAAATTGTAAATACTTACATGTGCCGGACCGTATGGCAATGGATCAGCCGTCTTTGCGTTCATTGAAGGAGGCCTATATTCAGCTGTGGACGGATAAGGGCTGATGATGATGATGAAATACTTACATAATTTACTTAGATACGAACGTGAAGAGTGGTGTGTGGAGTAAATACTATAAATTGTTATAGAATACATACTATTTGAAAAGATTAGTTCTAGTTTTTTTTTAATTTGAAAAAAAATATTAAAACTATACAAATATATTATTTTATTATAAATAAAATTGAAGTGTCTGTATCGTATTATACGAGTAATTTCAAACTTTTCACTAAATATGACGACCTTTGTGGCTCAATAGCTAGCACGTTGGCGCTCAAGCCCGAGGTAG
Organism: Helleia helle; assembly: GCA_963853865.1. Lineage (NCBI taxonomy): Eukaryota > Metazoa > Arthropoda > Insecta > Lepidoptera > Lycaenidae > Helleia > Helleia helle. Next base: position 9,487,612 of record OY971436.1, read on the forward strand.
TGGGTTCAAATCTCGCCAGGGAACAAAAAAATTTCTGTGTTCCTGGGTCATGGATGTGTATTATACATATAATAAAAAACTTATATATACATGTATAGTATAAAAGTATTAAATATAATATTTCCGTTGTCTGGTATCCGTAATACAAGTTCTTCGAGGATTTACCACGTGACCAGATTGACGTGGTGTAAAAAGAGTCCATAGATTTTATTTGTTCGGTACTTACATCGAAAACCATTTTTAAAATCTGTCTGTTTATCTTACTTAGCCGGAAGTTTGGCTAATCTCAGAAACGGCTGGACCGATTTTGACGGGATTTTCACTGGCAGATAACTGATATTACAAGGAGGAACTTAGGCTACAAAACTAATCATCATCAATTCAAATACTGCTGTACCGACTACCGATGATATATCATCATCATCATCATCATGTATATTATAATATTAGGAGATATTATGATGATATTTATCATCATCATCATCATGTATAATATCATCTATATTATATTAGGAGATATTATGATGATATTTATCATCATCATCATCATCATGTAATGTCGTGATATCGGCCGTATGGAATGAAGTTCATTGTGGGAGGCCTATGTTCAGCCATGGGCGGATAGAGGCTAATGATGATATATTATATCATCATCATCATCATAATGTTCATCACACAACACAACACAACAATCACAGCAAAGCTGTTTCACGGGAGAAACAAGCAAGATTGGGCGTTTTTCCATTCACCGGCACGGCCACGGCACGGTCACGGCACGGCGGTGACACGGTCACGGCCCGGCACCGGTGCCGTGGCTTCGTTTTTCCACTGTGCCGTTGTCGATGACGGTTTACGCACGTTTTCATAGTTCAGTACTGACACGGACTTCAGCAAGACGACACGTAAATCATAATATTATTATAATTTATACATGATGATGATGATAATGATGACATGTATCATCATCGGCCTCTATCCGTCCACAGCTGAACATAGGTCTCTCTCACTGAACACCAATTTTTAGCCTAAGTTACTCCTTATATCAAACAACATACCTAACATCAACTATCTGTCAGTGAAAGTCCCGTCAAAATCGGGCCAGCCGTTTCAGAGATTAGCCGAAACAAACAGACAGACAGACAGACGGACAGACAAAGAAAAATTGTAAAAAACACTATTTGGGTATAATATGTCCCGTGTAAACATCCATATGCATTCAATAAAAAGCGGTTATTTTGATATTACAAACAGACACTCCAATTTTATTTATCTGTATAGATTACACAAACAACATAGCTATTTAAATAATAATTATATATAATAATATACATTTTAATAAATAAATAAAATAGGTTGCGGTATACATAGCGAAAGGGCTAAACATTATTTAATGGTTATCTTTCAAAATACAACGAAATAGGATCGCTTGATATTATTAAGTTCGGTGACCTACACAGTACACTGATTACCCCTCGCGCGGGGCTCGCGCGTGGCTGGCGCGGGGCTCGTGCGTGTCCCCCGCGCACACAGACCGTCCCCCACACCTCACGGCACGAAATCTGAATTTTCGCTGACCGCCTAAGCCCCCTTAACAAAACAAACTTTGTGATTTCTTTCTGATCCGAAAGAAAAAGTATTTAAAACATGAACATGTACTAATTTTATATATATTTGCTTCATTTTATGTTAATGTTTATTTGAACACTATTGTCTTCGTATTGCGTCGTAAAACCGTGAAATGTCAAAAAGTGTAAACTTCTTTTAGCGCGGTACGCATATTTTAGATGAGATAAAATCTCTGAACTCACGACACCGCACACGAAACACCGGAGACGCAGTTTGACATTTATATGACGTGGACTCACGACACCACACCCGAGCCCCTAGAGACGAAGTTTGACGTTTATATGACGTGGACTCGCGCCACCGCACGCGAGCCGCTGGAGACGCAGTTTGACGTTTGATTTATTAATAATTTGTTTTGAAAAATCTGTTGCATCTAAATTATTTCATGCGGCCATTTTGTGCACCGTTTAAATTGTATAGGTTTTCATAATCTATTACAGCCTGTATTATAGGTATATGAATTTAATTGTTTTGTTTTCACTTCTATCGGCATTCCCTGTGACAGGTTAGCTTTCTTTTGAATTTGGCCAGACTATACAGAAATTAGCAACAGTAATAAGTTTAAGAAATTGGAGGACAGTGGAGGACATTAGAAAACATTGGGGGACATTGAATTACAGGAAGCCGGCCATGTTCTGTGTCAGTGCTCAGTAATATGACATTAATGATAATTATAAGAATTAATGTTTTCTCAGCCTCCTAAATTATACTAACAGAAGATTTTAGGGATAGATTACACTGGTTAAAGATTTTTTTATTATCGGATACGTAGTTCTGTGTCAGTGCTATATCATCATCATCATCAGCCTCTATCCGTCCACTGCTGAACATAGGCTGGCCCCCTCAATGAATGCCAAGATGGGATCCCTTGCCACTCCCATCCAACAAGGATCGGCCAGTGCTATGTGATGATATATTTTATGATGATATATTATGTATATAATATATCATGTTCTGTGTTCCTGGGTCACGGATGTGTATTAAATATGTATAAATAATTATAATATAATAAATAAAAATAATTATATACTAAAAATATTAAATATATGTATAGTATTAAATACATTTCCGTCGTATGGTACCCGTAACACAAGTTCTTCGAAAACTTACCACGGAACCAGATTGAGGTGGTATAAAAAAGCGTCCATAGATATAATTATAATTATTTTGAGGTAAGTCCATTATTATATGGAGATGATTAAGATTTTAGACCATAGTACCGTAAGTCAGCTCGCAAGACTTAATTATTACCTCCTACATTACCCCTTACAAATATTATTTACCTACTTGCAGCGCCCCGCGGTCGACGTCGCCCATGAACATAAGCTAGTATACCTGGAACGACCCCAGGCAACTCATCTATGTGTTGCCTATCCTGAGACATAAGATGTTAAGTCTCGGTGCCAGTAATTACACTGCCTGTCTCGCCCTTCTCTCCGAAACACAGCGAAGCTGTTTCACGGGAGAAACAAGCAAGATGGTGGTACCAATGCAGCCGGGAGCGCGGCACAGCGCTTCCCTCCCACCGGCAAAGTATTAATTATAGCCTATATGTTATTCTGATGTATAAGCTATATTATTGTAAAGTTTCATCAAAATCCATTGTGAAGTTTTTGCGTTAAAGAGCATCAAAGTCACATCCATACATTCTTACAAACTTTCGCGTTTATAATAATACTAGCTGTTGCCCGCTGCTTCGCCCTAGTTAACTTACATAAATAAACTCCTATTAGTCACAACGTGATGCTATATAGTAGTATATAGCCAATAGCCTTCCTCGATAAATTGACTATCTAACACTGAAAAAAAAATTCAAATCGAACCAGTAGTTCCAAACCAGCAAGCCCAAAACCCTCCTCGCCTGATTTCGAGGAGGGTTTTGGGCCATAGTTCACCGATGCGCTGGCCCAATGCGGGTAGGTGAACTTCACACACCTTCAAAGACTTGTAATCTAATCAGGCATGCAGGTTTCCTCACATTGCCTTCACCGATGAGCAAGCGATGGTCTCATGTTCAGGTGCACGTAGAAATTTATAAAAAACCCATTTCTAGGCATCACACTTAAGGATCGAACCCGGACCTCTCGTCTCTCACTCAAGAGGACGAGCCCATACCCACTGGGCCATCGTCGAATTTATCCTTACTAATATTTTCGCAATATCGTTTTAAAGTCGGTTAAAAATGCAAAACATCTATATGTATATTGAAAGACTTGTTGCGTTCGGCCAGTATGGTGCTACCACACTGCTGTTTAAAAAATGTTGACAAACGTCAGTGAACATTTTTAAACAGCAGTGTGGCACCGTCAATGTATGCGTTTGAAAATTACGCCCCTTTTGTCATTTCAATTGACCTAATTATGAATTACTAATAATACGTATAATGAGGTAAATGTAATTCCCATAATATAAATTTGAATTTTTTGAGATAAAATGTAGTCTTATCCTAATCCAAGGTATAAGCTATCACCATTTCAACTTCCAGTCAAATCAGTTCAGCATACAAACTTTGTCTTTATAATATTAGTAAGACTAATAAGATATTAAGACAGTACGATTATAGATTAATTTAGTCTTAAAAGAATCAATTCGATCTCATTTAGGTATATAGATATGGTATAGGTATATGTACGATTGATTCATATATTATGTATTCTAGACTATATTAGAACCGGGACTCATTCGAGTATGATCTTGGCGTTCATTTATAGAGGCCTGTATCTAATAGTGTACGGAAATGAGCGGACGATGATGATTGTATCATGGTAAGTGCCTTTTAGGATGCATTCGCCTTTATTATCTTCTGCGTAATTATTCGTCTTCGTCTAGAATTAATACAACGTACGCGGACTGATGTTTATTGTTTTTATAGCCTATATATGACACTCACAAATAATGTAGCTTTCTATTGGCAAAAGAATTTTGAATATTAGTTTAGTGTATCCAGATATAAATTACACCCTACAACATCGCAAACTTAACCTCTATATAATATTAGTATAGATAGATCCACTCATACGATACACCGGTGGGAGGGAAGCGCTGTGCCGCGCTCCCGGCTGCATGGGTACCACCATCTTGCTTATTTCTCCCGTGAAACAGCTTTGCTGTGTTTCGGAGAGAAGGGCAAGACAGGCAGTGTAATTACTGGCACCGAGACTTAACATCTTATGTCTCAGGATAGGCAACACATAAATGAGTTGCCTGGGCTCGTTCCGGGTATACTAGTTTATGTTCATGGGCGACGTCGACCACTTAACATCAGGTGGTACGTTTGCCAGTTTGCCTATCCAACTAACATAAAAAAAAAAAAAAACGAATATAATAATATTGATGAATGTATGTTCTTGTTTAGACACGATAATCTCCAGAACTACTATTTATTGACATTTAAAGATTTCTTTTTGAATTAAGAGCATGTTCAGATGACAAGCGGTCAACGCGCGTTTTAGAAACGCGCGTTTACAACATTCATTTTATTCAAGGCGTTCACGAATCACGTCATGTTAATATTATATGCGTTAATACTTAATAGTATGTAGTTGTAAGCGCACGTTACCAAAACGCTTGTCACGGGAACCGGGTCTTACCCCAATTATTAAGGCTATTTATTGTAGAGAGAAGTAATTATAGTTTTTATGATGAAGCGTGAAAAGAACAGCCAGTTTTATCTCAAGGAAAACAAAAAAGTGTGTATAATAAATAATTTATTTACATAATATTTAAGTATATAAAGACTAGTTTGAAGATTCTTATCAATGTGAATCATCTATGGCGTGGCAGTTAAATGGACTCGTCTGCCGTAACGGAAAATGGAATGACGCTGTTTTAATATTCCATCTTTGTTATAGACTTTTACTAATTATGGTTTAATATTTACATAGAATAATATGATTCACATCTGCCGAGATTCATGTGACGGAAATAATTGAGATTTTATCCTTTGTAGATGGTAGCTGCCTGTCCCACCACCTCCACTGCTGGCCCCGCCTTGATGACACCATCACGGATATGCTGGCCAACCCGTTCCTGAAAGAAGAAGAAATCATTAGCAAATATTGTCAATCATTAATAGGGTTCCCGGTACGGACTAGTCCGGGCACCTCCATCAGTATGATCATATCAAGCTTATTTACAGTGAATTGAAGAGTTAAAAGGAATTCGTACACCAATCTTGATAGCCCTTAGACTACCTTTTCTAATTCGTTGCCTTAGACCAATTATTGAAAAATAACAGGTGAATTCGTTATTTTAAGTGTCAAATTGTGACGAGTGTATGTTGATGATGAATGAATGAATGAATTCATACTTTTAAGTATTAACTAGCTTTTGTATACTAGTGATTTACAGCCGTACCCGGATTGATGATAATTATTTTTATAGCCTAAGTTATAACAATAGCTATCTGTCAATGAGAGTCCCATCAAAATCAGCCCAGCCGTTTCATAGATTAGCCGGAACAAACAGACAGACAAAAATTGTAAAAAGGCTATTATTATAAAAAGCGGTTATTTTAATATTACAAACAGACACTCCAATTTATGTGTATAGATTTATAGCTTATATGGGGAACTTTGTAAAGCCTTTGTTCGTTCCCTACTTTAAGTTCGAGTTTACCGCAGAATTCAAAAAATCTATAGATTAAAGTAAAATATATTTGAATGTTGAATATTGCATGCCTCTTATGCGAAGCGTTTAAAGTACTCTACTCTTGACATATAAAAAAACAGTTTTCTCGAAACCGAATTTGAACTGAATTTGATTTATTTATTTATATCGCACTTATAGGTCAATATTAGTCGACTTAGTGCACTTATATCAAGTCAAGTAACCTCTTGAAACTTAAAAACGGCGAAACTGCTTTTTTTTCGGAAGGGCCTGGCCATGGCCATGGCCTTTAAGCTCAATCGGTACAGTGGCGAAACTGTGGGGCGTCGCTAGTAAATAATAATAAAACGACGCGACTGAGAGTTTCGTCTAAACAAAACTTCAAATGGTTTAAAAAAATACAGTAGGTACGATATTTTTTTCGACCGATTTCCCTAATATAGTAATATATAGTTATTTGAAATAATAATAAAATAATAATAATTTTTTGAAAGAATTGCCCATAAAGACAGAAACTTTAGAAATCATCATCAGCTATAAATGATTTAATAAATCCGTTTGCTGAAAAAAGGCAAGGCGAGAGTATATGTACCTATTTAATTTGAATTGTTTGTAAAAAATTTGGGAAAAGTGACAGCTAGATAATTATGATAATTAAATATTTCTTTTAATTTTATGCAAACATTTTTTTTCTTTTGTGAGAAAGAAATTTTTACCCTTCATAAGGGCCCCAAACAATTTTTTATACGGGGCCCCGCCAAGGCAGGCTCCGCCACTGGTCCATAAAATATTATTTTTAATGTTATTATTGACTACGTTAAACAAAATAATTGTTACTGAAATATATTGTATGTGCCGGACATATATTTAACTTGATATAAGTGCACTCACATTAACATATAAGTGCTATTTTAATAACATAAAACAAATTTCAGCATAATATAAAAGCAAAATTCAATTTTACTGTGGAAAATGAGGCGCGTTTGGTTTTTCCAAACTATTACCTACTATAATATCGTAAATCGTAAAAAAAGTGAATTTATTTACCATTTTTATATAGTTTAATCAGTTCTTATTTATAATTAGTACATATAATTAAAAAAACGCCTTTTAAATTAAATCAAAGCCTATTAAACAGAATTAAAAGTTTACGAAAATAACTCATTTGATGCTAGCTGTTGCCCGCAGCTTCGCTCGCGTTAACTTGATGATGATTATTTTTATAGCCTAAGTTACTCCTTAACACATCAGCTATCTGTCAGTGAAATTCCCGTCAAAATCGACCTAGCCGTTTCCGAGATTAGCCGGAACAAACAGACAGACAGACAAAAATGGTATAAAGTCTCTTTTGGTATATGTACCATGTATGTACCATATGCATTTAGTAAAAGGTGGTTATTTTAATATTTGAAACAGACACTTCAATTTTATTTATCTCTATAGATTCATTTAATTAAATTATTACTTTTAATCACTGATATACTTACAATTTTCTTGAAAATCTTCCACTTGGGGCTGGGCGCGGCCGAGACCGAGCTCAGAGCCATGATGCAGGCGAGGACGAGGAACAGGATCCTGGAGAAGTTCATGTCGGCACTGCCTGTGTGTTTGTGTGTCCGTGTGTCTTTGGTGATTAGTGACTGGTGGCGGAGTGCGCGCTGTTATATACTAGAGCCATAGTACATCTAGAGCTGATATGCGTCAGCGGGTGTGCCGTTCGAATCTGCACCGTATGTCTCGGTGATACGGTGTATGTCTGTACTGATAAGAGGATTGCGGTTTTAAGTGAAGTGTTATAACGGAATGCGGGACTTTTTCGAATGTTATTGTTTTCGCGAATATTATTGATGTTTAAAATATCGGTTACAAAACGCTGAGGTCGTGAGTTCGAATCCCGACTAGTACAGTATGTGATACAGTGTCATACCTTTTAAAGTAGCTTTTACGTATATAGAACAAAATAGAAGGCTTATTCCAATAATTCCAACCGTGAAATCCCCACTGTTGGGGATTGTTAGTTTTTTCCAGAAATAACCAGTTTTTTTTATTTTACGCCGGGAAATGCTCTGAGGCATCCCGGTCGGGAGGGGGAGACTCCCCAGGCGGGTATGTGGGACTCGCTGCGCCCGAAAGATGGTAAGGTGGACGCAGCTCTACCCACTAAAACCCGGCGAGTGCCACCAATGCCACCTTTGATGAGGTACCCCGGATCTATTGAGCAAACAGAGCACCTCGATTGCTAGTCAGTCCCTCAAGGGACCAACACCACCTTCCACAGAGTTGTTGTCCCGCACCACAGAACAACCCCTCCCAAGTTCGGGATAGTGCGATGGGGTGAGGTTCCCATCCTCGCCCATTGTCCCCCTGTTCTTTTGTCCCCTCTTCTTATAAGAGGGGTACAAGCTCTCTCGGTTCAATTGTCTTCGCCCGAGGTGCTGGGTTCACCTTAAGCTAGTGAGCCTAGCACCTTGGTCGAAGCATATTAAGCCGAGGGAGCTGCTCTTTGTGGTGGTTACCACTTCAAGAAGACGTTATTTTTTGTTATCATTTTTTTCATTTTCATCATCATCATCAGCCTTTATTCGTCCACTGCTGAACATAGGCCTCCTTCAATGAATGCCAAAACGACCGATTTCTTGTTACATAATTTAAAAATTTGAAAACACTCAGCGCGTAAGTTAAGACTCGCGCTTTTCTGTGTATTATTTTTATAAAAAAAAAATCCTATACTATGTACATATATATAGGTATAATTGAATTAGAAATTAACCATCGTACTAATTTTTTATTCGCTGAATCAAATTAGGTACATGTTGAAAATCATGTCAACATGCACTTATTTTACTATTATATTCTATAAACGCAGCCACTTGTCTAAAGGTGCAGGTCGCCGTGATATGACGTGAAAAGGCGTGACACGACGTGATACGGCGTGATTACGACGTGAAGCATCTGTACTGGCAGGTCACCAGTGATTCCCCGCGTCTCGGTAGTACCTTTAATACGGGGCTGGATTTGACGCGTTTGAAGATAATTATCTTACTAACTGCTGCGCGTGACTTTGTCCGCGATGATTGTTGGAATTGAAATAGAAAGTTATGTCCCATACGACATTATTTAAGTTATTTATTTATCAGACTGGGAGACGAGAAACATGATGGTAAGTGGTCGACGGTGTCGTGGCGGTGGGGCTCAGTAGTCTAAGGTGAATCCAGCACCTTCGACAAAGCAAATTGAACCGAGGAAGCTGCTCTTTGTACCCCTCTTATAAGAAGAATGGACTAAAGAGCAGGTGGGCAAGGGGCGAAGATGGGAACCTCACCCCATTTCACCGTCCTGACATTGGGAGGGGTTGTTCTGTGCGGAACAACCCCTATGTGAAGGTGGCGTCGGTCCCTTGGGGACTGAGTAGCCGTCGAGGTGCCCTGTTGCCAACGGATCCGGGGCACCTCACCAAAGGCGGCATTAAAAAAAAGTGGTCGACGTCGCCCATGAGTAACAAGTTGCTTGAGCGAAGGCGACATTATAATAATAATATGTATGGACGCTTTCACACCACGTCAATCTAGTCCCGTGGTAAGTTCCCGAAGAACTTGTGTTACGGGTACCAGACAACGGAAATATATTTAATAATTTTATACTATACATAATATATTTAAGATTTTTATTACATAATACACATATTTAATAAACATCCATGACCTAGGAACACAGAAAATATTTTTGTTCTCTGGCGGGATTGGAACCCGCAACCTCCGGCTTGAGCGCCAACGCGCTTACCATTGAGCCACAGAGGTCGTCGAATATATTATTTAGGTATTTTTCCATTTCTATTTACCGCTTGACGTTTGGATAAAAATAGCTCTCCTTTCTTGTCAATTTTCCCAGTATCTTGATGTCAATAAAACTTACTTCCTCATTTATTATTATCTTGGATCTGAAGGGCCCGGTTTTCCTTACATTCTACATCGGCGGGTACATTGGGTAGACACTAATGAATAAAATGAAGACCTTCAGTCATATTCAAGCTTTTACATCTTGAAAGATCAGTTATATAAACGAATCACAAAAATCCTACTTATATTTAATATAAGTAGGATTTTTCTTATTATAGCGCGAAATTTTGTAAGAATGTGTGTTGGATGCGAGTGGCAAGGGATCGGCCGTCTTGGCGTTCATTGAGAGAGACCTATGTTCAGCACCCCACCATGGTCAGGCCTTGACGTGGCGGTGGGGCTCAGTAGCCTAGTGTGAGCCTAACAGCTTGGGCGAAGCTAATTGAGCCGAGGGGGCTCTTTGTACCCCTCTTATAAAAAGAGGTGACAAAAGAGCAGTGGGTAAGGGGCGAGGACGGGAACCTCACCTCATGATACTGTCCCGACGTTGGGAGGGGTTGTTCAATGGTGCGGGACAACCCCTCTGTGGAGGTCTTGTCGGTCCCTTGGGGGACTGACTGGCCGTCGAGGTGCCCTGTTTGCTCATTAGATCCGGGGCACCTCACCAAAGTCGGTATTGGTGGCACTCGCCGGGTTTTAGTGGGTAGGAGTCCCACATACCCGCAGGGGGACCCACTCCCCGGGTTGCCTCAGAGCATTTCCCGGAATTAAAGAAAAACAAAAAAAAACAACCTGCGAGTGGCGAGGGATCGGTCGTCTTGGCGTTCATTAAAGAAGGCCTATGTATAACTAGTATAATACTACGTTATCTCTGAGTCGGATGGGATAAATATTGTGTGTGTTGAACTAATAATATTGAATTAAATGATCATTTTGATTTGTACTTTTCATGAAGGAATTTGATATAACAATATTATTATCAGATTTGTAAAAGATCCCACAAAATATAAGTTTGATGTATTGTAGACACTAGACGCTATGGATTTTCTGATTGGATGCGGGTGGCGAATGATCAGCCGCTTTGTTGCTCATTGACAGATATAGGCCTCTTTCAAGCGAAGGAAAAAGCTGATAATGATGGAGCCCGGTCCTCTTTTTACAACCTTTTTTCCATGGGCAAAGCTGTGGCGTACAGCTAATTTCATAATAATATAAAGTTATCTTCCGGATTAGAGTATGTACTCTATCAGAATTAGCGAGGAGGGTTTTGGGCCATAGTTCACCGATGCGCTGGCATTGGGCCAGGTTGGTGAACTTCACACACCTTCAAAGACTTTTAATCTCATCAGGCATGCAGGTTTCCTCAAGATGTTTCCTTCACCGGTGAGCAAGCGATGGTCTCATATTCAGGTGCACGTAAAAATTAAGAAAAACCTTTTTCTAGGCATGTCAGAATTAATTTAGAAAAGAAAAAAGAAAAAATATTTTGTATAAAATAAATAGTTTATTATGGCAGTAGGAACTATCAATACAGAGTATTTTATCTTAAGACTAGAGGAACTAGAGTTTGAGATTACAATATGTGTAGGTGGAGTCTATCCCTTGTATATGGTAGCGGCCTGGCCCACCACCTGGACCGCGGGGCCCGCCTTGATGAGCCCATCTCGGATGTTCTGACCCACTCTCTCCTGGAATAAAAGAAAACACTGTATTAGATTCAAAAATCTATATGACATGTCATTCAATATCTACTTTAAAATGTACCTATGTATTTAACAAGGAAGAAATCAACTTGAATATTCTTAAAGTAATGTATAAAAAAACATATTTTGACTAAAAATCCAACTTTGACTAAAACTTTGACTTTGAAAAAAGAAACTAACTAAAAACTTTGACATCTTTGAGTAAGGATTGACTGAAACTTTTTATAAAGACTAATTATTGATTTGGACTTTATCGACATTGAGTAGAGAGCTTGACTAAAGAATTAGTTAAAAAAAAGTTTTCACTTACAATTTTCTTGAAGATCTTCCACTTGGGGCTGGGCGCGGCCGAGACCGAGCTCAGAGCCATGATGCAGGCGAGGACGAGGAACAGGATCCTGGAGAAGTTCATGTCGGTACTGCCTGTGTGTCTGTGTGTCTGTGTGTCTGTGGCGTGTGAGCTGGAGTACGCTGAGCTTAGTGAATGATTTTGAAAAGACAGCATCATATTATATGCAAACGAAAACAAAGTTACATTTGCAGTCCCCATACTATAAATTTATCTGCTACTCAAATTTCAACCATATTTCTAGTGTCTTAAAAGTATAAATATGCATTGGTAGTTTAGCGTGTGTATGTATAATGTTGTCATGATAAGAGGGTCAGGTCCGGTCTTGAAGATTCGGTGAATCCCTGAAGATGTAAAGACGGGGGTTTCCTTTAATTGTATGTGTACTAATGATGGTTCATTAGTTCACTGAATCAGGAAAAAATCGAATAAAAAATTTACGTGTGTAGAACGAAATCGAGTATTATGCCTATTCTGCCTAAGAGTTTCTTAGCGAAACTTTTATCTTTCTAGTATGTGATAAGGCACTTGATAAAAAGCACAATAGTTGCTTTATTGTACTTTTTAAAATGATGATGATTATTTTGATGATGGTGATAATAATTATGATGATTTTGACAACCTCTGTGGCTCAATGGTTAGTGCGTTGGCGCTCAAGCCGAAGGTAGCGGGTCCGAATCCCGCCAAGGTACAAAGTTTTCTGTATTCCTTGGTCATGGATGCGTATTAAATATGTATACCATTTAATAAAAATCTTAAATATATGTATACTTTAAAAGTATTAAATATATTTTCGTTGTCGATTCGTACATTGACGTGATGTAAAAGCGTCCATAGATATTAATATAGCGTCCTTAGATATTATGATGATAATGATATTGATGATGATAGTGATGATAGTGATGATGGTGATGATAGTGATGATGGTGATGACGACGAACTCCGTACAAAAATATAAACAAATATTGAGTTAACTCAATTTACACAAGTTTTAACAAACAAATGTTAAAGTAATGTTTTAATAAACAAATATTGAGTTAACTCAATTTACCAACACAATTTAAAACATACTCTCGTGCAACAAAAAAATGTGCCATAGGATTAATATCTTCAACATCAGCAACAATCGATCGAAAATTACATAATTTTCTGTAAGTTGAAGAATTGGCCTTTGACTTTGGCACTTGACGCCGGTGTTATGTGAGCGAGGGGTACCCCGGTCGTGCCGGCCCAGTTCGGCTGCATGGCAGCATGGCACTACCTCTTACAACTCTCATCAGCTGTCAGTTCAGTTTAAAATCTTGTTATTATATTTATCTTAATTAATACGTCTAGAGTTCACCAAAGATCAACATCTTAATCGTCTTCTGATACAGCGGGACTTTTTAGTTATAATTAGAACCAACGTCAACGCGTGTACAGGTTACTAGACACCCTATCAAGATTCAAACCTTGGCATGGCGGTGGGGCTCAGTAGCTTAAGGTGAACCTTGGGCGAATCAAATTAAATCGAGGGAGCTCCTCTTGTTACCATATAAGAAGATGGGACAAAAGAGCAGGGGGGATAACAGGTGAGGATGGAAACCTCACCCCATTGCACTGTCCCGACGTTGGGCGGAGTTATTCTGTGGTGCGGGACGACCTCTCTGTGGAGATGATGTTTATCCCTTGAGGGACCAGCTCTAGACTTTGCTCAATAGATCCGGGGTACCTCCCCAAAGACAGCATTGGTAGCACTCGCCGGGTTTTAGTGGGTAGAGCTGCGTCCACTTTCCCACCTTTCGGGCGCAGCGAATCCCACATACGGAATGCCTCAGAACATCTCCCGGCGTAAAAGAAAAAAATGCTACTAGACTCTACATAACTGTCGTGGGTTCAAATCCCGCCAAGTCCAATTTGTATGAATATTGATGACTGCACCGGTTCATGGAATTGTATATAAATGAATGATTTGGTTGCAATCGTTTATGTGTGTGGGCGTCGTTGACTTACCATGGACTGATGGTTTGCCATTTCTTCAATTGGACAAGTCTTTTGCAGCGATAACATAATAATAATATCTATGAACGCTTTTACACCACGTCAATCTGGTCCCGTGGTAAGTTCTAGAAGAACTTGTGTTACGGGTACCAGACAGCGGAAATATATTTAATACTTTTATACTATACTTAAATTTAAGATTTTTATTACATAATACACATATTTAATACACATCCATGACCTAGGAACGCAGAAAACTTTTTGTTCTCCGACGGGATTCGAACCCGCTCCCTCCGGCTTGAGCGCCAATTGGTTAACCATTGAGCCACAGAGGTTACCATTGAGATTGTCTATTTTTTTTTAAGAATACTCTGCAGACCATTGGTCCGCACCATTGTCAGATTGGTTTTGATGATGATTGATTATTACTTCTATTGCTCCGCAAAATTGGAGTTCGTTAGGAGGTTAGTTGATGATGATTGATTGATTAGCTTAAGAGGAGCCTCTGGGTTGAAAGAGGGAGAGAGGATGTTACCACCGGTCTTGAGTCACCGAGATTGTCTATCAACATCATCAGGTTGTATCCATCCATGACAACTAGGACGGTCAATACCCCGTAACAGGGAAATGTCATTAAAACTAAGATTTCGTGAAGATGTTTTATTGCTATTATAAAAGTTGACGATTTTGTGTTTGAACGCGCTTATCTCGCTTATCTCAGGATTTACCTTTGTATATTTTGATATCCTAATTAAAATATTTAGGTGCCAAAATAATATCAACGAGCATATAACCGGAATAGAGTGGTAATGTGTGTTTTGATAAAAACGAATTCTAACAAACTTTGTGCTGCGACGTGGCGCTCTGATTGGCAGATGGGACGTACATACAGATCCCTGGTTAGTTTAATTGCTTTTACGTCAGTGACGAATCACTGACTAGTTTCGTAATTGTATGGCTCACAATACTACTCTATTCGGTTATATGCTCGATGAATAATATTAATGCGTGTACTACACGCACTACTAGTATACGTACAAGACACGATGTTTAATCTGTATAACATAACAGAGACAGGTGTCGAGAAGTGACGTCACACGGTACTACCAAGATATTTGTATAGTTAAACAATAATGAACCAGTTACATTCTGGTCAATGTATTATATAAGTTTCCCCACCATGGTTCAGGCCTTGTCGTGGCGGTGGGGCTCAGTAGCCTAGGGTGAGCCCAGCACCTTGGGCGAAGCCAATTGAGCCGAGGGGGCTCTTTGTACCCCTCTTATAAGAAGAGGGGACAAAAGAGCAGGGGGCAAGGGGTGAGGATGGGAACCTCATCCCATTGTACTGTCCCGACGTAGGGAGGGGTTGTTCTGTGTTGCTGGAGAAACCCTCTGCGGAGGTGGCGTCGGTCCATTCCGGGGCTGACTAACCGTCGAGGTGCCCTGTTAGCTTAACAGATCCGGGGCACCTCACCAAGGTGGCACTGGTGGCACTCGCCGGGTTTTAGTGGGTAGATCTGCGTCCATTTACCATCTTTCAGGCGCAGCGAGTCCCACATACCCACCTGGGGAGACCCACTCCCCAGGCGGGATGCCTCAGAGCATTTCCCGGCGTAAAAGAAAAAAAAATATATATAGGTTTAATAAAATTGAAGAACTATAAATTAACAATATAATAGGTAATAGTTTATTAAAATCAATATACTATATATTAAGATCTGTCTCACCGGTTTCGGCTATGGCGACGAAATATGGCGCAGATTTGAAGTCAAGTAACAGAAGCGGTCAGATTCGCAAAATATATTAAGGTGCACAAGAGTACGGCAAGACAGGTGCACTGTCAGGGCCGACCTTCCCACTGGGCACTCTGGGCACGTGCCCAGGGCCCCACGATCCATGGGGCCCCATTATTTCTATCAGAATATGATTGAGTGATATTACAAAAATGATTGCTGATTAGAATACCTAGTACTGCCCTTATTACTAGGTTTATTCTTCTTTAGTCAAAAAATCAAGCTCACAGATCTTAAAATTGTTGTTTTCGTCGATGCCCCATTATCCTACTGCCCAGGGCCCCCAAGTGGTTAAAGGGTGCACATACTCCTGTGCTTGTCCTTCTGAACCCAATGAAATACCTAGAAACTGTTACGACCGGAAAAAGACTCAGACAGATGGAGCAGTATCGCGGTGAGAAAGTTACACAATTACACTCCCTTAATCGCCCCTTACGATACCCACGGGAAGGATTGGAGTGGTGCTATTCTACTCTACCATGTACTCAGCGTATTTTATCCACCATATTGAACTATACATAAATGATATTCGCAAGATTCAAAATATTCGAAAAAGTCCCGCATCCCGTTATATCAGGGGATTCCCTATAAACCGCAATCCTCTTATCAGCACAGACCTACACCGTATCACTGCCACACACGGTGCAGATTCGTATGACACACCCTCTGACGCATATTAATTACTCTAGTATATAACCGCGCGCACTCCGCCAGCAGTCATTATACCACAGACTCAGTGACAAGCAAACACAAAGACAGAACAGCAACATGAACTTCTCCAGGATCCTGTTCCTCGTCCTCTCCTGCATCATGGCTCTGAGCTCGGTCTCGTCCGCGCCCAGCCCTAAGTGGAAGATCTTCAAGAAAATTGTAAGTGAAATCATTTTTAAACTAAGTCTTTAGCCAAGCACTTAAGTTGATGATGTCAAAGTTTTCAAAATTTTGAAGTCAAAGTCAATAATCAAAGTCTTTATGAAAAAGTTTAGTCAATCCGTAATCAAATGTGTCAAACTTTTTAGTCTTTTGTAAGTCTAAGTTTTTAGTCAGAGTGAAAGTTTTAGTCAAAGTCTAAGTTTTTAGTGAAAGTGAAAGTTGAGACTAAGTTGAAATCGCCAAAATAAAGTCTTTAGTTTTTCTATTCTTTTTTTTTCGCTTTTTATTTAGATCCCGTTTTACAGTAGATACCAACCAGTGTATATCAAAAATCTAACACAGTATTTTCTTTTATTCCAGGAGAGAGTGGGCCAGAACGTCCGAGATGGGCTCATCAAGGCGGGCCCCGCGGTCCAGGTGGTGGGCCAGGCCGCTACCATATACAAGGGATAGACTTCACCTACACAATATATTATTGTAATCTCAACCTCTAGTTCCTCTAGTCTTAATATAAAATACTCTGTATTAATAGTTCCTACTGCCATAATAAACTATTTATTTTATACAAAAAGTTTTTTCCCTTTAAGTTTGTCTATTGTTTTTATATCTAAAAAACCTGAAATTTTAGATTCTACTCTAATCAGAAAGATATTTTGCTAGTAAGATATGAGCTGTAACCCACAGCTTGGTCTACCTAAAAATTACATTACCTACTAAAAGCTCTTTAGATCCGTACATCCATGTCTATATTGAATTGTTACTCCGGGAATTCCGGGATTAGTTAAAGGGGTTTTTTCATACTTTTTGGAACATCGGCCACGCCGTGTTTTGCCCATTCGCTCAATATTCGCTGGGATAAGACGTGAAAAACTATCAGGCACACACTTACAAACAATGGAGTTATCTGAGCACATTTGCGCGGATATAAATCTGAAATGGTGACTTTGATAACAGGAATATCGATACAAATATAATAAAGAGGTATTTGAGAGGTATAGGGGGTAATCTCTGGGACCACTGAACTGATTTTGAAAGTTCTTTTACCGATAGAAAGCCACATTATTTGTGAGTGTCATAGGATGTAAATATAATTAACACCAGTCCGGGCACGACTGTATTACACGTTAACGCAGGCGAAGCTGCGGGCTACAGTTAGTACTAAATCAGGGCCGTCTTTCCCACTGGGCACTCTGGGCATGTGCACAGGGCCCCACGTTATTTCTATCAGAATATGATTGAGTGATATTACAAAAAATATTGCTGTTTAGAATACCTAGTACTGCCCTTATTACTAGGTTTATTCTTCTCTAGTCCAAAAATCAGGCTCACAGATGTTAAAATTGTTGTTGTTTTCGCCGGGGCCCTATTATCATACTGCCCAGGGCCCCCAACGGGTTAAAGGGGCATAGGCTCAATAAGTTTATATAATGATGACGAAATGAGACAATATGGGACATGATATGAATATTCATATTTATATTAATATTATTACGGGTGCTTACCGCGTTTAAAGATTTATTGAGTTCCCGATATTTCAGCAATGTTCAGTCTCCAGTCCAGTCTCCCCGTGATCATGGCGATTGAAACATTGCCGAAATATCGGGAACTCAATAAATCTTTAAACGCGGTAAGCACCCGTAATAATATTAATATAAATATAAATAGTGATCGCGTTAGTTTAAAGCAACATATGAATATTATTGACAATTACAAATTATGATTCATAGGGATAACGCAGTTATTTAATTTATTTAAAGCTAGCCCGCAACTTCGCCCGCGTTATTTATTTACAGCCGTATTCATGCTGATCATGATGACGTTTATAGCCATCGATCATATAACCGAAATATAGCGGTAATATTATGTGTTTTGTATGAAAACAAACAGCCTAATTTGTCCTGCAACGCTGCGCCGGTTCTGACCTCTTATTGCCAAATGATGACCAGATGTATGATTGGCAGATGGGACGTACATACAGATCACTGGTCGACTGAATTGCTATTACGTCAGTGACAAGTCACTGACCAGTTTCGGAATTATATGACTCACATCTTTCTATCACTACTCTATCCAGTTACATGCCCCTTTTGTATAGCCTGTGTCACTCAGTGATACAGGCTATACAAATGCTACGTATGCATTATGGTGAGTGTTTTTTAAATCACATGAGTAGTGTGAATTATACGAACGCAAATATAGAGATCGCTAAAAGAACATTCATTATAGCATTTAATATAATCACAGAACTCTAGGTTCCGAAACGAATCTCAAATTTAAGACGTACTTAAACTCGTGTTGTCCCTCTTTTTTTCTTTGAATCTGACACGTCGTAACATGAGTTTAAGTACGTCTTACATTTGAGATTCGTTTGAGTATTTGGGGGTAAGTATCTAATATGATACGGTACGGTATAAATGACTCGGCCCAGCACACCCTCAAGGTTTGCGCGAGATGGACGGCGCAGCGTCACAGTCTGATATCAGTCATCGGAGGGGATATGTCTCTGCCGAGCGTCATAACGGAGGAGTTCAATGACATACACACGCACAAAAGAGCTATCAAGATCAGAAAGTGAGCTTTATTAGCTTAACATAAGATACGAATAAAATAATAAGTAGGACACATATCACCGAACACCAAACACATATGAGCGAAAACACCAAGCAATACCTTTCCACACCTTCCTGTCCAACAATCATCGCGGACAAAGTCACGCGCAGCAGTTAGTAAGATAATTATCCTCAAACGCGTCTAAGATGTACTAATAGCTGCAATTAACAATCAAGCCCGGTATTAGAGGAACTACCGAGTCCAGCCAAGAGGGGAATAACTGGTGACCTTCCAGTACAGATGTATCATGCCGTATCACGTTGTATCACGCTTTATCATGTTGTATGACGCTGTATCACGGCAATACACTTTAGAGATTTGAACGACATACCTATAGCTGATCTGAGTCAGGGACTCAGATCAGCTATAGTTATCTATAACTTGACAGCCGGTTGGTCGAGGCTTTACTTACTGGACACTTTACGCAGCGGTCGCGGGTTCGAATCCCGCCTAGTGCAGATAATTTGTATTAGGAATAATGATGCCTGCACCGGGTCAATGACGTGTATGTATTTACTATTTATAGGTATAATAATTTTATCGACCCTTATATGTCCCACAGCTAGGCACGGGTCTCCTCCTTGAAATAAGGCGATGAGGGTGCTGGGCCATAGTTCACCGATGCGCTACCCAATGCGGATTTCTGAACGTCACACGCCTTCAAAGACTTAAAATATCATCAGGCAGGTTTCCCCATGATGTTTCCTCCACCGGTGAGCAAGCGATGGTCTCATGTTCAGTAGCACGTAGGGATTTATAAAAACCCATTTCAAAGCATCACAGAGGGCCAGGATCGAACCCGGACCTCTCACTCAAGAGTCACCGTCGCTCACAAAATAAATTTCTTAAAATTTTCGTTCCTAGTACCCGTTACATAAGTCCTTACGAACTTACCACGGGGCTAGGTTAACGCGGTGTGATTGGTGAATAATATTTATTATTTATTTATAACCTCGCGAACTCCCTTACCAATCAAAATATGTAAAAGTTAATCTGAAAAATAGTTTTACAACACTATTTTATTCAAATGTTTTCCTCAAGTCACCCATACCTACCTATTAATGATGATAAAATCAATCTTCATGTTAAGCTTAGCGCTTAATCTCCTAAACTACAGCACCATACACACACAATTAGCAAGAAAAACCCGTCGCTACATCTTCAGGGATTCACCTAGTCTCGCGACCGGTCTTATCACTACAAAGTTATACATATACACTCGCTAAACTACCAATGCATATTTAAGCCTTAAAGCCCTATAGATATAGTTGAAGTTTGAGTATCAAATGAATGTGAGAGTTGTGCAACTGCAAACTTAAGTTTGTTTTCGTTGGTATATAATATGATGCTGTCTTTTCAAAATCATTCACAAAGCTTAGCGTACTCCAGTTCAGACGCGACAGACACACAGGCAGTACCAACATGAACTTCTCCAGGATCCTGTTCCTTGTCTTCGCCTGCATCATGGCTCTGAGCTCGGTCTCGGCGGCGCCCAGCCCCAAATGGAAGATCTTCAAGAAAATTGTAAGTGATTTTTTTTAAACTAAGTCTAAGTCAATGTCGCAAAAATCTTCAGTTATTGTATTGATTATGTCAATTACAAAAAAAAAATATAAAAGTTTTAGTCAAGACATCAAAGTTTTTAGTTGTTTTTCATCGACAAAGTTTTTAGTCCAAGTTATTATTCAAAGTGATTATTTTTCTCAAAATAAAGAGTATTTTTTTAATTCATAACTATTTCTTTTTTATTTAAATCCCGTTCTATAGTAAATATCTATATATTAAGAATCGAACTATCAGTATATATCAAGAATCTAATACTGTGGTATTTTCTTTTATTCCAGGAGAGAGTGGGTCAGAACATCCGAGATGGGCTCATCAAGGCGGGCCCCGCGGTCCAGGTGGTGGGCCAGGCCGCTACCATATACAAGGGATAGACTCCACCTACACATATTGTAATCTCAAACTCTAGTTCCTCTAGTCTTAAGATAAAATACTCTGTATTAATAGTTCCTACTGCCATAATAAACTATTTATTTTATAAATCTTTTTTTTTTCCGGAAGGGCTTTTTTGGCCTGATGGCCTTTAAGCTCAATCGGTACAGTAAGTGAGCAGATGGCTCAAGGCATATTAGATATTATGTTCAGCAGTGGACGGATAGAGGCTGATGATGATGATGATGGCGATGATGCGTCATCAAAACTCTATAACTACGTCCGGTCTAGTTAGATGAAAGTTAAAAGAGATCTTCCAATAAACGCCAAGACGGCCGATCCCAAAGCAGTGGACGAAAAGTTTTTCAAAAGCTAAAAGGCTCTATTTTACCTGGGTTGGCAAACGCCAGATCAGCCATCTGGTGCTAAGTGGCCATGTCATAAATAAATTCACTTTCAACTAGCTCAGACAACTCATTCGATCGAGAACTGTTTAACCGCTGTATGCAGTCCAGTCAGTTCCCGAGCGCCTGGAAATAAGGTTGGCTCACCCAACTACCAAAGGGGGGCCGACCAAGGGACACCAGGTACCCGGTGCGGCTGATCATGATGCTGAACGAGGCGGGGAAGGCCCTGGAAAGGGTCCTGGCCTCCCGTCTCGTTCAGCATCTGGAAGAAGGCCCGGAATTCTGACTGTCAAATTTCAGTTCGGTCGGTCAACCGTCGACGCCCTAGGGCGCCTTAAGTCAGTGATGGGTGAAGCAGAACGCCGGAGAGAGGTGGTGGTGCCGGTGTCACAACAGCCTTCCCCACAGCGTAATACGGGGTGGAGTATTTCGGCGTGCTATCTAGGCAGTATCTCTCCGATAGAAAAGTTGTGTTCGAGGAATGGTCGAAATCCTGAAGTGACGAATCGAACGCGGCGTCCCGCAAGGGTCGGTTCTGGGTCCGATCCTATGGGACGTTGGCTATGACTGAGTCCTGCGGAGCGACCTCTATATCTAAAACTATGTTATCTGCTAAGCAAATGACACTCTCGTTCTATTACACATTACAAAAACACAAAGAGGTAGGAATATTAAGTCTTTGCAAAAACACAATGCCGTGACAAAAGTGCTGACGACGTAGATACAACTGAACTAATTTTAATTAAATGTAAGGACTAAAAATCTATTTTCTAATAAAAAAACCATTATATTGAAATAAATAAATAATCTACTCGGTCCTCCTGTTGTAATGTTCGGTGGTCAGGAGGGGTCTTGAAGTTCAAACGACAACGTGACGTTGGTAAATGTTTTATTTATCGTACAATAATATTAACTTATAAAGTCTTACTTGCGATACAACACTGCCAGGTCTGACTGTCACTTGATAGGCACTGAGCCGACTAGTAACTCGGAAGGAACTGAAGGAACTGACTAACACTTGGGGTGGAGGACATTATAAACCAATACAATTGTAAACACATTTGGGAAAAGCAAACAATAGTCCCGCGGACTCTACACTCGTTAGTGATTATTGGTCATTTCCAAACGTTCTCTAAATGTTTATCATCTAATTATGATACACTCGGTCACAACAATATCTTGTTATTTACACATCATTAAATGTAAATTCAGCTATACAATTTTATGTAAAATATCTAAATATTACACTGTTTAAAAATCCACGGTGCCACAAACATAGTAATCAAACTTATAACACCATTCTTGCGTCAGTTAAAAATAAAATAATTAAATTACACTTTTGCATATTATTAATACTAGCAGCGCCTTGCTGTTTCACCTGCGTACTTCCCATTCCCGTGGGAGTACGGGAATAATTATAGCCTATGTGTTATTCTGATGTATAAGTTTCATTAAAATCCATTCAGTAGTTTCTGCGTGAAAGAGTAACAAACTCCTCACATAAAAACTTTCGCGTCATTAATATTAGTCGGATAGAGCAATTCTTAGAAATAAATAGTATTAGAAGTAACTCACCTATCTTATACAAACCAGTCCACAAAGTAACACAAGCGGTACTTTACCTCACGCGGTCCAGAATTAGTTTAGATCTAAAGGAGCATGCTCACTGAGTATGACGAGATTTTATCTACAATTATAAACTAGATGAAAATATATAAAAATGATTTTAGATACCGTAACCACGATTCCTCAAATATTTATATGAGTGTCTAACGGCAACTAAAACACTCTAAAATGGTAGAACACTTAGCCAAAAACAAAAATTGGAATTTTTCGAAAATTTACTCCATCCTTTATTATATTTTTAGTTACCGTAACCACAATTGCTCAAATATTTATAATTTCTCTTTTGTATCCAAAACCTTAGCAGTACTGCTATTCTCCATAGTTTTAAAAATCCTAGAATGCCTGCAGCTTTTAGACAAAAATCAAAATAAATATAAATAAATTTTAAATATTTTTACTTTCTATTCATTTTCATTCATCATGGTGGATAAAAAAGTATGGATACTACTAGGGTAAGTTTTAAAAAAAGATGTGGCAACTAATAGAGATTTTAAAATGCAGGACACTATAAAATCTAGCCACAAAAAAAATAATATTACATTAGTTACAGCAAATGTTCAAATTGTTTGGCACCGGCTCACGATATCGCCTTATTTGTAGTGCATACGTTCTATGATTCATATTATGATCCGCAGCCTGATTGATTCTTTGGCGAAGCTCGTCCAATGTTCCAATGAGTTTTGATTATACTCTGTCTTTGAGATAATCCCAATAGCCAGATCCAACGGCCTGGATACTCTCGAATCTCGATTAGGGTGTTCACACACATGTATAGTGTTTTATGTGTACGAATAATAAAATTTGGCAACAAACTAGGTATTTAGTAATTGTGAAATATAAAAATTGAATGCCATCAATTAATTGATTATGTTAAATTTTAAGAAATACTGAACTCGACGAGCCAGGCGGTCACTTTTTTAACAAGTGAATATTTATTTTTATTACCTAAATATTTTTACTTAAAACTTTTTTTGCTGCGTCTTTTTTTATTGTATAGGGCATCTTATACTCCTTGTTAAAGATTAATTATAGATAACACTTGTCACCGGTTTAATATTGTGAAATCGAACACTAGAGGGAATTACTACGTCAGTCTGTCGAGGGTTTTCTCGGTTATTTCTTCATCTAATAAGACTCCAACAAGATATCTGTGAAAACTACTCTACACCTCGTAGTAAGTCACGACTACCTTGTTTCAGACCTCCCATGAGGTCCCTTGACCAGGACGCCTCTCATAATAATTGTCCTGTATTCTTAGATTACTTTTTGTATATTATATAATTCTTCTGCGTGTGTACTGAACTCCACTTAAACGAGGGGACCGATTTTGATGAAGTTGTATGTCAAGTGGATTCGAGAATTGTTTAGATTCACAAAAACAAATTGTTTTGTACAGCACAACGTCTGTCGGATCCACTTATAGTTACTTAAATAGATAAATCATTGATGGACAGATAAGGGGATCTTCCGTAGGACTTACAATTGCCATTAGACGGATTTGAACACGTATTAAATTATGTTACGACTTCAGACATTAGAGCTATAGATACATTCAAAAAAAGTTGCTTAAATATAATATAAGTATTTAGAAGATAACTACGTTTTAGCATTCTTTTGTTTTTAGAATGAAATATTATATTTTCATTAATAACAGTAAAAAATAATATTTAAAATCCGGGAACATCTAGCTATTTTAAACGACGCAAAAATTACACGTTCTGGTTTTAAAAAAGTGAAAGATGCCAGTAGGCAGTAAACATGTATTTTGTTCGCAGGAGTAACTAACCGAATAGCTAACCCTAACGTACAGAGACCTCGCGACAAAATGATATATTATATTACATAGAGAATAATATTATAAGGCAACCTCTATCGTCTTGCGATACACTGATTATATTTTATGGCTTCTCGCATTTTCTCGTTGTTGCTTATTATATTATTGTAGGCGCTATATTCTCGCTACGAGGAAAATAGTTTTATCTTTAGCATTCAGTAAATAATAATTATATTATAATATTGTGACCTTTTGGTTGGCAATATGATCATCACTATGATCAACCTATCGGTCTATTGTAAGACATGTTATATTTTTATAATATATTGTGAGCAATATTCGTAAAAAGTAAGGATGGCCGAGCCTTGGGAGCGTCATCAATACACCCAATCCTTGCCTATAAATAGCAAGGTACAATTATTATTGGTGGGGCACAACCGACGCCAGGAGGCCGTGTGGTCGCAGACTGCACGGTAGGCGGGGGGCAACCCCCCACTTTATAAATCAAAAGTGAGCCGAATGTGCTCACACTAATCTGATGAAGCATTAGGACCTTCGGGCCATTAGCATAGATCCCTCCGAAAAAAAAAAAAATTGGTGGGTAGTTCCAATTGCGAGCTTGAGGAGGACGGAAGTCTGCCCGAAACACTGTTGGAGGAGAGTTGCATCGGTGAGCCCGAGGAGGACGGAGGTTGAGGACTATTGGTTATGTTAACTTTGTTAATTGAAGATGTTAAAGGCCTGCGAGCCATCATAATTTTAATAATGTAATTGTGTGATATTCAATTGTGCATGTGAGTATACGTATGTATATATAAGGAGCATAAAGCACCTGTTATGCGTGCACATGCGTGTACCTACGCATTTACATCTTCATGTTATCTGTGAACCCTAACTTGCTATTTTAGTACAAAGTCCAATAAATTGTTAATTAAAATTGTATTTCACTTCTGATTCCTAAAAATATATAATTCTGTGCGTGTGTACATTACCAACCTCCTAAACGGCTGGATCGCCTTTGACGTTTTTGTGTTCAAGTGGATTCGAGAATGGTTGAGATTTACACTAACTACAAAATGTTTTGTGCAGGACACCGTCTATCGGATACGCTAGTATCTTTATAATAATATGAAACTAGCTGTTACTCGCAGCTTCGTCTTTGCACGCAGCTTTGTTGTACAAAGAATACAAAAAACTTTTCCATCAAAAACCACTTGTATAATTTCATTATGATATGTTTATCCGCAGAAATCGTCACAATCTAATGATTTCATTTATGGACATTAATTTTATACCCATATACTAGCTGTTTTCCGCAGCATCGCCCGCGTTAACTTTGATTTACAGCTGTGACCGGTGGTGATGGTTATTTTATAACTGATGATAGTTCTTTTATAATCTACTAGATGACCCGGATGATGAATACCGCGGCTGACCTCGACGAGATGGCGGGATGACCTCGAAGCTTTTCGAAGACTAGTTATACCTACATAGAGAAGAAAGACCCAGTGAACTTCGTACATAATAACCTTTATCTATCAATTAATATATAGCCTATAGGCCTTAGAGCATATACTCCATGGAGACGGCAACGTCGGAAATTACCGATCAAATACATTTTCAAGAATGTAGAATAGCCTGACCAGAAATATATAAACCCTGCGTGGTGTCGCCACTGTATCTTTTTGCGTCGACACATAGTATCGTCCATACAGAAATTGGTTCCGAAATTTTCCGCAATATGGCGAGGATTTTTATTTTCTGGTTAGGCTATACAATATATTTTATTGGACATGGAAACTGGAGACCTGAATGTACCCGAGCTACTGGACGAACATCATTTTTTACAGGTAGGACATGGATAATAGAAAGTAAAGAGAACCATCTTAATTAGGCGACAAGTTGTGTCCACCTATAAACGCAAATTAGCCGCAAATTATAGATCAAAAACAATGGCGTTTTTTTTCTTTTACGCCGGAAAATGCTCTAAAGCATCCCGCTCGAGAGGGGGAGACTCCCCAGGCGGGTTTGTGGGACTCGCTGCGCCCGAAACATGGTAAGGTGGACGCAGCTCTACCCACTAAAGAGGTGCCCCGGATCTATTGAACAAACTGGACAAAATAATATGTCATAATTTTTCGCGCAACACCGTAATTTGTCACTTTTCGACGGACGCTCAACGTACAGAGATGGTTGTCCTTACTTTTTATTCTACATAAACAGATAAAGAAATTTTGGCCAACTAAAATGAACTCTAAAATTATGTAGGGTAATTGTACAAAAAATCTATATCAATCAAATCGTTAAGAATTTTGCTATAATAAATTAAACTAGCTTCGCTTGCGTTAACTTAGATTTACATTCGTAACCGGTTTGACGGTGATTATTTTTAGAGCCTAAGTTACTCCTTATAACATCAGCTATCTACCAGTTAAGTCCCGTCAAAATCGGCCCAGCCGTTTTAGAGATTAGCCGGAACAAACAGACAGACACAAAATTGTAAAATAATGTTATTTTGGTATATGTACTGTGTACTAGTATGCATTTAGTGAAAAGCGGTAATTTAAAATTACAAACAGACACTCAAATTTTATTTATCTGTGTCACAGATATTTGAAAGATGAATTATTACAATTCGAAGTTTCAAAATATTCTCCTACCTAATTTAAGTTGGGGAAACGATTTTTTTCCAGTTTCTTATATAAAAATCGTAATAAAATTAAACTACTGCTTTAAAGTTTTTTTTTATTTATTTATGTATGTATTACTTATTTACAATACTTAATATAAAATACGTAACTATTCATTTCTTTTTACAAGTTTTACAAAAGCTTGGGCGAACAAAATGCCGTATAAAACAATGTTTATTCATTAATTCTATACATAATATTTATGGATGTAAAGCAACAAAGCAAGGAGTCATACAGACAGGCTTGGAACAACCCACGCAGTAGGTACTAACGCGTTTTTTACATATCTGGCAAACGCGCCGTTGCCGGCCGCTTTTAGTACCAGGCATCATTCGGAATTCTGCTAAGTGGTGATGCTGAGACCGGTCTTTCACAAACAAGATGCGGGTATCAGACTGAGAGGAATGGTGTTTAAGGAGGGATAAGACGAGGGAGGTTCTGAAAGCACTATGGGTTATATAAGTATTTGATTCGACTAATATATACGAATTGAACACAGATACATTTAGGAGCTTAAGGAATAATTTTTTGTACCATATTCTGCTTCTATTCCTCTCAATCGGGTACACTGCCAGCATCTGGTCTTTTTTATCGACCCCCTTCATCATAATGTTATAATCCAAAATTGAAGTAGGTTTTAGAGTGCCATTGCACTCAGCTTTGGTGTTGCCATGATATGTGGAAATTGTTGCTACTCTACTCCTGTCCTTCAAAACTAAAAGGTCAACATCGCCTGAGGTGAACCCCGTTACTTGACCTGCGCGCATCTCTTCCTTGATTAAAGTCCTCAAAGCTTCGGGCACAAACTGGCGATTGGTCCTCAAAGTACCAACGCAGTCAAACCCTATGGATTTTAGTTTTCTAGCAAGAGCTGGTGAACTGTAAAAATTATCCATCCATAGGGTGTGACCTTTGTACTCGAGGCCTTGGATAAGTCTTAAGATGATTGATGGCGTTAATGCGTCAAGAGGATCTTGGCCAGGCTGCCGTAAAGACCGCTTGTGAGCGTGAATCTCAAACCGCCACAAATATCCTGTTCGAGATTCACACAGTTCATAAGTTTTGATCTCTCCAGCAGCAGTCTTGTTAGGCAAGATTTGGAGATTGAGCCAACTGTGAAATTGCAAAAGGGATTCATCTAAGGCGATATCTTGTCCTAGATTATATGAATTTTGAAATTTTATATTTAGGTGGTCTATCAATGGTTGGATTTTGTAAAGTTTAGATTCCGAAGCGTCTAGTTGCCGCGCGCGCAAGTCCTGATTGTTGTTAAAATGTAGACATTTTGAGAGAAGTTCAAAGCGTCTAAGCGACATTGGTGCACGGAAACCTGGCGTTTCAAAAACATTTGGTGCGGTACTCCAGTACTCTTTATAATTGGTTTTAATAACGATTCCCATTGCGAGTATCAACGCGAAGTAAACATATAACTCGTCTGCTGTGGTGTCAGACCATCTGCAGATTCGGCTACGGGGAAGAAGAGTGTTATCGTTTAGCATTTGTTGTGCCACCTCCTGAGCATACCTGTTCGTTTCCATGGCAATGTGGTCCATGATTTTGCGATCCCAAATTGCAACGAAAGTATCATAAGGGTCGACATATAGATTAGTGGGACCTGCAGGAGAATTGAATTGCTCCCTCCTGGCTTCCGGTGCAACAGGGGGATCAGGGAAGTCTGTCCAGTTAAAATCGTAAAATTTTAACTGGGCTGCACCGGTTGATCCACTGACAGTACTAACATCATCACTGGGAGCGGCGGTCGGAAGTGTGCCAGTGTTTGTATCTGGATCATCATCGTCGTCTTCCGGAGTGTCTAGACAGCTCAAAAATCTCCTGCTGACTAAGTTACTAGGAGCCAACTCGTCCTCATCGCTCTCTTCGGAATCCGACTCGCTACCTGATTAAACAAATAATAAATAGGTATAAAATCCCTGCTAGAAATGTACCTCAATATAAGTAGACATTCGCTACTACTCACCATAAATTTCTTCGAGAAGAGTTGGTTGTGAACGAAAATCCTGGCCCTGAGACGGCCTAGTTTCTGCGCGACCACCAGAATCAGCAAAACTGAAATAAAAGGAGTTTTGTAAGTCTTTTCCTTCTATTCCCTACTTCCTTTTTCTAATCATCGTCGTCACCACCAGCCTTTATCCATTCACTGCTGAAAATAGGCCTCCTTCAATGAACGCCAAGACGACCGATACTTCTTCTAATAGGTACTTCTTAATATTATAAATCCTCCAAAACTTAGTTCTCAGTAAGTGAGTACTTTGAACTTTTCATGACTTCAATGGTCTTAATGAAATTTGGTGTGAATACGTGGGTAACACTGAAAATGTTTAGAACTGGCCAGTTAGAAACATTGAAAATGAAAACTTTTTTTGAATTTCAATTTTACAACTCTTTGGTAACCTAATGTAGTATATTGCATTCATTTGTCATTTGCTTTTGTGAATTGGCGGCAAATCTAAAACTCTTGTTACACGTGAAAATAAACATAACGCGAGAAAATTTTCGGTCAAAAATCGGTTTAGTATGACTTTCGTTGTGGGCTTACTCAACAACAAAGCTATGATAGGCTGCGATTAGCATTTTTTAATGAAGCCCCATCTCGTGCCACTATTTACAATTGGTTTAACGAGTTTAAGCGTGGACGTAGCAATCTCAGTGATGATCCGCGTGAGGGACGTTTTTTAACAGCGACTACTGAAGATAACATCAGTGCTGTGCGACGCATAATAGAGGAAGATAAGAGAGTGACCTATCAGCAGATACGGGCAAGCCTAGGCATTGGCATGAGTCAAGTTCAAAAAATATTACACGAACATTTAGGCGTCAGGAAGCTTTGTACCAGATGGATTCCCCATACTTTAACCGACGACCAGAAACGCCTCCGCATGGACTGGTGTCGCCAAATGTTAGATAAGTTCAACGGCGGTAACTCAAATGCTGTATTTGATATCATCACAGGTGATGAAAGCTGGATATATTGCTACGATCCCGAAACCAAAAGACAATCAGCTCAGTCGGTGTTTCCTTTCGAGGATCGGCCAACTAAGGTAAAGAAAGGAAGAAGTCAAGGAAAAAAGATGATTGCCTCATTCTTTGGTCGGAAAGGTCATTTCGCGACAGTTGTGCTAGAAGATGGAAGGATAGTTACTGCAGACTGGTATGTCAATCGCTGTTTGTCTGTTGTCTTGGAAAAAATTCGACAGCAGCGCCCACGAAGCAGGATCCTCCTTCACCACGACAATGCTTCAGCGCACTCCGCAAAACGGACTGTTGAATATTTGACTATAGCAGGTGTCGAGATAATGAGTCATCCGCCTTACAGTCCTGACCTGGCGCCCTGCGACTTTCATTTATTCCCAAGAACTAAAGATAAAATTCGAGGTATTCGCTTTACGAGCCCTGAAGATGCGGTGAAAGCGTACGAAAATGCCATAGAAGAGACTCCTAAGGAAGAATGGGCCCACTGTTTTTCTCAGTGGTTCCATCGAATGCGACGATGTGTAGAAAGAAACGGAGATTACTTCGAAAAACAATAAAAGTATTGGCAACTTTCTACATTAAGCCGTTTTTCATTTTCTAAACATTTTCAGTGTTACCTAGGTATAGCTGAATGCCATAGATGGCAGTGAGGCTAGTGAAAACGGTGCAAGCCCTTCCGCAACGCCAGAGTCCCTGGAGAAGGACATAAATTTTGTTTTTGAACCTGGAAATCCAAGGGGAACCTCGTGGTCATTGTCGCATTCAAGAAGCAGCTATGAATAGAAAAGTACGGAACTTACATTGCAGGAGGCTGTGAGCTGGCTGACGATGGTCTTCCAGCTGCACTTTCAGCCACAACAGACTCAACGCGAAGTGCGGGATCGGGACACCTACTACATCATTATTTAATTAAAAACAGTCTTTTCTAGTGCTAATTCAAGGAAATCAATATGAACTATAACAGCTGTGTACATTCTTGTGTTTGTTCAGATCAAAAATCACTTACGAGGTCTGAGTGCGTCTCCTTTTAGAGTGCTGACGGCTTTCCAACGGCACTAGAAGGTCGTTCATATTTAAGGCGGTCATCCTGAAAGAAAATTAAATTGTAATCACAAATTTATGCTTTCTAAGCCCTCGTGCTCTGAAGCCTCATCGACATTTTGTTTCGGGGGTAAATGTCATCGTCACATGACAGCTTGGAACGATTTAGCGGGAATTTTAAAAACTGATTTTATTTACGTTCTTTTTTTTTATAAAAGTATTTTTTCGTGTTTATATAGTCTATATCTATCAAATAAAATCATATGCATTTAGTAAAAAGCAGTTATTTTATTGTTACAAACAGACACTCCAATTTTATTTATCTGTATAGATACGAGAAAAGGGGTAGACAAAATTTTGTCATGCCCTACAGGTCCGTCTTTCCCACTCTGCACTCTAGTCACTTGCCCAGGGCCCCACTATCCATGGGGCCCCATTATTTCTATCAGAATATGATTGAGTGATATTACAAAAGTGATTGCTGAAGAATAACCTAGTACTGCCCTTATTTCTAGGTTTATTCTTCTCTAGTCCAAAAATCAGGCTAACAGATCTTAAATTGTTGTTTTCGTCGGGGCCCCTTTATCCTACTGCCCAGAGCCCCCAACTGGTTAAAGGGGGCATAGGTCAAAACACTTACGGTCTAGGTACATAATACATGCCAGTCCTACTCTTAAACTAGGTACTTGTTATTTTATGTTTCTTTTGTTACACGCTTTATATTTGAATCCTACATATTATACCTATTACGCAAAAGTTTGTAAGAATGCACGTTTGTTTCTCTTTCACGTAAAAACTACTGAATGGATTTTAATGAAACTTTCATTAAAATCCATTCAGTAGTTTTTACAATACAATAACATAGCTTATACATCATAACATATAGGATGAAACCGCGTGCGGTGGCGAGGCGCTACTAGTTTTTAATAATGAGTGAAGGTTTAAGTAGGAGCAAGTTAAATTGACGTTGAGGGGGTTCCGTACAGTGCCAAGGTCAAAGTTTTGGGGCATGATTTAGCTTTAACTAATAACATACTTAAATGAAACTACGCAAAACAAACCATAGCGCAATTTAATTTCAGTCCGCGCCATCTAGTGACAGCTAGCAGAATCTATTGGTTGAAAGCAGTGTAAAATTTACAATGATTTTAAATTATATCTACAAAAGAAAATTTGGCTATCCTATCCTATCTTTTTTTTCATGTTGTCTTTATTTTCGTTTTCTTTTTTTTCTAAATTCCAAAATTGTTTTTAATTATTGATGTGAATAGCAACTTTTCTCCTATTTTTTTATCAATTTTTATTCGGTGCTTTTCAATACAAAATATCAATTTTGAAATCCTGACTTTAAGACGCGATTTAACTACTACTAGCGCCATCTAGTAATGTTTAATGAACTATTTTCATAAGTGAACATATATTCACTTTTTTTTATTATTTTAAGCTCAGTAATGGGAAGTCGGTTAACCTGATGATAAGTGATAAGCGACATCCATTTTATTTTCTAAATATTAAATATTATACGCAGTTGGGATTAAATTCATCATGGCGTCCAACGCCCAAATAGTGAACACCATAATATTATTGATATAATATGAGCACACACGATGGCGCGGGCGTAGGCCGTAGTGGGTATGGACACGGCCTCTTGGGTGAGATCCGTGAGGGCCTGGTTCGATTCTGAAACCCCCCCCCCCCTATATTTTTCCCAGAAATAGTTTTTCTAAATTTCTACGTGCATCTGAACATGAGACCATCGCTTGCTCACCGGTGAAGTAAACATCGTGAGGAAACCCGCATGCCTGATGAGAGTAAGTCTTTGAAGGTGTGTGAAGTTCACCAGCCCGCATTGAGCAAGCGCATCGGTGAACTATGGCCCAAAACCCTCCTTGCCTGATTTCGAGGAGGAGACCCGTGGCGACCCCAGTGCCCAGCAGTGGGCTTGTGGGACATAATATTTTGATTTTTTCGTAATCATATTATTAATCCTTACTAATATTATAAATGCGAAAGTAACTCTGTCTGTTTGTCTGTCTGTCTCTTCTTCACGCCTAAACCACTGAACAGATTTGGATGAAATTTGGCACAAAGATAGTATGGAACCCGAGAAAGGACATAGGATAGTTTTTATCCCGGATATCACACGGGAACGGGATTTATGCGGGTAAAACCCCGGGACTGTCTATCTTCAGAACCACCAGATTTGGGTGAAATTTGATATGAAGATACTTTGGCACTCAAGGTAGGACTTAAAAAAGTTGTTATCCTGAAAATCCTACGGGAACGGGAACTATGCGGGTAAACCCCCCAGGACTTTCTATCTTCTAAACCACGGAACAGATTTGGGTGAAATTTGATAAAAAGATACTATGGAACTTTACGTAGGGTATAAAATAGTTGTTATCCTGAAAATCCCACGGGAACGGTAAACTATGCGGGTAAAACCCCGGGACTGACTATATTCTAAACCACGGAACAAATTTGAGTGAAATTTGATATGTTGATACTTTGAAACTTAACGTAGGACTTTGTATAATAGTGCCGCACATATATTAATGAATTGGTGAAATAAAATAATTCTTATCCTGAAAATCCTACGAGAACAGGAACTATGTATGCGGGTAAAACCTCAGGACCGTCTATCTTCTAAACCACGCAACAGATTTGGGTGAAATCTGATATGAAGATACTTTGGAACTTAACGTAGGAGTTAAAATAGTTCTTATTCTGAAAATCTCACGGGAGCGGGAACTATTCGGGTAAAACCCCGAGACTGACTATCTTCTATACCACGGAACAGATTTGGGTGAGATTTGATATGAAGATACTTTGGACATTAACGTAGGACTTAAAATAGTTGTTATCCTGAAAATCTTATGGGAACAGAAACTATACGGGTAAAACCCCGGGACTGACTATCTTCTAAACCATGGAACAGATTTGAGTAAAATTTGATATGAAGATGCTTTGAAATCTAACGTAGGACATTAAATAGTTGTTATCCTGAAAATCTCACGGGAACGGGAAATATGCGGGTAAAACCCCAAGACTGTCTATCTTCTAAGCCACGGAACGGATTTGGGTGAAATTTGATATGAAGATGCTTTAAAACCTGACGTAGGACATTAAATAGTTGTTATCTTGAAAATCCCACGAGAACGGGAACTATGCGAGCAACACCTCGGGACAATCTATCTTCTAAACCACTGAACAGATTTGGGTGAAATTTGATTTAAAGATACTTTGGAACTTAACGTAGGACTTAAAATAGTTGTTATCCCACGGGAACGGGAGTTGTGAAGCTAAAACGCCAGGATTATGTATTTGTTAAACCACTGAACCGATTTGAGTGAAATTTGATATGTAGATAGTTTGAGACCCAAGGCATAAGATGTATAAGTGTAACAAGAAGTTTTTTAGGCATGTCAATAGATGGTGTTAACACAAAATGTAGATCACGCTATCTATTACAAGATGCGGATCCTTATGAGGATCGCACTTTTGTATAGCACGCGTTTTTAATGAATACTGTTTCCGTATTTTAGTAATTTATCCAAAATAATTTATTAAAAGAATTCATCCTTACTAATCCATACTCCTTGCTTATTACATATTTGCTTATTTTACTTATTATTAATATTATAAATGCAAAAGTAACTCTGACTGTATGTCTGTCTGTGTCTTCTTCACGCCTAAACCGCAGAACAGATTTGGATAAAATTTGACACAAAGATAGTATGGAACCTGAGAAAGGATATAGGATAGTTTTTATCCCAGATATCCCACGGGAACGGAATTTAACGTAGAAACTTAACGTAGGGTATAAAATAGTTGTTATCCTAAAAATTCCACGGGAATGGGAAATATGCGGGTAAAACCCTAAGACTGTCTATCTTCTAAATCACGGAACGGATTTGGGTGAAATTTGATATGAAGATGCTTTAAAACCTGACGTAGGACATTAAATAGTTGTTATCCTGAAAATCCCACAGGAACGGGAACTATGCGGGTAAAACCCCGGGACTGTCTATCTTCTAAACCACTGAACAGATTTGGGTGAAATTTGATATGAAGATACTTTGGAACTTAACGTAGGACTTAAAATAGTTGTTATTCAGAAAGTCCCACGAGAACGGGAGTTGTGCAGCTAAAACTCCGGGACTATGTATTCGTTAAACAACTGAACCGATTTGAGTGAAATTTGATATGGAGATAGTTTGAGACCCAAGATGATAAGATGTATAAGTGTAACAATAAGTTTTTTAGACGTGTCAATAGATGGCGTTAACACAAAATGTAGATCACGCTATTACAAGATGCGGATCCTTATGAGGATCGCACTTTTGTATAGCACGCGTTTTTAATGACATACTGTTTCCGTATTTTAGTAATTTATCCAAAATGTATTAATAGAATAATTCATCCTTACTAATATTATAAATGCGTAGGTAACTCTGTCTGTCTGTCTGTCTGTCTGTCTCTTCTTCACGCCTAAACCACTGAACAGATGAAATTTGGCACAAAGATAGTATGGAACCCGTAAATTGCAACCATATTATTTGAAAAATAAGATTAAAAAAAAATACTTCTTACATGCGGACGAAGTCGCGGGTAAAAGTTATGAAATAATATACGGTAATTACATTAAAAAAATCATTTTTTTCTGTCTGTTTGTTCCGGTTAATCTATAAAACAGCTAAGCCGATTTTGACGAGACTTTCACTGGCAGATAGCTGATGTTATAGGGCGTAACTTTGACCATAAAAATAGTCATCATCAATCCGAACGGCTGTAAATCTAAGTAAACGCGGGCAACAGCTAGTTTATTATAATACATTGAGCGTGTTCATTTTTTTCGTCACAAACTCAGCAGCATGCCTATTGTCATTTGTCAATGAGACACCGAGCGGGGCTGAGGGGGATTGTTGGCAGTTGGTTGCAAATTGCTAGTCTCAGGTAGCAATTTTTTTGTCAAAAAGGTGATATCAGTGAAGACATTTTTCGAGAGTATTTATTAATATAGTGTTAACACTGTATACAGAGTTTAATACAGTGTACAAACATACAGTGTTTAATATTATAATGTAATAAAATATAAAGACACCGATTTCACGTTTTCGCTTATTTAAACTATCACATCGTATAGTAACCAAAGTGTTTAAATTAACTTTTTAGTACGTACCTGTATCATTCTTTAAAAGGGGTGATAATTTCTTTTACTCCGCCGGCTTCCCGTGATAAAAATTAAAAATGTTATATTATAGGTAACATGTATTATTATTTCCCGAGTCGGAAATACTAATAAACCCCACGGGGTACCACCCACGGGAATTTCGAATCCCGACTTCCCGTGAGTGCGACTGAGATCGCACGCTGCCGCGAAAGAAGTAGGTAGGTATGAAGAAGCAATGCAAATGAATCCACCACTGCCATTATAACTCAAGAGTCGAGGCACGTAAATTAGCAAGGTTTTGGCGTGGTGGGGGAAGTTCGCGCATCGATTTCATTTGAATTGTACGAATTACGATGCGCGCACTTACCCACGACGAACGAACGAACCCACGACGAACGAACGAACCCACGACGACGCCAAAATCTTGCCAAGTTACGTGCCTCGACACTCGAGTAATAAGTTAATAACTTAAATCGCAGTTCTCGCTATCAGCGCTGTGGTTGTTTGTTTCACTTAGTTTGGGATAAAAATATCGCATACAGCAATTCAAACGCTGAACTGTTAAAAATAAGGACGATAATAGAATGTAAGGCGCGGATAATTTCAGTCCGGTTACCGGTAGCACAGCCGGTGTATATTATGTGATCGTACTAAAATGTTCCTTAACACGAAGACATTAAAGGTTAAATTTCAAAGCATTCAATATTGTTAATTCTAGATTGCGCACGGTGACGTCATCAACCAAGGTGAGGTTGAAGTTGTTATTATATACGATATTATTTTTATTCAATTTTGTTTATTGAATATGATGGGTGATTTTAAATATTCGCTAAATTTATCAGCTAATGCTTATATTAAACATCTCTACTCTCTACTGGCCTTGGTTTTATGGTTTTGGCATTTGGCGAGCTCGAGCGGCCGCCGCGCCGGCCGGTGCGCGGCAAATTCTGACCGATCCCCATTCCCCGATCCGTAATTCGTACTGCCTACTAGTCTACAATAATCAACAACCTTACATAGTTATATATTTAATCGATTGTACTAATGGCACTTTGATACAAATAATGAAATTTTACGTAAAATAAATGACAACGTACGATCAGTGACATGTCCACAGCCAAGCCCAGTGATCTAGTTTACAAAAGTGTTTATCACTTACTCATCCATGTTCTAGCAATTGTTAACAAATTCACTAACAAAAAACCATACACAAGTCACAACACAACACACAACACGCTCGCTCAACCGGCGAAGAACGAATGTGGAATGATCAATAAACAGTGAACTCAATGATGAATGAAGTATGAACGTACATGGAAGCCAATTTTTCAATTGATATTGCGTCCTTTTCTTTTGTTTATTTGGTTGTATGAGCTAAAGCAAGACAGAAATAGTTTTTACTGCAACTGCCAGCGAAAAATAACGTTTGGATCCAGATACTAGTCGTATGCCAAAAGTGCGCTAGATTTCGTTTTCCGCAAGGGCCTGATTCGGGCACCATGCCACTAGAAGTTGTTGGTATCTCAGATTATATATATAAAACAACCTTTTGTTTTATAATCTGAGGTTAGTATCATAGAAATCGTATCCAGCGAGTTTAATATGTGATGAACAACAAGACGGTTACGTCACCACTAGTATACAACTACATAGTACATGTATGTAGTCATAGTAGTACATAGTATTTGGTATGTATATTGCATCGAGCATAACTGGAAACCGGAATAGTCTGGTTTTAAGACGGCTTCTAAAAAATGAGGAGAAGAACATTTCGGATAGGTATTTGTAAAATTCGATTTGAAAAATTATTTGTCGATTTGATTTTTTTTGTTTAAAGAGTATAGTTCCCAAAAGGTCCCATGATAAGGAAACCAGGATCTAATGATGGCATCCCAATTCTCAGATATATATAATACTAGCTGTTACCCACAGCTTCGCCCGCGTTAACTTTTAAAATTTGAGGGGTTGACCACCCTTATCACTTAGGGGTATAAAAATAGATAGTAGCCGATTCTCAGACCTACTGAATACGCATATAAAATTTGGTAAAAATCGGTAAAGCCGTTTCGGAGGAGTACGGTAACTAACATTGTGACATGGAAATTTTATATATAAGATTATATTCATCAACCAAACGTGGAAAAAGAACCAAATATTGCTCGCTGTCTACTTTTTTTTACTCGACGTAGGTATTATAATAGGTTAGTAGGTATACATTGAGCGTATTCATTTTTTCGTCACAAACTCAGCAGCATGGCATGACAATGAGACACCGAGCGGGGGTAAGGGGGGTCGTTGGGTGCAAATTGTCAGGTAGCAATTTATTTGCACCACAACAAGATGATGTCAGTGAAGGAAGACACTTTTCAAGAGTATCGTAACAAAATGTTTTAAGTGTCTGTGTCATTAGAATCATTATGCAAGTCAAAAATGTACACACTTTATGGGGAAGTAGTTTCTACTGAATATAGGTACCTGCCATCTTGACACATCCTTTCCTAATTTGTCTTATTTTAAAAAAAATATAGGTACCTACCTACTTTACACATTCTGTGTTTGAGTCACAGGACTACACCATCGTACCAACCAATATTCACCTGATTTGGTTCAGTAGATTAGGAGCAACTTGGCTGTGTGTGGCTTGGTGTGGCGACGCTGCGCCGTATTTGCGCTGATTGGTTGACTCATGGCCATTGATGGATGATTGGCAGATGCGAGGTACGTACACATGTCACTGGTTGGTTGAATTGCTATAATACGTCAGTGATCAATCACTGACAAATTTCGGAATATTATGGCTACTCTATCCGGTTATGTTCTCGAATTGGTCGATGGCTGTCAGACAGACGCCCGAGTGACGATTAGGGTCCCATTTTTTATTTTTTGTACGGAACCCTAAAAGTAAAAATTAAATATTAGTCAACCCGAAAATAATAGACAATATCTGCCAGTAGCGACAAGCTCTTCGTGAGCCATGTTTGCCGAGCCGAAATATACTGGCACCAGGCAAGATTAATAAAATAAGTATGTATGTATGTATATTAATATACATACTTATATGTATATTCAAAATCTATAGTTACAGCAGTGTGTGGTGTAACTAAAAAACCTACAGTGCAATATTGAAAAATAACTTTTATAAGTTTGATTGTTTTAGGTATATTGTTATACTTTTTATCGAGCTTCGACAGAAATAGGTATTAGGGTTTTTATTTTAAAAAATGCAATGAAATGTATTAAATGTTTTTACAAAAATCGGTTGTATGTAAAGTCGGTTTACTGACGATAGTTGAACGTGACCACGTCATAAGAAAATGGAACGCCTCAAAGCGAGGTAAAGCCGCATGAGTCATGTTTTTTCGGTCTTGCAGCCGGCTCCATCGAATTATAAGACGTTGTCACGTCAATAATTAATAACGCATTTATCTCGTCAACCCTCACCTGAATCCATCCTGAATCACATAAATTATATGTAAAACTAGCAACCTTTGATTATGTCATTGATGACATGACCCCACCATGGTTCAGGCCTTGTCGTGGCGGTGGGGCTCAGTAGCCTAGGGTGAGCCCAGCACCTTAGGCGAAGCGAATTGAGCCGAGGGGGCTCTTTGTACAAAAGAGCAGGGAGCAAGGGGTGAGGACTGGAATCTCACCCCATTCTGTCCCGACGTTGGGAGGGGTTGTTCTGTGGTACGGGACAACCCCCCTGTGAAGAGGACGTCGGTCCCCTGAGGGACTGACTAGCCGTCGAGGTGCCCTGTGCATTTCCCGGCGTTAAAGAAAAAAAAATGGTCACTTGGCAAGGTTTTGGCGGGGTGGGGGAAGTTCGCGTATCGATTTTACTTGAGAATTACGATGCATTCAATAAAAAGCGTTTATTCAAACAGACAATCCAATTTTATTTATCAGTAATAAAAATAATGATCAATTTTGAATATTAGCTAAATTTAATAGGTAGTTGATAGGTAGTATTTCATTTTTAAAATTACTGTGAGTCATCAAATATATTAGATAACTTATAATTATTACATACCTATTCGTTATAAATATTTTCATAAAATAAAAACTGCCAGCGCATTTTAAAACGGCTTTCTAATCCCAAATCTACCGAATAATCCCCTCAAGGCTCAACGTATCCTTAGTCCTTACTCTTCTGTTTTCCCGCCAACCGTCAACCGATTGCAAATTGCAGAAAGCGCGCTTATCGCTGATTGGTTGACAATCAAAACGAACGATCAATCACAGTGATCCTACAATTGTTAATGTTATCAGAAAAATATGCGCCTTTATGACGTAGATTGTAATAAAAATAAAAAATGCTATCACGACAGCTGATGTATTAAACATCTCTAGTGAATTGTGGTTTTGCCGTTTGGCATCTAGGGAGTTCGAGCGGCAGCGCCGGCGAAATTCTGGCTGATGACCGATCTCCGTTCCCCGATCGTACCACTAGTCTACAAATCAGCAACGATTCACAGTTCACTCAATGAACACAAGAACTTTACGTAGTTATAGGCACTTATAGGTATTACAAATCCATTGTACTAATGACATTTTGGTACAAATAATAACATTTTACGTTAAAATAAATGACATGCCGAGAGCCAAGCCGAGTAATCTACTAATTAAAAAGTGTTTATTACTTACTTATCCATGTTCTAGCAGTTTACAATTAATCCAAATTCACTAATAATCTTAAAAAACCACACACAAGTCACAATTACACAACACACGACACGCTCGCTCAACCGGCGGCAGACCGAAGAACGAATGTGGAATGAACTATATAGTATGAAATATTATGAATAATGAACCTAAATGTCTTTACTCTTTAGAAAGAAGCCATTTTTCAATTCATATTGCATCCTTGTCTATCGTTAAATTGGTCTTGCAAGCTAGAGCAAGATAAAAATAATTTTTAGCTTTTACTGCAGCGAATAACATATCAACACGTTCGCAGCCGTATTACGTATGCCAAAAGAGCGATTTCCGATACTGCCAGTTTCCGGCTCCCTGCCACTTGTAGGGATGGTTCATGTTGATTGTTGTTGTTTGTTACCTAGGACCAAAGTCTTTATTATTGATTTCAAATTTTTTAATACTGTGCTTTAATTCAATACATTTGATAATGTTACCATTACTTATTTGTGATCTCTTTAATTTTAATAAAAAAGAAACAAATGAAATTATAGTTATTTTTAATTGTTTTTCCTCTTTCGTAATACACTTGACTCAATGTCGAAATTCCAATCCCATAAAATTATGCCCGTGTCTTTGATTATATATACGTCTAGATACCGTGTCGCCTTGAGAGGAATGTCATTTGAACGGCGTAACTTTTATAACCATGTTTGCGTGAAGACATGTTGTACACTCGCGTCGGCTGTATTTGTGTGCATGTACGGAGATACCCAGTTACAACTTTTTACTTTTAAAATAGGGAAATTTGTATGCACAAATTGAGATGAAAGAAACGAATTGAATTGTATTGTTTTAATGTTAATGAAGACGAGAGATAACTTATTAAAATGCAGGATACTTAATAAAAAAAATAAGCGTCACTCGCACGACTTAGACGTAGTCCCGTGGTAAGTTCGAGAGAATTTGTGTTATGGAATAGATAACTGAAAGAAATTC
Source organism: Helleia helle (assembly GCA_963853865.1). Lineage (NCBI taxonomy): Eukaryota > Metazoa > Arthropoda > Insecta > Lepidoptera > Lycaenidae > Helleia > Helleia helle. The sequence continues at coordinate 9,530,264 of OY971436.1, forward strand.
ATATAAATACATATCCATGACTCCGGTATTTACATTTATTTAAATATATCTCATACATAAAATTCTTGTATGGCGGTGTTTATTGCCAAACTCCTCCGAAACGGCTGGACCGATTTTTATGAAATTTCGTGCGCATGGGTATGAAAAATAGATGTTGGCCGATTCTCAGACCTACCCGATATGCACACAACTTTTTATCAAAATCCGTCTAGTCGTTTACTTGTGATTGAGTCAAAAACATCTAAATATCCCCACAAACTTTCTCGTTTATAATATTAGTAGAATAGGATTGTACAAATTGGCTGCCTTTGGTGGGATTTGAAACCGCGCGTGAACCACTGCGTAAAGTGACCAGTTCCGCTATACCAGACGGTCATGCGCAGAGGTCTGGTGGTGAATAAAATAAAATATAGTTATGTTATGAATGGTTTATTCAAAAACCGGCTGTCTGTAAAATCGGTTTACGAATGATAAGTTTATCGAGATAACATTATATAAAGAAGGAATGAAATGAAATCTACAATTTATTTGCACTCATTAATTCAAATATATTTATTACTTTAACGAACAGATTTATGGACATTCTACATAGATTACTCTTATACTAAACAGTATTAACAGATTAGTAATAATATAAAATTAAAAGTATCTATAATCCCGGAATATCACTGCTACTAACTGATAAACTGCTAACAGGTGAAAATCTGAAGGTGCAAGGTCAGGACTATATGGCGGATGCATTAACACCTCCCAGCCAAACTCTCCAACGATCGACGAGTACTGGATCTTTAGGAAATCTAAAAATATGAATATTAATAATTAACAAATATCCTTAAAACATGTCCCTTGAATAAAAAAAATAATAATCTACGCCCCGTTATTTTGAGTTTCGGATATTCAATCCTACTGTTCCAAGTCACAATTTACTTTCATAGATTACTGACCATGGCTAATGCTTTAAAATATAAATATTCGTCCGAGTAATTCCTAAGGATTTCGAACCATTTAGAATCTACTGCATACCTTATTTAATCAAAATGGGACACATACAGTATTTAGTCAGATTGGGAAAAAAATCGACCAAGTGCAAGTCAGACTAGTTTTTTATACTACAGAGCCTAATATTCAAATTATAAGACTTATTAAAATTTATATAATATTTAACACAACCGACACAGGGAAATATAATACAATTATAATGGCAACACTGACAAAAACAACGGTCATGACGCTCTTATGAAAACTATATTTTGTTAAATTGAAAATAAGTGACTTGCACATATAGAAACAAAATACTTAGTGATGAAATGTAATCTTCTTATCCTTATTCTTTTTTTGGACATAATTTTTGCAAGATTTCACAGCACAAAACGTCATAATAATTAAAAATCCGGGAGCAATTATAGATACGTCTGCACTCGACAGCGCGCTAAAGGCACTGGCAGCGGTTCGCTGCGAATACTATAAATTTATAGTATTTGAAACAGAGCCGTGCTAAGGTGTAGGACTAGCAATCTAGACGTATATATAATCAAAGGCCCGTGTATACTGAGTCAACTTACGTATTTCAACAATATGAAATAGTTAAAGAGAAATTTTAATACATCACAAATCTACTAAGCATATTATGATATTTTCTCCTCAGTCACTGAATAATATTTTCCCCAAAACGAAGATTTAATAATACAACGTAGGTATATAAATGTAAGTGGTAGTTGATCCATTTTTAAATATATAGTATACAAAGTATACTCAGTTATCTACATTATCTCTGAATTTAATATAATTATACAAATTTACTTTTGCACTGATGAAAGGCTTTATTATGTTTAATCTTTATGATAAGTAATTTTTCTCTTAATTGAACTAACAATTAAAATAAAACGTATCTGTCTTCTAACCGCTGTCCTGTAAAGTTATCAAAAATACTGTTGACTCAGTATACTTAGGAGCCATCGATATAATTCTTCATTTAATTGTAATTCTTAATGACGTTTCCACAAATCTGCCGCTAGATGACGTTGTATCATCATCATTTAACTTTATTTAATTTCAGTTTAATTGATGTACCAATAGATGGCGTTGTGCAGTGAATTACATTGCGCTATAATTGATTACGCAACGGTGCTTTCATACCCCCTCCATGGTATTATTGATGGCGTTAAACGATTAACGCAACCCTGTTTTGGAAGTCACATTAGACGTATATCACGTACGGTCTATAACTTCAAAATATTTTTATTAAAAAAAAAAAGCCATAGAAAATAAAACCTAAATAGACAACTTATCTCAAATATCTGTGATAAAAGGCAAAAGCCAACTTAAAAAAACAAAAAGAAACTAAAAACTAAAAATTAAAATTTTGTGCCTTACTTTAATTAGCTTATAATTTTCATTTAAGGGCATTAGCTTCTGGGCTATTAGCCATACAAAATACAATATTTAGTCTGTAATACGGAGAAACGGCGGGAAACCCCAAGGAGCGCGGCTTCGCCCCTCTAGCCCCCATCAATCAACTATCATTCCGCATATTGCCACACCACCACAATATTCGCCAACCAATCACATTATGTATTATAACACTGATTAAGTTTTTAAAACAAACACAATAGAAAACCGCTAGAACCGTCCTACTATGTATAGTATGTATAAAACCGCTCCAGAACAGCCCTCCACAAATTGTGGAGGACTGTTCTGGAGCGGTTTGTGAACCACAATATTCGCCAACCAATCACAATATAATATTATGTTATGTATTTTTAAAACAAACACTTAGGTATATCAACCGCAATCAACAAAACCGCTCCGAATGAACAAATCACAAAATAAGGAGTACTTTTTAGTTTTTTTTTATATGTAGGTTTTATTTTTATAAAAAAATTATAACATACACATATATATATATATATATATATATATATATATATATATATATATATATATATATATATAATCTGTTTATATACAAAATATAAATTTTAGAATTATGAATTTACGCAAATTCTCATGTTAACTATTCCTCAACGAGCGAACGAAAGAAAAACAGAAATGTGAGTACCTACTTACGAACTAGCATACATTTCTGCGGGATTACAATTTAGACCCTACAAATCTTTGTCATCAAATGGTCATTAGTTGGATATACCAGAAAAGGTCAGTCATTACGATATCTTATGAACACGGTCCTTTATCCATCCCTTCATCACTGAGGGATGAACGCTTAGGGATAATAACCAAGTTAAATATTTAGGGTGTAATCCCTAAAAGGTCTTAAACCTTCTTTTCTAGTTGAAAATGAGTAAGGGACTACCCTTTGGAATTTCTGTATATGTATAAGACAATTTTTTTTATAGAAGAGGGGGCGAACGGAGAGTCGGTTTACCGGGTTTATGACGATGCAAAGTTTTTTTTTCTTTAATGCCGGGAAATGCTCTGAGGCATCCCGCCTGGGGAGTGGGTCTTCCCACGCGGGTATGTGGGACTGGCTGCGCCCGAAAGCTGGTAAGTGGACGTACCCACTCTCTTCCCACTATATTAAAAAGAATTAATCTCACAAAAAATATCAGAGATACAGCTAAAGATAATGTCTAAAGGATGTGCTAATTGGAAGAAAGAAAGAAATAAATTGGTTACACGATAATATGTACCTATTGTTTTCTAATGTTTGTGCGAATTTCACTCATTATAATGAAACAATTTTTACGGATTTTATCGCGGTTTATTAAGATTTTTACAAGCCCGACGTTTCGGATACTTTACAGCAACCATGGTCACGGGAGGACTGAGGTGACAGATTTCCTAACGTTACAAAGTTATTCGAACTACCCTATACACCTGTAGTACCATCTGTCAAGTGTCATATACCCTTACAAGATGCAGGAGTATACAAGTTTGATTGTGATTGTGGCCTCTCTTATATAGGCCAAACCAAAAGACCAATTAAAACTCTCGTTAAAGAACATATAGCTGACTTAAAACACCGTCGCTACACTAAGTTTGCAATCTGTGAACATAGTCTAGACAAAGCTCGCCATTATATCAGATTTGATAGACCACAGATACTCGCAAAAGAACACCGATTCCAACCAAGGATGATCCGCGAGGCTATTGAAATTAAAAAACATCCAAATTTCAAATTTCAATAGAGAAGATGGCTGGCTCTTACCACCTGCTTGGGATCCCATTATTAAAATAATTAAATCAAAAACCAAGCATAATATGCCACAAATTAAAGATACAGTTAGCACTTTCTGCAAGTTCTGTGGTAAGCACTTTCTATAAGGTAGTTCGAATAACTTTGTAACGTTAGGACATCTGTCACCTCCCCACCATGGTTCAGGCCTTGTCGTGGCGGTGGGGCTCAGTAACCTAGGGTGAGCGGTGCACCTTGGGCGAAGCTAATTGGGCCGAGGGGGCTCTTTGTACCTCTCTTATAAGAAGAGGGGACAGAAGAGCAGGGGGCAAGGGGTGAGGATGGGAACCTCACCCCATTGTACTGTCCCGACGTTGGGAGGGGTTGTTCTGAGGGGTTGGCGTCGGTCCCTTGCGGGACTGACTGCCGTCCCAACCCGACCAAAGGCGGCATTGGTGGCACTCGCCTGTTTTAGTGGGTAGAGCTGCGTCCACTTACCAGCTGTCGGGCGCAGCGAGTCCCACATACCCGCGTTGGGAGAACCACTCCCCCGCGGGATGCCTCAGAGCATTTCCCGGCGTAAAAAAAAAAAAAAAAGACATCTGTCCTCAGTCCTCCGTGACCAAAGTATCCGAAACGTCGGGCTTGTAAAAAACTTAAAAAACCGCGATAAAATCCGTAAAAATTGTTTCATTATAAAGATGTACCGACTTTACTTAATCGTAAAAAATCCAGAAAACAGGCTAAAATAAAAACTAAAACGAATAATATATACTAATATTATAAAGCTGACGAGTTTGTTTGTTTGTTTGAACGCGCTAATCTCAGGAACTACTAGTCCGATTTGAAAAGTTCTTTCAGTGTTAGAAAAAGGAAGGCTATAGGCTAAAAAACATCACGCTGTGACTTATAGGAGTTGAGTAACGCGGGCGAAGCTGCAGGCAACAGCTAGTTTACTAATAAAATATGTAAGTTTGCACATATTTTTTTATGAAAATATTTGATTTTCAATACTACAGAGAACGTGCAATTTTTTTAAGTTGTCTTTTATTTTTCATTCAAATTTATCCCAAAATTTGAATGCTATGTAACGTTTTCACAAGACGCCGTGACGCTATCCCGCCAGTCCCGGTGACTCGCCTTAGCCCATCATGGGCGACGCTGGCCACTTTCCAACATGTGACGGATAGTCGAGCGTCTATCCGTTTGCCTATCTTTTTTTTTTTTTTCGGAGGGATCTATGCTAATGGCCCGAAGGCCCTAATGCTTCATCGGATTAGTGTGAGCCCATTCGGCTCACTTTTGATTTATAAAGTGGGGGGTTGCCCCCCGCCTACCGTGCAGTCTGCGACCACACGGCCTCCTGGTTGTGGTTTGCCTATCTAAGTTAAAAAATATATTAAGCACAAAAGTAAATAAATCGACGCATCTACTCTTAAAAAAGACTAAAGAAAGAAATTCTCAAGTGTAAAAACAACATTGCAATAAATGATAAAATCAATAAACAAACGATGTATATTAATTAGCTAATAATATGTTTAAAGAGATAAGACTTAGATATATATAAGACATGCATCCACTTTTTATATCATAGTTTATTATTAGAAGTTAAAGCACGTAAATAAAATGAATTTCAAAACGATATTTTTGTTCTGTATCGTTTCTGTTCTTCTGTTTTCTGTCGTTTCTGGTGCACCAGCCCCGAGGTGGAAGTTTTGGAAGAAAGCTGTAAGTATTTTTATATTAGACAATTGTTCGTTCGCTTCGCCCGCGTTAACTTGGATTTACAGCCGTACCCGGATTGATGATGATTATTTTATATCAGTTACTCATTTATACCAGCTCTCCGCCAGTAAAAGTCCCATCAAAATCGGCCCGGCCATTTCAGAGATTAGCCGGAAAAACAGACAGGCAGACAAAAATGGTAAAAAAAAATATATTTTGATATAATATGTAATTTGTATAGGTAGTTTATACATCCACTAAGACAGATAAATAAGCTGTCGAACACTGAAAGAATTTTTCAAATCGGACCAGTAGTTCCTGAGATTAGCGCGTTCAAACAAACAAACAAACTCTTCAGCTTTATAATATTAGTATAGATATTATGCATTTTATTAAAAGCTGTTATTTCAATATTACAAACAGACACTCCAATTTTATTTAGCTGTATATACTTATATCTGTTAAGCTAACAGGGCACCTCGACGGCTAGTCAGCTCCACCTCTGTGGAGGTGGCGTCGGTCCCTTCGTCGTCCTCCCAACGTCGGGACAGTACAATGAGGTGAGGTTCCCATCCTCACCCCTTGCCCCTGCTCTTTTGTCCCCTCTTCTTATAATAGGGGTACAAAGAGCCCCCTCGGCTCAATTGGCTTCGCCCAAGGTGCTGGGCTCACCCTAGGCTACTGAGCCCCACCGCCACGACAAGGCCTGAACCATGGTAAGGATAAACTAGTATACCTGCAACGAGCCCAGGCAACTCATTTATGTGTTGCCTATCCTGAGACATAAGATGTTAAGTCTCGGTGCCAGTAATTACACTGCCTGTCTTGCCCTTCTCTCCGAAACACAGCAAAGCTGTTTCCCGGGAGAAACAAGCAAGATGGTGGTACCCTGTGGTGGTACCCATGCAGCAGGGAGCAAGTATCATGCGCGCACGACAAAATTTTGTCTATCACATTTCTCATACTATCTCTCTGTCTACAGTAGCTTACGGGCGTTTTCAATATCTCAATATTTAAAACGCATGTTAGACAAGATTAAGTAATTTAAACTTAAATACCTAAATAAAACCGGGTGCCAATTTTTGTATGCCGTGGCGTTTACTATAATCCCTATAATTATATTATATTTTCCGTATACGAAGAGTGTTCTCGTACTAGCACTCTTCGTATTACCCTAATGAGTATCGAGAAAATACTCGATGTAGCTACATTATCTCACCCTCTCTAGTCAAGAGATACCTCATTATCCCAGCTGGGCAGAAAAACCTGGAACCAGCCGGTCGCGGGGGTGTCCTGTGTTAGTCAGATCCAGGGCACTCCCCTTCAAGCGGCTGAAGGCAACTCGCTGTGGTTTTGCGGTATAACGGCGCGGGGGTAGCAGGGAGCGCCGGGAGACCCATATATATTTCCGGGGCGACCCATCCCCGGGTGAATGCGCAAAGCATTTCCACTGCGACAGCAAAAAATGGGCAGAAAAACCTAATAGGCACTTCGAGGAGACTTGTGCCAAAAAACATAAACTAGTTGTTTCCCGGATCGCCCTTAGCCCTTTAAACAAATTACACAATTTGTCCCAAAGAGGTTTAAAACAGTATTTTTTAAGAAAAAGGTTTCAGTAACGAAACAAAAAGTTACCCAAGTCCCGTCCAGGATATATGGCCTCAATATTTTAGGATTTCATCACATATTGTTGACAAGAATTTATTGCAATGTCCATTTAACCTTGGTTCAATAAGTCTCGGGACTAAAGACTAAAAAAACGTTTTTTTGATAAAAATATTTTTTTTTCATCAACGTAGTCTACTTCAGCTGCGATACGTTCCCTCCAACGGTTCTCTAACTTTTCTATCCCATGAGTGTAGAACGATTTTTCTTTGGCTGTAAAATAAGCCTCCGTTGCTGCGATTACTTCACCATTTGTGTCAAATTTCTTACCTCGAAGCATTTTTTTCAAGTCTGCAAAGAGCCAGTAATCACTGGGGGCCAGATCTGGCGAATAAGGCGGATGTGGAAGTAATTCGAAGTGCAATTCGTTTAGTTTAATCCATCGTTACCATTGATTTGTGACACGGCGCATTGTCCTGGTGAAAAATCACTTTTTTTTCTTCAATTAAGGCCGTTTTTCCGCGATTTCGTACTTTAATCGCTCCAATAACCCCATGTAGTATTCGCTATTTATTCTTTGTCATTTATCAAGGTAGTCGATGAAGATTATTCCATGCGCATCCCAAAATACGAGGCCATAACCTTGCCAGCTGATTTTTGTGTCTTAGGCCGCTTCGGGCGGCTTTCACCGGGTGCTCTCCACTCTGCTGACTGCCGATTGGATTCCGGAGTGTAATAGTGAATCCATGTTTCATCCATTGTCACGTACCGACGTAAAAAATCCTTTTTATTCCTGTCAAACATAGCCAAACAGCGCTCTGAAGCATCAATACGCTGTTGCTTTTGATCAATCGTGAGCGGAAGCTTATAGTAATAGGGTCCCGTTTGGCAACCTTTGGATACGGAACCCTAAATAAAGACAAACACTCCTAGTAAAACTAGTAACACCCCACTTTTTGTCTCATGGAGAAATTCTCTTCATGAAACAGTATTCTGTCGAAGAAGATCTAAGCAGATTTTTTTTCCAGGAGAAAGTGGGACAGCACATACGAGATGGCATCATCAAGGCTGGTCCAGCTGTGGCGGTGGTCAGCTCGGTAGCTGGCATGGGATAGCGCGATGATGAATAAATTATATTATTTATACATATTGAGTTTCATTTTATCATTTTCGGCGTGGTGTGCTGTGTCTATCACTTAAAATAAAAGTAGCTGATGATACTCCTTTAAACATGAACTGTCTGGCTGTAAAACTGCGTCACAATCGGTCCAGCCGTTTCTGCGATAATACACAACAAACACAAAGACGAACAAAAATGAAGCTTTCCTTTTATAGGTAGGTACTATTTGCCTCTCATATGCTCTCTTGTTTTGACAAAAAGACACTCCTATTCCATTGATTTCTATATATTTAATTCAAATAATGCTCCTTTTTTAATCTACATTACAACTTAGCATTTCCATCTAGTAAGTAATGTTAATTCAAAGTATGATTGTGCACTTTATGAAATTATACATTAACATTTTCATACATACTAACATCGTCATTAATGTTATCGTTACCATATACATATATCAGCGATACTATTACTAAATTTATATTAGTAATATCTTTGAATGAACTTCACACACGTTTAAAGACTAATTTAATCTCATCAGGCATGCAGGTTTCCTCACGATGTTTCTTTCACCGGTGAGCAAGCGATGGTCTCATGTTCAGGTGCACGTAGAAATTAAGAAAAACCCTGACCTCTCGGCTCTCAGTCAAGAGGCCGAGCCCATACCCACTAGGTCATTGTCAATGCTAGGGGGGGTTCCATTTATGTTTATCTGCGATGTTTACCACCTGCCGTCGGTTGTCTGGTCTTTTTTCCTGGCATCCCGTGGGGTAGTGGGTCTCCCCGGTGGGTATGTGGGACTCGCTGCGCCCGAAAGGTGGTAAGTGGATGCAGCTCTACCCACTAAAACCCGGCGAGTGCCACCAATGCCGCCTTTGGTGAGGTGCCCCGGATCTAATGAGCAAACAGGGCACCTCAACGGCTAGTCAGTCCCCCAAGAGACCGTCGCCACCTCCAGGGATTGTCCCGCACCACAGAACGGCTCCTCCCAACGTCGGAATAATACAATGGGGTAAGGTTCCCGTCCTCGCTCCTTGCCCCCTGCTCTTTTGTCCCCTCTTCTTATAAGAGGGGTACAAAGAGCCCCCTCGCTTCGCCCAAGGTGCTAGGCTCACCCTAGGCTACTGAGCCCCACCGCCACATCAAGGCCTGAACCATGGTGGTTTTGTCTGGTCTATCCAACTAACAATAATCTATGATCTATGTACAGAATGCGCCATCCTACTTAGTCTGTGACGTGAAATATTATAATGAAGGTAAATTTATGATAGTGACCGTTATTAGTGAAAGTATTTCCTATATCATAAATTCACTTTTAATGTGTTAATCACATGTAGTTATTGTAACCCTGACCGGAAAGCGGATACTTATCATATGGTACCATTTTCGGCATTTTTAAACTGCCTACTATGTATATCACTAGGTAAGGTATGAGAGTGGTATTTAATATTTATTATCTTTTACTAGCTGTTGCCCGCAGCTTCGCCCGCGTTAACTTAGATTTACAGCCGTATACGAATTGATGATGATTATTTTTATAGCCTAAGTTACTCCTTAAAACATCAGCTATCTGTCAGTGAAAGTCTGGTCAAAATCAGCCCAGCCGTTTCCGAGATAAGCCGGAACAAACAGACGGACAGACTAAAATTGTAAAAAATGCTATTTTGGTATATTTATGTACTGTGTATACATCCATATTATGCATTTAGTAAAAAGCGGTTATTACTTATTTTAATATTACAAACAGACATTCCAATTTTATTTTTCTGTATAGATATTAGATATGTATTTCTTTTTATAATATATAATATCAAGAATTCTATTAATAAATAATTTTGGATAAATTAGTAATATAAGGAAACAGTATTCATTAAAAACGCGTGCAATACAAAAGTGCGATCCTCATAAGGATTCGCATCTTGTAATCGATAGCGTGATCTACGTTTTTGGTTAACGCCATCTATTGACACATTTTAAAAAAGTGTGTGTGTACCTACTTATGTACACGCGTTACTATTTACACTGTAACCTTTTTGCTTATGGTATAGGTAGTTAAAAACTATATCTTCTGCTGACGTCTATGTGAAAATTATTATATAAAATTTTACTGGGTGGGAAAAGGGTGTCGGTTTCTCGTGACGGTGTGCGCGGGCATCGTAAAAATTTACTCTCATCATCTTTCCCTAACGCGCCTAAAGAAGTATAACTTCAAAAATGCTATGTATATTATGTACCGTGTACATACATCCATAATCCATATGCATTCAATAAAAAGCGGTTATTTTAATATTATAAACAGACACTCCAATTTTATTTATGTATATAGATTTGCTACCCTGATTACGGGTTCTGACAATATACTATATTCCCTCTATATTAGCGTTGTATGCTTACAACTTATAAGAAATGCAATCAAACCTATGTCAAAGTAGAAGGGTACAGCTAGTAAATAATATATTAATTATGCAAACGGGTATTTGTGGTCAATACCGCCCTTTTATATGATCCTTTTAATTAAAATTCGTATAATCTATATCGTATGAAGACGGCCGTCCGTGTTTGATGCGAGTGGCAAGGGATCGGCCGTCTTGGCGTTCATTGAGGGTGGCCTATGTTCAGCAGTGGACGGATAGAGGCTGATGATGATGATGATATCGTATCGTAATCGTCAACCTTCTCCGATCACTGCTGGAAGAACATTCAATGAACGCCAAGACGGCCGGACAGATGATCCCGCCACTCGCATCCAACTAGGTTGGAGATCGTCGTCCCACCTACTATGAAATGGTCATCAAATCCCTCGCAACGTCCGGACAGTGCAATGGGATGAGCTTCCCATCCTCGGCCTTAGTCCCCCCCATACTCTACCCCCTACCGGTGGGAGGGAAGCGCTGTGCCGCGCTCCCGGCTGCATGGGTACCACCATCTTGCTTATTTCTCCCGTGAAACAGCTTTGCTGTGTTTCGGAGAGAAGGACAAGACAGGCAGTGTAATTACTGGCACTGAGACTTAACATCTTATGTCTCAGGATAGGCAACACATAAATGAGTTGCCTGGGCTCGTTCCAGGTATACTAGTTTATGTTCATGGGCGACGTCGACCACTTACCATCAGGTGGTACGTTTGTCAGTTTGCCTATCCAACTAACATAAAAAAAAACTCTTTTGTCCTCTCTTCTTATAAGAGGGGTACAAATAACAGCTCTCTCGGTTCAATTGGCCTTAGGCTATAAGCCCCACCGCTACGACGAGGCTTGAATGGTGGGGATGAAATGGTCAATATCATTTTATCTTGTCTAAACGACTGTATAAACCTATATGCTCTGAATGTAAGATATTAAATTATATTATATTAATTAGCAATTATCCCGCGAAACACGCAGTCTTTACAGCAGTTAGTCTACGATTAGCAATCGTAGAGTCTACATCCTAAGGATGCCTCGGTGTCGGGGCGAAACGTGCGTAGATTGTTTGGTGGTGGTCTTTTACTGTGGTTGTGGTGCATGTGGGGTGGTGGTGCATGCGAGTGTACGCATATGCAGTGTGGGAAAGGAGGGCGGTGCTATATGCATGCATATGCGTGCACTCACACATTTGCTGTAAATACTGCGTGTTTCGCGGGATAGGCTATATAACATCACGCTGTGACTTATAGGAGTTGAGTAACGCGGGCGAAGCTGCAGGCAACAGCTAGTAAATTATAAGTACGTTTCCAATTGCATGTTTAACGATCTCTTTCGCTCAATGCATGAACAGCTTAATCAATTCCAGCTATATTAACATGATAGAAGACTAGCGGGCCCCTCAGACAGACTTGGGACCCCCTAAGATGCCCGTAACGTAATCGAATATCATTAAAATAGAGGGATTCACCCAATTGTGAATCCGAAATCACTCAAACACACAAAAACCATTCAAAACCGGTCCACTACCAGTTGCTAATTGATTTTTAGAAGGAGTTTAGTGACATACACACGCAAAGATTTTAATTAATAGTGGATTTTAGTCGCCAAAAGATGTCGGATTTTTTTAAACATTTTCCTTCCTAATTTTGCTTTTCCTTCCCAATAAAAGCCGCGGGAAAAGCTATATTATCCTCTACTCATATTTCTTCATAATAAAACTTTTCCTGATTTATTGGACCAGTAATTTGGTGGACTCGTGTCACCCTTCATCATGTCGGAGGTCAACCAGTACGGGCCACCAAAACTACTTGGTTGTTATGGATTTAATGTTTTTACCATAATGTATTTCAATCACGTCATTTTAATTGTTTGTCTCAACCATTAGAAAATACTGGTGCAGCTACACCATTTTTTTTCTTTAAAACGCCGGGAAATGTTCTGAGGCATCCCGCGGGGGAGTGGGTCTCCCCACGCGGGTATGTGGGTCTCGCTGCGTCCTACAGCTGGTAAGTGGATGCAGCTCTACCCACTTAAACCCGGCGAGTGCCACCAATGCCGCCTTTGGTGAGGTGCCCCGGATCTAGTAAACAAACAGGGCACCTCGACGGCTAGTCAGTCCCGCAAGGGACCGACGCCACCTCCAAAGAGAGGTTGTCCCGCACCACAGAACAACCGCTCCCAACGTCGGGACAATACAATGCGGTGAGGTTCCCATCCTCGCCCCTTGTCCCCTACTCTTATGTCCCCTCTTCTTATAAGAGGGGTACAAAGAGCCCCCCGGCTCGGCTCAATTAGCTTCGCACAAGGTGTTGGGCTCACCCTAGGCTACTGAGCCCCACTGCCACGTCAAGGCCTGAACCATGGTGGGGGGTGCAGCTACACCCGCGTTCATTAAGATTTACAGCGGTATTCTGATAGATGATGATTATTTTTATATCTTATGTCACTCAATGTTAGCGTAGCATTCCATTAGTGAAAGAATAGATCGAGTAGTTTTTGAGTTAAATAGGTAGTAAGAAACAAACGAACACACTAATGAGAGGGATGCGATGTGCCGCGCTCCCGGCTGCAAGAGTACCATCATCTTGCTTGTTTCTCCCGTGAAACAGCTTTGCTATGTAATTCGGAGAGAATGGCAAGACAGGCAGTGTAATTACTGGCACCGAGACTTAGATAGGAACACATAAATGAGTTGGCTAGGCTAGTTCCAGGCAAATTGGTTTATGTTCATGGGCGACGTCGACCACTTCCATCAGGTGGGACGTCTGCCAGTTTGCCTGGTGGTGGATGAAGTTGCGTCCACTTACCATCTTTCGGGAGCAGCGAGTCCCACATATCCGCCTGTGGAATTTCTTCCTCCCCTGCGGGATACCTAAGAGGATTTTTCGGCACAAATGGTCATGGTATTATATTTTGTATATTTATGATCATTACTTTTGGTAACGCTGCAAGAACCCGTTTAATTGGAACTCTAGACGTTCATCTTGTCTTTCGATGTAAATGTTGCTAATTGGCACAGCTGAGTTGGCAATCTTAGTCCGGTTAGCAAACACACCTGAGTTGGCAATCACAGAAGGAAATGGATCGTGGCAGCATGCTCAATAATTCGTTGGAAGTGTTGGTGGTGTATATTTCATTATTATAGTTAGTGCTGAGGCCACTTAGACAATTTCGGGCGCAACGAGATCTACGTACCCGCCTGGGGAGACCCCCTCCCCCGCAAGATGCCTAAGAGCATTTCCCGGTGGAAAAGAAAAAAAAAGATTGGCAACACATGAATGTGTTGTCTGGGATAGTTCGCAGGTTATCTTTATGTACATGGGCGACGTCGACCACTTACCACCAGGTGGCACGTCTGCCAGTTTGTCTGTCCAAGTAACATAAAAAATATCACGAAAATTCAATAAAAATTAATTTAATTTTGGTGCCTATTATACAACATCTAATATCAATCATTCATTTGACCGTATCTTTGATAACATCTTAAAATCACCCACAAATTAAGGTCCGATAAGAATTTTACCATCAGACACGCAAAGTTAAAGGTCTTAAATGAGGTACTTAAGTTTTTTGTGACTTATTACCTGACGCAATGCTCGAAGGTCAACTTTCGCCATGACGGGTCAAATAATGACACTGATAAACGATATAAATACATCAATACTTATAAAGAGGTTTAATGTATGTGAGGTTGGATGTTACCTGTGAACCCACTCATCCGTCTCACCACGAGCACTTTGGGTGAGCGACGATGATCTAGTGGGTCACGGCCTCTTGAGGGGTCTGGGTTCGATCCTGAGCCATGAAATTGGTTTTTTTAAATTTCCCCGTCCATCTGAATATCTAACCATCGCTTGCTCGCCGGTGAAGGAAACCTGCATGCTTGATGAGATTAAGTCTTTGAAGGTGTGTGTTCGCCAACCCGCATTGAGCCAGCGCAACTGGCCGAACACCCTTGAGTCGTGGATGCGCCGTTAACGCAAACCCTTCACCTTCCGTCTGACACAGGTGCTCACTAGGCATGGTATGCTTTGGTGAATACCTGTGCCGGACGGTCCGCAGGGAGCCGTTGACAGTATGTCACAATTCGAAAATTCGAAAAAAAAAGAGCACACCTTCGAGGCGTGCCCGGGATGGGCGGCGCTGCGTCATGATCTGACATCGGTCATCGGAGGGGACTTGTCTCTGCCGAGTGTCATCACCGCGATGCTCGGTGACGACGAGTCCTGGACGGCGATGGTTTCCTTCTGCGAGGCAGTAATGTCCCAGAAGGAGGCCGACAAGCAGGTGAGAGAGGAGGCTGCCGACGAGACCTCCCCCCGTGGGCGACGAACGGGGGTGCGCAGGAGGCGCTACTTAATGCGCCTCCTCCAGTAACACCCCTGTGCTCGTATTGGGTTCAGGATGGGAACCTGGGTCCAGTATGACACGACGTCGCGGGGACTGCATAAGCAGCCGGGCAGTCCTTCCTTAAGAGGATTAGTCTGGCCTTCGCCGGGGCCAGCCTGTCACTGAGGTGATCCTGTTGCCTACAGACCCGGGACCTTCAAAATGCGGCTGAAGGCGCTCGCTGTGGTTTTAGTTGACGGGTAGGGCACTCCTAGGTGCGAGTCCCACATACTGGCTTCATGCGTAAAAAGCATTTCCCTGCGATAACAAAAAAAATATATGGCCGAACACTCTCCTTGCCTTATTTCGAAAAAGATCCCTATTTGCAACGGGGACATAATTATTATTATATTTTACACAACTCACAAAATCTAAGATAGGATGGCACGCGCTGATGATGATAGCACCCCATTTCGAAATGTATTATTTGCTTATTTCTAAAGGAAGACAAATTGTTTTGTGTACCTATGTAATAAAAATACATTAGTCGTAAGTCGTAATACAAAAACATGACATATCCGATTCTTTAGAAATAATAAAAGGACTACATACATAGTGATTTTTCTTACAAATTTTCTCTTTATCTTGTTGTGACATATAGAAAGGCACAGACACCCATAAATCATCTATCTCTTTCACACGTTCCTCAGACGAGTGTTACATTTATCTTATTGATGCTTTACATCTTTTCTTTAATGTACAGTCAGGTAGAAAATGCAATTAGATATTAATATTTTAAAAATGTCGTAAAAGGATGAGATTCAATACAGTAGGAGTTTATGAAAAGGAGCGCAGAAACTAAAAAATATATAAAAGTGTTAAGGGCCCCTTCTCCCAAAACTATAGGTATTTAACGCACCGAATCATTTTGCACTTGCGTTGCGCGGTAGATGTCTTTATTTATTTTTATTTATTTATTCTTTATGTACATTAAAAAAAAAATAACAAATATTCCAACTTATATAACAGATACTTAAGATACATGGGTGTGCTTATCTCTACAAGAGATCTCTACCAGCAAACCATAAAGAGTTCGTGAAGAGAGTCGAAAGCGGGCACAGTACAAAAGTACACAGTACAGAAAAAAAAAGACCAAACAAAAAACAACTAAAATTAAAACATAAAGGCGCTGACAAATTAATTAATAACAAAATAAAAATAATAATACGATAATAATACATACGTCTATTAACATAATAATATGAACTACTTATAATAAATACATACATATTACATATACACTCATATATATACATACCTGATATTAAATATATACAATAAAATATTAAATAATAATACTTACATATTATACCTACATATAATCAATCTATAAGGATGATAAGTAATGGCTCTTTAGTCTCGATTTGAATGTGGACATTGATGGACTTTGCTGTACATTATCGGGAAGGGCATTCCACAGCTGAGCCGCACAAACAGAAAACGAGTTCGCATAGAAGGTAGTGTTGTGGTAAGGGACTACTAGAGCTTTTTTAACGGTGCAAGATCTTACAGGCCTGTCGCTCGGGGGAGTATAATTAAAGCGTTCGAAGAGATAAGGCGGAGAATGAGTAGTAAGAATTTTGAACAGAAGCGTCAAAAGGTGAAAATTCCGACGAAGACGGATAGGGAGCCATTGTAATTTAATACGAAATTCTGTTATGTGATCAAATTTGCGCAGACCATATATAAAACGTATGCACAAATTCTGGAGGCGTTCGAGTTTATATATTGTTATACTTTATATGAACTCCGGTGACCTACCACGGCCGGCAAGCACGCCACAGTATACGAATATGCAGTAGATTGACTATGCTCGAATTATTCTTAGATGTGATAATTAATAATTATGCATAACAAAATCTTGTTGTTGTTATAGTTATCTAGTTTTGGATTTATATAAATACTAGCTGGTGCCAGCGACTTCGTCTGCGCAGGATAAGATAGTTTTATTTCTTCACTAATTAATCGAAAGAACTTCGAAGGGTGTCCCTTGACACTTCTCTTTAGTTTTTTTTATAAAAAGTATCCTATGTTACTTCTAATACCTCCAAGAATATGTGTACAAAGTTTCATGATGATCGGTTAAGTAGTTTTCGCGTGAAAGCGTAACAAACATCCATGCTTTCACATTTATAATATTAGTAAGGATTAGGAAGGATGAATTAGCTACATAGGTCTAAAAGGTAGTGCCATGCTGCTTGCAGCCGAATTGGGCCGGCACGACCGTAGGGGTACCTCTCGTTCACATGATAATGGCGTCAAGTGACACCTATACTGTCGCGTTTCTTGCGGTGTATGAGTTTCCGGTGTCCCATTACAGGGGATGGGGTAAAGGAGGGTAATGCATCTGCATTATCTCTTGTGTGGATGTTTACGAGGACGACCTCTGTGGCTCAATGGTTAGCGCGTTAGCGTTCAAGCCGGAGGTTGCGGGTTCGAATCCCGCCAGGAAACAAACAACAACAAGTTTTCTGTGTTCCTGGTTCATGGATGTCTATTATAAATAAAAAACCTTAAATATGTGTATAGTATAAAATATTAAATATATTTCCATTGTCTGGTACTCGTAACACAAGTTCTTCGAGAACTTACCACGGGACCAGATTGACGTGGTGCAAAAAGCGTCCTTAGATATTATTTTTATTATGGGAGTCGGTAATCATCTAAGGCTCCGAATGCTCGTTTGTCCCCCTAAGGCCTAAGCTATAAAAAAAATTTAACAAATTCTAAGAATGCTTGTAGGAGATTAAAAAATTGTAGACAAACATATTCTTTTATACTATATTAATTGTTTTAATTGTTTTAAAATTCAACAAAATTTAGTTGTCGTATGCTAGGTCCAGGTTCATTTTCATCGACCCATACATCATCGATTAATGTTAGACACGGGTCTCCTCTGAGAAGAGGGTCAAGGCCATAGTCCTCACGACACTGCCCTGTGGGTAGGGGGCTAGGAAATGATTGCAAATCAGAAATATTTTGTGATGAAGGTTCCTCATTTTCATTATTGTCGGACAATTTGAATTCTTCAAGTGTTAACAATTTCTGGAAGAAGACATCACTACATAGTATTAACTATAAAGCAAAGTCCGTTCCCGCGTCTGCCTGTATGTATGCTTACATCTTTAAAACTACACAACGGATTTTGATGCGGTTTTTTTAATAGATAGAATGATTCAAGAGGAAGGTAATAGGTACATGCATAATATAGTAGATAAACACTCATAATTTTAGAAGTTTCTGATGTGATGTCATAAATAAGCACATTTTTTGCACTTACATTGCAAACGCTGGATGAACCCTAACAGATAGATCAAAATAATGTACTACATTATTATACACCTTAGCCGGGCCCGGTTCCGAATTAATTATTATTGTATCAATGTATGGTAGAATTGTGTATCCTAAATATGCATACTGAAAAGTCCGCGATGGCATAATATGTCTACATTAGTTAAATATAACATACTACCTATATCCATTTTAATACTTTAAAAAATTGCTAATTATAAAGCGGTAATGTAAAAGCTATTCACAAAAATACGGTATTAATCACTACATATTATAAAATAAAGTCCTACGCCCGTCCATAGATAAATAATTATCATCAATGCGTATATATGGTTATATATCTAAGTTAACGCGGGCGAAGCTGCGGGCAACAGCTAGTTTGTGATAAAACTGTATTAAGATTCTTTTTCCTTATTTTACTTTTTTTATTCGCCATTTCAATTAAATAACTAGGTACTACACAAACTCAAGTATCTATTTATTTACACTAATTAAAGGTTTTTAACCGACTTCAAAAAAAAAAGGAGGTTCTCAATTCGTCTGTATGTTTTTTTTTTTTTTTTTTTTTTTTTGTATGTATGTGACACGATATCTCCGCCGTTTGTGAATGGATTTCGATGGTTATTTTTTTGTTTGAAAGCTGGTGTTTCCAATTTGGTCCCATATTAATTTTATTAAGATCTGACAAGCCGTTTTTTAGTTATTCCCAATAATGCCTATTTGGTTGGTTTTGTTTATCTTGATGATATGATTATTTTATTACGTGTCGATGTAACAATTGTATAGGATGCTTTGGTAGCACACCATAGTATGTCGCGGTCATCGTAATCATCATCACCATCACCATCACCATCACCATCATCATCCTTTATCCATCCACTGCTGAACATGCCTCCTTCAATGAACGCCAAGACGACGAATTTCGGTATCACTAAAAATTAAGAAATAAAAACATTTTACAAAAAATTTAAACCGACTTCAAAAATACTAAACTAAAATGTAATAAAATAACAGTTTCTTTAATGTTTGTGCTTACAACATAATATAATCAACATAATCTTCTACTAATGTACAAACTTTGCGTTTACCACGTCATTATAGTTATTTTTGGAGTCGGTGTCAGCCAAGGTAGGTAGGTAGGTAATGTACAGCAACAAATACGACACCGACTCCAAAAGTAACTATAATGATGTGGTAAACGCAAAGTTTGTACATTAGTAGAAGATTATGTTGATTATATTATGTTGTAAGCACAAACATTAAAGAAACTGTTATTTTATTACATTTTAGTTTAGTATTTTTGAAGTCGGTTTTAATTTTTTGTAAAATGTTTTGTATTGCAAACTAATTACAACAATTGTTAGTAAGTATTAAGTATCTATATTATTTACACTGTGTGGTCTTATTTATTTAGACGTAATAATATAAAATGCGCGGTCACAACGTAGTCACGAGCAAAAGCGGCACAGGTCCTACTTCGATGACGGCCGGCTGGGTACTGGCGCGACGTGGTGCGATGCGCGAGAGCCATTTTTATCGTTTTTTATTTTTCAAAATTTTTTTAAGTGACATAATAAAGATCTATCCAATCATTTCCACGTCATCCCCGTTTAGCAATTTAAACGTAAAAGTTTCATTAAAATTGAGTTACCCGAAGTCTCATACTACTCAATTTACTTTTAAAATCGACGTTACTTTAGATTTTTTTTTGATCATGTAAAATGTTAAATATTGTATTTTTATCCAAATTAATCCCTAGATCAAAGATGTATCTATACCCTATTATTTATTATTATTTTAAAATGACGACTTCTATGAAAACACCTCGTTATTATTATTAAGTACCTAAATTGTTAGTTTTAGTGTACTTAAATAGTTTTAGCATTCAGTATGTACGTACGTCATCATTTTCTACGTGAAAAAAAGATCCAACTATTAATAAATATTTTGTTTATAAAATACACATATTTTGACAAATAATAATTTAAATAACATAAAAAAGTAATAAAATAAATACTTATAGCATAAAAAGTAATGCGGTCCATTATACTTCTTTATAGTAATAAAATAAATAAAAAATCGTTTTTGCGTTTACTACGTACAGTCTGATGGAAAGGTGTTTAATATTTCAAATTGGGTGGTAAATGATCAACTTCAACTTTTCCTTCTATTATGCTTAAGTTACAGTTTGTGCTAAAGCTACTCATGTTTTGCTTAGACAAAAGAGACAATATAAAGCTATGAGTCAATAAACATTATGTAGATTAACCAAAAAGCTATATTATATACTATTTAATTTTATTATGCGTAGCAAAATAATACATAGCTTGATTATTCTTAATCATTTGTTTTCACAAACAAACTAATTATTATATGTTCAATGAAACTCATATTTTATATTGTTTTGTAATATAATCTAGTATTGTTGGAGCATGTACCTATGTCAAAACGCTGACTCTGTAAAAGTGTATGAGGCAACGGGGTATAAATAGACCCACGCTCTCAAGGGTCTCTTTGAAATCAGGCGAGGCGGGTGTGCAGGTTTCCTCATATTTTTTCTTTCACAGTAAGCAAGAGTAAGGAAAAACACATCTTATATCAAGCTCGAACCATGTCCTGCCACTTCGAGGATTAGCCTGATTTGCAGTGAAAAAATTCATAATATTGGTGAACAAATTAATATTACCATCAGTAATAACTTCAGCAACTCAATATTCTAAACCTAATTTAGTTATTTAAAAAGTGAAACTAACGAATCTAATGGAAACGATTCAAATTATTAATCCGTAACTTTCTACCGCTCTATTAATTAGAAACCAATAATTTTATGTTAATGGGAATTCATGAAATATGAAAATTCTCATTAAATTTGCAAATAATAATTACATTTTTGTTACGTTTGATGGCCGATGGGCCAATAAGGTTGCAAATTGGAGGCCGCGTTTAGACGAAGTGTTGATCGGCCATTGACCAGGTGGGAAGACGATCTCCGTGCGGTGGCCGGTCCGTGTTGGATGCGAGTGGCGAGGGGTCGGTCGTCTTGGTGGTCATTGAGGGAGCCCTATGTTCAGCACCTCAACAGCCTTGTCGTGGCGGTGGGGCTCAGTAGACTAAGGGAAACCCTTGGGCGAAGCAAATTGTGCTGAGGGAGCTGCTCTTTATACCTCTCTTAGAGGGGACAAAAGAGCAGGGGGACAAGGGGCGAGGATGGGAACCTCACCGCATTGTACTGTTCCGACGTTGGGAGGGGTTGTTCACACAGCGAGTCCCACATACCCGCCTGGGGAGACCCACTCCCCGCGGGATGCCAGAGAGCATTTTCCGGCGTAAAAGAAAAAAAAACCTATGTTCAGCAGTGGACGGATAGAGGCTGATGATAATGATGATGATGATAATATGTATAGATTATTTGTAATTATATTTATCATCATCATAATTTACCACGTCTGTAGAGCATGCGCCACGATAAAATTATGTCTACCCCTTTTCTCGTATTATTTCATATAGTTATTACGAGAAAAGGCGTAGACAAAATGATGTCGTGCGCGTATATAGCCCTGCTGGATATGGCCTCTTTCAATGAACGTCAAGAAGGCTGATCACTTACTTCCTAAGGTCAGCCATTGCCACCATCCTTTGACTTTCCGATCCATGCACCTAAAAATAATTCATAAAAGTGGAATTTTATCGTTTTTTTACTTATATCATGTTAGTTGGATAGGCATACTGGCAGACGTGCCACCTGATGGTAAGTGGTCAACGTCGCCCATGACAATATAAACTAGTTTACCTGGAACTAACCCAGGAATTCATTTATGTGTTACCTATCCTGAGACATAAGATGTTAAATTTTGGTGCCAGTTATGGTTACCTACTCTGCCTGTCTTGCCCTTATTAAATAATATGTAGGATATTATATTTCTTCCGCGAAACAGCTTTGTCGTGTTTCGGAAGGAATGGCTGGACTGTAAAGTAGAAATATAAGCTGTGATAAAAATAACACTTTTGTACGTCACTGTACAATGCTTTATGAAATTTAGAAAATCTTCAATTTTTATATTATATTTTATGTTATCAATTAAGTGAGATATTAAATTATATTATGTAGATGCGGTAAAAGATGCAGAGCGATCCGACATCTCTACGCAGCGCCAAGGGATCAAGCCGATTGGAGATCACATTATCATCGACGATTCGAGCCACCCGGCGTTGGACGCGGTCAAATGGAAGGAGCTGATATTGGGGCGCTCCAGCCCAGAGGTGAGAGCAGTATTCCATGTGAGGCCGGATCTGCGCCTTGAATAATTGAAGGCGGTGTGAAGGCATGAAATACTGCTTCGCCCTATTGAGCACGCCAAGTTTCTTAGAGGCTAGTTTAGCCTTTCCTTCCAAATGACCACGAAACTGCACATCTCTCGAAATGTCGACGCCAAGTATCCCAATTCTGGCTGCGGCAGTTAGGGGAGTGCCTTCAAATCGTAGAGGAACGACGAAGGGTGATTTTTAGGCGGTAAACGCGCAAACTTGTGTCTTGTTGGGGTTAAATTGGACCAGGTTAAGTCGTCCCCATCCCGAGACTTTGGTCAACAGAGACTCGATTTCAGACACAAGTTTGTTCCGACACTCATCGACTTGTTCCCGAGAAATATTAGAGCGGCCAGTGTATAAGGCATCTCCAGTGCTGTCATCCGCATAACAATGAATGCCGCTGGTTTGCAGCATATCATTGATATGCAGAAGAAACAGGGTTGGAGATAGTACACAGCCTTGCGGAACACCAGCATTAACAGACTTGAGGTCCGAGCATGTACCGTCGACAACGACCTTGATGCTCCTGTCTGCTAAAAAACTGGTGATCCACTTACATAATTTCTCGGGAAGCCCATATGATGGTAGCTTCGCTAGAAGTGCTTTATGCCACACCCGATCAAAGGCCTTCGCTATGTCCAAACTAACCGCCAGTGCTTCCCCCTTGCTCTCAACTGCCTCCGCCCATCGATGCGTTAGGAATATTAGAAGATCACCAGCTGAACGATTCCGTTGAAAGCCATATTGGCGATCGCTAATCAGCTGGTGCTCCTCCAAATACCGCCGGAGCTGGCAGTTAATTATGGATTCCATAATCTTTGAGAACAAGGAAGTTATGGCTATTGGTCTGTAGTTGGACGGGTCTGAGCGGTCCCCTTTCTTAGGGATCGGGTGTACCAAAGCTGTCTTCCACGAGCATGGGACGACGCCTAATGAGTATGAGTGCCGAAAAAGACGCGTAAGGACGGGTGCCAACTCAGGAGCACAAGTACGTAGCACTAACGGAGGGATGCCGTCAGGCCCACTCGACTTATGGATATCCAGCGAAAAAAGCGCTTTACGTACGGAGCTCTGTTGAAAAATTATTTCCGGCATTGAGGTATCACACCGAGGGATCGTCGGTGGTATTTTTCCCTGGTCATCCAAAGTCGAGTTGGAAGCAAAAAGAGAGCCTAGAAGATCGGCCTTCTCCTTCGCGGTGTGGGCCAACGAGTCGTTCCTCATGTGCAGAGATGGTAGGGATGGCTTACAGAAATTCCCTTGAACAGCCTTGGCGAGTGACCAGAATGCACGAGTTACCGAAGGAAGTCGAACCAATTTCTCGCCAATTCTGTTCACGTACTCCGCTTTTGCCTCAGCAATAGCTCTTTTGAAGGACCTGGAGGCAAAGTTATACTCCTTTTTTAATGCGCTGGTCTTTAAATCCTGTGACATCGATGCATTGGCCCAGGCTCGGTAGCTTAACCGCTTGTGGCGTGCAGCCATCTTACAAGTTTGACCAAACCAGGGCTGGGATTTGTCGCCTATAGGCACTGAAGAGCTTGGAATAAAAAGCTCCATGGCTTGTAGCACCACCTCGGCGACAGAATCGGCAACGATGTCTCGATCATCCAGCGAGAAGCAAATTCGCCCCCATGGGTAGGATGCGAAGAAGGACCGCATTCCATCCCAACCAGCTGACCTATAGAGCCAAACATGGCGGCAGCTGGCAAAACGTGGCCATGATGGGCGGGCATCTTGCACAGAACTCCGGATCAGACAGTGGTCCGATGAGCCAAGTGGAGCGTCCACGGAGACCACGTAATTGTCCGGGTGAGAGGTCAGCAGAAGGTCCAACAGGGAAGGCGTATGATCTTCCACACCAGGGATACGAGTTGGTGATACCACCAATTGTGTCAGATCATATGCTGAGGCAAAGTCGTAAACAGATCTTCCTGCATGATCGGTTGTACGTGAGCCGAGCCACTCGGTGTGATGGGCGTTGAAATCACCAAGTATCACGATCTCTGCAGATGGGATCTGTTGCAGTACGGAATCTGTAGCCATTTGGATGTGCTCTATGAGTCGATCGGTTTCGTCATTACCGCTGTGGGACCTATATAGGCAGGCATAGACGCGGGGATGGTCGTCGCTGTCTATGCGCAACCAGAGGATGGAGAGGTCCCTACCTTCAAGACTGCCAAGGTGACGAGAGCAGACATCCTCTCTGACGTACGCGCAAACTCCAGCCCGCGGTACAAAAAAGTGTTCTAATTTGTACCCCGGACAAGAGAGATAGGAAGTATCAGCCGGAGAAGTCTCGGTCAAAAAGAGCAGGGCCGGCTTCGCCGTCTGGAGGTGGTAGTGAACAGCGTTGAGATTGCTATGAAGTCCCCTTATGTTACAGAAATCCACGGTCATAGTGGTAGGGGACTTCTGCCGACTGCTCCGTTTACCCCGGGCAGTTTTTGTCTTGAGCACAGATTCGCCCCCCCCCAGAATACGCGGGGCTGCCCAGGTTTCCGGGTACAGGTACCTGTCCTGAGCCCGGAAGCCTAGAGAGGGATTCTCCGGTGCTTGTGCGACCGGTACCCTCCTGGGGTAGTCTTCGCGTAGTCTGTGCTGTCATGTATGTTGGGGGGGGGGGGGATGGGCCACCGGATCTCTCACAAACCGAACGAAACACGACGACATTTGCCGCCATTTGACGTCGATATTATGTGAGAGCGAAGTACTTCCCCGGACGCGCCGACCCATTCAGCTGCAAGGCAGCATGGCGCTACTTCGTAAAACATGGCAGGTGGTTCTCTCCTTCTGCGAGGACATGATGTTGCAGAAGGAGGAGGCGGCGCGGGAGAGGGAGCGCACTGGCGCCTCTTCCCGCAGGAGAGCACAGTGGCGACAGGCGGTCGCACCGCCGTGAGATACCTGTGCGCGGCCGATCGGGGGATCTGCCGCGCGCGCGTGAGGTACGAGCTATAAGGCACTCTTATGTGTTCAGTGTTCCTTAAGCGGAGAAAGAGGAAGGGATGCTACCCTTCACCTCCAGAGAAGAGTGCCAGATGGCACATCGTTGTGGCCCGGTGTGGAAGTCCACAGTTCTCGCGCCGGATCACCCAGACGACAAGGAGAACACCGCTGGGGTTTAGTGAGTCTTTTGCGTCCATCTTACCATCTTCTCGGGCGCACAGAGTCCCACATAACCCCCGCCTCCCCGGACCCGGTGGTATGCGTACAAGGGGCGAGTATGAGAACCTCACCCCATTGCACTGTCCCGACGTTGGGAAGGATTATTCTGTGGTGGGGGACAAACACCTCTATAGAGGTGGCGTCATCCCTTGGAGGGCTGACTAGCCGTCGAGGTGCCCTGGTACTCAACAGATCCGGGGCACCTCACCAAAGGTTGGTGGAACTCGCCGGGTTTTAGAGGGTAGAGCTGCTTTCACCTTACCATCTTTCGGGCGCAGCGAGCCTGCCCGCCTGTGGAACCCCGTTCCCCGCGGGATGCCTAAGAGCATTTCCCGGCGCAAAAGAAAAAAAGATTAATGTCGTGTCACGTATTTTTATTATAGATTCATAATGACATTCGAATAAAGGAAAGTAGGGCTGGTTATAACTGGCCCAGTAATAATACATCATTACCAGAAGTTACCGTACCTTGAAATTGTTTGTATAGTGGTATGTGGTATGGAACGGCATCATCAATGACGAAGCTGGACAACTAGAATTATTATGGGTCCACCACTCGTTCGACCAATGTGTAACCAGGATCAACTTCGCTAGCCCGAATCAACCAATGACCCTTTGGTATGATCTGGGAACCCGAGGGATACTGCTTTGGGACGAACGAATTTAATCAGAAGAATTCAGAAGTAGAAAATAATAGTACAGGATTATTAAATTATGGGATAGGCAAACTAGACGCACCTGATGGTCTCCATCATCCCTGAACATATACAGTTTCGCCTGGGATTAGCCAAGGTAATTTATATGTTGCCTATCCTTTTTTTTCTTTTGCGCCGGGAAATGCCCTTAGGCATCCCGCAGGGGAGGAGTCTACCCAGGTGGGCATGTAGGACTCGCTGCACCGGAAAGATGGTAAGGTGGACGAAGCTCTACCCACTAAAACCCGGCGAGTGCCACCAATTCCGCATTCGGTAGGGTGCTCCGGATCTGTTGAGCAACAGGGCACCGCGACAGCTAGTCAGCAGTCCCTCAAGTGACCGACGCCACCTCTACAGAGGTCCGTCCCGCACCACAGAACAACAACAGTCGGGACAATGTAATGGGGTGAGGTTACCATCCTCGCCTCTTGTCCCCCCTCTTCTAATAAGAGGTGTACAAAGAGCAGCTTCCTTGGTTCAATTGACTTCGCCCTAGGTGCTGGGTTAACCTAACGCTTCTGAGCCCCACCGCCACAATAAGGCTCGAACCATGGTGAGGATGTTTAGTCTCTTTTTTTATATCGCAGGGAAATCCTTTATGGATGTAGCCAGGATATTCGATCCTGAGCCTATGTAGAACTTGCACCTGGAAGTGCCCTACCCTAAACTAAAACGACTGCGAGCGCCTTCAGGTACTCTTTGAGGGTCCGGATCTGCAGGCAACCGGATCACCCAGCGACAGGCTGGGCCCGGCGAGGCCAGCCTACTCTTCGTAAGGGGGGACTGCCCGGCCGCAACTAAGCAGTACCGAAGAAGTTAAATCTCTATGCTAGTCACACTGCATATTCTACCTTTCTTTCTAAACACAACAACTCTGTTTCGTAGAATAAGTGGTGGGATGGTTCACCATTGGATGATGATAGTTTGAAGATATCGTCATTTTAGCGATTTCTACTACATCATATAATTGTGTAGTATTAATAAAAAATTTGCATGTAAATTCTATGGTACCTTTGGCACTTTCTAGTTTTTTAATTAATGGGATAACGATGGGGTCATTATTCACAATTGGTTAGTTGGCAAAGACAATTTTTATGTAAGCTTAGGCAGTTCAACAGACAGACGTAGCCTTCTATCTCATTGTCATAACTGAATGAGATAAAACATGAGATAGCCAAGAAACCACTTGACCGGTGGGAGGGATGCGCTGTGCCGCGCTCTCATTGACATGGGTACCACCATCTTGCTTACTTCTTTCATGTAACAGGTTTGTTGTGTTTCGAAAAGAAGGGCGGGGTGGGCATTCATTATTGTAAGAGGTAGTACCATGCTGCTTTGCAGTCGAATTGGGACGGCACGACGTAGCTTTCGCTCACATAACACCGGTGTCAAGTGACAGCAATGTTTGCGAGTTTCCGGTGGCCCATTGGGGAGGATAGGGAAAAGGAGGGCAACGCATCTGCATAACTTTCGGTTGTGCGGATGTCTATGGGCGTCGGTACTCACCAATGTCACCATGAGGCTCCTTATGACATAAAAAATAAATCTTACATTTCAGGATGGGAAAAGAATGAGTTATCTGAGACCCAGGTGAAGTCATGTTCATGGTAACATTGACTGCTTACCTCTTCTGTCTCGTCTACCAGTTTGTCTACTCTACTAACGTTGTTTGCCTTGTGTTGTGTCTAATACAGACTATGGTTCTCACTTCCATCTAATGGTAAAGAATACGTTTCCCACAGAACATAAACTAACATTAAAATATGTGCATCGCCTTAATGTACATATAATTGTGAATTTACTACTGCATTTCCAAGTGTACAATTTAAATAAAAATGAGTTTTAATACTTTCCTTTATTTGTCGAAGGAAGCAATTACTTTTGTAATACTAGCTTTTGCGCTATATTTTTCGTTTTTCATCATCATCATTATCATCAGCCGTCATCATTATTATATCCGTCCACTGCTGAACATGGGCCTCCCTCAATGAACTCACATCCAACATGAACCACCGCACGAAGATAGTCTTCCCACCTGGTTAATGGCCGACCAACACTTCGTCTACCTAAACGCGGCCACCACACTTGAAGACTTTGAATAATAAAAAATGCCTTTTTCATTTCACTAGAGCCTTATTAAATATTGTTTATTTTTTAACCAAACATCGTTTGTCAATTTTACAATTAAGACAAATCTAAAGACATCTCTCAAGCTAAAATCCCTTAAGTTTAGGGTATAGAACGTACCAAAATTATTGACATCAATTAACCCTCGAAAAACATAACCAATGAGAGTTGGGAAAAAATGCCTAATTGTTCCTATTTAACGTAATAACGAAATGAATTGTCGTAATATTGGCACTCGTAGTGACAAAATTGACATTTAATGAGTGAAAGCGTCATCAGTGTTTCAATCATTTTTCTGTCAAATTCCGAATCATTGTTACCGTAAATCATTTGTAGTACTATAAAATAATGATATTTTTTAGGGATGCACTTATGTCGAAGGTACTTATCGATAAAATATGTCTGTAATGTCGCGGGTTTAAATATTGTAGTTTTTATTTTCCCGAAAAAATAAATAATTAATAATAATATAAAATAATAATATGGTATGCATACCATATGTGACAACGGTCGGATATGTGAAACTCAGCTCTAAGAATTATTTCCACATAATATAGATTATATTTATAGCCAATCATTTATTCTGTTGCGTGGAGAAATTTACTAAGAAAAACATATGGCTAAAACTCCTAAGCAGCCTTCAGCCACCTATAACAAGATCTCGAAATTTCTTTAAACTAGAAAAAGAACTATTCGCAATTAATTCAATAGCAGTAAAAACATCTCTCCCGAAGCACTTCTGAAATAAATATTTAGATGGTTTCGTCCAGCTATTGTAAGTGCTTTGCACACATCATTTATCCATGTAGGTATATAATCTTTACTAGTAATAATATTATAATTTTTTGTATGACAAGAAACACATTCATTCATTCGTTCTTTTATTCATTTATTTAATTATTCATTCATTCAGTTAGTCTACGGGCATCCTAAATGACAAGCCTTGACATGGTCTCTTCTTAAAAACCAGTATATCCCAGCAGTGGCAAGTTCTGCAGATATGACTGGTAGAATTTCACTTCAGTTCGATAAATATTTTGGCTAACATTTCTCTGCATATATTTTTATATACTATGGCAAAAAAAAAAATACCTACGGTATTTACGAACTGACACGCCTTAGGGACCTTCGAGAAAAGAGCATACTCATATCTGAAAGGCGACGCGCACCTGCTAATGACGTAGCGGGTGTCGCTTATCATTTACCACCAGGCGAAACAACTGTCCGTTTGACCCCTTCCCTCGAAATTTTAATTTTTTATAACTTTTAAGCAAGCCAAGAATAAATATTATTATTTGTAGTATATATTCGGTTTCTCAGTGAATTCTCACACATATTTTAGGAGCAATTCTGGAGTATCTGTATTATATTAACGATACATATAGACTACATATTAATTTAAAATCAAAAAAAAAAAAAACTTTTTGATACGGAATTAGTTTTATTTTCACACTTTATTATTACCTATTTCGTTAACTACGATGTGTATTTTTAAGCTACCGATGCTACGAATTTACACTTGAGTACACAATTAGTGGGCTAACTCCCAAAATTCACCGACTCAGTTGAATCTATGCTCAAAATATTTTGATACTAGCTGTTGCCTGCAGCTTCTCCCGCGTTACTCAACTCCAATGTGTCACAGCGTGATGTTATATAGCCTTTCTCGATAAATGGGCTGTATAACACTGAAAGAATTTTTCAAATCGGACCAGTAGTTCCTGAGATTACGCGCGTTCAAACAAACAAACAAACTCTTCAGCTTTATAATATTAGTATAGATGTGATATGTAGACTCACATAGACTTTTAGAGTTATTTAGAGTTTTAATGTCTATGAGAACGCCATTTTTTCCTGTTTTATCTCTAAAAACTCATTATCGTCATCATGATCAATCTTTTTCCACCCACTGTTAGACAATGGCCTCTTTTAATGAACTCCAAGACTAATAAAGATAATGTAGATAGTAGAAATTAAGAGCTATACTAGATTTATAAATTAAATAAGATTAAATAAAAAAAATCTATAGATATAGATCAATTAGCTGCTTAAACTATCGACCAAGGTTCAAGCCTTGTCGCAGCGGTGGGGCACAGTAACTTAAGGTGAACCAAGCACCTTGAGCGAAGCTTCCTTCCGTCCTTTGTATAAGAAAAGGGAACAAAAGAGCAGGGGGACAAGTGACAAGGACGGGAACCTGACCCCGTTATACTGTCCCAACGTTAGGAGTAGTTGTTCTGTGTTGTGAGACAACCCCTATGTGAAAGTGGCGTCGGTCCCTTGAGGAAGCCTCACCAAAAGGCGGCATTGGTGGCACCCGGTTTTAGTGGTAGAGCTGCGTCCACCTTACTACCTTTCGGGTACAGCGAGTCCCACATACCCGCCTGAGGAGACCCACTACCCCGAGGGATGCCGCAGAGCATATTTTCCCGGCGTAAAATAAAAAAGGTACTTGAAGGCTTAATTATAGTATAATATATTTTTAATTTTCTTTTTATTAAAGTATGGCTTACCTAAAATCAGACTTGGTTAACGTGGTGTCGTCATAAATATTAAAATAAATGAAATTTAAGTAACTAATTACATTGTGAATGCAATGGAATCACACAGCTTTGTGAAGAATAAATTTGATGCTTCAACAAAAACGTGTTTGATTATAATAATTTGACTATCTCTATGCAATGCTCTATGCAATAAAAAGATATTTTATTTTAGATAAAAACACTAGTTTTATAATTAATTTTATTGGACACAGAAATATTTTATTTTTTGAAGTGAAAACTTCTTTATCGTTTTAATGTTATTTATTTCTTTATTATTTTGTGCACATTTTAACACAAAAATAAGTAATATGGTTGAACCACGCTGTATTGGACCAGCACTTAGACAAATTATGGCCTTATACCCTTCTTATACTTCGAAGAGTGCACCCGTGTAGTGTGTGTGACAACTGTATATTCAAGGAAAAACACATTTGTACCAGCATTGTTTATACCTGTGTTATTTCCTACTAGCTGTTGGACGCAGCTTCGCCCGCGTTAACTTACTTAACTCCTATTAGTCACAACGTAATGTTATATAGCCTATAGCCTTCCTCGATAAATGGATCTTATCTAACACTGAAATAATTTTTCAAATCGGACCAGTAGTTCCTGAGATTAGCGCGTTCAAACAAACAAACTCTTCGGCTTTATAATATTAGTATAAATGTGATATGTAGACTCACATAGACTTTTAGAGTTATTTAGAGTTTTAATGTCTACGAGAACGCCATTTTTTCCTGTTTTATCTCTAAAAACTCATTATCGTCATCATGATCAATCTTTTTCCACCCACTGTTAGACAATGGCCTCTTTTAATGAACTCCAAGACTAATAAAGATAATGTAGATAGTAGAACGTAATGTTATATAGCCTATAGCCTTCCTCCATAAATGGATCTTATCTAACACTGAAATAATTTTTCAAATCGGACCAGTAGTTCCTGAGATTAGCGCGTTCTAACAAACAAACTCTTCAGCTTTATAACAATAGTATAGACTAGCTGTTGCCTACAGCTTCGCCCGCGTTACTCAACTCCTATAAGTCACAGCGTGATATTATATAGCTTATAGCCTTCCTCGATAAATGGGCTGTCTAACACTGAAAGAATTTTTCAAATCGGACCAGTAGTTCCCGAGATTAGCGCGTTCAAACAAACAAACAAACTCTTCAGCTTTATAATATTAGTATAGATTGTAGCTTTCCTTGTGTACGTGAATTTTTAAATAAATAAATAAGGAAAGAATATTCTTGTCTTTCTTATTATTTTCCTTCTTAACTCTTATTTTACGTCCACACATTTGTACATTGTTTTATATTGAATTCAACGTACAAAGCATTTATAGAATTCAACGCACGTAAGTCGTCGATATATTGGATTGTCGATAAAATGCAACCCTATTTGTTATTTATTACTGTCAGATGTAATTTAGACCATATGTCTTTGTTCACTCGACACTAGTTGTTAGCAATTGCTTTCATCATCATCATTATATATCTATCCACTGGATATAGGCCTTTGTCAATGAATGTTAAGACAGCTGATTAACTCGCAACCAACCAGGACCGCCGCATGACCCCACCATGGTTCAGGCCTTGTGGCGGTGGGGCTCTAGGGTGAGCCCAGTACCTTGGGCGAAGCGAATTGAGCCGAGGGGGCTCTTTGTACCCTTCTTATAAAAAGAGGGGACAAAAGAGCAGCGGGCAAGGAGTGAGGACGGGAACCTCGACCTATTGTAATGTCCCGACGTTGGGAGGGGTTATTCTGTTTACTCAACAGATCAGGGGCACCTCACCAAAGGCGGAATTGATAGCATTCGCCGGGTTTTAGTGGATAGAGCTGCGTCCACTTACCAGCTTTCGGGTGCAGCGTTCCACATACTGCCCCCCGCCTGGGGAGACCCACTCCCCCGCGAGATGCCTCAGAACATTTCTCGGGGTAAAAAAAGGACCGCCGCATAAAGATCGTTGTCCCAATAGGCCGGTGGATGTGAAACATCTGCTTTTTTATAGAAGAGGACAAGAAGACAGTCGTTTCACCTGGTGGTAAGTGATAAGTGACATCCATAGACACCCGTTACATCATTAACAGATGTGCTGCCTTTCAAAATATATGAGAATGGTTTTCTCTTGAAGGTCCTTATATCGTATCGGTTCGGAAATACCGTAGATGGTTTATTAAGAAATTATTAATTTATAAGAATTTAAAAGGGATCATGGAATAAAATAAAGAAATATGATAAACGACTCAAAGGAGTCCAGCGTGGCGTAGCGGACATCACGACATGATAACGTCATGTCACTTGTGGCATTTCGCGGCCGAGCACGCCAATACATCTAGTATTGGCGTGCTCGGCCGCGAAATTTAGAATGTTTGTTACTATGATAATAAAATGTCCACAATTATATCTACCAGTGAGGAAGGGGGGTGGGTTCGCTTGTGCTCGTCTTCTATGTACCGCCATGCTTATTTCTCCCGTGAAATAGCTTTGCTGTGTTTCGGAGAGAAGGAATAAATCGGCAGTGTCACAGGAATCTTTTATGACGCAGGGGAATGTGTTTCGCATGTATCCGGGTTACACGGGTAGGCCTCTGGACCTGGTAGGACACGCACTTGTGTGTACTGCACACTCCCCTAACAAAACACCTGTGAGCGCCCTTAGCTGCTTATTTGAGGATCCTGGATCTGCAGATAACAGGAGCACCTCATAGTCAGACTGGCCCCGGCGAAAGGCCAGACTACTCCTTGTAAAAGTTGAAGCTACTGGCTAGGAACTGACTAAGAACTGGCAGCTAGACTAGTCTTACGACTAAGTATATGGATGGATGGTAAGAATATAAACATATAAACTTGTTTTCTACCGGTGAAGGAAAACATAGTTTCACCATGGTTTAGGCCTTGTCGTAACGGTGGGGCTCAGTAGCCTAGGGTGAGCCCAGCACCTTGGGCGAAGCTAATTGAGCTGAGGGAGCTCTTTCTACCTCTCTTATAAGAAGAGGGGAGAAAAGAGCAGGGGTCAAGGGGCGAGGACGGGAACCTCACCCTATTGTACTGTTCCGACGTTGGGAGGGGTTGTTCTGTGGTGCGGGACAACCCCTCTGTGGAGGTGGCGTCGGTCCCCTGAGGGACTAACTAGCCGTCGAGGTGCCCGGTTTGCTCAACAGATCCGGGGCAAAAAAGAAAAAAAAAAAGAAACATCCTTGCCTGATGACACTTAAGTCATTAAGGGTGTGTGTCACCGCATTGGGCCAACACCTCGCCTGATTTCGAGGAAGAGACCCGCTCCGAGAGTAGGACATAATATTCGCTGATTTGGATAATGACTGTACATCAGAAAATCCTTTTTAATAACCTTATTATACCTGCCTATAAACACACACCAGCCAGGATCTTCGGGTAGATCCTGACCCAATATGCGACTCTCACCTGGGAGTGCCCACCCTAACTAAAACCACTGTCAGCGCCTTCAGCCGCTTCTTGAGGGTCCCGGATATGCAGGCAACAGACAGGATCACCTCAGCGACAGGCTGGTCCTGGCGAAGACCAGACTACTCCTCATAATGAGGGACTGCCCGGCCGCTACTAAGCAGTCCCAATGACGTCGTGCCATATACACCCAGGTTCCCATCCTGAGCCCGACACGAATACAGGGGCGTTACTGGAGACGCATTAAGTAGCGCCTCCTACGCACCCCCGTTTATCACCCGCGCGAGGTAGGCCGACGGCCTCCTCTCTCGCCCGCTCGTCGGCCTCCTTCTGGGACATTACTGCCTCGCAGAAGGAGACCATCGCCATCCAGGACTCTTCGTCACCGAGCATCGCGGTGATGACTCTCGGTAGAGACAAGTCCCCTCCGATGACTGATGTCAGACTATGACACAGCGCCGCCCATCTCGGGCACACCTCAAGAGTGTGCTGAGCTGAGTCCACCGCCGCGCCACAATCGTGACACACTGTCAACGGCTGCCTGGACCGCATTCTTACCTAATATCCATAACCTCGGCCCCCGATAAATTGCGAGAAAAGTCCTAATAGTTGGTACAGTCAATTTCTTATACAAATTACGTACAGTTATTTATTTGAGACTTATGTATGTATCAAGACGATCTCCGTGCAGTGGCCGGTCCGTGTTGGATGCGAGTAAGGGATCTGCCGTCTTGGTGGTCATTGAGGGAGGCCTATGTTCTGCAGTGGATGGATAGAGGCTGATGATGATGATAGGTCATAATAATTGTCGTATTCAAACAAAACCCCGATATGATCTTGTTACGCTCCCCCACATATTAATCAGACCCTTTATGACACTAATTCCATTTACGGCTCAAAGCCCTATTACCTACCTTCTATTTACAAATATTACTAAAAGGTTCCATTAATAAAGGGACTAAAATCTTTTTTTATACCATAGGAGTACGTACATGCGTAAATGTATATCCCTTCGTCAACAAAAAAAGCAACACATTCATGTATTGCCTTTATCACATAAGAAGTTAAGTCTCGGTGCCAGTAAAAACACTGCCTGTCTTTCCCTTCATCCAAGCAGGAGGGTGGTACCCGTGCAGACCCCCACCATGGTTCAGACCTTATCGTGGCGGTGGGGCCCAGTAGCTTAGGGTTGGCCAAGCACCTTTCCACTTACCAGCTTTCGGGCGCAGCGAGTCCCACATACCGGGCGGGATGCCTCAGAGCATTTCCCGGCGTTTAAGAATAAAAAAGGATGGGAACGCCTGGGATGTCTTTAAGCATGTAATCTTTTGTTGCCTATCCTTAGATTGGTAGTGGTTTTTTCATACTGGCATTTAGACAAACTGGCAGGTATGCCATAGACAAGTTTTTTATAGAAGGGGCAAACGGACAGTCGTTTCACCTGATGCCTGATGATCAATAGACACCTGCTACTTCTTTAACAGGTGCGTTGCCGGCCTGGTCAAATGTGAGTATACGATGTATGGCCATACTGCTTTGCAGCCGAATTGGGCCGGCAAGTCTGGGGTGGTACCCCTCGCTCAAATAATACAGACATGTTGTGACAGCTATGCTGTCGCATTTCGTGTGGTTTGTGAGTTTCCGGCCGGTGAGTTTAGCCTATAATTGGGAGGGATAGGGAAAAGGAAGGCAACGTATCTGCATATATTTTGGTTGTGCGGATGTCTATGGGCGTCGGTAATCACCATTTGTCTCCGACTGCTCAGTTGCTTCCTTAGGGCATAAAAAATGATTACACTCTTTTCATGAAGGTCCCTAAGTCTTATCGTAACCCAGGAAAATCATTCATGTGTTGTCTATTGAGACATATTAAGGAGGTAAGCCTATTCTATCCTTCTTTCGGAAACCCTACCCGCCCCTTTTACCTACAAACCTTACTACCCTTCTCCCTCACCAGTAGAGTTCTTGATTGCAAAGTTTTTAGGTCTCCTTCGTGACTCAACAGCGTTTTGTTATTTTATTCCTCCGTCCAAAAGGTAAATTATCTTAGAGGTAATAGTTTCTCAAGCTTTTTTATAACTCTTTTGTTATTATATTATATAATATAACAGTTTTATTATTAAAACATATTATTTATTTAATTATATAAATAATTGTTTTACATAATCATATTTACCCACGGTCAAATTTTTGTCCGTTTTGGGAACACGTTACGTGGTGTGAATCTTTTTATTTCGTAACAACGAAAGTGTGCGGTGACAATGGACTAGCAATTGATTCAATTATATAATGTATTTGAAAGTAAATTTTGTTTTAAAAAGCTTAGACAGACATACATACAAGACTAAGCACGTCTTTTTACCTTTCCAATTAATATTGAGTATCAGGCTTTTTGTCTTACGATTAACGCCGGCTGCACACACGAAAAGTGTCACGTTCCGCCTGAGCCGAGCGTGCAAGCGAGAGTGCGGGACAAGCGATAGAGAGGCACGATTGGCTTAAGATTTCGGCTAGTGACGTTAGCACGTAAAATTATCGTTCGTAAACCTACTTTACAGACAACAGATTTTTATTAATGTCACATAATAATAATTCTAAGATCGGCAATTGAATGAGTTTAGCATTGCCCGTGAATAACAAATGCTTGAACTAGTCCAGAGAATCTGTGTTGCCTATCCTGAGAGGTAAGATAGTAAGTCTTGGTGTAAGTCATTACACTGCCAGTTACAGCCCTTCCTAATACCACAAAGATATAAAGACATGAAAAAGAAACAGGGTGATGGTACCCATAGCCGTTGACAGTGTGTCACTATTGGCGCAACGGTGTACTCGGCCCTGCACACTTTCAAGGTGTGCCCGCACTGCTTCATGATTTGACATCAGTCATCGAAGGGGACTTGTCTCAGCCCTCCTCTCGGTCTCGGACTCCTCACGGTCATCTGATCCCAAACTAGGCAGAGCCTGTTCTTATGGTAACCAGACAACTGATACATAATATACATACTAATATATTTCTAAATACATACATATTATAGATAAATTACACCGAGACACAGATAAAATGATCATGCTGATCACACAAACAGTCGTCCTGGGTGGGGATCGAACCCACAACCTTCTGGTTTAGCAGCCAGGGTCACTAACCACTAGATCAAAAGGCCAGTGTGTATACAAGCTGATGATAATAATGAAAGCTTACATTTAACATCCTAATCGCCTGAGCGGTTTTGCGACGAGCAGAAAGCACGCCTCGAGAAACCCAACAAGAAAAGAGGTATTTAATAAGGAGGCACATAATCCTATTACTTCTCTTTGACGTAAATGCTCCAATAGGCTGTTGATGAAAACCTTCGAGATACATCTTAAAGCTGTAAATGACAAATTATATATTAAATAATAGTAGCCGACTTGACCTACTGTCCAAATAAAGGTTTTTAGTATTTGTTATTTTTGTGGACGAGAATGAGAGCGAGAAAGAGAATGAGAAGAGGAGCTTATTATCAGCAACCCCTGACTCCTCAACATAGGTTTCGGTAGTTGTGAGATTTCAAGAGTTCTGATTTTCTGCATTTCTTGTCTTGCCCTGTACGCTTAAAAACACAAAACCAACGCGAACCATAGATAACATAGAGTGGACCAACGAGAACATAGACCAAACCGACACGTACATAAAGCGAACCAACGCGAACATAGAGCGAACCGACGCGTATATAAAGCGAACTAACGCGAACATAGAGCGAACCAACGGAACATAGAGTGAGCCAACGGGAACATAGAGCGAACCACCGGAACATAGAGTGAGCCAACGGGAACATAGAGCGAACCAACGGAACATAGAGTGAGCCAACGGGAACATAGAGCGAACCACCGGAACATAGAGTGAGCCAACGGGAACATAGAGCGAACCAACGGAACATAGAGTGAGCCAACGGGAACATAGAGCGAACCACCGGAACATAGAGTGAGCCAACGCGAACATAGAGCGAACCAACGGAACATAGAGTGAGCCAACGGGAACATAGAGCGAACCACCGGAACATAGAGTGAGCCAACGGGAACATAGAGCGAACCAACGGAACATAGAGTGAGCCAACGGGAACATAGAGCGAACCACCGGAACATAGAGTGAGCCAACGGGAACATAGAGCGAACCAACGGAACATAGAGTGAGCCAACGGGAACATAGAGCTAACCAACGGAACATAGAGTGAGCCAACGGGAACATAGAGCGAACCACCGGAACATAGAGTGAGCCAACGGGAACATAGAGCGAACCAACGGAACATAGAGTGAGCCAACGGGAACATAGAGCGAACCAACGGAACATAGAGTGAGCCAACGGGAACATAGAGCGAACCAACGGAACATAGAGTGAGCCAACGGGAACATAGAGCGAACCAACGGAACATAGAGTGAGCCAACGGGAACATAGAGCGAACCACCGGAACATAGAGTGAGCCAACGGGAACATAGAGCGAACCAACGGAACATAGAGTGAGCCAACGGGAACATAGAGTGAACCAACGGAACATAGAGTGAGCCAACGGGAACATAGAGCGAACCAACGGAACATAGAGTGAGCCAACGGGAACATAGAGCGAACCAACGGAACATAGAGTGAGCCAACGGGAACATAGAGCGAAACAAGGAGAACATTGAGCTAACCAACAAGAACTACTCTCAAATATGATATGTATACTAATTTTATTATCATGTTTCTAACAAAATAATTACTTATCAAATTGTTAACGTTTGTTTAGTAACAAAATAATTACTATTATTCTCCATCTTAAAATATGTTAATACAATCTAATAAAATAAATTGTTGGTACTACACAACAATTTGAAATGGTACTTGATTGAACTAGAATCGAGAAAGTAATGAGTTACGTTAGTAGCCGGAGACAGGTGAATGCCACCAAGTTATCGTCATTGACATATTCGAAATCATCACTATCTTATTTGGATTCAGAATTATTTCTTTTTCCACCATTACGTGGGCTAAAAATCGCCAGTAGGTCAATGCTGTTGGAGCAGTTATTTTGTAGGTACTCTATGAACGTCACATATTAATAAATCTTGTGATAGATTCAAGATAGGTGAGAAACAGAGTTAATTTAGTAATAATTGACTATATTGCGTACCCTAGCCCCTTTTCTGAACGATTTTTTGGTGGAAAAGTATCTGTTAAGAAAGATTTATACATTTTTTATTTGGTAACCCGATGCACATTTTTTTTTTCGGTAGGGCTAAACTTTTCGGCCTGATGACCTTTAAGCTCAATCGGTACAGTAAGTGAGCAGATGGCTCACTTAAGAAATATTCGAAAGGGGGACGCCCCCCTCCGCGCCCCCCAGGGGGCGCGGTTCATCGCGCGCGCTGCTCGGGAGAGCAGGATTTGGACTAGTCAAATCCGATACGGTTGACGAATCTTTTACGGTTGAATTTAACCTATCATCATGAGGGCCGGCCCTCATCCCTCCCTCTGGAGAGGGAGGCGGGTCATGCGCGGTGCCCAAGCAATCTAGCGGTAGCGTAGTGCTAGCGCAGTTTGCGCGGTCTGGGTTTGTGTCTACTCGAATCGGATTCGAACCCGATGCACAAAGAGAGGTGTTATCAGTGACCGCTTTGGGTTGTATTTGTAGAAATGTTTAAAAAATCAGCTACTAAGAACATAGCGCCTTCTTTTTAAAGTCGGTTAGGTTCACTCGGACTATAATAGCGAATCGCTTGAGATCTTATTTATCAAAATCGGATAAGTGGTTTACGCGACGATAGACGTAAATGCAAACATACATGGACGCTAAAATCATTACCACCTTTTAGCATTGCCGTATTCGGGTTATAATGAATCTGTTATCCATATTGTAATGTAAATTAAAAGTAATTTCCTATGACCTTCCAGTGGTGAAAGTAAAACCGGAATCCGAGGGGGCGTAGACGCGACCACGTGAAAGTAAAGATATGAAAAAAGTGATCCAATTACGAGTGGTATATATTTTTAGTCGATTAATTTATTATTATATAACACGAATTAGTTACCTGGAAGAAATCGCTTTAATTAGGTCGCCAGTTTACAATTCTTTGTTTAATGTGTAAATTATGTAATGTATGTGTTTTTTTTGTTCTCGCTGGGGAATGTTCTTATGCATACCACCGTGTCCGGAGGAGCCCAGGGGCTATGTGGGACTCTGCCCCCGAAAATATGGTAAAGTGGGCGCAGACTCTACCTACTAAACCCCAGCGGTGTTTAGTGGCATTATATTAACTAACTTGTTTATCAGTGAAGTTACTTCACTCTGATCCGTTCTATGAACCAAGATTTATTTATAGGCAATGTTCATATCACATATGTGACTGGGTCCGTTTGTCTGTCTTTACTAATTTACTGTTCCTGCAACATCGACCTTTGAAGATAAAGTTTGCGAAAAAAATGATCCTGAATTCAAAATCGATGATTGATCTCGAATATGTCAACGATGACTTGTTGGCATTCACCTGTCTCGTTTACCAATGCAAGTCATTACTTTCTCGATTCTATTTTTATCAATTGATATTAAGAATTGTTAGTACTGAACATAATAGTCACTTGAATTAATGATTGTTATTTTTATTAATAAACAAAAAATAACTGATAACTAATGACTGGTACATGATGATTAATTCCATTTATAAATGATGAATGTTAAGCGATTTGTCAATGGGTTGTTTAAAGCAAGTCAGTGAATAGAACCTGGTTGCTCTCATTCCTATGTCATGACGCTGACATAGTCATCATGCAAATTATCGTGAGCGAGATTCGAACACGCGATCCGTGTTATTTTTCTTACTA
This sequence comes from Helleia helle, assembly GCA_963853865.1. Taxonomy (NCBI): domain Eukaryota; kingdom Metazoa; phylum Arthropoda; class Insecta; order Lepidoptera; family Lycaenidae; genus Helleia; species Helleia helle. Next base: position 9,572,024 of record OY971436.1, read on the forward strand.
TCATCATCATTATATATCCGTCCACTACTGACCATAGTCAATGAACGCCAAGACGGCCGAAACTCACACCACTCGCATCCAATACAGACCGGCCACCGTACGGAGATCGTCTTCCCACCTGGTTAATGGCCGACCTACACTTCATCTGCTTAAACGCGACCTACATATATTTCTTACTAAACCATAAAATATATTATAAATAACTAGCTTTTATCCGCATCATCTTATAAAATACTAGCAGCGCTCCGCGGTTTCACCCGCGTACTTCCCATTCCCGTGGGAGTACAGGAATAAATGATAGCCTACATATTATTCTGCTGTATAAGCTATATTATTGTAAAGTTTCATTTAAATCTACTCTGTAGTTTTTGCGTGAAAGAGAAACAAACATACATACATTCTTACAAACTTTCGCGTTTGTAATATTATTAGTAGGATAGTTTATATCACTTAGTGATAACGTAGCGTTATACTAATGAAGAATTTGCTATCGGAAAGGTAATATAGGAAATATACCGAGGAGAACTCATGTTAGTGCAGAGGGGCCAGGAGAAGGAAGGCGAATTGGCGATTACTACACCGAAAAGAACAAGGCTCCTAAAATAATAATAATAATAATATGTTAGGACAACTCACAAACGGCCATCTGATCCCAAACTAGGCAGAGCCTGTATTATGACAACCAGAAAACTGGTACATACTTATATATTTCTAAATACATACATATTATAGATAAATTACACCGAGACACAGAACATAATATTATGATTGTCCTCATCAAAAACGTTTTCCCTGAGTGGGAATCGAACCCACGACCTTCTGGTTAAGCAGTCAGGGTCACTAACCACTACACCAAGAGGCTAGTCAATGAAGAGACCTAGTTTTCTAAATCTTAGTTTTTTTTAAAATGTGATTAGGGGGCAAACGAGTCCCCACCATGGTTCAAGCCTTGACGTGGCGGTGGGGCTCAGTAGCCTAGGGTGAGCCGCTGCACCTTGGGCGAAGCTAATTGAGCCAAGGGGGCTCTTTGTACCCCTCTTATAAGAAGAGGGGAGAAACGAGCAGGGGGCAAGGGGCGAGGACGGGAATCTCACCCCGTTGTACTGTCCCGACGTTGGGAGTGGTTGTTCTGAGGTGCGGGACAACCCCTCTGTTGAGGTGGCATCGGTCCCCTGAGGGACTGACTAGCCGTCGAGGTGCCCTGTTTGCTCAACATATCCGGGGTACCTCACCAAAGGCGGCATTGGTGACACTCGCCGGGTTTTAGTGGGTAGAGCTGCGTCCACTTACCATCTTTCGGGCGCAGAGAGTCCCACATACCCACGTGGGGAGACCCACTCTCTCGCGGGATGCCTCAGAGCATTTCCCGGCGATAAGGAAAAAAAAAGGGGGGGGGGCAAACGAGTAGTCGGAGCCTCACGGCGCTGACGCCCGTACACATCCACACAACCAAGGCCACGCAGATGCGCCGCTCTCCTTTTCCCAATCCCCCCCAATGGGCCACCGGAAACTCACAAACCACACGAAACGCGACAGCATAGCTGTCACTTGACGCCGGTGTTATGTGAGCGAGAGGTACTTCCCCGGTCGTGCCGGCCTAGTTCGGCTCCTATGCAGCATGGCACTACCTCTTACAAGTTCAGACATTATTAGTATTTGAGAGTATTAATGCAGACGCGGTTCAAAACACACGTTCGTCCAATTATTAAAGAACGGTAACTCGTATATCAGAGTGGCTTCATGAAGTGGGTATTGACCCATTTCACCATTTACAAATCATGTCAAGATCTTTTATCAGCTACAAATTGAAGTGAATTTGGGCTCGTGGAGTAAACCAACACTTGAAAGCGCACAACTACGGAACTCTCTCCTTTTTTACACCGCGAAATGCTCTTAGGTCTACCATGGGGGCGGAGGGACTTCCCAGGCGGGTAGGTAAGGTAGGCGCAGCTCTACCCACTAAAATCCGGCGAGTGCCACATAATCACACAAATGCCGCCTTTGGTGAGCTGCCCCGGATCTGTTGAGCAACAGGGCAACTCGACGCCGCCACGCCACCTCCACAGAGGGGTTGTCATACACCACAGTACAACCCCTGCCAACGTCGTCAGCAATTCACCTTAGGCTACTGAGCCCCACCACGGAACTCTCTCCTCTCCTATCCTCTCTCGTTCTCGACGAATTATACGAACATTACATATTCTCTTCATTATATAATCTTACACAGTTTTGAAGTGATATCATTCTATTCGTCATCATGATCACTCCCTATCCGTCCACTGCTGAGCATAGACCTCCCTCAATGAACACCAAGACAACGAATCCCTTGCCACTTGCACCCAACACGGAGCGGCCACTGCACGGAGATTGTCTTCCCACTTGGATAATGTTCGACCAACACTTCGTTTACCTCAACACGGCTTCCACTCTCGAACTCTCTTGGCCCATCATACCATTCTTCTAATATTATGAACGCGAAGTTTGTGAGAATGAAAAGATATATTTTGTTGCCTTCACGCAAAAACTACTGAATGGATTTTAATGAAAATTTACAATAACACAGCTTACACATCAGAATAACATATATTATAGGCTATAATTTAAACATATACTCGCGCTGGAATGGGAAGTACTTACGCGGTTGAAACTCCGGGGCGCTGCTAGTATGTTATTTTAGTACCTAATCTAATATTGTGCAACGTTTTATCAAAAAATAAATAGCACATCGCGTAAATATGCCATTCATCAAATCGATATATGTTTACAAACCACAACCGACGCCAGGAGGCCGTGTGGTCGCAGACTGCACGGTTGGCGGGGGGCAACCCCCCACTTTAATAAACCAAAAGTGAGCCTAATGGGCTCACACTAATCCGATGTAGCATTAGGGCCTTCGGGCCGTTAGCATAGATCCATCCGAAAAAAAAATGTTTACAAACAGATTTCCACCTTTTGTCAGTTTTAGTCTGTTCTTCAACCTTTATAAAGGTTTGGTTTCATCGTATTATAACTGACTAAACATATTTTGTGTCATCAGGGTTTGACTCAGAAACAACTCTGGTTTGACTAGTTGATGGTGAACTAGAATGGCCAAGTTGCAAATGTGCCAGGTTATCTCTACTGTCTACTTATTATTATTATATTCTAAGGGCACTCACTCTGTGTTCTGATTTCACGTGCTAGAAGTTTTTTATTAGTTGGATAGGCAAACTGGCAGTGCCACCTGGTGGTAAGTGTTTGACGTCGCCCATGAACATAAACTAGTTTACCTGGAACTAGCCCAGGCAATTTACGTGTTGCCTATCCTGAGACTTGATTTAATTATTTTCATAATGGGATCCCATGGGTAAGAGCCAGCCATCTTCTCTATTGAAATTTGGATGTATTTTTTAATTTCAACAGACTCGCTGATCATCGTTGATTAGAATCGGTGTTCTTTTGCGAGGATCTGTGGTTTGTCAATTCCATTATTAATTTAATCCCATTATTAAAATAATTAAATCAAAAAATAAGCATAATACACCACAGATCAAAGACTCTGTTAGCACTTTTTGTGTAGAAAGGACATATAGGTTAGTTTCGAAAAACTTTGTAATGTAAGGACATCTGACACCTCAGTCCTCCCGTGACCATGGTTGCTGTAAAGTATCCGAAACGTTGGGCTTGTAAAAAACTTAATAAACCGCTATAAAATCCGTAAAATTGTTTCAAACAAATAAGTGAAATTCGCCTAAACATTAGAAATAAAAACATGTAGCTCAAAAACCATTGATTTATTTGCTACTCACACGTAAAGTACAAAAAAAATAATCAAATTCGGACCAGCCGTTTAGACCAAGTTCAGTGACACACGCAGTAAAAATATACATATCGAGGGGTCCTACGTATAAGGGCCAAACTAACAATTTGGCCATTTTGACTTTTTTATGGTAAACGCATCTTATCGATATAATTAATCATGTGAACTATTAAAAAATAAAGATTTATGCATAGAAACACGATTTATTAGTACGGTATAACGGCGTAAGTGACATGAATTTAAACGTACAAGGTCCAAAGAGTACTTAGAGATTTATACGCGGGCAGTTGGGCCGCGCTTACGACTTTTGTTTATAGTTTGGACCAATTAGCTGGGCCGCCCACCGAACTGTGATGTGCATAAATCATATAAATTTTTGCGTTACAATTTAATTTAATAAGTATAAGATGACATTCAATTATCCGGAAGGACATAATTCTTTGGTCTAAGCCGCAAGGGATCATACGTTTTATACTGTAAATATGATTTGGATGAAGATGCTATTGACAGTCATACTAAAATCTTACAACAGCCTGTACGAAAAAGAAGACCAGTTGCCGAAGACAAACTGATATTCCTCTGCAACTATGTTACAATCAGCTGTTACCAATACAATTTTCCAAGAAGAAAGACTTGCTTGATTTATGTCGTGAAAATACTATCCCATCTGTATACCAGTTATTATGAACATTTTGTAGTAGTGGTGTTAGGCAATGTAATTACTGGCACAGAGACTTAACATCTTGTGTCTCGGGATAGGCATTTATACATTATTTAAATTAAATAATTGTGTTAATTTCAAATTAAGATATTCAGTACTTAGCAGCTCATTTAAAAAAAAATGTGTTTTTTTTCAAAAGAACACCAATACGATTGAAAATGGGTCCATAATATTATGTAGTTTTAAGGCTCAGTCAAGTTTCATTTCGATAAATGAATAAAACAATTGTACTTTTTACACGCTTTATAGTAGCTTCACCTGTGTGTTTGTATGTATGTTTGTAACCGACTCCTTTAGACTTGATTTTAACTCACTTCTAACGACCAGAATTTGTTCAAACTTTTGTAGATTTATCGAGGACCGATGACAATACAATAATTTGATAAAATTATTCCAATATCCTGATCAGGATGATCAGGATAGCACATGTTAGGAAGGCGTAAGGCGCGCAAGTTACATACATCACTTATGTTGTTTTTAGTCTCACTCATTTCTAAAGTGTGCTCAATATATATATGCGTGAGGTGCTCAATATTCATTATTAAAAATATTTCATCGGTATCTATTTAATATAAAAACTTAGTTACTAGCACCACGCTTTTTTACAATAAGTAATTTTGTTAACACATTTAATTCTACCATTAAAAATTATTTTCAAATTTTTTGTTGGGTTTGCTATTAATGCGTGTTTTTTAGTTTTTTTTAAACTATAATTTATTTATTATTTAAATGGTCTAACTGAAAACTCAAGTTAGCCGGTTAGCAAATAGTAAAACGTATAAGTGTCAATGTGACTTATTTAGCTTATTATCTAAATATATTTTATTTTAATTAAGGAATAATCAACTACTTTAATTTTTGATAGATTTTATAAGTAAAAAATAATATAAAGATTTACTTTATGCTACTTAGCACAATACGCGTATAATGGCCAATATGGCCACATTGGACCTTTTAGGGTGTTTTTAAACAAAAATACGTTTAACAAAAACTAACGTAGAAGAGCCAATGTGACGTAAAAAAATAACCGATAAATGTATAAATAAAATAGTGTAGTGCAAATGAGGAGGATAGTTGTCTTAGATAACGAGCAAAGTTTCGTAAACTTCGGTTTTATCAATCGACAATTATAGCAAATTTAAACTTTGGACGCCTCTCCTGTAAAGTTGTAATTTTGCATTTTGGCCCATATACGTAGGACCTATCGATATATTTGAGTTACGACTGTAGGTGCGCGCGCGCAATATTCGATAAGTTAATTAATTATTCGTAGAGAAATTTTCGTGATGGTCATGGACTGGGGGGAGGCAGTCCACGCGACGGCCATGACAGTCACCGTCTAACCTTGGGAGAGTGATATGGTTGCGCGGTCTGTGAGTGCTATGTGTTTTTGTCGGATTAATTTAAAAATGGAATTTGTTCTTTTTAAAGTTTGGTGAGTTTATATTGTTCTATTTTTGAATGTGGTTTTTTATTGTGTTCGATATTCAAATCGTTATGTGAAAACTATAAGTTACTTCATAGATATTTTCATTACGAAAATATTGTATTTTTTTTTAAATAGTGCGCATAGAAACTTATGTTTATATTTAGCCTTTCCGATAGGTTTTTGGCGTTATGCCAAAAATTGCAAACTTTCACCGAACCGCGCGTCTTTTAAAAGGCTTTTAATTCCTTGTAAGATTTTAACCCACTTAAACTTGAATCGAGTGACGAAAATCTAAAAGTTTGACAAACTATTTAATCGATTTTGATAAAACTTTTTACGTATTATGTACGGACATATGGTATCAAAAGATGCATTATTTTTAATTAAGTTTATTATAGTTAGGATAAATTATCATTTGAAGTAGTATTAAGTTTAGTTTTAGAATAGTATATGTATAAATACTTATAAGAACTTTTATTTATATGTATAAGTAGGTACCTACTTACTTTTTTATTATGACAAGTACTGGTTAGAACTGGTTATCAGCGGATAATGATGATGAATTAATGTTTATAAATAGAACGATGTCAGCCAGTTCATACAGGGTATGTGGGTCCGGTTTAAAGTACTAGTATTATAGTTACATTCTAGTACATACAGCGCCCCTATCGGTGACTTAATAAACTAGGTTTGTATGAACGATGATTTTTTTCATTATACTTGAATATTGTCACCTGATGGTAAGTGGTCCACGTCGCCCATGAATATGAACTAGTTTACCTGGAATTAGCCCAGACAACTTACTCTTTTTGTCCTGAGACATAAGATGTTAAGGTCTCGGTGCCAGAAATTACATCTGTCTTGCCCTTCTCTACGTAACGTTGTTGAAGCGCGGACAGAGCATCCGAGAGGGATGCGGTGATAGGCGAGCGGTCACGTACGCCAAAGCAACTAGTCTTGGCGTTCATTGATAGAGACACGAAAGGAAAGACAGTGAATATAATCACAGCAAAATAGATGGCCTTAGTTATTGAACGAGAAAATGATGAATACGTAACATAATATTGTTGTCAGGGTAGTTTCACTTAAGTTTGCGCTTAATGAGTTCGATGATGATGATGATGGTGTAGTGATTAATAAATAAAAAATAGTAAAAAAATATAGTCTTTACAATTTTATTTATTATTTAAACAATACAGTGTTAAAGTTTTTTCATATTTAAATAAATAAATAAAAAATATTATTCAACAATCACACCACGTTAACCTAGCCCCGTGGTAAGTTCGTAAGACTTTGTGTCACAGGTGCTAGGAACAAATATAAATTTAAGAAATTTATATAAATATAATACGATGCGAGTGGAAGGATCGGTCGTCTTGGCGTTCTTTGATTGGTTTATGTTCAGCAGCGGACGGATGAGGGCTGATGATGATGATGATGAAAATGCACGTCCATAACCTGGTTTTTTTTTTCGGAAGGGCTAGACCTTTCGGCCTGATGGCCTTTAAGCTATCGGTAGCAATCAGTACAGTAAGTGAGCAGATGGCTCACTTAAGAAATATTCGAAAGGGGGACGCCTCCCTCCGTGCCCCGCAGGGGGCGCGGTTCATCGCGCGCGCTGCTCGGGAGAGCAGGATTTGGACTAGTCAAATCCGATACGGTCGACGAATCTTTTACGGTTGAATTTAACCTATCATCATGAGGGCCGGCCCTCATCCCTCCCTCTGGAGAGGGAGGCGGGTCCATGACCCGGTGCAGACATCTATATTCATCATACAAATTATCTGCACTTGGCGGGATTCGAACCCACGACCGCTGCGTCGAGTAGCCTGACCGCTCGACCGGCGCTGTCAAAACATTTACGATTATCATAACACACGCGAAAATATAGTCTTTACAATTTCATTTAATTGGGGACAATTAACAATACTTTGCCAAGCGATGATGCTGATGGTGGATCACCAAAAATGCTAGTCCTTCCAAAACGGCAATGTTATCAATAAACATTTAAAAATGTACAAGTGACATACATGCATCGATCAAAGGAGGCTATTCGTTCGATATCCAAAATTATTGATATTAATTGAGGTTATACTCGGAAAAATGAAAATTCGACTCGGGTATGAGGGCATAGCTAGTAAAATAAAACGAGACAAGAGAAGTGTGAATCAGAGCATGCAAAGTGTACATGTAACACATAATATTCAACACGGAGTTATCTTTTTGCAAGCAACATGCATATTATTATAATGACAACCCTAAATTACATGTGCTAGGGTTGACACTTTATAGTTTTTTGGTGGAGTAGCTTTGATTACTATTGACAGTTATTGTCAACCCTACCTATTTGATATGTGCTATGGTTGTCACGCTCTATTAGGTGACGGTTTTATGACACATAGGTACAGTTAATAATAAAAGTGACATTAATTCAATATCATTATCATCATCATATATTGTTTCAATACAGCAGTGAAACATACCAGGCAACGGAGAAGACCATGAAAGTTTCAAGATATTGCTGTGTTAGCATCGGGCATAACCGGAATAAAACGGTAGTGTTGTGTATTTTGCATGAAAAAAGTGCTGCCAAAGTGCTGCGATGCTGCGCCGGCTCTGCTCTCTTGATTCGCCGACTGATGGCCATTGATGGATGATTGATGGGACGTACATACAGAACACACACACACACACATACAACCTAAACTAACTAACCCATATTGTATCATGAATAACTTAAAATAGACTAAGTTTGTATAATAAGAAAAACTATAATTTTGCTATCGCATATAATATTGTCATCTGGAAAATTGTTAGTGCCCGTTATAATGATAACTGAAATGTACATTATTAGGGGGAGTAGACCTGGTGTTCTAAAACACAGGCCCCGTGCCTAGCTTAGGCGTCAGTCTTTTTTTTTTGTTTTACGCCGGGAAATGTCCCGCACCACAGAACAACCCCTCCCAACGTCGGGACAGTACAATGGAGTTAGGTTCCCATCCTCACCCCTTGCCCCCTGCTCTTTTGTCCCCTCTTCTTATAAGAGGGGTACAAAGAGCCCCCTCGGCTCATTTGGCTTCGCCCAAGGTGCTGGGCTCACCCTAGGCTACTGAGCCCCACCGCCACGTCAAGGCCTGAACCATGGTCTCCCACAATATTAGTGGTCCTATTATTATGTACCTACAAATGTCATGTAACAATATTGTGGTGAGAAAATAAATAGATAGTATTATTATTATTACTATAACGTCAGTGACAGATACAGTTTATTAGTATATCCAACTTACCATAATATATATACATAGATATTTTACGTTTTAAAATCCCCACTTTTGTTTTTTCATATCATCATAATATGCTATTCATTGCATATCATTACTTTTACCTAGATCTGAGTCTTATCTTCCATATCTGGTATATCTTATCTGAGCATATAATCAAAAGGGTCAAGTAACAGTTTCAACCCTGTCCCGTATCCCATTGACCCTGAACATACAGTTTGACCTACTGCTGTGTCTTCTAAGTTATGAATAATTAAAGTATTTGCTCTTTTTTTTTTCTTTTACGCCGGGAAATGCTCTGAGGCATCCCGCGGGGGAGTGGGTCTCCCCACGCGGGTATGTGGGACTCGCTGCGCCCGACAGCTGGTAGATGGACGCAGCTCTACCCACTAAAACCCATCGAGTGCCACCAATGCCGCCTTTGGTGAGGTGCCCCGGATCTAGTAAAAAAATAGGGCACCTCGACGGCTACTCAGTCCCACAAGGGACCGACGCCACCTCCACAGAGGGGTTGTCCCGCACCACAGAAGAACCCCTCCCAACGTTAGGACAGTACAATGGGGTGAGGTTCCCATCCTCGCCCCTTGCCCCCTGCTCTTTTGTCCCCTCTTCTTATAAGAGGGGTAAAAAGAGCCCCCTCGGCCCAATTAGCTTCGCCCAAGGTGCACCGCTCACCCTAGGTTACTGAGCCCCACCGTCACGACAAGGCCTGAACCATGGTGGGGTAGCTCACAATACTACTCTATTCGGTTATAAGCTCAATGGTCGTTTAGGCGTGAAGAGGTACACAAAGTTATACATTTATAACAATAAAGGATATACTTATGCCCGTAGTTTTTATTAATTTATACTTAAAGTTGTATCGTGGTTGTATCTTATATAATTATTGTTTCATATTAGTCCTTCCTCAGAATTTAATTAACAGACAGACAACTTTCACTTTTATATTTATTTATAAACAATCACAAGACTGTAACCTAGTACCGTGACCAGCTCGTAAGTATGTATAAAAAAAGTTGGCCATAATATAATGACGCTCGGCAGACATGACACGGCCATGTTAGCATTCATGCCTCTTTTCTATTTTATCTCCTGTACTATAATATAGTATTGGCAAACGAGCAGTCGAAGCCTCTAGGCCAGCCGGTCGTGCTGGCCCAATTCGGCTGGAAAGGGCATGGCACTACCTCTTACTACATTCATTTAAATAAAAATCTATACATTTAAGTATTTTTACTAATTTTGTCTGCTGTCACGGCATTCGTCTTGATTTCAATGCCAGGACTTGCTAATTTCATTCGCGTCCTTCCCATTCCCGTGGGAGTACAGGAATAAATTATAGCCTTTAAGTTATTCTGATGTATAAGCTATGTTATTGTAAAGTTTCATTAAAATCCATTCAGCAGTTTTTGCCTCAAAGAAAAACATATATCCATACATTCTTACAAACTTCCACGTTTATAATATTAGTAGGATAACGCATTTTTGTCGGTTGTCCATTCCGGGAATCGAACCGTAACCTTGCGTAAGTAAATTGACCATCCAATTTATTATTATATTTTAGTAACCATTGTTCGATTGCTCATAGCACCTCATAGTGTCACTATGAAATGGTTCTAGACCAGACTAGTCTAGAAACCTGTTACATCTAGGTCGATGACTCTAGTGTCATTAAATGTCTGCACGTCACGAGTCACTATGAGGAAAAACGTTGTATTATGTTTCTGAGTATTTCATTGACAAACTAAAATGTGGTTATATTTGAGTAGGATAGTAGTAACAATCATGTTTTTTTATTTCGTATGTTTGTATGTGTGTTTTTAAATAACAAACTGTTTCTCGCGGTTTCATCGGAATTGAATTAAAAACTTTCTATAAAAATGGCCTCATAACTTTTCTTCATGAATTCCAAATATCTTTCAAATATCACATGTAGTTTTGGAGATCAGCGCGTTCAAACAAACTCTTCAATATTGTTATACTCTTCATTCCTTGAAATTGTTATATCAGTGTAGATAGCAATATTAATAGATAAAATATGTTAGTACATAGTAATTATGTATGTATGTATGTGCGTTTGTCAATACACACTATTGGGAAAGTTGAATGTTTACCGACTTCAACACATGAAGGTTCGTGTTTTGAGCTTGATTGTATGTAGACTACGCTTAATGTCCTATAGTTAAAAACCATGAATCGTGTCCAAGTTGACCTACTGAGATGGGAGAATGGTTGAAGACTTCGTTTTACAGTATAATTAAAACATTTTACTTAGTGGGAAGAATAAGGAAAATTATATACAATCTTGTTTCGGTAGATAATGACAAGGATGATAATGGTGATGATGATGATGATGAAGATCATGGTGGTGATGATGATGAAAGACAAATAGGCATATTAAATGTTAAGTATGATGATATTAGGATGTAGAAGTTTCTTTTTTAAACATATTGATACTCCAGTATTTTCCTTCCATGACTAAGGCCATAAACTAGTTTATGCGGCGACTAGCCCATAAACTAGTTTATGCGGCGACTAGCCCATAAACTAGTTTATGCGGCGACTAGCCCAATCATCCATGCGTATCCTGAGATGCAAAATTCTCGGTGCTAGTACACCGCATATCGGCCTTCTTTCCGAAACAGAACTAAACTGTTTATAAGAAACAAACAGATTTACCAATGCAAATGGACCGCCCATAATCCCCGCAAATGGCCAATGCGCTGGAACCTTGTCAAAGTGATATCCGCGTGACGTCATCCACAACTTAAAGTACAGCTAACAAAACAAATAATATGATAATAAATTTATTGTATAGATATAGATATAGCTTCAAAATAAAACCAAATAATTATTTGAATAATTTCCAACGAACCCATAGTATTTCTCAGAGGACACAATGTTTTTTTGATGTGGAGGTTAGTATAAGCTTAAATTCAAGTTTGTGGGATCGCCACTCATGTCCTCCGGCCGCCATCTTGGAAAAATGCGCTGTATAGCAACCCTACATAAATATTTGGTAGACATTTGTAAGAAATTAAATTGTCTACGACTAAAATTCCTGTTACTTTTTATCGTAACATTGAAAATAAAAGAATTATAAAATAGAATGAAAATTTTCGAACAATTGTAATTATGGGTTTTATAACTTTTATCTGGTCATTTTACAATAAAATGACAGCAGAGCAATCTATAAAGGGTCAAATTAACAACAACTTTAACAAATAACAATGCGTACTCACCGGCCAGTGTTGCTAACGGTACTGAGTGTTGGCGTTCGGTTACGTCATCAAAACGCCAGATGCATTAGAAATTTTCGAGGATTATACAAACACTTCTCTCCCAGCGCTTTTACTAAGATTCTTCTGGTCCATCTGTTTGTCACTTATCTGTATGCACCTCTAAAATTAGTTTAACGCCGGGAAATGCTCTGATGCATCCCGCGGGGGAGTGGTTCTCCCCACGCGGATATGTGGACTCGCTGCGCCCGATAGCTGGTAAGTGGACGCAGCTCTACCCACTAAAACCCGGCGAGTGTCACCAATGCCGCCTTTGGTGCGGTACCCCGGATCTGTTGAGCAAACAGGGCACCTCGACGACTAGTCAGTCCCTCAGGGGACCTCAACAGAGGGGTTGTCCCGTACCACAGAACAACCACTCCCAACGTCGGGAGTGGTTGTTCTGTGGGGTGGTGGTGGTCGTGTACAATGTGGTGAGGTTCCCGTCCTCGCCCCTTGCCCCCTGTTCTTTTGTCCCCTCTTCTTATAAGAGTGGTACAAAGAGCCCCCGCGGCTCAATTCACTTCGCCCAAGGTGCAGCGGCTCACCCTAAGCTACTGAGCCCCACCGCCACGACAAGGCCTGAACCATGGTGGGGTAACATTTTTCTCTAAACATTAAAGATTATGATTATAAAATCAAAAGCTCGCCTTTTGTCTCGGCTAATAGTAACATTAGAATAATCTAGATTAAGTGTAATTTCTCTCACTATTCATGGCACTGTTAGGTTAAGGTGTATTTGGCAGTTCGCCAGACCGCCATTATGGTGACATTTTGGCTTTGCAAACAAATGTCTGTGCCAAATGCGGTAATGACATGAATCGGAAGTTCACACGGGTTACGGTTACGCTGCGGCATAGAAAAATGTTTTCTATACAATATTGCATTATAGTTTTATAGTTAGTATTAGTAAAAATATATATTCAATGTTATAAATAAAACTTATTAACGTTAAACAAAGCTAGTAATCTAAAAAGAACCAGTGAAACAAACTCGGTGAAACTAATCTTTTAAATGAGTAGCTCTGTAAGCGCGTTGGCGTTCAAGCCGGAGGTTGCGGGTTCGAATCCCGCCAGGGAACAAAAAATATTTTGTGTATTCCTGGGTCATGGATGTGTATTAAATATGTGTATTATTTAATAGAAAACTTAAATATATTTCCTTTGTCTGGTACCCGTAAAACAAGTTCTTCCAGAACTTACCACGGGGCCAGATTGACGTGGTGTGAAAGCGTCCGTAGATATTATTATTATTATTAGTTATTTATTTCATATCGCTAGAGGGTTGTAGAGTGTAAGAGTTAATAGAGCGGATCTGAGTTGCTAGTGGCAGTGTGTTTTTTCGAAAGAACTGAAATACGATTATTTTCACAAAAAACTGTTGCAGAATAATGATATACCATAACAAGGTGTGCCGTGCATGCTTGCATGACTGTGATCTGAATAGAAAGACAGGGAAATGACATGAAAATTATGATACACTTGTTTTTACGCTTATACAACAAAAAGATTTGGTTAAAAAGCCAATCCTTGAATGTCTCGCTTATGTTTATAGGCAATTTGACAAAGTAATTGAGATTTGAGATTGAGAAGAAACGACGCAATGGTACAATGTACCAAATATTACCACATACATAAGTGACTAAATTTCAATACTGCGGCTGCGAAATCCGTGTGAAAGCTCCATTAAGCGTACATTAATGTAGGATTATGTCATTAGTATAGATTTTCTGAAGACATCATCACAATTATCCAATCTACTGAACATATAAAATGATGTTACTACGCTTATTTCAATTAACCTACTAGTAGGGAAACAATCTAATTCTAATAAAGCCTTTCATAGGTAACGGTTCTTTTAAGAGTAAGTGTTTTTTCTTTCTTCTTTCTTGTCTTCCTTATTTTTCTCCTTTCTTCTTTGATTTTGGATAGAATACTATATTACTACACACTTTCAGAGTTGTCAATGCGCATACCACTAAATAATTACCTTCGTGCGAATCGCCTACAGATTTTTTTTTATATTAAAAACTGTCACTCGCACATTTCGTGCCAGTTTTTGTGTGAATTATCCAATAACCCTCAGAAGACGGCAAGACCTTTTTATGGCATAGGAAGGCAAACGAGCAGTCGAAGCCTTTTGGCGACTATCGACGCACATACACATCCGCACAACTAGAGATTATACATATACGTTGCCCTCCTTTTCTCTTCTTACCACCTCGGTTGTACTGGCCCAATTCGACTGCGAGCAGCACGGCACCTCTTTAAGATAAATTCAGACCTCATTCGATATACCTACGCCAGTTTCAATAAAGCTATCATTTTTTTTGAAGTGAAAACTTCTTTAACATCATTGTGAATAAAAGTTGATGAAACGAAAAAGCGACAGTAAAAAGAGACAGACACATAAGATTTAACGTGGGAGAAAATGAGATAGGAAGCATTATAGCAGTGTTTCGTATGTTCGTGATTTTTGAAGGTTTCCTACTACTACGTGGAATTGCATATTTTTTTTAATTTATTAAGAGTTGGATACAAGTCCTTTGCCCAAGCTATCGTTTTATTTATTTATATTGCCATCGGTTGCAAATCTTTAAACATTATTAGTTACCTAAATTGGTAAATTAAGATTCATTTCTGTAGTAGATCGTAGTTAGAAACGTTTTTGGATAAAAGACGACGATTGAGATTTATCCATATACATAGGAAGATTTCAAAAATAAATCCATGTTTTATTCAAGAAGTCATTGTCAAATTACGTTAGATGACCATGCACATTAATTTGAATTTGGCACAATAGTAAGTACAGGTCATTTAGCATCTAGTACACTATGTAGAGATGAATTGGTGAATTCGATTATAAGTTTCTTACTTTCTAGTCTCTCAGTCTTCAGAGCTCTGGTGTGACCTATGGGTGTCATGTACTAGAAGGTGAACTAGCTGTCCAATTATTAAGTGATCAGGAGCTGAAAGGCCCCCTATTCTGGTCCCCCAAAAGCCCTTTCACAGTTCGCTTAGGGCCACAGTTTAAGAAACCCTGCCCTATAGGATCACTGTCTTGCCAGTCTGTCTGTCTGTCAAACCAAAAACTATACGGTACTTCACTTCGACATAGATGAAAGATAAAAAACCTATGTCTCACAATATAAGTAAAGGAGAATTGTTAGTTAGTTGTACTGAACTAGCTGTTGCCCGCAGTCTCGCCCGTATTAACTTAAATTTATAGCCGTATCCGTATTTATTATGATTATTTTTATACCCGAACTTAATCCTTATAATATCAGCTATCTGCAAGTGAAAGACTCGTCAAAATTGGTTCAGCTGTTTCAGAGATTAGCCGGAACAAACAGACAGATAAAAATTTAAAAATTGTTTTTTGATGTAAGTACCGCATATACTTTCATATGCTTTCAGTGAAAATCTGTTAATTTGGAATTACAGACAGACACTTCAATTTTATTTATTTGTATACAAGTTTTTCGGAACAATCAATTTAAATCAGCGTGAGTGAAATTCGCGCTTGTCTGGTTTTTTTATCCCATTTTGGTTTTGGTAAAAACGCAATCTTACTAATAAAAAACTGATTTAAATTAAACGCAAAGTCCCATATACCGCCCTATTACCAAACCATAAACGCCAAGGCCATTACTAGAGTTGCTAATTGGGACATAAGCTTGGCCCACTGGCCAACTTGGCACAAGACGTGAATTTTGAGTAAACCTTAATAAGTTTGTCCACTTTCTCGTACTTGCGTGTTGCCCGCGACGTCCAGTTGAATTCGAATTTACATTTGAATCGTGAGCGACGATAGTTATTTTGATAGACATTTTTTTATGTCATAAGGAGGCAACCTAACAGTCGGAGCTTTATGGTGACTATAGACATTCGCACAACCAGAAGTTGTGAGGATGCGTTGCCCTCATATTCCATCCCCCATAATGGACCACCGGAAACTCACAAACCGCACGAAATACGACAGCATAGCTGACACTTGATTCGCTGTTATGTGAGCGAGAGGTACCAGCCCGGTCGTGCCGGCCCAATTTGGCTACAAAGCAGCATGGCACTACCTCTTACTTAAATGTTCTTCTTCAAGGTATATTCTATACTTTTGTAAGAAGTAGTCAACAACAACTCGATTTTTACGACATTTTCTGCCTCGCACGACAAATATATGGAATCAGCTGCCACCTGTGGTATTTCCGAACCGATACGACTTAGAGACCTTCAAGAAAAGATCGTACTCATATTTGAAAGGCCGGCAACGCACCTGCAAATCCTTTGGTGTAGCGGGTGTCTGTGGATGTCTCTTTTACTTACCATCAGGTGAACTGACTCTCCGTTTGCCCTCTTTTCTCTTAAAAAAGGTAGTGCCATCCTGCTTTGCAGGCGAATACTACTCTCTATAGCTTCTCACTCATATAATACCAGCGTCAAGTGACAGCTATGCTGTCGCGTTTCGTGCGGTTTGTGAGTTTCCGGTGGCCCGGGCATCTCGTCTGCATAACTTTTGGTTGTGCGGATGTCTATGGGCGTCGGTTACAATAAAGCTCGGACTGCTCAGCAGGCAGCAACAGGCTAACGCTAACGCGCTAACCATTGAGCCACAGAGATCGTCGAGGCTTATGTACAATTCGTTTCCAGGCAGACATCGCCTTGCCACAAAGAGCCCCACCTAGATTCTTAAACAATTGCATCTTTTAAGTTGGATCACGTTATCACAGGAAGCAAATACCGCCTTTGGTGAGGCGGCATTGGTGGCACTCGCCGGGTCTTAGTGGGTAGGGCTGCGTCCACGTACCAGCTTTCGGGCGCAGCGAGTTCCACATACTCGCCTGGGGAGACCCACTCCCCCGCGGGATGCATCAGAGCATTTCTCGGGGTTAAAGAAAAAAAGGAAGATAATTCAGAGAAACATCATAACGCGAGATTTTATGTGATATTATATTTGACTAACGTTCACTTTTGTTTTTCTCAGAAATATTAAAGTTCTTGTTCTACACATGGGTATGATGTGCTGATAAACATCTCTTGTTCTCATTATTTTTTCGACTACAAAGAGACCGACTTATCTGTACTAACACAACAAAGCTGATGAGTTTGTTTGAACGCTCTGATCTCCGAAACTAACAATCAGACTAAAATAAATCTTTTTGTTATAGTGCAAAGATTAAGAAACGCTATTTATATTCGAGAAAAGTTATAATTTTAACGGGAAATATAATGGTGAGCTTTGACAGTTAAAACGACTTGAGTGTCGTGACGGCATGGCATCATGTCATTCCATTTTTGGATTTCGTTTTTTATTAATTGCGCATTCTAATATTGATACAGATGTTTCATATTTAATGGACGTCCCGTTTCGGTCAATCTTTTTTTGAAGAGGCGCGTTGGAAATTTTGGCGTCAATAATTTCAATTTATTTCAGTAATACCACAACGAATGAAAACGTAAATTGGTGACCTAATAGTTCATGATAAAACCTTATTTTGTTAGTTTTCAATACATGATTAGGTAACTTTGTAACAGAGAAAAGATATCAAACATACCTCTTTTTAAAAAGAGATTCATATCTTATGGCCAAACGGGACCATATTAAGCCTCTTTACTTTCTTCGTAGATGAGTCTATACATGCTCTCTATAATGATAGAAAGAACTTCTCCAACTATCGTATTTAACACAATAAAATAATAGAAACCATTTTGTCGTTTACGTCTTTTAGTTATAAATAAGCTCGCAGCAGTCCCCTTTGGCGCGTGTCCGGTAATAGAATTATTGTTTAACAATGCGTCGCCTTAAGCTAGTGGTGGATGCATCCCAGAGCACGGTTAGGGAATATATACACAAAGTCGCTCGCCCACACGTTTCAGAGAAACGTAAAATAATTAATATTTTTAACAAAATTAATAGTAATATGTTATAACAATATTATGTTAAAAGTTATTCACACAGAATAACTTTTAACATATTGTTTGTAATTATTTATTCACACAGAATAACTTTTAACATAAAAATATGTTAAAAGTTTTTCTGTGTGAATAAATAATTACAAACACAAAATTACGTATTCAAATTAATAAAACAAACATGAAAAAATAATAATAAAACAAAATTAAAAGAATTTTTCAAATTGTTTAAAAAGTAAATTGTTTTGCGAGTCACAAATTTTAGTTTAGAATCTTACAAACTGTAAAGTTAAAATTACTGAACTCTTAAGTTTTAATTAAAGGAAAACGAACACCCTTTTGGACTGCAAAAGTAACTCGAGTTAATAATTAAAAATATTGTGCTTTATATAGCAAAGATTCTAGGAATAATCAAAATAATTTATACCTATAATATCAGTGGAAGGGTTGCGCTGTGCCGCGCATGGGTACCACCATCTTGCTTGTTTCTCCCGTGAAGCAACTTTGCTGTGTTTCGGAGAGAAGGGCAAGACAGGCAGTGTAATTACTGGTACCGAGACTTAACTTATGTCCCAAGATAGGCAACACGTTAATGAGTTGTTTTGGCTACTTCCAGGTAAACTATTTTCTGTTCATGGGCGATCTTAGACCTTTTTTTCTTCTTGAATGCCGGGAAATGCTCTGAGGCATCCCGCGGGGGAGTGGGATCACCCTAGGCGGGTATGTGGGACTCGCTGCGCCCAAAAGGTGGTAAGGTGGACGCAGCTCTACTTTGTGCCCCTCTTATAAGAAGAGGGGTTCTTATAAGAGGGTACAAAGAGCAGCTCCGTCGGCCCAATTTGCTTCACCCAAGGTGCTGGGTTCACCTTAGGGTACTGAGCCACCACCACGACAAGGCTTGAACCATGGTGGGAGGGCTACCTTAGACCTAGTAACTGCACCTGATGTATGTACTGTACCTGAATCAAGTGGTGCCAGTGTGACTAACTCAAAAAATACATTAATAAGTAAATGTTATAAAAGAAACCTATACATTTTAAATTAACCTTGTTCATTCATAAAATATTTATTTTTTTACTCTTATGTCGGCACTTAATATTTCGGCATTGTGACCTACGAATATCCATGAATATAATATACCGGTTTAAAAGTTAACCATATCGCGTTTACTTTATAATCAGAATTTCATTTATTTATGTTAATTGTACTTCGCAGTAGCTTGTTCATTCAATCATATATTTTAAGTAACTGTTGATATACGTTTTGATGAGTCTATTAATCAAAACGTTTAAATTTAATAGACTCATCAAAACGTATCTCAACAGTTACTTAAAATATATGATTGAATGAACAAGCTACTGCGAAGTACAAAAACATAAATAAATGAAATTCTGATTATAAAGTTAATTTTACAAAATAACTCTTTTAGTAAGTCGTTTTTTTTAATAAATATATTTTTATAGCATAGTAGGGCAAACGAGTAGTCGAAGCTTTAGACTACCGACGCCCATGTACATCTGCACAACCAGATATTAAGCAGATGCGTTGCCCTCCTTTTCTCTTTCCCCCAAATGGACCACCGTACACTCACAAACCGCACGAAACGCGATAACATAGCTATCACTTGACGCTATGCGATACTTGGTGTTATGTGAGCGAGAGGTACCACCCCGGTCGTGCCAGCCCAAGTCGGCTGTATAGCAGCATGGCACTACCTCTTACATATGAGTAGAACAAATATTTTTACCCCGCAAAACGTATCATTGTTCAACTTGGTCCTTCGAGCTTGTTTTTTTTTTTCTTCATAAATTACATTTTCAACTCTAATTACGAGAGAGAGTAAGTAATAAATTCCCCCTCGTAAGGGGGAATTCATTTTTATCTCTTCATTGTATTGAAAAGACTATCAATCCATATCATATCAATTCAGAGGAATTTGGGACAATAGATCGTCCCTTGCGGAAGGCAACTAATGATGTCTTATTCAGGAGCAATGAATTGTGTAAGCCTATTCATAAATTTGGACGGATATTTTTATAGAGGAGAGATGTGTAAATTTGATAAATCTTCAAAAATTTAAGGAAGGCATTTGATTGCCTTATTTGATTTTGATTTGAAATTATGATAAATTAAAACATTGGTTGGATATTTTGTATGTATAAAACGATGTCACTTTTATTTCAAATTGTTATCACTATTGCAATATATAGTTTATATTATAATGTTAAGAATATTCAAAGTCATTTTGGCCAAATATCAAATATATTTTTTCAACTATTTTAGATGGCATAATATACACCTGCAATAACGGCATGGCAGGCCATTTAAAGGCAAATAAACATAACAACTATAGGTTCAACTACTATTTGCTTTGTGGGATCCCTCCAGCTATCTTAACACCTACCACTACTACGAGATACGAGAGAGACTACTATGTATATGTGACTATAAAAATAAGATAGCTACTTTAGTATCAATTTTCAAAAACTATCAACTAAAAACATTTAATAAAAGACCTCTCGTTGATGTCTCTATCGGTTACGGTTTGTTGATCTTGCGGTAAACCACTTCCTGAATCAACGCTCATATTATTATTTCTAAATGTATCATCTATATTCTATATAATTATCGTCATCAGTATTATCATCATCATGATATTAATAATCTTCATCGTCATATTTTTGTCCGCTAGCTTTCCTATAAAATAACATGAAAATTGTTAATCTGTTTACTGGTACCTATGTTGTGGACGAAAAAAAGAATATTAGCTATAGCAATAAAAGTTATACACGTGCAAATACAGCTGCTCCCGCCTCGTCCAACCTAAAAGAAAGTGTGTGTGTAACTTATTTGCTCATGGTATAGTTAAAAACAATATCTTCTGCTGACGTCTATACTGTCATTATGTGAAAATTTTATATAAAAAATGTTGACTATAGCTAACTTCAGGGTGTCGGTTTTTCGTGACGGGTGTGCCGGTCGGTCGGTTTTTCGTGCGGGCATCGTAAAAATTTACCTTACTTTACTTTTTTCGCTCACATAACATCGGCGTCAAGAGACAGTTAAGAATCCCGTTACGTGCGGTTTGTGAGTTGCCGATGGCCCATTGGGGGGCATAGGAATAAGGAGGGCAACGCATCTTCATGACTTTTGGTTGTGCGGATGTCTATGGGCGTTAGTAGGTACTAGGCTCCAATTGCTCGGTTGCCTCCTTATGACATAATAAAGAAAAATACATAGTACAATTTCATTACACTGTAACCTTTTTGCTTATTGTGTAGTTAAAAACTATATCTTCTTCTGACGTCTATACTGTCATTACCTGAAAAACAAGTAAAACACGTCTTGAAAACATTAAGTCACAAAAACACAAATTAAAAACTATATCTTCTTCTGACGTCTATACTGTCATTACCTGAAAAACAAGTAAAACACGTCTTGAAAACATTAAGTCACAAAAACACAAATTAAAAACTATATCTTCTTCTGACGTCTATTCTGTCATTATATGGACATTGTTCTATAGCTAACTATAGCTAATTACTTCATCATGTAGGTTTTTTACGTGACAGTGGCGCAGGCATCGTAAAAAAATACTCTCATCATTTTTACCCAACGCGCCTAAAGAAGTATAACTTCAAAAGTATAACTTCAAAAAGCCTTAATATTTGAGCAATAAAATGCGAAATCTTTTTTGAAATCCAACTCATCATATATATAAACCATCATCATCATCATCATCATCATCAGCCTCTATCCGTCCACTGCTGAACATAGGCCTCCCTCAATGAACGCCAAGATGGCCGATCCCTTGCCACTCGCATCCAACACGGACCGGCCACCGCACGGAGATCGTCTTCCCATCTGGTCAATGGCCGACCAACACTTCGTCTACCTAAACGTGGCCTCCACTCTAGAACCTTATATTATTATTATAGCAATATTCTCACGTCGTCTATACCGCAGAGTTTGAAGACGAAAGTCTTCGACCAATGCGTTCTCCCCGTGATGACCTACGGGGCTGAAGCGTGGCCTCTAAATATAGGACTGGTCCGCAAGTTTGCCGTAGCTCAACGTGCTATGGAGCGTGCTATGCTGGGTGTTTCTTTGACAGATAGGATTCGGAAGGAAGACATCCGTCAGAGAACTAAGGTAACCGATATCACGCAAAGAATCAGCTCGTTGAAGTGGCAGTGGGCTGGTCACACACTCAGAAGAACGGATGGCCGATGGGGCAATATAAACCATATCAGCTATCAATTTATTATACGCGTTACAGATCTTTTTTAACAAAACAAACACTTTCTAACCGATGCCACGGTGTCCGTTGTGATCACTTTCTTTTCCACAAGGAATTTATGATATTTGAATACATTTGGAAACAATTTTATTATACTTTAGAAATCTGTTGGAATGTATAATATATTAATTTGGGTTATGTCCTATAAAATATTGAAATTTGCTGTTTTCAGCTTCACTCGATTTAACTTCAATGGGGATGTTGACATTTTATGAACATTAGGAATGTTTGAAATTGTTGTATCTAATGGAGGCCTAAATATTATTAATAGTTTTTGCTTAAATACTTCTAATGGACATTCAATCTTGCATTTTAAATTTCGCTCCAAAATGCAGTGACGTCATAATGTTGATAAGCATCGAGAAACTGTTATGGCGATTCTAGTTTTCGTTGATAGAAAATGGTTTCTAAGTTTTATAAGTGTTGTGCGGTACCTGTGTGTAAGTACTACTATTAAAACGGCTGAAAAGTTTATACATGTGCCGCGTACGGAAATTGCCCGAAAAAAGTGGCCTCAGCTTGCCCACAGGGATGCGTCTACGCAATCGAAAACAAATACAAAAAGTTGTTTACAATAATATTAATGTCTGCTGTTTCCTAATAATTAATAAACCATGAAGCAAAGAGTATATAAACACTACGTTCTACTTTCTACATTTACTTGCTCTGTGCCATGAAGCGTCGCGTTTAAATTTGACACTTGACAGTACATGGTAATGTTTGCTAATGAACAAGTGACGTCATTATTTGGGAGCTAAGGCCAAAGAAGAAGAAGAAGTGACGTCATTAGTGTTCGTTATCACGTTTAATAAAAAAATGTAACAATTTTGTTACATTTTTTTATTGAATCTGTCAAAATCCCTCTTTCCGGGCTGATCATGATATTTTTATAGCTTTTGTGTTCCTTTGTTGGTGGAAGAATTTTAGGAGAGATATTCCAAAATCTTTATTAAGAAAGTTTTTTAAGAATACCACCACCACATATTAAATTTAAAAGATATGTGACATTCGGAGCGACGATGGTCGTTTTTTCTTTTACGCCGGGAAATACTACGAGGCATCCCGAGGGGGAGTGGGTCTCCCCAGGCATTCGGCCAGTACCTACATAATATAAATTTTGTACGTTTGACAATTGTCAATTACATCGTTTTGACATTTCAATTGACGTAACTATGAATTACTACTAATAATAAGGCGCATGTAATTCCCGGGTAGTCTATGTGTTGTTCCGGTACAAAAACTACAACACTGCCAAGTTTTATTAAAATCCGTTTAGTTGTTTTGTTGTGATTGAGAAAAAAACAACCAGACATCCAAACTTTCGCATTTATAATATTAGTTAGATAAGATAAGACGAATTTTAGCAGAATATCGAAGTTCAGCTCAAGCTGCCGAATTTTGGTTATTACGAATGTAAAACAAATTTCGGCCCATCCCTACTGTTGATATTTAGAAAGGAATTTCTCCATAATTTTATGAATATAAAAGAAGAAAGATCCAAAATTACTTCTTTATTTGTTTAGTTCAATTCTATCCCTTTATCATTCCTCGAAATCCGGCGAAAGCGTTAGTCTTAAAACTTTCAACTTGATCATCCATTTCCAAACTTCACGTAACAAGTTACATCTCTTATAAATATTTAGTCAAAAACCCGGACTTTAGAGGCAATAAAATCTAGATATTAGTCACCTATTACATAAACCCATTGACGTGGATAAAATTGAAGCAGTGAAAGTCGAACACACGATCTCGGAATTCGGAGGAGGAAAGTGGAACCGGTGGAAAAAACGCTTCGAAACATGCAGCGATTTCAGCATTTATCGTATTTCCACTGCATACGATTAAGCGCTCTAAAACGCTTTATATTATTGGATATATATATAATAAAGCGTTTTGGACTCAGATTGATACGGGGTTGAGTCTAAATTACGTCAAAAATGGTACATTTTCATATGAATGTATTCGTTATTGTCGTTAACGAATAAAAGTCCAACAATGCAAGCAATCTTTTCAGTTTTACGATGAACATTTTCTATAAAGAAAGAAATATCGCCCTGAGACGTCTCTATGGTATCCCAGAGGCCCCGAAAACGTCACCTTGCCACAGCTAGCGGTACCTATCGTGTTCAAAATGGTCGTTGGACAAATCTGCATGCATACTTTCGTTATAAACGGTTCAGTAATTTAGGAGTTCATCGCGGATAAGCAAACTGACCCAATGTATATAAAAATAGGTCATAATATAATATTGATTATCCTACATTGGACCAGGTGCCAGAGTATCCCCACCATGGTTCAGGCCTTGTCGTGGCGGTGGGGCTCAGTAGCCTAGGGTGAGCCCAGCACCTTGGGCGAAGCCAATTGAGCCGAGGGGGCTCTTTGTACCCTTCTTATAAGAAGAGGGGACAAAAGAGCAGGGGGCAAGGGGTGAGGATGGAAACCTCACCCCATTGTACTGTCCTGACGTAGGGAGGGGTTGTTCTGTGGTGCTGGACAAACCCTCTGTGGAGGTGGCGTTGGTCCCTTGCGGGGCTGACTAGCCGTCGAGGTGCCCTGTTAGCTTAACAGATCCGGGGCACCTCACCAAGGCGGCACTGGTGGCACTCGCCGGCTTTTAGTGGGTAGAGCTGCGTTCACTTACCATCTTTCGGGCGCAGCGAGTCCCACATACCCACCTGGGGAGACCCACTCCCCAGGCGGGATGCCTCAGAGTATTTCCCGGCGTAAATGAAAAAAAAAGGAGTATAGTTAAACTATGGCTTAACTTCTTTGCATAATGGTCGGTACAGAATTTATTTTCTCCTCCATACGTCTCGCGGAAGAGAAATGTGACAAAACTCAAAACACTGAAAGATTTAGACAACCGGCTGGTCGTGTGGTCAGGCTACTGGACACTTCACGCAGCGATCGCGGGTTCGAATCCCGCCAAGTGTAGTTAATATATAGATGTCTGTACCGGGTCATGGACGTGTATATATGTATATAAATTCAATAAATTTATTTCCGTTCGTAGTACCCGTAACACGAGTTCTTACGAACTTACGACTAAGGTTAAAATGGTTTCATTGTTGAATAATATTTATCATTATTGAAGTTATAGGTACTTTTTTAGCGCGTCAGGGAAAAATGATGATACCTAGTAATTTTTTACGATGCGCGCGCACACCGTCTTGAAAAACCGACACCCTGAAGTTAGCTATATTCAACATTATTTTATTTTATAACAATTTTCACATAATGACAGTATAGACGTCATAAGAAGATCAAGTTTTTAATTACTCAATAAGGCACAGTCTAATAAAATTGCACTATGTACTTGTATAACTTTCAACTCGTGTACAACACACACACACACTTTTTTATTATTTAGGGTGTGCTTACCATTACTAAGCCCCAAGAAAAGTCATATAGGAAAACACCTTAATTCAAAGGAATGAAGAGCTTTGTTGAAACGCATATCATATTAGCTCAGGAATAGGAAAGTTTAGGAACCATATTGAAACATAAAACGACGGAAGAAAATGATCTTACCAGTGTAACTTTTTTATGTTAGTTGGATAGGCAAACTGGCAAACGTACCACCTGATAGTAAGTGGTCAACGTCGCAACATAAACATAGTATAGCTGGAACGTGCCCAGGCAACTTATTTATGTGTTGCCTTTCCTGAGACATAAGATGTTAAGTCTCGGTGCCAGTAATTACACTGCCTGTCTTGCCCTTCTCTCTGAAACACAGCAAAGCTGTTTCACGGGAGAAACAAACAAGATGGTGGTACCCATGTAGCCGGGAGCGCGGCACAGCGCTTCCCTCCCACCGATAAAGTAGTATCCCACCTTTAAGTACTTCAATTTAACACCCACATAACAAAATGCCTATAAGAGAGTCTGATATTTATCAAAGATCAAACCTTTTTGAGAAGTGGGTCAAAAATATTCTATTTTGGAGAAATCGTGGGAAAAAGATCTATCCTACGATAGGAACACCTACGGGTCATAAGTTCGGGTTATATGACGTCAAATCTTGCATTAAAATGTAAGCAATGAGACAGCCAGGTGGCCCCACCACGGTTCAAGCTTTGTCGTGGCGGTGGGGCTCAGTAGCCTAAGTTGAACCCAGCACCGTGGGCGAAGGGGCTGCTCTTTGGGGTACAAAGAGCAGCCCCCTCTTATAAAAAGAGGGGATAAGAGAGTAGGAGGGGACAAGGGGAGAGGATAGGAACCCCACCCCATTGCACTGTCCCAACGTTGGGAGGCGACGTTGTTCTGTAGTGCAGGACAACACTTCTGTGGAGGTGGCGTTGGTCCTTTGAGGGACTGACTAGCCGTCGAGGTGCTCTGTTTCCTCACTAGATCCGGGGCACGGGTTTTAGTGTGTAAAGCTGCGCCACCTACCATCTTTCGGACGCATCGAGTCCCACATACCCGCCAGGGGAGTTCCCACTTAACCACGGGATGCCTTAGAGCATTTCCCGGCGTTAAATAAAAAAATAAAATCCAATCAGTCACAGCGACTGCCGATAGAAGAGGAAACAAAACAAGTAAATTAAAAAATACCTATAATACAGGCTGTAAAATATTATGACAACCTATACAATTTAAACGGCGCACGAAATGGCCGCATGACATTGACATTTCAGTGCGTTTGAAGATTGGTTATGTAAACAAATATTGCATAATTGCATAATCTTATATAAATAAATCAAACGTCATGTAAACGTAAAATAGCGTCTCCTAACGGTGTCGCCAGAGAACGTCATATAAACGCCAAATAACGTCTCCTGACGGTGTCGCGAGTCCAGAGATTTTATCTCATCTAAAAATATGCGTACCGCGCTAAAAGAAGCTTACACTTCAATAAAAACAGCACGCGGTATGAGTCGGTGAAAGATCAAAATTGCAAGTTGAATTGCTAATATAAACTTCACATTCATGCCATGCACGTTACCTTCACGTTTCTAAAATACATTTACCCAAACTAACTAACCCATATTGTATCATGAAAAACTTAAAATAGACTAAGTTTAGATAATAATAATAATAAAAAAACTATAATAAGCTATCTCATATAATATTCTCATCTAGAAAATTGTTAGTGCCCGTTATAATGATAACTGAAATGTACATTATTAGGGGGAGTAGACCTGATGTCCTAAAACACAGGCCCGAGCCTAGCTTAGGCGCCAGTCTACCACAATATTAGTGCTCCTATTATTTATGTACCTACAAATGTCATGTAACAATATTGTGGTGAGAAAATAAATAGATAATATTATTAGTATTTTCCGTCAGTTTAAGGGAAGGCGTATAGCAAATATGTTGCGTGTTTGATAGTAATCAAATTAGAAGCTCTTATACAGTTTTTATGTCAGTTGGATAGGCAACCTGGCATCCGATGGTAAGTAGTGAACACGGCCCAAGAATACTTCACCTGAACCTAGTTCAAGCAATTCATTCATGCATGCAACCCTGAGGCATAAAATGGTAAGACTCGTAACATAATCTCACTTCTGGTCTTTTATCGTAATCCGCTTAGAGGCTAAACTAGGTACAGACCTGGTACATTCAGATTAATTATCGCAATTTTAATATTACTCAGTATGATAAAGAAAGTTGTTCGTTCGTTATTTAGCTCTATGCTTTGATTTGTAATAGTTAATATAATAAGAAGAGTTTGTTTGTTTGTCTGAACGTTACATTCTCTAGAATTAGGAGTTGAATTTTAAGCACAATAATGGATGAAGGTATTTATTATACAAAAGTGTTTTCATTTCAAGGCGAGTGAAAACGCTAGTATTAAATATACTTGTAACTTGACAAGTGTACTTCTTCCTCGAATATCTTAAATACCTTCCTTTTCCTTTTTCCTGTCAGATCAGAGAAGGGAGACCGGTGGGAGGGAAGCGCTGTGCCGCGCTCCCGGCTGCATGGGTACCACCATCTTGCTTGTTTCTCCCGTGAAACAGCTTTGCTGTGTTTCGGAGAGAAGGGCAAGACAGGCAGTGTAATTACTGGCACCGAGACGTAACATCTTATGTCTCAGGATAGGCAACACATAAATTAGTTGCCTGGGCTCGTTCCAGGTATACTGGTACCAGGTATACAGTATATCGTTCCAGGTATACAGGTATACCATCAGGTGGTACGTTTGCCAGTTTGCCTATCCAACTAACATAAAAAAAAGAGACAATCGCATAACTTGTCGCGTAGGTAGGCATATGCCGCATATTCATAACTATTTATTAATTTCACCTTTTTCGAATGTCATTTACTCGATAATCTGCAAACGGATGTCATCATATATCTTCATGCCTCATTCGGCAAATTGAGGAAATAGCGCAGTCACGAAATATTGGGCCCGGCAATAAAATACCGGATTTTTGTTGATGATCAATCAACGACTTCCCATGACGTATTCCGCTTCGATATGCGAAAGCCAATGACTTATTCGGTTACCTTAAGATAGCGCATAAAAATTTAAACTAATGCGATTATTTTCACTTTTTAAAACTGGATATTATTTACCATGTTACTTCATACATTTTTACCGCATTTTTTTTCTTCTTTAACGCCGGGAAATGCTCTGAGGCATCCCGTGCGGGAGTGGGTCTCCCCACGCGGGTATGTGGGACTCGCTGCGCCCGAAAGCTGGTAAGTGAACGCAGGACTCTACCCACTCAAACCCGGCGAATGTCACCAATGCCCCCTTTGGTGAGTTCCCCCGGGTCTAATGAGCAAACAGGGCACATCGACGGAGTCAGTCCCTTAGGGGGACCGACGCCACCTCCACAGAGGGGTTGTCCCGCACCACAGAACCCCCCTACGTCGGGACAGTACAATGGAGTGAGGTTCCCATCCTCACCCCTTGCCCCCTGCTCTTTTGTCCCTGTCTGTCGTCTTATAAGAGGGATACAAAGAGTCCCCTCGCCTCAATAGCTTCTCAAGGTGCTAGGCTTACCCTAGGCTACTGTGCCCCACCGCCACGTCAAGGCTTGAACCATGGTGGGGTTTACGGCATTTCCTGTCCCGCATGAGCGCTATATGGAATGGAATCAGCTGCTGTATTTCTGAACCGTTACGATATATTGACCTTCAAGAAAAGAGCATACTCATATATGAAAGGCCGGCAACGCACCTGCTAATACACTGGTGTAGCGGGTGTCTGTAGGTGTCGCTTATCACCAACCATCAGGCGACTCGACTGTCCGTTTCGAAATACATTCCCGATCTTCGATAACATTCTGTGGTTACATTAACTGACTAAAGATGGCATAAAAAAAGACAAAGAGACAGAGAAAATAAAATGATAAAGATATAAAAATCTCAAAAAAACACTATGAAATTTGTTCATGTAGTTTAAATAAAGACGACGAAGATTTTTAAGAGCATTTCTTATGCGTAATCTATCCCTCTGAGAAATTTGATCGGAATCTTATCAGCGTTAGCAATACGTCATAAGTTACTTTCGCATATATTGTATATGCGGACTGACCACATTACAAAGTGTGCCAAACACTGTAACGGTATCACCGACTAAAGTCCGGAGTGAATACGAAAATTATAATACAAGTGTAAACTAATAATTGAGTGACTTATGGTGTTAATATTGGCCGTCTCGGCGTTCATTACGAGGTACTGCAAAGGAAAAAGGTTGATGATGATGTAAGTCATGATCACTTATGTTAGCAGTCGATTATGTTAGTAGGGTAAGCAATCACAGACGTTACGATTATCAACGTCGCCTGTTATCAAAAAAAAACATATTTTTTGCCTATCCTGAGAGCTATGGCTTCGGTGCCAGTAATTATTCTTCTTGTCCTTTTGTTCTCTGAGAACCACAGAAATAGGGTGAGCTTGCTTGCTTGCCGCGGAGCTGGGTGTAGAAGAGAAGAGCAGACCGTAAATTGGCGAATAACAGTGTTACCATTGATGAGTGGAGATTTCGAGCACTGTGATTGGCTTATTCATAATCAACTCCTTTCCACTCCGTCCAGATCCACGACACACCCATAAGCATGATGGTGGTACTTATACAGCCGTGCGGCACAGAGCATCCCTCCCACCGGTATACTATCTATTAGTGGATGTCCATAGTTCACCACTGAAGTTCACCAATCCGCGTAATCCTGCCTGTCTTGCCCTCCTCTCCGAAACACAACACTGTTTCACGGGAGAAACAAGCAGGATGGTGGTACCATACAAACCGATGCGGCACATCGCAGAGGGTGTTGGGCCATAGTTCACCGATGCGCTGGCCCAATGCGGGGTGAATTTCCCACACTTTAAAGACTTTGAATCTCATCAGGCATGCAAATATTCGTATGTACTTATATAAATATTCGTATATCAATTATAAATTCTTTTCTGCTACTTATTAGCGTTTCTTTACAAGGTTAAGGTTAACTAGATAGACTAGAGACGGTCGAATTTAATTTCGAGCTTAACTATAAAATCAAATTTAACTATTTAGTTCCGCTTTTTAACTTCGATCAAAAATTGCTAGAAATAAGTATTACGTAGTTAAAGCTTCAGAGTTCATAGAAATATAATAATAAACTAATTGTTTTCTAATGTTTGCGCGAATTTCACTCATTATAATGAAACAATTTTTACAACTAAAATTAAAATAATGATGTATCATAGGGTAGTTCGAATAACTTTGTAACGTTAGGACATCTGTCACCTCAGTCCTCCCGTGACCATGGTTGCTGTAAAGTATCCGAAACGTCGGGCTTGTAAAAATCTTAATAAACCGCGATAAAATCCGTAAAAATTGTTTCATTATAAACTAATTTTTAATACATTGAAATGTTGATAGAGAGATAGAAATGAAATATTATTTCAAGGAAATATTTTAATAAGCATTAAATCTTAAATAATTGATGTAAGTAGGTACCATGTTGATGGTTAGAGAATATTAGTTGTTGCCTGCAGCTTCGCCCGCGTTACTCAACTCCTATATGTTACATCGTGATGTTTTATAGCCTATAGCCTTCCTCGATAAATGGGCTGTCTAACACTGAAAGAATTTTTCAAATCGGACCAGTAGTTCCTGAGATAAGCGCGTTTTAACAAACAAACAAACTCTTCAGCTTTATAATATTAGTATAGATTACAAAAAAAGTTTGGAATTATCTTTTGCTTTAAAGAAATATATAGATCATGATGATGATGATTTGATCAAAAATGAAAATTGAGTAAAAGTAAAAGTAGAAAATAAAGAAACTGAAGAAGTAGTGTCAGAACGAGAAGAAAAGGAAGTCTTTTTTTATGTTAGTTGGATAGGCAAACTGGCAAACGTTCCACCTGATGGTAAGTGGTCGACGTCGCCCATGAACATAAACTAGTAAGTACCTATACCTTTTTTTTTCTCTTTAATGCCGGGAAATGCTCTGAAGCATCCCGCCTGGGGAGTGGGTCTCGGGTAGGTATGTGGGACTCGCTACGCCCGAAAGATGGTAAATGAACGCAGCTCTACCCACTAAAACCCAGCGAGTGCCACCAATGGCGCCTTGGTGAGGTGCCCCGGATCTGTTAAGCTAACAGGGCACCTCGACGGCTAGTCAGTTCCGCAAGGCACCGACGCCACATCCACAGAGGGGTTGTCCAACGTCTCCCAACGTCGGGACAGTACAATGGGGTGAGGTTCCCATTCTCACCCCTTGCCCCCTGCCAGGTGCCAGTAATTACACTGCCTGTCTTGCCCTTCACTCCGAAACACAGCAAAGCTGTTTCACGGGAGAAACAAGCAAGATGATGGTACCCATGCAGTCGGGAGCGCGGCACAGCGCTTCCCTCCCACCGGTAAAGAAGATAATGATAATAATAAAAACGGAAAATCATTATCAGTTTAATTATTATTGTCGTACGTCATATGTCAAACCCATAAAATCCAAATTCACTTAAATTTTTCAAAAGTGAAAGGGCATTCTTTTGAATGATTATAACAGAATGGAAAGTCGCAAACCCGTTGTGGACGTGATCCTTCTTTTGTTGCACCAAGGGCATGTATAACAAGTGTTAAGAACAGGTGACACAGAAAATACTTCGAAGATGAGGAATGTTAGGACAAGTGAGATTGTAAAAAGGCATATAGCTTTAGAAGACTAGTCTCATAGATACTTAAAATAGTCTCAGGATAGGCAACACATAGATGAGTTGCCTGGGCTCGTTCCAGGTAAACTAGTTTTCATGTTTAATGTTCATGAGCGACGTCGACCACTTACCATCAGGTGGCACGTTTGCCAGTTTGCCTATCCAACTAACATAAAAAAAGACGAGATAAGATAAGATAAAAAATGTATAAATTGAAAAATGATGAAGTGAAAAGTAAATTTGTTAAAAGGCTACAATACAAATGAGAAAAGAAAACTAACATTCTTTTGTATTGGTCAGATTAATGTCACGGAGAGGTCGCGGGCTCAAATCAAAAAGTATGTAAGCGGTATGAATGTTCATTTAATTGGAGTGTGATTGTTAATTTATACACCACCATCGTTTCACCTGAATCAAAGTTAAAAAAAAAACACCTTAAAACAATACTTTTCTTTATTATTATACAAAACAAAACATTATAGACTTAGAAAAACATAACGACAAAAGAACTGAAGAAAATAACCCTAAATAATAAAACTAGCAGCGCCCCGCGGTTTCACCCACTTACTTCCCATTCCCGTGGGAGTATAATGATAAATTATAGACTATATTTTATACTGATGTATATGCTTTGTTATTGTAAAATTTAATCAAAATTCATTTAATTACATTCCTAAGGCCAAAATGTCTCTAGCACCTGCGAAAAAAAAACAAAATTTTGCATCTATATTCTATACAGATAAATAAAATTGAAGTGTCTGTTTCTAATATTAAAATAACCGTTTTGTACTAAACGTATATGGATGTATACACGATACTTATACCAAGAAAGCATTTTTTTCTATTTTTGTCTGTCTGTCTGTTTGTTCCGGCTAATCTCGGAAGTGGCTGGGCCGATTTTGACGGAACTTTCACTAACATATAGCTAATATTTTAAGGAGTAACTTGGGCTACAAAAATAATCACCAGCAATCAGTATACGACTGTAAAACTAAGTTAACGCGGGCGGAGCTGAGCAACAACTAGTTTATTAATAATATTATCACAACAAAAGTGTGATAATGTAATACAACTTAAAAGCGATAAAAGGTCGACAACACAAATGCTAATCTCTGATGTAGCGACTAGATGTGGCTGATCACTTACCATAAGGTGAAACGACTGTCCGTTCGCCCCTATAAAATACACTCAAATCTACACTAATATTATGAAGCTGAAGAGTTTGTTTGTTTGTTTGAACGCGCTAATCTCAGGAATTACTAGTCCGATTTGAAAAATTCTTTCAGTGTTAGACAGCTTATTTATCGAGGAAGGCTATAGGCTATAAAACATCACGCTATCACTTATAGGAGTTCAGTAACGCGGGCGAAGCTGCAGGCAATAGCTAGTGTATAATATGTAGTTTATGATAAACAAAAAAACAACATAATATGTAAAGAAAACAATATGTTAATGAACATCACAAAATGGTGATAGTCTGATTCTAGAAATAAATGTATAACCACACACACGGAGTCAGCCATCGCAACAGGTTGACTTGAAGCGTGTACCCTACATAAGTTTGGACGTAATGACACAGGTTCGAGTCTCGGTCGAGTTACCGTTCAAATGTATATAAAATAATAATCATTTAGCAATTGGACCGTCACAATTTGTCATGTTTCCAAAAGTTTTTAAAGGTTTGGTAATGGCAATGAAAAATTTTTGGATTCATTTCCTTAAATGACAAAACGTAACCCTTGAAAATATTGTACCACTACCACTACATGATACAATGAACGACGAGACTACAACTATTACCAGTACAATTGATTGTCCCATCTATGTAGCAATATAATTAAATAAAAAGAAACTAAACGAAAGCAAGCGTTCTAAACTAATCGTTTAAACGTGCAACGAACAACGCGACGGCAAAAAATAGATTCGTGCGACGCATACAGATGAGAATACTTACATCACTTTCACTTGGTTATCATTTTTGTTCTATCAAGCACTGGGAGGGGTTGGGTTATGAATTATACACAATACAATTATCACCACCATTATCATCATCATAATCACCATCATCAGCATCAGCATCATCCGTTGTCTAGTAACTGAAAATCAGAGGATATTCGGAAAGATCTTTTAGCAATGACTTTTTGCGATTAATACAATACCTAATAATTATTATTATTATATGTTGAGATAACTCACACACGGCCATCTCATCCCAAACTAGGCAGAGCCTGTTTGGGATGAGATGGCCGTGTTTGTAACTGATAAATACTTATATATTTCTAAATACATACATATTATATATATATATATATATATATATATATATATATATATATATATATATATATATCACCCAGACACAACAAATGATCATGCTCATCACACAAACATTTGTCCTGGGTGGGGATCGAACTCACTAACCACTAGACTCCCCACCATGGTTCAGGCCTTGTCGTGGCGGTGGGGCTCAGTAACCTAGGGTGAGCCGCTGCACCTTGGGCGAAGCTAATTAGGCCATGGGGGGTATTTGTACCCCTCTTATAAGAAGAGGGGACATAAGAGCAGGGGGCACGGGGTGAGGATGGGACCTCTCCCCATTGTACTGTCCCGACGTTGGGAGGGGTTGTTCTGTGGTGCGGGGCAACCCCTCTGTGGAGGTGGCGTCGGTCCCTTGCGGGACTGACTAGCCGTCGAGGTGCCCTGTTTGTTTACTAGATCCGGGGCACCTCACCAAAGGCGGCATTGGTGGCACTCGCCGGGTTTTAGTGGGTAGAGCTGCGTCCACTTACCAGCTGTCCACTCCCCCGCGGGATGCCTAAGAGCATTTCCCGGCGTTAAAGGAAAAAAAAAAAGACCAACAGGCCTGTCAAAGTCGTATGCAGTGCGACAAGGTATTTACCGCGCTGTTAGGTTATTTTTAATTTTTTTTTCTTTTAATGTTTATAAATGTAAAAAAAATTAAGGGAGAAAGATGTAAGACGTGTTTTTAGCCGATCATGAAGGCGAAGCATTGTTAAGCAATCATTCTAATACCGGAGATGCGCCAGAGGGGACTGAGCGTCCTGAATGGGGCGAGGGAAGGAGAAATTTCTTCTATTTTAAAGAACATGAATACA
Organism: Helleia helle; assembly: GCA_963853865.1. Taxonomy (NCBI): domain Eukaryota; kingdom Metazoa; phylum Arthropoda; class Insecta; order Lepidoptera; family Lycaenidae; genus Helleia; species Helleia helle. Next base: position 9,607,949 of record OY971436.1, read on the forward strand.
CTCCTTTACGAAGAGAGATAAGAGGCTTAAACCGGTCCCATTTCCCGATAACATGTGAATCTCTTTTTTAAAAAAGAGGTAGGTATGTTTGATATTTTTTGTCTGTTACAAAAGTTAACTAATCACGTATGTATGTATGTACTAACAAAATAAGGCTTTTATCATAAGCTATTATGAGGTCACCAACTTATATTTTCATTCGTTTTGGAATTTCTGAAATAAATTGAAATTATTGACGCCAAAATTTCCAATGCGTCCTCTTAAATATCGTTCGTACGGACCCCTTTGTGATATTACAACTCGGACTTGACCCATTACTACTAACTTTCCTACTGTACACAGTAGTATATAATAGCCTATCTATTTATAGACATATTCTCTATATTTGTGAACATAACTCAATTAAGTTACGCTTGACCACTTTCGTGACTAGGTCATTGAACTTGTGAACTTGTACCACGACAATTCAACTTTGTAATTTTTTTTTATTTAAATATACTTATAGGAGAACTCGGTTGACCGTTTGGTTGCCCGTCTAAATGTTTTGACGTGACAACGTCTTATAATTCGATGGAGCCGACTGCATGCACGAAAAACATGGCGTATGCGGCGTTACCTCGCTGTGAGGCGTTCCATTTTCTTATGACGTTCTCACGTTCAACTATCGTCAGTAAACCGACTTTACAGACAACCGATTTTTTATTGACGTGACAACGTCTTATAGTTCGATGGAGCCGGCTGCAAGAACGAAAAAACATGACGCATGCGGCGTTACCTCGCTCTGAGGCGGCGCTCGTTTCTTATGACGTTGTCACGTTCAACTATCGTCAGTAAAGCAACTTTACAGACAACCGCTTTTTTTATTTCGCGTTATCCGACATTTTGGCATTACGTATGCTTCGATCACGACTTCTGTTGACAATGCCGAAAACAGCTCGGCTTATATTTTAATAGTGATAATGATAATATCAACCCTTATATGTCCCACTGCTGGGCACGGGCCTCCTCCTCGAAATCAGGCGAGGAGGGTTTTGGGCCAAGTTCACCGATGAGCTGGCCCAATGCGGGTTGGTGAACTTCACACACCTTCAAAGACTTTTAATCTCATCAGACATGCAGGTTTCCTCACGATGTTTCCTTCACCGGTGAGCAAGAGATGGTCTCATGTTCAGGTGCACATAGAAATTTAGAAAAATCCATTTCTAGGCATCACAGGGGGGGGGGGGGTTCAGGACGAACCCGGACCTCTCGGCTCTCACTCAAGAGGATGATCCCGTACCCACTATAGTCGCTCTTAATAGTGATATTATCCTTAAAATATCTTCTTGCTTAATTTTATCAAAATTTGATCAGTGGTTTAGACGTGATATGGAAGTAGAGAGAGGTAATATAATATTAGGATGGAATAAAACCAAGCTTCATTTGCTAGATTAGTTTGTGGTTATATGGCTATATAAGTGTTATATAAATGTTATGTAAAGGTTATATAGGGTTATAAGTGGAGTTATAAATTTAAATGTTACGGAAATTGAGATAAGATTGAGATATTATGTGAATTGGAATATGAGGTATTAATGTTATAGGTTTTATATGATCTGGTTATTTAAGTAGGGTTATAGATATAAATCTTATGAAAAGTTTCATAAGTGTTATGAGAATATAATATCTCACTTTCCTACGAGATTCAAGATTAAAGTAGGCTTGTATAGGATTATTTAAGCTAAGTTTAGTAAGAGGTAGTGCTGCATTGCAGCCGAACTGGGCCGGCACGCCGGGAGTGGTACCTCTCGCTCACATAACACCGGTGCAAGTGACAGCTATGCTGTCGCGTTTCGTGCGGTTTCTGAGTTTCCGGTGGCCCATTGGGGGGATAGGGAAAAGGAGGGCGGTGCATCTGCGTGGCCTTGGTTGTGCTGATGAGTACGTGCGTCGGCGTCGATAGGCTCCGACTGCTCGTTAGCCCCCTGATGACATTAAAAAATATTTATAGAATAAAATAAATTATTAGGAAAAATAAGTTATAATAGGTATATGGTATTCACAGTTTATATTAGTTCATTTGTTATCATGATTATGTTATATGGGTTAAAGATACGAATAGTTAAGAAACAGTTTAGTAAACATTTAGTATAAAGTAATAATGGGTATATGGGTTATAAAAGATAGAAGAATATACTTAATGATTAAACGAACTTACCTGTACGTGAAGTTCTATCATAATTATGCGAAGGGCTTCGTCCGAAGGGATAGTAGAAAAACCTGTAGTACCGCCTAATAGTTCGCCATTCACACACTTTTTTGAGGGTAGAGACACTAAAACAAAAAAACCTGCAACCAACCCGCGAGGACGTGACATCCCCCTGATCGTTTAGTTCAGAGATTCAAATATTTCACAAGAAAGGGGGGTATGAAATTCATTCATATTGATCATAGGGTGGGTGGGTTCGTATCCAGTATATTGTCTCAAGTAGCATAACTTGAGACAGGCAGCTCTTAGGAGCTGTCTAATGCAATGTTAAAAATCTCAGCGCTAGTTCTTCCCAATTTTTTCAAGGGAACACAGTATTGCTTCTCGAAGGTAATAGTGATATCCATGGACGTAACCAGAATTGGTTGGTTGGTGTCTCAAGATGGTAGATGTGTGTGGTAGGTGGTGAATCGTGTGATGTGTGGGTAGATCCTGTAGATGTTGCAAAAATCTCCTTTCTTCTTCGGCCAAGGCGCTAAAGATGTTTAACATCAAAATGTACCATGTATGAAAAGATGTTCCAGTGATTAGACTTTCAAAAGTAAGCAATTCTTTTAAAGGCAACTGTATACGCTTTTACAATTGGATCCCAGAAAATGTTCAAAAGCTGTACATAAAAAAAATCAAAAAAGTTATTAAAGAGCGTTTGTGTGGTAAAAGATATTATGAAGTAAAAGATTTTATGGAAGATACCACACCCTGGGAATAAGGCGTTCCTCCCGGGCATTTCAGGATAAGATGTTAAAGTTGTTATAGAATACATATTATTTGAAAAGATTTGTTCTACTGAGTTTGTTTCGCCGGTTCTTCTCAGTGGGCTTGTCTTGGAACCGGTGGTAGATTCAATTGACGTTCAAAAAGACGTATTAGTACTATTTTGAATAAAAAAAAACGATTTGATTTAGATTTTTGTTTCATGCTTCGAATAAATGATTAATCAACACGCGTAACTGACCTTTCCATCGAAATTCCCAAAAACGAGGTAAAGTGACACAACTTTCTATCAACAGTAAGCCGGACCTCTTGACTGTTTGCGCTCTCTCCGTCTCAGTGACAATTAATACCCATATGCTATGAGCTTCTAGAAAGTTGCGTATTGTTTTTCCATATTTTAGGGTTTCACGACAGTTATCTTCGATCCCGCGACCTCCATACAACCCACCATCAGGACTTAGGCCTCAATCAATGAACTTCAGAATGCCAACTAGGGTGCCCTTCCCTGTCCCTCGTTTCATTGTTGGGATTTGAACTGGTGACCTCCACAAGCATTTCGCTTAGCCAAAATAAGGACCAAATACTCCTCATCCAAATTATTGACGTATTAGTTATATATTAATTATTTTTTATTTTACGCCCGGAAATGCTCTGAGGCATCCCGTTGGGGGGGGGGGGGTAACTCCCCCGGCAGATATGTGGGACTCACTGCGACCGAAAGATGGTAAGGTGGTCGCAGCTCTACCGACTAAAACCCGGCGAGTGCCACCAATGCCGCCTTTGGTCAGGTGATCCGGATCTGTTGAACAGAGCACCTTGAGGCTAGTCAGTCTCAAGGGAGCTTCAAGGCGGACGCAAACCAGGACAACCTTCTCTATCCCTCGTTTCATTAGTAGGATTTCAACTGGTGACCTCCACAAGCATTTCATTTAAGCAAACTAAGGATCTAAGACCAATTCAATTTATTGACGTATTAGTGCCTATTAGTTTAGTTAACAGTATGTACCTCTACCATGAGTTACATTACCTTTTGTATGTGTTTTGTTGCCCTCCTTTTCCCTATCCCTCCAATCATCGGAAACTCACAAAGCGAGAGGTACCACCCCGGTCGTGCAGGCCCAATTTGGTTGCAAAGCAGCATGGCACTATGTCTTACAAAAACCTACAGCATTATAGGAAGAAATAATTTATTTGTATAATGTTTCTATCTGTATTTTATCTGTTATGTTAATAACAACAGCAAAAACAATAATTTTATGAATTTCATCGAAGTTATTGTTATTGTATATTCAAAAGTTATCATCAATAATATGTTATTCAGGTACAATAAACAGCTTTTAAAATTTCTCGTACTTTCTTGAAACTTGATCTAAATTATTATTATAATGAAAGAACTTTTTTAAAGCGGTTTATTTTACAAGCACGACTTTTCGAATACAGCACCTGGTAACGGGAGGACTGGTGTCAGATGTCCTAATTAAAAACAATGTTATTTTTATTCTATAACCATAAAGATAAATCTATTTTTAAACGCTGTTCAGTGTTCGCAGTTACGCGTATACGTTACGCATTTTGCAAAGAGAAATCTCTGCAACGTCTTAGATACAGTCTAGCTAAGTATCCCCACCATGGTTCAGGCCTTATCGTGGCGCTGGGGATCAGTAGCCTTGGGTGAGCCCAGCACATTGGCCGAAGCAAATTTAGCCGAGGGGGCTTTTTGTACCTCTCTTATAAGAAGAGGGGACAAAAGAGCAGGGGGCAAGGGGCGAGAACGGGAACCTCACCCCATTGTACTGTCCCGACGTTAGGAGGGTTTTTTCTGTGGTGCGGGACAACCTCTCTGTGGAGGTGGTGTCGGTCCCCTGACGGACTGACTAGCCGTCGAGGTGCCCTGCTCAACAGATCCGGGGAACCACACCAAAGGCGGCATTGGTGGCCGGGATTTAGTGGGTAGAGCTGCGTCCACTTACCAGCTTTCGGGCGCAGCGAGTCCCACATACCCACGTGGGAAGACCCACCCCCCGCGGGATGCCTCAGAGCATTTCCCGGCGTTAAAGAAAAATAAAAGAATAAATTCTTTAGGCAACGCGTGTTTACTGTCCACTTACCGCCCGTGAGTTGGATCATCTAAATAATACAAAAGTGCTAGTCGGAATCGCGCACGAAGGGTTCCGTGCCACTACATAGTATACAACATTAGACACTTTAACAAAAATTAAGGTTTATGTTTATGGAATTAAGTGTTTTTATATATTTTTGTGTTGATTGAATGAAAGGTAAATCGCGGTTTACGATTTATGGCGTATTAAAAAAAACTACTTACTAGATCTTGCTCAAACCAATTTTCGGTGGAAGTTTTCATAATAATATACATTATATATTTTTTTTAGTTTTATCATTATCTTATTTTAGAAGTTACAGGGTTCTGTAACTTTTGGGACACACATTTTTCCACTTTGGAAGTGTCTCTCGCGCAAACTATTCAGTTTAGAATAAAATGTAACTAAAAACCTCAATATCACTTTTAAAGACCTATCCATAGATACCCCACACAGGTATTGGTTTGATGAAAAAAAAATATTTTGAGTTTCAGTTCTAAGTATTTGGACCCCCAAAATTTATTGTTTTTTTTTCCTACTTTTGTGTCAAAATCTTAATGTGGTTCACAAAATACATCTACTTACCAAGTTTCAACAGTATAGTTCTTATAGTTTCGGAAAAAAGTGGCTGTGACATACGGACGGATAGACAGACAAACAGACAGACGGACAGACAGACAGACGGACAGAAAGATAGACATGACGAATCTATAAGGGTTCCGTTTTTCGCCATTTGGCTACGGAACCCTAAAAACTACCAACGAATGATCCGCGCTGATAAAGGGAATATAATTTAAATTCCATGTTATGGTTTCGTAGATAAGCGCATATAATGCATAAGCATACAAACATACATACTCTTTACGTTTAGGCCTCTCCTCATGGGCGAACGGGGGCGTAGGAGGCGCTACTTAATGCGCCTCCAGAAACGCCCCTGTAGTCTGGCCTTCGCCGGGGTCAGCCTGTCGCTGAGTTGATCCTGTTGCCTACAGACCCGGGACCTTCAAAATGCGGCTGAAGGCGCTCGCAGTGGTTTTAGTTTACGGGTAGGGCACTCCCAGGTGCGAGTCCCACATAGGGTCAGGATCTACCTGTACGCATGTAGCCAGGAGATCCTGGCTACATGCGTAAAAAGCATTTCCCTGCGACAAAAAATGTTTATATGTCAAAATATTAATTTAAATTTGTACTCATGCGAATCCGCGGTCGAAGTTAGTACAGCTGTCACCGTTTTACATACTTTTAGCATAATTAGTAAAAATAACGATTCAAATTGGAAATCCATAGAAAGTGGACACACGCCGTTTGCATACACTTGGGCTCCTTACCGTTGATGACACACTGGACAAGCCGACGCGGTTTTTTGACCTTGGAATCATCTTTCATGATCATCACCAATGCATCACTCACCACGTTTACCTAGCCCCATGGTTGTGAGAACTTGCGTTAGGGGTACTAGAAATGAAAATAAAAAGTTAGCATTAATAAAGTATGATTAATTAATCATCATCAACGCATCAAAAATCACACCACGTTAACCTGGCCTAGTAAGTTCGTAAAACGTACTAGTCATGTAAATAAATTTAACAAATTTATATAAATACATACATACACGTCCATGACCCGGTGCAGACATCTATATTCATCATATAAATTTTCTGCACTTGGCGGGATTAGAACCCGCGACTGCTTCGTATATTTTCTAGTAACCTGACCACTCGACCAGCCATCAAACCACCATCTATCTATCTAGCTATCAAACCAGCTATCATTGGGTTATTGGATTCGAATCCGTCCAAATGCCACTAATAAATTAACGTAAAAGTTTGTATGTATGTTTATACGCTCTTTCCCGCAAAAACTACTGAATGGATTTTAATGAAACTTTACAATAATATAGCTTATACATCAGAATAGCATATAGACTATAAATAAAGAATTAATATAAATAAGTATAAGAAATAAAGAATTATTATTACAATAATTATTCCGGTAGTCCCACGGGAATAAATTATTAATTCATTGTATGTGATTTATTGTTGATTTAGTAGAATTGTGACTTCAAGTTTAAGGCCATTGATAAACATATAAATCTTAAGCGGCCTAAAAATTATATTCAGATAACTTTCTAATAATATTAAATTATGAATATTGATTTGACAATATTTTATGTCATTGGGTCAAATTCCTGTCAGCATACAATATTCATCATCATCATCGGCGTTGGACATTTCTATCTATCTTGGACGCACATAATTAACGTTAAGATGACCATTTTTATAGCATAGAAGGGCAACCGGGCAATCGAAGCCAATTGGCGCCTATCGACGCCCATACACATCCGCACAACCAGAGATTATGCAGATGAATTGCACTCCTTTTTCCTGTCCCCTCCAATGGGCCACCGGAAACTCACAAACCGCACCGATATCATAGCTGTCTCTTTACGCCGGTATTATGTGAGCGAGAGGTCGTGCCGACCCAATTCGGCTACAAAGCAGCATGGCACTACCTCTTACAATACTATAAATTAATATTATATTTTTTTATCATTAATCACATCACGTTAGCCTAGACCATTCGTGAAGTTGTAAGAACCTGCGTAAAGGAACGGAAAAAATGTTACATATTTACGAATCATAGATTATTAAAAGTATATCATCATCAGCTATCCGTCCACAGCTGAAAATAGGCTTCCCACAATGAACCTGGTTTTAATTGCCGATCAACACTTCGTCTACCCTCAAAGTATTTAAAGCGAGATATTAAACATTTTAGTTTAAAACCTTATATAATAATATTATCTTCTCTTAGATGGGCTTGAACCCACTACATGTACAGCTAACTTGACCACTATATGTACAGCTAGCTTGACCACTATATGTACAGCTAACTTGACCACTACATTTACAGCTAACTTGACCATTAAATGTACAGCTAACTTGACCACTACATGTACAGCTAACTTGATCACTACATGTACAGCTAACTTGACCACTATTTGTACAGCTAACTTGACCACTACGTGTACAGCTAACTTGACCACTACAAACCAGTTGTCTCATGTATCTTCAATCTCATCTTAAATCTTATTCTCAACAATCTTAAAGAGCCTTATTTGTGTGTAATGTGTATGTTTGTAATGTCCTTTACCTGTAATACTAGTCTAGATCTCAACTAGGTCTTATTTTCATAACTTCAAAGGGATAGAAAGTTGTGGTTAACACTAGGTTACGCATGGTTCAAGTTGTAGGATTCCGCGATTAGCTCCACTGATTTTATGCTAGTGGGATAGGCAGAGTGGCAGATGAGCCAGATGATGGTCAGCGTCGCCCATGAACATAAGTACACTAACATAACATAATTAAACTAAGACTAGTCCAGTCAATCATTCATTCACTTGAGGTGATCCTGTTGCCTGCAGATCCGGGATCCTCAAAAAGCGGCTGAAGCAGCAGGTGGTTTAGTTTGGGTAGTGAATTCCCAAGTGCGAGTCTCACCGGAAGCCTACCCGGGCAACCTACATACATGTGAAATGCATTCCCTTGCGTCATAAAAATTACATCTCGTTAATGGTTTGCCTAACCTGATACATAAGATGTTAAGTCTCGGTGTCAGTAATTACACTGTCTTGCCCTTCTCTCCGAAAAACAGCAAGGCTGTTTCACGAAAGATACAAGCAGGATGGTGGTACCTATGCAGCCAGGAGCGCATCATCTCACCGGTGAATATACCGATATTTATATGATGTTAGAAGATATAAAGAGCATACTCATATCTGAAAGGCCGGCAAAGCACCTGCTAATCCACTGTGGGTGTCTGTGGATGTCGCTCTTCACTTACCATCCGGTGAACCGACTATCCGTTTGCCCCCTCTTCTATTAATATATATATAATTATGAACGAACTAGCATGGTAAGTGATTACCGTCGCCCACAGACACCCATAACATTGGTAGAGAGCGATTCGCCTGTTTTTATTTGAGGAGAGAGGAATGAATGGAATTTAAACGTATGAGCAAACTTTCAAGATGGTAACCGTCACCTATAATTTTTTTGGTTTTTTTTAGAAGAGGTGGAAAACGGATAATCGTTTCCCCTTGTGGCAAGTGATTAGCGACGTCCCTATTAAAGAAGAATGGAATTTAAAAACGGTTCAATGGATTGTGCATAATATATATTATATCGGCTTGCTTTGTGTCACGTGCCGAAACCCAATGTATCGTATAAAAGTTTCATGATATTAAGGCCAGTCGGGCACACCTGGTTATGAATCAGGTTTTGAAGCTGTGTCTAAAAAGTTGAGTTTGGTGCTAAACTTGTGAAGGGCCAATTGTTTTTAAATCAGGTTTTGAAGCTGTGCTCAAAAAAATGTATGATGTTAAGAACAGTTCAGTTGTTGGTTTTGATTGTACTAAATATTTACCCAAAATATAATAATCAACTTCAAAAAAAGATTAGATATTGATATACCACAACTTCTTTATAAGACTAAAGACTTTTGTCTCCGCAATCCATAATTTTCAAAGAAGGAGAATATAATGCTATTATTATGAGAATATTTTGACTTTAAAAGGTACATAACCATAAGATTCAAGCCGTTAGGGAGTGTCGTTGAATGATGGAATTTCGGAACTCTATAGCTCCCAAAAGACAGATTCTCTTCCTCATTCCAGGAAGATTCTACCCATGGGAGCAACCCCTTGAAAGTTTAAGAGGGACAAAGACAAGAATCTCGTAATCCACAGCTTTCTGAGAAAAATCAGAGCTGTTCTATAGATTGACTCATCACGATATCTCTGGAACTATAAGACCTAGAGACTTGAAATTTATATATATAGGAGCTGTTCTATAGATTGACTCATCACGATATCTCTGGAACTATAAGACCTAGAGACTTGAAATTTATATATATAGGAGCTGTTCTATAGATTGACTCATCACGATATCTCTGGAACTATAAGACCTAGAGACTTGAAATTTATATATATAGGAGCTGTTCTATAGATTGACTCATCACGATATCTCTGGAACTATAAGACCTAGAGACTTGAAATTTATATATATAGGAGCTGTTCTATAGATTGACTCATCACGATATCTCTGGAACTATAAGACCTAGAGACTTGAAATTTATATATATAGGAGCTGTTCTATAGATTGACTCATCACGATATCTCTGGAACTATAAGACCTAGAGACTTGAAATTTATATATATAGGAGCTGTTCTATAGATTGACTCATCACGATATCTCTGGAACTATAAGACCTAGAGACTTGAAATTTATATATATAGGAGCTGTTCTATAGATTGACTCATCACGATATCTCTGGAACTATAAGACCTAGAGACTTGAAATAAATATATATAGGAGCTGTTCTATAGATTGACTCATCACGATATCTCTGGAACTATAAGACCTAGAGACTTGAAATTTATATATATAGGAGCTGTTCTATAGATTGACTCATCACGATATCTCTGGAACTATAAGACCTAGAGACTTGAAATTTGGTAGGAATATAACTTTTGCCATGTAGAGATCAGCTAAGAACGGATTTTACGAAATTCCTCCCCCTCCCCCTTTGACAGAACGAAGTCTGTGCTAGCTAGTAATTTTATAAATTAACGTTGATAAACCCATTTGTTATTAGGCGACGTTGACCACTTATAACAACAGTTGTCACAATAACAACCGCACTGATCGATCCATCAGGTTAAGCCTTCTCAGGGTTGGTCAGTGGATGGATCATCTTTACATACATACAATTTTCGCATTGGTCTACGCTTTTGGTATGTTGGTATTCGAAGCCGTATCCGTATTATATGGACGCTTTTACACCACGTCAATCTGGTCCCGTGGTAAGTTCTCGAAGAATTTGTGTTACGGGTACCAGACAACGGAAATATATTTAATACTTTTATACTATACATATGTATATTTAAGATTTTTATTATATAATACACAAATTTAATACATATCCAACCTATTTTAAGATAAATAGTAACCGTTTGTGTTCCTTGAAAATAAATAAAGTGCTCAACGCCACTGAAGATATCGCTTAAAAAAAAACATGGGTAAAATCCCGCTTTATATAGTTTTAAATGTGAAACTACCATCTACCATGCTGACGACCTCCGTAGCTCAGTGGTAAGCGCGTTGACGCTCAAACCGGAGGTTGCGGGTTTAAATCCCGCCAGGGAACAAAAATATTTTCTGGGTTCCTGGGTCATGGATGTGTATTAAATATTTATATAATTATTCAACACGGATTGAAGGGCGAACGTACGTTGCATCTGCATCGGCAGACGTCGGCGGATTCATAAGTCGACATGTAGAGGGACTGTCACTGACATGCTAGGTTTACGTCAGCGACAACGACATACTAATGTGACATGACAATAAAATTTTATTAATATCAAAATTGGAAATTTCATAATGTCATAGGTTTTTACTTCGAACGGATTAGCAGTCCCTATGACTGCCAATTATGTTTTTTTACGGAACTCGATATTATTTTTTTGGACAAATTGGTTGTCTGGCTTTGTGAGTTTTGTGGCAGATGAAACAGCGGGGAAGAGCCAATAACATTAGAATACAAACGAAAAACTGACAAAGAGTGAGGTCTCAGTGTCAGTCAAAATGAAGGTCAATCTCGAAGCCCCCCACATCTTTGGCCCCGTTGCTAATATTTAAATTTCGCTTTATTTACATCTGATTAACATTTGTGAAACCCTCTTAATGAAGCGTCTTGTGATTTACATAAAATACATTTTTTAGCCTGACCAAAAATAAAAACCCTCGCCATATTGCGGAACATTTAGGAACTAATTTCTGTATGGATTATACTATGTGTTATTGTTTAAAGATACAGTGGCGACACCAATGCAGGGTTTATGTGCTCTCCCCACCATGGTTCAGGCCTTTTCGTGGCGGTGGGGCTCAGTAACCTAGGCTGAGCGGTGCACCTTGGGCGAAGCTAATTGGGCCGAGGGGGCTCTTTGTACGCCTCTTATAAGAAGAGGGGACAGAAGAGCAGGGGGTAAGGGGTGAGGATGGAAACCTCACCCCATTGTACTGTCCTGACGTTATGAGGGGTTGTTCTGTGGTGCGGGACAACCCCTCTGTGGAAGTGGCGTCGGTCTTGCGGGACTGACTGGCCGTCGAGGTGCCCTGTTTGTTTTCTAGATCCGGCACCTCACCAAAGGCGGCATTGGTGGCACTCGCCGGGTTTTAGTGTGTAGAGCTGCGTCCATTTACCAGCTGTCGGTCGCAGCGAGTCCCACATACCCGCGTGGGGGGACCCACTCCCCCGCGGGATGCCTCAGAGCATTTCCCGGCGTTAAAGAAAAAAAAAAAAGGGTTTATGTGCTCTGGTCTGGATACAAATTAATTCAAAGATAATGTATGTATACGTTATGTATAAACATTGTTTAACTGAAATTATTTAAATATTATGATCCCGGACATGGGCCTCATTTAATGAATACCAAGATGCCAAGAGGCATTTCTAGCATGGGACGTAAAAATTTGACGATTATTCTTTTTCTGTCACTTTTATATTGTCATGACAAATATCTATAGTCCTCATTTGAAAGGCCGGCGTCTGCTAATCCTAACCTGTGTGAATGGAGGTCACTGATCACTTACCATTAGCTGAATCGGCTGTTCCTTTAACCTCTCTTCTATATAAAAAAAAATATCTGCACTTGGCAGATTAGAATCGATGACTTCATACAATTCTTAATCACACCACCAGATTATGATGATGATGATTATGCTGCTGCTGCTGCAGATGATGATGATGAGGGGCCATCCATAAAGTACGTCACACGAATTACATAGGACTTTTGAACCCCTCCCCCCGTCCTTGTCACAGGTTGTCACATTTTATAACCCCCCCCTCCTGATGTGACGTCACACATTTTTTAAATTTATGTATATATTTAAAAATAATCGAGAGAAAACAGCTATTTTCATTTTTTACTTATTTTTATTAAATAATAATCTAATAAAATCGTAAAACCGAAAAAACAAACGACTAGTTAGAAAATAATAAACGATTAATTATATTAATTAAAGATAAAAAACTTAATTATCGAGTGTCCATGGACTTTGGATCCACCCTTTTATATCAGCTATTACTGGTACATCAGGCACTTCATTTTCGTTCTGAATTTGAACGTCAGGAACATCCTTAGTGTCGACATCATTCTCTTCCATCCATAAAGCATCGTCATCATTCATTAAACAGAGAATTGCTAAATTATTAATAAATATAGATCAAGTTCGTAAATTTTTAAAATTTTCAATTCACATCCAAACTTTGCGTTTTAGTATTTTAAATTTTAACATGTGACATCACAAAACTATTGACCCCCCCATGCCCTTGTCACACGATGTCACACTTCGGTGATACCCTCCCTCCCCATTAACGTGTGACGTACTTTATGGATGGCCCCTGAGGATGATGATGCTGATAGATTTCACTCATAAACATAAACGAGGCATGAAACTTTTTCAATATAGCTTATGCATATCTCAGATAAGTCCAAGATATTGCTTGTGGCGATGAAAAGTTATGCCATTGCTGGAGGTTTTAAAACTAATTTCGATAGTTTTAAGTAGGGGAACGGCTAAGACCCGAGATATGTAGATACAGACATAATCTAGACTAATAACCATGAAATTCATTTTATTTTAACGGTGGGAGGTAAGCGCTGTGCCGCGCTCCCGGCTGCATGGGTACCACCATCTTGCTTGTTTCTCCCGTGAAACAGCTTTGTTGTGTTTCGGAGAGAAGGGCAAGACAGGCAGTGTAATTACTGGCACCGAGACTTAACATCTTATGTCTCAGGATAGGCAACACATAAATAAGTTGCCTGGGCTCGTTCCAGGTAAACTAGTTTATGTTCATGGGCGACGTCGACCACTTTCCATCAGGTGGCACGTTTGCCAGTTTGCCTATCCAACTAACATAAAAAAAATACTAACGTCTCATGTCTCATGCAACGTGACATGAGTTACCTGGGCCAGTTCTAGGGGACCTTGTTTATGTTCATGGGCGACGCTAACCACTTACCAATAGGCTCATTTGACTGTTTGCCCATTCTATTGTATATCCTAAAGTCCGTCTAAGGATACCTAGACAACGCGTTTTTCGTTCACACGTGACGTGAACCGTCTGCCAGATTCCATATTTAAGCAACATAGGCAAGGCAATATGTGCTGTCCGTCTGTTAAAATTTTACAACTTTCTGCGTCTAGGAAAATTTGTTAAGGCTAAGTTATTAAATACTTACCTAGTAGTCAAATATCTTAATGAAAAGTTCTGCGCCTAAAAAAATGTTTATGTATAGTTACGGAGAAATGCGCATTCCCACACACATTAAAGAGTCACTATCTCATTACGTTATGATACAAATCCCATAAACAACAATAAACAACTTTTCAATCTAGAGATGGGTTTGATCGTTTATCGATAGTCGGTACTTTCATAATAGTGAAAGTTAGACATATTTGAAAGATTTATTTAATGGTCCGTTTTTAATTCCGTGTTTTATTTATTGTCTGTGATTTAGCTTAAATTTACATCAAAATTAACAATAATTGGTCTCAAAAGTTGTTCAGAAGTCTTCTTTGATCATTGTTACTTTCATTCAACATCATAAAATTTATTAATTATGTCATTAAATGCGTCAAATATTACTATATTGTCTTAAAATGATGTAAAATTTTACATCACGAAGTAAAAATCTGTTAAAAATAAATTATTTTTGCTATTAGGCATATCCACAGTCAAGTGAAAAATTACAGAACATTTAAATAAAATGACTTTTATTCACTAATACCACGAATTAAATGCAAATTTCAATTACTTACCAGCATGTTGTCTTATTATAAACTTCTAAATCGATATCGATGTAACATCAATTACATCACTAACAATAATGTGAACTCAGTCTTCCGGCAACATGATTAGAAGAAAATCTCATTGTTATCATTGTTACAGATTTCCTCTTCGATGAAACTAATTTGAAAGCAACAGTTTACGACCAGGAAGCAGTGGGATGAAGTTTGAAATTTTGGACAAAACATGGATCCAAATAGGCAGATATGCCAAGCCAAGGAGTGGAGGTTCACAGAGAGAATGATATTAGTAACTTTACACATATTACTACTAATAGCTACAAACAAATGCGAGACAACGCATAAAGACGAGTCAAATTTTAGAGAAAGCGAAACCAAAAATGCTAGTGATGTAAGCAACTGCCATAGTTATCAATCTAGTAATGATAAAGAATTAGACAAAGATAAAGAAAATATTATAACAAGTGTTATTCATACTATAAGCGAGTTTTCCGAGAAATACGTTTTCACAAATAACACAGAGAGGAAATTGCAGAAGATATTAGAGAAAGCGTTGGATGAAGCGTTAGGGAAAGAGAATTTTACGCTGTTCGATGGCGTCGAGGTCAAAACAGTTAAAACGAATACAAGTTTAGTAGAAGACGAAGGGAGAGCTCTTTTCAGCTCGTATACTTATGAATACCGGCTACTGCAGAAAATAAGGAACTTTATGAACACGCATGTGCTATCTATCAACCTGCCCAAAGCAACGGAGCTGTTCAAGTTTAGATGTAAGTCTATATTTCTTTTATCTTATTTTTCTATTAGGTTTTATATGGTCATGGTTATAGTGACCATTTCTTCTTATTATAAAGAAACGACTTTCT
The DNA here is from genome assembly GCA_963853865.1 of Helleia helle. NCBI lineage: Eukaryota > Metazoa > Arthropoda > Insecta > Lepidoptera > Lycaenidae > Helleia > Helleia helle. The sequence continues at coordinate 9,623,748 of OY971436.1, forward strand.
GTAATAATTTAATAATAATGAGTGAAATTGGTTTGTAAACATTAGAAAACAGTTTCTTCTTAATTAATTTATTCGACATGTTAAACCCCTTCTTTTTGAAGCTAAAATGTAGCTTGTTTCACCTAGATTACTATGAATAAGCTGACATCTAATTTATCAAAATTGTATCAGTGGCTACACTACGATGGGTATATACAATTGCTAAATTTATTATCCTTGATTTCGGCTTTGCAGTAGTCGACTAAAAAAGGCAAATAGTTCAAGAAATCGTCACCAGTCATAACCACCTATTATTAAATATGTTACTTTTCACCATTACTTCTTTTTGTCTCGTTACCTCTTACTTTTTACCCTTTACACTTATTATTGGTAAAGGGAATATTGCATACATACACACACACACACATTAGCAAATTACATTAATTATAACAAAGGTATATTTATGTTCTTTGAATTTGCTAAGCTTTCTAAGCTCAGGTAGAATAAATGATATTTATTTGTACTTGATTTTCAGCTTTTGGTCTGAAGAAGTTGTTCTGGCCCCTGCTTATTGGATTCCAAGTATTTAAGAGCATTTTGCTGGCGATGTTCTTACCAAGTATTCTGGGCAGTTTCGGAAAAATGCTGGGCAAAGGTAAGCAAATTTTATTTCATTCTATATTAGAGCCATTACGGCTGGATTAAGTGGCAATGAAGAAATGGTGTAAAGGTCCTAAAACACAAAAATGAATATTGGAAATGTAAGAGCGAAAATTGGAATATCAATTATAGCTCATCCACTTTGAAGTATTAACCTGAACTGACTATTTGACAATCTAGTAAGACGCTTCTACAAACAAGTCTGAATTTTATCTGCTTAAGCGCTTTTATGAAATCATATTAGATAGTCCAAGATTTTTCCCACATTCGTTCTTCTTCTCTCGTTTCTTAAACCATTTTTGATATCCATTTAAATTCCAAACTAGAACATCAGTGATTTCATTTTATGTGGCCAACATCGCCCAAGAATATTACTTTACCTTTATGCGTTGGCCATTCTAAGACTTAATATTCTCATGCCAGTGACACTTCATTCTGCAGAATAGGTTTCTTAGTTCAGGAAAAAAATATGCAGATATTTGATCCCTTCATAGCGTATCCCATCCACCAGTAAATGATTTATCTTCCAGGACTGTCCCAGCTATCCGCCGCCTCCAGTCAAGCTAGCTATCCCCCAGCCAACGGGGATGAACCCACCTCGTACAACGACAACAAGGACTTTATGGGATACGAGACGAATCCTGCAGAGTCATACATGTATGCCCAAGATGGCAACTATGGGACCATGGATGCCAATGAGGGCAATGACCTGTCCAGCATGGATATTACCAGGTGAATTATATTTTTAAAAGTTATTACGATTTGATTCTTTAATATCCGTCGCAAAAGGAGGTGTATTATAACTTTGACCGCTGTTGATCTCTCTGTGTGTCTGTTTGTGGCTCTGTAGGTCGTAACAGGTGAACCAACTTTAAATGACCCTAAGCACGTTTTATCAAATTCGATGCAGCCGTTTTGTTGCACTGATTTTTTTAAGTATAACCGTCGAGGTAAAGAATTATCAACCGCTTCTGCAGTGAAGCCACGATTGACAGCCAAATGACCGATACGTTAAATTATATATGGGACTTGCAACTTAGGAAATACCTTCCAGTTTCCACCAAATCTAATATCAACACTCTTTAGGGTTGCTAACTTTTAAGTTCACAAAAACTACAGCATTAATTTTCTACTTCCTTCGGGTTAATGTCAAACATGTCCACGAAATTACTTGAGGAATGCTCTCGGAGAATTATAGAGCAGCGATAATCCTACATAATGAATCTTAGATATGAAGCCGCTTTACGCAGTACCTACCAACACAAAGCATTTAATTTCAGCTCAGAATTTGACTTAAATATAAACCATTCAAGTCTTCAATAACAAACAAAATGCAAATTGATTTAATACCATATCCAAAGTTTCGAACATCTTTTGTTCATTTCATGAATTATATGTCTTTGTTTGCTTTCACTAAATAAGATCTGAATAGATTAAGAGCACTCCAAGCTGTGACACACAAAGGGCTTCTTTAGGTATTCTCTAAGATTAGGAGGGGACTAGGCTCTTTTATGGTAGTTGGATAGCCAAACGGGCAGACGAGCCACATGATGGTAAGTGATCAGTGTCACCCATGAACACATACAATTTAACCTTTTTTTTTCTTTGTAAATGGACGCAGCTCTACCCACTAAAACCCGGCGAGTGCCACCAGTGCCGCCTTAGTTAGGTGCCCCGGATCTGTTAAGCTGACAGTCCCGCAAGGGACCGACGCCACCTCCACAGAGGGGTTGTCCCGCACCACAGAACAACCCCTCCCAACGTCGGGACAGTACAATGGGGTGAGGTTCCCATCCTCACCCCTTGCCCCCTGCTCTTTAGTCCCCTCTTCTTATAAGAGTGGTACAAAGAGCCCCCTCGGCTCAATTAACTTCGCCCAAGGTGTTGGGCTTACCCTAGGCTACCGAGCCACACCGCAAGGCTTGAACCATGGTGGGGATATACAATTTAACCTGAGACTAGCTCAGGAATTTTTTTCGTTTGGTGTCTATCCTGAGACATAAGATATGAAGTCTCTGAGCCAGTAATTACACTGTCCTGCCCTTTCTCTCCGAAACACAGCAAAGCTGTTTCTGTTATGGTACCCAAGCAGACGGGAGCGCGGCACAGCGCAATCCTCCCACCGGTTAATCTTATATTTAACGTATTTTACCATGTTTTTACATGCCTGTCAAGATTTTAAGTTAAAATGGTTCTTTTTTTAATTATTTAATATGAGATATTTACCATGTTTTTAAAAAAAAATTTTTTACTTGCAATAGCTTGCAATGTATGAATATTTGTCCGGGTGGAATCTTGCAACTCAATTTTGAAGCAGATATCTTTAACGGATTGAGCTGAAATTTTGTATGCAGGTTTTGTTTGAATGACAATGCATGATTAACTTTGTGACGTCATTCTAAATCTAACATGGCGGAACAGCCAAGATGGCACACTAGTTATGTTTAATGCACTCGTACTATATAGGTATCAAACGAGTATCAAATAAAAGAGCTAAGAACTGAGTGAAAATTGATCAATTTATTGAATATGGTCATAAATTGAATTGACTCTAAAAGAACAAGTAATAAAAATTAACCTAGCCTAAAATATTCATCGTTCATAAAAACAATTTAAATTCATTAGAATAAATTTTCCTCCATTTCCATTTAAATCAATCTTTTGTCATAAACCCCCCCCCCCCCATGCCGTGAAACGGTACTTTGCCATAAATAATGGGAATTGGCAAAATCAGTAAATATACTTGAATCATAATTGATTTCTGTCCAATAGACCTTGTTATCGTTTAGTTCAATTACATGGGCCGATAGATTTGATATTTAATTTCACATAGATTAACAAAAATATTTAAACAAGGCATTCGTCTGATACTGATATAGAGTTTCGTATAATAAAAATGAAAAACATGGTAAATAGTCCTTTTAAAACAAAAAATATTAAATCCTCTCTCTTTTTACCTTTTTTCAACCACATAATTCGCATAAATTTCAGGCCTGAACGTTATGGAGATCTTCGTGTTATTTGGTAAACCATACTAGACCGTATATTTTATACTAATATAAAAAAAAAAAAGTTAAGAGCCCTGTGGTGACCTTTGCCAAAATTTAAAAAAAAAACTATACTCAAAAGTAAAAAGACTTCTAAATAATTCGAAAGCAAAAATATTTTTCAAATACCAGCGGTAGTTCCAGATATTAGCGTAATTAAACTCACAAACACTTTATTCAGCCTCCACATTAATTAGTACTTAGTACAGCAAACACGGTTATGGTAGGCCCTTAAAAAGTTCACAGTAAGTAAAAAGGTCACAAAAATGTGTTTCTAGAACAATATATCAATGGCACATTAATACCCTAAAATTTGCCAATTAAGATTGAGCACTGTTACAGCCATAAGACGGAGAGCTCAAGGTCCTCCTCTTGATATAAGAGATAGAGTCTCTTTCGGGGTCAATAAACTTTAATTAGTCATTCGGGATACTAGAATTATAATATCCTCTAGGTAGGTTAGGTGATGGATATTGTCGCTGAGGTGCTCCTATTGCCTGCAGATCCGGGACCCTCAAAAAGCGGCTGAAGACACCTCGTAGTGGTTTTAGTTTGGGTACACACAGCCCAAGTGTGAGTCCCACAGGTCACCTACCCCGGTCCTGGCTACATGCATAAAGCATTTCCCTGCGGTAAAAAAGGTGATTGGATATAACTTAAGATAGCGGATTCGAATCCCGATAATATAAAAAATAGTGCTATCCCAGAATCATTATGTATTCACTGACTAAATAAATCCTTCTAAGTCATCTTCAGAGAAAAGAAAAGACGAAAATCCATACAAGATAAACCTTTATGAGTTATTCAGACTGCTAGCGTGTCAGATATGGCATATAGGGTTCGAATTTAGACAAGATAGAAAAACTGGAATTATTGTGTACTAGCTGTGGTACTACAGGCAAAGCTGTGGCCACCGGGGCCACAGCTTTGCCTGCGTTAACTTATAACTAATTTCCTAATCCAAGGTAGCCATTACAATATTCAGTCATATCAGTTCAACCGTTTTGCCGTGAAAGATCAACAATGAAAGATGGTAAGGCGGGCGCAGTGAGTCCCACATACCCGCCTGGGGAGTCCCACATACCCCACTCCCAGCGGGATGCCTCAGAGCATTTCCCGGCGTTAAAAAAAAAACATACTTTTGGATTATCATCATGTGAGTGCCTATAAATATTTATTACAATATGCCCTTCCAGATTCGGCGCCAGCGGTCAGAAGGTGACCTATCTTCCGTCCAAGAACAACTATTACAAAAACCAGATGGCCCAGACTAACAACTACAAGGTAACTTCTATTCTATAAGATATATCTATAATATATTTTACAACCCATATCAGGTCTGCTGGTCGAAGTATAGGTAAATAGAAAAAGGCCTTCTATGCTCTTTGCCTATATCATAACTATATATATTTCATCATCATCATCAGCCTTTATCCGTCCACTGCTGAACATAGGCCTCCTTCAATGAACGCCAAGACGACTGATACCTTGCATCCAACTCGGACCGGCCGACAATGGTCGACCAACATTTCTTCTACCTAAACGCGGGCTCCACTCTTCTCTCATATCTCAAATATTGGCTCATCGGCCATCGGTTCTCCCGAGTGTGTGACCAACGCAGCCCATAGAATCCTTAGTTAATATTAATAACATACAATATAATATAACTCCTCAATATATAGTTTAATAACTGTCTTGTATAAGTAGACTCTTGAATAAATAAGACAGATATTTATAGCTTTTACTTATTATCCTAAAAGCAATAGTAATAACAGCATTTAGATATTACTATAGATTTGGAATACAGACGTACACTTAAGACGACAAGATTCGTACTCATGTTACGTTGAATCAAATACACGACTAGAAATAAATCATAAAATATATTATTTACTAATTCTATATACATATTAGTTAACTACAATAGTTTCAAAGGTTTTGGGGGACAATAGTAGATAGTGGGGCATCCGAGGCTCCTTTTCCCTGAAGGCTTTAGGGTGGGATCAAGCAAAACACCATTTGACCGCGTCCAACGCCGGGAAGCTCGAATCGTCGATAGCCAGGTTCTCTCCAATCGCTGCGTAGAGATGTCGGATCGCTCTGGATCTTGCGCCGCATCTACCACGGGGAGTGTTCCGAGGAATTGTTCGGACTAATACCTGCAACAGAATTCCACCACCGGACATCGCGTAAAAATCCACAAAAACTCGATTTTTACGGCATTTCCTGCCTCGCACAACAAATATATGGAATCAGCTGCCACCAACGGTGTTTCCGAACCGATACGACTTAGGGACTTTCAAGAAAAGGACATAATCCGTTTACGGCTGTAAATCTAAGCTAACGCGGGCGAAGCTGTGGCAACAGCTAGTGTCCAATAAAAGTATAAAAATAGCATTTTACTTTTTACATTTAAATATAAACCTTGTTCTGGAATGATATTGGATTTTTTTTGCATTTGCAGATATTTCAGAAGATTCCTGCGTCTTCCATGATCCTGAGTAACTACGACCCCTTCTACTCCCCCCTCCTGTCGCGGCTCGACGGCATATTCTCCAGGCTCGGTAAGATAATAAATCTTATTTGCTTAGCTGAAATAATTATATAATTTCATAATTAATTATATCTACTGCGAAAGAAAAACGAGAAGACCGCATTAGACTAATAAAGTGTATGACATCTTTCACCAAATTCTAATCTTATTTTCAAAGATAAATAAAATTTGAGTGTCTGTTTGTAATAATAAAATAACCGCTTTTTATTGAATGTATATGGATGTATACATGATACATGTACTTACCAAAACACATTATTTACAATTTTTGTCTGTCTGTTTGTTTGTTCCGGCTAACTCAAAATTGGCCCAGGCGTTTTTGGCATTAGCTGGAACAAACAGACATAAAGACAGACAGACAAAGATTGTAAAAACGTTATTCTGGTATATGTGCCGTGTGTTAATAATGTATCCATATGTATCTAGTAAAAAGCGGTTATTTTAATGTTACAAACAGACACTCCAATTTTATTTATCTGAATGGATATACCTATTATATAGACAAGATTCAAAAAAGTACTTTTACGTCATTTTGTCAGTGAGAGGATATGCTTATTTCTTCCGTGAAACAGATTTGTATTTCGAAAAGATAAGAATAGGCAGTCTAATACCGGTATCAATACCTGGATATGATATCCGAGATCATTTGACGACCTCTGTAGCTCAGTGGTAAGCGCCTTGGCGCTCAAGCCGGAGGTTGCGGGTTCGAATCCCGCCAGGGAACAAAAATATTTTATGTGTTCCTGGGTCATGGATGTGTATTAAATATGTGTATTATATAATAAAAATCTTAAATATATGTATGGTATAAAATAATTAAATATATTTCCCTTTGCTGGTACCCGTAACACAAGTTCTTCGAGAACTTACCACGGGACCAGATTGACGTGGTGTGAAAGCGTCCATAGATAGATATTATTATTATATTATTATACCTACAGCCTTATGGATTTGTGAACTGACAATGGAAGTTACGCAGTCTTTAGGTGTTTTAAGATAGCAGAGATAATAGTAGTTATTGGCACTTACCTACATTTGTGACCTGAGATATGAACAATTGGTAGTCATAAGGAATGTCGATAGAAGCGAAAACGTAGATCTTAAAATTACGACATTGTGAAATTTCACAGTAAAAATAGTAGCTACAAAAAATTTCATATTTCCTAAAGACGTCATAATGTCACATTGGCATGAAGTGTTGCGAGCCTATACGATTCCACCCCCTACTAAAAAGTGCTCACGCGGCTAAAGAAGTTTTCCTATCATCATCATCATCATTATCTGCCTTTTGCCGTCCACTGGTAGATATTTCTATTTTATACTATCAATGAGGTCGGCGGTTCCACCTCCACCGACGTCCATGCAGCTGCGACGAAGTCGAGTTAGTAGATAATTACAAATATCTAGGCCTTGTGATAGACAATCGATTTAAATGGACAGAACATGCAAATCATGTATGTGATAAGCTGCGCACCATGCTGGCAAAGTTTACCATAATTAAAAAAAATGTCCCTTTCCATACGCGACTATTACTCTACAAAGCCCTGGTAGAATCTACCGTATCGTATGGTTTAAGTAGCTACGGCAGAACGTGTAAGACCCATCTAGACTCCATATATCAGCTGCAAGTAAGATTACTTAAAACAATTGTGCCCTTAAGAGTAAAAAACGAATTTAAAGGTAAAGAAGCCGAACTCTTCACATACTGTGAAATCATGCCAATACATGACAAAATTAAATATACCTTGATTAAAGAAAACTTCTTTAACACAGACATACAAAAACCACTCATAGCCTCACGAATAACAACACGCAGTGTATCAAATGCCAAACTTTTTACCCCCCGATTTAACAATCTATATGGAAAACAACTATTAGAATATCAAGTACCAAAATTATTAAACTCCCTACCGCTAACATTAAAACAGGACATAAACTTAAAAAATATTAAAAATAAACTTAAAACATTTTTTATTATAGAAAGAAAAAATAAACATAATTAATAAACCACCTTTGGGTATAGATATCACTTACCATCAGGTGGACTGCCAACTCAATAATTCAACAAAATATTTTTGGATAATAAGGTAGCAAAACACGAAACCAAATACTAATTATATATTATAATAATTTAAAAAATATATAGTTATATTGTATATATATATATATATGTGTGTATATATATATATACAATATAACTATATATTTATAATTGAGTATAGATAATTACGTAAAATAAAACTAAATAATCATCCTGCGCCTGTACTGTGCAAAACTGGTCCGCGTATTTTACTGTACACATTGATCGCTTATCAACCTCACTTATGATTTAGTAATATTCATTATTCCGAGCGTTGGCGATGTATATGCCGGTGTACGGACAAACCCCTGAGGGTTTTTGTTACGCCGTTACAATAAGGAAAATTGTATCTATTAATATGTCATTAAATAAAATAAAAATAAAAAAAATGGCCATGTCCTGTACCATAAAAACTGTATATTAATGATGATATCTATGATTCCAGGGCTCGCACCTACTGAATCATCGGTTGATGATGGCCAGCAGATAGGAGGGCAGAGCCTCAGCACGGTCAAACTTGAAGCCTGCAGGGAACAACTGATCTGCCTGATGTATTCTAGTCCTGCGAAGTACGCTCCATACAGCAACCTAGTGTCGGCACAACTGAGCAGGTAAGAGGATATAAGTAAGATATTAAAACCATGAAACTTCAATATTCATAGCGACATCCATTTATATAAGACGCGCGGTGGCCGGTCCGAATTGGATGCGAGTGGCAAGGACGCCGTCTTGGTGTTCTTTGTCCCTCAAAGTCTTTGAGGGAGGCTTATTTTCAGCAGTGGACGGATAGATGCTGATGATGATGATGACGATAATCCATTTATACATAAATTAAATAAGCGGATCCGACAGACGTACATTACATTTTGTAGTGGAACGAAGTATGAATTTAAAACACTTGATGATCAAAATCGATCCAACCGTTTTGGAGTTTAATGACATACACACGCACAAAATAATTATATATATAATATAAAGATAGAGAAAATTCTCTAAATCACGGTATAAATCATCCCTCTCTATTGCTAAATTGTGAAAAGGTATAAGTTCCTTCTCTGCAAAAGACCTCACCAGTCCCAATTTGTTTGAGTTTCAAAAAAAAATTGTATATGATTTGTTTTTTTGTAACAGATGTTTACATTTTTTAAAATTACTATGTTACATTTTGTGCTTGATACTCATCTGTACTGCGGTGCCATGTATGTATAGCTGAATAAAGTTTTTCCTATTTCTATTTTTCTATTTTCCATTTAAAATACTTACTTAGAAATGTTTAAGGCATTTCCACGCCGACAGGACGGAAGATTGTTGATGATGATAATTAAACTAGCACCATAAAGGACTGTTATTGAGTCAAAATTAATATTCACCTTGGTAATCTCAAAATCATGAGTGAAAAAAGTAATAATCTCAGAACCAAAAGCTTTGTCGTGCTCTACCCATTGTAATTAAAACTGCTTTGTTCATAAAACTCATTCGTAGATGCCGAAATATTGAGCTGAGTGAAAATTTGTAAAAACATGCAAAATACCTTATATTAAATGTATGTAATGGTGCTGCCACACTGCTGTTTAGAAATATTTACATACGATAGCATACATTTTTAAGCAGCAGTGTGGCTGCACAATTACATTTTATTCCACGGGCCCACTATTCGTTCCCACCGCCGCTCCAATGTAGCCAGGATCGATAGCAAAATGACCCACAACCTTTAATCTCAGTGAGCCCAGCTATATGGTAAAACTGCCTTGGGACCCGCAACGAAATGTATCAAGTTCCTCCCAATTAAATCTATCCCCGATTTTATACTATCTTCCTAAGATATTCTAATGTCTGTATGTAATAGTTTCTTCGTCATCATTAACATCAACGTCATCATCATCATCATCGTCATCATCATCGTCATCATCATCATCATCATCATCATCACCGTCGTCATCATCATTATCTCTATCAATGAGCACTAAGTTTGAAAACATATCAACTTTCCAGAGAACTGAATGAGCTCCGTCGACCCGTCTCCGACAACCCGGAGATCCTCCGTTTCTTCCGATACATGAGGGCCGCGCGGCAAGGCCAGGAAGGGATTGACTGTGTCAAGGCCCACGGTGCCTGCTCCGCTACCACATCACCCTCGCACACCATGATAGCAGCGTACCATGATATCAACAAGCTGGTGACGGCGCGGAAGTTGTGAACGTAAGTTTCCAGTATCATTCAGTAATAGGAGGATAGAATCAAGGATGTCATCATAGGAGTGATGTCCGCATGTCATCGCACACCATCGAGCATATAACGGGAATAGAGCGGTAATGATAATATTGTTTTTTGTATGAATACAAATTCCTCCAAATTGCTGCGACGCTGTGCCTGTTCTGCGCCCTGATTGGCCGACTGATGGTCATAGTTGGACTGGCCGATGGGACGTACATATAGATCACTGGTTGGTTGAATTGCTATTACGTCAGAGACAAATCACTGACGTTTCGGAATTTAAGGCTCACATTACTACTCTATCCGGTTTTAATATACTCGGTGTCATACTCCGATAAGACGGATACATCTGCCTGATCACCATCCTGCTTTCTTCTTCCGCCAGTCGGGCAGGATGAGCAGTGTAATTAGTGGCATCGAGATTTTCCCTTTGCCACATGGGCGACGTTGTTCACTCACCATCAAATAAGCTCATAACTCTAATAGGCTTAATAGATATAAATTGATAAAAACTATAAAGGATGGATTTTTTAAACGGGTCAGTAAGGGCAGGTACCTTAACCGCAATAATTACAGAAAAACGTACATTTTCTCAAAAATCTGTGAATGCAGTTCAGAATATCTTAAAAAGTTATGGATGGTCTCCTAGGAACGTTTTCTTGTAACTATAAGTTAAAGTACCTGCTCTTACTGACCCGTCTCAAAAATCCAGCCTGTATAGAGATAGAGGTTATATAGAGAAAGAGACGCCGTCTTGGCGTTTATTAATTGAGACCTATGTTTTGCAGTGGACGGACAGAGGCTGATGATGATAATGATACCATGGAAGAAATTCATGTACACGTCGTGTAATTTCCTAGTAAGACTTCGTGCGCTTGACTTTAAGGAAAATTGTTGAACCAATTAAAAGTTTAATTAACTGAGAATAATTTATGAATTTGGTCCCAGAATAAAATTGACTTACATAAACATAATATTAATGCTGAGCCAGCAAGTAATATTACAGTTACAACTAAATGGACTAGTTATAAAAAATCACCCTTATAACACTGGGCATCACTGTTGTCGCTAGATCTGGCAACTTTCGTTCAAATGTTAGCGACAAAAAATAAGATTTGACGACAAAACTATTTTAGCGACTAATTTGGTGACTTTGTAGTACAAAATACAAATCAAGTACATAAAGTTATTAGTACCTCTTATTAAAAAGATTTCCGCATGACGATGTTGGTAGTTTTACGTGATAACGTCATAAAGAAACATTGATGAAAAATTAATTACCTTTTTTGACGCTGTTCTGAGAAAAACAGTTAATTGAAGTAAACAAAATGAAATTAGGCTGAAAATTGTGGAGGAAATCAATTACATCTTGTGGCGGACCAATCAGCGCCACATTTCTGAATCACGCTATCGAAGTTCCTCCACTCGTCACTATACATACAACAGCTGAATTGATAGCAAGTGGGCTTCGGCCTAACCGAGCTTACCATCTCGCTCGGTCGGAGATCTCCCTTTGTGGCTTCCCACCTATAATCCCACATTGGTGACCCTGACGTGATTGAATTTGGTCAGGTCGTTTGTTATGCCAGATATGGTAAATTGACTCTCGACCTGAGCGAGTTAGGACGTTTAAGCGTATTCAATTTTATAAATAAACACAAAAACACGTTGTTGCGTATTTAACATTAATTGTTATGAATAATGGTTTCCAAGCCAACGTTTGAGCCTGTCTGTCATACCGAGCGGGTACGGGCCACGGGGTAGCCTATCTCGTTTCGTGATGACGACCGCTCCGTTTGGCGCCAATGCTGTGCCTTCTGTGGCTGTGCCCGTGCTATTCCCGACACCATTTCTCACGCCTTGACAGCATCAGACGGAACGAGACACTTTTTCGTGCACATTGCCGGTATTCATCCATTTATAAGACGTTATCACGTCAAAATAATTCAGCATAATCTTTGAAAATGAATACCACGACCACCAAACTTCCAAATTCTTGAGTTAAAAAAAATTGCGACTCCAATTTATAAAAGTAGTCTATGGTGGGCATACTTATTAAAATCGTATCTATTTTTTTTTTCAGATCAAAGAAAAGAAAAAAGAAGTTAATAATAACAAACCTAGCTTATAAACTAGGTATTTCTAGGAAGAAAAGAAGCATATTATTATAGCTAAAATATTGATCAAGAGTTAAGTAGTGGAAAACATAACTTAGAACTTCAGCATCAAGCAAATTAGGGCCTGGTACCAAATTTCTGCAGCGCCCTTCCTACGGAGGGAGGAGGCAAATAATTGGGGCCTCTTTACTTGGGGATCCCAAAGCTGAAGCTGATAGGACAATTAGGAGTCGAAATGGACCCCCCAAGTGTTCATTATATAATTATTACAAGAGTTTATTTAAAATACATTCAAATGAGAGAGAAAAATCTATTTTTCCAAACGTTTCATAGGAAAAGGATTTTTGTTACGTTTGAAATGCTAAATGTAAATTTGTTAAAAAAAATATTAAATTTTAGGCATATTTTTACGAATTTAATATTAATCATAAAACGGGTTTGAATCCCGCTAAGATCATTTTGTCAGTCTGTACATGTGAATGTATGTAGTTGTCTACCCCCGTAACACAAGTTCTCACGAGCTTAGGGACTAGTTTAATGTGGTGTGATTGTTGATGGTCTCGTCTTGAGAGATACCAAAATAAAAGCATTTAAAAATATTAATTTATTTGGTTTCATTAAATGGTTTGTAAATATATTGTTGTATAAAACTATTTTAGAGAGGTTACGGTTTTTATTTATTTGTGGTTATATTGTTTGTGTTATGTTTGTAATTTATTGTGTGTTTGTTTTATTTAAGGTTATTTATTTATTTATTTTACAATTACTTGTAAAGTTGTAGATAGTTGAATTGTAAAACTGAAAAGATGTATTTCGTTATAAAAAACCTACCTGCTGTCTGTAAATTAGTTTTACGGATGATGATTTTACGTGATAACGTCATAATGCGTCAGAAGCCGAAAGCTTAGGCCGATCGAGCCTCGCTATCGCTTGTTCCGCACTCTCGCTTGCACGCTGTGCTTAGGGGGAACGCGACACTTTCGTGCGTGCAGCCGGCGTTCATCGAATTATAAGACGTTATCACGTAAAAATATTTCGTTTTATTTATTGTTTTGTTTGTATTGTAGATCCCGTAGATTTGATATTCTTGTTAAGTTTAATAAAATGTTTTAATACTGTGTGCCCATATGTGTAAAATATTGTTAAGTAACTGCATTTAATTTAACTAATTTATGATTCTATAGTCATAATTTAAGTGAAATATAATATGGATTGGTATTTTGGGTTTTATTGACCGTTTACAAGTCTCCTCGAATTAATTCGAGGGTGGTACACTCTTCTGTCCAGTGCTTCCAATACGTGAATAAAAATAATAAACTGAATGTGATATTGAGGAAAAGAAAGAGGAATTCCGAACTCTTTGATCAACTGACTGCATAAGGGAAAATTCTACAAATGTTTTTTCAGTGATAATGAAGTTTTAACCGACTTTCTTTTTTCCAAAGTAGGAAATATTAATAATTAATAATAATAACCTAGTTCTAAGCTATCTTGTAATGTGAAGCTTTCACAAGAAAAACCTTTCAAGTATAAATATTATGCTATGCTCTTGAACGTTTTAAAATCATCATCATCATCATAATATTTTTTATTAATAATTGGCTTCGGAGAGAAGGGGAAGACAGGCGCAGAGACCTCTTTTGTCTCAGGATAGGCAACTTATAAATGTACTGTCTGGGCTAGTTACAGGTCTCCCGTGAAACAGCTTTGCTGTGTTGAAGGACAGGCAGTGTAATTACTGGCACCGAGACTTAACATCTTATGTCTCAGGATCGGCAACACATAGATGAGTTGTCTGGGCTCGTTCCAGGTATACTAGGTTATGTTCATGGGCGACGTCGACCACTTAACATCAGGTGGCACGTCTGCCAGTTTGCCTATCCGACTATTTAAAAAATATGTAGTTACCATAGACTTAGAATATACTAAATAGACCACCTGACAGCCCGAAAATGCGTGACGATTTTTGAAAAGTCAATGTGTGCAGAGCACACGCACACATTGACACACAGTGATGTATCTTTTACTATCGATACTCGATAGTACAGCCAGTTCGAGTAAATTGTAACCATTGTTGTTTGGGGTGAATTTTCCAATGGTCAGTTAAGTTATGGTTTTTATAAGGGTACTTAATATACACATTACAAAGTCAACATAATTATTCCTCAGTGATGATGATGATTATGAAGGAGGGTAAACTACATAATATTCCTCAGGTCAAAGTTATCCGCCAATTGCAAAAGCAGCCCTTAAATTATTTAGATAAAAGGTAAATAAATATTGAAATAAAACAACACATAGTATATTATTTATTCTCAAATGAAATATCATAATACTCTTACACACTCATACTTACCTACTATTTATATAAAATAATGACTTTTATTATGTATGTATTATTTGTTTCAAATGATTTTAACAAAAGGAAAATAATAAAATTTGGGAACGAATCGATCAATATTCAACGGACACATGATCCATGACTTACTACACAAGATTTACACAACCTAAGTATATGCGCAGTTATTATTTTAACGGTTACTTTAAAATTATACTGTTACAAACGTAAAACAAGTAATTTAATTAAAATAAAAAAAAATGGTTAGATGCTACTGTCCTTTAAACAAAATAATCTTATTGTTCAAAATATTCTTATGGTGGTTCCTTACAGTCTCCTTCCTCAAATTAAGTAGCTTAAATTCGTATTTGAGCCGAATATCGAACAGATGTCTATAATACCTACTTCATTATTAAGTATCTGTGCCCACTTAAAACTTATTGGTCCATATTGTGGCTCGTCAAGCACAAAAACGAGTCGGAAATATCCTCTAATATTAGAAACGTTGCTTTGCAAATTGTATTGTTGGGATCCCAACCAACACGCCCAGTTAATATCAGCCATTTTCCTCCAATTATAGGATCTTGAGAGAATCTGTAAAACAAAATGATTATGATTCATCGCTAACAAGCAAACAGTCGGAGAGGACATAAGTACGGGAGCGGATTTGACAGCGAGTGCCGGAGATTGGTGGCGCTGCAGTGTCAATTCAAAAACTTGTGTTAGGATTGGCAAGAATATGGGCTGTACGGCCAAGGCGTAGGGATGTTTGTATTACGTCATAGACACACCCGACTACTACCTTTAAAAAGCGAGGTCTTGTTCGTAGAGGGGCGATTTATATCTGCGACCTCAAGGAGGACGGAAGTCTGGCCAAATCACTATCGTCCATGTTAAGTTTGTTAATTAATGTTGGGCCAACCTCTATGTATGTGTGAGGTTCGTGTATGTGTATGCATGTGCAGTGTGGGTAAGGACGGAGGACGGAGGTGCTTTATGCATGCACATGCACACGCACCTACACATTACTTCTGGACCTAAGATTGTTATTGTTTTATCAGAATGTAATAAAATGGTTGTTATTATTATTTAAAACGCATTTCCTTTCTGATATTCCCGTTACATAATATAAACCTTGCTCTTGAGTCACTCTATATTATATCGAAAGCTGTTTTATTTTTTGTTGTTTTTAGATTAGTTTCAAATTAATGATATTATAAACCAATAAGCATGTCGATAAATTTGAATCAAGCACTAGCGTATATGTATAAAATATTGGTGAAAATTAATCTTCAAATATTGTGTAATTTAAGAACGATTGTATCTTTAATTACGCAAAATATGAAAGTAAATAGGACGATTGACATTATTTTATTTGAAATAGAGAAGTAAAGATAGAATATAGCAAAAAATAAACACATCTTAGCAATTAGGACATGAAGATGAATTACCTGTGAAATGTATAATTTTCACGATTGTTTCTATGATTCACATTATACCGCACCGTATAGTATTTTAATCTTTTTACATGCAATAGTATTTATTGCAAATATATCTGGAACAACGAAATAAATTGCAAATACTGAGATGCTCTTTTAACGCTTGGTGACTTTGGCTGACCTGTCAAATAAAAGTGGTTACACTTGACATTAGATTGCTCTCCCTTTTCATCTTGTTATAATTCCATAAAGGACTGTCTTCTCTTTCCAACTCTTTATTGGTCTATTATATTATATGTTTATGGTATTTACCAAATTTATTGAAACTTACAATCTTTTGTGACGTATTATGACAGTGTAGATTTTTGTTATGATCTCATTTTCGCGCATCTAACCTTTTTAACACCGGTTGCTAATTTGAAAACCAGTATTTCGTCACCGATAAAGTATAAAGCCAGTACCTAGAAGGCAACTTTCCTCGCCTAAATTCGAGGAGATCAGTGTTTGTGTTTTTATACGAACCGCCCACAACTTATTTCCCTCGCCACTCCTGCTAGAATCGACAGTACAATAAGTCATTTATTTCACAGAATGTGGTTAACAATGGTGGATACAATAGGTTCATCAGTTCTTACACATCCTACCATAACAATGGTGTGTGAATATGTCAACAAGTTATTATCATTATTTAACATATGAGTTTATTCTGCTTAGTACAATGAAACGCCTTTTTACAGATTCTTTCGCCGTTTCTTTACAGCAACCATGGTCACGGGAGAACTGCGCGCTTTGCCATAAGACCTACCATGCTGCGAGTTTTATTTGCGGATTCCAGTCCGTACTGGTCACATAATATTGTTTTGAATTTCTCTTTATTCTGCTTGAAAACGTCAAACATAATACATAGTTATGTTAAACGTACCATCATAGCCACAGCCTATTGTTGCCTGCAGGATCACAAAAACCTTTATTAATAATAATACTAGGAAGTAGAGTAGAGAACCCAACTACGTTACTTTGTGCGCAATATTTTAGTGATCCGAAATGTGAATCTAATCGATTCTCGAATCCACTTGAACAAACAATAAATATTTCATAAAAAACCGCTCCAGTCGCTTAGGAGTTTGGTGACATACACGTGGACAGATCAAAATCAAAAATCAAAATTATATTTTTTTCAAAATAGTACCAATAAAGTATATTGTTGAACGTCAATTGATTCTACCACCGGTTCCTAGAAAAGCCAAGAAGAATACCAATAGCGATTAGCGACTCGGGTGGTGGTCATCCTTGCAGACAACCGCATCACCTATCGAGTTCAAAACTATACTTTCAAATTTGGTCCAGCCAAATATTTTTACCAAAACTTGTTTCCCTTTAAAGTCAAATATTATAATGAAGGTTCAAGAGTGGAGTCTTGGCGTGAGGGTTATGATGATGATAATGGATTTAGAATTAATTTTAGACCTCCTGGTTTATGCATACGAGGTTTCGTTAAAAACCAAGAGTAGACGTACAGCTCATGTTGAATAAGACCATTGACCTGTCCTCAAGTCTCAAAACGACTTAACTATAGCGAATGCTGAGATCCGGTGTCAGTAGAAAGTTGGCCTCCTTTTGGAAATTTCTACTTAATGTAAAATAAACCTTATTTTGTACTGATAGAGTGTTTTATTACTTGCCACAGGTACAATGTAAACCTCGGTGCATAAGATTGGGTAATGCGTTTTTCGGTTAGTAGTTCAGTATGTAGATCTGTATATGTCATTGTGTGGAAGTCAGTGTACTGGGTAATCATCATTTTCATCATCATCATCATCGTCGATGTTCAATAAAGAGGTCTTTGTTTTCTTTCCGTAGTAGACCGAATAGACCAGTGCCGAAGCCTTTGACAATGGCAAAAAGTGAAACAAAATTATAGTAGAATGAAACCCATTGGAAAAGGAAGAGAATATAACAGAAATGAAAGGAAAAATAATTTACGGGCGATCTGACGGCGGGAAAGTGGAGGGGTCTAAGGGTAAAAAACGGTTTATCTCGATTTCCGGCAAATCTACAAGTCTCATGGAAAAAAGTTGAATAGCAAAGTTGTAGGTAATAAGAAGATCTACAACTTTTGTATTTACAATTTTTTCACATAACCTCAAAATGTATGTGAAAAATTCAAATAACCAAGTTTTTGGTTTTTTATTTTTATCTTTTACAAAAAAAAATGTTTGCTCACGAAATTTGGTGTAAACTTACCTCCTTATGTTCCAAACACACTGTATTTTTTTAAATTTAAAATATTTATTTTTTCACCTTATATCGATTTAATATCGAAAAAACAGCCTTATTTTCACTTTTAAAATTCTCCTGTCAAAATATCAGCTTTCTTCAAAAAGTTGGTGTGTATTCTGTTGGGTGAAATCTCTACTTTCTAATGGTGTAAAAAAAATATACATTACTATGGTAAATTTTCTCAGAAAATGCAATAAAATGACTACGATACCAGAGACAATAAGGTCCAGACCGCCCTAGACCCTACGAAACAATATGCGTAGATGCCTATTTATTGCTATTTTGAGATAACTTATATACCTGAGTGACCTACGGAACATTTTAGCCCATCAAAACGTATTTCATAGAGAAGTGGGGAAGGGGCTAGGAGGGTCTGGGCCTTACTCTCTCTCGTTTCGTACTCGTGTTTTTGCATTTTCTGATAAAATTGACCACAGTAATGTATATTTTTTTTACACCATTAGAAAGTAGAGATTTCACCCAACAGAATACACACCAACTTTTTGAAGAAAGCTGATATTTTGACAGGAGAATTTTAAAGTGAAAATAAGGCTGTTTTTTCGATATTAAATCGATATAAGGTGAAACAATAAATATTTTAAATTTAAAAAAATACAGTGTGTTTGGAACATAAGGAGGTAAGTTTACACCAAATTTCGTGAGCAAACATTTTTTTTTGTAAAAGATAAAAATAAAAAACCAAAAACTTGGTTATTTGAATTTTTCACATACATTTTGAGGTTATGTGAAAAAATTGTAAATACAAAAGTTGTAGATCTTCTTATTACCTACAACTTTGCTATTCAACTTTTTTCCATGAGACTTGTAGATTTGCCGGAAATCGAGATAAACCGTTTTTTACCCTTAGACCCCCCTCCACTTTCCCGCCGTCAGATCGCCCGTAAATTATTTTTCCTTTTATTTTTGTTATATTCTCCTCCTTTTCCAATGGGTTTCAATCTACTATTATTTTTTTTGGTTTCTAAAATTATCGACCCTGGTCTAGAAGAAAAATATATCTAGGAAAACACTACTATAATAAACGTTCTTAGCCTGCTTACTATTACTTATATTAGGTTAGGTAGAAAACCCCACCATGGTTCAGGCCTTGTCGTGGCGGTGGGGCTCAGTAACCTAGGGTGAGCGGTGCACCTTGGGCGAAGCTAATTGGGCCGAGGGGGCGCTTTGTACCCCTCTTATAAGAAGAGGGGACAGAAGAGCAGGGGTCAAGGGGTGAGGATGGGAACCTCACCCCATTGTACTGTCCCGACGTTGGGAGGGGTTGTTCTGTGGTGCGGGACAACCCCTCTGTGGAGGTGGCGTCGGTCTCTTGCGGGACTGACTAGCCGTCTAGGTGCCCTGTTTGTTTTCTAGATACGGGGCACCTAACCAAAGGCGGCATTGGTGGCACTCGTCGGGTTTTAGTGGGTAGAGCTGCGTCCATTTACCAGCTGTCGGGCGCAGCGAGTCCCACATACCCGCGTGGGGAGACCCACTCCTCCGCGGGATGCCTCAGAGCATTTCCCGGCGTTAAAGAAAAAAAAAGGTTAGGTAGAAAAAGAAATATAATAAAAATACATATTATTCAACAATGACACCACGTTAACCTAGCCCCGTGATCAGCTCGTAACAACTTGTGTTATGGAACGGAAGTTAATTTAAGAAATTTATATATAAATACATATTATACACACGTCCATAACCCGGTGTAGAAATCTATATTCATCATACAAATTATATGCACTGTCCGGGATTCGAACCCGCGACCGCTGCGTAAAGTGTTCAGTAGCCAGAGAGCTAGCAATAAATGAAATAAAAAATAGCTTGTTCTAAATATACTCTATTTAGATGCTTGTGACGATGGGCGATCTTGGCGTTCATTGGGTCTGACCAACAGTGGATGAAAACAGGTTGATGATGGTATTCCATTGTCAAATAAAGACTCGTCATGAGTCATGAGTCATTGGCCGTTGACACACATTTCTCTTTCGTACGTCATCAGTACAGTCACCTGGGGCTTCACACAGAAGGCGACTGCGATTTGACCATACGCAGATAAACCTGTTTGACACGTCTGACCATATTATAAAGGTTTTTTTGGCTTAGAAGGGCAAACGAGTAGTCGAAGCCTACTCGTTTAACTAAGCTAAGCTGCTAGCGACGGTAGTCGCCCATAGACATCCACACGACCAAAAGTTATGCAGATGCGTTGCCCTCCTTTTCCCTATCCCCCCAATTCCACCAAACTCGCAAATCACACGAAACGTGACAGCTGTCGTTTTACGCCGGTGTTATGTGAACGAGAGGTACCACCCCAGTCGTGCCGGACCAATTTGGCTGAAAAGCAGAATGGCACTACCTCTTATCAAGTCAATACCAACCGATGAAACATATTAGTCTTTTAGGGTCTGTGAAGTTTACCACGGCCAGCGTATATTATGTGAAGTATGTCCAATACCTTCCTCGCCTGATTTCGAGGAGGAGACCCATTATCCGGCAATGCGAATAATTCACTTATGCTTTTCAGGCTGCCATTTTTTTCGTAAACCGATTCCTAGTTTAATGTTAATGTAACAGACCAAAATACATCTTTATAATATCAATTGTTGTTATAGATAGATATTATACAGTCAAGTAAGATAACAGACAGACATTTTTTTATATTGATGTGACAACGTCTTATAATTCGATGGAGACGGCTGCACGCATGAAAAAACATGACTCATGCGGCGTTACCTCGCTGTGAGGCGTTCCATTTTCTTATGACGTTGTCACGTTCAACTATCGTCAGTAAACCGACTTTACAGACAACCGATTTTTGACATAAGGAGGTAACCTGCTAGGTAGGCAACCGATGATCATAGTACACATGACCATATGACATTAAAAAAAACCGATCAACTTTTTGTGAATTATCTATACCTATAATATTTATATAATATTTATAATTATTACATATTATTATGGTGGGGTGAATTAATTATAGCCCTAACTGATTACAAAATCCAAAAAATATAAAAATCCGATCTGAAAATATCCTCCTTTTGAGAAGTCGGCTAATACTTACATTTTAAATACTCATATTTTCAAATTCAATTTTGACCTCAATTCCAGTTATGACCTTACCAGAATTTTGGACTCTCGACGAAAAACCCGAAGGATTTGCGAAATATTATTGTGTGAAGGTTGCCTTTGATTATGAATTGTAAAATTGTATTTAAAGATACCTTATTTGGTAGGATAGCTGGATGCGGAAGCTGTTAGGGCATCTCCTAGGTTATGTAATTCAACCTTAAATCATGTTTAAAGCATTGGAAACGGATGGATGGATAGATGATGATGATGATGATGATGGTATGATTCTCATACCTTAGGTCTTATAGCGTGCGCTTAGTTCTGTTATTGACGTCTTTTTGTGGGAGTAAGTCTCCCCAGGCGGGTATGTGGGATTCGCTGCGCCTGAAAGGTGCCACTAAAACCCAACGAGTGCCACCAAAATCTAACGATCAAACAGGGCATCTCGACGACTAGTCAGTCCCTCAAGGGACCGACGCCACCTCCACAGAGGGGTTGTCCTGCACCACAGAACAACCCCTCCCAACGTCGGGACAGTACAATGGGGTGAGGTTCCCATCCTCGCTCCATGTCTCTCTGCTCTTATGTCCCCTCTTTTTATAAGAGGGGTACAAGGAGCAGCTCCCTCAGCGCAATTGGCGAATGCTGGGCGCACCCCCACCGCCACGACAAGGCTTGAACCATGGTGGGGTGTTATTGACGTCTAAAATGTTCATGCTTAGAGTTTATAAAATGCTGATGATTTTGCTGATGATGGTATGCGGAAGGAAGATAGGTTTTAGGGTATAGCTTTGCTGCTTTGAACATTGGATGATGATTTATTTTTGTTAGATAGGCAAACTGCAAAACGAGCTTAGGGGCCTTCAAGAAAAGAGCATACTCACATTTGAAAGGCAACACACCTGCTAATGATATAGTGTCTATGGATGTCACTTATCACTTACCACCAGGTGAAACAACTGTCCGTTTGCCCCCTCTTCTGTAAAAAAAACGAACTAACTGGCAGTGGTGAACGTCACCCACTAACGAGCTTACCTGAGACAGCTAAAACTGAGACTTGAAGTAAGAATTGATGTACCAGTAATTATGGCACTGCCTATCCCGCCTTTAAAATACAGCATACTGGTCCGTGTTGGATGCAAGTGGCAAGGGATCAGCCGTCTTAGCGTTCATTTAGGGAGGCCTATGTTCCCCACCATGGTTCAAGCCTTGTCGTGGCGGTGGGGCTCAGTAGCCTTGGGTGAAGCTAATTGAGCCGAGGGGGCTCTTTGTACCACACTTATAAGAAGAGGGGACAAAAGAGCAAGCGTCGAGGACGGGAACCTCATCCCATTGTACTGTCCCAACGTTGGGAGCGGTAGTTCTGTGGTGCGGGACAACCTCTATGTGGAAGTGGTGTCGGTCCCCTGAGGGACTGACTAGCCGTCGAGGTGCCCTGTTTGCTTAACAGACCCGGGGCATTGGTGGCACTCGTCGTGTTTTAGTGGGTAGTGCTGCGTCTAGTTACAAGCTTTCGGGCGCAGCGAGTCCCAAATACCCGCGTGGGGAGACCCACTCCCCCGCGGGATGCCTCAGAGCATTTCCCCGCGTTAAAGAAAATAAGGCTACTGATATTAGGATATCTAGGTGTTCATATCAATGTGGTTACATAATAATATGTAAGTACTACTTATCTAGTACTTTGACTTTTTATATAGTTACTAGTTGTTGCACGCAGCTTCGCCCGCGTTAACTTAACTTATCATAAGCCACAGCGTGATGTTATATAGCCTATAGCCTTCCTCGATAAATGGGCTATGTATCACTGAAATAATTTTTCAAATCGGACCAGTAGTTCCTGAGATTAGCATTTAGTTATTAGTATAGATTTCATTATAAACATTTTTACGCAGATTTATCCGCCTTAAAATTAAAAATATGCCTAAAATAAGATTGATGTTCGAAGAATATGAATGAGACGGATTTTCCTCTGCTGATCGAGGGTAGAAGGATACTTTATATTTTGAAATATGCACAGATTTTGAAACTATAGGTCTATTCCGTAAAGGTTGTGACACCAGGATCCAAGAACGGGCTGCGATGTATGGAAGCGGCTTTGTGTTATACTTCGATGTCTCAAATTAGAAATAGGTAAAAGGACATTATATATTAATTTATAATTGTGATTGTTCATAAATAAAGCTTTAATTAAACAATACAAAGTTTAACTAAAAAAACAACGTTTTGTTTGTATAATGATTATTATAAGAAGAATTTTAAAAATAATGAAAATGTAATGAAAAATTAAATATTGAATTAATTTATTTTTGAGTAAAAAATAATTAATTACTTCTTATTTAATAACGTGTATATTCGTTAAATACAATCATTCAAAGTATTTTCGTTTAATTATTGTGTTCTTTCAATTATATTGGTATTTGTTTATACCTTCGGGTGCCATCGTCATATTATTATTGAAGTTTCGAGGTAGCTTAGTCAATACAAATAAAAAGCCACTTCCATACATCACTATCTTTACAGTCTACAAACGTTCGGGGTATCCCAAAGTGCGCTTACTCAAGACGTATTTTGTAAAAATACAAAGAATAATAAACTCACTTACTTTCAACTTATAATTTACTTTCCCATGCAGAACTATCTTAAAGACTCTCAACAACTTGTTATTTTTAATATTAACTTTATCACCAGTAAATAAGTTTTAAATTTCTTTGTCTATAATTTTTTTAAACTCTGCATACATTTTTATGTCACAGTAACTTAAACTCTAAGTCAAAAGTTTAAGGTTAATATTGACTTGTATTTTTCGGTCCCGTGCATATAAATGTTTATGCAATATTGTTAATATTATATAAGGTTTGTCGGTGCGTTGATCATTCAAGTTGGACCGTTTAGTGCAAGACCACGGATTTGTGAGGTTAGTGACATAAGTACAAACAATTATTTATGTGTGTGGAATTTGTTGTGTGAGGAAACCGAAGAAATACAATAGGAACTATCAACTTTTGCTTATGGCAACATAGTTTTAAGGAAAGAAAATAAAAACTTGCGCCTTATTAAAAAAAAGTTTAACAGTGCCACTTATTTTATTTATTATTCATTGATATACAAATATCAAAATAGGTCAAGCCCTGTATTAGAATTTAAAAAATATATTAAATACTCTTTATCTATTTTTATATATTAATGTAAATTATAATGAACTAGTTTTTTTTTCTCTTGTTTTACCTACGTGACCTTAGTTTTTTTTTATTCTTTCAGATAACCTAAGTAATTTCCTTCAGAATATAATCTGAACTTGATATTGACAAATGGTATGAAAATGTGTAATTTAGGCGCGAAAGTCCCAGTTATTAATTTAGATTCTTAAAGTTGCATTGTTTTCCAAAAGTTTTCAAATTATGAAAGTGTACTTTCCAAAACTAGCCGTTTCGCATCTGGATGCAAATCCTTATTAGAACGTATTGAAGCACGCCTCCCCATGTGATAGTGCGCTTTTAGTGCAAAAATATGTTTGCAAAAGTGGCTATTATCTAGTTTCTGCTTTAGCCTTTTAGTTGTAGATGTTTCAATATTCCAATTTCCAACTTTAAATTATTATCTATTTATATTAAACTATAAAGTAGCTGGTAATCGAAGCTACAGCCGCCTTAAAATAAAATAAAAAAATCTCTAAGATTAAAAAAAAATAAAAATAAAATATGTTTAGGAAAACGGCTGGACCCTGGACCGTTTTTTTTGTGTATGTTTAAACGGATTCGAAAATTGTATAGGTAGATTCATAGATTCACAGGGTCCACTAGTAAAGTTTATTAGCCATGTATATAATATTATCTTTTATATTTTTCTATTCTAGTTTATTATAAAACTTTTATCATTATCAACTTTTTATTTAGAGAGACCAAGAAACAGAATCAAACTTGAATCATATTATTTTATAGCATACCTAGGTACATAATGACTGTTCTGTTCCAATTTTAAATTTGATTGCTACATTTTTTACTGCAACCTTCAAAGGACAAGGTATCAAATGCTATACAGCCAAATAGTGCAAGAGAAACTAGTTGCATTTAGAAAGGTGGAAGTGAGAGAGATCCTATTTATATAATGCTAAACCTAGATTGAAATTACGTATGAAAGGGTTTCATTATTGTCTGCATATTAATCTGTGACTTTCAAAGAAGAAGTATTTTAGAATGCTTAATTTTAATTTATTTTATAATAGATAACATAGAATAATATTGTTATATAGTGGTGATATGATTGTGTTTGTGAGTTTTTAAAATTTTATTGAGCACAGTGGTAGGTTAGTATTTTTATTTTATTTATTATTATTCATATTAATAATTAAATTAAAATAATAGATGGTGGACAGACGATGATACATGAAATTAACATAATTTTTAATTTTGACATTAGCTTATACTAGCTGTTTCCCGCAGCTTCACTCGGATTATATTTGCACCCAGATTGGTAATGATTATTTTATATGTTAGTAAGGGATAATAAAGCATTCTAATGGTGAAAAATTTTTTGTTAACGGTTAAACAGTTTTTGAGTTTATTCGTTACATACATACAAATCTTTCGTCTATAAAAATATTGAAGTATCAAACTATTGTCTACACTGCAGAGAATCAAAATTCTCAAATACAAGCCAAACCGCCTTAACTAGAATAAATATATAGCAATACTTCTACATACAGACTACTAAACTATAGCTTTCTTTTTGGTCTATATGAGTCACTTCTTAAGAAGTGCCAAGGTCACATATACTTATGTAACATAACTATGTCGATTGCATATGTATCATCATCAACATCATCGTCATCAAGATTGGTAATGATTTTTTTCGGTTAGTAGTTGAGTATTGTGATTCATTGTTTAAAATTTACTCTCAATGTGATAATCACCATGCGTATCCGTTGTCATGATCACCGTTGTTATCATCATCATCATCATCATCGTCATCAAAATCATAATTATATAAGCCTTGCAGGATATGGGCCTCCAAAGAACCGATATGTATAGTATAATTTAACACATTCAAGAACCCTTCAATCGCTAGCTGGAAGTGGTAATTCTCTCGACTATTCAGGTATACAGGATGGATTTGTTTGATTTGGATGGATACAGTATGCATTTTTTGAGGCGGGTCAGTAAGGGTACTTTAACCGTTTTAGTTACAGGAAAACGTACCTAGGACCGCCCATAATTTTTTTAAGATATCCTGAACTGAATTCACAGATTTTTGAGAAAATTTACGGTCAGCGAAAAAAATGCTAAAAAGAATGATCAAAATACTCTATGGGACCATTTAAGGTTTGAGTACTAGAAATGTCAAAAATCGATAAAAACATTTTCCGTACCCGTGGTATGTGGTCGACGTCACCCATGAACATAAACAAGTTTACTTTTTTTTTCTTTTACAACGGGAAATGCTCTGAGTGAGAGACCCACTCCTCAGGCATCCCCTGGGGAGTGGGTCTCTCCAGGTGGGTTTGTGGGACTCGCTGCGCCCGAAAGATGGTTAATGAACTCTACCGACTAAAATCCGGCGAATGCCACCAATGCCGCCTTGGTGAGGTGCCCCGGATCTGTAAAGCTAACAGGGCACCTCGACGGCTAGTCAGTCCCGCAAGGGAACGACGCCACCTCCACAGAGGGGTTGTCCCGCACCACTGAACAACCCCTCCCAACGTCGGGACAGTACCTTTGTACCCCTCTTCTTATAAGAGGGGTACAAAGAGCTCCTTCGGCTTAATTGGCTTCGCCCAAGGTGCTGGGCTCACAAGCTACTGAGCCCCACCGCATAAAGTAAATAAAGATCACAAGCACCGACAATCTTTTTTGCCAAAGACAACGAGGCCATCAGATGGCGCGTCACCGCACGCGAAACGGGAATAAGAGTTGCCAAATCAAATTTTTGAGATATCTACTATTATATAACGGTCTCAAAAAAAATAACAGAGACCTAAAGATACTGTATAAAGACTGTGCTAATTAGTTACACGATAAGATCCATCTTGCTTGTTTCTCCCGTGAAACAACTTTGCTGTGTTTCGGAGAGAAAGGCAAGACAGGCAGTAATTACTGGCACCGAGACTTAACATCTTATGTCTCAGGATAGGCAACACATAAATGAGTTGCCTGGGCTCGTTCCAGGTATACTAGTTTATGTTCATGGGCGAAGTCGACCACTTACCATCAGGTGGTACGTTTGCCAGTTTTCCTATCCAACTAACATAAAAAAAAGTATTTTACTCGATCATAAAAAAATCCTGAAAACACGCTAAAATAAAAACTAAAACGAATAATTTACTAATAATATATTTAAGTTTGCACAACATTCTTATATAGAAATATTTAACTTTTCAATACTACAGAGAACGTGCTTTTTTATTACAATTTATCCTAAAACTTGAATGTTATCTAGCATTTTCCCAAGACGCCGCGACGCCGGCTACCCCCCAGTCCCAGTGACTCGCCTTAACATAAAAATATTAAGAGCAGCGCCTTAATCATTCTTCAAATCTAGTCCATTAAAAAACAAAACAAAAACTGAGAGAGACGCCAAATAGAATGGACTAATTGGATCTTCACTAAAAATCAGAGTGCAAGTCAGACATTCATGCACTATGGGTTCCGTAAAACGTAGTTTCCCTGTAATAATTAATAAAACAAACAAGCTGACCCGTCAAACGTTGTTCTGTCATGTAAATTACTAGCTGTTGTCCGCAGCTTCGCCCGCGTTAACTTAGATTTACAGCCGTATCCGGATTAATAATGATTGTTTTTATAGCTGAAGTTACTCCTTAAAGCATCACCTATGAGCCAGTGTTCAGTGTTAGTGTCCTGATAAAATCGGCCCGTTTCAGAGATTAGCCGGAACAAACAGACAGACGTACACATTTTTAAAATTGTTTCTTTTATGTAAGTACCGTATATATTGTCATATCCATTTAGTGAAAAGACGGGATGAAAGATTTTATAGGTCGGACATTTTGGAATTTAGCAATATTATTTTGAAAAATGAAATGCTATATATGCTATAAGAGGCTATCCATAAATTACATCCATCGAGCATTACGTGGACGTCACACGAATTTAATGATTTTTTTATCTCTCCCCCCGTCCTTGTCACAGCTGGTCAGAATTGTAGCTCCCCCTTCCTAATGTGACATTTCATATATCAAATAATTATTTACACATATTTTGCAAAATAAAACAAGTTTGTTTTTTATTCAAATTTGAACAGCAGTTCTGTGGTTACTTTTTTATTTCCATTTTGTTATAAGTTCAAAATTTGTGTTTTAATAACAGGCATATTCGATTTTATTGTGACGTCACAAAATCTTGGACCCGTCCCACCGCTTGTCACACAATGTCACACTTCGTCGACCCCCTCAAACATAACGTATGAGGTAATTTATAGACGGCCCCAGGGTACCATTCGCCTAACAATAAATTTCAAGACACCCTAAAAGACTGACAGGTCGGCCATCTTGGTCTAAGTAAAATTATGAAACACAACGACATCCCACTTTTCTTTTAAGTGGCACATTTTTTGCTTCCAACCAAGCGCATCGTGTACGTGAAAAACATAACAAAACGGACAGACGGAGAGTTTTCGAAAATAATATCAATTGTACTAGAATACAGTTCAGTTTTGTATGTATGTATGTCTAGTCTCGAAGGAAACAGTCGAAAGTAGTCAGTATCGATCTTGTACTTGTGTGTGTTAGGTCTGTGTGTGTCTTTGATAATAAAATATATAGAAAATTGTGTGTATGATATTCAAGTAAGATTTTTTTCAACTAGTTTTTCTTAGATTTACGGCTAAGTCTAGATTGATAATAATTAAACATTGGCGACAATGGTCTAGTACGTATGGGGTCGATCTCTTGAGTGAGAGGTCCGGGTTCGACCCTGACCCCCTGTAATGCCTTGAAATTATTATAATTTCTATGTGCACCTGAACATGAGACCATCGTTTGCTCACAGCGTTTCCTGATGAGATTAAAAACTTGTGAAGTTATTTCAAGTTCACCAACCCGCATTGGGCCAGCGTATTAGTGAACCCACCATGGTTCAGGCTTTGACGTGGCGGTGGGGTTCAGTAGCCTAGGTTGGTGAACTTCACACACCTTCAAAGACTTTTAATCTCATCAGGATGTTTCCTTCACCGATTGGTTTCATGTTAAGATGCACATGGAAATTCACAATTAACGTCATCAGGCCGTATACGATTGTAAATATAAGGAAGCGCGGGCGAAGCAACGTGCAACAGTAAGTAGCCTATATAATATTATAATGATTTATTATCATAATCATCAGCTTCTATCTACAGATGAACAATGAACAAAGGCCTTTTTTCTTTTTTACGCCGGGAAATGCTCTGAGGCATCCCGCCGGGGAGTGGGTCACACCAGGCGGGTATGTGGGACTCGCTGCGCCCGAAAGCAGGTCAGTGGACGCAGCTCTGCCCACTAAAACCTATCGAGTGCCACTAATTCCACCTTTGGTGAGGTGCCCCGGACCTGTTGAGCTAACAGGGCACCTCGACGGCTAGTCAGTCCCTCAGGGACCGACGCCACCTCCACAAAGGGGTTGTCCCGCACCACAGAACAACCCCTCCCAACGTCGGGACAGTACAATGGGGTACGGTTCCCGTCCTCGCCCCTTGCACCCTGCTCTTTTTTCCCCTCTTCTTATAAGAGGGTACCAAGAGCCCCCTCGGCACAATTAGCTTCGCCCAGGGTGCTGTGCTCACCCTAGGCTACTGAGCCCCACCGCCACGTCAAGGCCTGACTCATGGTAGGGAGTACTGACTTTACTTCTACTACTATTAATCGGTGAACACACCCTCAAAGACTTTAAATCTCATCATGCATACTTGTTTCCTCACAATTTGCTTCACCAGTAATCAAGCTATATTGCTAGGTGCACGGAGAGATATCTATTTGCACCGATGAAGATCGAATTCAGACCTCTCATTTCGAAGCCAAACCCACTAGAACATCTTCGCTCATGACGACTAATAATTAAATTAAAATGGACATTTTTTGCGTTTAACATTTATCTTGTAACACTGAACTGACAATTAATGCCCTTCAGATAACAAATGGACGAAACATTTAAATTCTTAATTTGTTTCGATCGTTATAAGTTTGACAAACAGTGGCTTCGAAAAAGGACAAGCGTGAGTCTGACTGGGCTGAGGGTTCCGTATACCTTTTATGTAATATAACAACAAATTAGGGGGTTTTGAGTTTCCTTACTTACTATATTGACTTATTAAAAGACACCTAGCTTCTTAAAAAAAATATGATTCTTTGTCAATGGGAAGAACCATCTTCTTAAGGTTGAACTAGTCGGTGGCGTGAACTCTAACAAAATGATTGCTATCTCACCTGACATAGTGCGCAAACATGTGTGCTAGAATGAAATGCACAATGATTCATTCCGAAAATGTCCTTTTAGCAAAACAGTTATTATAGAAAAACTAATAAGTGTACCTTTTCAAAATAAATTTATTTTATCCTTTGAATAACTAAACTATATCTGTACGGGCTTTATTTTTGAGCTTTCGTGCTCGGTATACTATTTATTTACGCCCAAAGTTGGACTAAAATCAGTGTTGAAATACGAAAGATTAGAAGCTTGTATTTTTTTAATGTATAATTGTTTTACGAATTTGGGTATATACAGACATAGATAACGACGAGATCAATTGATAATATACTTATTTTTTCATGGTCAACGTCAAACATTGAAGTAGGAAGTAATTACTGTTCTTCGTTTGTATGGAAAGATGAGCGACTTGTGTAACCTTAAGAAGAAGATAGCTTTTGGTGTGACTAACAGACGAACAACGGAGTGATCTAAGGGTTCCGTTTCGTCATTTTGAGAGACGAACCCATAAAAACACATTGGGGTGCTTAAATGAATGCCGTTTTCTATTGTTTACGCGAATTCATCTCATTAGATTAATACAACTTTTTAAGGGTTTGATCGAGGTATAGGCCAGCTGCTAATCCTCTGATGTCTTTGAATGTTACTGATAACTTATCACCAGGTGAACCGACTGTCGGTTCAACCCCCCTTCTATAAAAGA
Source organism: Helleia helle (assembly GCA_963853865.1). Taxonomy (NCBI): domain Eukaryota; kingdom Metazoa; phylum Arthropoda; class Insecta; order Lepidoptera; family Lycaenidae; genus Helleia; species Helleia helle. The sequence goes on from OY971436.1 coordinate 9,655,644, forward strand.
TAAGGTATATAAGTATTTTTACGATCCCGACGTTTCGGATACTAGACAGCAACCATGATAGCTTAAAAGGTTAAATATGAAAAAAAAGTCTTGTGGTCAAAGTTCAGAATAGGGATAAATAATATTTGACACCAGATAATAATATATGACCACACAACCAGAGATTATGCAGATACGTTGCCCTCCTTTTCCCTATTCCCCCAATGAGCCACCGGAAACTCACAAACCGCACGAAATGCGACAGCATAGCTGTCACTTTACTTCACCTTTTACTATTTAGATTGTAGACTGATATTATTTTGGACGTATTATAGAGTAGATAGATTAAGAAAATATATTATTATTTTTAAAGCATTCACGCCCGAATACTCAAACGAATCTCAAATTTAAGACGTACTTAAACTCGTGTTGTCCCTCTTTTTTAACCGACTTCAAAAAAAAAGGAGGTTCTCAATTCGTCTGTATGTTTTTTTTTTTTTTTTTTTTTGTATGTATGTGACACGATATCTCCGCCGTTTGTGAATGGATTTCGATGGTTATTTTTTTGTTTGAAAGCTGGTGTTTCCAATTTGGTCCCATATTAATTTTATTAAGATCTGACAAGCCGTTTTTTAGTTATTCCCAATAATGCCTATTTGGTTGGTTTTGTTTACCTTGATGATATGATTTTTTTATTACGTGTCGATGTAACAATTGTATAGGATGCTTTGGTAGCACACCATAGTATGTCGCGGTCATCGTAATCATCATCATCATCACCATCACCATCATCATCATCCTTTATCCATCCACTGCTGAACATGCCTCCTTCAATGAACGCCAAGACGACGAATTTCGGAATCACTAAAAATTAAGAAATAAAAACATTTTACAAAAAATTAAAACCGACTTCAAAAATACTAAACTAAAAAGTAATAAAATAACAGTTTCTTTAATGTTTGTGCTTACAACATATAATCAACTTATTATATGTATATTATATTTGTTGCTTTGTATGCAAAGTTTGTACATTAGTAGAAGATTAAGTTGATTATATGTTGTAAGCACAAACATTAAAGAAACTGTTATTTTATTACTTTTTATTAGTTTAGTATTTTTGAAGTCGGTTTTAATTTTTTGTATAATGTTTTTATTCTTTGAATCTGACACGTCGTAGCAGAGTTAAATACGTCTTACATTTGAGATTCGTTTGAGTATTTGGGGGTTAAAGTATTTAATTTTTATCTATGTCGCTGTCCCTAAACGTCTTTCAATTGGTTCCTCGAAAAATGCTACGTTTTTACTTCTTTTTTTTAATTCAATTTTTTTTTGTTCTAGTACCTAAATAACAATGAATCGGTCATGGATATTGGTAGCCGTGATGGCGCTGGTGCTGCAGACGCAAGGAGATGGTGGCATCAGGTTACCGGACCAGCCTCCTAAAGAAGAAAACGAGGGAAGGTCGTTGAACTTTGGAGATGAGGACAGGGGGAGATCGGTGAGTTTTAAAATTCATACATTCATACAGACTTTATATATTATTGTCGTTCATCCATTCACTAAATTATTCATTCATTCTCTTATTTGCTCATTTATGTTGTCCCTTTTTCATAATTCGACCTCTGTGGCTCAGTGGTAAGCGCGTTGGCGCTCAAGCCGGAGGTTGCGGGCTCGAATCCCGCCAGGGAACAAAAATATTTTTTGTGTTCCTGGGTCATGGATGTGTATTAAATATGTGTATTATATTTAATACACATATGTTTATTATTATTATTATTATTAAACGTATAATATACGAGCTATTCTTGTTTTGGAGCCAGAAAACTTTCGAACTCCTGAAAGGGGCTTTCCATAATATTACAGAAAGCTTTTAATTAATCTCCAAATCCTTAAAAGCCTTTTTTGTAAGTATGTTTAAAAACCCTTCTAAAACATTATCATTATCACAATCGGCCTTTTTTTTATTCGGCCTTGAGGGAGGAGGAACTCCCGAGGACTCGTAGCGCCTGAAAGATGATAAGGTCTTAGTGGGTAGAGCTGGACCCAGCTCTACCCACTAAGACCCAATGTGTCACCAATGCCGCCTATGGTGAGGTGCCCCGGATCTGTTGAGCAACAGGGCACCTCGACTGCTATTCAGTCCCCCAAGTCACGCAACCTCCATAGAGGGGTTGTCCAGCACCACAGAACAATCCCTCTCAACGTATGGATTGTGCAATTATTTGAAATTCCCATCCTCACTCCTTGCTCCCCCTGCTCTATTGTCCCCTCTTCTTATAAGAAAGGTACAAAGAGCAGCACCCTTGGTTCAATTGGTTTCGCCCAAGGTGCTGGGTTCACCTTAGGCTACTGAGCCTCACCACCCCGACAAGGCTTGCACCATGGTGAGGACAATCAACCTATCTACTGGACGTATCTCTTTCATTGCATAAAGTTTATTCCATGACCCTTACATGCCCCACTCCTGGATACCTCCTTCTCGTAATCATCTTCATCTTCATCGTGAGAAAGGGTATTAGCCATAAAAATCTAAGTGTGAATCATAATATTCTTAGCAACTCGATAATATGCATTTAAAAAATATACTGTTTACAGCCCCAAGCTCAAGGCAGGGGTTTCCTGGACTGGCTGGGTTTCGGCGACGACCAAGACCCCTACATCCAGCAGGCGACCCAGCAGTGTGTCAGCGGTGAACTGGCTGATTGTTTCAAGGCTCAGGCGCTGAGGTCTTTCGACGACTTCTTCGATAAACAAGCCTACCAGTAAGTTTTACATTCTCTGCGGTTTTGGTACTCCCAAATGAAAATGGATTTTTTTTCTTCATGTTAGTTGGATAGGCAAACTGGCAGACGTGCCACCTGATGGTAAGTGGTCGACGTTGAACATGAACATAAACTAGTTTACCTGGAACTAGCCCAGGCAACTCATCTATAATATGTCACAGAAATAAGCGATACTTACTCATGTAGCCAGGAACACGCCACAGCGCATCGCTCTCAACGGTATAATATCTAAACTGACTCGCTGCGCCCGAATGGTGGTAAGGTGGACGCAGCTCTACCCACTAAAACCAGGGGAGTGCCACCAATGCCGCCTTTGGTTAGGTGCCCCGGATCTGTTGTGCAAACAGGGCACCTCGAAAGCTAGTCAGTCCCTCAAGAGACCGATGCCACCTTTACAGAGGGGTTGTCCTGCATCACAGAACAACCCCTCCCAACGTCGGAATAGTACAATGGGGTGAGGTTCCCTTTGATCTTTTGTCCCCTCTTCTTATAAGAGGGGTAGAAAGAGCAGTTCCCCCGGTTCAATTTGCTTCGCCCAAGGTGCTGGGTTCACCTTAGGTTACTGAGGCTTGAACCATAGTGGAGATCATTGGCCTACCTTCCTTGACCTGGGTTATCAAATTCAAAAACGAAATCTTAGTAATAATTCCTAAGTTCAGGGCGTACAAACCAATAAAAGTTTAGAGTCGTTATAGATATAGTACAAAATATATTTATGCAATATAAGCAGCGCCCCACGGTTTCACCCGCGTACTTCCCATTCCCGTGGGAATACAGAGATAAATTATTTTAATATGTTTTTCGGCGAGAACCCAAAATGCTGGTAAGGTCACAACTGGAATTGAGATCTAAATTGAATTTGAAGATATGAATATTTTAATTGTTATTTTATGACTAGCTAGCTAGATAATTGTCATTCCCGTGGGATTACAGGGATAAATTACAGCCTACGTGTAATAACACGTATTACAATTAAAATACATTCGGTAGTTTATGTGTGAAATAGCGACAAACATATTATAATATACATCCATTACATTCTTACAAACTTTCGCATTTATAATATTAATAGGATATGATAGGACTAGAAGAATAGGATAAATCTATGCTAATCTCCGTTAGGACTTTTTTTTGTTAAAAAAAATACACTTGTATTCGTATTGCTATCATTTTAACCGCTTAAAGACAGGTGTTATAAATCAGACCGCTATAAATATTTGTCTGTATGTGACACTGTAGATTTTCAACGGGTGGAACCACAGATATTTGAAAAAAGTTCTTAATATTTCTATGGTTGGAACGATTCGGATGTGGTTTTTATATGAACCCAAGATTCCAAGCTGTGTTTCTTTAACACGTTTTGTCAAAATCTGATCAGCGCTTTTTCGTGATTGCGTTGGGATTTTATTTAAGTATAACTTTTTAGATGTTTGGTTATATAATGTTGATATAATAAATATTTTTGGAAACGGCGATTGATGTTAAAAGATTTTGGTCTTTTTGGCGTTCATTGAGGGCTTATGTTCAGCTTTGGACGGATAGACGCTGATGAAGATGATAAAAAAATCTAATCAGCTTAAACTCTGACCTTTCGTGATTTGTTTCGGAAAAAAAGGTTTTAAATTTGATACAATTTGCATTACTTGATATTGCCGCTTGAATTTTAAACAGACGGTTTGTATTTCATAATCGAATATGGCGGATTTTGGCGGAAGATGAAATTTAATCAATTATTTTTCCGACTACGATAAAGCCGTAGTTTATGTATTTTTGTTCCACTGCACCCTCCAGAACAACTTCCACGATTTTGATGAATTAAGTGTCAGCGTATTCGTTATTTTGATCCGACTACGGCTACCGACTTCAAAATGAGCTATTTTTCTATATCGAAAAGTTCTTATATAGAAAAAAAATCTTTAGGCTTTCAGACAATGCGCTGCTGGTGAAAGTGGAGTCACAAGCTAGAGCCTTGTCCCGAGAACCACCGACACTGGCCTCGCAACCTCGCAGCGAGGATACCGACTGGGACGCACTAGTCAAATACGGGATGAGGAAAATTGAGAGGTAAGGAAAAGTACTCAGAGCCCCTAGGTTTTAGTTACATACTAGGAGGCTGCCTCCTAGGTCCTGTGTTAGTCAGATCCAGGACACTCCCCTTGAAGTGGCTGAAGGCAACTCGCAGTGTTTTTGTAATGGAATACAGGGTTGGAGAAGTGCCGAGAGTCACACATATTCCCAGGGATGACCCATCCCTGGGTGAATGATAAATGATTAAATAATCTAGATAAAATCTTTTCGCTGTTGGAAAGAAACCATTAAAATTGCAAGGTGTATAATATTATGTTATGTCAAAAGTATTTTATCAGCCTAGGGTTAAAGGTCGGAAAATCGATCGACCTTATCTTCGGTGCCATTATGGAATTTCCATGCCCATATCTAGTTGGATAACTGGAATAAATTTTAATGTAATAGCACAATGACCCTTGAAATCTCAACTTGAAATTAATACAATTACAAGTACTGCATATAAGATAACCTACAATACACAGAGTTTTCTTTTATAAAGTACAACTTTTTTAAGTACTTGACAATACCACTTTACTATCCTTTTTACTGTGGAATAGGTTCTATACTATCTAAAAAATTGTCATAGCTATTTTGCAATATTTCAGATTTTTGAGATCCACCGCGTTAGAATTTGATCTGGACGACGAAGTGACATCCAACGGTGTCATCGCTCCCCGGTTCCTGGAGGACATTAATGATGAGGTGGACATCATCGAGGATAAGAAGGCGCCTTTCCGTAAGTAGACCTTAATCTGACGTCATAACTTAATGTGAAAGTGGTTGTTCTTTTTCACATCTCCGGCTAAGAACAGATGGATAAAATGATTATAATAATAATAATAATAATAATATCTATGGACGCTTTCACACCACGTCAATCTGGTCCCGTGGTAAGTTCTCGAGGAACTTGTGTTACGGGTACCAGGCCACGGAAATATATTTAATACTTTTATACTATACATATATTTAAGTTTTTCATTATATAATACACATATTTAATACATATCCATGACCCAGGAACACAGAAAATATTTTTGTTGCCTGGCGGGATTCGAACCCGCAACCTCGGGCTTACCACTGAGCCACAGAGATTGTCACAAAAGTATATGTCACTTTGAAATATACTTTTGTCGTCACAAAATCAAGACTCCATGCAAATCTAAAAGCTGGCACCATCGTGAGAAATAATATAATAGATAAAATATTAAAAGGTTAAAAATAATAGAAGAAAATGGACTCATAGAAATTCAACCGTTAAAGATTCGTCGACCGTATCGGATTTGATTAGTCTAAATCCTGCTCTCCCGAGCAGCGCACGCGATGAGCCGCGCCCCTACGGGGCGTAGAGGGTGGCGTCCCCCTTTAGAATATTTCTTAAGTGACCCATCTGCTCACTTACGGTTCCGATTGACCTTAAAGGCTATCAGGCCTAAAAAAAAGAATCAGTCTTCAGAGACTTAAATTATATTAATTAGCCACACCAGCATTGCAATTGTTAGTTGGATAGAAAAATTGGCAGACGTACCACATCATGGTAAGTGATCGACGTCGCCCATGAACATAAACTAGTTCACCTGGAACCAGCCCAGGCAACTCACTTATGTATTGGCCATCCTGATATAAGATGTTAATACGGTGTCAGTATTTACACTGCCTAATAAAGATGGTGGTACCCATGCAGCCGGAAGCGCGGCACAGCATATCCCTCCCACCGGTTACCTATTATTAGAAAGCAGGTTTTCTACCGGTGGTTTTTAGACATGTTTTATAAATAGGTTTGCACACACAAACTGCCTCTCACCCCAAACGCATATACAGTCTCCGTTCCGTCGCGGGTAAAAATCGATTTAGCCATTACAAGGTTATCAGATCATTGTTATTGCGATACTTTTTTTGAGTGTTTGTAACCTTTAAGTTATATATTTCATCATCATCAGCCTTTATCCGTCTACTGCTGAAAATAGGCCTCCTTCAATGAACGCCAAGACGGCGATCCCTTATAGCCTTGGTTATATTAGAAGACGAAAACATAATATGAATGCACCAAAAGTCGTAATTTAATCTACTTTTATTTGCAGGTCGACACAAGCTTAAGAAACTCATCGTGCCAATGTTGCTGATACTGAAGTTGTTCAAGTTGAAACTTCTTTTGTTCCTGCCACTCATCCTTGGTCTCGCCAGCTTCAAGAAGTTCTTGGGATTCATTGCTCTTATTGTACCAGGTATGTGAATGCTTTGATGTCTTTTTTTATTTAACGCCGGGAAATGCTCTAAGGCATCCCACGAGGGAGTAGGAACTGACCCGGCGGGTATATAGGACTCGCTGCGCCCAAAAGATGGTAAGTGGATGCAGCTCTACCCACTAAATCCCGGTGAGTGCCACCAATGCCGCCTTTGGTGAGGTGCCCCGGATCTGTTAAGCTAACAGGGCACCTAGACGACCTCTCCCAACATCGGGACAGTGCAATCGGGTGAGGTTACCATCCTCGCCCCTTGCCCCCCCTCTTTTATCTCCTCTTCTTATAAGAGGGATATAAAGAGCAGCTTCCTCGGTTCAATTTGCTTCGCCCCAGGTGCGGGGTCCAATTTAGGCTACTGAGCCCCACCGCCACTACAAGGCTAGAACCATGGTGGGGATGCTTTGATGCCTGATATTTCCATCCTAATTTACTGAACTGGTAGTAAGATAGGCAAACTGGCAGATGTGCTATGATGGTAAGTAGTCAGCGTCGCCCATGATTTTTTTATCTAGTAAGTCAGGTAATTTAAAATATGTTGACTATCCTGAGACGTAAGAAAATTTCGGTAATTACACTGCCTTCCCCCTTCTTTCCGAAACAGCTAAGCTGTTTCACAAAAAAAAAAACTGAAAAAACACCATGCACATGCGCAGTAATACGCTCCACATCGGTGCAAAGTCAAATTATTAATATCGTTTTCAACTCAACTTGATTAGTGATACGGGCGTCTATGGATGTGGTGATCTCCCAGGTGAATCGTCTGTCCTTTCTTCTTTTATATAAAATCTATGGTAAGGACCAACATAACGATAAACTTTTTTACAGGTGTGATCGGCTACTTCAAGTTCTGCAAGCCCAACTCCTCACCGTTCTCGTCCAACCACTACTCTGGGCCCCAGTACTCTCCCGCTGGTATCGGTCTGGGACCCTACAGGGAACAAGGACCACAATACCAATACGGACATTACGATACATATGCTGTGAGTATACTAATTTTTAAATAATAGCTGTTGTTGCTCTCTATTTTCAAATATACCCTGAGATCCCATCATCAGATCTTGAATTTGCGACAATGGGACACCCTTTTTTGAAAATTTTGAAAATTGGTTCACAATTGACCGATGTACCGATATCGATGAACATAATGAAAAAGTGGAACATACCTATATCCTCCTTTGTTGAAGTCGGTTAAGAACCAAAGAAATTGCGGTCACGGCATATCTCGTATTTTCTATAAGAACCCATAAAATTATAATATTACGTTTTATAATGTTGTACTGCACAAAATGAAAATTAAAGCTATTTAATTTGACAGTGAACATAAAATGCCTCACGTGACCAAAGTTGCTTCAGTCTTTGCATGTCATTTTTCTCGATACTAAAGTTATACTATTCAATTAATCCTTTCACAGTTGCCAAAAATTGGTTAAATTTATGATTATAGAGATTATTTGGAAATGTTAGTCGATTGTGGTTGGACAATTAAATTTTAATTTAGATAGAGACATTATAACAGAGTTGTAATAATAATTATGATAAAAACAAATCACCCACTCTAACAAAATCTAAGCAATACAAAATATTTAAAACCGAAAACCTCAAACCGTATCTGGTTATGAGATTTTTTTTAAACGGTAATTTTTATTCCAGGGACAGAAGTATGGTCATGGTGGCGGGGTTGCTTTCAGGGAAAATGAAAACCACCCACAGGACCTAGCTTACCAGGGGTGGGGGGAATACAGGAATAAGAAAGGCAGCGACGATATCAAGGCTGAACAATCTTAATCAATAATATTAGGTCAAATATTTTCTAAATATGTCAAATGCACTGAGTAACTAAGTTACGTAAGAAAAAGAAGGAGAAGAATAAAAAAATAATATATCTAAGCAAAGATTTTTTTGGCACGGCGGAAAATATCGGGGCGTGCTGTTGTGTTTTTTTTTGGTTTCCCGTTAATTAATTGTTATTTTGTATTTTGTTCATTCGGAGCGGTTTTTATAGTGTTTATTTTAAAAACCTCTATAAAATCTGTATAATATAATGTGATTGGTTGACGAATATTGTGGTGGACTGTTCTGGGTGGGTGGAGTGGGAACTGATAGTTGATTAATGGGGACTAGGGGGGCGAGACCGCGTTCCTTGGGGTTTCGCGCCGTTTTTCGATATTATAGACTAAATATTAACTCGTAATTGGCAATGCACTAAAGGCAGTCCATAAAAACCTAAAAGTTTCTTAATGCATTTGCTGTTTTGAACATTTATAGAACTAATATTATTATTTTTGAAGTATTCGTTTTTTCGAATTCGGAACGAATAATTGTAAACTTTATAAGTGTAATGTAAATAGAATCTATTTATAAGATGGTCTGTCTAGTCTAGAAATAAAGTAGACAAAGATATTAGCTTTTTTTTTATTAGCTTCGCCATAAACAAGTACATACTGCAACGTTTATTTTTTTCGTATTTAACAATAAATTATTTTAGAATACCTTGCTTTTATTTTAACCTTACCTATTTTCCTTCCTCTGGATTTCCAAGATGCCGAAATAATAGTGATGGCTTTCCAGTCCAGCCTTACTAAACTAAAAATTGCCACTCTGATCATCCTAGATTTGAATAGTTACAAATAACTAAGACGGAACATTTTTTTTACAACTAGACATCTTTCGAAGCTAATGTAAGAAGATTGATTTGAATTATTATATTTTTAACACTGGACAAAAAAGAAACAACGAGACCAATACAAATACTTATATTACCAATATTTCTTAACATGGGCTTTGATGACGTTGTAATCTTTTTTGCTACTTACAAATTCTATTTCATCTAGATCTTTCAAGATATACAGTTCCCGACTTGCGTCTCGTTTGTTCCTGCGGTTTCTCGTCTGCAGTTTGTGGAAGGGTTTTTGGTTACGGATGAATTTGGTGTTCTTGCGTCCTTTCCTCCTACGGTTGGTTTCAGTGGTTGCGTCTTCATTGCTAAACGTAAATTCTTCCATAGCTTTCTTCGTTGTTACAGTCGGTTTTCTAGTTATTGGATGCACATAGATCCTTCTAGTCTTACTTTTTCCTTTCCTTATTATCTTCTGCACGGTTCTTTTCGGGGATTTGTATATTTTCTTGTTACGCGTACTTTCGTGTATCGTGCTTGGCACTCGAAAGATGTTTTCTTTATCGATGTATGTTGAGTTTATTTCCTGGAACATTAGAATAAACTTGGTTAACAGAAGGTTTCAATAAACCATTTCTTATATTATAGGAGAGAAGGATGCTACGCTAGGTATTTCAATCAAATAATGGCAAAGAAGTAGTCGTGTATGCTATACATGCCAGTATTTAAAATTGGTACAAAAAATACAAACAATGGCGGCATATTGCGATAGTTGTCACCTGATTTGAATACAAAATGGCTGCTATTTTTTGATCTCATTTTAAATCACTACCGTGCCAAAAAGTTTTTAGTTATAACGTTTTACAGCCAGCAATACACGAACTGAAGCTTATCAATGTTTAGGCTCGCCATTGTGTAAATTCGAATTCCTGTCAAAATCATCCGTTTATCTAAACTAATCTCTACCATTGTTAGCCCCAGGTGCATTTGAGATGTATCTGACAGCTGTTTCAGGAGAACATGTTAGCTGACCAGCATTGTCTGATTCTAAGCACATGTAACTCCGAAAATATGGAATTTCTCGTTGAATATCTCGAATTCGCAAAATTTCAAATGCGTAAAGGCTTACGTGATGCCTCACCGAAACCAGGCGAGGATGGTATATCATTAATTGGCTTTGAATAAGACGTTTATTTCTTTAAAAGAATACAATTCACTATAAGAAATACAAGTTACTCTCAAAAGTAAATACATAATTTTGAAGCATGGTACGGTTAACGAATGACCGATGGGCCAATTAGGTTCAAGATTGGAGGCCACGTTTAGGTAGACGAAGTGTTGGTCGGCCATTGACCAGGTGGGAAGACGATCTCTGTGCGGTGGCCGGTCCGTGTTGGATGCGAGTGGCAAGGGATCGCGGCATGACGGTTCCGCTAGTTTATTATACTATTGACTAAAGAGCATTCAAAATATGAAATAATAAAATAATAATATCAACCCTTATATGTCCCACTGCTGGGCACGGGTCTCCTCCTCGAAATCAGGCGAGGAGGGTTTTGGGCCATAGTTCACCGATGCGCTGTCCCAATGCGGGTTGCTGAACTTCACACGCCTTCAAAGACTTTTAATTCATCAGGCATGCATGTTTCCTCACGATGTTTCCTTCACCGGTGAGCATGCGATGGTTTCATGTTCAGGTACATAGAAACTTAGGAAAACCCATTTCTAGGCACTACAGGGCGGGGTCAGGATCGAACCCGGACCTCTCTGCTCTCACTCAAGAAGCCGAGCCCGTACCCACTAGGCCATCGTCGCTCAAAATATGAGTCTAACCAAAATTTCTAAAATCGATTTCACGCCAGGTAAAGCTTGGAGAACTAATCAATATCATTTTATTAAATTTATATATAATTCTTCAGTACGTGTGTATGTCACTGAACTCCTTCTAAGCGGCTGGACCGATCTTGATAATTTTTTTGTATGTGTTCAAGTGGATTCGAAAATGGCTAAGATTCACAAAAAAAAGAGGTCTAAAAAAATGGCGATGTAAAATCAGCGGAATTGAAAAAAAAACACAGGAATTTGTTGCTAATTTGTTGCTAATTAGTTGCTAAAAATTTTTTTTTGCTCTAACCGATCGCAATAAATCGGCAGTAGCGCTAACTTTTCATTAAGATAGCGTGGAAATCACTGGATGTGGACTTATCGATCAAGCGAATAGGGGTCAATTTGTTGCTTTTTTGTTGCTAAAAAATTAATTTTTTTGCTCCATCCGATCGCGAAAAATCGGCAATAGCACTAACTTTTCATTAAGATAGCGTGGAAATCACTGGATGTGGAGTTATCGAACAAGCGAATAGGGGTCAATTTGTTGCTAATTAGTTGCTAAAAAATTAATTTTTTTGCTCCAACCGATCGCGAAAAATCGGCAATAGCGCTAACTTTTCATTAAGATAGCGTGGAAATCACTGGATGTGGACTTATGTGGATTAATTTTTTAGCAACTAATTAGCAACAAAAAAGCAACAAATTCCTGTGGTTTTTTTTTCAATTCCGCTGATTTTACATCGCCATTTTTTTAGACCTAAAAAAAAGTACGTGCATACAAAGTACACATGTCAGAAGTGGAACTTATCTGGCAAACAAATTTTTAAATCTCGTTTATATAAATATACTAAAGCTTTAAATTTCCGAGACTTGCGATGCGACGTTCGCTCTATCTCACTCTCTCTCTCAATCTTTCTCACTCGTTTGCTCCCTACTCTCACTCCATGGCTATGTGCTTCATGTTACGTTCGCCCTTTCTTACTCCCCCATCAATCGGTCTCAATCACTCTCTCCCTCTTCTTGGACAAAACGTTGCACATTTTTGTGACGTTTCATCCGTAAAAATCTTACCCTCTTGCGCCCAAAGTTTCACTTCAAAAAAAAAAATTTGTACAGGACAACGTCAGTCGGTGTCACTAGTACATATTATATAGATATTCCTAGGTGTAAAATATTGGTTACTACGCATGAGTACGTACAGATCGTGCTGTCTCGGTCTATAATTATCAGATCATTTAGGCCTCTCCATCACTTTAATATACTAATTACATGGGAAATGTCAAAGCGCATGTTAATAGCTTGTAATCAAGGATCTGGTTTGGTAGTTAAGCTACTCAATTATGCGTTGTCTGTCATGAGGACACGCCTCATGGCGTTTAGTCACGATGGTAAGTCTGGGTGCCAATGATTACGATGCCGACCTTTCCTAGATGAAAGTAGGATGGTGATTGGTACCTATGTAGATGGTTACCCGCTGTCTGTGTGACTCGCCCGAAAGATGGTAAGGCTTTACCCACTGAAACCTCGCAAGTGCCACCAATGCCACCTTTGGTGAGGTGCCCCAGATCTGTTGAGCAAACAGGGCACCTCGATGGCTAGCCAGTCCCTCAAGGGACCGACGCCATCACCACAGGGGGTCCCGCACCACAGAACAACCCAGCCCAACGTCGGGACAATACAATGGGCTGAGTTTCCCATCCTCGCCCCTTGTCCCCCTGCTCTTTTCTCCCCTCTTCTTATAAGGGAGGTACAAAGAGCAGCCCTCTCGGTTCAATTGGCTTTGCCCAAGGCTTGACCTATGGTGGGGACGTGTTGTCTACCCTGAGACTTATAATGATAATTGTCGGTGCAAGTAATTGCACTTACTGTCCCGCATTTCTTTCCAAAACAATGCAGAGCCTTTTCACATACGAAATAACCCATGCAGGCAAGAGAATGCGGCACAGCGCATCAGTCCTAAGGGTTACTTCAAAATAACAATCGATATTTAATAAGTACAATATATTCCTTTACATGTTTTCATTAACACGTATTTTAATATTATCATATTTTTATATAACAATAAATCTTAAAAAGTCCAAATATTGTCAAGTGGAAAAATATTGTTTTCTAATGTTAACGCGAATTTCACTCATTATAATCTATACTAATACTAGCGGCCCGGTACGTGCTTCGCTACGTATAAAGTGAAAAAAAAAAAAAATGGAACATGAAATTAATATAATCAAACAAAAAATATATTATTAATTGTAACAGTACAATATTAAGTTTTAAAATAGCTAGTCATCATGAAAAAAGTTTCAATATGACCCCAACTGAAAAAGTTTCAATTTGACAGCAAAATCTCCATTAACAAAATGATCCGCCATTTATTGAATAAAAAAAATGTGATAAATGAAGAACCGCTCGACCGATTTTGTGCAAACTTCACATAAACCATCTACTAAATAGTCCGAACAAAGCCTAAACATTTGGTTGGGATTGGTGAGCCCGTTCTTGAGTTATAAAATTACAACGAAAAGTGGCATTGATTTTTATATATAAAGATTATAAAGCTGAAGAGTTTGTTTGTTTGTTTGAACGCGATAATCTCAGGAACTACTGGTCCGATTTGAAAAATTCTTTCAATGTTAGACAGCTTATTTATCGAGGAAGGCTATAGGCTATATGACATCATGCTGTGACATATAGGAGTTGAGTAACGCGGGCGAAGCTGCAGGCAACAGCTAGTAAATTATAAAAGTGGTAAAATAAAAAGAATTTAACGTCCGAAACATCGTCAATAGTAGAAGTAAGGTCAAAAAGGTTTTATTTGTTCCAAATGAACTGAGCGTAATATCGGAGGTTTTAAACGTGATTCCTCTTAAGTATTCCAATTACGTGGAATCCTTGGAGAGTCTATCGCTCTATCGGAATAAATACGGAATGAGAATACCATCTTATATCGATTGGAGGCAATTCCGCATCGACATGTCAGTTTTAGTTTTAATGTCGTGAAGAATGGGACTTATGATGGGTCTAGTAGTCCATTTGACTGGGTTAAAACGCGAAGAGATAGCTGTGTCAGTAATTAGCGTTGGCACAAAAAATATAAATAAGACAGCAAATTTTGACAGCTGTCACTTGACTATTTACGATATGTCACAAGCTGTTTTGAGTTTTATCGGATTTATTCAAATAATTTCAGTTTCCAATTCGAAATGACTTTGTATCGTAGGTAGGTAGGTACCACTTGTAATACTTGAAACATATCAAGTCAGGAAGAAATGTTGCTTTTAAATAATAATAATAAACCTTTATTTTCAGGCTGTATAGGCGCATACTGCCGTGTTAATTAAAAAGGGCACAACTAACATTTTTCACGAAATTGAGTTATATACATATTCGGAATCAGGAAAAAAGGCCTATCTGCCTAATTTTTTGTGTATTTTTAGCAACAAAATAAACAGAGTTACCTTATGCTTAAAGGGCACAACTGCAACATTTTTTTAGTTTTTGTAAAGAAAAAGGTCACATTGTGATGTATATCTTCTATTTCACGATTTTTGTTTAAAAATATTTAATTGAAAAGACATAATTGGCGTAAATCAAATATAAAGGGCTTATGTGGCAATTGTGCTAAGTTTTTATACCAACACCTTAGCAAGAAACGTAGAAGAAAAGACACAACTGGCGATTGTGTCTTTACTATTTACACTACGCCTGAAATTTTTATATAAAAATAGGCACACTGGCGATTATGCCTTTATTACTTAACATCTATGAAGAGAGATGAAGTTCGGGGGGCTAGGTGTGCGTGCGATTACTTCAGTTGTGCCCGACATTTTTGATTGATTATATCACAATACATCTGATACATCACAACATCATACAAAATAAATGTAATAACATCACTTTTCACAGGAAATCTTTCAATATTTCGTAGTATCTTGTAATTAATTTGGTTTAAATAAAAACATTGTTTTTCGATTGTGAAAATATTTTTACTGATTATTTTCCCCCACTGATTAAATTTAAAACAGTTGCTACTGATATTTACGTAGGTACGTGACACGTTCTTGAATTAATGTGTTTGTGTGATTTAACGATATCAAATACAAACAGTGAAACAGTAACAAACATACATACGTCCATACATACAAACTTTCGCGTTTATATTACAATAAGTTACAAGTTTAAATAGTAATATGTATACATAGGCTACACTAAAAGTATTGGGAATGGAATATTTCCACTGTTCCTGTCATATTAAAATCTTTTTAATTGAAAACTCCTTGGTTTTAAAAATCGAATACCATTTATTTATTTAAAAACAGATTCTCGGTCTTGTCACAAGGTCTTGTCAAACTTGTTTAGTCGTTGAGAAAATGGAATTGAGTCGAGAAAATTCTAGAGCGATGATTTATTATGACTTTCGAAGTGGTTTAACACAAAAACAGTGTGTTGACCGGATGATTTCTGCATTTGGTGATGAAGCCCCATCCAAAACCACAATTTATCGCTGATTTGCTAAATTTCAACGTGGACGTGTCAAGCTCAGTGATGATCCCCGTCAAGGTCGTCCAAAAACTGCAGTCACCCAAGAAAACGTTGATGCTGTGCGTAAGTTGATTGAGGAAGATCAACATGTGACATACCGCGAAATTTAAGCAACTTTAGACATTGGCATGAGTCAAATACAAATAATCTTGCATGAACAATTAGGTGTAAAAAAGTTGTTTTCCCGATGGATACCGCATTTGCTCTGTGAAGAGCAAAAAGCGGCTCGCGTTACTTGGTGCGTCAGAACTCTCGAAAGATTCCACGCAGGATCCTCAAATGCTGTATACAACATCGTATCAGGTGACGGATCCTGGATATACGCGTACGAACCCGAAACAAAAAACTAGTCACGAATTTGCCAACTTAAGCCCTAATGATTTCTATACTTTCCCTAAAATAAAGAATAAATTGCGTGGTCAGAGATTTTCATCGCCTGAAGAAGCTGTGGACGCCTACAAAACGGCCATTTTGGAGACCCCAACTTCCGAATGGAATGGTTGCTTCAATGATTGGTACCATCGTATGGAAAAATGTGTCAAATTTCGCGGAGAATACTTCAAAAAGCAATAAATACATTTTTAAATAGTAATGTTGTGTCACTTCCTTGATTCCCGAAATTTTCAGTGCCGCCCTCGTAACAAGTTTACATTACTACTGTTTCAAGCCAATAAAAAATAAAAATAAAATGTATATTTTACTAATTACCGTTATATTTTCTTCGTTTCATATAAATAAACATTCTTGTAATATAACAATTATACATAATAAATAATAATATAGCTTGAGTATACATGGTTATGTAATGTTGTTATAAAATTCGGGAAAACTTCACCATATAATCGATTTAGTGCTTCATTTTTGACAGAGCGCTTGTATGAAGACTGACCTTGTATTGGTTAATTATTCTAAGTGGAAACTATATTTTCTTTATTTTGATAAATATTGTTTATATTTCTTACTAGTTTTGTTACCTGATTTTTATTTGAAGAGATTTTGTGCTAAAAGCATTTTTAGTAATAAAAATTCAATTTAAATTTGTGATTTTCATTAAAATGTTAATTATTTGGTACATTATTGTTGCTATTCATAATTGATGGTTCCTTTCTTTTTAAGATATGATTTTATTTCTGTAAACTTTTTGAAATAAACGTTTGATTTTCTCGTAATTACGTTATTTTATTCACAGAGAAGTAACTTCTAATATTTTACTGTGTAAATATATACTAATAATAATACAGTGAAAAGGCACAATTGAATAATTGTGCCTTTTCAATGCTCTTTCATTGTAACATCATAAATTTTTCCTCAAATTTTTACATTCAAAAGGCACATTTCTTTGCATGTGCCTTTTATACGTAAAATTATTGTTTTTTACTTATTTTTTATGTTAGGATGAAAAGAAAGCTAATTATCAATAATATGGATTAAAAATAATAATAAAAAATGCTATGGTCGTATATGTACTGTATAAATGCAACTATTGCCATTCGCAGAATTTCGGAAAACATTGTTTAGGGATGTTTTTTTCAACAAAAACAAAAAAATATTTTAATCTCTATTTTCTCGATATTTACAAAATGTTAGTTATGCCCTTTTTAATTAGGACGGCACCATAGATTAACCTAATTATACATAATTAATTATAAACAATTTTGATAGTAAATGAAACTTAAAACTATGTTAGTAAAACTACACTAAAACTAAAAATTAAAAGAACTCGTTTCGAATGCAGGCTTAAGAAGAAAAAAGGGGTACATCTTAGAGTAAACATAGAGTGCGCGTAACTAAGTATGAACTGTAAGCACAGGTATGAACTTAGACCATTGTCTTGGAAACGTTCAAACAGTGTCAAAGCAACACGCATATATCACATAAGATTCGTGAGCGATGTATATATTTTGTTTTTATGTTAAAATCTGAAGTGCCAATTAACAAGCAATAACATTTCTATCTTGCCGTGCATTGAGGGGTGCTTAAGTTCAGCAGTAGATAGATAGAAGCTGATGATGATGATGATATTGAATGTCCTGATTTCAAATATCAATATTTTTAATGCATTACGCATGGAACTTCACTTTCCCAGTGCTTTACTATAGATACTTATCTATAACGCATCTGCTTACGATCGGCACAATGAAGCGGCGTGACACTCGCAATCCATATATTATGTATACACTAAGGGGTACATACTTAACACTTTCATTTTATTTAACTACTAATCAATTTGTAATAAATATCTAAATTTCTGACGTTTTCGATATTTTACAGCAGCTATCGGATTGACGGATTTCCTTGTCTCCGTAAAAAATCTTTTCAACACAAGAAGACAAAGTGACAAATCATTTTTTTTGTATATTCTTAGTGTTAGTCTTACTAATATATCAAAGCTACAGAGATTGTTTGTTAGTTTAAAGACGAATCTCCTCGAATCGAATCAAAAATACTGCTATAATTTTGCGATTGACATCTCAAATGTCATTAAAGGTTAGTAATAATAAAATCTTTTTTTCTTTGTTTCACTTTTCACCTGATGATGACCTTGTCGAAACCGGTCGTGTAATTTTATATTAATTTGTAAAGTATATCAAATAAAAGTGGAAAAGTGAAACAAAGAAAAAAAAGATTTTATTATTATGAAAATGAATTTCCATCAAGACCTCCTACCGGTGGGAGGGAAGGACTGTGCCGCGCTCCCGGCTGCATGGGTACCACCATCTTGCTTATTTCTCCCGTGAAACAGCTTTGCTGTGTTTCGGAGAGAAGGGCAAGACAGGCAGTGTAATTACTGGCACCGAGACTTAGCATCTTATGTCTCAGGATAGGCAACACATAAATGAGTTGCCTGGGCTCATTCCAGGTAAACTAGTTTATGTTCATGGGCGACGTCGACCACTTACCATCAGGTGGTACGTTTGCCAGTTTGCCTATCCAACTAACATAAAAAAAAAATCAAGAACCATCAGTACATTCAATCAGTTATATTAAAGGTTAGGTTAGCATTTTAAATTTCGGGGCGGGTAAAATCGCGGGTACAGGTAATTTCACACGTTCTGCGGAAATTATGCGGAAGTTAAGTGGTTCCATGTTCATATTCCGTGCGATAATATTTCGGCTCAACTGAAACGACTAAAATGAAAAAAAATATTATTCTATCTCAAGCTTATTTATTTGGTGAAATAGCTTCTCATTGAAGAAGGGCAGGACACCATTGTAGTATCGATAATGTGTTTCAGGTAAAGCATAGTGAAACCAGCAGAGTGACGACAGCACCAGAAAATATGTAGGTACTCTTGTATTTTAACACTTTTACTGTCATTTTAATAGTTCCTACTTCCTACTATATTTATTCATTGATAAACTCAATTAAATAGCTAAACAATTAGTAAATTCTAAATATTACATTATGACTTTAAATATTATTTAAATAACTACCAAAAGAATAACCAATTATAATAAAATAGAAATATCATCATCATCATCATCAGCCCCTATCCGTCCACTACTGAAGGCCTCCCACAAAGAACGGCAAGACGACCGATCCCTCGCCACTCGCATCTAGCACGGACCGGCCACTGTACGGAGATCGTCTTCCGAAACAGAAATATTATATGGAATAACAATTATATTGGAATGTATGTATCAAATGTATAAATCAAATGTAACAAAAGATTTTTGAATTATAATTTTTTTTGAAGTGAATTTTTTTTTTTTTTTACGGATGAATCGTCATGAAAATGTGCAAGCGAGTGAGAAAGATCGAGATAGAGCGAACGTCGCATCGCAAATCTCGGAATTTTAAAGCTTTAGATTTATATATAAACGAGGTTTAAACATTGTTTACAAAATAACAAACGAGCAGTCGGAGCCTTATAATGACTACCGACGCCCTATACATCCGCACAACCAGAGGTTATGCAGATGCGTTGCCCTTCTTATCCCTATCCCCCACCCAATGGGCCACCGGAAACTCACAAATCGCACGTAACGTGACATAGCTGTCACTTTACGCTGATATTATGTGAGCAAGAAGTGGTGCCGGCCCAATTCGGCTGCAATGCAGCAATAGTAGTACCATTACTGCATTGCAGCCGAATTGGGCTTCATACAGCTAAAATTAGTAAAATGTACACATTACATACTAATGACACAAAATCCCTAAATTATATTGATGGTTTAAAATTGACTTGATAACAGTTTGCCAGAGCCCCACCGCTACGACAAGGCCTGTACCATGGAGGAGAACTCTTGGTACCAGTAATTATTCTTTCTATCCTCATGATCACCTATTAATTAACACAAGAAATATTTTCTCGTAAATGACTAAATATGTAATTGAAACACGAAATTAGTGAACTTTTCAATATAAATGTCAACCTACGAATAAATAATAAGTCATGTCAACGACATATTTCCTTAGAACAGAAGCGAAGTTGTTTGAAATTTGGGTATTAATTTGGATGTCAATTAGTGTTAACTTTGTAATAAAATGGTTTTACTTAATATTTGAAATATTTTTCAGCGTTTAATAAAGGAATTTAATCAAAGTGGATTAAAGCAGTAATATACAAGATTTTATATTATTTTTATATTATTATATTATGATAACATTGTTTATTAATAATTTTAAAAAGTAACTATGGCCGACAGAGTTTTTTTATCTGTTTATGAACTTATAAAATCATAAGAAAAACCCACAATAGGGATAGTAAAATAAAGCAAAAGATCTTACATGATGAATCTTTGGTAACAATATTGTTTTGAAAACTTGTCCGCCATCTTTAAAATGTTTTTGTTCAGAAACTCCGGATTTATCCTGAAATCAAAATAGTTTCTAAGATACACATAATAATATATAATAATTATATCACCGTATGTCCCACTGCTGGACACGGGTCTCCTCCTCGAAATCAGGCGAGGGTTTCGGGTCATAGTTCACCGATCTGCTGGCCCAATGCTGGTTGGTGAACTTCACACACCTTCAAAAACTCATCTCATAAGGCATGCAGGTTACCTCACGATGTTTCCTTCACCGATGAGCAAGTAAGATGTTCAGGTGCACGTAGAAATTTGGAAAAACCTATTTCTAGGCATCACAGGGGGGGTCAGGATCGAACCCGGACCTCTCGGCTCTCACACAAGAGGCCGAGCCCAAACCCACTAGGGCCTAGGCCATCGTCACTCAATAGAAGATACATTATAATAAGTGTTGTTGTTGGTCGTTTATAATCGTATATAGGCTATGTGTTCTTCCATGACGTCGCACGTAAAGGGGGGTTGAAATAAATTGGACATCATGTGACAAAGGCGGCTCCAAAAATATGATTGATCAATGACCCCTTTTGGCAACATATATATTTATCGAAATAGCTTTTAAGACACTTCACCTGTGTGAGATTTTTAATAGCTTTAAATAGAGTTAGCATATAATATTATATTATGTACTTTAATTAATTATGGTTCATTTAAATGTTAATTGTGTCCATGGACCTACATATTTATAAAATTGTAAGGACTTTTAAAAGGTGTTCCCTAGGGTTGCGTTTTAGGCAAAAAAAAAAAATTATAATTTTTCTTGTAAAATTTTCTTTGATGCCAAGAGCTGGTTTTCCTTTTATTAAACATCCAAACGACATACATACACATATAAAGAGTAATTCATCATATTAATGAGCTTTACCTGAACAAAATCAGCCGTCGAGAAACTTATTCCAATATTTAGTAAAAGACATAAATGAAGCATTTCAACTGCAGCAATTAAAATGCAACAACACGCACAAACTAAACTAGTGCCTGATATTGTAACCTAAACACTATTGTTCCTAATCGTCTAGTGTTTGTAAAAATACGTTACCTAATGTTTTTAAACTTTGCAAAAATTTTCTTTGAATTTATCAGGAAACATACTGGTTACTTGCTAAATATGAGCATAAAAACCTGTAATGCTTTAGATACAAGCTCCGAATGTTATTTATTGTTTTTGTTAATTATTTTTTTAATAACAGTAATTCCCTTTTTAACAATGGAGAGGTTGCAGTGTAATTAGCGGCTAATTAGTCGCAACGATTTTGATGATTAATTATTCTAAGGTAGTTCTGATGAATTGAAAGAGTTAATATTATGGTACCACATAATCCTCAAACAGTACATTTATTTTGCAAAATTAAGTGCTGTCTCAGCTAAAAAAATATCAACTGAAGAATGGTTTCGAGAGAGGTTTTATCAGGAGATAGAACTTCCAAAGGGGCTTAATCAAAAATAAGCGTTTTTAAAAGACGGTAAAATTCCCCTAATTTTATTGACTTTCAGGGAAAACATTTATTTTATTTTAGCAACTCTATTCGGCTCTTTATTTCCCATAAGGTAAAGCCTTCTATTGGGTAATAAATAACGTATTTGCGTTTACTATCGCATAAGGTGGGAAATTAATTAGTACTGATGGCATGTATTACCCTTTAAGGGTTCCGTTCTTAATGAACACCAACGTAATTACTAAGGCTTCTCTATCTCCTACTGAGCAGATATCTTTGGAACCTTAGTAGGTACTTACTTAACATATTCAAGTGCAGACAAATAGTTCAAAATAATTAACATATTATAGTATCAATTTGTTTTTTTTTTCTTTGAAAGCCCTTCACGCCGATTTATAAATACCATTTTTTTCACCAAAATCAATGTGGTGTTATCAATATCTACTAATATAATAAAGCTGTTGCTTGTTTGCTTTTTTTATTTGATTTTAAATCAAATTCACGAAGGTTATAAAGCTATTTATTGGGAAGATTTTTTATATTTTGCATTTAAAAACACAGTGGATAATTATTTATATAGATATAAATGCATCTGAAATATCCATAGTGTAACCAATTACCGATACCAACATTACGGTAAAATGTTGATCAAAAGCCTGCAAAGTGAAGTGGATTCCTTTGTAAATACGAGCTTGCGTCTATATTAATTCAAAATGTGATTAAATATCCACAACGACTTTTATGATAATATACGGTGTGGTTCATTTGTTCTTTGTATCATGTATAATAGTAACTAAGAGGTGCCATGTGCTATGCAGCCGAATTGGGCTGTCACGACCGGGGTGGTACCTCTCTCTCACATAACACCGGCGTCAAGTGATAGTTACGCTGTCCCGTTTCAAGCGGTTTGTGAGTTTCCGGTAGCCCATTGGGGATAGGGAAGAGGAGGGCAACACATCTGCATAATCTGTGGTTGTGCACGTGTATGGGCGTTGGTAGCCTAAACTCTAACGCTTCGACTGCTCGTTTGCCCTCCTATGGTATAAAAAAATATATTTACCAGCTGTGTGTATCCTATTATATTAACGGTCAGTTGGTGCAATTAATGCGTAGTGTGTCCGTGGGTAGCAGTAGAAACAATCAAATACATTTTCTTGCAAAGCGAAATGTGCGTAGCCTCTCCGTGTGCCGCGGTGGAGCCGCGCCCTTATTCGCATTTGAGAATCTCTCCTTGTGTAACCGCCGCTCAAAACAGCAAAACTCGTTCATGATTTAGATGTATCTAATATTGAAATCTTAAAGATTATATACTAAGGTTTTTAGATCAAGCAAATTATTAAAAAGCTTTTCATGCCATACACTTAAGATCAGTGGAGGATTTATCGCGTTAACATTTGATGGAGATATATACGCATCAGTGGATAGATTCGGGTTCTTGACGATAGCTAATGTCATTATTATCAGCGTTTCTACGTTAATTCGAGAATTGATGGGAGTGATGTGCTGGGCCACGCTCCAGTTTGCGCGGGTTCTGCTTATCTCTCTCGTTAAACAGCTTCGCTGTGTTTCGGAAAGAACAGGGTGTGTAATAACTGGCACTGAGACTTAACATCTTACCCCTCAGGATAAGGAATGAGTAGTCTGGGCTAGTTTTAGCTTTTTTTGGAACGAAATTTCCTTATGCACGTTGGTACCCTAGCCGGCAAAAAACGATAAAATCGTAAGATTTTTGATGAAATCCTACGAAACAAATTAAATTGAATCTACCATTGAAATACAATTCTTGACTGACACATCACTGCGTCGGTAGCTTTTGGGGCTGCTTAGTAAAAAAACCCATGTTCGAATCCCTCCGATCTTAGATGACTTTTCATGTTCGTTTGCTTATCCAACTAGCATGAAAAAGAGGAAAAAAGGCTGCATTCGTTGAGGAAAATCCTGGACATTGTGTAAGAGGTAGTGTCATTGCTCACATAACGCTGGCGTAAAGTGACAGTCGCGTTTGTGAGTTTCTGGTTGCTCATTGGGGGATAGGGAAAAGGAGGGCAACGCATCTGCATGACCTCATGTTGTGCCGATGTGTAAGGGCGTCGGTAGTCATATAGCTGCGATAGCTCGTTTGCCTCCTTGTGACATGAAAAAAAAAACAACTATTCTATAATATACATTAAATTACGAAAACCTTATTCAATTAAAACTTGACCAATATTGAGTCAGTAATTTGGAAATGGCTGTCACTAACTCTTTTTCCTTTTTATTTTAAAAGAACCAACTAACAATGACGGTTCTTTTATCATGTTTGTAAACTATTACAATTAACGAGTATGCGAATGGTCATACCATTTCCATTACCTGTAGTGAAAAACTGTTATGGATGAAAGGCATTTAAAAAAAGCTTTTTGTTTCACTTTAACAGTTGTTAATTTTGATAAAACAACAGAGCGACAGTTAAAAGACAAAAAAGTCAGTGAGAGAAGCTAAAGGATAAACAAAATTACATAATACTAGCTGTTGCCTGCACCCCACCAAGGTTCAGGCTTTGATGTGGCGGTAACTCAGTAGCCTAGGGTGAGCCCAGCACCTTGGACGAAGCTAATTGAGCCGAGGGAGCTCTTAGTACCCTTCTTATAAGAAGAGGGGACAAAAGAGCAGGGGGCAAGGGGCGAGAACGGGATCCTCATCCCATTGTATTGTCATGACGTTGGGAGGGGTTGTTCTGTGGTGCGGGATAACCTCTCTGTGGAAGTGGCGTCGGTTCCTGGGGGACTGACTACACACGCACACAAAATTTCATGAGAATCGGTTAGGCCATTTCGGAGGAGTCTAATTACAAACACCGTGACACGAGAATTTTATATATTAATATTTAAATAACTTATTAGAATGTGAAACGAACATTTGGTACGAATATTAAATTAAAGAAATACGACCCAAATAGACTTACTACGTGTTCTTTATGAATATTTATTTATTTTAAATTATTTTTCAGATAACAAAAACAGTGTACCTAATTTTATGATGAAAATTATACAAATATATATTGTGATATGGACCGTATTTTTTAATACTTTGGAAACATTTTCCGTTGAACATTCCAAGGCGTTGGTAAGTTTAACATTTGACCCTATAAGTTCATTTTTGTTTTCGGCTTGAAATCAGATGACCGAAGACATAAGATAACCATTATTAAGACTGGCCTGTTGGTCTAGTGGTTGACCCTGACAACTGAGTGGTCGTGGGTTCGATCCCCACCCAGGACAAATGTTTGTGTGATGAGCATGATCATTTGTTCTGTGTCTGGGTGTTATATATCTATAATATGTGTGTATTTAAAAATATATAAGTATGTATCAGTTGTCTGGTTGCCATAAGAACAGGCTCTGCCTAGTTTGGGATCAGATAGCTGTATGTGAGTTGTCCCAACATATCATCGTTATTATTATTATTAATTTTGACCCTCTTTTGGTATGGTTTTATTGCTTGAAATATTTCGAGAAAGGTCAAAGGGAAACCTTTCACCAATAATAGGTCGATCCTTTTTTTCTTTAACGCAGAGAAATGCTCTGAGGTGCATCTTTCGGTTGCAGTGAGTCCCACATACCTTCCTGGGGAGTCCCCTCCCGCGCGGGATGCCTAAGAGCATTTCCCAGCGGAAAAGAAAAGAAAAGAGGTCCGCCCTAAAATCATTAAACAGTGATAAAATCCGTAAGAAATATTTCATTACAATGAGTGAAATTTGCGTCAACATTAAAAAACAATACATTATGTGCTAATATCTGATAAGATTAGCATGACAAACAGACAGACGTACAATGAAATAAATATATAATAATTTTGTTTTTTATTTCAATTACCACTTCACTTTGCAATATCATAATAAACATTGTTTCAGGAAAATGTATTAGATGATTGGAACTTCAATGAAAATATTAGTTACGAAGATTTAAATGATGCAGATCAGGACAGAGTGAGATTATTTTATCAAAATTGTATAAATCCTTTGTGTGGTATGAAAACATAGTTAAGAAAGCATAGCTGGTTTGAATCCCGCCAAGAAAGACTTATATCACAACGATAGACATACCAACATAGATAAGCCCAATAGTACCAACTTCACTCACTTCAAGATCTGAACCAATAAGAGTGATTTCGCTGCATCCGACCTGACTCCGTGAAAATACGTCTTTTTATGTCTTACGGAGACAAGCGAGCAGTCGGAGCCTTATGGTCATTACCGACGCTCATAGACATCCGCACGCCCTCATTTTCTTTATATTATGCAGAACGCATCTGCACGCACGCCCTCCTTTTCCCGACCTCCCCGATGGGCTACCAAACTCGCAAACCACACGAAACGCAACTGCATAACTGTCACTCGACGCCGGTATTATGTGAGCGACAGGTACCACCCCGGTGGAGCCGGCCCAATTGGCCTGCAAAGCCTCTCACATATAGATCATTTTAATCCTGGAATATTTTTGTAGGTAGCGCGCCATGTTGAAGCGATAACCGAAAATATATTAAATCATGTCGTCAAAAGGTTACACAATACACAATTGAGAAATAATAAAAAACCATGGAAGACTATTATACCGAGATTAAAAAAGAAATTACAGAAGTTGATAATGAAAAAGAAGAATCATAGAAGCAAAGGTTAAGATCGTTCAATAAAAGTCCATACATAATTAAATGATTTATTGTGTTAAAATTAAGGCATTATAAAATGTTTTCCTATTAAAGATAAAATAAAATAAATAATATTTTTTTATTACGTGTAGAAATTCATATAAATACTTTAAACTACGAGAACTCGTAAGGACTGTGTTACAAGTAAAATAGAAGTTAGTATAGCCTTACCAGAAAAATAAAAACCCTCGTCATGTTGCGGAAAATTTCAGAACTAATTTCTGTATAGACGATATTATGTGTTGACGGAAAAAATATACAGTGGCGACACCACGCACGGTTTATATATAAATTACTAGAACCTATAGCCTAATAATCACAACTAAAACAATACAACATTAAACTTCTAGACAACATTTTACGATCCAGAGATGAAAATTAAAAATTTAAAACGCAACGCAAAAAAGTTGAAGTGGGGGGGGGGGGCTTAAATAGGTCAGGTCCTTTAAGTGCTTAATTATCTAACATTTACTAACATTTCCGACCAACTTCGATATGATCAAATTTTTGTTGCAAATCCAGTTACCTACACTAATTGGTTTTAGGTAAAGGTCCGGGAGCGTTATGAGTTTGAATTAAATTAAAAAAAGAAAACTATTACACCGCATTTTTAATCTAATCCTATTTATATTGCCCTAATGATTATTATATAAATAAGTACACATGCATGCCAGGGCAACCCCGTGCCATATAGCTTAAACAATTGCAAGAAATTGTTATGCTATATCCAAAAACCATTGCTGCAAAACCTGCTTTCAAATAAAAAACTTCGATTACTTCGAAAAATCACCGATATTTTACGTTTTTTAAGAACGTTAATCTTGCGCTCCAAAACTAAAGTAGCCGTCGTAGTCCTTTTTTTTCTTTAACGCCGGGAAATGCTCTGAGGCATACCGCGGGGGAGTGGGTCTCCCCACTCGGGTATGTGGGACTCGCTGCGCCCGAAAGCTGGTAAGTGGACGCAGCTCTAACCATTAAAATCCGGCGAGTGCCACCAATGCCGCCTTTGGTGAGGTGCCCCGGACTTAATGAGCAAACAGGGCACCTCGACGGCTAGTCAGTCCCCCAAGGGACCGACGCCACCTCCACAGAGGGGTTGTCCCGAACCACAGAACAGCCCCTCCCAACGTCGGGATAGTACGACGAAGGTACGATAGGGACGAAAACCTCACCCCTTGCCCCCTGCTCTTTTATCGCCTCTTCTTATAAGAGGGGTACAAAGATCCCCCTCGGCTCTATTAGCTTCGTCCAAGGTGCTGGGCACACCCTAGGCTACTGAGCCCCACCGTCACGTCAAGGCTTGAACCATGGTGGGGAACCGTCGAAGCCCTGGCATCTGCTAAGCTTAAATGGGACTGGGCCGGACACATCTGCCGGATGCCCAACGAGTTCTGGGCGAAAAAAACTACAGACTGGGTCCCATTATAGAGGATTCGAAGACGCGGCAGAACTCGACGGAGATGGCGGGATGACCATGACGATTTTCAAAAAGAATGGCGTAGTGCAGCTCACGATAGAGACGCGTGGAAAAAAGAGAGGGAGGAGGTCTTTGCCCAGCAGTTGGACAGTAAAGGGTAGGAATAAAAATACATTAGTTGGTCAGGCATTTTAGCAGTCTGATGGTAATTGGTCAACGCTTACCATCTTACCATCTGATATTAACAAGTCCAGGACTAACGCTGGTTACACATTTATACTTCACCTACCCTGAGATACAAGCAAATTAATTACTGGTTTAACTCTCATTACAAGTAATTACACTGCTCTTCGATTACTTCTTTCCATGCCACAGCTAAACTATTTCACTAAAGAAATAAGCAGGATAGAGGTACCCATAGTGAGGAGCGCGGCACGAGAGCATCCGTCATACTGGTTTTGTCTCTGTAGATAAGTGAGTTTCGACAACATTGTCGATTCGACAATGTCAGTGTTGTCGAAAGCGTACGTCAATCTCATACATTGTTTTTATTCTATTCTATAAACGTAAAAGCCACTTGTCTACAGGGGCTGATGAGTTTAAAAGTCTTTGAGTGTGTGTAAGTAAATTTAAACTATGCACTGGCCCAATGGTTTGGTAAGGTTAATTATAATATGAAAGCAGCAGGTGACACTTTACTCCCCACCATGGTTCAGGCCTTGACGTGGCGGTGGGGCTCAGTAGCCTAGAGTGAATCCAGCACCTTGGGCGAAGCTAATTGAGCCGAGGGGGCTATTTTTACCCCTCTTATAAGAAGAGCAGGGGGCAAGGGGTGAGGATAGGAACCTCACCCCATTGACCCGACGTTGGGAGGGGTGTGGTGTCCCGCACCAAATGCGGGACAACCCCTCTGTGGAGGTGGCGTCGGTCCCTTGCGGGACTGACTAGCCGTCGAGATGCCCTGTTTGTTTATTAGATTCGGGCACCTCTCCAAAGGCGGCATTGTTGGCACTGGCCGGGTTTTAGTGGGTAGAGCTGTGTCCACTTACCAGCTTTCGAGCGCAGCGAGGCAGCGAGTCCCACATACCCGCGGGATGCCTCAGAGTATTTCCCGGTGTTAAAGAAAAAA
Organism: Helleia helle; assembly: GCA_963853865.1. Taxonomy (NCBI): domain Eukaryota; kingdom Metazoa; phylum Arthropoda; class Insecta; order Lepidoptera; family Lycaenidae; genus Helleia; species Helleia helle. The sequence goes on from OY971436.1 coordinate 9,685,176, forward strand.
AAAAGGTGACACTTTACTCCTAACGTTTCGTTTCGTTACATTTTATATATGATCATCATCAGCTTTTATCCGTCCACTGCAGAACATAGGCCTTCTTCAATGAACGCCAAAATGATCCCTTGCTACTCGCATCCAATACGGACCGGCCACCGCACGGAGATCGTGTTAGTTAATGGCCGACCAACACTTCGTCTACCTAAACGTGGCATCCACTCTTATTGGCATTACAATACATTTTTATATTTTTAAACACTACATCAAACCTATAAAAATGGTTATAAATTTAGTACTGCTACAGTTCAGTCTCTACAATATTTACTCATGTGATTGCAGCATAAGCTAGCAGACACTAATTCCACCACAAAACGATGCGGCGTTAAATTTATTACGACAGAGAAGACAGTCTACGACAATGTTTCCAAGTTCTGCTCTTGGCTATAATTTACGCTTAAGAACGGGGACACTCGTAAGGTTTAACAATATAGTTTTTTACTTAAAATTATCCAAAACGGGATGTTAGTCATGATTTTTTTATCATTTATTCATGAGTACAGCAAATCATTCGTAAATAATGCTGAAATATTAATCTCCGCGAATCAATAGCTATCCTAACACGTAAATATCCCGTTTAAACTGTTTCGATAATGAAAAGAACCGAGTTAGTCAAAAATTGTCTTCTAATGACGTAAAACCGTAAATTTCACTGCTGGGCACGGGTATCCTCCTCGTAATCCAGCGAGGATGATTGGGTTATAGTTCACCGATGCGCTAGCCCAATATGGCTTTGTGAATTTCACACACCTTCAAAGAGCGACGATGGTCTAGTTTTGAGTAAGAGGTCCGGGTCCTGACTCTTGTGTGGCCTTAAAATGTTTTTTTCTAAATTTCTACGTGCACTATCGCTTGCTCACCGGTGAAGGAAAACATCGTGAGGAAACATGCATGCCTGATGAGATTTCTTTGAAGGTTCCGCTTTATTTTATCCAATTATCTAGCGTACGATCATATTAAAAGCGTAGAGTTTGCGTGTTTTTACAGATCTATTTACAAATAAAACTACATTTATTATCATTCATTCATTTTAATATGTACAATAATATCAACTGGCGTCCCCTTCAAAGAACCTTCTTTAGATTCTGAAATATTGGAATCCTTGTCACTCTTCCTCGTCCATTTCTTCTTCACAACTTCCTTCTTATGACTCTTCTGATTCTTGAATTGCCGGTTCAATTTCTTCACTTTCTTTGGTTTTACATTTTTCGGCTTCTTATGCTTCAATACTCTATTGATACGTTGTATTGTTTTCACTTCTGGGAAATCCTGATTTTCCTCTTGGTAAGCGTATTTTGATTCGATCTCTGCTTCAGAAGCCTGCAATTAATTATAAGCTTTAAAATAGATTACTTTATTCTATAATATTGACCTCACATAACAAGATTGTATGCCTTTGTTTTTCTTTTTTCATTTACTTCCTTAGTTAGTCCATAATATATGTTGATACTTTTAAGATAAGCCCATTATCAACATCATCATCATTATCTACCCCTATCCGTTCACTGCTGAACATAGGCCTCCGTCTAAGAACGCCAAGACGACGGATCCCTTGCAACTAGCAAAACGAACCGGCCACTGCACGGAGATCGTCTTCGCACCTGGTTAGTGACCGACCAAACCTTCGTCTCCCCGAACGCTTCTCTCCTCCATTCTTGAACCTCAGTGGCCCATTACTTTCATTAAAATTAGAATGACCAATGCATGAAGAAATCCATCTATTAGGAGATCGATTCGTTCTGTCTAGTTGGAAGCCGAACAAACCTACTCAGAACCTTATTGTCCTTATTTTTCTAACTCTAAGGCGGCTAACAGACGGCACCGCGCACCGCCGCGGTAGGCGGTGAATCGGATCTCATCTCGCATTGGCCATGTCGCGGTGGAGCGGCGCCTCACACACGGGGCGCCGCTCCACCGCGCGGATCATCGTGGGTGCAGGATGCATTGCAATTGAAAAATAGAATTCGATGTCGAAAAGTTTATTTCGGAGATTGAAATTGATCTGCTCTCTGGGACATGAAAAGCACACAATATAGTGAGACTGTTTAAAATGAAACAATGGGAAGAAATGGTTCAAACTGGTCAAAACCGCGTTAAATCCATCCGCGCGGAGAGGCGCGTAAACCGCCTTACCGCACGGAGCACCGCTACGAAATCCGCTTTACCGCCTCCGCCTACCGCGGCGGTGCGCGGTGCCGTGTGTTAATCGCCTAAGAAATAGAATCAGAATTGCATCCTCAAATAATGATGTTCAAAAGTTTTGATATCATCATAAAGAGACCATCAAAACAAGTCTGTGCAAGAAATAACACTAGGTTTAGTCTGAAACAACCATTACCGCCTAATACTCGGAACGACTTACGAAATTGCTCTGCGTTAGACTGTCTCAGTTCTCGAGATAATTTTGTTTATAACTGCAATTTTCGCAAACGTAAACTTGATATAACATACAGTGTATGTTGAAATTTAAAAACCCAACGAAATAACATAAGAGCAAAATGATCAAAAACAGTTTAATCAATAATTTTGTTAAACATTCCAGAAATTCGATATTTTGAATAAAAACCGCATCCAAATCGGTTTGCCCGTTTAAGAGCTACAGTGCCGTAGACAGACAATCTACTACATATATACATATATATATATAATACAACATCTGAGTTCTTGCATCAGAGGATATTAAATTAAATTAGTAGCCCGTGCTTCGCTGCGTTCCTTAATATAGGCCTATACATAACGTAGAGATAAGAAGGATAAAGAACGATCTGCTTGGAAAATGGATCACCGAATTTCCAAACTAAAATTCGTTCACAAAAGCATTTTTTTCGAAATCAATATGGCTTTTATGAAAATTGTTCAGCAGCCCTGCAACGATAGATCGAAAAACTTTGACGCTTTGCACTAATAGAGTGTCCGTGCTGCGAGCACTTATATGCGAACGGCCCGCACGTCAGTATAGAAGCTTCGCTTCAAAAAGATGCACCAATGCGTATTTGGTCATCACATAATCATAGCTTAGGTTTTAGCATCCAAAATCATAGCTTACGTTTTAACATCACAAAATCATAGCTTACGTTTTAACATCACAAAATCATAGCTTACGTTTTAGCATTTAAAATCACAGCTTACGTTTTAGCATCACAAAATCATAGCTTACGTTTTAGCATCACAAAATCATAGCTTACGTTTTAGCATCAAAAAACATAGCTTACGTTTTAGCATCACAAAGCATAGCTTACGTTTTAGCATCCAAAACTTTGTGACATATGAAATGATACTTACTTTGTCTCTTCTTTTTCTCATAAACTCTATTAAAGGCTCTACTGGCATTATTTCATTCTGATTTGATTCAATCTAAAAAAAAGTAAAACAGAAGAAATAAGTAATAAATTCCAAAATGGTATCCCAGCACGATCGGGGTGATACCTCTCGCTCACATAACACCGGCGTCAAGTAACAGGTATGCTGTCGCGCTTCGTGCGGTTTGTGAGTTTCCGGTGGCCTATTGGGGAGATAGGGAAAAGGAGGGCAACATAATGCATAATTTCTGGTTGTGCAAATGTGTACGGGCGTCGGTAGTCTAAAGCTTCGACTGCTCGTTTGTCCTCCTATAGTATAAAAAAATGGTCACAATTTTAAACAGCTTGTATTAACCCTGTATTTTAATTAACGTTAAACGTAACTGTATTGGACATATTTCGAATAAACGAAATTCACTCTCTCGGTAATTAAGAACTCTGGAGAGCTTAATAAAAGGTTTTAAAAAGATTTTATTTTTAAATTCAATTATATACTAGTAGCAATAGTATTTATTATTTCCTCTTTTTCTAACTTCAAGAAAAAAAGGATTGTTTTAATTTGTTGGATTTTTTCTTTTACGCATATTTAGCTGTAATTACCACATGCATTTTGAGATATTTTTTGTACTCTTTACCATGTTGTCCTCAATTTGGTAATCTACATAAAATGTGCGCTCGAACAACGCACACATAGACAGCGTTCACGGACACGATATCGCGGAACATCTGGAACAGTGCGAAGCGCGATTGAGACGCGCGTCTGTGAACTCTTTTGTGCAAAAATGGATGGAAAAAAGAAGTTATTATAATTGTTCAGTAGACGGTTCTTTAAATTCCATCTTACTCTTCCATTTTTACAGCTTACTGTAAAATATGTATGTACTATGTACATAAGAATAAGAATTACTAAAATCTAAAATATAATAATCGATCGATATTCGAAATATAACTGACAACCCTAACGCGACCACCGAGTGTAGGTATAAAAAGTGAAGTACATATTTGTGATTTGTTCATATTATCTATTTTGTGGTAAGAGGTTGCTGCAGCCGAATCGGGCCGGCACGACCGGGGTGGTTCCTCTCGCTCACATAATACCGATGTGAAGTGACAGCTGCTGTCGCGTTTCGTGTGGTTTGTTAGTTCGGTGGCCTATTAGAGGGATTAGGGAAAAGGAGGGCAACACATCTGCATAACCTCTGTTTGTGTACGGGTGACGCCCGTAGTCACCACAAGGCTCCGACTGCTCGTTTGCCTCCTTATAACATAAAAAAATCTATTCACGACAGAGCCACCGAACTCTGAAATACCTACAGAGAATATTTTTTTCAAATACTTACATAAAATAATCTTTCTATGCTGATGATAATAATTATGAACAGTACAATATTAATGGCCTTAACAATTTACCTGTTCAATTTTGATGGCGACTACCAATAACACGGTCAGCAAACACACAATCATCGTTAACGAGTGACCAAACGAACAGGAAACAATGTGATTATGGCATTGTTTAGAAAACATTTGCTTAGTTGTGTATTTCACATATGCCTAAAACGTGCTTATCAAGTGAGAGGGATAGATGCAATCTGTCATCTCCCTTACGCGTTAGAGTTAGGGTATAGTATAGGTAAGGGTTTAGGAGGTCAGGTTGACGTCTGATCCCCACCATGGTTCATGCCTTGTCGTGGTGGTGGGGCTCAGTAGTCTAAGGTGAATCCAGGAACTTGGGCGAAGCCAATTTATCCGAGGGGGCTGCTCTTATGAGAAGGGGGGATAAAGTATAATAGGATGGAAATCTCACCCCATTGCACTGTCCCGAAAATGGCAGGGGTTGCGGGAAGACCCCTCTGTGGAGGTCTAGTTAGTCCCTTGGGGGGCTAACTAGCCGTCAAGGTGCCCTATTGCTCAGCGGATCCGGGGTACCTCACCAAAGGCGGCATTGGTGGCAAAGATGCAATCACAGTCTCTTTCACACACTAAAACTTTTAAGCACTATCAGCTCTTTTACATTTACACTACTTAAATGATCACCAGTGAAATGATGGTAGTTGAGGTTGGTACTTGGTTTTTTGCATTATTTTTGGTCCAGAATGACATTTTCAGGAGGACGTCACACAGGACACACGTTCTTTAATTTATATCCATATCGCATAGCAAAATTTCTCTACCATTAAATCCCAAAACCAGAAGGGTCTGATACTCGTAGACACTTCTGATAATCTGAAAAGAGCTTCGTGATAATGGTGGATGACTAGAGCTGCAGGAGTACTTGAGTCGTAAAGTGTTACGCTATCAAAACTATTTTCTTTTTCTTTTGCGCCAGGAAATTCTGGCATGGCATCACGCGGGGGAGTGGGTCTCTCCCGGCGGGTATGTGGAACTCGCTGCGCCCGAAAGGTGGTAAGGTGAACACAGCTCTAACTCAGCAAGTGCCACCAATGCCGTTGCGTCCACCTTACCACCTTTCGGCCGCAGCGAGTTCTACATACCCGTCTAGGAAGACCCATTCCCCCGCAGGATGCCTCAGAGCATTTCCCGGCATAAAGGAAAAAAAACCTTCACAATTTCACAATTTTGAATAAAAAGAAATTCGCTTTTGATTTTGACAACAGCACAGCGTTACTCGACAAACACGGAATCTTGTACTTCCATGCTGCAATAAAGCCGAATTGGGCCGGTAAGACTGGACCTCTCGCTCACATAACACCGGCGTCAAGTGACAGATATATTGTCGCGTTTCATGCGGTTTGTGAGTTTCCGGTGGCCCATTGGGGGATAAAGAAAAGGAGGGTATAGCATCTGCATCATTTCTGGTTGTGTGGATGTGTATGGGCGTCGATGGTCACCAAAAGGCTTCTACTGCTCGTTTGCCCTCCAATACTATAAAAAAAACGAAATCGATAGACAGGAAAAGTGTAAATGGTGTAGCGGGTGTCAGTGGATGTGGCTATCACTTACCATCAGGTGAACCGACTGTCCGTTTGCCCTCTCTTCTATAAAAAAAAGGAATGTACCCGTTGTCAAGGTTTTTTGTAAGATATACATTTCCGAACTAATATAACTTGCGGATCTTCAAGAAAAAGCTTACTCATATTTGAAAGGTAATGCTTTTACAAGCTCGTCGCTGTTGTCTATGGATATCGGCGATTGTTTATCCACATATTATATATTCACCAGGTGAACGGACTGTCTGTTTACAAAAAAAAAAACCATTTTTATAGTTTATCATATTTTTATTACAATAAAATAAAAAATCTGTAGAAATTAGTCCAAAAGACATTCAATCTAGCTTTCTGACTATATTGTCTTCTATAGGTTTTTGATTTTTGAACTTTATTGCCGCTATCTTTGCCTTTGATCATCTGTAAATATAAAAATTATATTGATCAATAAATATTCTAGAAAAAAAGGTAAGAAAACACGAGTTCCATAGAAATATTAGTGGTTCCAGTCATTCTTATTGCACTTTTGGCTGCAGGAGTCGCTTAATTCAGAAATAGTAATGATAGACTTGACCTGCTTTAAGTAGTCTTTCCAAAACTCCAACCATGAGATTAGCAATTTTGTCATCTATGGGTCACTTAAAATACTTAAGATGTTTTTAATTTAAAAAAGAGCGTATATATTATGCATGTGTTGTTTCTAAGAAATTAAGCATTTTTATCAGTTTGATTTCATCCGAACCGATACGACTTAGGGACCTTCAAGAAAAGAGCATACTCATATCTGAAAGGCCGGCAACGCACCTGCTAATCCACTGGTGTAGCGGGTGTCTGTGGATGTCGCTCTTCACTTACCATCAGGTGAACCGACTATCCGTTTGCCCCCTCTTCTATAACTGGCACTCGCCGGGTTTTAGTGGGTAGGGCTGCGTCTACCTTACCATCTTTCAGGTGCAGTGAGTTCCACATACCCGCCTGGGGAGTCCCCTCCCCCAGCGGGATGATTCACAGAATTTCCCGACGTTAAAGAAAATAAAAGTTCACTGGTTATAAAAAAGGGTACTGGTATAAATGTCTGAAATTTCATTCTCTTTCACAGGTTTTCACAAAGAACGTATTTTTAACTGTCTATCTGTCTAAAGGTGTCATGTACAACTTTAGACAGATAGACAGTTAAAAATTCAACAATACTTACAAATTGTTCGACAATACTTACAAGTCACTTTTGTCTGTTATTTTTTGCATTACGTAGTTCATTTTCAACGCCGTGAAGAAACTCTAGTATTTTATTTTTAGTTTTATTATTTAGTTCAGCTTCTGAGTTACTCCGTTTGTTGACTTTATCCGGTTCTTCTTTATCATCCCGGATGTCTTTTGTTTTACGTATAAAACTTGTGCTTCCTAAATTAGTATTGTAATAATCAATATTATAATAATTACTAGAACCCCTATTTATGTCTTCAGTAGAATACCCTTTATGCTTATTCCTATTATTTCCTACTAATTCATCAAGTTCTTTTAGTTTGTTTTCTTTTGTATCTGAATCAGTTTGGAGGGTTTTATATATCTTTAAAATTTTCTCGTCGATAATTTGTTTATCTTTTGCATTTAATTTGGTATTCTTTATGTCTTTTTGCAATCTATTCAACATTGCTATTATGTCTTTTTCTTTTGGAGTGGTCTGGTTTTTAGCATTTAAGTTTTTACTTGTATTATTCTTAATTGTTTGCAGTTTATTTGGTGTTGATTTATTAGCTTTAACAGTATTATTGCGAACGTCACGGCTTGCGTTAGGTGTAGGGCCTCCATTTTTCTTGTTATTTTGTAAATTTGTAACATTTTTTGGTGGTTTTACTTCTTTTGTGACTGTACTACGTTCCATACTTTGAACGTTGATGATGCTTGTGTTTTTAGGAGGTATTTTAATTGGAAGAGATTTCGGTACTATCATTTGCGTGCGTACTTGTATAGGTATTTTTCTGTTTGACTGAAAACAGAAAAAAATATTATATTTAAGTTATATCACATTCCATTATATAATATATTTATTCTCCTATAACGATAGGTATCACTTGCTTTATATATCTCCAAAGCAGAAGGAAAATCTGAATTTTTTTCTCAGAAATTTTGTTTGTATCTTTTCCGTATCTGTAAATAAGCGATTTTCTTGCCAATAACGGCTTGATAAATATAGACATAAGAAATATTCAGGAAACACGTGAGTAACGTAAGCCATTTTGTTTCCAGTATGGAACTCCAGAGAGAAAACCATCATTCAAGAGTCAAACTCACTCATTATCATAAAGTTTACTCTGATTTACTCGAGTTTAGTCTGGAATGGATTAACTCAAGTACCTCATTGTTGCGATGCCTATACCACCCTCTTTTCCGAATCTTAGCAAAGCTGTTTAAAAAAGTGTGTGTGTGTCAGCTCCGACGCACGATTGGAGTTACTACTCCTTAGTACTCGTTAGTACTCCTTACGAACGATAATTATGATATATATCGAGTAGAAAAAAAGGGTAAATGAACGCATCTGCTAAAATGATAAGAGAAACAAACATATATCTGTAATTATTCGGATTATTTATATTACTTCAATAAAGCGTATTACATAAAGTATGTTACAAAATAATAATAATAATAACAAAGAGGAGGCCCCGAGAATAAGATCAGGGAGGATCAGGGGCATTTCACTTAGTACATTTGGTTTTTCTTTACATGTTTTTTTAAATTTTTACATGTTTTATGTTGAAGACTAGTTATTCTTATATAAAATATACGTGATTTATTTTTTAACAATTATAGGTACCTATTTAATACTTAATCGAAATTAAATTCTTTACATACTTGACAAGTTTGTACAATAGGGATGTTGACAGTATTCATATAAAAATATAATTTTGATGTTAATTGGTAGTTTCTATGATAGAATTCTGAAAAAATACAATATTTTCCCTTATTTTGATTTGATTTAATTAATATTTAATAAATAAAATGTAACAAAATTTAAAATAGGTCACGTGATAATAAACGGAAATGACGTCACCTGTTCCTACTTAGCGAAAGCGGAAGAAAATTGACGTACTTTTATACACCATTTTCCGTACGCAGTACATATTGTATAAACTAATTTTCAGGCGTTTTGACAGTGTACACACACATAGGCACCGTACAACACTTATAAAACTTAGAAGCCATTTTTTATTAACGACAACTAGAATCATTTTATCACTCTTTTACGATGTTTAACAACATATGACGTCACGTGACAAGTGTTAGCGTTTTGGAACGAAATTTAAAATGCATTATAAAATGCAATATTTTATAGGCATTAGACGTATTTAAGCAAAAGTTTATAATATTTACGCCTCTATTAGATATTTATAAATGATCTATAAACATTTATGAAAAATTTGACATTTTTCATAAATGTTTATAGATTTATCCCTATTAAACTTGAACCAAGTGTTCAATGGTCACACCAAATAATATATTTAGGGAGGCAACATTAATATTTTAAAGTTTCTGATTGGTTAGTTATCAAATTAAAGAGTTTAAATTTATTGTATTATTGTTAGAAATAAATTGCAAATTATAAATATGATTTTGAAAATATGAAAAAGAATATTTGAAAATAATAAATATATATATTAAAATTACTAGACTTTTCTGGGCTGAAATTTAAAATAATTTTAAAATCGCCGCGAATATTGGAACGTAATGACTTTTTTTAATCTGTGCTATTTTGAATTCATTTTTGTTATTACGTAGTATTCCCTAGTTTGTGTTTTAATTATTCAATTTTGAATGTGCTCTAGTTGTTTTATTTTCTTATCCACTCATGTTTTAAAAAACCATTGTGAGTTGTGACTATGATAACGTAAGAAATTACATGAAGACAGTTTTCTATACGAAAATTAATACAATGACAATTACATAAAAATCAAAATTGTGATTTCATATGCAATTTGGTTAGTAATTTTTTCGCATACATTAGTGGTGCAAAGATATAAATAATATATTAAGTGTACGCAGAAAAGACACACTGATAGTGATACAGTAAAACTTTGCCTAGTCAATATTTTAATAATAGACGAAAAAATAAAATAATAATTAGTACCTACACATTGTTTTATTTAAAATCCTACATAATAACGTCACGTCAATTTTAGCTATAGGGATACTTATTTGTCTTGCAAATCATTGCAACGGAATAAAGTATTATTCCCATTTTTTTTTTCATCATTAGCTAAAATTGTTTAAATATCTTATAATATTGCATATATAATGGTCGTGTGATTGACTTTTAGTGCTGTAATATCGTGTTAGATGGCGTTGGCGGCATTATTTTAAGATACGCTGTGTAATGTATTTCATCTCATTCTTTTACACGTTCAATCATACAGATTTATATGTTTGTCTCTTTCTACGTACCGCCTCATTTTTTGTGTTACACTTGATTTTACTCTATAAGGCCGTATAACTCAAATCGTTTCTTCAGGAGTAAACTCCAAAAATAATCAACGTGGCGGTAACTATGCTTCCCTCAACGTTACATCTACTGTTTCTCTTATCTTAAAGGACTTATTTTGCTTTTCCTTTATAAAATTCATACTTACGTCTTCGTCGTCTTCATCATCTTCATCAGATTCGTTTTGATCCTGAATATTACCTTCGTTATATCTTCGACTCTTTTTATTGCCTTCGCTGCAAAAATTGATAGCATTTGAGTAATTTTGAAGCTGTAGACTAGCTTATTGATTTTTGTTTCGTACTGCTTTGCTGTGTTTCAGAAATCCAGGAGATACAGTGGAATTTGTTAACTTTTAGTGACACCGAGACTTATCTCTCCTCTATTAGCATTTTACTTCTTGAGATTGGTGACGTATAATAAAGTTGTGTGTTTACCATGATGGGCTACAATGTCTTCTCATCATCAGATGTCTCCTACCAGATTACTTATACCATTAAACTAAAAAACTGAATATGTTGAAGGATAAACTTACCCGTTACCAGATTTTTTCGGTGGCGCGTCTTCTATCGTCACGATTGGTAGAACTACTAGCCTCTGCATGTCGCAAGATTTTCTATCGCATTCTAAAATAACGTATCTTACTAAATTTTTGTTCACACATAATATTAGATAACATTCGTAAAAGATAATAACAAGCATGCGCCTCGCGATGGTATGTGACTTAAGTGCAAGTGAATTCAACTATTAAGTAAATTCATCATCATTAACAAATTTTCTGTCCACTGCTGGATATAGGCCTCTTTTAATGAGCCCCAAGATTGCTGAATCATCACTTGCATACAACTACGTCATCCATCGCATAGATATCATCATCCCATCTAGTTAATCAATCCCAGTAAGATTACATATTGTTTCAATTGCTTCAAATTTGTTATCTCTTGGTTAAAACATTGTTTTCCAATATTTATGAGAATTTCATTCATTACAATGAAACAACAATAACGACAGCAATTTTACAATCAGTTATAGTTGTTTTATCCAGATAAATTAGGTACTACATAGTCTGAATATTTTAAGGGTCTACAGTCGAGTGGTTATGGACTCGAGTCTCGAGCTAACCTTGAGTTCGACCCTGTCCTGTGCACATTTTTTTTGTTACTATATTGCCAACGTGCATTTTCAGATGCGTCAGCATTACAAAAGAACGTAGAAAATACCTGACAATCTTAATCTGCGTATTATATTCTCGTAGTAAAATAATGTCCCTCCTCATCACTTTTCGAGGTGGAGACTACTAACCAGTTGGATAGCAGAGACAGTCGTCGTCCTCGTCATAATTCGGTGGGCAGCCACAAGTCTTTGTATAGCCTTCTATATAGGGCACTTGCGTTGGGTACAGCGGCTTGTCGGCTTCAAGTCTATTAGAAAAATTACACACCAAAAGAAGTGTCTGGAAAAAAATTAGTTTTACAAATTAAATTTCCATATAACCATGTGTACTTTATTAAATTAGTGCATAATTTTAAATAAGAAACTACGTATGGGAGAATTTTTCAAGTACGACAAATGGAAACTGGTAAAAATTATGAAATAAGCCCGCGACTTTTTCTGCGCAGGATTAGATTATGAACAATTCACACAATATCTTTATGAATTATAGCATACTAGCTGTTTCTCGCAGCTTCGCCCACGTAAATATTTTGTGACAGTGAAAATCCCCTCATAATCGGCCCCGCCGTTTCAGAGATTAGCCGAAACAGACAGACATACAAAAAAAAATGGAATTTAGTGAAAAGTTGTCAATTTGAAATTACAGACACTACAATTTTATTTATTTTTATAGAATGTGTCAATTGTCCAAAATCTAATCTTGCGCAGACGAATTCGTGGTCACCAGCTAGTTCCACAATATATTGATACACTACCTAAAGTTTCGGACACTCGCGGCTCGGATGCACGGCGCGGGGACGCGAGGGGCGGGGTCATGGCGCCCGCGCGGCCTAATCGAATCACGGCGACCGCGACACGAAAATAGATTCGTTACGCATTATTTTGCTTTTGCTATATTTCCAAAGGTATTCTTTAAATTTGCATGGTATGAAGGGAAAGAATAAACTCCATGCAATGTTTAAGCCAACTAACGTATTTACAAATAATAAGGATATATATTTCATACCGTATTTGTGTAAATAGCTTTCCAATTACCGCTTAAAACATAATAATTTATATAACCTTCCTCTTGAATCACTCTATCTTTTAAAAAACCGCATCAAAATCCGTTGCGTAGTTTTAAAGATCTAAGCACACATAGGGGACAGACAGACAGCGGGAAGTGACTTTGTTTTATACTATGTATGTAAACTTTAATATTATTGTGAAGTTTCATTAAATTTATTCGGTGGTTTTTGTGTGGAAGAGTAACAAACATACATACATACAAACTTTCGCGTTTATAATATTTGTTCAGTGAACTCACTCGGATCCACTCAAACATAGACACAAATTTTTTTTGGAAATAAGGTAACAAACACAACAGATGAACCATAAGTATAAAAAAATAAAAATGCATTACATTACGTATCAAAGGCTGGTTATTCCGATTATAAACGTAGTTCTTGAACGCGGATATCCCACAACCCATGTGGGTAATAGAACCGTACAAAAGAGGCAGGTAAGAATGGAAGACCGCTTCCTCCGGTGTACTGAAAAAAATATATTATACATATGAATCTTCTGAAAAATACAATACCATACAAATTCTTTATTATCAAATCAAGCACAGTTGCATTTTACCGGTGGGAGGGAAGCGCTGTGCCGCCCTCCCGGCTGCATGGGTACCACCATCTTGCTCGTTTCTCTCGTGAAACAGCTTTGCTGTGTTTCGGAGAGAAGGGCAAGACAGGCAGTGTAATTACTGGCACCGAGACTTAACATCTTATGTCTCAGGATCATGTTGCTCGTTCCAGGTAAACCAATTTATGTTCATGGGCGACGTCAACCACTTACCATCAGGTTACGTTACGCTTGCCAGTTTGCCTATTCAGCTAACATAAAAAAAAAAGTTGCACAAAGTAAGTAGAGATGGAGATCCACCTAGTAAGTATCATGAGATTTAGATGTACTCGCTCTTCCGTAACAAATGTAAACATTTAACAAAATAAAAAGACATTCATAATGAGCAAGATTACAAACTTTTGATCAAAAGATTAGTTTCAAACAAATAAAGTAAAAAAAAAAAAATTAAGAGGTTGCTGCATTGCAGCCGAACTGGACCGGCACGACCGGGGTGGTACCTCTCGCTCACATAACACCGGCATCAAGCGACAGCTATGTTGTCGCGTTTCGTGCGGTTTGTGAGTTTCCGGTTGCCCATTGGGGATTGGGAAAAGGAGGGTGGCGCATCTGCGTGGCCTTGGTTGTGTGGATGTGTATGGGGGTCGGCGCCGTGAGGCTCCGACTGCTCGTTTGATCACATAAAAATAAATAAAAAAACAAGTAAAATAAAAATATAATGTCTAATAATTAAGCACCCTGTCCCAAAAATAATTATTTGGTATATTTAGTGTATGGGTGTGTGCACGCATGCGTGTGTGTGTGTGTGTGTGTGTGAAATAGTGTTCCAACAAAATATTTTTGTTGTTTTAAATTTACATAAAAAAATTTATTTGTAAAATTATTTGAAACGGTAACCCCCAAATACTCAAACGAATCTCAAATTTAAGACGTACAGCTTGGCAAAAAAGTGTATGACGTGGTGACAGGTGGAACTAAATATTTTACATAATGGAAATGATGTTGACAATACTTGGCCAACAAAATATACTAGATTTTGTGTAAAGCTTAGTCTTTCACATTTATTTTTAACGATTTGATTAAATTATCTTACTGATTTTCCATATTATGATGAGACCTAAGTGTAAGTGGCGCCCTCATTTTTTCCATACTCTTTTTTGCCAAGCTGTACTTAAGCTCATGCTACGACGTGTCAGATTCAAAGAAAAAAAAAAGGGACAACACGAGTTTAAGTACGTCTTAAATTTGAGATCGTTTGAGTATTTGGGGGTATATTTAGCAACCATCAAGCATAATTATAACCGGATAGAGTAGTAACACAGGGTGTAGCAATGTGAGCCATAAGAATCCGAAACTGGTCAGTGATTTGTCCCTCACGTAATAGCAATTCAACCAACCAGGGATCTGTATGTACGTCCCATCGGCCAATCATCGATGGCCATTAGTCGGCCAATGCAGAGAACCGGTGCAACGTTTTAGCACAAATTTGGCAGAATTTCTTTTCATACAAAACACATGACCATTACCGCTATACTCTGATTAAATGCTCAATGTTAGCAACCAACCAAATCATTATTTACAAGACATTCGTAGATAATGTCGATACCTCTGTGAAAAAACGTGCTATCATGGTAAATAGTTTAACAGTTATAATTGAGTAGATTTGATATTTGGTTAGTTTGCTAAGGGCAAGACTTTAGTTGAATACTTACACATGTTGTACCATCTGCGTCGTCAGAACCTGTTTTGATAAGGCATAATAGGACTCGATGATGTGGTAGAAGGAGAACCAGATCTTCTCTCTCGTGAGACCTAACTTGTTGAACTTCTTCTTCGGGTTGATAGGCGACCAGTCTAACGTAAAATGCATTGTTCCTATAGCTTGTCCGGGTGAATAGAATGAAGCTGGAAACAAGTTATTGAGATAAACTGGAGAGTTCCAGATTCAAATACAGGACAGGATATAGGTACAGGCAACAAAGAAGTGAAGGAATATTTTTTTCCGTCAAATCTTGCATTTTTTTTTGCCAACAAATAGGTATAATATATTTTTAATAATTATAACATTTAATATTGATAATAATAATAATATGATGGTACAACTCATGTCTCACACACGACCACCTGATCCAGGCAGAGGTTGTTCTTATGACAACCAGACAACTGACATAATATGTCAATAGTCATATTTGTGTAATGAACATGATCATTTGTTCTGTCTGGGTGTAATTTATCTATAATAATATGTACATACATACTATAGATAAAATATTATACTTATATATTTCTAAATACATACATGCTATAGATAAATTACACTCAGACAGAACAAATGATTATGTTCATTACACAAATATGACTATTGACATATTATGTCAGCTGTCTGGTATAGTAAAATATACTTATATATTTCTAAATACATATATACTATAGATAAATTACACCCAGACAGAACAAATGATCATGTTCATTACACAAACATTTGTCTTGGGTGGGGATCGAACCCACGACCTTCTGGTTTAGCTGTCACGATCACTAACCACTAGACCAACAGATCAGTCGAATTAGTTGAATACGTTATTATTATAATGAAACAATTTTTACGGATTTTATCGCGGTTTATTAAGATTTTTACAAGCCCGACGTTTCGGATCACAGCAATAGCTAGGGAGGCGAGGTAGCTACGGTAGTACCATTTTAGCGGTGGGTTTGGCGTGTACGGTTTTTCAAAAATGTTTAAAAAAACAGTTACTTGGGCATTCTCGAGCGCGTCAGATATTCATAGTACGTATGCCCCAAGTGCCTCTGATAACAACGGTATACTAATCTGCCGGTTTGGGTGGTGGGCGTAGGCATATAAAGTAGTCAAAAATGCAAAAAAAAAAATTTAGGTACTCGAGCGCGTCAGATTTTCGGAAGGGGTGTTGAGTAGGTCCCAAGGAAGCTCCCTTTAAAAAAACTGACGATTTCGGCGCGACGATAAGTAACGATGAATTTTTGAAAATGCAAAAAAAAAAGGTTTTTGAAATACTCGAGCGCGTCAGATTTTCATAGGGGAGGTTTATCTCGGTATCCTGAAAGCATATTTTCTTAATCTGACAAAAATGTTGGTGGGTTCTCTTAATCTGACCGAAAAAGGTTTTTTGGTTTCTTTTTTTCCTTTCTTTCTCCTTGATAAAACGGGGAATTTAAGAATGACAATAAAGCGATAGATACAACCAACGTAAATGTAGATGAAATGTCGTACGAATTGTATTTATTGTATAAAAAAATTAAATGATATAAAAATAGTATTATAATTTTATTGTTATATATGACCTTTACATTTTTGCTCAATACAATTCATCTTCTTCTTCTTCACTGGAACTTTCATATTGTGGCTCCTCATCCACAATTCTTTCCTGCTGAGTGCCTGCAACATCCGTAACAATTATTTCTATTCAGTAATTTTGTTGAGAGAATATTATAGAAGTACGAAATTTACCTGACCCAAGCGTCTCGTCATTGCTGTCCTCAGTGTCATTCTCGTTGCCCAGAATATCCGGCGATACAACAACATTTTCATACGCATCGGGCAATTGATTCGGAAGACGAAATGGCTCCTCCACACTTCCGGTCATGCGGAAACCGGCAGATGACGCGCTCGAGTATTTCAGACTATCGATTTTTTTTTACTAATCTGATCGTCTATCCTAGGCGCGCGTCACTACATATAGAGCTAAATACTTTACAAGGTTGTTCTATTAGATCTAAGGTATCTCTCATATCTTAAACTGCCACGCTCGAGTATTACCGAAAATTCCCCTATTCGCCTCCCTAACTACAACCATGGTCACGGGAGGACTGAGGTGACAGATGTCCTAACGTCACAAAGTTATTCGAACTACCCTATGATACATCATTATGATGTATATGATTCTTAGATGTATTAGTTATCCGTAATCCCAATAACACCTTAAGCCATACAGTGTATAGGAAACATACCCATACGGATAGGTATTTAAACGGCGAATCACACCACCATCCAACACAGTTAGCTACCGTGGGTAAATCTTTGTTACAGAGAGCACAAGGGATCTGTGATGAGCAGCACCTGGAGACCGAACTTCAACATGTCAAGCAAGTACTGCATGACAACAAGCTTCGGGTACCGCGTCTCCGTCACAGTGAACGTGTGAAACCAGTCACCGTCGAGCGAGTACCTGCTGTGCTACCGTTTATGAAAGGCGTCACTGACAAGATTGGCTTCATCCTAAAGCGAGCTTCCATAAAAACTTATTTCAAGCCGCCTAAAAAGATAGGTCAATTCTTACCATCTGTCAAGTGTCATATACCCTTACAAGATGCAGGAGTATACAAGCTTGATTGTGATTGTGGCCTCTCTTATATAGGCCAAACCAAAAGATCAATTAAAACTCGCGTTAAAGAACATATAGCTGACTTAAAACACCGTCGCTACCCTAAGTCTGCAATCTGTGAACATAGTCTAGACAAAGCTCGCCATTATATTAGATTTGATAAACCACAAGTCCTCGCAAAAGAACACCGATTCCAACCAAGGATGATCCGCGAGGCTATTGAAATTAAAAAACATCCAAATTTCATTTCAAATAGAGAAGATGGCTGGCTCTTACCACCTGCTTGGGATCCCATTATTAAAATAATTAAATCAAAAACCAAGCATAGTATGCCACAGATTAAAGATACAGTTAGCACTTTCTGCGTAGAGAGGACTTATCAAAATAATGATGTATCATAGGGTAGTTTCGAATAACTTTGTAACATTAGGACATCTGTCACCTCAGTCCTCCCGTGACCATGGTTGCTGTAAAGTATTCGAAACGTCGGGCTTGTAAAAATCTTAATAAACCGCGATAAAATCCGTAAAAATTGTTGCCAGGGAACAAAAAAGTTTTCTGTATTCCTGGGTCATGGATGTGTATTAAATATATGTATTATAAATAAAATCTTAAATATATGTATAATATAAAAGTATGAGTTAGTAACTATTTATTATATCACTTGTTATCTTTTAAAGTAAAAAAGTATTAAATATATTATAAAAGTATTAAATATATTTCCGTTGTCTGGTACCCGTAACACAAGTTCTTCGAGAACTTACCACGGGACCAGATTGACGTGGAGCAAAAGCGTCTATAGATATTATTATTTCATCCCGGTACTCCTGTGGAACTATCAAACTGAAAACTACAAGACCTATCTGCTTCAAATTTGGCAAACTCATAGTTTATTGCAAAAATTAATAAAACTTAACTTAATAATATAATATATTTATATTTTTTATAATTTCAGGGAGGAAAGCGCTGTGCCGCACCCCCGGCTGCATGGGTACCACCATCTTGCTTGTTTCTCCCGTGAAACAGCTTTGCTGTGCTTCGGAGAGAAGGGCAAGACAGGCAGTGTAATTACTGGCACCGAGACTCAACATCTTATGTCTCAGGATAGGCAACACATAGATGAGTTGCCTGGGCTCGTTCCACGTTTATGTACATGGGTGACATCGAGCACTTAACATGAGGTGGCACGTCTAAAAAGAAAAGAAAATGTATGATAAACTCACTGGAGGCTCGGCATCTATCGTGGGTCAGCGTGCATTGGTTAGCCCACAGTTGGGCAAAACTGGCCAACTCAGGGTCCCATTGCTACAAATAATCATTACCGTCACTTTATGTGATACATGAGATTTTACGTCATAGTTCTTTGAAATCAGGTGAAGGAGGTATTAAGCTTACGTCTAAAACTCTTTAGATACAAACACAAATACCGTTAAAATCATAATCCTTTCTATGTTCCTCCATAATTTGGTGGGGTATATGAGTTGTGTCAGGTGGGAAGACGATCTCCGTGCAGTAACCGGTCCGTGTTGTATGCGAGTGGCAAGGGATCTTGGTCTTGGCGTTCATAGAAGGAGGCCTATGTTCAGCATTGGACGGCAATGATGATGATGATGATGGTGGTGGTGGTGGTGGTGGTGGTGGTGGTGGTGGTGATGATGATGTAACTGTAATGTAAATTGTGCCAGAAGACACAGGAACTGTCAAGTTTTCTTAATCTTCTGTCTTAGGCAACACTTAAAGACCTGGGAAAACTTGTTTATGTTTATGGGCGACGGTGACCACTTACCATCAGATTCAGAGCCGGTTCGCCTATCCAACCAACATAATAAAAGTGTTACCAGTTTATATATTGTGTATCCTCTTGGTAAACTTCTGCCATGTATATTTTTCACCATTCCTCGAGAAGTTCGACTCCGTACACTGAAAAAAGTACACAGGTACAAACTGACGTTGAACAGTTTTAACAACTGCTCAAAATGTCTATTTTTTTATTATCTTGGTCACAAATTAAAAACCAGTTATCACATAACATTAAAAATGCGTTTTTTTAATTATAAAAGTATAAAACTAAATATGCTCCCGCATTAAATACTTCGCCTGCCTGTCTAAGAGTTGGTCGACCATTATCCAGGTGGAAAGACGATCTCCGTTCAGTGACCGTCCGTGTTGGATGCGGGTGGCGAGGGATAGGTCGTCTTGGCGTTCATTGAAGTAGGCCTGTTATGATGATACACATCAATGACTCATTGCAGATACACACTCATCATACAAATGATCTGCACTTGGCGTGATTAGAATCCGCGACCGCTGTGGTACCACTTGACCGTGATAAGATAATTCACTTACCCATTCACAATTTGCAGCAAGTACTCAGCATCTTCGTGAGTCAACGAGACGGTATGTGGGAAATGACACAAAGGACCATATATCCTATCCTGTAATATTAAAATTTAGGGTTCAGTAACCGAATTATAATAATAATAAAAAGTAAAGGTGGTGCGGCGGAACAATTAGTGCCACAATCCTGAATCGCGCTATCGAAGATTTCACAGTTCGGCGCTATATATACTACAGTTTATAAGTTTACAAGTGGGAAATTCTTAAGTGGGCCATTAGCTCACCTACTGTTCCGAATGAGCCTTTTTCGGACGAGAAATTTTCTAAAAAAAGTTACAAGTGGGCTTTCGGGCCTAACCGGGAGCATATTATGTAATTACACCATCTCGCTTGGGCTAAGATCTCCCTCTGGGGCTTTCACAATTATACCACGGTAGTATAGTGTACTAACGGAACCCCTGAGCTTCCGGTCTCATTTCTCATAGCATAAAAATATATTTTGAACGGTATTTGTCTAGTTTTCTGCTTCTTACGGGATTTCCTGAAAGATTCATTTGAATACAAGGAAAATAATCCCTTGCTCGTGAAAAAAAACGCTTCATCGCCAAATTTCTGACGCCTAGTGACCCTTGAGCCGAGGAAAAGGGTTATAGTCGTCGGGGACCAGATCCCCACTTCTAAAGTGACAGCCCTGGTAACTTCTTCTGAGTATGCAAGTGGAAGTCTTCATGGAATTTGCTCGCAGTTTCCATTTGGCACCATAGTATAAGTTAGTAATAATGGCCAATTTTCCAGGTTTTTTTTTTTTTTTTTTTTTTTTCATTATTGGGAGGAGGTCTCGCGTGTGCGGAGGCTAGGGCAAGAGTGGTTGCTGCAAAGGTTGGGGGAAATCTTGGCGCAGTCGCCGTACGGCCAACGTACGGCCGAGGCACTGCGTCCGGTCCTGGTGGCGTGGATGCGTCGCCGGAAGAAACCCCTCACATTCCGCCTGACGCAGGTGCTCACCGGACACGGTTGTTTTGGTGCGTACCTGTGTCAGGTGGCCAGGAGGGAGCCGACGCCAGCCTGCCACGAGTGTGGCGCTGTGGAGGACACGGCCCAGCACACCCTAGAGGTGTGCGCTAGATGGGCCGGACAGCGTCATGATCTTGTGTCAGTGCTTGGAGGGGACCTTTCGCTCTCGAGTGTGGTGCGCTGCATGCTCGAGAGCGATGAGGCCTGGCAGGCGGCGGTCACCTTCTGCGAAATCATCATTTCGCTGAAGGAGGCCGCCGAGCGGGACAGAGAGGATGACGCCGCATCCATCCCGCTCCGTCGACGTAGGACGGGTGTGCGGAGGAGGCGCTATGCGCACCTTCTGCCTCCCATCTAACGGGACTCGGGGTAAGGTTGGGTACCTGCCCCGGTATAGAAGTTCCGGCGTCGGCGGGGGTGCTCTAGGTTGTTGGAGTGCCCCCATAATAGGAGGAAGCCCGGTTAGCCCTTTTGAGGGAACCGGCCGGTCGTGGGGGGTGTCCCGTGTTAGTCAGATCCGGGACACTCCCCTTCAAGCGGCTAAAGGCAACTCGCAGTGGTTTTAGTGCGGTATACCGGCGCTAGGTGAGCGTCGGGAGTCCCACATATCCCCGGGGACAACCCATCCCCGGGTGAATGCGCAAAGCATTTCCACTGCGTCAAAAAAAAAAAAAAAAAGGTTTTTTTCATTATTCCAGAAACGGACGCATAACCTTTCCTGCTAAGCTTAACATTTTGAATATATTCGGTTCTGGTGAGGATGGCCAATGGGCCAATAAGAGTGGAGGTCACGTTTAGGTAGATGAAGTGTTGGTCGGCCATTAACCAGGGGAAGACGATATCCGTGCGGTGGCCGGCCGTCTTCACGTTCATTGAGGGAGGCCTATGTTCAGCAGTGGACAGATAGAGGCTGATAATGATGATGATAGTGAGGACGATCGTTTCCAAGCAATCCTTGTTTTGTCTCGGGATCAATGTCATGTTCACAAATCGAGCCCAAAACGTCCATATCGGCTTGATACATCTCGAGATTCTTCCGGGCAATGTCATCTTGTCACTGCTTTTGTTCTGCTAAATCTTCTATACTTTCCACGTTCTATTCAGTTCAATATGTCTTTCTCAGTGGGTTTGCCTTGGGACCGGTGGTAGGTTCAATTGACGTTCAAAAATATACTGTATTGGTACTATTTTGAATAAAAAATATTGATTTTGAATTTGATTTGTATTTCGTTTTGGTATTAAAAATTAAAACTGTTGTGTTTTTTTACCACATTTTGATAAAATAATAAGGTTTTGTGACGTGGGCACAAAATATAACAGAGCAAGCACTAAAATTTAATTAATACTTACGGGTCTATGGTACATACACATCACATGAGCGCCAGTGGGGCAGTTTCCGATGACCTTCCTGCAGTACTCGTCAGTTTGAGAGGTAAGAGTAAACAAATCGAACACTCTGCTATGTCTAACGCATAGACCGATACTGAACACGCTGGCAAAAACGATGAATATCTACAAGAAACGATAGAATCAAATTAAATATTTTTTGTACCTGATTAACTGATGGTTTTTTTATATCATAGGAGGGCAAACGAGCAGTCGGAAGCCTTTTGGCGACTATCGACGCCCATACACATCCGCACAACCAGAGATTATGCAGATGCGTTGCTCTCCTTTTCCCTATCCACCCAATGGGCCACCGGAAACTCACAAACCGCACGAAACGCGACAGTCGAACTTGACACCGGTGTTATGTGAGCGAGGGGTACCACCCCGGTCGTGCTGGCCCAATTCGGCTGCAAAACAGTATAGCACTACCTATTACAAACTAGACTGGGGTCTCCCCAGGCGGGTGGACGCAGTTCTACCCACTAAAACCCGTCGAGTGCCATCAATGCCTTTGGTGTGGTGCCCCGGATCTATTGAGCAAACAGTGCACCTTGACGGCTAGTCAGTCCCTCAAGGGACCCACGAGGCCAACTCCACAGAGGGGTTGTCCCGCACCACAGAACAACCCCTCCCAACGTCGGGATAGTACAATGGTGGAGGTTTCCATCCTCACCCCTTGCCCTCTGCTCTTCTGTCCCCTCTTCTTATAAGAGGAGTATAAATAGCAGCTCCTTCGGCTAAATTTGCTTCACTAAATTAATTTAGCCCTCGGCTAAATTTAGCCGAGGGCTAAATTTGCTTCACCCAAGGTGCTGGGCAGACCTTAGGCTACTGAGCCCCACCGCCACGCCAAGGCTTGAACCATGGTGGGAAGACGAAGATCCTCCGTGTACTTCACTGATACCATCAATACAGCCACGACCGCTCTGGCTAGAGTGTAGGACTAAAAAGACCTGATGGTGTATCAGCGCCACCCAACTCATTCACGTGTTATCTGTCCTGAGGCGACCTGTTCGAGAGTTCGTCGAGGTGTGACGAAGAAGAGAGGTTCTTTCAGAAAACATACTTAGTTGTTTGACAAAAGAAGTAAGCACGACGGTGGTACCCATGCAGGCACCCGGCATAAATTCTCTTGTGTTACTCAGATTATTACACAAGCTACTTTTCACGCTGGCCTAATTTCGGGCTTCATAAACCCAAGACTAAATCTGAGACATGAAGCTCACGACGTGTTCCTTCATCACTGAGGAAGCAATGAAGGGGTTATTTAGAAAAACCCACTTTCAGGGGAGCATAGTTCACATCGAACCCAGATCTATAACTATATATATAAAATAATAATATTATATCAACCTTTATTTGTCCCACTGCTGGGCACGGGTTTCCTCCTCGAAACCAGACGAGGAGGGTTTTGGGCCATAGTATACCGATGCGCTGGCCTAATGCGGGTTGGTGAACTTCACACACCTCAAAGACTTTTAATCTTATCAGGCATGAATGTTTCCTCACGATGTTTCCTTCACCGGTGACCAAGCGATGGTCCTATATCTAGGTGCACATAGAAATTTAGAAAAACCCATTTCTAGGCATTACACGAGGTCAGTATCGAACCCGGACCTCGCGGCTTTCACTCAAGAGCCCATACTCACTAGACTATCGTCCCTCACCTATAAGAAATCAAAGGTAGCAGACAAATACAAAAAAAAACTTACCTTTAAAACCGCCATATTTGTTCTTTATTACCATAGTACAATATATTTATTTGTGAAAACACATAGGCATGACTTAATGCATAGAAACCGAATGCAATAGTGTTATCGCTTAATATAACTTACTAGTTTTTTGGTTGTTTTTTAACATTGTTCTAGTCCAACTTCAGATTTACGTAAGCTGCATTCTTGCAGCTGCATTGTTTAGAACGAAAAATCTAGATTTGTGAGCATAACATTATCATTATTATCGTTCACGAATCACTACAATTTTTAATTGTACCCTACTAATATTATACGGTGGGAAGACGATCTCCGTGCAGTGGCTGGTCCGTGTTGGATGCGAGTGGCAAGGGATCGGTCGTCTTGGCGTTTATTGAGGGGTTGTTCAGCAGTGGACGGATAGAGGCCGATGATGATGATGATGAATAAAAGTAAACATAAAAGTAAGTTTGTATGTTACGCTTTCACGCGAAAACTACTTACCCGATCATCATGAAACTTTGTACACATATTCTTGGAGGTATTAGAAGTAACATAGGATTTTTATAAAAATAAAACTAAGATCTTATCCTGTGCAGACGAAGTCGCGGGCACCAGCTATAATTTTGCGTTTGGATTACGGAAGATCGAACCTTCAACTAAATGAGATGTATAATAGTATTAAGACTCTCAGCATCAGGAATAACCCATTAAAACAATTAAATCCTCTCGATCACAATATATTTCGGCAGAGTAACGTCCTTCACAAAGTATACTGGTAGAATGCATCACAAAACCGCCATTGGCGTTCTTTTACAAATCTAATTATTATAAATTTCGCCATAATAAATAATTATTGTAAATATATTATTCATTATTAGAATTATTAATCACGTATATTGTGATTATGTAATCATTTTTATTGATTAAATATTAAATTATAATTATTAATGTTATAGGTACTTTAATAATTATTAGTCAATAATATCTTCACATCTGCACATCCTATTGGCGCCACCGGAAGTCTATAACTTCAATTACTTTAATTGATAGAACGACGTCACATACGGCTGGTACTGCGAGTAGTATATCTAATAATAGAGATCCTGTATAGCCTGCAATGTCGATGATGGGAGATCGACGCTCTTGAAGTTCATTGAAGGAGGATTAAAGAAATAATACAAAGAAGCAATGAAACAAAAAAATATTAAAACATTTTACTGCATAGTAAAAAGTTGTAAGTACTGGCTTTCTTCCGGGGTATCGCTCCAAAATAGAAGTGGTTTTTTTTCACATTTCATAACTAATCGTCGATTTTCATTTCTTTCCCTCCTTTTGTGAAGAACTTTGAATGGTTTTGAAGATTTTTGGAATTCATCTGAAACAATAGTTCTTATATACTAATATTGTAACGAGGTAAAGTGTATGAGGTTTTAGGGGGTAACCTCACCATGGTTCAGGCCTTGTCGTGGCGGTGGGGCTCAGTAACCTAGGGTGAGCGGTGCACCTTGGGCGAAGCTAATTCGGCCGAGGGGGCTCTTTTTACCCCTCTTATTAGAAGAGGGGACAGAAGAGCAGGGGGCAAGGGGTGAGGATGGAAACCTCACCCCATTGTACTGTCCCGACGTTGGGAGGGGTTGTTCTGTGGTGCGGGACAACCCCTCTGTGGAGGTGGCGTCGGTCCCTTGCGGGACTGACTAGCCGTCGAGGTGCTCTGTTTGTTTTCTAGATCCGGGGCACCTCACCAAAGGCGGCATTGGTGGCACTCGCCGGGTTTTAGTGGGTAGAGCTGCATCCATTTACCAGCTGTCGGGCGCAGCGAGTCCCACATACCCGCGTGGGGAAACCCACTCCCCCGCGGGATGCCTCAGAGCATTTCCCGGCGTTAAAGAAAAAAAAATGAAACTAAACTGAACCGATTTTGAAAGTTCTTTTACCAATAGAAGAAGTCACATTATTTTTGAGTGTCATGGTATATAACATACATCGGTCCGGGTACGGCTGTATTTATACATTGACGCGAATCTATAATATATAAAATAATAATATCTATACGCAACCCATGTACATGTGTACATCACACTGTCGTGTAGGAGTCACTTAGTCAACACTTAGTGAGGTAAGATAGGCCTAAAGCTTAACAAATCAGCCGTAAAAATAATGTATCTTTCTTATAAGCCAGGATATATCAGTTTCCCCAAGCCATATAGCCAGGTATTATCCCAACGTTGGGAGGGGTTGTTCGGTGGTGCGGGACAACCCCTCCCTAGCTCAACAGATCCGGGGCACCTCACCAAAGGCGCGTTGGTGGCACTCGCCGGGATTTAATGGGTAGAGGTGCGTTACCACCTGTCGGGTGCAGCGAGCCCCACATACTTGCGGAATGCCTCAGAGCATTTCCCGGCGTAAAAAAAGGATATAACAGTTCGTTTCCCTAATAAATAAATAAAAGACCTAATGCTTTAGCCATTCAGGTTTCCCCACGTTGTTTTCCTTCGTAAGTGAGCAAGTTGATAATGTTTGGTACAGGTATAAAGGATGATGATGATGATGTAGTTAGACTCAAACCATACCCCTCACGGAGCCAAGCTCGCTATATATATTCGCTATATTCTCCACAGACACTAGGTTTTTCGCACGATTTTATCCGCCCCCAAATTGTATAAAAACCTATATAGTATTATATAACCTTCCTTGATGATTGGATATCAAATACAAGAAGTAGTTACGGGATAGTTCCTGAGATTTATGCGTTCTAACTGACAAAAAACTCCGAGCTTTTTTGCATTACTATAACTGAGAACAGACACTAAAGTAGTTGTCTATCTGTGAGAATTCATAACAAATGATTAAAGTTATTTATCTTAATAAATAACAAAATCATTTATTTTATACGATACAAAAAGTTTGTTACTGGCAAAATTGGAACCCATTACACAATATCACACAAAATGTAAAATTTTAGAGCAAGTTTGTTTGAAATGTTTGTATTTATAGATTAAAATATTTAAGTTGCAAAGCTTTTTCTCATTAAAGAAAACTAAAATATTTACCACATTCAATCTTTGGAAAGCAAATTGTTGGCCAAATGTCTTTACGAAAAAGCTTGGAATTAGGAATTTATAATGCTAAAGAAAGTTTCTTTTCTCGGGAGGATTCGAGAAGTCATGGAAAGACCTTTTTACAAAAACTTCGGGAACGCACAAGTCTTAAAACCGCGATAAAATCGATTAAAAGTTGTTCTATAATATTGAGTATAATTCGCGTAATCATTAAAAACGTAACACCGACGTGAAGTGACAGGAACGCTGTCGCGTTGCGTGCGGTTTGTGAATTTCCGGTAGCCCATTGGGGGGGTAGGAAAATGAGGCCAACGCATCACATAAATTTGGGTTGTGCCGATGTCTATGAGCGTCGGTAGTCACCATAATGCTCCGAATGCTCGGTTGCATCCATAAGACATAAAAAAAAACCAAACAGCTACCAGAACTTCCAACAAGGTTTTCCAACAACAACAAATTACTTTATCAACATTAACATCCTTTTTTAGTGCACTGCTGGACACAGGCCTCTTTTAATGAACGCCAAGATGGCCGATTCCCCGCACTCAGATCTACTTGGAGATCGACCGACCCTTCATCTTTCCATATTTTGCAATACTTACACCAAAATTCTTCATCTGTTCTTCATTCAATTCTTGTAACGACTATTAAGGAATTCCTCTCTACCTCTATATCTCAATAACCTATCTACGTCTTTGATATGATCATCGGTTTCCAAATACCTTCTATGGTTTTGTCTTATATCAAAAGTATTCCTTAATCTATTTGTTTCAATTCCATTATTCTCATATATCTCATGATTATGGTCGTAATGATGATTATGATTAATTATCTGATTTTCATTGTTACTATTTTCAGATACATGATTGTTTTTATAAATATTACGATGATAGAATCTATGGTAAGTAGGATAATGTACATGGTTTTCATGATTGTGGATTTCGCTTTCATAAAATCGTCTTTTCTCCAACGATATTGAACTTGTTAATAGTGTTTTGTAAATGCTTGCAATCTTTTCGTGTATCAAACCTCTTTCTTTCTCTCCCAATTCTATATTCTCTATTTCTTTTTCCAATTTGTCTATTAGATTTATGACTTTATCATCTATAGGCTTGGAGTGATTTCTAAGTTCGCTATTTTGATTACTAAATCGGTAGCTTTGTTTATTTTGAGCATTTTTGTTTCTATTTGTACTTAATTGTATGTTTGTTCGTGTTGCTAAATCATTTTCTTTAATTATGTTGTTTCTTAAATTATATTTGTTACCTTCACTGGGTGCTTCATGTCTTTTTCCATTTCTGTTACTTCGTCTTCCATATATAGATGCTCTTGTAGAGGCATTCATTTTAGGATTTAATATTGTTTTCTGAAACATTAAAATTATTTTTACTGTCTGTATAATTTTAATAAAACGTTTCCATTACGTAAAGGTTGCCTGAAAGAAATTGCGATTTAATAAAGTCGTCTTTGTGTTCGTATTTAATTTTTTAAGATTTATTCTGATATATTTCTGTAATTTTGTGTGCGCAATAAAAAAATATTCTTTCATTTATTCACACCTTTATTCAATCTTCATTAATTCATTAATTCATATAAATGAACGAATGTAAGGAATTACATTCGTTCATTTATAATTCAATAACAAAATGAATGAAGTTAGGAATAATAATGATTTTTTTAAGTTAAAAAAATAATATAGTGGTATACCATTTTGTGTGTTATAGTTTTTGAGTTGGTTTTCTTTCCCTTCAAACCATAAATGTGATCCAACAAACCGTTTACATTTTCATAACCTGGGGGTGTTTCTTTATATTCACTGAAATAAGAGATATTCAGATTTTATAACGTCATCTAAATAAACGAAACAGTGGTACTATAATATATATATTATATTGTGTTTTAGCGTTATATTATTAATATTGTTAGGTTATTTTTAAGTGTATGCTCCTCTCTCTTTATCTGCTTTATATTATGATGTCATATGTCTCTGTCAAATAGCCCTTCTACACGATACAGATGCATCGGCAGACGTCATCAGTAGACTCGTCCTCTGACGTGTAGATGCGTTGATTTGCTCGTCCGTCGTATATTCAACGTCGGCAGATGCTTCTGCCACTAAGCTATTAGTTGTCGGAACGGCCGACTGACGTGTGGATGCACGTCGACAGATGCATCGGCAGACGTCAGCTGATGCATCTGTCGAAACCAAAACCTATACTACCACTTGCTACTTTCCATTAACATATAATCAGGAAATTTGCCTAGAAACTATGTCTCACCGCATAGGTAAAGGTTTGTTGTTAAAATACCCTCGATGTGTTTGTCAGAATCGTACTTGTCTGTTTTCTGTAAGTTATTTTATTTCACCTTTTCGTATATAACGTGTATGTGATTTTGTGAAATTATGAATAAAATCGAGATTGTTTTAATATACCTATATATATTTATTATATAGATATTTATCTATCTATTACTAATATGGTCCAGGATCCACGGTCCATTTTTCCACTTCATTATTATCAAGCTAATTTTCCGTGAGTACCTTCATTTTAATGAGACACTCAATTTCCTGTGAAAATTCTCGATTTTGGTATATCTATCTCAATAATAAATATATAAAAACAAATATATATATCTCAATTGTGGTAGCTAACAGCTACCTCTGTTAGCAAGGATAAAATATGTCGATTTGATGATGAACGTAGGACCGGAATATTTTTTTTTTTCTTTAACGCCGGGAAATGCTCTGAGATATGTGGGACTCGCTGCGCCCGACAGCTGGTAAGTGGACGCAGCTCTACCCACTAAAACCCAGCGAGTGCCACCAATGCCGCCTTTGGTGAGGTGCCCTGGATCTAGTAAACAAACAGGGCACCTCGACGGCTAGTCAGTCCCGCAAAGGACCAACGCCACCTCCACAGAGAGGTTGTCCCGCACCACAGAACTACCCCTCCCAACGTCGGGACAGTACAATGGGGTGAGGTTCCCATCCTCACCCCTTGCCCCCTGCTCTTCTGTCCCCTTTTCTTATAAGAGGGGTACAAAGAGTCTCCTTGACCCAATTAGCTTGGCCCAAGCTTCAGCGGCTCACCCTAGGTTACTGAGCCCCACCGCCACGACAAGGCCTGAACCATGGTCCCGGTCCTACCCGACCGGGATAAAGTACCACGTAATTTGTAGGACAATATGACTATTAAATTATGCAAATATTAACTAAGTAAAATAAATAAAATCAGCTGGTTTGTTTATTCCAATTTTTTATGACCTCGTTATCGATACGTCGTCGTCGAGTTGTTCCAATTTTTTATGATCTCGTTATCGATACGTCGTCGTCGAGTTGTTCCAATTTTTTATGATCTCGTTATCGATACGTCGTCGTCGAGTTGTTCCAATTTTTTATGATCTCGTTATCGATACGTCGTCGTCGAGTTGTACCAATTTTTTATGATCTCGTTATCGATACGTCGTCGTCGAGTTGTTCCAATTTTTTATGATCTCGTTATCGATACGTCGTCGTCGAGTTGTTCCAATTTTTTATGATCTCGTTATCGATACGTCGTCGTCGAGTTGTTCCAATTTTTTATGATCTCGTTATCGATACGTCGTCGTCGAGTTGTTCCAATTTTTTATGATCTCGTTATCGATACGTCGTCGTCGAGTTGTTCCAATTTTTTATGACCTCGTTATCGATACGTCGTCGTCGAGTTGTTCCAATTTTTTATGATCTCGTTATCGATACGTCGTCGTCGAGTTGTTCCAATTTTTTATGACCTCGTTATCGATACGTCGAGTTTAATTTATTGAAAAAATATGTGTGCTACAAATTGTATGGTTTGATCAAAGAGTCCTTCCAACGATCGTTGGAAGGACTCTTTGATCAAACCATACAATTTGTAGCACAAATATTTTTTCGATTAATTTAGATAATTATCATCAGATCTAACAAAAAACCCAGTTAGAAATATATTTTTGAGAATTATAAAATGGACATATTTTATCCTTGCTACCTCTGTTAGCTACCACAATCAATTTTCACACACGAAATTGTTGGGCGTCTCATTAAAATGAAGAAATGCTACTCACGGAAAATTAGCTTGATTGTAATCAAGTGCAAAAATGGATCCTGGAATCTGGACTATAACTAACACAAGCTAGATTCTTTTTAGACATCTTTTTAAAATTAATATCCCAGCAAACAATTCCAAACTTCCCACATTTAATTAATCATGTATGTGTAACACATTGCATGGCCCGAAAATTTTCTAACAAGGGTTTTATGCATGGATAACTTGGAATTGTGGTGGAGAATTCATTCGAATGAATTCAAGTTGCAGATTAGATACGTCAACCCATATGTCCGTATTAGAATTTGTTTGAAATTTGTTGTTGAATTTGTTTGAATTCACACATAAAATTCATATATACACTTCAGTCTTCACACGTCATTGTTCCAGCTTTTTTCTTTGGAAAGTCGCCGAAACAGGGCCTGTAGACAAAGTGACATCGCTTTGTAGCCGAAATTCGTTATCGTCTTTGAGATAACGATAATAATTTTCTAGCCAATGATCAATCAAAGATCGTGACAGTGCAACGACAACAACTGTCAAATGTCAACAAAGTTCGACAAGAAGTGTCAAATCGGACCAAAAAATTAAAATTAATATCTTTGTAAATAGACCTCATACACACTATAACTCATAAAAATTGTAAAAAGTTGCCCTCCATGGCCCACGCCCACGGATAACGAATCAATATCAATTATAAAATAACATAAGTTTGACATAAGTGTTCGATAACCAATTGACAGTTTATGATTTTGTTACGAATTTTAACATTGTCTACCAACTTGCGATAACGATAACGAGTGACATAATTGACGACGGCTTATGTCAATCCCATACATTTTATTCTTTTCGAACTTCGTTATCGTTTTTTTTAATGTTACTTTGTCTAAGGCCTCAGTTTCATCATCATCACCGACCCTTATACCTCCCATTGCTAGGGGTTAGGGGTCATAGTTCTCTGATGCGCTAGTGTAAACTTCACACACCTTCAAAGACATGCATCATCTCACCAGGCATGCAGGTTTCCTCACGATGTTTTCCTTTCCGTTTCTTTTTTTCCTTCATGTTCAGCTGTACCGATAAATTTAGAAAAACCCAAGCATCAGGAGCGGGTCAGGATCATCCAGACCTCTCGGCTCTCACTCAAGAGACCGAGCCCATACCCACGAGGGCATCGTCGCTTATCGTTCTATATCGTCTAAGTATACTAAATTACAATATACCAGTTTACTAATTTCTCCGGTGGGGGAGGGTCATCCATGGTGAAAATCGGCAGAACGACGACTGGCGACTCCGGACACATTTTACTGTCGCACTCTGGTATTACTGTTGAAAATATAATGATTTTTGTCATGACCTCTTTTATCAATAATAGGACCAATTTATAGTGGTCTTGCGTATTCGTATTATTGGCGTTTGTCGAAGGAGGCCTATCTTCAGCAGTGGATTGATAGAGGCTGATGATGATCATGATAGTGTGGGATATAGGTGGAAGCCCCAAAGGGAGATCTCCGTCCAAACGAGATGGTTATTGCTCGGTCAGACCGAAGCCCACTTGCTAATGTTTCAGCTGTTGTATATATAGCGTCAAACTGTGGAATTCCGATAGCGCGATTCAGATGAAGAGTTGCATAACAAAACTGATTAAAATATGTCTAAGTGTACAATTTAATTAGAGAATTACTAGCTGGTGCCCACAGTTTCGCCTGCGGTCTATAATCTTGTATGTAATATTCTTCTAATCAGCGACAGCAGAATTTATAGGTCCATAGACAGGTGGCTCCTCGAAAAATAGGCGAGAAATATAACGTAATTCGACGCTGTTTCAATGCAGTCTAAACAAATTCACTCACACTCTGAGACGAAATCTTATCTTTTAATTGGTAATCTTTTAATTGGAAGCCATATATTGACTACCGACGCCCATACACATCCGCACAATCAAGAGTTATGGAAATGCGCTCCTTTACCCTATCCCCCCAACGGGCCACCGGCAACTCACAAACCGCACGAAACGCGACACCATAACTGTCACTTGACGCCGGTGTTATGTGAGCGAGAGGTGCCGGTCCAATTTGGCTGCAAAGCAGCATGGCACTACCTCTTACTGAAATAAAGGTTTCCTCAAGTTTTTCTTGACCTAGTGATAGTGGCGAGTGATCAACAACATCGATAGACCGCTACTCCCATCCCTATATTATATCGATTGGGAAATACTGTAGAACTATCCCAACTAGTACATTATAACTTTACTAATTTAAAAAGCCCTTACCAGCTTCGTAGCACAAGCAATCTTCGTCCTCATCATAGTTGGGTGGGCAACCACACTCTCGTGTGAAACCTTCTTGCGTTGGTGGTGATGTGTTGTATATAGCGTCACCAACGTGCAGGCGCTCCGAAAAGTTGCAAACCACGAATATTGTCTGAAAATGAATTTATTAATTTATATATATATATATATATAGTCCGTACCCCTATTTTTAATTAATAAAATAACGTCAAAGCAACCAAACGCTCAGGCCGATCGTGCCTCTCTATTGCCCGTTCCGCGGTCTCGTTTCACGTCACGTTTGGCTCAGGCGGAACGTGACACCTTTTCGTGGATGCAGCCGGCGTTCATCGATTTATAAGACGTTATCACATCAAAGATTTTAGGTACACAATCCGTAAAAGACACTGATCACGTATAACTTTAAGAATATAAGTATTCAAAATTAATAATAATTGTGCAGTTAAAATTTCAATTACATATGCATAACTTTAAAGTTTGTATTAATGGTACGTAGGAAACTCGAGGCATGTCAAATAAGAATATAAAAGCTTGCTTAAAATGACGACCTCTGTGGCTCAATGGTAAGCGCGTTGGCGCTCAAGCCGGAGGTATGCAGGTTCGAATCCCGCCTGGGAACAAAAATATTTTCTCTGTTCCTGGGTCATGGATGTGTATTAAATATGTGTATTATATAATAAAAACCTTAAATGTATGTATAGTATAAAAGTATCAAATATATTTCCGTTGTCTGGTACCCGTAACACAAGTTCTTCGAGAACTTACCACGGGACCAGATTGACGTGGTGTAAAAGCGTCCATAAACATAAACATAAAAAAAATGCAACCTGCATTCCAATATTTGAATTGGTAAAGCGCTATACTGTTGCCTCCTTAATTCATAAAACATATCACACAAACTTTCTTTAATAGTTTTCTTTTTATTTATTTAAAAATTTTGAACATTTTCTATTGTCATAATCTTTATATATATATATAATTCTTCTGTACGTGTGTATGTCACTGAACTCCTCCTAAGCGGCTGGACCGATCTTGATGAATTTTTTGTGTGTGTTCAAGTGGAATCGAGAATTCACTTTTTTTTTGTACAGGTCAACGTCTGTCGGTGCCACTAGTTTAATTATATAAACATATTTGTGAACTCGGTTATTGAAGGTTTAGTTTATTTTTTCTATCTAGATGACCACTCACTCGCCTGCCTACCTTTTTGCGCCCGAAAGGTGGTAAGGTGGACGCAGGTCTATCCACTAACACCCATTGAGTGTCACCAATGCCGTCTTTGGTGAGGTGCCCCGGATCTGTTGAGCAAACAGGGCACCTTGACGGCTTGTCAGTCCCTCAAGGGACCGACGTCACCTCCACAGAAGGAATGTCCCGCACCAAAGAACAACCCCTCCTAACGTCAGGACAGTACAATGGGGTGAGGT
This sequence comes from Helleia helle, assembly GCA_963853865.1. NCBI lineage: Eukaryota > Metazoa > Arthropoda > Insecta > Lepidoptera > Lycaenidae > Helleia > Helleia helle. Next base: position 9,720,373 of record OY971436.1, read on the forward strand.
TCCGTCCTTGCCCCTTGCCACCTGCTCTTTTCTCATTTATAAGAATAAGAGGGGTACAAAGAGCAGCTCCCTCGGCTCAATTTGCTTTGTTCAAGGTGCTGGGTTCACCTTAGGCTACTGAGCCCCACCGCCACGTCAAGGCTTGAACCATGGTGGGTACTTGTCTGCCTACTTATACAAATACATATATAAATATTTATTATTTATAAACAGTCCTTACATTATATAAAATATATTTCCCATCCTCATAATACGCGTATTCCTTGAAAGCAGAGATGCCGCAGCCCATGTGGGTTATCGAGCCGAAGAACAACTGGATCGCCGGATTGTTTTCTATCACGTCTGGGTCCGTACTGTAACAAGAACAATAAGAACATAAAGGTTTTTAAAAAAAAACAAGGCTAATTATATTGAAATAGGTACGCATTTTATCTCTTGTTTGTATATTTCTTACGGTCTTTACATTCTCACGGTTCTTCTCGAAAATTCGAATACTTACAGCAAACTTTGCTGGCTTATGTATAACTATTTGTGAATTTTCGATTCTGTGATAATGTACTGTATGTTTCCCTAAAATAAATAAATAAATAAATAAACATGGTCGCGGAAGGACCATTGATGAAATTCGCGTAAACTTTATAAAACAACGAACAAGGTTAAAGTAATATTTTCACTCAAATCAAACTGTGAAAAATGAATCAAATAAAAAAAAATCAACTGATCAAAAGGGCAAAAAATTTTGCCATAGAGCTACAATTTGTTCATTTATAGAGCTCGGAAATAATATGAAAAAACTATTTCCCCGAGTTGGAGAACTTCACACACCCTCATAGACACAGAACAATATTACTCATAAAGAGCTCATAGACAATCTGATCAAGTGTGCATGCAGGTTCCATCAACATTTTTTCCTACAAAGTTCCTACAAAGTTTCAAAGAAAAATTTGAGATCAGATGTTAAAATATTAATTACACTATATTTTCAAGGGTCGGTACTTAGAGTAGGTATACATAATATATAGAGCGCGCGTCACTAAGTATGGACCGTAAGCACGGGTATGAACATAGACAAAACCATTGTCTTGGTTATATCATAACGTTCAATCAGTGTCAAACAACACCCCCACCATGGTTCAGGCCTTGTCGTGGCGGTGGGGCTCAGTAACCTAGGGTGAGCTGCTGCACCTTGGGCGAAGCTAATTGGGCCAAGGGGGCTCTTTGTACCCCTCTTATAAGAAGAGGGGACATAAGAGCAGGGGGCAAGGGGTGAGGATGGGAACCTCACACCATTGTTCTGTCCCGACGTTGGGAGGGGTTGTTCTGTGGTGCGGGACAAACTCTCTGTGGAGGTGGCGTCGGTCCCTTGCGGGACAAACCAGCCGTCGAGGTGCCCTGTTTGTTTACTAGATCCGGGGCATCTCACCAAAGGCGGCATTGGTGGCACTCGCCGGGTTTAGTGGGTAGAGCTGCGTCCACTTACCAGCTGTCGGGCGCAGCGAGTCCCACATACCCGCGTGGGGAGACACACTCCCCCGCGGGATGCCTCAGAGAATTTCCCGGCGTTAAAGAAAAAAAAATCATATTATCATCATATTTGTTTTTATGTTAAAATTGTGAAATATGAAGTGCCAATTTGTAAGAATGATTCCTGGAAGCAAAATAAAACAAAGCAATAACATTCAAAGTCTTCATTGAGGGGTGCCTGTGTTCAGCAGTGGATGGATAGAGGCTGATCGTGATGATGATGATGATGATGATGAATGTCCTAATTTAAAATATAAATATTTTTAAATGTATTACGCATAGAACGTCACTCTCACAGCGCTTTCCTTTAGATAAATATCAATTTAGCCCATCTGCTTACGATCGGCACAATCAAGCGACGCGCGACGTGACACGCGCACTCTATATATTATGCATACTCTAAGGTCGAGTTTTTTTTCTTTTTTTTATGTCATCAGGGGACAAACGAGCAGTCGGAGCCTCATGGCACTGACGCCCATACACATCCGCACAACCAAGGCCACGCAGATGCGCTGCCCTCCTTGCCCTATCCCCCAATGAGCCACCGGAAACTCACAAACCGCACGAAACGCGACAGCATAGCTGTCACTTGACACCAGGGTTATGTGAGCGAGAGGTACAACCCCGGTCGTGCCGCCCCAATTCGGCTGCAATGCAGCATGGCATTACCTCTTACCGTCAGATCAAAAACATAAAATAATGACATTTCCTTGATAAAAAAAATCACGAAGTAATGTCAAATGCATGGTGCATGAAAAACTTATTTCGGGGTACACACAGAATCACTTCGATGACAAGCCTATTGTCTAGCAACGAATATCGTCACTCAAAATCACTTATAATAATATCAACCCTTATATTATGTCCCACTGCTGGGCACGGGTCTCCTATCGAGATCAGGCGAGGAGGGTGTTGGGCCACAGTCCACTTCACTTCACACACCTTCAAAGACTTTTAATCTCATCGGACATGCAGGTTTCCTCCGCCGGTGAGCTAACGATGTTCTAATGTCCATACACTTCTGCACATCCAAAGATTATGCAGATGCGTTGCCCTCCTTTTCCCTATCCCCCCAATGGGCTAACGGAAACTCACAAACCACACGAAACGCAACAGTATTACTGTCACTTTACGCCTGTAATATGTGTGCGAGGTACCACCCCGGTCGCGCCGGCCCAATTCGGCTGCAATGCAGTTTGGTACGTCTAACAAAAAAGTGCACATAAAAATGAAATACCCCCCATACCCCCCCCCCCCCCCCACTAAACCATCGACGCTCACAATCACTTGGCTGAATACTAATTCTAGAATTCTAGAATTTTCTTGACAATTGATATCTATTTGAACTATATATCTATACAGATAAAAAAAATTAAAGTGTCTGTTTTTAATATTAAAATAACCGCTTTTTACTAAATGAATATGTATACACGATACATATACCAAAATAGTATTTTTTACAATTTTTGTCTGTCTGTCTGATTGTTCCAGCTAATCTCTGAAACGGCTGGGCCGATTTTGCTAGGACTTTAACTGGAAGATAGCTGATGTTATAGGGATTAATTTAGGCTACAAAAATAATCATCATCAATACGCGTACGGCTGTAAATCTAAGTTAACGCGGGCGAAGCTGCGTGCAACAGCTAGTTCTATTATTAAAATTTAAAACTTGACACTTTTATTTCGGAAAGTTCGTCAATGTCTACGAACGCCTTGTTCGCTGTCAATGAGAATGGGACAGCATTGAAAATTTTGGCGTCAATAATTTCAATTTATTTCAGTAATTCCAAAACGAATGAAAAAAGTTAGTGACCATTTTTTTTGTTAGTTTCTATTACATGATTAGGTAACTTTTGTAACAGAGAAAAATATATCAAACATACCTCTTTTAAAAAGAGATTCAGAGGGACCGGTTTAAGCCTCTTAACTTTCTTCGTAGATGAGTCTATACATGTTCTTTAAAATAGTAGAAGGAATTTCACCAATTATCGTTTTTTACGCAAAAAAATAACAAAAACCATTTTGTGGTTTATGTCCTTTTGTTATAAAATCGCGTTCGTATGGGGAGCCTCGCCTCGCTCAGGTCGCTCCGTCCTCTCTGGCGCGTGTCCGGTCCGGAATTATCGTTTGACAATGTGTTACCCTAGTTAAACAATAGTAGTTTTTGGTGTCACCTTATAATGAAACAATTTTTACGGATTTTATTGCAGTTTATTAAGATTTTTACAAAAGAACACCGATTCCAACCAAGGATGATCCAGGAGGCTATTGAAATTAAAAAACATCCAAATTTCAATAGAGAAGATGGCTGGCTCTTACCACCTGCTTGGGAACCCATTATTGAAATAATTAAATCAAAAACACATTAAAAAGATACAGTTAGCACTTTCTGCGTAGAGAGGACTTATTAAAATAATGATGTATCATAGGGTAGTTCGAATAACTTTGTAACGTTAGGACATCTGTCACCTCAGTCCTCCCGTGACCATGGTTGCTGTAAAGTATCCGAAACGTCGGGCTTGTAAAAATCTTAATAAAATGTGTCACCTTAATTAAAATAACCATGTTATTTTAAATTCTCATCTCTTAGACCCCAACAAAAGAATACTTACGACGCTTACATATTTGTGATCATCTCCGGCGTGATGACCCCCTGGGCAGAGACGAAGAGTGACTTGATGATGTGGTACATGGCGTATACAACCCGGCTGGTGGTGAAGCCTGGTGCCTCGAAGGTCACATTCCTGGACGCGGGGGCCCAGGTGTCGATGCTGAAGCGGTTGATACCTGCCACTTGGCCAGCATCGGGGAATTTGGCTGAGAAAAATATGTTAGTTGGATAGGTAAACGGGCAGGCGAGCCACATGATGGTAAGGTCAGCGTCGCCCATGAATTTAAACAAGTTAACCTGGAACTAGCCCAGGCTACTCATTCATGGTGTTGCCTATCCTGAGACAATAATGTCTTAAGTATCTGTGCCAGTAATTACACTGCCTTGATGGTGGTACTTATGCAGACGTGAGCGCAGCAAAAGCGCGCCCCACCAGTAAACAAATCCACAAAACCGGGAGATTCCGATGGTGAAGAAGAGATCTAGGTTTTATTCTATGTTGTTATAGCAACACTTAAAAAAGTATGGTATGTTTTTGACTTTTTCTATTTATTAGATCCTTGGTCACAAGTCCACAAAGAAATCACTTACTAATTTGACAAGTCCGTGATTCTAGTGCCCATAGAGTACCACAGCACTGGAGTACACAACTTTGACTCTCAAGCGACTAAGCTCCTATTTTTCTATGTGTAAACTATTGATATAAAAACACCTCTAATTGCATTTCCTTGTATGATGGTACCTATGTGGTTACGATATAAATATTGTGTATACTTGTAAAAGGTAGTGGCATGCTGCTTTGCAACCGAATTGGGCCGGCACGACCGGGGTGGTACCTCTCGCTCACATAACTCTGGCGTCAAGTAACATCTATGGTGTCGCGTTTCGTACGACTTGTGACTTTCCGGTTGCCCATTGGGGGGATAGGGAAAAGGAGGGCAACGCATTTGCATAATCTCTGGTTGTGTGGATGTGTAAGGGCGTCGATATCGCCAAAACCTCGTTGGCCTTCCTATGCTATATAAAAAACTCCGCCCCCCCCCCCCCTCCATGGTAAGTACGCCATTGTTAGTAGTTGACGATTTTTATACATTTTTTGTTACTCACTGGTAGCTCTGCAACGATCCCTACTCAGGGTGCACTGGTTTGCCCAAAGCTGCGCAAAGGTTGCTAATTCTTCGTCCCAAGCCTACGAAAAAAGTTATTTAAAAAGTTGGAACATACACGGGTACGTTACTTACAACTTAGATGGGAGAATGATCTCCGTCCACGTGGGGATCGGCCATCTTGGCGTTGCTTTTTTTTTAGAATAATGGGCAAACAGACAGTCGCTTCACCTGATGGTAAGTGACATCCATAGACACCCGATACACTAGAGTAATCCTCTGGTGTAGCGGGTGTCTATGGATGGTGCGTTCCAGAGGATTAGCAGGTGCGTTCATCGAATTAAACAATTCTTCTTGATCGATACACTTTTGGTAGCGTGGTCGTGGTCATCAATTTTGGTTTTTTTTTTAAATGTTAGTTGGATAGGCAAACTGGCAAACGTGCCACCTGATGGTAAGTGGTCGACGTCGCCCATGAACATAAACTAGTTTACCTGGAACGAGCCCAGGCAACTCATCTATGTGTTGCCTATCCTGAGACATAAGATGTTAAGTCTCGGTGCCAGTAATTACACTGCCTGTCTTGCCCTTCTCTCCGAAACACAGCAAAGCTGTCTCACGGGAGAAACAAGCAAGATGGTGGTACCCATGCAGCCGGGAGCGCGGCACAACGCTTCCCTCCCACCGGGTTGGTGGCGCGCTTTAATATCCATCGCTAATCCTCGCAAATTGCGTTTATGGTACACTCATGGAGAGGACCGTCGAGGGAAGCCTTCACCTGGTCGGTTCATCGTATCGTGGTGCCTCCGACTTTCCCCTGAACTACGAGGCGTTCCATGGAAACATCTCCCCGGTGAGAAACATGGCTGAATGAAGCAATATTGAACAGTAAATGTTTGATATGTTGAAGTGGGCGATGCGTTTTCCATTTTCCCAGTTATAGAGCGGTAATCACTTACCTCGTAAGGTTCTTGCTTCTTTGCCGATATTATAAACTAGCTGTTGCCCGCAGCTTCGCCTCTCATGGATTTATAGCCGTATCCGGACTGATATTATAATATAGACTGTGGCCGGTCCGTGTTATGGGAGTGGCAAGGGATCGGCCGTCTTGGCGTTTATTGAGAGAAGCCTATGTTCAAAGGTGGACGGATAGAGGCTGATTATGATAATGATAATGATGATGATGATAATGATTATGATGATGATAATGATGATGATGATGATGATGATGATGATAGCCGTGTTCGAAGATCTAAGCTCACCAAATTTAACACTTTATAATATCAGTATAAGAATACAGACTTAAAACCTGATTTAATAATTGCCGTATAAAAACGAATTTCAATACAAAATATCCCAAAGAAATGCCTCTTGTGGTATCTGATTAAATAGATAGAAGAAGAGAAGAGAAGATAAAACAAACATACCAGTTTGTATACACCGTATCCTCTCGGTAAACTCTCTCCATCCAGGTTCTTCAACATACCACGAGATATTCTGCTCCTTATCCTAAAAAAAACAATATGTTCTCATATACGTAATTTATCAAGTAGCTGTGTTCGAGTTACATTGAATGTCTCTTTGAACAAAGGCCTCCCTCAATGAGGCCAAGTCGGCGCCAAGACGGCGTCCTTGCCACTCGCATCCAACACGGACTGGATACAGCACGGAGAACGATGAGATTGTAATGATGATCTATAAATAATAGAGAAATAATAGATCATAGGATTATGATTTTATTTCTCTTCTCCCCAAGGCCAGATTTAAAGAAAAGATTTTTCGGAGTTCATAGCCCAATTATTAGTGAAGGTCAGTGTATTTATCTTCCCCACCATGGTTCAAGACTTGTCGTGGCGGTGGAGCTCAATAGCCTAAGGTGACAGTTACATATCTTCTTATTTCGGGGCCCCGGGAATACCTTACCTCGTGACCCTGGGTACCGTGGGAGCTTATGACAAATGACCTAACATTATATCGTCTTTTACGAAATTCCTTACCCATTCACCATTTCCATCAACTTGTCAGCAAACTCCTGGACCATGGTTACGTTTTGCGCTCCAGAGCATAGTGGCCCCAGCTTCCTGTGCTGAAATTGAATGAGGAGAATTGTGTAGTGAGCAGTAGATTGGATGACACGTGGGTAGGTCGGTAGACTTAGAACTAAATTGAATAACGATTATTTTATAGAAGAGGGGGCAAACGAACAGTCGGTTCACCTGGTGGTAAGTGATAAGAGGCATCCATAGACACAACACCAGAGGATTAGAAGATGCATAGCCTCTCAAATATGAGTATGCTTTTTTTAAGTTTGTTCCGACACTTTTTTATAGCGAAAACAAGTCGGATCCTTATGGTCACTACCGACGCCCATAGACATCACAACCAGAAGTTATACAGAAGCGATGCACGCCTTTTCCCTATCCCCCCCCCCCCCCAATGGGCCACCAGAAACTCACAAACCGTACTAAACGCGACAGCATAGCTGCCACTTGACGCCGGTGTTATGTGAGCGAGAGGTACCACCCCGGTCGTGCCGGCCCAATTCTGCTGCAATGCAGCAGTGGCAATCTTACAAAATTCTCGTCGATGTGTCCCCGAGTAATATTAGCCAGCCGCTCCAGTTCTCCTTAAACTTTTTTTTCCCGCTGAGAAATGCTCTAAGGCATCCCTTAGGGGAGGGGGAACTCCCCAGGCGGGTATGTGGAATTCGCTTTGCCCGGAAGCTGGTAAGTGGAATTGGTGGTGCGTACCACCAATGCCACCTTTGGTTTGGTGCCCCGGACCTGTTAAGCAACATGGCATCTCGACGGCTAGTCAGTCCCGCAAGGGACCGACTAGCCATCGGTCGTTGAAGCCACCTCCACAGAGGGGTTGTCCCGCACCACCGAACAACCCCTTTCGACGCTGAGACAGTGCAATGATGTGAGATTCCCATCCTCTTCTGTCGTCCCCTTTCCTTATAAGAGAAGTACAAAGAGCAGCTCCCTCGGTTCAATTGGCTTCTCCAAAGGTGCTGGGTACACATTTAAAGCTAATAACTACCCATTGTGGGAAGGGTGTTTTAGATATATTTGCAAAGTTTCATTAAAATCCATTAAGTAATTATTGCGTCAAAAAAAATTTGTAGGAAGTAGGATTTAAGGAATGCTAGGTTGGATCAAATCCAATAAGGATCTGATCATCCGTCTTCCAAAAAGTCACTACTTGATAACTTTCAAAAACTTACCGGATTGTAATACAGACACATCACATGCGAGCCTTCCTCGCAGGACCCTATCGCTGGGCAGAATTTATCCAAATAGGCACCTGATTGGGAGAATTCATCAATAACTCGAGCGCAGTTCAGGCCGGTGGTGAAAATTATGAGTATTTGGTATACCTGAAAACATTAAGTATTTTCAATAAAATCTTTGGTTATTAATGTTCTTAGAAAGAAATGTTTAATTAGGTTGCATCATAAAATTACGAAACTGGTCAGTGATTTGTCACTGACGTAATAGCAATTAAACCAACCAGTGATCTGTATGTGCTTCGGTCAATCATTCATCAATGGCCTTCAGTCGACCAATCGTAGCGCAGAATCTTTCTAAATTTTTTTCTTTCTAGAATTAGTTTTCATACAAAACACATAGCATTCCCGCTCTATTCCGGTTATATGGTCGATTTTAGGTTGAATATTATTAGAAGATAACAGAAAACGACCCCAGATTGTGAATAATATAATAATAATCATCATCATCATAATAAATTCCCCAGCATTATAAAAAACGAAGAAACAGTTGTAAAATTTAATAAAGAATAAAAAAAACATTTGATTAATAAATGCTATTACTCGACAGCTGAATATTTACAAAACAAAATTGTGCTGTAGGAAATAAAATATATTGGACCTATAACATATATATAATAATACCATACAATAATAATTTTTATTTGTTGGCTTTTTTATCGGTGGGTAGTACTGTGCCGCGCTCCCGGCTGCATGTGTACCACCATCCTAGTTTGTTCTCCCGTGAAACAGCTTTGCTGTGTTTCAAAGAGAAGGGCAAGACAGGCAGTGTAATTAGTAATTACTGACACAGAGACCTAACATCTTGTCTCAAGCAACATATGAATGGGTTGCTTTGGTTAGTTTCATGTTTACTTGTTATGTTTATGTGCGCTGACCACTTACCATCATGTGGCTCGTCTGCCTGTTTGCCTTTCCAACTAACACAAAAAAGTCACTAAATACGTTATTAACTTCACCCTGGACAAGATCACCCAAGAACTAGTCTAAGATTAATAGAAAATTAACATAAATATACTGCTTCACACTGCAAAAAGAAACATTTTCTATCTATGTCTGTGACATAGTTTTTGAAATTCAATTTAAATTAATTTTTTTTCTTCTTAAGTCATAACAGTACCGGTATATTTTTCCACCGGTTCCAAGGCGAACCCACTGAGAAGAACCGGCGAATCGAAAGTGGTAGACGCACTTTTAAACCATCTTTTGTATATTCTTTTATTTTATATTTTATAATATTTATACTGCTATATTACAATATTTACCTTGAATAACGACAAAAGTACTTACCTTAAATATCATTATTTCAAAAATTTATATCCATAGCACATCTTTTTTATTTTTTAACATAATTTTCATAATCTCACCAACGCACTGGTCAGGAAACGAAACGTTATCGCAGTCTGTTTTGAATTTTACTTGAGTTCTTTTTTCAAACATACGCTTGACACGTTTTATCACATTCGAGAAAGTTCGATCAAAGATGGCCGTTTGGTCGCTATTGGTAGAAGTTCTGCATCGAAATATCGTCTAAAAGATTCTTAATTCGATAAAGTTCCCTAGTATTATGCCAAAGTAGTTCCTGTTTTTAGAGTAAGTAGTAAGAGGTAGTGTCATGCTGCAGCCGACTTGGGCCGGCACGACCGAGGTGGTACCTTTCGCCCACATAACACCGGCGTCAAGTGACAGCTATTCTGACGCGTTTCATGCGGTTTGTGAGTTTCTGGTGGCCTATCCCCCTATAGGGAAAAGGAGGGGAACACATTTGCATAATCTCTGGTTGTGAAGATGTGTATGGGCGTCGGTAGTCTAAGCTTCCACTGCTCGTTTGCCCTCGTATGCTATAAAAAAGAGATCAAACTTTATAGACCGTAATGTGATACAGATCGTCGATAGTTTTCCTTCATCCTCCATCCAAGGAGAAGACATAATATGTATGTCTATGTCTCGCTATTTACCAGATGGCAAAAAGATCTCCGTACAGTAGCCTGTCCCTGTTCCCCACCATGGTTCAAGCCTTGGCGTGGCGGTGGGGCTCAGTAGCCTAAGGTGAACCCAGCAACTTGGGCGAAGCAAATTGAGCCGAGGGAGCTGCTCTTTGTGGGGTTCTTTCTTATAAGAAAAGGGGACAAAAGAGCAGGGGGACAAGGTGCGAGGATGGGAACCTCACTCCATTGTAATATCCCAACGCTGGGGTGGGTGGTTCTGTAGTGAGGGACAAACGCCTGTGGAGGTAGCGTCGGTCTCTTGAGAGACTGACTGGCCGTCGAGGGCACCTTTTTGTTCAACAGATCCGGGGCAGCTCACCAAAGGCGGCATTGGTACTCGCCGGGTTTTAGTGGGTGAGCTGCGTCCACCTTACCATCTTTCATACGCAGCGAGTCCAACATAACCTCCTGGGGAGTCCTCCCCTCCCCAGCGGGATGCCTCAGAAATTTCCCGGCGTAAAAGAAAAAAAACTATGTCAACATAGATGTCTCATGACGAATACAAGAATTAACGTATTTTATCATTTATAAACACTCGCTTCAGTTTTTATTTCTATGTGGAGCCCGCCGCCCGGAAAAGGTTTTAAGCTGTTTTATTGGTTTTGAATATGTTTTTCATGACGATTCATTTCCTGGAACTCTCTATGAAAAGGCTTTTACGTATGTAATGAATTCTTTTTGCGAATATCGGCTAAATGGAATTTTAACGAGCATATCGGTAGCTATAAAACCTGGATTTTACCAATGGGCTCCTAAATTTGTATTTTCGCAATATCTCACATCATATATTGCTAACAGATTTCCGCAGGCGTTAAATATTAGTTGTATTTTTTATCGATTTCCAAAAAGGAGGAGGTACTATGTTCGTCTGTTCATATATATCGTATCGTATATCATCCTTTCTTTTTGTCACTTCATTGATATTTATCACCAAATGTGAACCGATTTTTATGATTCTTTTTCGTTCTATCCGTATTTTAGGCGATGAAAAACTGCTACAAGATCATTACAAAGTAACTTTCGTATTACGTAGAATTCTATTTACGTAGAAATTGGGAAATTTTGAGACCCAGAGGAGTTCAGTTCGAGTCTCCATTTCGATTAAAATATTTTCCCTTTTTTTCAAGCTCCTTTTGTAAAAAATAAGGCCCATTGTGTTTTCCCTTTTTTTAGCTCTAATTCGTATCTAAGTATATTGTCTAACAAACCACGAAACTAGTGTTTGGTATGAGGTTAAAACTAAGACAATTAATTGGATTTAAAAAAAACGAGCTTTTCGGTATTTCGGTACTGACTGGATACAAATGCCTCCTCATTTTTGAATATCGCGATGATTATTTCCTATTTATATTCTTTAAAAACCCAAATATACAAGCAGTCTCCGTCTTTATCAGAACACAATAGAGCGCTCTTAGCATTTTCCCGCCATTTTCTTTCTCAAAATTTAATTTAAAATACTTAATATATTCCTTATTACGTTTGTAAATTGACTTGGAGTTCGAGATTTTTTCTAGATGAAAATAAAGAATTTATCTGTATCCATTTGCTTATTTAACTGTAATAAAATTTTTGACGTGACAACGTCTAATAAATCGATGAACGCTGGTTGCATGCACGAAAATTACCCGTAACCCCAATTGTCTCGTTGCGCTCAATGTCCCGTTACGCTCGTTGTGCGCTTGGGTTTTTTTATAACGTTGTCACGTTAAACGATTATCCGTAAACCAACTTTACAGACAACCAATCTTTTTAGACGTAATTTTCTTTTATAAAAATGACTTCACCTCGCACCTTACAGTAAAAACCGATGCTTACAGACTTACGAGAGCTCTCTGGTATCTTGTCCTTCCTTTTCCGGGAATGCTCTTAAGCATCCTGCGGGACGCAGCTTTACCCACTAAAACCGGGCGGTGTTCTCTTCATCGCCCTGGCCCGGAACGGGAACTATGGTCGTTCGCGCCGGCGACGATGTGCCTGGACTCTGGAGGCAATCTCCTCTGGAGGCATCCCACCACACGTAAGCAGATTACATAAGGGTGCCGTAGAGCCCGGTCCTTACGCGGGTGTGGCGGATCCCTCGATCCGCCGTGTACCTAAGAGTCCACTCACGGCAGTATACTGCTGCCGTCGCACTATCCAGTTGGAAGGGGCGCCAGTGCGCTCCCTCTCCCGCTCCGCCACCTCCTTCTGCGACATCACTCCCTCTCAGAAGAAGAGGAACGCCCGCCATGTTCTCTCACTGACGGTCATTGCTCGGATGGAGATCGTAGGGTGAGGCAGATCCGCGCTAACTTCAGACAAGTGGCACCCGTTCCTCCGCCCAAGCTGGGCACACCACCAGGGCGTGGTCTGTAGTGTCCTCTGCCTGGCGAATCCTCCGCCAATGCCACCTTCCACAGATACCTTCTGAAGCAGCCGTACCCCTCAGGTTCTATGCTAGGAGGAAGGTGATTATGCCGTGCCGCCGGTCAACCCACTTCTCCAGGATAGGACTGACGGCCAGCACCAAGCGATGACCCGCACTCAGCTCCTCCAGTCGCTCCTTACACTCGCCTTCTCATGCGCCTCCGCCAGCTCTCCTCTATTTCGGCCTTTTCATTACCTAAGACCTCCTCCTCCTCCGTGTCTCCTCTCCCGCTAGGAACGCATCAGGATAGCTCCCACCAGGTCTCACGTGGCACTGCCCGCCAGTGCCACGTGAGACCTGGCCGGATAAGCGCCTAGCCCAAATACCTTGTCTGATTGATGAGACCCATGTCCAGCTGCAGTAGGAATATAAACTTGTCTCGATTATTACACATATTAATAGACAGATAGACACGGTAAAATGCCGATAATGATAATGCCTAATGATGATGATAATGATAATGATGGTGATGACGATGATCATTCAGCCGAAACCGCGGACCACATCTAGTTCAAATAAGTTTGGTAGCTTGTGACTGTGTGACGGCGCAGTACCGTTGCTTCGTAAAAATAACAGTTCTCCCAATTATCATATAAGATGGGTTATGACGTCAGAATTCAAACTTGCCTATCATCATTTTTTTCCGTCCACACCTGGCGTTTGGCCTTCTTCAATAAACGCCCAAACAGCTGATCCTTTTTTTTTCGCAGGGAAATCCTTATGGATGCAGCCAGGACCTTCGGGTAGATCCTGACCCAATGTGTGACTCGCACCTGGGAGTGCCCACCCTAACTAAAATCACTGCGAGCGCCTTCAGCCGCTTTTTGAGGGTCCCGGATATGCAGGCAACAGACAGGATCACCTCAGCGACAGGCTGGCCCCGGCGAAGACCATACTACTCCTCATAATGGGGGACTGCCCGGCCGCTACTAAGCAGTCCCGACGACGTCGTGCCATACAGACCCAGGTTCCCATCCTGTGCCCGACACGAACACAGGGGCTTTACTGAAGGCGCATTAAGTAGCGCCTCCTACGCACCCCCGTTCGTCGCCTGCGTAAGGAGGCTTCGTCGGTGGCCTCCTCTCTCACCCGCTCGTCGGCCTCCTTCTGGGACATTACTGCCTCGCAGAAGGAGACCATCGCCGTCCAGGACTCATCGTCTCCGAGCATCGCAGTGATGACTTGCGTGTGCTTGATGAGTGACGAGCGATGCTCGGCAGAGACAAGTCCCCTCCGATGACTGTGGTCAGACTGTGACGCAGCGCCGCCCATCTCGGGCACACCTCGAGAGTGTAAACAGCTGATCCTGATGTTATTCATATTTATAGCTTATTATACTAAATTTATAGCTTTCGGGCACAGCGAGTCTCACATACCCGCGTGGGGTGATCCACTCCCCCGCGGGATGCCTCAGAGCATTTCCCGGCGTTAAAAAAAGCCTTCGTATAGTTATCACGTATGTTGGCCAGTTTAACCAATTAAAATAAAACTTAATGGACACTGATGATGATGATGATAAGCAAAGAGACTACATAGAAATAATAATAAACATTAATATAGCTCTATGTCAGGCACGTATGTTATAATTAAAGCACGTAATACATACTAATATTTGCTGAAATATCACATTCGCAGGGTTGAGTGGTGTGAGTAAAAGTCGTACATAATATACTAATATACAGGCTGTGTATTAGTTTCCTTTATACCACGTGTCAGAGAAGGTGTTTTTTTTCGGATGGATCTATGCTAACGGCCCGAAGGCCCTAATGCTACATCGGATTAGTGTGAGCCCATCTGGCTCACTTTTGGTTTATAAAAGGGGGGGGGGTTGCCCCCGCCAACCGTGCAGTCTGCGACCACACGGCCTCCTGGCGTCTGGTTAGGGAGATGGTGTTACTTACGAGGATATACACAAAAGAATTACATAAATACTCAATACTTTAAGCATTTTTTTTTCACTATCACTAATATAAATGCATATTGCCATGGGGCAACCCCGTGCCATATTTTAGGAATTGTTATTTTCCAACCGGACATTTTTCTATATTCTTTATTGAAAAAGATCCTGTGACTTTTCATGTTTTTGTTAATTGTTTAAATCTGTCCGTTTAATTAGTGATTATTGTCACTGCCTTATTCATCCGACTGCTACAGAACAACTTAGTCCTTCATCATCATCATCATCATCAGCCTCTATCCGTCCACTGCAGACTTAGTCCTTATTGTCGAATTTTAACTTATATGAGTTTTTTTTTTATATAGAAGAGGGGACAAACGGATAGTCGGTTCACCTGATGGTAAGTGAAGAGCGACATCCACAGACACCAGTGGATTAGCAGGTGCGTTGCCGGCCTTTCAGATATGAGTATGCTCTTTTCTTGAAGGTCCCTAAGTTGTATCGGTTCAGAATCACCGTAGGTGGCAGCTGATTCCATATATTAGTCGTGCGAGGCAGGAAATGCCGTAAAAATCGAGTTGTTGTGGATTTCCGGACATCGAGATGGTGAGGGTGAAATTTGAAGTTTTTTCGCGATGTCCGGTGGTGGAATTCTGCTGCAGGTGTTAAGTCCGAACAATTTCTCAGAACACTCCCCGTGGTAGATGCGGTAGAAGATACAGAGCGATTTGATATCTCTACGCAGCGCCAAAGAGTCAAGCCGATTGGAGATAACATTGTCATCGACGATTCGAGCCGCCCGGCGTTGAATGCGGTCAAATGGAAAGAGCTGAGATTTTTAAGAATTCATAATACCTAATTATTGTTTAATTATTTCTATTGTTTAGCACTCTTTTTGGCTTTTCTGAACTGTGAAAACAAAAAATATGTACCTTTGCTAGACTATGGATAATGTTGTTGGCTAATTGTGTTGGTAACACTGCTACTTCATCTATAATTTTTTTAAATATGTCTTAATAATATAATATTATATTTTTTCCCTAAATATAAAATCATAAAAAAAAGTTATTCGCACACTCAAAACAGAAAAATCCGTATTCGCACACATTGCAAAAACTGGAATGGCGGGCAATGGAAAATTTTATAATACATTTCATTAGTTACAACTTTATAAACGAAAATTAAATCCTGGCTTCACAGTGTAACTTTTTTTTACTATGGCCCCTTTTTACGGGCTAAAAGGACTAAGTAACTGTAAAACGTAAATATAACTTAAATTTTCATCCTTCGGTCAATGACTGTGAAACGTCACGTAACCGGTATTATAGGTTTCTCCTTCCAACACAAATATTTTCCATACAAAATACACAAATGAAAGAGACAGGTGAATCGAACGGGACTTCATATAGAAACCGTATTCAGAGTCAAGGACACATGCACTGACAACCATGCGTTTCGAGCGGGACAGCGCTATCGAGGGGGACAGAGAAAACAGAGAATGCTTTTAGAGAGAAAAAGATTACTGCCGCGTAGGCACGTCACTCATGCGCCGAGAAAATTTATTCGATTTTTAAATGTTTGAATTTTTTCCCAACGTTCTGTTTTAGTTTTGAACTAAAACTTATTTTAACTTTGTGATTAATTTATTATAAAATTGTTATGTGTTGCAACTAACGGTGTGTGATTAATTTACATGTTTTAATGAAAATAGACTGACTTGAAGAAAGAATCATTTATAGTTTTAAGCAGGTAAGACTTTTAATATTATAATATTATAATGGAAACTTAAGCTGTTTAAGTAGGTACGATTTTGTGGTACGATTCTATAAGAGTGCTTCGTTTCAAATTTTATTTTTACTGTTATTTTGGTATAGGTTACCGTGTACCGTTTTCTTGTTTTTTATCAATTGTGGTCGAGTATCCAATTATTTTTTTATAGTTTCTGTAGTACCTATGTGGCAAAAATAACAACGCTCTCTACATTGCTCTACATAATATATTACTATAATGGTATGTGGTTTTTTTCATTTCACTTTTCTTATAGTATACTAGATAATAATAATATATTTGATGGTCACATTGTGTAAAGCTGAAGTGGTGGAATTGAAATGGAGTTGGGCAGGACACATAATGGTAGCCTAGACAGGGTCGGATATGTCCAAAAAGGAGGCCCGTGCTCAGCAGTGGGCAATAACAGGCTGATGATGATGAAAGTGGCATGCCACTTTTGATCCTAATCATAAATTGATGTCCAGCGAACACAACTGAGGTAATTTACACACCACGGTTCAAGCCTTGTCGTGGCGGCGGGGCTCAGTAGCCTAAGGTGAACCCAGCACCTTGGGCGAAGCCAAGTGAACTGAGGGGGCTTCTCTTTGTACAAAAGAGTAGGAAGGGACAAGGGGCGAGGCCATCCTCGTCTCCATCATCCATCGTCGGGATAGTGCAATAGGGTGAGGTTCATGGGAATCATCCCGACGTTGGGAGGGGTGGTTCTGTGGTGCGGGAGATCCCATCTGTGGAGGCAGCGTCGCTCCCTTGAGGGGCTGACTACCCGTCGAGGTGTCCTGTTTGCTCAACAGATCCGCGGCACCTTACCAAAGGCGGCATTAGTAGCACTCGCCGGGTTTAAGTGAGTATAGCTGTTTTTTTTTCGGAAGGGCTAGACTTTTCGGCCTGATGGCCTTTAAGCTCAATCGGTACAGTAAGTGAGCAGATGGCTCACTTAAGAAATATTCGAAAGGGGGGCGCGTTTCATCGAGCGCGCTGCTCGGGAGAGCAGGATTTGGACTAGTCAAATCCGATACGGTCGACGAATCTTTTACGGTTGAATTTAACCTATCATCATGAGGGCCGGCCCTCATCCCTCCCTCTGGGGAGGGAGGCGGGTCATGCGCGGTGCCCAAGCAATCTAGCGGTAGCGTAGTGCTAGCGCTGTTTGCGCGGTCTGGGTTTGTGTCTACTCGTATCGGATTCGAACCTAAGCTTCCGCGATCGATCCGGATCGATGTACGGTAGAGCTGTGTCCACCACCATCTTTCGAGCGCAGTGAGTCCCATATACCCGCCTGAGGAGTCCCCTCTCCCCCACGTGATTCCTAAGAGCACTTTCCCGGCGGAAAAGAAAAGAAAGGTGATGATGTATACTGCCAGACATGTCAATATCCAAAGATCGAATCTACGTATTACTAAGTTTTTGGAATCGACTGATATTTTATGTATGATGTATGTATGTATGTATGTTGCTCTGCACTCAAATTACGACACATTTTAATGAAAATTTACATGAATATGCTAATAACCATTTACAGATATTGAACTTGATAACTGGCTGTGAAATTTATTATAGAGAATATGAGAAATTATCACTGGTTTGTCAGTGGGAGGAATGCACGTATGCCGCGCTCCGGTCTGCATGGCACTTTGTTGTGTTTCGTAGAGAAGGACAGCACTGGTAGTGTTATTACTGCCACCGAGACTCACCTTTGGCAAGTCTAACACTAGGTGGTCTAAGGCTAGTCTAGCCTTAGACCACCTTGTCACTCCCTACGGTCATCCGAGCTATGACCGTCAGTGGGTAGGTGGTCAACATATGGTAGATGGTCCTCTCTTTCTGCGAGGTAGTGATGTCGTAGAAAGAGGTCACGGAGTGGGAGAGGGAACTGGTGACTCTCCCCGCAGGAGAGCGTGGCGGCGGTTGGTACGCCCGTGAGGGGATCCGTGTACGGCGAATCGGGTGGGGCTATAAGGCACCCTTATGTGTTCAAGAGTAGGAGGAGGGAACGTCACCCGCCTGCCTCCAGAGGAGAATGCACACCATCGCCAGTGCGGACGATCATAGTTCCCGCACCGGGCCAGCACGAGTGCATGACGAGGAGAACCCCGGGTTTTAATCGTTAGATCTGCGTCTACCTTACCATCTTTCAAGTGCAGCGAGTCCCACATACCCGCCTGGGGAGTCCCCTCCCCCGTGGGATGCCTAAGAGCATTTACCGGCGAAAAACAGCTTAGACCACCTTACGTCTTAGGTTAGGCCATTTTGAACTCGTACATGTTTATGGGTGACCAAAATCACTTACTGGCAGACGCCGTTTGCCTACCCAACAAAAAAAAACATAAATTAAAAAATAATAGCTTAAATAACCCATGCATGCTTTTCGTAGAAAACTCATCTTAGTAATCGCAAAAAATCACTATTACGGTTACCGTATAATAGTAAACATTTTGACCTATTGTGTATAAGCATGCGAAAAAAACCATGCTTTCAATAGCGGGTGATTTTTTTGGTAGATCAGATAATTACATAATTGTAATCGCCGGGCATAAGAAGTGATTAGGGTACATTGGGGTTGGCACTCTCTGGAATAAAACCCCTACATAAATCTAGATAAAAAAGAAGTGTTTAGTGTGATTTTAGGTTTTCAATTTCTCGTCCCTCAAAATCACAAATCGCAATTGTAGGATCACTCTGTTGTTTGTCCATCGATCGCACTATATAACAAAAACCTATATAAGCTATTTGCCATTAGCATTTATGAAATTTGGTAAGAAGCTAGGACTCTTGGTAAGTAAAGGAAAACATCCGAAAACCGTCAATTTGTTTTATATTACAAAAACAACTTTTTTTTAAACTAACGCGATCACTATTCATTTTTTAATTGTTATTGTTTCGGGTGCTTACCGCGTTTATGTTTTAGTCTCCCCGTTATTTCTAGGTGTAGCCATCTGCTCACTTACTAAACCGATGATGCTCTAAAGCCTTATGGCCTTATGGCCAGCAGCATAGGACCATATAAAATAAAATAAAACTGTAAACGCGGTAAGCACCCCAAAAACATATATATTTAAATATTTTTTATTATTATTTATGGTTGCTGAAACTAGTCGTACTTATACTTACTATATCTACTAAAAATCTTTAAGATACATAATATCTTGTTAGGTACCTATGCTGTGTTTCAAAGGACAGACCCTACAGTCTTTTATCTGATAAAGTGAGCAGAAGAGGCTACTGTAGGTAACAGTTAAATTTGCTAATGTTTATGGGCGACGTTGACCACTTATCAAGTTGTTCATCTTACAGACATCTCAGCATACAAAGATTGTTAACAATCATATCTTTGGTACTTCATACTGAGAATTGTAATTGTAAAAATACCTGTCTTATTGTATTGTTGCTAATTCCTATTGAATTATTTCTATTTACTATTGCATTGATATTGTTGATGAGTCATTTTAATACGAAAATGGTGCTATCTCTGGTATTTCATTTAGAATTGTTTCGTATCATTAGTGCAAAATAGTATTCCTGTTACCATTGTATTACTACTATTTACTATTGTATTATAGTCGTTACGGGTCATTACAATACAAAAGTAACGGTATAGCATTCTTTAGTAGGTGACGTTGTCACGATAAATATTTAAGAACTGCGTCATCATTTACTTGTGTAATGGTACATTACGGAGGATCTAATGCCAAGGGTATTCATATGATGAATGATGATACTTTGAGAAGGTAGATTTTAATTAGGTTCTAATTCTGCCAAGGACAGATTCCCATAACGATGATATTTGCACTGGGGTCATAAATGTGCGTATTTGTATTAACATATTTTTCTTTTAAAAAATCCGTTATAATATATATATATATATATATATATATAATAAGTTTTACCAAGCTTTACTAGCGCATGAGCACTAGACTAAAGCTAACTTAGCTTAGAGCACAGAAATAGGAATAGAAATAGAAATAGAATATTGCCAGATTAGGGGCTCGAATAAAACGAAGGACCACAATAATTATTATCGATACTAATAAAATCGAAAGTATCATCATGAAACGGGTTCCGTCCACTGCTGAAATAAATATTCTCCCTCTTTCATTAAGCATTAGAAACTAACAACGTATATTGTGCATACCTTAAAAATATTTGTCAGTATTTTGCTAGATGCCACATAAAGCAAGTGCATGATCTTCCAAGCCTAGGTTTCTCTACATTACTGTGTGTAATGACCTTATACAATTTACCTGAGCGTTACATCCAACTTTCCATTCTTTGATGCTGTCCATCATCAGAATGTATGTCACCAGGGCGCTTCTTATGACGAAAGTATCGATAATTTTTCACGTGTGGGATGCGTTGTGTCGCGTGTTCGTCTGTGGGTACCACCGTCCTTCGCGAAACAGCTGCTTAGAAAGGCGGGCTGGACATAAGTTATTGGCACCGAGGCTAACTTTTCTTCTCAGGGTAGGCAACCCATAATCAGTTTTTGCTTGGACTTCGAAGTTTCGAAGATTCCCTTCTACATCCAAACTTAATATCATTAACTCTTGAAAATATTAGTTCAGAATTCAGACGGACTTATCTTGTGATGAACCCCTTCGCACGCGTTACTGGCGTATTCGGGTTGATGATGATTACTTTTGTAGCCTATGTTACTCTGTAGGAATGTAGCTTTCTAATGGTGAAACAATATTTTAAATTAGTCCAGTAGTTTTGGAGTTTATTCGTTACATACAAATACAAATCTTTATTTAGGATATTAGTGTAGATACACAACTCTACACTGTAAGGAATTCGTACCTACCAAGGGGATGCTGTATTAGGCTAATATCAGGCTATGGCTGTTATGTTTATAAACTGTTTCCCCTCAGATGAAGTAAAAAAAGGTAGATGACGCACGGCCTTTGCTAATACTGAAGCCACAAAACTAAGCTCCTTCATGTAAATACACGCGCTCACGCACACAGATACACCAAAACTAAGCTCATTTTTGTTAGTATCTTAAGACTCGTCGTGCAGTAAGTTTGCCAAAAAAATACCGTTCTGTGTAATTAAATGGTGTAAAAACAATACAAAAGTGACCAAAGAGTCTAAAGAAATATCGTTTCACAAATAAATAAACACAAGACTATATTCTTTTAAGATATTTTAACACTATTTTGAGGTTAATCAACATAAATAATATTATTGCCCCGAAATGACGTATCGGAAGAGTGTTGCCAGAAGTTAGTATTTCTAATAGCCCAATAGTGGGTAAGTCAATTGCAGGCAAAGCCATAGCAAAATAATTAAGTACAGAGGTGACATAATTATTATTTTATTATTTGATCGCTAAATGACTGAATCGAAATGACCTCGTATAACCTATGTTGTATCTTTTTTGGGACTCACGTACCCACAGCAGGACTATGTATTTAATTATTTATAAATTCAAAGATTTACCATTTAATAAATTAAAATAAATGTAACAGTGTGGCTTGCAGAGAAATGTTTTTATAATTTAAATGTTTTTTTAAATGGAAAACGACATATTATGTATTTAATTTAAATTGTGTATTGATAAAATGTGACTTTCTAATTACTATTATAATCAATTATTTTGAAACTGTTATTCTCTGACAATGATTTTAAGGACATGTTGTATTTATCAAGTTTATTTAATTGTAACTATTTATTCCTGTTAATTTATATTAATTGTTTATTTATGTAAAGTTTTATTTTCACACACCATGTTATGGTAGAATGTTTAGAACTTGTTTATTTTTTTTTTAATATCACCTATGTATTTACTACATTCATGGGAATAAATAAATAAATAAAACAATTGTGTCAATAAGATATTTTATAAAGTAGACAGTAAATAAGACAGTTTATAAAGTGATCCTACACGCTTCCTACATATTCGTAATAATATTGTATTTTATAAAAATATTCACTGTCGCATTCACTTATTACCTATTTTTATTAATATACAATTTTAAGGGATATTTTAAAAAATGGCAACCCTTCATTCACTCACACATACTTAAAAAAGTGGCTTCACTTTCTTGTTCCAAGTGCGCTATCTACCTTTTTTTACTTCATCTGAGTGTTTCCCTTGCTTCGCCTGCTTTTACTTCGATATACACAGAGCTGATAGTGACGACGATTCCAGAGACACATTGCCTATACTTAAAATTATATAATATCTATGGACGCTTCTACACTATGTCAATCTGGTCCTGTGGTAAGTTCACGAAGACCTTGTGTTACGGGAATCCAGACAACGGAAATACATTTAATACTTTTACACTATACATATATTTATGATTTTATTATATAATACACATATTTAATACACATCCATGACCCAGGAACACAGAAAATATTTTTGTTCCCTGGCGGGATTCGAACCCGCAACCTCCGGCTTTAGCGCCAACGCGCTAACCAATGAGCCACAGAGATCGTATTATAACAATATGATATGGACGTTTTACGCGTTCTTAGCTACTTTCGCATTTAAAATATTAGTTATTAATTTTATTTATTTATCTCCCTCATGAACTACACGCAATGATTCTGGTCGAAAGTAGAAAAGGCTAGCTAATAACAAATACTGCTTGTTCAAGCGAAGACATCTTTTATTCATAGGGTAATGTGACGGAAAGATAAAATTCTTTGCACATTTGTGATTCTAATGAAGACAAGGTATTTTTAGATAAAAGTATTGAAAATTGAATAAAATCCAGCCAAGCCTGATTTGGATTCGCGCACCGGGTTCCGGAACAAAGGATAGTCTAAAACAATCTGAATTTGAGACACTTGAACTTATTATGAAATGAAAAGTCCAAAAACAATTAAAATACTAAAAACCTAATCAGTAATAGGGACTGCCGATATAAGTGAATAGAAAATTAATTATAATTTTCCTTTTAATTATATTATACTAGTTGTTGCTCGCAACTTCGCCCGCTTTAACTTACTCAACATAACCACTTTTAGTCACAGCCTGCAGCTTTGCCCGCGTTACTCAACTCCTATAAGTCATAGCGTGATGTTTTATAGCCTTCCTCTATAAATGGGCTATCTAACACTGAAATAATTTTTCAAATCGCATCAGTAGTTCCTGAGATTAGCGCATTCAAACAAACAAACTCTACAGCTTTATAATATTAGTATAGATTATATTTTGGAGAAGGTTTCTATTTGTGTCAATAGATGTCACTGTAACGGAATTAAATCGCGGAATCGGTTGTACTTCAAAGTATATCACGTTATATATTATATAGGTCAGATTTTATTTTATATAATTTTAAATCGGTTGCAACAGCAGTAAGTAATATTGAGTGAGTCTTTCTCGCTCGGGCACATTTGGCGGTCCCGAGTTCACCCGATCGAGACTTTCAGTTGTCACCTCCGAGCGTGACGTCTCAGCCTCATGTATACCCCACAAAAGTTATCAAGGAATAACCTTTTTTAGGAAAAATTGATAAAAAATCGTAGGGAGTTTTCGCTTATATAAATAGTTACAAAAAAAAATTGTTTAAAAATCTTTGTGCCAGGTAAGTGATTAGCAGAGATTAAAATATAGTAAGAGGTACATAGTGCCATGCTGCTTTGCAGCTGAATTGGGCCGGCCGAGCAGTCGGAGCCTTATGGTGACTATCAACGCCCATAGACATCCGCACTACCAAAAGTTATACAGATGCATTGTCCTCCTTTTCCCTATCCCCCCCAATGGGCCACCGGAAACTCACAAACCGCACGAAACGCGACAGCATAGCTGTCACTTGACACCGGTGTTATATGAGCGAAAGGTACCTTCCCGGTCGTGCCGGCCCAATTCGGCTGCAAAGCAGCATGGCACTACCACTTAGGTACTACTACCTACTTTCTACCATACAAAATAAGTGACATTACGACTCATATGTTTGTGTGTTTATTACGAAATAATGTAAAAAAAACAAATCAACAAAAGGTCAATCGTGCTAAAATTTTAAAACCTGTTTATTCGACATTAAAGATATTTATTATTATTACTAAATATTGTGTAAAGTCTAGATTTATTTTAATAAAATAATCTTTTCGATCTTTTTTAAAGCTACAAGCAAATTGACTGTGTCATTTCTTGGACGACCTCTGTGGCTCAATGGTTAGCGCGTTGGCGCTCAAGCCGGAGGTAGCGGGTTCGAATCCCGCTGGGGAACAAAAAAAAATATGTGTTCCTGGATCATGAATGTAAGAACCAATCCTTCTTCGTCTCGAACGCAATATTAAAGAAAATATTTCATCATCAGAGACAAAAAACTAGTTATATACGAGTGTATATAAGCTTGATATTAAAGCTATTTTGGTAAGTCTAGCTTTTACCTCTCCTCGGATCAGTATTGTATACTTGTTTGGGATATGTATAGTGGTTGTGTAACAAAAGGTAGGATTACTTACTGGATCGCTTAGGGGTAGAAAATTTGGCCTAATCTTACAAATTATATTTGTGACGTCCGCGAAAAACTTAAATACAATCAATTTCCATGAATTGATCCATATCGGAGTAGTACAGAGTACATTATTATAGTTTGAGTAACTGTTCTTAGGGGTATGTGTATTAATAAAACAATAATTACTTTCAAGATAAACGTCCTAGCAATGTATCCAGTATGTGTGAAATATTAATTTTCAAAGTAATTATATGTAGCGATGTGTTTATATGCATGCAAAGACTATCGCTAAGAAGGTAAATGTTTTGTTTTATCCTTGGTGGGATTCGAACTAGTGACCGTTCGTGGTTCCGCTCTTCCTGAGCGGTAAATCAAACTTTTGTACTTAAATCTTTTAATAATTATGTATATATGCTGAAAACTTTTGTTAATACGTGGGTAACACTGAAAATGTTTAGAACTGGCCAGTTAGAAACATTGAAAATGAAAACTTTTTTTTAATTTCAATTTTAGAACTCTTTGGTAACCTAATGTAGTATATTGCATTCATGTGTCATTTGTTTTTGTGAATTAGCGGCAAATCTAAAACTCTTGTTACACGTGAAAATGAACATAACGCGAGAAAATTTTCGGTCAATGATTTATTGCGACTTTCGTTGTGGGCTTACTCAACAACAAAGCTATGATAGGCTGCGATTAGCATTTTTTAATGAAGCCCCATCTCGTGCCACTATTTACAATTGGTTTAACGAGTTTAAGCGTGGACGTAGCAATCTCAGTGATGATCCGCGTGAGGGACGTCCTTTAACAGCGACTACTGAAGATAACATCAGTGCTGTGCGACGCATGATAGAGGAAGATAAGAGAGTGACCTATCAGCAGATACGGGCAAGCCTAGGCATTGGTATAAGTCAAGTTCAAAAAATATTACACGAACATTTAGGCGTCAGGAAGCTTTGTACCAGATGGATTCCCCATACTTTAACCGACGACCAGAAACGCCTCCGCATGGACTGGTGTCGCCAAATGTTAGATAAGTTCAACGGCGGTAACTCAAATGCTGTATTTGACATCATCACAGGTGATGAAAGCTGGATATATTGCTACGAACCCGAAACCAAAAGACAATCAGCTCAGTGGGTGTTTCCTTTCGAGGATCGGCCAACTAAGGTAAAGAAAGGAAGAAGTCAAGGAAAAAAGATGATTGCCTCATTCTTTGGTCGGAAAGGTCAGTTCGCGACAGTTGTGCTAGAAGATGGAAGGACAGTTACTGCAGACTGGTATGTCAATCGCTGTTTGTCTGTTGTCTTGGAAAAAATTCGACCTAAGGAAGAATGGGCCCACTGCTTTTCTGTGGTTCCATCGAATGCGACGATGTGTAGAAAGAAACGGAGATTACTTCGAAAAACAATAAAAGTATTGGCAACTTTCTACATTAAGCCGTTTTTCATTTTCTAAACATTTTCAGTGTTACCTAGGTATGAGCGCTTATCTTCAGAACAAGCAGTATTGATTTTTTTTGCAATCGGTAGCTTTATTAAGCTTTTTATTTTGGAATATTCTTTTAATTTTGGGACAGAGGTAACCGCGGGCACAGATTATACTATTAATCTCTTTAGAGGCTTATGAGGGTATCGGTGCCAATCTCTTCCAATTTTAACTGTGTATATATATATATATACATATATATATAATGATTGGTACAGAGACTAAGTACCAAATTAGGAAACGCATGGACTAGTCTATATCTTTGGCACAATAAAAACTATTTCTGGACCCATCCATGGGTAATGTTGACCATTTTGCTCACCACTTTGGTCACCTCAACCAATACACTAGTGTAATAAGCATATAACACTAATATAAAAGCAATAATGTTGATAACATATTATTACCATGCATGAAGTGCGTACAAAATCTTATTACATGAATAATAAAACGCTCATAGGATTTTCTAGACGAGCTATTTTAAGCTTAAGTATTTCCCCATATCTTATGAATATTATTTTTAGCCCCCGACGCAATAAGGGTGCTATAAGTTTTTTTTTTTGTTCGTTGGATAGCCAAATAGGGAGTCACATGATAGTAAGTGGTCAGCGTCGCCCATGTAAATAAACTAGTTAACCTGGATCCCAGAAAATTTATTCATGTGTTGCCTACTGCCACGTAAGATGTTAATTCTCGGTGCCAGTGTAAATGGGCACAAAGCGCCAGTAATTACACTGCCTGTCCTGCCCTTCTCTCCGAAACACAGCAGTGCTATTTCACGGGAGAAGCAAGCAAGATGGTGGTACCCATGCAGCTGAGAGCGCGGCACAGCGCTTCCCTCCCACCGTAATATATTATGAGTCTGTAGCACATGTGCACATTACCGGTGGGAGGGATGCGCTGTGCCGCGCTCCCGGCTATGCAGCCCATGCGGGTACCACCGTCGAGACTTAACATCTTATGTCTCAGGATAGGCAACACATAAGCAAGTTGCCTGGGCTAGTTCCAGGTAAACTCGTTTATGTTCATGGGCGACGTCGACCACTTACCACCAGGTGGTACGTCTGCCTGTTAGTCTATCCAACTAAAAAAAAGAGTTTTTCTTAAAAAATATATCTTTTTCCAGGAACAAATATGGCGCGGCTAGGAGTCCTACTTTTAGTACTTCAAATCTCAATCATCCCCATACTCGCTGGCGACACTGATGAGAGTCCCATTCTGGACCTGGCCTCAGCTTTCCTCCAGAACATGGGCAACGGAGACAACGGTGGGTTGGCCGCGATTGGGAACATTGTTGGGAACCTGATGCAAGGTGACAACGCCAAGAATTTGGGTGCTCTATTCGGACAGGAGAATGGAAACGCTGGAGACTTATTATCAGGTAAATTATTATGTTCAAGTCAACATGAAACTTCTATTTAAAATTATCAAAACGGGATATATACCATGTTTTTCACTTTTATTTCGCAGAGCTTGATATTTCGACATCATCTACTCGAGACCAAGACATTCGTTTTTCGTTTTTTGATTTTTCGTTTCGTCTCTCTGTTTAAAATACGGGTTTTAAAAGTTGGGAATTTTGCATATTTTTTTTATTAATTTGTTTTTAAATTTTGAAAACATCCGTGCAGTGGCCGGTAGAAAGATTCGGGTAACAAAATATCGGCCATCTTGGTACCATAATATGTTTTGCTGAAGATGATGTGAATAAATCTAGTGTGCTACAGTCTATTATATATACAGTATATACAGTATTGGCCTCAAAATGGTCTACTCTGGGTTCAGAGGTCTGAAAATCAGTTTTTCTAAACTGACTTGAGCATTTGATCTTGTCGTTAAGCGATGATAGAAAACAATCTGGCCGGTTTTGCCAGCATTTTGCTTATCTCATTTAAAATAGGGAATAATGGCTACCGATAAATTATAATTAAGAATACAAAATTCAATTATAAAGCAGTGTAAAATTATCGCAAACATAGATTATAAATGAGTTTATAATTTCTACATTATTGTAGAAATGCTTATGCATTGGTAAAATGCCAAGGACAGTTTGAAGGCTAAGTCTTCATATTTACATATAATTTATTAGACTTATATAAATATATAATTTTAGTAGTCTAGATCTTGATTCATCATCATCATCATCAACTTTTTTCCCCCACTGCTTGACGAAGCCATAGCTTCTTCTAATGAACGCCAAAAAGATTTTGTAAGAGGTGCCATTGCTCACATAACACCTGCGTCAAGTGACAGCTATGGTGTTGCATTTCGTGTGGTTTGTTTTTCCGGTGGCTCATTGGAGGGGATAGGGAAAAGGAGGGCAACGCATGCACATAACTTTTGGTTGTGCGAATGTCTTTGGGCGCGAGTAGTCACCATAAGGCTCCGACTACTCGTTTGCTTACTTATGCCCTAAAAAGAAGGCCGATCTGAATCCCATGAAATCTAGATTAAAAAAAATCGGTTGTCTGTAAAGTCGGTTTACTGACGATAGTTGAACGTAGCAACGTCATAAGAAAATGGAACGCCTCAGAGCGAGGTAAAGCCGATGCGTCATGTTTTTTCGTTCTTGCAGCCGGCTCCATCGAATTATAAGACGTTGTCACGTCAAAAAGAATTACTTTACAGTTTACAGCAACTAGTCACGGGATGACTATCACGCTTGCTGTAAAGTATCCGAAACGTCGGGCATGTAAAAATCTTAATAATATTATTATTATTATATTGCTCTATTTTCCCTAGTCAGTTTTAACGTGTCCCTCAGGTTGCGATATAATTTTGTCGGTAACAGTGGTACTGTTACTGGTTACATAAGAATAGCAACGGTGGGCCTAGCCCGTAAAAATAATTCTCCAATTCTCATAATGATCGGTCAAACGACGTCGGGGTTTATCGACCTCATCCAAGAATATATGTAATGTTTTGTACGGAAGTTGTGAGGATACGACGTCGTGTCACGCCAAGACAAACAGATTTGCTTTTAGTAGGGTCCATCCATCAAAAGACCCTTGGCATATAACGACTTTTTTTCCTAGTTTCATATATCAGACTTACTTATAATGTGTAAATATATCCTCCATACCAAATTAAATAATTTTTCTTTAACGCCGGGAAATGCTCTGAGGCAACCCGCGGTGGAGTGGGTCTCCCCACGCGGGTGTGTGGGACTCGCTGCGTCCAAAAGATGGTAACGAAGCTCTACCCACTAAAACCCAGCGAGTACCACCAATGCCGCCTTTGGTGAGATGCCCCGGATCTGTTGAGCAAACAGGACACCTCGACGGCTAGTCATTCCTTCAAGAGACAGGACACGTCAGGACAATACAATGGGGTGAGGTTTCCATCCTCGCCTCTTGTCCCCCTGCTCTTTTGTCCCCTCTTCTTATAAGAGGGGTAGGAAGAGCAGCTCCCTCAGCTCAATTTGCTTTGACTTTAGGCTACTGAGCCTCACCGCCACGACATAGCTTGAACCATGGTGGGGGCACAGTGTAACCCTTCCACCGGTAGGGTAAAATCACATGTACCTTCCCCCACATGTATTATTTTCTAAATTTCACTTTCCACAATCCACAGGTTTGGGCAGCCTATTAGGGGGTCAAAGTGGCAACATCGACCCGTCCATAGTCGGCACAATGATGTCCATGTTCGCTCAGCAAATGTCCGACCAGCCGAAACGGGAGAAACGGGACACTGGCAACGACCTGAACCTGGACAGCATCATGAACATGGCCTCAGGGTTGATGGGGAACCAGAACGCCGCAGGAGTGATGTCCTTAGTGATGAACACGCTGAGTTCTTTATCAGACAACGAGGCCCAAAAACGCTCTGACTCACACAAAGACCACGCTGCATTTCTCCCACCGGTTCTGGAGAAAGCTCACCTCTATTGGGACATTTTCATCAACTCCGAACTGGGCAAGACCATTTGGGAGAAGTCTGGGTTGAAGAGAGCGACTAAATCCTTCATCGGACCTGACGGAAACCTGAGTTTTGATATGATGCTGACCAGCTTCGAGAACCACTCGTTTAGAAGGCACTGGATTAAGGCTGTGGCGAAATACATGACAGATATGTTTATACAACTCGCCAAGCCTGAGGTTTACAAGAGGTAAGTTGTATTGTTGTTAGAATAGGGGAGAAAGGCAAAACAGATGAACCAGGAAAGTGGTCAAAAAAAATTTAATATAAATTAGTTTTTTATGTTACTTGGATAGGCAAACTGTTAGACATGCTACCTGATTGTAAGTAGTCGACGTCGCCCATGAACATGAACACATAGTTAACCTGGATCTAGCATACCCTGAGATTTCAGATGTTAAGTCTCAGTGCAAGTAATTACACTGCCTGTCTTGCCCTTCTCTCCGAAAGCAAAGCTGTTTCACGGGAGTAACGAGCAAGATGGTGGTTCCCATGTAGCCGGAAACGTGGCACAGCGCATCCCTCCCGAGTCCCACCAGGATTTAGCCAAGTTAGGGCAACTCATCGTTGGGTGAAATGGTCCCGGTAATGAGGACTGATCACCCGTCTGGCCTAGCTGGTGTCCCCACCCTTAAATAATAATAATAGGGCAACTCATGCGTTGCCTATTTTGAGACAAATCCTGTCTCAATACTGCCTGCCTGCCTTACCGAGACAGCACATCTGCTGAAGAAATTAGCAGTACCCATGCAGAGCAGTACGTGGTGCAAGCGCATGTCTCCACTAGTAAAAGCTGTTTATAGTTTTGGAGATTCATTGTATGAAGCATATAAAAATTCATAAAGGCGGACAAATAAGATATTTAACCCAGCTTGGGTTTAGGAAGAGCAAAAATAGCTACGATTTTCACAAAAAGATGAAAGTCTTTCCCTAATACAAAAACATTTTTTTAAGGAACCAAAAATCATATACGAAAATACATGATACATTTTAATTGGGTTATACATTATGTATCAAACGTTTTGTGTTCTCATGGCGGTCCGATTCCGTAAGCCCTTAAGACTCTCAAGGAGTCCCTTATTTAAATAAGAAACCAAATACAAAGACTTGAAAATATTTCGATCTCACAATCTGATATACACAAGTGATTTTGTGAAACGAGAAAACAAACAAAATATAATTTTAGGTAGAATTATTTTACGATTTTCAAATTCTTGTTCATTTTCATACAATTTACGGATTCTGCGAATAGTAATAATCTTAATAAAGCATGATAAATAAAATTAACTAGCGTCTAGTTGCTTCCTGCAGTTTTTAAAATTGGACCGGTGATCCGCCCTGTTTTAAAAATCTGTTGTCTGTATAGTCGGTTTACTGACGATAGTTGAACGTGACAACGTCATAAGAAAATGGCCTCAGAGCGAGGTAACGACGCATGAGTCATGTTTTTTCGTTCGTGCAGCCGGCTTCATCGAATTATAAGACGTTGTCACGTCAAAAGATAGCCTCCAAAATAAACAACCTTCCTCCTCGATAAATGGGATATAAAAACAATAATCATTCTTCGAATCGAATTCGAAAAGTAGTTTCGGAAATTTAAAAAAAAAAACAATCCAGCTAATATAGTAAAATGTAATATGTAATTAGTAAAGATTTTTTGGTTATAACATCAAACTTTTTCTTTTAGATATATATTAATAGGGCAATACGTAGCGAACAGTTTCCTGGAGTCCCAGGGTCTGCCCAAGAGTACCCACATCGACATGAAGAAACCCGAGAAATCGTTCACCAGCCTCATCAACTATGTCCTGAAAAAGTACCTGAATATGGACACCGACGTAGCCGACTACGTTAAACCCGCTTTCGAGTATATTAAGGTAAGCATTTCATATTCCGAAGAACCGATGGCTGGTGGGTAAATTTAGAGTTCTGGAGAGACCTTTGGAAGGAGGGTTGGACCTCCAACTAGATGGTACGATGATCTCCGTGCACGAAGATGATTGAATACTGGTGGGGATCGGCATCCTTGGTGTTTATCAAAAGACCTATATAGACTTCCGGCATTGCACGGAAAATGTTTAACATTGATGATGAAACGATTAAAATTTAACAATAAAATAAACATCTGTCATTAAGGAAAGTAGGGTTACCATATTACCCAGGAAACTAAGGACACTTTTTTTGTTTTATATTAAGGAATTTACATATTTCAATTGTAGGACACTTGTTGTATTATATCTTAAATTAAACAAGTAGTGAATGTATAATTTAGATTTACTAAACAAAATTTTCGAACCATGATACATGGTAGAACGTGATAATATTAACAAAAAAAACTAAAAAAGGATGGTCGTCGCCGGACTGAATCATCCTATGTTACTATTAAAATTGATAACGAATAAAAGACTATAGCAAAAGATGGCATTAATTTAAATAATTACAGCGTGAGGGCGCGTCTACACCGCGGCGCACGGGCGCGGAGCTAAGTTGATTTTTCTACACAGTAAAAATGTAACTGTATTTTTTCGATTGTTAGATAGTAATGAAATAAGTGTAACAATTATTTTTTTCAGCAAACGCTAAAAATGGCGCAAACAGCCAGCCAAAAACTAGCCAAGACTGACTACAACGCGCTAGCCGAGCGGCTCACAGACACTCTCAACTTGGAAGTGATCGAACCAGTTTTGCGCGTGTACCGAGCGTACAAACATGCACGAGCCTCCCCCCACTGCCAGGAACATCTCATGTGTGTGGTCAACAGACACCACGACGGGGACAATCAACGTGAGTAAAATACAATCATGCTTTTTCGCGAAAAATGTTTCAGCATTATCAATGATTGTTCAAAAGCTTGAATACCATTTTAGAGGCAGTCGGGCCTGTGTTGTGCGTCTATCGAACGTACAAACTCGCACGAGCCTCCCCCACTGCCAGAAATATTTCATGTGGTCTACAGACACCACAATGGGGCAACCTATTACGTTTTTGCGGATGTTTCAGCATTGTTAAAGATTGCATTGCTCGCGAGACTGAGCTATCATTTTGTTTTGCTATTATTATTATAAGCTTAATTACTGCTTATCATATTTTTACTCTTTTGCCTTTCTCGAGATACTGAGATAAAATTTATTGTTTTTTAACCGACTTCTAAAAAGGACGAAGTTCTCAATACGGGTGTTTTTTATTGATTAAGAGCAGCTCAAGAGATGAGTGGCTACCCAAACAATCGTGAAAATTTTAGTATGTTACAATCTTTTGCTGTCGTGATCTCTTAACTCTGGTTTGGTTGATCGATTTTGTATCGACCCAAAATTTGTTTCAAATAGAAAAAGATGTAAACCTATTCCCTACTATATGTTTTCCGTAGCAATACTTACTCACATATAATTCCTTCCAGGTCTTCCAGGTTTTAAGGCGGGACTCACAAAACTAAGCAGTTTGGTCGCCTCAGCGGCCCTCAGCTTCCAGGACGGCAAAGGCTTCTGGGACCTCTACAACGCTGTACAGAGCGACGTCAATTGCGAAGTAAGAATTTTTACACGCCATTTTTTATTCACCTCGAGTTTGTAAAAACCTATTGGGGATTCTACTTTTATTGGGATACTCAAGTAACGCCCCTGTGCTTATCCCGGGCTTCAGGATGGGAATCTAGGCCCAGTATAGCATGACTTAGCAGGGACTGCTTAGTGGCGGCAGTGCAGTCCCCCCTTATGAGGAGTAGTCAGTCCCTTCGCTGGGGCCAGCCTGTTGCTGAGGTGATCCTGTTACCTGCAGGACACTTCGAGACCCTCAAAAAGCGACTAAAGGTGCTCCCAGGTGGTTTAGTTTTGGAAGTACACTCCCAAGTGCGAGTTCCAAATAGGGTTCAGCTGGACAACCTGGATACATGCGAAATGCATTCCTCTACGTCATCAAAAAATCAGAATTGACGTATTATAATCCACAGCAGTGTTCGCACAAACAAGAAAATCAGAATAATCATACGATACCTACTACCTAAAACTTTGTTATCTTAACGCTAATGAGGCATTTAAAACTCACGGCTTGACTTGACAACAGATAATGGTGGAACATAAAAATATATTAGCACGTTTGTTTTGTGTTGAACAAAACTAAATTTTGAACAAAAAGTAATAAGTTGCTGACGAACCAGTACGTGGGTTCGACTCTTAATAAGTTTAGGCTATTTATCCATTTATGTACCGTTATCCATTAATCCATTCGATCAATATATTATTATGGTTTATTCAGAAAAAAAAAAACAAAAAAAAAAACAATTTTTCTTCATGGTATTCCTTACGTTCGTGTGATTCTTGTGGCTTGGATCTTTTGCGAAAATTAAAAGTAGGAACTTCACGTATCAAATTACTTTTTTACGACTCTAATACGATCATTTTTGGCAAACAGTATAAATTGAGTTGGAAAAACCTTTAAAGGGTTTTTATGAAAAAACAAATACAAATATCATGCAAATTGTGTCCTTTTTTATTCCTTCCGATTAGATTTGGAACCGAGATCTCCTTTTTACATCCCACTTACCAACGCGAGGGTATATTGTCTATATTCATTTAGGTATTTTGTTCATATTGTGTTTGTAGATCATATTCTTATGCTTATACTCTTTCCATTACCTCGTGTTCCCCGTAGCACAGCTCCTACACCAGATTACCACGAGAATAAGTTAACAGTGTGTTTACTATATAAAAAATTGAGTCAAATCCCAACAACTTTCCGATTAAAATTTCGAGTCAAAGTTAAATATAATTTTAATCCTTTCTTCTTACCCTTACCTTTACCTTTAGTTCTAATGACAAAGCAATGATGTCTGCTAATAATTATCACGATTTTTGATTATTATTACATAATTTGATACGTAAATTTTATTAGAAATCCAAGATGGCCGCCAAAATAAAATCTTGCGACGTAGCGTAATCCGAGTAAATATGTAAATAGAATTTATAATGATACAAGCGGATGATGATAAAAAATTCACGTGTATTATTTTTGCGCCTCACGCCAATGAGAGTGCTGTGATAACCAAGGTTGTAATTATTTTTAGGTTATACATTATCTACATATATCATCATTTCCAATAAAACCGTTTAATTTTCATAAATACCAATATAATATGTTACCAGCCCAAAAAAATATTCTAAGCAGCCTCTCGTACTTTTCTTGTACTATAATTAAATATTCTTCATAAGTATATTAAATATGACATGTTTCAAAACAATTAATTATAAGAGCGCTTTAAGACTATCACTATATCACTATCTTATAAAGTGCGCATTCTGAGAAAGATTTGCTGGTTGGGCATATATAAATAAATTACTACCTTAGAGTATACATAAATATGTATACTCTAAGATTACAACCATCAGGTGAACCAACTGTCCGTTTGTCCACACTTTTATAACAAAAAAAAACCACAAGGGCGAGATAAGCTGTGTCACACTCCCATCTACATGGGTAGCATCCCCCTATTTTTTTCAAAACATCTTTGCTATGTCTTGCAAATTACAATTACTAGAACCGAGACTTACGTATTGCCTTTTTTTTTTCTTTTAACGCCGGGAAATGCTCTGAAGCATCCCGCCTGGGTCTCCCTAGGCGGGTATATGGGACTCGCTGCGCCCGAAAGATGGTAAGTGGACGCAGATCTACGCACTAAAACCCGGCGAGTGCCACCAGTGCCGCCTTTGGTGAGGTGGCCCGAATGACGTCGAGACAGTACAATGGGGTGAGCTTGCTCCCTGCTCTTTTGTCCCCTCTTCTTATAAGAGGGGTACAAAGAGCCCCCTCGGCTCAATTAGCTTCGCCCAAGGTGCTGGACTCACCCTAGGCTACTGAGCCCCACCGCCACGTCAAGGCCTGAACCATGGTGGGGACGCATATGTATTGCCTGGTCTAGTCCCCGTTGAATTTGTTTACGTACTTAGGCGACGCTGACCGCTTACCATCTATCGTCTGTCCGTTTGTCTATTCAACTGACGTGCCATTTTCTCCACAGGCCAAATACCCAGCTGACTGCGCTGCCTTCCACGAACATGAACTGAAGGTGACCACAGAAGTTTACCATAGTGAATTATAAAACTTTAGATCATTGCATTTAATTTTACAACGTAGGTGCACCACACTTCCATCATTATTAGGGACACTATTAAAATAGATTAGTTTAGGCAAATTGTGAAAAAATGTATGTTGTACACTTGATATTTTTGGCATTACTAAAAATATTTTGTCTTTTGTATCTAGAAATTATAAATTTAATTATGTATAATTCATATTCGAATTTACTAGGCATTTTTTTATGTATTAGGACATGAAGAATAATTAGAAATTTTATTATAGATAAGAAAAAAATAATGATTATCTTTGAATACCTGAAAATGTTAAATTTTGGGTAAAATAAAATATTGATTTATTTTGATTGATGTACTTCAAAACTTAGATATTGTAATATAGCTTAATTAATTATTATTTAATTAAATTTTTAAATTAAACTAACTAATAAAATTCCTTATTATTGCTACGAAAATAAAACCTCAATTTGGATACTTAGTTAATACTTAGACTGATACTTATTAGATATTTTGAAAATTAAGTTTAATGTACTTAATGTAGAAAAAATACTTAATAAATTACGTGATATAGTAAATGTTATAGACAATATAATTATATTATTAATTTTATTAAGTTATTGCTGGACATGGTGCTAAAATCTTTTGTGCGATTATTTTGCTCTTCACTACCAAAATACGATTTTTCCTAATTCGTAGGTTAATTATCATATTAAATTGTTTTATGTAAATAATGTCTCATCGAGATTATATTTGTAAATCATTGAATAAAATACAATATGCAGTATATGTTTTATTTAAAATCTACGGAAGAAATTACAATATATATGTTATAAACACAAATACATTATATTATTATAATAATCAGACGCTATTTTGCTATAATCTTTATTGTTGGATAAAATATTTCTTAGCATATACTTAGATTTTAGTTAAAACTTGTAAGTGCGCCTTTTTTGCGCCTTCGTTAATAATATTATCATAGTTTATATTATTACAATTAAGGTGCGGCTCCACCGCGGTGCATGCTGAGGATACTTACGTGTTAAAATGTCAATTGCAAGAAAATGGCAATTAATGCGCAGCGTATCCGTGGGTTACAGTGAAGACAAGAGTATATTACACAGAGGCAGACGATGAATTTGAGGGCCCCTATGCTACTTGGCGCACAATTTATTATTTAAATGTCATTTTGAATTCATAACTAATTTCTATAGTATTGACAAAATAAGCCGTTAATCTCAGGATTTCCAAAAATTGATTATAATTTTCGATATTTTTTATTTTGATTATTTCATATTATTTTCAACGGCATGGGGTCCTTTTTATTCACGGGGCCCTGCAATGCAATGCAATGTGGATCCGTGTGACCTTTGACTAGCAATATTGCAAAATAAACATTAAATTTACATCACGTTATTATTATGTAAAAGTGGTGCATCGTCATTATAATTATTATTTTTAATAAATATGCAAATTGTATTTTGCGCATAATAAACTCACCTTCAAAATTGTTTTGTTGATAATGAAGCAATGTAAACGTTCTCTGAAAATGCATAATTTTATGCCTGCTTTTATAAATTATCGTCATAATGATTCTTGGAATACAATGATTATTTTATATCATAAATAATATAGTAAAGTAATATTTATACAATGAAAATTCATAGTAATAT
Organism: Helleia helle; assembly: GCA_963853865.1. Lineage (NCBI taxonomy): Eukaryota > Metazoa > Arthropoda > Insecta > Lepidoptera > Lycaenidae > Helleia > Helleia helle. Next base: position 9,758,559 of record OY971436.1, read on the forward strand.
CGTTATTGATATAAAAAATAACAAATACACAATAATACGAGCTGGTGCACGGGATTTCGTCTGCGCAGGAATTGATTTTGGAGAATTTACACAATATCTTCATAAATTATACCCTATGTGTTATTCTGATGTATAAGCTAATTATTTTAAAGTTTCATTAAAATACATTCAGTAGTTTTTGTGCGAAAGAGTAACAAACATCCATAGTTACAAACTTTCGGGTTTATAATATTATTAGAAAAGAGAGGAAACTAAGCTTCCACCATATTAAATTATCTATGCTTTTAAACATTGGAGTAAATTCGTTTTCGAAGTGAATTAAATATTAACCCTACTCTACCTACAATTTAGGACAAAGAATTCGATTTCAAACGTTCTATACAATGTTAAGATTAGTTCTAGGTTTATATAACATTTAGAGAAAAGGCAAGAGCTCTAGAATTGTATAACGTGACCGTAACGTGAATTTTTTAACTCAAAACGCGACGTTATTGATGGAAGGCCCTTTGGATGAAATGAGTGATTGTATTTTCGATTTCATACGTTTAGTAATAAGATTCGTCATGCTATGCCTATTAATCTTATGAAGTACATTCAAAATTAATGGATTGTGAATTTTGTATAAATACAGCTGTATCATCTCAGTAACATGAAAAGGCTTATAATATGTAAGGTTATTATTAAAATATTACACGAGTACTTATATTAAGTATTATTAAAATGTTACTATTTTAAGCTACAAAAAATATTTTATTCTCTGGCATTTAGTAATATTTTATATCGACAAAATCTGTCCATAAAAGTTCAATCGCATGGCTACCTTAAATTAATATTCTTATAAAAAATATCATTATTTATCCTTCTTGGCCGGAATATTTTTGCACACCCATTCCATACCATCCTGAAAATACAGAAAACATGAGAAGTTATCAAAGGTTGCTTTCTATGGAATGTTAGCATACTTATGATATAAAAACAGACAAGTAAGAGGTAATGCTATGCTGCTTTGCAGCCGGATTGGGCCGGCAGGACCGGGGTACCTCTCGCTCACATAACACCGGCGTCAAGTAACAGCTATGCTGTCTCGTTTCGTGCGGTTTGTGAGTTTCCGGTGTGTTCGAATAATTTTATTAGTCCTATCTACGCTGATAAAACTGCTAATCTAGGAACTACTTCAACTACTTTGGATAATGTATTCGAACTTAACAAACTTCGAGCACACAAAATTACCTTAATTCCAGTGCCGTCTGTAGCAACACAGGCTTGTATTTGCCAAGTCCGATCCCTTATCAAGTGCAAGCCGAGATGCTGTGCTATTTCACTCGCCGGAAGGGCTAAAATAACAAATTACAGTAATTTATGAAACAGAGAATTTTAGAAAACAGGAATAATATTACTAAGATATGATGATGATACATAAGATACTTAGCGGCTATTTTAGATTAAAATGTCCGCAGGGTAACATTATTCTCGTCATGACGCAGGTCGTAAACATAGCTCATTCCGAGCACAAAATGTACAAAATTTCGGAAGTGACGTAACGCAACAAAAATCAACCAATCACAGATATCCAGAATAGACGTGCGACGTCATCAATGAGTATACTGTTTCATTTTCTCTATAAACATATTCGACCATTTTATAAATATTGAGTTTGTTCCTCTATAAAGATGTGTCGAAATACAATCCCGTTATTTAAACACATTCACAGGTCAGACTGATCTTCAGTATATTGACATACGTCAAAGTGACGTTTTTTGTATATTATTATGCCTTATTATTATTACCTACCAGTAGCCAGATCCTGTTTGTTGGCATATACCAAAAGTGGAACACCAATCAATTTCTCATCTTGCAACAGTTCTGCCAATTCTTGACTTGTCTCTTGTAGTCTTTGGTGGTCAGAACAGTCCACAACGTAGATCTGAAATATATTTTAAGCGGTTGCGCCCGTTTTGAATTCGTATTTATCGTTTTAGTAGGTACTTATTTTAGAATGTCGCCAAATAATAATATTATGTGAAATACCTTCAATCATAATTATTAAATATATTTGAGATAGTTCCCAAAAATTACATTTTTTTTACTTTTAATATTATTGGATCTAATTCCTAGAAAACGAGCAATATCTTCCATCATTCATAAAGGGAAATAATTCGTGTTTTTTATCTTTGTATAGTATAAAAATAATTTCTTTTTTAATAAATAATTAATTCTTTTATTCAGACTTCTAGAATAGAGCTTGGGGATATTTTAACACGTGGCGCCATCTATTTTTCATACATGGGAAAAAATTTGATAGTAATTTCTCTGCTTGCAAATTATTTTACTACTAAAATTGTAATATAGAGATGATGACGTATATTCGTGAGAGAACACACAACCTTTCAATATTAGTAGCATTAGGGGATATTATAATATTATACTTTTAAAGAAATCCATTATATTTGTCAGGGCGCATTAAAGATAATAATATGTATATATCTGACAACAACTGCATGAGAAAGATGTTTGTTTTAAAAATATTGTAAAATTATTATTAAAAAATTTGTATTTGCCATCGTAAGCTTACCAAAACATCAGTGTTTTCGAAATAATTCCTCCAATACGGTCTTATCTTCCTCTGTCCTCCAATGTCCCATACATTCAATTTGAAACCATTAGACAGCACAGATTTAATATTAAACCCAGCTGTTGGCGTAACATGAGATACATCCTCTGAAGCTAATTGTTTTAGTAGTGTCGTTTTGCCAGCGTTGTCTAATCCTAACAGAAGTAAACGTAACTCCTTTTCAGGGTTAGAACGTAACTTTCTCAATATATTAAGGAGACCCTAAAAAAATTATATTGTATCAATCACGACCATATCTAAAGATTGTAAAGAACGTCCATGGATGAGTACTAAAAATGAGAAAATAAATACTTACCATTTCCCTCAATTGCGTAAAAATATTAAACGGAGTCTTGCTTATAAAAGTGTTTGAACATTATTTTCCAATATTATTTCTATATACAATTTATTTTGATGACTTTGCGTTGCTATGGAAACCGTATATGTATTAATTTAACTCTATGTACGTAATAATTATCGTTTTATAATTATACAACTATTAAATCTATAGTAAAAATATTTAAGATACGAATTAAATACTAATTTATAAAAACTACGTCACGTTACACAACCTGCCCAGTGTATTCTGCCCTCGAAATATTATAAAGATTTTTTTTTAATAGCAACACTCAATGTCATTCTCTATTCTCAAAGCACAATTGTCAATATATTTTGTCAATTTGTCAAGATTTGTCAAACTTCAAATCTTTTCAATTTTCATTCTCTATTGGTGTTTTATGTTATTAGTTTGCTTTGGTTATAACACGTGTTAATATTAATTTGTACAGGTATATCATCAAGTTTTAAATATTGACTAATAAGATGGGTAAAGTTAAACAAGAACCTGTAGAACAACAAGAAGACGCAGATGTTAGCGTAAAAACTGAGCCACAAAGTTATGATGGCAAAGTTGAGCATTGCAGTGTAATTGCTAAGCCGATGGCAACAAAGAAACTCAGCAAGAAAATTTACAAACTCATCAAGAAATCAAGTGGCCATAAGAATTACATTAGAAACGGTCTAAAAATTGTTCAAAAACAGCTAAGATTAGGAGAAAAAGGGTAAGTGCATTTTCTAGGTTATCCTTGTTTCGGTATCCATAAATGCAATTAAGTTTAGCTTTACAAAAAACTGTGCCTGGCAATCATCTACTTAATCGTCTGAGAGTTCTTAGAAATTATTACATATATATTCAAATATGAAAATCAATTTTTTTTTGGTATATTGTAACTCATTCATTTGGCGTTTTAACATAAGTTATAAATATTAGTGTCAGCATGTTACAGCTTTTTACTAGACTAAATATATATACATGTTTGTCGGGAGCTCGTAGTTTTAATATTACTCATATTGAATTTTTTTTTGTATGTTAAGTCAGCATTTCCTAAACCATGTTCTGCTATGATCCAGCAAATTTCTTACTTAACTAAAACGAGTGGGCTACGAAGGGGATTCCTTCGTGACCCACTCCAGTTTTTAAACCCTCTGAAATAGCTGGTAAAATAAAACACATCTATTGCAAATAGAAGTAGGTATACCTAGTTTAAACATATGTATTACAATAATTAGTTAGAATTATGAAGTTGTTTTTTTAGACCAGTAGATTTTTACCAATGGGAGGGACGTGCTGTGCCGCACTCCCGGCTGCATGGGTACCACCATCTTGCATCTCCCGTGAAACAGCTGTGTTTCGGAGAGAAGAGCAAGACAGGAAGTGTAATTACTGGCACCGAGACTTAACATCTTATGTCTCAGGACAGGTAACACATCTACGAGACATAAGATGAGTTACACATAAGCAAGTTTGGCTTGTTCCAGGTAAACTAGTTTATGTTCATGGGCGACGTCAACGACTTACCATCAGGTGGCATGTTTGCCAATTTGCCTATCCATCTTAAAATAAAAATAAAAAAACTTGCCGTCCTTGTTGTTTGAGACAAATGCAGGGACGGGCCTACTATTTTTTTTTGTGGCCCAGTACCAGGTCTCGACCCACCTAGTAGGAAATGCTATGTTAAGTAATATTTCAGCAATAAATATTGATATAGACATGTAGCTCTCTATTCTCACAAATCCATAAGATTGATAGACCTTTGTATATAGTCTGTTATTCACATATGTTGGTATTTGAATTTCAGATTGGTATTCTTCGCTGGTGACATTTCACCAATCGAAATCATGTGCCACTTGCCAGGTGTGTGTGAAGAAAAAGATGTTCCATACTGTTATACCCCTAGTCGGAAAGACATTGGCTCTGCGATGGGCACCATGAGAGGATGTATTATGGTGTTAGTCAAAGAGCACGAGGACTACAAAGATTTGTATGAAGAGGTTCAAAGTGAGATAAAACTATTAGGACATCCGTTGTAGACATTTTTAGTATACTTAAGTATTAAAATAAGGCGCTATTTTAAGATTTAAAAAATAAGTTTCATGACTAAGAGATATCTAAACATACAAAATAGAGTATTGTTGTTATTCCTTTTCATATATCTTAATATACAAACAGCAAAAAGTATTCTATTGCGACAATGATAAATGTTATAATTTGTTGGCACATTTGTTAACCCTTAAACATGAGCCTTTAGCAATTAGGGGCCGCTCATAACATCCCCCCCGTTCCAAAATTATATTACAAGTAGTAAGTACAAACTGAGATGTACTGTATTGCTTGTGACTGGTAAAGTGTTTTTTAAATTTAATTCTATTTCAATTTTATTCATTTCTAGTGTCAAAGCTCGAAACATCAAACATAATCTACACAAACTTCTAAATTAATTTCTCGAAAACTATACATTTCCACATAAAAAGCCGCTAGGGTTTGTTTTATGGCTTCATTCCCTACCAAATAAAACCAAAAACCTTTTCGAATCCCATCACTTAACACTGACGTACACTGAAAGCTGACGTTTTTGACAAAAATGTTGCCAGTAATTATATGTTTTATTAACTGTCAAATTGCAGCCAATTTATGGAAAATAACTTTTTACTAACAAAACTCAAATGGTAATTAATCATTCTACTTTTATTTTAACAAAGGATAAGATTCAAATCAGCATGACGATGCTGTTGATGAAATAGATTGTCCAGTGTCATGTTTATAATACAAATATTTGTACATGGTTACTTTAATGTTATTTCCAAACATTTACAAAATAAAAAAGGATAAGAATTTGTGACTTTTAATTACCTATCTTAAGATTTAATTGAGGGTATAATCCCTGCAATTGCTAACGCTCCTGGCTGCCATTTTGATGATGTAACCGAATACCAACACTACAACTACAACACATTAGCATTACTGGTCGTCGAGTACTCCTTTGTTATAAATACTGTTGTTTGACCCTCTATATCTCATGAAGATATAGGTATGGTTGCATCGGTATATGTCGGCTTTTATTTATCGATTACTAAAAATGATAACAAGCATGTTTTTGGCATCTACCGTAAGTCGACATATACCGATGCAACCATACCTATATCTTCATGTCACCCTTGGCAACACAAACTCGCGGCTTTTCATAGTTACGTTCATAGATTAATGTCCGTACCACTTACGAAAGAAAACTATAAAAAAGAACTGGACATAATTCACCATATTGCTCATGCTAATGGATACAGCTCACACGTGATTAGGAATATAATAAATAAAACACAAAACAAATTCACAATGAAATATTTATATGCAGTGCCGCCAATTAAAGAAGTTAACAATTATAAATCCAGCCTGACCTATATGGGACCGGTATCTGAACGGATAGCTAAGACGCTGAGAAATTTTGATGTCCATGTTGCTTACAGGACAAATAATACATTAAGAAATATTTGTAACAACAAAGACAAAATAGATTGTAAATATTCATCTGGTGTGTACAAATTAAAATGCTCACAGTGTAACGGTGTATATGTAGGCCAAACTGGACGAAATTTCGAAACTAGATATAAAGAACATATCTCAGCGTTTAGGAACGACCAGCCTCAAAAATCCCATTTTGCAAAACATCTACTAGAGACAGGACATAATATTAGTAGCAACCATACGTTCCAAGTTTTACACAAATTCGACAAGGGATTTCGACTAAGTGTGTTGGAACAACTCGAAATAATAAAACATAAAAATAATAAATCGATTGCATTTTTGAATGACCAAACCGATTTAACGAATTCTCCCATAATACGGTTATTCGGTGGGTGTAGTGGGGGAACCAGCTAATATAAGGCGGGTGTTTGGGCCTGCACGTCACTTAACGATTGCTAATCGTAGAGTCTACATCCTGAGGCTGCCTCGGTGTCGGGGCGAAACGTGCGTAGATTGTGTGGTGGTGGTCTTTAACTGTGGTTGTGGTGCATGTGGGGTGGTGGTGCATGTGAGGGTACGCATATGCAGTGTGGGAAAGGAGGGCGGTGCTATATGCATGCATATGCGTGCACTCACACATTTGCAGTAAAGACTGCGTGTTTTGCGGGATTATTGCTAATTAAATTATAATTTAATCTTATTTAATGGATTTCCGCAAAGTAACGCCTGATTCTATTAACTATCTTGAAAATTAAATGGTGAAAGCTTATACCTTGGATAAGGACATAAGCTATAAAAATAATCATCATCAATTCGGATATGGTTGTAATTTTTTTGGTTTCTGGGGAATACGTTTAGGCAAACCACCGGGTCCTTCCGTCTGACACAGGTGCTTAGCCGGAATGGTTGCTTTGGTAAGTACCTGTGCCGGACGGCCCGCAGGGAGCCATTGACGGTATGTCACGATTGTGGCGCGGCGGTGGACTCGGCCCAACCTTCTTGAGGTGTGCCCGAGATGGGCGGCGCTGCGTCATAATCTGACATCAGTCATCGGAGGGGACTTGTCTCTGCCGAGCGTCATCATCGCGATGATCGGTGACGACGAGTCTTGGGTGGCGATGGTCTCCTTCTGCGAGGCAGTAATCTCCCAGATGGAGGCCGACGAGCGGGTGAGAGGAACGGGGGTGCGTAGGAGGCGCTACTTAATGCGCCTCCAGTAACGCCCCTGTGTTCGTATCGGGCTCAGGATGGGAACCTGGGTCTATATGGCACGACGTCGTCGGGACTGCTTAGTAGCTGCCGGGCCCCATTATGAGGAGTTGTCTGGTCTTCGCCGGGGCCAGCCTGTCGCTGAGGTGATGCTGTCTGTTGCCTGCATATCCGGGACTCTCAAGAAGCGGCTGAAGGCGCTCGCAATGGTTTTAGTTAGGGTGGGCACTCCCAGGTGCGAGTCCCACATTGGGTCAGGATCTAACTGAAGATCCTGGCTGCATCCATAAGGATTTCCCTGCGAAAAAAAAATACCACAGGGTCCGGGAGGCCCCTGGAGTTATGTGGGACTCTCAGCCCGAGACCTCGTACCCCGAGCGTCGAGACTCGCAACCCGAGATGTTAAGGTTGACCAGACTACCCACTAAACCCCAGAGGTGTTCTCCTTGTCGTCTGGGTGATTCGGCGCGAGAGCTGTGGACGTCCGCACCGGACCACAACGGTGTGCCATCCAGCACTCTTCTCTGGAGGCGGGCTCTCCTGCGGAAAGAGGCGCCAGTGCGAGGGATCTCCCACTCCGCCTCTCCTTCTGCGACATCACGTTCTCACAGAAGACGCAGAAGAGAAAACCACCTACCATGTGCTCTCACTGACGGTCATCGCTAGGATGACCGCAGGGAGCGATGGTTGTAAATCTAAGTTAAACCAGGCGAAGCTGTGGGCATCAGCTAGTAGGTTTATAAATGACACAACATTTAATTACACATACATTTATTACACTTATTAAAATCTATGGGTACGTAAAAAATGGCAGATTGTCAACCGACAGTGAAGATTGGCAAAATACAAGTATGTTAACTAGAGTTCTAGAGAGACTAAAGATAAAACTTAAGCTTTTGATTGGATTTCAGTGATTATCGGGTTCTAAACTAGTGTCTAAGTCACACAAAAAAAAACTTATAGCTAAAATACTAGTGATCGTTAGACTATTTTTGCTTTTATATCTACTTAGATGTGATATCACTGAAATCCATTCATTTTACATTCTAGTAATTGAAGCATTATTTTAGGAATACTTGTAAGAAAAGTCATATTTTGTCTAATATTACTCACGCAGAACTATAAAACCGCAAACATCCATTACAAAACATTTAAATTGGCGCCATAAGTTTTTTTTTACATTCTTTCAAACAGCAAAAGCATTTCTTATTGAATTGAGTATGCTTTATCAAATCCTAAGGCTAGCAAATTCGCTTATGAGCAGGCCCGGCATGGGCTGGCGAAATTCACATGCTATTTCATACATACAAGTATCTTGACAGTGCTTTGTTAACATGAAACTAAAAAAATACTTTCAGTGTAGCTACAATATTTTTTGTAAATTTTTCGCAAATTGGGACCTTCATAAGCTCTTAAGTTTTTCAAATGAGTCGATATTGCAATGTGAATTATCGACTTATTAACTATAAAATATATTTATTTAATTCTATTGGATGCATACGGCCAACGCCTTGGCTTATTAGTGAAGTATAAATGATTAAATAATGACCTTTCTTACTTAAAAAATAAGGAGAATAGAGACAAGGAGGACCATCTCTGTGTAATAAAAGCTAGGAACAAGTATCCAATAGAATTGACATTTGCGTATACCCGAAAGGGACAGGCATATTATACAGGGATACCACATTCATAATAACAAGTCCACTTATTTTCTTTAAACAAGTGTATTCAAAATAAAAATACTGGAAAGGATTTATAGATAACTATAGGCATGAGCCCTACCAAATATATATTGTAATTTAAGACAGCTGCATTATTCAATATTCATGATTATCGAAAATATGTTTATTTTTTATTACAAATAAGCCGCTAAAACATAAATGACAAAAAAGAAAGCCAACATCCTGTTAAAATGTATGATCAATAGTATTTAGGCTTTTATGATAGACATAAAAATATTATTTGTAATTGTTTATTTTGAAGATTCCAGTCACTATTTTATATAATACCATATTCTTGGGTAATCTGCCTATAACAAAACTGCATCACCATATTTTTATAAACCGACCAAATTAAAAAGTAGTACAAAATGGCGGACATATTTGACAAATTATTTTGCTAGTGAGAATGTTTGTATGGCATTTGAATTTAGTCGGTTATTTTTTTGTTGGGCACATCCTTTTTGTGCCCAACAAACAAAGAGTGATATTCTGACACTCTTGGAGTTTTTCGTATGTTGGTATCTCGTTCCAATACGGTATCGTTATTAGCTTGTCAAATCTATTTGATGCTTTATCTTAGAATAAAAGTGTCCGTAGAAACGACTCAAGTCATTACAGCAACTACGCTCATATCGTAGTTTTTCCTTTACTCGGACGCCAGCGCTAATTGTGGTAGGTACTGGAAATGAATACACAATAAAATTACTTATTATTTTACAATATTCGCACTAGTAAAATTACACTTTCTGTCTGCAGTATCTTATTTTAAATATTTATTAAAAGGTTTTAGTCATTACAACAACTATGTTCTATCGTAGTTTTTCTGTAATTCGGGCAGGACACTGGTTCAACTTTTGCCCAATATGAGATGGTTCTCCTTGTCACCGTCCTACATATTAAAAACCCTGCATGTTAATTATTTTCTGAGATAATTTTATTCAGATTTTGGTAGGTAGTTTATGTAAGCAACAGTAAATGCTTAATTCAACTGAGAATCATGAATTAGTAACAGAATATATTAAAATTACAACAGCCTATGCAAATAATTTTATATAATATTCTTCATGAATAGGGATGCTGACAGTATTATGAATAAAAATATAATTTTGATGTTAATTGGTAGTTTATATGATAGAATTCTGAAAAAATACAATATTTTCCCTTATTTTTATTTGATTAAATTAATATTTAATAAATAAAATGTTACAAAATTTAAAATAGGTCACGTGATAATAAACGGAAATGACGTTACCTGTTCCTATTTAGCGGAAGCGGAAGAATATTGACGTACTTTTATACACCATTTCCCGTACGCAGTACATATTGTAAAAACTAATTTTCAGGCGTTTTGACAGTGTACACACGGCACATAGGCAACGTACAACAATTATAAAACTTAGAAGCCATTTTTTTATTAACGACAACTAGAATCATTTTATCATTTTTACGATGTTTAACAACATATGACGTCACTTGACAAGTGTTAGCGTTTTGGAGCGAAATTTAAAATGCAAAAAATGCAGGATTTTATAGGCATTAGACGTATTTAAGCAAAAGTTAATAATATTTAGGCCTCTATTAGATATTTATAAATGATCTATAAACATTTATGAAAAATGTCAACATCCCTATTTGTAGGGAAATCATTTTTTTCTCGATAACTGCTACTTTCCCTGTCACTTTCAAATTAAAAACATTACTTATTTTCTAGTCATGCAATTTTTGTGCGTAAGCAAATAATTGCCCAAAAATAATGATTAATACTTTAGTTTTTAAAACGATAAAACTAAAATATACTTACAAAAATAGTGTGATTCGTAATAATAATATATTCATTATTCTTATAGTTTATCACTTACTTGATAAGAGTAGGTATCGTGTCAAAAATTAAATATGTTTCTGAATTACCGAATCATAGATTAGGTACTAAAATGGTACGTATTATGTATAAAAAATTCCAATGAATCTTAAGAAGCAAAGAACAAATTGAAAAATTACAATGGTAGGTATGTACTTAGTTGTTTTTATTATAGTTGCATAATAAGGCTCACAGCTTGGCAAAAAAAGAGTATGGAAAAAATGAGGGCGCCACTTTCACTTAGGTCTCATTAAAAATATGGAAAATCAGTAAGATAATTTAATCAAATCGTTAAAAATAAATGTGAAACACTAAGCTTTACTCAAAATCTAGTATTTGTCGGCCAAGTATTGTCAACATCATAGGTTTCCATTTAGAAAAATATTTAGTTCCACCTGTCACCACGTCATACTCTTTTTTGCCAAGCTGTAAATGTGTTTTTGCTGTATAATATTAGGTATTTGAAAATAAGACACTTATATCTACTGAAATAAAAACAAAAATCCATAAAATCAGCTATAAAGTAATGCGAGGGCGCGTTTTACAAAATGCTATATAAAATTTAGAGTGCAAAAAATAGTCAATTCATTTACATATTTACCAAACACACTTAAATAAGTACAATAACAATTCGAGATTATATTATACCTAAGTGTTTAAAAATTATATTATGTATATTAATTTAGGTGTTTAAATATTTAATATATATTTTACATAAAAATAATTTTTATGACTCATATTTTATATATATATATATATATATATATCTAAACCTAGTATTTTTATCTTAATCCTAAATTAACGATTTTGCGTTTTGAATTGTTCCATACATCGTAGGTAGTTCCACCAAATCTCGCTAGAGGTGCTTGTGTGAAACTTATAAAACTTAAAATTGTTTTAAAAAATATTTAAGTTTATTTTAAATATTTTTTTTAATAACTTTAATAAATTTTAAATAATAAAAGTGTAAAAATTAAACAAGCTAGTCGCCACGGGACGCCCAATATAAGGTATCTGTTAATAATTTAATTAAAAATTAATAAAAATTTATAACGAAAGATGTATGTAATAAAATAAAGAAAGACATATTATAAAAATACGCGCACGCGCACGGAGGGTGGTGGCGAGCGTAGTGCGGGCATCACGGCACGAGAGCGTCATATTATTTGCCATCACGGCATTAGAGTCGATTTTACTCCTAAGGCGGGGCCACTATTTTTACACCAAAAAACATAAAAATACACATCGCTATCTTTACTTACAACAATCCATGGTCATACCATATTCATATTTTACCTATTCATAAGCTGCATCTGAGATGCATTAACTATGCTATGATTTTTCAAAACTTGTAAAACATTTTAAAGTAACTTGCACGGGTACGTACAGTCAGATGAAACATTATGTAGTTTTTATTTACCTGGGAGTCCTGGGACTAGCCTAGGCAATTCATTCGTCGCCTAGTCTAAGACATAAGATGGTAAATTTCGGTGCAAGTACCTACAGTGTAATGAGACATGAGATGGTACATTTCGGTGCAAGTGCAGTGTAATGAGATATGAGATGGCAAATTTCGGTCAAAGTACAGTGTAATGAGACATGAGATGGTAAATTTCGGTGCAAGTGCAATGTAATAAGATATGAGATGTTAAATTTTGGTGCAAGTAATTACACTGCCTTTCCTAGCCTTTTAACCAAAACAGCATATTATTAAACAAAGTAAGATATAATCAGGATTGTAATGTCCATACCTCCATACGTCCACAGAAAAAAAAACCAGTTAAAGGTTACCGACCTTTCACTGGTAAAATATATATTTTAATTGTTACGGTGATAGCGTTGAGAAATTTCTGGTATTTGTATGGCCACTACCTATATTTTGATAGGTACTTAGGTCCGAGCTTCTAATAACATATTACCAGTAACAATTTCATACCTACTGGCGTTCCTTAAGCTAGCAAATCCATTGCATCTGTTCTATGTTTTAAAAAGTGACAAGAATAGTAAATTAGATATGACATTAATTTCACCTCACGTTGCTGTATATACCTCCCCCAAAAATATGCCTTAAATTCATCAAATCATTGTAAGTTTGTAAGTGTGAATAAAAAAAGTATATTATGCAATATATTAGGTATATAAAAATTAGGAAAATGGACAGTCTGTTAATCTGGAGGTCACCGACATCTGTAGACACCTGCTACATACAGTGTGTAAGAATAACGGTGATCACAATACCACCGGGTGAACTGACAGTCCGGTTGACCGACTTCTTTACAAAACGCTACTGGTATTTCAAATATGAATGAGATATATCTATCACATGTAAGCTAAAAACCTTACTGATGCAAACGAATTAATATGCAAATAACATAATGTATTTCCCACAATGTTGCCAATCGAGATCAAATTCCTATAGACTTTAGACACTTTAAAATGACCTACGTTTCAACCCTATTACGTTATGTATTTTTCTTTAATTTGCCGATAGCAAATAAAAAAAATAAACCGTAACAACCCATATATTTTTAAATAAAATTAATTTAAATTAAATAAATATACAAAAAATAAAATTGAAATGTCTGTTTGTAATTACAAATTAACAGCTTTTCACTAAATGAATATGAAAGTATATAATATGGTACTTATATAAGAAATCAATCTTTATTTTTTCTGTTTATTTGTTCCGGCTAATCTCTGAAACGGCTGGGCCGATTTTGACGAGACTTTCACTGGCAGATTGCTGATGTTATAAGGAGTAATTTAGGCTATAAAATAACAATCATCAAACCTGTAAATATAAGTTAACGCGGGCGAACCTATGAGCAACAGCTAGTATTAATATAAACTAACATTTACACGTCATTTCATCATTACACGTTATTATGTTTAAGCTTGAGAACTGCGTCAAAGAATGTCTGGACAGATGCACAGTCTTTATATACCTGTACCTGAGTTTATGCCTACATTCTAAAAATTGTGTGACAAAAAGATTAAGCTTAATAAAATAATAGTGATTTTTAAATGAAGAAAAATAAGTGAAAATTGTTGTTTTTTCTTATCAAATGTTAATACATTATTATTACATAGGTAGATACATTTTTGGTGATCATTTAATTATTTTACGAAAGCTTAATTAAGTGTGAAAATCGGATACATGGTGTTAAGATTTAGATATTACAGTTTAGATAGTAAAATTAAAATGTTTTTTTTTCATCAACAAAAAAAAATTAAATTTCTATAGAACCAAAAAAAGTTCTTCAAAAAAGTATTTAGGTAATACAAAAAAAACGCATCTATTTTTTTAATTATTATAATCTAATGTGCACATATCCTAAACTATTGTAAAACTGTAAAAGATACTAGTTTGAAGTTTCATTATAAAAATAATATCATCATCAGACGCTACCCTATCAAAACTTAAAACAAAAGTTTTGTACAATACCTACACATTAAAAATTATAATATTACAATTAAATAATGCTATACGAAATTATATTACGAATAATGTTTTTTATGAAACCGATACACAGGTACTTAGGATAGGACTTAAAAGTAGTATGACACCAAAATGTCTATCGTATTAGGCGTAAAATATTACAAATCGAGCCTTAGAAAGAGACACCATATCAGATATTCCAAAAATTTTATAGAACAATATTTTTTATTCATGATTTTATCCCACTGAAACATACTTAAACCCTACAAATTACAAAACTCTAGAAAACTTAAACAACTTTAAAATTGTGTCGTCTATACTATATTGTCTAGAAAAGAGACGACGCTATTCTTAAGCGTAGATAGAGAATAAATTATAGATGTGTCATCGGCGTAGACAGTAAGAGATAGCGATAGTCTAGGTAAATTTACAAAATTAAATTCAATTACTGATATTATTCATCAATAATAAAATCACCAAAATCACAAGTAAGCACCCGGAATACAGATTTTTAGCAAAACTATAATTCTACAGCCGTTAGTTGGGCACCAATTTCCAAATTTTAAAAAGGTGTACGCTAACTGAGATAGAAAATAATGTGCTCTGTCTCGCTCTATGATATTACTGTTTAAATAGAATTCTCTCTTTAATAATTATTGTTATTTTAGCGACTCATCTCTAGTCTAGCCCAGGGGTGGCGAACCTTTATGTATCGATGTGCCATATGTCTAGAAAATGTTTAACGATGCCACAGCCACGTGCCCTCAAATAATTTAAACTTCATGATTATTGGAACAATAATAATACTAAATACTATCAACTCAAAACTTTTTATTCGCACTCTTCCCACCAATGACACATTTTCTAGCACCTAATGTGTTGTAAGAGCGCATCTAATTAAGTCTTTACCTAATACTTTCAATATATTGCTCAAAATATTGGTTCGGGTGCCATTAAGGGCACGCGTGCCACTGATCCGCTATCACTGGTCTAGCCTCTCCACCCACGACTCAAAGTCAAATTTATTTTTCGTTCTAAAGCCCGATGCATACTAATGGCCTTATACGTAGCTGAAAAAAAAAATCACAAAAAAACTTTCACAGTACGTGGAATCACAAACTAGCAATTTTCACTGCTAATATTATAAATATATTATGATTTACATTAGGAATTATATTATTATTATCGTGAAGCTTACTCGAAGTTGAAGTCGAAGAAACTGCAACGACAATTCTGACGGTAAATATTGTGAAAGTGAAAAAGTCTGACCGAATTCGGAACGTGTTAAATTCTGCGGAAATTTTAAGTGAGATCGTGAAACTAGAGGTATTTTATAATTTTTTCAGAATCACATCGTTTACTAATCACAATGTTCTTGTGCAATTAGATAGGTACTTAACTATAGGCATGGAATAGTAAGAGTAACATAGAGCTCAAGAAGCACATTGCCACGGGGAGGAGGACCACATAACGCAGCACCCTGAAAAAAATTTACATGTTGAGCAGCTCATATAAAACTTTGAAAAGACTAAAACTATAAAATTCCTTTCCTTCCTAAATTCATTTCCTAGTTTTCCCGAATTCTTCTGAATAAATTCGCAAAAACGAGAAATTGGAACAGAAACTCCCAATTTCATCAGATTAGTTCCAATATTGTTTGATGTAGCTATACAGCTATAAAAGATCTCTCATGAACTTACAATTTAGATCCCTCTAAAGAAGGCTCATTGACGCTTAAGGCCTGTGCAGACAAGGTATAAACTGTTCCCCGGGTAGATACTTATTAGTCCATCAAGATCTCTTATAAAATTTATGGAATAACGCACACAAAGGACTAAAAGTAACAAATAAAATCAAAATTACAGAGAATACCGAGAGACCGGACAAACGTACAGGGGAGTCCCCAAAAAAATTGAACTAACGTAACAAGGCTTCACTCAATTTCCAGGCAAGCGGGCAACAAATGACCACACACCGTATGTGTCGAATCCGTGACAAGTACTCGGTGGACATTGGGGACAAAAATTCCTAGTCTGCGAAGGTCTTTATAATAAGTAAAAACAGGGTATGGAATACACGTCTCCTGACCACTTTCATCCTTCTTCTTTAAACTTATACACATATTATGTTTTTACCTGGTCGGTATAAACATATGTAAGTACAATGTACCTACAAAATGAACATGACAGAGCATTTCTTGTTAAGTTTAGGGAGGAGGTTCAAGGCTTGTCGTGGCGGTGGGGCTCAGTAGCCTAAGGTGAACCCAGCACCTTGGGCGAAGCAAATTGAGCCGAGGGAGCTGCTCTCTGTACCACTCTTATATGAAGAGGTATCAAAAGAGCAGAGGGACAAGAGGCGAGGATGGAAATCTCACCCCATTGTACTGTCCCGACGCTGTTCTGTGGTGCGAGAGAACCCCTCTGTGGAGGTGGTATCGGTCCCTTGAGGGACTGACGTCGTCGTCGATAGCCGTCGAGATGCCCTGTTTGCTCAACAGATCCGGGGCACCTCACCAAAGGGGTTTAGTGGGTAGAGCTGCGTCCACCTTACCAGCTTTGGGGCGCAATGAGTCCCACATACCCGCCTGGGGAGACCCACTCCCCCGCGGTATGCCTCAGAGCATTTGCCAGCGTAAAAGAAAAAAAAGAGAGGAAGGATATAAGTAATAGCTGTTTAGTATCCCCACCTAAGCTAAGTAACTCACCTCCAGTAAGGCAAGGGTCAGAGAGGCGGCTGTTGAGACTCGTTCCGGCACAACGACGTCGTCGCGTCGACTGTTGCTTCGCTCTCACGCCTGACTTTACCTGCGCGTGGATTTTATAAAGGTTACATTACACAAATATAAATATATAAATTATATCTGACAGATAAGAAGAGAAAAAACATTAACAATAATCTCAAACAAAAATCATTATTAATGGCGAAATAGTGTTTAGGTCACTAGGTATCGACTCAGTACCAGTACTAGCTACTGAATACTCAGTAGTTACGGATTTGAAGCAGCTATATTTCATATATCTATTACTAGCTGTAAGCAGCTAGGAGCCTGCAGCTTCGCCTGCGTTAACTTATATTTACGGACGTATCCGGACTGACAAACTATCTTTGTAATTTCATCCAATCAGTTCAGTGGTTTAGGCGTGAAGAGACAGAAAGATAGCATTAATAATATTAAGTACATATTAGTAGATAAACAAGGTCTAGAAACTTACTCGAGTTACCGTGGTGTGGTTGTGTATTAATAAAAAAAAAATACTCGCCAACACTTACTAGTGAAACACAGGCAGCCCGTCTGTTGGCTGGCCTGCAGTGAGGTAGTTGGTCGGATCTCCTTCAACTCTTTAGTTTGTTCTGATAGGCACTTCTGGTAATAATCGAACTCTTTGACAAACCTGCAAAAACATGCTCTCAACTGCTATCATTGAAAAAAAATCATAGAATAATATATTGGACGCTTTTACACCACGTCAATCTGGTCCCGTCGTAATTTCTCGAGGAACTTGTGTTACGGGTACCAGACAACGGAAATATTATATTTAATACTGTTATACTATACATATATTTACGACTTTTTTATATATAATACACATATTTAATACACATCCATGACCCAAAACACAGAAAACAGCGCCAACGCGCTAACGATTGAGCCATGGAGGTCGTCGGATTCATATTATCTAAGAAAATGAGAAATTCGGTGAGACGACCAACGCAACGGATTTTAGTTCCTTTGTATGACATGCGATCCCTACGGTGCGGAACAATGGTAGCACTTGTATTACTTTTTCTGACGCGTTCTATACGTGCGGTGCGTCCAACGCGTACCTTTAGTCGATTGCAATAGTGGACCTTATCCTCCTTCCATAGCAGATCTTGGCGTTCATTGAAGCAGGCATATTGCAGCAGTGGACGGAAAAATGTTGATGTTGATGATGATGCTAGTACCGGTTACAGGCATGTCAAAGGAATTGTGTGACTTTCTCTCCTATCCATGCCTCCTGTTGCCTGATGCCCCCAATGAACCACCGGAAACTCACAAACCGCAGGAAACGCGACAGCATAGCTGTCACTTGACCCGGTTGTTTCGGCTCAATTCCGCTGCAAGGCAGCATGGCACTACCTCATACAACCAGATGGGCAGCCAAAGTTTATCCATGACATAATATTACCTGGCGTAAGGGCTCACCACTACAATAGACCAGTCTTTATGGTGGTGCTCACCAGAGGGGCGGCCAACGGTCGTCCGCGTGGTATTCCTTGGCGGAATAGCTCAAGTGCTTGGTTACATGTGGTACTCACCAGACGGGCGGCCAGCGGTTGTCCGCGAGGTACTCCCGAGAGGAAGGACTGAGATGCTTGGTGCGGCAGACGCGGTCGTACGCGCCGCAGAGCCTCCAAGTGCACCACTCGGACAGCATGTGCGCGTTGTGTAGCTGGAAACACAAAACGTAAATTTGTGGAGCCCTGAAATATTCGTTGACTTTCTTGGGGTTCTGTTCTTCAAAATGGCAGTACCCTTATAGGATCACTCTGTTATACATCTGGCTGACAAAGCAAAATCTATACCTACATACTTTGCGTTGACATAGTCATGAAATTTGGTAAGAAGCTAGGTCTCATGTAACGGAAGTAAAGGCGAAAAAAATTTAAAAATCGTTTTTATTACTAAACGCGAAAGTTTGTATGAATATATGTCTGTCGCTCTTTCACGCAAAAACTACTGAAAGGATTTTAATGAAACTTTACAATAACATAGCTTATACATCAGAATAACATATAGGCTATAATTTATCCGCGGGACACTGCTAGTACTACATAAAAACATGTTCTTCGGTACCGTTAGCGCGTAAACGGTTTTAACAATTACGTCTTATAAATCGAAAAATAAATGCCAACTGCGTACACGTTCCGCCTGAGCCGAGCGAGGAACAAGCGATAGAGAGGCACGATCGGCGTATCACGTAAAATAAATAGGTCGTCCGTAAACCGACAGAAAACAAGTAGGCTTTTATCATTTAATTCAGTCTAATTTATTTCTAAATTCACTCTTCTATTTCTCGTTTATTCGTCCTCTTATTCTACTTTGGTACTCTTGCTTTTTTACTTATGTTTTTTCACAGATTCACTAACTTATTAATTAATTCTTACTTTCACTCTACAGATATTTGAAATTTTTACTCATTCATTTGTTTTTTTTTTCATTTATTTTTCTTTTTCGGTTTTTTTTTCTACTATTTTTTTTATAAATGGGTTCGTTCAACAGACTCAAGTAGATTTCTAAAAACATACCTATAACATAGAAGAATGGACGGGTAAATTTTTAGTTGGTGGGTCTAAAATACTAAATGTAGTATTTTAGACCCACCAACTAAAGCTATTACAATTTTTTACCTTAACGGGCTCCAACAACGAGAGAGCTATTTCCACCACCTGGTCTTCTTCCCCCAGCCTAGAAAAACAAGAAAGAAAGTAGTTAATATCCTTAGATAGACAAATAAGCACTTTATTGAGCACCAAGTTTTATGGCATATTGAGACCAAGCAGTCGGAGCCTCATGTATCGACGCCCATAGACATCCGCACCACCAAAGGTTAAGCAGATGGATTGTTTCCTTTTTTTCTAACCCGCTCAATGGGCCACCGGTAACTCACAAACTACACGAAACGCGAAAGCAAAGCTCTCATTTTACGCTAGTATTATGTGAGCGAGAGGTAGCACCCCGGTCGTGCCGACTCAATTCAGATGCAATGCTGCAATGGCACTTTCTCTTACTATATCCATGTAATACCAAGTATTACAATAAGAACAAATACATCTGATAAACAAAATGAAATTACACAAGAACTAATTATCGTGGTATCTACTTGTACTACTGGAGTAAGCAACGTAGGTCTAATCGGTCTCGATGTTTTGGTTTCGAGTTTGACCTGTACATCGCCTAAAAATAGGATTTTACAAGTTTCTCTGTGCCCTGATTACGCAAAGGCAAGAAACATGGCGAGGAAACCAGAACATCTGATAAAATTAAACATCTTTGTTGCGTTTGCCATCGCACATTGGGCTGGCATAAGCAAACTACGCCCAAACACCTTTGTCGCCTTATTTCGGGGAGTCTCTAGCAGCAGTAGTCTAAACTCCGTTGCCCAAGTGACGAGAGCTGTCAAAACTATTGCCCCACCTGTCCTGATGCTGCAGTAGATCTATGACCCTCGCTTCCACCAGGTTGACGAGTCGGTTCATGCACAGTCGGTTGGCCAACTCCAGTAGCTCCAGACACCTAATCGGCTCCACCGTGGGTATCTTGTCGGAGTATATGTAGCAGAGGAGGATGTGGAACGCGTACATCTTCACGCCGGGAAACGATATCTGGAGAAGATAGTAAAAAGGAATCTGAACTTATGTAATGAAAATTTTATTTGAATGTATAAATCGCCGCAAAGTCTTTAACCGCTAATTCAATATATAATTATTCAAATACGAGCGACGAAGGTCCAGCGGATATAGGCTCGGCCAAGAGGTCAGGATCGAACCTGAACCTCCCACTTACAGTAAGTGGGAGGTCCAGGTTCGATCCTGACCCCTGTGATGCCTTGAAATGGGGTTTTCTAGATTTCTACGTGCACCTGAACATGAGACCATCGCTTGCTCATCGGTGAAGGAAATATCGTTAGGAAACCTGCATGCCTGATGGGATTAAAAGTATTCGAAGGTGTGTGAACTTCACCAACCCGCATTGGGCCAGCGCATCGGTGAAATATGACCCAACATCCTCCCATATGCTATGGGTTTGAAGGAGGAGACTCGTGCATATATTCAATTACGCTATTCTTTTTGAAGTTAAATCTAAACGTCATTATTGCTGAAGGGACAAGGACAAAGTTAGTTCTCATGCTCGTGTCGATATCGATTCTCGATCGGGTTTACTCTGCTCCACTCGACATTAAGCGCGCTGGGTCTGTAACTCACTGAATTGTGTATACTCAGCTCTAGTCATCAAGCATATCTTACTGGTGGTACATTATAACGATAGTTACGTTTTTATCAATAGGTTTAGAAGTTTTCAATTCTAGCGTGGGCACATAGGTACCTATTTACGTGCACACGCTAGAATTGACCTACGTACCTACTTTTTAGAGTACCTAAGTAATTAGTTTATTAAAAGGTAGGATATTCTTCTGTCCCCACCATGGTGGGGACGCCACGACAAGGCTAGGCTAGCCTAAGGTGAACGCAGCATCTTGGACGAAGCCAATTGAACCGAGTGAGCTGCTCTTTGTACCCCTCTTATAATAAGAGGGTACAAAAGAGCAGGAGTAGACAAGGAGTGAGGATGGGAACCTCAACCTATTGCACTGTCCTGACGATGGGAGGAATTGTTCTGTGGTGTGAGACAACCATCTATAGATGTGGCGTCGGTCCCCCTAGCGGTCTGACTAGCCGTCGAATTGCACAGTTGCTCAACAGATCCTGAGCTCACAAAGGCGGCATTGGTGGCATTCACCAGGTTTTAGTGGGTAGAGCTGCGTCCACCGTAACATCTTTCGGGCGAAGCGAGTTCCACATACCCGCCAGGGGGGCAAAAGAAAAAAAAAGGTATTCTTTTTAATGTTTTTATGATTCAAAGGCATTTCCTTCCGTCTATGCGTTCATTAATCAACCGGTTTGTATCTTTTGAATTCTACTGTTATCATTTACCATGGTACTTGAAATTCAGTTGATGTTCGCCCCTTTCCGTCTGTTACAGGAGCTTTGGATCAGTAAACCAACTATCTTGTAGACTACATTATCAACAAGGGACACTTACCTCTCGCGAGGTGTGTCATTGGAACTTTGTTTAAGTTTTTCCGAGAGCATTTAATGAACAGCATTTACTACATCGCTGTAGTTTGCACGGTCTTCCAACTTACCACTCTCGAGGTGCTCTCCCTAAAGTGGCCTTGGAACATGGCCTTCATGGGGTCACACCGAGCCATGAGCATGGCGCGGTGCGCGAGGTGAATGCCGTCGTCCAGGTCAAATGTGACGTCCGCGAACAGGTTCCTCTCGACGTACATCTCGCGCAGGCGTTGGGGTATTGGCTGAAATAGATTGGTAATTAGTTCTATTATAAATGAGGTAGACTAGGCATATGCACTAAATCTTGAATCGTACAAACGGAGCTAATTCACACCATTGACGCGCGCTATCTTTGTCACTCTTATTCTCAGTTAATATCGCTGTCTCGCGCTCCTTAACGTATCTACATTTCGTTTGTGTGTGATTTCAAAGATCGCTTTTGAAATGTCATTTGGTATTGTATGTCACATTTACCTCAGTTATACTAGAAGTTAGTTAGTAAAGTCACAAAATTTAGTAAGATAACGCTATGGATAAGTGCGCTGAAGTTGCTGTGAGTCACATACCGAAGAGCTGATGACCGATGGCCATCCGGTAAATATCGGCATTTGAGAAAAGACGGAATGGAGGGTAGGTCTATGTAGGACTTCCTATTGGATTCTATTACGATCATTGTGCTGTTTCTTGTCCTAGTTGGATACGAGTGGCGGTGATCGTCTTCCTTCTTATCTCTCTTCTTCTTCGTAAGTACTATATTGAATAAAAATGTTGCCTTATTTTGACTTGTGTTTGCCTAAATTCAAGTAAATATTTTTAAAACAATACAAGAACGTTAAAGGGGCAGTGAGAAGCTTGATAAAGCTGAAAAGGATCAACATAGGTCCCAAAAACATACACAGGCAAAACTGTAAATACTCACGGTGTGAAACTGCTGCATGAATCCCTTGTCAAACAGCAAATGTTGATCCAGGATGAACTGGCTCAGCTTCGTCAGCTCGTGGAACCCGAGCAGTTCTGCCGCTTGGCGAATTTCCTTTTAAAAGAGATTAATCACAATACACACGCACGTTTTATTTCACGAAAGCGTCTGAGCCAATTTTGTGTGTGTGAATGTACATGCACATTGTTTTCGTGTGCGTAAGCTCGGGAGCGTTCAGTTCAGTTCGCTGATAGTTACGCACACAAGAACGCAAGTCTGTATCACAACTACAACTATGGCCCACCCGCTTTTGTGAAATAAAATAACTATAAGCCCTTTGTCTCAAAAAAAAAAAACTTTGCCTCTTTGTGTGTAACGTGGGATCTTTCGTACGGTGCAGGTGGTGTTCTTATGGAACGTTGGACTTAGGATTTTAAATTAGATTTTTTTTACTTTTTTTTGTATTTAAAATGTGTAATAAAGAAACGTGAGAAGAGTTTGACTTGATTTAAACTAACCATTTCGCTACTAGAAAGTGGGGTTTCGAAAGTAATTTTAGGTGTTTAAATTTCATAACTGTGAAATAATGATTTAATATAAAATTAATAAGCTAACATATTTTCTTGCTTATAATTTATAATAAGCTAACAAAATTTCTTGCTTATAATCTATGAATGAAAAGGGTTTTTACAAATGGGAACTAACGTGTTTTTAAATAACTATAGAAATATATTTTTCCCAATTTATAAGTTCATCTCATTATTATCAATTTGATATCTCAAAAAATATTTTTTGCATGTGCAAAAATCACATAGGTAACTATAAAAAACAACTTATCGACCTCACAATACCATCTGAAAATTAACTTATATTAAGTATATTATGTATATACTTAATCTTTTTTTATTTTATTGACGCGATTTTATCATACAATTTAAATAAATGGCAGAAAAAGCTTAAAATTACAAATGATGCGTTGTAAGAAAGTTCATACAAGAAAGCGTTGCTTATCCTTTAGAAATAGGAACATGCAATAAACAGTAAAAAATAATAACATAAGTGTGAATATGAATAAACGTATATTATAATTATGATTTATAAACTAATTATATATATATTTATGTAATTTACCAGTAATAATCCGATTGCTGCGGACTGTTGGACATATTTATTTAAATTTATTATAATATTTTATGTATAATATTAGATAAATAAGTAAACAGAAAAACAATATAAGATAGAATATAAGCAGAATTTTTAAAGTAAAGCTAAGGTTTGGTGCACAATAAGATTTTGGTATGAATAAAAATGTTTATTTTTAAATAGAAACGAGAAGTAGAGGTATTTTATGCATATTTTTATTTGAAACATCTAATTGGCGCGCTAAAATGCCGTGCCGCTGTCATCGCCGGCAACCGGTGGGAGGGAAGCGCTGCGCCGCGCTCCCAGCTGCATGGGTACCACCATCTTGCTTGTTTCTCCCGTGAAACAGCTTTGCTGTGTTTCGGAGAGAAGGGCAAGACAGGCAGTGTAATTACTGGCACCGAGACTTAACATCTTATGTCTCAGGATAGACAACACATAAATGAGTTGTCTGGGGTCGTTCCAGGTAAACTAGGTTATGTTCATGGGCGACGTCGACCACTTACCATCAGGTGGCACGTTTGCCAGTTTGCCTATCAAACTAACATAATAAAAAACAAATTGCGTTTTGCTGCCACTACGCGTCAGGAGGGTAATGTAATCCTTTACGCAGTTTATTAGATCTTTCTTTTAAAATATATATTTGTATTAATTTTGAATACTTATATATAAATAATATATAAAATATAGATGTTTCATATATGGAAGGCATCCTCTAACGGCCAACATTTTTTCTTATTATTTTCGTTAAAAAGTTGATCTCAATAATTCATTTTTATATGCAGTTGAATATGGAAGTTGAATTATATTTTTAAAGGGCATATTACATGTTAATGAATGTAAGCAGTGAGATTAAAGATACAAAATCATTTAATTACTTAAGCTTTTATAAAGCGTAAGCCTTTAGAAGCGATAAATAAAATCGAAGTGTGTCCCAAACCTTCGCGAAATATGCCATACAATTTAAAACCTATGTTTTTTCACGCATTTATAAAACTTTTAAACTGATTTTATAGTGGTTTTTTTAAGATTTTCATGCCTCATTAGTTAAGGTTTTGCAGAAAGCGTTGATTTTATGATCGCGAACGCCATAAAATCTTTATAAAGTAATTTTATTTGCTACGTTGGTTTTATTAGCTAATCTGACTCCCGTAAAACAGCTTTGATGTGTTTCGGAGAGAAGGGCAGGAGAGGCAGCGTAATTACTGGCACCGAGACTTAACATCTTATGTCTCAGGATAGACAACACATAAATGAGTTGCCTGGGGTCGTTCCAGGTAAACTAGGTTATGTTCATGGGCGACGTTGACCACTTACCATCAGGTGGCACGTCTGCTAGTTTGTCTATCCAACTAACATAAAAAAACTAAGTTTAAAGACAAATTTATAAGTTCATAAGTAGATAGATAATTGAGACCAATTTTACGCCAAGTTTTGGTTATGTAACATGTAGTTTACTAACACACACAGTAATCTTTGCTGTAATATAGGTTTAAAGACGTTTTGTTATAATGATACCACTTGACCGACTTTGTCGCGGTTAATTATGTTTCAACAAGCTTGACGTTTCGTTTTGAGTCCTCCCGTGATGCTTTAAAGTATCCATAACGTCGAGGATTTAAAAATCTTGATAAACCGCCATAAAATCAGTAAAGGTTGCTGTATAATAAGTTAAACGCTCAATTTGGAACTATAGTTAATACTTAGAATTATAAGACCAAGTTTAGCTTTACATTTAAGACATAGGTTTTAAAACAAAGCTTAGTTTTATGCGACTCACAAACTAAGCTAGGTTTAAAACTTGCTTACCTGCTGTTTAAAGGACGCGCTGTCCACCGCACCCGTGTATATGAAGTTGATGATTTCCTGCATCACATTCTGGGATATCAGCTTACTCATGGTGACGATGGTCTGTGTTTGAGACGTGCCGTGCTGGACTTTGTCGCACTGGAAACGTCATCATGATTATCATTATCATATTATACAGGGTGGCTTTTGAGACGGGTCAGTAAGGACCTTACCTTAACCGTTATAGTTACAGGAAAACGTTCCTAGGAGATCATCCATAACTTTTTAAGATATTATGAACTGCATTCACCATAATGACCCGGCTCAAAAATCCATTCTATATACATCTGTATAAATAAAATTGGAGTGTCTGTTTGTTAAAATAACCGCTTTTGATTGAATGCATATGGATGTATATACGGTACATATAGCATTTTTACAATCTGTCTGTCTGTTTTTCTTAATCGGCAGGTCCGATTTTGATAGGACTTTCACTGGTAGATAGCTGATGTTATAAGGAGTAACTTAATATTTATAAGGAGTAAGGCTATAAAAATAATTATCATCAATCCGCGTACGGCTGTAAATCTAAGATAATGCGGGCGAAGCTGCGGGCAACAGCTAGTCATCAATATAATCATCATCTTCAATGGTTCAAATATTATATAAAAGTAATGTTCTTAAGTTCACAGTACAAATTTTAGTTATATCTATAGCTTGTTTTCAACCACTAAGCTAAAATTTTAGCTTAAATGAAATTCTGACTCATTAAGTCAAAACCCATTGCACTTTGACTCATTTTGTTTTAGCGAGAGTGACACGGGATACCCAAGATATCAAAATACTAACTCGTCTGAATCGTTAATTTAATTTTAATTAAATTCATTCATTAATCACTCTTATTATTCAACAATAATAATAATAATAATATTTTCACTCATTCTTTCTCTTTATTCACTCATTCATTCTTCGTGAATGTCCTTACCTTGACAATCTTGATAGAGATGATGGCCGGGTGGTTGACCTCCCGGTACAAGTCCGGGGGCTTCTTACAGCTGTCGCTCAGTGGTAGGATCTGGCAGGAAGACCTGCGTTTGATCTGATCCCATACCCTGAAATAATAGATTCAAACTGACCATAAATACTAGTAGGTCGTTATAAATAGGGATGTAAGTTTGGTCATAATAGGTGGTTCTTTGGATTTTCCAACGCGACGCCAGGAGGCCGTGTGGTCCGCGCAGACTAGACGGTTGGCGGGAGGCAACCCCCCACTTTAACAAACCAAAAGTGAGCCAAATGGGCTCACACTAATCCGACGAAGCATTAGGGCCTTTGGGCCGTTAGCATAGATCATTCCGAAAAAAAAATCTTTGGATTTTTGCACCTCTTTGGATGCCTGGCGCGACAGCTGACTTGACGCCTCGAAAAATATCCGTCCATTAGTAGACGCATAAAGGTTGATAAGGATTTTGTTGATGATAATTAGACGCCAAAATTCCATCACTGTGTATCTATTACTCGCGGCAAAACGCTCGTTGACGTAAGAGCTAACAGTCATTCCCGGCATCTATTCCGCGCGGCAAACCGCTCGTTTCCGCAAGAGCTAACAGTCATTCCCGGCATCTATTAGGCGCGGCAAACTGCTCGTTGTCGTAAGAGCTAACAGTCATTCCCGGCATCTATTAGGCGCGGCAAACTGCTCGTTGTCGTAAGAGCTAACAGTCATTCCCGGCGTCTATTACGCGCGGCAAACCGCTCGTTACCGCAAGAGCTAACAGTCATTCCCGGCGTCTATTACGCGCGGCAAACCGCTCGTTTCCGCAAGAGCTAACAGTCATTCCCGGCGTCTATTACGCGCGGCAAACCGCTCGTTTCCGCAAGAGCTAACAGTCATTCCCGGCGTCTATTACGCGCGGCAAACCGCTCGTTTCCGCAAGAGCTAACAGTAATTCCCGGTATCTATTCCGCGCGGCAAAGCGTCCGTTGCTACTTGCAAGCGTCCCCAAAATTAACTGATCTCTAAGCTACGATTCCTGTATACACTACCTCATCTGTTTGGCCTGGTCCTGTCGTATCAGGTACTCCGTGTCCTCGTTGAACTCTCCCGTCGTGGCCTCGCCCATGCTGCTCACCTGCACGATAATACACTTCGAGTACTTTTAAGGTTACACAAGTCGCTCATCTTTCCATACAAACGTAGAACAGCAATTACTACAATGTTTGACGTTGACCATGAAAAACTAAGTATAATATAAATTGATCTCGTCATTATCTATGTATGTATGTACCCAAAATCGTAAAAAATATACATTTAAAATGTACAAGCTTCTAAACTTTCGTATTTCAACACTGATTTTAGCCCAACTTTGAGGAAAATAAATAATATACGGAGCACGAAAGCTCAAAAATACAGCCCGTACAGACATAGTTTAGTTATTCAAAAGTTAAAATAAATTTATTTTAAAAAGATACAGTTAATAGTTTTTCTAAAATAACTGTTTTGCTAAAAGGACATTTTAGGAATGAATCATTGTGCATTTCATTCTAGCACACATGTTCGTGCACTATGTCAGGTGAGATAGCATTCATTTAGTTATGAGTTCGCGCCGTCGACTTGTTCAACCTTAATCACGGCGATCCAGTCACCAATCCAATTACTGTTTGATATAGGCCTTTTTATTTTTCTTTAACGCCGGGAAATGCTCTGAGGCATCCCGCGGGGGAGTGGGTCTCCCCACGCGGGTATGTGGGACTCGCTGCGCCCAAAAGCTGGTAAGTGGACGCAGCTCTACCCATTAAAAACCCGGCGAGTGCCACCAATGCCACCTTTGGTGAGGTGCCCCGGATCTAATGAGCAAACAGGGCACCTCGACGGCTAGTTAATCCCTCAGGGAACCGACGCCACCTCCACAGAGGGGTTGTCCTGCACCACAGAACAACCCCTAGCAGCGTCGGGACAGTACAATGGGGTGAGGTTCCCGTCCTCGCCCTTTCCCCCTGCTCTTTTGTCCCCTCTTCTTATAAGAGGGGTACAAAGAGCCCCGTTGGCTCAATTCGCTGCGCCCAACTTGCTGGGCTCGCCCTATGCTACTGAGCCCCACCGGTACAAGGCCTGAACCATGGTGAGGATATAAAAAAAAAAAAAACTCTCTCTTATAATATTATAATAAGTAAGCTTTGTATTAATGTACTACACAAAAGTGTAAATAAATACATTGCTTCCTTGTCGGAATTCTAACCCGAGACCAACCTAAATTCACCTAACCTAAATTAACCTAATCTAACAAGCAGTCCTCACCATGCTGCTCTCGCTGGAGCTGCGAGCCAGGTCCGCTGTCAGGTCTGCAGCCAACCTGGACTCAGCAGCTAGAAGACGGTGGAAGGCCTCACACGCGCAGGCCATCGCGAACCGATGCACCGGGAAACCCTTGGCGCCACAGATAATCACCATATCCGAGAAGTACTGGATGAATGAAAGAAGGTGCTATAGTAAAAACGACGCAATATTTATTGCAAAAATTTGTCATTGTCAAAAGTAAAGTTTATCATTGGTATCCTGGTGAGCGACGATGGCCTAGTGGGTATGGGCTCGGCCTCTTTAGTGAGAGCCGAGGGGTCCGGGTTCGATCCTGACCCCCCCCCCCCTATGATGCCTAGAAATGGGTTTTTCTAAATTTCTACCTGTACCTGACCATCGCTTGCTCACCGGTGAAGGAAACATCGCGAGGAAAACTGCATACCAGATGAGATTAAAAGTCTTTGAATGTGTGTGATGTTCACCAACCCGCATTGGCCCAGCGCATCGGTGAACTATGGCTCAAAACCCTCCTCACCTGATTTCGAGGAGGAGACCCGTGCCCACTAGTGGGACATATAAGAGTTGATATTATTATATTATTAATTGGTATCCTCAATAGATCCATCTCCATGATCATCGTTTGATCCACTAGGGAGGCGGTCTATCGAACAAGAAAAAATCTAAATTATTTCACACTTTACAGCACCACGATAATAAGCCACGCTCCCGTCTGGACTGGAATCGTACTCATTTCTTTCTTACAGTCTTGCTGTGTATCAGAAGACTTACCATCTTACGTCTCAACATTAGTTGATGCCCGTTTGTCTATCCAAAAAACATATAAATGGCTTCCAAAATCTATTAATAACACCAGAACACAGATTTACCTGCTGTCGCAATAACGTCGCCATATTCTCCAAGAAGACGCTATTCGCTACCACCACCTCCGGCTCCATCGGTCTTGGAGGTCGGAACGGAGCCTGAAACACATATTGCAGTATTAAGCCATCATTTACACAGAATATAATAAAATTTCGGAAAGTAATGTCGAAATTTAACGTTCGGAAAGATGAAGGATCGACTCTCAACTAGATGGGTCGACCATCTCCTTGCACTAGCCTGTCCTAGTTGGATTCCAGTGGCGGGGGCCGTCTAGGCGTTCGTTGAAAGAGGCCTATAATAGTGGAATAAGAAGAAAGGTTAATAATGATGATGTAGTCAAAAAAGGAATTGATTTATTAAAGCTAACACGATTGATACTCTGACTATCTAAGGAAGACACAGCTATAACCAGATCAAGAACTTTGCCCAATGACCCATCTGTTTTCGTCTGTCTATTAATGAATCTAAGCGACGCCACACACTTGCTTTTCTCTGCTTACCTGCAACAATGGCCTTTGAACCCTCTTCAAGTTCGTCATCCAGAACCTCTGCTGCCTCCTCGCTATGAGGGCCGCTCGTATCGCGTTCTCAAACACCTCGTTAACTCCGTAGTACGTGAACACTGACGTCTCGTAGTAGTATATACCTAGCTCGTGGGCGAGAGCTCGTCCCTGGTCTGGCATCACTAAGTCGCTTTTTCTTGGTGCCCTGGAAATGGTTTTAGCTATTAAGGCGCGGCTCCACTGCAGCGAACAGAAAGGCTACGCACATTTGTCAAGAAAATGTATGTGATTGTTTCCACTACAATCCACGGATAAGCAACGCATTAATTGATATTTTCTTGCAATTGACATTTTAACACACGTGCGTAGACTATGCGTGCGCCGCTGAGGAGCTGCGCCTTTATGTCTTTATAAAGTTTAGTTACATCGATATATGTATATAAATAGATTTAGCTGTATAAATTGCTTTCCAGTAAACTTTACTCATAAAAATTATGAATATAATATTTTGATAATCGTTTTGTCGAAGATTTTTTGCGTTTTTTTCGATTTTTCGATTGCGTTTGACGAAACAGCTTTAGCTAAAGCGGTTTATACAGTGTGTCCATATTTGCTTTATCTATATATAAGGAAAAAAGGATTGTGTGGTTTTATGAAACCACGGTAAAAGTGAAACTTTTTTTCACATTATAGACATTTAACTAAAAATATTTGGAATAATATTCCATTAAGGGTATAAAAATCGCTTTAATAATCTTAATTTTATACTTGGAAAACTTGGCGGCCGACTGTCACGCGACATGCAACACACAGACGAAAAAGTTTGAGACAATGTAATAAAAGTTTCACTTTAATAGTATTATGGCTTTAGATTTATCGATATGTATGCATCGATATATCTTTGGTTATGTATTTACATATTATTATGTATGTAATTAAATACATTTAGCTGTGTCAATATTAAAATAATTTTATCTCTAACTTTGTGTATAGGCTCAGAAAGATGTTTGCTATAACTGAAATAAAAATAAAACAGGAAAAGAAGTTCTTTCAGTACAATCATAACTTACCGAATAAATGGGCTTCGATCTTTACAATAGTTTAAATATGTTTCGTCTCTGTACATGTAACGCAAGTCGTTTTTACACCCGACTAGTAAAATTGGCGTGTTTGGGCAAAAACGTCTGAAACAAAAATACAATATGCATTCTAAAATAAGCAATTAAGTTTTTTTCTTGCGTAGATATCATCATCATGCTACGAGCAGTCTAGCTTCATTCGGAAAAATGGCAGCACAATCAGGGTTTTTTAAAAGTGATTACTTCTTTTGTGAGGGTAAACCGCTTCGTTACGTAACGCGTTACGGCGCCAGTCTGTCTGCTGTTAGCATTTTTTTTACATATCTCTTTTACTTGTGTCTATGAATATTTATTACTAGCTGTTGCCTGCAGCTTCGCCCGCGGTACTCAACTCCTATATGTCACAGCGTGATGTTATATAGCCTATAGCCTTCCATGATAAATGGGCTGTCCAACACTGAAATAATTTTTCAAATCGGACCAGTAGTTCCTGAGATTAGCTCGTTCAAACAAACAAACAAACTCTTCAGCTTTATAATATTAGTATAGATTACAAACTCGTTATTGCCAATCATAAATGTAGGCTGTAGATAACTATTAACCATATGCTTAATAAGCAACTAAGTATCAAACTATTGCAGCCGGTGCTAGATTCAATTGATGTTCAAAAATATATTTTGTTGATACTATTTGAATAAAAAAATGGATTTCTTTATTTATGCTCTCTACCTCCCTTAATTTCAGTATCTTACCGTATCTCCGGATACCACATCGCGCCACAGTTCCTTAATGATATAGGATTTGTTATAGAAAAACATAGCAGTACGACGTCAGATCTAAAATAAACGAAAGATATTAATGATTTACTAATAAACATTTTTTTTATAAGAGCTTAGTAATATGCTGTGTAGCAATGGTACACAGCCTAATTAAATTAACGGTAACCAAATTACCCTGATACGATCAACGAGAACAAAGCATAGTAGTATGAAACTAAGCCTAGTTGATGAAATAAATACCTACGCTTCACTGAAGCTTTAGGCTTGTAACTTTTAAGGTTTTTGATGTTGTTTTTTTCTATTAAGGCGCTACCTCGAAAATAAATCGTAGCTCGATGGGCGTGACTAAGCCCGCCGAGCGGGGAGCGGCGAATGCAATTAATAATTATGACGAACAAATAAATAAATGTCGTAGGTTCGTCGTCGATGAAGTGCACTGATCTACTAGTGACTTATGACTAGCGAGCGAAAGTGATGCAATTACTTTTTAAGCGCAAAAGAAGAGATGCAAGAATGTACATTGTTCTCGGAATAAAACGACGTATACTGCTGTGGCGGACCAATCAGCGCCACAATACTGAATCGCGCTATCAAAGTTCCACAGCTCGTCGCTATACATACAACGGCTGAATTGATAGTAAGTGGGCTTCGGCCTGACCGAGCATACCATCTTGCTCGGTCGGAGATCTTCCTTTGGGGCCTTTCACCTATATATCCCACACTGCCAAAGCTTTAATTTAAAATTACTTTAAGTAAACTTTGATATGACAATTTTCTATGTTTTAAGGTAAATCCATTGAATAACTCGCGTTACGCCGTGATATCGATAAAAGTAAAAAATAGATATAACTTTGAATATTTTTTCAAGAGAGAAATTAAGAAAAACATTTAATAATTAATCGTGTATTCCTTTTAAATGATTCTAGACCAAAAAGTCAAAAAACATATACCAAAATTTTAAATCCCTATTTCGCATACTCAAGTTACACGAAATGGAAAAGCACATTTTTTCAATATATCACCTAAAAACATTTTTGGTTTTGTGGTGATCAATTTATCAAAATAGCTTCGTAGGTATTTATTTCACCAGTTGAGCTTAGTTTCAATACTGTTATATATACGTGTACTGTGCCAAAGGTAACATCTAGTTAACTTATAACACTACCTTCCATAAGCGAACCTCCTGTCCTTCTCATGATCGCCGAATGTGTCCCACAGTCTGAGGGAGACGTTGACTCCGTCCACCACCTCCCATGACCGTTCCAGAACCTGGAATACAAATTTTAAATAGACTGGCAATTTTGATGTGGAACATCTATTGTCGCACCTTCGTCTCGAATCCTGTGTCGGTAACATTGAACTATAATATTACTAGCGTGGTCGGTAAATAGTATGACCCTGTCATATTGTGATGCCCCTGTGTGATTTCGTGTGTACGCGCGTAAGTATTCTTATATTACCTCTTTCGTTATAGATTTTTATTGATTAAGAATTTCAATAATTACATAGATGTTTCACATCTGCCAGCCATTCATGAGGACTACTTATTTTAATACATCGAGCATATAGTTTTAGTAAGAAGCAGTGCCATGGTGCTTTGCAGCCGCATTGGTCCGGCACGACTGGAGTGGTACCTCTCACTCATATAACACCGGCGTCAAATGAGAGCTATGCTGTCGCGTTTCGTGCGGCTTGTGGGTTTCCGGTGACCCATTGGGGGAGGATAGGGAAAAGGAGGGCAACGCACCTGAATAATTTTTGGTTTTGCGGATGTCTATGTGCGTCGGTAGTACCATAAAGTTCCGACTGCTCGGTTGCCCACTTATGACATAAAAAAATAACCGGAGAGTAGTAATGTGGGCGATAAAATTCCGAAACTGGTCAGTGATTTATAACTGAAGTCATAGTAATTAAACCAACCAGTGATATGTATGTACGTCCCATCGGCCAATCATCCACCAGTGGCTCTCAATCGGCCAATCAGAGCACAGAACTTGTTTTCATACAAAACACATAACATTACCACTCTATTCCGGTTATATGCTCGTTGCTGTAATAATACTATACCATTATTGTTATCATTATTAACCATTTTTCATCCAATACTCCTTCGCCACCCGCATTCGACAGACCGGCCTTAATGGAGATTGTCGTCCCATCTTCATCCATCCATCGACCCCCAGTCTTCCTGAACGTGGCCTCAACAACTCTAGCCCACTCAGTT
Source organism: Helleia helle (assembly GCA_963853865.1). Classification (NCBI taxonomy): domain Eukaryota; kingdom Metazoa; phylum Arthropoda; class Insecta; order Lepidoptera; family Lycaenidae; genus Helleia; species Helleia helle. Next base: position 9,793,647 of record OY971436.1, read on the forward strand.
CTTCGTATGTGACAGGCCCACTACAACGTGCTTCTTACACAGGTTCTGTCTTTATCAGACGGACATTGTATAACGGCCCCTATTTTTAGCTGGGGCCGTTAATTTAGTGATGGCAGTAACGGCTGTTTTACAATAATAAATTATCCTGTTGTGTTGTTTTGTAACAACTGTTGTTCTAAACTGCTGTCTTTTATTGTATATTTATAGACGTTGAAAAATATGAATTGTGACAATAAGCAAAAAAAAGCTCATTCTGCCTATTGCGTGCCTATTTCTACCATTGCGTCATCGTTTCAATAATGACAACTGACAACAGGATAGTTATTCTTTAATAATGGATTATTCATTATTTTCAAATAACGCGTTACTACAACTGTTGTTGTAATAATGACCACCACTAGCCGTTATACAGTTCTTTGGCAATTTTTAATAATATTATATTAAACGCTTTGTCCCTATCTCATTTTAGGATGAGATTAGATATATATAAATAAATTAAAACATTGATGAAAATTCGGGAATAGAATAGTTTAGATAAGACAGAAAACCTGAGACATTTTTGTTATAAAGGAATATAATAAGTATTTTCCGTTCTACTTTAGATTTGTTAAACTCATTGAAGTATTCGCACCGTTCATTCAAGAGCGTTTGAATCAATCATTCAATCAATCGTCAACTCATTGCTATTAAAGTCAATATCATTCAAGGCGTAAGTTAATATGGCATACGGTTTTTCTTATGTTAGTTCGATAGGCACACGGGCAGACGAGCCGTATTATTGTAAGTGGTCAGCGTCGCCCATGACCTATAAACCGGGAACGAGCCCAGGCACCTCATTTATGTGTTGCCTATCCTGAGACATAAGATGTTAAGTCTTGGTGTCAGTAATTACATTGCCCTTCTCTCCGAAACACAGCAATGCTGTTTCACGGATGAAAAAATCTAAATAGTGGTGGTACCCATGCTGATGAGAGCGTAGCACCAGCACACAGATCTATGTAAGATGATTGTAATATAGGAGGCGTATACTCGATAAACGGGTGATCAGACCGTTCATCGAAGGAAGTGTTATTTCACAAAGTATTTTCTATATTTTTGTCAATCCTTATAGAGTCATAACCTTCATTTATAGAAATAATGAGTTTGCAGCCACATTATTCGTAAATCTAACCGACTCTGTTTTAATCATACCTACTTTTCCTTAATCGTGTCAATCCGGTAGAAATACGTAGTCAAATACGCAATTTTTATCAATCAAGAAATAAGTGCTAAGCTGAACCTAACTGTACCTAGTTTATGATTTATTTTTACCAATTAATGTTACCTACTTAGGTACTCATATAATTCTATTATTTTAAATTTATTAATTTCCTTGTATATATTTTTAGATATTGTATGTAAAGAATATATTTATCAATACGAGAATATTTTTTTTAAACGTCTATTTTATTTTATATCGATGTCTAACAAAGTGCATGAACACAAGAATGTACTACGTTGAATTAATAACTATAGTTCATATTACTGATAAAATATACGGGAGCTTTAGAACATTATGATAATAAGAATATAAAAACAAAATAATGATTTTAATGACAAATTATTCTAACTATACTCCAAACATAAAATAAGAAAATGTAGGTGAAAATAATTGTATAATAATAGATCATAAGCTTACTTTAAAATTTTGAAATTAATATTTTTATTTTATTTATTTTATTGCAACGTAAATTTATTTTTAAAACCATTTTAATATTTAAACTTTTTCTGACATAGAATTTTTTTATATTAGCTAAATAATAAAAAAAAACCTATTATTTGATTAACTCAATAACTTTTTCTGGTAGGCAGCTTATTTTTTCTCCGATATCTCCCGGCACCTTTCTTCTGAACCTCTTCAACTCCAACACCACCATTCCAAGGACACCAACATCTCCCGGCGCCTTTCCTCTGGATCCCTTGGACACCAACAACTACCGGCGCCAATTTTATTTCTTCTAAATATCATCATTTATTTTTCTTCTGTTCATGTCTTTATTTAAATTGATGTAACTTTAAAATATGTCTTCTTTATTCTTCAAGTGAGGCCTTTTTATTTAAACATTACTTTTATTTCAAGATTATTTTCTTCTGATCACCCTTATTTTATTTTACATTATTTTAATTGTGTTTTTATTTTAATTGTCATCTATATTTTTCTTGCTTCAATTTTATTTCTTATTTTTGTTTTAATATTCTTGATTCTTCGTCATTTGTCATTGCTATTTTTATTTAATTTTATTTATATTTTCATAATATATATTTTTATTCTATTGTTTATTTATTTAATCTTCGGCTCCGCGCTGCCGCGAGGCAGCACTGGCAGGGTGGCCATGTAATATAGGAGGCGTGCGGAAGGCTCGGGTGCCGAGATGATTCTCTTTATTTAATTTAAACATTAACTTATATACTAATACATATAAGGGCACTACAATGATACAAAACTTTGTGAATTCTATGCATAGATTTATTATAACAAGATAAATAAAATTGGAGTGTCTGTTTGTAATATTAAAATAACCGCTTATTACTAAGTGCATATGGATGTATACACGGTACATAAGCACAGATTTATTATACCAAGATAAATAAAATTGGAGTGTCTGTTATTTTAATATTACAATATTAAAATAACCACTTTTTACTAAGTGCATAATATGGATGTATACACGGTACAGATACCAAAATAGCATTTTTTACAATTTTTGTCTGTTTGTCTGTTTGTTCCAGCTAATCTCTGAAACTACTGAGCCGATTTTGACGAGACTTTCACTGGGAGATAGCTGATGTTATAAGGAGTAACTTAGGAGTACTTAAAAATAATCATCATCAATCCGTATCCGGCTGTAAATCTAATTGAACGCGGGAGAAGCTGCGGGCAACAGCTAGTTATAACATAAATAAGAAACGCAAGCGAGAAGAAACACACATTATCGGCCTGTGGTCCGCTAGCGTTTAATGTAAACAAAATAAGCCTTTTTTCTAAGTCTCAAGTTATTATTTTTGCAAAAAAGCTAGTGTTGAAAAAACGTGACCTCGTATGCATTCTAGATGTACGTCTTTAAAGCCTGACCAGAAATATATAAACCCTGCGTGGTGTCGCCGCTGTATATTTTTTACGTCAACACATAGTTTAATCCATACAGAAATTAGTTCCGAAATTTTCCGCAATATGGCGAGGTTTTTTTTTCTGGTCACGCTATACACGAGAATACCATAACTTGGGAATATAACACCAGCTCCCAAATAGTATACGTATTATATAAAATTATTTTCACAAGTACTTTGATGTAATTTAGTACGATGAAAATATGCGAGTGAAGCCGCTAGCTGCGTATTGTATGCTATAGTAAGTATAAGCGCGGATCCCTTATCAAAGTACATACATACAATTTCATAAGCTTTCTGATTGTAGACAAAGTCGCGAGCAAAAGCTATGTAAAAAGTCACACCTTCGGTTTTTTCATTTAATTATACACCTAAATCTTTGTTCAGTAGAGTCTTTTTTCGAATAAACATTGGATCGCATGATTTATGTAATTTATGAGGCATCGTGTGACATGTTACGCCATTTGTAAACTCATTAGCTAAAATCATCATTTCACTAATTACAAGCCACGATTAGCTAAATCATAGTCAATATAATGTTTTTGGGCCATTTACATTACTACAGAGAGTTGACTTCTAATGTTTACACGAATTTTGCTCATAAACATTCAGAAGTAATAGAAAAAGTACAAAAGTAGGTACACATGTCAGAAGTGAAACTTATTTGGCAAACTATTTTTTAAATCTCCTTTATATTTATACTAATCTAAAGCTTTAAATTTCCAAGACGTGCGATGCAACATTCGATCTATCTCCCTCTCTCTCTCTCGATCTTTCTCACTCGCTTGCTCCCTACTCTCACTCCATGGCTGTGTGCTTCATGCTACGTTCGCCCTTTCTCTCTCTCTCTCTCTCGATCTTTCTCACTCGCTTGCGCCCTACTCTCACTCCATGGCTGTGTGCTTCATGCTACGTTCGCCCTTTCTCAATCTCAATCGGTCTCAATCACTCTCTCCCTCTTCTGGGCAAAGAAGTTTCACTTCAAAAACCTTAATCAACTCAAAATTCATATACGTTTTTGAAAACCCAATGAAACGCACTAGGATATCGTTAGCCAGCCCCAAAAGAATCATGTTTCCAGAATACAAAAGCCCGCGAAAAACTATCCAGTTCATCAATGAACTAATTGAATGAGGTTGGAGATGCGCCAAAAAATATCGCAATCAAGCAGATTTGGAGCACTTGCTGCCAACCAACAACCTAAATGGAGACATCTTGGTGACGGGGGATCATCGAGTCACCTAATTACTAATTATTTTTTTACCCTGGCTTACTAGCTGTTGAATGCACCCCACCATGGTTCAGGTCTTGTCGTGGCGGTAGGGCTCAGTAACCTAGGGTGAGCGGTGCACCTAGGGCGAAGCTAATTGGGCCGAAGGGGCTATTTGTACCCCTCTTACAAGAAGAGGGGACAGAAGAGCAGGGGGCAAGGGGTGAGGATGGGATCCTCACCCTATTGTACTGTCGCGACGTTGGGAGGGGTTGTTCTGTGGTGCGGGACAACCCCTCTGTGGAGGTGGCGTCGGTCCCTTGCGGGACTCCCTGTTTGTTTTCTAGATCCGGGGCACCTCACCAAAGGCGGCATTGGTGGCACTCGCCGGGTTTTAGTGGGTAGAGCTGCGTCTATTTGCCAGCTGTCGGGCGCAGTGAGTCCCACATACCCGCGTGGGGAGACCCACTCCCTCGCGGGATGCCTCAGAGCATTTCCCGGCGTTAAAGAAAAAAAAAAAGCTGTTGAATGCAGCTTTGCCTGAAATAAACGATGAAATATATCTTAATCTCAATTCGTCTGTGTGTATATAATACTGAACTGCTCCTTTACCGGTGGGAGGGATGCGCTGTGCCGCGCTCCCGGCTCCATCCTACCACCATCTTGTTCATTTCTCTCGTGAAGAGCAAGACAGGCAGTGTAATTACTGGCACCGACACTTAACATCTTATGTCTAATGATAGGCAACACATAGATAAGTTGCTTGGGCTAGTTCGAGCTAAATTAGTTTATGTTCATGGGCGACGCTGATCATTTACCATCAGGAGGCACGTCTGCCAGTATCCCTTTCCAACGAACATAAAAAATGGTTGGACCTATTTTGATGAATATTTTGCGTCGCTTCCAGTGGATTCGAGAATGGCTTTAAATATTGACAATTCGGTTCACTAAAAATGTTTTTCACTGGACAACGTTTATCGGGTCAATAATTTTTTTTACGTTATAGAACTTTACTGGGCTTATAACCGTAGGCACTATGGCGAGACGTAATAAAATATTATCAATTTTTTTTTATAACATGTTTATTTTCATTATTCAAACTGTTCAAAACGAGAATTATATTGTTGTTACGCGCTCGATATTTCGGCATTGTCTTCGAATGCCTCATTCACGTGACTCCATTGAATCGAAGAAATATTTGCATGTTTGTTTTAACGCACTAATCCTGAATTGATCAGTTTTCTGAAGTCAGTTTGAGATATCTCATTCCTTTTGCATTTGATGGCAAAATTATTGAGGAAATTTTTGTTTTAATTTCAAGGCGGATGATACCCCAGAGAACTGCTACATTTAATGTCAGTCTGAGCAATAAAAAAGTCAGGTTTAGATCGTAATTACATTATTATCATCATCCTTTCCTAGCCGATTTCGGCTACGGTGACTAGCTCGTTCTATGGGCAAGATGTTTCGCCCTTTGGTGGCTGACATAACCAATTTTTTGGGAGAACGTGCGGTCACATGTGTCAGGACACCGTTGACAAAATTAAAGGTTATGTCAAGAGGCGGTTTGTTTTTAAGATGGCCTCGCTTCAAGTCTAGTTCTAGTCTCCTTTCATTTTAAAACGTAATTACATGCTCCACAACTAAAGAAATATACAGTAATTTGTCGATTATCCGATAAGTCGGATTATATAAACGCGTGCACAAAGGCTTAATTCTTAGTATTACATAAATGAAACAATATGAATTGTTCATGCACAGTTCAAAACCATTAACTTAGACAAGTTTTATAGTATCGGTCTTACGATAAATCGTGTCGTGTTACAAATACAATTTATAAACACGTAACTTTATATTAATGTTTTTCAATATATGATATGAGTAACAAAGGACGTCGTTTTTACATAGTCCGTAAATATCTTAAAATATTTACGGACTATGTAAAAACGATGATCGAATTCTATATTAGTAGTATAATAATGTATTTATTCTAATTATGGCCGGCGGTTTGGCTTGCATTTGAGAATTTTGATTGTCTGCAGTGTAGACAATAGTGGAGACTCTACACTATTGTTAATCTATGATTATTTTATAAACAGATGGCGCTCTAACATAGTTCACATCAGCTCCGTATTTTTTGCATTTTAAAAATTCTATTTCGAGTATTATACGCAGAAAATTAGCATAATCAAGTTAATAGTATATACATATCTTTCTGTAGTGTTATCCAGTTTTAAACTAAAGGAGAACTTTGAATAATAATTAAAAAAATAGTGTGCACTAATATTTTTCGGTAACAACTACTTTTCAGCCTAAAAATAAAATACAATAGTGTTCAGTGGCATGTGAAGGCTATTTCACAAGTAACAAAGTGTTAAAATTCATTATTTATAGTGAAAATAACAAAATATTAGTATTTTGTTTTGTCTAAAATTGTGACGGTGATAAAAAAATAAACTTTTAAATTTCTTAACGTATATTCAAGCACTAATAGAAAGTTAAACATATTACAAAAATTCATTTAAAGTGTTATCGTTCCTGCTGGTCAAGGGGTCTACACATACGTTCTAAAAACGACGAGGTACCGAGTTCGATCCCCAGGTCTCACCGTTAACTATTTTTAAAACATTTTCATTATTTGATTTACATACAAAATAGATTTGAGAATTACGATGTCTTCCAAGAACAAATTAGAATGTTGTATGCGTCAACCAAACTCTCAAGAAATTGTCAAATGTCAAAATTGTAAAAAGAAATATCACTATGCCTGTATATGTTTCACAAAATTATCGTTTAAAGAAATAACGGATGAATACAAAAATACGTGGCTCTGTCCAGCTTGCTCGAGACCAAAAAATGATAACACGAACACACCGGTAAGACAGTTGTCTTCTAACACAAGCTATACTCAGAACGAATCGGACTATGGTAACATCACTTTAAGGCGTAAGGAACCGGCCTCTACGAGTGAAGTAGGCAATGTTGAAGTATTAAAAAAGATTCGGAGTATTATAAGAGACGAGCTGCAATCTACGTTTGAAAACTTCAAATCTAATATCATGTACCAAATTGACATCAAAATAAAAAAAGTATTAAATAATATGACTGGCATAACCACGTCAATTAACTTTTTGGAACAAAAATATGAAGAATTTGAAGATGACTTTAATGAGAAAGTTGCAAATATAAAAACTCTTAAACATGAAAATAGGTCGTTGCGCAGTAACGTTGCGGACTTGCAGGCTAGATTATCATTAATTGAACAACAATCCCGAGCATGTAAAGTAGAAATTCAATGCATCCCTGAATTCAAAAACGAAAACCTACAATCAACTGTAAAACAGATAGCTGCAACATTAAATTGCACAATCGCTGACAACGATATAGTAACATGCACAAGAACAATGAAAACAAAGACAGTCCACGACCAAGATCTGTAATTGTAAAATTCTCTACACCTGGGGTACGCGACACGTTCCTAGCAGCTTCTATTTCTTTCAACAAGAAGGCTAAAATCAAGGTTGATAAATTGAACACCAGTCACCTAGGTATCAGTGGCGATAAAAAACCAATATATGTAAATGAACATCTAGCACCATCTGTAAAAGCCCTTCATGCTGAAGCAAGGATACGTTCAAAAGAAAAAGGATATCAATACGTGTGGGTGAGGAACGGTCGAATATTTATGCGCAAATCAGATAAAACGGACTATATTTATGTAAAAAACTCAGATGTGCTTAAGGAATTATCCTGATTCACAAATTTTTTATCTATAGCATGCATTGGTTAGATTTAGCTTAAAATTCACTGCTTTAGACGGTTATTATCAGAATGTCAGAGGATTAAATACTAACATGCAGGATGTTTATCAAAATATTTTAAGTAATAGATTTGATTTTATAATTTTGACAGAAACGTGGCTCAACTCAAATGTATTTGACTCAGAGATAATAGACGATAGATATATAGTATACAGACGCGATCGTGAAACGTGTAATCAATCTTTGACTAAGAAAGCTGGGGGTGGTGTACTTATCGCTATCTCAAAAACGTTCTCATCGCGACGTCGTTTTGACTGGGACAGTGACTGTGAAGACCTCTGGGTATCAGTAGAAATTGAAAATAAGAAAAATAAATACCCCCTCCTCCAGTCAATATTAACTTACTGACCAATTTTATTGAGTGCTCTAGCAAAATTTTAAGTAGTTATCGAAAGGGCGAGAATTACACTCTTATAGTTGGTGACTTTAATCTTCCAAATATTTCCTGGTTATCTACATCTGACAATAGCACAAAAAAAATCGTCCAAGTTTTCCAATAAATTGCAACAATTCTCATCTAGGGAATTTATTTATCGACTTTATAGATCTGCATTCATTGCTTCATGTTAAATATAGGGCCGGGGTCGCCCGCTTTACTCACCGCTGTCCTCGGCAACGTGGTCTGCTCCGGAGACTCTGTAGGTGACGCGAACTGTTCCAACCCTCGTATCCAACACCACCATAGGGACACACTGATTCGGATCTCCAGCGTAGGATGAATGATGTTAATCCTCGATCGAGTTAAACGGGTTACGGGAGGCCTCCCGGTTTGTATGCGCGCGCGGCAGTGGTTGAGTTTGTACTGGCTATAAGCGCACACTAGAGGGCACATTCACGGTCGCATTCGGATGGCGGTATATCGCAAAGCGACCCCTCAGTTCAAAGGAAAAGAAATAATAATATGTACTTAAACGATATTGTCCAATTTATGCTACCTTGCAGATGTACGAAAATACGAAATAACTCATATATCTATTTTAGTTTAAGCAAATTATTTGTTCAGGTACGGAACATGCCGCCCACCTTAAAAGCACGTAGTGTCTTTTAAAAGAAGAATAAAACTTATAAAGAAAATCATATATTAATTAAAACTAAACTTAACTATTAATATTGGTTGTATACAATCTGACTATTGTAGTGGAAGGGGACAAATTTTGACAACAGGGCGTTTGAAAAACGTATTGCCCATTTTTAATGTTACGACTCGCACAACCTGGTCGGAGCCGGGATGAAGCGCGTGAATGCGTGCGAGCTTCCATTGAAGGGGTGGTAGGTTCTCATCACGCACCATAACAACAGTGCCCTCGCGAAGAGTGGAGCCGCGGTCTTGAAACCATTTATTAGTTTGTTGGAGTTCGTGAAGATACTCCTTACTCCATCGTTTCCAAAAATGTTGAACCGACTGTTGAATCCAGTTCCAACGAGTAAGTCGACTACGTCTGAATTCGCGTACCTACCACGCGGTGAAGATGATGTTTAAAGCTCTTTACGGAGGCTTCAAACAATCCGCCGAAATGGCTCGCATAAGGAGGTTGGAAATGCCACGTAAGGCCCTGCCTTAAAGTTTCTTTGTTTAAAATATTTAGAACTGGATCGCTACGTAAAAACGCGTATAAATCCTTTAAGTAATTATTACAACCAACAAAATTCCTTCCACAATCTGAATAGATATCCGTACAATAGCCACGCCGGGACGTGAAACGTCGCAAGGCGGCTAGAAAAGCTTCTGTAGATAACTCGGATACGAGTTCGAGATGTACGGCCTTAACTGACATACATACAAAAACTGCGACATAACACTTCACTACCTTAGCATTCCGAACCTTGTTAGCGCGAACATAAAAAGGACCCGCAAAATCCACCGATGTCCTTTTAAAGGCACGAGTTGGACGTAGCCTGGATTCAGGGAGCTGTCCCATGCGCGGTTGCATACACGCAGGGCGCGCCCGGAAGCAACGTACGCATCGATGTATTCGCTGACGCACGATATCACGACTCGATAAGATCCAATATCGCTGTAGAAGCGAGTATCGTACTAACTGAGGTCCCGCGTGTAACTGGGTCAGGTGAGCGTCGTCGATTATAAGATCCGTCAAGGGATGTCGTTTAGGCAAAATCAATTGATGTTTAGAATTAAACGGTAAAAGAGACTTGTGAAGTCGTCCTCCCACGCGTAAATATCCGTCACTATCCAGAAATGGCGTAAGACGGCGCAAGCTTAACGAAACTAATTTATTGTTAGAAATATTTTTTATATCCTCATTAAAAACTGAATGTTGCGTCAAAAGTATAAGGCGATTAAGTGAAAAGTTATATTCAGGAACCGTGATGTAATTTGGAAGTAATTGTTTAATATGTTTATTTTTACATTTGTTGTAAAAACGAAAAATGAAAGCGGTCACACACACAAGTTTATTTAACGACGAATATCGTGTGATAAAACTATCCGTATCGCCAAGGGGATACGTCACAGCTGTGTGGGAATACTTAGCAAGCCGTTCCTTTGTGTTACGCTTTTCTTCGCTGGTAAAACCATGTATTTGAATAGATTCTATGTCGTCAGTATTAAAAATATAACGAGGAAAAGAAATCGATGATAAGAGCGGTAGCTCCTTACTAAAATGCATCCATGAATTTAATATATCAATAGGCGGCTGCTCGTCCCAACCAATGTTCTCCAACCACATCAACTGAATTAAATGCTTAGCGAATAATGTTACTGGCGACAATAACCCGAGAGGGTCGTATATTTTTGCTATATCGGATAATATAGCACGCTTGGTACAATCGCGCGAAGTAACGTGAACCCTGAAGTTGAATGAGTCCGCTCGGGGGTCCCACTGTAATCCGAGAACATTGACACCCCTATCGCCCTCCATCTCTGCGAAAAGGACATTCTCACACCGCCCACCATGAAACTCTGATGGCTGGACTGCAGCGAGAATCGCGGGCGAGTTGCTATGCCACTTGCGCAGCTCGAACCCAGCTGTCGCGCAAATAGCAATCAACTCCCGCTGAAGAAGAAGAGCCTGGGCTTCGTCGACGGCGCCCGTAATGACGTCATCGACGAAGACATTATTTAATAAAACGGCCGCGGCCAGTTTGAAACGCTCGGCCTCATCGTTAGCCAGTTGTCGGATGGTACGAAGTGCGAGATAGGGAGAGCAGTTGACGCCGAATGTGACTGTACATAGCCTGTAGTCACGTAAAGGTTCCTCTGGTGATCGACGCCAGAGAATACGGTGAAAATCTCTATCACTTTCACGTAATAATATATTACGAAACATCTGTTTTATGTCTGAACAGAAAGCAACACGATGCACACGAAAATTTAAAAGAACATCAACGATATCTAGGTGAAGTTTAGGACCTGAGAACAGCACGTCATTCAATGAGTACCCGCTGGTCGTACGACAGCCGGCATCAAAAACAACTCGGGTGCGTGTTGTCTGGCTTGAAGGCTTAATCACACAATGGTGTGGGATATAGTAGTTGGCACCAACTGAAGACTCATCATCAACAAGCTCCATGTGATTGAGGTCAATGTACTCCTGAAGGCAAGCGTGATAGTCGAACTTCAGCTGGGGGTTACGTTCCAACCTATATTCCAGCTTATGAAAACGAGCAACTGCAATTTGTCTCGAGTCGCCGAGGGGCGGGGCGTTGACCTTGAAAGGCAAAGCGACCACGTATCGCCCTGTGATATCTCGATTATGCGTTCTTCGAAAAAAGGATTCGCATAATTCGTCATCGGGAGTGTAACTCCGCTTCTCTGGTACTGACTCCAGCTCCCAAAATCTTTGAAGGTTGTCGTTGTCAAACGAGCTATAACAAACTTGGAGTGGAGTCGAAATGTTTCCATTAAATGTAAGCTTACCTAACAGTAAATAACCGAAGACACTACTCATCGCAATCGGTGTACCGGGTGGACCCATAATAGTGTTATTTAATAAAATGTGGGATAGTATATCCGCTCCTAATAACATCTCAACCGGTTGAGGTGTGTGAAAATGAGGATCGGCCAAGGTAAGGCCCTTTAAATGCGGCCACTCAGAGTAAGGCAAAGACACACTAGGCATTTTTGACATTAACTTAGGCAAGATTAATGCGTCAACCGGAATAACGGGATGATGTTTATCCTTTGGCGTAATCGAGCATGTGTGACCATACCCTTAGGTACCAATGGTTCCGTATCACCTATGCCAAGTACCGGTACTCGAACGCCAGTGCGCGGCAAACCCAGACGCTGTACGCACGTCTCGCTTATGAACGAGGCCTGACTCCCGCTATCAACCATACACCGAACGGATGAAATTTTATTATCTCCCATATATAAATCTATTACAGCGGTAGATAATAACACCGTAGAATGCGACGAATGCATTTTTGTCGCGTAATTATTATGTATGCGAGCGTCCTGTCTATCCTCCGTAGGAGGGAACGAGACAGCGCTAGCAGTAGTACTGTTTACAATCGTTAAAGACTGCGGTGAAATTAAATGAATAAGGCTATGATGTCTTTTTTGACATGTACGACATACAAAATTCGATTTACAATTTCTTACATCGTGTCCGACGTTTAAACAATTGTAACAAATATTTTTGTTTTGAATAAAGTTGTACCTATCCTGCGGAGAGAGATTTAAAAACTCGGTACATTTAGAAATTAAATGCTGACCGGCGCATTTCAAGCAAGAACGATTCCTATCACGTGTATTATAAGGTCCAGTTTGCTCTGTGACTGACGCGACGCGTGCGGTGTATGAATTACGATGTACATTTAATTTCTCGCTACTTTTCTTATGATTATTAATATTTTCTGGATAGTTTTTTATGGACTGTGTATATGAAGCCATAGCGATTTCGTCGGCTGAGATTTCGCGTTCTAAAAATTCAATTAAAGTATTAACATCCGGTATATCGGACGGTCTTGACAATGAACGTTCATAATTCTTTCTCAAACCTGTGGGTATTTTACGCAGTAATAAGTTAAGTAATATAAAACTCCACTGATCAATAGGAAAATCCATAACCTCAAGCGCCCTAATGTTTTCCTGGTAGACATTTAATAAATTTCGTACACTTTGATAAGATCGCTCGGAACATGTTTCAAGGTCGAGTATACGATCTAAATGTTTAGACGCGACAATACGCCTATTTTCATATCTATATTTTAAAATATTTAACGCGATAGTATAATTATCACCTGTTATAGGGAGTGATTTGATCAAGTTATATGGTTCATTTTTAACCGAAAGTAGAAGGTATCTTAATTTTTCCGTCTCCGTGTAGGCTCTGTTGTGATGGACTAATGAACTAAATAAATCAAAAAACGATTGCCAATCGGTAGGATCACCGCTAAAATCGGGTAACGGCAAGACGGGTAGATTTCTTTTATGACAAATGTCGTCCTGATAAAGTGACCGACGCCGATTCAGGTCGTCAATTTTATGACTATTTATGTACGAAACAATGGCATAATATACGTCGTTAAAATCATTGCGTATTTTAATATGCTCGTCTTTATCAAAAACCTTGTGCTTTATGAGCGTTTTTTCAATTTTAGATTGAATTTTATTGAATTTTCTTTGATGTGAACTTAAATCACTAGCTCGCGAACGAAATTGTTGATCATTTGTGGTTGCAAGCTGTAAAATACGTTTAAGCTCGTCGAGGATCAAATCCCTTTCGAAAATATCTTGTTCACACAATATTTCTAATTGTAATTCGTCCGGCATTTTGCGTAGCAAAGATGGCGGCGAGATAAAATGCGAAAAGAAATACGTTTATTGAAAAATGAGTACGTAGTACTGCTATTAAACAAGATAGCACAAGCTGGACAATGATCCTGGTTCGAAGGAACAAAAATTTATGTTAAATATAGGGCCGGGGTCGCCCGCTTTACTCACCGCTGTCCTCGGCAACGTGGTCTGCTCCGGAGACTCTGTAGGTGACGCGAACTGTTCCAACCCTCGTATCCAACACCACCATAGGGACACACTGATTCGGATCTCCAGCGTAGGATGAATGATGTTAATCCTCGATCGAGTTAAACGGGTTACGGGAGGCCTCCCGGTTTGTATGCGCGCGCGGCAGTGGTTGAGTTTGTACTGGCTATAAGCGCACACTAGAGGGCACATTCACGGTCGCATTCGGATGGCGGTATATCGCAAAGCGACCCCTCAGTTCAAAGGAAAAGAAATAATAATATGTACTTAAACGATATTGTCCAATTTATGCTACCTTGCAGATGTACGAAAATACGAAATAACTCATATATCTATTTTAGTTTAAGCAAATTATTTGTTCAGGTACGGAACACTTCAATTTAATAATGTTAAAAACAATAAAGAAAATATCCTTGACTTGGTCCTTTGTGACAAATCCATAATCGAAAGCAATGAATGCAAGTCACCCATACGAGCAACCGATATATCTCACCCACCCTTGAATATATATGTGAAAACACTATCTGGGGCCAAAAATACACAAAATACGTAAAAAAGCATATATAACTTTGTTAAGGCTGATTACGATGCTATACTTAACTCATTAGGTAGGGTCGACTGGGTCCATAAATTTAATCACAACTGCGATAGTAGTGATGATATGCTAGATACGTTTTATCAGGTTCTTAATGAAACAATAGACAAACATGTACCCAAAAAGCAAAAACTGTTTAAGTCTTACCCAGTGTGGTTTTCACCAGTACTCATACGGCTCATAAAACTAAAACATAAATATCATATTAAAATAAAAAAAATCAACAATCCCTTAGATGTACTTGAATTTAAGCATCTAAGGAAAGACTGTAAAAAATTAATTAGCATATGTCATAAGGATTATGTTAGTTCCATAGAAAATGCAATTTCCTCTAACCCTAAGTATTTCTGGACATATATACAATAATTGAGAAAAAATGGAATTTTTTTCTCAATCAGAATCAAATAGAAAAAATTAAAATCTCTTGATACTTCTAAAAGCGCAGGCCCTGATAATATACCACCCCTGTTTATATCAAAATGTGCTTCAAAGTTATCTTTACCGCTACAGTTAATTTATAATACGTCACTGCGCACCGGCATATTTCCAAACACTTGGAAAGAGGCGAGACTTGTACCTGTATACAAAAGTGGTAACCCTGACTTAATCGAAAACTATCGCCCTATTTCAATACTGTCTACGATCTCTAAAGTTTTTGAGGCCCTCGTTTATGAGCAACTATCCGTACACACAAAATCTATGCTTACGGATAGGCAACACGGCTTCATTTCGGGCAGATCCACTAGTACCAACCTTATGGCGTACGTCTCGGAGCTATTGCTGAACGTTGATAAGGGTCGACAGGTTGACGCTATTTACACAGATTTCTCGAAAGCGTTTGACACCGTGAACCATACCATCCTTGTAGAGAAATTGCGGTCATTCGGTATAGTGGACAAGTTGCTCGATTGGTGTGAGTCTTATCTGCGTAATAGGATATCAACAGTCGTTGTTGACGGACAGAGATCTGCTCCATTTGTAGCTCACTCGGGAGTTCCACAGGGTTCCCACTTGGGGCCTCTGTTTTTTCAATATTTTTATAAATAATATAACGTCCATATTTAAGCACACTAGCGTTTTTATGTACGCGGACGATCTTAAGTTACTATGGACCATTGAAAGTACGGAGGATACACGGCTACTTCAATGTGATCTTGATAGGCTGGTTGACTGGTGTAAAATAAATTATATGAAACTGAATATTAAAAAAAATTCACTTATTCAATTCACGCGTAAAAAAAACATAGTTAACTGTGACTATAAAATATCAGGCACAGTAGTGCAGAAAGTCCAGACAGTTCGAGACTTGGGCGTAATACTGGACTCAAAGATGCATTTTAAACAACATATAGATAATATTATGAAGTCATCTTTGAAGTCACTAGGCTTTATACTCAGAAATGTAGGATAATTTAATAAAATATCAACCATCACCATACTTTATAACAGCTTTCTTAGAAGTAAGCTAGAGTATTGTTCCATTATGTGGTCTCCTCAATATAACGTCCATATTAATAGAATAGAAGGTGTGCAAAAAAAGCTTATTAGGTTCCTAAGCTATCACTATAAAACCTATGCCACTCCCTTGACGTATGAAGATAAATTAAAACATTTTCGTATAGCGTCACTGAAATCACGTAGAACAACTATGGATATGTTATATCTCTATAAGATCTTAAATAATAAAATTGACTGCCCTGAGCTTTTATCATTAATTGACATAAACATCCCTGTCCGAATATCTAGGCGACAATGTGCATTATTCCGTGCTCCCAGATCAAAAACCAATCTTGGTAGCAATGCCCCGGTGAA
Source organism: Helleia helle (assembly GCA_963853865.1). Taxonomy (NCBI): domain Eukaryota; kingdom Metazoa; phylum Arthropoda; class Insecta; order Lepidoptera; family Lycaenidae; genus Helleia; species Helleia helle. The sequence goes on from OY971436.1 coordinate 9,810,179, forward strand.
CAGAATGACGAAGAGTTACAACAAACTATCGTCAAGCATAAGTGACTTAGATATCCTGCATGATAGTTTTAATGGTTTTAAAAAGAAGGTTACTGACTACCTAATTGCAAATGGTACATAATATAAATCTTTAGTTTTATTATAGTTTTATTATTACAGGCATCGTTTCCGAAAATGTGATAAAATGATTATTTGTGTTTTGATTATTGTGTTTGTTTTGATTGCTTTTGTTTTATTCATGACTTCTTTATAAATACTTGTGAATCGACATTAATAATATTAAATTAAATTGACATTGTTATTATTAGAAATAATTTATGTGAAAGAAAGCTGTAATTACCTGTAATTAAAAGTACAATCAGTAATGAGTAGGCTAAGTATACAAATATTGTAATGCATGGGTTGTATCTTTTGTTGGTGATTCAAATGAAAATAAATAAATAAATAAAGAGAAAAGATTTGTATGTAATGAATAAACTTAAAAACTACGTGGATTGTTTTCATAAATTCTTTCACCATTAGAATGCTTAATTAGGGATACAGACATAATCATTATCAATCTGGATGCAGCTATAACGCGAGCGAAGCTGCGGGAAACTGCTAGTATAAGATAATGTCAAAAATGCCGTTGTCTGTCACTATCTATTATTTTTATTTAATTATTAATATGAATAATAATAAATATAATAAAATTACTAATCTACCCCTGTGCTAATGAAATGGTATGTAAAAGTAGTGTATAAAGTTTTTTTATAACAATGAGAGAAAGAAGACGGGCGAATCTGGGCCTAAACGTTACACAAATAAAAAAGAAATCAATATTTTTTAACTTTTTTTTTTTAAATTGAACAGTGAAATATGAAGCAGTTATATATGAATTATATATTATGAATTATAATATATAAATGAATATTTTTTTAATTTGTTATCATGGGATAACAAATTAAAAAAATATTCACAAGTTGACTGATTTCCTTCATGTTTATTTTGGTGATATTCTATGTTGCCAGAGTAAGAAAAAGTGTAATCGATTTGATAAATCGATTACCTTTTTCTTACAATAATATCTGATATATTCTTTGTTATATCTAATCTAGAACGAGTTTTTATAATTATTTTCCTAAAGTAACAGTAGAATATGGACTATGAATATTTTATAAACAAGCTAGAATATCATGTTTTGTTCAATCAAAAACACCCTAAAACTTTTTTCTCCCATGGATCAGTATTGAAAATTTTAGTTTCTTCGAACCATATGAACATATAAATAAAATAATGAAGTAATTGTTACTGTAACGTCGGGCCCAACTTTCTATGAACTTTCGCCCGTCTCCTTTGTATTTAAAAAATATAATAAAATTGGAAACTGCGAAGGGTAGGTCAAAAATAGGTATACCATTTCAAGAGCAAAGAGAACATTATACCACTAGCAACCGCCAGAGAATTAAAGTTACCGATATCACGCGAAGAATAAGCTCGTTGAAGTGGCGGTAGGCTGGTCAAGCACTCAGGAGAACGGATGGCCGATGGGGAAATAAGGTACAAGAGTGGAGGCCGCGTTTAGGTAGACGAAGTATTGGTAGGAAGACGATCTACGTGCAGTGGCCTGTCCGTGTTGGATGCGAGTGGCAAGGAATCGGCCGTCTTAACGTTCATTGAAAGAGGCCTATGTTCAGCAGTGTACGGAAAAACACTGATAATGAAGATGATGATGACCGATTGTAGAACAATCTAAACCTTTTATTCGAACTACCTATGTATTTACGAAAAACATTTCGTATGAATTTGAGTAGGAGGTGTAAAAATTTCACGTTATAAATAGTTTTTCGAAGAACCATCCTACACTTCTTGTTCTAAGTACATGTCGTGTTAAAACTAGTAGCAAAAAAAGATTGTCGATTATCCGATAAGTCGTTAATTATAAATTCGTCAAGCTAAAAGCCTAAAATTCCTAGAAACAACTAATATTGATTGTATTTCAGTGATGTAACTATATTATTCACTGTTGTTTTTGGATTGTTTGGACACGTTTTGTAATGTTAGTTATAGGCAAAACGGTTGACGAGTCTCCTGAAGCGGTCAACTTCGCCTATGAATAAAAACAAGTTAGGCTGTAATTAACCTAGACAAGTCATGCCACCGCCAATGCCACCTTTGGTGAAGTGCCCCGAATCTATTGAGCAACAGGGCACCTCAACGGCAAGTCATTCACCCAAAGGACTGATGCCATCTCCACAAAGAGGTTGTCCCGCACCACAGAACAAACCATCCCAACGTCAGTATAGTGCAATGGGGTGAGGTACCTATCCTCCCCCCTACTCTTTTGTCCTCTCTTCTTATAAGAGCAGCCCCCTCGGTTCACTTGGCTTCGCCCAAGCGCTACTGACCCCCCCGCCATGACAAGGCTTGAACCATGGTAGAGATGCGTTGCCTGTCCTGAGACATACGATGGTAGTCTCAATGCCAGTCTACACTGCTGACTTGCCTTTTTCCAAAGCACAGGATTTTTGACGAAGAATTAAGGGCCCTTGGTAGGTGAAAACGGCAAAATTAGCTGTTTTCTATTAGCTGCTATTTAACAACTTGAAGATTTCTGGCACTGAAATTTCTAATATGTATTACAGAACGTATGTATGAGGTGATGACAGTTTTCAAAACACGATTGGAAAAATTTAGCTCGATAGAAAAAAAATCTGAAGTAACCTCTAAAATTTCATATAAATGAATATTACGACCGTGTTTTACAATAATCATTCTTATAAAATCACAAACACATAGGTTTTTACCCTGACGATGTGTTGACAGTTTTAGATTTCCAAAAAGTAAAAAAAATATTAACTTTTTGATAAAAATTCGAAGTTTCCATACTAACCACGGACCTCAGGCCAGGCATCACCTGTGAGACCCAGTACCGCTTCGGCATTCGCACGCGGGGGTTGTGTCGCTCGTCACGCGGAACCCGCGAAAGTTACGAGTCCAAAGCAAGAGTAAACAAACTAATATTACCTTGGGAAATAAAAGAAAGTCGCTATCGATATTGACTACCTACTTGTCTGTCTTTACAAAATAATGTTTAGCTAAATATCACAATATATGGTATGGTAATGGATTTTAGTAATTTTTAAATTGTAAATACTTACATGTGCCGGACTTTGCGTTCATTGAAGGAGGCCTATATTCAGCGGTGGAAGGATAAGGGCTGATGATGATGATGAAATACTTACATAATTTACTTAGATACGAACGTGAAGAGTGGTGTGTGGAGTAAATACTATAAATTGTTATAGAATACATACTATTTGAAAATATTAGTTCTAGTTTTTTTTTTATTTGAAAAAAAATATTAAAACTATACAAATATATTATTTTATTATAAATAAAATTGAAGTGTCTGTATCGTATTATACGAGTAATTTCAAACTTTTCACTAAATATGACGACCTCTGTGGCTCAATAGTTAGCTCGTTGGCGCTCAAGCGCGAGGTTAGCGGGTTCAAATCCCGCCAGGGAACAAAAATTTTTCTGTGTTCCTGGGTCATGGATGTGTATTATACATATAATAAAAAACTTATATATACATGTATAGTATAAAAGTATTAAATATAATATTTCCGTTGTCTGGTATCCGTAATACAAGTTATTCGAGGATTTACCACGTGACCAGATTGACGTGGTGTAAAAAGAGTCCATAGATTTTATTAGTTCGGTACTTACATCGAAAACCATTTTTATAATAGTTTATATTACTTAGCCGGAAGTTTGGCTAATCTCAGAAACGGCTGGACCGATTTTGACGGGAATTTCACTGGCAGATAACTGATATTACAAGGAGGAACTTAGGCTACAAAACTAATCATCATCAATTCAAATACTGCTGTACCGACTACCGATGATATATCATGATCCACCGATGGCTGGTGATAGGTCTCTCTCACTAAACACCAAGACGGCCGATCTCATGCCACTACATTACATGATAATGATGATATTATATATATCAGTAGCAGAATTGATCCACCCATGGCTAGTGATAGGCCTCTCTCACTGAACACCAAGACGGCCGATCTCATGCCACTACATTACATGATAATGATGATATTATATATATCAGTAGCAGAAGTATTGATCCACCCATGGCTGGTGATAGGCCTCTCTCACTGAACACCAAGACGGCCGATCTCATGCCACTACATTACATGATAATGATGATATTATATATATTAGTTATATTTATTAGTATTATATATATTAGTAGCAGAATTGATCCACCCATGGCTGGTGATATGTCTCTCTCACTGAACACCAAGACGGCCGATCTCATGCCACTACATTACATGATAATGATGATATTATATATATCAGTAGCAGAATTGATCCACCCATGGCTAGTGATAGGCCTCTCTCACTGAACACCAAGACGGCCGATCTCATGCCACTACATTACATGATAATGATGATATTATATATATCAGTAGCAGAATTGATCCACCCATGGCTGGTGATAGGCCTCTCTCACTGAACACCAAGACGGCCGATCTCATGCCACTACATTACATGATAATGATGATATTATATATATCAGTAGCAGAATTGATCCACCCATGGCTGGTGATAGGCCTCTCTCACTGAACACCAAGACGGCCGATCTCATGCCACTACATTACATGATAATGATGATATTATATATATCAGTAGCAGAATTGATCCACCCATGGCTGGTGATAGGCCTCTCTCACTGAACACCAAGTCGGCCGATCTCATGCCACTACATTACATGATAATGATGATATTATATATATCAGTAGCAGAATTGATCCACCCATGGCTGGTGATAGGCCTCTCTCACTGAACACCAAGACGGCCGATCTCATGCCACTACATTACATGATAATGATGATATATATATATATATATATATATATATATATATATATATATATATATATATATATATATATATATCAGTAGCAGAATTGATCCACCCACGGCTGGTGATAGGCCTCTCTCACTGAACACCAAGACGGCCGATCTCATGCCACTACATTACATGATAATGATGATATTATATATATCAGTAGCAGAATTGATCCACCCATGGCTAGTGATAGGCCTCTCTCACTGAACACCAAGACGGCCGATCTCATGCCACTACATTACATGGTAATGATGCTAATATATATATCAGTAGCAGAAGTATTGATCCACCCATGACTGGTGATAGGCCTCTCTCACTGAACACCAAGACGGCCGATCTCATGCCACTACATTACATGATAATATGATATTAGCCGGAACAAACAGACAGACAGACAGACGGACAGACAAAGAAAAATTGTAATAAAACACAATTTTTGGGTATAATATGTCCCGTGTAAACATCCATATGCATTCAATAAAAAGCGGTTATTTTGATATTACAAACAGACACTCCAATTTTATTTATCTGTATAGATTACACAAACAACATAGCTATTTAAATAATAATATACATTTTAATAAATAAAAAAATAGGTTTCAGTATACATAGCGAAAGGGCTAAACATTATGTAATAGTTATCATTCAAAATACAACGAAATAGTATCGCTTGATATTATTAAGTTCGGTGACCTACACAGTACACTGATTACCCCTCGCGCGGGGCTCGCGCGGGGCTAGCGCGGGGCTCGTGCGAGGGGTAATCAGTGTACTGTGTAGGTCACCGAACTTAATAATATCAAGCGATACTATTTCGTTGTTACATAGCGAAAGGGCTAAACATTATGTAATAGTTATCATTCAAAATACAACGAAATAGTATCGCTTGATATTATTAAGTTCGGTGACCTACACAGTACACTGATTACCCCTCGCGCGGGGCTCGCGCGGGGCTCGCGCGGGGCTCGCGCGGGGCTCGCGCGGGGCTAGCGCGGGGCTCGTGCGTGTCCCCCGCGCACACGGACCGTCCCCCACACCTCACGGCACGAAATCTGAATTTTCGCTGACCGCCTAAGCCCCCTTAAGTAGGTGGTACCCCATTCCCACTATGGATGTCACTTTTTTTACAGAATTCACTTACGTACGACATATCGTATGGTGTAAACCACAATGCTATAAATGCACCTGTACATATTGATTGTCGTCGGTATTATGAAACCACGGAGACACGACATTTCATGTTTATTGGCGTTTCGCTGTGACATGCTTTACATCGTTAATAATGTTTGTTACGTTTTTATGTCTAAAGGATTAATAATTTTTATGAAAGAAGGTAGCTATTCCCCGTCACGTAACCTGCCTGAAATTAAGTGAGATTTCTACAAAATAAATAGCCTTCTTTCCTTGAATAGTAAATCAGTTATAAAACGCAAATAAGAATAGCTAATTCAAGTTTAGGACGGATTTTTATTACTAAAATTATTTAAAACGGGATATTAACCCATTGAACTATTATTACTAGCGTAATTTACCATGTTTTTCATTTATAGGCGGTTATCACACTGCCATGCATCACGCTGAATGTTGCGTGTCGACGCATCTACGCGCGTACTTGCGGGAGTGCAGATCTGCATCATCTTGCGGGTTTTTTACTCACTCACGCGCGTAGTTGCGATTTGTGGATCACGCCGGCTCTGACTCATTTCATTCTAAGCTGTTCGCTAGTGCAGTACAGAGCGTTGCGCCAGTTTCGAAATTAAAAATGGTTATGAGTGTGGAACTCATTCAGGATGCTGCAGTTATTATAAGTTTGGTTTTTGTACAGTCAAATTAATAGAAATCGTGCCTATAAAAGATTCTACATAGAAGATTCCGGGTACATCCTTATTTACAAACAAGATCGTTGAATGGATCATTTGTTCAAAATTACTGGGACTTGCAAAAGTATGAAGAGAAATTCTTTAACTACACGCGTATGTCAACTGCATCTTTTGATTATTTGCTTACCAAAATTTAAACAGGCTTTAATGGAAAAGATACAAATTTTCGTCTTTGTATTACACCAGAGGAAAAATTTTGGGTAACATTGAGGTAAGTAAACAATCTCAATGTTAAAAATTACGTATTTAGTTACATAATATATCGATATAATTATAGTTAAAACAGGTTATCTATATACATAAAATAAATCTATAGAGGTCGAATTTTTGTACAATGAAACAAAATGCTAAAAACAGAGTAAGGGGGTTTTCGATTTCGAATATAAATCGATCGATGTCGAGATCCATTTTCAAATACACGTCAATCCCTCCCTAAATCACGCACGGCAGTCCGCACTGCGGGACTCGGTGTGCCATTCCTTGCGTCTCGTCCCGCACCCACACGCGGGGATGCATGTTTCTCCGCTTGTAGGCGCGTGATCTGCATGAACGCGCGTGGATGCATTTTCTGTGTATTGGACTGTGCGTGTTTCTATACGAACGGATATACTTACAAGCAACGTTGGAACACGCATTCACGCGCTACGCTGCGTGGTGCGGGGCAGTGTGTGAATCGCCTTATTTCGCGGAGCTCGATATTTCGACATTATCTACGAATGTCTTGTTCACGAGACTGAAGTATGCGGGTAGATGTTGACGGCATTAGAGGTGTCTGTACCGCACTACCACCTCTCTCGTACGTTTGCTGTATAAAGACTGGTCACCACTACCACATCCACTACCATTGTCACTTTCACCCCTACTATTGTCACTAGTTTTACGTACATTTGGCACTCGATCCTGTGTTCGACAGACGAAACTCACCGTATCGGTTCGCGAATGTTTAATATTATTATTCTTTAAGGGGTTGCATAAACTAATCACTGGATTCCATACTCTCGACAGTTGAAACCCATCTTCCCTATTGAAATTACTATATATTTAGTAATTTCGATAAATGGGCTATCTAATCACAGAGCAATCACAAAGGTATCTAACACTGAAATAATTTTTCAAATTGGACCAGTAGTTCCTGAGATTAGCGCGTTCAAACTAAAATCTGTTGTCTGTAAATTCGGTTTACTGACGATAGTTGAACGTGACAACGTCATAAGAAAGTGGAACGCCTCAGAGCGAGGTAACGCCGCATGAGTCATGTTTTTTCGTGCGTGCAGCCGGCTCCGTCGAATTATAAGACGTTGTCACGTCAAAAAACTCTTCAGCTTTATATTATTAGTATAGATTTTAATTTCGTATGTCGCCGTTTTTAGAAAAGACTACGGAAATGGTTTTGCAAAAAAAATATAAATATCCCAAGATTAGATAATACTAACGTTATGTCACGTAGTCGAGATTAAGTTATAAATAGAACAGAAACCCAGCAACCGAGTTAAAACCAGTACATAGGGGCAGATTAAATCATGGATTGGATTTGAATAATACATAGCATCATCACCCGTCAGAGAACTGGTCTATATCACGACTAGGATGATTAAAAATTCATAGAAAAAGATAAAGAATTTTAGAAAGATAAAAAAGAAAGAATTATCAAAAAAAAACTTCACCTTATTCTTTACTAAGAAAGAAGTTCGCTTGCTTTTTTAGAAGAAAGGGCAAGCAGATAGACAGTTAACCTGGTGAGCGATCGGCGACATTTTAAGATACTACACCAGAGGGTTTGCAGGTGCGTTGCCTGTCAGTATGCCTTCTTGAACTTCCCTAAGTCACGTTCATAAGTGGCAGTGGGCAGGTTACACAACTGAAGACCGATGGGTTAATCGGGTTTCAGGCCGCTTTCAAGAAGGTCGGTAGACCTCCATCTACATAGAATGGATCTCCATCGTTAGTGGAAGTGGAATTCGAAAGAGGTATGGAGGTAATCTGCCAGGCAGGAGAAAACAAAGGCGAACATCTTGAATAATACTAGTGTTTTGGGAGCATGATTGATTAATTATAGGCCACTGTATTAGTTATTTAGTGGATTGGGAACATCAAATCAAAATCAAATTTTTAAAAAAGGGCGTCGGTAGTCACCATAAGGCTCCGTCTGCTCGTTTGCTTTCTTCTGCCGTAAAAAAAATCTGCACATCATATCATGGCGTGTGAGAGGTAACGACAATAATATTATGATAGTCTCTTTACTCAATACATACATTATCTTATCTACTTTATTTTATATTTTGTAAGAGGTAGTGCCATGCTGCTTTGCACGAACTGGGCTGGCACGACCAGGGTGGTACCTCTCGCTCATATAACACCGGTGTCAAGTGACAGATAGGTTGTCGCTTTTCGTTTTGTAAGTTTTCGGTGGCCCATTGGGGGGATAGGGAAAAGGAGGGCAACACATCTGCAAAATCTTTGCTTGCGCATCTGCACAAATATAAGTGTATGGGCGTCGGTAGTCTAAAGCTTCGGCTGCTCGTTTCGGGGGCAAACGAGCAGCCGAAGTATGTAAGTAGAGTATGATATGTAAAAAAAATACTAATTACATATTAGGGCATAACAATGGTCATGAGAGGAATTTGACCCTAATCACGCTGATCCTCTTAAGCCGTTATTTAACATAGAAAAGGATGAATGACTGAAGACTGATCCTATAATCCACCCCCCAAGTTACCCACCCCAATCCTCTGAACCAGGCCAAAATTTACTTACGTCCTTGTAGATCCTGTACTGGTCGATCGCCCACACGGTGGGCACATGTGTGGTCATCAGCTGAGACAGAGACACATGCTTGTTGCACGCGCGCGCGCATATCAGCCGCGTCTTCCCCACCGCGGTGTCTCCCACCACCACGCACTTCACCAGCTCCTGGTGGGGCTGCTCGTTGTCCATGACCTGGGAAAGGTATAAATATTTAAAGTTATACTTAAAATTCCTAACGCAAGAACAAAAGAACTTGTAATTTTGAAACTGCTTAACCGCTTTTGAATAAACAGGTCTAAGAACAACCATTCGAAAACCTGCTTACAAATAAAAAACGCTTGCAAACTGGTTCTTCTGTTTGAGATTTGCTGCTGCAGACAGACATACTTAGTTTTCAATTTTATTATATCATGTTTATAGAATTTTGGGGAGAAGATTTTGAAGGAGAGATCATAGATTCTAAGCGTGGAGTCAAATTGGGCGATTGTTGATATTTACTTCGTCCTATTTGATCCTGCCGTGCCGCATATAGTATCTTTCAGCAAGAGAGTAGGAGCCTAACGCCCAAATACTCAAACGAATCTCAAATGTAAGACGTACTTAAACTCATGCTACGACGTGTCTGATTCAAAGAAAAAAAGAGGGACAACACGAGTTTAAGTACGTCTTAAATTTGAGATTCGTTTGAGTATTCGGGCGTAAAACTCCCGTTTCATCATTCATCATCATAAGGTCGGCCAATCGCTCTGAACCCTCTGAGAGGAGGGCTTTGACAGCGGCAATCACTTATCATCTAATATGCCATATGCTCATCAGGTTCTAATATAAAACAATACCCATCACTGTTGGACTATACCCAACCCGACGCCAGGAGGCCGTGTGGTCGCAGACTGCACGGTTGGCGGGGGGCAACCTCCCACTTTTACAAACCAAAAGTGAGCCTAATGGGCTCACACTAATCCGATGTAGCATTAGGGCCTTCGGGCCTATTGGACTAACAGGAGATCATTCCCTACCATGGATCAGGCCTTGACGTGGCGGTGGGGCTCAGTAGCCTGGTGGTGTGCCCAGCATCTTGGGCGAAGTTAATTGAGCTAAGGGGGCTCTTTGTACCCCTCTTATAAGAAGAGGGGATAAAAGAGCAGGGGGCAAGAGGCAAGGACGGGAACCTCACTCCTTTGTACTGTCCCGAGGTTGGGAGGGGTTGTTCTGTGGTGCGAGACAAACCCTCTGTGGAGGTGGCGTCGGTCACCTGAGGGGCTGACTAGCCGTCGAGGTGCCCGTTTGCTCATTAGTTCCGGCCTCCGGGGCACCTCACCAAAGGCGGCATTGGTGGCACTCGCCGGGTTTTAGTAGGTTGAGCTGCGTCCACTTACCACTCGAGCGCAGCGAGTCCCACATACCTGCCTGGGGAGTCCCCAACTCCCCCGCGGGATGCCTCAGAGCATTTCCCGGCGTTAAAGAAAAAGGAAACATTGTGAGGAAAGCATTCCTGAATCATCAATTAATCACATTAAAAGTCTTTGAAGGTGTGTGAAGTTCACCAACCCGCATTGGGCCAGCGTATCGGTTAACTATGGCCCAAAACCCTCCTCGCCTGATTTCGAGGAGGAGACCCAGTAGTAGGACATATAAGGGGTTGATATATATATAACCAAAGATATATAATAATGACGATAATGATAATAATAATGGCGACATTGATTATGATGACGTTAATGATAATAATAATGACGACAATGATTATTATGATGATGACAATTGAAAATTTAAAGCAGTATCGCTTGCAATAATAAAGGGAGCCCTAAAATACCACTCAGACATCAAGTTTATTCCTTTGTGCTCCGAATACTTACTTTAACTTTCAACAAAGAACCCGACAGGTTCAGTAATATTTTAGTGACCCCGGCTTGGTGCCTCGTCTATTATGAATTAAAACTGGAACTTTAGGTTATATTAATAATTATTATTTAAATTCTACGTTTCATCCGCCGAAAATTGAAAAAAAAGGTTCCATCCAAAATAAGTGATAGTTACTTATGGAGCCCCACCATGGTTCAAGCCTTTTCGAGGTGGTGAGGTTTAGGTGTCCCGGATCTGTTGCGCAAACAGGGCCCGTCGACGGCTAGTCCACCACCACCTCCGCAGAGGGGTTGTCCCGCACCACATAACAACCCCTGCCAACGTCGGATAGTGCCATGGGTTGAGGTTTCCATCCTCCCTTTTCCCCCCTGCTCTTTTGTCACCTCTCATTTTTTTATAGAAGAGGCGGCAAACGGACACCTGATAGTAAGTGAAAACGATATCCACAGACACCCTCTACACTAGAGAATTAGCAGGTGCATTGCCGGCCTTTCAAATATGAGTATAAAGAGGAGTACAAAGAGCGGCTCCCCCGGTTCAATTTGCTTCGCCCAAGGTGCTGGGTCCACCTTAGGGTACTGAGCCCCACCGCCACGACAAGGCTTAAACTGTGGTGGGGGCAACGTCTTTGCCTCGCCCAGCCCGAGACGAACTCGTTCAAGTTCCATTCCTTTCCATGTTACCATCAGCTTGCATGTCTGCCAGTTAGCTTATCCAGCTAACATTTAAAATTAAATCCTGCAAATAAGGGCTGTTTATAAATCTATATAGCGCATAGATTCTATATGCGCAGCGAATTTATAGGGAAGGACTGGCAAACTATCGGCAAGGACAGAGATAAGTGGAAAGGACTGGAGAAGGCCTTCACCCGAGGAGGGGTCCATATTCAATAACAATAATAATAAAAAACAAAATCAAAAAAAAGATACTCGTACTAACTCTAGACAATAAACAAAAACCTATACTAACAATAAACTAACAAACAAATATCACATTTGAAATAGAAATCAAGGATATGGAAATACAGGCTTTTTTATTTTTATTTGCTATTCTATATAGCGCATAGAATGACTCTGCGGAAATAGAAGTTAAGTATATTAAATTACTCGTACATAATTCGTATTGAAAGAGCATGACGCACATGTTAATGCCTCTTCATCATCATCAACACGTTATCGTCTCTTGATCATACTGTTGCTAAATTAACTGTTACTGCTATTTGATATTTGAGGTCTATAATTAACCACAAGCCGGTACGTTATGTTTAAAGTAAGGCATTTGTCAGTGTTTTTTTACGGGGGTCTTAATACTTATATTGAAACTAATTATAAATATGACACATTTGACAAGCCTGATTGCTATCATAATGTCTTTTAATTAGCAATCCGAACTGTCAAACTGAAACTTTCTACATTGTTAAAAGTATTACCGCCCTGAGACAGGTGGACAATGAAACGTTAGGAATAGGGTTTCTGAGTTCGGAACTTTTAAACGAACTGTCATCGGGCTATTATATAGCGTAGGCGAACTAGGATAGCCTCCAGGTTTTTTTTCCAGGAGACTAATACCAGACTGTAGGACGTAAGGCTTTAAGATTACGTTAACGCTTATGCTTACGCTTACACTTGAGTTTACGCTTACGCTTGCGCTCATACCATCGCCTTTTGTGAGGTGCCCGGATCTGTTGAGCAAAAGGGCACCTCGACGGCTAGTCAGTCCCCAAGGGACCAATGTAACCTCCGAAGGGTTGTCCCGCACCCTAGGAGAACTACTCCCAACGTCGGGACAGTGCAATGGGTTGAGGTTCCCATCCTCGCCCCTTGTCCCTACCCTTTTGTCCCTTCTTCTTATAAGAGGGGTACAAAGAGCAACCCCCTGGGTTTACTTGGCTTCGCTCACGGTGCTGGGTTCACCTTAGTCGCCGCCACGACAAGGTTTGAACCATGGGGACTTATGCTTACGCCTACGCTTGCGCTTATTACATAGTAACGAGCGACGCCCGGCTTCACAGTTAGTTTCTTCCATATCGATCATCCTGACTCGCATTTTTCATAAGATGCTTCGCCATTATATATTCCGTTACTGTTGGTACTTTATATATATTATGTTTTATTATTTATCAACGAAACTGGGAAAGATTTATGAGAGTGACTTGGAGGCCTTTTTGCCATATCGTCAAAAGGCCCTTTTTATTAACAAACGTACGCAATGAAAAAAACTGAAGAAGAAGATATTATTAAATCTTATGATCATGAAGACATTCATAAGTGATTATGTGGGTAAATATTCCGCTTTATAAAATTTTATACCTAGCAGACCCGGCGTACGTTATCCAGTACAAAATATGTTGTAGTGGACCGAATAAGTTTCCATATTTTTATTTGATATAAAATAGCATTAAACTCTCAATAAAGCCCATTGTTTTTTTTTTCAATTATCTCCATAAATGACGAAGTTATGATACTTTTCCCGTCCACTTTAAAGCTTCTCGGCGCGCGGCCTCTAACGTCACAAGTCTCGCCCACGGGCCACGAGTCGCTCGCTTGAGTCGAACTATCCGTTACTCACACCGTTGATCCCACAAGACTTCTGACGTCCACAGAGCAAATGCTCCGCGCGCTTTCGGGATTTTTTCAAGTTTTCTCATTTTTTAAGTTATTGAAATAATTCTTTCATCATATATTTTTAAATTTCTTGGCCTTACAATTTATATAAGAATTTTATGTATGTATGTGTGTGTTTGTTTGTTTGTCAATACATCTTACAAATTTGTCATCAAGATAGTTGGAAGAATTGGAAATAACGTTTTTGTATATACAGAAAAACTAACCAGAATGTGGGCTTACGAATAGGCGAACGGGCAAACGAGCCCGATGGTAAGTGGTCAGCGTCACCCGTAAACATAAACCATTACACACGAAGCACAACCACAATAATTACAATTACTTACGAACTCATTAATTCATTGTTTATCGTAGGCAAGAAGACAAGTTTCAGTGTCAGTAATGTTTCAATGCTTGTACAGTCCTGTTTTCCGAAACACAGCAGAACTGTCTCACATAATAAGCAGTATATACGGTAGTAGAAAGAAGTTAGAAATTACAATCACCATTTAGTTTTATGTTTCTAGTCTATACAGCAACGATACAGAAATTTTGTGTCCGTCCAATCTTCTGCCTTTGTGTATACTGCAAGATTGCTTAAAAATTTACAACTTCGTATAGGCAGCTTCGAGAATCGAGATGCTTTAGCGCACTAACACTATATTTGTTTTGTCAATATTCGCTTGTGACATTTTATTAAATTACTTTTATTGATTTAAACGCTTAGCATATATTTAATTAGATAATATGTAAATAGTTTAGTAATCGTTGTCATTAAAATCATGAAAAATATGGATACGTAAATAATTAGAAAATAAGCTATTTTTTTTTACAAATTCGAATAAAACTACAAAGAAACAAAACCGCTAATTTATTTAATTTTATAAAAAGTTCGTAAAAAATCCAAAATCCAAATTTAATTATGTACTGCGAATTGCGAATATCAATGGCTTAAACTTTTTAGCATCATAAGTAAATGCAAATGATTTAATTGCATGCAGCCAAAGCTATGACCACTAAACACGAAAAATAGTAACATATTTATTTGATAACCTAAACTTAAAATTAACAAAATATATCCAAATACCTAATTAACATGACGTATATTTTAATAATATTTAATCGACATAATAATAATAAAAGCAATTGCCAATATGTTGCACGACGTCTTTGTAGATTATTGTTAATGTAACGCTATTACTTACGCGTTTATAACCACTAGGTATTTACACTTGAGTTTAAACACTTAAAATCATCTAATCATTATCACAGAGAACACAGAATAACGCACAAACTGGCACACCGGAATATTGTAAAATTGTCAAATAAGAATCACCAGTCCTCAATTACAGTGTGAAGTAAGTTTGCAGCAATGCAGTGCTCTGCGCATGTTTCACGGCTGTGCTGTGCGCAGACCCAAGGCGATATTTATTTCTGTTATTATTGACAATTTTACTCATGTCAACGAACTCTTGTTGATTTTAATAGTAAACCAACAATATATCACGTAGGTTGTCCTCAATTGTTTAATTAAGAGTGAAGATGTAGGGGTTATGCGTTCAATTTACGAATTGTTTTCCATTGTGATAAATTTCAAATGACAAGCGATAGGCTAGACATCGTATTTCATGGAATGCAATTTCATTTATTGTTGTTGAAAAGGGGTTTCCCTTTTCATTTATTATAAGTGGCTATAATATAACAAAACCTTTCTTCTTCTTTTTTTATTTTTGACATACGATCGCCTTTACAATATGTCACATTTTTGACATATTGTGTTAGGTTAGTTTTACTTTTACCTGTGGTGCCTAATCATTTTAGACTCTGTCTTTCTTTCCTTCTTACATATTATTTGAACATATTATATCTACTTATTTTAAATTGCATGGAAATATAAGTAGAAGGGCTTTTAGTATTGAATAATTTATTTAGTTGCAAGAGGTAGTGCCATGCTGCATTGCAGCCGACACGACTGGGGTCTCTCGCTCACATAATAAAGTGTAAGAGATAGCTAAGCGTTTCGTGCGGTTTGTGAGTTTCCAGTGGCCCATTGAGTGGATAGGGAAAATCGTATCTGCATAGCATCTGGTTGTGCGGCGTCGGTAGCCGCCATAAAGCTCCGACTGCTTGTTTGCCCCCTTAAGAAGTTACCAGTCGCAATACGATATAATTGTTATATATCTAAATTTCTTCGCAATTGGTTGCAAAATTAACAGTATTGAAAGAAAATCTCTGCTCTAAGACTCTAAGTCTCATTAACTAACAAGAGAAAATTGGAAGAGAGCCTTAATTTTTAGTAGTGAGTAATGTGGTATATTTCGACGGATCCTACGTGCTATTTTTTTAAGACGAATGATTTTTGACATATCAATTGTGGATATCTCAGATAAAACTTCAACCTCAAATAAAAAACTTCATCTGAAGTTGAAGCTGTCTACGGGTATGTCAATCTTATTGTTTGACAACTAAAATATATTAAGTCATATTATGGTTTATGTTTATGTAGAAAATTAAAAAAATTGGTTTAAGCAAAATGAAAGATTTTTTTGCGTGAAAGAATACATATAGAGTATTGAAAAATATGGAGTTTTGAATGGATCGCGACGGTATATAAATATCATTTTGTATTCATATATTTATTTCTTTTAATGATAAAAGAGTTGGCTAACTGCTTAATAACCTGAGAGTCAGGTCAACGTAGGCCATTATCAAAAACCAACCCACCCGTGACTCATTGTGCCAAATCCAGGCTATACTGCAACGCTAGACCAGTAAGAGGTAGTGCCATGCCACTTTGCAGCCAAATTGGGCCAGCACGACCGGGGTGGTGCCTCTCACTCACATAACACCGGCGTCAAGTGACAGCTATGCTGTCGCGATTCGTGCGGTTTGTGAGTTTCCGGTGGCCCATTGGAGGACAGGGAAAAGGAGGGCAACGCATCTGCATAACTTTTGGTAGAGCGGATGTCTATGGGCGTCGGAAGTCACCATAAGGCTCCGACTGCTCGGTTGCCTCCCTATGACATAAAAAAAACGCAATATTGCGAGTTTCAGTACTCCTGGCTCCTGCCCTTCGTACTTCTCTTGCTAACCTGACCTGCGCATTGGAACGAATCCTATCTGCTTTCTTTTGTAGTTCACTTAAGAGTTCTTCTATATTAAGTATTTTTAGTGTGATCGAACTCTTGATTCAAGGCCCCTAACTATTTATCCGAGATTACTAAACTGGCAGTGGGCCTGTCATTATCCGCCGCGATACTGATTAGCTGGTAGACGTGTTGGGACGTTCTTAAATTATATTAACCGACGGTATTGATACATTTGTATGAGAGCCGGAGATCGGGCTGAATATTATGCTTGGGAAGGGGCTCGGGAATATTGAGAAAATGACAAATAAATTAAAATCAGGTTAGGATATCACTTTTTTAAATAATAATAACAAGAATAATATATTAATTTCAGGCCACATAGTCAAAACATAAGTACATTTAAGAATCTTAATAATTTTGATGTGAAAAGTTAGGCGCGTTACGAATATTTATAAATGAGATAAAATCTCTGGATTCGCGACACCGTTACCACTGTTATGAGACGCTATTTGACGTGTATATGACATTTGAATTATTTATATAAGATTATGCAATATTTGTTTACATAGGCAACCGTCAAACACACTGAAATGTCAATGTCATGCGGCCATTTTGTGCGCCGTTTAAATTGTATAGTTTGTCATAATCTTTTACAGCCTATATTATAGGTATTTGAATTTAATATTTTTGTTTTCATTTCTATCGGCAGTCCCTGTTCGTCGGTTGGGTTAGTTTTTTTTTGTATAGTCAATAGATCATAAGCCCAAATACGATTTGGCGTGTCCAACTAATATCGATACCTCTATTCTAATTGAAACTGCCATTGTGTCTCGTCTTCTAAACTCTTGTCCAGAAATAATATTTTAATTTAATCCCCCTTTAATCACTAAGCGCTCCCTTTAAGGTTGTGGACGCTCGTAATCTGTGGTAAACTTACCATCGAAATCAAAATAGTACCAATAAAGTATATATTTGAACTTCAATTGAATCTACCACCTTCTAAGCCACTTTCAACGTTCTTTCATCATAATCATCTTATCGTCAAGCTAATTGCCGTCCACTGAAATATAGCTCTTTTAATGAACGCCAAGACTTATTTCGTTACCTTATAATACAAAAAGTTGGCCATCACACTTTGAGAAATCAAGAGCGGCTGCGTGGTGGGGGCATCGTAGTTTTACTGACAAGGCAAATAGATGTTTCAAATTAAAAACCTATATTTCAGATTCAATCCCCAAACTCCTGTTGAAGAGCGCAACAGGATTTTGCACTGGTTTGTTCCTGACGTACATGAGTTTCATGTTCTTTGTGCGGCAATTGTGTATATCAATCGTGTATGCTTCATTCATCAGTTCTATTTTTGGACTGGTGCTCTCTCTGGGATTGGCTTTCAACTATAGAATAAGGTAGATTATCTTGGATTCAGATTTATCAACCATAAATCTAAGTTTCATTTGATACTTCCTTCTAGATTTATTTTCAGTGTTATTATAGATGTAAGTCTACAAGATTTTACCTTCGATTCACTTGCATTGAGTGGTGAGTGAGTTCCGAGGTCCCGAGGAATCATGCTGCTTTACTGCCAAATTGGGGCCACATAATACAAGTGACAGTTATGCTTTCGCGTTTCGTGCGGTTTGTGAGTTTCCTGTAGCCCATTGGGGGATAGGGAACGTATTTGCATAATCTCTGGTTATGCGGATGTGTATGGGCGTCGATAATTGCCAAAAGGCTTTCACTGCTCGTTTGCCCACCAAAAAAGAACATCTTGACAAACAATCTACTTTTTAATGTTGTGCAGTAAAGAATACTTTTTTTTTAGAGATTTTGGGGACATGCCTGACAAGATCTATGTAGGCGTGTGTAATTCATGAACAGCATGCCATGGCTAGCATGCGTACCCCACCCAGGTTCAAGCCTTGTCGTGGCGGTGGGGCTCAGTAACCTAGGGTGAGCCGCTGCACCTTGGGTGAAGCGAATTGGGCCGAGGGGGCTTTTTGTACCCCTCTTATAAGAGGGGACAAAAGAGCAGGGGGCAAGGGGCGAGGATGGGAACCTCACCCCTTTGTACTGTCTCGACCTTGGGAGGGGTTGTTCTGTGGTGCGGGACAACCCCTCTGTGGAGGTGGCGTCGGTCACTTGCGGGAGTGACTAGCCGTCGAGGTGCTCTGTTTGTTTACTAGATCCGGGGCACCTCACCAAAGGCGGCATTGGTGGCACTCGCCGGGTTTTAGTGGGTAGAGCTGCGTCCACTTACCAGCTGTCGGGCGCAGCGAGTCCCACATACCCGCGTGAAGAGACCCACTCCCCCGCGGGATGCCTCAGAGCATTTCCCGGCGTTAAAGAAAAAAAAAAAAGGCATGCGTATAACGAGATATCTCTTGACCTGAGAGACAGAGATAATGTTTACATCGAGTATTTTCTCGATTACCCAATACCCGTTAGAGTACCTACTACGAAGAGTGCTACTACGAGAAGCTAGCTAGCTATATGTACTGTAGACAGAGAGATAATACGAGAAAAAGGGGAAATTTTCTCGTAGTGCGCATGCTTGGCCGGCTGGTTAGGTTATTAACGTCTTCCTTAGGTACCTGTTTTGGAGAAGACAAAAGTGAATCTAATTTGAAAGGTACTCATTACCGATTACGGTTTTATAAAATAAAGTAATTCCCAATGTTTGGAATACTGAATTGTTTTCTTATCAATATCTGCCGGAGCCACTGGTTATTATCTATGCTTCCAGGTGTCTAGTTCTTCTTCTAATCCCTCAACTCTTCTCCCGTGTCGGTCGGTACACGCTGACCTGCTATGTTTTAGTTCTCCTACTGACTGGTCCTGCTACAAACACGCTCAGGAATTCAGAAGTTCTCTCCGAGTCGATGGCCTGCAGTCAGGTACAGATACCACTCAATTTATATGTCAGCAATATTATCCCATCCTGTTTGGGATCAGCACACACGAACCGTGCTCAGCCAGCTCAGCAGATGAGGGTTAACGTCGCCTATGAATATAAATAAGGCCGCCGAGATTAAAAGTTGTCTAATGCGTTGCTCGCCATAAGATATGCACCATGTTTTATATTATGTTAGATACAAACTGGTAGACGTGCCACCTGATCGTAAGTGGTCGACGTTGCCCATGAACATAAACTAGTTTACCGGGATCTAGCCTAGGAAACTCTTATGTGCCAGAAGGGAGCCGACACCAGCCTGCCACGAGTGTGGTGCTGCGGAGGACTCGGCCCAGCACACTCTGTGCTTGGAGCGGACCTCTCGCTCTCATGAGTGGTGCGCTGCATGCTTTAAAACGATGAGGTCTGGCAGGTGGCGGTCACCTTCTGTGAAATCGTCATTTCGCAGAAGAAAGCCGCGGAGCGGGACAGAGAGGCTGACGCTACGTCCGTCCCGCTCTGTCGACGTAGGACAGGAGGCGCTATACCTTCTGCCTCCCGTATAAAGGGACTCAGGTACCTGCTCCGGTAAAAAAATTCCGGCTTCGGCGGGGGAGCTTTAGGTAGTCGGAGTTCCCCCATACTATGAAGCTCGGTTAGCCCTTTAGAGAGAACCGGCCGGTTGCGGGGGTCCCGTGCACGTCAGATCCGGGAGTCCCACATAATATGCTCGGGGACGACCTATCCCCGGGTAAATACGCAAAGCATTTCCACTGCGTCGAAAAAAGCCATTTTAAAATCAAAGAGGGAGAATGCTATTTTAAATACACTTAATTTTTAATTTCTACTTATATCTTAAATTAAAACTTAAGGAAAGTTATGAAGATTAAGAAGAAGAGGTTAGCAAAGTTATTACACCTTCATAAAACAAAATGGGGTTTGGATTGAGTGTCGTAAAATATGTCTAGACACCGAGTAACGTCCTGTTGATTAATGGCCCATCCGAGCCCAATGGTTAAAATATTGAAATAGGCGTCTAAAAAGT
Organism: Helleia helle; assembly: GCA_963853865.1. Lineage (NCBI taxonomy): Eukaryota > Metazoa > Arthropoda > Insecta > Lepidoptera > Lycaenidae > Helleia > Helleia helle. The sequence goes on from OY971436.1 coordinate 9,831,209, forward strand.
GGATTAACTTATATAAAATGCAAAATATCCTACTAGTCCTACTAATATTAAACGCGAAAGTTAGTATGTATGTCTGTATGTTACATTTTCACACAAAAACCACTGAATGGATTTTAATGAAAATTTACAATAATATAGCTTATACATCAGAATAACACATAGGCTTACAATTTGTAAAGATTTCGTGTAAATTGTCCAAAATCTAATCCTGCGCAGTCATCGCGGGCACCAGCTAGAATTGTCATTTTTTTTTGGCCATATATTTATGAGGAATTACTGTCTTTTTCGTTTGCTACAGATTTTTGGTACTTAAGATTGCTACAATACCTGCTAAAAATTAAATATAGCAAAAAATGGCGTGATAGAACCTTGGTGGTTGTAATTTTATTATTTTGTTATTTGGATAGGCGAATGTGTAATCATACCACCCGGCGAAACATGGCTACGTGAAATCAAGTTAACCTGGGACTTGCCCAGTACTCATTCATGGCTTTACACTGAAACGTAAGATCGCAAGGCACGGTGTAAGTGATTATACTGTCTGTCCGGCATAAATCAGAAACAAATATACGGTTTTTATGTGAGAAATAGGCAGAATGGTTATAATAACGCTGATATCACACGGATTCACACGAAGTGCATCTTTTCCACTGTTAATAACTTGTGGCGGACCAATCAGGGCCACAATCCTTAATCGCGCTATCGAAGTTCCACAGTTCGGCGCTACATATACGACTGCTGCAATGAAAGCAAGTGCGCTTCGGCCTGACCGAGCATACCATCTCGCTCGATTGGAGATCTCCCTTTGAGGCTCACACATACCACAAACTAAAATTTATAATCTATACAGGAAGAAATAAGTTCAAACATACGTCAGATAGTAGAAACAGAGAAGAACCCACTGAATATCTTGAAGGAGTCGATAGCATTGATGAAAATATCAATAAACAAGGCCAGTCATAAAATGGAAGAAGTCATTTCGAAAATAGAAGATCTAGTCGTAAGAATAGGTAAGCGAAACCAAATAACACATGCTTTACAGGAGGGATGAGCTGCGCCCCGCACTTTGCTCATGTACCCCTAACCTGATTTTTCTTCCGTCAAAGAGTTTTTTTAATGTCATAAGGAGGCAACCGAGCAGTCGGAGCCTTATGGTGACTACCGAAGTCCATAGACATCCGCACAACCATATGCAGATGCGTTACTCTCCTTTTCCTTCTCCAATAAGTCACTAGAAACTCACAAAACGCACGAAACGTGACAGCATAGCCGTCACTTGACGCCGGTGTTACGTGATCGAGAGCTACCATCCCGGTCGTGTCAGCCCAATTCGTCGAATATGAATTCGGAGGATAAATTATTTACCACAATCCTAAGTCAAAGAAACCTCTTACTTGACCTCCCATTTTTATGGGGATATAAATTACCATAGTAAGAGGTAGTATCGTGCTGCTTTGCAGCCGAATTGGGCCGGCACGACGGGGTGGTAGCTCCCGCACACGTAGCACTGACGTGCAGCGTTTCGTGCGGTTTGGAAGTTTTCGGTGGTCCATTGGGGGGATAGGGAAAAGGAGGGAAACGCATCTCCATAACTTGGTTGTGAGCTCCTTATGACATAAAAAAACCATTAAGTAATTCGTTTGTTTTGTCATACTAATATTTTAAAAAGTACCCCAATGACCTATCTAAGAAACACCAGATACCTATGACTCTGCAGAACTAGCACAACTCCCATGGTTCACAGCCCATCGATTTCCAATACCTTTACAAAGCACTCATATAATTATGTCAGACCTTGACATGTACCGAGACAATGTCATTGTTACAAATGTTAATGATCAAGATTAATGATGTATCTTGATACTATTGTATTGGCTATCGCATATTTTGTATATTTTATAAAAGAGGGGGAAACGGACAGTCAGTACACCTGGTGAGTGATCAGTACATCTACCGCAGGAATAGCAGGCGCGTTGGCGGCCTTTAAATTTTTTTAAAAAGTGAAACTTTTATTCCAACGCCTCAAACTTTTTCGTTCGTGTATTGCATGTCGCGTGACGGTCGGCCGCGGAGTAGGGGTAAAGTGATAGTTGTCCGTTGAAGTTTCACTTTTACTATGTGTCCCAGCACACATTTCGTTTTTTTAGCTTAGTTGGATATGCAAACAATCAGACCCCACCATGGTCCAAGTCTTGTCTCAAGTGTCAAGCCTAAGGTGAACCCAGGACCTTGGCCGAAACCAATTAAACCGAGCGAGCTGCTCTTTGTAGTTTGCCGTTTTTCATTTGCGCCGAGAAATGCACTTAGGCATCGCGCGGGGGAGGGGTCTCCTCAGGCGGATATGTGGGACTCGCTGCGCCCAGTGGTGGTAAGGTGGACGCAGCTCTACCCACTAAAACCCGGCGAGTGCCACCAATGCTGCTTTTGGTGAGGGGCCCCGGATCTGTTGAGCAACAGGGCACCTCGACGGGTAGTCAGTATTGAGTATAAGGGTTCATTATAATGTGATTAAATATTGGACTGGCCTGTCGGTCTGTCCTGTTTGGTTAGTGACCCTGACTGCTAAACCAAAAGGTCGTGGGTTCGATCCCCACCCAGGACAAATGTTTGTGTGATGAGCATGATCATTTGTTTTGTCTGAGTGTAATTTATCTATAACTTACATATTATAGATAAATTACACTAAATATAAAAATTTATAAGTATGTATCAGTTGTCTGGTTGTCATTAGGTGCTCTGCCTATATAGTTTGGGATCAGATGGCCGTGTGTGTCTCAACATATTAACATACATATTTTTTTAAACGAAATATTGTTTCAGGTGACGGAATCCAATCATCGTTTTCATGGTTAAATTCAATAGTTTCAACTTGTAATCACAAATTCGGAGATCCTTACAATCATTGCATAAACGCCGTGGAAAATGCTTCAAGAATCCATGGGGATATAAAATCTTCTAAATATATTAAATCGATAGCTAATCTAACCTGTGAATGTTTGGATAAAGAAGGAAGATTCTTCTCTGTGGCAGATTATGCCAGTGTATCCTTTGCAGCTACTATCAAAAGAAGTAAGTACAGATAGTTATTTTAGAAAGGGCATATTTAAAAAGAGAAATAAGAAAAAAGAATTTATTAGTGATTGTTTCTTAATGCTTACATGAATTTCACTCATTAACAACAACGTTTATCGGATTTGATCGCGGTCCGTACATGCCCGAAATATTTAATACTTACAGAAACCATGGTCCTTGAAACTGGACTAGAGGCATATTTTGTAAGAAATGCGGCATAAATATTCATTTTAAAAGAAGGTAACATTTCCTACTCACTGCCTGTGGCAGGCGCGTAGCTATACGTCGTGGGGACTGCTTAGTAGCGGTCGGGTAGTCCCCCCGTACGAGGAGTAGTCTGGTCTTCGCCGGGGCCAGCCTGTCGCTGAGGTGATCCTATCAGTTGCCTGCATATCCCGGACCCTTAAAAAGTGGCTGAAGGCCCTCTCAGTGGTTTAGTTAGGGTAGATGCGAGTCCCACATTGGGTCAGGATCTACCCGAAGATATTGGCTGCATCCATAAGGACTTCGCTGCGATATCAAAAAAATAAAATAAGGGGCGTAGCTATTACTGTATCAGCTGTTTATGTATTATAAGAAGAGGGGACAAAAGAGCAGGGGGACAAGGGGCGAGGATGGGAACCTCACCCATTGTTTTTTTACGTCACAAGGAGGCAACCGAGCAGTCGGAACCTTATCGTGACTACCGAGGCCCATAGACATCCGCACAATCAAAAGTTATGCAAATGCGTATTATATAGATATATTTAATTGTACAAATTGAAGTCTACATCTAAAGTTGTAGTTTCCCCTTAAACCCAAAAGAACTTCGATCCTGGCTACACAGGAGTAGCAGACAAAGGTCAGAACGAGTGGTGTCAATTCCATATTACAAGAAATAGGTAACTTTGAGTCACCTATTTCTTATAATGAATCTACAATTCGTTTTATACGATTACAGAGCTCAAGATATTCAAAAGCCTCATCTTCAATGCCTTTTTCGTCGATATTAAAGTCCACCACGACTACACTGTAAGTGGTAACGTGGTGGAGTCTGATGGTCAAATGGCGGCGGGAACGGTGACGGAGATGAGGAACAGAGCCAACCCAATGTTGACCTGGCTCTCCTGGACATCCTGTGTTACTAGCATGTTCTTGTTTCTTATTATATTCAGGTATATACGCTTACGTAGTACTTCTTTTACAGGCAGCATCAGCACATATAACTGTCTAAAACTTGCACCCTAATCCGCCCCAATATGACGTCTAGAGACTTTTTTTATGCAGGGAAATCTGGATTGGAGGATCTTGGGTAGACCCTGACCCTATGTGGGTCTCGCACGTGGGAGTTCCCTACCCGTAAACTAAAACTACTGCGAGCGCCTTCAGCCGCTTTTTGATTGTCCCGGATCAGGCAACAGGATCACCTCAGCGACAGGCTGACCCCGGCGTGGGCTAGACTACTCCTCGTAAGGGGGGGACTGCCCGGCCGCTACTAAGCAGTCCCCATGACGTCATGCCATACAGGCCCAGGTTCCCATCCTGAGCTCTACACGAACACAGGGGCGTTACTGGAGGCGCAATAAGTAGCGCATCCTAACACACGTCTAGAGACTCTACGACAATAGCCATCATAATTATTTTCCACGTAAAAGAATTGACGCTTGATGTTCATGGGCGACGTCGACCACTTACCATCTTGGCACGTCTGGCAGTTTGCCGATCAAACTAACATAAAAGAACGAGGCGGGATTCGAATCCGCGACCCCTGCCGTGTCCTGTCTGACCAATCAACCACCCAACCGCCATGATGTTTTTTCAGAGCAAAATATTACGAGCACATGTATACCACGCGCTCTCGTTTCGACAATCGGTACATAACTCGAGACTTTCACGAGATAGACAAGAAGAGGCACGAAGAAGGGAGGGAGACGGTCCTGCCGCTGCACCGGCGGGAGGAAAATAAATATATCATGGTTTGAACTTTTATGACGTTGAGAAAGAAGCACTGACTTGATAAAAGACTTAACCCCACCCAAAAGTGCACTTTAAAACTGTGAGCTACTTGCTTATAGTTTTATTTAGGGAACTTATGAAAAAAAAGAATTTTATATCTATAGTCTATACAAATAAAAAAATATGAAGTGTCTGTCTGTAATTTCAAATTAACAGCTTTTCACTAAATGCATATAAAAGTATATAGGCACTTACGTAAAAAAGTCATTTTTTTATTTTTGTTCGTCTGTTTGTTCCGGATAATCTCTAAAATGTTTGGACCGAATTCGACGAGACTTTTTTTAGTGAAAAGCTGTTAATTTCAAATTAACAGCTTTTCACTAAATGCATATAAAAGTATATACGGCACTTACGTAAAAAAGTCATTTTTTTATTTTTGTTCGTCTGTTTGTTACGGATATTCTCTAAAATGTTTGGACCGAATTCGACGGGACTTACACTGGCAGATAGCGAATGCTATAAGGAGTAACTTAGGTTAACGTGTAAGTTATCTGCGTCATCCATGAACTAAAACACATTCATCTGGTACCAACCCAAGTAATCCATGCGTTAACAATCCTGAGACGTGGGTAATTCTTGGAGCCAGTTACACTGCATTTCCTCCCCTTCATTTTCGAAACACAGCAAAGCTTTTTCACATAAGAAATAAGTAGGATGGTGGTAACCATGCACACGGAAGAGCAGAACAGCGCATTCCACCCGTAATAGTCCCTATGAATTTTTAGTTTTAGTTAGTTTTCATTCGACTGATTGTTTTGCACTTGATCTACCAACCTTAGGATTCGCTGGCAGCATTACACCGCTACTTTTCAATGATATTTTTGAAGTGAAACTTCTTTGCGCGCATAAGGGTAAAAGTTTTACAGATGAAACGAATGATGAAAGAGGGATAGAGTGATAGAAACCGATTGAGAGAGAGTGAGAAAGGGCGAACGTAGCATGAAGCACATAGCCATGGAGTAAGAGTAGGGAGTAGGCAAGAGAGTGAGAAAGATCGAGAGAGAGAGTGAGATAGAGCAAACGACGCATTGCAAGTCTCGGAAATTTAAAGTTTTAGATTAGTTTAAAAATAAACGATATTTAAAAATTAGTTTGCCAAATAAGTTTCACTTCTGAAATATTATGTACTTTGTACGCACGTACGCGTTACTTTTTTTTTTAGGCAACATCTCTCAGGCTGATGGCAACAGAACGTATATACCTAACTCGGGCGGTGGTACACATGACCATAACGACGTTCAAACTCCTGATACACGTGGTGGCTGACTACAGCCTATACTGGGTCCTGATGACAATCCACCACCACGGATCAAAGCAGCCGGCTGTGATACGTAAGTACTTCTTGTTTCTAGACTCAAATCTATAGCAGATTCAGCTGATAAAAGTGTTTTGATATGGACACGGTGGTAAGTTTAATTACTGGTATATTTACCAGTGATGTGGTATCACTGGTAAATATACCAGTAATTAAACTTTTAAATTAAATTTAAATTAATTAAATTAAACGGAAATGACGTAAATAATCAAGAGTGACCTCTTCGATGAGTTTTGATACAAGAGTAAATGACATAACTATAGTAATAAAATCCGTAAAAAAATGTTTTATTATAATGAGTGAAATTCGCGTAAACATTAGAAAAAAATAACTATAGTAGTTACGTAAAACGCAACATGAATAGAAAACTATAGAAAACTAAGGTATGGTATAGTTTTCTATTCGTGTTGCGTTTTTACGTTAACGTTACGTTACGTTACGTATATAAGTAGTTTACGTAAAAACTCAAAACGAATAGAAAACTAAGGTATGATATAGTTTTCTATTCGTGTTGCGTTTTACGTACTTAACTACTATAGTTATGTCATTTTATTATTATATATTGGGCTGTCACTCTATCGAAGCGTAGTAGCAATGGTGACGAAGCGATGCGATGCGAGTGACAAATCGCCAGATAAGACCATTGCGACAGATCGCTTTCGACCTCTAAGAAGATCCGAGGCCTTAGACAAAGTTACATTAAAAAAACGATAACGAAGTTCGAAAATAATAAAATGTATGGGATTGACATAAGCCGTCGTCAATTATGTCACTCGTTATCGTTATCGCAAGTTGGTAGACAATGTTAAAATTCGTAACAAAATCATAAACTGTTAATTGGTTATCGAACACTTATGTCAAACTTATGTTATTTTATTATTGATATTGATTCGTTATCCGTGGGCGTGGGCCATGGAGGGCAACATTTTCACAATTTTTATGAGTTATAGTGTGTATGAGGTCTATTTACATAGATATTAATTTTAATTTTTTGGTCCGATTTGACACTTCTTGTCGAACTTTGTTGACACTTGACAATTGTTGTCGTTGCACTGTCACGATCTTTGATTGATCATTGGCTAGAAAATTATTATCGTTATCTCAAAGACGATAACGAATTTCGGCTACAAAGCGATGTCACTTTGTCTACAGGCCCAGATCTTTTATATACTTCGCCAACAATCCATCCACAACAACAATTATTCGCAATGCTTCTATTACGGGTGTCGAATTATTTTTTTCGGAAGGGCTAGACTTTTCATCCTGATGGCCTTTAAGCTCAATCGGTACAGTACCTAAGTGAACAGATGGCTCACTATAATGGGTGTCGAAGTGTACAATATCCTACTAATATTATAAATGTGAAAGTAATCTGTTTGTTACGCTTTCACGCGAAAACAACTTAACGGATCATCATGAAACTTTGTACACATATTCTTATAGGTATTAGAAGTAACATAGGATACTTTCGAAAAAAAAACTAACCCAACCAGTCACAGGGACTGCCGATAGAAGTGAGAACAAAACAATTAAATTCAAATACCTATAATACAGGCTGTAAAAGATTATGACAAACTATGCAATTTAAACGGCGCACAAAATGGCCGCATGAAATTGACATTTGTGATTTGAGTATGTTTGACGATTGGTTATGTAAACAAATACTGCATAATCTTATATAAATAAATCAAACGTCATATAAACGTCAAACAGCGTCTCATTTTCGGTGGTAACGGTGTCGCGAATCCAGAGATTTTATCTCATCTAAAAATATGCGTACCGCGTCTAAAGAAGTTTTCACTTCAAAAATCTTATTCTGCGCAGGCGAAGTCGCGGGCACTAGCTAGTCAAACTATAAAAGCAGGCAGTGGTCTACATCAGTGTTCCGCAAAGTGTGTACCGCGGCACACTGGTGTGCCATGTTCAATGGTCGCTGTGCCGTGAGAAATTAGGTTATCTCATAAAGCTAAAGGGACGCCAGAGAAATACTTACAAATCACGTGAGCTCACGAGCAAGGCGTTTTGTTTAATTCATCTCTACTTGATCCGTGATGTCGCCGCCGCGCTCTCCTGCGGGAATAGGCGCCAGTGCGCTCTCTCTTCCGCTCCGCCTCCTCCTCTGCGACATCACTACCTCGCAGAAGGAGAGGACCGCCTGCCATGCGCTCTCACTGTCAGTCATCGCTCGGATGACCGCATGAGCGGCAGGTCCACGCCCACTTCAGCGATAAGTGGCGCCCTTTCCTCTGCCCAAGCTGGGCACTCCGCCAGGTGTTATTTAAACCTTGTTAGAATTATTTATATACCCATGCTCTGCAATACTTGATAAGATCAATAAAAAAAATTCTCAATTCACAATTCTCTTATCTATGACCTTAATTATACTAAATCTGTTAGTCATCGATTTAATATCTGCGATAGCCAATGATTTTTGCATGATAAAATGTGAAATAATTACAATCAAATTGATTTAAACGGAATATTTAGGTACGTGGCTAGATTTTTATCTTGATCAATTATTACCGTCTTCCTCTACTGAGTTGGTTTCCCCGGTTCATCTCAGTAGACTAGCTTTGTTTGATTTGACGTTTAGTAAGATACTCTTGTTGATGTTGGTGTTTTGGTCGACCATTAACCAGGTAGGAAGACGACGTGCAGTTACCGGTCCGTGTTGGATGGCCGTCTTGGCGTTCATTGAGGGAGGCCTATGTTCAGCAGTGGACGGATAAAGGCTGATAATGATGATGATGATACTCTTATGTACAATATTAAATAATATATATTTTTGTACTTTATTTAAATATCGATATTGATCAACTTCTACCCACAAGACATAATATTTTAGTAGGTATAGGTATATGTACCGTGTATCATCCATTTGCATTTTAAAAAAGCGGTTATTTTAATGTTACAAACAGACACACCAATTTTCTTTCTCTGTATAGATGTTGTATAGATAGTACGAATTACGGAACCCTTCGAGCACAAGTCCGACTCGCACTTGGCCGGTTTTTACATTATATTACCAAAACACATACAAAGGCGTCTTGAAATACTTTTTCTTTGACATTCGTTGGAATAATTAAGTTTTTTTTAATGTTTAATTAAATATCAACTTCCAGTTCCTCAAGATGCGGGAGTCCGTACCTTAGGAGGGGGACCCATAGCTGAAATACTACGATCATTATTTTATTCGTTTACAACCCCCCTGAGGATACAAACATTGCCAGCATCATGCCTTCCAAACCCTTACTTGCCAGACTATCAACAATATGCGCAGATTGGTAAGCTTTACCTAGTGGTTCCTAATCTTTTAAATTAACCGACTTCAAAAACGAGGAGGTTTTCAATTCGTCGGTTTTTTTTTCAAAACATTTCAGTTTAGCACCCGTGAGAGTGGAGGCCGTATTTAGGTAGACGAAGTGTTGGTCGGCCATTAACCAGGTGGGAAGACGATCTCCGTGCGGTGGCCGGTCCGTGTAGGATGCGAGTGGCGAGGGATCGCCTTAGCGTTTATTGAAGGATGCCTATGTTCAGCAGTGGACGGTGGAAGAACCGGCAGGAAACTCCATGGTTACTCTTTTCAAATCATTGGTATTACAATAATATGTTACAGCAATACTTAAGTATGGGGGGACAGTGTAGGCGCGTCCCGGCAATAAGTAGTTGCTTACTATACAAAAAACCTAAAACAAGATAAATATAAATACAATTTCAAACAAACTGATTTTTCCATCATTTTACACTGCGTGACGATCGGTATTGGTTTAATTTTTACGTGCCGTAAAAAGTCAGTAACATTATAATACAGCTGGTCCAATTGGGTCCTCTTGTCGTGGTGGTGGGGCTCAGTAGCCTAGGGTGAGCCCAGCACATTGGGCGAAACAAATTGAAACGAGGGAGCTGTTCTTATAAGAGGGGACAAAAGAGCAGGGGCGAGGACGGGAACTTGACCCCATTGTACTGTCCCGACGTTGGGAGGGGTTGTTCTGTGGTGCATGTTAGCCCCTATGTTGAGGTGGCGTCGGTTGCCTGAGGGACTGACGAGCCGTCGAAGTGGGCACCTCGACGGCTGTTTGCTCAACAGATCCGGGGCACCTCACGAAAGGCGGCATTGGTGGCACTCGCCGGGTTTTAGTGGGTTGAGCTGCGTCCACTTACCAGCTTTGGGCGCAGCGAGTCCCACATCCCCGCCTGGGCATACCCACTCCCCACTGGACGCCTTGGGTGCCAAGGCTGGCCAACCCGCGGCCCGCCGACTTTCAAATTGTACCAACCAACCAATAAAATATTAATTATATTTGTCTTAAATTTGTAAGAATTACAGTTTCTCCAAGTCATTGGTAATATTATGTGTTAATCTATGAAATTCTCTTTCCAGCTATATTGATTGCGCTTCTCTGGTTCTGCGCCCTTTTTGAGCCGTATGGTCTGCGTTTGCGTCACGTCATCATGGACCACTACCGACCCGCTAGGGCTGAAGCTAGAGCCATGTGGTTATACAACCATATATTAAGGACCCGAGGTAATGGACTATCTTGCAGACTAGTTGTCTAGAATATTTTTATGTCTACTTGACACAAGTCTGTCTGGTAAGTGGTCAGACTCAATTAAAACAAGTCCACCTAAAACTCTTTGGATGTTACATGGCATGTTGGCAAACTGGCAGACGTACCTGATGGTATGTGGTCAACGTAAAAAAAAATGCGTGAAAGAGTACCAAACTCAGCTATACCTAGCTTGTCTTAAGAAGCTAAATGGTAAGTGTAATTACATTAATTAGTATTTATTAAGCGCTTGTCATGCCTTTCTACGAAATACAAAAAGCAGCTTCGCGGGGGAATATAAGCGCAGTGCTGAGAAAATAAACGAAAGGATACAGTTGTTTTATTTCACGATAGCGGGTGGGTCATGCTTGTAGTTGTGATACTTACTAACGTGCGTTGTGTGCGTAACTACAGGGAGCGTATCAGCCATATAAATTTAAGAAGAGGAGAAGTGGTATGGAGGCGTGTCCGCGTAGACGCTGCTTGAGCAAGCCGGGCATACATTTCAAAAATGACCGGCAGCGCAAATCAGTATGATTTCACTCGCGAACGAGAAAACATATACCAATTCCGTCGTATTCAGTGGTTTGTTGTAAGAACAGAAGTGAAATCAAACATTTCTTTTAAAAAAAGATCCGTATCTACGTTGCGTGTTGAATGAGCGCTGTGTATGATAACATAAGGTTTATTTTTTATTCTTTAGAACCTTATGATTTATGTATAGCTATGTGTGTGCTCGGCCTTGCGAAATGTGGAAGGGGCAAAGTGACGACGTGTGTTCTCGCACATTTTGAATGAAATAACATATCTCCTTATTTCAATATCTGTGGTATCAGCGTACTGGAGTACTGAACTGAGCGCACCCGGGCTTAGCTTTAAGTTATGTCGACCTTTCTGTCCTCTCTTCTTATAAGAGGGGTACAAAGAGCCCCCTCGGCCCAATTAGCTTCGCCCAAGGTGCACCGCTCACCCTAGGTTACTGAGCCCCACCGCCACGACAAGGCCTGAACCATGGTGGGGATCTTGTAGTACCTAATAAAGCGTTTAGCAATTATTGGACTAAATTATCTTCCAGGTAGTTTCATGAAACTTGCCAGAAGGAAGCTACATCGAGAGTACAAATATACAATAGAAGACAAACAGACATTCCGAAGTTGGTTGAATTCTATTTTACCGTGAGTATTGCCAGTACCGTGTTTCTATTGGACATAAGGGCACTTAGCACGTGCTTAGTTGCCACAAACTTAACGAGGATCTGATATATTATGTACCTACCTAGTTTTTTTTATATGATAGTTGGTTAGTTCATAGTTAAACTAGCACACGAGCCTCACGGTGGTAAATGGTCAGCGTCGCCCTTGAACATCGAGCAAATAACCGGATAGCCATAAAATTCCGAAACTGGTCAGTGATTTGTCACTGACGTAATATCTATTGAACCAAACAGTGTTCTGTATGTACGTCCCATCGACCAGACATCCATCAGTCGGCCAATCAGACCGCAGAACCGGTGTAACGTCGCAGTACAAATTTGGCAGAATTTATTTGAATACAAATCATAATATTACCACTCTATTCCGGTTATATGCTCGACGCCCATGAACATAAACATGTTAACTTGAGACTAGCCCAGGCAACTTATGTATGTGTTGCCTATCGTGAGATATAAGATGTTATGTCTGTCAGTAATTATTACACTGCCTGTCTTGCGATTCTCTCCGAAACACAGCAAAGCTTCACGGAAAAACAAGCAGGAAGGTGGTACCCAAGCAGACGGGAGCGCGGCACACCGCAACCCTCCCAAAGGTATGTGAATTCCAGTGTTATGCCCCGTATTTCCCACTAGTCACTCTGGACACACGCCCAGGGCCCCACGATCCACGGGGCCCCATTATTCCTATCAGAATATGATTGCTGAGTGGCTGATTGCCCTCTGAGTATTAGGAACATCTGAGCTATGCCAATTCAGAATATGATTGAGTGATATTACAAAAATAATTGCTGATTAGAATACCTAGTGCTGCCCTTATTACTAGGTTTATTCTTATCTAGTCCAAAAATCAGGCTCACAGATCTTAAAAATGTTGGCCCCCAACTGGTTAAAGGGGGCATAGGTTATACTTATCGTATGTGTATGTTTGAATTAAAACGATTAAATATAGCAAATGTTAGTTTCGTATATTAATTCGCTTTCTGTTGGGGCACCAAAGTATATGCCCAAAATTGTGTTTGCATGGCCTAAAACGGAACTGAGTTGAGCCCTTATTAGTAATGAACATAGTCATTTCTTGGCACAACGTGTAAATTATAATAATTTTTAGTTGCTGGTTCTATCAATTTAAGCTAGGCATTTTGCCGAATAAAAAGTGTGTGCTCTGTTCGGTCACCGAGGAACTAAATAATGCTGATACGAAACTCGTGAGGTATGAACTAAAGCTATATACATTGATTTTAACCGGAATAGTTAGGATGCTCTGTTCCCCACCATGGTTTAGGCCCGTTTAATATGTGCCAAAAATCGTCCTCATTATTCACAGTTTGTGTTCCCAATGTTTGTCCGCCTTGACGTGGCGGTGGGGCTCAGTAACCCCTACTAATAGTTCACAGATGCGCTGGCGGGTTGGTCAACTGCACACACCTCCAAAGACTTTTAATCTCATCAGGCATGCAGGTTTCCTCACGGTGTTTCCTTCACTGATGAGCGACTGTGGTCTAGTGGGTAAGGGCTCGGTCTCTTGAGTGAGAGGTCCGAATGCGATACTGAGCTCCTGTGAATTGTGATGCCTTGAAATGGGTTTTTCTTAATTTCTATGTGCACCTAAACATGAGACCATCGCTTGCTCACCTGTGAATACACATACAGAGAAATAACCGAATTATTGGATATAAATATGACGTAAGCGTGATAAGTATAAAGTGTTTTAGTAAACAATTTTTGTTTGCTGTCTGCTGGTTTGGGTACCTATGGCTCCCACAATGGTTCAGGCCCTGTCGTGGCGGTGGGGCTCAGTAGCCTAGGGTGAGCCCAGCACCTTGGGCGAAGCTAATTAAGCCGAGGCTCTTTGTACCCCTCTTATAAGAGGGGATACAAGAGTACGGGGGCACAAGGGGCGAGGATGGGAACCTTACCCCATTGCACTGTCCCGGCGTTGGAAGGGATTGTTCTGTGGTGCGGGACAACCCTTCTGTGGAGGTGGCGTTGGTCCCAAATGGGAGACTGACTAGCCGTCGAGATGCCCTGTTGCTCAACAGATCCGGGGCATCTCACTAAAGGCGACATTGATGGCACTCGCCGGGTAGAGCTGCGTCCACTTACCATCTTTCAGGCACAACGAGTCCCACACACCCACCCGCGGAGTCTCCCCTCTCCCGCGGGATGTCTAAGAGCAGTTCCCGGCGGAAAAGAAAATAAATGTACCTATGGCTAGAAATATTAAAATAATACTTAGACTCTCATTCCGCGTCTGATGATGATGATGTAAAACGAAGCAGCTGTCCTTGCTATTCGGAACACCAAACGCTGTAGGTCGTTAACATTATTTTCCAGATGTGAATCCCCTCGTTGTCCAGGAGTGTATTGCACCAACTGCTTCTCAGACTTAGGAGAGTTATGCACCATCTGCCTGTCGCCTGCCGATTATGGGGATATGAGCGACGTCAGTTTGGAATGGTAAATGTTTAGTATATAAGAGCTCTAGCAAACTATGTGCGAATCGAGAATTCGAGATGACCCATAACCAACCGTGGGACGTATAAAGTTTAATTTATTGGTGTGCCATAATTTTTGTTCATATAATAAGTAAATATGGAGATTATGTTTGAACAGCTTACGTAACTTACTAAATGAAAAATTCCTTTTGCATTTGACAGACAACTCCAATTACTATTATAGACCAGTGCCGAAGCCTATGAAAATGATAAAAAGTAGAACAAAATTATAGTAGAATGAAACCTATTGGAAGAGGAAGAGAATAACTATGTAATTGTTGTATTTTCATAATATATTTTGTTTTTACGAAATTGTAACAACTGTTGGTAATCCATAAATAAATAAATATAACAAAAATGAAAGGAAAAATAAATTACCGGCGATCTGAGGGTGGGAAAGTGGAAGGGTTAAGGGTAATTCCATTTTTGTTATATTCACTTCCTTTTCAAATGGGTTCCATCCTACTATATTTTTTTCTGTTTCAAAAATTATCGACACCGGTCTATTAATGAAGATTATAGGATATTTATTTTGGAAAAGTTTTGCTTGTCCATTTTAGGCTGGTTAAAACCGCGGGAACTGCATTTTACAGATTTTTTTTTTATTTCAGGCACTATTTACTTGAAGCAATTGTTCATCAAAGGCTTACATATTTTTCAGGGGTTCTTCTGACAGTGATCAAGATTCTGCTGAAGATGAATAGATCCATCCACGCTCTTAAATATAAATGATAGATAAAGATGTCTCTGACACCTACATGAATACGCGATTAATTACGTCGTCGTAATTAATCGCGCAGAAAGAATTGCAGATTTATTTAAACATCAGCTGACGTCTTTCGCGAAGCGCAAGGGATAAAACGTAATTTCTTGGAAATTATTACGAAATATATTTACAAAAATTGAATTAATTTTAGTGAAATTTATTCAAAGTATGAAACTGGTGTATACATTGAACTTTGTGAGTGAATCAACAATAACATTAAAATAGACAAATGATTTATCGTCGAAATAAAGAATATTGGCCAAAGTTTGGCCTTTTTGTCAACTGCTCCTGACCAAGATATACTTTTTCATGACCTAAGTATATAAACTCCTAAGAAAATAAATAAATTGGGGGTTTGTGAAATGTATATATATGGCTCCATGATGGTTCAATCTTATTAAAACAGATAGCGACTTGAATAAAAAAAGTTCTTAAAAATTAAAATGTAGATAGGAAAGTAATGAGGAAAAATGAAAATTATTTCGAATCGATTAAAAAAAATCGAAATATCCTATATAATAACCTACCTACATAGTTTTGCAAGCTGACTAAAAAACATGGCGTGAATCTACCAAATATCATTTGGTAGATTCACGCCATGTTTTTTAAGTTTGGAGGAGACCAAAACTTTCAAGACCGCATTTCTGATGGTCTTTCAACTCCGTCATCCAACTCAGTAAGCAACGATGATCTAGTTGGCACAGTCCGCTCTGCCATTGCGAGGCTGCGTGCGTACTGGCGGGCTCAGCGCCGTGGGACCTGGTTGCAAGGGCCCTGGCGCAGACGTGGAGGAGACGACGAGGAGAGGAGGAAGAGGAGGAGACTCCCAAGACGAGGTGTCCTGGCGGAGCCGCCTACGAAGGCAAGTGCTCCGTCAGTGGAAGGAGAGGCTAGAGGAGCCTGGTGCGGGACACCGCACCGTGCTGGCCGTCGGTCCAATCCTGGAGCAGTGGATTGACCGGCGGCACGGCATCATCACCTTCCACCTTGCGCAGATCCTGACGGGGCACGGATGCTTCGGAAGGTATCTGTGGAAGGTGGCAGGGGCAGAGGACTCGCCAGGGTGTCATCACTGCAACAGCAGTGAAGACACTGCAGACCACACCCTGGCGGAGTGCCCAGCGTGGGCGGAGGCAAGAGCGTGATGTCGCAGAAGGAGGAGGCGGAGCGGGAGCGCACTGGCGCCCCTTCCCGCAGAAGAGCACGGCGGCGACAGGCGGTCGCACCGCCGTGAGGGACCTGTGCGCGGCCGATCGGGGGATTTGCTGCGCGCGCGTAAGGTCCGAGCTATAAGGCACCCTTGTGTGTTCAGTGTGCCTTAAGCGGAGAACGAGGAGGGGATGCCAACCCCTGCCTCCAGAGAAGAGTGTCATACGGCACACCGTTGTGGCCTGGTACGGACGTCCACAGCTCTCGCGCCAGGTCACCCAAACGATGAGGAGAACACCGCTGGGGTTTAGTGGGTAGAGTCTGCGTCCACCTTACCATCTGCTCGGGCGCAGAGAGTCCCACATAACCTCCGGGTCCCCCCGGACCCGGTGGTATGCCTAAACGCATTCCCCAGCAAAACCAAAAAAAAAAAAAAAAGTCCGCTCTGCCATCAGATCAAATAACCCTGTATAATATTTGTTACAATAAATAAAACAAGAAATAATAACTGTAAGAACTGTATATTTTTATATACATAATTATGTTATACCAGCAATATCAAAAACAATTTGGACGGCTTAAATATTAAATGTGACGTATAGTAAAAACAGCACCATGTATATTGTCAAATAAAATTTCATAAATAAATTATAAAAATGATAAAAAATATCGAATTATAAAATTCACAATTCACTTAAAAATACTTGGAAAATATAAAGCATAACTTTTATGCCTTTCCTTTTAAAAATACAAATTTATAATTGTATCCATTTACCTATGTACAATAAACACTTGGATATAAATAATACTTAAATTAAGTATAATGCCATAAAAAGATAACTTATTCTAGATATAAATTGAGACAGGGATTCCTACAACATGGCTTTTCTGCTTCTTTTTCACCCTTATTAACCGACTTCTAAAAAAGGAGGAGGATCTCAATTCGGATGTTTGTTTTAACATAATAGAGCATTGTTTCAAAGAGTAGGTAGGTATTTTGTAGCCTTAAAAGCTTATTAAGTAGTAAATAATAAATATGGCACATCATGTGTAATTTTTAACTAACATAAGTAACTATGAACTTTTTAAAATGAGATATTTACAATGTTTTTCACTCATATTTCTTGAGTTATTCAAATTTTGTGATCAAGGTGTTCGTAGAGAAAGCTAAAACATTGAGCGGTGCGAAAAAAAAAAGTGAAAAACATAGTAAATCCCTGTCTTAGACAGTTTAAATTTAGAATTTATGTAATCATTTCTATTGTCTGATTGACTTATAACCTAAGTGCCCATTCGCACTAGGCGGTACATCCCTGTCTTAGACAGTTTAAATTTAGAATTTATATTGTCTGATTGATTTATAACCTAAGTGCTCATACGCACTAGGCGGTTACCCGCGTTTATATTCGTACATGACATTTCTATACGCACTGCAATGCGGTTACCTGCAAACCGCTGGGCGCTGCAGCCGCTCTGCGGGCGGCGCGGAGGCTAACCCCGCGGTCGCTACTCAGCAGTCAGTCTCAGTACTCGCTGTACGCACTGAATGTGCGGTCTTTGAAAAATATGTCAAAATGCTTTCTCACAACGCGGTCGCCCACTTTCTCCACGGTATCCTACGCACCATAACCGCAACCACCTGGTGCGTGTGCACTCTTAGTCTTTTTAAGAATATTATGTTTTAATTACTAATTAGTTTCTTATAAAAACTTAAAAAAAATAACAACACTCACTGGTACAGTTACTACTTTAAGAATATTATGTTACTTTGTTATAAGTTTATTTTAAAATATATTATGCAAATCGTCAATAAACTAAATGCACATAGGACAAGCTTCTATATACTTTCTAAGATCTTAATATTTATTGATCAGTGTAAATAATGATCACAAATAAAACGAAGTAACTAGTAAAAAAAAACTATGTAAGCATAGCATGGATTTTAAAGACTTTACAAGCTATTTGCCCAAGATCTAATGAGGATCCAAGATCATGGCAATATTAAATGTTTGGTGTGGCAGTGTATTTTTATTTATTTTTAATATTATTGTCAGTACTACCCCTTGGAATACGGACCAAAATGTATAATAAAAACCCCTAACATAAACTTATACATGTCACTTAAAATTTTAGATCAGAGTCTACATAGTTCATAGTCGAATTTTATTAAAATATGCACTCCGCCTGTTTTGTTGACTTGTGTCGTCCGACATCTTTTTTGCTATTTTATTTATGATAAATGATATTTTAGATAGTTTTACAGGATATAGAAAACTACAATATCAACTTTCCACTTGCATAAGAAAAGAGTTAGACCAGCTAATGTAATAAGAGATTATCTATCATATTGTTTGTTATTGACTTGTACATCATTAGGAGGTAAAATATAAGTAGGTTATAGTACTTATCATGGTACTGTAGTGTTTATTTTCTTACAATGTGTTCACTACTCATACACAAACAGTTTTGAAATTACGTATAATAGAAACATTTACTTTTGTTGGCTATTCTTGATGGACACAGTGCAAACTCACCATATTTGAGAAATTACTATGATTTTAATAGGTTTGAAATTACGTATAATAGAAACATTTACTTTTGTTAGCTATTATTGATGGACACAGTGTAAACTCACCATATTTGAGAAATCACTATGATTTTAATAGGTATAGATAAAATATTTAATGCTAACAAAAAGGTCTTTAGTTAATTCAAATTTCTGGTTGGTGGAAAGCCCAGATAAGTCTGCAGTCAGGCCAATAATGGTAAAATCCATCTTTTAAAAGAACCATATCTTGGTTAAATTTGTTATTAACATTAATTCAATTTTGGCACTTTATTTAATACTAGCTGTTGCCTGCAGCTTCGCCCGCGTTACTCAACTCCTATAAGTCACAGCGTGATATTATATAGCCTATAGCCTTCCTCGATAAATAAGCTGCTTAACACTGAAAGAATTTTTCAAATCAGACCAGTAATTTCTGAGCAGTAATTAGCGCATTCAAACAAACAAACAAACTCTTCAGCTTTATAATATTAGTATAGATAATATATTTATTGTATGTATAATAAAAATATTTATTCCTTATTCTAGCAAGTATATTCTCAAAAAATATACCTGAGAAAAATGCAAGCCTTATAGGTGTTATTATAGTACACAGTATGTTCATGTTGATCCGGGGAATTGGGTGAAATGGTCCCGTTAATGAGGACTGATCACCCTTCTGGCCTTGCTGGTGTCCCCACCCTTAAATAATAATAATAATGTTCATGTTTAATGGTCCTTAGGAACTAAATTATAGCTAAACAGTCTTTTAAGACTTGAGTGCTTATGATCTAGAAAAATATTTATATAGGCATCTATTAATATAGATAAAAAAATATAATCCTAATACAAAATTATAAAAGCAGGCATCGAAGAATAAATGCAACAAATATTTTGTTGCATTTATTCTTATCAACAATAAGATCAACAATACCAACTAGATATTGAGTCAACGCAAAAAATCCATCTCGGTAAATAAGAGCTCACTTGAAAAGTGCATTCTTATTTTTTTTAGTTCGTTTTTAACACAGCCAATCTCAACATACATGGTTGTAATTAGGTTGAACTTAAAACTGTTCTAAAACATTTCTCTCCATTTTTAATAAACAAATGTAGCTGTATAAGTATATATTCAAGTGGGCAGTTTTTAGATTTTGATTTTGTACGTGACACGGTATCTAGTTGCTATTTTTTATCAATCATTCATTGGGAAAAGCTGTATCTAGCACAAGCTTCTGATAAATATAAAGTAATCATACTATTGAAGAAATCAATCAAAACAACTACAATCACAGTCGCCACAATCACAGTCGCCACAATCACAGTCCCCACTATCACCACAGTCACAATTATTATCAGTTTCACCTGCGTCCCCACTCTCACAACAACCTTCACATCCATCACAACAGTTGGTTGTACAATCACCAATTCCTTCACAGCAGTCTCCCAGACAGTGATACATCCATAAAAGGCAGCGGCACAAGAAGAAATAGTCAGTTTCATCACAACACATTATGTAGCAGCAATCATCACGGCGTCTACGCTCTTCTTTCTTCGCTTCTTCTTCTTCCGTTGCTTCTTCTTCCAATTTATCATGCATTGTTTCTTCTTTTGAAGGTTGTTCTTCAAAAGCAGGTTTATCATCGACACTAGGTTTCGGCTGAGTTGTGATAGCGATAGGAATTTTGGCACCTTCCATATTTAAAATATACTTTTATTGAATATGTTTAGGCACTTTCAGTCGATAAATCAGTGTGATGTATAAAAATATCACAATTTACTTCTTACTCACGAGACTGTTAAAGAAAAATATTTAATTATCTTAGAATTAAATATAAAATTAATGTTTCTTTATCTTTTCTATAAAAAGAATATCACGTTGTTTGTCCACTATCATCTCCTGAATTACAAGTTAGAACCGGTTTTATTAATAATTAATATCCTGCACTCTTCGGAATTTGGTTTAACTTGAGAAAATAGGTGTTATAGATTGAACTTTAAGTCTTAAATTTTAGGAAGCTTACTAGTAACCTGTGTCACCAGCAACCCCTGTTCTCTGCGGTGTCTAACACTTATTTACAATATATTATGTAGCCATACATATGTATTTTAAAAAATAATTTTATACTACCTATGTATTATGTATGTACATATTATTAATAACGTAGAATTGTAGGTATGTTATAACTTATAAGTATGTACTTTGTGCATATTAAATTTATATTAAATAATAAATAGTAGAACTACTATTCTACATATTATGTACTAACAATTATTTATATTTTTATTCTTCTTCTTTCTTTCATTTCGAATTGAATAACATGATCTGTGCATTTGCCATAGCTTTTTTAGTATACCTACATAATGACTGTGTCAATTTTTAAAATCATTAAACAAATCTAAAAACTAGTAGGTAGTAGGTACATATTTGGCTAAATATTTATTTAATTGTAATTTTTTATATTTTGGGTTATATATTTTAACCAAATTTGGTTAACTTTCTCATGGATGCATTCTAACTTAGGTACAGTATCAATGGAAATTCGCACCGTTGTATTGTAAGTTGCTTACACAATTAAATATTATATTGTATATTAAGGTTACCTAAATTATAAATTTAAAATAAAGTCATAGTTACTTTTCAATAACATACTACATACTTTCTATGTTAGCATTTTGATTCAAAACTGAACACTGAAAAACTGAATACATTCAATATGAATTTTACTTTTTTTAATCTTTTAATTTTCTTTATTCTTCAAATGTTCAGCTTTGGGATGCATGTTATAGTGCTAATAGAGTTAGTTCCCTTCGTCGTTAGGTTGGTAGATTTGCAATCAGTGTTGCTACGGTTTGAAAAAATCAAATCACCTAAATCCGGGGTAAACTAAAGTATACAGATAAATTATCTTAATAAGGCAGACATTTGGTTTAAAGATACATATTTATTCGCACCCCGTAGTATGGGAAACTAAATAAATCTACCCACGTTTCATAATAATCCTTCAGCCATAAAGTCATAGTTATGAAACTCTACAAAGGCAAACGAGGTTGCACAAAACATAAAACTCGTAAAAATAATAGCGAATTTAATATGTCAAAAATTTATTCTTTTACTATAAGTGTGGTCATCTAAAGGATCTGAGTCTGAAACGTGGCTTTCATCCGTATCATCAGCTGTGTCGCTATCATCATCTCCTAATTCAATTATAAAATTATCGATTTCCCTGTCTACAGATATGCCTTCATGGTAATATTTATCCTCTATTTTTTTCACATGTTCGCATTCCTTTTTCCACTCTTCAGCAGTTATACTAGAAAATGCTTCTTCCGTAATTTTTACCATATTTTTTGCTTCTTGTCCTACATTTTTTACAGCGACACGTTGTTTTAGTACACTCCATACTAATTCTATAGGATTAAGGTCGCAATGATAAGGCCTTACTACTTTATGACCATGTTTTTCAAGCATTAGGTCAGCTTCATATTTAATGGGTTCCTTGTGCTCTTTCACAATCTCATATAATTGAGCTTTTACCATTGTCGGCAAATAAGTAAGACCTTTACTTTTAATCCAATTTTGCATTTGATCTTTCGTACTAGACATAGTTGGTGCTTTGTTGACAGCTATTGTGTGGTAGGATGCATTGTCCATTACAATCAAAGACCGAGGAGGAAGATTTGGCAACAACTTTTCCTCAAGCCACTTGTTGAAATTATCCTTGTTCATGTCGTCATGATAGTCTCCCGATTTAGACTGGGATCTAAAAATCAATTGAGCATTGAGTATAAAGCCCATCTCTCCTCCAGCGTGTACTATTATCCATCGTGGCCCCTTTGAGTCAGACGATAGAACACCTTCTTCGTTAAACATTTCACTTTGCAAACATTTACCGGCGCAGTATGTAGAATGAATATATGTCTCATCTAAATAAATAACTGGCAGCTGTTCCCCATTTCGATTGTCTCGCAATTCATTTAAATATCGAAATCGCCATGCTACGATGTCATGTCTTTCCATTAATACTTTCCTTTTGGATTGGCATTTTTTGAAGAAAAAACCCATCTTCTTCATTATCCTCCAAAGAGTAGTACGGCTGCCCTTAAAATCAATGTCATTTCGCAGCTCATGCAATATTTTAGTTAGAGTATGTTATGTATTGAAACAAACGTGTCTGACAAACAACTGATTTATTCAAGATCTGTACTACCCTACACATATATTTATAACTACCCACAACATCTTCCCCTTTTAAGATATATTATATAAGTAACTTATCTGTCTACATAATACCTACATATTATAAATACGTAATATAATAAGTACACGTACATTACACATTTACTTACGCCTCATCCACATCCCTCTTTTAACATTTAAATTATGTTAAAAAAAATCATTTTTTTGATTTACTTCTAGTTATAGGTGGTAAATAATGAGTTGTATCCAACGATTGTTCATTGCTGGACAACACATAATCGTCTTCATCTGAAACATCACAATAATCTTCCTCGAACTCCGCGTCACTATTTTGAACACCAACATTATTATTATTATTATTTTGTTTACAACATTGTTCATTTGACTTTTCGTTGGACATTTCAGATGAGTCGGATAATGTTTTGATTAGATGTCGGCGATTACGACGATAAATACCTCTTTTATTTTTAATTAAATAGGATCGCGGTGTTGACGCTTTTGCTACCACTGTACCTCGAACCCTCTGCTTATTGTTTTCTAACATAATCAGTTATCGCCGACATCCAGTTGCGGTAAAGTTTTACATCGCCGATCATAGTATAACTTACTTTTTATCTGTTTCTCTAATAACTGCTGTTTACATTTTTGTGTGTTTTGACAATAATTAGTTTTTAACATGGTCAGGATGAACCGGAAGTCTACATTTAAGTCTACGTCCCATCATTAGTTGTGCAGGAGAATCCAAATTATCTCGTGGAGTATTTCTATAGCTTAATAAATTTAAATAAAAATCAGATTTGCTATCGAAAGAACTTTTTAAAATCTTTTTAATAGTTTGCACTGCTCGTTCACTTTTACCATTAGATTGGGCATAATACGGGGATGATGTAACATGATTGAAACCCCAATCGGCAGCAAACAATTTAAAACTACGACATGAATATTGTGGCCCGTTATCACTAATTACTACTTCCGGTATTCCATATCGGGCAAAATTTTCTTTCATAACGTTTATGACCGAATTCGAAGAGGTATCTTTTAATAGTGCTACTTCAATATATCCCGAATAATAGTCAATTAAAATTAAGTAATGTTTTTTTTTTTTTTTTATTTTTATAGAAGAGGGGGCAAACGGACAGTCGGTTCACCTGATGGTAAGTGAATAGCGACATCCACAGACACCCGCTATACCAGGAGATCAGCAGGTGCGTTGCCGGCCTTTTAGATGTGAGTATGCTCTTTTCTTGAAGGTCCCTAAGTCGTATCGATTCGGAAACACCATAGGTGGCAGCTGATTCCATATATTTGTAGTGCGAGGCAGGAAATGCCGTAAAAATCTAGATGTTGTGGATTTCCGGACATCAAGATGGTGTGGGTGAAATTTGGAATTCTCACGCGATGTCCGGTGGTGGAATTCTGCCGCAGGTATTAATCCGAACAATTCCTCAGAACACTCCCCGTGGTAGATGCGGTAGAAGATGCAGAGCGATCCGACATCTCTACGCAGCGCCAAGGGATCAAGCCGATTGGAGATCACATTATCATCGACGATTCGAGCCGCCCGGCGTTGGCCGCGATCAAATGGAAGGAGCTGATATTGGGGCGCTCCAGCCCAGAGGTGAGAGCAGTATTCCATGTGAGGCCGGATCTGCGCCTTGTATAATTGAAGGCGGTGTGAAGGCATGAAATACTGCTTCGCCCTATTGAGCACGCCAAGTTTCTAGAGGCTAGTTTAGCCTTTCCTTCCAAATGACCACGAAACTGCACATCTCTCGATATGTCGACGCCAAGTATCCCAATGCTGGCTGCGGCAGTTAGGGGAGTGCCTTCAAATCGTAGAGGAACGACGAAGGGTGATTTATTGGCGGTAAACGCGCAAACTTGTGTCTTGTTGGGGTTAAATTGGACCAGGTTAAGTCATCCCCATTCCGAGACTTTGGTCAACAGAGACTCGATTTCAGACACAAGTTTGTTCCGACACTCATCGACTTGTTCCCGAGAAATATTAGAGCGGCCAGTGTATAAGGCATCTCCATCCGCATAACAATGAATGCCGCTGGTTTGCAGCATATCATTGATATGCAGAAGAAACAGGGTTGGAGATAGTACACAGCCTTGCGGAACACCAGCACTAACAGACTTGAGGTCCGAGCATGTACCGTCGACAACGACCTTGATGCTCCTGTCTGCTAAAAAACTGGTGATCCACTTACATAATTTCTCGGGAAGCCCATATGATGGTAGCTTCGCTAGAAGTGCTTTATGCCACACCCGATCAAAGGCCTTCGCTATGTCCAAACTAACCGCCAGTGCTTCCCCCTTGCTCTCAACTGCCTCCGTCCATCGATGCGTTAGGAATATTAGAAGATCACCAGCTGAACGATTCCGTTGAAAGCCATATTGGCGATCGCTAATCAGCTGGTGCTCCTTCAAATACCGCCGGAGCTGGTAGTTAATTATGGATTCCATAATCTTTGAGAACAAGGAAGTTATGGCTATTGGTCTGTAGTTGGACGGGTCTGAGCGGTCCCCTTTCTTAGGGATCGGGTGTACCAAAGCTGTCTTCCACAAGCATGGGACGACGCCTAATGAGTATGAGTGCCGAAAAAGACGCGTAAGGACGGGTGCTAACTCAGGAGCACAAGTACGTAGCACTAACGGAGGGATGCCGTCAGGCCCACTCGACTTATGGATGTCCAGCGAAAAAAGCGCTTTACGTACGGAGCTCTGTCGAAAAAATATTTCCGGCATTGAGGCATCACACCGAGGGATCGTCGGTGGTATTTTTCCCTGGTCATCCAAAGTCGAGTTGGAAGCAAAAAGAGAGCCTAGAAGATCGGCCTTCTCCTTCGTGGTGTGGGCCAACGAGTCGTTCCTCATGTGCAAAGATGGTAGGGATGGCTTACAGAAATTCCCTTGAACAGCCTTGGCGAGTGACCAGAATGCACGAGTTCCCGAAGGAAGTCGAACCAATCTCTCGCCAATTCTGTTCACGTACTCCGCTTTTGCCTCAGCAATAGCTCTTTTGAAGGACCTGGAGGCAAAGTTATATTCCTTTTTTAATGCGCTGGTCTTTACATCCTGTGACATCGATGCATTGGCCCAGGCTCGGTAGCTTAACCGCTTGTGGCGTGCAGCCATCGTACAAGTTTGACCAAACCAGGGCTGGGATTTGCCGCCTATAGGCACTGAAGAGCTTGGAATAAAAAGCTCCATGGCTTGCAGCACCACCTCGGCGACAGAATCGGCAACGATGTCTGGATCATCCAGCGAGAAGCAAATTCGCCCCCATGCGTAGGATGCGAAAAAGGACCGCATTCCATCCCAATCAGCTGACCTATAGTGCCAAACATGGCGGCAGCTGGCAAAACGTGGCCATGATGGGCGGGCAACTTGCACAGAACTCCGGATCAGACAGTGGTCCGATGAGCCAAGTGGAGCGTCCACGGAGACCACGTAATTGTCCGGGTGAGAGGTCAGCAGAAGGTCCAACAGGGAAGGCGTATGATCTTCCACATCAGGGATACGAGTTAGCCTAGTAGTTTTTTATAGCTACATAGCAGTTGTTTCAACCTTTCAAACGCGCATTTATGACCGTGCTCCTAACTCCACATAACATCTTTTTTTAGTAGCTTTGTAAAAATATGAATATGTTCGGAATAATTAGGTATGAATTTAGAAAGATAATTTACTGCACCTAAAAATCTTTCTAAACTCTTTTTATCGCTTGGCTCGGCCATTTTTAAAATAGCGCGAATTTTTTCAGTATCCGGCTTCATGCCTAAACTATTAAAACAATGCCCTAAATACGTCACCTCCTGTACACATATGCGGCACTTATCCTTATTAAATTTCAAATTAATTTCGCGAGCCCTGTCGAACAAAGCCCTTAATCGTTGATCATGTTCCGCTCTCGAGCTACCCCAACATATAATATCGTCAATAAACGAGTCAACACCGTCTAGCCCTTCAAGTAACTGCTTTATTTTAGCGTGAAACACCTCGGGAGCACAGTTCAAACCGAAAGGTAAGCGTAAATATTGATATCGCCCGAATGGCGTATTAAAGGTACATAGGTCTGCACTTTCACTGTCTAACTTCACAGCCCAAAACCCAGAATTCGCATCTGAAACCGAAAAGTATTTTGCCCCATGGAGCTTCGTTACAAACTCTCGTATGGTCGGGAGCTGAAAATGCGCACGCTGAATAGCGGCATTTAGTGGTCTCGGATCCAAGCATAAGCGTAATTGCCCGTTCTTCTTAGCCACGATCACCAACGAGTTCACCCACGGTGTCGGGTGACTAACTTTACGAATGACACCTAACTGAATCATTCTATTTAATTCGTCCTGTAACTTATCCCGTAATCCAATGGGAACGTTCCGGCGGGCACACACAACGGGAGGCACAGACTTGTCCACGACAATGTGGTACTCCCCGGGCAAACAGGGGAATAGGAGGGAGGGAATAATTTTGACAGTTAACTATAAGGGAACGGGGAGACAAGTAGTTAGAGATGAAGTTCACTATCTTCACAGGGACACTCAGCTGTAGCATTTTCTGCCTGAGCACCGGAAGCAGGACATTATCATATGCGGACGATATGTTGAGGAATACTCCTACTACGTTTTCGTTCTTTGAGAAAGAAATGCGGATATCTGTGACAAAGATACTTAGGCTGTCCATCGAACTAAAGCCTTTTCGAAAACCGAATTGGGTCTTTGCCAGAATACCCTTATTCTCCATTATCCATTCTAGCCTATTCTTAATAAGGTGCTCTAGTATTTTGGCCAGTGTTGAAGAGAGAGCAATAGGGCGATAGGAAGAAGGGTCCCTACTATCTTTACCAGGTTTTAAAATGGGGATAATGATCTGTGTTTTCCATTCTTCTGGAGGGGTCTCAGATTGAAATATTTCATTTAGAAATACCAGGCAAATTTTTTGAGCAGATTCACCACTTTTTACAATAAAAGAGTATGGGATACAGTCCTCTTCTAGCGAAGAGTCCTTTAAGGTACCCAGTACCAGTTGAAACTCCTCCAGAGAGAAGGGGCCATCGAAATCACTGCAGGCTGTTGATGGGGAAGTTAAGTGTATACAACAGTTTTCTAAAGGGGGCACGTATGGAGGAGCCAACCTTTGTGCAAAGGCATCTATCCAAACTGATGTATCATTAGAGGGTAGGCTATCACTTACTCTAAAGGAACCACGATTTTTTTTATATTCTTCCAAATTAAAGAGGGGTGCGAGGAAGGAGATATACTTTCATAAAAATTTTGCCAGCCTTCCTTCTTTTTCTGTGAAAATAACCTGGCAACCTCTGCTGCAACTCTCTTATAGTTTAAATAATTTTCATATGTCATGGACAGAGAATACAAGCGCTCAGCATGTTTGCGGCGCTTGCATGCATCTGTGCATTCGGCATCCCAACATGGAGGAGAGGAAATTCGGAAATTGTTAGAGTTTTTGATAGGGATTGTTTTTTCTGCAGTTCGAATAAGCGCGTTTTTAAAAAGAGGATAAAGAGAATGAACGTTGCTAGGGTTCACTAGAGGGATACATGATACTTCCTCATTAGAGATTGTAGCAAATTGGGTCCAGTTAGCCTTATTTAGTTTAAATTTTTGCCTTGGTGGATAATTTATTATAAAGGGTCTAGGTGAGCAAATAAAAGAGATGACTATAGGGTAATGATCACTACCAAAGGAGTTAGGGAGAATTGTCCAAGAAAGTTGGGATGAGAGTGAAGAGGAAGCTAGTGATATATCCACTGCACTTTTAGGGTTTTGCAATGGTGGGACCCGTCGAGTGGGTGATCCATCATTAAGTATCACTAAGCTGTTATTATCAACTATGTCTAGGAAAGGAGAGGATAAGGTGTGGTTGAAGGAGGGTTTTCAATAATTGCCTGATGGGCTTGTTTATCATAACCAGGGCTAGTAGGTAAAATAGGGCGCCGTTGTGTTATTACAGTTTTTTTGTACGAAGATGTTACAGGCAAGGATTGCCTTATAGCACTAGTAGATGATGATGATGATGAAATGTGGGGGAAATGGTTCTGGTTGAGTCGGCAAATGATCGCCTGACCTGAGGGAATCTAGCTGAGGCTTCTAGGTAAGAGATGCTTTCTTGTGACATTACAAGCTTAATAGATTTTTGTCTAGAATGCTCAGGGCAGGTTGAGTCATTGGCCATATGTCGACCAGAACAGAACAAACAAGAGGGGATTTGTATTGAGCAAGTTTCTCCATCGTGCATTTGAGAACACTTGTAGCACCTAGGTTTAGACCTACATTGTGCCTTCACGTGACCGAAACGACAGCAATTATTGCACTGTATAGTAGGCAAAAGGTAAGTTTCAACAGGTAAAGATGTGAAAAAACAAAATACTCGGGGAGGTAGTTTCTGGCCCGTAAATGTAAGAACAACAGACTGTGTAGGGATCCATACGGGGGTATTATTATCGTTAAATGATTTCCGGCTCATTCTCCGTGCTCGAACTACTTTTCCATAACCATTTGGGATTTCCAAATTTTCCACTAACTCCTCCATTGACCATTCGACTGGCACTTCTCTGACAATTCCCATACGAGAAACACTCTAGGAAGGGATTAAAGCTATGTACCCCGCAGTACTGATAGCTGGTAAGTCTAAAAAGTTATTGGCATGTTCAGCAGTCTTAAATTCAACGGAGATTCGATTGCGACCTATCCTCTTAATGCCATCCATAACCACATTCCTTATGTTATTTTTAAAAAGAAAATGCCCAAACTGTATGGGTCGGAGTGTCATTCCACTATTAGGCTCTGATTCACTTTTTGAGACATGGACCACAGAAGGAGCGGAGTCATTCGCAGAATAGTGTAACTTTTCATTATTAAAATCTGGGTGGATGTAAGTAAGTTGTATGGAAGGAGAAGTTAAGGTAGAAGTAGCGGCTTTTTTGGGGTGAGATGTATTTTTATCTGTTAGATTATCGTCATTCGGTCGCCTTTTTCTATTACTTACTGAATTATTTGAATTTTCAGTATTATAACCTCCACCAGGATCTGGCGGTTCAGTATCCATTGCAAAAATTTAATATATACTTACAGTTAAACAATCACAATATAGACAACAACACACACAAAACAGACAGATATTACAACAGATATTGCTGAAAAACAATAATTACGTAAAATTAGTACCAAAACACTTGTACGCAACACTCAACCATAAAGTAGAGTCCCGGTCTCGAAGTAATTCTTCTTCCAATATTTTAAATTGACAACTTTTAGCCAATAATTTTAAATTAGTCAGGTATTGATTAATTGACTCGCCGACTTCTCGATTCCTTGTAAAAAAATTATATCTTGCTAAAGTAATGTTCGTTTTCACACCAAAGTAAGCATCATATTTTGCTAATAACACTGAGACATCATCTCGATCCTTTTCTTGGTCAAATGAAAACGTTTCGTAAACATCGAACCCTTCCGGTCCGATCAAATTAATTAGTAGGCTGGCTTGTACTTCGCCCTTTTCGCTGTGCACTCCTGATGCTTTAAAAAATAAGCAAAATTGCGTTTTCCAACGTTTTCATGCGTCAGCTCGACTGACGGAGCTGCCGTCCAGACACAATTCCGGTGGTGGTCGCGCGTGTTCCATATTGAATAACTTTTTAACGAAATAATAATAAAACGTACTATTAATATCCCACCGCAGCCACCATGTTATGTATTGAAACAAACGTTTCTGACAAACAACTGATTTATTCAAGATCTGTACTACTCTACACATATATTTATAACTACCCACAACAGAGTAGGCAACTCTTTTCTAACAACATAAAATTCGTGAATTTTATGCCGGAGCGCACACATTTCAAAATCGTCAAGCTGAATCTTGCTATTCCGGGGTCGACTTTTGCCAGGCTTTGAAATTTTGGTTGACGTACTAGCAGCCACTTCTCCTTCTTTGGAAATTTTGGTAACGGTTTTTTCGGATATACCTGAAGACAAAATAATACGTATATATATATATATATATATATATATATATATACGTATTATTTTACGTTATATATATATATATATATATATAATATTTACAAAACCTGTATTTGGAATGTGAAAGTATTAAAAAATAAAACTTAAAATTTTTAGGTTTAATCAATGTATGATATTATTGTCGGGAATTTTATGAGTCTTGTTCAAGGCTGGCAATCCTATTTTGCTTACCTGTCATGGCGGCAACCCGAAGACGAACGGATTCAAAGGGAATTATTGGCCCTTTGTTTGATTTTTCCTTCTCACAAAACGATTTCACCTTCAGCACCATCTCTCTTTCACCACTTTTTAGTGTTTTTGGCATGATTAAACGCACAAAACTCTCAAGAATTCGGAAAAAATATGGAACTTGTCGAGTTCGAGGAAGCTTGTTTACTGTTTGGTGTTTTGACAGGCAGTGGGGCCAACATAACGACGAAGGGAACTAACTCGTGAAACGCACTATACTATTGAGCCAAAACAGAGTTAGGGGTCACTTATGCCGAATCCCACGTAACCGACCATCCACCCAGGGCCGATGGTACGCGTAAATCCACTTACTCCGCAGAAA
The DNA here is from genome assembly GCA_963853865.1 of Helleia helle. Taxonomy (NCBI): domain Eukaryota; kingdom Metazoa; phylum Arthropoda; class Insecta; order Lepidoptera; family Lycaenidae; genus Helleia; species Helleia helle. The sequence continues at coordinate 9,863,102 of OY971436.1, forward strand.
AAAAACAGGTTAGGTTAGGTTTTGTCCACGACGCACATGAATATTAAGAGGACGCCTCGGTAATTTTGTCGTCAATAATTTTAATTTATTTCAGTAATTCCAAAACACATGAAAATATAAATTGGTGACCTGGATAGTTCATGGTATAAGCCTTATTTTTCTGATTTTCGAAACACGATTAGGTAACTTTTGTAACAGAGAAAAAAATATCAAACATACCTCTTATTAAAAACAGATTCACATCTTATGGGCAAACGGGTCCGGTTTAAGCCTCTTAATTTTCTTTGTAGATGAGTTTATACATGTTATTTAAAATTGTCATATGAATTTCTCCAATTATCGTTTTTAACGCAATAATATAACAAAAACCATTTTGCCGTTTACGTCTTTTAGTTATAAGCAGCGTATGTATGAAGGCCTTGTCCCGCTCAAGCCGCTCAGTCCCCTCGTGACTATTGTCAGCGACGGGTTCCTATACGTTACAATGTACTCTGTGGCGACGGGTCTGTGCCAGTTCCTCGCTAGTTCATTTCACGAATTTATTTAATGGTTTTATTAAATGTCAAAATTGTTTGTTAGCAAAATGTCAAAATATGACACAAAAGAGATTTAAAGTTCACATCATAATATTTATTTGTAATTTATAAATATAGGTAATTTTAACTTCACTTTCTTTTTGTGTCAAAATATATTCTGATAAGTATTAAGTGGTATTATTTTAAATATTTATTATATTTTAGAAAACAATAGTTGGAACAATGTTAGGAGAATAAAACAATGGAGTCGTCATCTGATTGCAATAGAAATAAAGAAATGTCGGCTAACTTTTTAAAAGGGCACGTATGAAAAATTTCTTTTTTTTTGCGGATGGATCTATGCTAACGGCCCGAAGGCCCTAATGCTACATCGGATTAGTGTGAGCCCATTTGGCTCACTTTTGGTTTGTAAAAGTTGGGGGTTGCCCCCCGCCAACCGTGCAGTCTGCGACCACACGTCCTCCTAGCGTCGGGTTGGTGAAAAATTCCTTAGCCTATTTTAATAATATTATGGCTTTTTATAAAAGTTATATTTTTTATATCACCGAAACACTAATTTATTTTGTATCAGTCTAGAAATCAAGACACCTTACCGAATTACGCAGAGTTACTCAATTTCTTGCCCGCATAAGTTTTTGTTACTATGTATTTATAAATATTGATTATAGATAGAAGAGGGGCAAACGGACAGTCGGTTCTCCTGGTGGTAAGTGAAAAGCGATATCCACAGACACCCGCTGCACCAGATGATTAGCAGGTGCGTTGCCGGCCTTTTGTATCGTTTCAGAAATATGTAGGTGGCAGCAGATTCCATTTAATCGCCGTGCGAGTCAGGAAATGCCGTAAAATCGAGTTGTTGTGGGTTTTCGGACATCGAGATGGTGTGGGTGAAATTTGGTAAATATCCGGTAGAGGAATTCTGCTCCAGGTATTAGTCCGAACAATTCCTCAGAAAACTCCCCGTGGTAGATGCGGTAGATTTTTTTTTATAGAAAAGGGGGCAACCGGATAGTCGGTGTTCGATAAAATGCAGAGCGATCCGACATCTCTACGCAGCGCCAAATAATCAAGTTGATTGAACCTTACTATCGGCGACGATTCGAGCCGCACGGCGTTGAACGCAGTCAAATGGAAGAAACTGATATTGGGGCGGTCCAGCCTAGAGGTGAGAGCAGTATTCCATGTGAGGTCGGATCTGCGCCTTGTATAATTGTGGGCGGTGTGAAGGCATGAAATACTGCTGAAGGAAAGGCTAGTTAAGCCTTTCCTTCCAAATGACAACGAAACTGCACATCTCTCGATATGTCGACGCCAATTATGGGGAGTTAGGGGAGTGCCTTCAAATCGTAGAGGAACGACGAAGGGTGATTTTTTGGCGGTAAACGCGCAAACTTGTGTCTTGTTGAGGTTAAATTATTGGACTAGGTTAAGTCGTCCCCATTCCGAGACTTTGGTCAACAGAGACTCGATTTCAGACACAAGTTTGCTCCGACACTCATCGACTTGTTCCCGAGAAATATTAGAGCGGCCAGTGTATAAGGCATCTCCAGTGCTGTCATCCGCATAACAATGAATGCCGCTGGTTTGCAGCATATCATTGATATGCAGAAGAAACAAGGTTGGAGATAGTACTCAGCCTTCCGGAACACCAGCATTAACAGACTTGAGGTCCGAGCATGTACCGTCGACAACGACCTTGATGCTCCTGTCTGCCAAAAAACTGGTGATTCACTTACATAATTTCTCGGGAAGCCCATATGATGTCCAAACTAACCGCCAGCGCTTCCCCCTTGCTCTCAACTGCCTCCGCCTATCATCCATATCACCAGCTGAACGATTCCGTTGAAAGCCATATTGGCGATCGCTAATCAGCTGGTGCTCCTCCAAATACCGCCGGAGCTGGCAGTTAATTATGATTTCCATAATCTTTGAGAACAAGGAAGCTATAGGTATTGGTCTGTAGTTGGACGGGTCAGAGCGGTCCCCTTTCTTAGGGATCGGGTGGATCAAAGCGGTCTTCTACGAGCATCAAACGACGCCTAATGAATAAGAGTATCGGAAAAGACGGGTAAGGACGGGCGCCAACTCAGGAGCACAAGTTTCTAGCACTAGTCAGGCCCACTCGACTTATGAATTTCCACCGAAAAGAGAGCTTTGCACACGGAGATCGGCCTGAAAATTATTTCCGACATTAAGGTGTGGTACCAGTCACCAAGGGACCGTCGGTGGTATTTTTTCAAAAGGAAGCCAAAAGGGAGCCTAGAAGATCGGATATCTCCTTAACGTTGTGGGCCAACGAGTCATGTGATGTGATGGTGGGGATGGCTTACAAAAATTCCCTTGAACAGCCTTGGCGAGCGATCAAAATGCACGAGCTCCCGAAGGAAGTCGATCCAATCTCTCACCAATTCTGATTACATGCTCCGCTTTTGCCTCAGCAATAGCCCTTTTGAAGGACCTGGAGGCCAAGTTATACTCGTTTTTTAATGCGCTGGTCTTTACATCCTGGAACATCGATCCATTGGCCCACGCTTGGTAGCTTACCCGCTAATGACGTGTAGCAATCTTACACAGTTGATCAAACCAGGGCTGGGATTTGCCGCCTATAGGCACTGCAGAGCTTCAAATGAAAAGCTCCATGGCTTATAGCGCAACGGTGTCAACGCAACGCATCGGCAACGATGTCTGGGTCATCCAGCGAGAAGCAAATTCGCCCCTATGGGTAGGATGCAATAAAGAATCGCATCCCATTCCAATCAGCTGACCTATAGTGCCAAATACAGCGGCAGCCCGAAAAACGAGGCCGTGATGGGCTTGCAACTGGCACTGAACTTCGGATCAGACAATGGTCCAACGAACCAAGTCGAGTCGAGCCACTTGGTGTGATGGACGTTGAAATCACCAAGTATCATGATCTCTATGGATGGGATCTGTTGTAGCACGGAATCTGTAGCCATTTGGATGTACTCCATTAGTCGATCGGTTTTATCATTACCGCTGTGGGACCTATATAGGGAGGTATAGACGCGGGGATGGTCATGCACGATGCACAACCAGAGGATGGAGAGGTCCCTTCAAGACTTTCAAGTCTACCAAGGCGATGAGAGCAGACATCCTCTCTGACGTACGCGCAAACTCCAGCCTGTGGTACAAAAAAGTGTTCTCATTTGTACCCCGAACAGGAGAGATAAGAAGTATCAGCTGGAGAGGATATCTGAGTCTCGGTCAAAAATAGGAGGGCCAGCTTCGCCATCTGGAGGTGGTAATGGACGATGTTAATGTTGTCCCCTGAGGTTACAGAAATCCACGGTCATTGTGGTAGGGAACTTCTGTCGACTGCTCCGTTTGACCCCGGGAAGTTTTTGTCTTGAGCACAGATTCCCCAAGAATTCGCGGAGCTGCCCAGGTTTCCGGGTTCAAGTACCTGTCCTGAAACCGGAAGCCTAGAGAGGGATTCTCCGGTGCTTTCGCGACCTACTGGGGAGTCTTTGCATAGTCTGTGCTGCCATGTGTGGAGGGAGGGATGGGCAACCGGATCTCTCACATAACACCGTCGTCATTCGACGTCGAGTTTATGTAAGAGCGAAGCACTTATAAGCGCCAGCACATTCAGCTGCAAAGCAGCATGGCGCTACTTCATAAAAAGAAGTAATTTATGTAAGTAATTGTATAATATTAAACAATATCAACTTCATAATACATCATATCAATGTACATATAAATGACAATGACTAATAATAGAACTACAATATTGTACATACTATATCAAACATTGTGTTAAATATTATGAAAGTATAAAATGAAATATATTTATCGAAATACAAAATGACGTTTATATGACAAAAAAACAAAATTAAAAATATATAAAATGACAACTCCAAGACGTCTACGATGTTACACATGGCGCGCGATAGCTCGCAAATTGCAATATTTACGTTATGTGTGCGGGGTGCGGGGCGCGCCTGCCCGGTTTTAGAATTATTGTTTACCGAGGCGTCACCTTAACAGTTTTAATTAGAACTAACCTAATCCACTTACTTATTAATTTCTTGACTGTAGGGTTGGCAGATTTACATTTCGATTCTAATAACCCCATGTACTGTACTTTGGTCTGATCAAAACACAGCAAAGCTTTTTCAATGTAAAAATACACAAAGCGTCTGCATTTTCATTTCCCACAAATGAAAATGCGATATTTAATAGAAACAACAATAATCCCGTAATACGTTTATTTTTTAATAATTTATTGAAAAATAATACTATGAACTAGCATTCTAATAAATACGATAAAATATTGAACTTAAATTGCCTAATAAATGTTTCTTGCACGATGTTATCTTGAACACAGTAAAGTTTTTGTATCTGCAGTCTTTTAATAAGGCGCATTCGATGACAAACAAAATGGCGCGTTCCCGCCAAATTTAACGTCATTCTTTTGCTGACGATGCATTGTCCTCCGCTTTTCTCTTATTGCCTGCTTGTTGAACTTTACTCTTGTCGGGCTTATATTTCTCCCATTTTTTGTGGTTCAATGTTTCAAAGTCGTCACAATAATGTGCAATATCCCGAAGATAAGTCGACAAATGCACAAGTTCTCTATCTCTATCCCTGTTTAGATGGGCTTGTCGAAATGGCCTAATCTTGAGGCCACTTTTTGGATTCATAATAAAGTTTCTTCGGATATCGTCGAACATGATTGTATTTTTTGGGCTGTATTCTGGATATTTACCCCATATCACTCCAAGTGGTTTAACCTGTAATTCAAATTATAATTTAAGAAAGTTAAATTTACTCCAGCCAACGTTGCTAACGAAAGATTCCTGGCATTAAACACTATTTCAGGCTTGCCTAAAGTAAGATGAGACCGGGTGGGTCTGAGACAAGCATTGGTGTAGACAAGCATTGGTGTAGCTTGTTCTTGCCAGAACAAGCTACAGGACCCCGTATCGACATGTCGGAAAAACTTAAATGGGATTCGTTGCTTCCGGCCTTGTAGACCGGAAGTAACATTACACATAATATCATTATGGCGTTAGCTTTTAGCTTTAGTTGGTCCCTGAAGACCAGCCTTTCTTGTGTCTTATATGAACTTGTTTCTGTTAATGGGCGTCGTTGACCACTTATAGGTATTCAAGGTATGCCACAAGCCAAACGCTTAGACCGATCGTGCTAGACTCGGCTCGGCTCTCTACTTAGGACAACTCAGGCTGTGCTCGGGCGTAACGTTGGCATGAGTCATGCCTTTTTGCGCGTGCAACTGGCTTTCATCTATTTATATGACGTTATCTCATCACAAAGAGAAAATTAACATAAAATGAGAAAATTCTGTCTTACATCGATTGTGCCATATTTTGTTGTGTGCACTGTGATCATTGCTAAGTAATCCAAGTAAAACATAATTTTGTATTGTTGGTGAGTGGAGACACCCAGTAACCTCATCTTTTCTTCAATCCACTTCATGCCTGTTGCTGACCATATCACAATGTCATAGTCCTCGTATGCAGATGTTAAGAATTCGTGTAAATATGGTCTCATTAGCTCGTAACCTGTAACAAGTTATGAATAGTAGTTATTAATAGTATAATTAGTTTAGTAAAACTTGTTTGGCTTCCTTAGCTGAGCCATCTGCTCACTTACTGTTCCCTTTGAGGTTAAAGGCCATCCGGCCGAAGTCTCCCTTTCGAAAAAAAAAACTCGTTTGTATTAATTCTCAAGAAATCTTAACAATTGAGTATTACATATCAACCAATCAAATCAAAAAATACAAATCAACTGTGGATTGCTAGTTATTAGATTATGTATAGTAGTAAAGAGGTAATGTAGCCAGGAATATTAAGGTGCAATATCTCTTGTGTGCATATACATGTCATATTTATTTATGTGTTCAGAAGATCAGAAAACAGCTACAGCTAGTTAAAATGTAGCTAAAATGAATCGTAAAGAATATAAGTTGTTTGTGATGCCTCAGAAAAGTGATACAAAAAAACTCTGGAGAAGTTGTTTACAATATACATATTATGTTTCATTCAAGAGATGTATGCATAAAAAGTGGTTAACTCACAATGAGGGATGAAACATCTGTAAGACTTATTTCTGTGAAAATCACTGGACACAAGTTTTCATTATATTTTTATAATTTTATTTTATAAGCATAGGATTATAGGGCATAATGCGTTATAATTCTATGTTTATAAGATTATTTATAATAAGATTTTTTTGTCACATTATTTCTTAATTTATATTAACAGTTTACTAGATTACTAATAGTTAAATTGCATTAATTATAATCTCAGATAATACTATTTATGGAATATGTATATTCTGCTTCATAAGATTAATGCTTTACTGGAAACAAGGCTATTAGAAATTAGCTGGCCACCAATACTATGCCACGAAAACTATATCATGAAATAATTTGCATCATGGCCAATATTTTAGGAAGAGGTAATGCCATGCTACCCGACCCGACCCGGGTGGTACCTCTCGCTCACATAACACCGGCGTCAAGTGACAGCTAAGCTGTCACGTTTAGTGTGGTTTGTGTTTCCAGTGGCCCATTGGGGGAAAAGGAGCGCGGCGCATCTGCGTGGTCTTAGTTGTTGTGTATGAGTGTTAGGGCTTGAGGCTCTGACTGCTTGTTTGCCCCCTGATGACATAACAAAAATGTAGTTTATCAAAGTTGTCTTACCTGTCTCAGCGACAGATCGGTGATCAAATAATGTGTAGTCAATGTCTAGAACTAGTAACTTCTTTCCTGCTCTAGGTGGATTCAATACATTTATTTTATAATCTCGTACTCGTTTATTTATCTTCGCTAGATATACCTAAAAAAATTGTTGTCATCAATATTGTAACACATCAAACAAATTGAAGAACAAATTAAGAAGACAGTGTGCAGGCGTGCACTCACGTCAGAAACTGGCAGGTGTGCAAGGTTTCATATGATTTCATATATAGAATGCGAAAATTTGTTTAGTATGGCTCAATTAAGGGGCTTGGCTCAGATAGTGTACATTCACGTCAAAGTTGACACAATTTTTCACACATATGCTCTTGACGTATTGCCAGATGTCGTTTTGGTTTTCAATGAGAGATCATCTATGAATCATAATAGACACATGGCGTTGGGATGATAAAAAATTACAAGGGTACACCTTGGTTTGCTAACGCCTGGTCTTGAACTTTTAAATGTGAGTTTGATAGGCAAACTGTCAGACATGGCCACGGCAAGTGTTAAGTAGTCAGCATTGCCCATAAACAGAAATGAGTTTACCTAGAACTAACCCAGGCAACATATTGCTCTGTTACACTATGTAAAGAAGTCACACTGTACGTAAAAAGTCACACTGTACGTAATAAAGTCACAGAATCTAATCAATTACCTCTTGATTCTCAACATCTACTTCCTCTTCTTCAATGTCCAAATCATTAACAACATCATCTCCGACATCTGGCTTTGTCCTTGCTCCTTCTATAGCTTCTTCTAGAGAGCCCATCATCATTATTTTTAAATTCGGCTTGAGATTCAACTCTGACAGAGTATAATTGTCAGTAGCTACCTTACCTTTAAAGTAATTTTTCTTAGTTTATTATGTTTTTTTTTTTTCGGATGGATCTATGCTAACGGCCCGAAGGCCCTAATGCTACATCTGATTAGTGTGAGCCCATTTGGCTCACTTTTGGTTTATAAAAGTGGGGTGTTGCCCCCCGCCAACCGTGCAGTCTGCAACCACACGGCCTCCTGGCATCGGGTTGGTGTTTATTATGTTTAGCAACTAAAAAAGTACTGTAACTTGGGTGTTTTATTAACCATCATATTATATTGATATCTAATCTTTACACAAATTCCATTCATAATGAATAAAAAAATAAGACTTAATAATGATGAAATCCGAAAAGTTGTTTCATTACAATGACGAAAATTCGCGTAAACATTAGAAAACAATAAACTAAGACAATTATTACGAAAGATATTATTCAAAAAATACTATCAAGCATGGGAAAACACCGATAAGTGATAGTATAACTGAATCTTGAGTAAAATCCTTTTTTATACATTATTAGATCTGAAATCAGGATAATATGCGCGAAGACACTTCTAGGAAAATAAATTTGTATGCCACGCTAAGCAAATGGCAATAAGAATATAGAGAGGAAAAACCAGTATTTATATATGAAAAAGTATAAATACATTTCATGTTACGAGTAATAAATGAAAGAAAAGCCTGCTACAAATACCTTGAAATTTAACATTAAGTAGTTTTTGTCTTTCCGGCCTGACTCCGGTAGCATTTTCGATGGCAACTTTTAACATCGCAACCGAATCCGACGGCGATAGTTCGGGCAAATCATATTCTTTTCCATTCCATTTGACGTTGAGTTTTATCGGATTATCGTTTAAATCCCCCATTTCATTAATGAAATGGTATTACATATGGTTTTGAAAAAATGTAAATTTCGGATACCGTTGTTTTTGTGACAATAGCAGTCTTGACTGACATAAGACATTGACATTTGACAGTAATCAACAACAAAGTTTTGAGTTTTGAGTTTTGACATTGGAACCTTTTTTTCTAACCGACGTAAAGTTTATGTTTTTATACCTACTTTAATGTTATTACATACTTAAAATATTTCTATCACTTGAGTGATTTCAATGGATTCGAACATTTTTTGGGGGTACTTAGCTAAGCTAAAAAAGTGATTAAATTACGAATTAACTCAAAAACTACTCAACCGATTTTAAAAATTATTTCACCATTAGAATGCTACGTCAACACTTAGCGACATAGGATATAAAATGATGGGCGTGTTTGGCCGAAGTAAGTACTTACAAAATTCAGTAAGTCACTCACTATACTTACAACATTTTCGGCCGGGACACAAAATAAGTGCTACCGCAGTAAGCATGGCTTAACATATGACGCCATTTTGCTTAATGGGTCTGACAAATGTTTTTTACTTTACATGCCAAATAAATCTACAAAAAAATACGAGAAAAACTGTGTTTTTGCTTTTTTCATATCTTAAAAAATGGCTGAGATATTTACGATCAAAGTGCGTATTTTCAGCCGAAGTTTTTTAAAAACGCAGACGGGCGCTCACTAGCCGATGACGTCACACCTCCTCTCATTCGAAAGTCACGCTTTCGTTCGCACGACTTTGCGCAATAAAAATCAAAATTATAAAGTTCCCTGTGGTAAAAATGAAAAAAAAAACTGTATTAAGCCTTGGTGCTTCAATTCCACAGTTGCTTCAACACCGAATAAACTCTTTTTATCTTCTTACATAGGCTGCACTAAAAGTATCGGGAATGGAATATTTCCACTGTTCCTGTCATATTAAAATCTTTTTAATTGAAAACTCCTTGGTTTTAAAAATCGAATACCATTTAGGGTAAGGAGTACAATGATTGGCCCTTTAAGATAAGCATTGACTTTGAACTTAAATTTCTACAAAATAATGTTCAAAATTTAATAACATTTGCCGTCAAGTTTCTTCATACAAACTTGGCAATTAGAATAAATCAAAACCATTATCATATTGCACGATATTTACAACTTTAAAGCAGAGAACATAGAAAAAGAGCCAAAAATACAATCATTGGCCATAGGTGTACAGAAATTGGCATACCAAAAGTATAATGATAGGCATGTCAATCACTGTACTTTGTGTTTATTAGCACTGCCAATTTTTATACCACGCTAGGGCCAATCTCTAAACCAAAATATAATTTTAAGCGATAGTGATGTGCAGAGTGTAATTTTTGTAGGTAAGTCCTTATTTCAAGCTGTCATAGGAATTTAGGTAGGTACATATACAATGAAAAACAAAGGTAATTAAAGTAATGTTTATTATTCATCACGTCAATATTATTATTATTAATTACTTTAATTATATAAATTTTGTGCTGTGTGGGGGCGGCTTAAGAATACCCCTACCCCAATACCAGCCCAGGGTGACGTAGAAGTCGTCAAAGGGCATTTAGCTCCCCAACATCAAGGATGCTAATACTGCGAATCGATTGCTTGGTGTCAGTCTGTCTCATCGTGACAGTGAGATAGACTTGATCACTAAGCATCGATCGCACCGAGTGATGGCGGCACCATCAATCGAATTGGCGGCAGGCAGCAGTGCCGCCGATGCGAATTCATCATCATCTGCGATTGCCAATCCGCCTGCTCAGCGTGGCAATTATGAGCATGAATCCCCTGATGAATTACAGGCACAAGAGAAGGTCCCTAGTTCCCGGCCGTCCCACTATTCCTGGTTACGGTAGCAGCCTAGGTTACGGTGGGACAGGGGGTGCTAAGAATCCCCGGGCTACGGATCGCTACCACCAACTCGACCTGGCTACGTATAACGGACGAACGTTGAGACTCGATGACCACCTGGTTGAACTGGAGGTGGAACTGGGAAGTATCCGATGGCACGTTTTGGGGTTATGTGAAGTCCGAAGACAAGGAGAGGACACCATAACTCTGCCTTCGGGTCACCTGTTCTACTTCAGGGAAGGCGACACTCAATCCCAAGGCGGCGTGGGTTTCCTCGTCCACAAGTCCCTTGTCAACAACACTGTCGAAGTCACGAGTGTGTCGAGTAGGGTTGCGTATCTTGTACTCAAACTCACCAAGAGGTACAGCCTCAAGGTGATACAAGTATATGCGCCAACCTCGACACACTCCGACGACGAAGTAGAGGCAACTTACGAGGATGTCTCCAGGGCCTTACACAACACCTCCAAGGCTCACTTCAATGTTGTTATGGGGAACTTCAATGCCAAAGTAGGAGTACTAACAGGTATCGAATCGTGTTTAGGGCCACATGGTGTCGGCAGTCGTAACCCCAGGGGGCAAATGCTGGTCAACTTTCTCGAGAAAGAGGGGCTCTTTTTAATGAATTCATATTTTAAAAAGAAGCCCCGAAGGGGACCTGGCAAAGCCCCGATACTGTGACGAGAAACGAGATAGACTTTATTATGACGGACTGAAGGCATGCATTCAGGGATGTCTCTGTGATCAACAGGTTCAAAACCGGAAGTATTCACCGACTAGTAAGAGGATCTATGAATGCAAGCTTTCAGCGAGAGCGAGACCATCTAATAAAGTCTACACTCCGACCTGACTTCCGGAAAACTGTGGTAGGTTCCAAAAAATTCCAATTGGAATTAAAGAACCGATTCGATAGCCTTAACATATCGGAAACCACAATGGCAGTTGACGAGGCACTGGGTGCCGTGGTGGACTGCATGCGGGTCGTGGGTGAAAGGTTTTGTAGGAGAAAGCGTACTGGCAGGAAATCCAAACTCTCGGATGAGACGCTCGGTCTTATGAGGGAACGCAGAGCACACACAGACGCCACTTCTACAGATGTAAAGCTTCTCTCGAAGCAGATCCGCAAACTAATACGCCGAGACCTTCGCTGCTCAAATACGCAACGGATTACCGAAGCAATTGAGCAGAATAGAGGATCGAAGGTTTTTGTGGAAAAGCTCGGGAGAAGCCACCTGTCGAAGATTAGGACCGCTACTGGCGCGACCGTTTCTTCTAAGCCTGGGATCTTGTCGGAGATCGAAGATTTCTATGGCAAACTGTACGCGTCCCATGTTCCTCAACCTGATCCCCGAAACAACGATCCGCGTGCTAGCCTAACACGACTCCTCTCCGGCGAGCTTCCGAACATCAGCCTAGGTGAGGTTAGTCTGGCTCTTAAGCAGCTTAAAGGGGGAGGGCTCCGGGGAGGGACAGAATTACGACTGAACTCCTTAAGGCAGGTGGCGAACCTATTTTAAGAGAGTTACAAAAGATTTTTAATTTCGTCTTTCAACGGGGCATTTCCCCCAAGGAGTGGCATGGAAGTGAAATCGTTTTGTTTTTTAAGAAGGATGATAACTCCCTTCTTAAAAATTATAGACCGATATCACTTCTAAGCCATATATACAAGCTGTTCTCGAGAGTCATGACGAACCGCCTCACTAAAAAGCTCGATGGATTCTAGCCACCGGAGCAGGCTGGGTTTCGAAGAGGATTTAGCACCATAGACCACATTCACTCTATAAGGCAAGTTGTACAGAAGACCCATGAGTACAACCAGCCACTGTGCCTTGCCTTTGTGGACTATGAGAAAGCTTTTGACTCGGTTGAAACCTAGGCTGTTCTGAAAGCTCTGCAGCGATGTCAGGTCGATTGGCGATACGTCGAAGTGTTGAGAGGATTATACGACGCCGCCTTTATGCCCGTTCTGGTTTCGGGAGGTCAAATAAGACCAATCCAATTGCATCGAGGAGTGAGACAGGGGGATGTTATTTCCCCGAAACTATTCACTAATGCTTTGGAGGACGTCTTTAAGACTTTAAACTGGACAGAATGTGGCATAAACATTAACGGCGAGTATCTCTCACACCTTCGTTTCGCCGACGATATCGTTATACTGGCCGAGTCGTTGGAGGGCTTGCAGGAGATGCTGCACAGTCTAAATGAATCTTCCCAACGTGTGGGTCTTAGGATGAACTTGGACAAGACGAAAGTCATGTTCAACGAACAAGTTCTCCCTAGGCCGGTTAACGTTGATGGCATAACTCTCGAAGTCGTGCAAGAGTATGTCTATCATGGGCACACTTTGCAGCTAGGTCGACATAACTTCGAGAGTGAAGCCGATAGGAGGATTCAATTGGGATGGGCAGCATTCAAGAAGCTTAGCCATATTCTCACATCGTCTATACCGCAGAGTTTGAAGACGAAAGTCTTCGACCAATGCGTTCTCCCCGTGATGACCTACGGGGCTGAAGCGTGGCCTCTAAATATAGGACTGGTCCGCAAGTTTGCCGTAGCTCAACGTGCTATGGAGCGTGCTATGCTGGGTGTTTCTTTGACAGATAGGATTCGGAAGGAAGACATCCGTCAGAGAACTAAGGTAACCGATATCACGCAAAGAATCAGCTCGTTGAAGTGGCAGTGGGCTGGTCACACACTCAGAAGAACGGATGGCCGATGGGGCAATTGACGAAGTGTTGGTCGGCCATTGACCAGGTGGGAAGACGATCTCCGAGCGGTGGCCGGTCCGTGTTGGATGCGAGTGGCAAGGGATCGGCCATCTTGGCGTTCATTGAGGGAGGCCTATGTTCAGCAGTGCACGGATAGAGGCTGATGATGATGATGATATAAATTTTATTAAAACTAGATTGCTTTCATCATCATCATAACATGCGTTTGTCCACCTCTGATGCCGCATTTATTCGCCGCGCCAGCTATTTACCTACTTTGTAAAAAGAAAAAGTTTTGGTCACAAATTATATTAAGTTATCAAAATGTTTGATTCCAAATAAATGAAATGAAAAAATGGTATTGCAATTCGTAGGTAGGTACCTAATATAATCGACATTCGTACATCACTACGTATTTAAGATCTCTTTGTACAAAGATTGACATAGGTAAAAGTATAATGATTAGCATGGCCAATGACGTAAAAGTATAATGATTGACCGGGCCAAAATCTAGATCCTGCGATACTATTTACATTTACACTAAAATTACTAATAAAGAATTGGATAATAAAATTTATTCAAAGGTTTATAAAGAGGCAAAATTTAAATAACCAATTACTATTTCTGGCATAGATGCTAATCAATTAATCTTCCATATAAGCCATAGGTACTGACTTTGGCCTACTCATTTTTAGATTATCCTGAGAGTTTTTGCATGAATTATGTTATGTAAGCCGAAATTTAATAGTAAAGTAAGTGTTGCAAAAAAAATGGTGGCCACGTTTGTCTCCAAAACCGGCCATGTTGCGACTATTCCTCTTGAGGGACAAAAAACGGTTAATGCAGAATGGTATGCTAGCATTTGTTTGCCACAGGTCGTTTCTGAACTCCGTAAAGAGAACTGCAACCGCCGCATCATCCTCCATCACGACAATGCTAGTTCTCACACCGCGCACAGAACAAAAGAGTTTTTTAGAGCAAGAAAACATGAATTATTAGACCATCCACCGTACAGCCCCGACCTAAGCCCTAATGATTTCTATACTTTCCCTAAAATCAAGAATAAATTGCGTGGTCAGAGATTTTCATCGCCTGAAGAAGCTGTGGACGCCTACAAAACGTCCAATTTGGAGACCCCAAGTTCCGAATGGAATGGTTGCTTTTCTGATTAGTTCCATCGTATGGAAAAATGTGTCAAATTTCGCGGAGAATACTTCGAAAAGCAATAAATACATTTTAAATAGGAATGTTGTGTCACTTCCTTGATTCCCGAAATTTTCAGTGCCGCCCTCGTATGTGCCTGAGGGCCTAAAAACGAGGAAAAAGTGGACGACAGCCGTAATAAGAGTTGATTCAATAGGCCCTTAAACTAACCCCACTTCAACAAGGTTCAAGCCTTGTCGTGGCGGTGGGGCTCAGTAGCTTAAGGTGAATACAGCACCTTGGGCGAAGCCAAGTAAACCCAGGGGGCTCTTTCTACCCTTCTTATAAAAAGAGGGGACAAAAGAGCAGGTTGGATAAAGGGCGAGGATGGGTACTTCATCCCATTGCACTGTCCCGACGTTGGGAGGGGTTGTTCTGTGGTGCTGGACGCCCTCTCTGTGGAGGTGGTATCGGTCCCTTGAGGGACTGACTAGCCGTCGAGGTGCCCTTTTTGCTCAATAGATCCGGGACACCTCACCAAAGGTTGGTGGTACTCGCCGGGTTTTAGTGGGAAGGGCTGCGTCCAACTTAACCTCTTTCGGGCGCAGCGAGTCCCACATACCCGTTTGGGGAGTCCCCTCCCCAAGCAGGATGCCTCAAAGATGTAAGTATTTGTTAATAATAAGTTAATCCTACTTCTTCTCTACTTATCCTTGCCATGGTTGACTTACATAACGTACCTATTGTCTTCTTTTGATTGTTTAATTATATATTTAGGGGTCTGGAGTACCCAGTGAAACGCTCGAGCTTAACTTGCTCTTATGTATATGGGTCTAACAAAGGCCGCGGTCACTATGCGCGCGTGTCTCAACGTTTCTCCACTGACTCCACTACACTAGGCCGCGACTGCGGGTTTGCTTATTAAAAGATAAATAAAGTGCTCGCATACTGTTGATATTAGATATGTTTTCACTGAACCACCTATATTTTCAGTATTCAGTATTTTATTTTAACTCATAAGCGTGCCCATTGTGTTAAAAAAGGAATTTTACCATCTATGAGTAATTTTATGATTCTATCCGTTAGTTACACACGTTCAGATTTATTATTATTGTGTGATTGGAGATAAAAATCTAAGAACTACCACAGAATATATTTTAAAAACGAAACACAAAAAATCGGGTAAATTTAAGGAACAAAGTTTATCATAGATAGCCAAAGTGGATAGACAATTAATAATATGGTATATAACCAAAATCGGGCCACCGGAAACTCACAAACCGCACGAATCGCGACATAGCTGTTACTTGACGCTGGTGTTATGTGAGCGAGAGGTACCATCCCGGTCGCCACCTCTTACTAATAATATATATGATGCGAACAGAAAATTTTGTTACGAATATCCTGAGTATATTTATTTAAATCATAGAATAATAATTTTATTTTCTCTACAGAAAATTTTTGGAGCATTCAATAATGAACGAGCCTTTAAATTTCAAAATAAGACTAATGACCCATCTCTGTCGATATCGGACATACTCAGTACTCGTTTGCTAAAAAAGACTAAAACATTTTTGTTTATTATTGTATTCTTTATTTTATATCTTAGGATTTTAGAAGTAACATATAAGTACGCCATTATTTATTAAGATTATTTTATTGACATCATTTTCAACATTTTTCTCATTTATCTTTTAAAACTGCTCTGGTTCGTAATCGGGATCAATCACTCTTGACCTTACAATTTCTTTGTAAACAAATGCAGATTTTCTTGGAGTCCTCGTTCGATTTTCACTGGTGTAGTCTACTTCATACAATCCAAACTTCTCACTGTAATAACGTTTTAATATTGGGCATGTTAAATTTAAATTTAAATAAACATAGAATTTCTTCATAGAAGTCTTATACATATAAAGTAACTATATTGAGCCGCTAGATAAGCGTACGTATTCATGTTTAATATCATTGAGCTAGTGGCGCTATCACCGATTACTTCACAACAGTTTATTTCTAAATTATTCATGCTTACGTGTATCCTTGAAGCCATTCAAAATTATCGACCAAACTCCATACAGTGTATGCCTTAACATTACAACCTTCGTCGATAGCATCTAAAAGGGCATTGAGGTAGTTCCTCAAATACTGTATCCTGTCATCATCAATTAGACCTCCCGATGTAGACCAGCCGTTTTCGGTAATATATACAGGGGGATTTTTGTACAGTGTCTTAATTTCTGTTAGCAGATTATAAAATCCCCAAGGTACTTCCTGAAAAATAGAAAATATACACTGATTATCTGTAGTTAGCTATATACATCAGAGAATAATATATTATAGCCACTCAGGAATAAATAAATTTTTTGTATGTATGTTTGTTGTTTGTTTTGTTTACATTTTTGACGGTATGTACAGTTTTTCATACTGCAACGGGTGAAACATTTATGTTAGCTTTTGGCATTATGTCTCAGTAAAAAGCCATTTATGAGATCGAAAGTACAGTGGACGCACGTGTGTTAAATAAAAAGATGGCGATCACTCCAATCTATGTTCTTAGAATTTATAATTTATAAAAATATAACGCGTGACATGACAGCGTAATTCCGTTTGCCGTCATGGTGTTCGAGTGGCATATATGTCTCTCATCAAAAAGAAAGAGATAATTATGACGGAGATACGGAACGGTACCTGCAGCCACTCAGACTGTCCTTGCGGCCAAGATGCATCTTTCACCAGAATTGATCCCATATCATCCCGATACGATGGCACGGGAAACATTCCTTGTAATGATGAGTCTCGATATGCCATTTTGCTTGTATATGTGTTAACGCCAAAGAAATCCGAACTGCCTTTTATCAAAGATATTTCATATTTTGTTAGGGTCGGTAAACGTGAATTTGGGTAGCCCTGTTCAGCGCTTTTAGTTGCTACATTTTGCTTCAGTTCCTCCGGGAAGTCTCCATGTTTTGAAAAAATCGGATGACTGTACTGCCCCCACTGAAATTTCAAATATTTTATGTCCATTATTTGTAGCAAATCAATTTCATTATCACTAAAATTATTCTAAACACTTTTTAATTAATAACCGCCTGATGACTGTGGTCATAATTTTAAGTTATAAGTTTTCACTTCTATCGGTAGTCCCTATAAGTTATGTATGAAATTTTAATTCTTTTTAGTATTAAAATTTGAAATTTCATAATGTCTAGTTCTAAGTTAAACCTAAGTTTTCACTTCTATTGGCGGTCCCTCTGACTGCCATTTTTTCTTTACTTTTGTGATGAAACTTAGCTTCTTACCAAATTTCATGATTCTATGTCAACGGAAATGGTTGGACAAATTGACAGAAAGACAAATGAGTGATCTTATTTAAAAGAGTTCCGTTTTGTAATTTTGATGAATGAAATCACTCACATCAAATCGTCTAGCATCCAATGCAGCTTGGTAATCATCAGTTGAATTTGAAGCTGGTTCATACCAGGAGCAGCTGATAGATATACCCACTTCTCCATTCTGAGATTTCCTATAATGTTTGTTGTAAAGATGGTACGTTTTAGCATGAGCAAGCAATACATTCTTGGCACACATGTATTCTGCTATCCCACTCATATTAGTGAACGGCGCTTTTAAATCTGCACCGTACCCTTCATAGCATATCTGCTTTGGTTCGTTAATCGTGATCCAAAACTTGACTCGATCACCAAAGTTGTCAAACAAAACCTTTGCGTAATCAGTAAAAAGATCTATAATAGCAGCATTTGTCCATCCACCAATCTTTTGTAGTTCTTCAGGAAGATCCCAGTGGTACATTGTCAAGAATGGAGTGATATTGTTTTCAAGCATTTCGTTTATCAGGTTATTGTAATAGTCAATGCCCTGCTGGTTGATTTTATTCGCGAAACCAGTGGGGAGGATTCTGGGCCACGATACTGAGAACCTGTAGAAGTCTAGGCCAAGTTCCTTCATCAGTTCCACGTCTGTTTTGTAGAGGTGGTAGGAGTTGCTGGCAACATCACCGGTGCTGCTGTCTTTGATTGGTGATGGGTACATGTGAGTCGCGATGTCCCATATTGAAGGTCCTTTCCCTGGGTATTTTTTTTTCAATTAAACAGGATAGATACAGAATATATTGGAAGGGCTTGTAACTAGGGGGCAGCGGGGAGAAGGGCTAACCTCAACCAATCCAATATTGTATGAGAGTATAATGCTCCATAAATGATAAACAGCATCAACTACCCAGTAGTGCTAAGTGCACTACTGGGTTCTATGGGATCTTTTGTCCTGAAATACTTTTATTGAAAACCCAGCTAATATTTTACTCGTCTGAGTGTGTGTTTGTTTTATAACTTACACTAAGGTCTAAGATATAGGGATATGTTAGAATATACACTACTTTATGTCAAAAAAATCGAAAGAGAGAGTGTAAAAAAGAATACGAGGTATAGTCGTATTGTTTTTCGTCTATCTTGTATTCTTTTTTCTCTCTCTCTCTCTCCCTCTCTCTTTTGAAAAAGAGAAGAGAAAGAGAGAGGGGGGTGGAATTAAAGTAGAGATGTCAACTATACAGTCTTACCATCTTCGTTCCAAGCTCCTTCTATCTGGTAAGCCGCAGTTGATGCCCCAAATTTGAAGTCATCAGGAAATCGTCTTAATTCCGTTAATACACAAGCGCATGTGGTGATGAAAATGCTATGAAAACCAAACTTGTAAATGAAATAAATTAAAAATGCTAAAAAATAAATTGTATAAAAGTTTCACGCTTCATACAATTGTCAGATTTTAATAAAATTGGCTATTAAAATAATTATTATCTTTCCTGTTACAACTGAACTTTAATTAATATGAGCAAACCCGCGGGATGAAGGGTTTTATATTTTTTTTAAATTTATATATAAAAACAGCCTCGTAGTAAGTTGTAACAACGTGAGTCTATGAACATAGCTTAAAAGAACATAAGTTTCGAATTTAAGGCAGGCTGACTGTTAAACCCCACCATGGTTCAAGCCTTGTCGTGGCGGTGGGGCTCATTAGCCTAGGGTGAACCAAGTGAATCGTAGGGGATGCTCTTTGTACCCCTCTTATAAGAGGGGACAAAAAAGTAGGACTGTCCCGACATCGGAAGGGGTTGTTCTGTGGTGCGGGATAATCCCTCTATGGAGGTGGCGTCGGTCCCCTAAGGGACTGACTAGCCGTCGAGATGCCCTGTTTGCTCAACAGATCCGGGCACCTCACTAAAGGCACTTTTTTTTCTTTTTTTTTTCTTTCTTTTACGCCGGGAAATGCTCTGAGGCATCCCGTCTGGGGAGTGGGTCTCACAAGGCGGGTATGTGGGACTCGCTGCGCCCGAAAGATGGTAAGTGGACGCACCTCTACCCACTAAAACCCGGCCGCCTTGGTGAGATGCCCCGCATCTGTTAAGCTAACAGGGCGACCGCCTGTCGCCGCCGTGCTCTTCTGCGGGAAGAGGCGCCAGTGTGCTCCCTCTCCCGCTCCGCCTCCTCCTTCTTCGACATCACGTCCTCGCAGAAGGAGAGGACCACCTGCCATGTGCTCTCACTGACAGTCATCGCTCGGATGACCGCAGGGAGCGACAGGTCCGCGCCAACCTCAACGATGAGGGGCGCTCTTGCCTCCGCCAACGCTGGGCACTGTACCTTATGCCATAATGAAAATAAAATAATAAGTAAATAGTTTAAAAAAACTAAAAGAATAGGCTAAATCGCTAATCCTGAATATCCCAGTAAGGATAACGGGTCAAACTGTTTAAAATAAGTATACCAAATTTCGAATTAATCTGACGTTTTTAAGGGGGTCAAAATCATGTTCAAAGATTTCGTTACATACTAACATACATACGTCTGAAGCTAATAAAAGCGTATTAAAAAGCAAAGCCGAATTGGTCGAACCGTTCATTCATTTTTGCTTATATTTATAACCCGTCAAAATATGAAGCCACTCGAGATTCATTAGTTATCACTTTGTCAAGATAAGCTATAAGTTTAGATAAAATTACATATTATGTTATGTAGAGGGTTCTGTATTATAGTAAGAGGTAGTGCCATGCTGCTTTGCGACCAAATTGGGCCGGCACGACCGGGGTGGTGGTACCTCTCGCTCACATAACACCGACGTTTTGTCACAGAATTGGTGTCGCGTTTCGTGCGGTATGTGAGTTGCCAGTGGCCCATTGGGGGGATAGGGAAAAGGAGGGTAACGCATCTGCATGTTCTCTGGTTGTGCCGATGTGTATGGGCGTCGATAGTCACCAAATGGCTTCGACTGCTCGTTTGCCCTCCTATGCTATAAAAAATATATAGAAAAGAGTGTTCCTTCACCTGACACCTAAGACTAGTCCAGGCAACTCGTTCATTTGTTGTCTACCCTGAGATATAAGATATTAAGTCTCTATGCCAGTAATTACACTGCTTGTTTTACCCTTCTCTCCTAAACACAGCAAACCCAAGCAGACAGGAGCGCAGTACAACGCAACCTTCCCACCATTAAACCGGATACCCTTATGAAAGTTGTGAATAATGAATTGAAGGCATTTATTGTGACAAGGTTCCATCGCAATATCAACTTGCGGGGCTTATACTTCTTGGACGCTCCGGGGGATACAGGAAAGACTTTTTTGATTTCATTGTCCCTTTACGAAGGACAGCAAAGCTGTTTGTCGCCCTGAAGAACATCCCTCACCAGTAGAATAAATATATGTTAAGACCCAGAAGTTTGTTATTGAAAAATTATTTCACTTAGAGAATATTAATAATTACTATTTATTAATTATTAATAAATACTTTTTTAACTAATTTTATCGTGGTTTATTGGGCGTTGTACATGACCGAAGTTTTGGATACTTTATAGCAACCATTTAAACGTCCTAATGTACCATCATTACCATAAGGGCACATTGGGTATATGCCCAGGGCCTCATCCTCACGGGGGCCCCGACATACGAACACATGAGAGTACTGTTTTTCCAGTAGTATACCGGGTGTATTTGGAACGCTTGCGAAAGCGAAGAGGTATGATAGTGTTGGCATAGCCTGACATGATACAAGTGAAAAAAACGCGTTTTCTTTTTTTTTTTTGGTTGCCTTTTTTTGTATAATCCGGTTTAGTAAACATAATGTTACAGGAATTTGATGATAATGCTTTAAAATAATGGTTTTTTGAAAAAAAACAGCAGGAATCAGCTGATAGCGTTACACGAGGTGAACGAACTCCCACACCGCGCGCGTCTTCAGCGCGATTTATCGCTTTAGTCGTTCATCGTTTTAGTTTTACTAATACATTGCGGGTTTGCAAAATACACAAGTCCTAAAATTTTCTTTAACAAAGTTTCTGAGATAAATGGTTATATGAATTATATAGTATATAAATAGTATATTATTAGGGTTTAATCTTCGCAAGCGTTCCAAATACACCCGGTATTTAATACTACTGTTGGTCCAGTACTTAATGACCAGTAGCATACTTATCATAAATGTATGTTTGAAATGTTAAGATTATCCACATTAAATGTTAGATCATATCATGAAAATTTTCTTATCTTTCCCATAGGACCCCAAATTTATGTGTACCCGGGGCCCAAGCATGGACTAAGAAGACCCTGCCTAATGTTACTTCGAATCGGTAAAAAGTTGTTTCATTATATGAGTGAATTCCACGTAAGCATATTTACAATATTGAATTAATATACATTTTTCTCGAAGTATCTTTATCTGGAATTTATACCAACAAAATCAACCAAATTATATCTACGGACGCTTTTGCACCACGTCAATCTGGTCCCGTGGTAAATTCTCGAAGAACTTGTGTTACGGGTATCAGACAACGGGAATATATTTAATACTTTTATACTAAACATATATTTAAGATTTTATTTATAATACATATATTTAATACACATCCATGACCCAGGAATACAGAAAACTTTTTTGTTCCCTGGCGAAATTCGAACCTGCTACCTCCCGGCTTGAGCGCCAACGCGCTAACGATTGAGCCACAGAGGTCGTCAAAAATATATACTTACCTGGTCTACATTCTTAAATTAAATAAATTATATGTATTAAATGTATAGTACAGATGTTCTTACGACCTTGTCTAATTAGGTTAATGTAGAGTGATAGTAAATAATTTGTTATATCAGCTGTATAGACTCCCAAGATCGTCTGATCTTAACACCTATCTTATTAATATTATTATAACTATTAAAATTAATTATTATGATAAATTTTATTATACTAAATAATTTGACTAAAACACTTACCAAAACAATAAAATACGTAACGACTCCATAGTAGAGAAAATAATACTACTAATATTGTGAAGATGTTAGAAGCCACACAAGTACCAATTCGATTTCAAGATAAGATAGATTATATCATGTTATATTTTTTTTTTAAATGTAAAGAATCTATAGGTACCTAAATAAACTGCCAATGGGTTTGCTAGGAGGAATATCATAGCAATCACAAACTGTGAAAAAAGTAAAAAACCATCTTTGGATATCGAAAATGACGTCACTTAACAATTTCAACCAAAAAACCAAGAATCGATTGTATAACGTCATTTTCATAGCAATATGTTTTACTTATTTTTTATGTATTACTATTTATTGTGAACTATTTTTACGACTGGAAGTTTTCCGATTATTCGAACTGTTTTTTGGAAGGATTTTTCACTATGCCAATTAAATGGATTGCGATAGCATTTTTTTTTTAATTCTGTTCAATTCTGTTCTACGGAATATTCACTTATAGTCAAAATGTTACCATTTTATTTTGTTTTGGATACCTAGATGTCATCGGATTGAGTTTCTTATAACACAAAATAACTTTGGTTAAAAATTTATTTTAGGATAATCTTGTGCTACATTTTCATTCATCATCATCATCACGTAGGATTCTTGATGCAGTGAGTTGTTTGTAGAAATGGGCAGACTTCCTCGCAGTTCTTGTAAGATTCGGACTTGAGTAGTCAACTTCATATAAACCAAACTTTAAGCTGTAAGATAAATAATTTTATTAAAACAACAATTAAGACTTTAGGTTTTTATATATGTATATACATGGTTATTTTCTCTTTTGAAACTATTTAAAACTTGATATTCAGCAATTTTTTTGCGCACTTTGGGCGAAGCCAAGTGAACCGAGGGGGCTGCTCTTTGTACCCCTCTTATAAGAAAAGGGGACAAAAGAGTAGAGGGGTCAAGGGGCGAGGATGGGAACCTCACATTGTACTGTCCCGACGTTGGGAGGGGTTGTTCCGTGGTGTGGGACAACCCTTCTGTGGAGGTGGCGTTGGTCCCTTGGGGGACTGACTAGCCGTCGAGGTGCCCTGTTGCTCAACAGATCCGGGGCATCTCACCAAAGACGGCATTGGTAGGGTTTTAGTAGGTAGAGCTTCGTCCACTTACCATCTTTCGGGCGGAACGAGTCCCACATACCCGCCTAAATATGCCAAAATTTTCAGTTCGTACAAAAAATAATAAGGGCCGACGATATGTCATTTTATTACTTGTCGTTGTAAAATGAACAAAAAACAACTGTAGGGGATGCTTTGGAAGTGCATCATAGTATTTCGAGGTCATCGTAATTTTGGTGATGGTGATGTTATATACCTACCTATATACAGGTATATAACGGAATTATTTAATATCAGCAAATCTACAGTGATTGCTTTCAATTACATGTACTTATAATAATTTATACACAATTCTAATTTGGTTTTTATTCATTTGTTTAATAAAATGGACCTGACTAATATATGCAACGGGTTTTAATAGTTCTACCCATATTTCAGACAAATAAAATCATTTACTTATCGAATTTCGGAATCACAAAAAATTAAGAGATTTTTTTTTAACAAGAACTAAAACCGACTTCAAAAATGAACAAAACTAAAAAGTAAGAACTCTATAAGAAGAGGGGACAAAAGAGTAGGGGGGACAAGAGGCGAGGATGGGAACCTCACCCCATTGTACTGTCCTGACGTTGGGAGGGGTTGTTCTGTGGTGCGGGACAACCCGTCTGTGGACGTGGCGTCGGTCCACTGAGGAACTAACTAGTCGTCGAGGTGCCCTGTTTGCTCAACAGATCCGGGGCACCTCACCTAAAACCAGTGAGTTGTAATTACTACGCAGTACGCTAGTAATATAGTTCAATACCTTTTAGTGGGTAGAGCTGCGTCCACTTACCACCTTTCGGGTGCAGCGAGTCCCACATACCCGCGTGGGGAGACCCACTCCCCCGCGGGATTCCTTAGTGCATTTCCCGGAAAAATAACTAGCTCTCTATGAGTTTGAAATTTTGTTAGTCTCTAAAGATGTATCATAACTACCACAAAAGCAAACTTTTTAAGGAATAAGCGCATTTTTTTCTTTACTTTAGAGCATAATGTAAAGAAAAATCACGAAACAAACAACAAAAATCTTAGTGAAAAACAAATATTCATGCTTTCTTTCTTTTTTTTTCTAACTTACGTGTATCCCTGGCTCCATTCAAAATTATCCAGGAAGCTCCATACGCTGTACCCTCGGATATCACAGCCATGGTCTACCGCATCCAAGAGAGCATGAAGGTAGTTGTTCAGGTATTGGATCCTGTCGTCGTCTTCCAATCCTCCGCTATTCGTCCAACCGCTCTCGGTGATATACACGGTTGGGTTGTTGCACACCTCTTTGATGTTCATCAGTGTCTTGTAGAAGCCCCAAGGCACCTCCTGGAGTAAGGTGGATTTAATAGGAAGCTGTTGCTGAATGGTTTGGTCGGACATTCGGTGAATGTACCAAATTAAGCAGTTCGGGATTTTTGGTTAGGCAATTGTTTATTAATCCATAGATTATTTTTTATCCATAGATTATATTTATTAGAGTGGGATAAAAGTAACCTTTGTCCTAGTTCAGTAGGTAACTGTTATTGAAAAAATTAGGCATATAGGTACACATTTTCATCTCTTTTAAATTTCTAAAAATGCGTTTTCCAGATTTAATTTCCCCGCTGACATAAATTATTTATAACTGAAAAAAATATTATGTCAGTGGGTAATCTCTTAGGTCTAATTTCTCGTTTTATAAATTCAGCACGAAACAAAGACAGATAGAAATCGTGTTAGTTGAACAAAACATAATTTTATCGGGATGGCGAACGCCTCTCCCATGCAGACAGCGTGAGAGCTACCATTCCGCTTATGCTCTCTGTTTTGTTTCGAGACAACTGGGAACCATCCCGCTTATCAGAGACGATACGCGGAAGCGGGCGGTCTTGATTCGCTGACAAATTTGTTAATAGCGCATATCAGTTTAGTTTAGCAATACGAGACCCCAGGTGGACTCGTTGTTTATGAAGTGACTTGTCTTTTAAGCAGTTATCTTAAATAAAGTCAATTCAAGTTTTCTGATAGAAGGGAAGCGACTCCCGACTGCGTGGGTACTACCATCTTGTTTGTTACTCCCGGGAAACAGTTTGGCTTTGTTTTAAAAAGAACGACAGGAAAGGCAGTGTAATAACTGGCATCGAGGCATCTCTCTTCACCGAGTAAGCCTATTTTTTTTCTTTTACGCCGGGAAATGCTCTGAGGCATACCGCCTGGGGAGTGGGTTTCCCCAGGTGGGTATGTGGGACTCGCTGCGCCCGAAAGATGGTAAATGGACGCAGCTCTACCCACTAAAACCCGGCGAGTGCCACCAGTGCCGCCTTGGTGAGGTGAGGATCTGTTAAGCTAACAGGGCACCTCGACGGCTAGCCAGTCCCGCGAGGGACCGACGCCACCTCCACAGAGGGGTTGTCCCGCACCACAGAACAACCCCTTCCAACGTCGGGACAGTACAATGGGGTGAGGTTGCCATCCTTACCCTTTGCCCCCTGCTCTTTTGTCCCCTCTTATAAACAGCCCCCTCGGCTCAATTGGCTTCGCCCAAGGTGCTGGGCTGACCCTAGGCTACTGAGCCCCACCGGCACGTCAAGGTCTGAACCATTCAGTATTGTTGTTCAGTACAGTATGTTCATGGGCAACGTCGACCACTCACCATCAGGTGGCACGTCTGCCAGTTTCCTTATCCAAGTAACATAAAATAGTTACCTGATATTCATCAACGATAGACTTTTTCCACAAGGGATCAATCGTTTTAGCAGCCCCAATGTCATCACTGTACGAAGGTATTGGGTACATTCCAACCACAGACGCATTTCTGTACACCAATTTAGTTGAGTAAGAATTTATCCCCAAGAAGTCAGCGCTTCCCCTTATCATTCTAATATCCTCAGGTGTCAGTTCTGGTAAACGAGATCTTGGAAAGCCTTGTTCTCTGCTTTTAGCTTCTATTTCATGTTTTAATACTTGTGGATAACCTCCATCGTTTGAACATATTGGATGAGCATATAATAAAAACTGCAAATAAATACATTATTATATTCCACTCCATTGTATTCCCAACCACATTTATGAATGAATTAATTATTCTTTATTGTGCACACAAATCAAAGGACATACCTAAAGACAGTTACAGTGCCACATACTTTTCTTGGCCGGCGGCTGAAATTGGTACTACCATCGGCATTTTGAAATGTCAGACTGACATTGTCAGTTAGCTCTCAAATACAACTTGCGGATTTTTGTGTTTTGTGGTTTTTATGAAAATCAAACATGCCTGGAGTATTGAAAAGCGATGGCAGAAGCATTGTTTTACGCGTTCTGTCTTTCATGAATGAAGAAAAACGCAACCAAGCGCCAATTATACCATTACAAAAAGTATATGAACGAGTTGCTGCCGCTACAGGTTAGTGTTACCAGCATAGATGGGGATGAATTTACCTACGTATTAATGAAACGGAAACTTACTTATTTACTTTTTTTATTACAGGCGTTAGTGAAAGGTCAGTGCTACGAATGGTAAATGAAAAGAAACGGGCCGATGAAACAGGGACAAAAGTTTCTACTCCGGGGAAAAGAAGAAAAAAAAAACAACAGGAAAGATAGAAGTCGACAACTTTGATCTCGGTATCATAAGAAGGAAAGTTCACGAATTTTACTCAGTTAAAAAAGAAATTCCCACTTTACCGAAGTTACTTAATGTTCTTCGCGAAGAAATTGATTTTAAGGGGAGCCGAGAGACCCCAATCTAATAGTTCTTACTGAACGTAATGATATATCCGCATGGAGGGCGACAAATTTACAAAAATTCAGGAAAACGAACTTAGTAACAAAAAAAAACCTGTAGTTTTTTTGGACGAAACATATATTCACACTTCGCACACAGCTGGACAATGTTGGCAAAGTAATGAGGATGATGGTGTTCAGAACCCAGTTTCTAAAGGAAATAGATATATAATCGTCAATGCAGGAGGAGAAACAGCTTTTGTCAAGAATGCTTTACTCGTTTTCAAATCAAATACAAAAAGCGGTGATTATCATGATGAAATGAACAACACAAATTTAAAAAATGGGTCGCTGACAAGTTGCTTCCAAATTTGGATCAATGCCATGCAACTGCATTGCAATGCGGTTGCATTGCACTGATTTGCAATTGCCATGTAGTGAGCTATACAACAATGGCTAACTGAAAAGACACGTTCTTTTCAGTTAGCCATTGTATTCCACGAAAGCTATACAAAACCCTAGCTTTATGAACTAAATAAAAGACACAAACCGGCACCAGAATACGAAATTGATAAATTGATGAAAGATAGTGGACACACGGTGTTAAGATTGCCACCATATCATTGCGATCTGAATGAAATAGAAATGATCTGGAGTTCAATGAAACGGAATGTAGGAGAGAAGAACCTTCGGAAATCAAGTACTGAAATGCCTCAGTTGATTGCAGAAGCCTTCGACAGAATATCTGTTGTAGAATGGAAAAAACACTGCGATTATGTAAAAAAATGAAAACAAATACAGAGAAAAATATGCGTTTTTAGATGAACCGTTCATTATTAGTTTGGCCAGCGATAGTAAAAGCGAAAGCAGTGATTCTGAAGATGAACATTTTGACTATTCGGGAAATCAAATAATTGATGGAGTTCGTCCTCTAGAATGTGATTCTTCAGATATTGTTTTGTTTGATCATAATTATTGTATCAAAATATAGAGGCAAAACACGTGTAGAGTGCTTAAAATCATTTATTAATAATGCTCATAGCAATAAGCCCGCAATTTGTACTGTTTTGTAATGTTTGTGTTTATTTTCTTTCTTAGTGCGTACAATAAATAATTTTACTATCCACCAACACCTAATAAAAATCCAACTAAAATGTATTTATTTTTATTTCTTGCATTATTAATTACAATGGCAAAGTTTTAATTATCGAACGGTTCCGATTATCAAGATATTATATTAATAGTACAGGTAACAAAACCTATCATATCAGTATTGTTCCTAAGTTTATGTCACATTTACTTTCCTAGAACTGTATTTTCTAGATATTAGTATACATTGTTTTATTAATACACTTCAATAAATTACTTATTAAGGTAGCCTGAATCACTTCAAATTTTTCCCCATATAATGGTTAATTTTTATTTACTAGCAATACTAATATCCATGACAGCGATGCTCTTACCGGCCAAGAAAAGTTTGTGGCACTATACATAATATTATGTCAAACAAATTTGTGTAAACAAAGGCGGTCTTATTGCTTGCATAGCAATTTCTTCCAGACAAACTTATTACCCTCATATTTTAATATAATATTGATATTATTATTATTATAAAATAATAATTATTATTATTATTATAAAATAATAATAATTATTATTATTATATAATAATAATATCAACCCTTTTATGTCCCACTGCTAGACACGGGTCTCATGTTCGAAATCAGGCGAGGAGGTTGGGCCATAGTTCTCCGATACGTTGGCCTAATGCGGGTGAACTTCACATACCATCAAAGACTTAATCTCATCAGTCATGCAGGTTTCCTCACGATGTTTTCCTTCACCGGTGAGCAATCGATGGTCTCATGTTCAGATGCACGTAGAAATTAAGAAAAACCGATTTGTTGGCATCACAGGGGGGTCAGGATCGAACCCGGACCTCTCGGCTCTCACTCTAGAGGCCGAACCCATACCCACTAGGCCAGCGTCGCTCATACAACCACATTTAAGATAACGTATTTCATCGCATCCCGCCCAAGTGCCATACGTCCCGTCCTATCCTTTTTTGTCGCATTGGTAATGCTTTACGCGTTCACCCGGGGATGAGTCGTCGTATGAGGGTATACCACACTAAAACCACTGCGAGTTGCCTTCAGCCGCTTGAAGGGGTGTGGTCCGGCGGACCACTCGATCCTATTAAAATTTAGGATTGGGATCGAGAACTTGTCAATCGGTACACTTGTACGCTACACTAGCACGATTTGACTCGATAACAGTGGATTTTTATGTAACTAATTGAAATTGGTATTTCTTAATCTCGTACATTTTTCGCACTCTTGACAATATTTTGACGTTGATGTATCGACTTCAAAATTGAGTTTGGGATCGAATGACGAATTTACACAGTTCAACACATAGTGAACCCCAATACAGCGCCCGTAGAGGAGGGGGAGGACCCCTCAGCCCAGGCATGGCTGCTCGACAGACGCCAGTAAATGCGACGGCGAGACTGCCAGCCATCTGGTCCACCCCCTGATCCTTACTCGACGGGAGGCTCCAGCGGCTGACGATGGCCGCCTCTTTCACCAGTTCCGCTAGCGCATGGGCGAACTATAGCATCGCTCCTCGTTTGATTTCTAGGAGACCCGTGTCCATATAAAAATGGCTCATACAACACAAACTTACGTTAAACACTCTTGAATTTAATGCCGCTTCGTGATCATCTATTGAATCAGATAAAGGTTCAAACCATTCACTAAGTACCGTAATGCCGATTTTCCCCTTCTGAGTCTTCCTGTAATACTTGTTATATAAATGATAAGATTTAGCATGGGCCAACAATACATTTTTAGCACACATATAATGTCCGAATCCAGATACGTTAAATAGTGGCGCGAATTGCCCAGCTTCATAAAAGGTTAAGCAAAGTATCGATGGTTCATTTATGGTTATCCAGAATTTGACTCTGTCCCCAAAATTTTCAAACAGGACTCTTACATAATCAATGAAAAAATCTATTATAGCTGAATTAGTCCAACCACCCATTTCTTGGAGCTTCGCTGGTGGATCAAAATGATGGATAGTAACCATAGGTGTTATATTATTTTTGATTAACTCATCAATGAAATTGTTATAAAAATTGATACCAGCTTGATTTATTTTATTCGCGAAACCAGTGGGTAGTATTCTAGACCATGATATTGATTGTCTGAAGAAGTCAACGCCTAGATTTTTTATTAGTTGAACATCATTTTTGTAAAGGTGGTATGTATTTGCAGCGACGTCTCCGTTACTGCGATCTTTGATTGGTGATGGTTTCGTGTGGGTTCCGATATCCCATACCGAAGGTCCCCGGCCTGTAAAAGTGCAATTAAAAATAAGAAAAACATGCAAAAGAAATATTAAGGTATAATTGAAAGTAGGTAGTAAAATTGGTCTCAAGACTTTCCCTTGTAATACCTATTCTTTTTACCTACCTTTTTTTTTCTTTAACGCCGGGAAATGCTCTGAGCATTCCGCGGGGGAGTGGGTCTCTTCCGGTGGATAGGTATGTGGGACTCGCTGTGCCCGAAAGCTGGTAAGTGGGCACAGCTCTACCCACTAAAACCCGGCGAGTGCCACCAGTGCCGCCTTGGTGAGGTGCCCCGGATCTGTTAAGCTAACAAGGCACCTCGACGGCTAATCAGTCCCTCAGGGGACCGACGCCACCTCCACAGGGGGTTGTCCCGCACCACAGAACAACCCCTCCCAACGTCAGGACAGTACGGGACAGTGGGGTGAGGTTCCCGTCCTCGCTCCTTGCCTCCTGTTCTTTTGTCTCCTCTTCTTATAAGAGGGGTACAAAGAGCGCCCTCGGCTCAATTATTAGCTTCGCCCAAGGTGCTGGGCTCTCCCTAGGCTACTGAGCCCCACCGCCACGTCAAGGCTTGAACCATGGTGGTGGTGGGTGGGTTGTACATTAGTAGAAGATTAAGTTGATTATTAGTTGTAAGCACAAAAATTAAAGAAACACAGTTATTTTATTACTTTTTAGTATTTTATTTTTGAAGTCGGTTTTTATTTTTTGTATACAATTTTTATTCCAATATCATCCTTGACTTCTAACAATCATCTTCTGTAATATAATAAACAAGAAATGTTCTATCTTTATGTCGTGTAGCAGCCACTAGCAGCCACTAGCAGCCACTAGCAGCCACTAGCAGCCCATAGCGGATTTGTCCTGATCTATCAAGGATTTTATGTACTCCTATCAATTTTCAGAAGACGTTTTGTAGTGAAAGTGTTGTAGTCTGTAATACGTGCCTGCAGGCACTATTATAGTAAACAAAAAAAGTGTAGCAATTTTTTTAAGACACGTTTTTGGAAGTTGGATCGTAGTTCCTTATCGTTACGAAAGGGGGCTAGACGGAAATAATTCAGACTAAAAGTTTCGGTCGACACTAATGGCTATGTGTGTTTACTGTTTATTATAACAGTTTGAAACAAAGAACTATATCAAGATAGAAGTAAAGAGTTCCGTAATTTGTATGGGGACCGAGCGTGTAATATTTTGCGTAGGTACGATGACGTCACGAGTGTAATTTAGTGATGTGAAACACATAAGCCGCGCGAATAAAATAATTCAAAAGCTTCGATTCACAGATCGATTATGACATGGCACCGATTTTATCATAGTATTGTTCAAATAAACTGTTTTATGATAGCGTGCTATGGACGATAAACTATATTTTTATACATTGAGTACCTATATTATAACGTGTAATCATTTATTAGCTCGTTTTTTTATTATTGATAATTAAAATGTTGATTTGATCAGATAATATAGATAGGGCGCCGACCGTCCACTGGGCGCCCTTATTAGAGGGATTGTAAGTTCTAATATACCAATCAATTTCTTTAAAGTCATCAGTGATAATAGTTGTAGTTCTTCTGATTTAACTTTTGGTCTTTGTCACATAGTGTCATTTTGCTTATTTTTAGCTTAATCATCTAAACGGCAAACGGTGGCCACTTTTTTATTTAGGTAATGAATCCAAAAATACCGAATATAAAACTATATCAAATAAATCAATAATAATTGGAGAATGAATAGGCCTACAAATAAAGTGGATAGTAGAAAAAATAACTGGTTTATTAAAAAACACAATCCATTTATTTTAGGAGTTATACTTCTTTTAGTGCGTTAGGAAAAAATGATGAGTCACAAAAAACCGACACCCTGAAGTTAGCTATAGTCAACATTATTTTATATAACAATATTCACATAATGACAGTATAGACGTCAAAAGAAGATACAGTTTTTAACTACACAATAAGAAAAAAGGTTACAGTGTAATGAAATTGTACTATATATTTTTCTTTAAGGAGTATTACTTCTAACGCGTGTACATAAGTACACACACACTTTTTTATATAAGGATCATTCGGAAAACTGATATAAACTTGTAATATAGAAGTAGCCATAACCAGTTATAAAACAATACATAAACAGTTTCTCAATATTTGCTTTGCATTAAAAAATGCTAAAAATAAAGGCTTATTATTTTTATTTTATATTTTACATACATTACATTATAGCTACATAATAATATAAAATGAAATTATCATTTCCTCTGCTTTCAAAACAGATTTTATAATCGAGTAAGAAAATCGCATTGTAGGTACAGCACTTTTGACAGAAAAAATGAGAAATCGTCTTCAACGTGACCTGACAGATTTAATAGCATATTTTACATCGCTGGTTTAGAACGCCCACCAAGTCTGGCTCGTCAAATAAGAGCCGCAATGGAAAACTAGCGTTAGACACAATCGCCCACTACTGTTTTGATGAAAATAGTAAAATAAATGGTTTTTTAAAATTAATAACAGATTTTTTACGACAAATAGTACTTACTAGTGAAAGGAAATACCTCCATTAACAGCTCCAATTTTACTGGTAGTGTTTGAACAATTAATTATTAAACAACGAGTCATTTTGTTTTTAAAACCTTACGTCGCATGCTGACCGCGATCGGGAGTATACTAAATTTCGCGGCGAGAATCATTCCAACACAATCAAAAAATCCATTGATAAATTCACGGAAACGTAGTTTTCATTATAACACATTCCACGTACCTACAGTTGACTTAATTTGACTTGCAAAAATTGTTGGTAATGTGTTTTATTAATAGGTCTTCACTAATTAATCGAAAGAAACTTTGTTCCATCCGGGTGTCCCTTGACAACTCTCTTTTTTTAACGGTAGGAGGGATGTGCTGTGCCGCGCTCTCATCTGCTGCAGTTTATTTCTACTGCGAAACAGATTTGCCAACTATGGACTACTAGACTCGAAATATCATCAGGTGAGTCAGATACTGCGCGACTGGGTCTACTACTCACCATCCAGCTTAATTTCGCCAAAGAGCTATGCTTTGTTTTGGACAGAAGAGCTGGGCAGGTAGTGTATTACTGGCTTCGAGGCTTGCAATCTTACGACGCTCGTACAGGTTTATATAATGATGATATGAGAGTTCTTACCGTCTTCGTTCCAAGCACCTTCAAACTGGTAAGCAGATGATGAAACTCCAAATAAGAAGTTTTCAGGAAATTTTCTCCAGGCAACGCATGAAGCAAGGAGGAAGACCCTAAATTGTAATTAAATAACATGTAGGCATTATATTATGCAAGTTAAATTCATCATCATCATCAGCTTCTATCCGTCCACTGCTGAACAATTGCCAATGAACTCTAAGACGGCCGATCCATTGCCACTCGCATCCAACACGGACCGTCCATCACCTTCGTCTACTTAAACGTGGCCTCCACTCTAGAACCTTATTGCCATCCGTTTGTGACCAGCCCACTGCCACTTCAACAAACTTATTCTTTGCGTGATATCGGTAACCTTAGTTCTCTTAGAATGTCTACTTTTCGACTCCTATCTGTCAAAGAAACACCCAGCATAGCACTCTCCATAGCACGTTAGCTACGGCAAACTTCCGGACCCCACCATGGTTAAAGCCTTGTTGTAGCGGTGGGGTTCAGTAGCCTAAGGTGAGCCCAGTACCTTGGGCGAAGCAAATTGAGCCGAGGGAGTTGCTCTTTGTACTGCTTTTATAAGAAGAGGGGACAAAAGAGCAGGGGGACAAGGGGCGAGGATAGGAACCCCACCCAATTGTACTGTCCCAACGTTAGGAGTCCCACATACCCGCCTGGGACGACTCCTCCCCGGCGGGACGCCCAGAGCATTGCCCGGCGTAAAACAAAAAAAAGAGATGTGGACCGGATTGGTGGGACTAGACATAAGACCAAACTTTTTCTTCTTTCTTTCTTTCAAACATAAAAATAAAATAAAATACGTACCATGTTTTCAAAAGGTGCCATATCTTCATACTGGCGTCGTTTTACTAACTATCCTGTCTAAAACCTGTTTTATACTAATTACTGTAATGTGGCTAATTCTGCATTTTAATGTCTCTAATTATTATTAAAACACTAAAACTAAGTTTTGCCCGCTACTTGCGCGAATAGATTGATAGTTTTTTTTTTTAAGAAGAGGGGGCAAACGGACAGTCGGTTCACCTGATGGTAAGTGAATAGCGACATCCACAGACACCCGCTATACCAGGATATCAGCGGGTGCGTTGCCGGCCTTTTAGATCTGAGTATGCTCTTTTCTTGAAGGTCCCTAAGTCGTATCGGTTCGAAAACACCGTAGGTGGCAGCTGATTCCATATATTTGTGGTGCGAGGCAGGAAATGCCGTAAAAATCTAGATGTTGTGGATTTCCGGACATCAAGATGGTGTGAAATTAGGAATTCTTACGCGGTGGAATTCTGCCGCAGGTATTAATCCGAACAATTCCTCAGAACACTACCCGTGGTAGATGCGGTAGAAGATGCAGAGCGATCCGACATCTCTACGCAGCGCCAAGGAATCAAGTAGATTGGAGATAACATTGTCATCGACGATTCGAGCCGCCCGGCGTTGGACGCGGTCAAATGGAAGGAGCTGATATTGGGGCGCTCCAGCCCAGAGGTGAGAGCATAATTCCATGTGAGGCCGGATCTGCGCCTTGTGTAACTGAAGGCGGTGTGAAGGCATGACATACTGCTTCGCCCTATTGAGCACGCCGAGTTTCTTAGAGGCTAGTTTAGCTTTTCCTTCCAAATGACCACGAAACTGCAGGTCTCTCGATATGTCGACGCCAAGTATCCCAATGCTGGCTGCGTTAGGCTAGTTAGGGGAGTGCCTTCAAATCGTAGAGGAACGACGAAGGGTGATTTTTTGGCAGTAAACGCGCAAACTTGTGTCTTGTTAGGGTTAAATTGGACTAGGTTAAGTCGTCCCCATTCCGAGACTTTGGTCAACAGAGACTCGATTTCAGACACAAGTTTGTTCCGACACTCATCGACTTGTTCCCGAGAAATATTAGAGCGGCCAGTGTTAAGGTATCTCCAGTGCTGTCATCCGCATAACAATGAATGCCGCTGGTTTGCAGCATATCATTGATATGCAGAAGAAACAATGTTGGAGATAGTACACAGCCTTGCGGAACACCAGCATTAATAGACTTGAGGTCCGAGCATGTACTGGTGATCCACTTACAAAATTTCTCGGGAAGCCCATATGATGGTAGCTTCGCTAGAAGTGCTTTATGCCACACCCGATCAAAGGCCTTCGCTATGTCCAAACTAACCGCCAGCGCTTTCCCCCTTGCTCTCAACTGCCTCTGTCCATCGCTGCGTTAGGAATATTAGAAGATCACCAGCTGAATGATTCCGTTGAAAGCTATATTGGCGATCGCTAATCAGCTGGTGCTCCTCCACATACCGCCGGAGCTGGCAGTTAATTATGGATTCCATAATCTTTGAGAACAAGGAAGTTACGGCTATTGGTCTGTAGTTGGACGGGTCTGAGCGGTCTCCTTTCTTAGGGTGTACCAAAGCTGTCTTCCACGAGCTTGGGGCGACGCCTAATGAGTACGAGTGCCGAAAAAGACGCGTAAGGACGGGTGCCAACTCAGGAGCACAAGTACGTAGCACTAACGGAATGATGCCGTCAGGCCCACTCGACTTATGGATGTCCAGCGAAAAAAGCGCTTTACGTACGGAGCTCTGTCGAAAAATTATTTCCGGCATTAAAGTATCACACCGAGGAATCGTCGGTGGTATTTTTCCCTGGTCGTCCAAAGCCGAGTTGGAAGCAAAAAGAGAGCCTAGAAGATCGGCCTTCTCCTTCGCGGTGTGGGCCAACGAGTCGTTCCTCATGTGCAGAGATGGTAGGGATGGCTTACAGAAATTCCCTTGAACAGCCTTGGCGAGCGACCATAATGCACGAGTTCCCGAAGGAAGTCGAACCAATCTCTCGCCAATTCTGTTCACGTACTCCGCTTTTGTCTCAGCAATAGCTCTTTTGAAGGATCTGGAGGAAAAGTTATACTCCTTTTTTACATCGATGCATTGGCCCAGGCTCGGTAGCTTAACCGCTTGTGGCGTGCAGCCATCTTACAGGTTTGACCAAACCAGGGCTGGGATTTGCCGCCTATAGGCACTACAGAGCTTGGAATAAAAAGCTCAATGGCCTGCAGCACCACCTTCTTTTAATTATTACTTATTTGATACATGGTATACTTAGCATGTTTTTTTAAACGTCGGACAGAGAGTTCAATAGAGATTTTTCTTTAAGCGACAGATCTATAGCAGAACCTGATGCACAATTTCTTTCTTATAACGACCTTAGTTGGGCCTTTGGGGAGTGGGTATCCCCACGGGGGTATGTGGGACTCGCTACGCCCGAAAGCTGGTAAGTGGACGCAGCTCTACCCACTAAAACCCGGCGAGTGCCACCAATGCCACCTTTGGTGAGGTGCCCCGTGGTGCTTAGTTTTCTATTGTAAATGTATTTCTATGTAACAAAAACTCATGGTAGAGATAAGTTACATATTTTATATATTATATCAAATATGTAACTCATGGTAGAGGTAGTAGGTATGGTATAGTTTTCTATTCGTGTAGCGTTTTTACGTTAACTTAATGATCTTAGCACAACGAAATACAAAACTAGTATTGATGCGGTCTATAATAGATTCGAGTCAAAATTGTTCGTTTCTTACTTCAGCTAACATAAACATATCGTATCAGTTTTAGAGATTGGCGATGATGGTTCTGGTAATGATAATGGGGAAAGAGTCGTCGAAATTCTGGATGTAATTTGATTTTTCTGAGAGATACACTTTTTAATACCTATACAGGCTGATTTTTTGAAGAACGGACATATTCAAGTAGCGTATAGAGCTAAAGATCATCATTCCAAAAATATATCACAAGTGGGGTCTTAGTTTTTTTCAAAATTATCCTTCACACTCGAATTAAAGTAAACACAGTATTATGAAATAGGTAAGATACGATGCATCAAATACGCCGAACCACAAAATAAAGTGACCAAACGTTCTACCGCGAGCCACATCTAATGCCCCGTTCACACGAGCGTTTTAAAAGTGTCGCGGTAAAACCCGACTTTGGAGTTTGGTATGCTCAATTCGAATTAACGCAAAACACTTAAGGTCGAAAATCCAACAGCACTTGACAAAAATGCGCCTCACTTAAAAAACGCTTTCGTGTGAACAGATACATGGTTATCCATTTGTCCCATTCAAACTCTTTTTTAACGGTCGGTCAAAAATCGCTCGTGCGCACGGGGCCTAAGAAATACGGCGCGCGATGGCCGGTGACCAGTGTCGACTGTCGGCTTTTCACAAAGAAAGGGCAGTGCGATACGCGTCATTGTCCGAAGCGTATGTTTTGTTTGTGTCAACCGCGTGTCGCGTATAATACGTAATTACTAATTACGTATTAAATCATGTCGAATGAATTTTCAAATGGAGATAATTGGGAGATGGTAAGAGCTTATGCTTTATCTGGTGACAGTGTACGTGGTGCGATAGACTTGTACCGCGAAAGGTTTCCGAATCGTCGCGTACCTTGTGTCAAATGTGGTGAATGATATGTTGGATGACGTGCCTCTCATCTATCACCGTAACCTCTACTACCAGCAGGACGGTGCTCCCGCGCATTACCAGGTTCGTGTTCGTGAGTATCTCAATTGTCAGTTTGGCGAGAGGTGGATAGGTCGTGGAGGCCCTGTGTCTTGGCCGGCTCGTTCGCCTGATTTAACACCCTTAGACTTTTATCTGTGGGGCGAGATCAAACGCCTAGTCTATGTGACAGAGTACGCAGATAGGGAAGAATTAAAACCACGGATAACAACAGCGTTTGAGACTGTGAAAAGTGATCCACTTTACTAGGGGAGGTACTAATTTACTTAGATTAATTTAGTAGTTATGTAGGTTGTGTAAATATCTTATTTTCAATTGTTGTAAATAGTATGATTCCATTTTTTTTATGCGATAGAAGTACATAGGTACTACAATTTCTTTTATCTAACGTCATGTGAATACATTAAACCCTTGGCTTTCGTTAAGCACGCGCGCACCCAGACACAATGAAAAATCAAATGTGTCTCAAATTCGTAATACAAAGGATTAACGATAAAGATAAATCAATTTAATTAAATTAACTTGTATCATTACTTTAGTACCTAGGTAGTTTTGCCTGTCCTAAGCCAGGATCAAAGTATGAAGGAAAAATGAGATCATATTTACTTTACATTACATACATTATTTATTTACCACTTATCATAGTTCATTCGATTATTTTATACCTACACCACTACCATCACACCGTCTGTCTAAATTTAGCGCGTAAAATGCACGTGATAATACAATAGGGTGACCATATTCTGAGGCCAACAATGCATTATTTACATTTGTCTATATTTTGTTATTTATGTAGTTTTTTTTGGTGAATATAATTTTCTTTGATTGGTAAAACCAAGTTCTATCACGTCCATGATTATGTCCGTTCTTCAAAAAATCAGGCTGTATACCTACAGATAAATATAATTGAAGTGTCTGTTTGTAATTTCAAATTAACATCTTTTCACTAAATGCAAATGAAAGTATAAACGTAACTTACATCAAAAAAGCAATTTTTAATTTTTTTGCAAAATATGTGTCCGTCTGTCTGTTTGTTCCGGCTAATCTCTGAAACGGCTGGTCCGATTTTGACGGGACTTTCACTAACAGAAAGTGTAAAATAATTGTAATAGTTCTGAAGTGTTAAATTTTTTATGTAATACAAATTGCCATGTTTGTGTACGATAGCGCAATAAATGACTATTGTATTTTACCACATAAATGATAGTACTTTTATACTGATAATTAAAGCAATTTGTGCAAAATTATTCTCTTTTGCGTGCGTATTCTCTTTAACGTGTCGACTGACGTGTTGAGTTCAAACGAGTCGACGAAATTTGCTTGTGTTGTTTTATTTTCATTTTGTGTTGATGATGAAGATACTTTCTTTTTCTCGCTGGAAAATGCTCTGAGGGATCCCGCGGGTATGTGGGACTCGCTGCGCTCGAAAGCTGGTAAGCGGACGCAGCTCTACCCACTAAAACCCGGCGAGTGCCACCAATGCTGCCTTTGGTGAGGTGCCCCGGATCTAATGAGCATACACTTATGAGGGACCGACGCCACCTCCACAGAGGGGTTGCCCCGCACTACAAAACAACCCCTCCCAACGTCGGACCGTACAATGGGGTGAGGTTTACGTCCTCGCTCCTTGCCCCCTCTTCTTATAAGAGGGGTACAAAGAGCCCCCTCGACTCAATTAGCTTCACCCAAGGTGCTGGACTCACCCTAGACTACTGAGCCCCACCGCCACGTCAAGGACTGAACCATGGTGGGGATGATGAAGATACTGCTTGATATCTAAGTGATCAAAGTCACTTACAACCATAAATGAGTGCACCAAGACCAGTCACTACTCAACTCTTTGCGTTACCTATCCTGACGCACCTACTCATCAACATTCCTACCTAGGAGTCAATGCCATTTCTTTTCTAGTATGTTTGTTATAATATAATAATATCAACCATTTTATGTCCCGCTGCTAAGCACGGGTCTCCTCCTTGAAATCAGGCGAGGAGGGTTTTGGGCCATAGTTTACCGATGCGCTGGCCCAATGGGTTAGTGAACTTCACACACATTCAAAGACTTTTAATCTCATCGGGCATGCAGATTTCCTCACGATGTTTCCTTCACCGGTGAGTAAGCGATTATCTCACATTCAGATGCACGTAGAAATTAAGAAAAACCCATTTCTAGGCATCACAGGGGGGTCAAGATCGAACCCGGACCTCTTGGCTCTCACTCAAGAGGCCGAGCCCATACCCACTAGGCCATCTTACCCCCCCATCAAATTACCCCCCCCCCCCCCCCAACCCCCGGCGGAGGCAGTTCAACGTTTTTAGTGTTAGAAAGAAAGAAAGAAAGAAAAATTTATTTGTGAAAACTACATAGGTACACACACAATTAATATTTAATTTTTTAATTAATAAAAAAACTTGTAGTAACACAAAATGGCCTTAGAGTATTTTGCTTAGTTAAAAATAGTTAAACTCAAAAGTAAATTAATAAATAGTGTTATTTCAACAAATAGTGAGTGTACACATAAGTTAAATTAAAAACTAAACTTAAAATAGTAATATAAAAGTGTTAATAAGTGATATTCCGATATCTAAGAATCAGCTGTCAACGATCGTAGTGTAACAACATTTCAGCTACAGATGGCGCCAAGTGTACGAAATGCGCTGTGATCATGCATAGATCATCTGCGACGGGGTTTGATCCTTGCAAAGTAGGCAGTTGGCGATGCCAATTGTGTAAGGATAAAGGATCGAGAAAGTCTCCTACCAATGCCACTGATGCCGCATCAGATGACCTGTTCCATGACGCTAGTGTAGGAGAGAGTGTGGCTACCACTCTGGCCCAGGAAATCAGGTTTCTGAGGAAGGAGATGGCATCGGTGCGCCAAGAAATGTCGTCCTTCAGACTGGAGTTGGCAAATAAACTCCAGCATGACGGAATTTAACAAGCAAAAAGTAGTTTTTTTTTATAGAAGAGGGGGCAAACGGATAGTCGATTCACCTGATGGTAAGTGAAGAGCGACATCCACAGACACCCGCTACACCAGTGGATTAGCAGGTGCGTTGCCGGCCTTTCAGGTATGAGTATGCTCTTTTCTTGAAGGTCCCTAAGTCGTATCGGTTCGGAAACACCATAGGAGGCAGCTGATTCCATATATTAGTTTTGCGAGGCAGGAAATGCCGTAAAAATCGAGTTGTTGTGGATTTCCGGACATCGAGATGGTGAGGGTGAAATTTGGAGTTTTTCCGCGATGTCCGGTGGTGGAATTCTGCTGCAGGTATTAGTCCGAACAATTCCTCAGAGCACTGAAAAAAAAATGATAAGAAATAATAACAATATGATAATATTAAAAATAAATAAATTAAACAATATCATGTCTCAACTGCCGGCCTTAGAAAACTTTGATTGTGATAGTGATTCAAGTTCGCTAGGGAGTACCGGTGGGAGGGAAGCGCTGTGCCGCGCTCCCGGCTGCATGGGTACCACCATCTTGCTTGTTTCTCCCGTGAAACAGCTTGGCTGTGTTTCGGAGAGAAGGGCAAGACAGTCAGTGTAATTACTGGCACCGAGACTTAACATCTTATGTCTCAGGATAGGCAACACATAAATAAGTTGCCTGGCCTCGTTCCAGACATACTAGTTTATGTTCATGGGCGATGTTGACCACTTACCATCAGGTGGTACGTTTGCCAGTTTGCCTATCCAACTAACATAAAAAAAGGGAATCGATGGGAGAAATGGAAGCGCGCGTTAGAAGTTTATCTTTTGGCTACAGGGATAAATGAACCTTTAAAAAAGCGAGCCGTACTTTTGCATACAGCCGGATTACCGCTACAAGATATTTATTATAATCTCCCGGGAGCACATGTAGAAGAGACCGATGCCAATGACGTCTTTGAAATAGCCATTGTAAATCTTGACGGCTATTTTGCGCCAAAACAAAGTTTCCTTTTCGAAAGACATTTATTCCGGCTCATGAAGCAGGAATCTGAGGAAAAATTTGAAAAATTTTTGGTTAGACTTCGTAATCAGGCATCTAAATGTAATTTTGCGAAAAAAGAGGATGATCTAATAGATCAAATAGTCGAAAAATGTAGATCACCCTAACCTTAGGAAGAAAATATTGACAATAGGAGATTCGGTTACAATTGATAAAATTATCATGGAAGCAAACTCTATCGAAGCAGTCGAAAGACAACTCAAAGGTTTTCAAGGAAAATCGAATGTTGAGGTCAATAAAATTGGAACTAGACAAAAAAACAACAGTATACGGTGTACTAGGTGTGGAAGTTCATATCACGATAGTGATTACGAAAAATGACTTGCCAAAGATAAAATTTGCACAAAGTGTGGTCACTTTAAAAATCAATGTCGAATTAGGCAAGAAAAGCGAAAAGCGATGAATAACTCGAGCAACCCTCATAATGCCAAAAAAATTAAACTAAGTGATCAAAAGCAAATACTTAATCAAGCCAAAGAGCCAAGTCGTTCACTTCAACCTAATGTGAATTATATTTTCCATATAGATGATAATGCAGAAATAACATGTGAAGTTGGTGGTGTGAAAGTGAGCATGCTTATTGATTCTGGCAGTAAAACTAATATAATCGATGATAAAACTTGGGAATATTTAAAATCT
This sequence comes from Helleia helle, assembly GCA_963853865.1. NCBI lineage: Eukaryota > Metazoa > Arthropoda > Insecta > Lepidoptera > Lycaenidae > Helleia > Helleia helle. The sequence goes on from OY971436.1 coordinate 9,906,530, forward strand.
AATGGAGTCATTGCCTTGAATGAACAAAAGGGCTCAGATTAAGTGTTTGTGGCTTACGGAGCCAAAGATCCTCTTGAGGTGCTAGGTACATTTGAGGCTTCAATCGAAATAGGAAAAAAAAACAATCTGCAAAATTTTACGTAATTAAAAACGGTACTCGAAATTTGTTGGGAAAAGAAACCGCTATGAGGCTCGATGTTCTTAAATTTGGGGTAAGCATAAATTCCTTAGTCACAAAGCCAGAAATCTTTCCTAAATTTAAAGATGTTCAGCTTGATATTGCCATAGATAAATCTGTTACTCCGATTTGTCAGCCTTACAGGAGAATACCTATCCCTCTTGAAGATAATATCAATAAGAAAATAGAGCAACTAGTTAAAAAGGACATTATTGAACCGGTTGACAAAGCAAGTAGTTGGGTATCTCCTCTTGTACCAATTTTAAAGAGTGATGGCGACGTAAGACTTTGCGTGGACATGAGGTGTGCAAATAAAGCTATCATGCGGGAGAATCATCCTTTACCCACTATGACTCAGCTCTTACCCAAGCTGAGAAAAGCACACATCTTCTCTAAATTAGATATCAAAGATGCTTTCCACCAAGTGGAAATTAGAGAGAATTGTAGAGACATACTTTTATTACAAGTAAAGGCTTATACCGTTATAAACGGTTAATGTTTGGGATTTCCTGTGCCCCTAAACATTTTCAAAAAATTATGGAAAGGATGCTTCTTCCATGCGAAGTCGTTATAAATTTCATCGATGATATTGTCGTGTTTGGTTGCAATGAAATAGAACATAATGCTAGGTTGAAATTGATTTACAAGTCCTAAAGGAAAATAATGTATTGTTGAATGATAAAAAATGTATTTTTAGTCAGTCCATAATCGAATTTCTTGGCCATGAATTGTCAACAGAAGGCATAAAACCATTAGGAAAATACATTAAAGCTATATCAACTTTCAGAGCACCAAAGACCGTAGATGAAGTACAAAGCTTTCTTGGTCTCGTAAATTACATTGGGAAATGGATCCCTAATTTAGCTACAATAACAGAACCGATTCGTGAAATTTTAAGACATAAGCTATCCAAACACGCCAATATTGCCGAATTCTGGAACGAAAAGCAAGCACTTGCGTTTGCGGAACTGAAGCAAAGTTTAAGTAACCTTCACACTCTAGGATTTTATGATCAAAGCACAGCAAAGCTGTTTGTCGCCCTGAAGAACATCCGTCACCAGTAGAATAAATATATGTTAAGACCCAGAAGTTTTTTATTGAAAAATTATTTCACTTAGAGACTATTAATAATTACTATTAATTAATTATTAATAAATACCTTTTAACTAATTTTATCGTGGTTTATTGGGCGTTGTACATGACCGAAGTTTTGGATACTTTACAGCAACCAGTTAAACGTCCTAATGTACCATCATTACCATAAGGGCACATTGGGTATATGCCCAGGGCCTCATCCTCACGGGGGCCCCGACATACGAACACATAAGAGTACTGTTTTTCCAGTAGTATACCGGGTGTATTTGGAATGCTTGCGAAAACGAAGAGGTATGATAGTGTTGGCATAGCCTGACATGATACAAGTGAAAAAAACGCGTTTTCTTTTTTTTTTTTGGTTGCCTTTTTTTGTATATTAATCCGGTTTAGTAAACATAATGTTACAGGAATTTGATGATAATGCTTTAAAATAATGGTTTTTTGAAAAAACAGCAGGAATCAGCTGATAGCGTTACACGAGGTCGCCGCATGCACGAGGTGAACGAACTCCCGCACCGCGCGCGTATTTAGAGCGATTTATCGCTTTAGTCGTTCATCGTTTTAGTTTTACTAATACATTGCGGGTTTGCAAAATACACCTAAAATTTTCTTTAAAAAAGGTTTCTGAGATAAATGGTTATATGCATTATATAGTATATAAATAGTATATTATTAGGGTTTAATCTTCGCAAGCGTTCCAAATACGCCCGGTATTTAATAAGTTACTGTTGGTCCAGTAATTAATGACCAGTAGCATACTTATCATAAATGTATGTTTGAAATGTTAAGATTATCCACATTAAATGTTAGATCATAGCATCAAAATTTTCTTATCTTTCCCATAGGACCCCAAATTTATGTGTAACCGGGGCCCCAGCATGCACTAAGGAGGACCTGCCTAATGTTACTTTAAATCGGTAAAAAGTTGTTTCATTAGGTGTTCATGAGTGAATTCCACGTAAGCATATTTACAATATTGAATTAATATACATTTTTCTCGAAGTATCTTTATTTGGAATTTATACCAACAAGATCAATCAAATTATATCTACGGACGCTTTTACACAACGTCAATCTGGTCCCGTGGTAAGTTCTCGAAGAACTTGTGTTACGGGTACCGGGTAGACAACGGTAATATATTTAATACTTTTATACTATACATATATTTAAGATTTTTATTATATGAAACACATATTTCATACACATCCATGACCCAGGAACACAGAAAACTTTTTTGTTCCCTGGCGAAATTCGAACCCGCTGCCTCCCGGCTTGAGCGTCAACGCGCTAACGATTGAGCCACAGAGGTCGTCAAAAATATATACCGTCTACATTCTTAAATTAAATAAATTATATGTATTAAATGTATAGTACAGATGTTCTTACGACCTTGTCTAATTAGGTTAATGTAGAGTGATTGTAAATAATTTGTTATATCAGCTGTATAGACTCCCAAGATCGTCTGATCTTAAGACCTATCTTATTAATATTATTATAACTATCAAAATTAATTATTATGATAATTTTTATAATACTTAATAATTTGACTAAAAACTTACCAAAACAATAAAATACGTAACGACTCCATAGTAGAGACAATAATACTACGAATATTGTGAAGATGATTTCAAGATAAGATAGATTATATCATGTTATATTTTTTTATTAAAAAGTTTAAAGAATCTATACCTAAATAAACTGCCAATGGGTTTGCTAGGAGGAATATCATAGCAGTCTTCACAATTGTGAAAAAAGTAAAAAACCATCTTTGGATATCGAAAATGACGTCACGTAATCAATTTCAACCAATCACACATAAGAATCGATTGTATAATGTCATTTTGATGGCAATATGTTTTACTCATTTTTTATGTATTACTATTTATTGTGAACTATTTTTACGACTGGAAGTTTTCCGATTATTCTGTTTTTTGGAAGCATTTTTCATTATGCCAATTAAATGGTTTGCGATAGCAATTTTTTTTAACTCTACGGAATATTCACTTATAGTCAAAATGTTACCATTTTATTTTGTTTTGGATACCTAGATGTCAACGGATTGAGTTTCTTATACCACAAGATAACTTTGGTTAAAATTTTATTCTTTGCGCTACATTTTCATTCATCATCATCATCACGTAGAATTCTTGATGCAGTGAGTTGTTTGTAGAAATGGGTAGACTTCCTCGCAGTTCTTGTGAGATTCGGACTTGAGTAGTCAACTTCATATAAACCAAACTTTAAGCTGTAAAATAAATAATGTTATTAACACAACATATAGGAATTTAGGTTTATATATATATATACATATAAATATATATATATATATATAAATAAATATAAATATATATATATATATATATATATATATATATATATATATATATACAGGGTTCTATTGAAACTATTTAAAAATTGCTAAATATCAAGTTTTAAATAATGCATCAAGAATCCTACGTGATGATGATGATGAATGAAAATGTAGCGCAAAGAATAAAATTTTAACCAAAGTTATCTTGTGGTATAAGAAACTCAATCCGTTGACATCTAGGTATCCAAAACAAAATAAAATGGTAACATTTTGACTATAAGTGAATATTCCGTAGAATTAAAAAAAATTGCTATCGCAAACCATTTAATTGGCATAATGAAAAATGCTTCCAAAAAACAGAATAATCGGAAAACTTCCAGTCGTAAAAATAGTTCACAATAAATAGTAATACATAAAAAATAAGTAAAACATATTGCCATCAAAATGACGTTATACAATCGATTCTTGTGTGTGATTGGTTGAAATTGATTACGTGACGTCATTTTCGATATCCAAAGATGGTTTTTTACTTTTTTCACAATTGTGAAGACAGCTATGATATTCCTCCCAGCAAACCCATTGGCAGTTTATTTAGGTACTTATAGATTCTTTAAACTTTTTAATAAAAAAATATAACATGATATAATCTATCTTATCTTGAAATCATCTTCACAATATTCGTAGTATTATTGTCTCTACTATGGAGTCGTTACGTATTTTATTGTTTTGATAAGTGTTTTAGTCAAATTATTAAGTATTATAAAATTTATCATAATAATTAATTTTAATAGTTAAAATAATATTAATAAGATAGGTCTTAAGATCAGACGATCTTGGGAGTCTATACAGCTGATATAACAAATTATTTACAATCACTCTACATTAACCTAATTAGACAAGGTCGTAAGAACATCTGTACTATACATTTAATACATATAATTTATTTAATTTAAGAATATAGACGGTATATATTTTTGACGACCTCTGTGGCTCAATCGTTAGCGCGTTGACGCTCAAGCCGGGAGGTAGCAGGTTCGAATTTCGCCAGGGAACAAAAAAGTTTTCTGTGTTCCTGGGTCATGGATGTGTATGAAATATGTGTTTCATATAATAAAAATCTTAAATATATGTATAGTATAAAAGTATTAAATATATTACCGTTGTCTACCCGGTACCCGTAACACAAGTTCTTCGAGAACTTACCACGGGACCAGATTGACGTTGTGTAAAAGCGTCTGTAGATATAATTTGATTGATCTTGTTGGTATAAATTCCAAATAAAGATACTTCGAGAAAAATGTATTAATTAAATGTATTAAATGTAATATTCAATATTGTAAATATGCTTACGTGGAATTCACTCATGAACACCTAATGAAACAACTTTTTACCGATTTAAAGTAACATTAGGCAGGTCCTCCTTAGTGCATGCTGGGGCCCCGGTTACACATAAATTTGGGGTCCTATGGGAAAGATAAGAAAATTTTGATGCTATGATCTAACATTTAATGTGGATAATCTTAACATTTCAAACATACATTTATGATAAGTATGCTACTGGTCATTAAGTACTGGACCAACAGCAACTTATTAAATACCGGGCGTATTTGGAACGCTTGCGAAGATTAAACCCTAATAATATACTATTTATATACTATATAATGCATATAACCATTTATCTCAGAAACCTTTTTTAAAGAAAATTTTAGGACTTGTGTATTTTGCAAACCCGCAATGTATTAGTAAAACTAAAACGATGAACGACTAAAGCGATAAATCGCGCTAAATACGCGCGCGGTGCGGGAGTTCGTTCACCTCGTGCATGCGGCGACCTCGTGTAACGCTATCAGCTGATTCCTGCTGTTTTTTTCAAAAAAACATTATTTTAAAGCATTGTCATCAAATTCCTGTAACATTATGTTTACTAAACCGGATTAATATACAAAAAAAAGGCAACCAAAAAAAAAAAAAGAAAACGCGATTTTTTCACTTGTATCATGTCAGGCTATGCCAACACTATCATACCTCTTCGTTTTCGCAAGCATTCCAAATACACCCGGTATACTACTGGAAAAACAGTACTCTTATGTGTTCGTATGTCGGGGCCCCCGTGAGGATGAGGCCCTGGGCATATACCCAATGTGCCCTTATGGTAATGATGGTACATTAGGACGTTTAACTGGTTGCTGTAAAGTATCCAAAACTTCGGTCATGTACAACGCCCAATAAACCACGATAAAATTAGTTAAAAGGTATTTATTAATAATTAATTAATAGTAATTATTAATAGTCTCTAAGTGAAATAATTTTTCAATAACAAACTTCTGGGTCTTAACATATATTTATTCTACTGGTGACGGATGTTCTTCAGGGCGACAAACAGCTTTGCTGTGCTTCGTAAAGGGACAATGAAATCAAAAAAGTCTTTCCTGTATCCCCCGGAGCGCCCAAGAAGTATAAGCCCCGCAAGTTGATATTGCGATGGAACCTTGTCACAATAAATGTTAAACTTTTATGGCATATGGCCATGACCCGAGGTCCACGTGTGTCATGCTAAATAAGAACTGCTCCTAGTCCTACAGGACTTGCGTCTGCAATCACTTGCGTTTTGTCATGAGGTTCATAAAATCCTAGAGTGTGAAGGTTACTTAAACTTTGCTTCAGTTCCGCAAACGCAAGTGCTTGCTTTTCGTTCCAGAATTCGGCAATATTGGCGTGTTTGGATAGCTTAAGTCTTAAAATTTCACGAATCGGTTCTGTTATTGTAGCTAAATTAGGGATTTTGCTAAAAATCCTAGAAGAAAAGATCCTAGAAGAAAATCCTAGAAGAAAGCTTTGTACTTCATCTACGGTCTTTGGTGCTCTGAAAGTTGATATAGCTTTAATGTATTTTCCTAATGGTTTTATGCCTTCTGTTGATAATTCATGGCCAAGAAATTCGATTATGGACTGACTAAAAATACATTTTTTATCATTCAACAATACATTATTTTCCTTTAGGACTTGTAAATCAATTTTCAACCTAGCATTATGTTCTATTTCATTGCAACCAAACACGACAATATCATCGACGAAATTTATAACGACTTCGCATGGAAGAAGCATCCTTTCCATAATTTTTTGAAAATGTTTAGGGGCACAGGAAATCCCAAACATTAACCGTTTATAACGGTATAAGCCTTTACTTGTAATAAAAGTATGTCTCTACAATTCTCTCTAATTTCCACTTGGTGGAAAGCATCTTTGATATCTAATTTAGAGAAGATGTGTGCTTTTCTCAGCTTGGGTAAGAGCTGAGTCATAGTGGGTAAAGGATGATTCTCCCGCATGATAGCTTTATTTGCACACCTCATGTCCACGCAAAGTCTTACGTCGCCATCACTCTTTAAAATTGGTACAAGAGGAGATACCCAACTACTTGCTTTGTCAACCGGTTCAATAATGTCCTTTTTAACTAGTTGCTCTATTTTCTTATTGATATTATCTTCAAGAGGGATAGGTATTCTCCTGTAACGCTGACAAATCGGAGTAACAGATTTATCTATGGCAATATCAAGCTGAACATCTTTAAATTTAGGAAAGATTTCTGGCTTTGTGACTAAGGAATTTATGCTTACCCCAAATTTAAGAACATCGAGGCTCATAGCGGTTTCTTTTCCCAACAAATTTCGAGTACCGTTTTTAATTACGTAAAATTTTGCAGGTTGTTTTTTTTTCCTATTTCGATTGAAGCCACAAATGTACCTAGCACCTCAAGAGGATCTTTGGCTCCGTAAGCCACAAACACTTAATCTGAGCCCTTTTGTTCATTCAAGGCAATGACTCCATTAGATTTTAAATATTCCCAAGTTTTATCATCGATTATATTAGTTTTACTGCCAGAATCAATAAGCATGCTCACTTTCACACCACCAACTTCACATGTTATTTCTGCATTATCATCTATATGGAAAATATAATTCACATTAGGTTGAAGTGAACGACTTGGCTCTTTGGCTTGATTAAGTATTTGCTTTTGATCACTTAGTTTAATTTTTTTGGCATTATGTGGGTTGCTCGAGTTATTCATCGCTTTTCGCTTTTCTTGCCTAGTTCGACATTGATTTTTAAAGTGACCTTTGAACCCACACTTTGTGCAAATTTTATCTTTGGCAAGTCATTTTTCGTAATCACTATCGTGATATGAACTTCCACACCTAGTACACCGTATACTGTTGTTTTTTTGTCTAGTTCCAATTTTATTGACCTCAACATTCGATTTTCCTTGAAAACCTTTGAGTTGTCTTTCGACTGCTTCGATAGAGTTTGCTTCCATGATAATTTTATCAATTGTAACCGAATCTCCTATTGTCAATATTTTCTTCCTAAGGTAAGGTGAACTACATTTTTCGACTATTTGATCTATTAGATCATCCTCTTTTTTCGCAAAATTACATTTAGATGCCTGATTACGAAGTCTAACCAAAAATTTTTCAAATTTTTCCTCAGATTCCTGCTTCATGAGCCGGAATAAATGTCTTTCGAAAAGGAAACTTTGTTTTGGCGCAAAATAGCCGTCAAGATTTACAATGGCTATTTCAAAGACGTCATTGGCATCGGTCTCTTCTACATGTGCTCCCGGGAGATTATAATAAATATCTTGTAGCGGTAATCCGGCTGTATGCAAAAGTACGGCTCGCTTTTTTAAAGGTTCATTTATCCCTGTAGCCAAAAGATAAACTTCTAACGCGCGCTTCCATTTCTCCCATCGATTCCCTTTTTTTATGTTAGTTGGATAAGCAAACTGGCAAACGTACCACCTGATGGTAAGTGGTCAACATCGCCCATGAACATAAACTAGTATGTCTGGAACGAGGCCAGGCAACTTATTTATGTGTTGCCTATCCTGAGACATAAGATGTTAAGTCTCGGTGCCAGTAATTACACTGCCTGTCTTGCCCTTCTCTCCGAAACACAGCCAAGCTGTTTCACGGGAGAAACAAGCAAGATGGTGGTACCCATGCAGCCGGGAGCGCGGCACAGCGCTCTCCTCCCACCGGTACTCCCTAGCGAACTTGAATCACTATCACAATCAAAGTTTTCTAAGGCCGGCAGTTGAGACATGATTGGACGATCTGAAAGTACGAAATACTTTCTTTTGATATTGTTTAATTTATTTATTTTTAATATTATCATATTGTTATTATTTCTTATCATTTTTTTTTCAGTGCTCTGAGGAATTGTTCGGAATACCTGCAGCAGAATTCCACCACCGGACATCGCGGAAAACTCCAAATTTCACCCTCACCATCTCGATGTCCGGAAATCCACAACAACTCGATTTTTACGGCATTTCCTGCCTCGCAAAACTAATATATGGAATCAGCTGCCTCCTATGGTGTTTCCGAACCGATACGACTTAGAGACCTTCAAGAAAAGAGCATACTCATACCTGAAAGGCCGGCAACGCACCTGCTAATCCACTGGTGTAGCGGGTGTCTGTGGATGTCGCTCTTCACTTACCATCAGGTGAACCGACTATCCGTTTGCCCCCTCTTCTATAAAAAAAAACTACTTTTTGCTTGTTAAACTCCGTCATGCTGGAGTTTAAATTTGCCAACTCCAGTCTGAAGGACGACATTTCTTGGCGCACCGATGCCATCTCCTTCCTCAGAAACCTGATTTCCTGGGCCAGAGTGGTAGCCACACTCTCTCCTACACTAGCGTCATGGAACAGGTCATCTGATGCGGCATCAGTGGCATTGGTAGGAGACTTTCTCGATCCTTTATCCTTACACAATTGGCATCGCCAACTGCCTACTTTGCAAGGATCAAACCCCGTCGCAGATGATCTATGCATGACCACAGCGGATTTCGTACACTTGGCGCCATCTGTAGCTGAAATGTTGTTACACTACAATCGTTGACAGCTGATTCTTATTCGGAATATCACTTATTAACACTTTTATATTACTATTTTAAGTTTAGTTTTTAATTTAACTTATGTGTACACTCACTATTTGTTGAAATAACACTATTTATTAATTTACTTTTGAGTTTAACTATTTTTAACTAAGCAAAATACTCTAAGGCCATTTTGTGTTACTACAAGTTTTTTTATTAATTAAAAAATTAAATATTAATTGTGTGTGTACCTATGTAGTTTTCACAAATAAATTTTTCTTTCTTTCTTTCTTTCTAACACTAAAAACGTTGAACTGCCTCCGCCGGGGGTTGGGGGGGGGGGTAATTTGATGGGGGGGTACGATGGCCTAGTGGGTATGGGCTCGGCCTCTTGAATGAGAGCCAAGAGGTCCGGGTTCGATCTTGACCCCCCTGTGATGCCTAGAAATGGGTTTTTCTTAATTTCTACGTGCATCTGAATGTGAGATAATCGCTTACTCACCGGTGAAGGAAACATCGTGAGGAAATCTGCATGCCCGATGAGATTAAAAGTCTTTGAATGTGTGTGAAGTTCACCAACCCATTGGGCCAGCGCATCGGTAAACTATGGCCCAAAACTCTCCTCGCCTGATTTCAAGGAGGAGACCCGTGCTTAACAGCGGGACATAAAATGGTTGATATTATTATATTATAACAAACATACTAGAAAAGAAATGGCATTGACTCCTAGGTAGGAATGTTGATGAGTAGGTGCGTCAGGATAGGTAACGCATAGAGTTACCTGTAGTGACTGGTCTCGGTGCACTCATTTATGTTTGTAAGTGACTTTGATCACTTAGATATCAAGCAGTATCTTCATCATCCCCACCATGGTTCAGTCCTTGACGTGGCGGTGGGGCTCAGTAGCCTAGGGTGAGTCCAGCACCTTGGGTGAAGCTAATTGAGTCGAGGGGGCTCTTTGTACCCCTCTTATAAGAAGAGGGGGCAAGGAGCGAGGACGTAAACCTCACCCCATTTTTTGTAGTGCGGGACAACCCCTCTGTGGAGGTGGCGTCGGTCCCTTGGGGGAATGACTAGCCATCGAGGTGCCCTGTATGCTCATTAGATCCGGGGCACCTCACCAAAGGCAGCATTGGTGGCACTCGCCGGGTTTTAGTGGGTAGAGCTGCGTCCGCTTACCAGCTTTCGGGCGCAGCGAGTCCCACATACCCGCGGGATCCCTCAGAGCATTTTCCAGCGAGAAAAAGAAAGTATCTTCATCATCAACACAAAATGAAAATAAAACAACACAAGCAAATTTCGTCGACTCGTTTGAACTCAACACGTCAGTCGACACGTTATACCCGCGTGGGGAGACCCACTCCCCCGCGGGATCCCTCAGAGCATTTTCCGGCGAGAAAAAGAAAGTATCTTCATCATCAACACAAAATGAAAATAAAACAACACAAGCAAATTTACGGAATATTCACTTATAGTCAAAATGTTACCATTTTATTTTGTTTTGGATACCTAGATGTCAACGGATTGAGTTTATTATACCACAAGATAACTTTGGTTAAAATTTTATTCTTTGCGCTACATTTTCATTCATCATCATCATCACGTAGGATTCTTGATGCAGTGAGTTGTTTGTAGAAATGGGCAGACTTCCTCGCAGTTCTTGTAAGATTCGGACTTGAGTAGTCAACTTCATATAAACCAAACTTTAAGCTGTAAGATAAATAATGTTACTAAAACAACAATTAAGACTTTAGGTTTATATATATACAGGGTTATTTTCTCTATTGAAACTATTTAAAACTTGATATTCAGCAATTTTTTTGCGTGTGAACCCAGCACTTTGGGCGAAGCCAAGTGAACCGAGGGGGCTGCTCTTTGTACCCCTCTTATAAGAAAAGGGGACAAAAGAGTAGAGGGGTCAAGGGGCGAGGATGGGAACCTCACATTGTACTGTCCCGACGTTGGGAGGAGTTGTTCCATGGTGTGGGACAACCCTTCTGTGGAGGTGGCGTTGGTCCCTTGGGGGACTGACTAGCCGTCGAGGTGCCCTGTTGCTCAACAGGTCCGGGGCATCTCACCAAAGACGGCACTGGTAGGGTTTTAGTAGGTAGAGCTTCGTCCACTTACCATCTTTCGGGCGGAACGAGTCCCACATACCCGCCTAAATATGCCAAAATTTTCAGTTCGTACAAAAAATAGTAAGGGCCAGTGATATGTCAATGTATTACTTGTCGTTGTAAAATGAACAAAAAACAACTGTAGGGGATGCTTTGGAAGTGCATCATAGTATTTCGAGGTCATCGTAATTTTGGTGATGGTGATGTTATATACCTACCTATAGGTATATAACGGAATTATTTAATATCAGCAAATCTACAGTGATTGCTTTTAATTACATGTACTTATAATAGTTTATACACAATTCTAATTTGGTTTTTATTCATTTGTTATGTAATGATTTAAACCCTTTCTTCGTTCGTCTCATTAAAATGGATGTGACTAATATATGCAACGCGTTTAATAGTTCTACCCATATTTCAGACAAATAAAATCATTTACTTATCTACTACGTAGTACGCTAGTAATATAGTTTAATACCTTTTAGTGGGTAGAGCTGCGTCCACTTACCAGCTTTCGGGCGCAGCGAGTCCCACATACCCGCTGGGGAAGCCCCACTCCCCCGCGGGATTCCTTAGTGCATTTCCCGGAAAAAAAACTGCTCTCTATGAGTTTGAAATTTCGTTATTCTCTAAAGATGTATCATATCTACCACAAAAGCAAACTTTTTAAGGAATACGTGCATTTTTTCTTTACTTCAGAGCATAATGTAAAGAAAAATCACGAAATAAATTTTAGGACAAAGAACAAAAATCTTTGTGAAAAACAAATATTCATTCTTTCTTTCTTTTTTTCTAACTTACGTGTATCCCTGGCTCCATTCAAAACTATCCAGGAAGCTCCATACGCTGTACCCTCGAATATCACAGCCATCGTCTACCGCATCCAAGAGAGCATGAAGGTAGTTGTTCAGGTATTGGATCCTGTCGTCGTCTTCCAATCCTCCGCTATTCGTCCAACCGCTCTCGGTGATATACACGGTTGGGTTGTTGCACACCTCTTTGATGTTCATCAGTGTCTTGTAGAAGCCCCAAGGCACCTCCTGGAGTAAGGTGGATTTAATAGGAAGCTGTTGCTGAATAGTTTGGTCGGACATTCGGTGAATCTACCAAATTAAGCAGTTCGGGATTTTTGGTTAGGCAATTGTTTATTAATCCATAGATTATTTTTTATCCTTAGATTATATTTATTAGAGTGGGATAAAAGTAACCTTTGTCCTAGTTCAGTAGGTAACTGTCTTTGAAAAAAATTAGGCATATAGCTACACATTTTCATCTCTTTTAAATTTCTAAAGATGCGTTTTACAGATTTAATTTCCCCGCTGACATAAATTATTTATAACTGAAAAAAATATTATGTCAGTAGGTAATCTCTTAGGTCTAATTTCTCGTTTTATAAATTCAGCACGAAACAAAGACAGATAGAAATCGTGTTAGTTGAACAAAACAAAATTTTATCGGGATGGCGAACGCCTCTCCCATGCAGACAGCGTGGGAGCTACCATTCCGCTTATGCTCTCTGTTTTGTTTCGAGACAACTGGGACCCATCCCGCTTATCAGAGACGATACGCGGAAGCGGGCGGTGTTGATTCGCTGACAAATTTGTTAATAGCGCATATCAGTTTAGTTTAGCAATACGAGACCCCAGGTGGACTCGTTGTTTATGAAGTGACTTGTCTTTTAAGCAGTTATCTTAAATAAAGTCAATTCTAGTTTTCTGATAGAAGGGAAGCGACTCCCGACTGCGTGGGTACTACCATCTTGTTTGTTACTCCCGGGAAACAGTTTGGCTTTGTTTTAAAAAGAACGACAGGAAAGGCAGTGTAATGACTGGCATCGAGGCATCTCTCTTCACCGAGTAAGCCTATTTTTTTTCTTTTACGCCGGGAAATGCTCTGAGGCATACCGCCTGGGGAGTGGGTTTCCCCAGGTGGGTATGTGGGACTCGCTGCGCCCGAAAGATGGTAAATGGACGCAGCTCTACCCACTAAAACCCGGCGAGTGCCACCAGTGCCGCCTTGGTGAGGTGAGGATCTGTTAAGCTAACAGGGCACCTCGACGGCTAGCCAGTCCCGCAAGGGACCGACGCCACCTCCACAGAGGGGTTGTCCCGCACCACAGAACAACCCCTTCCAACGTCGGGACAGTACAATGGGGTGAGGTTCCCATTCTTACCCCTTGCCTCCTGCTCTTTTGTCCCCTCTTCTTATAAGAGGGGTACAAAGAGCCCCCTCGGCTCAATTGGCTTCGCCCAAGGTGCTGGGCTCACCCTAGGCTACTGAGCCCCACCGGCACGTCAAGGTCTGAACCATTCACCGAGAAAGTTGAAGAAGGGCTGCGGCAAGATATTAATAAGTTCTGGGAGTTCGTTAATAATCGTAAATGTAAATCAGGTATTCCTAATGAAATGGTGTACAGTGATGGACGCTCAGATGATCCCCTTAGGATTTGCAATCTCTTTTCAAACTACTTTGGTTCAGTTTTTGAAGAAAGTAATTTAAATGAATTTAATTTAGATAATTTGCCTCCGGCACACCCAAACTGTGAAATAATATCTGATATATATACCTATATCATTGGACGATGTCACTAAAGTTCTTAAGAGCTAATATCTAATTACAAAAGGTCCCGGTCCTGATAGTTGGCCTCCATTATTTTTTAAATTAACTGCTCAGTCTATTAATAAACTTGTTCATATATTATTTAACAAAAGTTTAAACAGTGGTATAATGCCACAAATTTGGAAAAATGCTAATATTACACCTGTCTTTAAAAATGGTTCTAGAAATGACGTAGTTAACTAACTATCGAGGGATCTCCTTGTTGTCTACCTTGCCGAAGGTACTCGAAAGATTAATTCATAATTCATTATATAACATTTTACATCGTATAATTATTCCTAATCAACATGGTTTTGTAAAAAAGAGGTCAGTAATAAGTAATCTTATGATATATACTTTTTTATTTAATAATATTGACAATCGGCAACAAATAGATACTGTGTATACTGATTTTTGCAAGGCCTTCGACAAGGTCAATCATTTGCTGCTCTTAAAAAAATTTGCTTTTAATGGGATACGAGGAGATCTTTTACGCTGCTTTGCTTCCTATATTCAAAATAGAGCACAAAGGGTAGTCATCAACGGATTCGCTTCTAACTCGATTACTGTCAGCTCTGGGGTCCCACAGGGGTCAATACTTGGCCCACTTTTATTCATATTATTTATTAATGATATTGGATGTTGTTTTCATTACGCCAAGTATTTATTATATGCTGACGACTTAAAAATATATTTAAGAATAGATAATTACAACAGTTGTCTTAAATTACAAGCGGACCTTGACAGACTTTCTGATTATTGCATTGAAAATAAATTACAGCTGAGTATCTCAAAATGTAAAAGTATTACATTTACCAAAAATATCAATATTTTAGATTATCAGTACAATCTTTGTAATGTTCCGTTACACAAAGTGTCGCTTATAAGGGATCTAGGTGTATTGTTGGGCTCAAAGTTACACTTTGATTCCCACGTAGATCATGTTGTCAACAAAGCCTATCAACTTTATGGTTTTGTTATTAGGGCACGTGCTTCATTTAGATTCATATCATCATATTTAATTCTTTTTAAATCCCTCATCAGATCACAACTGAATATGCAACAGTCATTTGGAATCCATTTTATGATAAGTATAGTGATCGTGTGGAAATGGTTCAGCGTAAATTTCTGCGCGTCATTAATTATAAATGTTATTACAGTAAGACTTCTTATCATGATTTATTATCAAAGTTTAGAGTACTTCCATTGTATAAAAGAAGGATAGTCTTTGACCAGACCTTTTTATACAAAATTTGTCATAATTTAATTGATAGCAATGATTTAAACAATCAACTTTACTTTAGAGTTCCGGGTAGGCCTAGCCGTTCGTGTAGTGCTTTGAATTTTCGTCTTTTTGTCCACAAAAGTACTAAAACGAATGCAGGTGAACGTGCACCTCTGCGGCGTCTTATGCAATCATATAATGATAGATTCACAGGAGTTGACTTGTTCTCTTTGTCACTTCCTTCTTTTAAGAAAGAAATTATTGGCACTCTACATTGATTAATTTACTGTACCTATTCTGTATTTTGCTATTTCTTTTTTTATATTTTATTTTGCTTTATAAACTTTTGTTTAACTACCTACCACTTGTCTGATACTCGTGTGCTGCAACTACTGTGTTATATTTAGATTTTAGAGTAATCTGAGGATAATGGTGTTGATTGTACAACAACTCATATGTTTATGTAACAATACTTTGTTATTTTTACCTATTGTACAATTGTTTTTTGTCCCTAATAAAAAAAAATAAAAAAAAAAGCCTGGGCCGGTATCAAGTTGTATGTTCATGGGCAACGTCGACCACTCACCATCGGGTGGCACGTCTGTCAGTTTGCTTATCCAACTAACATAAAATAGTTACCTGAAATTCATCAACGATAGACTTTTTCCACAAGGGATCAATCGTTTTAGCAGCCCCAATGTCATCACTGTACGAAGGTATTGGGTACATTCCAACCACAGACGCATTTCTGTACACCAATTTAGTTGAGTAAGAATTTATCCCCAAGAAGTCAGCGCTTCCCCTTATCATTCTAATATCCTCAGGTGTCAGTTCTGGTAAACGAGATCTTGAAAAGCCTTGTTCTCTGCTTTTAGCTTCTATTCTATGTTTTAATACTTGTGGATAACCTCCATCGTTTGAACATATTGGATGAGCATATAATAAAAACTGCAAATAAAAACATTATTATATTCCACTCCATTGTATTCCCAACCACATTTATGAATGAATGAATGAATTATTCTTTATTGTGCACACAAACCAAAGGACATACCTAATAGACCAGTGCCGATGCCTTTGAAAATGATAAAAAGTGGAACAAAATTACAGTAGGATGAAACCCATTAGAAAAGGAGGGGAATATGATCAAAATGAAAGGAAAAATAAATTACGGTCGATCTGAGGGCGGGAAAGTGGAAGGGGAAGGGGGTAAAGGTAAAAAAACGGTTTATCTCGATTTCCGGCAAAACTACAAGTCCTGTGGCAAAAAGTTAAATGGCAAAGTTGTAGGTAATAAAAAGATCTACAACTTTTGTATTTGCAATTTTTTCACATAACCTCAAAATTTAGGTGAAAAATTCAAATAACCAAGTTTTTGGTTTTTTATTTATCTTTTTCAAAATTTTTTTTTTCTACGAAATTTGGTGAAAACTTACCTTATTATGTCCCAAATACACTGTAATTTATTTAATTTAAAATATTTATTTTTTCGCCTTATTTTAACTTAATATCAAAAAAGCACCCTAATTTTCAATCGAAAATTCTGACGTCAAAATATCATTTTTTTTTTAATATGAGCTTTCTGTTCTTTGAAATCTCTTCTTTCCGATGGTGTAAAAAAAGGATATATCACTATAGTAAAATAATGATCTCAGAAAATGCAATAAAACCAGTACGATACGAGAGAGAATAAAGCCCAGGCTGTCCTAGCCTCTACTAAATTATATGCCTAGATGCCTATTTCTTGCTTTTGTAAGATAAGTTATGTACCTGAGTGACCTACGGAAAATTTTAGCCCATCAAAATGTACTTTATAGTGAAGTGGGGAAGGGGCTAAGAGGGTCTGGGCTTTATTTTCTCACGTATCGTACTTGTTTTATTGCATTTTCTAAGATCATTTACTATAGTGATATATCCTTCTTTTTACACCATCGGAAGGAAGAGATTTCAAAGAACAGAAATCACATTTTTTTTTTTGAAAAAAGCTGATAATTTGACGTCAGAATTTTCTATTGAAAATTAGGGTGCTTTTTTGATATTAAGTTAAAATAAATATTTTAAATCAAATAAATTAGAGTGTATTTGGGACATAATAAGATAAGTTTTCACCAAATTTCGTAGAATAATTATATTTTATTATATAAAAGAAATAAAAAAATAATTTTTGAAAAAGATATAAATAAAAAACCAAAAACTTGGTTATTTGAATTTTTCACCTAAATTTTGAGGTTATGTGAAAAAATTGCAAATGAAAAAGTTGTAGATCTTTTTATTACCTACAACTTTGCCATTTAACTTTTTTCCATAGGACTTGTAGTTTTGCCGGAAATCGAGATAAACCGTTTTTTTACCTTTACCCCCTTCCCCTTCCACTTTCCCGCCCTCAGATCGACCGTAATTTATTTTTCCTTTCATTTTGATCATATTCCCCTCCTTTTCTAATGGGTTTCATCCTACTGTAATTTTTTTTGGTTTCAAAAATTATCGACCCTGGTCTATAAAGACAGTTACATAATATTATGTAAAACAAATTTGTGTAAACAAAGGCGGTCTTATTGCTTACATAGCAATTTCTTCCAGACAAACTTATTACCCACATATTTTAATATATTGATATTATTATTATTATTATATAATAATAATTATTATTATTATATAATAATTATTATTATTATTATATAATAATATCAACCCTTTTATGTCCCACTGCTAGACACGGGTCTCATGTTCGAAATCAGGCGAGTAGGTTGGGCCATAGTTCTCCGATACGTTGGCCTAATGCGGGTGAACTTCACATACCATCAAAGACTTAATCTCATCAGTCATGCAGGTTTCCTCACGATGTTTTCCTTCACCGGTGAGCAATCAATGGTCTCATGTTCAGATGCACGTAGAAATTAAGAAAAACCGATTTGTTGGCATCACAGGGGGGTCAGGATCGAACCCGGACCTCTCGGCTCTCACTCTAGAGGCCGAACCCATACCCACTAGGCCAGCGTCGCTCATACAACCACATTTAAGATAACGTATTTCATCGCATCCCGCCCAAGTGTCATACGTCCCGTCCTATCCTTTTTTGTCGCGTTGGTAATGCTTTACGCGTTCACCCGGGGATGAGTCGTCCCCGGGGATATGTGAGACTCCCCGGCGCTAGTCGCCGGTATACCACACTAAAACCACTACGTTGCCTTCAGCCGCTTGAAGGGGAGTGTCCCGACGGACTTAATCTTGACACTCGATCCTATTAAAATTTAGGATTGGGATCGAGAACTTGTCAATCGGTACTCTTGTACGCTACACTAGCGCACGATTTGACTCGATAACAGTGGATTTTTATGTAACTAATTGAAATTGGTATTTCTTAATCTCGTACATTTTTCGCACTCTTGACAATATTTTGACGTTGACGTATCGACTTCGAAATTGAGTTTGGGATCGAATGACGAATTTACACAGTTCAACACACAGTGAACCCCAATACAGCGCCCGTAGAGGAGAGGGAGGACCCCTCAGCCCAGGCATGGCTGCTCGACAGACGCCAGTAAATGCGACGGCGAGACTGCCAGCCATCTGGTCCACCCCCTGATCCTTACTCGACGGGAGGCTCCAGCGGCTGACGATGGCCGTCTCTTTCACCAGTTCCGCTAGCGCATGGGCGAACTATAGCATCGCTCCTCGTTTGATTTCTAGGAGACCCGTGTCCATATAAAAATGGCTCATACAACACAAACTTACGTTAAACACTCTTGAATTTAATGCCGCTTCGTGATCATCTATTGAATCAGATAAAGGTTCAAACCATTCACTAAGTATCGTAATGCCGATTTTCCCCTTCTGAGTCTTCCTGTAATACTTGTTATATAAATGATAAGATTTAGCATGGGCCAACAATACATTTTTAGCACACATATAATGTCCGAATCCAGATACGTTTAATAGTGGCGCGTATTGCCCAGCTTCATAATAGTTTGAGCAAAGTATCGATGGTTCATTTATGGTTATCCAGAATTTGACTCTGTCCCCAAAATTTTCAAACAGGACTCTTACATAATCAATAAAAAAATCTATTATAGCTGAATTAGTCCAACGACCCATTTCTTGAAGCTTCGCAGGTGGATCAAAATGATGGATAGTAACCATAGGTGTTATATTATTTTCGATTAACTCATCAATGAAATTGTTATAAAAATTGATACCAGCTTGATTTATTTTATTCGCGAAACCAGTGGGTAGTATTCTAGACCATGATATTGATAGTCTGAAGAAGTCAACGCCTAGATTTTTTATTAGTTGAACATCATTTTTGTAAAGGTGGTATGTATTTGCAGCGACGTCTCCGTTACTGCGATCTTTGATTGGTGATGGTTTCGTGTGGGTTCCGATATCCCATACCGAGGGTCCCCGGCCTGTAAAAGTGCAATTAAAAATAAGAAAAACATGCAAAAGAAATATTAAGGTATAATTGAAAGTAGGTAGAAAAATTGATCTCAAGACTTTCCCTTGTAATACCTATTCTTTTTAACCGACTTCAAACGTCGTATTTGTTGATGTACCCTACCCACCTTTTCTTTTTCTTTAACGCCGGGAAATGCCCTGAGGCATCCCGCGGGGGAGTGGGTCTCCTCCGCGGGCGCCCGAAAGCTGGTAAGTGGACGCAGCTCTACCCACTAATACCCGGCGAGTGCCACCAATGCCGCCTTTGGTGAGGTGTCCCGGATCTAATGAGCAAACAGGGCACCTCGACGGCTATAGTCAGTCCCTCAGGGGACCGACGCCACCTCCACAGGGGGTTGTCCCGCACCACAGAACAACCCCTCCCAACGTAAGGACAGTACGGGACAGTGGGGTGAGGTTCCCGTGCTCGCCCCTTGCCTCCCGTTCTTTGGCTCCTCTTCTTATAAGAGGGGTACAAAGAGCGCCCTCGGCTCAATTAGCTTCGCCCAAGGTGCTGGGCTCACCCTAGGCTACTGAGCCCCACCGCCACGTCAATGCTTGAACCATGGTGGGGTACCCTACCTACCTACCTTATCTGACACCGACTCCAAAAGTAACAATAATGACGTGGTAAACGCAAAGTTTGTACATTAGTAGAAGATTAAGTTGATTATAAGTTGTAAGCACAGAAATTAAAGAAACAGTTATTTTATTACTTTTTATTATTTTATTTTTGAAGTCAGTTTTTATTTTTTGTATACAATTTTTATTCCAATATCATCCTTGACTTCTAACAATTATCGTCTGTAATACAATAACCAAGAAATGTTCTATCTTTTTGTCGTGTAGCAGCCACTAGCAGCCACTAGCAGCCACTAGCAGCCACTAGCAGCCACTAGCAGCCCATAGCGGATTTGTCCTGATCTATCAAGGATTTTATGTACTCCTATCAATTTTCAGAAGACGTTTTGTAGTGAAAGTGTTGTAGTCTGTAATACGTGCCTGCAGGCACTATTATAGTAAACAAAAGCTGTGTATTCTCAAAAAAAGTGTAGCAATCTTTTTAATACATGTTTTTGGAAGTTGGAACGTATTTCCTTATTGCGCGTTACGAAAGGGGGCTAGACCAGTGTTGCCAACGATTATGCTAGCTCTCTACCAGATTCAACTGCAAAAACCACCAGAAAACCACTGACAAAAGACGGGCCTAATCTCATAACCACTAAATTTTCCACTAAACAAAATTTTTGTCATTACGAAAAAAAAAATATAAGCATATTAGTAATTAATGGCGTTTATTATTACATAATAAAAAGCAAACAATAAATAAATAAACATATTATATAATAAATAAGTGTTTCAACAAATGAAGATCAGGGATATTATATTTAACAACAACAGATACTAATTTTAAATTAATTCGTTTTCAGGTGAAGCATTCTTATATCTGCAACATCGATGTCGGTTTCAGATTGATAAGATTCTTTGCTACTAATTTGTTTTACAAAGTTTATGGGAATTTCACATTCGTTAAAAATATTGGTTGCACTGAGTTTGTTTCGCCGGTTCTTCTTGTTGTGCTTGCCTTGGAACCGGCGGTAGATTCAATTGACGTTCAAAAATATACTGTATTGGTAGGTACTATTTTGAATAAAAAAATGATTTGATTTCATTGGTTGCAAAAATGGTCTCTCGGTGAGATCCTTTCGCTGGACGTAATCCTTCAGATTCATCGACTAGGGCAAAAGGCGTTAATGCCGATGTGGGGGGAGGACCTGGCGCGGCAGCCATATGACAGAAACCTAACGGCTGCTCTGCGTCCTCAAGCGGTGGATGCGCCGTAAGCTCAAAACTCTCACCTTTCGTGTAACACAGGTGCTCACCGGGCATAGTTACTTTGGTGAGAACCTGTGCCGGACGGCCCACAGGGAGCCGTTGACAGTATCTCACGATTGTGGCGCAGCGGTGGACTCGGCCCAGCACACCCTCGAGGTGTGCCCGTGATGGGCGGCGCTGCGTCACGGTCTAACATCAGTCATCGCAAGGGACTTGTCTCTGCCGAGCGTCATCACCGCGATCCTCGGTGACGATGGGTCCTGGACGGCGATGGTCTCCTTCTGCGAGACAGTAATGTCCCAGAAGGAGGAGGCTGCCGATGAGGCCTCCCCCCGCGGGTGATGAACGGGGGTGCGTAGGAGGCGCTACTTAATGCGCCTCCAATAACGCCCTTGTGTTCTTGTCGGGTTCAGAGTGGGAGCCTGGGCCCTGTATGATACGACAAGGGCAATCCCCCCTTACGAGGAGTTGTCTGGCCTTCGTCGGGGCGAGCCTGTCGCTGAGGTAATCCCGTTGAATGCAGATCCGGGACCCTCAAAAGCGGTTGAAGGCACTCGCAGTGGTTTTAGTTTACATGCTTGAGCTCTCCCAGGTGCGAGCCCCACATAGGGTCAGGATCTACCCGAGATCCTGGCTACATGCGTAAAAAGCATTTCCCTGCGAAAACAAAAAAAAAAAGTATTTTCTTTTAAACCACAGCGCATAAATATAGCAGTTATAAGGTTCATTTTTTCCTTTGTTTATTTTTTCTTAC
Organism: Helleia helle; assembly: GCA_963853865.1. Lineage (NCBI taxonomy): Eukaryota > Metazoa > Arthropoda > Insecta > Lepidoptera > Lycaenidae > Helleia > Helleia helle. The sequence continues at coordinate 9,928,964 of OY971436.1, forward strand.
TTTCATACCGCTAAATAATCTCTCAACATCAGCGTTCTCGTTCTTCAAATCTTCTTAAGCACCTTCTACTTAAGCACCTTTGAAACGCAATCATTATCAACATTATCAGCCTCTATCCGTCCTGCTGAAAATAGGCCTCCTTCAATGAACGCCAAGACGGCCGATCCCTTGCCACTCGCATCTAACAAGGACCGGCCACTGCATTAAGATCGTTTTCCCGCCTTTTTTTTCTTCAACGCCGGGAAATGCTCTGAGACATCCCGCGGGGGAGTGGGTCTCCCCAGGCGGATATGTGGGACTCGTTGCGTCCGATAGCTGGTAAGTGGACGCAGCTCTACCAACTAAAACCCAGCGAGTGCCACCAATGCCGTCTTTGGTGAGGTGCCCCGGATCTATTGAGCAAACAGGGCACCTCGACGACAGTACAATGGAGTGAGGTTCCCATCCTCGCCCCCTTGCCCCCTGCTCTTATGTTCCCTCTTCTTATAAGAAGGGTACAAAGATCCCCTCGGCTCAATTCGCTTCGCCCAAGGTGATGGGTTCACCCTAGGCTACTAAGCCCCACCGCCACATCAAGGCCTGAACCATGGTGGGGATAGTCTTCTCACCTGGTTAATGGTTGACCAACATTTCGTATACCCAAACGCGCTTCCGCTCTAGAACCTTATAAACTCATTGACCCATCCATTCTCCTGAGTGTATGACAAAGGATCCGAAACGAAGACATCCTCCTGAGAACTAACGTTAACCCATATCACGCGAAGAATAAGCTCGTTGAAGTGGCAGTAGGCTGGAAATGCAGTACTTTACACCAGTGTTATTTGGTATCTCACTCGCTCTCATTCCATTTCAACAAAATATGAATATATGTCACAATGCTTGATTTATTGGATAAGTGATCGTATGAAAAACCACTAAAAAATCCACTAGCCAGTAGCCACTAAGAGCAAAATTTCGCCACTAACAGGGCGGTCAAAACCACCAGTTCTAGTGGAAAATCCACTAAGTTAGCAACACTGGGCTAGACGGAGAAGTTCAGACGAAAGTTTCGTTTGAAACTTTTTGCTATAGTGTGTTTACTGTTTATTCTTAACGTTTGAAACCTTATCGTATTCGATCATGTCACCAATAGCGCGATGCAATTAAAAAACAACGCCATCTATTGGTCAATTCACGGAAACGTTTAAGAATTACATGTAAATGTACCACGCTATCTATTGGCAGATTTACATAAATGCTTTAAGAATTATACAATTTAAACATGTTTGAAAAATTAGATATGTAAGTCGTTTTCATTATAACACATTCCACGTACCTACAGTTGACTTAATTTGACTTGCAAAAATTGTTGGTAATGTGTTTTATTAATAGGTCTTCACTAATTAATCGAAAGGAACTTCGTTCCATCCGGGTGTCCCTTGACACCTCTCTTTTTTTTAACGGTAGGAGGGATGTGCTGTGCCGCGCCCTCATCTGCTGCAGTTTATTTCTACTGCGAAACAGATTTGCCAACTATGGACTACTAGACTCGAAATATCATCAGGTGAGTCAGATACTGCGCGACTGGGTTTCACCATCCAGCTTAATTTCGCCAAACAGCTATGCTGTGTTTTGTTTGGACAGAAGAGCTGGGCAGGTAGTGTGTTACTGGCTTCGAGGCTTGGAATCTTACGACGCTCGTACAGGTTTATATGTATAATGATGATATGAAGGTTCTTACCGTCTTCGTTCCAAGCACCTTCAAACTGGTAAGCAGATGATGAAACTCCAAATAGGAAGTTTTCAGGAAATTTTCTCCAGGCACCACATGAAGCAAGTAGGAAGACCCTAAATTGTAATTAAATAACATTTATTATATTATGCATGTTAAATTCATCATCATCATCAGCCTCTATCCGTCCACTGCTGAACATAGGCCAATGAACGCTAAGACGGCCGATCCATTGCCACTCGCATCCTACACGGATCGGTCACCACACCATCGTCTACTTAAACGTGGCCTCCACTCTAGAACCTTATTGTCCCATCGGCCATCCGTTCTCCTGAGTGTGTGACTAGCCCACTGGCCCCACTGCCACTTCAACGAACTTATTCTTTGCGTGATATCGGTAACCTTAGTTCTCTTAGAATGTCTTGGTTTAGACTCCTGTCTGCCAAAGAAACGCCCAGCATAGCACGCTCCATAGCACGTTGAGCTACGGCAAACTTACGGACCCCACCATTCGGTGCGCGTCCGCCAACGCGTACAGACGTCCGTTAGATCTTTGAGTTCTGTTTACGCTGAATACATTGTTCACTCGTAGCTGGGGGATTATAAATCCAGTTAACCGATCGTGTGGTGGCATATAGTTGCGAAAGCAAGCAAGTGCGTAAACGTTCCCGTGCGTTCCGTGCTTAGCTGGTCTGACCTCCTCGCCCCACTGTATTCATACGTCCAGCGTCCTTACAAACTAGTAAAGAGCTCCGCCGGGCTCACCGCGTTTGCGCGAAAACCTCGCATAGGTTTTCCGCGCCCGCATAGGTCGTTCGTTGTGCTTTCGTGGTGTGCCGGTACCACTCGCGGTTTGGTCAAATTGTTAGGCGCGGAGTGCCGCTTTCGTTTTTCGTGCGAAAAGTGCAAGGTGCGATCCTGCCTACGTTTCACGTAAGATACACGCGAACATACACACCTACCTGGGGTGGCATCCCTGTACCCGCCTCAGGTAGTCGACCGCATTCCTTTCTACACATCCTCGCACAGGCGAGCGGTATAGGTACTCATCTCATTATTGTCTTAAATCAAAATAACATGACCAATGAGGCCCTTTTGGCATTCTTGCTGGGTAAATACCCAGAATTAAACAACGATGTAGTAGAGTATTTTAAAAAATCAGGCAGCAGCCAACAGATTTTTGACACGGATTCTCCCGCGTCCCTGTCCACCGACGACGTGACAAAAGAGACGGTCACTCCATCAGAGGAGGAAATGTCTGTTACAGGCAGTTCCTCCGAGGAGGAAGGCGGATTCATAGAGGTCCGCAACAAGAAGAAGAGGCGTCGCTCGGACCCAGAGTCCGCGCCGTCCTCAGCGCCATCTCCCCCGCTCAAGGCGCCCAAGGTGGCGTCAGCGAAGCCCCCTCAGGGCAAGGTAGTTAGGCCGACAGTGGCTCCATCTGAGCTGCTGGTCACTAGGCGCGACCAACTCACGTCGCCCACCCCCGGTGCGTCATCCACCCCCGACGAGGGCATGGACACCACCCAACCCAAGTGCAAAGCACCACTGCCGATAATCGTCCAGAACACCAAGTCCTGGAACATTGTTTCGCAAGCTATTTATGCGAAACAAATTTCATTCAAATCTGCCCGCACGTGTGCCGAAGGCATTAGAGTACAAGTAGAGAATTCTAATGAACAGCGCAGGTTCACAGCCTTCCTGACCACGAACAGGATAGGATATCACACTTACGCCCTGGAGGACGAGCACGTCCTCCGGGTCGTTATCGTAGGAGTGCCCCGAGACATGGACCCGGCCGAAATAAAAGACGACCTGGTCCATCAGGGTTTCCCGGTCGAGGAGGTACATAGGATGTATCATCCCCGAACAAAGCATAAGCACAAAATTGTGCTCGTCATCCTGCCGCTCACACCAGCGGCCAAAAACATCTACAATATTAAAGCCGTCTGTAATATGACTGGCTTTCGTGTCGAGGCTCCACGTAAAAGGGGTATGATAGGGCAATGTCATCGTTGCCAGCTTTACGGCCACTCAGCCCGCAACTGTTCCGCCCACCCCAGGTGCGTTAAGTGCCTGGAAGACCACGGGACCCCTGACTGTCCCCGTGACAGGGCCACAGCCACAGAGCCGCCCAGCTGCGTCCTATGTAGGGACAAAGGTCACCCGGCGAATTACCGCGGTTGTCCCAAGGCGCCGAAAACGGCGCGCCGCGTCTCAAAGCCGGCAAAAAAGGCGGCTTCACAAAAAGCCCCCCTCCATCTCAGGGCACCTAGGAATGATAAATTCATCCCTGCCCCCCTTCCCACGACCAACCTGTGGCTTAAGCCAGCTCCGAAGCCGACTCAAGTCACCGCGTCTCCCACCCAGGTCCCACAGAGCACCCCAGCAGAATACAGTAGGCCAACGGCACCCCCTGCCGGCATCACGATGCCCGCAGCCCCCCGCCCTACCCCCTCTTCCGGCTACGGAGCTGACCTGGCTTTCGTGTCACAGTACCTTAGCGTCATTGACACCAACGAAGTTAGTATCCTAGCAGCGAAGCTGCGAGGTTCCCCCCATGATCGTCTACAGGCGTTAGTAGACCATGCGGCCTTAATCGACCAGATCAAGTTTTCCACTCCAAGCCCATAAATGGCTACCACCGCCAGAACAAAACCGCGCTCTCTGCGAGTGGTGTCGTTCAATGCGAACGGCATTAGAGCGAACATCGACGAAATTCGTATATTCGTCAAAAAACACGACGTAGACGTCCTCCTTGTGCAGGAAACGTTATTAAAACCCAGTATTAGTAACCCGCGTATAGTCAATTATAATATTGTTAGGAATGATAGGACGCGATCCCAACTTGGAGGCACCCTCCATGAAAACCGTCATTAGCGAAAAGAATCTTTTCATAGATGAGCAATTCGCCTTCCGCGAAAAACCACTGCTGCCCAAGGCAAGTACACCGTATGACGGAGGATATACTCAGAGGTTTCCATAAGAAAAACAAACACGATACGTGCGCTGTATTCTTTGATGTAGCAAAAGCCTTTGATAAAATCTGGCACGAAGGCCTCATATTCAAACTATTCAAGTTAGGAATACCGGACAGATTAGTCATCATCATCCGCGACTACCTTTCGGGCCGGAACTTTAGATATAGAGTAGAGGGCACTCTGTCCTCTCGGAGACCTCTGAGGGCCGGAGTCCCACAGGGCTCCGTGCTGTCTCCGACCTTGTACAACTTGTATACCTCCGACATCCACGAACACCCGGCGGTTAAACAGGCTCTCTTTGCAGACGATACCGCTCTGTATATCACCCACCCCTCAGCCGCAAGGGCTTCCACCATCCTCCAGCGTGCCGTCACCGAGCTGGGTGAATGGTTCGCAAAATGGAGGATTGATATAAACCCAGAAAAAAGTGCCTCCATAAAATTCTCACGTAGGAGGGTCACAAACAAACGACCTTATCGTACCATGAAACCGATAAGGTTAAACAATATAGAAATACCCAGAGTAGATCAGGTAAAATACCTGGGGGTCACCCTTGACAGGTCGATGTCGTTTAGACCACACATAGAGTAAGTCACCAAAAAGGCCAAATTCGTCTTGAGCCGTTAATATTTCTTAATTAACAAAAACAGCAAAATGCCCCTCAGGCATAAGGTTACCCTGTATAAAACTTGTATCCGACCCATTATGTCATATTCTTGTGTCGCATTCGCGCATGCGACTTAATGCACTACAAATAGTCCAAAATAAATTTTTACGCATGGCAACCGGTTGCCCGTGGTACGTAAGAAACATCGACCTGCACAGGGACTTCAGATTAGAGTCCATTAGGGGCCACTTCAAAATGACGTCAGAACGTCACTTTGAAAAGTCACTCCTTCACCCAAACCCGCTCATCGTGAGCGCGGCAAACTATTCCCCAGATAGCTCAGTTCCAATTAGACATAGGTTACCTAAGCATGTTTTAACAGATCCAGCTGACGAAATCTCTCAGCTACTAATGCGCGACGCAAAAGCGCGACGCGAACGTCACAGCATATACAGACACACACACGGTGCTAGGTACACCTGCACACCGCTTGGGCCTCGGGGTCGTAAGCGACGTCGAACCCTACACATGGAAACCACATCGATCCGGATCGATCGCGGAAGCTTAGGTTCGAATCCGATACGAGTAGACACAAACCCAGACCGCGCAAACAGCGCTAGCACTACGCTACCGCTAGATTGCTTGGGCACCGCGCATGACCCGCTTCTCTCTCCAGAGGGAGGGATGAGGGCCGACCCTCATGATGATAGGTTAAATTCAACCGTAAAAGATTCGTCGACCGTATCGGATTTGACTAGTCCAAATGATGCTCTCCCGAGCAGCGCGCGCGATGAACCGCGCCCCCTGCGGGGCGCGGAGGGGGGCGTCCCCCTTTCGAATATTTCTTAAGTGAGCCATCTGCTCACTTACTGTACCGATTGAGCTGAGGCCATCAGGCCGAAAAGTCTAGCCCTTCCGAAAAAAAAAAAAAAACGGACCCCGTAAAAGAAAATAAAAAAAGGCAAACTTCCGGACCAATCTTTTTTGAGGCCACGTTTCAGTTCAAGTTCAAATGCGACTAGATAATTGATCTATATTTTTAGACTTGAAGGTAATAATAATATAAGGGGGCGTTCATTAATTACGTGAGGTTTTTCAGGAGGGGAGGGGGTCGAGCAGAATCTCATCCAAACTCACGTGGGGGAGAGGGGGGGTCTCCACAAATATCAAGTCTTTTTTTCGCAAGAAACAGTATATAGGTAATTACAAGAAAATGGGGTCAAATTATGGTAAAACATATTTCTTGATTATAATTCTCTCCACGGATAGTACACTGATTTAGAATAATTAGTGTTCTTTAATAATTTTGATAGTATTATATTGTTCAACTATATTATCACTATGATTTTAGATTACAGTCAGCGAACTTACTTACACGTAATTTATGGATGTCCCCTAATTCCTAAACGAGCAAATTTGCTGTTTTTTTTATTTATAGAAGAAGGGGCAAATGGACAGTCGGTTCACCTGATGATAAGTGAAAAGCGACATACACAGACATCCGCTACACCAGAGGATTAGCAGGTGCGAGTCCTCCAGTGATCATGTTTTTTTTTTATAGAAGAGGGGGCAAACGGACAGTCGGTTCACCTGATGGTAAGTGATAGCGACATCCACTGACACCCACACCAAAGGGTTAGCAGGTGCGTTGCCGACCTTTCAAATAGGAGTATGCTCTTTTCTTGAAGGTCCCTAAGTCGTAACGGTTCGGAAACACCGTAAGTGACAGCTGATTCCATATATTCGTTGTGCGAGGCAGGAAATTCCGTAAAAATCGAGTTGTTGTGGATTTACGAACATCGAGATGGTGAGGGTGAAATTTGAAATTTGCCTTACTGAGCACGCCGAGTTTCTTAGAGGCTAGTTTAGCCTTGCCTTCCAAATGACCACGAAACTGCACATCTCTCGATATGTCGACGCCAAGTATCCCAATGCTGGCTGAGGCGGTTAGGGAAGTGCCTTCAAATTGTAGAGGTACGACGAACGGTGATTTTTTTGCGGTAAATGCGCAAACTTGTGTATTGTTGGGGTTAAACTGGACTAGGCTAAGTCGCCCCTATTCCGAGACTTTGACCAATAGAGACTCGATTTCAGACACAAGTTTTTTCCGACACTCATCCGACTTGTTCCCGAGAAATATTAGAGCGGCCAGTGTATAGGGCATCTCCAGTGCTTTCATCCGCATAGCAATGAATGCCACTGGTTTTCAGCATATCATTGATATGCAGAAGAAACAGGGTTGGAGATAGTACACAGCCTTGGGGAACACCAGCATTAACAGACTTGAGGTCCGAGCATGCACCGTCGACAACGACCTTAATGCTCCTGTCTGCCAAAAAACTGGTGATCCACCTACATAATTTCTCGGGAAGCCCATAAGATGGTAGCTTTGAAACAAGTGCTTTATGCCACACCCGATCAAAGGCCTTCGCTATGTCCAAACTAACCGCCAGCGCCTCCCCCTTGCTCTCAACTGCCTCTGCCCATCGTTGCGTTAGGTATATTAGAAGATTACCAGCTGAGCGATTCCGTTGAAAGCCATATTGGCGATCGCTAATCAGCTGGTGCTCTTCCAAATATCGCCGGAGCTGGCAGTTAATTATGGATTCCATAATCTTTGAGAACAAGGAAGTTATGGCTATTGGTCTGTAGTTGGACGGGTCTGAGCGGTCCCCTTTCTTAGGGATCGGGTGGACCAAAGCTGTCTTCCACGAGCATGGGATGACGCCTAATGAGTAAGAATGCCGGAAAAGACGCGTAAGGACGGGTGCCAACTCAGGAGCACAAGTTCATAGCACTAACGGAGAGATGCCGTCACCCCACTCGACTTATGGATGTCCAGCGAAAAGAGTGCTTTGCGTACGGAGCTCTGTCGGAAAATTATTTCGGGCATTGAAGTATCACACCGAGGGATCGTCGGTGGTATTTTTCCCTGGTCATCCAAAGTCGAGTTGGAAGCAAAAAGAGTGCCTAGAAGATCGGCCTTCTCTTCTCCTTTGCGGTGTGGACCAACGAGGCATTCCTCATGTGCAGAGATGGTAGGGATGGCTTACAAAAAATCCCTCGAACAGCCTTGGCAAGAGACCAGAATGCACGAGTTCCCGAAGGAAGTCGAACCAATCTCTCGCCAATTCTGTTCACGTACTCCGCTTCTGCCTTAGCAATAGCTCTTTTGAAGGACCTGGAGGCAAAGTTATACTCCTTTTTTAATGCGCTGGTCTTTACATCCTGGGACAGTGCAGCCATCTTACAGGTTTCACCAAACCAGGGCTTGGATTTGCCGCCTATAGGCACTGCAGCTTGGAATGAAAAGCTCCATGGCTTGCAGCACCACATCGGCAACAGAATAGGCAACGATGTCTGGATCATCCAGCGAGAAGCAAATTCGCCCCCATGGGTAGGATGCAAAGAAGGACCGCATCCCATCCCAATCAGCTGACCTATAGTGCCAAACGCGGCGGCAGCCCGCAAAACGAGGCCATGATGGGCTTGCGACAGGTACAGAACTCCGGATCAGACAGTGGTCCGATGAGCCAAGTGGAGCGTCCACGGAGACCACGTAATTGTCGGGGTGAGAGGTCAGCAGAAGGTCCAACAGGGAAGGCGTATGATCTTCCACATCAGGGATAAGAGTTGGTGATACCACCAATTGTGTCAGATCATATGCTTAGGCAAACTCGTAAACAGATCTTCCCGCATGATCGGTTGTATGTGAGCCGAGCCACTCGGTGTGATGGGCGTTGAAATCACCAAGAATCACGATCTCTGCGGATGGGATCTGTTGTAGCACGGAATCTGTAGCAATTTGAATGTGCTCCACAAGTCGGTCGGTTTCGTCATTACCGCTATGGACCTATATAGGCAGGCATAGACACGGGCAGGAGGAGACGTGAAGTAGGTATCCGAAACTTTGGAAAGGTAAAAATTCTTATAAACCGCGTTAAAAATAAAATTTGAGTGTCTGTTTGTAATATTAAAATAATCGCTTTTTATTAAATGCGTTTTGATGTATAAATACCTATACCAAAATAGCCTTTTATACAATTTTTGTCGGTCTGTCTGTCTGTTTGTTTGTTCCAGCTAATCTTTGAAACGGCTGGGCCAATTTTGATGAAACTTCACCGGCAGATAGCTGATGTTATAAGAAGTAACTAAGGCTATAAAAATAATCATCACCATCCGCGTACGGCTGTAAATCTAAGTTAACGCGGGCGAAGCTGCGGGCAACAGCTAGTTTATAAATAAATAAAAAATCAGGGTAATGTATGTACGCACATAACTTCAGAACCACTTTTTTCTTTTCGCTGGGGAATGCGTTCAGTGGTATCCCTGAGCCAGATGAGGGGGGGGGGGAGGTTATGTGTGACTCTCTGCGCCCGAGAAGATGGTAAGGTGGACACAGACTCTACCCACTAAACCCCAGCGGTGTTCTCCTCGTCGTCTGGCCGGCCCGGCGCGTGAGCCTTGGACTTCCGCGGGGCCTCGGCGGCCTGCCATCTATCACTCTTCTCTGGAGGCAGGAGAGTATCGTACCCTCTTCCATTTCCACTTAAGGCACCCTGCACACATAAGAGTGCCATATAGATCGGACGTTCCGCGCGCGCGACGAATCCCCCGATCGCACGCGCACAGGTCAATCACGACAGTTCGACCGCTTGTCGCCGCCGCGTTCTCTTGTAGGAAGAGGCGCCAGTGCACTCCCTCTCCGCCTCCTCCTTCTGCCTCGCAGAAGGAGAGGGCCACCTGCCATGCGCTCTCACTGACGGTAATCGCTCGGATGAACGCAGGGAGCGACAGGTCCGCGCCAATCTCAGCGATGAGGGGCGCGCTTACCCCCACCAGGGTGTGGTCTGCAGTGTCATCACTGCTACCGCAGTGATGAAACCCTGGCGAAACTTCAGAATCACTGCATCAAATTAGATAATTCTTTTTTTGTTGTGTTGGTTATCATCCGGGACAAGGTTTGTATAAAAATCCCCACCAAGGTTCAAGCCTTGTCGTGGCGATAGGGCTCAGTAGCCTAAGGTGACCCAGCACCTTTTGCGAAGCCAATTGAACCGAAGGGGCTGCTCTTTGTACCCCTCTTATAAGAGGGGATAAAAGAGTAGGGAGGGACAAGGGGCGAGGATGGGAACCTCACCCCATTGTACTGTCCCAAAGTTGGGAGGGATTGTTTTGTGGTGCGGGACAACCCCACTGTGGAGGTGGCGTCGGTCCCTTGAGGGACTGACTTGAGGGCCGTCCAGGTGCCCTGTTTGCTCAACAGATCCGGGGCACTTCACCAAAGTCGGCATTGGTGGCATTCGTCGGGTTTTAGTGGGTCCACCTTACCACCTTTCGGGTGCAGCGAGTCCCACATACCCGCCTGGGGAGACCCCTCCCCGGCGGGATGCCTCAGAGCATTCCCCGGCGGAAAAGAAAAAAAAAAGAGATGTGGTAAGGATTGGTGGGCCTAGACAAAAAACCTAACATAAAAATAAAATAAAATACATACCACGTTATCAAAAGGTACCATATCTTCATACTGGCGTCGTTTTACTAACTGTCCTGTCTTAAACCTGTTCTATACTTATTACTGTAATGTGGCTAATTCTGCATTTTAATGTCTTTAATTATTAAAACACTAAAACTAGGTTTTGCCCGCTACTTGCACGAATAGATTGATAGTTTTTATTAATTATTATTTATTTGATACACGGTAATGAACCTGGACCATGGAACCTGATGCACAATTTCTTTCTTACAAACACCTTAGTTGTATTTGTCCCCAGTAAGAAAAAAAGTAATTTTAATGGTTGTTTTTTTATTGTTAGTTGGATAGGCAAACTGGCAAACGTGCCACCTGATGGTAAGTGGCGACGTCGCCCATGAACATAAACTAGTTTACCTGGAACGCGCCCAGGCAACTCATCTATGTTGCCTATCCTGAGACAGTCTCGGTGCCAGTAATTACACTGCCTGTCTTGCCCTTCTCTCCGAAACACAGCGAAGCTGTTTCACGGGAGAAACAAGCAAGATGGTGGTACCCATACAGCCGGGAGCGCGGCACAGCGCTTCCCTCCCACCGTGAAATCTGCTTTAGCGGCGTTGTGTACTTTTTGTGATGGGTAAAAATGTTAAACTCGCGTCAGGAACATAAAGTTAATATATTCCGCTAGGTATACTTACTTTAGTCACGTCAGGACACGTGACCTGTAGCTCTACCATGAGTTTTAAGACAAGCGTAAATAACGTAACTATAGTAGTTACGTAAAACGCAACACGAATAAAAAACTACGATATGGTATAGTTTTCTATTCGTGTTGCGTTTTTACTTTAACTACTTATATACCTACGTAATGTAACGTTAACGTAAAAACACAACACGAATAGAAAACTATACCATATCGTAGTTTTTTATTCGTTGTCGCATGTCACAAAACTCATGGTAGATGTACTGATCGAAAATTCGTAAGACGGAGATGTCAAATGATCGCAATCTTAATTAGCATAACGAAATAAAAAACTAGTATCGATACGGTATAGATTCGAGTCAAAATTGTTCGTTTCTTACTTTAGCTAACATAAACATATTGTATCAGTTGTAGAGATTGGCGATGATGGTTCTGGTAATGATAATGGTGAAAGAGTCGTTGAAATTCTGGATGTAATTTGATTTTTCTGGGAGATACACTTTTTAATACCTATTTACCTACAGATAAATAAAATTGAAGTGTCTGTTTGTAATTTCAAATTAACATCTTTTCACTAAATGCAAATGAAAGTATAAACGTAACTTACATCAAAAAAGCAATTTTTAAAATTTTTGTCTGTCTGTCAGTTTGTTCCGGCTAATCTCTGAAACAGCTGGTCAAATTTTGACGGGACTTTCACTAACAGATAGCTGATATTATAGGGAGTAACTTAGGCTATAAACATAATCATCATCAATCCGGGTACGGCTGCAAATCTAAGTTAACGCGGGCAAAGCTGCGGGCAACAGCTAGTGTAAAATAATTGTAATAGTTCTGAAGTGTTAAATTTTTTATGTAATACAAATTGCCATGTTTGTGTACGATAGCGCAATAAATGACTATTGTATTTTACCACATAAATGATAGTACTTTTATACTGATAATTAAAGCAATTTGTGCAAAATTATTCCCTAACCATTCCAAAATATCTATTACAAACAATTAAAACCGACTTCAATTACTTTTTAGTATTGTATTTTTGAAGTCGGTTTTAATTTTTTGTAAAAAATATTATTTCTTAATTTTTAGTGATTCCAAAATTCGTCGTCTTGCCGTTCATTGAAGGAGGCCTATGTTCAGCAGTGGAAACTTTTGATGAAACTTTCACTGGCAGATAGCTGATGCTATAAGGAGTAACTTAGGCTATAAAAATAATCATCATCAATCAGGGTATGGCTGTAAATCTAAGTTAACGCGGGCGAAGCTGCGGGCAACAGCTAGTATATAATATAATAATATCAACCCTTTTATGTCCCACTGCTGGGCACGGGTCTCCTCCTCGAAATTAGGCGAGGAGGGTTTTGGGCCATAGTTCACCGATGCGCTGGCCCAATGCGGGTTGGTGAACTTCACACACCTTCAAAGACTTTTAACCTCACCAGGCATGCAGATTTCCTCACAATGTTTCCTTCACCGGTGAGCAAGCAATGGCCTCACGTTCAGATGCACGTAGAAATTAAGAAAATCCCATTCTAGACATCACAGGGGGTCAGGATCGAACCCAGACCTCTTGCCTCGTCGCTCACTTTCTTTCGCTGTCTTGCGTACCGGCACAAAAATGCTGTTTGAAAAAAATGAGCAAGCGGTACAAAGCGCACCCCTCTCAGCGGCAAAGTGGACACAGTTTCATGCTAATGGGTATCTACCTAATACGCATTAGCATGTGTTATGTCTCACGATATAACCTGAAATGTCTAGGAAGTGCGCCCTATTCCCAAGATGTGTCCAGAAAATGTTTTACTTTACCTGTTACCACACAAACGCTCTATTTTCTCTTTTTATGGATAGGTTTGTGGGATCATATTGCCTTTAAAAGAATTGCTTACTAATGACTAGAATATCTGATTCTAGCCTGTATCTATTACGTATATCCCTACTATGAATGTCACTTTTTTATAAAATTCATTTATGTTTTTCGGACATACGGTACAGTACATTTTCAAAGACGTATTGAGGGGCGACAGTCAGAATCCCTATTGTCTTAAATTTGTCTCTCAAAGTTGCATAGGGGGGCAAATTGGGATCAAAGAGTATAAATATATTACGATTGGAATCTTCTGGGGTTAATGAGGCCTTGCTTAACTTGTTTGTTTCGACGTTATCTGTCTTGTATATATTGTATAGCTGGATATTACGACATTATCAGTCTCGTGGAGACTGATAATGTCGTAATATCCAGCTCCGCGAAATAACAGTGAAAAACATAGTAGATATCACGTTTTAAATAATTTTAGTAATGTTGGAGATTGTTGTGAATATATGCCGATATGCCTTCCGCCTTAGTGTTCGTTCTATAGTTGTAATAGTGATTAATGAGTAGGTATAATCCATATGCAGGATAAAAGCTTGGTTTTCCGTCATCGTCGAGGCCATAGGGCATAGATCATGGCTGGACTTCTCAATTTAATATTTTCATTAAAACAATATTAACTTTCGTAAAAGATTCCCGCGAGATGAAGTTCCAGTCCATCCCGCTTATTTCTTCCGTCAAACAACTTTGAAGAGCGAGACAGGGAGTGTAATTACTGACATTAAGACATAAATATAAGACCTGGGCTATCCCCAGGTGAATTTGTTTATGTTACAGGCTCAGATGAAGTAAAAAAAGGTAGATAGCGCACTTGGAACAAGAAAGTGAAGCCACTTTTTTAAGTATGTGTGAGTGAATAAAGGGTTGCCATTTTTTAAAATATCCCTTAAAATTGTATATTAATAAAAATAGGTAATAAGTGAATACGACAGTGAATATTTTTATAAAATACAATAATATTACGAATATGTAGGAGGCGTGTAGGATCACTTTATAAACTGTCTCAATAGATTTCTTATTGACACAATTGTTTTATTTATTTATTTATTCCCATGAATGTAGTAAATACATAGGTGATATTAAAAAAAAAACAAGTTCTATACATTCTACCATAACATGGTGTGTGAAAATAAAACTTTACATAAATAAACAATTAATATAAATTAACAGGAAAAAATTGTTACAATTAAATAAACTTGATAAATACAACATGTCCTTAAAATCATTGTCAGAGAATAACAGTTTCAAAATAATTGATTATAATAGTAATTAGGAAGTCACATTTTATCAATACACAATTTAAATTAAATACATAATATGTCGTTTTCCATTAAAAAAAACATTTAAATTATAAAAACATTTCTCTGCAAGCCACACTGTTACATTTTTTTTAATTTATTAAATGGTAAATCTTTGAATTTATACATAATTAAATACATAGTCCTGCTGTGGGTACGTGAGTCCCAAAAAAAATACAACATAGGTTATACGAGGTCATTTCGATTCAGTCATATAGCGATCAAATAATAAAATAATAATTATGTCACCTCTGTACTTAATTATTTTGCTATGGCTTTGCCTGCAATTGACTTACCCACTATTGGGCTATTAGAAATACTAACTTCTGGCAACACTCTTCCGATACGTCATTTCGGGGCAATAATATTATTTATGTTGATTAACCTCAAAATAGTGTTAAAATATCTTAAAAGAATATAGTCTTGTGTTTATTTATGTGTGAAACGATATTTCTTTAGACTCTTTGGTCACTTTTGTATTGTTTTTACTCCATTTAATTACACAGAACGGTATTTTTTTGGCAAACTTACTGCACGACGACTCGTAAGATACTAACAAAAATGAGCTTAGTTTTGGTGTATCTGTGTGCGTGAGCGCGTGTATTTACATGAAGGAGCTGAGTTTTGTGGCTTCAGTATTAGCAAAGGCCGTGCGTCATCTACCTTTTTTTACTTCATCTGAGGTTCCAGGCCACTTACCATATGTATGGATAGACGAACAGAAGAAGTGGAAATATAGGGTTGACATCAAAATATCATGTGAACATACTTATTTTATGGTTACTGGTAATAAAAGTACACATTTATTTAATAATTTTATTCAGACACAAATACATAAATATTTAGCCTATCCAGAAATTAAAAATCCTCGACATATTGCGGAAAATTATAGAACTATTTTCTGTATAGACTATACATACTATGAGTACCAATGCAGGATTTATTTATTTCTGGTCAGGCTATTTATGCAAATGACTAGACAGAAATATATATTATAAATGAGTATTTTCTACAGCGTTAGCTGCTAAAAATATTTCAAACGGTGAAATATTATACAGTCAGCCACAAAATTTGGATATAATTTTATCATGAATACATGACACAGTGTATTGATATTAAATTGATTATGTGTATCAATATCACATCGATTTTCATATCGACTTTTACATCAATATTAAATCGACTTTATATAGATTTATAGGAATACCCCACCAAATAAATAATATTTTTTGTTAGACTGTAACTTGTAGATGATGGGTATATATATATATATACCATATACACAATATTCCATTTCTTCAGATTGTTGTATATGAAATATTTTCTGATATTATTTACCTAGTACTAAAAATTAAATTTGACGACGCAACGGCTGGGCTCGACTTATATTTTCGCTGACTACATTTCGAAATTAAGAAGTCGCTGAAATAAAATGCTATTTCTTTATTTTTCAATCCTTTTTTTAAATTAATATATATACAATGAAAAAACGTGAGATGACGCCACTTGTACGACAGAATAAGGTGATTACCTCAGCTCAAACATAATATAGTTTCAAAAGTGTATTGGCAATGTCATCATACGGTAATCAATAATGTCAAATATGTAACTCTTTCACAAAATCTCTTTCCGTATTGTGTAATTGTGTTAGAATATTATATTAAATATACGACCGCCTTCAGCGACTTCATTCTGTTCTATTTGTAATCGACACCTGGATTTATTTGATACCTATTTCCGAATAAAATTAATCCATATGAATGATGTCATAGATGACATATTATGCTTTTTTTGTCGGGGCGCAAAATACAAAGGCGTAACATCATACAGCCGTATGAATGACGTCATTTGGAGTTTACGTCTATTTAGAATAGGAAGGATTCAAAAGTAAAAGAATATATCAAAATAAATGAATTTCGAGAAAATAAAAATTACATTAGTTAAGTCAATTAAAATCAGACTAGTCAATTTTGATTACTATGATAAGATTAATATTTCAATTTATTTATTCACATACTTATCTATATTTAATATCTTATATCTAAACGTATAGTAATATAAATAGGAATCTGGCATCTTTATCCTATTAGGAAGAAGCTATCGACTACAATCGGCTAACGTCTGATTTCTAGTGTTGACTCTTTCACTTATACCATTGATGTGTCGTCAAATTGCGTTCTCAATAATATGGTGTGAGAGAGACAACATTAAAATGCTAAGTCACTTGGTTATGACTACCTGAATGACTAAATTAATTAGGTACAGTTTAAATAAAAATCTTAAGCCAACTAGCTGTATGGAAAAAATATTATTAAAAAACTACTTTTGTATACTAGTTATTTTGTCTTGAAAAAAGTTGTAACATTTATGCTGCACTAATTTTACGATTTATGTATTTACGGCGAAAAATTTTATTCGTAATCATAGACTATTTTATCAACAGCATGTGTCAAAATCTAATAAGTAGGTACTAATTATAACTTTTATAATGACATATTACGTTCATTATTTTATCTTATTATTTCATCTACAAAATTGTTTATGTCTAAGTTAGCAGGACCGACTTATACCGACGATAGTTAATAAACATATCATCATATAATAAACATAACATCCAGTATATAGTTATAAAATTTATTTACATTTATTAATTTTGACTATATTAAAGCATTAAAAAAGAAAATCTAATTCGCATATTCGTAACATCGCATTTATGCACTAGATTTAAGACAAAACGTCATAAACACTATTAAGAAAAACTTCACTTAACCTTGAAAGGCTTTACAACACTAGTTTAAACATAATTAAATAATAACCTTTTCTTGTATAAATTACAATATCTTTGGAAAGATACATACATAGGCTGCACTAAAAGTATCGGGAATGGAATATTTTCACTGTTCCTGTCATATTAAAATCTTTTTTATTTAAAACTCCTTGGTTTTAAAAATCGAATACCATTTATTCACAAGGTCTTGTCAAACTTGTTTAGTCGTTGAGAAAATGGAATTGCCTCGAGAAAATTCTAGAGCGATGATTTATTATGACTTTCGAAGTGGTTTAACACAAAAACAGTGTGTTGACTGGATGATTTCTGCATTTGGCGATGAAGCCCCATCCAAAACCACAATTTATCGCTGGTTTGCTGAATTTCAACGTGGACGTGTCAAGCTCAGTGATGAGTCGTCAAGGTCGTCCAAAAACTGTAGTCACCCAAGAAAACGTTGATGCTGTGCGTAAGCTGATTGATGAAGATCGACATGTGACATACCACGAAATTCAGCCAACTTTAGACATTGGCATGAGTCAAATACAAATAATATTGCATGAACAATTAGGTGTAAAAAAGTTGTTTTCCCGATGGATACCGCTTTTGCTCTGTGAAGAGTAAAAAGCGGCTCGCGTTACTTGGTGCGTCAGAACTCTCGAAAGATTCCACGCAGGATCCTCAAATGCTGTATACAACATCGTATCAGGTGACGAATCCTGGTTATACGCGTACGAACCCGAAACAAAAAACCAATCACGAGTTTGGGTGTTCGAAAATGAGTTAAAGCCAACAAAAATTGTTCGTTCATGGAGTGTTGCAAAAAAAATGGTGGCCACGTTTGTCTCCAAAACCGGCCATGTTGCGACTATTCCTCTTGAGGGACAAAGAACGGTTAATGCAGAATGGTATGCTAGCATTTGTTTGCCACAGGTCGTTTCTGAACTCCGTAAAGAGAACTGCAACCGCCGCATCATCCTCCATCACGACAATGTGAGTTCTCACACCGCGCACAGAACAAAAGAGTTTTTAGAGCAAGAAAACATAGAATTATTAGATCATTCGCCGTACAGCCCCGACCTTGGCCCTAATGATTTCTATACTTTCCCTAAAATAAAGAATAAATTGCGTGGTCAGAAATTTTCATCGCCTGAAGAAGCGAATGGAATGGTTGCTTCAATGATTGGTTCCATCGTATGGAAAAATGTGTTAAATTTCGCGGAGAATACTTCGAGAAGCAATAAATACATTTTTAAATAGTAATGTTGTGTCACTTCCTTGATTCCCGAAATTTTTTAGTGCCGCCCTCGTAATACCTATTAGTATTAAACATTAAGTACTAATGTTACGCGGTTGACCAATACTGAGGTCGATTCAATGCAAACCTACCCAGGGTCGGATTTAGGGAGGGTAAGACAATCACAAGAGAAAACCCCGCAAAAGAGAAAAAACTATTTAGTAACTTAAATTTATGCAAACAGTTTTCTTTCGCATTTTACCGAAAACAAATGTTTTTCTTATACAAAAAATAATAAGGGACCTTCTCTCCTTCATTCCAAATCCGGCCCTGTACTTACCCGTGATTAAACTACGTATTTACATCCTTATTTTAAACAGGTGCAACCTTAAGTGACTCTGAGTAAGGAACGTAGTTGGCTTGGAGTCAATAGTCCTTGGTGTCATCGTAGACAAAATTTTCCTGGGCTAATATGGCTTTAATGACAAATAAACTCAGTCTACTAAAGAAAATTAAGAGTAATCTTGCATAATAAAATACTATAAAATATTTTTTTAATTTGAGTCTAAAGCTATTCAAGCAATTTTAACACGAACTGATAGGACTTTTACTAGGACAGTATTTCTTTTGACTTAATACTCGACTCCTACGTTTACTAATTTTGTTAAGATTAGTTTGTCATCATATTTTGTCGAATTAATCACTAATTTTCGACAAAACTTCTAATGTCTAAACTACATAGTTGATCCGTATCATCGCGCCAAATTATGACAATAACTATTTATAAGACAATAGACTAATCCACCGTCATATAAAGAGGTAGTTTTACTGGCTATTTTGTCATAATAATTATAACTATACGCTTATTTATTACGTACTTATACACTAATTTTACGACAAATTTTGTCTTCTACAGAATATTTAGTATTAGTTTTAACTTGTTTAGAATGGTAAATAATGTCAATACAACTACTTTCATATGTGTCAGACAGTTAATTGGTTTGACAGCTGTCACTTTATTTAGTTAACATTAGTAGAATTAAGAAGTGCTATTTCATATATAAGAAAAACTGAGTGTCCATTTGCAAGCTGTAAATAATAGTTCGAAAACTGTCCACAATGGCTCTGGTGTAGATAAAGGGGGTACGTATGAATGCAAAGTTTTAGACGAATTGAAGGTGGAGGAAAAAAAAAATGTCACTCGCTATAGTAGTTTTTAAAGCCATTTGTATAATACCACTAATAATAAAATCAATAGTTGGCGTAGTCTAAAATAATTCAGTAAGTGTAATCTAAAAAAACGACTATAGTATTTCTTGGCGCTTCATTTAAAATTTCTACTCGCTACTTTAGCGCCACCCTTTTTTACGCTTATCGGCGGACACTTTTACACAGAGATGATACAATTTTTTATTCTTACTACATTTATGGACTTATTCTACTACATAGTAACAATCATATTATGACTTTTATAATACAATCTCGTATATTTAATGGAAGATAATTACATAAAGTATATTAATATATTTTGATACTTTAAAGACACAACATTTAGGAATATGGACATTTACTTTACTTACTTAAGTTTCTATCTCTTATTGATTTTAATTATACATTACATATTTAATTTCTCTTTATATTATAGGTGAAGATAGTTTATTAAAATTAAGTTTTCAATTAAGATTTATAATATAATATAGAATATTCATATATTTGTTCTGTGCCAGTCTAAATGCATACTACGTGAAGTATGACACTACTAAGTACCAACATTAAACATTTCGGCTAACGGAAAAATATTCTAGTATAAAGGGAATCATTGTCTACTAAACACCTCCCAAGATTTCGACGATAAGTGTCCGACAGTGGAAAGTATAAACTTCGCTTGTTATAAATAAATTAATAGCGTATATACAGCTTGGCAAAAAAGAGAAAAAAATGAGGGCGCCACTTTCACTTAGGTCTCACCATAATATGGGAAATCAGTAAGAGAATTTAATCAAATCGTTAAAAATAAATGTGAAACACTAAACTTTACTCAAAATCTAGTATTTGTCGGCCAAATATTGTGAACATTCCATTTAGTAAAATATTTAGTTCCACTTGTCACCACGTTTTCTCTCTTTTTTGCCAAGCTATAAAAATATATTGATATCTATTTTATCATCCAATCAAGTTTGTAATATGTAGTAGCTTTAAGAGGGATTAAAATAAAAAAATACTTATTTGATCAAGCTAAGTTTTAGATACCTGATGTAGTTGACTTGACCGTATTTATTTTTCAATAATTAAAGACCTGATAAAATAATATATCAATTCATGGTTAACATGGAAAAATAACCAGAATAATAAGAAAATCTTTAACATTTATCTTTTATAGCAGCCTATATTTATAGCAGGATTTCTTATCCCAACAGGTACAAATAAGGACTAGCTGCGCTCAGTACAATGAAACCACTTTTACGGATTTTGTCGCGGTTTATTTAGATTTAAACATGTTCGGCGTTTATTCTACGTTAAAGCGACCGTGGATACGGGATAGTAATAATAATAATAGCTATATGGACGTATTTTTACACCACGATAGCCTAGCCCCGAGGTAAGTTCTCGAAGAACTTGTGTTACGGGTACCAGACAACGGAATTTTATTACTTTTATATTATACATATATTTAAATTTTTTATTATATAATACACATATTTAATACACATACATGACCCAGGAATACAGTTTTTTTTGTTCCCAGGCAGGAGTCGAACCCGCTACCCCGGCTTGAGCGCCAACGCGTTAATCATTGAGCCACAAAGGTCGTCCTGGTCCTCCCAATAAATTCCATAAAAGTTGTTTTATTATAAAAAATAACCTAACAATGGACAAGGGAGAAAACATTAATTGTATTAATTTTTTTAATTAATTGTATATTGAAAGTTTTAAAAGACTCGCACAATATGGACACACTAGCGGGCGTATGATCTGCCTCCTGTCCGTCAGAGCGGGGCGCGCGGGGAGAGGAGAGACAAAGTCGCACCAATGTCACGTGCGAACTATAATAGAGGTGTCCATGAGTTTTGGTTTTTATGATATAAATATAATCAAAAATTAAGTAATTACTTATTTTTTATACGAAGTGTTCAATCGATCAGCCTATATATACAACATACTAGTGGTATATGTCTATTCCTTAAATATATAGGTAACTAATTAGATTTATTACGATTATATTTATTATAGTATTAATATATGGTTATAGGAATTATTAGATATAAGTACTCAATATAATAATTAAAATGTATCGAATCAATTACTTAAATCCTTAATTTTAAAAGAGATTATAAATTATTTAACTTGGGCCAAGTTTATTTACACAATATTAATTAATATATACGAAATTATATACTTTTTTTTTTTTAAAGTAAACGAAAGATGATATGCTTCATTTTTTTTGTTGAATGTTGATTGATGAATTAAATCTCTCAGTAGGCAACCATTTCTATAAGCTTTTATTTTAATTACAACTTAGTTCAGGGATTTTTCACCCCTTTTTTTAATTATTCAAAATATTCTTTGCAAATATGAAAATATTTTTAAATATATATTTTAGTATACACATCAAAGTCTATCCTAATGTCTTAATTCCTATTAATCATGAGTATTTTATTAAGACTATATTTTATAATTTTTATACTACGAAATATTGTACATAATTCATCAATGTTGGTATATTTACCTGACTGTACAAATTTGATCGGCAGACTTTGCCACAAATCTTGCGAATGAGACAGCGCACATCATTCTCTCTTACACTGTTTATGGGTTATGTCAACTCGTATATATATCTTTGTGACGTCATAAAGTATATACAGGATGGATTTTTGAGACGGTTCAGTAAGGGCAAGTCGCATACTTGGGGCACGTGCTAAGGCGCGCTAAGGCGTTACGAGCTCCTCCAGCTTATTATGTTGGGAAAAGTTGCCGGAATAAGAAAAGCTGGTCGTAGAAGGATGTCGTGGCTGCGTAACATCAGAGAGTGGATGGGCATCGCGAGCGCCGCCGAACTGTTTCGCCTCGCGAGAGACAAGGAAAAATATGCAGAGCTGACTGCCAACCTTCACTAGTTGGAGAGGCACCTCAAGAAGAAGTAAGGGCAGGTACCTTAACCCCATACGAAATAGGATCGATAGTCGAAATAGCAAAATAAAATAAAAATAAATCTATCCATCTGTCTCATTTGCACGTTTTATTGCACCGTCTTCGGCGAGTTATGGTTATTGTATGTATACAAAACGTTATGATTATTTGATATAAAAAAAAATGAATATATTTTGTCTGTATTGTACATACTTTTGTCTGTATTGTGTCTATAGATGGTAATGTAACAATTATTATATAATTAAAAAATAATATGAATGACTAAAAAAGAGATTGTTTTACATAAGTTTTAATATTAGAAAACCGGAATTACATAAAAGGGAATTGTGTATGATATAAAATTACGTAGAATGAGAAAAGTAATGTATATTGAACTTAAGTTTGGCAAATATCTGACTAGATATATAATCCTTGCCTTTTCTATAATTCAATATTAAAAATTAAGCTATACTTATTATAAGACTAGAAATCTATATTATTTTAAGCGAATCATTTATAATCTTTCTCACATAAGTGTTGCCATAATCGAACTGGCAAGAATTTGATAATATATTATTTATTTAATTTTTTTTATATAGATGTGAAAGAGTAGTTTTATATTGAATTTATGATATAAACATTTAAAAGTAGTATTAAAACTCCTATTAAATTATTGACAAAGATATATATTGATAGAGATAAGATAGAGATGACGTATGCATTATACACCCCACCATGGTTCAGGCCTTGTTGTGGCGGTGGGGCTCAGTAACCTAGGGTGAGCCGCTGCACCTTGGGCGAAGCGAATTGGGCTTAGGGGGCTCTTTGTACCCCTCTTATAAGAAGAATAAAATTCTTTTATTCGTTAGATTTAATTTTCATACAAAAATAAATATCAATTTAATTGTCTGCTTGACTCTGTATAATGCATTTTTTTTCTTTAACGCCGGAAAATGCTCTGAGGCATCCCGCGGGGGAGTGGGTCTCCCCACGCGGGTATGTGGGACTCGCTACGCCCGACAGCTGGTAAATGGACGCAGCTCTACCCACTAAAACCCGGCGAGTGCCACCAATGCCGCCTTTGGTGAGGTGCCCCGGATCTAGAAAACAAACAGGGCACCTCGACGGCTAGTCAGTCCCGTAAGGGACCGACGCCACCTCCACAGAGGGGTTGTCCCGCACCACAGAACAACCCCTCCCAACGTCGGGACAGTACAATGGGGTGAGGTTCCCATCCTCACCCCTTGCCCCCTGCTCTTCTGTCCCCTCTTCTTATAAGAGGGGTACAAAGAGCCCCCCCGGCCCAAGCTTCGCCCAAGGTGCACCGCTCACCCTAGGTTACTGAGCCCCACCGCCACGACAAGGCCTGAACCATGGTGGCAGATGATCAACCCTACGTCTTCCCGAACGTGGTCTCCACTCCAGAATTCTATTCCCCCACCAGCCATGGGTTCTTCGTATGTATCGAGCACATAACCGGATAGAGTATTGAGCCATAAAATTCCGAAACTGGTCAGTGATTTGTCACTGACGTAATAACAATTCAACCAACCAATGATCTGTATGTACATTGTACGTCCCGTCGGTCATCAGTCGGCCAATCAAAGCGCAGAACCGGCGCAGCGTCGCAGCACGAAGTTGGCGGAATTTGTTTTCATACAAAACAAAATATTACCGCTCTATTCCGGTTATATGTTCGATGTTTTGACCTTATTATTGCATAAGTCACCTCTATTGTATCTTGAAATGAAAATAAAATTTGAAACCACAAAACCGGCCAAGCGCGAGTCCGACTCACGTACGTAGGGTTCCGTACCGAGCAAAAAAAAAAAACAAAAAAAAAAAAAAAAACACGTTTATTGTATGGTATTGTCGTCCTTCAATATTTGTTTTATTTTGTTTGTAATATTTTCCATTTGTGAAAATTTCAACTGTCTAGCTATCGCTGTTCATGAGATATAGCCTGGTGACAGACAGACAGACAGCAAAGTCTTAGTAATAGGGTCCCATTTTCACCTTTCGAGTACGGAACCCTAAAAGGACTAGTAACAATTAACATTATCATAACATTTAATAAAGACAGGGAAAAATTAACATTACCCTGTTTGTATTGGCTAAAATCTTTTCATCATAAGAACGATTCATTTCATACAATTGATATATTAATATTATTCTACTTACTACATGCATGTTAAAAATTGGTGTATTTTGTGAACCCCGTAACTTTTCATATGCATTTTCATTTTGATGGTATATTAAGACTTTTACCCGTCGCTTTTCTTTTACAGCAAAACATTTTTTAATGAAAAACGTACGTTTTTCACCATCATAAAGTATGTATGTTATTGGATATTGACCTCCAAAACAGCAATTTTTTTTTTTTTTTTTTATGTTAGTTGGATAGGCAAACTGGCAAACGTGCCACCTTTGTTATGATGGTAAGTGGTCGACGTCGCCCATGAACATAAACTAGTATACCTGGAACGAGCCCAGGCAACTCATTTATGTGTTGCCTATCCTGAGACATAAGATGTTAAGTCTCGGTGCCAGTAATACACTGCCTGTCTTGCCCTTCTCTCCGAAACACAGCAAAGCTGTTTCACGGGAGAAACAAGCAAGATGGTGGTACCCATGCAGCCGCATAAATTGAGTAAGCTGACTGGCAACATCTATTATGGAACGAGCCGACCCGGTTGTAATTTGTGTAATGTAAAATATTATATTTTCCTTCTTTAAAAATTAACAGACAAACTTATATATTTCTAAATACATACATATTATAGATAAATTACACCGAGACACAGAACATAATATTATGATTGTCCTCATCAAAAACGTTTTCCCTGGGTGGGAATCGAACCCACGACCTTCTGGTTTAGCAGTTAGGGTCACTAACCACTAGACCAACAGGCTAGTCATATCTACAAATATTAATAAGAAAAAATCTGCCACTTTCTCCACTAAGTCTATTCCGTTTTGGGTCTAGTTGCATTTTAATTATAATGAGTATTACATATTTTATTACATTGGAAATTTCATATTTTTCTTGTTTCATTTCGCAAATATAAGACGAAGATAACGGAACAAAAAGAGGGTGTTATAAGGTTTTTTTTTTCGGAAGGGCTAGACCTTTCGGCCTGACGGCCTTTAAGCTCAATCGGTACAGTAAATGAGCAGGTGGCTCACTTAAGAAATATTCGAAAGGAGGACGCCCCCTTCCGCGCCCCACAGGTGGCGCGGTTCATCGCGCGTGCTGCTCGGGAGAGCAGGATTTGGACTAGTCAAATCCGATACGGTCGACGAATCTATTACGGTTGAATTTAACCTATCATCATGAGGGCCGGCTCTCATCCCTCCCTCTGGAGAGGGAGGCGGGTCATGCGCGGTGCCCAAGCAATCTAGCGGTAGCGTAGTGCTAGCGCTGTTTGCGCGGTCTGGGTTTGTGTCTACTCGTATCGGATTCGAACCTAAGCTTCCGCGATCGATCCGGATCGACGTGGTTTCCATGTGTAGGGGTCGACGTCGCTTACGGTTATAAGCTGGACTGTATGTTTGTGGCACGGTAGCTCTTAGAGCCTGTGCACACCACGTGAAACGCGCCGTTGACGCACGTTTAAAAACGTGGCGTGCACAGACCCTTAAATGAACATATTTGAACGCCGTTTATCTAGTTCAAATTTTTTAGCGGTCGATCATTTGACATTTGACATGTTTTATAAAAATCCCATTTTTTGGTGTTGTTTTCTATTCATATTATTTCTCGTATCCCGCGTAATATCTTAAGTTTTGACTAGCATGTGACTTATCTTAATTGGCCTCAGGCCGGCGTAAGTATAATTTCATATGTAAACACGTATTTTTGATTATTAGACATGCTCTTGCATCTCTGTCAATTCATAAGAGTCGACAGAAATAGTTTTAGTAGCCGCTAAAGTTTACCAGAGGGAGAGATTCGCTTGAACCGCGTATCCGCATGGGTATAACTTATTTATTTCGTGATAGAGTTTTGTTGTTTCGTACAGGACAGGCAGTGTAATTACTGGCATGCCATATATGAACTTCTCAGGATAGGTTGCCTGGAATAGTCGCTGCCTCTACACGTAGACAGATGCATCGGCAGACGTCGGCAGATGCATCCGCCGACGTCTGCGAATGGACGCACACCAAACCTCGCGCTGAAACCCTATGAATAGTACCACAAAAAAGACAACAGACGTATTTGTGGCGGATGCATCTGCCGACGTTGAATACCTACGACAGACGAGCAAATCACCCTATCTATACGTCAGCGGACGCGTCTGTCGATGCATCTGTCTACGTGGGCTATTAGATGAACTCGTTTTATTGTACCAGCTTTGTAACGAGCTAGGCCCACCACTCGTTCCCACCTACTCCTGTGTAGGACCGAGAGCAGTAACCAAATGACCCTTTGATACGATCTCAGGGGGCCCGAGGGATACGTTACATGTCTACGATTCTATCCTACAAGCTATTTAATCCAGTTATGAATACGTTTAAATATCAGTTTCTTTGAATATAGCACTTGGGTTGTTGAAGTGTATGTAGCGAGTCTCTGCATCTTCCTTCTTCTCCTCGTGATCCTCAGTAGGAGTCGGCTTTGTGGAACCTTCCGAATGGAACTCCTGGCGGAAATTACCTGGAATTGAAAAAAAATATGTTCCATTTTTGGTAATAGCTAATTACTTGTTAATTGATCCCTAATTTACTTACTTGGGGGAAAAAATCGTTCCTTTTAAAAGGAAGATATCATTACAAAATGTAAGCCTATATGCCAATATGTTCCAATATGCTCGTATTACGTTATTTAGAAAAAAAACTCTGTCTCTCAAGAGGTAATGACAGTTGACAGACGAGAGGCATTTATGTTAACCTTATTACCATTGACCAGTAACCTCTACCATAAGTTTTGTTACAAGCGTAAATGACATAACTGTAGTAGTTACGTAAAACGCAACACGAATAGAAAACTATATCATACTTTAGTTTTCTATTCGTGTTACGTTTTTACGTTAACTACTTATATACGTAACGTAACGTTAACGTAAAAATGCAACACGAATAGAAAACTATACCATACCTTAGTTTTCTATTCGTGTTGCGTTTTACGTAACTACTATAGTTATGTCATTTACGCTTGTAACAAAACTCATGGTAGAGGTACAGAATCATATTAAAAAGGTAAAAAAAAAAAATGCCCTACAAAATAAAATATGTTTTCCAGTTTATCATTGATCGGTCGCTTCGCATTCATTACGACATGGCCAAGAAAAGTTGATGACGATCATTTCAAATCAGCACATCCTCATTTTCCCCTTACACTTAATTTTTATGAAGTAATTATTGGAGTAACTGGAGTATTTATTTTAGTTTCCCTACGTGTGTATTGTAGACGAAGTATTGGCCGACCTGCGGCCATTAACCTGGTGGAAAGATGCGGTGGCTGGTCCGTGTTGGATGCGAGTGGCGGGGGATCGGTCGTCTTGGCGTTCATTGAAGGAGGCCTATGTTCAGCAGTGGACGGATAGAGGCTGATGATGATGAAATGTGTTATTAAATTACAATTCTGTAAATGTTTTCCGTACCAAAGATAAAACTTTTCATGTAATATTCAGTGCAATAACCGTATTATTTAATATGTACACGATTTAATTCATTGCAGAGCATTGAGCCTATAACCGGATAGAGTAGTAATATGAGTCATAAATTTCCGAAACTGGTCAGTGACTCGTCACTGACGCAATAACAATTCAACCAACCAGTGATCTGTATATACGTTCCACCGGCCAATCATCCATCAATGGTCAACAGTCGGCCAATCAGAGCGCAGAACCGGCGCAGCGTCGCAGCACAAATGAGGCGAAATTTGTTTTCATACAAAACATAACATTACCACTCTATTCCGGTTATAAGCTCCATGTTGCAGAAGATTTTACTTTACTTTTTGATTATTACAACAAATAAGCAAAGGCTTTTTATCTTTAATAACTACTTTCTTTTTTAACAACAACTGCATTATATTTAACACGATAACAACAAATATATTATATAAACAACAAAAATGCAAAACATACTTACAAGCCAAACTGAAGCACAGCAAAACCAAATCTGAAAACAACTAAAGGAACAAAAGCTATAACTACAACAAACAATGCTAGGGTTCACAACATGTATTAATCCAAGCTAAAAAGAGTCTTTGGGAAGTATCTATGAATTACACTATAATGTACATCTTCAAAAAAAATATACGCGTAAAAAAAGTTGACGGATTTATGACAAAAATCAATGTACTTAGTACTTTTGAGTACAATATTGCTTTGTTTTTCTTTTTTTGTTGTCTTTGCAACAAAACTAAATTTTCGCAACTTGTGTAAGTTTTTATAAATCTAGATTCCTGGTCCTACAAAAAAGTAAGAAAAACACTTTGGTACTTAATGAATTATTTATAAATTCCTATAAATGTTAACCTATTTCGTTAATATTATCGACATAAACGCTTGGCCTTTAAAATATAATAGAAAAACCTACCATATTTGTAAATTAATTTTGTATACAAGGTTGATAAAAGCATTAAATTAAACCACATATACTATGTACGATTTTCAGGCTACACACCAAAACTTAGACCAATAGAATCAATAGTTTAGCCACAGGATATTTTTAAAGTTTTAAAGCCACTCCGCTTTATTCGACCCGGTGAGACGCAACGTGCTGTGCGTCGCACTGCCTTTTAGATTCGAAGGTCAGTGGACATTTTACAAAGGATGTTTACGCTTTACTTTGGCTATTCTCGTATTTAAGATCTTTGAAAAAGTTTTTTTTTTATTTCTCTCATAAACTGTTTTTAATGGTTTCGTTTTTAAAGCATGTGTAGTATACGTGGTTTAATTTAATGCCTCTCGCTTTTATCAACCTTGTATAAGCCAAAAAGAAAAATTGGAAAAAAATGAAAAAAACATTAAAAACGAAAATGATAAAATATATTTTTTTTAATCTTTTCGTTTATTATCGGTATTGATATAATATAACCAAAATAACAATAAATACAACAAGTACATAATATATGGACAAAATATTGCATTCATTTGACGATACTCATATTGTAAAACTTTCAAACTGTCTCGAAACTCACACTGCTCTGCGTTACGTGGTGTGCGGCTTTATTATTCAAGTATAATCTTATAAGTTATAAGATTATACTTATATACTGTACAAGCTATTTAACTTATGCGATCTGAAGTAAGTTTCACAATAGTTATAAGAATGCATAAAAGCGTTTTGTATAAAAAAACCACTTTAAGAAATTCATTCCGGCTTCAGATTGACCATGCTTCAGAACGCGCGATACAACACTGCTCTCTCCGCGAAACGGGTTTGAATATGTACAACATATATATCTCTATCTGTCTATCGGTACAGTAAAGGCACTCTGACTTACAGGTGCATAGTAAAATTCTATAAGGAAATCTGACAATAAAAGGATTCGAGAATGCCGCCGCGATGGCATTACGATATGACCACCAAGTTCTTTTTTTTATAGAAAAGGGGGCAAACTGATAGTCGATTCACCTGATGGTAAGTGAAAAGCGACATCCACAGACACCCTCTACACCAGAGGATTAGCAGGTGTGTTACCGGCCTTTCAGATATGAGTATGCTCTTTTCTTGAAGGTGCCTAAGTCGTATCGGTTCGAAAACACCGTAGGTGGCAGCAGATTCCATATATTTGTTTTATGCCAAAAAAATCCGATCCGGGATAACAGTGTAGTATCGCGTTCCGTTGGGTAACACGGAGTAGTGTGAGAACCCTCTAAATGACTTCTCATTCATTACTTATCTCAAATGTCAAATTCACTCTAATAACGGGGTGAACTCGTAAGAAAATCTAATCCACCAATTCTAATTAATTTCTTTTTTGCCTTAATATAAATAACAAAACACCAACCTTACATTGACTAAAAGCGCGTTAAATTAAAATACATTAGATTTTATATTTAAGTAACTTAGCGTAACTCTTAAGATAACTCAACTACTTTTGCTATTCAAAAATAGCCTCCATTATAATAAAATAGAGTATACTTTAAGCACCATTCGCTCTCCTCTATCACACAATTTTAACGACAAAAATGTATAATTAAGTATTTTTTGCATAAAAAATTGCATTTATAAAAAACCTTTTAAAAGGGGTATTATTATTTTAAAAAGACTGACCACGACAAGAATTAAAGATTTTTTAAGTATTTTTATTACTTGGCCAAAATAGTAGTATCCATACCACAGTAAAAAAAGTTGTTCGGGCATAGACACAAAGAAACGTCAAACTCATAAGTCAGTCCAATTTCAAAAGAATGACATTTTATTATGTATTATAGATTCGATACTTTAATTTTGTAGCGTTCAGTCTTTCAAATACTTATCTGATGTCTCGGTCTAAATTGTTACATATTACGTAATAAAACGAGACAGATTGCGTTGAGCAGAGCTAGACTAGACGAACAAATCATTTGGTTTACAAGCACGAGATAGCATAGTTTTGAGATTTAAAGCTCAGGTCATTCTTAAATAGAATAGCCGTGCTATGGACTAGTGAAACCTTCATATAAATATACCGATAGAGTCTGACCAACGTAAGCTGTCCAAGAAAAAAAGGCGGGATTTTTATAAAATCACGAGCTGGCAACCCTGGCTATACTTTACTTAAACGGAGTTGATACTATTTATTAATATTCAAGACATTACCTATGCGATATAGATCAGTATTTTATTATAGATAAGCAAATTAGGGTTACATTCGCTTTGAGGATGATCATTATCAGTACATATCAAAGTTAAGCTCTAAACGAAACTAGCTTGGCATTTCTTAACTTTTGTACATTGAAGTTTACAGCTCAACTTTCCTGACACAGTCTTATACAGAAAAGGTTGAATTCAACAAAAAGTTATTATTATATATGTTATACAGAGACTACTGGTGTGATGAGGATGACATAAAATCAAAACAAGACATAGCGGACCATGAGTCATAGTTTAAATCGGATTCCAAAAACTCTACACTTGATAATATTGTATCAACTTCATTGCTTCCTTCCCCGCTACTGCTACTGTCCTCAACAAGTATTATTAATGGATCAAGTTTGTTTTCAGAAATACGGAATTTTTAAGTAAGAAATGACAATGTGTCAACTTTGACAGTCACAAAATTCTAAAACTTTTGAAATAATTCGTGGACAGCTTTCGTTGACTCTAAGGTCACATCTTTCAACTTCCTATTCGCCCAACCGGCGTATGCATTTGAAATTAATTTTTGGTATAAAAAATGGATAAATTGTGTGTAAGATTAAGATATGCACCGGGCAAAGATGGACGATTCGACAGTAATACTTATAAATCTAATATTGCAACATATTCAAAATGCAAGCGTTAAAAAAATAATACTAAATAACATTTCGTGCGTCAAAACAATTACTTTTATTAAGCGTCAAGGTAAATATTTACCGTTTGTTCGATAAGAACAATAAACTAACTACACAACTCAACAAAAGCTACCTTTGCCTGACAATAAAAAAATTATCATAATACAGAGAGTATATTCAAATAATTCTGGAATGTCAAAGAATAAAAAACTTTGGTCTTTTTTTATTTTGAGGCAAAGGCGTATACATCCAAACGTCAAGTGCAACACTTTAAGCAATCACAGTTTACTTTACGAACACGCTTCCTACAGAACCCGTAACATTTCAGCGCCAAACAACAAAACCCCGTCTTACTACCCTCCGATTTGCACGACTCTCTACTATTCAGTCTTTCTAGAGGCGGCACCTCGTCTTTAGAGACTTTCTCTTTTAGTAATTTATTTAATCGACTTTTTAAAATCATCGGCGAGACACTTTTGTCCCGACTCAAACTCGATTTTATTACCGCAGTCGATCCTAATGTATCGATTACATCTGTCAATTCTTCTGATCCATTCGATGCATCGGCGTTTGGGGATCGGGATTCTATGCTCTCTGGTGTGTACGGATCTTTACAATGGTTAGGGTTCAATAGAGTTGTGTCTATATCGTTAACGAATATACCATCGTAACTCGAATAGTCAGCAGTGGTAATTTCTACAAAGGGTATCCTAAGCATAGTTTCGTTTAGCGAACCGGTCCTGGTTCTTTTCATTTTGTGCTCGTCTGGGGGAAGTTTGTCTGGGAAGCTTCCAGACACTTCCAGTTTCAATTTACTATTCGAGTACAAGTCGGGGTCTGTAGGGAGACGTGTCAGTTTTTTGTGCGTCTTTAGGGTTCCGCAGGCGCACAATGCACAAGGGGTGCTTTGGCAACACTGTACTGTACCTCGGTCACTTTGCAGCATCACTCGGAGAAAAATCGGCTGCGGAGAGAAAATTTTGAAGGTTGAAGCACGTGTTGAATACTTGATGGAGTTTACTAAGCGATTTTATTGTGTAGAGACTAAAAATGCAAATGTACTTTTCATTTAGTTCTTACAAATTTTACTACAGATAATATTGTACAAATGAGTAAAAAGGAATGTATTCAAATATTAAATACCAAACCACAGATGCATAAAAATACCTTTAACATGTTCTACGAGGTCCGATGCAACATCTACCAAAATAATGAGAGTTGCCAGATAAAAGACGATTACATAATCCATAAATAAGTTCTCAAAGTACTTTTAACTTGATGAAAATGAGAGCTGTCAAAATAATAACTAATGTCATATTTGACAACAGTTGTATGTATCGATTCAGATGTCAAAGCGATGTCATTATGACATTTGACAGTAGTTGGCAGCTGTCATTTTTAGCGCGGTAGATTTAAAGGTTCGTGAAATTGTGATGATTATTTTCATCTGTACACTCACAACTGTCATACTTCTTACAATCGTAGAGGTTTCACCTCATAGTGTTAATCATACAATTTCTAAGTAAAAAGATTAGGCGAAAAGAGACTTGGTGTGTGTTGGTTTTTTGTACTTTTTCATTAAGGGCAATCATAAACTGAATGATACGTCGAAATATTTATCGATTATGGGTTTAAAAATACATCAACACAAAATGTAGACTTCATCATCATTATATTTGTGTGAAAAGGAGAAAAAACCTTTAATGAGTAGATTATATTAATGTAAATAGAATGCTTTGAAAATATTATCCTAAAAATATATTTTGTTAATACTTTAATTCTAATAAATAATAATTTTCTTTACACGAAGACTAGAAAACTAGTTATATACGATTATGCATCTGCGTTTAAAATTGCTCATACAACCTAATTATTGTAAAAATCTAACATGCACTTAAATACTTTATATCAATATTAGAAATTACTAATACTTGTAAATAGTAGACTCGTATCGGGAAAACTACAATATTAGTAGAAATTTAATTGGTAAATACTACTGATTTAGAATTTGTTTAAACATACAAAATCTTTATTAGACAAACTTGCTAGAAACTAGAATGTTTTAGAAATAGATAATATAATATAGATTGAATAATCTAAGCTGCATGCCTGATAAGATTGCAAGGCTTTGAGTGTGGTGGCCAGTATTGTACCAGTCAATAGTTGAGCTCCTAATGCAATTTACAGTCTACCAACATTTTTTTTCTACTAAATAACTCTCCTTATGGTCGCTTATTTACTAGAAGTGCGAAAAACCCACTATGTCCACGCATTTAACTATTATATATTAGTAGAAAATATTTGGTAGAATTTTCAGCTCATTATGGTAACCCATTTAACGTATTTAATTTAGTAGAAAATATTTGGTAGAATTCCTACTCACCTTATGGTCACCCATGCACGCTGTATCACCAATGACGCCGTATTCGCTCCGTCGCCTGGTCGGATGGTCGACCAACCTTCGCAACTCTGCAGACGTCTCTCCCGTCTTTGGAGAGCCCTCTGACTGGTTACGGACCAGCTTACGACGGCCGGGCGATACATCCGAGTCAGAGTTCCTGAAGCAATTGATTTTTAAATTAACCACGATTCGACCCTTAATTTTATATGGGCCAAAGTCACGTTCCCTTTTCTGCTAAAATCGCTGCCCAAATATCGATATAATTTGGCAAGGATAGATTAAATAATGTGACCATTTATTTTTGAACTCAAAACGGAACATATTTAATAAATTTTCTAAAGTGATGAACTTTTTAGTCATCAATGAATTGACAATTCACTTTCAAGTTTTTATTACGAAAATTATACTGTGCTTTATTCCTTAATGAAAATGCACGAGGTTTTAATAAATGGGACAATTTCCCAAATCATCA
The DNA here is from genome assembly GCA_963853865.1 of Helleia helle. Lineage (NCBI taxonomy): Eukaryota > Metazoa > Arthropoda > Insecta > Lepidoptera > Lycaenidae > Helleia > Helleia helle. The sequence goes on from OY971436.1 coordinate 9,964,040, forward strand.
ATCATCCCAAGCTTCGTTTGGGGTAAAGGGGAAGGGTCACCATAAAACTGGACAGTCCCGTTTGGTCACGTTATATAAAAATTTGACATGTTTTTGTTGGGCGAAAAAATTTGGGGACATCTTTTTTATTATAAATTTTAATGTACACAACATCTATATACCATGGAGTTACGTCTAGAGGTTTTTAAAGGAAGAAGGCGGGGTAAAGATTTTTTACCGTAAACGAAGGTAAACGACAACATATACATTCTTATGATGTCTTTGGTAACACTTAAAATCTAGTTACATTCTCAAGTCAAATTGATTTTTAAAAACATATTTATTTAATACAAATAAAAACCAGGAAGTCGGGGACCATTTTACAAGGCATTTATAAAGGTTATAATAATAAAATAATTTATATTAAAAAATATGTGTATAATGGTGCTACCTCACTGCTGTTTTAAAATATTTACTTTGTAAACACTAGTAATCATTTTTTTAACAACCATTACGATTACTAATGGTGCATCCACACAGCTATTTAAAAATATTAATAACGTTTGTGAACATTTTAAACAGCAGTGTGGCAGCACCATAACATTTTTTTATTTTATTTTATTTTTTACAATTGGAATAGTTACAGGCTACAGATAGACTAGCATACACAATAAAATATAAATAGAAGAATCTTTTAGAACACTGGAGCCCTATTATAACTAGACACAACATTAAAAATTCGATTAATTTTAGTGCCTTACACAGTCAAAAAGAAAAACATATAAAAATACAAAATCAAATGAAATAAGACATTTTTTAAAACTTTCAGCAAAAACTCGTTATACGGTTCGGCCTTTTTTCTTAAATTTGGTTATAAAAGCCTATTACATTTTAAAAGTATTTTTCATTAAATATGGTAATTTGTTTACGATTTAAAAGCCATGCTGCATATCGTCTGTCTGTCCGTCTCTGGGGTACACCGGGCAACATTTCCACTCTCACATCGGACTTACTGTTTCTTATAGACTAGGGGTCCTCTCAGTCTGAAATGTATTTGCAAATAATTCAAATATGTTAGTAACTTAAATCTAATATTCATAAAATTTTATTAGCATTTATTTGTTATTACGTATATGTGTAAGCTTTTATTTACCATCGAAGGCGTACGTACGTTAAATATTACGTGTATTCGAGCGTGCACGTACTCATGAAACGCATGCATGCGTACAAGATACGTGCGCCTCGTACGCACGCATTTAGTACGTGCACGCTCGCATATACGCATTTACGTACGTGCACGTTCGCATGTACGCATTAATGTACGTAGGTTCGCATATAGTTACACGCATATTCGTATGTACATACAGCAAACAAACAAAAGAGACGGATACGCTTTCACACATTGTTGGGCCCAGATGTAAAAAGATGAGAGTGGTGTCAATTAAGAGCTTATATATTATCAAACCATCTCTGAAAATTCTGCGGATTTTGGCAATCTGAGAGCAGAGTTAAAAGAGATTTCGTAAAAGTGAGGTTATGCAACAAATTGGCAATAAACTATGCTGAGCAGTTGAATTTTGAACTATGATTCCCATTTTATTATAATTATATCTAAATACATATCCAATTACGCAAATATATCAATAAAACAACTGGAAACACACTAAACGATACGAGACGAGTGATCACATCACAGACATAAAGAATAAAGATCATTGATTTAAAGTCAGGGAATTGTCACTGTTAGCACAGATTAAAAATATTTGACAAACCTAAGTAATAAATCGATCTGTAAACGAGAATCGATTTTAAGATTTATTTTTATTAAGTTGAGATTCTTTTTTTTAAACTGTTGTCATTATGTTATGTGTCTATGTGTTTGTTCCGTAGAATTTATTCATTTTGAATCAATTATCCGGTGCAAATGTTTTTATGTTCAATTGTTGAAATCATGTACATTTTACAGTAATCGATACTCTATTTCATCAATTCAATTAAACTTATTTTTAAGATTTCTCGTCTCCCAGATTGTGGATTGAGCTGAATTTTTATATTTTGAAACAGAAAAAATTCCGCTTTTTTAAAACATATCTCGACTTATTACAATTAGGCCCAGAAATCCCCGCCCTCTTTGCGTTTTTGATTACGTTACACTATTTTGTATTGGTGGTATACGATGTTTCCGATTTTTTTGTTGAAATCCATTTCCAAAAACGTAGGCCGTCAAAGCTTCAGTTTCGTTAATTTTGCATGTACAACTCACTAGCTGATGGATCCATAAATTTATTAATAAATAATAATATAATAATAATATGTTGGGACACCTCACACACGGCTATCTGATGCCAAACCAGCCAACTGATACACACTTATATATTTCTAAATACATACATATTATAGATAAGTTACACCCAGACACAGAACAATTAATGATCATGCTCATCACACAAACATTTGTCCTGGGCGGGGATCGACCCACGACCTTCTGGTTTAGCAGTCAGGGTCACTAACCACTAGACCAACGGGCCAGTCGATTTTACACAGCGTTGCCTTCTTTCAGTGACAATTCTATGTAATGATATCATAAACATTTCCCTAAATACTTGGAAGGTAAGTAAAGAGTGTAATGTCCTCCCCGTGACCTAATGCCCTCCTCTCCTTTTTTCGAGCAGCCCCGTCAACGTACCTGGCGTTGATGGCCTGCTGCAGGCTGGTGGGGTCCGCGATGCTTTTCCTGCTGGACTGCAGGCCCGGCACGCACAGCGCATCCAATTCGGCCACGCTGCTTTTCTTCTCCAACGTCTTTGCTGGACTCCACTGGTGCTGCCAAACCATAGACACCCTTAATCATCTACTATTGATGTGAACCAGCAAATCATCAACCATTCTAGACTTAAATGCAAATCTTTTAAAACTAAAACTAGGAAATTATTTGTTCAGATATTGATCTTATTAATATTAAGTACCTGGATTATGGATAATTTTTTTTAAAATAAAATGACATTCTAAATTTCATGAAAATCGTTGGAGCCGATCCCAAGATTCCAATTATATATATATATATATATATATATATATATATATATATATATATATATATACAAGAATTGCTCATTTAAAGATATAAGATTACGTCTTTATTAGGTCTTTTATTAGGTCTATATTATGTATAGTAATAACTTATCATCTTTTCTGTCCTTGCTGTAAAATCCAAGCTTCATGTTCTTAGTGAGACATAGAGGGAACAATTTGTATCTATTTTTCTGTTTTATGCTCCGCTGTTATTCTTGTAATTGTTTCTGTACCGTTCTCCAAATAAATAAATAAATAAAATACCATAACGCCATACGGCTCGACAGATCGTCCATGGACACACTCATCAGATATTTTTGACGTGACAACGTCTTATAATATAATTTGATGGAGCCGGCTGCACGCACGAAAAAACATGACTCATGCGGCGTTGCCTCGCTCTGAGGCGTTCCATTTTCTTATGACGTTGTCACGTTCAACTATCGTCAGTAGATAAACTGACTTTACAGACAACTGATTTTTTTAAAATATAATGCTACATCACCACTGAGTGATAGGTATAGGGTATACAAAGTGTATTTTAGTGCAGATAAGGCTGGAGAGTTTGCTACCGGTCGCGAAACCGACGTTCGGAAGCAAGGTCTTCGCATCCTGCGGAGGGGGTGGTGCGCTTATATTAACTTTAAAATATGACTACCTCCCTAGATTAAATGACGATTGATACAAAAGATGTCTATGTGTTCTACACAAAATACCATTCCTATAAAAGAAAATATCTAACAAGAGGTTAAGACTTATCGCTAAAAATTCCGAAACCCTTTTTTTTCGGATGGATCTATGCTAACGGCCCGAAGGCCCTAATGCTACATAGGATTAGTGTGAGCCCATTCGGCTCACTTTTGGTTTATAAAAGTGGGGGGTTGCCCCCCGCCAACCGTGCAGTATGCGACCACACGGCCTCCTGGCGTCGGTTGTGTTCCGAAACCCGTATGATGACCCTTAAGGCTTTCATCGGCTTTATACATAGGTACAACATATGATGAAAATCAATAGTCAATAAAGTTGAAAATTTACTTTGCTTACCTGTCGGGTGCTAGTTGGCGTGCCAGTAGCGGCGGACGCGGTAGTTGGCGTGCCAGTGGCGGCATTGACGGTGGTTGGCGTGCCAGTAACATTGGCCGGCGTGCCAGACGGCGAGCTGGACCGAGCGGGGCTGGTGTCAGACGACGATACCCTCCCACTGCCGCTGTCTGAAGAGTCCGCAACTGATTTTCTGAAATGTCCCAAAAATTACATATTTTCTGAGTTGTTCACTCGAAATAACATATATCTTTGTCTTAATGAACAGGTCAATTTTTGCATTCCATAAGTCCCTTACTGAAAACTATGCGTATAATATTATATAAACTACTTGTCTTTTTATGTTTTTGATTTTTTACCTCCAAATAACCAAAACCTTAGTCTGAAAATCAAACTAGAGACGTAGAAAAGTGTTTTTCTTATTCTAAGCATATAACACTACTGTCAAACTAATTTGGCTTTTTAATAACATTTTGTCTTTTATTGGGGAAACGTAATTTCGGTTGAGGAATACGGCCTACCTGGAAATTCAGTGCAGTGCAGTTAATAAAGTGCCATCTTTCGGAGTACAACAAAGTCGCTCGTCAGACTAGCATCATTTCAATTCCGTAAAAACGAGCGCACATCCCTACTGCATATGTTTACGTCAGAGCGTATTCTGACGTATATTCTGGCAAAATTGCCTTTATTATGAACTAGCAGCGCCCCGCGGTTTGACCCGTGTACTACCATCCCCGTGGGAGTACAGCGATAAATTATAGGCCTATATTTTATTCTGATATATACGCTGTAATTGTAAAGTTTCATTAAAATCCATTCAGCAGTTTTTGCGTGTAAGATTATGTCAACCTATACAATTTAAACGGCGCACAAAATGGCCACATGGCATTGAAATTTTTTACATTGAAACTTTGTTTACATAAGTAAACAAATATTACATAATCTTATATAAATAAATCAAACGTCATATAAACGTCAAATAGCGTCTCATAATGGTGGAAACGGTGTCGCGAATCCAGAGATTTTATCTCATCTAAAAATATGCGTACCGTGCTAAAAGTTTACACTTCAAAAAAAGTTGCTCACCGTGAGTTGTGCAGATGTCTGTTGTCCGCCCTATCCGCATGTTGCAGCAGCAGCCTCGCGGACTGGGACAGCAGCACGCGGTCGCACCACGCGGGACACCTGATGAGTCATGGAACATACAATTTTAATGTTGAGACCAGCTGGCTTACTCTTGACACTCGATTCTATTAAATTTAGGATTGGGATCGAGAACTTGTCAATCGGTACTCTTGTACGCTACACTAGCGCACGATTTGACTCTATTACAGTGTAATTTTATGTAACTAATTGAAATTGACATTTCTTAATCTCGTATATTTTTGCACTTTTGACAATATTTTGACGTTGAACTGTGTAAATTCGTCATTCGATCTCAAACTCGATTTCGAAGTGGATACCTCAACTATAAAATATTGTCAATAGTGCGAAAAATTTACGAGATTGAGAAATACCAATTTTAATTAGTAAACTTTATTAAAAAGTAAGTTTTAAAGGAGACGGGCGAATCTGGGCCTAAACGTTACACAAATAAAAAAAAACAATATTTTTTATCTTTTTATTTAAATTAAACAGTGAAATATGAAGCAGTTTTATCATGGGATAACAAATTAAAAAAATATTCACAAGATGACTGATTTCCTTCATATTTATTTTGGTGATATTCTATGTTGCCAGAGTAAGAAAAAGGTAATCGATTTATCAAATTCATATTAATACACATTATTGATACAACAATTTTTTTAGAAATATTTTAAGTATGTATTTCGAGTCGTAAATATTTTTTTTTTTTAAGTTTCTTCAAAAAGTAGTATTATCGACGTGCCGGGCCTACTTTGAACACTATTGTGATGTTTATTCTAAAGACAAGTTTTTGACAAAACTTCTTTTATGAAATATTTACCTCCCAAAATACGTATACTTAAAATATTCCTAAAAAAAATTGTATATTGATCATAAACATATAATATTTATACATACAATTTTAGATAAATCGTATAATGTATCTGAAATTGATGATAAAATCGATTTCACAATCAATAGTATTTTTTATACAGGCAATAACTGTGAACTGTCAAACGTTTAAAACAAACAACAACCGTGTCATGTAAGCTCAAAAGACAAAAACCTATTTTAGCTATATTTTAATTGACTGTTCTCTTGATAGTATAGGGCACATAAAACAATATTATTGTAATTGTCTAGTAGGGAAAAGAACAGTGGGTTGCTGTTTGTCATGTAATATCAATAATATGCTACCTAAGCTGGGTAAGGCATCAAGAGACTTTGATACCACCTGCACAGTATTTAGATGATATTTTAATTGTTTACGATGAAGTTGATAATAAATCAATAAAAAATAAAATATTTTTAATTCAAACTCGTCTTCTTGAATAATAACCGTATGAAACATCTTAGATCTAGTTGGATGTTGGTTGGATGGCGTAATTAATAGTTTCCCTACAATAATATCTGGTATATACTTTGGTAAATCTAATCTACAACGAGGTCTTATAATTATTTTCCTAAAGTAACAGTAGAATATGGACTATGAATATTTTATAAACAAGCTAGAATATCATTTTTTGGTCAATCAAAAACACCCTACAACTTTTTTCTCCCATGGATCAGTCATGAAAATTTTAGTTTTTTCGAACAAGTATGAACATGTAAATAAAATAATGAAGTAATTGTTACTGTAACGTCGTGCCCAACTTTCTATGAACTTTCGCCCGTCTCCTTTAGTATTTCTTTCGCCAACCGTACATTTTCTGAAAAATCTGTGAATACAGATCCGAATATTTTAAAAAAATATGGATGGTCTCCTAAGAATGTTTTCCTGTAACTATAAGTTAAAGTACCTGCCCTTACTGACCCGTCTCAAAAATATGGATGGTCTCCTAAGTATGTTTTCCTGTAACTATAAGTTAAAGTACCTGCCCTTACTGACCCGTCTCAAAAATATGGATGGTCTCCTAAGAATGTTTTCCTGTAACTATAAGTTAAAGTACCTGCCCTTACTGACCCGTCTCAAAAATATGGATGGTCTCCTAAGAATGTTTTCCTGTAACTATAAGTTAAAGTACCTGCCCTTACTGACCCGTCTCAAAAATATGGATGGTCTCCTAAGAATGTTTTCCTGTAACTATAAGTTAAAGTACCTGCCCTTACTGACCCGTCTCAAAAATCCAACCTGTATAAACTGTAATTTAAAATTGATTTTGTAAGCAAGACATTTAATTCAGGAATCCATCGCTTGGCTCATGATAACATATATATGATAGGCTGAAGGTTAACTTACCTGGTCTTCATATAGTGAGTGGGTAGATGCACGTCCTCTTCAAATGGATAGGTCGGGGGAAACTTCACGGGAAACTCGTACAGGTGCGGTCTGAGAGCCTCAAGTTCTCTGTCGTACCTTTGCAACTAACAAAAACTCCTGTTATAATATCTATGAACGCTTTCTACCAATCTGGTCCCGTGGTAGGTTCTCGAAGAACTTGTGTTACGGGTGCCAGACAACGGAAACATGTTTAATATTTTCATACTATACATATATTTAAGATTTTAATTACATAATACACATATCTATTTAATACACATCCATGACCTAGGAACGCAGAAAACTTTTTGTTCCCAGACGGGATTCGAATCCACTACCTCCGGCTTGAGCGCCAACGCGCTGACCATTGAGCCACAGAGGCTGTTATAAGATCGGTTAGATGCAAATTATAAACGGGACGAAAATAAGACACTCGTAGATAGTGCTGAAATATCGAGATATGTGATATAAGTGAAAAATATACTAAATATCTTGGTTCAAATCTTTTTTATAGTAGTGTTGGACATTGGGAAGTGTATCTCGTGGTACCAAGTAGAGGTTCAGGGTATTCTAATCTAGCACCTTTTTTTGGGAAAGGCAAAGAATATTATTTTTATTAGATTTTCAGTTTCTTTTTCCAGAATGTTTCTGGAGTTCTCTGACGTGATAACAATGCGCTAATTATAAACAAATACTTATATAATTACTGAGGTAGACGTGGCATATATAACATATACCAATTGACATTTCAGAAGCAATCTTGAAATCACACACTGATTATTACATTGTACACACAAACGAAAAGTAGTTACATCAACGAGCGCGAGACAGCAATATTAATTGTCAATAAGAGTAAAAAAGAGGGCTATATGGAATCCGGTACTATATCCGGACGCAAGAAAATTTCACAAAACTAATAAAAACTAACAAAATACGCATTAGTTATGTATACTTCAGATACTCCTTATATTTTACTTAACAATGGAACCTATAAAAAACGTTCTGTCATCTGTGACAAGATCATAGGGGATAGCATCTAATCTCTATAGATTAGATGCTATCCCCTATGATCTTGTTGTTGACCCCTACGCCACAAGGCTTGAACTATGGTAGGGCCATAGTTCAAGCCTTGTCATGGCGGTGGGGTTCAGTAACCTAAGGTGAACCCAGCACCTTGAGGGAAGCAAATTGAGCCGAGGGAGCTGCTTTGTACCCCTCTTATAAGAAGAAAGAACAAAAGAGCAGAGGGACAAGGGGCGAGGATGGGAAACTCACACCATTGTACTGTCCCAACCTTGGACGACAATAAATAGTATACGGAGCACGAAAGCTCAAAAATAAAGCCCGTACAGACATAGTTTAGTTATTCAAAAGTAGAAATAAATTTATTTTAAAAAGATACAGTTAATTGTTTTTCTAAAATAACTGTTTTGCTAAAAGGGCATTTTAGGAATGAATCATTGTGAATTTCATTCTAGCACACATGTTCGCGCACTATGTCAGGTGAGATAGCATTCATTTAGTTAATGAGTTCGCGCCGTCGAATTGTTCAACCTTAACCAGCACTCACCCAAGGTTCCCTGAATATCTTCTGATGATCAACATGAGAGAACTCCTTCTTGGCAACCGTGAGGACGATGCGGTCGTCAGACTTGGACCGATACTGCAGCTTCGATGAGTCCACGTTGGTGCCGTTCTGAAGCCTGCACGCCGTCAGTTCTTCCGTCACTTTCTGGAATTAGAATTTTGCTAACACGTTCCAAGACACAAAAGCTCATGATTCGATCGTATTTTGGGGTCAAGAAATGTTTGAAGAGCTAAGACCATCGAAACTATACGATGGAGGAAACCTTGTAGAATTCTGTATTGATTTTTTTTTCTACTAGTCAATTAACCGTTAATCAGTTAATTGACTAGTGGACTAAAGGCGTCAAGAATTTAACTCATAACTTTAAATATCTGTGCCCAAGTCTGATCAGAGTTTTCTGAAGGCAAATGGGACTGAATATTGAGGATAGCATACAAAACTAATGTATGGTGTCATTACCAAACTGGTATATGGTTTTATTATCCCTTGGTAACACAAAATTAAAGTCCCTAATAAGCTCCATAGCCACAACCTTTACATAAAGACCTTACTCAAAATCGAGCTGTCAATATTTGTATCTTTTATTAAATTTCTGCCTATCCCTACACCAAAACTACCCTATTGATTCCCAATATTCTCAAAGGCTCTTCGAGTTCGAATGTCGTCCTCAGTTAATATGTAATTTTTTGCTTTAGTCAATATGCTTCAACCTTAGAAAATCCGGCTAGAAGGACCAATTATGCTTACCTTCACCACACCACCTGTATCGGTCCTAAAGTTAAAGTCTCCAAATATAAAGTATGGTGCCGCATTGACGTCAGAGTGCAAGTGCCGTAGGGTGTGCCGCAAGGCGCGCCGTCGACTCCGGCAGTATACCTAGTAACGACAGATACTATTAAAAACGTATTTTGTGAGGTTGATGTATCACAGGCAAATGCCTTGTACAACCTTTCTTTATTCGCTTAAGACAACAAATACATAAAGAAATCTTTTATTTTCAAACATATTAGCATTGATGTGCTAGGGCCAGCTTAGCCAACCTGAGGATCTGTCATTCTGTAGAGGTTTAGAGTCGCAGTTGAAGATCTGAATTCACTTGCGAAAAATGGGTTTTTGCATCTGTCCTTTTTTAACGTTGCTTGATCACTGAAGAAGACATTGAAAACCTACATGTCTGATAAGATTATTGAGTATTTTAGGGTGAGTTAAGTTCTGAGACCCGCATGAGTGAACCTAATATCTTCTACGCTTGATTTAAATGTAGAATACGTATAAATATCACTTGTATATGCTTTTGCTATGATTATTTCGGTAGACATAGAGGGAACAATTTGTATCTATTTTTCTGTTTTGCTACGCTGTTATTCTTGTAATTGTTTCTGTACTGTTCTCCAAATAAATAAATACATTAAGGATTACGGGAAGCCAGTGGATACAGGCAGCACAGGACCAGTCAAGTTGGTGATCCTTGAGCCTTGTGTCCAGCAGAAGACGTATATCGGCTAAGATGACGACATCTTCATCATACTTTCCATTCCCTTATGTAATAAAAATAATAATAAATTGTTTCTCCCGTGAAACAGCTTTGCTGTGTTTTGGAGAGAAGGGCAAGACAGGCAGTGTAATTACTGGCACCGAGACTTAACATCTTATGTCTCAGGATAGGCAACACATAGATAGAGTTCCAGGTAAATTAGTTTATGTTCATGGGCGACGTCGACAAAAAAATATTGGGACAACTCACACACTCCCATCTCATCCCAAATTAAGCAGAGCCTGTTCTTATGGTAACCAGAGAACTGATACCTACTTATATATTTCTAAATACATACATATTATAGATATATTACACCCAGACACAGAACAAATGATCATGCTCATCACACAAACATTTGTCCTGGGTGGAGATCGAATTCACGACCTTCTGGTTTAGCAGTCAGGGCAGTGGCCCTGACTAGTTGTCTGCTGGTCTAGTGGTTAGTGAACCACTAGACCAACAGGCCCCGGTATTTGAAGATGGTTGATACTGAAGAACTTACTGAAGGGAAAGGCTCCATGGCTAGCAAGTTGGAGGCGTCATGGAACAGGTGAATATTGACAAACTCCACCGCCGTGCCGCGTATAGACCAGCGCGTGCGCAGAAACCCCTTACGAGACCATTTACACTGAAATAAGAACGTACATGTTAAAATTTATTTCTACACTTGGACCCTATTAAGACCCTGGACTTCTGAAACTGTCCAATCATTGAAGGTTTTTGTTATAATGTCGTCAGGCTTCTGTTCTAATACAACTACATACTAATACTATCCATTTTCTTGTATAATAATATCTATGGACGCTTTTACACCATGTCAATCTGATCCCTTGGTAAGTTCTCGAAGAACTTGTGCTACGGTTACCAGTCAATGGAAATATATTTTCATACTATACATATATTTAAGGTTTTAATTATATAATATAAATATTTAATACACATCCATGACCCAGGAACACAAAAAACTTATTTGTTCCCTGGCGGGATTCGAACCCGCTACCTCCGGATTGAGCACCAACGCGCTAACCATTGAGCCACAGAGGTCGTCGTGTATGCCAGTGAAGTCTTTGCATATGCATACATAGCGCCTTCACAGATAGATAAGAGACAATACAAAAAATTTTGTCATCTTTGTCACCTAATAAGTCTCCCACCACAAACCACCTGGTTACTGGCATAAATCACTGCCTTTTATGCCCTTATGCACGAAAATACACCACGATCGTTTAACTCTCACAAACGTGTGCGCCAAGGATTGACTGTCCTTCCCATTTATCCAGAAAAAATCAGTATGGTACTCATAGAGACGAATGCACATTGTTCCCAGATGAAATCCCACCGTACCATAGAGAGAATGTTCGAGAAACAATTTGAGTTAATTTTTAACAACCAGTAGTACATAATTGGAATTAATTGAATCAATTTAGTGACCTCTAGTCTAAATTCGGAAGCACCGGTTAAATATTATTAATTTCGCCTTGGGCCGGTCCCCTTTCCATTTCGATAATTTTGATTGGGAATTTTCTAGAATTCAAAGCACTAATATTTTTCCTGACTTTCTCCTATTACCAAAATTATGCAGCGTGGACATATTGTCACGCTGAAGACTGCAAGCAGACAGTCTTTTCACTTGGTCTTTGACCTAGCCCACGTCATTTCAGCAAATAATGTTTCTTTGAACGGTTTTGGCCAAACTCTCGTTCCCTCCACTGCTTCTCTTGTGAAGCCAAGATCGACAGAGGTAACCAAATGACCGTTTGATACAAAGTCAGGGATCCTGAGAAATACGTTATCCGCTTGGGACCCGCAATGATTTAAATCAGAATAATTCAGTACTAGCTATTTTGCAGTTTTCTCTAATTAAAGCGAGAATTAAGTCATCAATTTACTAACCTCAGGAAAGAACTGTTGGGGGAACTTCGCCTTCTCTTTGGTGGTGACCTTCTCAATGTTACCGCTGTTCACTTCCTTCCCCACAACGTCGACGTAGGACTTCAGTTCGAAGTCCCATATCTTGAGATCAGTGAGCGTCGAATGCGCAAAGTACATATTGCCGAGCGCCTGAAAGGAAAGATACAAGTAAGTTTATCTTATAATAATAATAATAATAATAATAATAATAATAATAATAAGTATTTTATTTGCGATAACACACTGCAACACACTACAAAGGACATTAACATAAGTAAAGTTACTACATTAGAATAAACACACGAAAAAAAAAAAGGTAACTAAAAGACATTGAAACAAGATTAAAATAATAAGTTCCTACTCACTAATAAAGGCTGCAGCGCGTCTCACAAAAAGGTAAATCCTCGGCTTCAGTTAGGAATAATCCCTAACACCGATTTTCAGGACCACCTATTTTTTTTTTATTTCATTTCGCTTCGGCGGCAGTGGGGGACAGCCATTTGGTAAATGTAATGCTATGAAATATTTTTACACATATAGGAATACAAAACATGCTGTTTAATGCATAAATAAACAATATATAAATGAACCCAATACACATTATAGAATACACATACATATATGGTTACACTTTAATATACAAACTATCTTTAAATACATAGGAATATAACATAAACTCTTTAAATACTTTTATTAATTATCTTAAAATACCATAATCAAGGATGCAGAATACGGCGCACATACACTCACACACACTAAATATCAGAAACACATAAAATAATACTTAAGTAAAATAATTTATCTTACCTACAACCATTACATATTATGCCCATTAAACTATAGTAATTGTTTTTGTTCCATTAGTAGATAATTCTTATAATGGCGCTTAAAATTATGCTGTGTGCTGATACTTCGAAGTGGAGGTGGGAGGTTGTTCCAGCACTTCGTAGCAGCATATTTAAAGCTGCCTTGAAATGCCGCTGTGCGGTGAATGGGCATGCACAGCGTATAGCTCTGGGACCTAGTGTTATGTGACGTGTTAACATCTCTTGTCCAATCCAGCCTATCAAAGAGATATGCGGGCACCTTGTTCTTAACGATGCCGAAAAGCAAAGTGGCTAGGTGCAACCTTCTACGATTTTCCATTTTCAATATAGACGCTTGATTAATATACGGAGTGACGTGATCTCGCCGCGGTATATAAAAACAATAACGTGCGCATGCATTTTGCACACGTTGTATCGATTTTTTTGTCCTCTCCAGCAGCCTTGGTCCTATTACAGAGTCAACGTAGTTAAATTTGGAGAGCACTAAAGTTTCACATAGTCTGATACGTGTTTCTTCATCAATTGAATTTCTGATTCGATATAAGATTTTTAATCGGTAGAAGCAAGTACGAATTATATCAGACACATGTTTTTCAAACCTCATGTGCTCATCTAATATGAGACCGAGGTTTCGTACTTCCGACACACATTCTAGTTTAGTACCACTGATAACAATAGCCGGATCTCTCATCCTAACAAGTTGTACCTGCCGACGAGTTCCAAGAACAATATATTTTGTTTTATTCGCATTCAGGACCAACGCGTTCGATTGAGACCAATTAAGTATGCGATCAAGATCTTCATTGATTTTGCGCAGTGATTGATCAATCTCACGCGGCTTAAAAGACAGATATATTTGAATGTCGTCTGCATATATATGAAATCGACAATTTTGAATACATTTGGTTACATCAGCCGAATAAATACTAAACAGTATTGGCCCCAGTATAGAGCCTTGTGGGACACCTCTTTTAATTGGACTACGCCGTGACGAGATCACATTTTCCACCCCATTTTTTATTTCTACGATTTGATATCTATTTTTTAGATAACTCTCAAACCACAGGACAGATGCCTCTTCTAATCCATAAAAGCGTAGTTTAGCTAGGAGCAATTCAATATTAATAGCGTCAAACGCTCGAGAAAAATCGAGGAGCACCATAATAGTCACATTGCCATAATCCTGAGCAAGAAGAACATCGTCCATTACATTAATAAGAGCAGTTGTAGTGCTGTGGTGCTTCCTAAAACCTGACTGCAACATAGGTAGTATATTGCAACCCTCTATATATTCTGTCAATTGCCTACATATGATTTTCTCCATAATCTTCGAAATGCAAGGTAGAATGCTTATTGGACGTAAGTCCTTAAATGATAGAGGTTGAGCTATTTTAGGAATCGGTCGCACCACAGCATTGCGCCATAGATCAGGAAAGGTAGAACTTGTAATGCTTTTGTTTATTAAAGTTGTAATAATACTAAGTGTATGTGAAAATGACAAAAGCAGCATGTCCAGTGAAATACCATCTAGGCCAATGGCGTTAGAGTGCAGTTCCCGGACGGCGCTGACTACATCACGCTCAGATACAGTCTTTAATTTTAGTTTTTGTGTGCTATATTTATTATTTTTATAGTAATCTATTACTGATAATGGTACGATGTTATCCCCAGGAACGTTGAGAAAGTGAGAGTTCAATCTCTCAGGGTCACAAAGATTGTTGGGGAGGGACACATTGCTATTTTTAAAACTTACAATTTTTTTAATGTGTTTCCACATAGATTTAGGATTTTTAACATTCGTGGTTACGTACTTTTTAAAGTAGGCGTCTTTTTCGGCTTTAATAGCCTGCGCTACGAGGTGCTTGAGCTCCTTGTAATATGCTATCTTAGTCGGCGTTCTACATGTACGAGATTTGAAAAAGGCTTCATCACGACGTTTCATCATCAATCGAATGTTATAAGTTATCCAGGGGTAGTTTTTATCTTTAATGGTGACTAATTTAAGTGGAGCGAGGCTATCAAAAATTCCAATCAAGTTGGAAGTAAGACATTTGGCAAGTTCATTGACGTTACCTATCTCGCTCATAGCGTTCCAATCAACCATTGCCATTTGTGCGTTTAATAGATCTGGGTCAATATTTTTAAGGGGTCTAAAATGAACTGTTTTTGGACGGTGTTTGGGCTTAGGTATATCCAGTTCACACACGACAAAGGCATGGTCACTCAAACAAGGTCTGTGATCTACCCACACTCGGGTCACGTTTGCATCAGTACAAACGAGATCGAGCAGGGAGTCACTGTGAGAAGAAAAGTGTGTTGGGTCAGTTACATATTGATGAAGGCTGAAACTAGACAAGAGATCGTTAAGGAATAAGGTGTTACCTTCTCTAGAATTCAAAACGTTTATGTTAAAGTCCCCTAGTATCATGATATGATTGTGATATGAAAAGGAGCAGATCGACTCACTGAGAGCGTTTATAAATGTCTGCACGCTGAGCCAGGGCGGCCTGTAGGCCGTGCCGATAGCAATACTTTTAGTATTAATACGTAACTCTATCCACATTTGTTCCACACTAACGTTAATAGGGTGTGGGAGCGTGCGAACAGACAATTCACGTTTGAGATAAAAGCCTACTCCTCCACCGCGAGATCGTATATCTGAACTGCGAGGAACGTGGCGCAGTCGGTAGCCGGGAATAGTGGGGGCAGCTGCCTCCTCTCCCTCTTTGAGCCACGTCTCGTTGACAGCTAAGATGTCCATTTCGTGTTCCTGCAGCGCAACAACAAGCTCCTCATGGCCGGACCCTAATGAGCGGGGGTTAATTAGTCCAATTTTAATCTTTTTGGGCAGCATTATACTACATTAATAAAACAAAATACAATAATTGTCATATACATATAAATAATTACAGATAAATATATTACTTTAATAATAAAGTATATTATTATCTTAAAATATATATATTATCTTAGTCTAAGGATCAATACAGAGTTTCCGGGGGGATAGAAAAAAGGAGGGCAACGCATCTACATACTCTCTGGCTGTGCGGATGTGTATAGGCGTCGATAGTTTTTTTTTATGTTAGTTGGATAGGCAAACTGGCAAACGTGCCACCTGATGGTAAGTGGTGGACGGCGCCCATGAACATAAACTAGTTTA
This sequence comes from Helleia helle, assembly GCA_963853865.1. Lineage (NCBI taxonomy): Eukaryota > Metazoa > Arthropoda > Insecta > Lepidoptera > Lycaenidae > Helleia > Helleia helle. The sequence goes on from OY971436.1 coordinate 9,980,540, forward strand.
CCTGAAACGAGCCAAGGCAACTCATCTATGTGTTGCCTATCCTGAGAGATAAGATGTTAAGTGTCGGTGCCAGTAATTACACTGCCTGTCTTGCCCTTCTCTCCGAAACACAGCAAAGCTGTTTCACGGGAGAAACAAGCAAGATGGTGGTACCCATGCAGCTGGGAGTCGCCAAAAGGCTTCAACTACTCGTTTGCACTTCTATGCTGTAAAAAAAGAAGTTCTGAGCAAGTGTACAGGAGTACCGCCAAACTTAGTCCTTCCGACATTCATGATTCCGTACCATTTATTACATCCTTAACTGACTGGGATACCCAGAAGGTTGCAGTGAATGGGGCAGTCTGATGGTGATGTTCCATGATATATAACCATTACACCCAATTGACCCAGAGGACAATCCGACACCGAGGCGAGAGGAGTTGATCAATAACGACGTCTTCAATTACGTATGATTAATGCTGTGACGCGCGGAGTGACTTAGTTAATTAACACAAGAGACGGCCTTTGGGCCTTTTTTTTTTTTTTTTTTTTTATTTAATGCAGCGGAAATTTGCAGACCAAACCATAACTAGGACCGGGGTGAGTTTTAAACCTAGCCGTGAGTGGGGTTCGCACTTGGAGATGCGTTACCCACTAAAACCGCTGCAAGTGCCCTCAGCCGCCTTTTATGAGAGTCCCGGATCATGCAGGCAACGCAGGACCCTCGGCGACAGGCTGGTCCCGGCGAAAAGGCCAGACTCCTCCTCTAAAGGGGGACTGCTCGGCTGTTCGTTTGATTCGATACTTTTAGCAGTCCCCGACGACGTCGTGTCTAGCTGGACCCAGGTTAAAACCCCATCCTGGGCCCGACACGAGCACAGGGGCGTTACTGGAGGCGCATTAGGTAGCGCCTCCTACGCACCCCCGTTCGTCGCCCGCGGTGGGAGGCCTCGTCGGCGGCCTCCTCTCTCACCCGCTCATCGGCCTCCTTCTGGGACATTACTGCCTCGCAGAAGGAGACCATCGCAGACGGCCTTTGGGCCTTGCTGACCTCGTGTGATCATCAACATCAGCCTTTTTATATAAGTTGGATGATAGTTATGAACATGAGTGAACACATGAATGACCGGGCAACTCATTCATGTGTTGCCTATTCGGATCCGCGAGAAAGATGGTATGTCTCGGTGCCAGTAATTACACTGCATGTTCTGCCTTTCCGAAATATAACAAATTTGTTTTATGGATGAATCAAGCACGGTGGTGATACCTATGCAGACAAGAGTGCAGCATCCGCATCCCTCCCCCCACGGATTGGGAGGGATGTCCTCGTTATGTGACCTATTCAGGTGTATAAAATTTTAGAGCGTTTGAACCTATCCTACTGGTTTTTGTTAAGCAATGGGGTTAATAATGGAAGGGAGAGAACGGACGGTTCATCTGTACGTACTGGATCACCTAGAACCAAAGTTTAGTATATGCCAACCTCTAATAATAATTTAAGTATTTATACATAATATAACGCACGCACACACAAACATACACACGTTTCAGAGCTATTAATCTATATAAAAAAAAATCATAATCAGACAGTCATCAAAATCATAGTGTTGGATCTGAGTAATCTCTAGGTTAAGTTATTATTAATATTTTTTTGTTTAGATAGTATAAAATGTAAATTGTAACATATTGTAATGATAGTGCTACTACTTAGCATAAGTTTCCCAATATTGTAAAATTAACCGAGGGAATGAGCGAGACAGACCCAACACAAGTAATCTTTTACTTCATGGGGATGCTTCACGAAAGTGATGTAATTGCTGATTGAGAAATAAAGGATTTATTATATTATTATTATTATAAATGTGAAAGTGTGGATGAACGTTTGCAGCTCAGCCAAGTCGGAATTGCTGAACCAATCATGCTTATTCCTAGAGAATATGATCGAAAATTTGATCAATATGCGAACATAACTAAAAATTACACACGTTTTTAATAAGTTTATGTGGAATTACATCTATTATTTAACTGTTAGCCAACTACTTCGAAGTTTTAACAGTCACATTGCCTAATGTGACTGTTAAAACTTCGAAGTAGCGAATCTATGCCCAAAAAGGGAAATCCCCTAACAAGAGCAAGAGTCTTTATAGGTTTTAAATCTGAATGTTTTCTTCCGGGAATTACCTCCTAGATGCTAACATGGTAACTCGCAAATATTAATACTTTATATAATAATAAATACTAGTTGTTGCCCGCAGCTTCGCCCGCCTTATCATAGATTTACAGCCGTACCGGGATGGATGATGATTATTTTTAAAGCCTAAGATACTCCTTATAACATCAGCTAGATAGCTGATGCTATAAGGAGAGCTGGCAGATGCCAGTGAAAGTCCTATCAAAATAGGCCAGGCGTTTCAGAAATTAGCCAGAGCAGACAGAGAGACAAAATTGTAAAAAATGTTATTTTTGTATATGTACCGTGTATACATCCATATGCATGTAATAAAAATCGTTTATTTTAATATTACAAACAGACACTCCAATTTTATTTATCTGTATGTATACAATATAGATTAGTTATTGATTTTATAGTGACCGGTCTGTGCTGGATCATGGATGCGAGTGGCATGGAATCGGTCGACTTGGCGTTCATTGAAGGCCTATGTTCAGCAGTGGACGGATAGAGGCTGATGATGATGATAGATTTAATAAGCAGATTCTCACTGTTAGTCATGAATTTCACAATCAAGCTATTATCGCCCACATAACACAAATGAAATCACTTATCACGGATATAACAATTATATTACGATAAAAATATATTTGATACTAACAGGCTTGGAACGTAATACAGGCGGCGGGCTACTCTGTCGCGTAGTAAACATATTTTTTTTATTAATTTAAATTTTTAACATTTAATAAATTGCTTTCCAATAACTGTCAGTATAATTAGTATTAAGGGAACCCCTAATTAAAACCCCCTTTTATTATAAAAAACGTCACCATCTCGACTCTATCCCCAATTAGATAAATAATAAAATACGGTATTAGTTTTGTTTCATGTTTTTAGACTTTCGGATACTTCACACGAACCACAGCCACAGAAAAATGGACATGAAAGGTTGGCCTATTTATTAGAGTAGGTACCAACAAAGTACGTCAATTGAATCTACCACCGATTTTAGGAGAGATTCTGAGAAAAACCGGCGAAACAAATCATTATCATCATAATAACTACAGCATTTTTCCGTCTGTTGCTGACATGGACGAAGCAAACTCAGTATTCAGAAGATTTACATAGATTGACATATGTCGCACGCGACTTATTCTCCGCGACAATATCGCTCGCAGCCCTCGTGTCCCGACCCTTATTGCACACCAGCGCCCTCTGTAATTGTTTTTTACCCGCCCACAGGACGGGAAGCAACGATAACACTAATCGATTTCTATTTATACAGGCGCTGGGAGATTTTTATGTGCCTTTTAGTATACTTATCCATAAATAAATAAAAAGCCCTATTTACTGCAATTATTTTTCAAAATTGAGATAAATTCACAAAAAAATTAAACAATACAATTTATTTATTACGATTTTAAATATAACATATATTTTTATATGATAAATACGCTCATGGTTTCAACGAAAAATTTCTTTGAACATAGGGTGTTTCTCGGGTTTGAGCCATGTAATACCCATAAGTAAAAAAACCGGCCTGGTACAAATTGGACTCGCGCGCGAAGGGTTACCATTACCATTACCATTTCGCGGCTAAAATCACGTTTTTCGTATAGGAATACAAATGCTTAATATTTTATTTTTATTATATGTATATTTTTAAAGTTATTATACCTAACTAAATTGTGTGTGAGTAATTCAAACGTCTACCTGTTGCCGTTATTAATATCGTAATTATTAATATCGAACAAAAACCGGCAAAAGTCGTCTTTGTTGTAAGCGATTAATTTTATACTGTTTTTTGTACTTGTTGTTATATCGGCAACTATCAAGATTCATGAGATGGTGACAGACGGACGGACAGCGACGTTTTAGTAATAGGGTTTCTGTTTTACCCTTTGGGTACGGAACCCCTTTTTTTCTTTTACCCCGGGAAATGCTCTGAAGCTGGGGAGGGGGGGACTCCCCAGGCGGGTATGTGAGACTTGCTGCACCCGAAAGATGGTAAGGTGGATGCAGCTCTACCCACTAAAACCCGGTGAGTGCCACCAATGCCGTCTTTGGTGAGGTGCCCCGAATCTATTTAGTCAGTCCCTCAAGGGACCGACACCACCTCCACAGAGGGATTGTCCACCACCACAAAACCACCACTTCCAACGTCAGGATAGTGCAATGGGGTGAGGTTCCTTGATACGGAACCCTAAAACCACATTTCCTTTCCTGTCGTGTCTATCCTGCCACAAGTAATTTCCTGTCGTGTCAATACACTATTGTACTGGCATAAAGAGTTGTCTGTCCATTATTCTGTCAGTTCCACGCGATACCCTTACAAAATGTGTGTGTAGGTTTTATTTGTGCACATACAAACATCCTTCTATAGGGACTATATTATTGTCGTCATACGTTGACAGGAATTGTATGTATTGTATGACAAGCAGCTTTGTCTGTGTATTATATTCATATGTGCTGGACGATTAAACTTATCGAAATAGAACAGGCGAAATTTCAAGTTAAAACGTCCTTTTATGTTCTTTGAATAGGCAAACAGATATTAGAGTCACTTGCATATGAAGAAAGTTCGGGGACTAACCCAGGCAACTCATTCATTCATATGAGTTGCCTGGGTTAGTCCCCGAACTCTTGAACTTGAAAGCATGAGCGTTGCCTATCCTTTTTTTTTTCTTTAACGCCGGGAAATGCTCTGAGGCATCCCGCGGGGGACTGAGTCTCCCCGCGCGGGTATGTGGGACTCGCTGCGCCCGACAGCTGGTAAATGGACGCAGCTCTACCCACTAAAACCCGGCGAGTGCCACCAATGCCGCCTTTGGTGAGGTGCCCCGGATCTAGAAAACAAACAGGGCACCTCGACGGCTAGTCAGTCCCGCAAGGGACCGACGCCACCTTCACAGAGGGGTTGTCCCGCACCACAGAACAACCCCTCCCAACGTCGGGACAGTACAATGGGGTGAGGTTCCCATCCTCACCCCTTGCCCCTGCTCTTCTGTCCCCTCTTCTTATAAGAGGGGTACAAAGAGCCCCTTCGGCCCAATTAGCTTCGCCCAAGGTGGCACCGCTCACCTTAGGTTAGTGAGCCCCACCGCCTCGACAAGGCCTGAACCATGGTGGGGAAACTAGTATACCTGAAACGATCCCAGGCAACTCATTTATGTGTTGTCTATCCTGAGACATAAGATGTTAAGTCTCGGTGCCAGTAATAACACTGCCTGTCTTGCCCTTCTCTCCGAAACACAGCAAAGCTGTTTCACGGGAGAAACAAGCAAGATGCTGGTACCCATGCAGCCGGGAGCGCGGCACGGCGCTTCCCTCCCACCGGTACAGTATAAGATGTAAAAATTGTTATAGAATACATATTATTTGAAAAGATTATTCCACTGAGTTTCTTTCGCCGGATCTTCTTAGAAGGCTTGCCTTCGAACCGGTGGTAGATCTAATTGACGTTCAAAAATAGGTTACTGGTAATACATATTTTTAATTTTGAAAAATTTAATTCTTCATCATCATCATCATCAGCCTCTATCCGTCCACTGCCTATATAGGCCTCCCTCAATGAACGCCATGATGGCCGATCCCTTGCCACTCGCATCCAACACGGACCGATACTATTTGATACTTACATCACAATATTATCACCATAATCAGTCCTTACAGCTCAAAATATAATTGAGTGCGATGCAATATTCCCTATACATCAAGTTATTTCGATTTGCCGCAGTCGAGTGGCCTGGCCTGTATATTTATAAACCTATCGACCCCACCGGTCAATACATGGGATTTTGGTATTATTAGCATCAGCAATCTTAGCGGTGTAAATAATCAATATAGGTACTTAGGATTTTATGCAACCCAAGATGGTTTTCAGTAACGCCAATAAGTTTTATTGTAATAATAACAGTATCGAAAATGTAACAAAGATTACACTTAGGTCCGGTTGCACGATATTGTTGGTTACAGTAATAGTCAAAGTTAAATTTGACACTAGCAATAACGTTGACTTTTACGGTTTCGACAATTGGGTTGCACCGGCATAAAAAATCTGATTGTTAAAGTTACCAGGATTGCATGTCTAATGATGCCTAATTTGATCCTAATTCCTCAAGGGAAATATTTTAAGATATGGTAATACATACGTAAAAAACGGTTCGACGTTTAAAACTTACTGGGCGCCGCCTTCAAATTATATTATGTCATAGTTATTCTGAAATTTTCGAGATTGAGTAAATAATGAAACATATTTTGCAAATATTCCAACCTATATAACTAAGGTAACTGCGTGTTATTTATTACACAGTAAAAAAAAAAAAATATGCCTATATTTTCAAAATGTTAAAATAATAAGATTATCTTATATTTAAATTATGAACTTAATGAATAATTTATATTTCTAATAATATATTATCATCATCATTCTTTGTCCGTCCACTGGTGAACATAGGCCTCCTTTAATGAACGCCGAGACGAATAATATATATTTTACTATCAGTAATACTATATTATCATTAATAATGTTTTAGTCAAAATCAAAACAATTCTATTAACAATATATAATTTACTTGATATTTAACAAATATTTAAATTATTATACAATAAAAACTATTTTGTATTTTAATTTGTAATATAATAAAATAATAAAAAACTTAAATTTGACATCTGACGTTAACAATAACTTTAACCGGCCGATTGTGAGCGGTTAAAGTTATTGTTAACGTTAAATTATGACGTATTTTGACCATAGTCAAATGGTGCAACGCATTTTTACATTAACCGGTATTTTGACGGATCAGTTATTATTAAAGTAAGATTAAGCGGAGGTCTGCCCCTCGTATTACGGGGAGGGCAAAAACTGCTCCGAGGGTTCGGTTATACCGGACTCTCGTACCAACAACGACCTAGCGAACAAACTGGACAACGATGCATGTGAAATTGGAAATGTGGAAGAAGAGCTCAGGAGTGCAAGTGACTCCACTGACAGCCGGAGGCAGACACGCTCGAAAACGAAGGAAGCGGGGGTAGGGAAGTTAGTAGGTCGGGGGGGGATAGTATTAGGGGGAAGTGAATCGGGTATTTCTAGGGGGAAGGTGAGCGGAGGTCGCTCAAAGGGGAGAAAGGGGCAGGAGATAGACGGCCTTGACGGAATGTCGATGACGTCGTTATCCGAGTCGGAGTTGGGACAGAAACGTCTGTTCTCCGAGGTGTCAGGGGGCTCCGGCTCGGATACCGAGAGTGCGGCGAGGAGATCGCAGCCGGAGGCAAAGAGAGGCAAGGCGATCTCGCTCTCCCGTGCACGGGCGACGTTAAGGGAAAGAGTGGAGAAGGAGAGGGAAGACAGTTTCGAGCTGGCCCTTGAAAAAAAGAGCTTTCAAGAAGCCGAAGGAGGTGATTGGGGAGGTGGAGTTAACCCCACTCGAGGTCGAGGTGGAAACACTTGGGGCCCAAGAGCTCATGTTGGCGGCCGAATCGAACATAAATGTCATACTCGGCCTGACTGGGAAATCAGTCAATTTGCGGGGAGGGTATGCGGCCAAAATCCGAAAGGCTGCCGGTTCGATACGGGAGGTGCTGGAATCCCTTGCATCCCGCACGGAGACAGAGGAGGCTTGCAAGCTGAAGGCAGATAATAGTCGGCTCCAGCGCGAGCTCCAGTTGTTGCGAGAGGAAGTTCGGGCCTACAGGCGCGAGTATGAGGATGGCCGCAAGAAGGCGGCCGCAACAGAGGAGTCCACGTTGTCGCCCGTACAAATGAAAAGCATTGCAAACATGGTCGGCAACATGCTGGACGGCCGCCTGGCGGCGCTGCAGATCCCAGCCGCTCCTCCCTGCCGTCCTCCATTGGCGAGGGACAAGAAGGAGCAGGCGAAAAATACGAGGGCTGCCATTGAAGCGGCAAAGGAGCAGGTGACAGCTACTGTTATCGTCGATAAGGTGGTGGGACCTGATACTGCAGAGTTCCCTGCCCTGCCCCAAACCTCTAAGGGCAAGGGAAAGGGCAAGGGCAAGGTTCATGTTCAAGAACAGGAGTGGACCGCATTTGGTCCCACCACTTCCAAAGGGAGGGAAGAGGAGGGGGGCAAGGCCCCACAAGAGCCGGCGGAGGCGTGGACGGACGTTGTTCGCCGGAAATCCAAGAGGAAAAAACCGGCGGCTTCAGCGCCGGTAGCGAAAAACCCGGTAGCCCCTCCGCCGCCGACCAAGTCGAAGGAGGCTGCAAAGCCTAAACTGTCGCTCCCGCGCTCCACGGCCGTAATTCTTAACTTACGGCCGGAGGCAGCGGCCAAGGGAGCTACTTATGGCTCGGCCCTACTGAAGGCCGAGCAAGAAATAGATTTGGCGGAGCTGGGCATCGGCCCGCTCCGATTTCGTCAGTCGGCGACCGGGGCGCGCCTAATAGAGGTGCCCGGGTCCACGAGCGGCGACAAGGCGGATGCCCTCGCCGCTCGTTTAAAAGAGGTTCTGGCTGAGGAGGCGGAGGTGCTCAGGCCCGAGAAGAAGGCTGAAATGAGAATCTCGGGTCTGAGTGACGCGGTCACCAAGGAGCGCCTCATCACCGTGGTGGCCAAGGAGGGGGCCATCAATCCCGGACAGGTCGTCGTGCGGAATATCCGCACGGGGCAAATGGGCGCCGGGACAGCCCACATAGAGCTCCCGATTGCAGCAGCAATAAAGCTGCTGCAACAAGGGAGCATAGCGTTGGGCTGGAGCCGCGCAAAAGTCTACCTCCTGCAGGCGCGCCCCAGGCACTGCTTCCGGTGCCTGGGAGTGGGGCACGTTGCTGGCGCGTGCCAGTGTGGCACTGACCGCAGTAACTTGTGCTACCGCTACGGTCAGCCAGGCCACAAGGCTGCCGCGTGTTCGGCTACCGCACACTGTGCGGTGTGTGCGGATGCTGGAAGGCCGGCAGGCCACGTGATGGGGAGCATGGCGTGTAAGCCCCCGTCAACTCGCGGGAAGTTCCCCTCCCAACAAGCTAAAGGGGGGAACCGAGTGGTGACGGCGGATGCTGAGATGGCCGAATAATGTCCAGGCATCTCAGCGTCCTCCAGGCGAACGTCAACCATTGCGCCGGGGCTCAGGATCTTTTCCTGCAGTCCATGGCGGAGTGGAGCGTTGACGTCGCGATCGTTGCCGAGCCATACGCTGTGCCTCCCACTAGCCCACACTGGGCGGGGGACACCGATGACTCGGTGGCGATCGTGGTGAGGCCTGGAGCCTGGGCCCTCGCAGTCAAAGCGAGGGGTCGCGGGTACGTGGCCGGCGTTTCGGGGAGAAGTGGCTTTCGTCGGAGTTTACTTCTCACCGAACCGTGATTTGGCGGCCCTGGAACGGTTTCTCGACGTTCTGGGGCCGCTGGTGGGGCAGCTAGCTCCCCTACAGGTGTTTGTGGCTGGGGACCTCAATGCCAAGTCCACGGCATGGGGCAACCCGGTCACTAACCCAAAAGGGTGGGAAGTGGAGGAGTGGGCGCTAGCTGCCGGACTGTCCCTGCTCAATACAGGGACAGTCCAGACGTGCGTGCGTTGGTCGGGAGGTTCCGTGGTGGACGTCACATTCGCCACGCCGGCTATCGCACGCAGAGTGGAGGGGTGGAGGCTGGAGACGGGGGTGGAGACTCTCTCGGACCATCGCTATATAAGGTTCGAGGTGTCTCCAGCTCCAGTCCCAGTCCCAATTTGGTTTCCGAGCACGTCGGTCGACCGTCGATGCCCTTAAACGCCTTCGGGCGGTGACGGGTGAGGCGGAACACAGGGGGGAGGTGGTGGTCGTGGTGTCCTTGGACATCGCGAACGCTTTCAACAGCCTCCCTCACAGTGTGATACGGGAGGCACTGAATTACTTCGGAGTGCCCCTGTATCTAAGGAGACTGTTGGAGGCGTACCTCTCCGAGAGGAGGGTAGCCTGCGAGAACCGGTGTGGGTCCGTAGAGTGGTGGCGAGTCGGGTGCGGTGTCCCACAGGGATCAGTTCTAGGTCCGATCCTGTGGGACATCGGCTACGACTGGGTCCAGCGAGGCCGCCTCCTCCCCGGGACGGGTGTCATCTGCTACGCGGATGACACCCTCCTGTACGCCCGGGGACGAGGCTATAAGGAGGCGGCGCGGCTGGCCGAGATCGGGCTCGAACTCGTGATCATAGAGAGGTTAGGGCTTCGGGTCAGACCTGAGAAGACCGAAGCCCTTCTCTTCCGCGGGACGGGGCGGAAAGGACCCCCACCGGGGGCTGCCCTCCAGATCGGAGGGGTGAGGGTCAGGATGAGCCCCCATATCAAATATCTGGGGCTCATCCTTGACGGAGGGTGGACCTTCGGCCCACTTTTCTCAATGTTGGGACCGAAGGTCGTGAAGGCGGCAAGTGCGCTGGGCAGACTCCTCCCGAACCTCGGAGGACCCAGTGCCGCCTGCAGGCAGCTATACTCCGGAGTCTGCCGGAGTATGGCAACTTACGGTGCACCCATCTGGTGGGTCGCCTTACCATGAGGAATAAGGCCCTAAGGTCATCGCGGTAAGAGTGATTCGGGGGTACCGTACGGTATCGTGGGCGGCAGCCACTGCCCTGGCCGGCGACCCCCCGTGGGGACTCGTGGCGGAGGTTCTTGCCGAGACGAACTCCTATGTCTCGGATAGGAGGTCTCTTGGTGAGAGCCTTACGCTGGACGGGATACTTCGGGTTCGCCAACTAGGGCAAGAGGCGTTAATGCGAAGGTGGGGGGAGGACCTGGCGCGACAGCCGTACGGTAAAAGCCTAACGGTTGCTCTGCGTCCGGTTCTTGAGCGGTGGATGCGTCGTAAGCGCAAACCCCTCACCTTTCGTCTGACACAGGTGCTCACTGGGCATGGTTGCTTTGGTGAGTACCTGTGCCGGACGGCCCGCAGAGAGCCGTTGACAGTGTGTCACGATTGTGGCGCGGCGGTGGACTCGGCCCAGCACACCCTCGAGGTGTGCCCGAGATGGGCGGCGCTGCGTCATGATCTGACATCGGTCATCGGAGGGGACTTGTCTCTGCCGAGTGTCATTACCGCGATGCTCGGTGATGACGAGTCCTGGACGGCGATGGTTTCCTTCTGCGAGGCAGTAATGTCCCAGAAGGAGGCCGACGAGCGGGTGAGAGAGGAGGCCACCGACGTGGCCTCCCCCCATGGGCGACGAACGGGGGTGCGCAGGAGGCGCTACTTAATGCGCCTCCAGTAACGCCCCTGTGCTCGTGTCGGGTTCAGGATGGGAACCTGGGCCCAGTGTGACACGACGTCGCGGGGACTGCCTAAGCAGCCGGGCAGTCCCCTTAAGAGGAGTAGTCTGGCCTTCGCCGGGGCCAGCCTGTCGCTGAGGTGATCCTGTTGAATGCCATTCCGGGACCCTCAAATGAAAGCGGCTGAAGGCACTCGCAGTGGTTTTAGTTTACGGGCAGGGCACTCCCAGAGTGCGAGTCCCACATAGGGTCAGGATCTACCCGAGATCCGGACTACATGCGTAAAAAGCATTTCCCTGCGATAACAAAAAAAAAAAAAAAAAAAAAAAAAAAAGATGGTGCAGCCCACCCTTAATAAATCCCCAACGCAATAACAACTACTGATGACGTTGAAAATACTAAGCCGGTTTTAATAAAACATATCTTAGAACCACTGCTAGAAAACTTACTTTCAAATAATAAATAGCATCAATCGGTTCATCATAGAAGCGTATACATAGGCTGCACTAAAAGTATCGGGAATGGAATATTTCCACTGTTCCTGTCATATTAAAATCTTTTTAATTGAAAACTCCTTGTTTTAAAAATCGAATACCATTTATTTATTTAAAAAAGATTCTCGGTCTTGTCACAAGGTCTTGTCGAACTTGTTTAGTCGTTGAGAAAATGGAAATGACTCGAGAAAATTCTAGAGCGATGATTTATTATGACTTTCGAAGTGGTTTAACACAAAAACAGTGTGTTGACCGGATGATTTCTGCATTTGGTGATGAAGCTCCATCCAAAACCACAATTTATTACTGGTTTGCTGAATTTCTACGTGGACGTGTCAAGCTCAGTGATGATCCCCGTCAAATACTGCATTTGGACGACCTTGACGTTGACCCAAGTAAACGTTGATGCTGTGCGTAAGCTGATTGATGAAGATCGACATGTGACATACAGCGAAATTCAGGCAACTTTTAGACATTGGCATGAGTCAAATACAAATAATCTTGCATGAACAATTAGGTGTAAAAAAGTTGTTTTCCCGATGGATACCGCATTTGCTCTGTGAAGAGCAAAAAGAGACTCGCGTTACTTGGTGCGTCAGAACTCTCGAAAGATTCCACGCAGGATCCTCAAATGCTGTATACAACATCGTATCAGGTGACGAATCCTGAATATACGCGTACGAACCCGAAACAAAAAACCAGTCACGAGTTTGGGTGTTCGAAAATGAGTTAAAACCAACAAAAAATGTTCGTTCACGGAGTGATGCAAAAAAAATGGTGGCCACGTTTGTCTCCAAAACCGGCCATGTTGCGACTATTCCTCTTGAGGAACAAAGAACGGTTAATGCAGAATGGTATGCTAGCATTTGTTTGCCACAGGTCGTTTCTGAACTCCGTAAAGAGAACTGCAACCGCCGCATCATCCTCCATCACGACAATGCGAGTTCTCACACCGCGCACAGAACAAAAGAGTTTTTAGAGCAAGAAAACATATAATTATTAGACCATCCGCCGTACAGCCCCGACCTAAGCCCTAATGATTTCTATACTTTCCCTAAAATAAAGAATAAATTGCGCATAAATGCATAAATCATCATATCCTTGCGACATATATAAACTTCCAAACGCGGAAGAGGCGTCATCAACTTACAAGCTAATCTGAACCTGCTAATATAGAACCTTCGATAGTTTGCCTCTAGTAAGTGTTGCCACTGTAACGAGATATGATATCAGAAATCAAAATTGCCAATATAAAATCGATTATGTCTCACGATGCGTGAACATCGATATCTGGGGTGCATCGCTGTAAGTGTAAACTTATTACACTGCGTCCCATATTATTACTAGATATTTTATACTACATGAATAAGGGTGCGTCTCCACTGTTCCTGAGCTGGGCCGAGTGGAGACGACCGTGAATAGGTCGATTACACTGTCGCTAATGCCACTGATGCGGAGTGAGATTTCGAGCACTGCGAAGGTTTTGTTTTATACAAATCTATACCTACAGATAAATAAAATTGGAGTGTCTGTTTGTATTGTACCTATACACGGTACATATACCAAAAAAGAATATTTTTTTAATTTTTATCTGTTTGTTTGTTCCGGCTAATCTCTGAAACGGCTGGGTCGATTTTGACGGGACTTTTACTGGCAGATAGTTGATGTTATAAGGAGTAACTTAGGCTACAAAAATAATCATCATCATTACGGATACGTCTGTAAATCTAAGATAACGCGGGCGAAGCTGTCGGCAATAGCTGGTTTAAAATATGTATGAAACAATACTAATACATATCTGAAGATTTTTTCTGTTTGAACGCACTCATCTCCAAGATTACCATTTGTATTTGATATTTTTGAGGTGAAAACTTATATAGCCGCGTTGAACACTTTTTTGTATTAAAATTTGAAATTTCATCCTCCTAGTCCTACTAATATAAATTTAAGAATGTATGTTTGTTACTCATTCACCCAAAACCTACTGAATGGATTTTAATGAAACTTTATAATTGAGGTGGTAGACTCAATTGAAACGTCAATTGAGTCTACCACCGGTTTCAAGGCAAGCCCACTGAGAAAAACCGGCGGAACAAACTCAGTGGAACTAATCATTTCAAATATTTTATAATAAATTTCACATGTTATTATCCTGAAGTGCCTGGGAGGAACGCCCCATTCCCAAGGTGTGGTATCTTCCATAAAATCTTTTAATTTATAATATCCTTTACCACACAAACGCTCTTTTCTGAATTTTTCAATTTGAAGGTTCTGAACATTTTCTGGGATCCTATTGTAAAAGCCCACAGTATACAGTTGCCTTTAAAAGAATTGCTTACTTTTGTGAGTCTAATCACTGGTACAACTAGCCTGTGTCTATTCCTACTATGGATGTCACTTTTTTTACGTAACCTACGCGGGTGAAACCGCGGGACGCTACTAGTTATGTCATAATATGAAGACGGAGAGTAGCTCGACTTTTAAAAGATGAGATGACTATCTCCGTGTATGCTGTCCAGTTGTGAGCATCGAGCATATAACCGGAATAGAGCGGTTATGTGTTTTGTATAAAAACAAATTCCGTTGAATTTGTGCTGCGACACTGCGCCGATTCTGCGCTCTGATTGGCCGACCTATGGCCATTGGATGCTTCATCATCATTTGATCATGATCATTGCTTGGTTGAACTGCTATTACGTCAGTGACAAATCACTGACAAGTTTCGGAATTTTATGGCTTATATTACTACTCTATCCGGTTAAATGCTCGATGGATGTGAATGACAGATCGGCCGTCTTGGCATTCATTGAAAAGCTGAAGCAGTGGACGGCAAAGGACGTCCAACTGCCAATGACGGGAATTCAGCCCACGACAAATTCAATCAAGTTGGATATATTCAGCTATATATACAATTTCCTTTGACGTCCATACGCATAAATTTTCCTGTTGCAACGTATCTAAACAATAACAGTATTACAATATACAAAGTAATTAAAATGAATCATTGATATGTGAAACTATTTACTTATTCGTAACACTTGATCAGTCGTAGCGGTGAACCTAGCACCTTGGGCGAAGCCAATGGAACCGAGGGAACTGCTCTTTGTACCCCTCTTATGAGGAGGGGACAAAAGAGCAAGAGGGACAAGGGGCGAGGACGGGAACCTCACCCCATTGCACTGTCCCGACGTTGGGAGGGGTTACTCTGTGGTGCGGTCCCACGATGTTTTCCTTCGCCGGTGAGCAAGCGATGTCCTCATGTTTAGGTGCACGAGAAATTTTAGAAAAAATCAATATCATGGCACCTGGTTAGGATCGAACCCCTACCTCTCACTCAAGGCCCGCTCCCACTAGACCATCGTCGCTTACTCTATCTATTATATAAGGATCTAATGAATGGAGTTTATGTTTCCCCATTGAATAGCTGATTTACCTCAGTGGGGTAATTGACCACAGGTTGGGAACCCATGCACTAGATCTCTGACACTTCAGTCTTCCCGGGACCATCATCATAATTATCTCTTTTAAATGCGAAGACG
This sequence comes from Helleia helle, assembly GCA_963853865.1. NCBI lineage: Eukaryota > Metazoa > Arthropoda > Insecta > Lepidoptera > Lycaenidae > Helleia > Helleia helle. The sequence continues at coordinate 9,995,923 of OY971436.1, forward strand.
GCAGATCCCTGAAATCCAACTAAGGCCACCTAGGTAAAAGGTCGGAGGGATGCGCTATGCCGCCCCCCTCTCCATGCACCACCTCACTTTTTTGTCGCAGTGGAAATTCTTTACGCATTCACCCGGGGATGAGTCGTCCCGGATATGTGGGACTCCCGGCGCTCCCCGCTACTCCAGCGCCGTATACCGCACTAAAACCACTGCGAGTTCCCTTCAGCCGCTTAAAGGGGAGTGTCTCGGATATGACTAATACAGGACTCCCCCCGCATCCCCATCATGGTTCAGGCCTTGTCGTGGCAGTGGGGCTCAGTAGCCTAGGGTGAGCCCAGCACCTTGGGCGAAGCGAATTGAGCCGAGGGTTGTTTGTTTTTTTTTTTTTTTTTTTTAATATAGAAGAGGGGGCAAACGGACAGTCGATTCACCTGATGGTAAGTGAATAGCGACATCCACAGACACCCGCTATACCAGGAAATCAGCAGGTGCGTTGCCGGCCTTTTAGATGTGAGTATGCTCTTTTTTTGAAGGTCCCTAAGTCGTATCGGTTCGGAAACACCATAGGTGGCAGCTGATTCCATATATTTGTAGTGCGAGGCAGGAAATGCCGTAAAAATCTAGATGTTGTGGATTTCCGGACATCAAGATGGTGTGGGTGAAATTTGGAATTCTTACGCGATGTCCGGTGGTGGAATTCTGCCGCAGGTATTAATCCGAACAATTCCTCAGAACACTCCCCGTGGTAGATGCGGTAGAAGATGCAGAGCGATCCGACATCTCTACGCAGCGCTAAGGAATCAAGCCGATTGGAGATCACATTATCATCGACGATTCGAGCCGCCCGGCGTTGGACGCGGTCAAATGGAAGGAGCTGATATTGGGGCGCTCCAGCCCAGAGGTGAGAGCAGTATTCCATGTGAGGCCGGATCTGCGCCTTGTATAATTGAAGGCGGTGTGAAGGCATGAAATACTGCTTCGCCCTATTGAGCACGCCAAGTTTCTTAGAGGCTAGTTTAGCCTTTCCTTCCTCTCCTCCTTTAGGAGTGCCTTCAAATCGTAGAGGAACGACGAAGGGTGATTTTTTGGCGGTAAACGCGCAAACTTGTGTCTTGTTGGGGTTAAATTGGACCAGGTTAAGTCGTCCCCATTCCGAGACTTTGGTCAACAGAGACTCGATTTCAGACACAAGTTTGTTCCGACACTCATCGACTTGTTCCCGAGAAATATTAGAGCGGCCAGTGTATAAGGCATCTCCAGTGCTGTCATCCGCATAACAATGAATGCCGCTGGTTTGCAGCATATCATTGATATGCAGAAGAAACAGGGTTGGAGATAGTACACAGGGTGCTTTGTGTACCCCTCTTATAAGAAGAGAGGAAAAAATAGAGCAGGGGCGAGGACGGGAACTTCACCCCATTGTACTGTCCCGACGTTGGGAGGGGTTGTTCTGTGGTGCGGGACGACCCCTCTGTGGATGTGGTGTCGGTCCCCTGAGGGACTGACAAGCCGCTGGGGTGCCCTGTTCGCTCATTAGATCCGGGACACCGCACCAAAGGCGGCATTGGTGGCACTCGGCGGGTTTTAGTGGGTAGAGCTGCGTCCGCTTACCAGCTTTCGGGCGCAGCGAGGCCCACATACCCGCGTGGGGAAACCCACTCCCCGCGGGATGCCTCAGAGCATTTCCCGGCGTTAAAAAAAAAATAGTTCTTACAAAACCCGAAACGTCGGGAATATAAATCTTAATACACCTTAAAAGTCCCCAAAATTTGTTTCATGTGGTTCTGCCGTTTGAGGTGATAAAAACGTACAGAAGAATTGTATATATATATTTTTATATAGAGTATAGTATAATATAATAAAAATGTATGCGAAGCCGTACTTCAAATCCTATAAGTCTAAAAGATTAAGCTGTGTGGGCGTTGGCCTTGTGGTTAAATATTTGATTAGATGCTCTTATTTAATTTAACCTTTAAATCCAATAAAGAGTTTGTTTGTCTAATTAGGTATCTCCGGAACCGCCAGATTTGAAACATTCTTTGGTATTATTCTTCTTTGGTCTTGGCCCCTAATGGATTTGCCAGTGTCAGAGTGCGTGATAAAATGTTCGGTGATTAAAACCCATGTTCAGTTTTGTGACATTGTTGACTTAGCTGACTCTGCTACTTAGATATTGTCATTTTCTGGTATTGTTTTTTCTTTAAACGAACTTCACTCATAGTGAAAAACCTTTTTTCACACACTTTCACAGTCGTCAAAAGTACCCTGCGCAACTTTAGGCGGGCTTATCACAAAATTGGATTTGGGTAACTTACTGTAGGTACTATTTCTAAGGACGGCAGTACTGTAGAGAGATAATACGAAACGAAATTTTGTCGTGACGCGCAAGCTAAGCCGGCTGGGATGAAATTTAAATTAGCAAAAACTGCCCAACTATAAATCCACGAGGACAAAATCTGCGCCTTAGAATAATTACACTATAGAAGGTCAGTCTTCATACAAGCACGCTGTCAAAAATGAAGCACTAAATTGATTCAATGTTGCCAGTAGTGGTGAAGTTTTCCCGAAAACGGGAAATGATTCGGCCGCTGATAACAATTTGTTATAGCAATAATATTTAATACATAAATAGCTAGGTGGGCATATCTATTTATGTATTAATTTATAACAACTTTATTTAACCATGTATACACAAGCTATATTATTATTTATTATGTATAATTGTTATATTACAAGAATGTTTATTTATATGAAACGAAGAAAATATAACAGTAATTAGTAAAATATACATTTTTATATTTATTTTTATTGGCATGAAACACAGTTGTAATGTAAAGTTGTTATACATATTACTGTTTAAACTTGTAACTTGTAGTATAAACGCGAAAATTTGTATGTATGGAAGTATGAATATTTGTTACTGTTTTACTGTTTGTATTTGATATCGTTAAATCACACAAACACATTAATTCGAGAACGTGTCACGTACCTACGTAAATATCAGTAGCAACTGTTTTAAATTTATTCAGTGGGGGAAAATAATCAGTAAAAATATTTTCACAATCAGGCAATACTGCGCATTGAAAAAAATTGTATTTATTTAACCCTAATTAATTACAAGATATTACGAAATATTGAAAGATTTCCAGTGAAAAGTGATGTTATTACATTTATTTTGTTATTCAGATGTATTGTCATACAATTTAACTGCACAAATCGTTATAATTATTTATTTTACGGAGACACGTTTGGTGCGGTTTGACATAGAATACTGCGGAACTTCCCGGCGCTTGGTGCAAAAATGGCTCCATATGAGTTGCTTCAAAATGGCCGCGCGGACTAGGTTTCTTAGTGTAATTATACTAAGATCTGTGCATTAAACCAAATATAATATTAACTAGAACTAATTTCATATTCCAAAAACACTGGAAATTTTTGGAAAACTTGCCTCGTCCATTCATTTCTCTAAGCCATGCTTAGAATTTTTTAGAATTTAACGCAGGCTCTAAAAAAATCTGTAGAAATTTCTAGAAAGCTGCTTGCTCCGCCTACATCACCGTAGTTTGGAAGTTTCCAGATGTGAGTACACAAAGATTACGTTTAATATTATACGGCTGATATTCTGAAATATTAATTCACTTTTGGCCAACTAATTAATAATTTATTTGCTTGCGCATGTTTTGGGGAATATGCCGGATAATAATATGTGGAATGGCGCATGTCACAACCACATATGAGAATTGATTGTACCGGAGAAAATTTAGAGTAAAGGATAGGATCATGGCGTTTTGACACAGCAAATATTTGGAAATACATTGGTCTTTCCGTGTAAGAGGTGCCATGCTGCTTTGCAGCCGAATTGGGCCTGCACGACCGGGGTGGTACCTCTCGCTCACTTAACACCGGCGTCAAGTGACAGTTATGCTGTCGCGTGTAGTGCGGTTTGTTAGTTTCCGATGGCGATGACGATTGTCGTCAAAAGGCTTCGACTGCTCGTTTACCCTCCTATGCTATAAAAAATGTAGAAAATGTGGTCAGCGAGAAGGAATCATTGATCGTATTTTCTTCGGCTTGTAGGTTTGAAGTTTTCAGGTTCTAGGGGGATTAAATCTGGTAGTAGCGTGAAAGTGCCACTGGACCACCATGGCAGTCCTGGCCAACTAACACTATCTTTTCCCCACTCCTATGGGTGGAGGGGGAATCTTGTTTAGATTTTGGCTCCCATCAAGATGGATCATCTGCACCGTATAATAGTGGTCCTTGGACGTTTTGTGAAAAACTTTTAAATAAGTTTCCAGATAATCGTGTTGAGATATATAGACGCTTTTTACACCACGTATAGTATCTTTATTAATTTGGCAAGACATGCTATTGTTTTGACAATGATATGTCAAAATTGCCAATACTCAGTAGTTCAGTGTGTCACACTCCACTGTCATGAGTCACAGTGACACGTGTGACATGTGTGTGTCATGAATCCCCGAAATCCAACCACGACCCTTTTATATTGGATTCAATAGAATTCCTAACCCAAACGTGACAATTTTACTAAGTCTGCTGTGCGTAATTTTTGTCGTTGTTAGTCGAAATATTCCTTAGGCAAACGAGATTGAAGAACCGGTCAAGTTGGAGTCTGTCAGCACTGAAGGTTCCGTAAAAGCTTGAATTAATCCGCTAAAAACGTTTGTTTTAATAATATAAAAACCAATAAATTGTTTTCAGTTTTTGACGCTAGAGACGCAGTTTGACGTCTATATGACGTGGACTCGCGACACCGGACGCGAGCCGCTGGAGACGCAATTTGACGTTTGATTTATTTATATAAAATTATGCAATATTTGTTTTGCAAATTGTGTTGCTTCTAAATTATATCATGCGGCCATTTTGTGCGCCGTTTAAATTGCATAGTTTGTCATAATCTTTTACAGCCTGTATTATAGGTATTTGAATTTAATTGTTTTGTTTTCACTTCTATCGGTAGTCCCTGTGACTGTTTGGGTTTTTTTTCCTTCAAGAGGGCTGCGAGAGCAAGGTTTACTCAAATTTCTTGAATGTCAATGGTTAACCTATAGGTCTCACCTGATGGAAAGTGATGACGTGGCCGACGATGGAGCACGCTTGCCTAGAAGGTACCTATTCACTCTTGTTTTGAATTTCCATAAGTTGTAAGTATCCAGAAACACAGATGCTGGTAACGAATTCCATAATTTAGCAGTATTATGCGTTTCAAATAAGAATAGGAACGTCAATGACCTCTATCTGTCAAATATCACTTGAAAAGTACGGTTTGCACATAAACTTATTTTTAAACGTTTTACACGTTTTTAAAACCATACAATAACATTTTTTATTTCATTGTTGCCGCAAAGGCCCTGGAGCCATGCCAAAATTATTAAAGAAAATAAGGACGCCGGTCGCCATCTTGCCGTTTTTAGTGTGCTATATCGTGAGGACCTGAAGGAAATATAAGTTTGACTCGTGAAATGTACGCTACCATTTTGCAAACACTGCAAAATGCAAGTAAAGTGACCAAGCGAGATCATTTGGCTACGGGGATAAATAAAAACACGTTAACACGTATCCGACGCGCACTCGGACAGAAATCCAAATATGATCGGAATTGAAGAGCTAGATTTTGATTAAAAAAAATCACTTGATCTCTGTAAATAAATTTAATTAAAAGTTTTTTTTGCTCACCCTACCTAACTGGTTTAAATTGACAGCTATGGCGTCACAATTTGGCGCTAGGTCCGTCCTATTCTCATTTGAAACGCATAGTACGTATGATAAATGTGGAATCGAATCTTTTAGTACGAACTGGCGTCTGGTTGTCCGCTGATAGAAGGGTGATGGTCGGATGAGGTGGTGAAGTTCGGAAGTACACTCTCCGAAATGAATCCGATAAAATACCGAAAGACTAGCGACTTTCCTGCATGTTCTGCTCTGGGATTTCGACGCAACTAGTGCATTATATGAAATAATTTTAAAAGCACGCTTTTCGACAGATTCCAGAGCTTCGAGTTGGTGCTTTGCTGAGCCGTCCCAAAGATGCGAACAATACTCCATACACGACCGAACTTGTGCTTGATAAAATCTGAGCAGCTGTTCCGGTGAAAAGTATTGCCTCACCTTCGATATGATTCCCAGTTTTTTGGCAGCAGTGCGAGCCACAGATTCTATAAAAGAGCCAAAGTTTAAATTCACTTGAGAACAGCTCCTATTTCGTGTCTGACCCTATAATTCCGCGGATTGTCCTGTCTTTGCGGAGAATATCGAATTGCTTGAAAAAAATATGTTCGTATGCAGTCGTGCGGACCGCAAGTTGCAAAGCATTGACAAGAATCGATCGACTTGTGATAACTAAGTTACCCTGGTAAGGTTGTTTAGTAAATATTTGCTATCATATATATAGTGGGCGTTTGACGCTAGCATTCCTTACTTTTTTATAGCATAGGAGGGCAAACGAGCAGAAGCCTTTTGGCGACTATCGACGCCCAAATACATGCACAACCAGAGATTATGCAGATGCGTTTCCCTCCTTTTACCTATCCCCCAATGGACCACCGGCAACTCACAAACCGCACGAAACTCGAAGAACTTGTGTGATACCAGACAACGGAAATATATTTAACAATTTTATACTATACATATATTTAAGATTTTTATTATATAATACACATATTTAATACACATCCATGACCTAGGAACACAGAAAATATTTTTATTCCCTGGCGGGAATCGCACCCGCACCCTCCGGCTTGAGCGCCAACGCGCTTACCACTGAGCCACAGAGGTCGTTAATTGAATAAGGAATATATCCAGGAGTGGACGGAGAGAAGTACATAATCGTTATGATTCCTTTCTCAACGAGGCTGTTCTTAGTAAATTCTCACTCTAAGCTACACGACTATCAGTGATGATGATGATGATGGTGATTATGATGATGATGATGATAGTCCAAAACAAGTACCAAAAATCATTAACAAGATTAGGTATTGTCTACTCAGCCGTGGGACGCTATACAAGTATTTTCCCATCCATAAAGCATTAAAAAATATGCATCCTGTATTTAACGAATGTAACGTATATATAAATAATAGACCCATAGACGGACAGACATTTGAATAGTCATAAGACATTGTGTTCGAAACTTCACAGAACGCGGCCTGTTGATATGATTTTGCTTATTAATATTAGTATAGTATTTTCCCGATGGGACGGAACAATATCCTCCGTGTATCGTTTCATCCATAAAGCCTCGTAGGGGGAAAGGCAGAACACTAACAGGCAACGTAATTACTGGCACGTACCCTCATACTGGCACTATACCTTCTTGTATCATCCTACCAAGGATTGGACATTTCGTCAACTCGTTCCATAGTTAATACTGTATATTACGCATCAAAAGAAACAGCAGTTCAAGTGGATTAGACGAACCTCCGTCCAAATCCGTGGACTGTAATTCTATAGTCTCTGGCTCGGATCCGGCTCGAAGGACCAGCTATAATGTATTTATATTGTAGTTTTTTTTTATTGGGTTATAAGTGGATATTTAAACTGATTGTAATATTTTATTTATTTTTTCACATTTATTCAGTGGAGCTCGATATTTCAGCATTATCTTCGAATGCCTTGTCTCTATCCTAAGCAAGACTTTGTTTAATAATGAAAATAACCATCTTAATTTAGTAGTATAATAAAATAATAACTCATATACACGATAACGACTTGTATCAACTTTAACAATGGAGTTTCGCAAACAACACAGCCTGTATAGAAAAAAAAGATCCCTTGGGGACCCTAAAAACCCAGTAGTGCCTACGAGTTTAAAATAAAATGTAGGTTACTGGGTCATACATAATCGACCGGGTTCGCGTTAAACGTTCACCGTGAGTTGAAGAAAGCCTTTGAATTATATTGGAAACCTTCGCCCACTTCATAATGTACTCCTATTTTATGTTATTTGAATATGGAAACTGGCATATGGGAAGTGATAGCTTACCGAAGCAACTCCCCCATGCGTCACCTATCCTGATAATCAAAAAGGTAAGTCTCACAGACAGTAATTGCACATCGAATCCTGCCTCTATGTTCAAACATACCAAATTCCTTTACGGTAGAAGTAAGCAACAAAAAACGCACAAAATCCCTATCGTCATAATTATTCCTTTGTTAAGTTAAGTGGAACGTGATTATTGAAGAAATTGATGTCAACAAATATACCATAGCTGATGAAAAGGTTGGTGTGCTAATAGGGTTCTGAGATTTAAAGCTAGGTAATTTACACTCTGAATTCACGAAAAAGTTGGAGGGTAGGTATATACTCCAAATAGATAGAACGAAGGTTTTATTTTCGCCCTAAGTTGGGTTAAAATCAGTGTTGAAATACGAAAGTTTAGAAGCTTGTATTTTTTTGAATGTATATTTTTTTACGATTTTGAGTACATACGGACATAAATAACGACGAGATCAATTTATATTATACTTAGTTTTTCATGGTCAACGTCAAACATTGTAGTAATTACTGTTCTGCGTTTGTATGGAAAGATGATCAACTTGTGTAACCTTAAGGATATATTATGTCAAAATTCCAAACCACTAACCGTAAACTTCTCCGGTGAACTGAAGTCTTCGTCCAGGAATATTCTGATCTTGTCGTACAGCCTCAGCTCTGGACAGTCGCAGAGCCGCTTCACAAAGTCCTGGACGTATTGCATGGACTTCTCGTACGCCTTCCCGCCCACTTCTTGCAAGTGGAGGGCTATGAACTTAGGATCCATCCGAGCGACCGCTTGAAGAAACTCCGACGTCCATATTGGAAGCATGGTTGATGGCTGGTCAGAAAAAAATAGAATGATTTTTTTTTTTTTCGGAGGGATCTATGCTAATGGCCCGAAGGCCCTAATGCTTCATCGGATTAGTGTGAGCCCATTCGGCTCACTTTTGATTTAAAAAGGGGGGGGTTGCCCCCCGCCTACCGTGCGGTCATCGACCACACGGCCTCCTGGCTTCGGTTGTGTTTCAGTGGCGGGACTGTGCCGCGTCACCGTCGGGTGGAATAGAATGAAATGGAAACAATTTCTAGGGAATCATTCTATTATCATTATCCGCCCATATCTGTCTACAACTTAGAGCTTGGTTAAATCGTCATCATAAGCGACCCTCACAAAGCTAGGTGCGAGTCTCCTCGAAATCATGCGAGGTGTCACAGTGGTAAAATACCCTCAGACTCTCATTAGGCAAGCATTGCTCACGATGATTTTCAGGTGTAGAGAGAAATTTAGAAAAAATCATTTTAAGTGCCCGGATCAGGATCGTATTTTCACACTTTGAGGCCGAACCCATATCATCGTCTCACAGAGTTTTGTAGTTTTTTGCATTGCAAAAAGGTCCCCTTTTGGTCCAGGGTCCATTTTTGCACTTGATTACTATCAAGCTAATTTTCCGTGAGTACCTTCATTTTCATGAGACGCCCAACAATTCCCTGTGCGAAAATTCTCAATTGTGGTAGCTAACAGAGGTAGTGAGGATAAAATATGTCGATTTGATGAACGTAGGACCGGGATAATGTAACGTAACGTAAACGGAAAATTAGCTTCATAGTAGTCAAGTGCAAAAATGGACCTATTTTTTTTTTATCACAGGGAAATGCTTTTTACGCATCTCGGGTAGATCCTGACCCTATGTGGGACTCGCACCTGAGAGTGCCCTACCCGTAAACTAAAACCACGGCGAGCGCCTTCAGCCGCATTTTGAGGGTCCCGGATAGGCTTCAACAGGATCACCTCAGCGACAGGCTGGCCCCGGCCAGACTACTCCTTTTAAAGGGGGACTGCCCGGCTGCTTAGGCAGTCCCCGCGACGTCGTGTCATACTGGGCCCAGGTTCCCATCCTGAACCCGACACAGGGGTGTTACTGGAGGCGCATTAAGTAGCGCCTCCTGCGCACCCCCATTCGTCGCCCACGGGGGGAGGCCTCGTCGGCGGCCTCCTCTCTAACCCGCTCGTCGCCCTCCTTCTGGGACATTACTGCCTCGCAGAAGGAAACCATCGCCGTCCAGGACTCGTCGTCACCGAGCATCGCGGTGATGACACCCGGCAGAGACAAGTCCCCTCCGATGACCGATGTCAGATCATGACGCAGCGCCGCCCATCTCGGGCACACCTCGAAGGTGTGCTGGGCCGAGTCCACCGCCGCGCCACAATCGTGACACACTGTCAACAGCTCCCTGCGGGGTAAAAATGGACCCTGTATCCTGGACCATTTGTCAATCAATAGACATTTTTACTATATTGTAGGTATTCTTTTTCATTTACCGGTGGGAGGGAAGCGCTGCGCCATGCTCCCGGCTGAATGGGTACCACCATCTTGCTTGTTTCTCCCGTGAAACAGCTTTGCTGTGTTTCGGAGAGAAGGGCAAGACAGGCAGTGTAATTACTGGCACCGAGACTTAACATCTTATGTCTCAGGATAGGCAACACATAAATGAGTTGCCTGGGCTCGTTCCAGGTATACTAGTTTATGTTCATGGGCGACGTCGACCACTTACCATCAGGTGGTACGTTTGCCAGTTTGCCTATCCAACTTACATAAAAAAAACTTATTTCTTAATAATAATAATACTGACGATTGCCTTAATGTAGATTGTTTGCTTTATAGTTATAAATAAATATTATTAATTAATAATAATGATAATTTATTTTATTACATTTATTTTCATTATAATCAAAATTTCTAAATTTTCGCACGGTTCAAAGTTGTTTCATTATTTTAATTAATCAAGTCTTGTATACAAATTTGTATAAGATTTTAATAATAATCGTGTAGGGTCTGTTGATATTATGGAAGATTTCCACAAACATAATAATGTGAAAAGACGGGGCCCACAAAATTATGACTTTACTAGGTACAGTTGTTTTATTTCACGACAGCGTGTGTGCCATACTTGTAGTTGTGATGCGTACAGACGTGCGTTCTTGTGTGCGTAACTACAGCGAGCGTATCAGCGAACTGAACTGATCGCTCCCGAGCGACGCACACAAAGACAATGTGCATGTACATTTACAAACACAAGGATGGCTCACTCGCTTTCGTGAAATAAAAAATCTATACCCAGCTGTGTCCCCTTTCCAAAACTGATTACTGAACCTTTCGTCTAAAATGTATTCGAATGTCATATGCAAAAAGAAGAAATTTTAAATCGATTTATAGTTCCCCAGATTAGCGCAAACAAATCAACAATCGGCTGTTATACGTCGAGGAACCTATGGTCGATGGACCAATAAGTTAGTCAGCCAAAAAGTAGGGAGTGGGATAGGATAATTTTCGGAGGATTTCCTACTGATACTAGCTGGTTAGTTTGAGGCTAATGATGGGAGATTTGTCTCGCCGTTCATCGAACTTATATCCTACCTAGCCTTCTCCCAATTATATTGGGGTTAGCTTCCAGTCTTCCACCGGTGGGAGAGAAGCGCTGTGCCGCGCTCCCGGCTGCATGGGTACCACCATCTTGCTTGTTTCTCTCGTGAAACAGCTTTGCTGTGTTTCGGAGAGAGGGGCAAGATAGGCAGTGTAATTACTGGCACCGAGACTCAACATCTTATGTCTCAGGATACCATAAATGAGTTGCCTGGGCTCGTTCCAGGTATACTAGTTTATGTTCATGGGCGACGTCGACCACTTACCATCAGGTGGTACGTTTGCCAGTTTGCCTATCCAACTAACATAAAAAAGTCTAACGGGATGCAGCTGGATACCAGTATTTTAAATAGAGCTACTGCCTATCTGACCCCCACGATTCAGTAATTGGGTAATACGATCCGGTGGTCAGACTTTAGAGCTTCTGTCGACCCGTAACGACTGTCAAAGATCCACGAATAACAGCCGCCACCAAGGGCTTAACGGGATTAAGTGCTTTTCGAGGCACGGAGGAGTCTCAGTGTGTAAAGATGGTCACCCATCCACGGACTGACCCCGGCAAGCGTAGCTTAACCTGATAGATTCTGAGCCTGAGCTCCTCACAGACGATGATATTTATTGAATATTTAAATTTTAACCCCAATTTCACTGAAAGGCTACTGCGAATATTATGTTCAATGGTTATACGAATACGATTAAACACGGCGGCGTTTATGTGTTCTGTGATAAAAGGACAGTATGCTATCCTAGTTCTCAAGCTAGGTTACTCTAGGAACTCTTTGTACCCCTCTTATACGAAGAGGGGACAAAAGAGCAGGGGGTACAGCGGACCCACCATGGTTCAGGCCTTGTCGTGGCGGTGGGCTCAGTAATCTAGGGTGAGCCGCTGCACCTTGGGCGAAGCTAATTGGGCCGAGGGGGCGTTTTGTACCCCTCTTATAAGAAGAGTGGACAAAAGAGCAGGGGGCAAGGGGCGAGGATGGGAACCTCAACCCATTGTACTCTGCCGACGTTGGAGGGGTTGTTCTGTAGTGCGGGACAACCCCTCTGTGGAGGTGGCGTCGGTCCCTTGCGGGACTGACTAGCCGTCGAGGTGCCCTGTTTGTTTACTAGATCCGGGGCACCTCACCAAAGGCGACATTGGTGGCACTCGCCGGATTTTAGTGGGTGGAGCTGCGTCCACTTACCAGCTGTCGAGCGCAGCGAGTCCCACATACCCGCGTGGGGAAACCCACTCCCCCGCGGGATGCCTCAGAGCATTTCCCGGCGTTAAAGAAAAAAAAAGGGGTTACAACGGGCGAGGATGGGAACCTCACCCCATTGCACTGTCCAGATGTTGGTAGGTATTGTTCTGTGGTTCTGTGGGATAACCCCTCTGTGGAGGTGGCGTCGATTCCTCGGGGGACTGACTAGCCGTCGAGGTGCCCTGTTGCATCAGATATGGGGCATCTTACCAATCGCAGCATTGGTGGCAAGGCAAGGCTACCTGGCACAGGAATGCTAGGACCACAGTTAATTTTTTTTTAAATAGCTTATATATGTATTTTTATTATAATATACTAGTTATTTGTAATTGTTTCTCATTTAATTATAAACTTGAATTACCATTAATGTATTAAGTACACTGAACTACCCACTACATCCTGGTAATCTTGGGACTGCTTATTCATATTATATTTTTTATATTTTTTTTATATTTACAGCCAACCACGATATCTGATGGCCATTTTATGTTTTTAGGAACAAGAGAGGCATGATAGGTCTAAGTGTTCATCTTGTGACATATTATGACATTATTGCTTAAAATTACTGTCCGTAAACTGACTTTACAGACAAAATGTAGGTTTTATTGCTGCTTAAAACTGATTAGATTATTTAATATATTTTTTAAAATTATAGTAAACTCAATAATCTAAAAAAAAAGAATGCTCGTACCTAAGTCCTACCTCACCTACATTGTTATCTCTTCATCAACGGTTGTCTGGAAGAGACCGCATGAAGCGGTAAGACCGCCTTTTTTGTACTTAGCTAAAATATTGTACTGTATTATTATTATTATTGTATTGGTACAAAATAAAGCATTTATTATTATTATTATTATTAGATAAATTTCAACTCTCAGGCCAGCCAGTGTCACGCTTTGATAATGAGGCATTCTCCTTATGAAAAATCTTTTTAAATCAGAGGGGTGATTACCTCTTACATACAAGCTCACAAATATTACTTATTTATTATAGAACCATAGAATATTATTATTGTTAATCAGACATTGAGAATGAAACCCAAGAATGAAACATACTTTTTATCACATTTCAGTTATATTGTACTAGCTATGTATATAGCTACTATATATGTCACAGTGTGATGTTATATAGCCTATAGCCTTCCTCGATAAATGGGCTGTCTAACACTGAAAGAATTTTTCATATCGGACCAGTAGTTCCTGAGATTAGCGCATTCAAACAAACAAACAAACTCTTCAGCTTATAATTTTTTTTTTTTCTTTAACGCCGGGAAATGCTCTGAGGCATCCCGCGGGGGAGTGGGTCTCCCCACGCGGGTATGTGGGACTCGCTGCGCCCGACAGCTGGTAAGTGGACGCAGCTCTACCCACTAAAACCCGGCGAGTGCCACCAATGCCGCCTTTGGTGAGGTGCCCCGGATCTAGTAAACAAACAGGGCACCTCGACGGCTAGTCAGTCCCGCAAGGGACCGACGCCACCTCCACAGAGGGGTTGTCCCGCACCACAGAACAACCCCTCCCAACGTCGGGACAGTACAATGGGGTGAAGTTCCCATCCTCGCCCCTGGCCCCCTGCTCTTTTGTCCCCTCTTCTTATAAGAGGGGTACAAAGAGCCCCCTCGGCCCAATTCGCTTCAACCAAGGTGCAGCGGCTCACCCTAGGTTACTGAGCCCCACCGCCATGACAAGGCTTGAACCTTGGTGGGGAGCTTATAATATTAGTATAGATTGAAATAATATTTTTTTGTAAGATTTTTTGACATTTAAACATGATATCTGATTCTAGTTTAATGTTAGTATGATATTACTTTGTATGGATTTTTCCGCTTTTTACATTTCATTCGTTTTTGATATTTTACAGCAAACATGGTCCTAGAAGTCATGTAGAGTCCCTCTATAGTACTGAGTGAAACTCACATAAACTGTAACAATCAGAAGTTTTAATATGGATTCATGGATTAATCAATGTTTTTAGCATTGTGAGAATGTCTTCCACTTCCATCTTCCATCAAACTGAGTGAGGATGTGTATTTGACAAAGAACACGGCTGCTACATGTTTGCAGTATATAGTAAGTATCGAGAAGACCTGTACCATCATTTGTATAAAGATTCCTCATTAAAGTTTGCTTTTCTTATGAGACAAAAAACCAGCCAAAGGCATGAAGGGTTCCGTACCATTATATTTACAACATTAGACACTTCAACAAAAATATCACGCTTGTAGTATACAAGCCACGCTTGAATGTTTATTTTATTTTTATTGAGTTCCCCTTAAATATTTATTTTATTATGTTTATAGTATTTGATGCTGTAGGGGCAACAGAAAAACATCTAAACTGTCTAATTATCACGGTTTATGAGATACAGCCTGGTGACAGACGTACAGACAGACAGCGGAGGCTTAGAAAGCCCTTTTGGCACCCGTTCGGTAAGGAACCCTCAAAATTGAAACTAATTTATACTAATATAGTTACATTACTTGAATTTTAGTCATTGTATAAAAATCAAT
The DNA here is from genome assembly GCA_963853865.1 of Helleia helle. Lineage (NCBI taxonomy): Eukaryota > Metazoa > Arthropoda > Insecta > Lepidoptera > Lycaenidae > Helleia > Helleia helle. The sequence continues at coordinate 10,011,085 of OY971436.1, forward strand.
TTCAGAGATCTAAATTGAAACAATGTAACCCAAGGTATCAAAATTGTACCACCAATTATTTTGTATAAACTGCGTAAATCATTAACAATATATAAAATAATGTTCTACATATTCATAGTACTCATGATTCGTCACAAAGTCAGCAATGGCTTACACCTAACTACTATAGTTTAGCCACAATAACAGTTTTTTTTTTTTAATTTTTAAGTTCAATCCATTTAAATTATTTTATAAATAAGGTTGGTCTATGTGTAAATTTGACTCTTTATTATTCGGATCAGACTTTGTGTTTAGAAGTAAAGACAGGTATAAAAATTCTCTAAGTAAGAAAAATTTCATGATTTGAACAAACTGTTCTGTTTAGTCTAATCAATAAACCATACCAAATGAAATTTGGTATAAAGTTTGAGACCCAGAAAAGGTGATAGGATAATGTTTTATATATTAAATATAGTTTAATTCTGAAAAAATCCCACGGTAACGGGAACTTACACTATAACAGTAATGTTGGTGAGTTAGCATGTATGAGGTAATGTTCGAAACTACTCATCAATAATGCTATGTTATCACTGGACACTGAAGGATGTAGGCTAAAAATGATCATCATTTCTCTGAACACCGCTGTAGATGTAAGTCAACGCCGGCGAAGCTGCGGGAAACAGCTAGTATTATTAGCTTAAAATAGGTCTTGCTTGGCCTATGTAACAATAGTAGGTTTCTCTTAAGTACAAGAAATGTAAGAAAAGCAATAAAGAAGTGTATTTAAAAAAAATCTTACCTCCTCAAATATGGATCCAACATTTGCAGTTACAAGTAACAACGGCACTTTATCGGAGCCCATCTTTTTAAACTTCAACATCACGATTTTTTGGGCAAAACAATATTTTTTTTAATTGATCACGGTTGTGTGAATAAAGCTATTTTGCGGCGGGTAGGCGAAATTGGCGCGAACACGCCTTACATCGATACACTAATGATATCATAATTATTGTTCCGTATGTTATTTTCTTTTCTTAACTATCGTATTTTAATTAGTCTGGAGATATTATAGCGAAATCACCCTCCTCGCCCTTTGAAGTTTCTGACATTTGTGAAGATTGAATGGATGACGTTCCATTACACGTGCAACCAATATACACAGGATACAATAAAATGTATTCGCTTTAATATACTTTAGAATCGTGTCAAATGTAAAATCAATTATATTTTTAAAAAAATGTATAGTATACAAATAAGAATTAGTAAATAATGTAACATTATTTTATAATAAAAACAACAAACGTATCAACATTTGTAAAATGAAACGTAAATTTCGATAACAAAAACACAGTTTGATATTGACCAATGACGTCGGCTACAGTTTTACGTCACGCCCTGTTTTCAGGGACGTACTCGCTTATTTTTGTCGTTAACGAA